>CANTUV010000011.1:52112500-57112500 GCA_947685225.1 Garcia nutans
GCTACTTCTAAAATGTGTCTATTTTTCCTTTAAGCAACTCTATTTTGAGCACTAGTATAAGCACAACTAGTCTGATGTAGTATCCCATTAAACTCTAGATAAGCATTGAACCCCAATCCATATATTCCCTTCCATTATTTATTTTAAGGATTTTAACCTTAGCATCAAACTGAGTGTCGATCATTTTATGAAAAGATTGAAAGCAAGAAAACACTTCACTTTTAACCTTTAATAAATAGAGCCAAGTTATTCTGGTACAATCATCAATAAAAGTAACAAACCACCTATAACCAGCCAATGAAATATTTTGAGTGGGTCCCTAAACATTGGAATAAATAGTCATAAAAAGAATTGTACTCTTATTATTACTCAAATGATAGAAATTCTTTGTATGCTTAGCAAATTCACAAGCATCACAAAACAAGGAGTCAAATGAAATCCCTTTAAACATACCTGAAAATTTCTTTTCGAAGACAAAAAAGGATGAATGTCCTAATTGCCTATGCAATTGTATAATCTCTTGTTTAGTATCCTTATCTCTGCCAAAAAGAGCGCGATTTGTACAACAATCAAGATTATGACTTCCATCTAAAATGCATAAGCCATCCTGCAATATACCACTGCCAATCATCCTCCTTGTTTGCAGATCCTGAAAAACACAATGGTTTGGAAAAAATTCAATTTTACAATTAAGAGTTTTAGTAATGGAACTGACATATAAAAAGTTAACGGAAAAATGAGGTATATGAAGGACAGAGGATAATCTAATATTTGAAGTACAATCAATAGAACCTTTTCTAGATACAGGAGTATAAGAATCATATGCTACTTGGACATTGTTTCCTTTTGGACATGAGGAATAGGTTTGAAATCTTCCTGAAAAGCCTGTCATATATCTATTTGCTCCTGAATCTATAATCCATGAATAAGTATTATGATCAGCAATAAAGGCATTACCTTTGGTTACACAGTTGGAGGAACTTGCAATTGAGTTGATGTTAAGCTGAGATAAAAGCCGCTTTAGATTTTGAATCCCTTCATCAAATAGATTGTCGCTTGAGCTTGTTCCACCGCGCAATTTTGTGGCCTCAGTCAAGTTTGCTTGAACCTTCCCCTTTTTTCCTTCACGACCTTTATTTGGTTTACCGTGCAATTTTCAGCAAGTATCTCTTGTATGGCGTGGTTTTTCATAATAATCACACTGTCGGGAGTCCTCAATGTGATTTTTAGGGTGTTCATGAACTGATCTGGTAGCTAACCCAGCTTTCTCAACTATTGTTGTACATATCATAGTACTTCTACTTTCTTCTTGCTGCACGTAAGAATATATTTGGAGCAAAGATAGTAAAAGTTCTTTATCAAGCACTTGAACTCTGATTTGACCATATTCCAAGTTTAAACCAGCAAGAAAATTATAGATTCGTTCCTCTTCCAGCAACTTTTGAAACTTAACTGCATCACCAGCGCAGTCAACTTGAAAATTCTGATAATAATCAAGTTCCTGCCACAGACCACTTAATTCTGAAAAATATTCCGGAATAGTGTTCTCTCCTTGTTTCATACAATGAATTTTATTTCGAAGTTCATATTTTTGTGCAACATTACCCATTTGAGAATACGTTTGAGAAGCGGCTTTCCAAATTTTTTCAGTTGTACCAAGTAACAAATATGTTCTTGCAATAGCATATTCCATAGAGTTGATAAGTCATAATATAACAAAAGAATTTTCCGAGTTTCACTGATTATAAGAGGAATAAGTTAGCTCGGGTTTCTTTTTCTCCCCTGTAATATATCCTTGTAATCCCTTTGCTTTGATAAACAAGAGACAGGATCTTGACCATGCTAGGTAATTAATTCCATTAAGTTTCACCGGGCTAATCTGAAGAGATTGACTATCGGATAAAAAAAGAACTAAATTTTTAGAGTCTGCCATATCCCTTCAAAAAAGGACTAGTAAAAAAATGTTTATAGAATGGATAGACAAGAAACAAATTTCTTAGAAACAAATATGGAAGCCTTGTAAAAACAGAGGCTATTAATGCTGGCAATAGAATGAATTCCAAATGGAGTTCTAATCTTAATTTGAAATGCGGTGGCAAGTTCAAGCTTAATATTTAAATTGACACCAATAGAACAAAAAAGCTCAATATTTGGCTCAGCAAAAGGCATTATATTCTTAAGTTGGAAAACAATGATCGGCGTCAGAAATGGAAGTAGAGGAAGTTCGGAGAAACGAAGGCAAAAAAAGGATCAGAAAAACAACGGAAAAGTGACTTCTTGCCGACGCGTAAACAATAGCGCCAATGACTTCGGATGGCGCGAGGTCGCCGGCAACAGTATCTCATTCGACCCTTCCTGTGAGGGCGGTGACAGCAAATGGTCACCAAACGTGCACCAAAAAGTCACAACTCTCCTTGCCCAAAAAACAAAACTCTCTCTGCCTATTGAAATACTCAGTGGCCAAAAAATTTTGGAAAAGCCTAGCCTTGGCTCTAATATCATGTTGATTTTAATTTAAGAAGAGAAAAAACTTTCTAATTCTTCATTGATTCAGCATATCATATATAAACCTATTCATACAAATTATAGGCTACCAATCAATAAATGAAACTACTAACTACTACCAGATTCTTCATTGAATTATCTATCTACTAATTGCTAACTACAATATGCCAACACCAACCTTTGTCCTTTGTCAGTACAATATCACAAATCAACAAATGCTCCATCCCACTATTTTTGCCATACTCCAGTAAACCAAAAACAAGATGTTCATAACTTAGGAGACTAACAAACTCACATAACCTTCCTAAAAGTACCCTCAATTTATTTTGCTAACCACAATAGGATAAGTTTGTAGATAATTAATAGTTAGCTTCAAAAAACAAAATAAGGAAATGTAAAGACATCCCAAAATGTAAAAAATGAAAAAAAAAATACAACAGGGAATAAATAACACTAACAATTTGCATCCTCAGAAAGATTCCTGATTGAGTGCAAAATTTCAAAGATGTATCAAATCACAATAAATATATGAAGAAGGTTGTTGAGAGCTTACAATATGCAGTTGCAAGGGGACTTCAGAGCAAACAATATCATCTGGTGAGGAAATGTCCATTTTATTTTCTGCTTCAATAACTTGGGGAGGCATTGACTGTATCAAATCTTGTACTTCCGCAAGTACAGCTGGAGGAGAAGGTTGTCTAATAAGATCTGTCCGAACTGGAATATCTGTTGTTTCAAATGAAATCATAGAAGAAGGTTCTTCAGTATGGTGCTTCTGACTATCATCATTCACAGTAAGAACCGATTCTAAACTTGATCTTTCAGGTTCTGGGTTGCTACTGTCTGACTTTACTGTAAACCCATTTTCTATGGATTGTTGCAGGTTATGAGGCTCTGGATTGCTGCAGTGGTATTTCACTGTAACTGCATTTTCTGTAGATAACTGCAGGCTGTTTTCAAATGTAGATCCACAGAATGAAATGAATCCAATAGTCCATAATTTTCAAGGAAAAAAAAACATAATAGTTAAAAATTAAATAACAATAACATCACATAATGCCTTCCAAAAATATCTTTTGAATAATCTCTTGTAATTGCCATTTAACATTTATTGAAATAAAAATAGTAGTTAAATAAAATACTTCCAAAAGCTAGAGAAGGTTCAAACCTGGGGATTTCAACTGGAGTAAGGTCTAGGTTGCTTGGATACTGGATCTACATTTACATCAAATAAGTCATCACAAGTTTTGGGTTAAGGAACAAAAAAATGAAAGACATGGATAACACTTTACTCCTATATTACTCCTGGGAGGCTGCCACTGCCCGTGAAGCCCACTTGGACCCAATATGGAATGTCTAGAGAGAGTCTCCTCCTTTGGGCGTGGGAAGTTTATAGATCTGCAAGAAGCAAGTCAACTTGCAAATGAAGTTCAGGATACCAAAGATACCATTTATGATTTAAAATAAAATTATAGCCATAGGCATCGAAGTTAGTAACTTTGTTAAACTGAATAGACAATATAAATAAAATTACTCTCATGGAATCGTATACTCATTTCATTCCCTTAAACCAAGTTGTCTTATACCATCACACCCATGCTCACCAGATCACCTAATTAGGTCGCCCAAAAGGCTGAGATTGGCGGATCAACCATAATGCCAAAATAGAAACTTCAACTAGACTTTTCAAAGTGAAAGTTGTAGAGCTGGTAAAGAACTGTAATGTAGCAAAGGTCATAAAACACATATGCGAGTCCACATGGCAGGGAATACATCCTCCCCTATTTATTAGTTATAACCCCTTAATCTTTAGCGTACTTAAACTTGAAATGTTAAAAAATTAATATTTGATATCATTCAAAAATATGCGGAGGTTTTCTTTGTTATTTCAACACCACCAGTATATGCATTTGAGTGCGCAAAGTTTAACAATTGATAGAAGACATTTAATAGGAACAAGAGCAAAACCGGAGATTTTTAATTTTGGGTGCCAATCTGCACGTTTCACATTTTTACAGGTTCAATAAAGATGGTAACAAAGCATTAATGAAGTGCATAAAATCTTAAGGAATTTATTCATAAGAATATTTATAAAACAAGTTACTACAATCTTCAATCATAATATAAAGTAAACAGTGGAGCACTCACAATGAGTGCATCCACCGTTCAGTGTCTCAATAGAACTGAAAGTAAATAGTATAGAACATAGGGAACTAAGGAGAGAAGCTTTAATTGCAGAAAAGCAAGAACTTGGAATGTCTTTAGATCATTAGAATTCAAGTCAAACGAGGTGATATCACGCTTTTATGAGCTGTAGAGCAAACAGAATAACATTTTTGGAAAGTAAACATTAGAAATGAAGGTGCTGGTAGCATACGAAAGCAGTGGGAGGAAAAACCCTTCTATTTGAGGGAGAACCACATCATTATTTTGAAGCACTTACATTCTCCGGAACTGCTCTTCCCGTGGCCTAGCTCGTGAGAATTGCTGACTTCTTGAACCCTGAGAAACAAAGTCTAGTGCAGCTGGTCTCAGTCCCTGCAAAAGGCAGAGAAGTAAACAGATAATATAAAACAAGGAGTACAATAAGAAAGAGTAAAAGGAGAATTTCTTCCTAGGTACAGAGTTGATGCCAAATGGTTGAAAATAGCAACTAGCGACTAATATCAAATTTTAACCATACCTTTGTCACATTATAGTTAGTTGAGGTTTGCTTTCTAAAAGGTGGCCACTCCAGTAAATCATTTTGATGGACATAGCCCTGCCCATTTACTTGATGTGTATGCTTTCTATTAAATTCATTGATCTTTTGCTGCACTTCTGGTTTCAACTTCTCCAACTCACTCACAGCATTCCATAATCTCTGCAGCAAAAAATTAAAATGAATTTAAGCCCCAAACTTGAACATGAAATGCATTCTATAAAAAGAAAACAAGAGGAAAAAGAAAAGGACAATATTACCTTTTTCAAATGAACTTTTTTGCTTTGGTCAGATGCCCCATAATCACGATGGCGTGGTACTGTTTCTGACACCAAGCTAAAGCAACAGAAGTAGTGGTAGAAGTAAAATGCTAACAGCTACATCATTTTCATTGAGAAAAAATTGAAGCAAAATCTGAATTTCCATCAGAATCAAATTCCCCATCCCCCTCAAATTTTACATTAAAAATTCAAAGCTCCTGTTCTCACCTTGAAAACCTTAACAGCATAATATACAGATCTATAATATTTTTTTCTTCTCGAAATATGTCAGCCTGCAGCAGACCAAGTACATTAAAAATCAAAATTAACAATTTTAGAACATTGAAGCACATTGCAAAGGAATTAAAGGGATTTATGGCACAGTATTACTCATAGACACTGAAAAAGAAGCAATACAGACAACTATAATTGTAGGATAAGGAATACTTCTGTGCAAGAAGTAAAAAACAAAGGTAAACATTGAATGCATCCCAATTTCAAAGAGACATATTAGATGAAAAGCAAAAAGAATAAAAACAGGGAAAAAGTTGACCTCTATGAAGAGCATATCCATTGAAACCATTTTTTCTGCACTTCAAGTCCTAATTTCCTTAACTAAATTGCCCAGCACCAAAAAAATGAGCCAGCAAAGATATTGATTTATCATTTTAGAACTTTGTTCTTGGTAATTGAAGTCAACAACATATTCCACTAGAATCTCCAATCAACACCTGTAAATCTTTTGACACTTGCCTGAGCTATCTAAATCAGGTTTTGTTGAGATAGATAAGTTGTTGTAGTTAGTTACTCTTTTAGCTAATTAGTTACTTAGTTAGCTAGCTTGTTACAGTCAGCAATAGTTAGTTACTTTGACTTTCTTTCATTTATTTGAAGAACCTTCTCATAATTTGTATATAAAAGCTTCTTCAGACTTGTAGCGGTAGCATGAATAGATATACAGATTTCCTCATCTAGAATTGTTCATGGTATAAGAGCAATCCGATCCTTTAACTCTGAAAACCTAACTGATCCCTACCTTATTCCTCAGATAATCTCATTTCGTTCGTTATCCTACCTTATACTGATTCCTGCTTGTTACTGAGTACTGTGATAGAAGCTTTGACAGTGATTTCTAATGGCGGCCTCTGGTAATCACAATAATGGTTCGAAGGTCCAGTGACAGTCATGATGAATGACAATCCTAGTGTGATACTAGTATCGAATCTCTTTAAATGGCAACGATTACAGAACATGGAGCAAATCGATGAAGATTGCGTTAGCAGCAAAACAGAAGCTAGGGTTTATTAATGGGAAAATCAATATGCCACCTGAGAATTCAGATGAATATGAAAATTGGTATGAGAATAATGCTATGGTAGTATCCTGGATTTTGAATTCATTAACTAGAGAACTCCATGATTCTTTCTTGTATGTTAATCCAGCGAAGGAACTGTGGGACGAATTGGAAAACGATTTGGTGAGAGTAATAGACCTCAAGAATATCAAATTAGAAGGAAGCTAGGTTCAATTACCCAAGAGAATACTACAATGTCACTGTTTTTTACAAAGTTATGTAGATTGTGGGATGAGCTTAATACAGTGACTCCAATGCCACAATGTTCTTGTGGAAAGTGCACATGTGGACTCTCTGAACAAATTGTGAAGTTGAATGAGAACATCAAGGTAATCCATTTCTTTATGGGCCTAAATGAATCTTATGAACATGTAAGAAACCATATTCTTATGATGGATCCTATTCCAAATAAAGACTATGGTCTTGAATGTGGAGAAGCAACAATAGGTGACGAATTCTTTCACAGAATCCTTGGATGTGACAGCTTTAATGGTGCAAGGAAATAGTCAAAAAGGAGCTGGAGGTAGCAGAAACAGTTATAGAAGAAGAGATCCAAGTGCAAAAGAAGATAAGCATTGTACTTACTGTAAAAGGGATGGGCACTCAAAAGAAATTTGTTTCAAGATTCATGGGATACCTGATTGGTATAAAGAATTGAAGCAGAAAAAAGAAGAAGGCTAGTGGCAGAAGAAAGAAGAGGCAGGTGCTATTAAAGGGAAGGTAAGTCTGGCAAAAACTCCTTCTAAAGAAATTGACACATCAGAAGACAAAAATTCTCCAATGAAGATGAATTCTGTAAGAGAGTTGATTTAACAAGAAATTTCTAGAATGATCAAAGGGAAACAGATCACAGATCATGAATTTGTGAATTTTATACATGATTTTACAAGTTCAGTCTCAAACACTAATTCTAAACAAAGCACTATAGTTGATACTTGTTAGTTAATAGATACAGGAGCCAGTAATCACATTTGTTCAAATGAAATCTTATTTGACCATAAAACCAAACCTACCAATCCAAGTACAGTTCATTTACCAAATGGACAAACACTCAGTGTTGCTTCTGTAGGACAAGTAACTATAGCCCATCAACTCATTCTTTCTGGAGTATTATACATACCAAACTTTAAATACAATTTGTTGTCAATAAGCAAACTAACCAAAACCTCCAATATCATTTGTACTTTCTATCCTAACTGTTGCATATTGCAAGACCAAAAGATTGAGCAGCCTATAGTAGTTAGAAGAATCTTTGGCAATCTATACCTCATTGATAATACTTTTTTTGATCCTAAAACCATTTGTACATTTCTTTGTTATCCACATCATGTTGCTCAACCAGCATTCATACCACAAATAACTCAGTCGACGATATGCCAAATTGGCACCAAAGACTGGCCCACCCATCCAAAAATGTATTAAAAAAATTAGACTTGTCTAATAAAACTGAGATTTCATCTAAGCTTTGTTATGATGTTTGTGCAAAGTCCAAGCAAACAAGAGTTAGCTTTCCACTTAGTGAAAGTCATAGTGATAATTTGTTTGAATTGTTACATCTGGACATCTGGGGTCCTTACAAGAAAGTTACTTCTATTGGTACTGCTCATTTTCTTACAATTGTAGAAGACAGTTGGTACTACTCATTTTCTTACAATTGTAGAAGACAGTAGTAGATCAACATGGACTTTCTTGATGCAAACAAAAGACCAGGTTAGCAACATTTTATTGAGGTTTCTAAGGATGGTAAAGAATCAATTTGATTCTACAGTAAAGGTGATTCGAACTGACAATGGAGCATAGTTTTTTAGTAGATCTTGTCAAACAATATTAGATGAATTTGGGATTGTTCACCAAACTACCTGTGTTTATTCTCCCCAGCAAAATGGCAGGATTGAAAGAAAACACATGCACCTATTACAGGTGGTCAGAGCTTTAATGTTTCAAGCATTATTGCCAATGGAGTTTTAGGGAGATTCTATACTACATACTGCACATATTATTGACAAATTACCTTCTGTTGAGCTTAATTGGAGAAGTCCTGATGAAGTTTTGTTTCACAAGAAGCCTGATTACAATAATATGAGTGTGTTTGGTTAATTATGTTACTCAACAAACACTCAGCCTTTAAAGGACAAGTTTGCAACAAGGGCTTCAAAGTGTGTTTTTCTTGGCTTTGTGGCAGGTAAGAAAGTCTATAAAGTCTATGATGTTGAAAACAATCAGACCTTGGTGTTCAAGGATGTGATTTTCTATGAACAAGACTTTCCTTATAAAGATGTGCCTCATGAACAAGACCAAACCACCTTACCTCTTGTACCTATTTTAGAAGAGTTTTCACCTCCCTCTTCTAGAACTTGTCTGAATAATCAAACCACTAAGACACCTCAACCAGCTACTGTACCTCAACCAACCACTATATCTCAACGAATTATTGTGCCTCAACCACCTACTGTCACCCATAATCAAGGTGATTTAACCCAACAAACCATACCAGCTTCATCACCATTACTTGTACAATCTAAAACCACAAATATATCTACTAGACAGAGTTTTAGACCTAAAAGAAAACCAGAATGGCTACAAGATTATGTAGCAAATGTCCATCAATACCCTGATTCTCAACCAATACTCACTTCTCCTCACAGACCTTTCCTTTTCATCATACCAATTCTCTTAACACTTCACATACTGAGTTCCTAGCTAATATTACTCAGATTTATGAGCCAAAGACTAATAATGAAGCAAAAGAGTATCTTGAGTGGAGAAAAGCTATGGATGTAGGCAAGTCTACCATTGGTTGTAAGTGGGTCTTCAATTTGAAACTTAAGCCAAAAGGTATTGTAGAAAGGCATAAGGTCATACTTGTAGCAAAGGGATATGATCAAGTTGCTGAAATTGATTATTTTGACAATTTTTCTCCAGTGGCAAAGGTTGTCGCAGTGAGGATATTCTTCACTGTGGCAGCAGCTAACAATTGGCCTTTACACCAATTGGATGTCAATAATGTTTTCCTTCATGGTTCTTGGAGGAAGAAGTATACATGAAACCCCCCACAAGGTTATTCCAAGGCTAAAAAAGGGCAAGTTTGCATATTACAAAGGCCTCTTTATGGCTTGAAACAAGCCTCAAGGCAATGGAGTAATAAACTCACAGC
The DNA here is from genome assembly GCA_947685225.1 of Garcia nutans. Lineage (NCBI taxonomy): Eukaryota > Viridiplantae > Streptophyta > Magnoliopsida > Malpighiales > Euphorbiaceae > Garcia > Garcia nutans. The sequence goes on from CANTUV010000011.1 coordinate 52,122,475, forward strand.
CTTCTTAATCAACTATGGCTTCTCACAATCTATTCATGACAACTGCCTGTTTGTTTCTCACAAAGGAGGAGTGTTTCTTGCTTTATTAGTGTATGTAGATGACCTTCTCATTGCTAGCAATTCAAAGGATGCAATTCAACAGTTGAAACTTGCTTTAGATCATAAGTTTACAATAAAGGATCTGGGATTGGCTAAGTATTTCTTAGGCCTGGAAATACTGAGAACTTCTACTAGTATATATGTCAATGAAAGAAAATATACTTTGGACATACTAGAAGATGCAGGGTTTTAGCATCTAAACCAAAGTAAGCCCCTTTTCCTAAAGGAGTGCAGCTTGACTCATCTAATTCTCCTCTTCTTCCAGATCCTCAGACAGACAGAAGTATTGTGGGCAAATTGTTGTATCTAGGCTTTACAAGACCTGACATTACATATGCTATTCAACAGCTCAGCCGGCATGCTCAAAATCCAAGGGAAGTGCATTTGCAAGTCGCATGCCATGTCCTCAAGTATGTTAAGCAAACTCCATCACTTGGTCTATTTTTTCCTACACAAAACAGGATGGATATTGCGGCCTACTGTGATTCAGATTGGGCAGCATGTTCAATCACAAGGAAGTCCATCACACGGTTTTGTATTTTTCTAGGTGCTTCTCCTATTTCTTAGAAGACAAAGAAGCAAAGCACTGTTAGTAAAAGCTCAGCAGAAGCTGAGTATCGTGCCAGGGCTTCTACTGTAGGTTTTGTATTTTTTTTTGGTGCTTCTCCAATTTCATAGAAGACAAAGAAGCAAAGCACGGTTAGTAAAAGAGCTCAGCATAAGCTGAATATCGTGCCAGGGCTTCTACTGTATGTGAGTTGCAGTGGATTAGCTACATCTTGAAGGATCTTCAAGTTCCTATTTCTTTACCCATCAATCTTAAGTGTGACAACAAAGCTGTCATCCATATAGCATCCAACCCAATTTTTCATGAACGTACAAAGTATATAGACATTGACTGCCATACTGTGAGAGGTAAGATGGAGGAAGGTTTTATTTTGGCCACACATGTTACTTCAACTTTACAAGTTGCAGACCTATTCGCTAAAGCCCTTTGTTCTCCTCTATTTTCTCGATTGGTTTCCAAGTTGGCTTTGCTGGATATCCATCAAAGTCTAGCTTGAGGGGGGATGTTGAAATAGATAAGTTATTATAGTTAGTTACTCTGTTAGCTAATTAGTTAGTTAGGTAGTTTGTTACAGTCAGCAGTAGTTAATTACTTTGGCTTTCTTTCTTTCTTTTATTTCGAGAACCTTCTCATCTGTTGTATATAAAAGCTTCTTCAAACTTGTAGTGGTAGTATGAATGAATATACAGATTTCCTCATCTAGAATTGCTCAGGTTTCCACATTGATTATAAAATCAACACAATCTAAAGTCAGACATTTCAGTATTTAATTATTTAAAAAGGTCATAATCATCAGAAGTAAAGCTACAACATTGAGGTGGGTTCAGTTTCCAACTAACTCATAACTAAATATAATGTTGCAGCCTAAAGTATTTCAATGTCCCAAAGCAATGGAGTAAGATTAAATTTATACATAAGGGAGAATTAATGTCAATTCGGCTTTTAACCAAAATGAATTTTAAATATTAAATAAATAACCTGAATGGTTATAGTTATTTCCAAAATGATCACTTCACAGAAAATAACTACATAGTAACCTATAACTAATGAAGTTGAATCAGCATCACACAATAGAAATGTCACAGATGATTGCAGCCAAATAAAGCTAAAATATAGCTGAAACTACTTGCACCGGTGCAAGCAGGCACGACTAGTTGTGTTTTAAAATGAGAGTTCCAATTACAAGACGATAATGACTCTTCTTTACAGTAAATGGCATCATTAAAGGAACACTGAAGTGTTGCTTCGTGAAGCAACAGCCAAAATTGAGGTTGGAAGTCTTAGCCTCCTAGGATTAATTATTTTTATCATTCATTACATCAGGTGCTATTTCCTAATTTTATTCTGATTGCAGGTGTATACATTTTTCATCTATCATTCTAATAGTTCAACAAGAGCCAGTTAGCATTGCACCTATTGCAAATCCATAATCTCTTAACAATTTCATACAAAATTTAAAAATTTCAAGTACCATACCAAGATGCAAGTGCCAATAATATAAATTAGTTATGGAATGCATTAGAAATCAAAATGCCCTAAAAAACATCAATCTTGATATAATTCACCGTAGCACCAGAATAAATGCAATAAAAACATCAACCATCAATGCTCAATTTCACATTCTAATTTCAGCCGGAAAAAAATGTATGTATAAATGTTTCACGAGTAACAAAACTATAAAGCTGATTGAAGACTGCTTACACTACAATCACACTGTAATCAAAATCTCCTAATAGAAAGAAAAGCCCAAAATTACACACAGGACCAGAACCCTAAACCGTAAAAACATATAAAGAAATGGATAAAATGAAAAGAGTAAGACCTGTTTGAGAATATTATCAGCTATTCGATAGTAGTATCGGAGAGAAATCCGATTATCGACCTCAAGCCTTTGAGCACTCGCAGCGATGTTTATTTTACCCGAAGTAGAAGACGACCTCATTTTCTCGTTCTCGTTGAAATTTTCGTGCCAATCAATTTCTCCCTTGCCAAGCAGAAATTTTTAATTTTTTCCAGCCACCACAGTTCGGTGAGTTTGTGCAGTGATGCCCCGAGATTGGAGAAAAGTGACCGTCAATGGCTGCCGGTGCAGGGGCCTTGACCAGTAGCACTACAGAGGAAGGAAGGACACGATGTCGATAGAAACAAGGAGGTCATTTTGGTTAGAGAGAAGGGTAAGCATGGAAACTCACGCAACCAAAGCTTTTTGTTAAAAATGTGCGTTTTCGTGTCGGATAAATGACTGTGACGTAATTGTACTTGCAAATGTAAATGCCACAAAATGGGCCTTTAAAGGCCCAAATTGACCTGTTTGCTTTTTCGATTCTATGATTTTTTTTTTGAGCCTGTGCGAAGATGCTAGAAAAAAATTTTAAATTTATCATATTTTATAAAATATTTTTAAATTTATAAAAAATTATAATTTTTTTTATAAAAATACTATACTTATATTATTTATTATAAATTTATAAATTTATTTAATTTATTATGAATTTATTAAAAAATAACTATATTTTTTATAAATATAAAAAAATTATAATAAAATAATAGAGGGGTAATTTTTTAAAAATTTTCTCTTATACAGTATATTTTGAAAGGTGATACCTAACCACATGAAAAATAAATCACCATTTTTGACAATTAGATCAATAAGCCACCATTTTTGAAGTCATCATAAACTACCAATTTTGAAGCCACCATTATTAAATGTTGAATTGCCTAATTAGTTAAGCCAACAACCATATGGGAAAGTTTATATATATGACATTCTCTTCCTCTTCTAACATACACTCAAAAATCAAAGACATCAAAAAAAAAAGAGAGAGGTATAGTTAACCTCCTCCAATTCAATGACAATAATTGAGAGAAGAAAAATTGGTGATGAAAAAAGGTGTAAGCCAAAACAAACTTGCTTTTGATGAGTTTGAGTAAAAATTGAGAGAGTAAATTATTTAAGGAGTGACAAAATAGTGAAGTAGTTTAATTTTGGGAGTGTTTGAGAAACATTTGAGTGCCACTATTTTGGGTTTATCTCAATTGTAATAATTGTACCTCTAGAAATATTTCTAGAGAAGTCTCTCTTGTAAGCCTACTATTTTTAATAGTGGAAGAATATTTTTCGGAGTTAGTTCCGTGGACGTAGCCCAAATTAAAAGGGTGAACTATGTTAAATCTGGTGTGCTATTTTTATCTCAGTTTTATAGCTATTATCAAGAGTAATTGTTTTATTATATTGTGCTATTAATTATTCAGGTAAATTTCTATCTAAGGAGACTGAGTTTTAAACGGGACAGTCTGTGATCCCTCCAGCCTTTTCTGGAAATTTTCTTGATATTTATTTTTAGTATAATATTTCAAATACTATTTACTTGTATAATAGTAAGTAATTTAAGTACAAATGGTATCAGAGCTTGGTTCAAGTACATAGTATTGGAGTTAACCTTTTTGTGTTAAAGAGATAGAGGCAAAGTTAAGCATGATGATCAGCCTAAATGGCTCGAATTACCACATATGAAGAAATAAGATGAAGGATCTCCTATTTGTGATAAAGATGCATTTACCGGTGTTTAGTGTGACTAAACCCGATGACAAGATAAATGAAGAATGAGAACTTGAGCATGAGTAAGTATGAGGTGCTTGCTCTGATAGTGCTTTTTTCATTGCCAGAGTCTTGAGAAACTCTGAAGATTTTATTAAAAAAATTTGCTCCTAATGGAATTAGTAAAAAGTTGCTCCTCTTATTTCTTGACTTTCATTAATGACTGTTCAAGGAAACTGTGGGTTTATACCTTGAAAAATAAAGATCAAGTTGTAAATGTATTTAAACAGTTTCATGCCCTAATTGAAAGAGAAATTGGGAAGAAATTAAAGTGTATCCAATCAGATAATGGGGGTGAGTATATTGGATCACTTCAGAGATATTGCAAGGAGCAGGGCATTCGACACAAGCTGACACCACCAAAAATTACTCAGTTAAATGGTGTAACTGAGAGAATGAATAGGACTCTCATTGAAAGGGTTAGATGTTTGTTATCGCATGCAAAGCTTCAAAAATCATTTTTGGGCAGAAGCATTGAGTGTAGCGTTTCATGTTCTGAATCTTTCACCGTGTGTTCCTTTGAAGTTTGACATTCCAGAAATAATATGGTCTGGAATGGATGTCTCTTATAATCACTTAAAAGCATTTGGGTGCAAGGTATTTGTGCACATACCAAAGGATGAGTGGTAAAATTTGGATGCTAAAACACAATAATATGTGTTTGTTGGGTATGGTCAAGATGAGCTTGGCTATTGATCTTATGATCCAATTCAGAAGAAGCTTGTTAAAAGTCGTGATGCAGTTTGTTGAAAATGAGACCATCGAAGATATTGAGAAAGCCTGGAATGTTTCTAGATCCAATGGTAGTTTGACCAATCTTGAATTAGTTCCTCCAAAAGGGGTGCCGAGGTAGATTGGAGATGAAATTGGAGATGGTCAGCAGAATACTGCTGAAGATGATGCTCCCATCCAGAATCAACCAAATAAAGATTTTGATGAAGATGATTTTCAGCCACCAGCACTAGATACAGCTCAGGAACCATTGAGAAGATCTATTAGAGTCGAATAGTCTTCTTCTAGATACTCCAGTGATCAGTGTATGTTACTTACTAATGGAAAAAAATCTGAGGATTTCCTAGAAGCCATGCAAGATAAGTTGAAATTCTTGCATGAGAATAAACTATTTGAGCTGGTGAAGTTGCCAACAAGCAAGAGGGCTTTGAAGAATAAATGGTGTTCATGATAAAACATGATGAACATAGTTCACAGCCATGATTCAAAACTAGATTAATTGTTAAGGGATTCAGCCAAAGGAAAGGGATTAACTTTGATTAGATTTTTCCACCAGTGGTGAAGATGACATCCATTCGTACAGTACTGGGATTAGCTGCAAGTCTCGACTTGGAGATTGAGCAGATGGATATAAAGACTGCCTTCCTTCATGATGACTTGGAGGAAGAGATATACATGGAACAACCAGAGAATTTCGTGAAAAGAGGAAAAGAAGATTATGTCTACAGATTGAAGAAAAGTCTGCAATAGTAAAAGACACCGAGACAATGGTATAAGAAGTTTGAGTCAGTTATGGGGGAGCAAGAGTATATGAAGACTACTTCAGACCATTTGTGTTTTTTGTGAAGAAATTCTCTGATGACGATTTCATCATCCTTCTGTTATATGTGATGATATGTTGATTGTTGGCCAGAATTTTTTCAGAATCAATAGCTTGAAAAAGAAGTTGAGTAAGTCTTTTGCTATGAAAGACTTAGGGCCATTAATACAAATTCTTGGCATGAAGATAATCAAAGACAGAGGCTCCAAAAAGTTATGGTTATCACAAGAGAAGTACATTGAGAAAGTACTTCAAAGGTTCAACATGAACAAAGTTAAATGTTAGTTGTCCTCTTACTAATCACTTTTAAGCTTAGTTCCAAATAAAGCCTTTCAATGGAAAAGGAGAAGGAAGAGATGGATAGAGTTCCATATGCTTCAGTAGTTGGGAGTTTGATGTATGTCATAGTGTACACACAGTCGGTTATTGCTCACACAGTGGAAGTAGTGAGTCGGTTCCTTTCAAAATCTGGTAAAGTACATTGGACTGCAGTGAAATGGATTATGAGATATCTTTATGGTACCTCCAAAATATGTTTATGCTTTGGAGATGAAAAACCTATGTTAGTTGGCAACACAGATGCAGACATGGCAGTTAAGGTTACAAAAGTGCATTGCTTTATACAACTGAAGCAGAATTCATTATTGCAATTGAAGCATGCAAATAGCTCTTGTGGATGAAAAAGTTCTTAGATGAACTTGGATTTCAGCAGGACAGATATATCACTTTATTGTGATAGTCAGAGTGCTATCCACCTTGGGAAGAATTCCTCCTTTCACTCAGGATCAAAATATATTGATTTGAGATATCAGAGGTGTGTTGGAGAATAAATAATTACAGTTTGAGAAAATCTATACTGATAAAAATGGATCAGATATGATGATTCTACCAAGGGAAAAGTTTGAGTTCTGTTGATCATCTACAGGAATGACAGTTAACTCGTGTGGTCGGTAGGGGAAAATTGAAAGATGATACCTAACCACATGAGAAACAAGCCACCATTTTTTACAATTAGATCAATAAGCCACCATTTTTGAAGCCATCACAAACCACCAATTTTGAAGCCACTATTTGTTTAATGTTGAATTGCCTAATTAGTTAGGCCAACAACCATATGGAAAAACCTATATATATGGCATTCCCTTCATCTTCTAACATACACTCAAAAATCAAAGACACAAAAAAAAAGAGAGGTGTAGTTGAAGGAAAAAGCCTTTAGGCCTTTCCTCCTCCAATTCAATGACAGGAATTGAGAGAAGAAAAATTGGTGATGAAAAATGATGTAAGCCAAAGCAAACTTGCTTTGATGAATTTGAGTGAAAATTGAGAGAGTGACTTATTTAAGGAGTGACAAAATAGTGAAGTAGTTTAATTTTGGGAGTGTTTGGGAAATATTTGAGTGCCACTATTTTGGATTTATCTCAATTGTAATAATTGTACCTTTAGAAATATTTCTAGAGAAGTCTCTCTTGTAAGCCTACTATTTTTAATAGTGAAAAAATATTTTTTAAAATTTATCCCGTGGACGTAGCCCAAATTAAAAAGGCGAACCACTTTAAATCTGGTGTACTATTTTTATCTCAATTTTATAGCTATTATCAATAGTAGTTATTTTGTTATATTGTGCTATTAATTATCCAGGTAAAATTCTGTCTAAAGAGACTGAATTTTAAGCGGGACCGTCTGTGACCCTTCCAATCTTTCCTGAAAATTTTCTTGATTTTATTTTTAGTACAATATTTCATATACTATTTATTTGTATAATAATAAGTAATTTGTGTGCCATTTACTTTTGTTGCACAACACATTTTTGCTACCGTTAAAAAAATAAGCGTATTTAAATACAAAAATCAATAAAATAGATTTTTTATTTTTTCTCCAAACGGAAATAATGGTTTTCTAAAAAAAAAAAAACGGAAATAATGGAGAGCATAAGCTTCATCTCCGTCGCTTGCGCTTATGCGTTTACCATGCCATGTCATGTGACTTTAACGCGGCTCTCACCGTTACTCTATTTTATATTTAAATGCTCCTGTAAAGATTACTTGCAAAAATCCAACTTTGCACTTTCTTAAATAATTCCAAATTTTTGTATAAATTATTATTAAATTATAATGTTAATTTTTATAATTTTAAATATTAATATAGATAAGATATATAAACTAAATTTATTATATATAAATTAACTAAATAAATGACTAAACCAAAGTTATTATATATAAATTAACTAAATAAATAACTAAACAAATTAACTAAATAAGTGACTAAACCAAAGTTATTATATATAAATTAACTAAAAAAATAACTAAAAAAATGTTATGTTAATATTTATGTTAATATTATTTTTGATAATAATTTTTTTTAAATAAATATATTCTTACGTGTAAACGTTAATTACAAAAATACACTTTCTTTTTTTAAAATAATTCAAACTTTTATATGAATTATTATTTTTAAACTTTAATAATTTTAAATATTAATATAAATAAAATATATAAAAATCAAATTTATTATATATAATTAACTAAAAAATTAACTAAACCATTAAGGTATAGCCTGGTGGCCAGAAATATAAGACCCATATATTCTATATATGTACAATATATATACACATATACGTAAAATATAGGCTTAATACATCAATATCTCCCTGAATTTAGCAGCTTTGGTCATTTTGCCTCACGTACTTATATATTTATCAGATTACTCCATGTCTGTTTTGTTTTAATATACACTTATATAATCACATATTAGTCACTTTGCTTCTTATGCTTGTCTATTTCATACTCAACATACACTTAAATAAAAAAAATGTTGCATGTACATATAAGTATCTATTTAATATGAAATGTATAAGTACAATGGGCAAAAGTAACTAAGATGTGATTATATAAGTGTTTATTGAAATAAAATAGATAAGTACATGAGGCAATTTGGAGAATGCATAAATATATAGGGCAAAATGACCAAAGTTGTCTAATTGGGAGGGCAAATGATGTATTAAACCTAATATATATATATATATATATTTATAATACAATAGTGATATAGCAATTAACTGTATAACCCTCATATTTAATGTCAAAAATAATTATAATTTAAAATATATAAATATAATAAGAATTTAAATATATATATATATAGCAATTAAATGAATATATTTAAAATATAATTTAATTAATTTATATAAAAATATATGAAAAATTTTGATCATAGATTTATCTATAATTTTAATAGATCTTAAAATTAAAATAACTCAACTAACATTGAAAATACTCCTAAAATTCATAATTTTTCAAAACCATTATCTCTTCAGTTTACATCCAAATACTTGATATATTTATATAATATAAAATTTTAGTATTTATAAAATATTAAAAAATTTATAACTTAAACATATTTAGCAAGATATATAATGTACATATCCCAAAAATATTATAAAATTTTATATATGTAATACAGTGTAGCACTAGCCAGATAGTCTCATGACAAGCCTCAATCTTACATTTATTCTAATCCGTTAGGATTTTTCTTGTCTACTCTGTTACCTGCACAATACAAACTAATCGCGTTAAACTTGAAACTTAATGGTACATACCTTAATAATATAAAATATTTAAAATAAATATTTCTTCTCATGTTACAAAATGCATTTAATTTCAATTACAAAGCAATGTTCAATCAATATTTGTAATCTTAAAAACCATAAAAACATAACGCATCAATATACATAGGGCGCACCAAATCTCTACACAACATTCAAATTTCAGAATGATCGACTTGGCCTATCGTGATGCAAAGGTCCGATGTTAGAGATTAAGTATCACGTGATATTTGTATATCTCACCCGAAGGTCGTCTTCTCAACACTGAAATGTCTGACACCATTGTATCTCGCCCAAAAGAGTAATAATAAAAGTGATATTAGTGTATCTTATCCGAATTCATATAAAATGTCATAGCGTATCGTTGGTATCTCAACTCTACAGTACCAAATTTAATATTATGGAATAAATAATTGTGCAGAGCTAACAATCATACAGTGTTATATCTCATTTTCATATTCTCATCTCATTTCATCATTTTTCATATTTTTTCACATTTTTATCACATTTTATAATTCTTCCACATTGCACATTATACTTTAAAATAATATTGTGTCTCGTCCATAATGTCTCAAATCACCATATCATAGTGGTTTAAAGTTCAAAATAATATCCGAATCACATTTTTAAAACAATGCATAGAATATATAAATAACCTCATCTTAAAGCAAAACAACAAACTTTCAGTGTCAATGTAATTATACCAAACATAAACATTAAAACTATATGTTCTCAAAGTATGTACAAACCTTCTTTAGCTACCAATTCCAATCAAAAGCACTTCTAAGCCACAAATTCAAATAAACCATAAACTTTACAATTTTTATTTCAATTATGCTTGTCAAGTCCTAAACTAAACAAGGGTCGAATCCTTTAATTAAAATCATATCCATACTCAATTTAATCAAAATAACCATTAATTATACTAATTCTAACTAAAATCCAACAAAACCCTAAATTTCTAAAACTTTCATATTTTGAACTTCTCCCAACAAGCTCACTTCCATCATCTAACAATTAAATCAACATATACTCATCATATTAGCTTCATAACTATATACTTTAACAATTAAAATCAATTATATCTCTAACTCAATAATCACATAACTTTAAAAATTAAGAAAAACTAGCTTAAAGTGAAATATACTTACTTAAACTTTAATTTTTCTTCAAAATCCACTTGAAAACGCTTAAGTTTTTAGTGAAATTTAGTGTATTTGAAGAAAAACTTATCCCCTCTTTATGCTCAAAATTTGGCCATGGTGGAGGTGAAAGAAAGAAGGTGATTTTTAATGAAATTTCTATCTCTATCAATTTTTATACTTAAATAATTAATTAAATAATTATATATTATATATTTATTTTTAATTCCCACCTATAAATATTTCTTTATTACTTTTGACTTTTATTTATTTATTTTTCTAACTTAATATATGCATGTCTATGTGTATATATTGTGTATATATTGTATATATATTATATATCTAGTATATACACTATATATAGCTAGTATATATATTATATATCTCCCTTTCAACACATTAAATTATTTTTTCATATTAATTATTTTTATATATATCAAAATTATGAATATTACAAAGAGCATGTGTTGCGACTATTTAGATTTTAAAGTTTGAGTTTTGGTACTCTCCTCCCCCACATGTAATTAATAAAAAAATTTAACTAAACAAATACCATGATGTGTAAAAATTAGTTACAAAAATGTACATTCCCCTTTGCTTAAATAATTAAAACTTTTATACGATTACTGTTAAATTATAACATTAATTTTTAATAATTTTAAATATTATATAAATAAATATATATAAATCAAATTTATTATATATAAATTAATAAAAAAAATACTAAACAAATATTATGTATAAGTCACATGCCTTGTGTTTCACATAAATTTAATCGTAAAATTATTTTTAAGTTTGCGTTTTATTAACATATATAAACTAATATTTTTTGTTGAATTTAAATATCACTTTTTGAAATTTTAAATCTTAAATGAAAATATATGAACCAATTAAATAATAATAAGAAAAATTTATAAATTAGCTTATATAAATTTTTGATTGAACATATAGAAATATACCGATATAAAAATATAATTGGTGAAAAAATTTATATAGATTTTTTTTTGACAAATTTGAAAGAATTAGTTGACATATGATGAAAAGTTTTTCTAAGCAACTTATAGTCTCAAATTTTATAGATTGAATTTATATAAATTTAACTGAAAATATTCATTTATATAAATTTAAATTCTAATAAGTTGATTTAAATTTTTTAAAAAATTATTTAAAACATGATAAAAACTAATTTTAAATAGGCTGACTAGTTCTTTTCTTTATATATGTGTATACAAGTTGACAAGTTAATTTTCTTTTTTTCTTAATGCAATTCGACTTTTGTTGAAAAATTAAAAATAATAAATTGTCTGAATGTTCATAATTTTATCATTAAAAATTTAACGTTTACTATGTGAAAAATATTGGCAGTATTTCAACCTTTTTTTTTCCTATTAATCAAACAAGATTTTCATTATCAGCTGTCCAATAGGTCAAAAAGTCTTATAAAAAATATAAAAATTAATATATATATTTAACTATTTAAAAAATGAGTTGATTAAGTTTGTGATGAGGGCGATTATTGAGGGTAGTTAAATTCGATTTTTTCTAACAAGTGTTTTGATTGATTAAACAAACAAAGGCGCTAACAAGGAACAACAATCTTCATTTTTAATAATTAAATTTCTGTGTATTAACTTTCCTTCTCCATTATCCCAACTAATCTTTTAGAAAAAAAAATAATTAAAACAAATTTTGACAAAAATTAAACAATTAAAACCTTTAAATATTAGACATACCCCACTAAACTAAATATTTAATATTAAAAAATATTAATTTTTTTTATTTTGATAAGTCTTACATACTTTCTTATTTCTGAAACTACCAATAACATACGTATACTTAAGTTATAATAAACCTTAATTATTAATTGGGAAAAACTTGAAAAGTCAAGATATTATTTGGGCAAACAGTCATATGATATTTAGAGCATCCCAATCCCTCCCATTGTGTCACATTAATGTGCCACGTAATAAAAAAAATTAGAATTTAAATAAAAGTAGAATAAAAAAAGATAAAATCCCACTTTAATAAGTTCTTTTTTTATTTTTTATATTATTTATTATTTTATTTATAATAATTAAATTTTAAATATTAATTTATTTTTTTTAATAAAGGATTGTCATTATTGAGTATATAACAGGAAGAGACTGGTCTCGCTAGTCAGTCCTACAGTCATAATTTCACTAAAAGATTGAAATTAATTTAAAACACCCGTCGTGGATGCTCTTAGAGCCAAGCAAGTTATAAATTAAAAGTAAATATATATATAATGATGAAAAGAATTTATGCATTTATTATTGCCAAATAATGCTTTACATTAAATTACTACTTTGATTTTTAAACATTTAATTTTTGATAAATCAACAAAATTTATTAAAATAATATATTTAAGTAAATAAGAAAAAATATTTAATTTACGTAGTAATTAATTATAAAAATTATAAATGACAATAAAAAATTAAATTGTATATATTTATTTATATCTTTCATCAATTATATTATTAAATTAATTTATTCATCAATCAAAATTAAATCTGTTAAGATATTAATTTAGATAGTTATAATTGTCATATATATTTACTCATAATTTTATTATGTAATCCATCAAGATCTTTAATTTTTTTTAATTATCTTTTGATTGATAAAATATAATTTTAATTAAATATACTTTTTAAAATAATCTAAAAGAAAAAAGAATATTTTAGTATATAGGCATTTTCCGTTTCCTGGAGCAACATTCACGTTGAGACCTCCCCTGTCATTTCACTTGTATTATTTTATTCTAAAAGAGCAGTTTTTGTCAAACACCCAAACTTAAATTTGTTATTGAATTCCTCGAGAAGGACAGGCCATGTCCTTGCAGTGACTATATTAAGACTTGTATATATTTTTATTTTTATTTATTCATGTTAAAATTTTCCATTTTGACTTGTAATAATTTTTTAAAAAATTAAGTTCAGACTTTTAAATTTTCAGCGTTTAGTTTTTAATTTTACTAAAAATTTAATATACTTAAACATATAAATATATATATTGAAAGGATTTGTTTATTATTATGTTGATCCCTTTTATTTTATTTTAAGACGCTTGACAATTAATTTGCCGTGTAAAATGAATTCAATTGGAAAGTAAATCCCCGACAACTTTTAAATGCAAGAAAACGATTGAATACATTATTCAAATATAACGAAAATTATTTCTTCAAAAAAAAATATAACGAAAATTATTAAATTGTTATGCGTAAATCAATTAGTAAAAAATTATTTTAATTTCATAAAAAATAATATTAAAAAAATACATTTAAAATAATAAATTAAACAATTAATTCAAATTCTTTAAATAATACTATTGTTTTTTGTTAGAAAAACATAAAAAAAATTATTAAGATGAATTATCCCTTAAAAAGGGTTCCAACATCGAAGGTGATCCAATCAACAACCCCAGGCACAACAGCAAAAATGCCAAGCATAGGGGTTAGATTTTAAAGTTAAGATATTACAAATCAATGGTACTAAGTTGATTAATATATGATTTAATTTTAAATAGAGATTATTTATTATTTTCTAGCGAAAATTTCCCCTTTTATAATTAAAGTTTATTTTTTTCTAATATAAATTATTTATCATTCGTATATGAAAATGTTCTTAATAGATAATAGATGTAATAAACATCTTATTGAAAGTCAGATTGCTCATGGTATATTATTATATACTATTTACAATGAAAAAATTTAAGTAAATTCAGTTCCATCAATTTTATTAGTTATATATATTTTGTGTATTTTAAAATTTTATAATTTTATTGTACATTATAAATATACTTTTTAACTTATCAATAAAAATTTATTTACAATAAAAAGTTAATTAATATAAACGATTTAACTTTTTTTTTTTTGCACTTTTAACGTGAAATTCTAAATCATTTACATAAATATGCTATTTGCAATAATAATTTTATGAGAGAATTCATATTTTTGTTCCTCAAGTTATAATGAAGGTATGAATTTGTCATTAAATTAATTTTAGACATGAATAAATTAAAATTTATGAAAAATAATTATTTTAACTTCTCTTTTAAAAAAATAATAAAGCGTTATAAGAAATGTAAATGTATACCTACAAAAATATTAAGAATAAAAATATACCAAAAAAATTTAAAACATATTTTTAAATAATAAAAATATTTAAAATGTAAAAATATATATATTTCTAAAATTTGATAATATATTTAAAATATATAAATTTTAGAACTAAAAAAATATATTTATATAATATAATAAATCTAAAAAATATATGTAAAAATATGTAAATTTAAAAATTTAAATTTAAATATACATTAGTTTAAAAATTATAAAAATATATATTTCTAAATTTTGAAAATATATTTAAAATATATAAATTTAAAATAATACAATAAATTTGAAACATAATATTTAAAAAATATATATTTTAATATATATTTAAAGTTATATAAATAAGCACTCAATATTTATCGAATTTTAAAATTTATCTAAAATCATCACAGTGGTTCAACGCTTAGTATGGATAAAATCAGAATTTTTATTATATTATTATGTTATATTTATTATTATAATATTACATTTTTAAGAATATAAAATTTTTAAGTTAGAATATATTTTTAAAATTTTAAATTATATATTTTTAAATATATGTTTAACTTTTTAAATTTATTATATCATTTTAAGTATATTTTTAAAATTTTAAACTTATATATATATTTTTAAACATATTTTAAAATTTATATATGTTTAGAATTATATGTGTTTAAATTTTAAATAATTTTACTATTTAAAATATATTTTTTAAACTTTAATTAGTATGTTTTTGCTTCTAATATTTTGCCAGATACATATTTATTCTTTTTATAATGCCGATATTTGTTTTATTAACAGAGCAACCAAAATAGTTAGTTTTTGGTAACTCTAATTTATTTGCATCTAAAATTAATTTAAAAGCAAATTTCTAGATTTGCTATAATTTAATTAAGGAACAAAAAAATGCACATCCTACCTAATTTTATATAAATTAAAATTTTAAATTAAATATTTAAAAATACTAAAATTACTTAAATATGGTAAACAATTTATTTTTGTTTATTAATTAGAGCTGGAATTTTTAAGTCAAAAAATAATAGGTACCAGCCTTTTTTCCTGAAACAAGATAGTATTATTATTTTCAAATGTTAATATTTTTGAATTCCTATAAATTTTTATGATGATTTTGATCTTTCCCTCTCACTCTTTCTCCATAAATATATATACACCTAAAGTGAAAAAATTATTGGCATTTAATAAAAAATAATATACGAATATAAAAATTTATGTTTTTTATAAATTATTAATAATTATTAATAAATTTTTTTAATTTAAATTATTAATTGATAAAGATAAAAAATAATAAATTTAATAAAAATTTAATATGTAGGAGTATTAAAATACGAAAATTAAATGTTATATATTTAATAAATTAAATAAATTATTAATATAAATTTGATAATTCAAAATATTAATATATAAAGATAAAATATCATATATTTAATAAATTATTAATATATAAAAATAAAATATTTTATATATAAAAAACTTATTATCAAAAATAAAATATAAAAAATTAAATTATCATGTAATATATATAAAATACAAAAATATCATATTTTATAGTTATTTATCTCTTTATTTACTATTTATGATTTTTATAATTTATTATCAAAAATTATTAATATATATAAAAAAATTGTCATATATTTTAATTTTATTTTTTATAACTATATTAATAATTGTTAATTATATTAAATCTAAAATTTATTAATTAAAACTATTAATATATGAAGATTTTTTTTAAAAATAAATATATAAAGATAAAACGTTATAAATTTAATAAATTATTAATATATAAATATAAAAGGTCTTATATATAATAAAATTTTATAACACACTAAAAATTTATATTTATACATTATGCGGACCTACGATTAATTATCTATAGAAAAGTTAAAGAAATAAAAAAATATTTTAAGATTGTTATGTTATCGTGTGTAAAAATGATATTTTATTTTATTTTAAATTATTTTTATTTAATTTAAATAATTTATATAAATTTTTAATTTTAATAATTAATAAATTATATTTGTAACTTTTAATATTTTATTAAATAATTATATGTTAATGTAATTTTATAGATTAAATAAATTATACTTGTAACTTTTAATCTTCTATAATTAATTATACATTAAATCTTGTAAAAATTTGAAAAGTTTTAAAAAATGACTCTTAACCTTTTTAAGAAAATAATTAAAAATTAAATACTTTGTTTATAATAATTAATTTATATATTTTTTATAAATTAAAAAAATAAAAAATAAAATATATGACTTTTGATATTATTAATAAATTAATTATATATCAATAGTTTATTGAAAAATTTATTTAATTAAAAATTTATTTATAATAATAATTAATTTATGTATTTTTAAAATTTAAAAATTTAAATAATGCAATATATGGAGTTTAACATTTTTTAAAAAAATAGTTATATGTTAATACTTTATCCAATAATAATATTAATATTAATAATAATCTCAATATAAATCTATGGGTGTAAATTCTCGTACTCGTATTTTTTCGCATTTGAAAAAATTTATCGTGGATGAGATACCAAATGCCAGACCTAGATTTACCAAAAGCCCTTTAAGGAGAAGGAGGATATAAAAAGTCATAGAAAGACTGGATCTAGAGATAAAGTATACCATCCTATGAGAAAAACACAAAAATTAGAAAAAAAAAAAAACAAATAGAAATGGTAAATTTAGAGGCTACCACTTGCGGAAAAGCTGGCATCAATCTTATATCTACAGTTATAATTACAATCAAGAAATATCAGCAGAGAGAAAAAGAAAGGGTAGAGAGAAAACGAAAAGAAGGAGTCTTTAGTAATTAGCCAAAGTTGGATACAGCAACTTCCTAAAAGCATTTTTTTTTATAAAAAAATTATCTTTGGAAGGACAATGGAAGATTGTTAAATCAAACTTTATTAAATATGGTCAATTACTCATTGGCATTATTAGTGTAATTATGCAATAATGGTTTTGCATTATTTTAATGTTGTTATTTCAAGTAACAAAATGATACATATATGGGTCAAATATTAAATTATTTAAATTAATCAAAATTCAAACGAAAATAAAACGATTATTCTGTCACGAGAGATGGGTCAATTTCAATATTATAAAATGCTAACAATATCTCTACACTTAAAATAATTTTCTTATGACTGAAATATGTTAAATTTAATAGGCTGAAATATTAAATAACTTTTAAAATTTACAATTACATGTTTAAAATAAACATTCAGTTTAATCTATAAAAATTTATAATTTCATGGTCCAGCTTATTTCTCTTAATAAATTTTTACCAAAAAAAATAAAATTGAAATTGAAATAAATTGAAATTTAAAAATTCTAATAATATAAATAAGAAATAAGAAATTCAAAAACAGTTCATTAGATCTTGATGAGTTCCATTATAAATGAAAAATATAATAAATAATTTTCCGAGAATGCACCAAGTACTAAAGAAAAAAATTGCGAAATTTCTTAATAGTCTCGCTGACTAACTAAACAATACCATAAATTTAGATTTAGTTAGATTGTCAATTTAAATTCAGGCCGCGACCATCTAACTTGTACAATAATGATATTTCAACCACGGAACAGAACACGCGGCAAATTCTTTTTTTTTTTTTTTTATTTATAAAAAAACTTCTTAATTTTTTTGGGTACTGAAAATATTAAAATCAAACTATAAAAGCTCTGTATAACCGAGTCCACCAAACCAAAGATTAACTCCATTTTATAGTCTGCCCCTCTATTCTTCTTCTGTACTGAGCTCTACAAATTGCGACCATCAAAAAACCTGGACCAAGATTTTCCTCCTCCATAGCCGCCGCACCCCGACGGCAATCTAGCCGATGCCTTGATGGGCTTTTTCTCCAACTTATGCGCTTGCTTGGAGAAAAAACTAAAATCCGCCCGAGCTACAGCTACAGACGGCGCCGATGACGACACTGAAACTCATGACCTGTTTTTTGATCTCCGTACGATTCAAAACGCCACCAATTTCTTCTCCGAGCTGAATAAGCTTGGTCATGGAGGATTCGGTCCAGTTTTTAAGGTATGTGTTTCTTAAGCCTTTGTTTGGACGAGTGTAAATTAGTGGAGAAATTAAATTTACTTTAATTAAGAAAATACGGCTAATATAAAAAAATTTACTTTAAATTATTCTTTATTATTTGATAGATTAAATAAAAAAGAGTAGATTAAATAAAAAGAAAAATAATTTAAATTTTTTCTTAATTTTAATGAAAAAAATTAAAATAGTAATTTTATTCATTTATATAATTAATTACTTCTATTTATTTTTATTTCTTTTTATTTAAAAAAATAATTTAGACATCAGAGAAAAAAATTTAAAAATTAAATTTACTCTATCTTGCTCTTCTTTATCTTACTACGAATTATAAAAAATAAAAAATAAATAAAATTACACTTATTTTCCCCTCTTTTACCTCCTACCTCCTATTTACTCCTAACTCCTAACCAAACAAAGGCTAACTGTTTTAATGTATTAGGCCAATTATAGAGAAATACATTCGTATTTAGTTGATTGCCTGCTTCTTATCGAATTAGATGATTGAAGAACAGTATCCGAGTAAAACTTTCTGAATTTGCCTTCGGTGGTTGGCAAATTGATTACGGGAGAATAAATTAATGATGAAGATGAAATTCTTCCGTTTATTGGTTGCATATATTAGTTGACCTGGTAAACCTGGAGCAACCGGTGAGATGGTGGTGAGTTGGCGATCCTTAATTGCTCCAGACCACGATGTTGCGGGTCAAATATAAAGTGTGATAATTTTAATAAAGTTCGTTCTATACTTTTAATCGGCTCAAAATATAAGAAACTACTTTTTTTTTGAAAGCCATATAAGAAACTACTTTATTTATATTAATATTTATAATTATAACGGTATGAAGTAATATTTAAATTTAATAAAATTATAATGATAATTTATCTGTCTTAAATAAAGAAATATGAGCAAAACTGGTGTAAAGGATGGGGATGCAACTAGTTAATATTTAATACGGATTTATGAAAAAAGTTATTTTTTTATGATATGCTTCCTATTTGAAAATGAATTTTTTATACTTTAATATTGTAAATATTTTTTACGTGTGGAATTTCTTACATTATCTTTTATATATATTTATATAACAATTAATTTTACTATTATATGGAACTATCTTTTCTTTTTCTTTTCTTTTTTCAAAGAATATTTGGAACAAGCTATATGCTATAACTATTTCTTGTTGGATGCATCCTGTAATTAGGTTACATTAGATATAATTTGAATAATGGATGAAGATTGGTCCTCCATTTATGACTTTCTGCAAAGATGTAAGAGTTAGAATTCACTAATGTTATTGAGAACTAAATTGTGATTGTGCTGTTCTATAATAGCATAAACTAATCATACTAAACCTTATGGTAGATATATTTTTCATTTTTTGGTTGGTAGGAGTTACCTTCGATGGACGTATACCCGTTCGGTTCCCCACTTTCAAGAAATTGTTAACCTCTCTATCAGAGCATTCAAAGTGGAGTACGAATGTTCTATTTTATGCCTTTATTCTTGAGTTGACTGCTTGTATAATCGGATTCTAGTTGATTCATATCTCAATTTAGAAATACTGCATTTTTGGATCTTGATTTTATATGTTCTCAGTGTGAGTTTCAAATTGATAAGCTTCGTTATGCCTTAGTTGAATTTAGATGGTATTTAAATTAATAAAATTTTGCTATTATAGTTTATAAATTATTTCTGTGGGGAGGAGGGAGGAATACGGTATAATATTAGGACTCAAAACACCTTGGTGGACAACTAGTAGGGGAAAGCTCTATAAGTTAAATAAAATTTTGGGAGAAATTTAATTTTGAACTGATGAATATAATTATGTTAATAACATCTTCATATAGGAGGAGCTGGCCGACCTAAATGATCCCAACCTGATAATCAGTAAAATAACAGAAAAACCCAAAAGGAAGAAGGAGAATAATATCTGTCTGAAGTATATCTCAAGCTGGCTGAAACTATGGTTTAGTAACTCAAACAATGCCAAGGTACTTGAAATTAATGGATTTTAACGTTGAAAATTGTTTTAACCAGGTGAATTTTGGTTGAGATGATATAAAATAAAAGTTTATATTGATATTATGGGGCTTGTAACTCCACTATAAGATCAAAAGTTTTGGTTTTTCAAAGCTGCTAAAGTGCTGATATAAAATACTCTTGTATTGTCATTCTGCATTTCAAACAAATGCCTGAATGTCTTTCTTTTTATCTTTTCAAGTCTATTGCTTTTATCTTGTTGACCTTATATCTTGTATCTTAGTACAAGAAGCCAATATATGTGCAACGAGTTGATTAATATTTTAGGTCTCTTGGGGATGGTGTTGCTTCTAGAAATCATAATTGAATATTTGTTTTGTGTTTACAGGGATTGATACCCAGTGGTCAAGAAGTTGCTGTGAAGAAGCTTTCATTAAATTCAAGACAGGGACTCAGAGAATTCACTAATGAGGTGAAACTGTTATTAAAAATTCAGCACAAGAACTTGGTCACTTTGCTGGGATGTTGCGTAGAAGGTCCTGAGAAGATGCTTGTTTATGAATATCTGCCAAACAAAAGCCTTGATTACTTTCTATTTGGTAAAAGATCCTTAATTGGAATTTCTGAAATAAGATAATTGAATTTTAATAGAAAATCAGTTTTAATTTTTGGTAAAATTAAACTAACAGTTGAAGACTTGAAATTTTCAGATAAGCAGAAATCTGCATCTCTTGATTGGACAGCTCGGTTTAGAATAGTTACAGGAGTGGCAAGAGGTCTTCTCTATTTGCATGAAGAAGCCCCTGAAAGGATCATTCACAGAGACATCAAAGCCAGTAATATCTTGTTGGATGAACACTTGAATCCAAAGATATCAGATTTTGGCCTGGCAAGACTTTTTCCTGGCGAAGACACACATATGAATACATTTAGGATTTCTGGTACTCAGTAAGTGAACTCATTGCTTCTTTTCTATATGCTTTTAAGTGGTACTATTCTTAATTAGTTACGAGGAAAAATACTTAGAACTTTTTATTTAGTGCAGTGGATACATGGCTCCTGAATATGCATTGCATGGATATTTGTCTGTGAAGAGTGATGTTTTTAGCTATGGAGTTCTGGTATTGGAGATTGTGAGTGGGAGAAAAAATTATGACAGCCAACTTGGTGGGGAAAAGGCAGACATCTTGAGCTATGTAAGTTATTTTTTATTTTTTGGTATATAGCTATATAAGTTGATTTTATTTAGATTTCCAATGCATTTGTTGTTCAAATGCTCATGGGTTGCTTAAGGACCTAGCCCCAGCCATGTGAATGGTTTGGGTTTCTAACTTTACAACCCGAAAGTGAAAACAGTAAAATCAATTACCTAGTTATCTGGTTAATCAATTTACTAGTTGGAGGCCAGTTTTTCGATTTTATTAATTTTCTTTGAAGTCCTGCAAGGTAAATAAGGGTTAAACTGTAACTAAGCCTTATCTATTACACAAAGATATAAGATTAAGAAGCAGGAGTAATGTCAATTGTAGGATTAATTTCTCAATTTGTTTTAGCACCCTAATGTCTTACTTAAAATTGTTTAGTGCGCATCTCTTAATCTTTGATTGTTAATATCTAAAATGTTCATCTTTCCCAAGCAGCCATAGCAAGAAAAATGATATTATTAGTGATTCTCTTGTTTCGATAATCTGATGCAAGAATTGTAATTATATTTGAATATTGAAAAATATAGGTGAGCCGATTCATGAATGAATGGTTGTATGAGGGTGCCTAAGTTTTCATTAGGATTTTTTTCCCTAAATATATAGTATGATAATTTTTCCTGCAATTCAACAACAGTGAACTTTTCTATGTAAATGCTTTCTTTCGCATATTATTGTTCTTGAAGCTTCTAACATATTTTCACATACTTCTCTGGAAAACTGGTGGTCTATCAAGACATATTATAAAGGACTAAGTTTGAACTCCTAAGCAATGCATCTAAATCCCCAGTTGAAATAGACCCATAAAAGTTGCTAGTAATGTCTAATTTTTTGGTAGTCGTAAATTTTTATATTTTTAGAGATATGAAATACAACTTAAGACCTTGTTTAAAGCTCGAGTTTTTAGATCACTTTTCATAAGGATATTGAAAACTCTTTGACTGAATGTCTACAGTTTGAATCTTAACTGCCTCCCCATTACATAATTTAATTTCAGCATGAAATAGAGGTGGGTACAGCTCGTTTAAGTTTCAAGCTACGTGGACTGTTCCATAAGAGAACATGTGGGAAATTAGAAACAATTTTTTGACTCTTGTGGGTTTTAGCTTTTAGGTTGGTAGTGGATAGATCTGATTCCGATTATTTCTAGAGTCCAAAATTCATACTCTTGCTACTGTTGACTGATTTAATAGCATGGATTAAAGCAGCCTGCAATAGGAAGTTCATGTGGTTGATAAGATCAAAGAAGCCAAAAGAAATACTGGGCAAATAAGATATCATGAGCTAATAAAAAAAGGATGTCTTGAACTCACTACAGTCAAATAACTACTCGGCCAGACAAGTTTTACAAATGATGTTTATTGTGCCTTGCAACTAAAACCAGAATTATATCAAATATCATAGGTAATACTAAAAAATAATAATAAAAATAAGAATTTTATGTTATTTCCTTTTTCTTCATTTGAGAATGTGATTAAGTCAATTGATTCCATCCTCATCGATTTTCCTTGCTTTTTAAGCAGACATGGATGCTTTATCAAGGAGGAAAGACATTGGATTTAGTTGACCCAAGCCTTGCCAAGTGCAACCGTGATGAGGCAGCAATGTGCATTCAACTAGGGCTGTTATGCTGTCAACAAACTGTTTCAGAGAGGCCTGATATGAACTCAGTTCATCTCATGCTTTTGAGCGACTCATTTACTTTGCCAAAGCCTGGTAGACCTGGAATTCAAGGCCGTCGAGGATATTTTACAACTACTGGAAGTTCTGCTTTCACTAACACTAACACTTATGGTAGCAGTGCGAGCACTGGCCTGGCCAAAGTTTCTGGAGGCAATAGTTTTGCTGAGGATTATTCTAGAAATTCCATCTCTGTTTCTTCTATGGGTGAGGGTAGATGACTATTATTTATTATTTGAATGATGATAGCGGCTTATTCTTCGTCTTCATTTTTTTCCTCTCATAGTGTTAGCGAAACATGGTTGTTAAGTGGCTTTATAATCTTAAGTAAACCATCTATTCTTTGTAACATATGTAATTAAGGATGACATTTCTTCTTATTTGTTTTTCCATGTAGATAGTAGTGCATATAATTAAGAAAAAAAAAAACATAAATTTACTATTTTTCTTTTTTAAATTTTATCATAAACATTCAATTTTAGCGAAGGAGAATAAATTTTGACATAATTTATAATATTATCAATCGACCTGTTGGACGAATTGAATTGGCTAAATTGTTTATATGTCAGTGTCTAATTTGTGTCATGTTCCTAATGGTGAAGGTCTAAGAGAAGTTAACTGTGGTTGAAGGAGATAATGTTAGCCGAGCTGGAATGGGCTAATCATTATGCACCTGTACTTAGTCATGATTAGCTCATTATTTGATTTTCATTTTCAGTTTATAGATTGAGTTAGAGCATAGCTGTAGAGGTAGTTGTTATGGTATAACTACGGTGTATTTATACATGAGCAGAAGAGAAATTTTTTTTTTTTGAAATTAAGAGAAAATTTAATTATAAAAAGAATTGTAAACTGCATGTGAGGGCATGATTTGAGAAATACAATTCAGTTATATTCTCTCTATTTTTCTGTTGCAATTATCTTTTTCTTTTTTTTTTCTTCATCTTTGCTGACAATTTTTCTCTCCCCTGTTTCTCTGCTTCTGCTGTTTTTTATCTTCCCTTCTCTGTTCTTAACTTAGATCCTTGACAGAATTTTCGGAAGATCCTAAACCCAGCTCTTCTACGGCTTCTCTAGCGCAAATGGAAGGAAAAAGATGGAAATCCAATTTCCCTCTCTTCTATTCTACCTCATCTATTTTCTGTCTGTTTTTTCTCTACTTTAAAAATTTAATTTCCCTCTTTTCTATTCTATTTTCCCTCTCATCAATTTTTCTCTTTCTTTCTTTCCTAGGAATTTCTCAATTGCTCAGTAGAAGATTGAATCAATTGTGAAATATGAGTAATAAAGTTGAAATTCATATGAATCATACAGAGATAACTTCAACAAATTCTCTAGAGATGGCTTCAACAAATTTTGTAGACATACAATTTTAACACAACTACTATTAGTTGTATTCAAAGGAAGCTAGAAAAAGAATTTAAGATAAAATTATCACACAAGAGAGAGATTATTAAGAAATAAATTCTGAAATTGATTGATATTGTAGATGATCATGATGAATAGAAAAAAAGAAGAAGAGTTACCACAAAATGCCAAATAAGTTTATGCAAATACAGTCTGTTTTATGGAGCAAGGAGTTTGTCAAAAAAAAAATGGAGCAAAGAGGAGAAGAAGAATTTAATGAACTTGAAAATAATAGAACTACGACAGTAGTCAATGTAGACAAACCTAAAAAATTTAGGGAAAACAATGTTGAATACCTCAAATCGAATAAAAATATTTTCTCTGTTTTGCCTCTATTTCTCTGTCAACTCTCTCTCTCTCTTTCTTTCTTCTTCTTCTTCTTCTTCTTTGCCGTCAATTCTTCTCTCCCCTGTTTCTCTTCTTCTTCTTCTCTTCTTTATCTTCCCTTTTGTGTTCTTAACTTATGTCCTTGACAATTTGATGACACGTGCATGTTAATTTCTTATTAATGAACATTCATTTATGTTAATAAATGTTTGTTCATATTATCATTTATGTTAATGAACCAATGTTCATGTTAATTGCTCTTTGGTCACTTTGAAAAAAAAAATTCAGTAAATTATCACTTTACTAGATTTAAAGAAAATAAATTAATTTTTTTAAAACTATACTCTTATTAATAAGTTAATTAATAAATTGAGAATATATTATTTTCTTCGTCCCAATACTAATAGCTCAAACGTAATTGTCAAGAAAGTTATCAAATACTCTAAATATTATATAAAATTATTTTGAATAGATTAAAATATATTTATTAACTTATTATTTCATTCGTTTTATTTTAAGTGTCATATAAAAATGGTGCACACAGGTCAATAAAATAATTATCTATTATAAATTTTATAAAAAATTTATTGTAATTTAATTAAATAACATTTCTCATCTTTCTCACTTCATTTATTTTCTTTTATTAATTAATAAGGAAAATATTGAAACTTTTTAATTAATACTCTATTGAATTTTTAAAAGCGACATTTGAAATGAAACAAAAAAATTTTCTTACACGACGCTTGAAATAAAATGGATGGAGTAATATTAAAATTATTATACTATCATTTTATTAATTAACTCATTAACAATAAGAACATAATTGAAAAAAATTTATTTTTTTAATCATGTAAAGTGATAATTTTAGATGTATAATTTTTTTATTTTTTTGCAAAAGTGATGATTTCAATAGAATGAAGTGAGTAATTTTAATACTAATGAATTAATAGAGTGTATTTTAGTCTATATATGTATTTTTTAAAAATTAAGAGAATAAAATAATTATTTTGTATAAGTTAAAGGTAATAATTTTAATGAGATAAAGATAGTAATTAATGCAGGTAATACTTATTTGTGGTACTTCCTTTATTTCATTTCAAGTATTATGTAAAAATATTTTTTGTTTCACTTTAACTGTCGATTTTAAAAATTTAAGAAAGTATTAATTAAAAAGTTTCAATGTTATCCCTAATTAAATTCTTATTTAATGAAAGAGGATAAGTAAAGTAAGAAAAACAAAAAAAAATATTTAGGTAAATTATAATAAAATTTTTATCAAATTTATAATAGTTAATAATTTTTTAATATGTATGCATTATTCTTATATGATACTTAAAATGAAACGGATAAAGTAATTAATATAAATAATACTCATCTTTCATCTTTATAACAAGTAAAGCAGAAAAACAAAAAGTTGTAAAAGTAAATGGAAGAAAAGATAATAATAATAAAAATAATATTAATATTAATAATATTTCCTCCTTTAGTTATGCTTATTTCTCGTTTTATAAAGATTAAAAAATTTAATTATTTTTATTAAAAATATAAATTTATATATATTTTTCTATTATATATTTACTTTAGCATATAATATATTTAATTAGTAACATTAAATAGATGTATTAACGAAATATGAAATTATTAAAATAGTAAGTGAATTATAATTTGAAACTCATAAAAAAATGGATCTATGTATTTAGAATGGAGAGAGTAATAAATATAATAAAACCATTTACTCCTTCCATCCCACTAAAATTATCACCTTCAGTTTATATATATATTTATTGGGAAGATCATTCAATTATTTAAATATTAAATAAAATTATTTTTAATAGATTAAAATTTTTTTATTAATTAATTAATATTATAATTAATTAATATTATATTTTTACTTTATTAATTAAGTTATTAATTATAAGGGTATGATTAAAAAAAGTTAATTAATTTTATTTTCATTACACAATGTGATAATTCAAGAGGAATAATTTTTCATTGTAAAATTGATAATTTTAATAAGACCAAGGTAATAATAATGAAATAAAACATTTAACCCAAATAGAAGTTATTTTAACTTCTATGTTAATTAATTAATATGAACCGTTTATTTATGCCAAAAAAAAAAAAACTGACCAAAAAAAACTTATGTCAAAAAATTTCCCTAAATAATGTGCAATATTAAGGACCAGCATCTAAGTTTTCTCTCCAAATTTAAATAAAAAAAAAAGAAGAACAAAACAAGAAGAAAAATAAAATTCTGTCCCCACTTATTGCCCTTTCTCACTTTCTTATAATCCAAGGAGGGGTCTATGGTATTGCTCTCAAAAAAAAAAAAGGAGGGGTCTATGGGTCCATATGATGGGGACTCGACCTATGCAGTATAAGAAGGGCAATACCCAATTTATTTTTAATTTTAAATTTTAAAAATGAAGGTTTTCTTTTAAAAAATAATTTTCTTTACCAATTTTTGGAGAAAATGTTCTATTGTATTCCAATATTCTTATTATTCTAACAGTCAAAGCAGGAAAAAAAAAGACAAGAAGACAAAAGAATTAAAAGAAACTGGGAGTAGCTGGTGCTTGGTGCCTCTCAACTCTCAAGTTTCAGCCAGTACACACTCATAGCTGACCAACCTTGACAGAGGGGACAAGAGTCTCTCTCTCTCTCTCTCTCTCTCTATATATATATATATGTAAACGACCAAGAAGAGATCAAGTAAGATTCTAAGACGTGTGGGTTATATATATATAATTAATAATAAACTCATAAACAGAGAGAAGAGAAAAGAGAGAGAGATGAGGCCAAATTGGGAGCTGAAGAATTGCTGCAACCATGAACAAGTTGTGTTTCTGGTCACTGTCTCCATCTGCACTGTTGTTATTCTTGCGGTATAACTCATCTCTCTCTCTCTGTATTGAACTTTGTATTTCATATAAGCTGCATTTGAGGTTTTTTGTTCCTTTTTTTCATAACTTATTGGTCAAGAACTCAGAATTCTTTTGGTTTGATTTGGGTATCATTGTCTTTTCAGAGTGAAACGATGAGGTCCCCTTTTTATCTAAACTCATTGCTATAATTTTTAGCTTTTTTGGGTCCAATTGACATTGTTGTTCTCTGTGAAGTGTATATGTGTTTGGAATTTGTTTTATCTGTCGGTAGAATGGTAGTGTTTTATTCACTAAAAAGTCTAAAAT
Organism: Garcia nutans; assembly: GCA_947685225.1. Classification (NCBI taxonomy): domain Eukaryota; kingdom Viridiplantae; phylum Streptophyta; class Magnoliopsida; order Malpighiales; family Euphorbiaceae; genus Garcia; species Garcia nutans. The sequence goes on from CANTUV010000011.1 coordinate 52,151,026, forward strand.
CCGAATGGGTTTTTATTAATGCTTTCAGTAACCTATGAAAATACTGAATCTTTATGTTGGGAAAATCGCTATTTTTTCGTCACTCGGACCGTTTTTAAGCAGAAATAAATGAAAAAATAAAATAACAATTGAGAAATTAAAGAGAATAAAGACACAAAGATTTAACGTGAAAAACTCCCAAATGGAGAAAAACCACGGTCGTTGCCTAACGGCAACCAAGAAAAATATTTACTATGTGAAAAATTGTTACAACTACAAATACAAAATATTTTTCTACCCGACACCCAAAACACCTCGAATATTTATACTCCAAGAGACTCCAAGAGCTCAATTCTAATCTCTAATATAAAACACTTGTTGTGTTTTGGTGTCTTTTGAAACCAAAACCTAAACTCCCTTATATAGAAAATTTAATCCCTTCCTTTTGCATCATTTCCCAATGTGGGATTGTTTAAGTTTTATATTTTATATTTTTCCTTTCTTTTTGTCAACAATGATGGCCGACAATTTCCACCTTGACAAAATAAAGAAAAATACAACATTATTTGTTACCGACAATCATAATTCTAATAACAAGAATTATCATACTCCACCATAAAAGAGTATACACACTTGAAATTACTTCACAAACTCCAAGAATTTCCCACCGGCCATGTCGAGATCTCGCTAATAGTTTAAGGTGCAACCCTCCTGTTGACTTTTTCGAGAGTTTATTAGCCATCGACATAATTTTTTCCACCACGCACCTTGTATCAACTGTCAACCAATGCAGCGCGCATTTTCGTGGACCAGTTACCAATAATCCGTCTTCTTCCATGGCATTTCAATGGGTAGCAATCATGCCATGAGGACACACATCTCTCAACTACAGAGAGAACGCATCATCTCCTTCGCCACAGGAGATCACATTGATAGCAACAACGCTAGAGCTTCTAGCCGAATCAGCTCCACCGTTCTGGCAATCCTTTCTCACATGTCCAGTTTGACCACAACCCCAGCAGACAACCTTTCTTTTTCTTGTTCTTTTTCTTGCTACCGACAGACAAAGTTGAATCTTCATATATTTTATTTTCCATTTTATTCAATCTTCTCTCCTCAGTAATTAACTTACTCACCACATCCGCATATACCACTTCCTTACTACTATATTTTAAAACAGGCTTCATGTGCTCATATTTCGAAGGAAGTGACAGGATGAGTCGGAGAGCTTTATCTTCATCTTCGGTTCTCACTCCAAGAGTTTCCAACTCAGAAACGATGCCGTTAAGGACACTCAGGTGATTTGATAGCCTTGTACCTTCCTCCATTTTCAACGTATGAAATTGCTCTTTCAAATATAACCTATTGGATATATTTTTTTCTTGGTACAATTCTTCCAATTTCTCCCACAGCTCCTTTGTCATGGACAATCCAACCACATTAGCAAGAACATTTTTTACTAGACACATGCGGATTTGACTTGCCGCCTTTAAATCTAGCTCACTCCATTCTTCGTCGCTAATTTTGAATTTTTCTGAGTCTCCACTTGTCGGTTTACCCTGCAAAATCTTATGCAGTCCAGACTGGATCAACAAATTTTTGACTTGCACTTGCCACAGTGCAAAATTCATTCTCCCGTTAAATTTCTCAATATCAAATCTCTTCGTCGACATGCTTACTTTGTGCTAATAAAGGACTAGAAATAAATAATTACACCAGATAAATTTCCAGGTAAGAGGAGGAGTCACAATGGTCTCACTTAAAATCCACTTGCCTTAGACTAAATTCGTGTCATTTGATAGAATTTACCTAGACATGTAATTATTTATCTCACCACCAATACTCAAGCACACCAAAGCAAAATGGCTCCACCTTTTCCAAAGCTCCACCAGCTCCAAAGGCTCCACCAGCTTAAAAACAAAAATAATTTTTTAACAAAAATCTTTTCTGATGTAGAAGATCAGACCAAGCTGCAACCACAAAGCATACTAAGATTTTTGACAAAAATTATAACACCTAAGCTCTGATACCACTTGTTGGGAAAATCGTTATTTTTCCGCCCCTCGGACCGTCTTTAAGCAGGAATAAATGAGAAAATAAAATAACAATTGAGAAATTAAAGAGAATAAAGACACAAAGATTTAACGTGGAAAACTCCCAAATGGAGAAAAACCACGGCCGTTGCCTAACGACAACCAAGAAAAATATTTACTATGTGGAAAATTGTTACAACCACAAATACAAAATATTTTTCTACCCGACACCCAAAACACTCCGAATATTTATGCTCCAAGAGACTCCAAGAGCTCAACTCTAATCTCTAATATAAAAAACTTGTTGTGTTTTGGTGTCTTTTGAAACCAAAACCTAAACTCCCTTATATAGGAAATTTCATCAATTCCTTTTGCATCATTTCCCGATGTGGGATTGTTTAAGTTTTATATTTTATATTTTTCCTTTCTTTTTATCAACAATGATGGCCAACACTTTAAACTAAAACATCGACACTCTTGATTCATTAATAGATAGGTAAGATTTCTTCCAATTTAAAAGTGAATCTCATAAATCTTATTAATTCTCACATCATGCTATAATTAATACTTGATGAAATTATCTCTTTCATCTTTGTAGTTATGGAGAACAGTACTGCTCACCCCATTCAAGCTTGTGACTGTATTCCTTCACGAGGCAAGCCACGCTATTGCTTGTAAATTAACATGTGGCCACGTAAGAAGCTGTTTTTTCCCTCTCATTACACTTTTTCTGCAATATAAGTTTTGGTGTTTGTTCTGTTGTACTGCATATGTATGATTTGATTCTAATACTCTTGAGATGGCATGCTTATCTATACTCATTCTGTAGATTTCTCAGATGACAAGAAGTCTCTCTTATGAATTATCAGCATTCCATTGAATAGCATGTATACAGAATGGCTTTTACTTTTAACTCTGTAAGACAATGCATTGCATTCCCTCCCTGTCCCTGGCATGGTCTTAAGATTAGAAAGTGGAAGACTTGTGTGTGCACATTATTGTGTTCACTTGGTATCTTTGCAAGAGTAGGAGAAAGGACACGATTGAATTCTATCATGAATTAGTTTTCAGATGGAGTAAAGAGATTGCTTCTGTAGTAGTCACAATAACTTCAAGTGTGGAGGTGGAAGCAGCGATATGAAAAGTACTCCCACATATTGATTTCAAATCAAGTAGAAGTTTACTTGCCTAAAAGGTCATGATGATATTACATGCAAAATATCAGTCCATTTTGGATTCTTATTCAGTTTTTTCTTAAGGAATTAGGTATCTCAACTTTTAGGTTTATCAGAGACATTTGGACTAGTAGATGACTAGTCCAAGATTGAAGATGCTTCAGTTTAGCACACTCACGTTACACTTTTGCTTTCATTTGTTGCTTCACGATATTTAGTGCAATGCTGTTATTAATTTGGTTGACTTTAGGTTCTTATCAATCTCCATATGGTATAATGAATTGAAGAACTCATTTCTGGCTATAAATGATTTTGATCTTTTCATTTATTTCCAACTGAAGTGCTTGAGGTAGTATAAGATTTTACTCCTTTCACTTCATTAAAAGATGGACAAATGAGTTCCACTGTCCATGTGGTTATCCGGCTGTTGAAAAAAGCAATATCTTGAAAAGGTTGATTAAAAGCAATTAAAACTTGTTTTTAAGGTAGATTAACATCTTTTGGTCATAAAACTCCAAAACAATTAAAGAACAGTTCCCAAAATTGTTTTTTATAACTAGGGGTGGACATCGGTCGATTCGGTTAATTAATTGACCGGACTGGTTGGTTAACTGAACCAAAGTATAAGAAAATTGCTAACCGAACTGACCGAATTTATATTTTGGCCGGTTCAGTTAATTAACCGAACCAAATCGGTCGGCTCGATTAATTAACCGAATCGACCGATTTTTTTTAAATTTTAAAATAAAATTATATTTATAAAAAAATTAATATAATTAAATAACAAAATAAAATTTATTATAAAAATAAAAAATACAACTTTTTTTTTTGTAATAAAAATGTTTATTATAATAAAAATTTATATAATTAAAAAATTAAATAAAAAAATAATAAATAACTAATTTTTTTAAAAAAATGATTCGTTTAATTGGTTAATCGACCGAAACGAATCGGTTAACCATTAACCGAACTGAAAATCAAAATATTCTAAATTTTTAACCGAACCGACCAAATTATACTACCGATCCGTTAACTGAACTGAATTTTCGGTAGGTTAACCGAATTTTACCCACCAGGGAATAATTCTTCATTTCACTCCTCTCTTTGTCCTTACCGTTGTTATTCTATTTGTCCTACTTCTACTACTCATTAGTCCAACAAGGCCACTACTCAAACAATAGCCAACCTCTTCTCTACTGACTACTAAGATTACTACCCATCATGCCATCTATTTCCTGCTAATATGTAATAATTCTTTCCCATTAAGGTCATTCTTGTCCCCAAGATAGCATGACTTCAGTAAATCTATGAATGATGAAGTTGAAATTCTCACATCATCAGTAGATGGAAGGTTGATCGATTGCATTAACACCAGCTGAATTTATTTATTGTATCTTAAAATGACTCCAGAATGCATAAATTTCTCAAGTTTTGACAAAAGGTTTTCTCTCTGCATCTCAAGCTTCTTTTCCTTGCTTACAATGCTTTCTGGAATATCCTTAATAGAAACAAACTACACCAGTGGGCAAGCCACAACTTGTATTGCCAAATAATTGATTAATTCCTTGAATTTGTCACTTCTACCCACAAAGTCAGTTCCATATTTGACTTCAATTAGAACTCCTATGCGGAAATCATGAATATAGGAACCAATTTTGCCTTCAGCTGCAAACCGACTAGATTTCTTGTCAGCAATTGAAAGATCTTTCTTTCTGAGGAACTCCTGAGTTTTCATAATGTCCCCTCCAGTCTCTAAGAGGACTTGCTTGCAATCCATCATTCCTGCTCCTGTTTCTTCTTTATCCAAAGCTTCTCCAACACGTTGATTTTTTGAAGATATAATTTCAGCTCCACTCTTGCTTCCAGATTGATAAGAATTTTCTGCATCCTCCTCTGCATCTTTAGTAGCAATTAAATCCATTGCATCCAATTCAACATCCATATTTTCTTCAGCATAAATTTTCATCAACCTTGCAACTATATCACCATATTTAATTGAAAGTATACTTTCCTCTTGTCCATCACCATTTAGAACAACAATCTCTAAACATGGCAATTGGCCAACTGTAGCTCCTATAAACCCATAAACAGAATTTGCACTTATCTTCAAGGCCCATTGTTGACCATCTAGAATAGCCTTCTCAAGTGGATCCTTGGCTTCCTTCAAATTTGCTTTTGCTCTTCTTCGAGCAACTAATAGTTCCTCAAGAATTCCAGGAAGAATTTCCTTTTGTAAATTTGATTTGGCAAATGTTTCACCAGATAGAGTTTTGTTGACACATTCAGGTAGGAGGTTGAGATTGCGAGCATCTTCAGTAGTCACCAAAGTGCAGTAACATAGATTATATGCCATCATTATTGAAGGATAAAGAGAGGCAAAATCCAGTGTTGCAATTGGCTTTTCATAGAATCTTGCTCTTGCCTCCAAAACAGTGGCACCCTCATATGTTCCTTGGTCAGATCCTGTCTGTTTGACATTGGAAATAACAAGGTTCTTTTGTTTAGCCTTCCTCAAGAGTTGGGAAAGCACCTTGATACTATGTCTTTTGAGTCTAAGAGTGTTGTCAGCTTGGCTTCCATCAAGTGACTGCAAGGGCAACTTGGCTTTCTCCATCAAGGGCAGCTGGGCACCGGGCGATGCCACCAGTTCATCTTCTTCAGGTTCCCTACCCTCTTGCCACCCACCAATTTCAATGTCATCTTCTTCGATTTGTTTGACTCCTTGTAGCATCATCATATGCTTCGACGAGCATCAGTGTTCTAGAAAATATCGATCGCCACAACGATAACATGCGTTTGACTCTCGTTTGTTAGGTGAATACAGAATCAAGGATTTTTTATTGTAGTTTTGCTGAGATTTGGTGTTGTACTTTGATTTTGGGAAAGGATTGCTACTGGATTTTTGTTTTTGAGGGTTCGGGTTAAGTGTTTGGGTTTGATTTATGGGTATGGTATTTGGGTTTGGGTTCTTGAGGGAACGGTGCGTTTTGGGAAGCTTCAAAAATCACTTCCTGTAGAAGAGCTTGATTGAATCCTTGAACCATCTCTCCGATCTCCTCCTTCTCTTTGGCCAAAAAACTCGACAGGTGGTATGTTTCCGATAGCCCTGAGTTCACTTCTATATCCTGCCACTCCTCTTCTAGGTCCCCCAAGTCATCCTCCTCCATTTTCTCCTGATAGCCCTTCACATTTCCTTTTAAATCTTCTACTGGGTCGGGTAGAGTCATCATGGGTTTCGAGTTTTTCCAAGCTGGGTTGTGAATCGGTAAGGATGTGGTGTGGATATTGTGTTGCGTTTTGGGTGAAAATGATTTCCGTGGTTTTGGGTTGAGTGTTTTCGGTATATGTTGGGATTTTTGGTTGGAGTTGGGTTGTGATTTTGGTGGGTAGGAACAGATGGGTTTCGGGTTTGGTGGGTTACCTATGAATGCTGCATTCTGGTGATTATAACTTCTCTGGGGAGCTTCCAGCGGCATCTTCCTTTCCACCTTTGGTTTAGAATCCTCAAATGCCTCTTGGTAGCTCATCACACTCCCTGTCTGCCGAAGTTGGTGGTATTCGGCCACTATATTTTCGATTGGGAAATCACCGATTCTACCTTGGATCTGACTAGCAACGAGGGCCTTTGTTTCGCCAGCTCTCATGCTCACGAACGATTCAACTTCGTCGATTTCTCTAATACGAAAGGTTGGTGTTGGTAAAATCCCTTTTCCAACAGCGTTGGGTTCTTCCACTGAAGTCCCCTTGCCTTTATCTTGCAGATTTTGGAGGAGCTGGATCATCTTGTCCACTTGAATCCTCATCTTGATTTATTCTTCCATCAGTTGATCGAAGGTACAATGCTGCTCTTCTATTCCTTCTGTATAAGTTTCATCTACTGTTTTGCTCATTGTTGTTCAGTAAAGGTCCGATTCTCGTTAGCTCTGATACCAATTTATAACAACCTAACACTTCAAACAAAGAAAGGTTGAGAATAAGAAATAGAAATTGAAGGAAAGGAAAAGAACAAATTAAGAAGCATAGGATAGAAGATAGAAAAGAGAAGAGAAACAGAATATAAAAGAAGAGAGAAAGGAGAGAGGAAAAGAGAAGAAAATAAAAAGTAATCTGATATTGATAATTGATTGTCATAAACAACTTGTATAGAAATATATAACCATAAAAGGAACTAACAGACAAAATGTGACATCATGGAATAATTCTTTATTCCACTCCTCTCTCTGTCCTTACTGCCGTTATTCTATTTGTCCTACTCCTACTACTCATTAGTTCAGCAAGGCCACTACTCAAACAATAGCCAACCTCTTCTCTACTGACTACTAAGATTACTACCCATCATGCGTTCTATTTCCTGCTAATATGTCGTATAGTTGCAACTTTAGTTTCAACCAGGCTCTCAGACAGTTTACAGAAACTCAACCAAGTAACCAACTCCATTGCAAATGAACTTTGGTGGTATGATTGCACTGGACAAGAGAGACAATCTTATCTCACTTTTTGGTAGCACTTGTAGCCTTTGACTGCTTTGTTTCGCTTGTTGCAATGGCTTTGTTTATAGTTGAAAATTCTTTGGCAAGTCAAATACACCTCAATTTATTCAGAAATCTGCAAACTCTTCATTTCTAGCACTCTCTTGCAGCAAAGACAAGTCCATCGCTGCCTTCTGCCAAAGTTAAATATTTAAATGGAATGTGATTTTGTGATAATCTAACTTAGAAATTCTTATAATTTAATTTAAATATTTTCTGGGGTGTGTCTTTATTCCAGGTGGAAGGGATCCGGGTTCATGCAGATGAAGGGGGAACCACTCAAACACGCGGTGGTGTATACTGGTTAATCTTGCCAGCTGGATGTAACTTCTTTTACGATTTGCCACCTCACTTACTTTCCTTCTTTATTTCTTTCTTCTTTATTCTGAAAAGTCTGGTCCTAAGTACATCTACGGCTTCTCTCTTATATGAGCAATTTCATATATAGGACTTAGAACTATATGTTCATCTTTAGTTTTCTGCTTAAATTACATATTGATTGTTTTTGGTATTAATTTAAGTTCTTTTCATCTGTTTTTCCACTCCAGATCTTGGTTCCTCCTTTTGGGGGATGGTTTTAATAGTTGCATCCACGAATCTTCTTACGGCAAGAATCGCAGCTGGATGCTTTGTTGTTGCTCTACTTGTTGTACTGTTGGTAGCTAAAAATGTGAGCGGTTACAAGCATCTAGAATATTTCCTACTTGTAGACTCATAGTCAACATAAGATTCGTGAAAGCTATATTGTAGTGTACATTTGATAATTTATTTTCTACGTTCCCTTTTGTCTTAATGCATCTCTAAGATCAAGTCAGTCAAATAATAATATATGTTTTATATGGTTTTTTAATTATATTGCTTCTATTGTTCACAAACAGTGGACTCTTCGAGGACTTTGTATTGTTACGTGTTTCAGTAAACTGGATAAATCTGGATGCCTATGATATCTACAAGCTACAATGTATAGTGTATCTTAATGATATTTACAAGTTGAGCCATCAGGGTTTGTTGTTTTCCTTGGGGTGATTTTGGGTCCTGCAAGAAACAACAAAAATTCGTATTCTTCGGTATATTATTCTATTCATTGGTAAATGCAACCCTCTATCTTTGTTTTCATGATGTCTTTTGCAATTAAGTATCATGCCATCGAAAAATTGTTCACATTGTTATCTGATACACTGTTTATTGCTGCAGGTGTAATGAACAGCTTGTTTTGTGTTTATGGTGTGTTTACCTATCAAATTTGATTGTCAGCCTGTTTGTTTACAGAATTATGGAGCTCACTAACATGCCTTTTTGACAATGTAGATATTTATGATGATTTGATATCTCGAAGGGTTCATTCTTGTGATGCTGAGAAATTTGCAGAAGTTTGCCCTTGCCCATGTAATGGCATGAGCTGGGGTGTCATTTGGTGAGGCACCTTATCACCAAATTGCATTAAAGATATTTGATTTCCGCTTGAAGTTTTTCTTCCCTTATATAATGAACTAAAATTTGAGATTTTAATTTTAGTTCAACCATATTAATGAACTCTCCTTGCAGGGGGTTAATATCTTTCTTGTTTCTTTGTGGGGCCATGTACCTTGGTTTTGTGATACTGTCTTGAGGTACATTCTGATCCTACTTACTACTTTTTCCATCAACTTTTCATTTATTTATTTTTTTTTGTAGATTAGTTATGCATTCCAGAATAGATCTTTTGTGATTAGCACAAAAGAAGAACATTGCGGGTCAACCTCTAATCTCTATCCCAAAATTCCTTCTGACTTAGGTTTAGAGTAGAATGTGTTCACATGACAAATTTAGGTTTAGATGCAAGTGGTTCATTTATTGATAATGAAACTGAATGGAATTTAAAATACTACATGGCTGAATCTTTAAGTAAGCATCAAGAAAAATGAAGGGATTCTTAGTGCATGCGCATGCATGAGTGTGAGCTAGTGATGGTGGTTAGAACCGCAATTACATAAACATTTTAGAGCCTGTTTAGTTCAATGGTAATGATCAGCTGTCAGTGGACAGTTAACTGCTGCCGGTCGATGGCTAGATGTTAAGAGGATTAAACATGAAATATTATCAATTCTAATTTTAGTCTTTCAACTATAAAACGTTATTTCAATCACTAAATTTACTAAACACTTGATGTTAGTGATGAAGAACTCAAAAGCCAAATGCTAGTATCCAACCGCCAATCCAAATGGAGCCTTAATGATGCATGGTTCTCAACTTTGATAATGGTTATAATGGTCACATTTTTCTTGCACAGATAATTGGGACTATGTCCTAAAGTGGATCATGATTAAAAACAGTGTATATGTGGTTGTCTTGTAAAATTTCTGTGGAAAACATGTTTCTGTAACAAATCTGAAATATTCTCATTTGTCTTGGTCTTTCTTCCTTTGAACAGGACAGAACTCAGGAGGTTCAAATTGTTTTAAACATTTAAAGAGGCTAGACATCAACTTAGTTGCAACTTGTTTTTATCAAACGCCATCTCATTTTATAGAGGAGATGCTTTGACTACAGCTTCACATTAAGCCACCAGAATTGATTCAGTTGTTTTCATGGTCTAATTCATTACTTTCCCATTTAATAATCTATTCTTGATTTCTAGCGGGATGAGTGCAATGTTTACTTGCACTATAGAACTAGAGCTTTTGAAATGGATTAATTATTCTCAATCTTTTTTCTTTTAATCCTCCATAACCTTGACTTGATTATTAGATTATATGTGTATAAATGACCATTAAACGATAGAACTAAAGAAAATATTAAACTTGATGAACTGGGAGATTTAAATCTACCCAAGTCTGACCCCAAACAAAAGCCACAAGCTTAATACTATCAAGATGACTGCTATTGCCAAGTTTAACATTAATCATCATATTCATAACAATCTTCTCCTTTCATAAGGTATTGGGTTAAGGTCCAATTATACTCCGATACTGTTTTGAAAATCTCACTAAAAACACTTAAAAGTCCAATTAGGTACTTATTTTTTAGTCAAAAACCAGCTCCATCTGGCTTTTGCCATGATTTCTCCATTAATTTTTGCGTAGAGATAATTACATTGTCTATGAGGTCAAACTTTCAGTTTTCAGAAACACGGGACGCGCGATTATTTTTTTCAAATTTACGTTTTGAATGTTGTTTTTTTTTTTTTTTTTTTTTTTTCTGATTTTTAATTTTATTTTTTTCATTTTTTTTATCTTATTTTATTTATATTTTATTTATTTTTTTAAAAAATTAATGTTATATTTTCAATATACACAAATATATATATATATATAATATACATAACAATATAAACTACATATACAATACATCTACATAATATTTTTAATATTTATTTAATTTTATTTTTTAAAATTTTTTATTTTCACAATATCTACGTAATATTTATACAACATTTAATAATTTTTACATAAAATATACACAACTTAGATAATAAATCTATAACATACATACAATATCTACAATATTTATGAAATATATACTGAATATTTATTAAATATCTATATAATAAAATTATGTGCATTTTTTATTATATAATATGTAAATTTTATTTTAAAATAAATTTAATAATTTTTATTAATATATTTTTTTATTTTTTGAGTGTTATTTATTTTTTATAATTAAAATTAATTTTTTATATAAAAAATTATGATTTTTATATGATGAAAAATAATTTAAAATGTTAATTTTTATTATTTTATTAGAATATTTTTATTTAATAGTATGTTTAAAAAAGATAAAAATTGAAGTAAAATATTAATTGTGGTAGGTAAGGGAAGAGATATTTAAAAAAAAACTATTATTTTAGTGAGAAATAAAATATTTTAAAATTTTTGATCTAACTTTTTATAAAAGTGTAAATATTTTTAATTTTTATAGTATTTTTTAAAATAAAAATTATTTTTTTAGATAGTTATATAAATATTATTTTCGTCTATGTGGCATCACGAGTCCCTTTTATTCGCATTTCTAAATAATTGTTATATAAATATCTATTATTTATCTATAACAATTAATTAATTATATCTTATAATAAATAATAAATTTAATACTTCAAAAATTTTAATTTGAAATTTAATATAGATATTATCTATATTAAGTTTTAATTAAAATTTTGACTTATCTACTTTTGTTTTTCATTTTGGAGCTTGATTTAATAGGGCTTTATTTTTTTATTATTAGTATATTTATGTTATGCTAATTAGTTATGATTTGAGAATTATTTATAATTAATATTTTTTCTTTATTACAAAAATAAAAATTTATTAAAATTATAAAATCTGAAATTGAAATTCAAATAACTTATATAAAATTTTTATAGTATTAGATATATTATTTATTAGAATAAATAAATAAATAATTATTATTAATATTTATTTGAAGAATTTAAGTGAGATAAAAATAAATAAATTAAATTTACATGTAGTTAAAACCTAAGGAGCACAACTCTATGTATTTTTGAAGCGCAAATAAAGTAGTCATAATAAAATCTATCTGACAAGTTATTTAATTAAGATCTCAAGGTTTTCTCTATTGCAAACAATTTTTTTTTTTTACTTTTCTTTAACATTCTTAATCAAAGGTATTAAGTTTTTTAAAAATATTTAATATTTAGAGAGTTCAAAAATAATTATTATTTTTTTATAAAAATAATTATTTTTATATTTTTATGATATATATTAAAAATATACCATATTAAGTATATATAAGTTAAGATTTACTATATTACTAGCCAAACATCCGCTAATAATTAGTCAATAATTTTGGACGGTTATGGTCTTAAAAGTTATCACTGCGAGATCGCAAGCCCTGTTTCACTGTATGGACTGAGTGAATAACTGTGAGTTAGTTAACGGCTGAATCACTTCAATGTGAGGACTCCGCATTAGGGGTGGGCAAATTCAGTTCGGTTGGCCGAACCGAATCGATCAGACCAAACCGACCAAAAATCGATCATTGATGTTAGTAACCGAAAACCGACCGAACAAAATTAGAAACAGCAAAAAAATCGAACCGAAAAAATTCGGTCTGTTTCAGTCGGTTTCGGTTCAAATAAAAAAACATTGAACCTGATTTATTTTGCTGCAATGAAAGGTTTTCGGTTTCTTTCGGTCCAAAGTTTGATATTTTTCGGTGTTTTATAGATTTTATGCTAGATTTTGCTTTAGTTTACTTGTGGATTGGGCTTATGAATAAGGAGCTATATGACATTGATTGATTATCTTGTATGCATTGAGTCCATGTTGCTATTTGCTTTGAATTATTATTTTAATTTAGCTTTATCGTTCGCTGGTGGTTAGTGTCGGAACCAGAACTTCAAAGGATGAAGGCAAAATTTATAAATAAAAAAATTATAGATAAATTTATATTTATATTTATTTTTATATTAATAAAATTAATATAAATAATTGATATTAATATTAATATTTTATTTTATTTTTATGTTAAATAATTAAATATTAAAATTTTTATTATTTAAGTTTTAATATTTAAATTTTACTTTAAAAATTACAAGTAAAATTATATAATATTTATGATTTCTTAAATAACATTTATATATTTTTAAGATATTTTAAAGAGAGTGTTTAAACTAATTATTTTTAAATAAATTTATATGATAGAATATATTTTATAAAATAATTAAATTAATCACAAAACTATAAATTCAAATTGTAAAATAATTAACTTAATCATAAAATCTTAAATTCCCAATCCATATCATAATCAAATTTTAAAATAATTTATCTAATCATAAAAACTCCAAATTTCAATTCATAATCAAATTGTAAAATAATAATCTAATAATCAAAACAATAAACTAAAATCTATAAATTAAACTTTAAAATAAACAATAATTATAAATAGTTATAATACTCAATAAAATTATCAAAATAATAAATTAAAAACTAATTTTAAAATTTTAAAATAATTAATATTTAAACATTAATTTTTTTAAAAATAAATACATATACACATATATATATATATATATATATGTATGTATATATATATATGTAGTGGAACCAAGGGGGCAAATGACCCCCTGTCCCCACTGTGGTTCCGCCCCCTCACTAGCATTCTCTTTTTGTTGAGTTCTGGTTTGTCAGAATTCCATTTTCGGTCCAGTGAATCTGGGTCTGTGGCAATAATTTTGTTCTGTCCTATCCTTCAGAAATGTTTTGACTGGATAAACAAGATTGATTACGAGTTAGTAATTACTGCTTTCTGAAAGATAGAAAGGTAATAATTCAGCAAAAGTTGCATACTTTTGCTTCTTGTGGTGAATGTGCATCATGTTGTTTTTTTAATTATTTGTTAGTTGTCAACATAAATAAGTCAGAAATGGCTTCTTTGGTATGAAAAGCAAATTTCAAATCCCCAGTGGCAAACACCAATTTGATACTTTGTGGAAATATTTCCAAAAGGTATCAGCTTGCATCATTATTGTATATCTGATGGAAGTATCCTGTCCACCAAAACAAATAGGGCAACTCGTGTCTTCAGTAAGGGATATACCAGGTTCTGAAACATATTTTGATGAATTTTCAGGACGACCGAAATGTGTCACTGCCAGGTTCAGCTTCGCACCTCTCGTGTCCCAATTATCAGAATTCCTTGGCATTCAAGTATATTTCCAAGGAATTATAGGTTGAGAAAATATAAATAAAGGAAGCATGTGCTTACTGGTAGAGAATACAACATATGCTAGTTGAGCAGGTCATAAAGGGTGATGATTGCATTTGCCCAGAAGTAGAGAAACTGGTGGCTTTAGTTCCTGAAGGCGGAGTTGTTCTTCTTGAGAACGTGAGATTTTGCAAGGAAGAAGAAAAGAATGATCCTGAATTTGCAAAGAAGCTTGCTTCTTTAGCTGATCTGTATGTGAATGATGCATTTGGGACCGCACACAGAGCACATGCCTCAACTGAGGGAGTCACAAAATTCTTAAAGCTATTTGTTGCTGGCTTGCTCTTGCAGAAGTTGAGTGTTTTTTGGTTTTTCACTATATTATTATTTGAAATATTTCCAAACTTTCAATGGTGATTTGCATATGAGTCAATCTTTACTTTATTTGGACCCCTCAATGGTGAACTAGATTTGCACTTCTTGCAGGCTAGTGCAAAGAAACTAGCAGAGCTTAGTGGCAAGGGAGTTATAACAATTATTGGAAGTGGAGATTCTGTTGCAGCTGTAGAAAAAGTAGGAGTTGCTGATGTTATGAGTCACATATCAACTGGTGGTGGTGCCAGCTTGGAGTTGTTAGAAGGAAAAGAGCTTCCAGGTGTTCTTGCTCTTGACTAAGCAACACCAGTGGCTGTGTAAGGTTAATCTCATTTTCCTTTTTTACTCATCCCTGTATTGGTGCTTTATGTTCTGGTTTATCAACGGTAGAATGATATTCAGCTGTAAATTTTTCCCTTTGCCTTTAATGTGGCAAGTTTGGACCTTTCACTTTGTTTCTTCATGTTAAAATTGCTGAAAGAGAGTGAGAAGGGCGGAGACAGACATCCAAGTTTTTAAAGAAATGGTTCATTTTTTATAATTGCTGATGCTTTCTTTTGTCTTAATTTGAAACTATGAATTTTTATGTAACGAAATGAGAACTGTGATTGATAAACAGAGAAAGGGAAAAGCAAGGAAAAACATGCTTTATTCCTTGACATGCCACATGAATTTAGGTGTTTAAGATTTTCGAAATAGGAGAGGTATCATCAATCTTGTTCCGCTTATATATATAAAGTAATTACCTTTTTTCATAGCTACAAGGTGGGTTAGCAAACACCCGTTTAGATTTTGAAACTGAATGGTCTTTTAATTCATATAGAAATCTTCAGTTTTTCTGTGTAGCTTGACAAGTTATGATTCACGATTATTAAAAACCCTCTTATTGGTTTTTATTTATTTTTTTGAAAGGAAAAACTCTTATTGGTTGGATGCACTAAATGTTAAGATATACCCTCCCAGCTTCAACCATTAATGAAGCTTGAGAAACGCACAGAAAGCATATATAATATCAGTTTCAACCATTGTTTAGAAATTAAGTTGATAATTAGAAAGTTCGAGAATTCGCATTGATCACAATAAAGAAGATCAATCACAAACATTTCTCGATTGCGAAATTAACTCGTCAATGTCAAAATTCAAAGAGACTACTACATGTAATTTTCCGGAGAAAAACATTCAAAAGATGTCACAGATCTCATGTTTTTATGCCTCAGTTACTGGAAACTCAAAGACAACATCTATGCCTGCTAGCTTCCTGTAAACTGCAGAGAAAGTCTCCAACTTATATTCTGTGTTGTTTCGTTCCTTTGGATCCAAGAAAACCTGTGCACAAAAGCATACAATTGGCATCAACAAGAACTAATTAAGATAATGGTGCCTTTTGATAATGCCCATCATGATCATGCCTGCAAATGGCATCTGAGAAAGAAACTATTAACAGAAATAGAGCACATAACCAGATAAATCCAAATAAATCCAACAACTTGAAACTCATTATGTATAACATATGCATTAAGTAGTTGAAAAGAGATGCATTTAAGCTCTTACAATTAATCAGAAAATGTTTTGAGCCTAAAATCAACTTCATTATCTTGGATCCATCAATTCGATATCTGGTCCGCTTCCCAACATGTTGGCAGGCAATACAATATCCTCCAGCATTGCCTCACGCACAGCAGTAAGTGTGCACAGCAGTAAGTGTGCGGCTGCAGGGCCTTTGAGCAGCAGAACCTTTCTTTGGAGGCCTCATTACTCTCCGGGTGGCCATCAGGACTACATCCTAATAGCAACAAAAACTTACATAAGGGGAAGTTGTAAATAATTGTTTTATGATAAGCATCTTTGTCTTTCTATTGTCATGTATCATTTTTATCAACTTCAATAATACAAAGATTCTTCTCAAACAAAATCAAGTAAAATTGGCGCCAGAGGCAATAAAAATAAGGAAAAAAGGAAAGGAAATCAAGTGACAGCAAAAATGCATAGAAACAATGACTGTTAAACAAATGCACTATATGCTCACACTATAAGCTCACAAGATTATCATAAATAAACAATTGTTATAGAGGAGCTTTGAAAGATCAGAAAATACAATTGGAAAACCAGCTACCAACATGGAAAATTCTGAGCAGTGCATCCTAGGTGTACTAATTTCGTCAACAAATAATTTAGCTAAAAGTCTATTTCGTATCATGCCTCTTGAAAACAAACATAAATTCCTTTTGTTTTTAAAAATACAAGAAAAATCAACAAAAATATCAGAGAGACCCTTGATCAACAATGATGATGAATGACCAAATCTGAAAAGGATTGATTTACACCAATCACATAAATATTGAAAAATAATGGTCCATGATAAAACAGCATACCTAAAATTTAAGCATATGGGCAAAAAATAAGATTCCCAACATTTACAAATAAATAAATTAATCCCCAATTAAAAAAAAATGCAAAATGCTAGTTACCCAGTCTCTCATGTCAGTAGAATTGAAAGCAAACCCAACAATATAAATTTCCAATTACCTTGCCACTGAACTTCTTTTCAAGTTCCCTCACAAGCCTAACATGAATCTTTCTGTAAGCTTTCCTCAATCTGTAAGGAATATGGATAACAACAGCCTTCCTACCCCCAGCAACATCAATTTGACTGCAAATATACATGGACTAAATGTGTAAGGAAAAACAATGCATTATGCATACCACAAAACATGCATCAATTAGACAACTTTTACACTGCTGAATTTATGTAGAGATCCTTCATGTCACTTTTCAGCTCGGTTGGTATTTTCCAAATCAAAGAGAGCCTACCATGAGAAAAAGCAGAAAACATAGTCAATATACAAGTTAAATTTTGCTTGAATTTACAAATGTGATATCAACAAAAGCATTTCAAAACCTGTGCCGTAGACTCCTCAAATTCAGTGGGTTCAGCATCCTTATCTTTGTGAATCTTCTGCTTTGTAGTATACATCCTCACAAAATTTAAACAGATAGAACCTAAAAAACTCTGAAAATAAACAAAAAAAAAAACCAACAAGACTACATTATTCGCTATAAATATGAAACTGCAAAAACTTTACTTGATCTATATATCCTTTAGCGTTCAGTAATAAAATAACATATTTATTTCAAAATACAAAATTAAAAGAAAATGCCATAACTAGATCACTGGAAAACATCAAATCATTCATTCTCCTACTTTTATTTGTTTCAATGAACCTTAAGGAATCAAAATAAAATGAAGCAAAAGTACTTTAGTCTAATTTAAAATACCCATCATTAACTATCAACTTCTACAAACACCAGAATAATATATCAGTTAGTTCTGAACCTAAATTCTTGTTTTGAATGGAAAAAAAATGACAAGTAGCACTGACTTCAAACCTATTTGGTTACAGAGAAAACTGGTGAAGGTAAAGGGAAAAAAATAATTAAAAAAAAAGGACCATTTTTTCTTTTGTATTTTCTCGACAACCAAACAATGTTATGGGTACCTGAAAGAGAAGCAAACAGCGTGCCTGTGAAAAGAGGAGAGCCTGAATAATGTCTCAAGGTTTTGCACATCAAAGTGAAACCCTAGGGCTTGGAGATTAAAGTGGATTAAAATAATAGAATGAAGGATGAGGATCGCTTGGTGTTTCCACGTGGACGGTTGGGAATAAAATGCGAAAAGTATAAGTTGGGCCGTTTGGTTTATAAAAGAAGCCTAGCCCACTTCTGGTTTTGGGGTAGTCTCTATCCTGGGTGGCAAATTTGCAACAAAACCGAAATCTCTTTTCTCTTATTTTAATTTATTACTAGAATGAATGATGTAATGGCTTCACTTTGAGAATGCACGTATTTTATATTTTTTATAAAATAATTTTAATTATTTCGTTATACATGAGAGATATTTAAAATATATTATAATATTTAAAAATAAAATTAAAGGATAAATAAAATATACAAAAAATAGATGATACTATTATATATAATTATGATTTTATATTAAGTGCAATTGCGTGCTAAGATAAATTGATAGATTAGTCGATAGGTTATATAGTCATATTAACAGATGACCAATTTTATAATTGATAATATACTTAAAACACAGATAAATTTTACATGATGAACATTATATTGTAAGTTAGAGTAATTAAATCAATTCTCAGTATCATTTATAATTAATAATTATTATAGTACACAAATATAAATATTTATTATAATTTTAATATAAAATATAAATTCATGTTCTTATATACAAATGTGAGTATATATTTATATTTATATGCTAATGACACCATTTAAAATTTATTTTCGGTGTCCATAAAATTCATTTTTATTTCTTAATTTTTTTATTTTATCTTATTAAATTATAGAAAATAATATTTTTTCTTCATAAAATTATTTTAATAACTTATAAAATAAAATCAATATTTCGTTGTTAGAAAAGATAAACATTTTACTGTTTTATGAGTTTAATTTTTTTATTCAATAAATGAGAAATGGTTTCTTTTTTTATTTTTTAAGACACGTCAATATTTAACTCATGCAATAAAATATATAAACACTCATAAAATATATTTTGAGTTAATAAACTTACTAATACGATAGCTCACAATCTAGTTAGAGTAACTGTTCCAGTACATATTTTCAGCATTGAAATGTTTCCAATTGCATTGTAAGAACTTTGAATTATGATACAAAAATATAAGTTTATACTCTTTTTTTTCTTTAATTATTTTTTAAAGTTATGAAAAATAAAATTTCAGACAATTTAATTATTAATTATTCATATATTTTTTAGATTATAGAAATAAAAAAGGAACTAATTTTGATTTGGTAATTTTTATATTACTTAATAGTATAAATATATTGCAAAGAAACCTAACACATAGACTCATTCAATATATTAATTTATTAATAGAATATTCTAAAAATATTATTTAAAAAATTTAAATTTCAAGATAAATTAAATAAATAAAAAATAAAAATTATATTAATGATTATAATGAAATATAATTTTATAAAAATTTTTACTTTCTTTTTCATATAATTTATTATAAAAATAATAAGTTATTAAAATTTTTATATGATTTATCATAATACACGTAAATTTAAAATTAATAAATTATTTGTAATATATAAATTCAAGAATTAAATTATATTTAAATTTTAAAAATAAAATAAAATAAAAAATTTTA
This sequence comes from Garcia nutans, assembly GCA_947685225.1. Lineage (NCBI taxonomy): Eukaryota > Viridiplantae > Streptophyta > Magnoliopsida > Malpighiales > Euphorbiaceae > Garcia > Garcia nutans. The sequence goes on from CANTUV010000011.1 coordinate 52,170,945, forward strand.
TAATTTTATGAAGTATATTTTATTGAATTGAATGGAAATTATACTAAAAAATTTTAAAAAAAACAAAAACAAAAAAAAGAAGAAGAAAGCATATAAGGGCAAAATGGGGAAGAGAATGAGAAATTTACTGTTTATCTACATTAAATCTCAATATCGTTAAATTATAGAAATAAATATTTTGATATTCATTTTAATACAATAAAAATAATTTCTAATGAAGTACGTTTAAGTATTTATTTATATAAATTTCCTAAAAAGTTCAGGTTCTGCGTAATATATGAAAGTAAAATCTATAAGATGCAATTTTATGAGAGATCAAATGAAATATTTGTATAACAAAATGCCAAAAAAATATTAAAAATATATATATGGCAAAGTTACTTGACGAAAAACATTAAAATTCCTCGTTAAACAAAATCCACATATATTAACTATAATAAAACATGATATTGGCAATAGAAAACCTTACTCACCCCTTTCATCTCTAAATTCTTATATGTTTTCAACTTTTTTTGTTTTAGAGTATATTTTTCGTCAGTTTATTGATAAATAACAGCTCCATCTATCTTTCTTTATAATCTATAATTTGATTTTTATATTATTTTTTTAGTTTTATTTTATTTATATGATTTTTTTCAAATTAATTTTTAAATTAATATAGATATAAAATTTAGCATTTGTATTTTATTTTTCGTATTTTTTCATCTTTTTAAAATAGAATTAAACATTATTTAAGTTTTTATTATTAATTTTTTTCATTTCTTACTTAAAATTTATGTATCTTTCTCAAATAAAAGTTACTTATCATTTTTTAATAGAGATTGTTTATCCTTTATAAACGGAAAAGTTATTTTCATGTGAAAAATAACAAATGATAAATAAAATAAGTATTTTATTAAAAGACAAATTATTTATTGTATGTTATTATTAGCGACTGCTTGTATAGAAAAAATTCAAGAAGATTATGTTTAAGTAATTTCATTAGTTATATAGTATATTTTATGTATTTTTAAATTTTTAAATTTTATTTATATCTTGAAAAATATATTTTTTGACTTATTAATAAGATTTTATTTTGCATTTAAAAAAACTATTATGAAACGTGATATCCCCGTCTATATTATACATATATATAAAAAAGTTAAAAATTTTCTTTAATTCTTAAAACGTCACGCCATCATTTTTTTATTATTTTTTTTTCCAAAAATTCATATTTTTATTTAATTATATATTTGTAAAAATTTGAAAAGTTAAATACCTTAATAATTGATATTTAATCATATTCATATTTCTATTTAATAATAAATTAATTATATATTAATAATTTAATTTGATGATATTAATTAATTTATATATTTTTTAATTTTTTTAAAAATTAAACAGTAAAATATATATAGGACATTTAACTTTTCTAACAAATTAATTATATATTAATAATTTATTTGAAAATTTTATTTTATGATTTTTTATAAATTTGAAAAGTTGGATAATAAAAATATATGACATTTTAATCTTGCTAACACATCAATTATACTTAAATAATTTAGTTAATAATATTATTAGTTTAAAAGTTAAACAATATAAATATATGACTTTTAATCTTATTACTCATATTTTTCTTCCTCTTCAAAAAATTTGCATAATTTTTTTTTTATTTTCTCTCTTTTTCTATGAAGTTTATGGCTTTATTTTTACAGTCAAAATTTTTAATATAACTTTTATTTTTGAATGTGTCAAGTTATGGAACAGAGAGGTTCTAGCTTTATGCTTATTCATAGTGTTCCAGCAAAACTAATATCATGAAAATTGAGATAAAAAATTTTATTATTTTTTACAATAAAATTTATTGTCAATTTACATTTTACTAAATAATTTATATAAATTATTTTATATTTATTTACTAATATTGATTATATTTATTTGTATTTTATTATTTTACTATCGTACAATGTGCATGTTTATGACTAATTAAAGAATAATCACAAGCTTTTGCATGTGCGACACATGAATAAAACCACTAATAAATGAAGAATGTGGATCCTATAAAATATGAAATTCCAAAAAATAATTTGTTATAATGATACACAGGTATTGAAATATATAGATTTAGATTTTTTTTTCAGACATATATGTCCGATAATAAATATCATTTATAGTGTCGTGATATGATTGTAAAATGTTATAAACCATGCGAATTTAATTTCGTGATTGTTCGGTTTTATAAATTTTTTTTGAGAAATTCGGCTGTATAAGTTATACAAATTAGTCTGATTCTCTGTTCTCTCATGATCAGTGGCGGAACCAGAGAATGGTTGAGGGGGGAGCAAATGTTGCAGCCGGCCAGCTCGGTCGTCTCCGTCGCCGTCTTCGGTGGGCGGTGGCACGGTGTTGCGTCTGCTCTCAAATCTCTGTCTCTGGCTCTCGTCTGCAACTCTCAAGCCTGCCTCTCTCGCCTCTCTCACTCGAGCCAGCAGCAGCAGGCTGCTGGCTTTATTTTTTTTAACCCTTTCAAGTGAAACGGCGCCGTTTCACTTAATACAATTAAAAAAAATTAAAGCCCCGAGGGGCATTACGGTAAATTCACGTGAGAGGTTGTCTTCAACCTCTCACGCAGTCGCAGCAGAAGCCATTTTCTTCTTCTCAGCAGCCAGCAGCAACGACGGAGGGGGGGGCGGAGCTCTTCCGTTCTCTCTGCAGCACTCACGGCCTGCGACAATGACCCCTATATATTTGTACATTGCCGCCGGCGAGGGAGGGGGTCGTCCGCCCCCACACGACCCCCCCCCCCCAGCTCCGCCCCTGCTCATGATGGAGACTTTTTTTCTCTTGTTTTTATAACAAGCCTTTGAATTTTTCTCGTTCTTTTTTTAACCCTTTTCGTCTCTTTTATTCTTTTGTTTTTTTACTTCGTTCTCAGTCTCTCATCTATGTTTCTTTTATCAGTGTTTTATCTTCCTTGTTCCAATGGCAGCGCAGAATGATGGTGGTGCTGATATTCAAGAGATGTATAGGAGGTTGAATTTGGAGGATAACGTGGAAAGTATGGAATTTATTGATGATGATAATCAACCAGTTGAAGATGAAAGTTTTGGTGGGGAGTGGAGGTTTTGTGTGGTTGGTCGTCTGTTAACTGAGAAATCAATAAATTTTCAAATTTTTCAACAGATTATGGCAAGTGTTTGGAGGCCTGTGAAGGGTGTGTTGGTTAAAGAGCTTGGTAACAATGCATATCTTTTCCAATTTTTCCATCAACTGGATGTGGATAAAGTTATTAAGGGTGCTCCATGGAATTATCAACAGGTTCCGTTACTCTTGCATGAACTTCAGCCTAATGAAAGGCCAAAAGAGGTGGAACTGACTCAAATGGATATTTGGGTCCAGGTGCACAATGTTCCTAGCGGGTATTGGTCAGAAAGATATGCGCTGGAGTTTGGAAATTATGTTGGTAAACATCTTGAGTCGGATCCAAAAAATTATACTCGTACATGGAGAGAGTTTATGCGGGTGCGGGTTCGTATGGATGTTCGCAAATCTCTGAAGAGGACTCTGAAAATAAAGAAGCCAAATTCGGAATGGAAGGAGGTCAATTTTAAGTATGAACGAATTAGTATTTTCTGCTACTTCTGTGGAGTCATTGGCCACATAGACAAATTTTGTCATTTACTTTATGACATGCCTAATATTCCAAAAGAGAAATTTCTTTGGGGTCCATGGTTGAAAGCTGAGATAAGGAGGCCAATGCAGATTGGATCGAAATGGCTTCGGTCTGAAAGTGATTTGCTGCAGGAGGAGAGGTGTTCCGAGTCAAATGGTGATCAGCCGGAAGATGGCAACGGTGGTGGCATGGAGGTGACTGGCACCGTGCGAGCTGGTGAACAGTTAGTTACCGCAAAGGTTGGGACTGTATCTAATCTTATCCGAAATTTAAATGAGGATAAGATGGTTGTGGTTATCAACTCAAACACAGATGATGGTTTGGAATTAACGGAGCAGAAACGTCGAAGGTTGGATAGTTTGGAGGATTGTATTGATGAGGAGAGGGTAAAAGATACTTATGATGGAACATCAAAAAACTTAGTAGAAGCGGGTTCTGGTTTTCAGGCCCGCTTAGAACAATGAGTACGTTAAGTTGGAATTGCCGCGGGTTGGGCTCCTCGCAGGTAGTTCGTTGTTTGCAGGACTTAGTCCATAATAAGAAGCCTTATTTTATTTTTCTTATGGAAACAAAAATAAAAAAAGAAAAAATATTTGAATTAAAAAAGTTGTTGGGTTATGCTGGTTGTTTTGCTGTGGATCCATGTGGTTTGAGTGGTGGACTTGTATTGTTTTGGAAGGAAAAAGCTATGGCCCAGTTACTTAGTTTTTCCTCACACCATATTGATGTTCACGTGTCAATTAAAGGGATGTCTAATTGGAGGCTCACCGGGTTCTATGGGTACTCTGATCATAGCTCTAGGAAACAAGGTTGGGCATTATTGAAATCTCTCAAACAGAAATCAGAAAGACCGTGGTGTGTTATTAGAGATTTTAACGATTTATGTTGGCCTTCTGAGAAGCAAAGTCGGCATAGACATCCTAGGTATTTGATGGAGGGATTTCGGGATACCCTTGATGATTGCAGGTTGTTTGATTTGGGGTATGTGGGTCCAATTTTCACCTGGAATAATGGTCGGGCAGGTGAGGAGTTTACTCGGGAGAGGCTCGATCGAGCCGTGGCATCAGCAGCATGGAGAGACACTTTTCGAATGGCACAATTGCAGATTTTGGAAACTGATTCTTCGGATCATTTGCCAATTTTTTTATCGATTGGGGTTTTTATTAAAAGTTTTGTGGCAAAACGGTTTCGATTTGAAAACTCATGGGTGTTGGAGACGGATTGTAGAGATGTAGTGAAGAGGGGATGGAACAAAGGGTTGGGTATGTTATTGACTGGTAAGATATCAATGTGTGTAGAGGAGCTGCGGGTGTGGTCTGAAAATTATCGCAGGGAGTTCCAAAAGGGTTTGAAGGCAGTGAAAAGCCTTATGTCGTATATTCATAGGCAACCTGTGATTAATATGGTTGAGTTGAAGAGGGCAGAGGAGCAGTATAGCAAGCTTTTGTTTCAAAATGAATGCTTTTGGAAACAAAGAGCTAAACAACATTGGCTAGCTGGTGGTGATGCTAATACAACCTATTTTCACCGTGTGGCAACGAATTGGTCAAAGAAGAATTTTGTTGAGCAACTCAAAAATTCAAATGGTGAGTGGGTTACGTGGGATACTGGTTTGACAACAATGATTTTGGATTTTTATAGTAACCTTTTCACTTCTTCGCAAGGAGACTTGTGTGGGATTTTGTCATACGTAAAGCCTAAAGTAACAAATGTTCAGAATGAGTTTCTTTGTGCTCCTTTTTCGGTGGATGAGGTTAAGGAGGCTTTGTTTGCTATGCATCCAGATAAATCTCCTGGTCCCGATGGATTAAATCCAGGTTTTTTTCAGCATTATTGGGAGATTGTCCATAAAGATGTTGTCTCTGCATGTTTGGACTTCTTAAATGGTAGCGGTGGTCTGTCAGGTACTAACAAGACGAATGTTATCCTCAGTCCGAAGAAGACTATGCCAGAAAAGGTACAAGATTTGCGGCCTATATCTCTTAATAACGTTGTTGATCGCATTGTGTGTAAGGCAATGGCTATTAGATTGAAGATGATTTTGCCGGCTGTGATTTCTGAATCACAAACTGCTTTTGTCCCTAATCGATTAATTACGGACAATATAATTGTAGCTTATGAAACTTTTCATTCGCTTAAGAGGAAAACACAGGGATGTTCAGGTTGGCTTTCGTTAAAGATGGATATGTCAAAGGCTTATGATCGAGTTGAATGGTTGTATTTAGAGCAGATAATGGGAAAGCTGGGTTTTTCTGATGTGTGGGTGAGGAAAGTAATGAAGATAGTGACTTCTGTTAGCTATTTTTTTAGTCGAGGGTCAGAGGAGTTTGGTCCGGTGATTCCGCAGAGAGGTCTAAGGCAGGGTGACCCATTATCACCTTATCTATTTATACTCTGTGCTGAAGGTTTGTCTACGAGATTATCTGTGTTGCAAGGTCGAGGTGTTATTCATGGGGCTCAAGTTGTAAGGGGTGCTGTTTCTGTTTCTCATTTATTGTTTGCAGACGATGCACTTTTTTTCACAAAAGCTCGTGTGGATGAGGCTATGGCGTTGAAGGAAACTCTGTTGGTGTATGAGGCGGCGTCGGGTCAGCAGATTAACTTTTCAAAATCTGCAATTATGTTTACTCCAAACACAAAGCATGATATAAGAAGGTCTGTTTGTAATATTTTGTGTGTTGAGGAGGTAGATAACCATGGTACATATTTGGGAATGCCTTCTTGTATTGGGCGTGATAAAAAGAAGGTATTTAATTATGTGGTTGAGAAAGTTTGTAAGAGAATCAAAGGGTGGAAGTCACAATTTCTGTCAAAAGCGGGTAAAGATGTTCTTTTACGAACAGTGGCGCAAGCGATGCCGAATTATGTTATGAGTTTGTTCCTCTTACCTATGGAGATTTGTAAAGAGCTGGAGGTTGTTATGAATGCTTTTTTCTGGAAATCTAATACTAGCAGTGGTAGTGGAATGCGATGGCTTCGTTGGGGGAGAATGGCAATACCGAAAATGAAAGGTGGTTTGGGGTACAGAGATATACATCAATTTAATTTAGCATTAACAGCTAAGCAGGGATGGGGGTTATTGCACCAACCTAATGCTCTTGTGTCACGAATTTTACGAACCAGATATTTTAAAGATGGAGATTTTTTTCAGGCGGAGTTGGGTCATAATCCGAGTCAAATTTGGCGAGCTATTCTAGCTTCTAGACATATTCTGCATCAGGGGGCAAGATTGAGGGTTGGTAATGGTGAGCATATAAATATATGGACTGATCCGTGGCTGTTGGATGGTGATAATCCGTATATTCAATCTGCTAGGGAGCGTGCTGAACAGGTTCATCATGTGGCAGATTTAATTGATGGTGGTAAGTGGAATCACAGTTTAATTTTTTCATGTTTTGAACAAAGAGATGCTGTGAATATTTTGCAAATTCCTTTACCTTTGAATTCAAAGCCTGATGTGTGGTATTGGGTGGAAAATAAGCGGGGTATATATACAGTAAAGGATGGGTATAAAATTGCTATGCATAATGTACAGGTGGAGCTCCCTAACCAGCAGTTTCCGTGGGCCAAAATATGGGAAATAAAAGTTCCAACGAAGGTGCAGGTTTTTATTTGGAGGTTGCTAAGACGTTCTCTGCCGTGCAATGTTAATCTCCAACATAGGCATGTGGCGGTTCAGAATTTATGTCCTGTCTGTGGCAATGAACCGGAGAGTGAGATTCATTTATTGTATAATTGCAGGCTTGCAAGGGATACATGGTTTCTGTCTTCTGTTGGTTGGAATCCGGTAAATAATTTGCAAGAATGCCTCAAAGATATGCTGCTCCATGCTGATATGAGAACAAACCAGGAGATTTTGATGGTGCTATGGAGCATTTGGGCAGCACCTAATGAAATTTTATGGAGTCAAAAGAATCAAACACCGGTTAGAATTCTTTCCCGTGCTAGAACTTTGTTGCAGGAATGGATTAATGCAAGGCTTGATAGTAATATGCAAGTGAGACAGCAAGGTGATGTTGTTTTATGGTCTCCACCATTTGTAAGTCATTTTAAATGTAATGTGGATGTTTCTGTGAAGGGAGATGGTAACTTTGGCTTTGGTATGATTATTCGTGATCATTTGGGGTTGTGTCATGCTGGACGTTTAGCTCATGGTATGGGAATGGCTGATCCAATAATAGGTGAGGCATTGTGTTTTAGGGAGGCTCTTAGTTGGATTAAAAATTTAAATTTTTATCCAATTTGTATAGAGTCTGATTATCTAATTTTGATTAATGCTTTAGGAGAGAAAAAAGATGATTGTTCTTATTTCTCAATGATAATTGCTGATTGCAACGCTCTGCTTAGTGAGCTGGTGGAGGTGTCTTATGTTTATGTTAAGAAATCAGCGAACAATGTTGCTCATACTATAGCTAGGGCGGCAGGTTCTATGTCTGGTTTTGAATGGAGGGTATGCCCTCCTTCTTTTCTGTATGAAGCTATTTCTTTTGATATTAATAATATGCGCTAAGCGCAAAGCTTCTATTCAAAAAAAAACCATGCGAATTTCGATAGACAATAAAAAAAAATTAAATTAGAATTTAGTTTGCTGCATATTTTATAAACACATGTATTATTTCATATATGTATATATATACATATATATATATATATATGAAATATTAATGTAACATATATGTGTATCTATACTTTATATGCATGTAATATATTTTTGTATTATACTATTACGTAATTAGTTAAAAGATCAAAGATGTAGATTTTACTATTAAATAAAAATTAAACTAATTATTGAATAGATTAAGCCTTGACTAAATTTTTATTTTTATTGATTAATATTCGATTCAGTTTTGATACAATAGGACCACCTCTAATTTATTAACGAAACTGGATTATAATGTATTATGTAAAATTTTATGAAAAATAAATATAAATTATATAATTTTAATTGTTTGGAGTCGATTTGAGCTAATATCAATCCGAAAATTTATCCATTTTAGAGTTTTTTTTTATGTGTATGATTCTATCCAACAAAGAAAAAAAATTAAGGTGAAATATGGTGGTATTTGATAAAACATTTAATATAATAATACTGATAAAATTAAAAACTGAATTTTATGTATAAAATTTTAAATTAGATAAATATTTAAAATTATTCATTTGTTATATTCATTACAGATTTTAAGTTAAAAATTTTAATTCAAGTAATTATTTTATGTATTCATTACAGTTTTAAGGGAATTTGTATGAATGTTGTTGATGGTGTCATTTGGGTAGCTGAATTGTAAGGCAGAGACTGATTAAGTGAATACTGAATCATATGATTCTTTGTTGCCAAGTGATAAAGTAAAAAAAAAAAGGTTTTGTTAGATAATTTATTTATTTATCTTCTGATATGCTTATAAAATACTAGAAAATATAAAATTTTATTACTTCTTTATAGAATTTATTTTACAATTCAAACGTAATTTAAAAAATTTCCTAATATCACTTAATTGATTATTCTTATTACAACATAGAATCAGCAGGAAATTTCTCCCCTCGAGCTAGTGGAGACTCAAAGCACAAAACATATATTTTGGGTCAATTACCCTATGGACACTCCATATAGACCAAGAGAATGGTCAAAATTTGGGGCATCTAATAGTAATTAACAAGTGGGTTTATTGTTCTCATTCATCGAATTTCCAAAAGTAAACGAGTACAATTATCATAAAATTATAAAAAAGATTTAAAATGAGAAAATATTATCCCAAAATTGGAACTGCAAACATAACCAATTAGCAATTGAAATTCTTATTATTAATAAATGTTTATTAAATGATATTGAATTGTATCAGATTAGAGAACAGTGAATCCATAAAATATTAATCAGATTAATTAAAATTTAATAACTTTGGATTAAAATTAGGAAATTTAAGTAAACTTAATTTTATTAAAGGATTATTGCAATAAAAATATAAAATAATATAATCTCCAATATATAATATTTTTTAAAGATGTCCATATTAATTAAAAATTTAATATATAAATGGTGAAGTGACACCATCAATCCAATGAATATATAAATTTTACGGAACCATCAATTATACAAAGATATTATCATATAGATCCCAAATTTATTTAATAAATTTATAAAAATTATTTATAAAGTTATATTAAAATTCACTAGAAAGAGATTTATTATTTTCGTAGTTTTATTTGACTTAACTAAAAAAATGTTTATAAAAAAATTATAAGACTATTTATAGGAGAGTCATAGGAGAATTAATAATAATTGCAAGTACGGAAACATACCACTAAATGAACCCGATTAATTTTGGATCGATATTAATCAGTATCTAACAAATATCATATTCTTCAAGATGGAGATGATCCAAACATATATACATTTTAATTTTTAACACTAATGTTATATATATTATAATAATATTACTATATTTTAAAATTTTAAAAAAAATATTGAATTTAAATTCTAATCCAAATCAAATATACTTTTAAAAATAAAAATTAAGACAACAAATGGGGAGATTTTCTTTTGAAAATGATGAAGTAATAAATAAAGATGGTTTACTTTCATGGAGACTCTTGATTGTGAGCTTCCTCCACGTCCATCACATGGGAAAGGCATCTTCTTATATTAGTATAGGGATGGTGAAACAATGCATATTATAAAAAACGGTGGACAAACAAAGACAGAGTTCAGTCCCTTTACGCATCAATATTGTTGTAGAGTTTGCGACAGTGACAAATGATTAAAACTATTAATTCTAGGAAGACTTGGGGATGTCTATGGATTACACATCACATTCTCTGGCATGTGACAGATTTTAGCTGTCTAAAGTAAAAGTTGTAATGCATAAGAAAAACCAATTGTAATTTGTATCTTATAATATTTTAAACTAAAAAAAATCTTTTGCGATACCGCAAGTATTATTAAAAGTTAATTACAAGTATTATTAAAAGTTAAAAAATTTTAATATATTTTCAGTCATCAATTTTTTTAATAATCAATTAAATAATTTATTAGTATTATATCATGAGATACAATATTATATTAGTGTTATCTGATGTAATGTTATATATAGATATTGATATCCGACTCATAATAGTTTAGGGTGAAAAAAAATTATATAGTTCATCTTAATTAATTTAAATTAAATTTACTTGAATTTAGTTAGTTGAATGTGAGTGGGTAATTAATTATTATAATTAAAATAGGTTTAAAACTTAAATGTTAACATGATTAGTTTAAATTATTAATTCAGAAAATTAGTTTCAACAATCGAATATGAACATTGGATTAGGTTTTATTGTTAGAGCTGAATTGTGGGGTGTGTTTCAAGGTTTATCCCTTGCACGGGATATACGCTCTCTGATTTGTTCATAAAAAAAAAGATATAATTTAATTATGGTCAAGATAAATATTTCTATTTTTGGCTTTAACTTGATATCTATCAAATTAAATAATATAAATCTAACTCCTTTTATTTTACAAACAAGATATGTATTATTTTTCGTCATTCTGATTGAATTTGATTAAATATTTAATATAACATTATGAAGACTAATATATATATATATATATTATGATAACTAATAAGACCAAGTTCTTATTTGCCATTGAATTTGAATTATTTGTTGAGCAATAACAAATAAAAAGCAAGATCCATGATGGATATCCACATTCTTAATTAAAAAAATTTCTAAGTTCGTAAATAGCTAGCATACGGTCAATTTCGTTCTAGAGATTTTTCTTTTTTTTTTTTAACATATATATACACAAACACGCACACAAATGGTGGTGATGAGCTGCCTGACCAGTCAACTTCTAATTAGAATCTTTATTGATTTGGGGAGGACTTATCTTTTTCCAATTTCGTAAAGAAACTTTTTTTTGTGTTGCAAAATTGGATTCTTGCAATGCATTCATTTATTAGAACAAAAGCTGTCAATTTCATCTCTGTTGGCAGCCAAAATGGCAATTGCTTTATTAATGTTTCAGTCAATATTAGTTAACCCACTCTCATTCTTTCTTGATTTGTGAAACATTTGAACATGTGATTTAATAATCTTTTCAAGTCTCCATATAGATAACAACAACAATGGCATTTAAATCACGTAACATAATATTCTCATTTTCTTTCTTTTTTCCCCCCTTTTCACTTTTATTTTATTTTTCGTTTTAAAAAATGTTTAAGTTAGACTTGCTATTGCAATTTTTTAAAAATCCATTTATAATTTAGTTTAAAAACCTTAAATTTTCATGAAAAAAATTGTATAACCATCAAATTAATTTTAAAATTTTATGCTTTATATATATAAAAATTTCTTTTTTTTATAGCCATAGATATCTTTGAATTCACTGGTTTATGGCTAATTATATTTATACTGAATCTGCACACTAAAAAATAAAATGTTCTTAGCAAATAAACTCTATACTTAATATTTTTAACTGTATTTCATTGTAAAATCTTTTTTTTTAAAAAAAATTCAATCGTTAGTGAGGATAGTTTATGACAGGGTAAAGAGGTTGGAGTCGCATTTGCTGACACAAGCTCAATGGTGATGCCTATAGTGGTGTTGAGTAAATGCTATTCAATTGCGAACTCATGGGTTGGTGATTACTGACTAAGTTGTGCAAGTGGCTAATTCAACAAGACAAATTGATTTAAAAGATGATGATTACGAATTCTGCATGCACCACTAAGTCTTCATTTTGATGGTTCTTATTGGCTGGTGGATTCTTTACATACCAATGGAAAAAAAAAAGAAAAAAAAAACAAAAGTCTTTTCAAGGACCATAAATTCCTAGAATTGGCTCATCTTTATTGGTTACAGTATGTAGAATATAAATATATTTTTATTTGAAAAAAATTAAAAAATAGTTCATTTTATCAAAAATATAAATTTATATTTATTTTATGTCATTATTTTTAGTATTTATTAATTTTGAACTAATTTGATTTAAACTGTGAAATTACTGTTTGAAACTTAAAAGAAAGGGAAAAAACACAGAAATCAATGATGAGAACTTTATTTATTCAAATCACAACTCCATTAAAAATCAGTATTAGACACTAGTGGCTTTGAATTTTGGAACAACAATGGAAATTCTAGAACAAGAACAGCAGCTCTGTATCTATGTTTCACATTTGATGTTCAATAATCAAATGATTTTATGCCCTTAAATTTCTCCGCCATCCCACCTCTCTGATAATACCAAAAATAAATTAAAAAAATAAAAGAAAGAGAAACACAGTTAAGAAAAATACCTTAAACAATCAATGGGTATGCTGAATCATTTAAAAAATAAATTTTTATTGACTCTGTTCTGTTATCTAAATTGACTCTGTTTCTCAACATTTTGATATCAAATATAAGTTTGTCTATTCCACACTGCTGCTGTTTTTTGGGTAGAATAAGTACAATTGCTTATCACAAACTCACACAATTAATCTTAAAAGAAATATATATTTCAGAATTCACATAATCAATAAGTATATATACATATATTGGATCTTCCTAAAATTAAAAAAATAAAAAGACCCTAAATTCCCTTTTATTCTAAGTTTCTAAATTCCCATAAACTCATCCATGCTCCACATATTTTCTCCAAAATCATACCCAACCCAATCACCTTGTGGAACGTGGCGATGGCCGGCTGGGTTGTCAAATTCTCCAGGCAATGCCAAGTCTGTTGATTCCATATTGTAGCAATTAGCATCAACATAGTAACCATCCTTAATAAAGGAACTGTAATTAGTACCATTGCTACCAATGCCATGAAAATGACTATTTGAGTAGTCTGATAATTCAGATAATTGTGAGATATTTATTGATTGTGTGGAGGAAGAAATGCAAGCATTTGAGTCTGAGTTTTGGTCATAAACCCCTTTACCAGACATTTCTTGCGGTGGCGGTGGCATTGGCAATTGTGAATTATTATGAGGAAAATTGATAGTCTGACAAGAGGATAAAGAAGAAGAAGATGATGAAGATCCTTCAATTTTTTGAACCAATCTTGGCATCCAAAAACACCTAATGATATCTTGAAAAGCTTTGCTATTTGCATCTACTTTAAGATGCTTTGCTTGTTTTTGCACTCTGGTTCTCCAATAATTCTTGATTTCATTGTCAGTTCTTCCTGGCAAATGTTGTGCAATTTTTGACCACCTATTGATTTATATTACTGTTAATTCTTTTCAAGATCAAAGAAAGATAATCAAAGATTGATAGGAAAGTTTAGTCAATTACCTGTTACCCCATTTGGAATGGAGATCAAGAATCAATAACTGTTCTTGTAGGGTAAGATTTCCTCTCTTAACATCTGGTTTTAGATAATTTAGCCATCTAAGTCTGCAACTCTTCCCTGTTCTTCTTAATCCTATTTAATACAAAAGAAATAATTAGTCAAAATTATCATGAAACATTATTACTTAGTTTATAAAAAATTCTTAGAATTAATGAAGTTTTGGGCTAATTATGAAAGAGGGAATTCAGTCTCCATTAATGCTCAAATCTTGAAGCTACTTTTGAATGTTCATGTATACATCTCCATGTATACAAAATACACCTGCTCGTTTGGCGAGCAAATTCCAACGACCCTCGCCATGGCTAGCGATGTAATGAAAAAGAAGATTGTCTTCTTCTAAAGTCCATGGCCCTCTTCTAAGTTGCTCTGTGTCATCTTCACTAGAGCTACTACTACTATTAATGGTCTTGTTATTTGAAGACGACATAGACACTCTCGTGTTTGTGAATTAATTAAATTAGAAGCAAAGATGCATAAAAGGGGAAATATATATAGAAATAATACAACAGTAGCTAATTTTAATATTTATATATGTAGAGAAAGAGTTTAATTATTCAAGTAGAATACTGTAGAGGGGTAACAACTTTTCAAAACAAGTAGCTTGTTATGGAGCTTCCATTTAACTTCCCTTTAATTAAGTCTATTTCCTCATATAAAGAAAATATTTATATATAACTATAGGAAATCATGCAGAATTTTATCAGTTGGTCTTTTGACCTATTTGAAGACAAATTTAACCAATTGTTGTTGTTGTTATTGGTCTGTGAAAATAACTGTTACAAGAATGCCTTTTTTCTTTTCTTTTTTTTTTTTGGGGGGGGGGGGGATATATTAATGCAATAATGTATAATTTTAAAAAAAATTTAATCCAAAAAATTCAATATTTTTATATTTTAACCATTAAGAAACCAAAAATAATTGAAGACAAATTTAACCAATTGTTGCTGTTGTTATTGGTCTGAAAATAACTGTTACAAGAATGCCTTTTTTCTTTTTCTTTTTTTTTTGGGGGGGGGGGGATATATTAATGCAATAATTTATAATTTTAAAAAAATTTAATAAAAAAAATTCAATATTTTTATATTTTAACCATTAAGAAACCAAAAATTCTAACTTTTTTTTTAAATAATTTTTATTTTAGCCTTCAATATTTATCAAGACTACATTTTTATTATTTTTTTTCCTTGTATAGAGATCTTTGTGAAAAATTATGAATTTGACAATTCTATGTTTAACAGAAATAATTTAATTTTAGGATGTAATGAATCAAAATACTTTATTCAGCCTTTGCATATGTATAAGGAAAAAAAAACAACTTACTAATTATATTATAAGACCTTCAGTATTTATCAATACTACATTTTTAATTTCTTTTTTTTTTCCTTGTATAGAGTAGAGATCTTTGTGAAAAAAATATGAATTTGACAATTCTATGTTTAACATAAATAATTTAATTTTAGGATGTAATGAATCAAAATAGTTTATTTAGGCTTTGCATATGTGTAAGGTAAAAAGTAACTTGCTAATTATATTATAAGAAAAAAAAATCAACATTTGTATGCCAGAACAATTAATTTGACAATTTCAGAAATCATTGATTTTCAATAAATATTAGCCATCTGTTTTTTTTTTTTGACAAAATAAACGAAGCCTATTTTATATAGTTCAAGTAATTAAACAAATCATACAATTTTTCAATAATGGCTATTTATGGAAAATTACTACTTTTACCATGAGTATTTTTACTCATGAACTAAAACAATTAAAAAAAATATTTCATTAACATAATATATAATTCGTATATATGTCTTTTTTTTTGTCAAGATAAAAAAAATTGATACCCTTTATTTTTTTCTACTGTGAGCATGCACATTTTTTAAACCCGATAAAACTGAATATATTTTAGTTAGATTCGATCGGTTTATATTTGTAAAATCTTTTATTTTTGGGGAAATTAGAGTTAGGGGCAAAATGATAATTTTGCCTTCAATTCATATTCGGGTGCATTTTATGACGTTTGGTGCTTATTTTCATAATGTATGTGTTGAGATGTTTGTTTTGAGTATAATATTGTGTTTTTGGCTTCGGGGGGTATTTTGGTCATTTTGGCGGTCGAAAAATTTTCCGGTTTCGTTTTGCTGTTTTTGATGTCATTTTGGTGACCGTGATGTCGTTACGGTTATTTTAAGTATAATTTTGCTAGGGATTGTGTTTCAGAAATTTTTAGGGTATTTATTAATTTTTAATTAAAATAAATTAAATTAATTAAATAAATTAAATAATTAATTGAATAATTAATTTAATTCTGAAAATAATTAAATTTGGGGTTAGTTGTAAATTTTTATAAGTTAGTTGGGTGTTTTTTTAAATTTTAAAGAGTTTTAGGGTATTTTTAAATTAAAAAAATAATTTAGGGGTATATTGGTAATTTACCAACTAAAAATTGTATAAATAGGAGTGTTAGGACACCCATTTGAGTGTCTAATTTCTTGTGACGCCAGAGAGAGAAAAGGAAAAAAAAACAATTTTCTTCAGAAAACTGTGCTGTTGTCGTTCGGCAGAGGGCTGTTTCTTTTGCTGGTGTCGTTTGGCGAGGCAGAGACGTCGTTCGGCGAGGCGCGCTCCTGTCGTTCGGCGTGCGGAGGTATGTCGTTCGGCGTGCTGCGGGCTGCGTCGCCTGTTGTTTCAAGCATCCCAGTTCTGGCAGCTTTAATGTTTTGAGGTTTTTTTTCAATTTTTTTTCAATTTCTTTCAACTTCATGGCATGATTTGTGTTGTTGGATGTTTGTATGATGTTTAGGGTGTTAGAAAATAATATTTTTGATTTATTTCGATTTTTAATTAATTAAAAATAATTAAAAAGTTGTAGGATGATTTTGGAGGTTCTTGATGTTTAATATTTGATTTGGGAGTTTAAGTTAATGATCTGGTATTTTTGGAAATTGTAATCTGTTCTAGGGATGTTAAACTTGATCTAGAAATTTATTTTTGAATTTTCATGTTTGATTTATATTTTTAATTCATTAATAAAGTGAAAATTTATTACTGCTTGTGATTGCTGATATTTCAGTAATTTTGTCGAATTTTTAAAAATTATTGGTAAATGATCTAGGTCTGAATTTTTGATATATTTTAGGATATGATGTTAGGTGTTTATAAAAAATATTTTGAGGTCTTTTTCAAATGTTTGTGTTTCGAAATAAATTTATTTCTCAACTGCTGCCAGTATAGTAACTAGTTGTATGAATCCGATTTAAAAATTAAATTGAGGGACTAGAGGTTTCTAAAAATTATGAAATTTTGATATGTTGTTTATTAGGATGTTTTGAATCTTTGAAAAATAATTTTGAGTCTGGATCTAATGTTTAGGTTCCAAAATAAATTAAGAATTGACACTGCTGTTGGTTAAGGGTTTTCTGATGATGTCTGTTTTGAAAATTATTTTGAAGGTCTTAGATGTCTTGAAAAATTATGAAATTTTTATATGTTGTCCATACTGATATCTATAATATGAGAAAATTATTTTGATAATTTTGTGGTAACGAAATGTGAGGGATTTATGATGATTTTTGCTGTATTGATTTTTAGTGGTTCAAACAGAACCAGAAGGTTGTAAAATATTTTTGGGGGATCAAATAAATTTGGATTAATATGAAATTTTGCACACACATTATTTTGATGTTGAAGAAGCTACTGGAATTTTTCCAGAGTTTTTGAATGATGGAATTATTTTCTGGAATTTTTTGAACTATAGGGGCTACTTAAGAATTTTTATCGGTTTTGGGTGTTGGTATGAATTATGATTTTTGCATAGGGACTGATGTGATATTATGTGATAAATGAGTTATAAAAATTGATTTGAGGTTCTGGTTCTAATAAATTTTAATTAATTAATTGATTTTGTATTTTTGAGGTGCGATCGGTTTAACCATTGGGTCGAACCATAATTTTGAGTTGAGTCGGGTTGGTTTTTGATTTTGGATTATCTTGGTTAATTGTTGGTTTAGTATTGGTCTTTTTGCATTCATAGCATGCATTGCATCCCTCATGATAGATGAGATAGTGGGATTGATTGTTGGACTATGTAATTATCTTTCCTTAGGCAATAATCCGGCTGAAGCTCGAGGTCAGTAGGTTGTGAGGATTGGGCTAAGCTTTCTTTGGATACCAAGTAAGTTCATGGGTGTATGTGTATTGTTTGTGATGTGCTACTTGCTAACTAAACTATTATATCTATATAAACCCTTCGAATATACTATTCTTTCTAATTTCGATATATTATCCTTTCTTGCCCTAGCATTGCATGTGAATAGGAGACAGAGAAACTTGTATGCTATTTGCTAAATGCCTTGATGTGATATTGAATATTTTTGTGATGTGCGATGGTGTGTCTAATGGGGACGGAGGATGTGGATTGTGATTATGGAGATTATTTTATATATCGATATCGATCTTGTTCTTGGGGCTTATGCCTACTTGCTCTTGGGGCCACGTGCCTACTTGTTCTTGGATATGGTTGGAAGAGGAGGATGTTATATTTTGTAGACCCCGATACACCATCATGTATGTGATTATTGTGGTTGTTACTTGATATATATTACTCTGATTGTATTAGTGTTTATCTGCCTCTCATGAGCTTACTGAGCGTATTTATATCGCTCACACCCTTATAGATTGACTTGCAGGTTGAAGTTATATTCCTTAGTGAGCTCAGTCGATCTTTTTGTGGATCTTCTAGTTTGGTTGTGGATTTTGGTTCATCTACATATTTTCCTTACTCCGTAGAGATTTCTGGATATTTTTGGGTGGACCGTGTCCGAACCCTTTTTCTTGTAATAAGGAGTAAACTGTTTCTTTGCATCTAGTTTGAGTTTTAATTATTGAACTTAATTTTTAATAGTATCATTTCTTTTGATGACTTGATTATGGAATAAATTTATTGAACCTAGTAATTTTGCACTTTAATAATAAATTTAAATTAGGCTTGTAAGGTTGTACTTAGGTATAGCCTTACCCCGGTCCCGGCTCCCCAGTTTGAGTCGTGACAATATTATATGTATAAGTGAAATCATAGTTATGTTTTTAAAAATTTTTGGATTTAATCATGTAGATATTTAATTTTAGGATGTAATGAATCAAAATAGTTTATTCAACCTTTGCATATGTATAAGGAAAAAAAACAACAACTTACTAATTATATTATAAGACCTTCAGTATTTATCAATACTACATTTTTAATTTCTTTTTTTTTCTTGTATAGAGTTCTTTGTGAAAAAAAATATGAATTTGACAATTCTATGTTTAACATAAATAATTTAATTTTAGGATGTAATGAATCAAAATACTTTATTCAGCCTTTGCATACGTAAAAGGAAAAAAAAATAGAAATGCTAATTATAGTCATTTTGGAGAATAATTATTCAACAAGCTCTCTTTTATTGGTAAAAAATAATTTATTATAGGTTTATTTATTAAGAAAGATAATATAATTAAGATTTTCTAACTAATAGAAGAGAGATTATTAAACAATTACTCTCTAAAATAATCGTAATTAGTATTTCTCAAAAAAAAAAATAACTTACTAATTATATTATAAGACCTTCAGTATTTGTCAATACTGCATTTTTAATTTTTTTTTCCTGTATAAAGATCTTCGTGAAAAAAAAATATGAATTTGACAATTCTATGTTTAAATAATTTAATTTTAGGATGTAATGAATCAAAATAGTTTATTTAGGCTTTGCATATGTATAAGGAAAAAAATAACTTACTAATTATATTATAAGAAAAAAAAATCAACAATTGTGTGCCAGGACAATTAATTTGACAATTTCAGAAATCATTGATTTTCAATTAATATTAGCCATTCAACAACTGTTTTTTTTTTTTGACAAAATTAACGAAGCCTATTTTATATAGTTCAAGTAATTAAACAAATCATATAATTTTCGATAATGGCTATTTATGAAAAATTACTACTTTTACCATGAGTATTTTTACTCATAAACTAAACCAATTAAGAAAAAATATTTAATTAACATAATATATAATTCGTATTTATTTCTTGTTTTTTGTCAAGTTAAAAAGAAATTGATACCCTTTTTTCTTTCTATTGTGAGTATGCAAATTTTTCGAACTCAATAAAACTGAATACATTTTAGTCGGATTTAATCGTTTTATATTATATGTACGAGTGAAATAATATTTATGTTTTTAAAATTTTTTAGATTTGATATGTAGATATTTATTTTTCTACTTCAATCAGAATATGACTGACAAATATATATATTTTAAATATATATTTATAATATACATTATGTAACCCGATTCGACCAAATTCAAAAATTTATACAATATTATATATAATTATATATTGAATATATCTATAATATTATATAATATATATTCAATGTATAATTATATATATTATATAATCCAATTTAATGTGACTGAATTTAAAAATATATGAATCGATAAAAAAATATGTATAATTTCAGAAAAAAATAGATGTGATTTTTTAATAATAGATCTGATTCAGTTATATTAAAATATATTTTAAATTTGATTAAATCTAATCGACGCTTACCTTTGTCCTATCCAATATATAAACCAAATCACATTTCTTAATTTTGTAGGAGCAAAAATATGTTGCTATAAAGTAATAAATAAAAAATGTCAATCAAAATATTATTATTTAGATATGTTATAAAATATATTTTTTATATATCAAAATATATAGAAAGAGATAAATATTTTTAATAATTAAAAATAAATAAATTTATCCATATATTTTCTCGATTATAATAATAAAATTAAATTAGGATCATTATGTATATAAAATTAAAAATTTTAAATTACATATGTTATTTTTTATTTGTAATTGAACTTACAAAAAAATCCTTCTCAATATAATTGCATGATATATTATAAATATTTAAGTCATACTATTGACGTATGTTTTTTTTTTACTTTTACTTTGCAACTTTAGAAGCTTAGTCGGTTGCAAATTCCAGTATTCCACTTTTAATTTTTTTTTCTTCATTATAATTTTAATATATATATATATATATGTATATGACTTGTCTTTCTAGCTAATATTAAGCATATTTTATTATTAATAATAATGATTTTAAACTTATAAATGGCTATTTACACCTATTAAAGCTTATTTAATTAGACTAAAAAAATTATTCTTAGGTTATAAAATTAAAAAATTAAAATTTGTGATACGAATAATTAATGATTATTAATATTCTTTAATATGATACTTTGTATGAAAATTAGAATTTGTATGAGAATTAGAACTCTTTCATGTTAGAATGAACATTATATGTACATCATATATTTTAGCATAATTTCATTTTTATGTTCAAAATAAAAAATACAATGTGAGTATGTATGTTTGTTTTGAATATTATAAATAATATTTTTATTATACTTCATCCGATTTAATATTAAAATTATTAAATTAATTTCAATCAAAATTATATATATATTCAATTGATTTATATATTTTTTATTTAATTGAATTAAATTGAGTTGTATAATATATAAAAAAAACTCGATACCTTTTTTCTTTCTTTGTGCTATCGAATATATAAACCAAATCACATTTCTTGATTTTTGCAGGAGCAAAAATATGTTGCTATAAAGTAATTATTTTAAAAAATGTCAATCCAAAATATTATTATTTAGATATGTATTAAAATATTTTTTATATATCAAAATATATATAGAGAGATAAACATTTTTAATTATAAAAAATAAATAAATAAATTTATCCATATATTTCGATTAGAATAATAAAATTAAATTAGGGATCATTATGTATATAAAATTAAAAACTTTTAAATTATATATGTTATTTTTTATTTGTAATTGAACTTATATAAAAAAAATCATTCTCAATATAATTACATGATATATTATAAATCTTTAAGCCATACTATTGACATTTGTTTTTTTCTTTTTCTTTGCTACTTTAGAATCTTAGTCCGTTACAAATTCAACTTTTAAAATTTTTTTCTTCATTATAATTTTAATATATATATATATGACTTTTATTTATAGCCAATATTAAGAATATTTTATAATTATTAATAACGAGTTTAAAATTATAAATGGCTAACTACTTATTTAAACCTATTAAAGCTTATTTAATTAGATTAAAAAATTATTCTTAGTGTTATAAAATTAAAAAATTAAAATTTGTGATACGAATAATAATATGTTTATTAATATTTTTTAATAAGATATTTTGTTTGAGAATTAGAACCCTTTCATGTTAGAATTATGAGCATTATATACGTGTATATATATATATATATATAGACACACACATCATATCAGCATAATTTCATTTTTATGTTCAAAATGAAAAAACACAATGTAAGTATGTTTATTTTGAATATTATAAATAATATTTTTATTCTTCAACATTGATTGAGTTCGGTCAACTTTAGAATATATTTCAATATAATCGATTAAAAATTAAAAATATTAAATTGATTTCAACTCAAATTATATATATATATATTTTTTATTTGATCATATTAAATTGGATTATATAATATATTATAAATATATGCATAATATATAATATTATATATATAAATATACGGTCAAATTTAGTTAGGTTATATAATATATATTATAAATATATTTATATACAATATATAATATTATATATTCATGTAACTTTTCGATTGAATTTAGATTTAAACTAAAAAATGGATGAATTATATATTTATATAACTTTTTCAGCCAGGTTCATGTTCAAACTATAAAATAAATATTCATTCCACAACCTGATAAAATTTGAAAATTTTTTAAAATATAAATTTAATTTTATCTGAATATATATTATAAATCAATTGAATTCAACCAAAATTCATTCAATTCAGTTAGATTTAAAAAAATCTGCACACCCCTAGTTGATATTTATTTTTACATTATAGTAATTTATTGTCAAGATTTTAAGTTTTATTTTCTGAAAATTTTTTTAATTATTTATATGTATTTTTTGTATGACGATGGCCAACATTTTTTTGTATCCTTTGAAATATTGCCTCGCCAAGATCCGCCTGTAGTGTAGGCAAGGTCGGAGTGCCGCAAGAAGTACGTGGCTGCTATTAACTCCACGAGATACAGCCACATTAAAGGGACCCACGTAAGTAGCAAAATTGTCTGTATGAATGAATAGCACGCTCATGAGTTTACGTCATTATATTGACATTATTGGGCTAAACATTAATTAATTAATAAGACAGGCTTATTCAATGTTATGGTTTGGAGGGTCTACAACTCAACTCAATTATACAAACTATCTCATTGACTCATGAAGTAGAACTTTCAAATAACACAGAGCATGCATCACTAGAAACATAATAAACAATTAAATAAATGAATAAATATTTTTAAATTATTCTTGAAAATTACCATTAATTATGGAGTGATTGGTCATTAATTCATTGGTAATATTGTGATTCTAGATGCTTAATCCTTAATTTTTTATGCCTTCAAAAAAAAATTTCCTTAATTGACTGAACACATTTTTTTATCAATAAAATCACAGAATTTTCTGTAAAACGTGTTTCTGTTGGTGTTCACCTAATAAGATGTCATTTTTTAACTCTTACTATAAATCTCAAAGCATTGCTATGCGAAAAATAAAATAAAATAAAATATAATTTTTATATTTTATTTATTATTTATTATTTACTCAATTACTGATTACTTCTGATAAAAAAAAATTACTGATTACTTAAATTATTTTTACGAATAATATTTATCTCTTCAATTTACAAAAAAAGGAAAAGGAACTGTTATTGAATTGGTAATTCAATGAGCTAATATTGGTTTGATCATGTTTTAAAAATAAAAATTTCAAATTTTAATACTTATTTTATTTATTTTTTTTATTAATGAGTATTTAATTTAAATCACTTGTAAAATTATGAAATTATAAATTTCAATTTCAACGCACACCATATTAATAAAAAAAATTTATTGTATATAAAAAATAGGTATCTTGTTATAGACATTGTATTGTATTTTAATATTCACAAATATATGAACAACTTTTGTTTATACCTTAGATTTGTCTGCGGGACTTTAATTAAGTCTCAATTTATAAAGATAGATGAATTGAACTTTTCAAATTTCAAATTTTTTAATTTATAAGTTATAGTAACTGATTCATCACCAAATTTATTTACATTCAAACTAAAATTAAAAAAAAAGGGAATAATCTAATACGGAAAGCTTAAAATTTTAATCAAAAAATACAAAATTCTGCTCGGCTTAATTTATATGTTGTTTTAATTTATTTTTTTTGAAAGGCCGAAGCCAAAATTGCATTAATAGAAATGGTTTAATACAGCAGGAACATCATCCCAAATAACCAATCTAGAGAAATTAACAGAACATCTAGCTAATTCATGAGCTGCAGCTACAGCTTGTCTTCTAACCCACTTGAGCAAAATATCATTTCTTATGTCAAGAAGCCTCCTACAATCTGCAATAACAAGGCCAAAAGAAGAATGATCAACAACAGAACTCATCACCAGCTGCACAACGTGCTGTGAATCGTATAAAATCAGACCCCCCATAGGCAGAGTGTCCACAGCAAACTGAAGACACCGTCTCAACGCTAGAGCCTTCACCATAGCTGAAGAACCACCTCCTTCCACATACCCAGATACAGCTCGTTGAAAAGAGCCCTCAGAGTCCTCTACAACAAAGCCAAAGGCAACATAATCAAGTGCTTGGAAAATGGCCCCATCAACTTGGCAAGTCCATAAAAAGTTTCCATCAATCAGCGGTGCTCCACCAGATCTCCGGACAGCACAGTGACCAACACCAACAGCTCCTCCATTATCAACGGATTGTGCAATCTTCCAGTCATCAAACCATGCAAAAGCCCTGTGAAGAATTTGAGTAGCATCCATAAGAGTAGCATCCCAAAATAATTTATTTCTTGCATCCCATATAGACCAAGCCAAAACAGCAGCTGAGGAACATTTCTCCCTCCCCAACTCAGTAAAAACCTGGAGCAAAAAGGTTGGAAAAGAGTGAGTATTATGAAGAACACCACCATAGCGTTCCCTAGTCCATATCTCCAACGCCACCCCACAATGAAGGAGCACATGATCCACACTTTCCTCATGATCACACCGCAAACAATGGGTATTAATATCCATCCCACTTAACCGTAACTTGCTTCTTGTTGGAAGGATATTCCTACAAGCTCTCCAACAGAAACTCTTCACCTTAGGAGGAATATCCAAGGACCATAATTTCTGCCATACATCACTCACCACAACTTCAGGTGCCCTTTGTAAGAGTTTTAAGCAAACATGGTATGCCGAACGGACTGTGTAAACACCACGTTTATCAAAATGCCAAATATAACTATCATCTCTAGCAAAAATACTCAATGGAATAGAGACAATAGCCCTAATATCACGGGCTGAAAAAAGGTCAAGGAGTAATGAAACATTCCACTTCTTACCATTCTCCTCCAGCAAGTCACAAACTCGAATATGAGGGTCAATAAACTCCTCACCGGCATCCGCCACAAATGACTCCTCCTTAGGTATCCAAGGATCAGTAGCAGCCAATATACTTCGACCATTACCAACCCTCCATCTCAATCCTTTCTTCAGCAAATTACGAGAAGAGGCAATACTCTTCCACACAATGCTCGCACCATCACTAACCTCCACATCAAGAAAATCACCAAAGGGGAAGTACTTGGCCTTATAAACCCGAAAACACAAGGTATCTTGGACATTAAGTAACCTCCAAGCCTGCTTACCTAATAATGCCAAATTGAAACTTCTGAAATCTCGAAAGCCCATTCCCCCATCTTTCTTTCTACCACCCATCCTCTCCCATGCAAGCCAATTAATTCGCCTCCTACCATTCCCCTTCCCTCCCCACCAAAAGGAGTTTAACATTCTATGCATTTCTTGGAGGAGAGTAAAAGGAATAAGAAAAATGCTCATGCAATATGTGGGGATTGATTGAGCAACGGACTTAAGGAGAACCTCCCTTCCAGCAGTAGAAAGAAACCTGTTGCTCCAAGAATTCATCCTTTTCCACAATCTATCTTTAAGGAAAGCAAAAATCTGTCTTTTATTATGCCCTATAAGAGAGGGAAGACCCAGATAAGTGCCATTACCAAGAGGGGAATGCACACCCAAAGTATTACTAACCATATCTTGTACATTCTGTCTGACTCTAGGACTGTACAAAATCCCAGATTTACCATAGTTGACAACCTGACCAGAAGCAACAGCATATAAATCCAACACAGACTTGATAGACACTACTTCTGAATGATTATCACCAAAGAATAACAAGGAATCATCAGCAAATAAAAGATGTCATATCCTAGGACACCGAGGACCCGCCTTACACCCTTGAAACAACCTTCTCTCCTCAGCATCACACAACAACAGGGACAACCCTTCAGCACAAACCAAATATAAATAAGGTGAAATAGGGTCACCTTGACGCAACCCCCTACTAGGAACAAGTGGACCAATCCACTCCCCATTAAAGCTAATTTGATATGAAACCTCAGTAAAGCACATCGACATCCAGTTAATCCACTGTGTAGCAAACCCGAATCTAAGTAACATCCCCTTAATAAACTCCCAATGAACCATATCATATGCCTTTGAAATGTCAATCTTTAAAGCACAACACCCATCATTCACCCTCCTATTTTGCTTAAGAGAATGTAAAACCTCAAAAGCCACCATCACATTATCTGTAATAAGGCGACCAGGCACAAAGGCAGACTGGTTCTCAGAAATAATTTTAGGGAGAAGTTTCTTAAGTCTATTAGCCAAAGCCTTAGACACAACTTTATACAAAACATTACACAGTGCTATAGGGCGAAATTCTTTAATAGTTTCAGGATTATCAACCTTAGGAACCAAAACAATCAACGTTTCAGTAAGGGAACTGGGGAAAGTACCTTGCTGAAGCCAAAGCCGACAACCTTCTGAAACATCCTTCCCGATAAGGTGCCAAAACTTCTGATAGAAAGCAGGGTTCAAACCGTCAGGTCCTGGCGCTTTGTCAGGATGCATTTGGAAGAGAGCCGAACGAAACTCATCATCAGTAAAAGGCTCACAAAGTTGAACATTATCCTCGCCAGTAATCACATTAGGGACTAATCTCCACACCTGTTCGCAATCAGCATCACCACCATGGAAAATGGAGTGATAATACTCCAGAATATGATCTTTAATGGCCGATTGCTCCACTAACCATTCTCCATCTGAACCCCGAAGCTTGCTAATCCAGTTCCGCCTCCTTCTACCTTTGATTTGAGCATGAAAAAATTTTGAGTTTTGATCCCCATATTTATACCAAAAACATTTAGCCGATTGTTTCCTACGATCAGCTTCCTGTTGCAAAAGCAAATTCCAATCCCTCTTAAGAGAAGCTTGGGACTGATAAGTAATACTATCATTATTAAGAAGGTCCTGAATACTTTTCTTCTTCCTCCAAAAATCCCTGTTTCGTTGACGTCCCCACACAGCTACCCCTGACACAACAGAATCCCTCCTCTCTATCAAACTTGAACCACCAGATTCCCCCCAAGACTGTGCCACAACATCAGCCAACCCTTCAATTCTAAACCAAGCATTATCAAACCTGAACCGACGATTTAGCTGAGCATACTCACGAGGAGAAGTATCAATAATTAGTGGACAGTGATCTGAAATAGGAGCCGCTACAACCCTACACAAAGCATTAGGGAAATGGCGTGCCCACTCAGACGTAGAACAAGCACGGTCAAGTTTTTCTCTAACCAAATTGCCCGAAACTCTACCTTTCTCCCAAGTAAAGAATAATCCTGTAGTAGGCACTTGACTCAAATTATAATCTTCCAATGCCTGGCGAAAGCCCTCCAGCAAATAATTAGGTCGAGGACCACCACCTTCCTTTTCTGCAGTAGAGCAAATGTCATTGAAATCTCCTGAAATAAGCCAAGGCCGATGATCTCTCCTAGATAAAGCCCGTAAAAGGTTCCAGGAATGACGTCGTCTCCTTCCTTCAGGGAACCCATAATACCCAGTGAAACGCCATTCCAGGTTAGGAGCAGAGATTTTACAGTCAATAAAAGTAAAAGAATAGCTACAAACAGACACTATAACCGGCTGATGCCAAAGTAGAGCCAACCCACCACCAAAACCTTGTCTATCAACTACGAAACAACCAAAAAACCCACAATGAACACGTAACTCCTCCATCTTCGAACCAATAACTCTAGTTTCCATTAAAAAAACTACATCAGGCTTATAACTGTACACCAAATCCTGGAACGCATTAACTGCCCGAGGATTATTAAGACCTCGGCAGTTCCAACACATGACAATCATTGCTCCCGGCTATCCCTTCTCGAGGGATCAGCCGCTTCAAAACAACCTGTAGATTTCGACATCCCAGGGGAACTAGTAACAGCATCCTGTTGAGTAGAGGAAAACAAATTACTAGCAGGTAAATTAGAACTTCGTTGTCTTTTCTTTCCATCAGCCTCTAACTGCACACAATCCTCCTCACCCGACCCATTTAAATTTTTAAAGCCCACTACACTCCTGTCCAAGTCCATATCTCCTACCACATCAGCATTAGTACTTCTATGTTGACCAGGTCCAAAGATAGAAACATGCAGATTCTGAATAGCTAAATTAACGGAAGGATCATCATCACCGCCCGATATTCCAGCAGCAAATCCCCCACTTCTAGGAATTTCTATTCCACGCAACTAAGGACTCAACTGCTGCCACTGTCTCTGCCGTCCCGGTGCTCGAAGAAAGTCTCCCCATCCAAACACTATATTTTCTGGCCGCATATGGACTCTTTGATCACAATATGCATCAACATGACCGAGCTTGCCACACAAGTAACAGAAAACAGTGAGCTTCTCATATTGAAAATTGACTGTAAAGACATCTCCATTAGCATCCACAAATTTCTTCCTCCTCTTTAACGGATAACGAATGTCTAGAGAAACTTTCACACGCATATACTCCCTATTAAACTGTCTAGCATCATAATGTTTAAACTGGCCAATAAAGTTACCAACAGCCATGGCCAAAGCCTCCGTAACATGGCCACAAGGAATGTTCTTTACATGCACCCAAAAATCAGCATGAGTTAAAGGAATATGTAAGGGATTCATATTACCACTAACCTCTTTCCACACCAGAAGAAACCTATTAAATAACCAGGGGCCTCCATCAACAGTCCTGTCAAAATCAGCTTGGTTATAAAACTTAAACAAGAACCTCTTAGCCTCCAAAGCCGTAATCTTCACACCGCCAACCGGATGCCATAAATCTGCCAAAGAAGAACGCATGGTATTAAAATTAATAGGGCTGAAAGTTAAGAATGTCCCCACCTTGCAAAACTCATAAACAATATTGGGTTCTATTCCAATATTGATAGGGACAATAGAATCCTCATCATTATCATCCACTTATTGGATTAAAGTGGGGTCTGCCATCATCAAAAGAATCAAGCAATCATAAGGAAAAGGAAAATGTATAAGGAAAAGAGAAAACCCTAACGAAAAGCCACAGAGGGAGCCACAGAGGGATTTTTTCTAACTTGCAATTAAATTTTATGATCTTTAATCTAAAATAATTTTAGAATGTATATTGTTGTTTTAATTATTATTAATTAATATTATCTAATAATTAATACTTATCTGATTTACTTGTTATATTTATCTAATAATAATTAATACATATTATCATATCCTTTTAAATCCATTCACTTTTTTTTTATGTATATATAAATCTTATTTTTCAGAATGGAGAAAGGTAGGGCCACAAGGGCTATAAAATTCTTCCTATCGAGTTTTAATTATTTAAATTTAACAGTCTAATTAAACTATAACAATCTCTCACCAATTAATTTATACGCTCCATAATAAATTCATTCACTTTTAATTGTAAATAATGAATCTAAAAATATTTTTTTCCATATATTTAAATGTTTCTGCATATATATATAAATATTATATAGTATTATTTTAAATGATAAGGATACAAATGGTGTTAGAATTGAAGTACAACAGTGACTTTTCATATGTGGTTGCTGTTGATGAAAGCTACTTCTAACTTGTAATTAACTTCAGAAATTCAAAACAAATATATAAAGTAGAAGTAGAAAAGTCTACTCTAAATACTAGTCCATATCATTGGCAGTAGTTGCTGCTATAATTGACTCTTGCATTGGCTGCACTGTTCCTTTAATATTTGCTCCCACGTTTTCTTAATTAATATTGTTGTCCAAAGTCTTGGCTTGATATATGGAATAATTATATGCTACAACTGTTGTAGCAATAAATGTCTACAACACACCAATAGAATTCTTACATGTAGATTAAATATGACACGTATAAGAATTCTATTGGTGTGTTGTAGGCATTTATCATTATTTTCATATATGAGACTTATTATCATTATTTTCATCTGATGTGTAGCACACGAAATCCTTAATTTGCTTAATTAGATATTCGGAAACTAGCAACTATCATATAATTAAACTACTAGTTGTGCATTCAAGATTGAAGCGATTCAATTACGGCTGCATACATTTCATTGGAGGGTTTGAAATGGTTTTTATCTTTTAATTTGAATCAATGCCATCGATTTATATGTAAATTGAATAGAAATAGCTCATATAATATTTGAAATGCTATTTATTGAATTAAATTATTAAAAATTGATTTGATTCCATCAATTTGAACTTTTTTTTTCCTTTTAATTAAAATAAGAAATTAAAACCATTAATTTTACAGCAAAAAAATTTTAGAAATTAAAAACATAAAATATCAAATGCATTATATATAACAAAAGATGTAAGGATCGAAATGTGATTTTTTGTTTTCAATTTTGATATAATGACTACATGGTGAGATTGGAGAGAATTTTAAAATCTAAAACCATTAATTATATGTAAAGTAAGAAAAATATTTAGACTCGAATCTAAAATTTAAGACAGAACAATACACGTTTTTGACTACCAGATTATATCTTAATAATTTATATCTAAAATCTAAAACTATAAACGAACTTAACATTCAATTTTTATTTTTTTTTTCAAAACTTAATTATAAATTCAAATCGAGTTTGATATAGTTTTTGTTTTATCTTATTTTATTGATCTAGTTTTTCTTCATGATGTTCACACCCTAAAATTTTAAACAATATTAGATCTTTTGGTATCTTTAATCATAAATTGGTTTTGAAAATTGAAGTTCTAATAATGTTACCGAGAAATATAAATCAGATAGGGAATTATGTGATTGAAGCAAGAGTAATTTCAATCCAAAAAATAATTAGAAGGTATTCAATTCTTAGATTGCTTTAACACCAGAAAATCTGAAATTACTTTTTAAATTTTAAAGGAGGCAATACTATATAGTTGTGTGTTTTGTCATAACAATAAAGAAGAACCAAGGACAATTTATTTCATATGTTGATTTATATCTACCAAAATCAATTTTTAGTCATTGTCAATTCTATATTATTATATCAAGAGTTAGAAGCAAAAATACATTAAAAATTCTTATTACCGATCAAGATGGACAAATAACTAATAGAATTGAAGATGTTATATTTAAAGAAATGTTTCAAAATTTAGAATAACAAGATATGTAATATTGTTTTGTTTTATCATAAAAAATTATGAACCCTTAAGAATAATTACATTTATTATATTAAAGCATGTTATAATAAAGCTATTAATAATTTATTTAGTTTTGTGAATTAAATTGTATATTTCTTATGCAAAGAATTAACATTTTATTGTGATGCTGAAATTTTATGATTCTATATCATTGGAAGCAGGAATAGAGCCAGGATTGAATATTGAGAGGGCCAAAATATAAATTAATTATCACATAAATTTTTTAAGAGTCTTCAACATATAAAATTTTTACAATATAATTATTCTACTAATAACTTGATTATACTTATTAATTAAATATATATAATTATTCTACTAATAACTTGATTATACTTATTAATTAAATATATATATATATATATTTTGCAAATTAATCATTTGTAAATTAAAACATAATAATTATTTATTTTCTTATATTGATAAAAATAATTATCTATATTTGACCCCTTTTTTATTTTATCTAATAATTATCACTATAAATTCAAATAAAAAATTCATTATTGTATCAATGAATTAAATGAGATAAATTTTAATTTTAGTCGTATATTATGAAATCAACTAGCAAAAATATAATTTAAGCTAAAAAAATTAATTTTATATAAGTGTCTATAAGAATTGATTCAAAAAAATAAAATTTAAGGAAGTTCATAACTCTAGCATTGCTAAACCATTGTAATTGCTAAGAAAAGATATTATAAATGAATCCATGACACAAAAAAAAATATTGCTATTGAATCTAAAAGTTGATTTTTAAAACTATAATTTCAAAAAATTTCATAAAGTTATAAGGCTAAAACATAAGTTTTCATTAAAGAGAGTACCTTTTATTACTATTTTAAAATTATATGGCTAAACAATTAATATTGTTAGATTTTTTAATAATCATATAACTAAATATTCAAAATATTGAGTTTTTTAATAATTAATTACATAATTATATATAGTTTAACTGAAACAAAGTAGAATGAAGAGGAAGAAATCAATTACTTTATTATTTTCATATCACGAGAAAAGTAAGTTGTTATATATAGCTAAACGAGCTTATCGTAATAAACATGTACAGGATCAGCTCAGTGTAACTAGCTCTAACTATTTTTCCTCCAAAAA
Organism: Garcia nutans; assembly: GCA_947685225.1. NCBI lineage: Eukaryota > Viridiplantae > Streptophyta > Magnoliopsida > Malpighiales > Euphorbiaceae > Garcia > Garcia nutans. Next base: position 52,203,740 of record CANTUV010000011.1, read on the forward strand.
TAATAAACCTACAGCTGTACAACTAAGGGGCGGAAGCACAGGAAAGTCAGTGAGTTCGACTGACCCCTCCCCTCCCCCCTTTAATATATATATATATATATTATATATATATATATATATTATTTTAAATATATAATTTTTTATTATATATTATATATAATTTTATAAAATAATATTATATATATAATTAATAATTTATATTCATTTAATATATCTTAAAATTATATATAATTATATACTTTTAAATTAAAATTATTTAAATTATATAAAATTAAAATTACATATATATAAAATTATATCTTTTTTATAAAATTATATACTTTTAATATATTCTTTTCAATTATAAATATATATAATAATATTTATTAATATTTTTTAAATATTAATTTTTAATTTTTAATAAAATTCTATAAATAAATTATTAGATTCAAGAATTAAATAAAAATATATGCAAAAAATTTAATAAATTTTTAGAATTTAATAAATAAAAAAAATTTAATAGTAATTTATAATAAAAAATTTAAAATTTAATTATAATATTAAATATTTAATTTTATATTTAGTTCGTTTGTAATTTTTTTTAAAAAAAAAAATTGGACCCCCTTATTCGATTTTTGGTAAAAAATTATTTTCCCTTTGCTCGGTTTCTGGTTCCGCCGCTGCAACTAACTCTACCGTAAATGAAAAACTAAATAATTAACTCTAATCTTCATCATCCCCCCATGATGGAGTTTGTTTAGACCTACTGCTTCGTCTAAGAGGTTGAGTATTTAAAGGTTGAAATTGTATAGGAAGAGTAGGACATTCTGGAACTATAGGAAGTTCAGTATTTGGAAGTTCTGTAATAGTATTGTCAACAGGGGTGAAGCCAAAGATTGGGAATCAGTAGTAGGTGAAATAGAAGAAAAAGGAAATTTGTTGTCATGAAAAACAACATCCCTTGAAACAAAACATTTTTTATTTTCTAAATCATACAAACTATAAGCTTTTTGTCCAACAGGATGTCCAATTAAATGCACTTGATAGCTCTATTGTCAAACTTGTCTCGTTGGGGATATATATTGGATGCAAAACAAAGGCAACCAAAAGTTTTGATTTGAGTGTAGGTTAGTGGTTTACTATAGAGTATCTCATAAGGCTCTTCCAAGATAACAATTGAGAAGGTAATCGGTTGATGAGAAATGTAGAATGAAGAATAGCATTGCCCCAAAACTGTTTAGGTAAAGATGCTTGAATCAATAATGCTCTGGCTACTCGAACTATATGGCGATGTTTTCGCTCCACAGCCCCATTTCGTTGGGGTGTGTACAGTGAACTTTTTTGATGGATTATATCTTTGCTCTGAAATAATTATTGACAATCATGATTAACAAATTTTGTCCCATTATCAAATCTAACTGTTTTAATCCTAGCAGAAAATTGTACTTCAACCATCTTGATAAAACTGAGAAGGATAGCAAAACATTGTGTTTTATGAGACATCAAAAAAGTCCATGTGCATCTACTGTAATCATCCACAATAGTAAGGAAATAATGAACAACACTCAAAGAAGGTTTATTCAGTCTGATCAACCTCTTCTTCCATTGCAATCTATGTAGATTAAGAGTTCAATAGATATGTATTTTAGAAGAAAATACAATGTATTCAATAATGGAGATTTGGATCAGGATGCTGCTCCGATACCATGAACAAAAAGTAAACCGAAACAAAGTAGAATGAAGAGGAAGAAATCAATTACTGTATTATTTTCATATCACGAGAAAAGTAAGAAGTTGTTATATTCAGCTAAAGCTTACTGTAATTAACATGCACAGTATCAGCTCGCTACAACTAGCTCTAACTACTTTCTCTCCAAAAATAACAAACCTCCAACTGTACAACTAACTCTATTGTAAATGAAAAACTGAATAATTAATTCTAATCTTCATCAGGGGGCCAAATCCTATTTACTTAAAAAAAATTAACAAATATACAATAAGTAGCATATTGATGTTTATTGAAACAATCATTTTAATATCTATTTATACTTTATCATTATTTTTGCATTGTTTAAAATCTAAATTAATACCAATTAAAAAATAAAAAATCATTAAACTGAAAACTAAAATCCAATCAACTTACGATATAATTTTTTAAATATTAATAACTTTGGCAGCATTGGACTAGTAATTTGCTAGTTTTAAAACCTAAAACCATAAACGAACTTAACATTCAATTTTTTTTAAAAACTTAATTTTAAATTCAAATCTTGTTTGATCTTATTTTATTTTTTGTCAAACCATATTTCAACGTATCAGTGCAGGATACTTAATTGTAGGTTTATAATTTGTCAGTGAAACATGATAACAAAACAATGGGCGAATGAGTTTAGGGGAGTGTCCAACTTGACTAGAATTGGTTTATGCAATTAAGCAGAAATTTTGTTCTATTAGTTGTGAAAAAAAAATTGTGTTTTTTCATGAATTAAACACGAGATGCCTCTGTGATTGAGAGGCCCTCATAGGCTCATACCGTGATTGGGAGGGCCATGGCATGTAGCTGCTGAAGAACCCAAGGACCCTTTTTTATTATTTATTTATTTATTTTATGGGTAACGAGGATCACAATGAGCTTTGTTAAAGAAACAAGACGTGAAAAAATTCTCTAGCAAGAGATTCAAAAGTAGAGCTGTTCATTTTACCCGTTAATCCGAGAAACCCGACCGACCCGACTTGGTCGAGTTGGGCCAGGTATAAATCTATAGAGTTGGATTTCGGACTGATAAATATCAATCTGAAAGTTGTCAGGCTGGGCTTCGGGCCTGAGACACAAATTGTCGGGTTAACCCGACCCGACCCGACATTTTGTTATATATATATATATATATATAATTATCCTTAACCAAAACGGTGTCGTTTTGGTTAAGGATCTTAAGATTTTCCTCAGTCTCTCTTTCTGTTGCCTCGCACTCGTAGCTCGACACAGAGTCAACCTCTCTGTCTCTAGCTCTCTGCCTCTTGCTCGCTCTCTCTCGGCTCGGTGCCTTGGTCCAGAATCAACCAGCAGCAGCGAGTCCAGCGACTGTCACCGACCGGTAGAGCTCTTAGCCCATGTTATCGCTTGTGTTAGCCTTCACAAGTAAGTCTGATTTCCCTCACCTCAAAACATACGAAACCTTAGAGTTCCATTAGTGAAATCTGTTCCTTAAAGCAAATATCATTAAGCCTCAGCTTCTCATCGGGTCTTGTCCAGGGCTTCCTCAACACTGACAAGAAGTTCTATAACTTCAAAATAAAAAGGTGAGCTTCTTCTTCTTCATTTGAATCATTTCTACGCAGATCCTTTTCTTCAATTTAAGAAATTTGTTTTGTAAAGATGTTGGATTTTGAATTTTAACGTTTATTTTGATTGTAAGTGATAATATCTTGGTTGTTTGGATTTTGAGGATTAAGTGAAAAGAGGTGAGTTTCAAAAATTGCTCAACAGAATTAGAATTACTACTGCTATGGTTTTGACTTTAGGTTGTTTTCATTGTTCAACAGATTTAGTCTGTCTCTGTAATTTAGTAGAATTCATATGCAAATTCATTGTTGAAATTTCTGCTTGATGAATTTAGGATAATTGCTTGATGGTGATGTGTATATTTATGCCATAATTCGAATTTCATTGACTGTGTCTCAGTGTCTGTGATTTCATTGTTGTGTGAATAATCAATATAACTGTGTCAATTGCTTGATGGTAATGTGTATATTTATGCCATAATTCGAATTTCATTGACCGTGTCTGTGATTTCATTGACTGTGTACATTGCAATTAATTTGGTAATTATTTTTTTCTTTTTTGTGTTGCGAAGACTGTAAATGGATACTTCCGAAAGTTCTAATGCCAGTGTTCCTTTCCATACTCCCATTGATAGTGTTGCCTCTCAATGTTTTGTGGATAGTGTCACCTCCAAAAATCCTACGGATGATAGTATTGCCTCCCAAAATACTAATGTTAGTGCTCCCTCCCAAACAGAGTGTGTTAAGAGAAAAGCCCCTCTAAGAATAAGTCGGATGTATGGGACCACTTTACTAGACTTCCTTTGGATAAAATAAAGGGAGAACATAAAGCTATATGTAATTATTGCGGTGTCAATTATGCTGCTGATCCAGTAAAATATGGCACCCACACTTTAAAAAGACATTTATTGAGATGCTCCAAGTATCCACATAATGAAAAGAAGCAGCCTATTTTATCTTATACACATAAAGACAGTGGGGTAGAGTGCAGTGTCAAGGGTGAAAAAATATTAATTTCACATAAATATAGCTTGGAGGATTATAGACGTGCCTTGGCTAAATTTATCATATGTCATGAGGTGCCATTTAGAGTTGTGGATGTGTTTGGTTTTCGTAAGTTATTGACTCAGTTAGAGCCCAAATTTCCTATCCCATCTAGTATAGCTGTTGCTAGGGATTGTTACAAACTGTATCTTTCTGAGTGTATGCAGTTGAAAGCCTTCATTAAGAACTCAAATTCTCGTGTGTGCCTCACTACTAACACATGGACTTTAGTTCAAAATTTAAATTATATGTGTTTGACTGCTCATTTTATTGATGACAATTGGATGTTAAAAAAAAGAATTTTAAATTTTTATCCAACTGAAAATCACAAGGGTGACACCATTGAAAAAATAATTGAGAAGTGTTTGTTTGCTTGGGATATTGATAAGGTGTTTACTTTAACTGTAGATAATACTAGTTCAAATGATACAACCATTTCATATATGAAAAAGAGACTAATTAGTTGGAATAAGGCTGTATGTGATGGAGAATATATGCATATGAGGTGTTGTGCTCATATTTTAAATTTAGTTGTAACTGATGCATTGAAAGAACTACATAATTCTATAATGTCAATTCCTGTTGCTATTAGATATGTTAGATCATCTCCTGCGCGTTTGAAGAAATTTAAAGAATGTGTTGAGATGAAAAAGGTTCAAAGTAAGAGCCTTTGGTGTTTGGACGTTGCTACTAGGTGGAATTCTACTTTCAAAATGTTAGATCATGCCTTGGAATTTGAGAAAGTGTTTGAAAAGATGTTGGAGTAAGATGAGGGCTATCAATCTTATTTCGTTGAAGATATTAAGAAGTCTCCTCTGGATTTTATGGATTGGGAAAATGCTAGATCATTTGTTCACTTTTTGAAAGTGTTTTATGATGCTACTTTGAAATTTTCTGGTAGTTTGTATGTGACATTCAATGCATGCTTTGGGGAGATTCTTTTAATTCAAAGTATGCTGAATGATAGTTCCAAATCTGAAGATATTTGTATAGCAGACATGGCAAAAAAAATGCAAGATAAGTATAACAAATATTGAGGAAATGTTCAGAAATCGAATCCTTTGATAGGAGTGCATGTAGTGTTGGATCCTCGATATAAACTTGAATATGTGGAGTTTAATTATGAGCTGGCTTATGGGACACAAATGAGTATTACTATGGCGCAGAAGGTTAGAAATGCTTTGGATCAATTATATCAGTTTTATTCCATTGATGTCACTAAGAGTGGGGAGAATTCTAAGCAAACTTTAAAGAATGCAGGAGATGATGAAGTAGATAAACCTTCAGGCACGGGTAATTACCATCTGCAACGGCAGCAAAATGAAAATGCCAAGATTACTTCAGAAACTAAAACTGAACTTGATAAATATTTGGCTGAAGATTTAGAAGATGATGTGGCTTCTTTTGATATCTTGCATTGGTGGAAGATGAATGCACATAGATACAAATTTCTTTCCCTCATTGCACGTGATGTTTTGGCTATTCCTGTATCCACAGTGGCATTTGAGTATGCATTTAGTACAGTTGAGCGTGTAGTTGATGAATTTAGGAGTTCTTTATCTCCTAAAATGACAGAAGCACTAATTTGCACTCAGAATTGGCTATGACCTACAAGATTCAATTTTGATCTAATTGATCAAGATTTTATTCAATTTGAAGAATCAGATGTAATAATTATAGGTATGTTCTTTCTTTTATTTATTTTTCTAATTTATTCCTAATTAAATACTTGATATTATTATTTATTTTGTTATATTTATTTTCTTTTTTTAAGATATTGAAAGTTGTAATACTCAAGAGGTAGTCATGTAGCAAGCACAACGGGTCATCTTTTTTTGAGATTGTGGGTGTTAATGGCGGTATTGTAAAGCTGAACAGGTCATCTTCTTAATTATTATTCTTTTTTGTTTTGATTGTATTTTGCTATAATATTGTTATTGGTTTATTGGAGATGTGATTATGGATGTTAATAATTTGTTAATTATTTATCATTTAGTTACTGTTATAGTTTGAGTGATTTATTTGGTTTAATACATCTAGCAAATTCAAAAGAATCATCAATTATATGCATTTCAAAATAAAAATTCCATCATAAAAAATTTTTTTTAAAAAAAATTGGGCTCAAAAGCCCGACCCGTGGGCCCAAGAGACACGAATGGCCCGAGGTGCTTGGGCCACTCAGGCCAAAGGCCGGGCCTCGGGCACAATGCATAGGCCCGAACTTAATTCTGGCCAGGTCTTAGACCAGAGCTCAATCCGGTCCAATTCGACCCGTAAACAGCGCTACTCAAAAGATTAATGAAAATTTTTATAATTCCACCTTTTTTAGTCAATATCACCCTTAAAAGGCTAATTAGATTGATAAAATTTACTCATTTTATTTATAATTTAAGATTAATTCCCTCGATATTAAAAAAAATTAACTCTTTTAATCAATATAGAAAAGTTAAAAACATATATTGTTAAATCCACAAATCAAATATAAAAAAATGCTATCATTAAACTTATTCACCATTACAGCCATCAATTTTCATGAATTATAGCTAAAAAGATATAGTCTGCATTAGTCATGGCCAAGGTTCTGTTGAACCGTTGAATCGGACCGACAGTTTCAGTCCGATTTAATAAATCGAACCGTAAACCATAATTAAAGGTTTAAAACCGTAACCAAAACCTTCCTTTAAGGTTCTGGTTCCGGTTCCAAAATATTTAAACCGAAACCGGACCGGCGATTCCGGTTCAAAATCAGAAAAAAAAAAAAAAAAAAAAAACTGTGCAGCACATGCTGCACATTCTGCATGTGGCAGAGTGCGCTAGCAGGTGGCCATTGGCTGGCCACCTGCCAGCATGGCAGTGTGCCGTTGGCAACTTTTTTAATTTTTTTTAATTTATATCTATTTTACTAATTTATCCCCACTAATAGAAAAATAATTTTTTTAGGGGTATTTTATGGAAATAAAAAAATTTAAAAAAACTATAAATACACCATCTTTTTAATTCATTTTCTAATTTTTACAAAATTTCTCTTAATCATCAAATTTTAATTATCTAATTTAACTCTAAATTCTTTAACTCTCTCAATTCTCTAATTTCTACTATCTTAAATTCTTATTATTATTATTTTGTTACTGTTATTTATTATTATTAGTAATATTTATTATTTATTATTATTTGTTGTTATTATTAGTAATATTTATTTTTTATTGTTAATTATTATTATTATTTATTAGTATTGCTAGTAATATTTATTATTTGTTGTTAATTATTATTATTTTGTTGTTGTTGTTGTTGTTGTTATTATTATTATTATTAGTAATTGTTATTATTATCATTGTTAAAAATATTACTATTATTATTATTATTATTATTATTATTATTATTATTATATTAAAATAACAAGTTTTAGTCATTTTGATAATATAAATGATGAGCAAATTTCACAATATATTAATATTTTGGATGATGAGGAAGAAGTGGATTGCCAAGTGCAAGATACATTTGATCAAAATCAATATAGTAAAATAAAAAAATTAAAATCTAATATTTTTCTTTTATATTTTTCTAAACAGATAAAAAAGGAAGGCCAAAAAAGAGCACACAGTAATTATTGCTCCTCTTCATTTAAATTTATAGACAGAGGAGGTTATGGAACATTATGGAGACATCTTTACAAAAAATATCTTGTTCAAGCTGGTATGGATAATATTCAAACACAATTTGTGGATTTTGTACAATCGGACTCATCATCTGCACCTACTAAAAAATAAGATATTTTTCACTATAACAAAAATGTGGTCAAAGAAGAATTGGCAAGGTGTGTTTGTGTTGATGAATTAACTTTTAATTTTAGTGAGAAAATAGGATTTACTACTTTTATTCAAAAATATGTGAATCATGCATTTTAATATGTTCCCCGTTCAACTTTATCGCGAACATTGCGCAAGCTTTATAAAAAAGAAAAAAAAATTATGCACATTATTTGCAGATTGTCATTTTTCTCTTTCAATTTGTAGTGATATTTGGAGTGATCATTGGCAAACACATTCATATATGGGTGTTACATGTTATTGTGTTGATGATCAATGAAATTTACAAAAAAGATTGCTTGCATTTCGACTTTTTAATGATAGACATACTACCGATAATATATATAAAATAATAAAAAGTATTTTGGAAGAATATAATTTAGTTCAAAGAATTTTTTCAATTTCTTTTGATAATGTTTCTGCAAATACTGCTTCTATTAATGATTTGGAATAAATTTATAGACCGAATTTAGGAGGCAAATTTTTTCATGTTAGATGCATATGTCATGTTATAAATTTATGTGTTCAAAGTGGTTTGAGAACTATCAAATTTTTTAATTATGTTTAAATTTTTTTATGTAATTTTTAATATTTCAATTATTTGTATTAATTGAATATTTCAAATGTAATATTAAATATTTATAATTATAATTTATGTTGTTAATTGATTTTTAGTAATTATGTTCAAACATTTTTTTAATTTTTTTTATATTTTAATTGTAATATTAAATATTTATAAATAATATTATTTGATTTAACTCAAACGATATTATTAATTTTATAGGTGGTGTTTAATCTCATAAAAAATATTATCATGTATCAATAATATTATTTTCTTTTAAATATAATTTTTTTAAAAAAATAATTTGAATCGGCGATTCAAACCGGAATCGAAACTGGACCGATTTTTAAGGACCTGAATTTTAACTAAACTGGCTCTTACCGTTTAAAGTTAAGGTTCACAAAAATTATAAACTGAAATCCACAATTCTGAACCGATGATTTTAATTAATCTAACCGTAACAATGATTAGTCTGCATTGCGTCACCTTTGCAGCCATCAATCATTATGAATTATAGTTAAAAGAAATAGTCTGCATTCATAGTATATATATCATTCTATTTCTTTCTATTAATTCCCACTATAATGACACTTCCACACCATGGCTCATCCTCAAACCTGGAAAAAAGAAAAAGAAAACAAATTACATGTAATAGCGATGATGATTTAAAATTCACAGAATTAATTGGATTCATAACGAATGCAATTTTTTATTGTAATTAATTAGAAATTAATTTTTTAGCTTAATTAATACATTTTGAAAAAAAAATCAATACATGAAACATAATTTTTTAATATATATAAATTAAAAAATACTTGAAATTTATTTTTAAATCAGCTTTGTTCTATATTTATATAATAAAAGTTAAAACTTGTGTGAAAATTTTTCGCTATATGTCAAATAAATAATTTAAAAACTAAATTTATATAAAATCGTATTATCAATTCTTTTTTTCATTATATAGGTTCAAATTAGAAATATATATATATATATATATTAAAATGGCTAATGTTGACACAATATTATATGACGTGTTTGCTCTCTCAATTTTGTAAAATATTGTAACATGTATTACTGTCTTAATCTAGTCATTATCCGAATTTTATAATATTTTAAATTAAATTTATTATTTATTATATAATAAATATTTATTTGATATTTATTTTAAGAATTTAAATAGAATTAAAATATTATATTTAATATTGATAATGATTATATTTATTTAGAGAGTCTAAATAAGATTATAATATTCTATTTGATATTGATAATAATTAGTATATATATAAATACAAAAAGCCTTAATTACTACAATATTATTTTTTTTCTATAACACTATTTAATTTTAAAATTATGATATTATTATCAACTACTAAATTATTATTTGACATGTAGATAATATTTTTTTTATTTTTTTCTTATATTTATTTTGATATATTATTTATTATTTTTGTCTGATTTTGATTTTGAGCAAAAATACGTGCAACATCGAACAAGATAATTTTCTAGTTTATATATATTAATATAATCTCTAAGCAATTTAAATTATTATTCAAATTAGTTTTTTAAAATAAAATTATTTTTTATGATAATCTATGTACTTAGAAATAAATATGTTATCTTCTTTTAAAAATATAACTAAATGTTATTTTATCAAAATATTGAATTTCTTACAAACCATCCAAAAAAAAAAAAATACGTTTTCAAGCAATTCTATTTCGTTTTCAATTTTAGAATAATTGAAACCATCATAAATCAGAGAAAATATATAGCAGATAATAACGTGGATTGAAAATGTTATGGCAATGATAACGTGGGAAATGACAATAACATTAACAACATAAAAAAATTATAAAACCAACCGTGATTAACGGCAAATTAATAATGATGTTTATTTAAATTTTTTAAAACAAATCACTTCAAAATTCAAAGGTGATGATGCTAAGAAGAACATAGAACAGTACTTCTCAGTCAATTACGAGTTGCTTAATTTGCTATTTTTAATTTTTTTTTATTTAATTTATAAATTTGAAACTTAATTTTCATACAAATGTGAGAATTTTCACTTTTGATTCAACATGATAATTATTATAACCAGTGGGAGACCTATGCATTAAGTGAATTTTTTTAAGTAAGTAAATTTCAACTCACCACACTCCAAAAATTACAAATTTAGTTCATTTAATTATGTCATTTTAAGTTATTGAATGTAAAAAAAAAAAACATGGGAAGACTTTTTGTTTTCCTTTTCTTCTTAGCAAAAACAATCCACATTTTAAAATAATATTCGCTTTTTATTCCAACTAAAATTGTCAGTTATAGTATAATTTTTCGTGATTGTGATTATAAAAAAATTTACAATATTTTAAATATTTAATCATATAATTATTGAAGAAAAAATCAATAATATTGATTAGTCATCCACGTGGTTTAAAATAATAAATAAAAATGTTATTTTCAAAAAAAATATATAAAATAAATAAATTTTTCTTATTTTTTACGTAATTACAACAATTAACTCTAAAAAATTGAAATTTTATTCTTTTAATTTCTTATTTTTTTAGCCTCATAAAATTCATAGATTTCCTTAAAATTGCAATTTTAAAAAATAGTAATTTTTATATTCAATTGCAATGTGTTTTTATTTTTTGAATGACGTGAATTCAATTATATTGTCGTTTTTTAACAATTACAATAATTTAATAATGTTGAAATTAGTAATTTTTTATAATACTAATTAAATTCTATCTTTTATATAAATTATTATAGGTATTTGTACAAAATATTTTTTTTAGCTTGAAATATGTATTTATCTATTGATCTCGCACCGTATGAGTAAAATTGAAATTTTATGTCATTTAATTTATTAATGCAATAATATATGTATATTTTAATTTGTATTAATAATTATTAGGCAACATAAAAGAATGGGTGATATTATATTTATAAAAGCTTAAGGCTAGGCTAATTACATTCAATAAATAAAAAGAAGGGGTAATCATATATTTATAAATGCTTAGGATTGGGCTAATTACATTCAATAAATAACTAAAAATAATTAAAACATCAATAATTATTTTTGTCAAGATGACAAAATAAAAAATAATTATATTTTATTTAATAAATGATCAACTTATTAAATTTTTTGTAGACTCTTAATCAATAAAGTATAATTAAAACTTTATCAAAATAATCTATTATAAAATTTTCATATATTAAGTTATATATATTTATCAGCTAATGTAGATGATGATTTATAAAAAGAGATCCATTTTGGCTACTTTATCCCCAGGGCAAAGAGAGAGGGGGTGGAGATCTTGAGGAGTAATGGATCCCGCTCTCAAGACCCCCTTTCCCTCTCCCACCTCATTAATTGTGTGTATATATATATTTATATATTTTATAATTATATAAATTATATATATAAATTATTAATTTTTTATATTATATATATTATTTTTAATTAGTAAATATTTAAATTTTTATTATTAGATATTTAAGTTAATACTATATTTGATTATGAATTTAGCAAAATAATTTTTTTTATTTAAAATAGTATTTTTATAAAATTTAATTTAATAAAATCTTCTAAATAAATTAAAAGATATGAGAATAAAAATAAAATATATATATATATATAAAATTTAATGAATTTTTATAATTTAATAAATAGTATAAAATAATAAAAATTTAAATTTAATTATAATATTAAATATTTAATTTTATTTTTAATTTGTTAATAAATTTTTTATTTAAAAAATTTACCCGTTGCTAAATTTTAGATTTCGTCATTATTCAGCCCTGATAATAATTGAAAATAAGTTTTTAAACTTAATAATTTAAAATTAAAAACTAATTCTTTTTTATGTAAAATTATTCTATTTGTCGTCGTGACAGTGATCAAAGCGGATTCTTCTTTTATTATGCAACTCTTAAGTCTCAACATTACTTTGACTTATTTGAACGCGTGAAAAAAATTATTGAGTTTTTTTTTTATTAAATTAACTATTGATCTAATAATAAATTATTATTAAATATCTAACATTTATCCAAATTGAGATATTGACGAATGAATTTTATATGACTTTAGACATTAAACTAGAATACATACCATCATCTCGATACTACAGGTGTTTTTAATTGATAAATATATATAATAATTTTAAAATTTTATAATAATTTTAAGTAAAAAATATGAAAAATTGATAATAATAAATATTTTTTTATTTAATAATTAATTTAAACTTATTAATAAGTGTGATACAAAATAAATATTATAATATTTTATAAGAAAATTAAAATAAATATAGCTTATACAAATATTTATGTATAATAATAGTACTTTTTCATATAGAATTATTAGGAGTGTGCAGTAATTGAATCATTTGAATTTTAGCGGCCGGTCAACCCGATCAGTATTAATCGATTAGAAAAATTTATATTTAAAAACTAATCATTATTAGTCGGGTTAGTTAGATTCGATTGAATTTATCAAATTTAGTCGAGTTCGATCAAATTTATTGATAAATATATGATCAAAATCGACTAACTCAATCGTTTAAACAAACATAATCAATCGAAAGAGTCGGATTACAGTTGAATTGGTCAAGTTTGGATAGTTTTACTCATCCCTAAGAATTACTATCTTAATACTATTTATAAAATCAACATTATTGAAGTTTGATATATTAGATGTACAAATTATTATAATTTTAATATTTCAAAATTTTTAACAAAGTAAATTAATATAAAAATAAATTATTCAAAAGATCATATTATTGACCTTTATAAAAAGAAAAAATATGCACATATTGAAATGTATAAAAAATATGCTCAAGCATGCATGATCTTGAAACAAAAATATAAAATCATTTACCTTCTCAAGCTATCCTTTTAAATATTTTATGAGTTATATTGAAAATTTCTAGTGTAAGTTAATTGCATTTAAAACACTTCTTATTCTTTATACAGTACTGTGATTATGAATGAGAAAAAATATATTAGTTTATAATGACAGCGAAATCTAATACTTTAAAAAATGGAGAAGGGTAAGAAGGAAGAGAGAAGATTTGTAAAAAACTTTCCTAAGCACAGGGTACAAAATATTCAACTAAAATATTGCAAGCGATATATTTTTTCATTTTTTTATGAATAAAAAATCATTCCATATATATTATATCAATTCACAAAAAAAGATTCTCTTTTAAATGTAATTATTCTAAAAATTAATTTATATTATTATCAACATTTAATTTTTTATATGATATATAATAATTAATTATCATCAATATGAATATTATATTTCTATTTAAACTCTTCAAATAATAATAAATTTAGTTTTTTAAAAATTAATTCATATCGTTAGATAAATACCTAATTAATAGATAAAAATTATATAACTATCCTATTAATTGTTTAAAACTTTAAATTATATTATTAGATAATAACTAATTATTATCAATATTAAATAAAATATTTAAATATTATTTAAAATTTTTAATTAAATATTTATATTAATTAATTAATTATAAGGGGCGGAGGGAGGGGTCCTCGGGAGGCTATGGATCCCCCCTCCTCCCTCTCACCTTATTAACTATATATATATTTATATATCTATAATTATATAAATTTATATATAAATTATTATATAATTATATATTTTTATAATTATATAAATATCTATAAATTATTAATTTTTTTGCACTATATATTTTTGTATTATTTTTAATTAATGAATATTTTAAGTTTTGTGATTAAGTATTTAGGTCAATGCTAAAATTTTACAATTTGACTATGAATTGAATAGAAATAATTTTTTTATTTGAAATAATATTTTTATAAAATATAATTTAATAAAATTCTCTAAATAAATTAATAGATATAAAAATTAAAATAAAAATATAAGTAAAAAATTTAATAAATTTTTAAAATTTAATAAATAACATAAAATAATAAAAATTTAAATTTTATTATAATATTAAATGTTTAATTTTATCTTCAATTTTTTTAATTTTTTTTACTTGAAAATTTTATCTTCCATTATTAAATTTATAGTTTCGCCATTGTTAATTATTTATTATAATAAATAATAATTTAATATTTAAAAATATTATTATTATATCATATAACATAATATTATGTCACCTTAATATTTTTTTATCACATTGACTAATTCTATATATTGACTAGCTAAAAGCTATAGCAAGATTAAGATGACTTTAATCAAATACCAATTGTCGTCATTTTGCATAAATTATAACTATTTTTAGTTTATTTAACTTTTATTTTTTAAAATATTTTAATATATGTGAATTATATTATTATTTTATTAAATTTAGACATTATTATTTGATTTTGAATATTAATATAAAAGAATATATAAATTAAGAGTATGTTTGGAATAGGTTTTGTTCGTTGATTTTAGCTTTTTTTTAGAAAAAAAAAAACCAAAACATAAGTGTTTTTTTAACAGAAAATTAGAAATTCATTAAATTAACTAGAAAAATACAGCAAGTCTGAGCCTCCAGAAACACTCAAACCAAAACATAAGTGTTTGGTAGTATCATGAAAATTAAATAATACAACTTCATATAAATTAATTTTTTAAAGAGTTATTTAACACATAAAAAATTGAAAATCTTTGTGGTTTGGAGCCAAAAGTCGGAGCCCTCATCTAAATTGCGTCACATAAGTCATAACTTTAGACTCAATATATGGGTAAGTTATAATTTAAAAAATATATATATCTCCAGTTGAGGTAGAAAGGAGACCCATGAATCCACATGAGTCACTTCGAATTTTGATTTTGAGAGATTTAAGTTCAATTAAATTTAAGTTTTGTTGAATTGTATTGAATGGAAGAGTGTTCGAAGTTTCTTTAAAAATACTTTTTTCTGTAAATGAAATTGATTTGGTCTAAGCAATGAAAACTTTGATTAATAATAATAATAATAATAATAATAATAATAATAATAATAATAATAATAATAATAATAATAAATTGTGGAAAGTCCATTCATATGTATTATATCAACTCTCGTAGTAAGTCCTACCAAAAAAAAAAGTCTAGTTATAATTTTAAATTAAATTTTGAGTGAAATAATAAATCTTAAATCGGAGTTGTGTTTATTTTTTTTTCAACGTTTGAAAATTAAATTAATGAGCTATATTTAAATTGGATTAATAGATTTTGTAAGTTAAATCCATGAAATGACCAGATTTCTTAGTTATTTTTTTTTAAATGTCCCAAACCCATTCTTATTCTGCATTACAAGAAAACAGGAGATTTTCATCAGTGAGTGAGTTTTTTCTGCCAGCAAATATTGGTCTACTGCATAAATCGGGGAATACATCGTTGTAAAATATAATATATATCGACAAACGATTGGTGATTTCTGTTATTTGACTGTTTAATAGTGAATACAAAATATTGTTTAGCTGTACAATATATATATATATATATATTTTTAGAAAATTATTCAAAGAAACTAAAAACTGAAACTCGATGCTTAATTATCAAAAATTTTTGAATGAAGGCAGATTGAAAATAAATTTTCTAGTTTTTCGAAATTGAACTATAAATTGCACTACATTATAATGCTTTCTAAAGAGATTGAATGGCAAAGGAAAGTTATTTATTGTATATTGCTATAATACGTATATATACATAAGTATTGATAAGATTGAGATACAAATACCTAAACAGAAAAGCTAAAGATAAGTATACACCATAACAAACTTATCTTACACTAACATGCCCCCTCAAGCTAATGACTCTTTGGAACAAAGCAGTAGCTTGTTTCTGAGATCAAGAAACCTTTGCCACGGAAGAGCTTTAGTCAAACAATCAGCTAGTTGATCTTTTCCAGATATGAAACGAACAGTCAATTCTTTCCTTGCCACTTTGTCTCTCACAAAATGAACATCAATTTCCACATGCTGCATCTTACTATGAAACATAGGATTGGCAGTCAAATAGGTTGCCCTAAGATTGTGACACCACAAGATCGGTGGGTTCTTTAATACAATACCCATTTCAGAAAGCATACTTTGTATCCATGTTAATTCGGCAGTTGTCGAAGCTATGGCACGATACTCCGCTTCAGTGGAAGAACGAGATACAATCTTTTGTTTTTTTGAATTCCAGGAAACCAAGTTGCCACCAAAATATATTAAAAATCCCGTAGTTGACCGATGATCGTCAACAGAACTTGCCTAATCTGCATCACTATATGCAGAAATTCATGAAGACGAAGCTGGTTCATAAAGAATGCCATACCCCATTGTCTCCTTTAAATACCGCAGTAACCGCTTCAACCGAAGCCAGTGCTCCTACATTGGATCATGCATGTAATGAGACAATTTGTTAACAATAAAAGTAATATGTGGCCGGGTCAAAACAAGATAATGTAAGCTCCCAACAAGTTGCCGAAATAAGGATGGATCCGAACAAGAAGTTGAACCATATTTTTGACTTGTTGAAGATGGTACTGTAGGCATTGGCAACCCCTTACAATCATGAAATTTGGCTTTAAGTAGCAGATCCTGTATATATTTAGATTGAGACAAAAATTGTAACACCCCTTCCCGATCTATGAATAAGCCGAGGAGGAATGCTACATCGGGATACGAGCTATGGTTATGTCAGCTTACTTAATGTTCCTTATAAAAAAATTTTCAAAAATTTTGACGGAGTCTCCCTTAAAATTCTAGGTCCCAAGTGTCGACAAAACTGATTTTTCTTATTTTTGAAAAACATTTTGTTTCACAATTCAACTCAAGCACACTCCCAATAATCCACCCTTATAACCTCAACTACAATCCTACAAGAAGAATTCACATTTCTATATTCACAACCCAACTCAATTTAAAACCATACAGTTATTACACATTACTAGATTTACATGCTACATCAAGTTATCTCTTTGTATTGTTCAAATAAGTACATGCTAATTTCTAATACCAAAATACAAAATGAAGAGCACCACCTAAGTTTGCTGATGACCGACAGATCGCAGGACTCCTCTGCTCGCTACTGGCTCCTTGCTAATAGCATACGAGTTTAGAAGAAACTAAACTCGCTAAGCATTGCTTAGTGGGTACTTTAACGAATTACGAAAAATAAATAATAAAAGCATAATGCACTTTTAAAAGCAATGAGTCGTATTGAAAAATAATATCACAGTAAAAACAATCCATACATGTCATATATTCAGTTATTATCATTTTATCAGTTCGCTCTACAAAGTAATTTGGTAGACTAACGTATGGTAAGGAACTAACTGAAACAACTGTATATATATTATGTGGTTGTGGCCCTAAAAAAAATTGCGGACCAAGCCCTGTGGAATCTGTGGCCGAAGCCCTCGGACCGGAGTCCTATATAACTCGGGCGATTGCCCTATATAACTCGGACCGAAGTCCTATATAGCTCGGGTCGTCACCCTATATAATTCATACCGAAGTCCTATATTAAAACAATACTGCATATAGTATGATATATCATACCCTTATCCTACTCAGTACTATCCCAGATACCCAGTGGAGCCAAAAATTTTCATGCCATTTCTTAATCGAATATGCATTATACAATTATCGACTTATGTTTCTTATATTATTTCAATGTGAAATATCATATTTTGTCATTTTAATAACATATTATGCTCATTTATATGCATAAGGAATCAATTGGATTACTTCTGAAAAATGACCAAATGAATATTAGCAAAATGACCATATAAATAGTAAATTTTGGTTTTAGACTTAACTTGATCCTTATTTTGAAAAATTGTATAAAATAATCTACTTGACTAAAAACTCTAAAATTTTTACAGAATTTAGTTTTACATCTTAAAATCATTCCTTTAAAATTTCAGATCAAACTGGACACAAAATCTTGGTCAAGTAGTTCACCCAACCAGACTGCTCCAGTTGCCCTGCATCCTGGCAGCAGTTCTGAATTTCGTGAATTCCATAAATTAAATTCAATCAATGTGGTTCCAAATTATTTTTTTCAAATACTAGACTCACTAAAAAACAACATATCCAAAATTCAATTGAAGATTATTTTTCTAAAGTTTATTAAAAATCCGGAAACATGGCTGTCTCAGTCAAGGTACCTCCTAGAGCAGGTCTAACAGAAAGAATTTTTTTAATAATCATAACCATTCTGAATTCAACTCAAAATATTTTTCAGTCATTCTAGACGTATTGTGGAACAACATATCAAAAATTTACTTCAAGAACATTTTTCTATATTTAATTAAAAATCATACAAGTCACAGCATTTCACTAATTCTAAAACAGAAAAATTTCAAGAAAATGAACAAACAATTAGTTAAAGTACCAAACCTTGCTTTTCCTTGCTCTTCTTGTCTATTTCACTTCTTTTCCTCTCTAATCTCCTTGATTTCCTATGAATTTAACACGTCACATATACAAAGGTAAGAACCCTAGGTATAGACATAGTCTTGTCTTATGATTTTTCTAATGGTTGCTAGCTTATTTTCACCATTAAACACCATCATTTCTTTCATCAAATCCTTCAAATAATTATTTCTTGAATTTTCTCCAAATCTAGCTACATGAATCCTAATTTCAATCTCTTAAATTAACCATTAATCCATGAAACTAAAACTAAAGATAGGTTTCTCTTACCTTATAATCTTGTTTGTCACCAAAATCTTCAACCAAAAGCCTTAAACTTTGGACAAATCACCTCCTTCTTCCTTCTCTTATGGTTTGGACGAGTTCACCATGTAAGAGAGGGCTTTTATTTTCTTTCCTTAGCTTATTTTGATCCAAATGGCAGCCATAAGTGGTGAAAATATGTTGGTATAGATGTTGACTTCCAATTGGTACACCTTATAGCAAAAATGGCCACTTTTAATTGGTCCACTTGCCTTCTTCTTTTATCTATTTATTTGGCAAGCCATTAGGCTTCCTTTTATTCATATTTTGACCCCCAAAGTTATATTTAATTGCAAAATTTCCCCTCCGGTGGAAACGTCCAAAATTCCCTTGTCAGAAAATCGCCCGTAACTTACAAACCGTGCGTTTTTGGAAAAAATCGTGCTCCACCCTTACGACCCGATTAATCCCGAGAACACATTTATGGCATCCGTTAGGATCACTATTAAGAACCGACACAACTTTTCAAAAAATTACTCTTAGATCCTCGACCTTTCAAAAAATTACCTTTAGGTCCCGTCGACTTCACGGGCCTCCTTTGCACACCGATTTTGTTTTTGACTATGTCAAGCCTCTATTTGACCACTTATTTATGTCTTTCTTGCCTAATAATCGACTACCTAAACTTTGGAATGTGACAAAAACAATTGATCCCCATGCCAAGAAGCCTCAACCCCAAGAAAATAATTAAGCCGACCTAAATCTTTCAACAAAAAAAACTTCTTAAGCTCACTAATGGCTTGAGTTATGCGAGGGACAAAATTACCAGTTAAAATTATGTCGTCGACATAAACAAGACAATAGAGAACAACGTCATTCTTCAAGAAAATAAACAAAGAGGTGTCCATCTTGGACTTAACAAAGCCAACAGAGAGTAAAGCATCAGCCAAGCAACAATACCACTGACGAGGAGCCTGTTTTAGGCTATAAATTGACCGATGGAGCAGACAAACATGAATGGGGAAAGTTGGATCTTTGTATCTTGGGGGTTGACTCATATAAACCTTCTCATTAAGAGACCCATGCAAAAAAGCATTAGACACGTCTAATTGCTTTACTAACCACCGATTTGTAACGGCAACAGAAAGAACCAATCAGATGGTCGTAGGTTTCACAACTGGAGAAAACATTTCCTTGTAATCAATCCCATGACGTTGATTAAATCCCTTAGCAACTAGACGCGCTTTGTACTTGTCTAAAGTTCCATCTGCCTTCTCTTTAATATGAAACACCCATTTGCATCCCACTATATTTGCATCAATAGGTGGTTCAACTAAAGACCAAGTACCCAAAGCAATCAACGAATTAAGCTCCGCAGCCATAGCATTGCGCCAATTTTTTGATTTTTTTGCATCATTCACTGTCAATGGTAAAGAGTTGGAGGGTGCAACAGATAAAAAGACCCGAGGTTTCAATGAGCCAGTTTGAGACCGAGTCACCATAGAGTGTGTTCGAGTGACAGGAGCTGCAACAATCTGAGTTTCAGTGACTGCCGACCGAGAATCTGCCGAACCAACATCAACCACAGGATTAGATTCTACCACCGGTTCTAATGTAGCAAGCGGATTGACAGAATCACTAAAAGTGGGAGAACCAGACACAGGAACAATATCTTGAGAAGATTCTGATGATCTATGATTTTCCAAAATCACAGGAAACTGGGAAGGATGTAAAACAGAAGCAGATGGGGCAGATGTCATAGTAGACGGTGTTGATGGAGAGGAAGATAAGATGCCTTTTCCAACCCAAACAGAATAGGGATAACAAGTCTCAGCCTTGGTCGAATTGGGAGAATTGCTACACACCTGTGAAAAAGGGAAAACAGATTCATTAAACACGACATGAGGAGAAATAAAAATTTTATTGGCAGAAACATGGAGACACTTATAACCTTTGTGAATGGAACTATACCCAAGAAATACACATGGCTTAGAACAGTAATCAAGTTTATGCTTCGCATATGGACGCAAATAAGGAAAACAGAGACAACCAAACACTTTAAGATTGTCAAGGGATAGTGGCGATTTAAAGAGACATTGATAAGGAGTGTTGTTGGAAGCAAGAGGCATTCGATTAATCAAGTAAACACTGGTTTCAAAAGCAAAATCTCAATAATTAATAGGCATAGAAGCATGATGCAACATTGCTAATCCAGTTTCCACTATATGGCGGTGTTTTCTTTCGGCTATCCCATTTTGTTGAGGGGTATACAGACATGAAACATGCAATGAGATACCATTGACAGAAAGATATTTGGCTAGAGATTGATATTCCCCACCCCAGTCACATTGAAATTGTTTGATTGTAGTGTTGAAATAATTTTCAACTAATGACCAAAATTTAATGAACGTAGGCAAAACATCATATTTTCTCTTTAAACAATAAAGCCAGGTGTATTTACTAAAAACATCATGGAAAAGAATATAATACTGATTCCCAGACAAAGAAGCAACAGGAGCAGGCCCTCAAACATTAGAACATAATAATTGTAATGGTGCATTAATTTGAGAGATGGAATCCGAAAATGGTAATTGATGAGATTTGCTAGTACAACACGTAGAACACATAGGAAACTCAAATGAAGAAACAGAAATTTTATTATCGCGTACTGTGAACCTCGGGTTCCGCCCGAAAAGGATTCGGGCGAACGTTCACTCGTTGTCGGGAGTCGCCACTCAGTTTATTTTGTTCGAAGGGAAAAACTAAGAAAACCCTTGTTTGACTCCAATTAATGCATCCAATGTAAAGGCTTCTGATCTACGAACCCAAGGAGGATTCGGGGACTATGTCATGCATTTGACTAACTTGCAAAAAGAAGAAGTAAATATAAAAGGGATGAAGAAAAAAAGAGACAGATTGTTAGTAAATTATGGACTTGCTATTTGGGGTGAATCCCAAATATGCCTACATACTCCCGTTTAAATGGGAGATCAAAGCCCATGTAGTTCGGAAAAGCCTATTTAAAGGCGATGAAAATTATGCTTCATGCATGTGTGTGTGTATGCTTCGTGCATTTGTCGGGCTTTCTGCCAAATTGGTGAGATTTAGCACTTAGTGCTAAATGGTGAAATTTAGGTACTTTATACCAAAAAGATGCAAAGTTTAGGCCTTTGGCCTGCATTGTCGGGCTTTTTGCCAAATTTGTGAGATTTAGCACTTAGTGCTAAATTGTGCAATTTTAGGTACTTTGTACCAAAAGAGTGCAAATTTTAGGCCTTTGGCCTGCATTGTCAGGCTTCATGCCAAAATTGTGAGATTTAGCACTTAGTGCTAAATTGTGCAATTTTAGGTACTTTGTACCAAAAGAGTGCAAATTTTAGGCCTTTGGCCTGCATTGTCGGGCTTTTTGCCAAAGATGTGAGTTTTAGCACTTAGTGCTAAATTGTGAAATTTTAGGTACTTTGTACCAAAATGGTGTAATTTAGGCTCCGTGCCAAAATGTTGATTTTAATTGTGAAATTTAGGTACTTTGTACCAAAAGGATTCAATTTAGGCTTCGTGCCAAGGAGGCTGATTGATTAGTCCATTAGGCCTTAGACCTAAAAAGATTAGGTCTTTGGCCGAGAAGAAATTAAGAAGAAGATTGAATACTTATGAGACGCTTAAATTGACAAATGATGGATTAGAATATTACCTTGCTTAGGATTTTTCCACTTCTAAGTTCCAGATCTTGTTACCTTACACTTTTGAGTATGATTCTTGCTTTCTACAATACAATATTAGAAATTCTTAAGCATAAAAAATTCGTCAGCACCTGGGCGTAGGATCATTAAAAGCCCCCCCTGTTTTTCTGAACCCCTGAAGGCAATTTATAGGCAAAATTGGGCTGGACGGCGGCCGGGCCGCCGTGGATGTGACAAGCCGAAAAGACGGAAAGTTTTGGCCGCTCGACCGCCGAAATTACGTCGGCTGAGCCGCCGGGGTCACGGCGGCTGGGCCGCCGGTTTTGTCCGGTTTTCGCTCAAACTGATTTTTCGGGAGCTAGAGACCTCCAAAAATTATTCTGGGACCATATCCGTGATCCTCACGTCGTCCCGGACATTACAAGTACCATATTGACATATTTTTGGTGAACTTTTACCGTGGACCTTCGGTCCGGCTCGGTTGTCCGCAGTCTGAGAAAATTGGCTTCCCAAGCCTCAAAATTCGAGTGTTCACAATTGCCCCCCAGTGGGGTCCATAAAAATGATTTATGGATCCCAGTGGTCTTCTGAAGAGCGAATTTTGAGTGAGGGGTAAAAGATACGCCTTTTGGCACTTCCGGATTGCTTGCAACACTTCTGATTTTTTCTGTACCTGCACTTTCGTTTAGCACAAACAGTACATATGTATGCATGATGTCCTCTTTTATTTTCAAAAAGGATTTTTTTTTTGCAACCGTTGTATGCACAACTGGACCAAAAGTCTCCATAAGGTTGAAAGGATCAATATGGGAAGATATGGATTGAAAGCTGTTGCTACTCTTAGAGGCGTAGTTGTAGATTGGGATTTCTTGCATGCTTGTATCAGATTTTGGGATTCCTAAGCTCACGTCCTCAGATTTGGTGGCCGGATTGGAAGAGATGTGTCATCTTTTTGAGGAATTATGCTCAATTATTGGATGCGACCCAAATGCCCTTCTTGTAAGGCATGAGGTTCAAGTCGGCTATGTGGGGTCTTTTCAGAGGCTTTTCAATTTTACAAGGCCTCAAGCTCAAGCTATCAGTAATTATTTCTAGTAAAAAACTTAGAAATAATCCTCTAGGAAGTTCGACTCTACTGGGGAAGAAACTTGAATTTTTCTGAAGTTGCCCCCAAATTATTCCCGGAGTTACTCGAGCTGTTCTTCAAACTTGGGTTAGGAACCACAGATGATCAGGCCTTTTTGCAGAGCCTTCCCTTGTTCAGACTACTCCAGGGTATAGGACCTGGTTTATAGCTGAAATTTGACCAATTGAAAAGCCAAGGAGGCATGCATTGCTGCAGGAGCTGGAGGGAGAGGAGGTAGTTCCTCTTAATGAGGGGGAGACAGATGCTGCAGAGAGTTCCGGAACTAAGGAAGATACCGAAGACTCTGCCCCACGTAGGAGACGCAGGATTTAGACCCTAGGATTGACTCTTTTTTTTTTGACTCTTTTTGGTTGATTTTTGGTACTTTATGAAAGGAATGACTCTTTTTGAATGAATGACTCCCTTGGGAATGAATGACCCTTCTTGGCATGACTTTTTCCTTTGCTTTCCAAGCATTATCTACTTTATTTATTTGCTCTAATTTTTGCCTAAGTCGTCCTTTCGGATTTTCAACTTAGTGAGCTCTTACCCATTCTTGTCCAAGCCGCCCTTTGCGGGTTTTCAACTTAGCGGGCCCCACTATTGCCTAAGCCGCCCTTTGTGGGTTTTCGACTTAGCGGGATTTTTTTTTGTTTTTTTTTATGTTGGCACAAGAAAAATGAACCAATGATTTTTATTAAAATTTAGACCGTGCTCAAGGAGAGCTGCCTACATATCTCGAATTAGTTTGCGAGAATCAGGTCTAATGTAGTTCCTTTTGGAATGCATGATCATACATAATATTTCTTCAGTTGATCCAGATTGCATGGGTTTGTGAACTCCAGACCATCCAAATCAGACAAGATGACGGCTTCACCGGAAAGTATTTTCTTTAAAATGTAGGGTCCCGCCCAAAGAGGACGAAACTTCCCACGAGGATCTGTGACAGGTGTCTTGATTTCTTTCAGAGCCAAACAACCTTCTTCCAACTTTCGGTCTTTGATCTTTCTGTTGAAATATCTGGCCATTCGCCTCTGATATCCTTGAATCTGATGTAGAGCTTGAAGTCTTTTTTCATCCAAACTCAACAACTGATGATGATAATTGCTGATCCGTTCAGCTTCATTTATCTGACTTTCTTGAATTATCCTCGCCGATTGAACTTCCAGTTCAATGGGGAGTACTGCTTCCATTCCATACACCAGGGAATATGGGGTTGCCCCAGTAGGAGTTCTAATTGATGTCCTATATTCCCATAAGGCCAGTGGTAACTTCTCATGCCAACGTCTATGTTCTTTGATCATTTTTTGTATGATCACCTTTATAGACTTGTTTTTGCTGCTTCTACAGCTCCATTTGTTTGGGGTCTGTAAGGAGAGGATTTATGATGTTGGATCTTCTTATCCTTCAAGAGTTTAGCGAATTCTGCTTAGAAATGGGTTCCATTATCGGTGATAATCTCAAATGGTGTTCCGTACCGACAAAGGATGTTGGTTCGGACAAACTGCGCGGCCTTTTTGGCATCTAATTCTGCATAGGAAGCTGCTTCAACCCACTTTGTGAAGCCATCCACTGCTACCGAGATAGACTGATGTCCATTTGATGCTTTTGGATGTATTTTGCCAATTATATCTATTCCCCAAGTAGCGAAGGGCCATGGAGAAGTGATTGGATTCAGGGCAACAGGAGGTTGCTTCTGCAGCTTAGCAAATATCTGACACTGATGCCATCCTTGCACAAATGCCACATAGTCTGTGTTCATGGTGGACCAATAATATCCCAAATTGGCCTGATGTTACACCAAAGAGTCACTTTGCATGATTTAAGCTTCAAATTGTACTTGCGAAGTCTAAGGAAGAACTTCTCAAGTGCTTAGACGTGCTCTTCTGGAGATTTTGACTTGACAATCATATCATCAAAATACACTTTTACTTCTTTGCAAATCATGTCATGAAAGATTGTCGTTGCCATCCCGTCTATTAGCAAATCGATGTGTGGTAGCGGGAAATTATCCTTGGGACAGGCTTTATTCAAATCTCTGTAGTCAACACACATCCTGACCTTTCCGTCTTTCTTCGGGACCGGTACAATGTTTGCTAACCAGGAAGGGTAGGCAATTGGTTCTATGAACTTATTGTCCAGTTGTTTGGCAACCTCCTCTTCAATTTTCAAAGACCATTCTGGCTTCATTCTGCTCAATTTTTGCTTAACCGGCTTTGCATCGGGGTATAGCGGAATCTTGTGAACTGCTATGGCTGGGTCTATTCCCGTGACATCACTTGTCTTCCACATGAAGCAGTTGGCATACTTTCTGATGCACTCAAGAACCTGTTCCTTATTCACACAATCACATGCAATGTATGTATGGTCATTTTCTTTGCCAATTATTATCTTTTCATTTATTTCTTTTATTTCATTTATATCATTTTTGCTAGATAATACTTGGAAAGCAAAAGACACAGGGTAACCAAGAATTTGAAGAGTTTCATTGATAATGGTGGAGTCATTCTCCAAGATTACATTAAATGTGACATTTGGGTTCTCTAAATCTGAAGCTATAGAGGCCTCAGAACTAGACTCTGACTCGGTGTTTGACTCAGAATTTGACTCGGTACAAGACTCGGGTTCAAGGTGTGACACTGGACTAGTTTTGTCTACAGCAGCTTGTCCCTCCTCGACATACCAGTTCATCAGTGGTCCATCTGTTGTCTTGATCAGCTTTGTGAAGTCCCTTTTGTCTTCGACATTGGTTATCATAGCATCCTCATCAAAGAGACTAGGCTGCATGAAATCTTCCACAGTGATGGCATTGATGGAATGATTGGGCAAGGGGTGAGTGTTAATGTTTGGTTGCCTCCTGAGAGGAATGATGTCACCACTATCCACCAAATCCTGGATGCAGTTTTTCAAAGTCCAGCAAGCATTTGTTCTGTGCCCATTTCCTTGGTGGTACTCACAGTACTCATTGGCCCTGTAATTGGAGGGTAATGGGTTTGGAGGAGGCTTTGGGTCCAAAGGCTTCAAATATTTCCCTTCCACGGCCTTTTTAAACACTAGATGAAGGAGCATTCCAATGTCGGTATATTGCCTTCTTGGCTGATTTCTCTGCCCAAGATTGCCCACACGTAAAGGATTCGCAGGGGCAATATTGGCCACTTCATTTACTTCGCTTGAGGAAGCAGCTTGGCCTTGTTTTTTATACTTTGAGATAGCTTCTTCATCTACTATCTTACCCAATTGTATCAGATCTTCTACCTTGGTTGCAGTCGCAATGAGCGATTTGAAAGTAGGTAGGTATTGGGTTTGCAGTTGGGCTTGATATGTAGGCCTTAAATTTCTGATTATGATATCAATCTGCTCTTGTTCAGAAGGGCGATTGATCATTTGGGCGGCCTTTGCCCTCCACCTCGTAAGGAACGAGGAGAAGGGTTCATTGTTGTTCTGCTTGGTAGTCTCAAGTTCCCTTCTGGTGACATCCACCTCAATATTATAGTGGTATTGAGAGTTAAATGCATTGCAGATGTCTTCCCAGGTCTTAATCTTGGCATGGTCCAGGCTTACAAACCACTTGAGGGCAGCACCAGTCAAAGATTATTGGAATAATTGAGCAAAGAGCTCATCATTTAAACCCCAAGGGCTTAATGCCCCCACATACATCTTGAGGTGAGTTTTAGGGCAAGTAGTCCCATCAAATCTGTCCATCCCAGGCATTTTGAATCTTGGAGGTAATCTAGCTTGGGGAAACAAGGATAAAGAATCCATGTCTACCACCTCTTTATGAGTTTTCATGGCAGTGATTGACCTTTCCAACAATTCAAGTTTTCTTTTCAGTTCATCAGTTTCAGTGACATTCTTAGAGGGTGGATCCTCCAAATTGATGACAGGGGTATTCTGAGCAGTCATGGGGGGTACTAGTTTGTCCCACAATAGGTTCTTTTCCTAAATTTCCAGAAGTAGTGGATGTCTTTGGTACCCCTCCCAATTCAGCCAAGATGGCTACCCTCTGGGCGGCTAAAGCTTCATCAATTTTTTCTCGCATCCTAGCTTCAATTTCCTTAGCCTGTCCATCTAACAAGGCCTTGATCTGTTCAATTGTAGCCATTTCAGGAATTGGAGTGGTTGGTGAAGTTGGAGTGGTAGAGCTTGTGGGTGATTGCCCAGTTGGAGTTGGTGTAGTTTGTGTAGGTGACGGCACACAGATAGTGGGTACCTGAAAAGGTCAAGGGTAAAGGATCAGGGTAGTGTGTAGGGTAGGAAAACTCTTGGTCCACTTGTACATATCAAAAAATTTTCCCCAAAACCGTGTTGTTATGTTGCATGAATGCACCTCATCACATCACAATTCATTTTAATGGAATGTGGCACTATCATTGGGTACATACAACCTAAGGGAAGGTTCTATTGGCACATGAAAAAATAGAGAATCGGCTTATAATAGGGACCCTTGAGTCTTGAGTAAGATATACCTAACCACATGTGAAACAAGGAGTTTCGCATGGGTCCAACAGTACGATTACTCATGGGCCACTCCAAAAGGATTGGAATGGTTTGCGACAACAGGGAGGACGCTTTGGCTGTCCGCCGGCATAATCAAGGAGACCTGCCGGTCAGCGCTACTTGCTATCCAGACTCAGAACTTTGAACAGAAAGAGAAGAAATTTATTTGAAAACAATTTTTTATGCAATGGAGGAAAATGATTCCCCCATATATGCAAGAGAAAAAGATTCTCTGAATGACAAAATAAATGCACAAGTAGTCAAACAATAGATCCATCAAAGGAAAAAGATTCCTTTCTTCAATCTTCAGTCCAATATCCTTAAAGGAAGGATATATATTGCTAAGGTACCCTGCAAAATAAACAAAAATACCCTAAAGAAGGGCAAATTGGTTAAACAAATAATAACAATCTACTAGGATCCCATAAATCGTTTTTATGGTCCTTAGTGTCAAATTAATCAAATAAGCAATAGTAGTCCACTTAGAATCCCATAAATCATTTTTATGGATCCCCAGTGGAGTCGCCAAATTGTGAACCTCGGTTTTCCGCCCGAAAAGGATCCGGGCGAAAGTTCACTCGTTGTCGGGAGTCGCCACTCAGTTTATTTTGTTCGAAGGGAAAAACTAAGAAAACTCTTGTTTGACTCCAATTAATGCATCCAATGTAAATGCTTCTGATCTACGAACCCAAGGAGGATTCGGGGACTATGTCATGCATTTGACTAACTTGCAAAAAGAAGAAGTAAATATAAAAGGGATGAAGAAAAGAAGAGATAGATTGTTAGTAAATTGTGGACTTGCTATTTGGGGTGAATCCCAAATATGCCTACATACTCCCGTTTGAATGGGAGATCAAAGCCCATGTAGTTCGGAAAAGCCTATTTAAAGGTGATGAAAATTATGCTTCATGCATGTGTGTGTGTATGCTTCGTGCATTTGTCGGGCTTTCTGCCAAATTGGTGAGATTTAGCACTTAGTGCTAAATGGTGAAATTTAGGTACTTTGTACCAAAAAGATGCAAAGTTTAGGCCTTTGGCCTGCATTGTCGGGCTTTTTGCCAAATTTGTGAGATTTAGCACTTAGTGCTAAATTGTGCAATTTTAGGTACTTTGTACCAAAGGAGTGCAAATTTTAGGCCTTTGGCCTGCATTGTCAGGCTTCATGCCAAAATTGTGAGATTTAGCACTTAGTGCTAAATTGTGCAATTTTAGGTACTTTGTACCAAAAGAGTGCAAATTTTAGGCCTTAAGCCTGCATTGTCGGGCTTTTTGCCAAAGATGTGAGTTTTAGCACTTAGTGCTAAATTGTGAAATTTTAGGTACTTTGTACCAAAATGGTGTAATTTAGGCTCCGTGCCAAAAGGTTGATTTTAATTGTGAAATTTAGGTACTTTGTACCAAAAGGATTCAATTTAGGCTTCGTGCCAAGGAGGCTGATTGATTAGTCCATTAGGCCTTAGACCTAAAAAGATTTGGTCTTTGGCCGAGAAGAAATTAAGAAGAAGATTGAATGCTTATGAGACGCTTAAATTGACAAATGATGGATTAGAATATTACCTTGCTTAGGATTTTTCCACTTCTAAGTTCCAGATCTTGTTACCTTACACTTTTGAGTATGATTCTTACTTTCTACAACACAATATTAGAAATTCTTAAGCATAAAAAATTCGTCAGCACCTGGGCGTAGGATCATCAAAAGCCCCCCCTGTTTTTCTGAACCCCTGAAGGCAATTTATAGGCAAAATCGGGCTGGACGGCGGCCGGGCCTCCGTGGATGTGACAAGCCGAAAAGACGGAAAGTTTTGGCGGCTCGGCCGCCGATTTTGGCTGAGCCGCCGATTTTGGCGGCTGAGCCGCCGGGGTCACGGCGGCTGGGCCGCCGGTTTTGTCCGGTTTTTGCTCAAACTGATTTTTCGGGAGCTAGAGACCTCCAAAAATTATTCCGGGACCATATCCGTGATCCTCACGTCGTCCCGAACATTACAAGTACCATATTGACATATTTCCGGTGAACTTTTACCATGGACCTTCGGTCCGGCTCGGTTGTCCGCAGTCTGAGAAAATTGGCTTCCCAAGCCTCAAAATTCGAGTGTTCACACGTACAGACTGCAATAAAGTACGCTTATTTAAGTGTCCTAAACGTGCATGTAAAGTAGCAAGAGTAACTGCATGAGCTTGACAAGAAGCAGCAGCAGGAACAGCAGAAGGTGGAAAAACATATAAGCCACGCTTATTCTGGCCTTTCAGCAGAGGCACCCTCGTGCGGATATCCTTGACATAGTAACAAGAGGGAAAGAATTCCATAGAAACATCATTATCTTTAGTGAAAACTTGAACAGACAACAAACTATTAGTAGCTTTAGGCACAAAAAGAATATTATTCAAAGAGAAAGATTGAGAAGGAGACGAGAGACTAGAGTGACCAACATGAGAAATAGGTAAGGTCTTACCATTACTAATGACCACCTCCTCAGGACCAGTGTACTCAGAATCAATTTTGAGATTGTTGAGATTTCCCGTCAGATGGTGTGTAGCACCAGAATCGACCAACCAAGGCTGAGACTGTTGAGAAGACACTTGTTTGGCAGCAGCAAGATTGGATGAGGGAGGATGTGAAACCCTTTTTGGTGATGAGCAGGTTCGTGAAGTGTGACCAAAACCTTGACAATTATAACACTGAACATCATGGAATGACGTAGCAGACTGATGATAGGAACCATCATGATTCCGATTAGAATGACCACCCCTACCACGATTAGATCGTTCGCCGCGACCTCCTCCACGCGAAGTTGGCTTGGACGTATAAAAAGTAGTTGCAGGTTGAACAAGATCAGGAGAATCATGTTTGAGTTGTCTTTCCTCAGTCAACAACAACTCAAGCAAGTCATCATAAGAGATCGGTTCCATCCGAGCCTCCTGATTCCGAACAAATGGTCGGTAATCACTACCAAGACCATCCAAAATAGCACCACATAAATCATCATTGGAGACAGAATTATCAAGAGCAGCTAAGTTATCTAAAATAGCTTTAGCCTTCTGCATATATGTCTCAATAGAATCAGTACCCCGAGAAAGCCTGTGCAATTCACTTTTAAGATGACGAATCTGTGTTCGTGAACCAGTAGAATAAGCAGTCGCCAATTTTGTCCAGGCCTCAAGAGCTGTTTTAACACCAACAAGCTGAGCCATCATTGATTCAGAAACAGATTGAACAATCCAGGACAAAACAAGCTGGTCTTCACGAAACCAGATCAAGTACGCAGGATTTGGAGTTTCTGAATTAGGAAGAAATTTAGTGGGAGCAGTATGAGTAGAATCAACATGAGAATACAAATTGTATCCATTGAGAACTGGTACCAATTGCATCTTCCAGATCAAATAATTAGTAGTAGTGAGCTTAATTGGGAGTTGGCTAGTGATATTGGGCACTGCCATTGTTCCAGTGGAAGGGACGATCGACATGATAAAGCACAAAGAAGAAGAAAAATAGAAACGCAATAAATTAGGAAGGTTTTGGCCAAGAATGGCTCTGATACCATAAAGAGATTGAATGGCAAAAGAAAGTTATTTATTGTATATTGCTATAATTCGTATATATACACAAGTATTGATAAGACTGAGATACAAATACGTAACAGAAAAACTAAAGATAAGTATACACCATAACAAACTTATCTTACACTAACACTTTCCACGATCCTCTAAGATAAATAGTTATGAAAAATAATTATTATACATGTGACAGGAAAATAGACTAAGATCTGATTAGCAACGAGAAGAGGCGTGGGGAAAATTCCCATCTCCGTTTCTGCATTAGCAGGGAATCCCTCTTTGCAGAAAATTTATATTCCATTATTATTTTAAAAAATAAAATTTAGTAATATAAAAGTTAATAATTCATAATAATTATACATTATAATAACATAATAATTATATAATTATATAAAATAAAATTCAAAAAATATAATAAAACACATGAAATTAAATTTATTGCATATGTACAAATAACTAAAATACAATATGCATGATATATAATATATATTATAATATAATGTACATATTATATTACTCTACGTATTATATTAATATAAAATTTATATTATAATATATATAATGTACATATTATATATATAGATTATTGTTCCTCACGAGAAAAGAATTATCTCCCTCTATGCTCACAGGAATCCTCCTTTTTCTCAGAGCAAATGCTCATAGGAAATAGAAAATTTTCACCCTACTGCCACCTCTCCAAAAAAAAAAATGTTAGAAACAAAGATAGAAATGGAGGAATTGAAAAACTTTAAATGGAAAAGAATTTTAATAAATTTTTTCTAATTTTTAATTTAAAAATAAAATATATAAAATTGAAAAATTTTAAAAATTAAAAAAAGAAAATGAAAAATATTTTTCATGACTAAATATTAAGATCTTAATTTTCTTATTTTATTTCCATAAGCATTCGCCATCATATATTATTTTGTGTTTTTTTTAAACGTTAAAAATTATATATATTCAAATTAAGCATACGCTTACATATAAATATCTACTGGAAATTTTATAAATCGTACATAGTTTTTAAAAAGAAATAAAAAAATAGCATAATATCCGTCGAAATTTCTTTCCAAATGCATGTATGAATTTGTAAAATCTGTCATGGAGACTTTCTAATATTTAAGTACAAAGGCTAATATTTCTTAATAAAGCAAACAAACTTATGGTATTTTTAATTCAACAATATTATTATGTTTCTTTCAATAATTAAAAAAAGATTCATAATTTTATTTGTAATTATTCTTTTCATCTATTTTTCTTATAATTTTTAAATTATGATGTTACTTTATCATTTGCCATTGAATTTTTTTATAATTAAATTAATAAATAGTGGAGATATTTAAGCCCCATAAAAACACTAAATACTCCCAATTTATTATTACACCCCATTATAAAATCTAAAATTGTTGTAAATATAAAGAATATGAATAGAAAAATAGAAAAATGAAATTTTTTTGTTATGAATTATAACTCATATATCACCCAAAATAGACATAAATAATGGTGTAAATAGACATTAGATAAGAACATATAATTAAAATATAATGTTAATTATAATCTCAATTAGATAAAATTAATTCAATTAAATAGCTATTCATATTTTCTAATACTTCTCTTTAGATGATTGTCCTTATAAATATACCTCATTAAAATATCACTTGAAAAAATTCAATGGAATAAATACTTATTGAAAAAAAAAGAGTATAATATTTATAGGTAACTTTCTCTAAAAAATACATCTAATTTAAATATATTTTAAATAAATACATTCCAATATTGTGTATATATTCTTTGAATATTGATGTTGGTAGTAAAAGAAATCTTGTATTGTTATTTAAACGAACTTTACAAATATCGATTTTTGCTTCATTCATGAGTTTATGAGTGTAAAAGAACTTTAATGATATATATAGTTTTGTCATCTTTTATGCAGCCTTCCTTTATTTTTATAATACATGTATTATTTTCATGCAATGTTATAAGCTCCTATAATATATTTGATCATGGTTCTCAACTATATACATTTATAATTAGTTTCATGAATGGCTAATAACCCTGAGTGATTTGATAAAATAACAGTGATTATTTGCTTCACAAATCGTCATGAAATAACATGATTATTGCATGTGAAGACATAATCTGTTTAGGACAAAGCTTTATAAGGATTAGAAAGATATCTAGCACTAACATATCTCTGCTAATTCAAATTTAATTTCTTTTGAAAAAAATAATCCCATATCAGAGTGCTACGTGGATAGCGTATAATATATTTCACTATATTCTAATATTTTTTAATTGGTGCATAATTAAACTTTACAAGTAAGTTAACTGCAAAAATAAGATTTGGTATTGTGTTATTAGCAAGATATAAAATCGCCCCCTATTATACTTAAATATGATATTTTAGGACTAAAAATCTCTTTATTATCTTCTAGTGGGCAAAAAGCATTTCATTTTACAACAAAAGAATGAACAACCATTGAAGTGTTTAATGAATAAAATTTATTCATATAAAATTATTTCAAGATTTTTCGATATATGATGCTTGATGGATAATAATACTATTTGACATATAATCAACTTGAAATTTAAGAAAAATTTTATTTTTTAAAGATTATTCATTTTAAATTCTTTCTTTGAGCAGTAACAACATTTAAGATCTCGTCTAGGATCTCAATTATGTTCAAAGCATTGATATAGACTATAACTATAGTAAATTCATAATTTACCTTCCAAATAAAAATATATGGGCAAATGAAATATTTTCATATCAAGTTTCTCTATGTATTCACATTGATAGTTATACCACATTTTCCTAGATTATTTTAGCTCATACTAGGATCTTTGAAGCTTAATATATTATATTTGTTAAGGTATTATTTGCTTCAAGTATTTTGATCCTTTAGGTATCTTAATGCTTTATGCATTTTGAATGCTTCAAGGATTTTCATATATATGCCATAATTAAATGAACCAAATAAGTTAGTTGTACAACATCCATCAAGTACATATCGAGCCTCTTAGAGGCTGCCAAAGTAATAAAAAACCTAAAGGTAATAACATTTATGCAATGAAAATATATTTCATCATAATTTATACCAAGTTTTTGTGGGAATCTTTATGCCACAAATTGTACCTTATATATCATAATTTTATTTAACTCATTTCTCTTACGAGTCATATGAATAAGTTGTCATAATGTATCTCTAACCCTTCAGGGTCTACCAAACTAATTTTAAAAATAATTACATTTATAATAAAGAAAATGTGTTCTTTTCATAATTACATTTGATTTATTTCTTTTACATACAATACCCCATTAGTCTAACATCTTTTGATGTTTGGACAGTTAGTCTAAATATTATATATTTAACAAATGAATTTAGCTCAACCAAGATTACTTTTTTCCATTTTTGTCAATTACTTCAACATAAAAAATTTTATATATTTTTAGGTTCAAGCATATTTTGATAATTTCAATAATAATTATATATGCAAATATATTATCAACAATAATTTTATTTTTTTCTCACATATTTCTAGATTTTAATAAGATTTTACAATTTTCTAGTACCAGAATTACTTCTGGGATTTCTTCTATGAAAATATATGGTTGTTGATTTATGTTCATTTTGATCTCTTGAGAAGTATCATTTTAAAATTATTCATTATTTCTAAGAACAATATTCTGAATCAATAGGTTTTCTAAGCTTCTGGCATTTGTGAGATTTATTTAGTAACATATTCGTAGGATATACTTTAGGAATAATCATTTTTTAGAAGTATTAGCAATCAGAATATGTTATTTAATGACCTTTTATTTCTATAAAAATATATAGTAACTGATTTGCTCTGCAAATGAATTATTTTTCAAACTTTAAGTTCACATTAATTTATGCATATATTAAGAATGGACAAGATTGTTGTATTTTAATTAATCTTTTTGCTTTGACTATATTCATTTATCTTCCCCTGATGATAAGAAAATTGATTTATTAAATTGATAATTTAGAAATTTTGCTCTAGAAAATTTCTTATTAGAGGTCCAAAATATCTAATAACATATAAACAATCAAAATATATGTAGATTTTAAGATAATGTTGATAACTTATTTAATTTCTTTGAGGGATTGCAATAATAACATATACAATGCAAAAAAAAAATTAATATCGTAAATTCTAAATAAGATATATTATGTCAGTTAAACATAAATTATAAAGTAGAAAACTTGTGATGTGCAAATTATTAAATACAAATTAAATGTGCAACATAAACAATAATATGTATTCAAATGTGTATCCAAGCAGATATATGAAGTTTTGATTTTATAAATAAAGGAACAATAAATGGTCGTAAAAGCTTAATAAATAATAATTCAGGTAAACTATATTGAATATGAATATATGCGATAAAATATTCAATTTATATTAATATACAATAATTAAAAAAAATTTCAAGTGAACTCATACATATTATCAAGATAAATTATCTTGATAGGATAATTATATAACAAAATTATAAGTTGGTAACAAATAAACATATAAACACCGAGTCGAAGCATATATTAAAACAGTAAAATATTAAAATGAAAAACAAAATATATGAATTAGATCACAAAACATCTCCGTGTATTCTTCGCAAAAAAAATATTAGACCAAAATATAATTTAGATTGTGAAGATCTCTTAATTAATTTTATCAATATAATATCTATTGTGACGTATATTTTCAAAACTAACTAGATTTCTTTATGATCTGCTTGAATATAATCAATCATTGATATATAATTTTGTTCATATTTAGAATATAAGATGGACTCTTTTGGAGCTTTCAACTGTATTTAGAGAACTAGATATCATATTAACATTAGTTTCAACTAATGTTAACCATAATAAATATTTTCTGATCATAAAAAATTATAAGAGTTGCGCCAATATATATATATATTAGTACTTTTTTGCTTGCAAAATTGGTAAGAAAAAAAAATTTTACACCATGACTTTTTTTTTTATTAAGATCTCATCCATAATCTTAAAAAAAATATCAGATTTACTTTTAAAAAATAATGTTAAGTTAGTTGACGAGTTTGATGATTTTTCATCTAAAGCTAAAATTTTGTTTAGCTACAGATAAACAAGAAATTAGTTTATAATATTTTGAATCTATACTCTCAATATTGCCATTGTATGAGTATATTTGAGGTATGAAATGCTTACTGTTCACAAAATTGTAATAAATCCTTAATAATAAGATAATCAGTTTTAATTTCTTGTATGAGTATTCAAAAGAAAAATTATTACTTTAAGTGATCTTATATGGATGCTTGATTTTCTTTTTATAATATCTCTAAGATTCACAATATTGAGACGGATTTCATTATTAAGTCACCATAATATAACATTTCTCAGAAAAATATTAACGAAAATAAATTCAATTTATGAGATTTAACTTTGTAAATACACAAAATTTAAATAAAAATTATAAATTAGATATATTGCAAATCTATTAAATAAATGAAAAATATATAATTAGAGTTCAAATAACTCTAAAATTGCAAATGATCATATCAAATAATAATAAATATCAATTTATTTACTAACTTCACTTCAATATACAAATATTTTAAAATTATGAGTTTTTAAACACGT
The DNA here is from genome assembly GCA_947685225.1 of Garcia nutans. Taxonomy (NCBI): domain Eukaryota; kingdom Viridiplantae; phylum Streptophyta; class Magnoliopsida; order Malpighiales; family Euphorbiaceae; genus Garcia; species Garcia nutans. The sequence goes on from CANTUV010000011.1 coordinate 52,241,545, forward strand.
ATCTTCATAGAAACTTAGAAAAGTATTATGGTTGCTATAATAAATTAAATAATTATTAACAAAAAATGTACATTGATTCATAATAAATTCTTGAGAGATAAAATAAAAATTCTCTTCTCTTGTGGATTAGAAAAAATAAATTTTTTTCACTTTACTATAATAAATTATATAGATTATTATGTTGATAACATATTCTAAATATAAAAAAGATAGGTAGAAAAAGAGAAATATGAGAATTTTCTTTATTATAAATTATAACATATACACCACCCATAATAAGTATATATATCAATATAAGTATACTTTAAATAAAAACATATAATTAGAAGATAAAATTAATCATAATCTTGATAAGATAAGATTAATCAAATTACGTATTCATCTATATATTTTTCAACAAAAATTAAAATTTTTATTACTATATCTCATCAAAAGACCTTAATATCTTTATTTTATTATACGTAATTTTTTATTTATATACCCCACCTATTAAAACCTATCTCTCAGCTTTTTTTCCTCTCACGATTTGTTCTTTTCTCTCAACAAATGAAGAACCAACATTATAGCAAGAATATGGTGGATCATTTTCTTCTTGTGCTTTTTAGTTCCAATTTCGTCTTCCATTTGCTTCATTTCAGTAGTAATAGGAGATTTATGCGAAAATAATTAAAATTATGGTTATTTTTTAATTTTAATTATTAGTGAAAAATTTTTAAAGGTCTAAAATTTAAATGTATGATCAGTGGGAGTAAAATGTTATTTAAGAAGATATTAGGATTTTATTTAGGGTTATTTTATCAACCTCTATTTTTGAAAAAGAAAAAGAATAAATTGTAGAAAAGATGAGTAGATATTTTTGAGTTTTTTCTTCAAAATTCTTGAAGTGATTGGAGATAAATCTTTCTTCGATTAATTTCATATAGCGCACATATTTTGATATGAATTTTCAAACTCTAGTTATAATGGATATATAATTGTTCAATAGTCGCTTAATAAATATATTTATTCGTTTAGTAGAATAGTAATAAAAAATGGTTTTTGTTTAGCTAGACAAAACTATACAAAATTGATATTATATCAGTCTCAGCTGAACAACAAAATATATTTAACACGTTAGAGTCAAAATTTAGTAATAATTCATTGAACTAGAGTTGAACATTTACTTTTATTCAATCACTATTTGATGATCATATTAAAATATTCAATAATATACCATTAAATATATTTAATTGTGTAGCCATCTTATGTCCAATTAGCTTTATTCTAAAATCACTTAACTTTATTTATTAAACCACAAAATATTTACCTTAAACTATTCTAGTGTCTATAATTCATGTATTTTTTCATATTTTAACTTTAAACAATAAAGAAGTGTGGAATAATTAAAATAGGAGGTTGAAGAGTATTTAAGAGTTAGAAAAGTGAAATAGGTTGAAGTATTTTTAGGATTTAAGATGAGGTGTGTGTATAGTAAATTGAGAGGATGGATGTAAATATAAATTATAAAATTGTACATATTACAATTTATATCTTTTAGTGTAATTTTTATTAAGGGTATTTTAGAAAAAATATTTTAAGGGTATGTTTAATATTTTTGCGGAACATAAATATCTCCACTTACTAATAAACTAAAATTTTAATTCAAAAGTTGGTCCTAAAATATTTGATGAAATTGTATATTATACATAAAAAAAACTCTTTTAGTGCATATAATACATCAGATCAAATGACCAAATATTTAATAGAATTTAACATGACATTTAAGTATTAGAAAAAAAAATGCATTTTTCAAGGAAAAGTGTTCAACTACATGTAGTTTTTTATGCTTAATCCCAAATTTCAAGTTAGAATATTCCCAAATGGTAATTGGTTAGAGATTTATTTCATGAGAAGCATATTTTCTAAATTCAAGCATAAGTGAACCTACCTAATAAATTATGAGGAAATTACATCATCTAACCTCTTTTGGGGATGAACATTCAACTCACCAACTCTCTCATCCAGCTGCCAACCGCCCAAACCATTTTTATTTGAGTGGTTAAATCGCTTAATGGTTTATGTTAGGTTAAAATTCTCCTAACCGCTTTTGTGGATAATTTGGTTTGGGTTTAGAAATTTTTTAACCCGAATCATCTCAAACCGCCCGTTATGTATATATATAAATATAAAGTGGAGATATTGTATCCATCACTTATTAATTTATTTGTTGGTTTCCAAGAATTCAATTGTGAAACCTCTGATTTTTAGGAAATTTAGAGACCATGGGTAAAATGGTAATTTTACACTATATATATATATTCAAGGGCATTTTAAGTCGTTTGGTACATATTTTTATATTAGGGTTGACGAGACGGTCGTTTTAAGTGTAATATTGTATTTTTAGCTTTGGGGGTATTTTGGTCATTTCGGAAGTCGAAAAATTTTTGAGATCGATTTTAAAATTTATATTGCCATTTTCATGACCACGACGTCATTACGGTCGTTTTGACTATAATATTGCTTGGATTTTATTTTAAGTATTTTTTTCGAGTAATTAATAATTAATTAATAAATAAAATAAAATAAAATAAATTAATTTAAGGGTATATTGGTAATTTACCATCCAAATTAATATAAATATGGGTGTTAGGGCACCCAATCAAAGGCCTAGGGAGCCTTGTGCCGTCAGAGAGAGAAAAGGGGTAGAAAAAAATAAAATTTTGGGTAAAAAACAGAGCAATGTCATTTGGTCATAGCGCGCGCGGAGAAGCTTGTGTCGTTTGGCATGGGAGCGTGTCGTTCGGCACAGAACTGCGGGCTGGAGGCCTTCGTTTGGCGTGCGGAGCGTGACGTTCGGAGAGGCAGCGTGATTAGAGGCCTGTCGTTTCGGGCTTCTCAATTCTAGCAGTTTTGATATTTTGAGGTTTTCTTCAATTTCTTTCAATTTCTTCCAACTTCATGACATGATTTCTGTTAGTTGGTGTTAGTATAACATATAAGATGTTTAAAAATAAAATTTTAAGGTTGATTTTGATTTTTAATGAATTTAAATAGGTTAAATTGTTTAAGGGTGTTATTGGTGTTATTGAGTTTAGATTTAAGATTAATAAAAATAGGCTTATGATTTGTAATCAAATTTGATTTGGATCTGTTCTAGGGATGTTAAACTTGATCTAGAAATTTATTTTGGAATTTTCATGTTTGATTTATATTTTTAATTCATTAATAAAGTGAAAATTTATTACTGCTTATGATTACTGATATTCCAGTAGTTTTGTCAAATTTTTAAAAATTATTGGTAAATGATCTAGATCTGAATTTTTGATATATTTTACGATATGATGTTATGTGTTTATAAAAAATATTTTGAGATCTGGTTCAAATGTTTGTGTTTCGAAATAAATTTATTTCTCAACTGCTGCCAGTATGGTAACTGGTTGTATAAATCCGATTTAAAAATTAAATTGAGGGACTTAGAAGTTTCTAAAAATTCTGAAAATTTTATATATTGTTCAATCTGAAGTTAATTATATGGAAAAAATATTTGGAGATTTTTACTACAAATATAAGATGATGAAATTGGTGTGTTTTTGTAACACTGCCAGTTTGGGTTCGAAGCTGGAATCAGTGTATCGCAAAGTATTTTTGAGGAACTAAACCAATTCTGATTGCTATGAAATTTTGCATGGCATGCATTTGTATATTGGAGGACCTTCTGAAAATTTTCCAAAATTTTTAAGCGTTAAAATTATTTTCTGTGAATTTTTGAAATCAATCACTATATTAGTAAACTTTATTAGTTTTAGTTGAAAATGTGATTTTAGGATTTCGAGAGGAGTTTTATGCAAAAATGTTTAATGTTTGGATTAAATAAGTAAATTTTGATATTCTGAAAGTTAGAACTTTGGTTTATTTAATGGACTTTTGAAGTTTAAGTTAGGATAGGTTTAATTGCCAAGTTAAACCATGGTCTTGGTTTGAGCCAATTTGGCTCAATATAAAATTTAATTTTTTGTAAATTGATGGAATATAGGTCAGATTGTATCTTTAATTTAATTTAGATGCTCTAATGATCGCTGAGATGAAATTACTTAGAAAAATGTATTAGAGGTACTTTTCATTATTTGACTATATGTTTGATGTTTCGTCATTCATGGCATGCATGACATTCATCATGTTAGATATATTAGTGATATTGATTATTGGGCCATGTAAACATTTTCTTAGGCGATAACCAAACCGGTGCTCAAAATTAGTAGGTTGGTGAGGGTGTCTGGATTTCTCCGCAAACCAGGTAAGTTTCATGGGTGTATGTGATTACTTGTGATGTGCTACTTGCTAACCAAATACTATATATATATTATAGCCCTTCTCAATATATAATTATTCCTTTCAATTTCGCTAGACTATTTTTTCTACCCAAGCTTTGCATGTGAATAGAAGACAGAAAAACGTATGTGTTTGATTTATTAATTGTATTAAATGAACTTGAAATTTTTTGTGTTGTGTGATGGTGTGTCATATGGGGACGGAGGTTATTGATTGAGATTGTTCATTGACTATTGCTATTGATTGTTCATTGAGGCTATAAGCCTGATTGCTCATTGGGGCTATAAGCCCGATTGTACATTGATATTGATTGAAGGAGGAGGTATTATAATATTGGTAGACCCCGACACACCATCTTGTATGAATTGATTGTGATTGAAGTTCTTGTTATATATATATTGTTTATTGTTATAGAAAAGTTTCTCTGCCTCTCATGAGCTTACTGAGCGTTTATATAACGCTCACACCCCTATAGACTGATTTTGCAGGTTCAGAGTATTTGGTTAGCATACGTCGTTATTTCTCCGCAGTCGTTTCTTTGAGTTTCTTGTCATCAATCTTGGTTTGACATTATTCCGTTGCTAAATAGAGATTTCTGGAATAAAATATGGGCGGACCGAGTCAGAACCCTTTGCTTGTAATAAGAGTGAAATATTTTCTCTCGTTTGTTATTGTATTTAAGAGTGGAACATTTAGATATCTTGCATTATAATTAGAGCATCGGGAACATGAAATTGAGTGTATTAAACTTAGAAAATAGTTATGTATTGTTTTAATTATCGAGTATCCAGGCTTGTATTGTTGTTCTTAGGTACAGCTATACGCCGGTCACGGCTTCCCAGTTGGGTCGTGACAAAAGTGAATATTTGAAATCAATCACTATGTTAGTAAACTTTATTAGTTTTAGTTGAAAATGTGATTTTAGGATTTCGAGAGGAGTTTTATGCAAAAATGTTTAATGTTTGGATTAAATAAGTAAATTTTGATATTTTGAAAGTTAGAACCTTGGTTTATTTAATGGACTTTTGAAATTTATGTTAGGATAGGTTTAATTGCCAAGTTAAACCATGTTCTTGGTTTGAGCCTATTTGGCTCAATATAAATTTTGATTCTTTGTAAATTGATGGAATATAGGTCAGATTGTATCTTTAATTTAATTTAGATGCTCTAATGATCGCTGAGATGAAATTACTTAGAAAAATGTACTAGAGGTACTTTTCATTATTTGACTATATGTTTGATGTTTCGGCATTCATGGCATGCATGGCATTCATCATGTTAGATATATTAGTAATATTGATTATTGGGCCATGTAAACATTTTCTTAGGCGATAACCAAACCGGTGCTCAAAATCAGTAGGTCGGTGAGGGTGTCTGAATTTCTCCACAAACCAGGTAAGTTTCATGGGTGTATGTGATTACTTGTGATGTGCTACTTGCTAACCAAATACTATATATATATATATTATAGCCCTTCTCAATATATAATTATTCCTTTTAATTTCGCTAGACTATTCTTTCTACCCAAGCTTTGCATGTGAATAGAAGATAGAGAAACGTATGTGTTTGATTTATTAATTGTATTAAATGAACTTGAAATTCTTTGTGTTGTGTGATGGTGTGTCATATGGGGACGGAGGTTATTGATTGAGATTGTTCATTGACTATTGCTATTGATTGTTCATTAAGGCTATAAGCCTGATTGCTCATTGGGGCTATAAGCCCGATTGTACATTGATATTGATTGAAGGAGGAGGTATTATGATATTGGTAGACCCCGACACACCATCTTGTATGAATTGATTGTGATTGAAGTTCTTGTTATATATATATTGTTTATTGTTATAGAAAAGTTTCTCTGCCTCTCATGAGCTTACTGGGCGTCTATATAACACTCACACCCCTATAGACTGATTTTGCAGATTCAGAGCATTTGGTTAGCATACGTCGTTATTTCTCCGCAGTCGTTCCTTTGAGTTTCTTGTCATCAATCTTGGTTTGACATTATTCCGTTTCTAAATAGAGATTTTTGGAATAAAATATGGGCGGACCGAGTCCGAACCCTTTGCTTGTAATAAGAGTGAAATATTTTCTCTCGTTTGTTATTGTATTTAAGAATGGAACATTTAGATATCTTGCATTATAATTAGAGCATTTGGAACATGAAATTGAGTGTATTAAACTTAGAAAAGAGTTATGTATTGTTTTAATTATCGAGTATCCAGGCTTGTATTGTTGTACTTAGGTACAACTATACGCCGGTCACGGCTTCCCAGTTGGGTCGTGACATCAATATTTATTTGAATAGTTTGTTTGTTTTTTTATTACATGTTGTGACATTATATTATATTTTTAGATTGCCTTTTAATTATTGCTTGTGATATTTGATGAATTAGTATTATTCTAACTTGTAATATACAATTGTTATGATAGTTTTGAATCCACTCAAACTGCTTAAATTGTTCCACTCATAATAGTTTGGTTTATTCTTCTTTTGTGGTTTAATTTGGATTAATATTCTTTTAAATCATCCAAATTGATTTGATTTAAAAATATATCAAAAATCATTAAAACCACTCAATGCTCATCTCTAATCTCTTTTGAGATTTTGTTTTTAAAATTATGGCCCGCTTAAAGTTGTTTTCAAAACTACATATTGGCTTTTTTTTTGTTCATTTTTATGTTAAAAAATTATTTTTCTTTCCTTTTATATTTTTATAATTTTTATAATTATTTTTTTATATTTAATATTTTTTTATATTTTAATTTATAAATATTTTTTATTATCATATTTTCATTATGCATATAAAAAAATACAACATATCTATAATATATACATAATATATATAAAATATACATAAAAATAAACAATGACATATATACATATACTACACACTTCATCTGCATAATATTTATATAATTTTTTAATTTTATTTTTTCAAAATTTTATATACTCATAACATCCACACAACGCACATTCAACATATATACAATATACCAAATAAATATATAATATAAACATAATATCTACAATAGCTACATAACATATAAATAACATACACACAATATCTATACAATAAAATTAATATTTTTAAACATTATTATGTGTATAATATATAAAATTTATTTAAAAATAAATTACATAATTTTTATTATTATATTTTTACATATTTTGCTTTTTTCTTTTAATTTTTTTATTGTTATTTGTTATTTCCTTTTATAAAAAAATAATATATTTTATTAGTTGAAAATATATTTTAAAATAATATATTTTTTATTTTATTAGAATATATTTATTTTAATAGTAAAATTTAAAAAAAATAAAATTTGTAGTAAAATATTGTTTCAAATGAGAGGTGAGATATTTTTGAAAAAAAAAAATCTTATTTAATGAGGGGCAAAACATTTTTAAAAATTTGATATAATTTTTTATAAAAATGAAAATATTTTTTTTGTGGTATTTTGAAAAACAAATTTATTTTTATAACTAGTTTTGTAAATATCCAATAATTTTCCGTATTTGATTTTTGACTAGATATTCTATAGGCCGAATTTTCGGCCTATTTATGAGACATTCGAGATTATTGAGCTGATCCAGTGATACTATTAACAGGCCTGTAAATATCCAAACTCTCCAAGTCCCTCAAAATTCTCCTTCTACTGAATTTTAGGAGATGTTTCCAAAGTACTTTAAAAAATAAAATTATTTTTAAAACAACTCACTTTATTTTTTTAAATATCACTTTTCATTTTTCAATTTCAAATATATTCTTTACAGAGATATGCATCTAATATATACTCCATCTATCTTAAATTAATACTCATTTTCCTTTTTTTTATATATTTTAAATTATAGTTGACTTGTCAATTTTTATAAATTAGTTAGCTTATTAAATATATATAACATCTTTATTAAATATATTTTATATTAAAATAAAAATATAATAAAATTATATAAAATTATATTTTTAATAAAAATAATTATTTTTTTTTAATTTTTATAAAATAAAAATTGTATTTATTAATTTAAAATAAAAATATCTAATTTATTAAAAATATATTTCATTTTCAGAGTTATATATTTAATATATATTTATTATATTCAATATATATTAAAGCAATGAAATATTTTTAAAAAATAAAAGAAGATGTATAATGTAATTTTTCTTAAATTTTAGGTTAAATCTAATTATGAACTTGGAAAATATTTAATTAAATTTTTTCTTAATAATAATAATAATAATAATAATAATAATGATGATGATGATGATGATGATGATGATGATATGGAATGGACCACAAGTGGACCTGTAACTCGGGTTGGGTTAACATATCTCCTCGATAAGAGAGAACTTAGTACGATCTATGGTGGAGGAAGAAAGTGTAAAAATATTCCTAAAATTTGAGTAAAGGAATGATTTGATCCTTAATTTTTTTTTGTCTAATTTATATATAATTGACTCTTAAAATTTTAAAAATAATAATAAATTAGTTATTTTTTAATAAAAAGCAAACTATTATTATCTATATATTTAATTTTTCGTTAGAAGGCATAAATATATCTCTTAAATTTATACAAAAATATAAATAGATACTAAATATTTTTTTCACTTAATTATATATAAAATAATATTTTTATTTATTTATAAATAACTTAAATATATTCATTAGTATTTTATATTAAATAATATTTTAATTAAAATTATTCTTTAATATTTTTTCTAATAAATATTTAAAATTATTAACTCATATTATATATATTACATCAGATATATTATGTTGTTAGAATGATATATTTAAAATATTTATTTAAAAATATAAAAAAAATATTTTAAAAAAATATTTTTCTTTTTAATTAGCTTATACTTTTCAATTGAAATTATTTTTAATTTTAAAAATATTAAATTTTAATTAGCTTTACAATTATATCCTATAATCTTAATAGCCAGAAGCATGTATTGCTTTCATCTTGATCTTAAATTCGAGTCATAGATGTCGGTTTCCCTCACATTTAATTAATAATAATAAAAAATATATCCAATGATTAATTAATTAAAATTACTTTTTATTTGAAAAATATTAATTTTATAATTTTGAAATTAAAAATCAAAAGCAAAATTTTTAAAAAATAGATATTTAAAAAATGCTCTTAAATATATTTGATTCATTTATAAATAAGTAAAAATATCATTTTAGTACATAATTGAACAAAAAACTATCTATTTTATATTTTCACACAATTTTATAGAGCATATTCACATCATCCAATAAAAAACTAAATACATAGATAACGATAATTAATATTTTGTTAATAAATAAATTAATTTATTAGCTTTAAAAACTTTAAAGATTATTGAAGGTGTACATATACTATATTTTTAGTTAATTTTTTTTAAAAAATAGTATTTCTGAAACTTTTTAAAAATTATAAGATAATTCTATAAAATGAAAAATATATTATGTAATTTTCTAAAATAATCTAACTTAAATCCTATGGAAAATTTTAAAATTGAATTTTAAAAGAATTACATAAAATACTAATTTTTCCTTCAAAATATCATTTATATTATATTTTTTATTACAATTTACAGTTTTAAATTTATGAAAATATATTTTTATTTTTATGGCATACACTTAATTTTGTAATTTTAAAGTTATTTTTGTAAATTTTCCTTATATTTTCCAAATTCAGTTTTAGTTGATGGCTTTAATCAAGCCAAGCCTCTAGATTAAACCTCAATTTTTTTTTAAAAGTATTGAAAATAATGGAGGTTTGAAAATGAATATGTTACTAATTACCATACTGATAAATGCATTAGCGCTGCCGGGGTGCCATTATACCCTTAATCACAAGTATCCTATGTAGTAAGATTTTAAAGTTGAAACATATATTTATTTTTAGATTATATTCATTCCAAAATAATTTATTATTAAAATTGTGATACAGCGATATATGAAGCCATCAATTATAAATTTATTATTAAAAAAATGTGCACTTATTATTAAATTATATTATATTTTAGTGTAAATAAATTATAATAGTTTTTAGTCGATATTGAACGACTAAGAATTATCATATATGTGTTAAGAAAAGTTATTGTAAGTTTAACTCTAATTATTTTAATGGTTATCTATCTAAAAAATCCACGAACATACTTGTTTTCTTAATTTAAATCCCCCTTTTTTTTTTTTTGTCAATTGGTGACAAGAGTTATCATTTTGCATTAATTTTATCATTCATCAAGCTAGAGAGGAACCTGAGCCAACTATTAGAGTTGAGTCTAACTCTACCACTTGCTACCACGAGCCAATTTACCACATTGGGCGGACCGGTTGGCATTAATCCATCAGCTTCGGTCTTGTGGGGGTTTGGCCCAGGATCTAGCCCGTTTGGACATGAATGCTCTGATACCATATTAGAGTTGGGCCTAACTCACACTGAAAATCCAAATTGACAGTATGAGGATTGCCCAGCCTGACTGGAGTTTTGGCTTCTTTACCGATGTGGGATCATTATCTCCAACACCAACGTGGCTACTAACATAGGAGGCTTAAATTTTTTATCAAAACACATTGTTTTAGCTCATTGGCCATTTAATATCAATTTTTTGTATATTCTATTTTACTAAATATATATGCAAATAAGCCACTAATTTGAGAGATTTCTCCATTAAAGGTGATACCAAACATATTGCAGTTGTATATGAAGAAATCAAAATCAACTCCCATTATCTCCATGGAATCGGATTGGATCATATCATCAAATTTGAGTCTTACATTTTCTAACTCTCGCAAATATAAGATTCTGCAAATTATCTTTAATTTGATATTTATCGCTTATGGGGAAGAAAATGTATGGAAACTCTTTTTTATAAATAAAACATTTATTTATATCTATTTACTTAAACTTCGTTTTAAGAAAGTAAATATGTCGAACCTATAAAGGGAGAGCTTTAAATATGGTATATTGAAATTTTCTAGTAGTAAGACAATAGAAATAATGATCACAATAGAAATAATAATTTGGTGAATTGATTTTCCATGGCAAATGCTAAGATTGAAAAATCCATTTTTGTATTAACCAAATCATATTTTTATATTTGATAGATATGAGATTTAATAAAAGAAAAAATAATTTTAAGAAACTAAATAATTTATCAATTAAATTGGATTTCAATGGAAAAGAGCTAAGAATATTTTAACTTTGAATGACTCTTGTGGTATTGACAGTCATTGAGTCACTACCTATGAGTCAAATATATACTTTAATACTCGAGAAATTATTATAAAACGCAAGAAATTAAAGATTACTCTCCCTCAACTAAGAGAAATTCTCTCAAGGTAAATTACTTATGCTCATATTGATGTTTATTTTCATGACCACAAACATCAATTGGGTTTATTCAATTCTTTGGATGAGCATGAAGTAATCACTAGGCATGTTCATATATTTATGTGATAATTCACTAAAATCTATCAATCCCATGAACAAATATCCCATTTTCATTCTCTCTATTTCATGGAATATCTTATATTATAAAAATTGTGATCAAACGCTCACATAACAATAAGGTTAAGAATAATAGATTAGTCCCAAACAACTTAACACAGAAATGGAGTATACATAGTGCCACAAGCAATCAACAATTCAATCTAAATTCATGTAATATCTTATTATTATATTTTTATTATACACATAAAAAATACAACATATGTATAATATATACACAACATTTATAAAATACATATAAAAACAAATAATAACATTTACACATATACACATATACTAAACGCTTCATCTACATAATATTTATATTATTTATTTATTTTTTTTAATTTTATATACTCATAACATTCACACAATATATATTTAACATATATACAATAAATACATAATATAAATATAACATATATAATATGTATATAATATACACACAATATAAACGCAACATCTACACAATAAAATTAATATTTTCAAAAATTTTTTATTCATATAACATATAAATTTGTTTAAAGATAAATTTAATGATTTTATTATTATATTTTTATATATTTTACCTTTTTTCTTTTAATTTTTTGAGTGTTATTTGTAATTAAAATTAATATACACACAATATAAACGCAATATCTACACAATAAAATTAATATTTTTAAAATTTTTTTATGCATATAACATTTAAAATTTGTTTAAAGATAAATTTAATGATTTTATTATTATATTTTTACATATTTTGCATTTTTTCTTTTAATTTTTTGAGTGTTATTTGTAATTAAAATTAAAATTAAAATTTTTCTTTTATAAAAAATTAATACATTTTATTAGCTGAAAATATATTTTAAAATAATAATTTTTATTATTTTATTAAAATATATTTATTTTAATAGTAAAATTTGGAAAAAAAAATAAATTTTATAATAAAATATTGTTTGAAATGAGAGATGATGTATTTTTGAAAAAAAAATCTTATTTAATGAGAAGCAAAAAATTTTTGAAATTTTGAAATAATTTTTTTATAAAAATGTAAATGCATTTTTTTTAAGGTAGGATTTTAGAAAACATGTTTGTTTTTATAGCTAGTTTTGTAAATATGCCATAATTTCCATATTTGATTTTTGACTAGCAATTCTATAGCCCGAATTTTAGACCAGTTTGAGAGACATTGGGATTATTGGGCTGATCTAGTGATTCTATCAACAGGCCTTCAAAGATCCAAACACTCCAAGTCCTTCACAATTCTCTTTCTACCAAATTTTAGTAGATGTTTCCGAAGTAATTTTAAAAAAATAAAATTATTTTTAAAATAATTGGCTTTATTTTTTTAAATACCACTTTTCATTTTTCAATTTCAAATATATTCTTTATAGAGATACACATCTAATATACACTCCATTTATCTAAATTGATACTCATTTTTCTTTTTCATATATTTTAAATTATAGTCCATTTATTAATTTTTAATAAATTAGTTAGCATATTAAATCTCTATAGTACTCTTATATAATATTATTTATTTAATATATTTCATATTAAAAAAATTATGTAAAACTATATTTTTAATAAAAATAATTATTTTTTAATTTTTATAAAATAAAAAATATATTTATCAATTTAGGATAAAAAATGTATCTAATATATTAAAAACATATTTCATTTTTGGAGTAATGTATTTAATATATATTTAGTATATTAAATATATATTAAAACAATAGCATATTTTTAAAAAATAAAAAAAGATGTATTATATAATTTTTCCTAAATTTTAACATAAAACTAATTATGAACCTATAAAATATTTAATTATATTTTTCTTATAATAATAATAATAATAATAATAATAATAATAATAATAATGATAATATGGAATGGGCCCCAACAACTCGGGTTGGGTGAACACATCTCCTCAAACATAGAGAACTTATTTTTGAGTATGGTCTAAGTTGGAGGAGAAAGTGTAAAAATGTCCTTAAAATTTGTACGAAGGTGTGAATTGATACTTAATTTTTTTTACTAATTTATATATGCATTGATTCTTAATATTTTAAAATTTTGATAAATTAGTCATTTTTTTTTAATAAAAAGCTAATTTCTCTTAATTATGTATTTAATTTTTTATTGGAATATGCAAATATACATTTTAAGTTTGTGTAAAAATGTGGATTAACACTAAATATTTTCTTATTCAATTATGTAGAAAAATGATATTTTTACGTGGTTATAAATAAATTAAATATATTTAAGAGTATTTTATAATAAATAATATTTTAATTAATATTATTATTTAATACTTTTTTAATGAATCTTTAAAATTATTAATTCATATAATATATATTGTATTAAATGTGTTATATCGTTAAAAAAATATATTTAATAGATTTTTTAAAAATAAAAATATTTAGAAAATATTTTTTTAAATTTGCTTATAATTTTCAATTGAAATTATTTTTTATTTTAAAAATATTAAATTTTAATTAGCTTTAAAAATATATCATATAATTTTAGCGGTAAAAAATATATATTGCTCTTATTTAGACATCAGATTTGAGTCTCAGGTATCCTTTTTTCTCACATATAATTAATAAAAAAAATATACCATATAATTAATCAATTGAAATTATTTTTAATTTGAAAAATATTAATTTTTAAATTTGAAATTGAAAATTAAAAGCAATTTTTTTTTAAAAATGGACATTAAAAAAATATTTTTAAATATATTTAATTCATTTATAAATAAGAGACATATTTATATCTTTCAATGGAAAAATAAATACATAGTTTATGATAGTTAGTATTCTGATAAATGATACACTAATTTATTATTATTTTTATTAAAATTTTAAAGGCTAATTCGTATATTCATATAAACATTAAAAATATAAATGAGCAAAAAAAATAAGAATAAATTTATATCTTCGTGTAAACTTCATAGTCATTTTTGCATATTCTCCTTGAAATTGGATGTAGGATCCGTGACCCTTTCTTCAAAAATTAGACTAAAATCCCTTCAAGAAAGGAAAAAAAATTTAAATATATATTAAAAACTAAAAAATTTTAAAACTACAAATTTGCTTTTTTTTAACAAACTTATACTTTTTAACTTTTAATTTTAAAAAATATTCACTTCTAAAAATCTATATTTAATATATTGAAAGTATAAATATAACATATTTTCAGTTAAATTAAAAAAAATAGTATTTCTGAATTTTTTTTAAAAAATTATAAGATAATTCTAAAAAATAAAAAAATATACCATGTAATTTTCTAAAATAATTTAACTGAAATCCTATGGAAAAATTTAAAAATTGATTTTTAAAAACATTACATAAAATACTAATTTTTCCTTCAAAATACCATTTATATTATATATATTTTTATTACAATATAAGTTTTGAATTTATAAAAATATATTTTTATTTTTATGACATACACTTAATTTTTTAATTTTTTAAAGTTAATTTTGTAAATTTTCCTTAAATTTTCCAAATTCAGTTTTAGTTGATGGCTTTAATCAAGCCAACCCTCTAGATTAAACCTCCATTTTTTTTAAAGTATTGAAAATAATGGAGGTTTAAACTTGAATATATTACTAATTACCATACAGACAAATGCATTAGCACTGCCGGGGTGCCATTATACTCTCAATCACAAGTATCCTATGTAGTAAGATTTTAAAGTTGAAACATATATATTTTTTATATTATATTCATTCCAAAATAAATTATTATTAAAATTGTGATATAATGATAAACAGAAGCAATTAATTATAAATTTATTATTCAAAAAATATGTACTTATCGTTATATTATATTTATATTATATCTTAGTGTAAATAAATTATAATAGTTTTTATTATACATAAATTATAATAGTTTTTAGTCAATATTGAGTAATTAAGAATTATCATATATGTGTTAAAAAAAAGTTATTCTAAGTTTAACTCTAATTATTTTAAGGGTTAACCATCTAAAAAATCTCCGAAAATACTTGTTTTCTCAATTTAATTTTTTTTTTCTTTTGTCAATTGGTGCTAAAAGGCATTATTTTACATCAATTTTATCATTCATCAGGCTAAGGAAGAACTTGAGCCTACGTAACTGCTAACATAGGAGGCTTGGGTATTTTTAGTCTAACTGTTATCAAAACGCATCGTTTTAGCTCCTTCACCATCTAATATCAATTTTTTGTATATTCTATTTCACTAAGTATATATGCATATGAACCACTAATTTGAGAGACTTCTCCATTAAAGGTCATATATACCAAACATATTGCAATTGTATGTGAAGAAATCAAAATCAAACCCATTTGTCCCCATGGAATCGGATTGGATCATATTATCAAATTTGAGCCTTACATTTTGTAACTGTCACAAATATAATATTTAAATATGGTATTTTGAAATTTTCTAATAGTAAGACAATAGAAAAGATGATGACAATAGAAATAATGATTTGGTGAATTGATTTTCGATGGCAAATGCTAAGATTGAAAAGTTTATTTTTATATTAATCAAATCATATTTTTATATTTGATAGATATGAGATTTAATAAAAGAAAAAAAATAAATTTAAGAAACTAAATAATTTATCAATTAAATTGAATTTCAATGGAAAAGAACTAAGAATATTTTAACTTTGAATGACTCTCATCGTATTGAGAGTCATTGAGTCACTACCTATGACTCAAATATATACTTTAATACTCAAGAAATTATTATAAAACTCAAGAAATTAAAGATTACTCTCCCTCAACTAAGAGAAATACTCTCAAGGTAAATTACTCATATTGATGTTTATTTTCATGATCACAATGTTGATGTTGATGTGGCTAAGGGTTCAATCTTTTGATAGATAATCCTTCAAAATCTATCAATCCCATGAACAAATATCCCATTTTCATTCTCGATATTTCATGGAATATCTTAGATTTTATAAATTGTGATCAAACACTCGCATAACAATAAGGTTAAGAATAATAGATTAGTTCCAAACAACTTAACACAAAAATGGAGTATATATAGTGCCGCAAGCAATCAAGTCAATTAAATATAAATTCTAGTATGAATTTAGCTAATCATGAAAAGATTTAAGAAAAGAATAACTAATTATATTGAAATTTAAAAAAAAAAAAGGCAAACTCAACGAAGAAATACAAATAGAGTCTCTTGTTAGAATTAATTTTATATTGATAAAATTAATCCTCTAATTAATTATAAGTATGGGCTAAATATATTTAAATATTTAAATATATATTGCAGTCAAATTAAAATAGTCAATTAAAGTTTTGATCAAATTAAGATTGTTAACTATTAAGGTGTCCTACTCGTAATAGGATTACAAGTGTAGAGATCGATAAGAATTTCTGTTTTGTTGAAGGACCAAAATAGAAATCATCATCATCAGTTATAAATAATGGGTCGTAGTCTCCAGGAGAACATAACAATTTTGAGAAAACATTACGTTCCTTCAGTAGTGCTTCCGCTAAACTTAAAGTGTGTATCCCCTGGAATGCGACAAACTCCAAAATCGTCTTCAGCTTCAACATACGATAATGTCAGGTATGTAATTTAGCCCTTTGCAATTTAATTTGAATAATCTAGTGATCTATGCATAATTTAGGTTTTAGAGGGAATCAGGTTTTCTCTCCCTTTCAATTGGTATCAAAGCCCTATGCTAGGTTGCTAGATTTTCCAATTAAATTGCGGTATTGTTTATTGTTTTAATTCTAGAAAATTAATTCGGTGATTGTAATTTTCGAGAATTAATTTGGAATCGAAATTAGTAATCTGAAATCAATTTTGGTTTGATTTATTTTTTGGATTAAATTACTGAGTTTAATTAATTCTAAAAAAAATCAAATTTTTTGGACTTGAATTTTGGTTTGTGATTTTTTCTGAAATTAATTAATTTGGTTAATTAATTATATTAATTAATTAATTATTAAAAAAAAGTTGAAACTGTTCTTCGAAGAACAGTTTCAAAAATTTGGGATTTTGGATCTTTGATCGTTTTTGATGATGTGTTTGGTCGGATTGTTGACCGGAGGTGACATTAGGGAGGGTGTATACCCTCGTTTGGTGGCTATCGGCGGTGGAAACAGTGGAGAACGATGGAAATCGATTCGACCGGTTTGAGTTTTTTGCGATTTCGATTAAGTTTTTTTTTTCGATTTTGTGTTTTTTCAGGCAATTCATCTTCGTTCATCGCCAATAGACGATGGCCGGAGGTTGTTCGGTGCTCGAACAACCATCTAGAGGCTGTCACCGACGGTGGACAGCGTTGGATCAAAAATTTGGAGCCAGCGGCGGCGAAGCGTTCTGCTTCGGTTTGGAGACGAAAACCACGCTCCAAAACGGCACCGTTTTGGGCAGAGCGCTGCGTTTTGAACAGTTTGCAGCCCTAGCTCAAAACGGCGCCGTTTTGATCCAGAACAGCACGTTTTGAAGAGACGAACCGCGCGTCTCTGGACCGGACTAAAGCGCAAATAAAAAAATATTTTTAATATTGCAAACAGGTCCTCCAACTTTTGATAATCCGATTTTGACCTAAAAAGTTTTGTAATTTCTGTTTTCACCCATAAAACTTTTAATAATTTATTTTTTGGCTCAAAATTTTCAGTTTATTCAATTTTTGCCCCAAATTTTTTTATTTTTATTTTTATTAATTAATTAAAGTTTATTGCAATATTTAATTGAGCTTAAATTTAATTAAAATAAATATTGCAATCAATTTATTAAGAATTACAGTTCAATTAAAGTTTAATTTTATATTTATTACAATATTAAATTTTAATTATATTTGAGAATTTATTAAATTGAGTTTAAATTTTGGTATTTTAGTCTTGATTGTGTCTAATATTTTTAATAATAAATTAATTGAAGCAAAAAGTTACCAAAGTGACCTCTATTGTGTAAATTAATTTATTTGGGATATTAGACAGGTGTATTAAAATTCATTGCGGGTAGTATACCGGCCCAAATGAAGGTTGCTATCTGGCTGAATTGAGAATACATTGCGGTAATAAATATGTGATAATTATTATGTGTTCATCCATGTGGATAATAAATCGGCCCAAATGAAGGTTTATTATTTGACAGGACTGAATTGTCAATATTTGATTACTGCGTTGAGATACCAATTACAGTTAATATTTTATGTCCAAAGATGAGAATATTAATGTTGTGTCCGGTATCTTGTTTCCAATATTTAAACTCTACTTCTGTAATTTGTTTCAATTTTTGTGAATTGTGAGTTTATGTCATTTATTTTCTCTGAATTCAGCTAGCATGCCGTGTAATCCCAACTTTGTCCCTATGAATGAAAATATTGATAATAAGACTGCTGATAAGGGAAAATATTTGGTTTTAGTCTGTTCTGAAGTTAATTTAACTTCAGTACCTAGAAACACTTGGTGGATAGATTCTGGTGCTACTAGTCACATAAGTGTTTCAATGCAGGATTGCCTAAATTACCGAAAGCCAACTGACGGTGAAAGATACGTTTATATGGGAACTGGCGAATCGGTAGAAGTAGAGGCGATAGGAAATTTTAGATTGTATTTAAGAACTGAAAATTTTTTGGATCTAGTAGATACTTTTGTTATTCCGTCTTTTAGGCGGAATTTAATTTCTGTTTACCATTTGGACAAATTTGGTTTTACTTGTTCATTTGGAAACAATAAAGTTACTTTATCTATGGATTCAAAAATTTTAGGTACTGGTTTCTTGTATGCACTTCATAATCTATATATGTTAGATATCGATGCCTCTTATAATGAGACCATGCAAGTTAGTACTATAGGTACCAAAAGGAAGCTGAATATGGATAACTCAGCTGCTCTATGACACAGACGTTTGGGTCACATATCCAAATCTAGAATAGAGCGTCTTGTGTCAGATGGTATCATAAATACACTTGATTTCACAGATTTGGACTCCTGTGTTGAGTGTATTAAAGGTAAATAGACTAAACAAAAGAGATTAGGTGCCAATAGGTCATCAAACGTCTTAGAGTTGATACATACGGACATCTGTGGCCAATTCCCTACAGCAACTAGGAATGGTCAAAGATACTTTATATCATTCATATATGATTACTCACGTTATGGGTACCTATATCTCATTCATGAGAAATCTGAATCTCTGGACGTTTTCAAATCTTATAAGGCCGAAGTTGAAAATCAACTCAGAAAGAAGATTAAATCTGTTAGATCTGACCGTGGAGGTGAGTACTATGGTAGATATGACGGTTCAGATGAACAACGTCCAGGGCCATTTGCTATTTTCCTGCAGGACTGTGGTATAGTCCCTCAATACACAATGCCTGGTACACCCAGCATGAATGGTGTATCTGAGAGATGTAACATGACTCTTATGGATATGGTTAGAAGTATGATTAGTCATTCTTCTTTACCTGAGTCTCTGTGGGGAGAAGCATTAAATACAGCAGTCTATCTTCTTAACAGAATACCAACTAAAGCAGCTACAAAAACACCTTATGAGCTTTGGACTGGACGCAAGCCCAGTCTAAAGCACCTTCATGTTTGGGGATGTCCTGCTGAGGCTAGGCCTTATAGGCCTAATGAGACAAAATTGGACTCCAAAACTGTTAGTAGCTACTTTGTTGGTTATTCTGAGCGATCTCGGGGTTTTAAGTTTTATAATCCTACTTCCAGATCTATTTTTGAGACGGGAATTGCAACATTCTTTGAGGATGTTGAGTTTGGGGGGAGAAATAAGGTTAGAAACATTGTCTTTGAGGAGGGATCGAGTCAGGAACACTCAGTGTCGATTCCTATCTTTGCTCCTGGGACTGTTCAGGTTCCTAAAAATGTTAATATCCCAGAAGTAATTCCGGATCCAATATAAGACAATGTTGATCAACTTCCCCATCAGGATGAAGAAGTTGTTCTTCCTCAAGTACAAGCTCAACAACCTCAAGAATTTGAGCCAGAACCTGTGCCTTTAAGAAGGTCCACTAGAGAGAGAAGAAATGTTATTCCGGATGACTATGTAGTATATCTTCAGGAACATGAGGACACTGTAGACATGGTGGAAGATGATCCTATCAGCTTTCATCATGCCATGCAGGATTCCAACTCTCAGAAGTGGATTGAGGCAATGGGTGAAGAATTTAAGTCAATTCAAGACAATCAAGTTTGGGATCTTGTTCCATTACCTGAAGGAAAGAAAATCATTAGTTGCAAATGGATATTTAAAACCAAGAGGGATTCTAAAGGTAATGTGGAAAGATATGAAACTCGTCTTGTAGCTAAAGGCTTCACTCAGAAAGAAGGGATTGACTATAAAGAGACATTCTCTCCAGTATCATCGAATGACTCTTTTAGGACAATCATGGCTCTAGTTGCACATTTTGATCTTGAGTTACATCAAATGGATGTGAAGACTGCGTTTCTCAATGGAGACATTGATGAAACCATCTATATGGTGCAACCAGAAAACTTTGTATCTGGATACCCAAAGCGACTGGTATGCAGATTAAAGAAATCCATTTATAGACTCAAGCAAGCTTCTCGTCAGTAGTACTTCAAGTTCTATGAAGTAGTTGTCTCTTTTGGTTTTGAGACAAATGATGTGGAAGATTGTGTGTATCACAAGTTCAGTGGGAGTAGGTTTATCTTTTTGGTCTTATATGTGGATGACATATTGCTTGCTACTAACTATAAGGACTTGCTGCACGAGACCAAAGTCTTTCTCTCAAAACACTTTGAGATGAAAGATTTAGGTGAAGCTTCTTTTGTATTAGGGATTCAAATACATCGAGACCGTACTCGAGGTATTCTTGGATTATCACAAAAGGGCTATATTGAGAAAGTGCTCAAGAGATTTAGTATACACAACAGTAGACCAATTGATACCCAGTTGCTAAAGGAGATAAATTCAGTCTTGATCAGTGTCCAAAGGGTGAACTTGAGATTCAGGAGATGCAGAAGATTCCTTATGCGTCAGCAGTTGGGAGTATGATGTATGCTCAATTTTGCACTCGTCCAGATATTTCATTCATAGTTGGCATGTTAGGGCGATATCTCAGCAATCCAGGAATGGATAATTGGAAAGCAGCCAAAAGAGTCTTGAGGTATCTTCAGTGAACTAAGGGACATATGCTCACATACAGGCGATCAGATCAGCTTGAGATCATTAGGTATACTGATTCTGATTTCGCGGGATGCCAAGACAGTCAGAAATCCACATCAGGCTACGTATATCTCTTGGCTGGCGGTGCTATTTCTTGGAAGAGTGTGAAACAAACTCTAGTAGCTACCTCCACCATAGAAGCAGAATTTGTAGCAAGTTATGAGGCATCCAATCAGGCAATCTGGCTGAGGAACTTTGTCACAGGGCTGCGCATTGTGAATGGCATTGAAAGGCCATTAAAGTTATACTGTGATAATAACTCAGCGATTTTATTCTCCAACAACAACAGAAGCTCTTCTAGATCGAGACACATTGGGATAAAATTTCTGGCTGTGAGGGAGAGAGTACAGAGTGGACAGATATCCATAGAGCATATTGGAACGAACTCCATGATTGCGGATCCGCTCACTAAGGCTGTGATACTGAAAGTTTTTCATGAGCACACTGCTCATATGGGTGTCATATTATTTGAGACTATTTAGTTTCAGTGGGAGTTTGTTCATTATGGTTACATTATATTTGTGTATACTCTGTTTTGTAATGGATATATTATGTTATTAATACTCAGTTTCTGCAGAAAATAAAGTATTTATTTTGTTACACTCTGTATTATTATTGATTGATCTCACTAAAGTATGACCAGTTGGAAACAGGCATGATTAGATCACATTACATGTAGTTTTCATGCTACACTCCTATTATTGATCTATGTCATTTGAGAGTATTGGTAATGTGATTGATGGTGGTTTGAGTCACGATGAATGTGGTGACTGACCCTTCAGTCCTTTATCGATATAATCAATGGACGAGATTGTTTGAGGCACCTTTAGTATGACTGCTTTTATGAGCTCATTAAGGTATATACATTTATATTTAATATATGTTAGCCCAAGTGGGAGATTGTTAGAATTAATTTTATATTGATAAAATTAATCCTCTAATTAATTATAAGTATAGACTAAATATATTTAAATATTTAAATATGTATTGCAGTCAAATTAAAATAGTCAATTAAAGTTTTGATCAAATTAAGATTGTTGACTATTGAGGTGTCCTACTCGTAATAGGATTATAAGTGTAGAGACCGATAAGAAATTCTGTTTTGTTGAAGGACCAAAATAGAAATCATCATCATCAGTTATAAATAAGGGGTCGTGGTCTCCAGGGGAACATAACAATTTTGAGAAAACATTACGTTCCTTCAGTAGTTCTTCCGCTAAACTTAAAGTGTGTATCCCCTGGAAGGCGACAAACTCCAAAATTATCTTCAGCTTCAACATACGATAATGTCAGGTATGCAATTTAGCCCTTTGCAATTTAATTTGAATAATCTAGTGATCTATACATAATTTAAGTTTTAGGGGGAATCAAGTTTTCTCCCTCTTTCATCTCCAAGACTGAAGGTCATCTTTGAATCCTAAATTTTAAAGATCTTTTATTTCTTGAAATTTACTACAACTAATCCACTTAATAAAATCGTTCTAGATATAAAGATACTCTTTTTTAGAAAATTCCTCTGAAGAAAAATCTATCCTAGAGTCAAAGAAAAGAATGAATATATATGGTATTCAAATTTGAGCTTCGAATATAAGATTTCAGGTAGAGAACTGTTATTTTAGCGTTAGCGCACAGACTTATACACCTCCAAAATGCATACCCTTGTATACCTCTAATAATTGTGAAATTTTATATTATGAATTAATTACTTAGTTAGATGGAGTTGATCCAGATTTAATCCCAAAAAAGCTCAAAATGAGATTTGAATTCATTCAATTGGGTTCTGTATACTTTGATCTAATTCATATAAAAGAAAATCAAATTTGGACTAGCTAGGGATATGACCAATCTTGAGGCTTGCTTAAACTTGGATCCAAATTTGAATTGTAACAGGTTCAAGTATACAATCTAAAATGATACATAATACTTCAAATGGCAAAGTTGATGAATCAACTTCAATTAGTTGCCTTTCACACTAAGTTGATGTTGATTTTTTGATAGATAAATGTTGGATAATGACGCAAACAAGATGTTCATAGCTACAGAGGAACAGTTGAAATAATATCTCCATATACATTCAGACGATCCAAACAGGACCACAACTCCTTTCTCTTCACCTTACAAAATCTATTATTTTCCAACATATACGTGGCCATTTACATACCCTAAGGTTAACTCTTTCAATTTTATTTTTTTTTGTTTTTCCAAATAATGTAATATTTTAATTAATTTATTAAAAAATGTATGTATATGATTTTTTTATGATAAAAAATAATGATGTTTTTTACCAGAAAAAATGAATTCTTTATTACTACCACTCTTTTTTTTTTATGATTTTGATTTTATATAAAAGAAAATTCATTTATATTAACATTTGTTATATTTTTTAGACTTAATGGACTTCAGTAACTTCTTATACATTAAATTTTTATACATTTAGTTTATAAGTTAGTAATTTTGGTTTCAATTCTTATCCAATAATGAATATAAACTGTGAGCCCGTGCTAGCTAGTTGAATGAAAGCTTGCTAAATTATAAAAAGTGCACTAAATTTTTATTTAATTTAGGTATATATAGGCATATTACCTTTAATTTTAATATATTTTATGAAAATAATTAAGTAGTAGTAATTAGTAATAAAATTAATTTTTTACTCATATTTGCAATATTTCTTTAATTATTATAAACGTGAAAATGGTACATAGTTATTTCAAATATTACAGATAATTATATTTTAATAATTATTTATCTTTTGTAAAAGAATATAAATAGAGACCTCATAAAAATTAATATAAGAAAATGGTAATTTTAGTAATAGTAACTCTTATATAGATGATATAATTAAAATATAACATCGATTCTCAATTAATATATAAGAAAATTTTCAAAATATAACATCGATTCTCATGATATAATTGTTAACAGCTGTTTTTTTTTTACTTTTTCAACAAATTGAATTAATTAGTTGTTGAAAAAAAAAAAAAAAGCTAACTTCCAACATTTTAAATAACAAAAATCATACCTAATTTCTATATAATTTCATACTTTCCCCAATAAAGTGAAAACAAAATTACTAAACTCCATAACTTATGCTCAAATAGAGTTCAATCTTTTTCATGGTCTAACTAATTATGACTTTTGCATTTCTCATTGCATAAGCAACTTACTGTAGGTATTGAAGAGCATTCCAATTATAGGTTTTTACCAAATCTTTTTAAATATACATACTTATGGGAAAAAAAATAACAAATCCTTTTGGTAAATCTTGTATCGAGTTTATTTTTTTTTATTTTCAATAATTTTGAAATTTGATCTCACTGATAATTTTTCAAATATAGTCTTCTTATGTGGCTTCAAATTTATAGATGAAGCATACATCACAGCAATAAAAACACATTTTAGTGACGGATTTTTTTTTTTTGTTGCTAAACACAAAAATTTCATTTAGCGATAAAATGCAAATAATAATAATAATAATAATCTACAACGAGCCTTGTAGTTTGCATGAATATGATGCAAAGCTATGAAGCATATGCTATAATTGAAAGGTTTTAGCTATAGTAAGGGATAGTAAGAGCAACTCCAACGCGAATAGCGCAGCAAATTCATTGTAACGCTGTGCTATTATTTGCGCCAAATTGAAGATTTGCTACATATATGGCGCACCACTGTAGCAACGCTATTTTTTTTTTAATTTTTTTTACTATTTGGTTAATGTATTTTTATTATTAATGTTTAATTAATATATTTTTATATTTAATGTATTATTATTTATGTCCAATATATGTATTTATTTCATTTATTAGATCCTAATTTTTTTAATTTATATAATATATTGTATTATTAATTTATTTTATATTTTTAATAATTATAAAAATTTAATTTGTATTAATATAATATTAAATATATGTAGTATTTATAATAAATTATTTATATATGATAGGAAATTTTTGTAGTGAAATGAATAAATAAAGTTAAAGATAAAAATTAATATAATATTAATGAGAGAGAAGAATATGAAAAGAATATTTTTTTTGGTGTTAAAAATGGTGTAAATGATTGGAGATGATATTACGCTATTTTAGTGTTTTACATTAAAATGGTGCAAAAAATGGTGCAAACTGTTGGAGATGGCCTAACAAAAAATAATCTCAAATTCAAGAAACAGCCAAGGCTAATTTGCTATTAGATTAGTGCTCTACAGTAATATTTTTACTACAAAAGATCGAAAATTTAAATTCTAATGATAAGCACCTCATTTTTAAGTATTTTCAATTATATCATATAAAAGAAATATATAAAGCAAACAACAAATAAATTTGAGAGAAAGAATATGAGAGAGAAATAAATAATTTTTTCTTTTAAAACAAATCTTTAAGAAAATCTTATGAGATGTTTTAAGAAATTAATGATTATTGTACACCTCATACTAATTTAATTCAAAATGTAGGCGGCCTTTATCATTAATATTTTGTGAAGAAAAGACCAAAACTCTCTTGGATTGATAAGTAATGATCACATATATTAAAAGGGAATATAGTATTGATAAGATTAAAAATAAAAATTATTAGGCATAATTGATAAACAAATTATTTATTATTATTATTTTTGGATCACTAACTCTTTAAGTTTAAAAATATTAATTAAGATGTAGTAAATGAAGTAGCCCATATTCCTCTTGAGAAAATTTCAAACCAAATCTTTGTTAGGTAAAGGCTACAATTAAGAAAGGATCAACATCTTACATAATTGAGTACCAAACTATAATAACTAAAGCCTTAAGAATCCAAACATTTAGAGTATGCCAAACACACATCCCACATGTAATTAGCACACTAAATTAAAATTTTTAATTCCATTTTCTTCTACTTTCTCATGAATTTTAACTTTTCTTTTAATTTAAAGCCAAATTAAAGAGTTTGAATGTGTATGGTTACTTACCCTTTTTGGTGGCTAAATCTTATTGAAACTAGCTTGATTCTAATTTAACATATCTATACATAGGCAAGTGTTTCGCTTTTTATTGTGCTATTTTTTTTTTCTTTTGATATATGGGAAAATTTTTTAAGGGGAGTGAATTTTATAAAAATTTGAATTTTTTTTTTAATGCTACTTAAAGATTTGTATACCCTAAAAGAAATTGTATTAAACTGCTAGATTACTAGCTGAATGATTTGAAAAAAAATATATTAAATTAAACTATAATATATAATATAATATAATT
Organism: Garcia nutans; assembly: GCA_947685225.1. Lineage (NCBI taxonomy): Eukaryota > Viridiplantae > Streptophyta > Magnoliopsida > Malpighiales > Euphorbiaceae > Garcia > Garcia nutans. The sequence continues at coordinate 52,268,725 of CANTUV010000011.1, forward strand.
AGTTAATTAATTAATTAATTAAAGCTAGTGTTGGATTATTTATATGATACATCGATTTCATTGAATAATGAGTTTCTTTAAAGTGGGTGAGAGGTCATTCTTTTATAATTTTCTTCGACCTTATAAAGTTGAAATATAAAGTTATGATATAAATTTTTTCTATTCGTCTTTGAATTTGAGAGTTCAATGAATCTTTAATTTTACCTTTTTTTGCTAATTTGTAATTAATTCGTGTGTAGAAAAAAAAAAGAAATATAATTGCTTTCAATCACTGATAAATAAGGGAATATATACATTAATTATCCTTTATTCACTAGAATTGTAAAACTGAAAATTAAAACTATTAATTTTATAATTTATTTACCCAATTGGTTAATAATTTAATAACTAAATATTTATTTGATTGTATAAGATATTACGAATTTAATCATGACAGTTATTTTTTAAAGAGATTTTAATAATACAAAAATATGGAATAAAACATTCTATTTTTGTGTCGAAAAAATACAAAAGTATTTAATTAATTTATGAAGTTAAGTCAGGAATTAAATATGGATTATTATTAAAAAAACAAAAACAAAATTAATATTATTATTTGTATTATGTATTTAATACAATAATAATTGAATAAAATAGTGAAGATGTCGGACACTGCTGCAAAGCTAGCCGACAATGGAAGTAGAATTTGAAAGCGGAGGTTGTCACTTGAAATCACAGGAATTGTAGCGATGTTGCATTGGGTTTACGTGTCTACGCTCATTTTGTGTCTACAAACACTCTTATCACCAATATTAATAATTAAGTCAATAGTTTTTTATTTTATTCTCAATAATTACATCATTTTTATAATTACTATTTATTGTAGTCACTCAAGTAATTTCATATTTAGATCTACATTTAGTTAGAGACGGATGCAGATTTTAAAATTAGTGGGACTCACTCCCTGTTGAATTTATATTTTTTAAATTTTAATAGTTATAACTCTTATAAATTATTTTTATATTTTAAAATAATAAATTTAACACTTATTAATTCATTTAATTTCACTAAAAAAAAGAGACAGAAAAAGACTGAATGGACTAAAAAAAATTACAATTGTCTTTTATATAAAAAAGTTAAAAGAGAAAGAGTAAAAGATAGAAAAATTTCTAAAAAAATAATTATTTGAAATAAATATATTTTTTAATAATAATAGTAATATAATGGCAAAAAATAATAAGGCTAAATAATTATAAAGTTTTTAAAATTTTGTATATTATACTAGTTAGTCTCTGTATTTTTAATATTTAATTTTTACATTTTTATATTTTTAAAAATTAAATTGTTTAGTCCTTCTGTTAATATTTTCATCCTAAAAATATTAGTCAACTACTTTAAAATTATAAAATAATTTCTTTTCTCTTCCTTTATATATGTTTTTCTTTGTTATTTATTAAGTCATGCTTATTTTTAATTTTATTTATATTTTTTACACATAATTTATTTTAATTTTATAAATATTATTAAAAAATAATTTTAAATAATACGAATAATATTTTTTTATTATTTTGCAGACAATCCATATATATCATTTATTTTAATTTTATAGATGCTACTAAAAAATAATTTTAAATAATACGAATAATATTTTTTACTGTATTATTTTGCAGACAATCCATATATATTATTTATTTTAATTTTATAGATATTACTAAAAAATAATTTTAAATAATACGAATAATATTTTTTATTATTTTACAGACAATATATATATATAATAAAATTAAAAATAATAAAAATTTAATAAATAATAAAAATAAATATATATAAAAAAGAGTAAATAAGTTATTTTATAATATTAAAGTACTTGACTAATGATTTTATGATAAAAATATTAATAAAAGGACTAAATAATTTAATTTTTAAAAATATAAATATTAAATATTAAAATTATAAAAATTAACTGATGTAATATATAAAATCTCAGTAACTTCATAATTATTCATTTAAATAATAATAATAACAGTAATACGTGTTAATTGAGTTGAATTAGCTAAAAAAATTATATATATGCAGATAATTTCATAATTTGAGAGCTGAACTCTAACTAAACCCCTTTTAAGGCTTAAGGAAAGCTAATGTCATACTATGGTGCCTAGCTTTTGGCGTAAGCCCCCTGCCCCCTTATGATAATCTATAATATATTAAGGCTTTACATATATATATATATAAGTAGAGAAATTTCAGTGGGGTCCCTGTATAAGTTCGCCTCTGCATTTAGTTTATCAATTTGATATAAGTTTTATGGTTAAGTTTAAAATATAAATTTTAAATATACAAAATTATATTTGACAACATCATTTAATAGTTAAGTTTTATATTATTCAAGTTAAATATTGTATAAATAATTAAAATTTTTAATTTTCGTTTCTATAATTTAAAAATTACATCACTTACATAATTTAATATTAAAATTTCACACTTAAAATATTAGTAATTAATTTTTATTTTTATATAATACCATCTGCCTATACGAGAAATACCTCTAAATTCAGCTTTAATATGTACAAAATAACTCGAAAATGCTATATATTCTAAGAAGACTCAAACGTTAAAATGGTATTATTTTAAAATGATGTTATTTTATTGTTAGACTAAAACATTATATTGATTTTTTATTAAATAAATTTAATTGCAATCTCTAAAATTTGAACGCAGTTCTACAAAATAACTAATTAGCTAAAACTTATTTATTAATTTAAATTTACCTTTTTATTTTTGTTTACCATACATAAAATAGATAATTAATAAAAAGAAGAAAAAATATATTTTTTTCACAATGATTTCAATATTTTAATCATTATTAGAGATTTCACTTGATTACTTGTCAATTAAATAGATAGTCAAGATTAGATTTTTTAATTAGATTTTGCTATTAAAATATATTAAAAAAAATTAAAAGAAAACTTACAAGAAAAATAAACAAAAAATATCAAAATGGGCCATGATGAATGTATACAAAGCAAATAATTGTATGAAACCCATACTAGCTAAATAATAATGGTGATTTATATATTATTATAAAAAGGGATAAGATAGTAGCCAAGCCCTTCTCCACAAAGCCTATGTCTTTTACAATAAAACTTTTTATTAACTTAAAAATTTATAATCAAACAGAGAAAAAAAGAGGGGAAAAGAGTTCAAAAATAAAATAAAATAATTCCCCAAACCTTTTTTCTATTTTCAGTTTTTTCGCCAATTGGCTAAATGCTTTAGAGTGGGCCCATTTTATTATTTGGATATATGATATATCTCCTTAGTGTAGGAACCCCAAGGAGACATCACAATAGAAGCTGGAATTGCCACGTGGACCCCCTAAAGCTCCTTCTTTTTTTTATTGAAATTAAAAATGTAAAAAAAATGAAATTATTATATTATTTATTTATATAGTGGGCAGTCATTCCAAAATTCCACACTATAAATACAAGTCTTCTCTTTCATTTATCCAAAATACAAAAAATCAAAAACCCAGTAACCGATTTTGGCTGTTCAAGAACATTTATATAATTACGCTCCAAAATTCAAGAAATTCGATTCCTTGTTCCCTTTCAAAATTCAAGAAATTCAATTTCTTCGATGGCTGATTTTACTTCAGAATTGCAGAGTTTTAAACGTTCATTTCCATCTTTATTCGACATAATTGATCCAAATATTGAACCCACCACCATGAACCAATTCACTGAAATAAACCATACCATTATTGACAATTCAAACTTGAATAATTTCCAAACTTTCTTGCCTTTCTCTGGTGACAATTTCTTTAACCATCAAGCAGCAGAATTTCCTGGGAATTTGACAGAAAATTTTCCTGGTATTTTCCATCAAAACAATCAGATCAATGTTGTCCCAATTTCTCATCATCAGCACTCTTCTGCCACTCCTAGAAATGATCAAGAAAGTGAATTTCAAGAAACCAAGAAAAGAAAAGCAATGGATTTGTCAGAAACAAGCTCTTTGAACTCATCTCCACAAATTTCTGAATGTGGGAAGGGCAAAAATGTAATCAAATGGAAATGTTTTCTTGATTTCTATTTTCATTTTGGAGGGTTTCTTGAATTTTTTATTTTTAACATGGATTCGCAATCTCTGTTTCGTGATTTACAGAGTTCAAGAAGAGGAAAGAGAACAAAAAGCAAAGAAGAAAAGAAACCAAAAGAAGTTGTTCATGTCAGAGCTAGAAGAGGGCAAGCCACTGATAGCCATAGTTTAGCAGAAAGGGTGACTATTCAAGATTCCAATATATTTCGATACCCTTTTCAAAGAATTTCAAATTTATGTTTTACAAATAATGAATTAAATAAATAATTATTGGGCTAATTTTTTGATGTAATTTCTTGGTCAACAGGTAAGAAGAGGAAAAATCAATGAGAGACTAAGATGCTTACAAGATATTGTCCCAGGTTGCCACAAGGTAGAAAAAAAAATAAAAAAAATGTCAATCAGTTAATTATATTTTTTAGTTTAAAATTAAGGTAATTAAAATTTTCTTGCTAATATTCTTCTATACTTTGTTGATATTTAACAGACAATGGGCATGGCTGTAATGTTAGATGAGATAATTAATTATGTCCGGTCCTTACAGAATCAAGTAGAGGTGAGTTTAAATTTGACTAAAAATATTAAAATATTAAAAATTTTCATTTTATATATAATTCCTAAATTAACAAGTTTTTTTTTTTATATTTGAATATTCAGTTTTTATCGATGAAGCTCACAGCAGCTAGTACATTTTATGACTTTAATGCAGAGACAGATGACATAGAAACAATGCAGGTGCTTAAAGTATTATATATAGAAATAGGAAATGTTTTTCTTTTACAATTATTGATATTATTTATGATTATCTACAAAATTATATTTTTATTTAGAATATTAATTTGTTTTTTAAATTTATTGCAGAGGGCAAAAGCACAAAAGGCAAAAGAGATGAAAAGAGTGATGAGAGAAGGACATGGAGAACTGATAAATTATTTTCAACTAGCATGGTCCCTTTGACTTCAATTCTTCTTCTTATTATTATTACTACACAAACACAACAACAACAAGAAGAAGATTATCCATTTTCTCAATATTTTTCCATTTCTAATATATTTTCAATGGTTTCCATTTCATGTATACTTAGCACAAACAAGTGACAAATTATATATTTTTTCAATTAATCAAACCATGTGTGGGAATATATTCAATTATTATTTATAGAAATTGAGTCTCTTTTTAACTAATTTTCTTCCTTAATTAATTTACTTTTTAACATTTTGCTATCTTTTTTGGATTTTATTTTCATATCAGATTTTTCTTTTTAATGGGAGGGAAGGAGTGGGATTGGAATATTGAACTTTTACATTATTATAAAAAAAATGATAAAATTAAAAAAATTATTGAAAATACGAAATAAATTAAAAATAAGTGGACTGTACACTCGCAAATTAAATTTGTAAAGGGTGAATTTCACATTTACGTAAGTGAAGGTACATTACCTACTTGATACACTAAATAATTTACCTAGAAATTAATAACAATTAATTTGATCAATATTATTGTTCTTAAATACTAAGAAATATTGAAGTTGAATCTTGAGGAGATCCAGATTTTTTAGAAAAAATTAATAGCAGAGTTGACTGTCTAATATTAGTAAGAATTATCAAGAATATATATCATCTAGTGCATATAATTTTTGTAATAAAAAAAATTAATAACGCTACAATACTTAACAATATTGTTATTATATTATGAATATTATGAATATAAAAATTTATATTTAACTAAATATTTTTTTTTATTTATACCCTATTATCTTTATCAAGTTGATTCAATTTTAAAAATTCATTTTTAATTTTATCATAAACTGAAATTTTATAATAATAATAATAATAATGACATTTTCAGTTAATACGAAAAGAGAAAATGAAATTGACTTTATAACTTACTGTCTCACAATTTAATCTTTAGCTTCGAAAAAAATTAATTAGGCTACTCAACTTTGTGAATTTAGTAAACTCGATGCTAGTGCATTGCACAGTAATAAGAATAACAAAATATAAATAACTATAATAAATAAATATATGCATAAAATAATTTATAAATAAATTAATAATAAATTTTATTTTAAAAATAAAATATTTATTTTAATTTTTATGATAATTTCATTAAAACAATATGTTTGAATAGATATTTTTTTTATTTCATAACTTGACACTTTTATTAATAAAAAATAAAATCTACACATATTTTGTTATAAAAAATTATAAATTCTATAAAAAAAGGGAAAAAATAAAAAAAATAGTATTTCAAATAAATTTTTTAAATAGAAAAAAATATGATCGCAGAAGGATTTGTAATAATAGATTTATATTAGAATTATTATTGATATTAATATTATTATTATATAAATTATTAATATATAATTAATTTGTTAGGAAGGTTGAAAGTTACATATTTTATTGTTTAAATTTTTAAAAAATGATATAAATTAATCATTGTAAATAAATTATTAATTAAATATATATTTAAATAAATTATTGATGTATAATTAATTTATTAGGAATGTCAAAAGTTATATAATTATTTTTTAATTTTTAAATTTCTAATAATATATAAATTAATTATTATTATATATAAATTATTTAATTTATAATTAATATATATTATGAGGTTAATAGTCATATTTTTTAACTTTTTAAATTTTTAAGAAAATATATAAAATAATACATATTATTAAATTATATTAATATATAATTAATTTATATAAGTCTAAAAGCCAGAAAAATAATTCATTTAATTAATATTATGAAATTATATTAATATGTAATTATTTAATAAAAGATTAAAATTATAAATATAATTTATTAATTATTAAAAAATGAAATAGTATTTTTTAAAAGATTAATGACATGCAGCCTTAAAACATTTTTATTTTCTTAACTTTTATGCATATAATATAGATAAACTATTAATAATTAAATTGATAACTCGATTAATTAAATTTATAAAGTTGAAAAGTTTTAGTAACGTCAATTAAAATTTAAAATTAAATTAATAATATGACAAAATAAGTTTAAAAGTTAATTTAATTTTTTGACATTTTAAATAATATTTTTTTTATAATTTTGTTAATAATATTTAAAAGTACTGAAATGTTAATTAAGATTTGACTATATAAATCCATAAAATGCAATGTATATTTTTTTTCTAATACAAATTATAACGAAAAAGAGAATTGAATCTAAGTTTATTATATCAAGAAAATATGCATTTATTTTTAAATTGTCTTTTAATAAGCAGATATGATATATAATTTAATTGTTAATATGATATTTGATACTATTAATTAAAATTTAAGAGTTAAATTTAATTTATTAAATAATATAAGTCATAAAAATTTTAAATTGTAAATTTACTTAAAAGATAACTAACTTGCTACAATTAATATAAATTTTAAATTAATAAATTTAATTAATAATTTAAAATATTTAAATCATATATAGATTAAACATTATAAAAAAAATTTTAAAATTAATTTTTGGAGTTTGAGTGGTGATATATGCAGAACAACAAACATAATAGTGATGCTAAATATCATCAAAAACAGGATTAAGCATGAAATAACTTGATTAGACTTGAATACATGCCATGCCCACAAATTAAGTTGTGGAAATATGGACAAAATATTTTATGTAAATAAATGATTAATTTGAAATTTAATTAAGACATTAAGCCAATTATATGTATATCTTTATCAGCTTGCCGATTAATTATGTCGGCATTGAAAATTGATGGACATTGATTTCCATTATAGTCTTGGTGATACTAATTCAAATGATGTTCATGGCAGTCAATAACATCAGAGAACAAGATTGTTTGTTCACACAGAGCTCATTTTATGTGATTATGGAGTTGAAATGAAATGACTATAAAATTAGCATCTTCATCACTCAATTCTTTTAGAATAAATTATATGATATTCGTCATTCCAATTAATTGAATATCGACACATATCAATTGATATGTTAGTTTAGGTTGTAGATTTTAGTTTTTTTTTTTTAAATCAAAAACTATTTTTAGTTTTTATTTTATATTTTTTTAAAAATATATTTCATTATTTTTAAAAATTATATCACAATTATTAAAAAATAATAAATTTTTTTTTACAAAATAAAATTTAAAAATTGAATTTTACAATAATAAAAAACTTTTATTAATATAAAATATCTTATATAAAAAATATTATTAATATAAAATATTTTCTCAAAATCAAAATTCTTAGAACCATATTCTATAAATTTCTTATTTAGTGAGAAAATAATTTTTATTTGATTATTAAAATTTAAAATTTAAAGATATTACTAAATACATTTTGATTTTTTTTTCAAAAAAACTAAAATAAAAAATAATAAAAAACCTTCCCGAATAAAGTAAAATTTTAACTTATTATTTTTCACTTTTTATTATTAAATATTAGTTTTGATTTCAAATTCATAATTTTTTTTGTTCATTTATTAATTTAATGTGCGTGTTAAAGAATTATTAAAACTAGATTGGCAAATGAAAATTTATCGCATTTACAGATAATCAAATTTATTTATTTTTAGATTAATTAATCATTCATGCTCTGAATTTTTCTTTGAAAGGTACATGTCGACGCAAATTTCTTTATAGTTTTTAATTCCACGACTCGGAAATGATTTAATCGGTTTCAGGCTTTCGGCTATTTCATATTAGGTTTGAATTAATTCAGTTTTCCTTTCTCCTATATAAAAAAAAAATTATACTTTTGCAATTTTTCTAAATATAATAAACTTAAAATTTAGGTAATAAAAAATATAAATTTAAGGTAATAAAAAAATATATGCTAGTTTTTTCTTAATTAGATATGTGGGTTTTTTTATCGATAAAATAGGGATATTTATTAATTAATTTACACATTAATTAAAATTAAATTTATTTCAGGATTAATTTAAAATTTAATTTATGAAAATCTTAAAAATTGAGTTATGTTAAATAAAAAAAAATCAAACTCTTTACTTTCTTAAAGATTATTAGTTGTTAATTTTATATATGTTTATCCAAAATTATAAGGGAAGATAATATTTTTGATAATTTTAAAAAAGAAATAATAAATATTTAAATTTTTGATTAATTATAATATAAGAAAGAAATTAAATTAAGTACTAAATTATTAATCTAATGTACAGAACGTGAGTTACTTCACATTATGAAGAAAAACAAAAGAAAAGAAAATTAAATTAAATTTCATCAATCAAAATTATTTTTGAAGGAAAGGAGATAGCGCATATCAACTAAATTACATTTTGACCATCTATTCTAAAGACTTTTATTGCATGTATCATGTTAGACTTGCAATTAACTCCATTTCTTGCAGTTGATGTTTACATTTTACCTAGATCAAAATAAAAATTAATTTAAATAAAATTTTCCACATCTTAATCCAAACATATATATTTTAGGTTTTTTTTTAAAAAAAAATAATTTATTCATAATAAGAACTCTCAAATCATGCATGTACCTTACATGTCTAATGAATATTGAATAGTAAAACCTCTTCACTTTATTAGAACAAAACCTAATGTACAACACTGCTTCAAAAATGTACAATTAGTATAATAACGATAAAACAAACTTATATCAAATGGGATGGTTCAAAAAAAATAAAGAAAAGAAAAAATTTATATCAAATGGGAAGGCCCATGTTGTGTAGGGTCTTTATTCACTAACAAATAAATTATTGGCATCAACTTGAGAGGAAAAAAAATCCTTTCTGTCTATAAAAGCAAGAGTCTTACCAATACCAATCCAATTTGCAACTAACAATAAGGTAATATTTTTGTTTATTCTAAAAATTGGAATATAATTTATTTTTTGTTTAACACATAATAAAATTTTAAATTTTTATAACAATATTTTATATGTTAAAAGTTTTTTACTTTTAGTGAAAATGACATCAGTCTTTTTTAAATATAAATTTACATTAAATTATTTCTAAATGTTATTAAATCAAAGTAATAATAATATTTTGGATTAATTTTACCATTCATCTCTTAATTTTTTTTATTTGTACTATCAATATTTTCAAATTTTAATTTATTCTGATAAAATTCTCCTATTTTAATTTTTTTTTATTAAAATCTCTAACTCTATTTTTCACTCAAGAGATGATTACATGGACCCATGTGGTGCTATATGGAGCTACAAGTTTTAAAATTTAAAAAAAAATCATGTCATTTTCCCACACTCTAGCTAAAGATAAATATTTTTTTTTTCATACAATGTGGGAATATAACATAAAAAATTAATTCTTTTTTTGTTTGTATAACTTCACATAGTACTAATTGAAGTTCATGTAATAATCTCCTGATCAGAGAATTAAAGTTAAAAAATTTTATGAAGAGAAATTAAAATTTAGAAACATTAATTATACAAATAAAAAATTAGAAACAATTAATAAAATTAGCTCATAAATATAATTTTTGTTATCTATTTATATTAACTACGGTGAACTAATATATGTTTAAGAATATATATAATTACACGATATATCAATAGGGGGTAAAATTAATTAAAACAGCAACAAATTTTGTAATGAGAAGATTAAAGAAACAAAAGAATTGGATCCCACAAATGAGATGGATACTGCTTGAAATCTTATGGATGTTACCAATTCATTAAGTGAATGATTGGAGATGAGAAGTTTTTTGGTTTTTTAAATGTCTTTTGTTTGTGTCTTTATATAAATATAAATATATATTAGTATTTATAAATATGAGATAGATGCAATGCACCCAACAAGAAAAATGAGAGGCAAAGGGAGGACAGCTGAAATGGACCATAGCGTGCCCAAATGAGAATGGGGCAATGTGGGGTATTGAAATATATATGTATTTATTTATAATTATTAAAGAGAGGTTTTTAATTAAAGCCACTTTTGTTTCTCTTCTCCACTCAAAAATCTTTCTTTATTTTGACTCCCTTTTGACCAAATATATATATTCATGAATGAACAAAGAGGAAGAATAGGACTCAAATGGGGTCCCTTAGTTTAAAAAAAAAAAGAAAACTAAATGGATATATATATATATATATAATAGTGTCAAATATTCCAGATTTATGTGATGTTTTTGGAGAGGGAACTGTTAACTAATATGGGCAAGTTCAAGGATCCCAAGTTTTCTGTGGGCTCTTCTTCATTAGCTTTTGGAAGTGGAGGAGGTTGTTAGCTAGTCTATCTCCTTTTTTTTATTATTCATTTTTAAATTGTTTACAACTACACCAAAAGTGGCTCAAAAATCATATCCTGTTCATGCATATCATGATTTCCAAATCTTTTCCACTTAGCTTATTGAAAATCATCATAGAATTTGATTGGTTATTTCTTTATTTTTCTTTTATCTTTTATTTTTAAAAAAATTTATCTCCACTTGAAACTCTAATTTTCATTCTAAGCATAATTATAATATCACTTAAAAAATTAAAAATCAGAAATACGAAAAGTTGGATTGCTTTAAATTAATATGAATGAAATTTTTTTTTTCATCATTTTTGTGAAAGTATTAAAAAGAAAATAGCTACTCTTATTATATATAGTTTGCACTATACTTTAACCTATTAGATCTCCTATGAATAATAATAATAATAATAATAATAATAATAATAATAATAATAATAATAATAATAATAATAATAATAATATCATCTCAATAAACTATTGCGTCACTCTATTAAACAATCCTTATTATTGCTTCCTTAATGACATGGAAAAACAAAATAAAATTGAGGCTAGAAAAGGACATCTTTGTCAATTATTATTTTATTTATGTTTATTCATTATAAATTGTGTCAGTTTGTTTCTTAATATAGAACAATAAATTTTTTGAATGATATTTAATTATATTATTCATTATATAATATGTATCATCACATTATATAAGGATTAACAATTGAAAACCTCCTAATTTTGTCAAAAATAGAAGTGTCTAACTATTATTAAAATTTCACCAACCTAATTTTTGAAGCCTATATAAACCCATTATATTTCATTTGGAAGATCATCCTAAAAATTAGAGAATTTGAGAGTTTTAGAAAATTTGAGAGAAAAGCTTAAAAAAATAAGTTTGTAAAAAAATTTTGTGAAGAAAATTCTTGGGTAAAATTTTAGGTGTGGGTTGTGAGTTATGAGTATTGTAAATATTTTGAATATTTTCTCCTTTCAATAAAATAATCTATAGTAGGTCTAGAGATATAGACACAATTGGCCGAAATCCGTTATCAATTTTGTATGTGTACTATTTTTTATTGTTATTTCAATTCTCACTCATCTGATTTATAGAAAAATCTGCATAATTTTTTCAACAACTAGTATCAAAGCTGCTGGTTGATAATTTTGTCAAATTTCTAATTGCCAAAAAAGATTCAGAGGAAGTCAGATTTGAGTGGGAGTGATGACTATATACGAAGAAAAGGTAAAAATTAAAAAATTCGATGGTGTAGATTTCAACTTTTGGAAGATGCAGATTGAAGATTATCTGCATCAAAAAAATCTTTATCAACCTCTCTCTGAAAAGAAGCCAGATGATATGAAGGAAGAAGATTGAAAACTTCTAGATAGACAAGCTCTCGGAGTTATCCGATTAACGCTATCCCACAATGTTACTTTCAACATAGCAAAAAAAAAAATACCACGGCGGGTCTTATGAAGGCTCTCTTCAATATGTATGAGAAGCCATCGGCCTCTAACAAAGTTCACTTGATAAGGTGGTTATTCAATTTACGGATGATAGAAGGTGCATCGGTAGCTCAACATCTAAATGAACTCAATACAATCACAACTCAGTTGAGTTCAATAACTCAGTTGAGTTCAATTGGGATTGAATTTGATAAAGAAGTACGAGCATTAATACTTTTATCTTCTTTACCAAAAAGTTGGAATGCTATTGTCACAACTGTGAGTAGCTCGTCGGGAAGCAAAAAGTTAAAATTTGATGATGTTCGTGATCTGGTTCTCAGTGAAGAGATCCGATGGAGAGAGTCTAGTGAATCGTCAACCTCTTTAGTTTTGCATACAAAGTCAAGAGGAAGAAATTCAACCAAAGAAAATGGGAGTGACAAATCTAACCACTGAGGCAGATCAAAGGATAGGAGATCCAAATCTAAGAATTCCAATAATTCTCATAACTTGAAGACCATCGAGTGTTGGAACTGTAGGAAGATCGGGCACTATAAAATTCAGTGCAAGAGTGCATCGAAGGACTAGGAGGTGAAGGCAGAGGCAAATATTACTTCCACATTGGGAAAAAATGATACATCGACATGCTTTTTAGAGAGCAAAAAGGAGTCTTGGGTGTTAGACTCTGGAGCATCATTCCATGCTACTTCGCAAAAAGAATTCTTCTAGAGGTATGTCCCTAGTAATCTTAGAAAGGTATATCTTGGTGATGATCAACCTTGTGATATTATTAGTAAAGGTGTAGTGAAGATTAAGTTAAACGAGTCAATTTGAGAGCTGAAGGATGTCAGGCATATTCCTGCTCTAAGAAAGAACTTAATCTTAGTAGGGCAGTTGGCTAGTGAAGGCTTCACTACAATCTTTCATGGTGATGATTGAAAGATTACAAAGGGAGCAAGGACTATTGCTCGAGGCAAAAAGAGTGGTACTATTTACATGACAGCAGGGCATGTTATTCAATTGCAATTGCAGTAGGAAATGAAAATTCTAATTTCTGGCACCAGAGACTTGGCCACATGAGTGAGAAAAGAATAAAAATTATTCACTTAAATGGAAAACTTCCAAGTCTACAGTCAGTTGAGATAGATATTTGTGAAGATTGCATACTTGAAAAGCAGAAGAGGGTCAGCTTTCAAACAAGTGGCAAAATTCCAAAGAGGGAAAAGCTAGAGCTTGTTCACTATGATATTTGGGGACTAACGACAACTTCATTCATTGGTGAAAAATGCTACTTCGTGACTTTCATCGATGATCACTTTAGAAAAGTATGAGTTTACTTTCTAAAGTATAAGTCTGAAGTGTTTGAGACTTTTAGGAGATAAAAAGCTATGATAAAAAATGAGACAGGTCTGAAGATTAAAAGACTCAGAATCGATAATAGAGGTGAATTTGATGACATTATATTCAAGAAGTTCTGCTATGAGTATGAGATCATAATAGAGAGAACAGTGTCAGGTACGCCTCAACACAATGGTATAAAGAGCGTATAAACCAAAATTGACAAAAAGAGCCAGAAGCATTCGTATACAGTAAGGTTTACCGAAGCAGTTTTGGACAGAAATTGTTAACACAGTTGCTTACTTGATCAACCAAGGCCCATCGGTTCCATTGGAGTATAGAATACTAGAAGAGGTGTGGAGCGAGAAAGAGATAAAATAATCATATCTGAAAGTTTTTTTTGTTGCATAGCATATGTGCATATTAGTGATCAAAGTAGAAATAAGCTTGATCCCAAATCTAAAAAATGCATCTTCATCGGCTATGGTGATGATGAGTTTGGTTATCATATTTGGGATGATAAAAATAAGTAGGTGATTCGCAGCAGAGATGTAATTTTCAATAAAAAAAAGTGATGTACAAGGATATGCATAAAATTGATGCCAGTGATACAAAACAGAGTGAGCCAGTATTTACAGATATAGATGATATCTCAGATAGTCCGATGACGAAGCTAATTGTAGCAAGTCCTCAGCTAGAGGAACGCATTGGACAAAGCAGTGTGCAGCAGTTCGACACACGACAATCTCTTATTCCATCTCCTGTATTGAGAAGGTCTTCTCGGCCTCATGTGCCTAACAGGAGATACATGAACTATTTATTGCTGGCTGATGGAGGGGAGCCTGAATACTATGATAAAGTTTGTCACACTGAAGATGATAATAAGTGGGAGCTTGCCATGAAAGATGAGATGAAGTCTTTGATCTCTAACCAGACATGGAAACTAGCTGAGCTACCTGTTAGGAAGAAAGCACTTCATAACAAATGGGTGTACCGGGGTGAAAGAGGAGCATGATGGTTTCAAGAGATATAAAGCCCAACTAGTTGTCAAAGGATTCCAGCAGAAGTTTGACGCCTTTATGCACAAGGAAGGATTCCAGAGATGCAACGCCTACCACTGTTGCTACTTCAAGAGATATAGCTTCAGTTATATTATTTTACTACTTTATGTCGATGACATGTTAGTAGAAGGTTCAGATATGGAGGATATCAGAAGGTTGAAGTAGTAATTATCAAAGAAATTTGATATGAAAGACTTAAGTCTAGCAAAGAAGATTCTTAGAATGCAAACTACAAGAGATAAGCAGAAAGGACTTTTGCAGTTATCTCGGATAGAGTACATCAACCGTATTTTGTAAAGATTCAACATAGGTGACGCTAAGCTAGTCAGCACACCCTTAGCTAGTCATTTTCATCTCTCTAAGGATCAATCCTCTTAGACGAAGGAAGAGAGAGAACTCATGGCTACGATTCCTTACGTCTCAGCCATTGGAAGCTTGATGTACACAATGGTCTGTATAAGACCAGACATTGGCTATGCAGTGGGAGTTGTGAGCAGGTTTATGTCAAATTCAGGAAAAGCTCATTGGGAAGCTTTAAAATGGATTTTGAGATATCTAAGGGGCACCACTAAAAAATATTTATACTTTGGTAAAGGAAAGTTAAAAGTACAAGGCTACGTAGATGCAGATTTTGGAGGTGAAGTCGATCGCCAAAAAAGTACCACCGGTTATATATTTACTGTTGAAAATATAGTTGTTAGTTGGATGTCGAAGTTACAGAAGATTGTCACTCTATCCACTATAGAGGCTGATTATGTGGTAGTGACTAAAGTCAGTAAAGAGATGATATGACTTCAAGATTTGTTAACTGAGCTAAGATTCAAACGGGAGAAGAATATCTTATACAGTGATAGTCAGAGTGTGATACACTTGGCAAAGAATTCAACATTTTATTCTACAACCAAGCATATTGGACTACATTATTACTTCATCGGAACTCTGTTAGAGGATGAGATGTTAATACTAGAGAAGATCAAAGGAAGCAAAGAATCCAGCAGATATGTTGACAAAGACGATGGCTATTGAGAAACTGAAGTTGTGTTAAACTTTAGTTGGCTTGCAAGAGTAACAAAACTAAAAAGACCCATCGCACAGATCAAGGTGTGAAGACAGATTGAAATCAATCTTCAAGTGGGAGATTGTTAAAAAAATTACACCATTTGAAGAGTAAAAAATAGAGGTATATTTTTTTTTGTCAAAAATGGAGGTTCATTTTTTTTTATATCAAAAATGGAGGTGCCCAATTTTATCAAAAATAAAGGCACTTGGCCATTATTAAAATTTCATTAACCTAATTTTTGAAGCTTATATAAACCCCTTATATCTCATTTAAAAAATCATCCCAAAAATTAAAGAGTTTGATATTTTGTGAAGAAAATTTTTGGGTAAAATTTTGGGTGTGGGTTGTGAGTTATGAGTGTTGCAAATACTTTGAATATTTTCTCTCTTCAATAAAATAATCTGTAGCACGTCCAAAGACGTATGTATAATTGGCCGAACTTCGTTATTAATTTTGTATGTATATTATTTTTTGTTGCTATTTCAATTCTCACTCATCTGATTTATAGAAAAATTTGTGTAATTTTTTCAACAGTTGTAACATATACATGTATACATGCTATTTTAGAAAAAATGAACCTACGTTGAAGATTTACATAATTTATATCCTCTTTATATACTATCTTATGTTTATGAATTTATAAAAAGGTTTAAAAAAAAAGATAGGTCTTGTGCGCATGAAAAATGAGCCAATTATAAATTCATTTTTATTATTTTTTATATTCAATTCTATCTTAAAACATTCATTTTTATAGTTTTTCATACACAACTCTTATTTTTCACAACAAACTCACCACTAATATTAATATGAACGCTATTGACATTCTTCTTTCCTATTTCTTCTTAAGAACATTTACAGTAATATTTATATTTTTGCCTATAAATGTCTATATGAAATTAAAAAAGACAATAAACTTATCTCTCTTTCTCTGTTGTATCCGGGAGAATATTTGTATTCACTGCAAATAATTTTTAAAACCAATATTATCCTAACATGGCTAAGACTTACATATATAATTTTTTTATTATTTTATAACAAATATTTGATAAAATTGAAAATTAAATACTAAATTTGATAGCAAGGAAGTATATAATGCTTTAGATAATCTCCATTTAGATGATTCTAAATTTAGTTCTCTTGTCTTAGATTGTTGCCACTTAATAGCCAGTATTTTGAGTTGTAAAGTTGCTTAGACTCAAAGGCAAGCTAATAAGGTTACTCACTCTCTTACAAGGGTATCCTTATCTTATGTTAGTCTTTATTATTGGAGTCAATATCCTTCTTTTTTTATTTGATCTTATTGTTGAAAAATCTCATACGGAAGGTTATTAGAAATGAGTGAAAGGGGGAGAAAACCTTATTCCCCTAAAACATAAAATATGCATAGATCACTAGATTATTCAAATTAAATTGCAAAGAGCTAAATTGTGTACTTGACATCATCGTATATTGAAGCTGAAGACGATTTTGAAGTTTGTCGCCTTCCAGGGGATACACACTTTAAGTTTAGCGGAAGCACTACTGAAGGAACGTAATGTTCTCTCAAAATTGTTATGTTCCCCTGGAGACCACGACTCCTTATTTATAACTGATGATGATGATTTCTATTTTGGTCCTTCAACAAAACAGAAATTCTTATCGGTCTCTACACTTATAATCCTATTACGAGTAGGACACCTCAATAGTCAACAATCCTTATTTGATCATAACTTTAATTTGACTATTTTAATTTGACTGCAATACATATTTAATATTTAAATATATTTAGCCCACACTTATGATTAATTAGAGGATTAATTTTAACAATTTAAAATTAATTCTAACAATCTCCCACTTGGGCTAACATATATTAAATATAAATGTATATACCTTAATGAGCTCATAAAAGCAGTCATACTGAAGGTGCCTCAAACAATCTCGTCCATTGATTATATCGATAAAGGATTGAAGGGCCAGTCGCCACATTCATCGTGACTCAAACCACCATCAATCACATTACCAATACTCTCAAATGACATAGATCAATAATAGGAGTGTAGCATGGAAACTACATGTAATATGATCTAATCATGCCTGTTTCCAACTGGTCACACTTAATTGAGATCAACCACAAAAATAACACAGAGTGTAATAAACAAAAGTGAATACTTCATTTTCTGCAGAAACTGAATTAACATATCCAAAACCAAATAGAGCATTCAAAACATAATGAACAAAACTCCCACTGAAACTAAACATCCTCAAACAATATGACACCCATATGAGCAGTGTGCTCATGAAAGACTTTCGGTATCAATGCCTTAGTAAGAGGATCTATAATTATGGAGTTCGTTCTAACATGCTCTATGGATATCTGTCCACTCTGTATTTTCTCCATTTACAGCCAGAAACTAAATACCAAATAGCTCCTACTGTCATTAGAGAATCAAACTGCTGAATTAATGTCACACTTAAAACTTTATTAGCATTTTCAATGCTAGCCATAATGTGCAGCCCTGTGACATTCAGCAAAGTCAAAAAAAAAATTCATGATCAAATGTCTCATAGCATACTACAAATTCCAAAACCATGGAATGTAGTCTAATGTGGATCTTTTGCTACTCAAGACATTCGATAAAGTCAGAATCAGTATACCAAATGATCTCATACTAATCTGACTTTCTGTATGTGAGCATACGTTCCTTTATTCTCTGAATATATCTTAAAACCTTATTGGCTGCCTTCCAATGATCCATTTTTGGATCACTAAGATATCAACCTAACATGCTAATTATAAACACAATATTCAGATAAGTATAAACTTGAGTATACACCAGAATCCCAACTGCCGATGCATAGGAAACTGCTACATCTACTGAACCTCAAGTTCATCCTTAAAACACTGTATGAGACTAAACTTATCACCTATGATGATTATGAGTATAAATTGGTTTATATTCTTGCATACCAAACCTCTTGAGCATATTCTAAATGTAGCTCTTTTGTAATAATCCAAGAATACATCGAGAGTGATCTCGAAGTATCTGGATCCCTAATACAAAAGAAACTTTATCTAAACCTTTCATGCAACAAGACCTTACAGCTGGTAACAAAAAATTATGCTATCCACACATAAAACCAGGAAAATAAACCTACTCCCACTGAATTAGTGAAACACACAGTGATATACACAGTCCTCAATAGCATTTGTCTCAATACCAAATGAGACAACTACTTGATGGAACTAAAGTACCACAAACGAGATGCTTGCTTGAGCCTATAAATGGATTTTCTTAATTTGCATATCAGTAGCTTTGAGTTTCCTTATTCAAAGCAATCTGACTGCACCAAATAGATTGTTTTATCAATGTCTCCATAGATAAACACAATCTCAATATCCATTTGATGAAACTCAAGAACAATTGTGCAACGAGAGCCATGATTGTCCTAAAAGAGTCCTTCAATAAAACCAAAGAGAAGATCTCCTTATAGTCAATCCATTCCTTCTGAGTAAAGCCTTTAACTGCAAGACATGCTTTATATCTCTCCATATTACCTTTAGAATTATTTTTTATTTTTTTGGTCTTAAATATTCATTTAAAACCAATAGGTTTCTTTCCTTCAGGTAATGGGATAAGATTCCAAACTTTATTGTCTTGCATAAACTTAAACTCTTCACTCATTGCCTCAATCCACTTATGAGAGTTAGAATCCTATAGAAATACTACATAAACATCTAGAATAGCACTTCTCTTCTCTCTAATGGACCTATTTAAAGGCACATGTTCTGGCTCAAATTCTTAAGGTTGATGAGCTTGATCCTAATGAAGAACGGATCTTCAAACTGATGGGAAGTTCTTTAACATTGTCTTATATTGGATCTAGAATTGCTTCTAGAATAAGAGTGACACTACCACTCCAGAAAACAATGATGAGAATCAAAATTTTCTAACTTGATCTCTCCTCAAAGACAATGTTTATAACCTTATTTCCCCCCTCAAGCTCAACATCCTAAAGAATGTCATAATACACATCTCAATACACTAATATGGTAGTAGGAATATAAAATTTAGACCCTATGATCACTCAGAATAACCAATAAAGTAGCAGTTAACATATTTGAAGTCCAATTTTACCCTTATTAGGCCTATAAGGCCTAGCCTTAGCTGGATATCCCTAAGTATGAAAGTACTTAGACTACTTTGATTGGTACTTAATTAGAAAGATAGACTGCTATATTTAATGCTTTTTCTTAGAAAAGACTCTGATAAGGATGAATGACTAATCATACTCCTCATCAAATCCAAAAGAGTCTTGTAATGTCTCTCAGCATCACCATTCATACTGGTTATACCAATCATTGTGTACTGATGGACTATACCACATTTCTGTAGGAAAATAACAATTGGTCCAGAACGCTACGCACCTGAGCTATTAAATTTTGCCACAGTACTCACAACCACAGTCAGATGTAATAGATTTAATCTTCTTTCCGAGTTGATTTTCAACTTCAGCCTTATAAGATTAAAATAAAGCGTCCACAGACTTAGATTTTTCATGAATGAGATATAGGTACCTTTAACGTGAGTAATCATCTTATGAATGATATGAATTATCTTTGGTCATTCATGATGCTATAGAGAATAAACCACAGATATCCATATATATCAACTCTAAGATGACTGAAGACTTAATAGCACCTAATCTCTATGTTTGGTCTATTTTAACTTAGTATTCTTAACATAGAAATCCAAATCTGTGTAATCAAATGTATCTAGGATACCATTTGACACAAGATGTTATATTCTAGATTTGGATGTGTAATCCAAATATTTGTGTCAAAGTTCAGCTGAGTTATCCATATCCAGCTTTCCTTTGATATCTCTAGTACTCACATGCAGAGTTTCATTATAAGAAGCATTGACATTTAACGTATATAGATTATCATAAACATTTAAGAAACTAGTATCAAATATTTGAATCTATAGATAAAGTAAATTATCTGTTTCTAAATGAACAAGTAAAAAACAAATTTGTCCAAATAAGAAACAGAGACCAAATTCTATCTAAAAGATAGTATAACAAAAGTATCTATAAGATTCAAATAATATCCAGTTCTTAAACACAATCTAAAATGTTTTTATGTCTCTACTTCTACCAGTTTGCCATTTACTATATAGACGTATCTTTCACCGTCAATTGGTTTTCAGTAGTTCAAGTAACTCTACAATGAAACATTTATATGAATAGTAGCACTGTAATCCATTCAATAAGTGTTTCTAAATACTAAAGTTGAATTAACCTCATAATAAACCAAACAAGGTACTACCCTTCTTTATACGTCGCGTGGTGTAATTGGGACAGTCCTTCTATTAGCAGTCTTATTCTTCTTTTCACCTTTGTCCTTATCTGCTGAAGCAACCAAACGAGCATTCTCCCCTTTATTAGCCATCAACTAGATAGATTAAAAGGTCATCTGGTAAAACCAAATCCAGAGCCTTTAGCCTCTTGGCTATTTAGGACATGCTCAGAATATGCTCCCTAATACTACCATTGCCAGTATACCTAACGAAAATTAGATTGCTGAAAAATGTTCCCACTTCGACTTCATCACACTTGACATAGTCGCATTCCAGTTGGGCAAGGTAGTTCATAACATTATAGCTTTAGCAGAGTGGCTCCTCAAATATTTCTGGGATTCTTTGATGCATGATCACTGGACCCAAGCAAGATAAAAAATCTCTCACTTCTCATACTGAACCCTCTGAGCATCTTTGCTCTCTTCAGTAGGAGAAATAGGTTCATCCTTCCTAAATGCTAAGTCCAAATACATGCGTCCCAGATAAATCAACATGTTTGAATTTCTAAATCTAAGTTTAACCTCTAAAGAAAAGGTACACTAGGAGTTTATATAGCATATTAGCTAAATTCAGAGAAAAAGAAAAATAAAAAATTGTACGCTCACGATCCACAAATTATAAACTTGATTTTGAGTTTAAATAATGGAAACAAGATACCAGGCACAACGTTAATATTCTCATCTTTGGACATAAAATATTAACTGTAATTGGTATCTCACGCAGCAATCAAAATATTGACAATTAGTCCCGTCAGATAATAACCTTCATTTGGGCCGATATATTATCCACATGGATAAAGCCAAATAATTGTCACATATTTATTGAAACATGTGTATTCAAAACTCAGCCAGATAGCAGCCTTCCTTTGGGCCGGCATACTACCCGCAACGAATTTTAATACACCTGTTTAATATCCCAAATAAATTAATTAAAACAATAGAGGCCACTTTGGTGACTTATTGCTTCAATTAATTTATTATTAAAAATATTAGACACAATCAGGACTAAAATACCAAAATTTAAACTCAATTGAATTAAATTTTAAAATTAAATGAATTTTTTTTTACAATTTAATTGAAGATCAAATCAAAATTTTATAAAGATTTAATCAATTAATTAAAATCATTAACTGTGTTCTTCTAAACCAAAACGAAGAACAACGAAACACTGTTCACGAAACAGTTTCAAAACAAAATTTTTTTAATTAATTAATTACATAATTAATTAACCCAAAAATTAATTAATTCCAGAAAAAAAATCACAAGCAAAAATTCAAGTTCAGAAATTGATTTTTCCAGAATCAATTAAATAATAACAGTAATTTAATCCAAAAATAAATCAAACCAAAATTGATTTCAGATTAATAATTTTGATTTCAAATTAATTCTCGAAAATTACAATCACCGAATTAATTTTCTAGAATTAAAACAATAATTAATACCGCAATTTAATCGGAAAATCTAGCAACCTAGCATAGGGCTCTGATACCAATTGAAAGGGGGAGAAAACCTTATTCCCCTAAAACATAAAATATGCATAGATCACTATATTATTCAAATTAAATTGCAAAGAGCTAAATTGTGTACCTGACATCATCGTATATTGAAGCTGAAGACGATTTTGAAGTTTGTCGCCTTCCAGGGGATACACACTTTAAGTTTAGCGGAAGCATTACTGAAGGAACGTAATGTTCTCTCAAAATTGTTATGTTCCCCTGGAGACCACAACCCCTTATTTATAACTGATGATGATGATTTCTATTTTGGTCCTTCAACAAAACAGAAATTCTTATCGGTCTCTACACTTATAATCCTATTACGAGTAGGACATCTCAATAGTCAACAATCCTTATTTGATCATAATTTTAATTTGACTATTTTAATTTGACTGCAATACATATTTAATATTTAAATATATTTAGCCCACACTTATGATTAATTAGAGAATTAATTTTAATAATTTAAAATTAATTCTAACAATGAGTGCATGAGGCTTAGCCTGCTGGCTAGAGTTCGTGATTTTTCACCTTTATGTTATAAGCTATTTCTTTTAATAATATAACTATTTTCTTGATTTAAAAAAAAAGAAAAATTAAATACTGAAAATATGAATATTTAATTTTAAATATTAAATAAAATAAGTGATATGATTTTTAAATAGTAAAGAATTTAAAATTTTAATTATTACTTATTATATTCAGAACTTAATTTAAATCAAAATTTTGAGTAATTATTTCAAATGATTTTTAATATAAACCTTTTAAACGTAAATTATCAAATAATTTAAATAAATAAATAAATAAAAATTTTAGTCATAAATACTGAATGAACAGTGCAAGTAAGCCTAACAATGATTTCCTTCTATCTCAAATAGGAGATGATGACTGAGAAAATAAAGTCAAATTCTTTAATTCTAGTTTTTTTTAAGTTTAATTGACGAAAAACTATAAGATTAAGGTTATAATAATAATTTATTAAAAACAAAGAACTAACGACAAATTAGAAAATCCTAAAAGTCTTTTTTTTTTTTGCTTTCTTTTATTTTTTTAAACAAAAAGTATAAGGCTGATATAAATTTTGCCTATATAACTTTTTTTTTTTTAATTTATCGATGATGAGTATAAGGCAGATATAAATTTTCCTATATAACCTTTTTTTTAATTGACCGATGATGAGTCTGTTTCGCATTATGTTTCTTTCAATAAAATGAGTGTTTTAACCTTTTTTCTTTTTATGAAATTAGTTTTATCTATCCGAATAAGATTTTTTATTTCTCATTATATTTCTTAACTTTGGCATATTATATTAATATGGATTTATGGTGTGTATATTGGAGATCTCTATTAATTGATTAACTCTTCAAATTTCATACTACTATTTCTATTTAATCTATATCACGGTGAAAAATATTTTTACATAATCAATTAATTACTAATAACAGGCGTATATTTATTGTATTGCCTTTTCTCAAATGAAAAATTAGGCATGCTCACAGTTTGATTAACCAAACCGTGAGGATAAATTTTCTTTTAAACTTAAATTAAAATTTAAATAAACGGTTAATTGATTATCGGCTAACTGTGTATAAAATGAATGATTAACTATTATTTTTAGTTTTTAACCGTTATACTATATAATAAAAAATAAAATTAAAATGTAATAAATTTTATACATATTTAATATAAAAATTAAATATATTCATTGCAAAAATTAATCTTAACACAAATACACAATTAAAATATAAAATCATATTTTAAATTCAAATGCAATCTATCAAAATAATTTAATATATATAATTTATAATTTATTTATATAATTTATAATTTACTCTATAAAATTTATGTATATAATTTATAATTTATGTATAATATTTATAATTTATACACAATTTATAATTAATATATGTAAATTATAATATAATTATAAATTTATAAATTATTTATATATTTAAGATATATAACTTATGGTTAACGGTTCAGTTTGGTTAATCGAACCGAATAATTTTTTAACAATAAAAACTAAAATTAAAAATTAAAAAGCTAATCCTAAATTATTGGTTTGATTAACCATAAATTTTGATTTAATTGATTTTTTTGGGCACTCTAAATGAAAATTATATATACCCTTTTAAAAAAGTAACATTTTATAATCTAAAAGAAAAAGGAAAAAAGGAAAAGGAAGTCTTGAATTGTTTAAGTCACTAGACAATTTTCCTTAAATTATTTAAATTATGGTATAGGGATAAATAAAAAATCTGTAAAAGTTAGTGTATATGTAGGACTATAAATGAGCCAAGCTATTCGAGCTCGGTTTGAGTCTTGGCTCGATAAAAGCTCGTTCAGACTCGAGCTCAATTTACTTTTTTATTAAATGAGTCAAGCTCAAGCAAAGAAATACTCGGCTCGTTAGCTCGTGAGCTGGCTCATTTAAAAAACTTATTAGTTAAGCTCGTAAGTTAGCTCATTTAGTTTATTTAATTAAAAAATATATAATTTAATTTATATATATTAAACAATGTATGTGAATATATTAATTTTTTGACTAATTTAATGTATATAATTTATTAATATATGATATATATGATAAATAAATTAAATAATATACAATATAAAATAAATTAGTAATTTATAATAAAATATAATATTATAGTAATATAATATTTTAATTTTATAATTATAATAATATTGTTTATATTTTATAAAAATGTTAATTTTAATATATCTTTTATGAAAATATAAAAAATGTGAATAAAAAATAAAAATTGAAATAAGTTCATCGAGTTCGTTAAATTTATTTAAATCAAGCTCGAGATATATGATATATGAGCTGGCTCGATATAAATTTGGGCTCGGCTAGGCTCGATTCGAGTTCAAGTTCGAACTCGACTATTTTATAACGAGCCAAGCTTGAACTTTTTAAAGTTCGGCTGGGCTCTGCTCGGCTCAATTATAGCCATACGTATATGTATATAATAAAGTAAATAAATATAAAAATTTTATTTTTAAAGAAAAAAAAAGGTATATTCATTCTGCTTCCACTTCATCTTTAAGTGAAATGCAATTTTAGAAATCTCAATCCAAAATGTATACTGTCAAAGTCATCAATCATAGCCAAACTATATTATAAAAAAAAAATTCCCAAAAAGAAAGTAAAACATAAGATAATGAAAAGATAAATTGATACATGAAAGTTATGTTTATTTGATTGGTTGATACCTTTACAGCAGAAATTTATAGCTTAATTTAAGGATATATATATATATATATATTATAATAATAGAAAATGCAACGAAAACAATAGCAAATATAATCTAGATTCTACACTCTAAAGGAGGATTTTTTTAACATCTAAAAATTAAAGACAAAACGCTTCTCAAATCAAACCATAAAAAAATAACTAATGAAACATATATATGTATATATATATATATATATACACACACACACATATATTGTAGAACAATCAATTGACAGTACATAATTAGGAGAAGCTTTCTTAATAGGAAGGATATGGAAGAGAGAGGGAAAATGATATAAGCACTGGAAGAACAAAGATCCCACTTCTTCAAAGTTTTTTATTTATTGAAAGGGGCAACTTCACCTTGAGTAGAACTTAAAAATACCATCCACTATAAAAGACATACCAAAGTATGTATATTCTTTAAAAATCTTCTTGATTAACTTTTTAAATAAATAAATGTAGCAAAAAACTTACTACTATGCACTGGCGGATGCAGAATATCAATGAATGGGGGCTTAATTTTTATAAAAAAAATTTATGTAGTTGGTCTATGGTCGGTAGGAGTTTCCTCATCGATTCTTCTTGTTATTTTGTCTTTTGTCACCACACCCATATTTATAGTGGCAGAATAAAAAATTCATCAATAGAGGGCTAAATTTTTATAAAAAAATTATAAAATAATTTACTATAAAATTGAACATTTAATATTACATTAGTTCAATAATTATATACTATTAGATTAATTACACATAGAGATATTAATTGTATTCTATAACTTTATATATTTTAAAAACGTTACATAATAATTTTATTTTTAATTTTTAAAAAAATATTTTTTTTGCATAATACACAAGCAGTCTATTATTTATGTATATATGAATTTTGACAAAAAATTTATAAATTAAAATAAAATTCATTTAAATTTACATACATATAAATTTTATATATAATTCATATATATATACATAATTCATATATATATATATAATTCATTTAAATTTAAATATATAAATAAATATATATAAATTCATATATATATATATATATGTATACACAAACATTTATATATATATATGTGTGTGTGTGTGTGTGTGTGTGTAAATGCTTGTGTATACATCGAAGGCAAAATTTAAGAGAAAAATATATAAAATATGATGATAGATTTAAAAACATATAAAATCATAAGAAAAACATATAAAATCATAAGAAAATTGAATAAATAAAAGAAAAAACTAAAATATGATGATATATTTATGACAGTAAAAGAAGAAGAGGAGCTCACACTAAGGAGAAAGAGAAAAAAAAAACTTGGAAGGAAGGAAATTTTTTTTTTTAATTTAATAGTTTTTATGGTGCAACCATCAATAATAACATTCAAACCATGAATCACATTCTTACTAAAATATTTAAAAACAAAAAATGGACTTGATTTTGGGCCCATCAACTCATACTGGATTTATTTTTAGGCCCAAGTCAACATATACTAAATAATTAATAAAAAATAAATTACACTATTTATTAACTTTTTTTTAATTCATAGGAGGGATTTAATCCATGGACTACACAATAGGGGGTAGTCCTCCCCTATCAACACTCATCACAAGGATGATCAACACTCACCACAAAGGTGACGGAATAGGGAATCGAACTCGTGACCAACTGGACACATCACAGCGAACTAACCAACTAGGCTAGGCCCTCAACCCCTATTATCTTTTAAATTTACTATTATTTTTACTGGTTTTTTTTTCTCATTTTTAATTTTTTTACTTTCACAGTTTTTTTATATTTTCTATTTTCACTTATACGGTTTTTCGGTATCTCCATCATCATTTTTTTTCCTTTTTTCTTGTTGTCTCTTCTTCTTATTTCCCTTTTCTCTTTTTTCCATTATATGAATTGCATTTGTTTTTTTTTTTTCCATTATATGAATTGCATTTGCTGTTTAAGATCAAACACCTGAAAATAAATTAATTTCTTTCATTGAACACCTTTTAAGATCATGTTCTTTATCCACCTATTGCTTAATACAAGCATTTTGCACTATAAAACAATGTAATCATTTTACCATTGTGTCTTTATTAGTTTTTCCTTAAAAATTTATGTATATGTAAATGTTTTATTTTTTTTATTAGTTGTTTTCATTTTGTTTTTTAGCTGTAACACTATACATATTTAATAAAATACTTCAAAAAAAGTTTTTTTTTTAATTTTTAGTTTTTCATCATATTTAATAGATTATATGCAATAAATATAATATATAAGCATATAATATCCTAAAAAGAAATGATTTTTCAAATTAATTTTTAAATTTTTTGAGTGTACTTATTTATTTTTGTTGAAATTATAGGGTTGAATATGTTATAATGGGTGAATAATAATCCATTAATTTATTAATTAAAAGTTATTAGTTAATTTAGATATTATTTTTTAGAATCCTCCTAAGAATTGAATATTCTTATTATAAAATTAAAAACTAATATATGTGTTCTACGAGGAAACAAATAATATCCTCTTACAACGTGAATTATTATTTTTCTTTCTGTGTTAAAAACTGCATTATCCTAGTTTAATTAAAGATATCTAGTTCAATTCTCTTAGTATATTGTTATATTAAAATTTAATAGAGAAAACTTTATTATATTTGTGATCTTACCCTACCAAAACCTAAAAGAATGAGATTGCGCAAAAAAAAAAAACATTATCCTATGTGAATACTATGAGCGCAATTAGGGGTGTACTGGGGCCGAGGTTTCGGGCTGCAGTTTTGTAGCCTGTGGCCCGACCCGAAGCTTGATCTGGTCGGGCCACTTCGGGTCTGACCGGGTTTGGGCCGGGTTGGGCCGGCCCGATTTTTTAAAAATTAAAAAAATATTTTTTTTTAAAAAATTTTAATAAAATTTACTTATAAATATTATTTTAAAAATTTATTATACTAAATTATATCTAATAATATATAAATTATTATATCATTTTTTATATATAATATTAAAAAAAATAAATTATTAAAATATAAATTTAAAAAAAATTAAAAAAATATAAAAAAAATTAATATCTCGGGCTGGGTCGGGCCGGCCTGAGATTTTTTATTGAGGCCCGTGGCCCGACCCTAACATTGGTTCGGGCCGGCCCAACCCGGCCCGAAACCCTTTTATGCCGGGCCGGGTTGGTCGGGCCACGGGCCCAATGAACAGCCCTAAGTGCAACGGTGAAATTAGTGTGAGATTCTTAGACAATAAAAAAAAAGATATTTCTCTGCATTTTTTTTGGCAAGTAAATTTATTTTATTACCAAAAAGAGTTGTACAGCAGTATCAACAATTAAAACAATAAAGCCTCACCAATCAAAGAGCTCTTACATTCAAGGTTATGCACAGCTGCAATAAGCATGAAAGAGCAACTCCCAAAAAAACTCGTACAACACAACACTCGGCTACAAAAAAAAAAAAAAAAAACAAACAGTATCCTTACCCAGCCAACATCATCAGAAAAAAAAAACGAAATCATCAAGCAGTAGCACTAGCTAACCAACAAAAACACCTTTAAATCACTCTTTAACAACACCCTTTTCGCACACATCACCATCTGCAGAAAAACCAGCAAACAGAAACAAACACATCCTCATCAATATATAAACAGTACTTAGCAGAGTTAATTCCAGCCGCTCCATCTACTATCCACAAGTAAATTATGAGAAGCCATACTCAGTCTCATAGCATGAGCAACATTATTACACACTCTTCTCGGATCCTCAACAACTTGCTGAAAAGCCACCGTATTCCTTTCCCTTCATAACCAATATATCATAGCAAGGAAAGCTGACCTCTTCAATTTAGCTTTAAAACTGTTTCCAATGGCTTTCCTACTAAACCAGCTTACTTCCCTTCTCCAAGTCAAAGCCTCCCTGTTAATATCACAATTCAACAGCACCTGACACCAGATTGACTTACTAAAAGGCCACTCAAAGTACAGGTGCTCAACTGTCTCTGAGCTTAGATTACACAGATAGCAAACATCATTATCCACAATATTCCATCAAAATAATCTACTTTTCCCAGCAAGTTTATTCCAAACAGCCAACCAACATATAAAACTATGCCTTGGTGTATTTCCTTTGCCCCATATCAGCTTCCCCCCCATGTTACAAACTCACCTTTTGATCGCAAAACCTCCCAAGCACTTTTAATCGAGTATGTGCCTGATCTGTCAGGCTTCCAGGCTATAACATCTTGAACTCCCTCTTTAATGGAGAACTTTCTAGCTTCCTACCAAGCATTATCTGTAACATCATTCAATGAATCAGGAAGAGCCCATCCCCCACCTCTCTAGACTTCCTTAGCTTTAATTCTCCTAGGAACCTCAGTATCCGCAATATCCAAGGCTGAAAATTTATCCACAAGACTTTCATCTTTTAACCAAGGATCATCCCAAAAAGACAAATCACCAGCCTTCAATTGATAGCTGAAAAATGGCTTAAGCTTCCCTCTTAGATCAAGAATATGCCTCATACCCAGCTTGCATCAAAAGGCTTGGTTATGCCCCAATAACACATCCTTTTCAACTTGTTCTCAATCACCCAAGTTGCCCATAACGATTTTTTAACACAAAGAAGCTCAAAAACTTGCTTACCCACTGCAGCCATATTCCAAATCCCCAACTCCTTAATTCCTAAACCTCCCTCTCTATCTTGGGTTTACACACTTTACTCCAAGCTACAACACCTTTCTGGTTCAACTCAACACTCCTTTCCATAAAAAATTTCTACACCTTCTATCTATCTCCTTCACAACAGCTTTAGGTAAAATAAACATGCAACACCAATAAACTTGCATGCTTCTAAGGATAGAATTAATTAACTGCACCCTCCCTGCATATGAAAGAAATTTCACCGTCCAACAGTTAATTCTAGCTGTAACCTTCTCAATAAGTCATTCACAATGATGCTTTTTAATACCAATAGACACCAAAGGAACTCTTAAATACTTAACCGGCAAGCACTCTTCCCTAAAATGAATCAGCTGAAGAATTGAAAGTTTAACCTCATCATTCACACCACGAAAGAAAATTGAACTTTTAGCATCATTTATTTGCAATCCCAAGACCTCTTCAAAGTGCTTAACCACACTAATCATCCAATTTACAGAAGATTGATCCCCATAATAGAACATCAGCAAGTCATCTGCAAAGCACAGATGATTTGGGAGCCCTCATGATATCTAAACTCCCTAGGAATCCTGTAACCTCAAAGCTCTAGAAAAGTATTCCATGGCAATTACAAAAAGAAGGAGAGACATATGATCTCCTTGCCTCAACCCTTTTTTACCTGGAAAGAGCCCCTCAACCGATCCATTCACCATCACAGAAAAAGATGGAGACCTCACACACACCATCACCCACTTTATAAACTGCTGTGGGAATCTCATACCAATAAGAACCTTGATAAGTACACAATTAATGATATTTTATTCTCATTTCTTAATATGATTATTATCAAATTGAGTTTAATTTGTTTGTTCAAAGTGCAATTTAAGGATAATTTCAGGAATTCTCGATAATTTGAGGCTTTTGGTCATTTCGGAGCAATTACGGATGAAAGTAGAAGAAAAGAGCAAAATCTGTCAATGGACACGCCCACGAACACAGGCGTGTCGTTAGACGTGCCCTTGTTACTGCATTCAATGGCTATGACACGTCCAGTTGTATGGGCGTGCTAATGATCGTGCCATTTACCCAAAGTCACAGTAGCTGCGACACGCCCAGGACCATGGGCGTGTCAATGAGCGTGTAATTCATCCAGACTCACAGTAGCTGTCACACGCCCGGTACCACGGGCGTGCCAAAGAACGTGCCTTTTATTCAGACTTACAGTAGCTGTGACACGCCCAGTAACACGGGCGTGTCAGTGGACGTGCCTTTGGTTCAAGATCACAGTGCCTATGACACGCCCAGTGACATGGGCGTGTCAGTGGTCGTGTCACCTGTCGAAAAGTGAGATTCTTTGCACTGATTGGGGAATAAGTGGGGGACAACAGCTGGCCTTTGTCAAAAAGAAAGAACAAGAAAAAGAGAGCTTGCCTAAATCAGGGAAAAGAGTGATGAACCAAGAGAAAGTGGTAGACAATGGAGGGGTTTAGTGAGCTGGAGGAATTTGCTGGAGATTTGGGGGGAAATAAAAAGAGAAGAGAGGGAGGAGAACAACAGTTTTTGCTGGAACATTTCTGGAAACAGAAAAGAAAGAAGAGGAGGAGGAGCTATCTGCTGGAGCAAGGAGAAGGGTCTTGAGCTGAGTTTGAAGAAGGATCCACATCATATACAAACCCTAAACCAAGAATCAAGAGCTCAAGTGAAGAAATACAGATTCACTGCCATGAATTGTTTGGTTTCTCTTACTCATTTATTTTGCTCTGTTTTTCTAGCTTTGAATATGAACTAAATCCTTCTCTATCTAGATGTTGATGAACCCTAGCCAATTTGTATGAAGTGAACAATTATATTCAGTTGAATCAATTAATTGAGTTGTTTTATTCTTATGATACTTGTTGTTAATTCCAATTGATAATAGCATGCTTATTGATTGGTTATTATTTTCATATTATTGACTTGAGAAAGCTTGATCTGAATTGAATACTCATAAGGATTGAGGATTGATTGGGGTACTAGAGATAGACCTACAAGATCCTTTGGTTTATAGTTCCTTGTACTTAATGCATGACCTATTTAATTGTGTTTTGAGAAGAGATTCCGGCACTCTACTTAGTAATTAGGGATTAATTCGCTCGAGAGAGGTTTTAGTCTAAGATAGAGGAATGCCAATTCGATTCGATTAAATAGTTTAGCTAAATGGATTGTTCATAAATATTATTGAGGCTAGGGGGATTCAATATCTAGATAGTTCTATTAATATCATTATAAATCTTTTGTGCATAGCATTTAATTTCCTTTCATTCATTAATTAGTTGATTTTAGTTACAACACATCACACAACTATTAATTCGCTAAACAACGATTAAGATTTGCACTAGTACTTGGCCTTGTCCCTAGAGGAATGACATTCACTCACTATTATATTACTTGAGCGACCCGTGCACTTGCGGTAATTGCATATAGCATACAGCACGCATCAAGTTTTTGGCGCCGCTGCCGGGGACAACGGTTTCAATATTAGTAATATAATTAAGATTGTTTATTTAGTTTTCTTTTTTTAATCGTTTTTAATTTTGGTTCTTGCTGGTTTACTGTCATTGTAGGTATTTCTTATTGTTTATGACCAGATCTAGCTCATCCCAACTACTGGAGTTAGACCCAGAACTAGAGAGAACGTTGAGGAGAAAGCAAAAGGAAGAAGAGGAGGCAGATCTGGAAGACGTAAGTTCAAGAGTAAATCTGGAAATTGAACAAGAAGAAGTATTCGAAGTGATGGAAGGAGCTGGACCAAGAACGATGCAGGAATTTGCTAAGCCCAATTTAAATGGGGCTGAATCGAGTATCCGGAGGCCGACAGTTGCTGCAAACAACTTCGAAATTAAGGCGAATGTGATTCAAATGGTGCAGCAGACTTGTCAATTCGATGGGTTCCCTGATGAAGATCCTAATGCACATCTTGAGAATTTTCTGGAGATTTGTGACACATTTAAGATAAACAATGTCTCAGAAAATGCAATTAGGCTGAGGTTGTTCCCATTTTCTCTCAGAGACAGACCAAAGAAGTGGTTGAAATCCTTTCCTCCAGGAACTTTTACCACCTGGGCCCAATTGGCAGAAAAGTTCTTAGAGAAATACTTTCCACCATAAAAAACTGCCAAGTTGAGGAATGACATCTCATCCTTTTTGCAACAAGATGGTGAGACTCTCTATGATGCCTGGGAGAGATTCAAAGATTTACTAAGAAGGTGTCCTCATCATGGGCTTCCACTATGGCTCCAAATTCAAACATTTTACAATGGATTGAATTATGTAAGTAAACAATCCATTAATGCAGCAGCTGGTGGTACCATAAACAACAAGACACCTGAACAAGCAAGGGACTTAATTGAAGATATGGCCATCACCAATTATCAATGGCAAGCCCCAAGAGAGTAAGGAAAGCTGAAGGCCATGGGATCACACCAATTGGATCCAATGGTGGCATTGACAGCCCAATTAGAAGCATTGAATAAGAAGTTTGATTCTTTGGCTTCTTCTTCTTCTGGGAAAGTTATGCAGGTAATGTCTTGTGAATGGTGTGGAGGTGGACACCAAAGTCAAGAGTGCCAAAGTGGCAACATGTTTGTCAAGCAAGAGCAAGTAGATTATGTTGGGAATATGCCAAGGCAACAACAAAATAATCCATACAGCAACACATACAATCCAGGGTGGAGGAATCACCCAAATTTCTCATGGAATAATCAAAATAATCCAAGACCTCCCCCTGGATTCCAGCAACCCCAACATCAACAAGTTGCCCCTCCAAGAAAGAGTAGTTTGGAGGACATGATGGAGAAATTTATAGCAGCTTCTGAAACAAGGTTTCAATCAACTGAAACCACCCTTAGAAATCAACAAGCCTCCATTCACAATTTGGAGAATCAAGTGGGGCAAATTGCCAAATTGCTCAGTGAGAGACCACAGGGAAGTTTACCTAGCAACACTGAGGCAAACCCTAAAGAGCAGGTTAAGGCAATTACGCTAAGGAGTGGTAAAGAGATCAATGAAGATGTGGAAAAGAAAAGGGCTGAAGAGCAAGAAAAAGAAAAAGAAGATCCTCCTACCACTTCGGGAGAGAAAGCTGCATTTGAAAGTGAAAGAGAGAAGCAGCCACAAGCAAGCAGCCCCAATTTGAAGGAATACCGACCTAGAGTGCCCTATCCGGCAAGACTGAATAAGGACAAGATTGATGCTCAGTTCGGTAAGTTCCTTGAACTTTTCAAACAATTGCATATTAACATTCCATTTGCTGAAGCTCTGTCACAAATGCCTAAGTATGCTAAATTTTTGAAAGATATCCTTTCTAGCAAAAGGAAACTTGAGGAAGTATCTTTAGTGCATTTATCTGAAAAAAGTTCAGCAATTTTGCAAAGCAGATTACCTAAGAAATTAAAAGATCCAGGTAGTTTTACCATTCCATGTTTTATAGGTAATCTTGAGGTTAAAAGTGCTTTAGCTGATTTGGGGGCTAGCATAAGTGTTATGCCCTATAAAATGTTTAAAGAGCTAGGCATTGGTCAACCTAAACTAACACTCATGACCATCCAACTTGCCGATAAATCGGTAGTCCACCCTCGTGGCATAATAGAAGATGTGTTGGTAAAAGTCGGGGATTTCATTTTCCCCAATGATTTTGTTGTCATTGATATGGATGAGGATGCAGATGTTTCGCTTATTCTTGGTAGGCCATTTTTAAACACAGCCCGTGTCCTTATTGATGTTCATGACGGCACATTGACTTTGAGAGTGGGTGATGAGCAAGTTATTTTTAGGATACATGATGCCATGAAACATTCACTTTCACTTGATGAGGCGAAATCATGCAATGTTGTTGTTGAGCATGAGACCGTAAATTGTTTAACTAACATTGTTTCCAAGGATCCCCTTGAGTTGAGTTTATTGCAGGAAAATATTGAGGGTCAAGAAGCAATGGAGTAGCTTGCTTTTCTTGAAGCAAGCAAATCATTCAAATGCAGGGCATATGAGACCATTGAAATGCCAAAGGAAGAAAAGCCAAAACCATCGGTGATTGATCCACCCAACTTGGAACTGAAGCCTCTTCCGGATCACCTTGAGTATGGGTTTTTGGCAGAGAAAAAGAGATTGCCCATAATTCTGAGTTCCCACCTATCTTCTAAGCAGAAAGAAAAACTCATCCAGTTGTTGTAAAAGCATAAGCAAGTGATAGCTTGGAAGATAGCGGATATAAAGGGGATTAGTCCATCCTATTGCACTCACAAGATACTAATGGAGGATGAATTCAAGCCAGTAGTGCAACCACAGAGGAGGCTAAACCCAAAGATGAAAGATGTAGTTAAGGCTGAAGTGATAAAACTACTTGATGCAGGGATTATATATCCGATCTCGGATAGTTCTTGGGTGAGCCCAGTTCAAGTAGTACCGAAGAAAGGAGGGATGACTGTGATCTCTAATGAAAATGATGAGCTGATTCCAACAAGAACAGTTACCGGTTGGAGGGTTTGCATTGACTACAGAAAATTGAATGATGCAACTAGAAAGGATCACTTTCCCTTACCCTTCATTGATAAGATGTTGGAGAGGTTATCCGGCCATGAGTACTACTGCTTTTTGGATGGCCTTTCAGGTTATTTCCAAATTCCCATTGCATCGGAAGACCAAGAGAAGACTACATTCACCTGCCCATATGGGACATTTGCATATCGAAGAATGCCATTCGGGTTGTGTAATGCACCTGCAACTTTCCAAAGGTGCATGATAGCAATCTTTGATGAGCTAATAGAGGATATTATGGACGTGTTTATGGATGATTTCTCAGTCTATGACAGCTCATTTGAAAAATGTTTGGAGAACCTTGAGAGGGTCTTGAAGAGATGTGAGGAAACCAATTTGGTGCTTAATTGGGAAAAGTGTCATTTCATGGTTCAAGAAGGAATTGTGTTGGGACACAAGATTTCGAGCAAGGGCATTGAGGTGGATCGGGCAAAGATAGACATTATTGAGAAGCTACCACCACCCACATCTGTGAAAGCCATCA
This sequence comes from Garcia nutans, assembly GCA_947685225.1. Lineage (NCBI taxonomy): Eukaryota > Viridiplantae > Streptophyta > Magnoliopsida > Malpighiales > Euphorbiaceae > Garcia > Garcia nutans. Next base: position 52,305,675 of record CANTUV010000011.1, read on the forward strand.
GAAGTTTCCTAGGGCATGCGGGTTTTTATCGAAGGTTCATTCGAGATTTCTCTAAGATAGCCCGTCCATTGACAAGACTCCTTGAGAAGGATGTCGATTTTGTTTTTGATGAGGAATGTCTGAGAGCATTCACGACCCTAAAGGAGAAATTGACCCATGCTCCAATCATGGTAGCTCCTAATTGGAATCTACCATTTGAACTGATGTGTGATGCAAGTGACTTTGCAGTAGGAGCAGTCTTGGGCCAACGCAAAGAGAAGTACTTTCAGCCTATCTACTATGCGAGCAAGACCTTGAACGCAGCTCAAGCCAATTACACGACTACAGAGAAAGAGCTGCTAGCTGTGGTTTTTTCCTTTGACAAGTTTAGATCATATCTAATCTTGTCAAGGGTGATTGTGTATACAGACCATTCAGCTTTAAGGTACTTATTCGTGAAAGTTGACGCTAAACCTAGACTAATCCGATGGGTTTTGTTGTTGCAGGAATTTGACTTAATAATTCAAGATAAGAAAGGAGCTGAAAATCTTGCAGCAGATCATCTCTCTCGTTTGGAGAATCCAACCTTAGAGAGACTGGAAGAAGGGGACATCGATGATCACTTCCCCGATGAACAGCTATACGCCATGGTAAGTGAGGTAAGTGGTTTAAATTTTGAAACACCTTGGTTTGCAGACTTTGCAAATTATTTAGCTGTTAGGGAACTCCCTAAGGACTTAACTTATCAAGCAAAGAAGAAATTCTTTGCTGATCTACAGTATTATTTTTGGGAGGATCCCTTTTTGTTTAAGTTGTGTAAGGATCATATGATCCGAAGATGTGTGGCATGGCCCGAAACAATGAACATCCTTAGAGAATGCCATGCCGGACCAGCTGGTGGTCATATGGGGGCCAATAGAACTGCTCAAAAGGTACTAGAATCAGGATTCTATTGGCCCACTTTGTTTAAAGATAGCTACGAATTTGTAGTTCGCTGTGATCAATGCCAAAGGGCTGGAAACATTTCATCTCGTGATGAGATGCCCCAAAATGGGATTCTAGTTTGTGAAATTTTTGATGTATGGGGAATTGATTTTATGGGACCATTTCCCAACTCTTTTGGCACCAAATATATTTTGGTAGCTATTGATTATGTGTCTAAATGGCCTGAAGCCCAAGCCTTGGCAACCAATGATGCTAGGGTTGTAGTGCAATTTTTGAAGAAATTATTTTCTCGATTTGGCACGCCAAAAGCAATTATCAGTGATAGGGGTACTCATTTTTGTAACACTCAGCTTGAAAAAGTTTTAAATAGATTAGGAGTTACACACAGGTTTGCTACTCCTTATCACCCCCAAACCAGTGGCCAAGTCGAGAACACAAATAGGGAAATCAAACGAATTCTGGAAAAATCTGTTGAGTGATCCCGAAAGGAATGGTCCAAGCAATTGGACAATGCTCTATGGGCTTTTAGAACTGCTTTTAAAACTCCCTTATGCACTACACCATTTAGATTGGTATATGGAAAAGCTTGCCATTTACCTATTGAGATAGAACATCATGCATATTGGACAATAAAACAGATTAACCTTGATCTAGCTTGTGCAGGTGAAAGGCGAAGATTACAGGTGAATGAACTAGACGAGTGGAGGTTGCAGGCTTATGACAATGCAAGAATGTACAAGGAACGTACCAAGAGATGACATGATTCTCACATCAAGAAACAGAAAGAGTTTCATGCAGGAGATCAGGTATTGCTGTATAATTCAAGGCTTCGGCTCTTTCCAGGTAAGTTGAAATCTCGATGGTCCGGTCCTTTTACTGTCAAGGAAGTTTTCCCTTACGGAGTGATTGAAATAAGCCACCCGAAAAAAGGAGGTTTTAAAGTCAATGGGCACAGGCTCAAATCTTATTTTGGAGGGGAAATACAGGCCTTCAAGGAGGTTTTACACCTCCAAGATTAGGGATATTCGTCCGACTGTCCAACTAATACGACGTTAAAGAAGTGCTGGGTGGGAGACAACCCACCGTTTTTTATGTTTTTGGTTTGTGTTGTCATTTTGTTTTAACTTTCTTGAATGGTTGGTTGTGTTGTTTTGCCTAATCTGAAGTTGCAGAGGGAGTTTGATTTTGAAAGAATAAATTGAGAACACGCCCAGAGACACGCCCGTGTCATAGGGCGTGTCATTATGTTTTTCAGGCAGTAGCTACTACACGCCCAGAGACACGCCCGTGTCATAGGGCGTGTCATTATGTTTTTCAGACAGTAGCTACTACACGCTCATGGACACGACCGTGTCTATAAGCGTGTCATTATATTTTTCAAACAGAGTCTATCACACGCCCATGGACACGACCGTGTCCATGGACGTGTCTCTTAAAATATATATATATATATATATAAAATTTTAAAAATTTAAAAAAAAAAATTCAAAATTCAAAATTTGAACGGGGCACTCCCCCAGGAACACGCCCAAGCCAGTGGGCGTGAAGTTTGAATGTGTGTCACAGAATGTATGACACGCCCACAAGCATGCCCGTGTTGTTGGGCGTGTCAATTTTAATTTCATCCAGTACCTGTGACACGCCCAGGGACACGCCCGTGTCTAAGAGCGTGTCACGCGAACTGGCTTTTAAATCGTGGGGCACGCCCAGTAACACGGGCGTGTCGCTGGGCGTGTTGACGTTTTTATATATAGCTCCCACGCCCATTTTTCTGAAAATCTCAAAATTTTCTCTCATTCTCTCTCATTTTCTCTCAAATTTTCGAACGATTTTTACTCCCGGCTTGCATTCTGTGCGTGTGATCTCTCATTTTTCCATTGCAACTACTCATTTTCCCTCGGATTTGCGATTTCAGGTACGAGATCTAATTTTTTTTTCTTTCTTCTTTCGATTTTTGTTTGTTTTATTTCGTTTTTCATATACATTCCTTGTATCTGCTTGTGTTTACCATGAAATTTGAAATTTTGTGATTTGTTTGCTTTATTCCGGTGTTTTAAATTTTTGTGGCGTTTGATTTTAATTGTCGTTTTGAACTACCGTTTGATTCAGAATATGTTTAATTTTAGATTTGTTTTGAATTGTTGATTAATCAAATAATATGTTGTTTTAATTTTAGAATTATTTTGTTAATTAATCGTTTGCGTTATTCCGTTGTGTTATTATTGTGTTGATTAATCAAATAATTGTTTTGATTCTCGTTACTTGTGATTTATGAATAATATGTTGATCGAATAATCATTTGCGTCACTTTGTTGTGTTATTTGAAATTGAATAATATGTTGGTTTTGAAATTGTTTGATTAATCCTAGTTACTTGTGGTTTATCGATAATATGTTGATTTGGTGATTGGCTTTATTGTGTGTTTATCGTTCGGGTTGGTTTATTGCTTGCGATTAATTGAGGTATATGGTTCTAGGTGGATTGCGTTGTTTAGCCTGCATTTTGGTATGCTTTCGTTATTGACGAACCATTTAATTTATTCTTGCAGATTTATCGAAAATGGGCCCTCGCAAGCAATCATCGTCCCGGCTTCCAGCCAAACGGGCCCGAGGGGAGGGCAGTTCCAGCCAGCCTGCTACCCGCCCAACTTCTAAATTCATGGCGGGACATAAGTGCCTCAAATTCTCAAATGGCGAGGAACGACGACGCTTCGAGTTGTTCGGCAACAAAGAATGGTCGGCACCTCGGTTCTTAGACTGGGAGGCTATGGAAATGGTTCATATTGCTGCAGAAGTGAAAGAAATGATTGATCAACCAGGGTGGGGCCAGCTCTTCCCTATCCACGAGCCCTCATACCGAGAGCTTACACTTGAGTTTTACTACACCTTCCAATACCAGAAGACCAAAATCTCCATCACTGAGCCTACAGTTAAATTTCGACTGGGAGGGCAGAGGTTCCACATGAGCATCAACGACCTTGGGGTACATCTCGGGTTGTATACTGAAGAGGAGGTCCAGACCACCGATTATCTCAGTGCCGAGGTGGATTTTGCTGAGTATGATGTTGTTCCGCCTCGGGTTTGGCATGACTTTGCACCCACTGCCGATAGATATCAGCCCAAGGTCTCCAAGGCATCCAACTTTGATTCTTTCCCCTGCCGGGTGGTGCATAATTTGTTGGTTCACACTCTTACAGCCCGACTGAGCAGTACAGGGGTGGTGACCTTGAGGGATCTGTTTTTCCTGCACTGCATGCAACATAAGATCCGGTGCAATGTAGCCCATGCCATCACCCATTTCTTCCATGAGCAGTCTCGCAAGGGAGCTTCAGGTGCTTTACATGGTGGCATGTATGTCACGAGACTTGCTCAACGGCTGGGTGTGTTAGATGGTTGCCTCCCTATGACGGTGGACGGTATGCCCAAGATATTGGGTATGGACACACTGAAGAGGTTGAACAAGGAACAGGTAGCTGGGCTGCGGGCTGCTCCTATGGATTCAGATTTACCAGAGGCAGCTCCTTCTGCTCCTACCTCCGATATACCACCACATCCACTGTCAGATTATCCTGCTGGACCTTCTGCTGCTGGACCTTCTACTGCTGGACCATCTGATGCTGCCGCACCTTCTTCTTCTGCCAGGCCTTCCTTTGTCCAGCCTCCTGCATTCCGAGATTGGCGCCAGACAATTAATGAGGAGTGGGATGATGACAGGAAACACACAGAGTTTGAGCGTCAGATGTGTCGGATTGAAGGTAAGATCGGCAATATCGAGCTAAACCAGAATATGATTTTAATACAGCAGGAGGAGTTCCAAGCCCAGTTGGATCACGAGATATTGAGACGGCAGTGGCTGGAGCAATCCATGTTGGAATTCTGGCGGTATCAGGGATTTCGCCCTTCACAGCCACCATCTCCACCTTATCAGCCACCTGCCCGTGCACCGGCACCTGCACCTACACCTGCACCGGAACCTGCTCCACCAGTTGATGTCTCCGATGATGATGAGACCAGCAGTAGCTAGCCACATTTTTATTTTTTTCTTTTTTTTCTCTTATTTTTTTATGTCGTCTTTCATTTCTTTACTTATTTAATACGCTTTTTAGTCTTTCTTCTTTTTAATTGCTTTTGGATTATTATTATTATTATTTTCTTTAAGCATTGTTTTCTTTATTTATTTATATATTAACCTTGTTTTGAGTGCATTGTAGAATATTGTTTTGCTGCAAAACCTCCTTCACCGCACTCTCGGCACCGTAATCATTTTCATCCACTCATGGACATAAAAAGGGCAGTTATTCTCTCTCTTCATTGTTTCGTGTTGAGCACATACATTGAGAACAATGTGCATCTTAAGTAAGGGGGAGAGGTATACTTTATTAAATAAATTTCTACTACTTCATTTTTTTTGATTCATTTGTCTCAATAAATGCCTGCTAATTAAGCTAAATTGTTATGATAAGTATAATTTGATGTGATTTCCCTTTACATGTTAAACTAATTTGAAATTTCCTAAATGACAATTTCTTGTTGAGGTTAACTTAGTGATTTCGATCAATTGCTGAGGATCGATTGTAATGGCTATAGTTAAGTTGTGGATCGATGGAAATTGGAACATTACTAGAGTTTAAAACCTTAGTTACATTTTTTAGCATAATATAATTCCGTAGATTCTTGAGTCGGACTTGGTACGACCCTTAAGTTTATAACCCTTGAATAAAAATAACTAAAACAAATAATTCTAAGGAGCTTTGAAAATTTTTCCCTGTTCCGCTGATTTTGACTACAAATGAGTTAGAATCATGAATAGTGCTAGTAGCCATTTGAACGGTGATTCTGGCTGAGTAACCGGGGGTCGGCATCACAAATGTTTACCTTCGCGTCAAAAGGCTAGTATCAGTTCAAACAAGTCGGGCTCCTTAAAACATATATAAAAAAATAATAAAAAATAATAAAAATAAAAATAAAAAATAAAAAATTTGAGGGTTAGAATGCTTAAGAGAAAACTCACATTTTTCGCACTTTGTTCATGGCATTTGAATTTGCTGGAATTTTATGCTCAATTTTTTAACTCTGGATTTTTAGGTTTTAGGTAATGTGAAATTTTTATTTTGAAACTTCTTGATTCAGCTGTTATGATTGTGAATTATTTTGATTGAGAAAGTGAGGTTATCCGATTCGAGCATTGTCAAAACTTTATTTTTCTTTTTGAATATAGAGGGAGTTCGTCATTTCTGCTTATTACAGTAATTTAGTTTGCTTGAGGACAAGCAAAAACTCAAGTGTAGGGGAATTTGATAAGTACACAATTAATAATATTTTATTCCCATTTCTTAATATGATTATTATCAAATTGAGTTTAATTTGTTTGTTCAAAGTGCAATTTAAGGATAATTTCAGGAATTCTCGATAATTTGAGGCTTTTGATCATTTCGGAGCAATTACGGATGAAAGTAGAAGAAAAGAGCAAAATCTGTCAATGGACACGCCCACGAACACGGGCGTGTCGTTAGACGTGCCCTTGTTACTGCATTCAATGGCTATGACACGTCCAGTTGTATGGGCGTGCTAATGATCGTGCCATTTACCCAAAGTCACAGTAGCTGCGACACGCCCAGGACCATGGGCGTGTCAATGAGCGTGTAATTCATCCAGACTCACAGTAGCTGTCACACGCCCGGTACCACGGGCGGGCGTGCCAAAGAACGTGTCTTTTATTCAGACTTACAGTAGCTGTGACACGCCCAGTAACACGGGCGTGTCAGTGGACGTGCCTTTGGTTCAAGATCACAGTGCCTATGACACGCCCAGTGACATGGGCGTGTCAGTGGTCGTGTCACCTGTCGAAAAGTGAGATTCTTTGCACTGATTGGGGAATAAGTGGGGGACAACAGCTGGCCTTTGTCAAAAAGAAAGAACAAGAAAAAGAGAGCTTGCCTAAATCAGGGAAAAGAGTGATAAACTAAGAGAAAGTGGTAGACAATGGAGGGGTTTAGTGAGCTGGAGGAATTTGCTGGAGATTTGGGGGGAAATAAAAAGAGAAGAGAGGGAGGAGAACAGCAGTTTTTGCTGGAACATTTCTGGAAACAGAAAAGAAAGAAGTGGAGGAGGAGCTATCTGCTGGAGCAAGGAGAAGGGTCTTGAGCTGAGTTTGAAGAATGATCCACATCATATACAAACCCTAAACCAAGAATCAAGAGCTCAAGTGAAGAAATACAGATTCACTGCCATGAATTTTTTGGTTTCTCTTACTCATTTATTTTGCTCTGTTTTTCTAGCTTTGAATATGAACTAAATCCTTCTCTATCTAGATGTTGATGAACCCTAGCCAATTTGTATGAAGTGAACAATTATATTCAGTTGAATCAATTAATTGAGTTGTTTTATTCTTATGATACTTGTTGTTAATTCCAATTGATAATAGCATGCTTATTGATTGGTTATTATTTTCATATTATTGACTTGAGAAAGCTTGATCTGAATTGAATACTCATAAGGATTGAGGATTGATTGGGGTACTAGAGATAGACCTACAAGATCCTTTGGTTTATAGTTCCTTGTACTTAATGCATGACCTATTTAATTGTGTTTTGAGAAGAGATTCCGGCACTCTACTTAGTAATTAGGGATTAATTCGCTCGAGAGAGGTTTTAGTCTAAGATAGAGGAATGCCAATTCGATTCGATTAAATAGTTTAGCTAAATGGATTGTTCATAAATATTATTGAGGCTAGGGGGATTCAATATCTGGATAGTTCTATTAATATCATTATAAATCTTTTGTGCACAGCATTTAATTTCCTTTCATTCATTAATTAGTTGATTTTAGTTACAACACATCACACAACTATTAATTCGCTAAACAACGATTAAGATTTGCACTAGTACTTGGCCTTGTCCCTAGAGGAACGACATTCACTCACTATTATATTACTTAAGCGACCCGTGCACTTGCGGTAATTGCATATAGCATACGGCACGCATCAAACCTCCTCTGAAAAATCTCATTTCACTGAATCATAAGCCTTACTTAAATCAACTTTCATACTACATCTAAGCTTACCTTTATCTCTATGATAGTTCCTCACTAATTCATGGGCTAGTAAGACATGAACGGGGAGGAAAACCTGATTCCCCTAAAACATAAAATATGCATAGATCACTAGATTATTCAAATTAAATTACAAAGAGCTAAGTTGTGTACCTGACATCATCGTATGTTGAAGCTAAAGACGATTTTGGAGTTTGTCGCCTTCCAGGGGATACACACTTTAAGTTTAGCAGAAGCACTACTGAAGGAACGTAATGTTCTCTCAAAATTGTTATGTTCCCCTGGAGACCACGACCCCTTATTTATAACTGATGATGATGATTTCTATTTTGGTCCTTCAACAAAATAGAAATTCTTATCGGTCTCTACACTTATAATCCTATTACGAGTAGGACACCTCAGTAGTCAACAATCCTAATTTGATCAAAACTTTAATTGACTATTTTAATTTGACTGCAATACATATTTAAATATTTAAATATATTTAGCTCATACTTATGATTAATTAGAGGATTAATTTTATCAATATAAAATTAATTCTAACAATCTCCTACTTGGGCTAACATATATTAAATATAAATGTATATACCTTAATGAGCTCATAAAAGCAGTCATACTAAAGGTGCATCAAACAATCTCGTCCATTGATTATATCGATAAAGGACTGAAGGGTCAGTCGCCACATTCATCGTGACTCAAACCACCATCAATCACATTAACAATACCCTCAAATGACATAGATCAATAATAGGAGTGTAGCATGAAAACTACATGTAATGTGATCTAATCATGCCTGTTTCCAACTGGTCATACTTTAGTGAGATCAATCAATAATAATACAGAGTGTAACAAAATAAATACTTTATTTTATGCAGAAACTGAGTATTAATAACATAATATATCCATTACAAAACAGAGTATACACAAATAAAATGTAACCATAATGAACAAACTCCGACTGAAACTAAATAGTCTCAAATAATGTGACACCCATATGAGCAGTGTGCTCATGAAAAACTTTCGGTATCACAGCCTTAGTGAGCGGATCCGCAATCATGGAGTTCGTTTCAATATGCTCTATGGATATTTGTCAACTCTGTACTCTCTCCCTTACAGCCAGAAACTTTATCCCAATGTGTCTCGATCGAGAAGAGCTTCTGTTGTTGTTGGAGAATAAAACCGCTGAGTTATTATCACAGTATAACTTTAATGGCCTTTCAATACCATTCACAATGCGCAGCCCTATGACAAAGTTTCTCAGCCAGATTGCCTGATTGGATGCCTCATAACTTGCTATAAATTCTGCTTCCATGGTGGAGGTAGCTACTAGAGTTTGTTTCACACTCTTCCAAGAAATAGCACCGCCAGCCAAGAGATATATGTAGCCTGATATGGATTTTCGATTGTCTTGGCATCCCGCGAAATCAGAATCAGTATACCCAATGATCTCAAGCTGATCTGATCGCCTGTATGTGAGCATATGTCCCTTAGTTCTCTGAAGATACCTTAAGATTCTTTTGACTGCTTTCCAATGATCCATTCCTGGATTGCTGAGATATCGTCCTAACATGCCAACTATGAATGAAATATCTGGACGAGTGCAAACTTGAGTATACATCAGACTCCCAACTGCTGACGCATAAGGAATCTTCTGCATCTCCTGAATCTCAAGTTCACCCTTTGGACACTGATCAAGACTGAATTTATCTCCTTTAGCAACTGGGGTATCAATTGGTCTACTGTTGTGCATACTAAATCTCTTGAGCACTTTCTCAATATAGCCCTTTTGTGATAATCCAATAATACCTCGAGTACGGTCTCGATGTATTTGAATCCCTAATACAAAAGAAGCTTCACCTAAATCTTTCATCTCAAAGTGTTTTGAAAGAAAGACTTTGATCTAGTGCAACAAGTCCTTACAGTTAGTAGCAAGCAATATGTCATCCACATATAAGACCAAAAAGATAAACCTACTCCCACTGAACTTGTGATACACACAATCTTCCACAGCATTTGTCTCAAAACCAAAAGAGACAACTACTTCATGAAACTTGAAGTACCACTGACGAGAAGCTTGCTTGAGTCCATAAATGGATTTCTTTAATCTGCATACCAGTCGCTTTGGGTCTCCAGACACAAAGTTTTCTGGCTGCACCATATAGATGGTTTCATCAATGTCTCCATTGAGAAACACAGTCTTCACATCCATTTGATGTAACTCAAGATCAAAATGTGCAACTAGAGCCATAATTGTCCTAAAAGAGTCCTTCGATGATACTGGAGAGAAGGTCTCTTTATAGTCAATCCCTTCTTTCTGAGTGAAACCTTTAGCTACAAGACGTGCCTTATATCTTTCCACATTACCTTTAGAATCCCTCTTGGTTTTAAATATCCATTTGCAACCAATGGGTTTCTTTCCTTCAGGTAATGGAACAAGATCTCAAACTTGATTGTCTTGCATAGATTTATATTCTTCACTCATTGCCTCAATCCACTTATGAGAGTTGAAATCCTACATGACATGATGAAAGCTGATTGAATCATCTTCCACCATGTCTACAGTGTCCTCATGTTCTTGAAGATATACTACATAATCATCTGGAATAGCATTTCTTCTCTCTCTAGTGGACCTCCTTAAAGGCACATGTTCTGGCTCAAATTCTTGAGGTTGTTGAGCTTGTTCTTGAGGAAGTTGTTCAACATTGTCTTGTATTGGAACTTGATGTGCTTCTGGAACAGTGACAGGCGTAGGAACCAGAACACTGCTAGGACCAATGATAGGAATCGACACTGAGTGTTCCTGACTCGACCCCTCCTTAAAGACAATGTTTCTAACCTTACACCCCTCCTTAAAGACAATGTTTCTAACCTTACTTCTCCCCCCAAACTCAACATCCTCAAAAAATTTTGCAATTCCCGTCTCAAAAATAGATCTAAAAGTAGGATTATAAAACTTAAAACTCTGAGATTGCTCAGAATAACCAACAAAGTAGCTACTAACAGTTTTGGAGTCAAATTTTGTCTCATTAGGCCTATAAGGCCTAGCCTCAGCAGGACATCCCCAAACATGAAGGTGCTTTAGACTGGGCTTACGTCTAGTCCAAAGCTCATAAGGTGTTTTTGTAGCTGCTTTAGTTGGTACTCTGTTAAGAAGATAGACTGCTGTCTTTAATGCTTCTCCCCACAGAGACTCAGGTAAAGAAGAATGACTAATCATACTTCTAACCATATCCATAAGAGTCCTGTTACATCTCTCAGATACACCATCCATGCTGGGTGTACCAGACATGGTGTATTGAGGGACTATACCACAGTCCTGTAGGAAAATAGCAAATGGTCCTGGACGTTGTTCACCTGAACCGTCATATCTGCCATAGTACTCACCTCCACGGTCAGATCTAACAGATTTAATCTTCTTTCCGAGTTGATTTTCAACTTCGGCCTTATAAGATTTGAAAACGTCCAGAGACTCAGATTTCTCATGAATGAGATATAGGTACCCATAACGTGAGTAATCGTCTATGAATGATATAAAGTATCTTTGACCATTCCTAGTTGCTGTAGGGAATGGGCCACAGATGTCCGTATGTATCAACTCTAAGACGTTTGATGACCTATTGGCACCTAATCTATTTTGTTTAGTCTGTTTACCTTTAATACACTCAACACAGGAGTTCAAATCCGTGAAATCAAGTGTATTTATGATACCATCTGACACAAGACGCTCTATTCTAGATTTGGATATGTGACCCAAACGTCTGTGCCATAGAGCAGCTGAGTTATCCATATTCAGCTTCCTTTTGGTACCTATAGTACTAACTTGCAGGGTCTCATTATAAGAGACATCGATATCTAACATATATAGATTATGAAGTGCATACAAGAAACCAGTACCTAAAATTTTTGAATCCATAGATAAAGTAACTTTATTGTTTCCAAATGAACAAGTAAAACCAGATTTGTCCAAATGGGAAACAGAAATTAAATTCCGCCTAAAAGACGGAATAACAAAAGTATCTACTAGATCCAAAAAATTTTCAGTTCTTAAACGCAATCTAAAATGTCCTATTGCCTCTACTTCTACCGGTTCGTCAGTTCCCATATAAACGTATCTTTCACTGTCAGTTGACTTTCGGTAACTTAGGCAACCATGCATTGAAACACTTATGTGACTAGTAGCACTAGAATCTATCCACCAAGTGTTTCTAGGTACCGAAGTTAAATTAACTTCAGAATAGACTAAAACCAAATATTTTTCCTTATCAGCAGTCTTATTATCAGTATGTTCATTTATAGGGACAAAGTTGGGATTACACGGCATGCTAGCTGAATTCAGAGAAAATAAATAATAAATAAATGACATAAGCTCACAATCCACAAAAATTGAAACAAATCACAGAAGTAGAGTTCAAATATTGGAAACAAGATACCGAGCACAACATTAATATTCTCATCTTTGGACATAGAATATTAACTGTAATTGGTATCTCAACGCAGTAATCAAATATTGACAATTCAGTCCTGTCAAATAATAAATCTTCCTTTTGGCCGATTTATTATCCACATGGATGAACAAATAATAATTATCACATATTTATTACCGCAATGTATTCTCAATTCAGCCAGATAGTAACCTTCCTTTGGGCCGATATACTACCCACAATGAATTTTAACACACCTGTCTAATACCCCAAATAAAATAATCTACACAATGGAGGTTACTTTGGCGACATATTGCTTCAACTAATTTATCCGAAAATATTAGACACAATCAGGACTAAAATTCCAAAATTCGAACTCAATTTAATAAAATTAATATATTTTTTTTAAAATTACAATTAAAAAACCAAAAGTTGCAATTTAAAAAAAATTTAATTTTTAAACACTGAATAAGTTTGCCCCTGGAAAAATAATTTAGTCCCCAATAAACTTAATTTAGTGGCTAAATTATAAAATTGGGCTAAAATTAATAAAAAAAAAATTAAATTCTGGATAAAAATAATAAAACCAGAATATTTTTTTTAGGCCAAAATAGAATATATTGTTTTGGGCTATATTGGAATATATTTACGAAAATCCCAAAATCAATTTACGAAAACAGTTCCAAAATCCCAAATTTAAGTCTAAAAAATTTGATTTTTTTTAATTAATAAAACTCAGTAATTTAATCCAAAAATAAATCAAACCAAAATTGATTTCAGATTACTAATTTTGATTTCAAATTAATTCTCAAAAATTACAATCACCGAATTAATTTTCTAGAATTAAAACAATAATCAATACCGCAATTTAATCAGAAAATCTAGCAACCTAGCACATGGCTCTGATACCAATTGAAAGAGGAGAAAAACCTGATTCCCCTAAAATATAAAATATGCATAGATCACTAGATTATTCAAATTAAATTGCAAATGGCTAAGTTGTGTACCTGACATCATCGTATGTTGAAGTTGAAGACGATTTTGGAGTTTGTCGCCTTCCAGGGGATACACACTTTAAGTTTAGCGGAAGCACTACTGAAGGAACGTAATGTTCTCTCAAAATTGTTATATTCCCCTGGAGACCACTACCCCTTATTTATAACTGATGATGATGATTTCTATTTTGGTCCTTCAACAAAACAGAAATTCTTATCGGTTTCTACACTTATAATCCTATTACGAGTAGGACACCTCAATAGTCAACAATCCTAATTTGATCAAAACTTTAATTGACTATTTTAATTTAACTGCAATACATATTTAAATATTTAAATATATTTAGCCCATACTTATGATTAATTAGAGGATTAATTTTATCAATATAAAATTAATTCAAACAAGACATTATCCCCTATTTTCCTACCAGGAACAAAAGCAGACTGTGAGGAACTCACCACTCTCCCCATCACCACTCTACGTCTCCTAGCAATTATTTTAGTAATCACCTTATACACTACTGTATAGCAAGCTATTGGTCTATAGTCGGACAGGCTTGCTGGATTAGAAACTTTAGGAATGATGGTTAAAGTAGTTACATTAAATTGCTTCAATAACTTTCCAGAGTTAAAAAAAAAACTCAATAACAGCTTCAGTAACCTCATCACCCACAATATCCCATGCTTTCAAAAAAAAAAAACACTATTATATCCGTCAATACCAGGAGCTTTATCACCACTAATAGACCACATTGCTTGTTTCACTTCTTCTGGACTCACTGGATTACAGAGCATGGCAACTTCTTCTTCATTAATAAGAGGCCCACTCTGAACAACCACATACAAAATATGTTGTCTAGGCTGGTTATCCTCACCTATTAACTGCTTATAATAATCCACCAAAGCAATCTTAATGCCTTCGGGATCAGTTATGATTGAACCATCTGCAAGAGCCAGACTCGTAATCTTATTCCTTGCCTTCCTAATTTTTAACTGATTATGAAAAACTTTTGTATTTGCATCCCCAAGTTTGACCCAAGACACTCTTGATTTTTGCTTATAAAACTTCTCTTCTCGCTTCAATAGCCATCTAAAATGAACTAGAACAACCCTTTCCTCATTCAATAAATCATCATTAAATGGGTCAGACTGTAAATTAACTTGCAGCCTATTAAGCATATCTCTACAATCAATCACTTTCTGAGAGATATCAGCAAATTCATTCCTATTTAATAACTTCAGCTCCTTCTTAAGCAATTTAAGTTTCATCCACACAAAAAGCATAGTTGACCCTTGCACCCTCAAGCACCATATTCTGCACACACACATTGATAAGTGCTTCTTTAATTAGTGATACAATCGTTTAAGATAATTAACAACTATATATTTTATATGAATATTAGGTTTCATAAAAATTTTAACCATGATTAAGCGACAAATGATTATTGAAATATTATTTTTTTAGACGCCAAATACTTGCGGTTTTTTTTTATCGGTAAAATACTTAATTTTTCATATAATTAAATAGGTATTTGATCATGATTATTATATTATATTAGCGTAATGACTCATACTAGGTATTATGTTTTTAAATTTGGACTTCAGAGAAAATATGTACATTAATAATCATACAAGAAAATAAGGGTACATATATAGGTACTTTATCATGCATGATTATTGTAGTATATTTAGCAATGATTCATACTAGTTACTATGTTCTTTAATTTGGACTTTGGAGCTCTTTCTCCCATTGTTAAGAAAAAAAAAGGAAAAAATAATATTTTGTTCTATAGGTTATAATAGAATAGTATAGTATGTGATATTTGTTGTATATAAGGAATGAAAATAAAATTTTAAATATTACACAAATACGAATTAATTAAAATTGATAAAATAAATAAATAAATCAATTCAAGTTCTATGTAATAAAAACACTGAACGAGCCGTAAATTTGTTATGCATATTTAAGTCTTATTTTTGTCAACAAAGTTTTTAAAAATTAATAAATTATGTTTAATTGCAATAGACCAATAGTTAGAAACAATTGTAATACACAACAAGGACAAAAGATATAAAAATAATATAATTAGTATCTTTATACTTAACAAAATAATTAATATATTCATAATAAAATTTTAAAATGCTGATATATAATTGATTTAACATATAAAATAGTGAAAAATTCTTATCTAGACCAAGTGTATATGCATCCGGCAAAAAAAAAATAAATAAAAGTGATAATAAAAGAATCATATAATCTTAATAATCGGTGTATATATATCCGGTCTAGGTAAGTTTTTCTCATAGAATAATAACTACCGAAAAGAAATTTAAAATTTTCCTCTAATTTAATTTCTTTTATTCAACTTTTGGGATATAAAAAGAAAGCATATAATGTATATATACTAGTAAACTACATCTTTTACCAAGTTTTTCAAGGTTTCAGTGGCCCTGCCCTCCAATTCAATCTCTCATTGTTAATGTTAAAGCCCAATTTTATTCAGATAACAAATTAAAAGATTTATACTAATATTAAGAAAAAAGAAAGAAAAGAATGGTTTTAATTAAAATGCTAAATTTTAAAAAAATTAAATTAACACTTTCAATCTTCATTAATGCTGTTCAACAGAAAAAGGATAGTGTAAACATATATATATATATATATATAATTATGTGAGCGTATCGTTTTATTAATGGTGTAAATAAGAAGAATAGCCATTAAAAAAAGATTTGATTAGTGAAAAACTATAATTATACATTATGTCTATTTTATATATATATATTGTTATTTTTTTTCTCCATAAATGAATTAAATTCTTAGTTTATCTTCTAAATTATTTTTGCTTAGCTCATAATTGATACAACCAACCAAAACAATATTAATGAATAAATTAAGGAAAAGTCAACAAAAATTAAAAAAAAAATACTATCAATGGTTGCCTTCTAAATGTGTATTTTATATCCTTCTGATAATTAAATTAAGTAATTAAGTAGATAAGACTAATTGTATGGGGATTATATGCCTAATTAATATTAAAGCTTCAACCAATAAGTATTTGTGCAATAAACCTTACGCTTTTCATCACAAAACAAACAAAACATAAAAATCCAAAAATTGCAATAAAAACAAAAAAAAGTGAAATTATTATTTTTTTGGAGAACTTTATTTTTTAATCTATGGATTCATTGCAAGCTAAATTAATCATAGCCAATAAATTCAGAAATACTTATAATTATATAAAAAAAATAGCTTATGATAATTTGAACATTATTATACGTCATATTTGGGCCCAGTGAGCAGCTTTTTTAGGCCCAATATTATGACATTAGAAACTGTTTTAATAAATGATATTTATAGATAGGTTTTTGATAAAAATATAAAACAAAAATTAAAAACAATTTATAATTTATTATATTTATAAAATATTTATTAAAATATTAAATTTTTATTTATTTATAATTAATTTATTATTAATTTATAAATTTTAAATAATTTATGATAAGTTTATAATAAATTTATTATAAAGTGGTTAAAATATTTCGGTAAAAAGGTAAAAATTGTTTTAATTAAAAAAGTAAAATATTTCAGGTGTGATATCTTTTTTTTTTTTTTTAATTTATTAGCCTTATCCAAGTCAGAATATAAAATGGAGTACTGACACGAGCTTCAGCAAATAAGAATCGAACACGTGGTCACGTTTGGTGTTGCTCAGTAGTTCAGATGGCGGAAGAGAAAGAAAGAGTTCTCTTTGATTGATCGATCGCGATTCGCGCCTCAATCTTGCGCGTCACATACACAAAACCCATCTCTCTTTCAAAGCGAAGCTGTCGTTTTGCTAGCCTCTTTTTGGATAAGCCCTCAATCAAGACAGACTCATTGATAAACCCCTTCACAAGCAATTTTCATATTTTACTTCAATGCTACTGCTCCATCAGTTGGTGTAATTTTGTGAAACTTGCGATTCGGGGACATGGGTTTGTTCATAATGGTTAGCTGAACTTAATCTTGGGCGGGGTTTTTTGAAAGATTCTAAATCGAAGAGATCTGCGGCGCGGAATGTGATTTTTTTTTCGACAATTTAACTTTTCCTAGCTGTAGTTAATATAAGTTCGTTTCTTTGAAACAGAGATTTTGGAAGGTGTTTTGTGATAATTAATTATTTCTTTTTGGTGTTTTAACACTCATATTCAGGTCAATGATTGATGTTTTGGTTAATTTAAAGGTTTTGGGGCTGGGTTTGTGGAGAACTCTGTAGCTGGATTTGGAATAGGTAAGGTTCTGAAGGGTTGTGACTAGAAGTCTAGAATTGCTGAATTTGGGAATATGGTGATATAGAAGATTGCTTGATAGATTTGGTTATTGGGTTTTGAATAAGCAATTGGGATGGCAACTGCTAGCAAAGCTAGAATTATGCTCGAGGGTCTAGTACGAGAAGGATCGTTTAAATGGTTACTTGGCAGGCCAAGTTCCTTCGATGAAGAATTTGAGGAAATGGGACGGTCTCCATCTGCAAGCAGGAATTGGATAGCTGAGCTCTCTCCACTTGCTAATATGGTTGTTCGTAGATGCTCAAAGTAAGCGTGGCAGCTATTTATGTATTTATTTTTTGTTCCCTTATTGTTCCTTTTCTTTGCTGTGGCTATTGTGCATTGTATGATTTAGGTTGGTCCAAATTTTCCAGCACAATTAGATAGAAGTGAGGTGATATGGTGTTCTACCCTTTTTTTTCTGAGAGAATATGATCACTATTTCAAAAAACTTACAGTTTCTTCTTCTTTATTTAATTATTGTCTTCTCATGGACAAAGGAAATAAAATGATGCAGAATCCTTGGTGATTCGATCGAGTTGCAAAAAAACTTCAATATGGAGGCATCTGATTCAATAAAGCATCCATCGTGGTATGCAAGAAACTTTTTGGAGTATTGCTGCTTCAGAGCCCTGGCAGTATCCATTCAAGTACCAGGTCATCTAACTGACAGGAAGTTTCGACGCTTGACCTATGACATGATGCTAGCCTGGGAGGCTCCAGCGGCTTCCAGCCAACCTCTAGTTAATGTGAGTTTGTTCATTTAACTTGCTTAGGTTTTGCGTTCCAGGTACTCTGCTGTTAAAAGTTGTTAAATTATTGTCATTTGTACTCTGTCTGCCCCTTTCTATTGATGGATGTGTATGGCTGTCATAATTCTTGTAGGTAGATGAGGACTTAACTGTTGGGCTAGAGGCCTTTTCTCGGATAGCTCCAGCAATTCCAATCATTGCCAATGTGGTTATCAGTGAAAATCTTTTTGAGGTGCTTACTATGTCAACTGGCAGTCGGCTTCAATTCTCTACCTATGACAAGTACCTTAGTGGACTAGAGAGGTAATCGCATTTTCCATATTTAAGTATTGAGAACTTAATTTATAATCCCTCTTGTTAGCACATTTCTTTATTAGTTCTTGGGAAAATATTTGGAATGGCCGCTTCCCTCTTAAGTTACTATCACCCTCTAAATTGGTGGTAGAATTTGGTGTTGGTTAATTAAAAGTGTAATGAAATGAAATGAACTGAATTTTTCATTGATACCTTGCCATGTGGATTTCCTGGAAAGTTGATTGATTTAAGATCATGCAGGTCTGAATTACTTTGGAATTTCTTTCTAGAGATTTTATGTATATTATATAAACTATGAGTCTCACACTAGTGGGGTTTAGGATTCTTATCAACAAAGCTTCATAGGTTCTAGGATTAGAATTGCATCACATTACTTAGAAATGCCTAATAGTTGCTTGTATTTTATTCTTCCAATAACTGGTCACCAGACTGAAGCATCTCGTTGATTTATATACTGTTAAATCTGAATCGCACTGGGGGATCCCTTTTTTCATTTAACTACTAGACTAATTGGGATTTCTACTAAAAATGCAAACATTGATTGAAGTTAGCGCCTCCCGAAAAAAAAAATCATCAGCCCATTGTAGCAGATTTTGATTTTGAGGTCCTAAAATCAAAGATAAACATCTAAATACCTAAGCAGCGACTAGAGAATTGATAAACAGAAATAAAAAACTAAACTATGAGAAAAAAAAGGTTAGACAAAGTCCCTAACTGAATCTAGACCCAGCATATAAATTTATTTGATCCTTAACCTTGATTTTCCTGGAGCTTCTATTTGTATGCATCAGTTTCAGTGCATTTTTTTTTTCTATTATACTTTGTTATACATCCTTATGGTTTACTAACATGCGTTAAGAAAATATTATGAATGATTAATAACTTGGGTTTTACATAGATTACTGTAATTCCTCAAAGTATCATCATCATCATTTATAATTCCTCAAAGCATCTATTCTCTTTCATTGATAAGGTGGTCCATTGATCCTTTATCATCATCATCATCTACAATGCTTAGCAAATATTAGTGTCTTTAGTCTTGATGTTGTGGGTTTTCTTTCTCTAGCTGTTGACTGAGTTTGAATCTTACTTGGTGCTACGAATAAAATTATGCATGTTTTTGTGAGCTGCCTTGTTGCATGAAACAACCAAACAAGAAAAAACATTTAAAAAGGCTGTAAGATCTTGCCAGGGGACGAATGACTTGTGCAAATTGGTTAAAAAAATACTAAGAAGCCTGAACGCCTAGATGATTGGGGAGCTTGCCTATAATGCTTATTTGATGGCTAGCATTGGTGGAAAAGTTAAGGTTCTCAGGTTGGCAATGACCAATGGATTGGAAGGACTGGGGTTTTTGTTTTGTTAGAGTATATAAAAGGTTTTGAATTTGATGGTTGATCTCAAGGCTTATGAGGATACCAATTTGTAAAGAATGCCACTTTTGTAATTTTTTTTGTGTTTGTGTATTTGGCAATACAAAAGTAATTATTGCCTCATTGGTATAGATTATTTAGTCCATTATATTTAATTAATCAATATATATAGTGGAAAGTGAAAGGGAGAAATAGAGGGGAGCAGGGGTACCAATGAAGATGGGTTATAGCGTATGTCAGGACTTAGGTGTGTTCACACATAGAAAGAAAAATGGTTAAGGAATATTAGAAAGAGGATTGCAATTGCTGAGGTACCTTGAAGCACATGAACTTGTTTTAGATTGAATTTGCAAAAATTGTGATTTGATAATAGCATGCTCCAAGAAAATGGAATTGGCTAATTTGTGGTGAATCCAGTCTCAGCCCTTCTAAAGTGATAACCTCACTCTCATCCATTTGGGTGGGTAACAGATTTTATATCCTTTGTGAAGATACAAATTTCAAGTTTTTGTGAACTTTTTCCTAACTAAGGTCTTCACTTCTCATAAATGAAGGTGATTGTAGGAGAATGATCAGGTGGATAAACAGATAATTAGTAATTCATTGATGAATGATCAAATGACATGTTTTTCACTGGTTTTACACAAACCTTGCAGATCAATACATGAAATTGTTACTTTTGGGAATGAGATCACAAGTAGAAGATACAAAAGCCAGAAGATTCAGTTAAATAGAAAAAAGGGGGAAAATTAGGTGATGGTGACTCCTTAATCCAAAATTTAGAAGCTGTAATTCAATAAGGACAGACCATTCGAGGAAAAGGATAGGAGGCTTAATTGTGGACTAAACCTCAAAAAGTTATTATTAAATGTTGTTCAAACAAAGCTAAGTTGTTTACAAATGTGCTTGAAAAGACCAAATTGATCTTATTAGTGACGTGCTACAATGGGATCAATTTAATTCTCATGGCACTGCAACCATGAAGGTTGAACTTCTCTCTGTCACAAACTTTAGATGGTATTTTTCTTTTCAAATGCTTGAATGAAAATCCACATAATCTTTCATCATGGCCTTTGTTTTAGGATTTTGGGCTTGTTTTAGATTGAGCGACGAGATCTGAATATCGCAGTGTTTTGTCTATACTTGCTATTTTTTTTTTAATTCTTAGGTGTAACTTTTTATATGTTCCTTTGTGCTTGTCTTGACTCTTTTGAGTGTGATATTCTGGCTACCACATGGAAGAAGAATATATTGCTTCATATTTTGGTATGAAGGTTTTAAACTCTGATAAATTCCTAAAACTCTAAGCCTCATCGTTTCTGTAATTTTATGGTCGTTCACTAGTTTTGATTTTCAAACCACTGCAAGTTCATATTGATGAACGCAGACACTAGATATAATCTAAAGAAAGCAAACAAGTAATAGAAAATTATTTTCCTATTTCATTTTAGCTGCAGTTCACTTTAAAATGAGCCAGAATAAGAGTTTCTTCCATGGAACTTTGACCTTTAAGACCTTCTTGCAGCAAAGACTGGTGTGAGAAAGACGTTCGACATCATTTAATTTATACTTTGATCTGCCTGTCAAGGTTTTCAATGACCAATGGAACAAGTATTGATTACCATGACCAATTGAACAAATATTCATTACCATGCAATTGGACTACTTGAAAAATAAGTCTTCTTCTAATAAGCAATATGCATTGGTTAATGCATAGTGGCTGATACAATATGTATTTCATTGTTAGCTGGTTGATATGTCGTATGAAACTGCCCACTAAAAGTCGAGGAAATGGTTTATAATCTTGATAAACACCCTATTAATCATAGTAAAACATGGTACTTACCCATAGACTTTTATGATTAGAATTTTTGGTCAGCATATTCCCCTCATAACTCAACCAAAGTCTTTGAGCCTTAAATTTATGCATGTTCCCTAAACCTAAATTTGTCAAACATATTTTCCCCTTGAGGTCCTATGCCAACAAGCATCAGAAAACTGACAATTTTCTCATAAGGGAACTCCTCTAAGAGATCCTCCATCAAAATGAATTACAAAATCTGCAATGCTGGTATAACAAAAATTCATGTTCAAAATCAAATATTACATCCAGCCATATGATTGAAGTGAGGTCATGCAGATCATTTCGCAGAAGAAAGTGGCATGCCATCCAACTAGATCATTGATTGAATTACTCATGTTTGCAATTTGCATTTGAATCTTTGTTATGATGCCTATCAGGGTTGGTTTTGACTGGACCTTTTCTTCCCTATATTTTCAGAGTCTATGACATATTGATTAGGATCTCTTCACTTTGAAAAGCTGACGGAGATTTTAGGATAAGGATGTTTCATCAATAAATGATTATGCAGTTTGTTTTTCAGGTTCATTCTGACTGCACAAATTTTGGCTCTGTAATAGGACTGAGTAAGAAAAGTAACTATAAATTGTTATGGTGGGAAATAAAGAATCCATATAGCCAAGCCATTAATTTTTAGATTAAGGTTGAGTTGAGTAAGACCTAAATTTGAATTTCATAGTTCTCGTATGAACTTTTCCTATCAAGTTTATATGACTATGGTGCTAGTTTGATTTAGCAGGACCACATATTATTCATTATTTTTAAAATGTTGTGGTATTGGGCACATCTTGTTTTTGTATTTTAAATTGGTCCTTTCTACAGGGCAATAAGAAAGATGAAGACCCAATCGGATTCATCACTTCTTTCTGCAGTTCGATTGTCAAGAAGAGAAAAGATTCTGGAAGTGGATGGAACAGTCACTACCCAGCCAGTTCTTGAACATGTTGGAATCTCTACCTGGCCAGGTAGGTTCACTGGATGAATAATTTCATTCAATCAGCTTTGAAAGTGTTTGTTTGTGTAAAACAGATGTTATGTTACTAATTCATGGAACAATTCTAACTGAATTCTTTTTGTAGATTCCTATTTGTGTTTGCTAAAATTTTTCTTTTCCTTTTCTTTTTGGAGAGTGTGTATAATTCAATATATGGTCAATTTATTTGATATGTTATCATGCGCACAGGTCGTTTAGCTCTCACGGATCATGCACTATACTTTGAAGCTGTTCGTGTTGTATCTTATGACAAGCCAAAAGTATATGATTTATCGGACGATCTAAAACAGGTTGTTAAACCTGAGTTAACAGGACCATGGGGTACAAGACTTTTTGACAAGGCAGTCTCATATAAATCTATTTCCTTGTAAGGCGTGATTCATTTATATTTCTTATATCACTGGATAAGTATTATCTCTGATTTCTTCATGTTGAAATCTAGATGTCTCATTTTCATTAGCTGGATGCTTCTGAAAACTTTGTTAATTATTAACCTTCAAGTTTTTATTTCACAGATCAGAACCAGTTGTCATAGAGTTTCCCGAGCTTAAAGCGCATAGCCGTCGTGATTACTGGCTAGCAATTATTCTGGAAATTTTGTGTGTTCACAGATTCATAAGTAAGTTTCAAATAACAGGAGTTGAACGGGATGAAATACTCTCAAAGGCTGTGCTTGGAGTTCTGCGACTACAAGCCATTCAAGAAATTTGTTCTGTAGATTCTGTTCGTTGTGAAGCTCTTCTCATGTTTAATCTCTGTGATCAACTTCCTGGTGGAGATTTGATACTAGAAACTCTTGCAAGTATGTTGTCCGTAAGAGAATTAGGATGCACTAACAATTATAAAACTGGAGGTGGAATGTATTCTATCTCAGCCTTGGACATGTTTTCCAATTTAGGGTTTGTGTTTGGAACAAATTCAAGCGATCAAAATGAGGCTGGACTTGCTGTGGGTGAGATAGCTGTGGGGGAGATGAGTTCATTGGAAAGAGCAGTTAAAGAATCTAGAAACAGCTACGAAAAGGTGGTACGAGCACAAGAAACAGTTGATGGAGTCAAAGTGGATGGTATTGACACCAATTTGGCAGTGATGAAGGTGATGCTAATAATACTATTTTATGAACTTCACTTTTCTGTTTTGTCAGATGTTCCTCCTTTTCTTAGTTTTGTGTCTTTCATTTTGTAATTGCAGGCTAAATTTTTAGTTGACATGGTGTAGAATAATTTTTGTTTCTTGATGGTGCTAGGCACTACAATCTCTCTATTGATCTGAGTTTATGTGTATGAATTTACACTATCGCATGTTTGTATTACAGTTGCTTCTTAAATCAAACTGGTTTAATTGCATCATGAACAGAACATGTCACATGCTCTTTTATATTGCCTTCTCTTCCCCTATATGATTCCCGGATAATATGTTTAAAATTGTGTTTGCAGGAGTTACTTCACCCTGTCATGGAAGTTGGAAAGTGGATTCTTTCCTTGGCATCTTGGGATGATCCTGTGAAATCTTTGATGTTCTGTTTGGTTTCAACTTATGTCATTTGGAGGTATGACTCATACACCTTACATTACTTGTTACCAATGAGCATTTAAGAAAAGAAAACTAAAGTCCCTTTTGTAATTTAAATGATAATACAATTGAGTTTCCCGAGAATATTGGTGTCAATTTTCAATGCAGTTAAATTAATAAAAAAATTTCAAATTAGTTAATGACTAAGCAGGTGTGGAGCTTGTATTAACTTTGATTTGTTGCACTCTTGCAATTATGAAAGATTGCAGTAGTTCATTTAACTTCTGATGTCAATATCCTTACAGGATTTACTTGAGGATTTACCAATAATTAGTCAATTCTAACTTGTCTGATCCTCTTGCAACAGAACCAAACTGGCTCTAATATTAGTGGTAGCTTAACTTATTAACAATGTTTCACTGCATGATGGGGGTGGTACTGCTAGATATTATTATTGGGATTCTTTGACTTATGCACCACCTTGCCGGAATGTTAGGAATAGAAACATGCCAAAGTGGGGGTTGAATTAGCTGTCCCATCCTGTATCTCCCTAACCAGTAGCCCAGTGGTCAGCCCCCATCTTTGTTCTCATGGTTGAATGTCTGATGGGACCTGCCTATCTCTACTTTGCTGAAACAAGTTCACTCTACTCTGGCACAATCACACCCAACCAAAAAAAAAGTCATAAGTGCAGAATTTTGATTGTACCATCCAAAAACTTACAACTGTCAGCATTTTGGAATTAAAAAAAAAAAAAAATCCAAATACCAATCATGGCCATCATAAAATCTTTAACAAACAAGAATTGAAGCTTCAAAAACTCAATTAAACAGAATGGTAGCAATTGGCAAGTCTGTATATGCATGTGTGTGTCTGTTTCTACTGTTGAATATGCATGGCGACTCTTAATGGGCCATATATGTGTCTAACGAGAATTGAAGCTTCAAAAACTCAAAACAGAATGGTAGCAATTGGCAAGTCTGTATAAGCATGAGTGTTTGTGTCTGTTTCTACTGTTGAATATGTGTGGGGCGCAGTGTCTCTTAATGGGCCATGTGTGTGTGTGTGTGAATCAAGAATTCATTCGCTGATGATCATCACTGATAAAATAATTGTTTTGACTACTCATCTAAATCTTCTTACTCTATGAAGTTAGGGTTAGCTTCATTGTAGTTGTATTTATGTCGTGTGAATATAAAATCATTTTGCTTTTAGACTTTGATGTGCTATTAAATTGTATCTCATTTCTTTGTTTGATATTCTAGAAATTTTCACAAACAAGAACCGACAACAGTTTTCTTTTTCATTTTTATATGCATTATTTAAGAGAGAGCAATTAAAGAAGAGATGATTATGGAAATAGAAAGAGATGCTCTACATATAGGTGGATGTTTGATAAATCGTTATCTTTTCCTGCATATATCACACTGGTAGGTTTCTTTCGTTCGGACTTACATGGTGTTCATCACAGGGGATGGTTGGCTTATGCCTTCGGAATGTTGCTTATCTTTCTTGCAATATTTATGATGCTTACGCGACTTTGTAATCAAGGAAGCCCTGATGAACTTAAAGTAATAGCACCTCCACCAATGAACACAATGGAGCAGCTTTTGGCTGTTCAGACTGCAGTTTCTCAAGTTGAACAACTCATCCAGGATGGGAACATTTTCCTTCTCAAGTTTCGTGCCTTGCTGCTCTCCATTTTTCCTCAGGTTCCTCTGTTTGAGTCTACTTGTCCTTGCAGGCTTATGTGTCTTTGCCCATCTCTCTTTCTTTGCTTTGCCTTTATCTGCTTTAAGTTTCTTCCAACTACAATTACATATAATCATTTTGTATTCAAAGTTGTGGTACTTTACTCCGGCATGTTCTAACACGTTTTTGTATTTGTATAATGGCCAGGCAAGTGCAAAATTTGCAGTAGCACTTTTATGTATGGCTTTGACCCTAGTTTTCCTACCTAGCAAGTATATAGTTCTATTGACCTTTTTGGAGGCGTTTACAAGGTACTCGCCCCCAAGGAAAGCAAGCAGTGAAAGATGGTTGAGGAGAGTGAGAGAATGGTGGTTTAGCATACCAGCAGCTCCTGTAGTTCTTGAAAGAGTCAAGGAAGACAAAAAGAAGAATTAATTCTTTATGTAACAGTAAATACATGTCATGTACAGTTGTGTAAAGATTAAACTGAGTGTAAATCTAAACGAGAGTGACAATAAATAATAATGAAAGTGAAAAAAAAAAAGGTCTGTCGGTTGTTAACAAAATTATTTAGCAGTGTTGATATTCATGTGATGTGTAAATTTTCAAGTGCATTTCAACATCCGAGTATCTCTGTTATTTCTTGATTAGCTAAAGTGTTGTTTCTATTTTCGTATGCTATTTTTATTTTCCTACTTTAACATTTTCTGCACTTGATTATTTGAAGTTGTTTGGTTATTTGGCAACGCTCGTCAAAAGTCACTTAAAAATTTTCAGTGTTTAATTTTTAATTTTACGAATACCATTTAAAATTTACTCAAAGTTTTAATTTAACTATTTATAGGTCCGCATGATGCCCAAATGCGATCTATTATGTTATAAAAAATATTGTAAAAAATTATTAAAATTAAATGTATAATTTTACTATGAATATGAACTTTTAAATTATTTATTTTTAATTATTATATCAATTAATAATTTCAATTAGCAAATCTATCATATATATATGAGATTTTAATATTTATATATTAATAATTTATTAAATATATAATATTTTATTTTTATATATTAATAGTTTTTGATACTAAATTTTGGGTTTAAAGTGATTATGAATCATTAGTATATTATGGAAATAAAATTAAATTATGAGACAATTTTAATAGTTTCGGTTAGCAAAATATGAGAGATATAAATAATATAGAGAGATAAATAATTATAATAGGTGATATTTTTATATTGTGTAATTGTATGATAACTTATATTTCTTTCATTTTTAATTTCAGATGATAAAATTTACTATATATAATACATTATATATATATTAATAATTTTAAATATAAAATGTTTTATTTTCAGATTATAATTTTAATTAAAAAATTATTAATAACTATTAATTAGTAATAATTATTAATTTATTAGATATATGACATTTTATTTTCATATATTAATAATTTTAGTTAAATAATTTATTAAATTTATTAAATATATGATATTTTTTATATGTTAATAATTTTATATTTTAATAATTTATTAAATATATAATTTTTACCTTCGTATATTAATAATTTTAATTAAAAAATTATTAATAATTAATAATTTATTAAATATATTATATTTTATATTAATATATATATATATATTAGGGTTGAACACATTTCGATCCAATTTGAATATTTAAAAATCTCTAGAACTATTTCAAAAGTCATAGATTTTAAAAATGTAAGATTTAGAACCGTTCTATATATAGAAATCTCTGTATTATATTATTTCATAATTTCTAAGACAATTTAGTTTGAGAATTTGATATTTTTGGTAACAAATTTCATTAATCAAAATTTTTTTAAAATAAAATTTATAAACTACAATGCTTATATAATAAAGTATATTATAAAAATATAAAAATATAATTTATAAAAGATTTAAATATTTAAATATTTTTCAAACTGGTAATAAAATTCATTAATTTTTCATAAAAAAAAAATATAAGTTCACATGTAGTCAAACACTAATAGAAAAACATAATGATATAAATTTAAATAATACAAATTAAAATTTTAAATTTAATTTTTAATTTGTATAAGTTATATATATTTATCCATGTGTTTTTGGTGTTCGAGAATTAGGCTATAATAGAAATATTTTTAACTACAAGTAAATACTATTTTATATTTTATTAAGTATATAACAACTTTAATTATACTTCACAAATTACATATGATTAGTTTTAATTAAATTATTTTTAATATAGTAATTTTTAAAGGTTATTTCATGTGCTATATCCTTTATATTATTAAAACTAAATTAAAATAATATAAAAAATTAGTTATTATTTTAGTTATTTGGTCTGAGATAATTCGGAATAATTCTCCGTATAAGTATAATCTAAGACCCAAATTATAAAATTCAATACAATCTAATTCTAGATATTTTTTGTTCAATTATTCCAATCAGTTTGGAGATTTCCATCATCCGTGCTTAACCTTTACATATATATATATATATAAGTTTTAGTTAAAGATATTGATAATTAATAATTTATTAAATATATAATTTTAATCTTTTATTTTCAGTTACAAATCTTTATAAATAATTTATTAAACTTATTAAATATATACTATTTTATTTTCATATATTAATTTTTATAAATTAAGATACAAAAATATATTTTTACTCTTTTTTTTTAATTTCAATAATAATATTTTTTATATTATATATATTTATGAAGTGAAATTTTAGATTTATTCCATTTTTCTTAATTTATATATATATAATATAATAAATAAAATAGATATTTTATTATAAACTTAAAATATAATATATTAAACCATTGCAATTCACCGTTCAATTAATTTGAAATCCATTGAATTCAAATTAATTGTTTCTATTGACAACATTTTTTTGAACAATTCTTGACAACAATTTATACATAGCTTCTCTCAGTTTTAAAATTATATGATATTTATGCATATATATATGTGTGAGATTAAATTTGTCATGCATTTTTTTAACAAAAGTACTTAAATTTTGTTATATAATGATTTTTAATTTCTTTTTCATATTAGAATAAGATATTTCTTTTATGTTTTATTAAAATAAAGTCAAAAAATATGTTACTTATTTTTTCTAATAAATATCAATATATACTATTTTTCCTTTTTTTTCTTTATATATATATATGATGTGGCAATCTACAATGCTTTCATTTTCCTTTAACTTTTTTTTTATATATATAATAGACAGATAGGTAGATATTGAAATCATTTTCATCTGGAATTTAAATTAAATTTAAAAAATAAATAATTAAATAAAGCACCTTAGAATTTTCATCTTTGCTCTTATAAGATAAACCCATTTTGAAGTCACTTTTCCCCTAATTCAAGAAGAAAAAACGTTTCCATCTTTATCTATAAAATGCTTGTATTATTGTTGGTTTTGGAGTTGTAATCTACACTCTGTATTTGAGCTTGGATCATACCATACCTACGTTCTAAAATGAGCTTTTTATCCAAAAAAAAAAAAAAGAAAAGAAAATTAACATTGATTTTCTTCTAGCTCAATATTGATACTTGCAAGTATAGCAACGTCTACGCAGCCAGAATTTATTTCTTTTACCTGAGATTTTATTTATATACATGATATAATTAAGCAGACAAAATTTTCAACATTTGAACATTACAAAGAAAATCCATATCCGCCATAAGTAAGAATTGAATTAAATATGGAAGGTTCTATGTTCTCGTCGGCGGGATCAGAGGCTCATCAAAGGAGGTAAAATTTTCATATAAATAAATATCTCATGCTGGCAAAATTTCGGTGGTCAGTGGCGTGGTGCCATGGTGGCATTGCGTGGCTTGCCTCTGCCCTCTCTCTCTCCCTCGCTCGCTCAGGCCGATTATCTCTCTCTTTTCTATCTCTGCTCTTGCTACTCGATTGAGGACTGAAGCGTAGGGGATGGCCGTATCAAGATGGGGTGGGGGTTGTGGGGCTTGGGGATGGGGGTTGCTAGGGCTGGAATGCTTGATGCTCACATTCTTCTTTTTTTGCTAGGGCTGACTTATATATATATATTTTAAGATGCCGTTTTGCCAGAGATTTAAAAAAAATAATTAGTCTTTAGGACTGCATAAAAAAATTACAACTCTTTATAGAAAATCTCAGGAAGACTAAGATTTTACAGAGCACCGATAGCCATGCACTCTCTTCTAGCCGTATGTGAAGGGGGTCGAACGACTCCTTGTGACCCTCTAGTTCCGCTCCTATATGTTCCATTAAGACTTTTTGTGTAAAAAATAAATCATATATATATACATTAAGACTTTTTGTGTGAAAAATAAATCATAACTAAATAAATATATACATAGGAAAATGTGAAGATACACATAAGATTGTAGTAACAGTAGTGGTTGTTGCCCCAACTGCTTAATTTTTATCATTTATAGGAATTGATCTTAATCCATATCTCTCTCTGATTTCGAGCTCTCTACAAGCTTCTATCCATAAATTTCTTTTTCTTTCAGGTCCCAAATATTACCATAAAGTAAACGACTTTTTTATTGGTATATTAAAGTTTCAGGAAGGAGGAGAATCGTCCCTGAGTTTGAGCTTCTGAACTCAACAAATTAAATGAGTTAAAGACTAGTATTCTCGGAACTCAGTTGTCCCTTCCAAGGTACAAGAAGAAGAAGAAGAAATGAAAGTAGTCCTGATATTAGGACTGGTGAAGAACAAAGAATCTGCAGTATAATTAAAAAAAGGCTAATGATTTGCACATAGAAACTCTGTGTTTGGTGTAAAAACTGGAATATTAGTAATATTATAAGGGTTAGGAGATGCTGGCTCAAAAATTGGAGGAACAAAACTAGAATTAACTTGTCCATTATCACCATTAATGCTCCCTCCTGAATTTTCATCAGTAATTACTGAAGACGACTCATTATCATCCATTTTCCCATTATTTTTATAGTTATTTTCCTCATGATCATGATGAGCTGACGAATTATTACCTTTTTCTTGTTTTAATTGATGATGATGAAAATCATCGCCTTGATCAGAAGTCCACCGTGATAGACCAGTCAGCCTCTGCACCAACTCCATAAAATCTTTAGGATTTGTTTTAATAATTCTTGGAGAATGTGTGTCTATGATAACTGGGTGGTGGCATTGGGGATGCGGTGGCAGCTTGCTGGTGGTGCCGCCAGAAGAGGCGGAGAAAGAAGAAGTAGAGGAAGGCGGTGAAGACAATGAGGAGGAAGATGACTTTTTTATCATGTGGGAGTCTTTGTTAATTTTCAAAGAATTGTTTTCATTATTGTTGTTGTTGTTGTTATTGCTTTTTGCATTATTCTGATCATGCAAAGTAGGGCTCATTGTTTTGGGTTAATTTATTCCAATTTATCTTTTCTTTAGTTCTTCAAAAGGCAAGAAAAGAAATTAAAAGAAAAAGAGTCTAATTAGGGAATTTGAGAAAGGAAAGATTTGGTTGGTTTATAGAGAAATTTTTGGAACTGAATTTGTGGTAATTAATGGATTAATTAATGTGGGCGCTAATTAACTTTTTTAAGATAACCTTTGGGCAAGTGATTGTCCACAAAACCACTTCTAATCACACTTCTTTTAATTCTCAATTAAGTGCCACGTGGATTTCTTGTTGATTTTTTTTAAGATAAAAGTAAGAAATTTTATTATTCACAGAAAAATAAGATAATACAAAGATGAAATAATATTCTAAAGATAAAGACTAGCAAAAGAAGATAATGTCCTAACTAAATGGTGAGCAATCACATTTGTTTGTCTTCAAATTCAAACTAAAGTAACATTACTTCTTTGTTTTAATAATAACTTACAATCATTTATTATTAATTCAAAAGAGTATTTGTCCTATTTAGAAGAAAGGGTGTTAAGATAAATATCTCGTGAATCAATTAAAATAGAGCCAAGGCCATTGAAATTATGTGACATCCATTTAAGTGCATGTTGTAGAGCCAATGACTTTAGTACTCTTAGTTTTGTTATACCAGGTAAAAACTCCGATATAGCTGAAATGAAAGTTCATGCTGAAGAACACAAGCAAATATTAAAATCAGCAGATTTATTGACCATATTAATTGATCCATCCATCAAACATTGCCAGCCATATGAAATATGATAACGAATATTTCTCAAAAAAAATACTTGAGAATATTTATGGAGAATTATGCCGAAATATTTTTTTATGAATAGAAATATTTGAGAATATTTTTAATATCATGCAACGAATAATTTTTTTTAGTAGAATATTTCTGGAGAATTACAAAGAAATATGACTAACGAATATTTCTCAAAGTCTCTCCAGAAATATTTTTTTTAGCAAATATTTCTCTTCTTTGTTATTGTTAATTGTTATTTTCTGTATTGATAAAAAAATAAAACAAAATTGTTATTTTGTGTTTGGCATTATCTTAAATTACTTTTCTCAAATCATAACTTATATAATTAAAATTAAAAATAAAAATTATTAAAATGCAATTATAAAAAGCAATTTAAATTGAATTTTAAGGTATAAAAAAAGCAAGCCCTTTTATCTACGTGCCAAGCACGTTCACACTACTCAATTTTTTTTTTTTACAAAAAAATACGTATATAAAAATAGAAGCGGGTTTGAGTCGTGGAAATAAGCTTTTACAATTAATTATGAGGAAAGACTACGTACAAATATCCAATGGATCCGATCTTTCTCCAGATCCTATTCATTGCGGGAGTATTCGTACACCGGACTGTCCTTTTATATAAAAATAGAAGCGGAAAATGATAAGAAAGCCAAAATAAAATAGTAATAAAAAAGTATGTATTACCCTATTATTAAAGAAAATGAATTAATTTATTGTATTAAGTTAATAGTATCTCATTATCATAGAAAAAAGAAGTTAATATCTCCAAATAGAGATGAAAGTTAAAAGAAAATAATTGATATTAGAATTTTTGATAATTTATTTAACAATTTGATATATCATATTTACAATGAAATTAGTTTAAAAAAATTATAATATGGTTTATTAGATGAGATAAGATATTAGTTAACAACTAGATAATGTGAATGAAAATATAGTTGATATTAAAAAAATTTTGAATTTTGATTTCAAGTTTATAATGTATTACTCATAATGATAAAATTATTGTTTGAAATTTACTAAATTTTTTATTTTTAATATTTTAATTTTATTTAGTATAATTATTTTTTTAATATAATTTCTGAATCTATTAACACTAAGAAAAAAATATATTTATTGCTAAATTATATCTCGGTATGCATAATAAAATTATGAAGTATAAATAAATAAAATTTATCATAATATATTAAAGAAAATGTAGCAGTACACACAACATTATAAGACATAATAAAAAAATGATAAAAAAAGAGACATAAACTAAATAAATAGAGTCAATATTAAGTATATTATCATTTATTGAGCAAAATAATTTGTGTTAAATTTTAGGATGATGAGAAATTTCAGCCAAATATATTTAATTAGAAAAATTATGCATTTAAAAACTGGATTGATAACAAATAGAGTCTATATATTGAAATATTAAAAAATGTAATAAAATTTAGATACTACTAGCTAATATAACAATCATTATTTATTTATCTGTTTTTGAGATGTCATTGGCAATCATACTAAAATAATTTTTGTAATATAGTGATTAATATATTGCTAAAAAAATATTTTAGTGAAAAAAAATTTTTTTTTTGCAAGGTTTGTTAAGGTATCTGCATATAGTGGCCTTTGTATTCCAAACGTCCCTTTTTGCTTGTTCCTAATTATTTATATTGAAATACTAATTCAATAGTTAAATGTTTATTTTGTTATAAAAGTAGTGAAAATTGAAATGTTGTTAACTTATTTTATTTTTATCTAAATGATGAGAGATATTCTGGGATTAAATTCATCTATCACTTGAAATTATTTTTTAAAAAAATTGTTTTCAATACTGTATTTTTTTATATTTGATTTGTACATTTAGATATTAATTTTTAAATATTTTTTATCACAAAATTAATTTTTAAATATTGGTCCTTGATGAGAACCAAATTTTGATTATTAAAAAGTAGAGCAAACATTAGCTAAATTAATTAATGAGGTTATTACTCATTTAAATCTTTTTTAAAAAATAAAAAAGAAAAATTATATATTCTTAATTTAAGAGGAAATTACATCCTCTACCTGAAAAATATATACCGTTTTCACATATACGGCATTCGAAATTTTTTTCAAAATTACATCTCAAACGTTGTTATTTCTTCTATATTTTGTAATTTTTTTAAAATTTTGTTCTTTAAGTTTTGTTTATATTTATATTTTTTTATATAAAAAAAATTTTAATATCAAATTTTTGATATACACAAAAAAAAAATAAATATATGCACTATAAAATACACACTTAATAATACAAATTATATCTACAATATATCTATAACACACCTACATAATATTTTTAATATTTATTTTATTTATTTTAATTTTTTATTCTCATAATATTCACGCATCATTCATACAATATCTACAAAATATTTAATAATTTTTATATAAAATATACACAACTTAAATAATAAAAACGCAACATATACACAATATCTATAACATATTTATAACATCTACAATACATCTACTACATATCTACATAACAAAATTATATGTATTTTTTTTTATTTTTTTTCATGTATATAATATGTAAAATTTGTTTTAAAATAAATTTAATAGTTTTTATTAATATATTTTGTATATTTTACTTTTTTTTATTTTTTAGTGTCATTTATTTTTTATAATTAAAATTAATTTTTTTATACAAAAATATGATTTTTATATAATAAATATAATTTAAAATATTATTTTTTATTATTTTATTAGAATATTTTTATTTAATAATGGAGTTTAAAAAATAAAAATTGAAGTAAAATATTAATTATAGCGAGAGAATATGTATTTTTTTTAAAAAATTATTTTAGTGAAAAATAAGGTATTTTTAAAATTTTGCAGCAATTTTTAATAAAAATGTATATATTTTTAATTTTTGTAGTATTTTTAAAATAATTTTTTTGGTATTTATTTAAATGTCCCTATTACATATATTAGAACGTGCAAATAAAATAGAATATAATATCTATTAACCAATGGAATATTTTTATTGGAACAATAAAGAATACTATAAATACTATATATTTTATTGAAATGTTTTTTTTATGAATTTATGTTATAATTATGGCATCCATTAAGTGATAATAAATACTACATTTTTTATTGATATATATATAATATTTTTATTAAAATTTATATAATAATTTCATAATGTATATAATTTTTTTTATTAATCATCTAATTAATCATCTAAAAAAAGTGATACAATTTTCATAATGTATATAATTTTTTATTAATCATCTAATTTAACATCTAAAAAAAGTGATATAATAAATTTTAATAAAAATAAAATATATCCTAATAAAAATTAAAATATTTATTATTATTTAGAAACTATCAATATAATTGCCGTTAACATAATTTGATACATTAATTAATTAATTAAAATAATCTCATAGGGCAAAAAAGCTTATTTTATGCTCTGGTCTGTAGTATGGAAGCCTCAAAATTCATTTTTATATATTAAAAATAATCTCTCATCAAATTTGTTAATTAATAAATTATATGATGAGACAAACAATGAAACAACTAAGGATGATATTTTGATACAATGTGATAAGATTCCTCCCTTATAATTAACATGTCCCTCTTGACTTGTCCAGCCAGCTCATAAGGGTTGGCCAAATAATAATATAATAAAACCCGCACTTTTTAAAAAACATATTTAATATAATCAATCATCTCGAAATATGTTGTTTTATTTTAATTTTAAAAATTAATTATAATTATATACATTTAGTTAAATTTAGGTCGTCCTATATATTTTGCAATTGAGAATTGGCTGATGTCAGTATTTGAAAAAATAATAATAAGAATAATAAATTAATTTTTATTTCAATTTTTGATTAAATAATTAATTGCTACTGTAATTTATTTTACTCCACCCGTTCTCTTTATACAGAAAAAATTGAAAAAATATGAAGATTAAAATGGTAGTTAATGAATTTATTGATCACAATTTATTTTATTTAACCTTAAATAAGCTCAACCATATATATTTATAATGTTAAGAGAAAGACAACTCATGGACACAATAATCTATGTAGCATTTATCATTTAAATTTTTATTTTAAAATAGAGGAGATAATTTATCCTCTGCTTATATAATAAGCGCACATATTCGCATGCAAATAATATGAATCATTATGTACAATTAAATCATTTTCATATAGTACAATATTTTATAAATCTGTGCACAAAATATTAAAGAGAAAAAAATATATAGCAATCGTGTATAAATATATAAATTTGGACACAAATGTCAACTGTAATTATGACTTAAAAATAACAACGTATCATTTAACACAGATAAATTTATTTCAAAATTAGTTAACAATTTCGACATAAAAATATTATATCATATCGATTCATACAATTTAAAATTATGCTCCAATTATCGGTTAATATAAATACCACCATCTTTTTTAAATAACTAGGGTTCGATAAATAAAATTAGTGTTCATATTATGATATATGACGAAAACTAATTTATAATTATATCCTATTGATAAAGCAGAGCGTAACTTAACGAAGTCTCTTATAACCATAGCATTAATTCATGCATTAAAAAGTGAATCATATTAATTATACAATTTATATTTATCTGCCACTAGTCTTATTTGATGCGCAAAATATAGTTACTTGCAAGAAAAATTTTGAAATTTTTTTTTAAAAAATATTTTTCTATAATTTTCATTTTAAGAACTTTTTTCGATATAAAAAGAACGTCCTAAATAGAAATTTTTTATTTATAAAGAAAACAGAGGGAGTAATATTTTAGGAGATATGACTACATTTGTAATTTTAGAAAAGTTTATTTTGTATTAACATTAATTACACTATTAATATTAGTTTACTTCATTTATTTCAAACTAGAATCTTTGCCTTGAGAAAACATTTGGAAAATATCTATGTTTAAATGAGAAAACATTTTCTTTCAATTTTTTATACAAAAAAAAAAGCTCTAGAGTCTAGAAGAAAATTGTCTATTGTAGAATGAACGATTCTTCGAAATCCAAATTTTTTCAAAAAAAAAAAAAAAGACTTTTATTAGTATTATTATAAAAAAAAAAATTGACTCTTTATTTTGTGTGTAGAATTTTCTTTCCCAATATTGGTTAGATTGTATTAAAGTAAATAAACAACACACCAAAAAAAATTAGAATTCAAATTTTATTTTCTTAATATTTTCGACTAATAGTCCCCTAATTTCTAAATATATATGTCATTTTTTTAATATTTTAAAAAATATCTATCGTTTTTTGGAATTTTAAAAAAGAATTTATTAATTTTTCATCTTTATTCTTTATTTATTATTCATAAGATGTTAGCGTTAATCTTTATTTTTTTTATTAAAATTGGAAAAACTATTTATATTTATATTTTAATTTTAAAATTATGATAATTAAATATTTTTTAATTGATTTACCAAAATCTTAAACAATATATGTTTGGAAATGAAATGGGTAATATATTTATGTTTTATGATTGGAAGGTCAATGGGAGTTCATTGAGATGATTTCTCTACCATCCACTTTGTTATTTAAAAAAAAACAAAAAAGAGAATTTGAATATTGTTCCTTTTACATTCAAATAAAATTCAGTACATTGACTTTTCCTCCACGACTCCCACTTCAATAGTTGAATTGTCCAAAGTCTTTTTTCCCTTTTTTTTTTTGTTAAAAAATAGATATTTTTTTGTTCGGTGTGTATGTATATATATATAATTCTAAAATTGAGACTTAAAAATTATATTTTTTTAGAAAGAGACTACTTAAAAATTATTAAAATCATTTATTGATATCATTTTATTAGTAAAAAGATGGCTCCTTTCATAACATAGAGGTTGCTAAAAAAATATAGCTCTGTTATTATTATTATTATTATTGTTGTTGTTGTTGTGAGAATTGAGTAGTGAAAAATTTTAAATTTTATTTTTCTAACTAAAAGTTTGATGAAAATTAATTAGAAATATTATTTTTATTGTATAATCCTTGATATTATTTCGGTTCATTTGACCTCTCACAAAAAATTATATATTATATTTCTCTCTATTATAAAAAGATTTTTCCCTCCACCTTTTACACTATATTTAGGAGCAAATTTAATGGTTTTTTATGAATTAATTTAGTATGTTTTAGAGGTAAATCATGTTTATGAATATTCCCACCCTATGATCATGGTTTATTATGGTTTTATCATGGTGTGACAATGAAATTTTTTGCCAATTTTATTGAACCACTAATTTAGTGTATTGCGATAGTTTAATTTTTTATATTAAATTTACCCTCAATTAAATTTCAAAAACTCCAAAAAACCAATCATAATATATAACTCTCAATTTTAAGATATTATCTTAGCCCGAAACAAAAATCAAGGGGCTCTCTCTCTTCTATGGAGCACTTCCCTTTGCTTTTTGCCTAAATCTAGGGCTACTGCTGGTAGCTCTAGATTCTCCTCTTTTTTTTTTTCTTTTTTTTTTTTTTCTCTTTTTGCAGGTTTTGTTAATGATTTGGTTGGAGACAAACCATATCTACGACGGGTTGTTTTGTTTTTACTTTATCGCCTTAGTTTTGTATAGTTTTGAGTCTCTGGAAGTTGGTGTGTGCTAGTCTATGTTGAAGGATAGAGGGGCTCTTAGTAAGTTCAAGCTTCGTAGAAGCCAATACTGCTTTCCATTCAATCCCGTAGTTTTTCCTTTTTGTTGTAAATAAGCTATGCGTTCTTTACCTTTTCATTGTTCAAAGTTATGATCCCTTAGGATCCACTTATCCTTTTTATCTTTAACAAGGTTGTTTATGACGGCTTCCATGGTTTGTTTTGACCAAAGTACCAAACAGGTACTATGTATTTGTGTTGAATATCAATAAATCCCCTATTTTTGTGAGATTGTTTACCTTTTCACCTTAGTTATTATTTATTTTTGCTGTACTGGAGGTCCTCTTATAGCCTTTTCTCTTATTTATCTAGCCTGAAGATTGCTTAGAGTTGGATTCACCATTGTTGTGCTAGAGATAGGTATTTGATTGTAAAGCAGATTCTTTATGCTTTGTGTATCTTTTATATCTCTTCTTGGTTCCCTCTCATGGTAAAGATCCGATTGTTATCAGGGATTTTTATTAATATATTATCTCTATTATCATTAAAAAAAACCTCAGTTGAATTTTATTTTATTTTTTTAGTGGTATGATCAATTAAATTTGTTATAAAACTTTATTATTTTTATGAATAAAATATATATTTGTTTAAAATCTTATTAGTTTTTTTAGATGTAGTTAATTAATCTTATAATTTGCATATTAAAAAAAATTATTTTAATATGAATATATATGAAATATTATACTAATATTGAAGGATATTATGATCATTTTATCTATTTAAACTAAACTATTTCCTTAAATATCTATCTGTTTAAACTAAACTATACCTTCAAATATCGTATCATATTTCTAAATATGATATACTGCTAATAATATATCATACTATAGTATAATATATTTGACATACTATACCTTATATTGTTAAATCATTTTGAAAATGTTCTCAAACAGAGCATTAATATTCCTAACTCTTTAATTAAGTTGCTTACTAACGTGCAATTTCTTTTATTATACATAATAATATTTATATAATAAAAAGCTTTTCAAGTAACAATATCCAAATCAAATTACAAATAGTTATCTATATAAAATTGTAATTTTTAATATTGATAATTGAATAGAAAATAAAAATAATTAAAAAACTATCAAAACTACAAAACTCATAATTAACTAATTAATTAAGAATCAATTAATAATCTTTTTTAATGCAAAATGAATTTCTATTAATAAATTAAAAAATACATTTGTAGAGTAAAAATAAAATTATATAATTTTAAAATACATAAAATATGCACAACCAATGAAGTTACTAGATTATTTTGAATTTTTTTGAAATAAACAGTAGATAATTATAATATACAGTGGGTAATCTGACTTTCAGTGTACTCATTTTATTTACCATCTATCACCTCACCTGTGAGAATGACATTTCTATTTAAGAAAAAAAAAAACTCAATTATAAAAGGATAAATATCCATTTAAAAATAACACATAACCTTTAAAAAATAAATGACAAAATTTCATAATAAAAAAT
Source organism: Garcia nutans (assembly GCA_947685225.1). Lineage (NCBI taxonomy): Eukaryota > Viridiplantae > Streptophyta > Magnoliopsida > Malpighiales > Euphorbiaceae > Garcia > Garcia nutans. The sequence continues at coordinate 52,346,177 of CANTUV010000011.1, forward strand.
TAAAATTATATTCATTTTTATTCTAAAATATAAAAAATATAAAAATAAGAATAAACATTAAATTTCAGATCAATATTGATTTAAAAAATTATTTTAAAAACAAATCACAAATAAAAAAATATACAAAACTAAAAAGAGAATAACATAAAAATTTAAAATAAAAAAATACAAAAATTAGAACAAATGCTAAATTTTTATCTATATCTATCTAAAAATTATTTAAAAATAAATAAAAATATAACGTTAAAAAGAGAATAAATAGGCAAAAAAAAAAAGAAAAGCGATAAAAGGCAAATAGAATTATCGCCGATTAATAAACTGACAATAACAATAATCTAAAAATAAGAGAATAAAAAATATATGAAAATTCTATTATAATCAATAAATAATCTTAAAACTTGCATTATTTTATATTATTATAGTGTCAACAACATCTTTTTTTCCTAATAATTCAGAAAAAGAAAACAACAAGTAGTTATTTCATAAAAAAAAAATAGATCATAAAAATTACAAATTTTAGAAAAGAAATAGAAATACTAATGGCTAAGCCGACCTAATAAATTTTCAAATACAATTAACATTATCTAACATATGTATAAATTACTAATTATAATTTATTTGGTATTGAGGTTTGAACTATTTTTTCAAAAAAAAAAAATAAAATTATATGTGATTGGAAAAAGCAATTTGAAAGTATACGTAGGATCGAGATTTAGAAATACTGGTTTCTAGAAAAAGCAACTTCATTTGATTTTTATTTTTTTAATTAATTACATCCAGACGTGTAGTAAGAATTTTTATTAAGGAATTTTGAAAATCTAGCGCTGAAACATTGAGAATTGTGTTAAAGAAGAGGAAGAATATGAAGAGATAAAAAGATAATGAGAAGAAGAAAAGCTGTCTAATAGAAAGAATGGTCAGAGAAAGGGATAAAATTCAAATACACCTCTGTATTATCCCAAAAATCTTACTTAAATAATTAAATTTTTTTTTATCCATTTTGCCACTTTTTCTGTCAAAAATCGAATAACCAAAAACTTATCATGATAGAAGAAAATTTTATTATTAACTGCAGTCTATATGGCTTAGTGAGACTTTTTTTTTATATGTATCTCAATCTAATTGGTTTATAAAAAATAAAAAAAATAATAAAGTAAAAAATAAAAAATAAAAAAATTATATTCTTCTTCTCGTCGTGAGATTTTAAAATCTAAAAAATTGTTTATCACTTCTTCTATCCAAATACAGCATATTGTTGTTGAATCTCTCCCTCTTTCATTATTTTCTATGATCATTGTTTGAATTTTCAATATTTAATTAGTTATTTCTATGATTATTGTTGAAATTTTATAGGTTTTTATTGAAATCTTATTCCATCGTGGGAGAGCAAAATAACAATTAGCAATTTGAAGGTTTTTGAATCTCTTCCTCTTTCATTTTTTTCTATGGTTATTGTTTGAATTTTCATTGTTTATTTAGCTATTTCTATGATTATTATTGATATTTTATGGATTTTTTTTGAAACCTTGTTCCACCATATGAGGACGAACTAACAGTGGCAATAAATAATTATTTGGGGGGGGGGGGGGGGGGGGGGGGGGGGGGGGGGTTTGAATCTCTCTTTCTCATTATTTCTATGATTATTGTTTCAGTTTTCTATGTTTAATTAACTATTTCTGTGATTATTGTTGAAATCTTGTGGGTTTTTATTGAAATCTTATTCCACCATGGGAGAATAAAATAACAGTTAGCAGTTAATGAATTTCTTTTTTAACTCACTCAAAAAGCAAGAACTAAAAATTGAAAAGAGAGAATGTAGAGAAAGAATAAATAAAAATTAACAAACTTTTGATTTTATGTTATTAGATGGTGATGGTTTGTGTGTCTAGATTTGTGATTGTTCACTTGTCCCATTTTAGATCTTCGTGATTGTTCAAGTTCCTTATATACCATGCTTAAAAGGAAAAGAAGCTCTAGAGAAAAAAATGAGAAAACGAAGAAAGAACCAAAAATTTAAAAGAGAGAATGAATAAGAATAAAAAATAAGAATTAACGAGCTTTTAACTTTATATATGTTGTTATAATAAATTCAGAATGAGAGAAGAGATAAAAAATGATTTTATTTTTTCAGTTAATTATCATTATTTTTTATTTATATTTTTCATTTTTTATAAACCAATAGGATAACAAAAAAAATTTCTTCCATCATAGCAAGGGCTTGATTATTCGATTTTTGACAAAAAAAAAAAAAAGAAGAGAAATAGAATGAGTAAAGAATAAAAAATAAGTGGGAGAAGAAATGAGATGTAAAGAATACTACTTGTATTCAACGTAAAGATCCTTTTTAAAGGTATATTTACAACAAAACAATCATAAAAATCTCACTGAATATTTTTATAATCTCTATTTATTTTTCTAAAAATAAGAAATCATAATCTTATTAGTAACCAACTTATTGACTAAATTAAAATTAATAAAAATATCTAGAAAATAATAAATATTTCTACATTAATTTTTAATACTCCCATTTTATATAGAAATCTCTAGCACCTAACAACTCTTAAACTTTATTTTTTAGGAAAAAAATATGCTTCCTTTAATTGATGTTAAAAAAACTATTTTCTCTTTGATTGTTGATTCGTAGCAAATTTAGCTTATTGTTGAGTCTTGTATATTCTTTTTATATAACCCATTTGACCATATTTGTTGCAATTGACATTTGGTCTCTATCAATATTTAAAATATTGATTTATTTTCTTATAATAAACACGAAACAAGAGGTGAGGTGTATGGTGTTGGGTAAATGGATAAGAAAAATCTCCACCATATCATATGAGTCTATTTGAATCTTATCCCTTAAGAAAAGTATATCCTATGATTTTGTGAAAAAAAAGAGAGTAAAAGATGAAAGATGTTGTAATGTGAAAAAAGAAAAGTAAAAGATGAGGGGAGTCACATGAGTATGGAGTAGGGGGAGAAAGTAAAATTTAACCTAATTGAATAGATTTAAGTGTTTATTTATAGAAATAAAAATAATTAATATTTTTTATTTGATAGAGCCCATTAAGATTATCTAGTAAGATCAAATATTAGAATTATTAGTCTATTAAAAAATCAATAAGGTCAATTTAAAAAATAATAAAATTTATAAAATAATTTTTTTATTTTTTCTAAAATCGAGTAAGGTTGATGGACTCCACCGAGATTGCTTTAGCACCTCCTAGTTATGTCTAGTAAGAAAAAGTACTTAAATTTTAAATTCGAGACCTAAATAATATCAAATGACAATGATAACTGTTAGTTTTAGAATATTGATTATCTACATTTTACAATTTTGATGAGTAAAATAATTCATCTTTAAGTCTAAATTTTCAATTATTTTAACAGTTAATTTTTTAATATATCTTAATTTAATAAAATTTTATCAGTATTTTCAGTATAATTTTGTTTAAAAAAGTTAATGCTGCCATGCTACGTAGATGCGGGACCATGTTATTCTTAGGAGATGAGTAGCACCGGATTCCATGCGTCACAACTAAGAACTAACAATCTCAATATTTGCAAACTCTGAAACGACACTCCGTAAACAAAAACAAGAGTTAAAAAGTTTTGGTGTCGCAAAATCTACAGACACGATTCCAAGTTAATCCTAAATTTAAGGTTTAGGACAGTACGGTACTATGATATCAAAGGAACATAAAAGAAAGATGTCTGGCTGCACGGAAATTGAAGATGGAATCTCATATACTACAACATAAGATTATATACTTTCACACTTATCATGAGATTATAAAATAAATTGTTAATTTTTAACCACCTCATTTAACTTTTTTTTTTGAAAATTATATTATTAAATCAATTCAATATCAGACTGGATAGTTTCACCAGTTTTTTTTTTTGTTCAAATAAAAAAGTTTTAGAAAGTTTTGTGCAAAATTTTTCACTAGTTATTTTTTTTTTCTAAAAATTAAATTTACATGAAATCATTTTATTATTATTTTTATGGTATCAAGTTTTTATATGTTGTAATTAAAATTTATATACATTAATAAATATGACAACTTTATTTTATTTTGAGTCGGTTCATATTTTTTATATTAATATTCAAAATTATAAAAAATATGATATTTAAATTTACTACAAATAATTATTCACTTATATTAAAATATTTTAAAAATATAAATTGAATAAAATTTGTTAAAATCCACATTAAACAATGGTTCAAAACTTCACCATCTATAAATAATTATAAGCAAAAATTATATATAAAATCAGAAACGGACCTAGAAAATCATGAGAGTCAAACGGCTCCTTTCGTCGACGGCTAAAAATACCGATAGGGAAATACTTCTTAGCTGTCAGTGATGGCCAATGGAGAGAGCCTCATGCTGAAATTGCAGTTGCAAAAATCGGCGTAAGGGATTAAAGAAGACATTCCCTAGTAATTTTTATTTATTAATATTTTTTTATTCTTAGATTTAAGAATATTATATATCAAGTGCAAATATAGAAATATTTTTTAGTAATTTGAGAATTTTAATTTGTAAATATATTATATTATATATTATTATAAACAAAAAAAAGTAAAATAATAGACTTAATAAGTACATAAGATTTGAATTTCTAGATCATTAATCATGTTGTAAATATGGCAAGTGATAAGGTTGGCTAAAACTCAGGTCTTGGACCAATCCTATATTGGATTTTCATTAGCATAACAGTTTGATATTTGACTTTTTAATATTTAATTTATAATATTATCAATTTGTTACTTATATTTAATATTTATATTGTTATTATTATTTGTAGGAAAAAAATAATAATGTTGATTAATTCAATAATCAAATACTCCTACTTTTGCGGTATTGCGAACAAGAGGACAAAAAGTGGGGGCATTTTGCGACTTGCGAGCTAATAGATTATTATATATGGGGAAAAGAGAATTTTCTTCCAATGTTGGATCTGAACCTTCCTTTTTCAGTGGGTCCACATCATTATATGGGTCCCGTATTGCATACAAATAATTAACTAACAAAAACATCAGCATGGGTCTTATATCAGAGTCGAACCGGTCTACTAGATCGGTTCATATATTTAGTCAGAATAGTACTAAGCCAACAAGTAAATATTAAATATATTGATTAATTAAAAAATCGAATAAGTAAATAATAAAAAAAGGATTCGCCCATATTTAATTATTCAAAGTAAAAACTTATATGTAAGGTTATATATTAGTCAAAAATCAAAATAATATATTCAAATTATTGATAAAAAAATAATATATTCAAATTATTATATAACATCTTTCTTATTATTTTAATAAAATATTTAGTTACATATAAAAAGATAGTTTTAGTACGTTATTTTAATGTTTGAGAATATTATAAAAATAATTAACATGTGATTTTAAAGTTAAGAATATTATATTTAATTTATTATATATTATATTCATGATCTACTAGTTTCAATAATCGTCCCAATTTTGTTGAAAAGAAATGGGACCAAAATAATGAATTTGATGAACAATAGAGAGAAAATATATATTTAATTTTTTGAAAAATGGAAAATATATATTTAATGATATTTTAGAAAATATATAATATTATTTATAAATATTAAAATTTAATAATCTTTATTATAGCAAATATTAAAGTTAATATTTAAATATCTCTACAACCTGGTATTTAGCTAAAAAAAATTAAAATTTTTATTGGAATTTCTCTCTTTCTTTTTTTGGGTTTAATTAATAAATGATTCTCTGTAGTCTGTTCTTGGTCTTCTTGCTTGACTTTGCAGACCGTTTTAAAATTCTTGGTCTTTCTGCAAAAATCGAAAATGGTATGATGTTCTCTTTAATATCTTCATCTTCTGTCCTTTCCTAAGAACCAAAGTTAAGGATCTCCTTTCTACTCTCTTGTCTCTTCTAATTCTCTTTCTCTCTCAACTTTCCAGGAAAAAGTATCTTTTCCTGGGAAACCCTCTTTTCTATCTGTTTGTCTGTCTCTCTATACATATATTGTCAAACCATGTTTTGGACGTTTCTAGGTTGTTTATTTTATTTGTTTTGATTGTTGATACAAGAATGGGAAGACGGAGAAGAATGGGGAAAGCTAGTTTCAATGTTGAAGAGGTTGTAGAGTTCTTCAATCATCTCTATGTTGAGAAACCTCTTTTACCCTTTGTAATTCCTTTGGTTTTGGTTTTATGGGGCATTGAGAGATGGGTTTTCTCTCTTTCCAATTGGGTCCCTCTTGTTGTTGCTGTTTGGGCTACTCATCAGGTATGGTGCTATAATCTATTTTTCAACAATTGCTAGATGAGGACACTGTTATTGCTATTTCCTTTTTAAGAAATTGTGATTTTTTGTTTGGGTTATTGTTATTGATTTGAAAGAGGTTTCAATAAAGAAGATTTTCTGGTGGTGTTTTTTTTTCTCAGAATTATTACAAATAGATTTTGTCCAATATGAATCTATTGATTTACTCTCTTTTTTTCCCCTCTTGTTTAATTTCTTTTTACTACTTAGTTACTTTTGGTTTGTATTCAGTTTTTAAGATTCTGTTTTGTAACCAACCATGCTGCAGTGAAGTGTCATTTGTCCTTTAAGAGAAATTTGACCAAAATAATTGGCATAAATTTTGATATGGCTGGTTTATTATTTTCTGCTACTTAATTACATGATTGAGTTTGGGTAAATTATATTTCTTTCACAGTATATAAAATGGCATCTAGTTTTCCATCACGATTGAGTATCTCTGCCTCCTGGAAGGAACTTCTGTGGATGAGTCGTTTGCTAAAATGATTTTCGTTTTGATTGCTTTTCTAACTGTTCAACTAATAGATGGTCTGAGATTTCCATATACTCGTATCCTTTTAGAAGGTTAGCATTATCCAATCCTTAAAAAGTTTCTTCTGTTTGTAGGAAGAAGTTAATTTGCTTTAAGATTTTAAATGAGGGTGCAATTTATTTTATGATTGAAGCTGCTAGTTTTGTTAATATGACAAAAAGATTTCTCGATATCAAAATTTGTTGTTGCCATAATTAATCCCAAATAAATATTAGCAAAATTCTGTTACCGGTCTGTTAGAATTAAATACGGAAATAAAATATATCTGGAAAAAATATAATAATCAAAAATAGAAAAAATAAATAAGAACACATAAATTTACGTAGTTCGACGTTAGCATAAGTCCATGGACAAGGGGTGATAAAAAATTGACTAATAAACTGAAAGTGGTGCAAAGCAAGAGAAAACAATTACTTTAAACCCTTAATTCAAATAAACTTAATGTGCTCACTTCTTATAAAATAGCAAAAGAGAAGAGAATACACTGATAAAAGAAAAGAAATAAGATGACTAGGGTAATTCTCTCATAAAACTCTCTATTTCAAAACATGTTTCACTTATTCATAAGGATTCTATTTATATAAGAGTATGGAGGACAAGTTTTTTGACCCAATTAATATAGAGTAGTATAATATTGAGTTACTTTGGTTGACTAGTCTAAATTTATCAACTAAGTTGTCAACAAAAGTTGCCAATTGCCAGCTTTATTTTTGTCAACAGAATCCAATTGTCAACTAAATTGATTTGCAAATATTTGACTTATAAAATCAAGTCATTTTAACAAATCTTCAATTTGACTTGGATTCATTGTATCAAATTAGATGATTTCTCTCAACCTTCTCCAAATAGTCCTTAGGACAAAATCAACAATTACCAATACCAAACAAGTCTATGTAATGCCTAGACTTGCTCAACATTGCCAAGCTCTTTTCACTCTTATGTCCAAGCCTCATATGCCACATCTTGATCGCATTTGAATCTAAAATAGAAGAAGAAACTGCATCTAAACCCATGACAGTAGATCTTTATAATACATACAATCTACCAATTTGATTAGCTTTCATCACTATAAGAGCACCTTCCAGAATCTTCAAAACTCCACCTTCACCAGAAAATCTGCAGCCAAGATTATCCAAAACAATTAAAGATATGAGATTCTTCTTCAATTCAGAAACATATTGGACGTTAGTCAATATTCGAATCATGCATATTAATTTTGACAGTACCAATGCCGACTATCTTACAAGGACGGTTATTGCCTATAAACACAACTTCTCTGCGTAAAGGTTCATAAGAGGAATACCAATCTTTGTAGAGATATATATAGAATGATCAAGCAAATCTAAAACCCATCTTTGTTTAGATTTGACATCATCTTTAGTTATAACATAGACATTACTATCTTCAAAATCATCATGAGCAACAATGACTTCGGCGGATTTTTCAACTTTCTGATTCTTTTTTTTTATTATTGTTCTGAAGTTTGAGACAATTGGCTTTAATATGCCATTTCTTCTTACAATAATTATAAGTCAGATGACTATTTTTCAATTGATATGACATTCCTCTAATAACTAAGCTCTCTGCTGAACCGTCATAATTGGAGAGTTCTTTGTTAATAAGTTCTTTATAATAGAAAAATGATTTCACCTTCTATAACTTTAGAGACTTGTTACTGTAAATCATTGTCTCTCTCAAATTTTTATATGATGGAGGTAACAAACGAGGTATCATAGCTTTGCTAATATTTATTAATGCGACTTGAATTCACAAGTCAAATATTTGCTAATCAATTTAGTTGGCTGTTGAATTTTGTTGACAAAAATAAAAGTTGGTAATTGGTAACTTTTGTAGACAATTTTAAGCCAACTTTGTTGACAATTTTGAAAACCAATTTATGTTTACAATTTTAAGCTAACTTAGTTGATAAATTTAGACTAGCCAACCAAAATAAGTTCATATTGTACCGATCTCTTTTCAAAAAAATTAATTGGGTCAAAACATTTGTCCTCTATACTCCAATATAAATAGGATTCTTATGAATGAATGAAATATGTCTTTGAAAGAGAGAGTTTTATGAGATAATTACCCTAGTCATCTTATTTCTTCTCTTTTAGGAGTTTTTTCTCTTCTCTTTTGCCATTTTGTAAAAAGTGAGCACATTGAGTGTATTTGGGTTAAGGATTTAAAGTGATTATTTTCTCTTGCTTTATATCAATTTCTGATTATTAGTGGATTTGCTCCTCTCTTTTGCATGTGGACGTAGGTTAATGTCGAACCATGTAAATTTATGTGTTTTTGTTTATTTTCTCTATTTTGTTTGTCACATTTTGTCCGAATAAATATTTTGTTTCCACATTCAAACCTAATGAATTGGTATCAAAGCTTTGCTAATATTTGTTTGGAATTAGTTATGGCGACAACCAAATTTGATATTGAGAAATTTGAGCGCAATATAAGTTTTGCTATGTGACAAGTCAAGATGAAAGCAATCTTGACGCAAAACAGTTTGCACAAAGCGCTATTGGGTAATGATAAGTTGTCTATTACGATGGATGAAGAAAAAGTGACAGAGATTGATGAGAAAGCCTTGTCTTTGATTCAACTATGCTTGTCTAATGAAGTTTTGCTAGAAGTCCTTGATCAGAAGAGAACTAAAGATTTATGGGATAAGTTGAAGTCTTTGCATATCACAAAGAATCTCACCATTAAGTTGATTGCTAAGCATCGTTTGTACACCATTTTTATGGCGGAAGGTACATCAATTAAGTCTTACATTGATGAATTATCTTCCATTCTTTTAGACTTGCGAATATGAAAGTTTGGTATGAAGATGAAGATTTGACTTGTATGTTACTTCGATCGTTACCTCCACCATATAAGAACTTTAGAGAGATATTGATCTATAGTAACCAGTCTTTAAAGTTAAAGAAGGTGAAAACATCTTTATATTCTAAAGAGTTTTTTGACAAAGAACTCTCTAGTAACCATTTTTGATAGTTGAGCAGAGAGCTTGGTTGTTAGAGAAAGGTGCTCTCAGTCAAAGAATAGTTATATGACTTGCAATTATTATAAGAAGAAAGTGCACGTTAAAGCCAATTGTCTCAAGCTTCAAAACAAGAGTAAATAAAAGAATCAGAAAGTTGAGAAATTCGCCTAAGCCAATGTTGTTAAGGATAAGGTTGAAGACAGTGATGTCTATGTTGTAACTAAAGATGATGTCAAATCCAAACAAGGATGGATTTTAGATTCTGCTTGCTCATTCCATATATGTCTACATAGAGATTGGTTTTTCTCTTATGAACATGTACGCAGAGGAGTTATGTTTTTGGGCAATAATCATCATTGTGAGATAGTCGATATTGGTACTGTTAAAATTAGAATGCAAGATGACGTAATTCAAACATTGATTAACGTTTGATATGTTCCTAATTTGCAGAAGAATCTCATTTCTTTAACTGCTTTGGATAATCTAGATTGCAGATCTTCTGATAGAGGTGGAGTTTTGAAGGTTCTGAAAGGTGCTATTGTTGTAATAAAAGCTAACCAAATTGGTAGATTGTATGTATTGCAATGATCTACAATCATGGGTTTAGCTGCAGTTTTTTCTTATATGTTAGATTCAAATGTGACAAAGATGTAGCATATGAGGCTTGGACATAAGAGTGAGAAGAGCTTGGCAATGTTGAACAAGTCTAGGCATTGCTTAGATTTGATTGGTGTTGGTAATTATTGATTTTGTCCTAATGAACTATTTGGAGAAGGTAGAGAAAAATCATTTAATTTGATATAGTGAATTCAAGTTAAGGTGGAGATTTGTTAATGTGATTTGAATTTACAAGTCAAATATTTGCAAATTAATTTAGTTGACAGTTGGATTTTGTTGACAAAAATAAAAGTTGGCAATTGGCGACTTTTGTTGACAATTTTAGGCTAAATTGATTGACAATTTTTTAAGCTAATTTTTTTTGACAATTTTAAGACAATTTAGTTGATAAATTTATACTAGGCAACCAAAGTAAGTCCATATTGTACCATTGTCTTTTCAAAGATATTAAAAACTTATCCTCCATACTCCTATATAAATAGGATCCTTATGAATGAATGAATAAAACATGTCTTTGAAAAAGAGAGTTTTATGAGAGAATTACCCTAGCCATCTTATTTTTTCTCTTTTATGAGTATTTTGTCTTCTCTTTTGCAATTTTGTGAGAAGTGAGTACCTTTCTCAATTATACGCAGGTTTGAATGCTGGAATAAGATATTCATCTGGGTAAAATGTTACAAATAAAATAGAAAAAATAAATAAAAAACATAAATTTACGTGGTTCAACATTAATTTGTGTCCACGGGCGAACGAGAAAAGCAAATCCACTAATAATCAAAAAGTGGTACAAAGCAAGAGAGAATAATTACTCTAAACCCCTAATCCAAATACACACAATGTTCTTACTTCTCTCAAAATTGCAAAAAAGAAGAGAAAACACTCGTAAAAGAGAAAAAATATGATGGCTAGGTTAATTCTCTCATAAAACTCTCTTTCAAAGACATGTTTCATTCATTCATAAGGATCCTATTTATATAGGAGTATAGATAATAAGTTTTTTTGACCCAATTAATATATTTGAAAAGAGAGTAGTACAATATGGACTTACTTCGGTTGGCTAGTCTAAATTTATCAACTAAGTTGGCTTAAAATTGTCAACAAAAATTGGCTTAAAATTGTCAATAAAAGTTGCCAATTGCTAGCTTTTATTTTTGTCAACAAAATCCAACTGCCAACTAAATTGATTTGCAGATATTTGACTTGTGAATTCAAGTCACATTAACAAATCTCCATCTTAGCTTGAATTCATTGTATCAAATTAGAGGATTTCTCTCCACCTTTTCCAAATAATCCCTTAGGACAAAATCATCAATTCCCAATATAAATCGAGTCTAAGCAATGTCTAAACTTGCTCAACATTCTCAAGCTCTTCTTACTTTTGTGTTCAAACATCATGTGCCACATATTGGTTACATTTGAATCTGATAATAGAAGAAGAAACTGTAGCTAAATCCATTACAATAGATCCTTGCAATACATACAATCTATCAATTTGGTTATCTTTCATCACAACAAAACTCATTTCAGAACTTTTAAAACTCCACCTCTATCTGAAGATCTGCAACTAAGATTATCCAAAGCAGATAAAAATATGCGATTCTTCTTCAAATTAGGAACATAGCAGACGTTGGTCAATGTTCGAATCACGCCATCTTGCATCCTAATTTTGACATTACCAATACTGATTATCTTATAAGGATGGTTATTGCCTGTAAACACAACTTCTCTGCGTACATGTTCATAAGAGGAAATTCGATCTCTGTGTAGACATATATGGAATGAGCAAGCAGAATCTAAAATCCATTATTGTTTGGATTTGACATCATCTTTAGTTACAACATATACCAATCTCATCCTGAACAACACTGGCTTCAACAGATTTCTTAACTTTCTGATTATTTTCTTTATTCTTGTTGTGAAGCTTGAGACAATTGACTTTAATGTGCTATTTCTTCTCATAATAATTACAAGTCAGATTACTATTCTTCGACTGAGAGGACCTTCCTCTAACAACTAAATCTTCTGCTAAACTGTCGGAATGACTACTAGAGAGTTCTATGTCAAAGAGCTCTTTAGAATATAAAGATGCTTTCACCTCCTCTAACTTTAGAGACTTGTTACTGTAAATCAATGTCTCTAAAGTTTTTATATGATGGAGATAACGAACGAAGCAATATAAGAGCCAAATCTTCATCTTGATACTGAATCTCTATATTCGTCAAGTTTAAAAGAACGGAAGAGAAGTCATCAGTGTGAGACTTAATTGACGTACCTTCCGCTATAGAAAGGGTGTACAAACAGTACTTAACAATCAACCTGATGGTGAGATTCTTTGTGATATGCAAAGGCTAACGTTTCCCATAAATCCTTGGCTATCTTCTGATTAAGGGTTTTGTGCAAAACTTCATTGGATAAGTATAGTTGAATCAAAGACAGCCTTCTCATCAATCTTCGCCCTTTTTTCTTCATTCATTGTAGCTGGCAACTTATCCTTATCCAATAGCGCTTTATACAAACCGTTTTGCATCAAGACTGCTTTCATCTTAACTTGCCACATAGCAAAACTCATATTGCGCTCAAATTTCTCAATATCAAATTTGGTTGTTGCTATAACTAATCCCAAATAAATATTAGCAAAGCTCTAATATCAGTTTGTTAGGTTTGAATGTGGAAATAAAATATTTATCTGGGCAAAATGCGACAAACAAAATAGAGAAAATAAACAAAACACATAAATTTATGTGGTTTGATGTTAGTCTATGTCCACGGGCAAATGAGAGGAGCAAATCCACTAATAATCAGAAAGTAGTACAAAGCAAGATAGAACAATCACTCTAAACCCTTAATCCAAATATACCCAATATGCTCATTTCTCACAAAATTGCAAATGAGAAAAAAAAAAACTCATAAAAGAGAAGAAATAAGATGACTGGGGTAATTCTCTCATAAAACTCTTTCTTTCAAAGACATATTTCATTCATTTATAAGGATTCTATCTATATAGGAGTATGGAGGACAAGTTTTTTGACACCAATTAATATTTTTGAAAAGAGAGTGGTATAATATAGACTTACTTTGGTTGATTCGTCTAAATTTATCGATTAAGTTGGCTTAAAATTGTCAATAAAAATTGGTTTAAAAATTGTCGAAAAGTTGGCTTTAAATGTCAACAAAAGTTGCTAATTTCCAATTTTATTTTTGTCGACAAAATCCAATAGCCAATTAAATTGATTTGCAAATATTTGACTTGTGAATTCAAGTCATAATAACAGTATTCAGTTTGTAAGATTCTGTTTTGTAACCAACCATGCTGTAGTGAAGTGTCATTTGTCCTTTAAGAGAAATTTGTCCAGAGTAATTGGCATAAATTTTGATATGGTTGACTTATTATTTTCTGCTACTTAATTACATGATTGAGTTTGGGTAAATTATATTACTTTCACAATATTTAAAAGGGCATCTAGTTTTCCATCACAATTGACTATCTTTGCCTTGTGGAAGGAACTTCTATAGATGAATCCTTTGCTAAAATGATTTTCGTTTTGATTGCTTTTCTAACTGTTCAACTAATAGATGGTGTGAGAATTTCCATATACTTGTATCCCTTTTAGAAGCTTAGCATTAACCATGTCCTTAAAAAGTTTCTTCTGTTTGAAGCAAGAAGTTAATTTGCTTAAGATTTTAAAGGAGTGTGCAATTTATTTTATGATTGAAACTGCTAGTTTTTTATTTTTATTTTTTTTCTGGGTTGGATATGGACCCTAAGTTATCCAAGTCTCTTAGACCACTGTTTTGATTATGCTTTGTTCTTGCTTGCCTTCTTCACTTTCACCATGACCTCACTATTAGATGTGGATTTCTGCATAAGACAGATGTATTAATTTTAGATAAAACCTTAGGCTACCATCCAAGGGTTTCTTGTCTCTCCCTTTTGTTTAACCTGTGTCTTATGCGTGGGTTGTAAGGATTACATAGTAGTCAGATAAAAAATTACTTCTTTTCTTTAATCCACAGTACTGCAGTAATCAACGCCGAATACTTGTTGAAGACCTGAATACAAAATGGAAGCGAGTTGTACTGAGCACCTCGGTACCTGTTTGTTCTTTCCCTTTCTTTTACTTTGAGTGTATGTGAAATTATGTAATGTGGAGTTCATTGTTTTACTTTGTTCGCTTATTTATACAGCCAGTAACACCATTGGAACACTGTGAGTGGCTGAATAAGATGTTAATGGAAGTTTGGCCCAACTACATAAACCCAAAACTTTCGACAAGGTTTTCATACATTGTTGAGGTCAGAAACTCTTGGACCTTATAATAGGTTTACAATATAATAAAGTACTGAAATCTCTTGCCATTTCTGCACAATGTATTGGTTTCAGTGACTCTATACATTTGATGAGATTGACCTCTTTATCCTTTTAATTAATGGTTTTTCCCAAATTTTTAACTGGAAAAGAGCCTGTCATATTTCCAAATCTTTAAGGAGAATATGCTTGTAAGAAGACCAAATCCATCACTAGATTTATCTCAGTTTCCTTTGAAGTCCAATGTGCATGAGGCACTCTGCCTGTGTTTCAGTCTACACCCTGGCAGAACATATATGGAATTTTTTGAAAAATATTGACACCTTATTCAAATTCTTTATAAGCTTTGCATGCTTTGTCATCCCAAGTATTCTTTGATCTTCATGTTGCTGAGTCTTTCTTTCTTATACCTCATGATTATCATTTATGAGATGCTGGTACAATTGATTCAAGCTGCAAAACAAGGAGCCTCATGCACTATCGATACCATTTCCTGTACAATCGATTCCTCACCTTTCTATTTCCTAGCTATATGAAGGGATTGACAACTCTTTGATTTTCTCTTTATTGTTGATATGAATAAACAGATGCTTGCACATACATTAACATATTGTACAAGCATGCCTGCATGCTCTTGTGCATGACATGAATTTGTGGTTTAGTTGTTTGAATGATCAAACTAATTAGCTCAACCTTGTACCGTGCAGAAGCGCTTGAGGCAGCGCAAGTCAAAGCTTATAGTAAGTGTTATACTTCCTTTTTTTTTTCCATTATCATGCATTTAAGGAAATGAATGATTCATTCAAGAATTGTATGTAGTAAATGTGATGCAGTCAAGGAAAAGGAAAATAAGATTTAGAAATTATTTTTGTTTAATTTTCAATTATGAGTTCCAATTTTCTTTTCTGAATTTCTAATAACGAAATCTAGGGTTTTAAGTATTCTTTTTAGGAAATCTAGGCTTTTACAACTGTTTAGGAATCTTTATTCTAATTAGGAATATTTTATTAGTTGCTTTCTTTCTATCTTATCTAGTACTTAGTTTAATTTTCCTAGGTGGTAGTAGTATTAAAGAAATCTCTATGGATAATTTTCCTAGGTAGTAGTGGTATTAAAGAAATCTATCTCTTTGTATACTTATGTAAGCTATTTTTTTTCTTTTTTTTATCTAGTTTGAGAATGGAATAAATTAGAATTTGGTTTGAAAGGCTTGGTGCCTAATTGTTCGTTTGTATTTTAAGTTTTCTTCTTTTTTATTTTTGCTGCTACAGTACTCGGAGTACTGTTCACACGGCCCTCCAAACACTATTTTCTCTGTTTCTTCCCTGGTTCTAAACTAATATGTGAGGAAAAAACTGCATTTTGTGTAGGAAAGAATTGAATTGCAGGAGTTCTCATTAGGTTGCTCCCCGCCTCACTTGGCACTCCATGGCACTCGCTGGTCCACTTCAGGAGATCAGGTTTGTTTTTTATTATTTTCTTTTAATGTTTATAACATACCATTTTTTGGATTTACTTAAGTGAGCCTTTTATTTATTTGGATCTATCATCATATCTTGGAAGGTATCTTTATATAAATAAAAGGATGTTAGTTCTGTTACCTTACCGTTCAACATCAGTAAATGAAATTTACTGTTGGCTTTCTGTTTATTCATACACTTGCAAATTCATATTTTCACTCTTGTGATTTAATGCTCTAGTCCCTGAATTCTGTAATTTCTGCATTCATCGAAGTTGTAGTATATCTAAGATTTCAAGTTGAGATACATGTGGATAATGGTGGTGTTGATCCACTATCATACGTGTTGAATTATTTATAGCAATGTTGTTCTGTTATTGGAACAAGTACATTGGCCGTACATGACAGAATAGAAAGATAACAGTTTTTTCAAGTGATGTGGCCTCTTCACATTGCAAGTTTTTTAGTGAGCTCTAACTAGACTTATCATTGTGCAAGGGTTGCTAGTTGCAAACCAATGATAATGACATGAAATGCTCTTTAGAGGAACTTTGATCAACCACATAAAGCTTTCCTAAGGATGACTAAACCGGTGAAGAACATATCAGCATGAAAAATGGAATTTCTCAAGTTGTTTTCTTTTGAATGCCTGGTGCACTTTCAGTTGTCTCTCAGTTAGTGCTTCTGATATGAGTGCCGAAAGGATAGCTTGTCTAAAGACCTGTACAAAGGTTTTATAATTATCAGTCTATGATTTAAGGTGTACCAGAGCCTTTTGACCTGTCTTTCATTCAACCCTGCCCTGCCACAAGAGTATGAGTTATTATCCTATAAATAAATGAAACCTTTGTCAGAGATAATCACTTGGAAAAATTAAATGGGTGTTTGGTTGGAGATGAGAATGAGAATGTGAATGAATTATTCTCATTGATGATGTTCGGTTTCATAAAATAGATCTCATTACCCCAGGAAAGAGAATTAGTGATTCCCTATCACTCATTTGTTAATCATTTTGATTTCTGACTGGAATCAAAAAATTAAAAAACACTTATTTTTAAGAGAATGAAATTAAAATCTATTTTTTATTTTTAGAATAAAATAAATATAATTAATTTGATTTTTTAATTATGACCATCTCTAAAATTTTTAATTAATTTGATTTTTTTAATTATGACTATCTCTAAAATTTTTAAATAAAATAAATTTATTTTTTTAATAAAATTAAATTAGATTTTTAAAATAAAATATAATCAATATAATCTTTTTCATATTTTTTTCTAATTATAATATCTCTAAATTTTTAAATAAATAAACTTATTTTTTCTTGAAAAATTAAATTAATTTTTTAAAATTTTAAATAAAAACACTTCAAATGACTATTGATTTCGATTCTAGTCCTATTATAATCCAAACAGTTTTAAAGAAAATTGGATTCCAATTCCAGAGTGAACTAAACAAAAAGAAGAAATAGACATTCTGATTCTGATTCCAATTTCAAAGTTTGAACTATAAGATTGCAAGGATGAGAGAAAGGAAAAGCAGAGATTTAAGCCAAGTCAAATGTATAAAGGACGAAGATCAACGGGTGTTGACAGGAGATGTTGAGATTAAGGAGAGGTGGAAGGCTTATTTTGAGCAGTTATTCAACCCTAAACATGAACAAGATTTTCAAGGTCTTCATGCAACAAATGATTATATCATCTGGTCTAGGAGGATCTTGCATAGTGAAGTAAGAGAAGCCTTGAAGTATATGAAAGTTGGTAAAGCTTGTGGCCCGGATGGTATTCCTATAGAGGTTTGGAAGAACCTTGGAGAGGTAGGAGTTGCCTGGTTAACTAAACTCTTTAATGCTATTGTGAAAGGACGTAAGATGCCGAATGCCTGGAGGAAGAGTATCATGGTACCCATATATAAAAATAAGGGAGACATTCAATGCTGTACAAATTATCGGGGTATCAAACTTATGAGCCATACTATGAAATTATGGGAAAGGATTATTGAACACAGATTGAGGAAGCTTACAAGAGTTTCGGAGAATCAGTTTGGGTTTATGCCAGGGAGATCTACCATGGAGGCTATTTCTCTTCTAAGAAGACTAATGGAATTGTATCAAGAGAAGAAGAAAGATCTCCACATGGTATTTATTGACTTGGAGAAAGCCTATGATAGAGTACCAAGAGAAGTGTTATGGTGGGTTTTGAAGAGGAAATGAGTCAACGACAAATATATCAACATCATCAAGGACATGTATGAGAATGCATCCACTAGTGTGAAAACACCTGGTGGAGACACTGAGGCTTTCCCTATTACTACCGGATTGCATCAAGGTTCGGCCATGAGTCCATATTTATTTACCCTGGTTATGGACGAGCTAACCAGAAGCATACAAGACGATGTTCCTTGGTGTATGTTGTTTGCTGATGACATTATTTTAATTGATGAGACTAGTGCTGGTGTAAACCGTAAGTTGGAAGTGTGGAGAAAAACCCTCGAGGACAAGGGTTTTAAGTTAAGTAGGAGTAAAACGGAATATATGCACTGTGAGTTCAGTCTAAGGAAGAAGCAGGAACATGAGGTTAAGTTGGATGGAGTTTTGGTTCCTAAAACCAAGCACTTCAAATATTTGGGTTCGGTGTTCCAGAATGATGGCCGTATAGATGAAGATGTGGCTCACAGAATACAGGTAGGGTGGTTGAAGTGGAAGGGTGCGACTGGGGTTCTATGTGATAAGAAAATACCTCTGAAAGTGAAAGGTAAATTCTATAGGACGGTTGTTAGACCTGCGATGCTCTATGGTAGTGAGTGTTGGGCACCAACGGGACAACATTTGCATAAGATGAGTGTGGCAGAAATGAGGATGCTAAGATGGATGTGTGGACATACCAGACTGGACAAAATTAAGAATGTTCATATTCGACAAAAAGTCCAAGTAGTGGACGTTGGAGATAAGGTGAGGGAAGGAAGACTTAGATGGTATGGGCATGTTTTAAGAAGACCTCCTAATGCTGCGGTTCGTAAGTGTGAGAATTTGTTGATTGAGGGGGCTAGAGGTCGTGGCAGACCTAGAACTATGTGGAAGGAGGTGATAGCAAGAGACTTATGTGCCTTAGATCTTGATGCGGATTTGATTAATGACAGACTTGAATGGAGACGTAAAATCCGTGTCTTGGAAGGGGCCTAAGGCTGGAGTATCTTTTTTTGTGTCTTTTGAGCTTATTTTGTTGAGAATCCATACAGCCGACCCCAACTTGTTTGGGATTAAGGCTTAGTTGTTGTTGTTGTTGTTGTTGAACCATGCGCCACCTAATTTATTTCTGAAGTCACTGCAAGCATTTTACATAATTATAATTCAACAGTGTCTCAAAATCATCCTCTATTTCTTTCTTTCCTTTAGCCAGTAAGGATCCTAAAACTAGCCAATGGCTAATACCACATTCCCTTGTCAATGACTCTACTTCCTTTTTTGATGATGGAACTGAATTACCTTGTGTAGATGGTGAACATGAGTATAATTTATACTCGATGCTTAAATTACAATATGCATCTTATGTTTATTTTCTGCCCTCAAACAGGGAAATATTTTGGAAATATTTAATGAACTGTTTCTTGTGTTGACAGCATTTTATGCATCTCAATTTTGATTGGGATACCAATGACATAAGCATTATGTTGCTGGCTAAGGTGGCCAAGCTGATGGGAACTGCTCGGATTGTCATTAACAGCCTCCGCATAAAGGGTGATGTATGTGAAATAGGTCTTGCCTTGATGATTTTGTTTATGAAGTTCTCTTTGCAGAATTAGAGATACAAAATGAATATATACCAGCGTCACCAAATTTCTTTATGTGTTCTTCCCAGTTGTTAGGCTGCAACACTTATTTGTGCATATCATCTCTTTCCTTATGGATATATGGCCATAGTTGTTTTGTAAATGACAATTTAGTTGATATGTAATCAACATCAAATGAAAGTTTTTATGTTTATAAGAAGGGTTATAAAGCTCTGTGGTTTAGTCTATTCTAGCCATGGGTTGGGTGACAATGATCAGCTTAATGAAAAGATTCTCTTTATGGCTTCCTCCATTACCTTGTTTATTATGTTGATCATTATTCTTTTCTTCTGTCTCCAGCTATAACTTTTGCAGTATTTCCTTGGAACAATTAGCATGATTAAACATGCATCTTTCCATCCCTCTTACTCTCTCTCCAATTACTAGTTGTATGAGTTCAAAGTTTCTCATCACATTCACAATAAATCCTTTGCTTCCTCATCATTGTTAACTCTTTTGCCTATTTCTTCTGCCCTATCTACAATATGTTCTTGCAAGCTTCAAAAGCTCCTTGATGTTTTAAATTATTAGGAATATCCTTTCTATGTATTTTTTTTTCTCTGTGGGATTATTCAAAGGTAATTCTGCATATCATATTATAATAACCTACCACTTTCTGTTATGGCATGTTATTATTTATGCTAGCTGTTACAGGATGTGTATTTCAGGTGTTTGCAAACATTGTGTCCACAAAGGACTTAAATTGCAGACAGTGAACTGACAGTATCCTTCTTTTTTTATCCGATAGGCAGCAATCTGACTCGTAATCATGATCCTAAAGGAATTGTTTGCTTCATGATCTCACCTTTTAAGCTGAAAATTGATCTGGCAACCTTCTTATTCATGCTTTTGAGTTACAATTTGTGTCTGATTTCCTTTAAGGGAGGCATCTTCATTGAGATATAGAAAGGCTGAATGTTCTTTCACTGAACTGAGCCTCTTATTTTCAGCTATTATGATTATGGGAGACAAGGATTCTATATTTAGCTCTTCACTTAGAGGAACTATCAATTAGGTTTTGCCCTTAATTTATTGTTGATTAGATATGCTGTTTCTGAATGTTGAATGTACCGTGGTTTTTGACTCCTTCAGTTACATGCATTTCTTAGTTGGTATTTTATGACTCATCTATGTTTGCAGCTTCTTTTGATGCCTGTTCTGGATGGGAGAGCGATTTTGTATTCATTTGTTTCAACTCCAGAAGTAAGAATAGGCATCGCCTTTGGAAGTGGTGGAAGCCAGTCTCTACCTGCTACTGAGCTGCCTGGTGTTTCTTCTTGGCTGGTGTGTTTCTTGACTAATTACAATTTTACAAGCACAAAAACTCCATTTGCACTTAGTTTTATTGTCTCTTTGAAGTCCTGCCTCTTGTCTGGTTTCCTGGGAAAGTTTTATGAAGTGATTTTGGGTCCATTGATGCAACTGGAAAGATCAAAAATAGAAAACTGGGACAAATGGATAGGATAATCAGCATGAGCTAGTTCACCTCTAACCTTGACTTACGGATTTATTCCTTGGAAATGGCTAGTGTGTCTACTTTGATTTTTAATGGACATAAAACTGACTGTTCATTCCTATTAATTTAACAAGGCATGGAAGAAAGCCTTACATAAGTTTTAGAAATTTAAGGGCTTCTTCAAATGGATGTGAATCTTGGATCTTGGCTTCGAATGATGTAAAAAATCATATTTAATGACTCAAATTTAAATTCTAAGAGATTCGTTTGACTGGCATATCCTGAAGACTCTATGTAGACTACATTTGATGACTGCATTGACAAAGCTTATTTACAAAACAAAACCTCAAGCCTAGCAAATAGAAATTCTGATTAACTAAGCTTCCAAGTTTGTTAATCTTGTCGTTTCTCTGTAATTTTGTCCGAAGCTTGTACTTTGGGACTACTATTGTTTGGGCCCAAGCCCATGCTTACTCATTTAGGTTTTCTGATCAGGCTGCCTAGCCCATGCTTACTTGTTCTTGCTGATAAGCCTCTGTTTGATCAACTATCTCTATCTCTTTTTGATAAAAAATTTATTTAATTCATCAAATGTTTTTGGTACTCATTTTGTGTAACTTTATCCCCATGCTTGTGTGATGCTTTTGAATATTGATATATCTCTATCATCCTTTTAGAGTCTATTTCATATACCTTTAGTAATTTTATTTATTTTCCTTAAATTCAGGTTAAAATTCTCAGTGACACTTTAGTGAAGACAATGGTTGAACCTCGCCGTCGCTGTTACTCTTTACCAGCAGTAGATTTAAGGAAAAAAGCTGTTGGTGGAATTATTCATGTGACAGTCATTTCTGCTAGTGAACTTTGTAGGAGTACCTTTAGAGGAAGCCCTTCAAGAAGGCAACAATATTATTCTGCCAATGGTAGTGTAGAAGAAAATTTTGATGATAAAGATTTGCAAACTTTTGTGGAGGTTGAACTTGAACAGTTAACAAGGAGAACAAATGTGAGACCAGGCTCAAGTCCAAGGTGGGATTCAACATTTAATATGGTTTTACATGAAGAAACTGGAATTCTTCGATTTCATCTTTACAATTCTACTCCTCACAGTGTGAAGTTTGACTATCTGGGAAGTTGTGAGATAAAGGTACCATCAAACTTATGCTAATTCTTGTCCTCCAGAGTATACATTCATTTCTTTCTTTCTCTATAGTGCCTTATATTATGTAGACCACATCATGCAATTTTTCTGAACTAGGGAAGTTGTTTGTTATGGATGTTTTACTCTTGCCAATCACTGGGGCTTGCCTTATAATTGTTCTGGTGTTGTATAGGTTTATATTTTATGTGCTTTTATCTACTGTACGAATCACATTATCTGTGTTAAAATTTTTGATAGACTGAAAGTCCATGATATTTAACGCAAAGACCCTCCCTTTGGTAGCTCTGATGAGATTCATCTATCTCGCACTAACATCACACAAAGATAAGAAGTTAAAAGTTTATGGGCTTCTTTGCTAACCATCCATAAGAACATAAGAACTGTATAATATATACAAATGACACACTTATGTGTACACATATTCAACATTCTCAAGCAGGCCTCTCTTAAAAAAAATGAGACTACTGTATCAGTAATGCAACTATAATATGCAATCAGCTAATACTGTTGTGAAATTTTTCACAGTTTTTACTTTCAGTAATTTCTATGCATATCAATTAATTTACCATCTGTTGTAGCATTAATTGATATCTAATATTTGGACTTGCTTGCAGGTGAAGTATGTTGCAGATGATTCAACAATGTTTTGGGCAGTAGGACCCAACCAAGGAGTAATTGCCAAGCATGCTGAGTTTTGTGGAAAAGAGGTGGAGATGGCTGTACCATTTGAGGGGGTTAATTTAGGGGAGGTAAATGTGGAAAATTCTATTGCATATAGTTTGTTTCCTTAATATATTAGAACTATCAAATGATCCTTCTATTTTTACTTCTATCATTTCACTTTCAAACTCCAGTAAGTTTTCACTTCTATTTTTAGATCTTTCTCTTGGTCAGAAAAGGGATTTATGCATAATGGTAACATATCTTGAATACATGAAGCAAAAGATGTCTACTTTCAGAGATCGAACTAGAAATCATAAAAGGGAAAAAAAACTGCATTTCGGGTCCTAGAATGTCTTTCTAAGCTCAGATATTCATATTCTGTAGCTTGGCTGAACAGTAATTGATGCTAAGATTTCTCCTTATGTAGCCATCATTCTGAAAGAGTGGCGCCTCAATCAGCAATAGGTCATATTGGATGTTTTAACTATAAACTTATCATTCCTTTTACCAACTACCATTTTAGTTGTAGATGAATGAAATGTTTGTTGGTCTCATCTTGTTGATGAAATTGGAGACTAAATTATACCATATCTCCATTATAAACTTTTCATGGGTCCCATTATTTTTTTTGGTCTGATAGTCAATTTTCAAATGCCAAATATATCATTTTATCATGCATAGTGCTCTTCACTTTTTTAAGCATGAAGTTCATACTTATCCTTCTCACTAAAAGATGCAATGACAGCAAGGTATTTCTTTTATTTGTTTGCATTTTGCAGTTGACAGTGAAGCTTGTTTTGAAAGAATGGCAATTCTCTGATGGTTCACATAGCTTCAACAGGTTCCGTGTTAGCTCTAGACAATCAGTGGATGGCTTATCAAATCTTTCAAGAACAGGAAGAAAGATTAATGTAGTTGTTTTTGAGGGAAGGGATCTTTCTGCTAAAGAGAAATCTGGAAAATGTGATCCATATGTTAAACTACAGTATGGAAAGGTCAGTTTCGTTGTCTCCACAGAATGATGTGATTAAACCAATGCTTAGAAACTTGAAATATTGAAATTTTATGTAGAAATTATTGTAACTGGCCATGCTGCAAACCTTCTTTTCAGGTTTTCCAGAGAACGATAACTGCACATGCTGTTAGTCCTTTCTGGAATCAGAGATTTGAATTCGATGAGATTGGAGAGGGTGAATACCTCAAGATTAAATGCTATAATGAAGATATCTTTGGAGATGACAACATTGGTAGTGCACGAGTAAACTTAGAAGGACTTGTTGAGGGTTCAATCAGGGATGTGTGGATTCCCCTTGAAAAAGTGAATTCAGGAGAATTGAGGCTTCAAATAGAAGCAAAGAGAGTTGATGAAGATGATGGCTCAAAGGTATGCATCAATTACCTTCAAATGTGAGGAGTCTTCAGTATTTTATGGCATTCAAATTTTTGATGGATTTACACAAGATAATTTACTGAAGATTCAAAGCACGTGGATGCAGTAATTTGTTAACATGGTCTTATGCTTTGTGTAATTTGAGTGAAGCAATTTTATGGTGACCTGCCAAGGGTGCCTAAATTCTATCACTATGTAGCTTTGTTCAGAGCCACCATTTACATAGCATGAAACCTTTTGACATTGGGGCTTGGCGATTCCCAATGAATCTTCAACCTTAATGTATGTATTGGTAGCTGGTGATCTTTTAGCTTGTAAGTTCTGAATCTAATATATTATTTTGTTTTCCTCTTCCTTTGTCTTTAGGGTTCCAATGCAGGCTCAAGCAATGGTTGGATTGAGCTTGTTCTTATTGAAGCAAGGGACCTCATTGCTGCTGATCTTAGAGGGACAAGCGATCCTTATGTGAGAGTGCATTATGGAAACTTGAAGAAGAGAACAAAGGTTGTCAAGATCAATTAATTCTTAGCTAGAGTTTTCCAGATTATTTGTTTTTTATAAATTACTATCATATATGAAAATGTTTTTTTTAAAACAATAGCACTGCTCTAATCACAGAAAAAAACATAAATGAACAAATTTGTGGAGTTTTCCTCTTTCTTTTAGTTGGTTGGTGAGTCATGGTTTATTATCTATCAAGGTGAGTCATGGTTTATTATCTATCAATATAACTTCGAGATTTTAGTTGAAATTGTCATGTTTTGATGATAATCGGCATGTGTAGCCTGGAAAATTCCATCTTTGCTATTATTGCTTGTAAAAGAGAACCATTATTGGTATATTTTATCTATCTGTCTGCTGTTATTGGATCTAACTCCTACTTCAAATTATTTACCTGCTTTACCGTTGCTTTGTCTTTTAGGTTATGCACAAAACATTAAATCCTCTGTGGAATCAGACGTTAGAGTTCCCTGATGATGGCAGTCCTTTAGTGTTACATGTGAAAGACCACAATGCTTTGCTACCCACATCAAATATTGGTGACTGTGTTGTAGAATATCAGAGATTGCCATCTAACCAGATGTCTGACAAGTGGATACCACTCCAAGGAGTGAAAAGGGGAGAGATCCATATTCAAATTACTAGGAAAGTTCCAGAAATACAAAAGAGGCCCAGTTTGGATTCTGAAGCATCTTTGACTAAATCACCCCAGTTATCTAGCCAGGTGAGGATGCAGTTCTCTTATTTATTTATTTTCTTTTACCAGTGTCATCTAAGGCCATGAATTACATTTAGCTTTTGATGAAATTCTTGTTATTTTATTTGTGATATTACATGGTAAATGAAATCTCTAGTTTTATCCACATGTTTCAGGGTGGGTTTTCATTATTCGTAATATCTGCAAAACTGGGGATTTAATTGTCGATAAAAATATATCAGTCTAATGCACTATGTTAATAGACAATTCAAACTAGAGAGATATGAAGCACATGCAAGTTCAAATCGGTTAAAAATTTGCATAGTAACCCTTTTATCATTCACAGAGATCTGGTAATTTAGCATTAGATTCTTAAGTTCCTTAGATGTGAGATGACCTCTAACCATGTCAATAATTTTTGTTTGCTTCTGACAAACAATTGCTATGGTTACTGTTAAATTCCTATTTAAGATTAATTTTCTATTCTATAACGTTTTCTTCTTGTAATTTGTTTGAGAATCAGTATAGGGTTTCTAATAAATAAGATTATATTGTAGAGATTTGTTGGCTTTGAGCACTTGATTTTTGGTCAATTGGCTTCTTGGTTCTGCATAGTAGAGATTTCTTTAGGGAAGGGTTTTGGGAGAGACTTTGGATGGCTCTTAAGGAGCATGTTTACAGCATACCTTGCACAAAAATGGGTATTAGCTAATGTTGTCTTTAATATTGTTGTATAACTCATTGAATTTCAAGAGTATATTAGCTCCTGTAGTGAGCATTTAATTTTAAACAAATCTTTTGAATTTATGATTATCGTATATTCAATTGCTAATCATCATCGATTCCATTAAAGCTGTCCTATAAAATGGAGAACCATATAATTGCTTGTGCTTTTTGTTTATGCCCGTTCTTTTTCTTCCCTCTATTTTTTCCATTACCCGATCAAGCTCTGTGCTTGCATTGACAAACAATATGATGGTGTAATTTTCACTTATTTTGTCTTTAATCCAAGCAATTTTGTCGAGACAGAAAAGAATATTTCAACATTCATCTTTTGCAGGATCTGTCATGGTATATGACAATGTATTTGCAACATGTTTCGTCAGTATTGATTAATTTCATCTGTATACTATCTAATCCAACACTTTTATCATAATTGAATTTGGTCAGATGAGAGAGATGATGATCAAATTTTATTCTTTAATTGAGGATGGTGATCTTGATGGACTTTCAGCAGCTTTAAGTGATATGGAAAGCTTAGAGGACATGCAAGAAGACTACATGGTACAGCTCGAAACAGAGCAAATGCTTCTGCTTAACAAAATAAAGGAGCTTGGTGAGGAAATAATTAGCTCATCAACATCCTTCAGCAGAAGACCTTCTGGAATTTGAAATGTGTTTACCATTTTTATATAACCTTGCCGGTTATCGTTATGGTCATCATTTTCTTCATCAAACATTCATTTTGCTTGCAAAAAGACTTCACCACAGCTAAGAAATTGGTAGATGGATCTGCCACTCTGTACTTCTGTAGTCTTTATGCTATAGCCTTCTCCATGCTGCATAATTTTTATATGGCTTTTAACTAATTTAGCTGCAGATATAGAAAAATATATTCATGTTGTTCTAATATTTATTTGTACATGTAAATGAAGCCTTAAGATGTTTTTATCCCACTTGAATTACTGAGGATTAAAGTTTGTATCCTTAATTTACTGATATATACATATAGAGAATAATCAACAAGGCACAATGAGCTTTGATTTAGTGATACAATGAATTAATTGATTGTATTTAAGAAAATATTTTTATTTATTTATTATGTTTAGTTTTTTTTTTTATTTAATGCTATATCAAATGATGATTTATTGATTTTCTCATCTGAGATCATAATCATAGAAAAGAATAACACTTTAATTATAATACGTTAGTTTATATAATCATAGTTAAATTAATATGTTGGCATTTTATAAATTATCTCAATCCAATAAATATTTATACATTTTCCTGTCATTTTAATTAGATTGTCTCATAAAATTAATTTACAATTTCTACATTATTGCGGAAAAGATAAAATATCTGCAGATTAATTTCTTTTACTTGTGTTTCATTAAAAATATAAAGGTAGTTTCGATTATTTTCAAAATAAATAAAAATTAAAAAAATGTAACTTCGATTTTTTCTATAATTTCCATTTTAAGATTATTGTTAAGATAATCGGTTATATAATTTGTGAACTAATAATTTTTTAAAACAATAACTAAATTTCCCATAAAAACAAGGTTTGGATTGCAACAACAGAAAATTTAATTTCTAACTATAATAAAAGTATGGGTCCACATCAGCAGTCGATGCCATATCGCCTGAAAAAGAGCAGAAAAATATAATTTCTTCCTGGCTAACTGAATACAATAAAAAGTGGTTTTTCCTTTCTTTTCTATCTTGTCAAAAAATTTCTCGCCGTCCAAACAGAACAGATGGAAGCATCGATCACCTCTTAACTCAACAAAAATCAAGTACTACGTAGGTTCGAAATGGCAATTACAACAGCCAAATTAACGGAATTACCACTCAGAAATTCACTCTCACTCACTTCTCACTCTCTCTTCTCATCTCCTACTTCAAAACCCTCATTTCAATCTCTTAGAAAGCCTTTCTCTTCTTCTTCTTCTTCTTCTTCTTCTTCACTAAGAACCAACGATAACTCTAAGCAACCCTACAACTCAATTCCCTCCCCCAAGTCTTCTTGGCTCTCCAATTGGGGTCCTGCCAATCCCAATCCTCCAATTCCTAGGCAAGTCACACAATGCAACGCTCAGGATAAGACTCAATATTTGACCAAAGACAAAGGCCAAAACGCCATAGAAAGAATCGTGCTTCGGCTGAGAAATTTGGGGTCAGGTTCCGACGATGAGGATGAAGAAGAGTTTTATAATAATGAAATTGACGTTGCAGATTTAACGACAGTAACAGGAGAAGAGAGATTGGCTGATTTATTGCAGCGAGAGTGGATTCGGCCGGATACTATCTTTACCAATAGGATCAATGATGATGAGGAGAGTGATGATTTCGTATTGCCATGGGAGAGAAAAGAAAGGGAGAGAGAGGAGGAAGAGGGAGGGGGGAAAGGAAAAGAACTGTTAAAGCTCCAACATTGGCGGAATTGACTATTGAAGATGAGGAATTGAGAAGGCTAAGGAAAATGGGAATGTTTGTAAGAGAGAGGATTAGTGTCCCGAAAGCCGGACTCACAAAGGATGTGTTGGAGAAAATTCATGACAAATGGAGGAAGCAGGAGTTGATTAGGCTTAAATTTCATGAGGTTCTTGCCCATGATATGAAGACTGCCCATGAAATAACTGAGGTTGGCTGCTTTTATATTGCTATTGTTCAGATTTTTAAGTTGATTATATATTGCATTTTATATGATTGATGCTATTCTATGTGATTGTATGGTAGGCTAACAGTAGTAACTTGGGGAGACAATCCCTACTTGCTGTCATTGCTTGTATATATTGTTATAGGTATAGATATTTGTGCTACTTTGGGCACTTGATGTATCGCGACGTAATATAATTAAATGCATGTTTACATGCCACTATGAAGTATACCAAACATAGCCTTTCGAATATTAAGAATTGGCTATTTGTAAGCTAACTGTTTGTAGTGATGGTCAGCGTCGAACAGGAGGATTAGTTATATGGAGGGCAGGAAGTGTCATGGTGGTTTATCGTGGAAGTAACTATGATGGGCCTCCGACGAAATCTCAATCTGTTGATGGAGAAGGAGAATCTCTTTTTGTTCCAGATGTTTCTTCTGTTAACATTGCAACAATGAGAAATGATGATGTTGCAGCTTTGACTACAGAAAAGAGGGAGCTAGCTGTGGGAAGAATGAACTGTAATGAGAACATGACTAAAGAGGAAGCCGAATATAGCAGTCTGTTAGATGGTCTGGGCCCACGTTTTGAGGAGTGGTGGGGTACAGGAATACTTCCAGTGGATGCTGACTTACTTCCTCGAAAAGTTCCTGGTTATAAAACACCCTTTAGGCTTCTTCCTACTGGAATGCGGTCAAGGCTTACAAATGCAGAGATGACTAACTTGCGAAAACTTGCTAAGAAACTTCCTTGTCATTTTGCACTTGGTATCAAAGCCTCATGCTATGTTAATCTTCGCTCTACATTGTCTATTCATTGCATTGAATCTGATTCTCAATTTGTTTTAAAGGGAGAAACAGAAACCATCAAGGCTTGGCAGCTGCAATACTCAAGCTTTGGGAGAAAAGCCTAGTTGCAAAGATTGCTGTCAAACGTGGTATCCAGAATACAAATAATAAATTAATGGCCGATGAGCTAAAGGTGTGTCGCCTGCTTTGTTACTAGGCATTATTTTTCTGCATTTTCCCTTACAATTTTTTGAATCATTAATAATTTTTATTGTATATTAAATCAAATTGTTGCTTCAACAGTGAAGTTCCAAGGTCATTTCTGTTTTATTTTTGTTTTCTTGTGAATTTTTCCTCTGGGTTTTTTCATCTTGTAGGCAGTGCTTTCCTTTCTTTATCAGTTATGACAGAAGAAATAGTCATGCAATGAACAGTCTAGCACTGGTATTAAATGTTCTCTTATTTTTTTGCAGATGTTAACAGAGGGTGTCTTACTGCTCAGAAACAAGTATTACATTGTCATATACCGTGGAAAGGATTTTTTGCCAATGAGTGTAGCTGCTGCTTTAGCTGAGAGACAGGAATTGACAAAACAAATTCAAGACGTTGAAGAGAAAGTACGAAGCACAGGAGTGGAGGCAGCATCATCTGAGGAAGACGAAGGAAAGGCACTTGCAGGAACCTTGGCAGAGTTTTATCAGGCTGAAGCTCGATGGGGAAAGGAAATATCTGCTGAAGACCGTGAAAAGATGATTGAAGACTCTTCCAGAGCAAAAAGGGCCAGAGTTATCAAACAAATTGAGCATAAATTAACTGTTGTAAGCATATTTTCTTCTTGTGCTTTATTTTTGAAATCTAGTTCTTCATTCTGCCCCACTAAAGCACTGGGAGTAAAGCCTTTTTTAAGGGAAAATATTTTTCTGTTAACACTGATGTTTTGAACCTTTTGGTATTGTTTAAAGATGTTGAACTCATTCAATAAGTTCTTTGATATTTGTTTTTGCTCTGCCACTCTGCATTTTTCATATTGACTCAAGCATCTTTTTTTTTTTTTCAAAAATAAGTTCTAAAGGATATGGTAGTTTTTATTTTTTTTAAATGGCCGCTATCTAATTCAATGACAAGGTTCTTTCATTTGCCACTTACAACCATGATATTAGGGTGCTTGTTCTTATTTTGCTAGACAGTCATCAGCTCATCATATAACATGATTGCATTGGAGCTTATTTCTGGACTTGGTTTAAAGTCCATCACATAACACCATTGAATGTTTGATTGCTTGGACAGGCCCAAGCCAAGAAGCTTAGAGCAGAACGACTATTGGCTAAAATAGAAGCCTCTATGCTTCCTTCTGGTCCAGATTATGACCAAGAAACAGTCACTGATGAGGAAAGGGCAATGTTTCGTAGAGTTAGCTTAAGAATGAAAGCATATTTGCCTCTCGGTGAGTGATCTTTCGTCATAGAGTGAACTGCTAAGAAGCAAAATTTTGATCATTTTTATTTGATCATGCACCAGGCATTCGTGGTGTATTTGATGGTGTTATCGAGAATATGCATTTGCATTGGAAGCATAGAGAACTTGTGAAGCTAATATCCAAACAAAAGACTCTTGCATTTGTTGAAGATACAGCTAGGTTGTTGGAATATGAAAGTGGAGGGATACTGGTGGCAATAGAACGAGTATCCAAAGGATTTGCTCTAATTTACTATCGTGGGAAGAATTATCGACGACCCATTAACTTAAGGCCAAGAAATCTTTTAACAAAGGCAAAAGCACTGAAGCGATCTGTGGCCATGCAACGCCATGAGGTTTTATCACTTCTGTCCTGATTTTTGCTATTATATTTTAGGCTGAATACATAAAATAACCCCGGAAGTTAAAATAATTAACCTATAAACCATTATTTTGAAAAGGAAAAAGCTTAAGCTAATTGAGTGTTGAGTAATAATAGAGCAGTGATTTTACACTCACAGCTACACAGCTTGCACACACACCACAGGTTCTGCAAAATGAATTTCAACGGAGCTGGGTAATTTCATTTATTTCTTTAGCATTTATATAGTTCTAAATACAAGTAAGAAGTACAAAACATTGATTACAACCATGTGTAACCAGCTTAGCTTTTTCTCCATAATGAAAGCCATACTTAGTTTACTTGAAAAATAAAAATGGTTTCTGCCTAACCCCATTAACAAACTGACCCTGCAAGTTCTTAACAGAAAAACCAAAATACTAACTTCCCCCTCCAAAATACAAAAAATAACATTAGGTTATCTTAGCAAATTCTCAATTTCAACACTGAGTCAAGATTGCTAATTTAGTAGAATATGTGGAATCCAATTTTGTATTTTCTAGTGTGTACTGATTACGTGCCGGGAATTGCCTCCACTGACCTCTCTTGCTCTTACCTTTAACTCACTAGGCTCCTTTGCCCATTTCTCCAATAATATTTATTTTCATCTTCAATTAATTCCTCCAAATGAAAAGAAGAAATGATCTCAAAATTTAGGCTCGGAGTGAACATATATAAGTCCAAATAAGTTCTTTTGGTGATCAACCACCTTACACTTTTTTTTGTAGCATTTCTTGTTAAATAAATTTAGCTCAAAGTCCAATATTAGAGTTTTAGTTTTGCATATTTTATATAGTTTGTGTATTATGTAGTTCTAGTTAGGACTTTGAGAGCCCGTGTATCTACAAGAACAGTTTTTCTGACAAACATCTATTTGGCATATTAACCTATTAACCTTAGTAGTTTTCTAAAAATGTTCTCTGATATTCTGGCTTGCTCATGTACTTTGCTTCTCTCCTTTTCAAATAAGGGAACATAAAAAGATTAGCTTGAAACCAGGTTTATCAGAATATGTGGTATTCCACTTTTTTACCATGTTTATTTTTCAGACGTATGCTATTTCACCTGTCAAAATTGGACCAATGGGTTAATTCAATTAAATTCCGGGGCTTTTCTTATTATATATTTGGCCTATTTTGACTATGCAATTTGTTATGTAATAGGTGTCTTGTATATCACATTATTTTTATACAAACATGCAGGCTCTTAGTCAGCATATATCTGAATTGGAAAGAACCATAGAGGAACTGAAGAAAGAAATTGTAAGTATTGTTTTCCTTATTTAGAAATTGTAAATATTCTTTTCCTTCTTCACCCTTGTTGAAATGATGGATTCCTCCATCCAATAAAAGCACATTTGCAGTCACACATGCAATTTCATTTTTGCACTATGGTGGCATACATGTTTTCAAATTTTTGCCATATACTGGGCACTGTAAGTATTAGAAAAAAATGCCTATTATGAATTGCTAATGAAAGGAGGGAATGGGAAGTAGAGGCAGTTCTTCTACATGGTGAAATTTCTCATATTGTGCAAGTGAAGAATGCTTCAATCATTGATGTTCAGTTATGACCTTCCACCATTTGCATTAAAACTGAGATTTTTTTTTTCCTGATCATCTACTATATAGGGTCTTTCCCTAGAAGAAGACATAACTGGAGCACAGAGTCAGAGGAACATAGACAGTTAAATTCTCTCTCAGAATTTTCCCAAGTGAGATATTTTTCTTTGCACTATTTGGTGTTTGCTATTTATGTCATTATGCTTTCTTTTTTCCTCATACCATATGTTTTTTCTATGCATCTAATTTTACTTTTCTTGTTACAGTGAAAGAATGGATATTTACTTGCAAGGTAAAATAGTTTGTTTTCTATGGATATGCAGACTGAGGATGGAGCTTCATTTATTGGATCTGATGAAGAAGACTATCATGACGGTGAAGATGATGATGACAACAATTATGATGACAAGGATGATGAAATTGATTGGGAAGCCAGTGGAGATTTAGAATTTTCAGGCTCTCGAAATGATGATCATCCTTTGACCAAATTTGGTTAATTCTTCAAAATTTTCAAGCTGACTGGATGGATGGCATCTTTCTCATTGCACATGTACAATACAGGTAATCATTGTGTTTTATGCTATTCAACCATTTTCTGGCACTGTAAAAATGTGATTTCATATCATCTTATTTCTTTTCTTGGATGTACCATATACTGCTCTGATCTTCATTCACAAAATAATTGTGCTGATTAAATGACCTTGCTTTTGCATTAATCCCAATAGATGACCAGCTGGGGACTTATTGCAATGCTTAAATTTCACTTCGACTAAACTAAGGATGTATTTTTGGAAACCGAAGGATAATTATTTATGTTAAATATATGTATTACATAATTCTTTATGTTAAATATATGCATTGCATAATTCTTTTTCAGACGTCTGTTATTTCACCCGTCAAAACTGAAGCGTGGATGACTTTCATCGACACTGCAGTTGGTTGAGTTATTACTTTCCAGGTTGTGCTGGGGTTAACACAATTTTTAATGGATCAAATGGATATGGCTTATCGAGGTGTGTCTCAATGCCTGCATGCTGGAATTCATTATAAGCACTCATCAACTACAGCAAGCTGATCTATGCTCTGGGCGCTTGGCGTTTGTCTGCTATCTGCTATTTAAAATCTGTAACCATGTTGGTTGCTTTTCCGTCCAAACCAAACCTCAGTGATAATGCATTCAATTAGTCTGCCATCACGAGGGAGGTTGTTTTCCAAGATGTACGTTATTGTAGTATGTTAGTGAGGATGGCAATTGACTCAATATCAAAACTTACGTTAATTTCTGAAGCACTGTCTCCTATAGCTTTTGGTGGCAACAAAGAAATTTAAACATTGTTCATTCTGTACTCTGTTAACCGTGATGAGCAATGTACAGAGAGAATTGGGCGAAGGAACTGTCACAAGCATAAATTTGTCCTTGTACTTCTCAGGAAAAATCCTTACCCTCAAACTTAGCAAGAGATTTATTGCACGTGGAAGAATGACGAAGGTAGAAAGGAATTACAGACAGAAAAATGGGAAAAGTTAGTAACGATGCTATCAACAATTCAGATAATACCAAAATTTTTCCCACTATTCTTTTATTATTAAGCCTTACTTTTGGTAAAGCAATTAATAATGCTAATCCTACATTTTGCTATCCAAATAATTTTATATTCTCGAATTTATTTAGACGTCCCTTTCGAAACAAAATTTACATCAGACTTAAAAAGAAATGGAACCAAATCTCTGTGGCTTCAATGCGGGGAGAGAAGAAAATAATGGAAAAGAGCAGGCTACATAAATGGCTAATACTGGAAAAATAATAAAAATAAAAAAAATACAGAGACAATGACAGTGCCATGCTCACACTCTCAATTACAAAATGCAAATATTCAGATGGTATCGCAGTGGCAAAATTATTACTTCTGAGCAAAAGTCAATTTGAATTCTTCTCCAAGGCATATCCCGCTTCAATTTCTCTATGATTCTTCACCTGCAAGTAACCCTCATCCGAGATGACCTAAAATGATACTTTTCAGAACCGATATTAGTCAAATTGATAAAGAAATAACTAGCCAGTTTCATTGACGAAGCATTTGTTGGAGCTGAAGCACTTGAATCCTTTGCTCAGGAGGCAGGAGATTAATCTGTTCTGGTGTGAGGCTCATAACTTGCTGAAGTAGCGCTTTCTCCATCTCAGGCGTCAACTATAAGCAAAGCACAAGAGAATTTAAGAGTTAGTGAAATCAACAAAAAGCATGGAAGATGGTAAAATTTGATGATGTGAAATATTACTGGTGCAGTGCGAGTAGGCTGATTGCCAGGGACCATTTGCCCAGGAATCAATCCGGATGGTCCTGGAATCTGTGCCATTGTCAAGGTCTCTGGTGGGGCAGATATCCAAGAAGCTCCTCTATCGATTTGCATTGCATTTCCAACTTGATTGTTGAACTCAGGCCCCAAGTGTGAACCTCCAGCCTTACAAACAACAAGGTCAAAATATTATCAGGAATATAGCAAATAAAATTTCAATAATTAAAGACGTGTCCGAGCATGACTGCATGAGTTTGAAATGGTTTAACAGAAGAATGACAGAAAAAATTAAGGCAAACATGTGCTTCCCACCACAGAATACCAACTTAACAAAAAACCAAATGCTTTCAATTGCGAATATTCCAGCACTGAATTTTTTCTTTCTGAATTATTTTAAGCTTGTAGAAACCCTGTTAAGGGGCGGGGAAGTTAAAACAAACATATTGTTAAAAGGCAATTATATCTAACGAATAGAAGCTCATCAAAGTTTTTACAGCCTTGGATTCAAGCCCAATGTGGTTGACATTCATAGCTCAACTGATAATCAAGCTTAAATTTGCTAGTCAGCCTCGCTTCCTGAATTCAAAACTTGAAAAACCATGGCAGTTTTCAGCATCCAAAGGGACACCCCCAAAACCCCACCCACAATTCACCCTGAATTGCCAGAAATAAGTTAAAGGCAAAAAACATTGTATATGCTAACAACCAGAAACACAAATCCAAAAGGATTTCTATTGAAACACATTAGCAGCTAGCATTCTTTTAAAAAAAAGTTAGAAGGGGATTGGAATTTGGGATAGCAACAAGCCACGAGGCTGATGCACCTACACATACACAAATAATAAAAGGAACAAAAGAAAGAGACAACAAGAAGAACATGAGGCTAATGTATTTTATTGAACTTCATATTGTTGAAAACTTACGCCTATGTGACTAACATAAATAAAAATTAAAATTACACAATTGTTTTGGGTTAATAACATTGTTTTATAACCTTGTATAACATGAGTACGGTTATCAAGTTGCATTAAGCAGTTAACGTTACCCACAGACTTCAAAATAATGTGTCAAATAGAAAAAGAAGATTCAGACCTATTACAATCAGGCATATCTCGTCTAACGTTGATGATTTGAACAAATCCTAATTCATGTTGATAGCATATAACCATCTTACTAAATGGGAATGCAAAATCAGATGATACTATGATAGGTTCTCATTAAATTTGTGTAAAAATTTATTCTAATAACTCAAGCAAACTTAACCTTCAACTATTTGGGCTTAATTAACCAAACTCTTTCAGAGCAAACAAGCCCTGGTTCTTCATCATTTTTTCAGGCACTGAGAATGAAAAGAAAATTTGAAAAAATGAAAATAAAAAAGACAAAAACAAAGGTGATTCCCTATTAACTATCAAGTATATCACTCCACCACAACAGCGAGTTCTTGCAATTCAATAAACTGTATATTTTCTTTTTCAATTGACTATTGACATACAAGCCTAAACAGCTGGTAAGATGGTGTGACAACATAAAATGATTGTCTATTGAAATCAACAGGCCAAAGCGCAAGCATACCTGATATAGCGGTGGTAACTGACTAGGTAGAGGTGGCTGTCCCTGTGGAAATGATGTCCCCATACTAGGTTGAGGTTTGTTACCAGACTGAATAATTTAAATGAACAAAGTTATTCAAAATATGTTGCACATGACACTAAACAATCGCTTAAGAACCATAATCTTCAACTTACAAGAAACATGGTTTGTGAAGGATGTTGAGAACCACCAGAGTGTTGGAAACCCATATTGGGTCCCATTTGTGGTCCATATTGATGATGAAAGCTTGGAACAGAAGGTACTCTAGCTTGTGGTGGTAATAGCGGTTGTAATGGAAGATGGTGAATTCCACTTGTCTGCAATGGTTGTTGCAACTGAGTAGAGACAGCGGACATTTGGGGCTGATAAAGTGGCGGTTGCTGTGAAACAGAATGAAGAGGTGGAGGTAGGTTTGGAAGTTGAGATGATTGTGGGACAGAAATTGGGGGTGGTTGTGGATTCATATGTCCCTTAGGTAACTGCGTTGTATGTAAGGGGTGAGAAGGCATAGATTGAGACTGAAGACTAGAAGGAGCAGAAGTAGAAGGCATTGGCATTGAAGGTTGATTTTGGTGTTGCTTTCTCATTGGTGGTTGAGTCTGAGATGCTACTGCTTGTTCCTGTAAAACTTGTCCAGGCAATGAGTGTGAAGCCTGAACAGTCGATTGTTGAGGTGGTTGTGATGATTGCTGAGATTGCTGTGGTGCTGTGGGCTGAATATTTGGAATCTAAAGGAAATTGCAGATGCAACATATGATAATAAGGAGAGTCACCAATATACAACAAGAGTGAGTTTTTAGAAAATAAATAAAAGCATACCACTTGAGGAGGCTGCACCATTCCAAGCATAATTTGTGCCTGATTAAACAAGATAAATCAAGAAGCACGTAGTGAGCAACCGAAAGAGAGATTAAGAATTAAGAGAACTCATAGATTCCAATCAGTCAAGCCTCTCCTGAAAAACTCAATCTTAGCTTAATAAACCTAGACTGATTGCATTTGTTGAGTTAGTAAGCCATGTCCAAAGACTTCAAACAACTGGGATTGAGATGCTGTGAAGCTCGGTTTAGTCAGACACACGAGTTAACTGGTTTATAGGCTTACAAGAGCAAGAAGCCCAAGCATGGACTTGATTAAGCCTTCAAGTTACATACATAATTATCTACTAAATAATACATACATGCATTGTATATATATATAGCACACAACTTATGGCATGGTTCCTAATGTTATACACAATGATCTTAAGAAGAACAGGCATGACTAAGTCCATCAAAATTTCTTAAATATTTTAACTTTTACAAATATTTATTTAACTTTTCTGAACAAATTTGTTGTGGTTTTGTTTTCAATTTAAGCATATGGAAAAAGCTCCAACCCTGATTCCACTCATTGAGACTCATTTAACAAACAAGCCAAATTTGAAGAAAATTGGATTCCACTTGTTTGATAATTTATACAAATTTGAGCCTAATTCGGAGCTCCTTTGATAAATGAACTGAGCCCATCATCCTAAACCTCACTTTGGCTTTGCAACCCTATACAATGTAACACAAACTAATGTATCAATACAAAACATCGTAATTCCACTTAGATGTACTGACCTAGCCGATCATGGGTCTTGGAAAATGAAGAACACTAAAAACTTAAAAGTTACTTAAACCAAAGTAAGATTACAATTCAAAGTATACATTGTGTAGTATTAATTTTGATACAAGGGACAGCCTTTCTCATCCTTCAAGCAAAACAGAACTGAAAACATAACTCCCTAGCTCTGGCCCACCGCCAAAAGGCAAGAATTTGAAATATCTCATGCATTTTCTGACGAAGCTATGAAGCCATCAATAAGGCACGTTATGAATAAAAAAAAAACCCTAATTCCACCTTATATCATCACAGTAACAAAAACATTGAAATGGAAACAATTCAAAGCTCAAATGCAAAAGGTAACTTATAATTCCACAATATATATATATATATATATTCAGCAAATAAATAACACAAAAATAGTGAATATTCTCTTTTTAACAAAAAAAAATTACAAAAATAAATAACATACACCTGAAAAAGGGCTTTCGTCAAGAGAGGGTTCTGGATTAGGATTTCTCTTGCTTGTTGCTTGTTCTGCTCGATTAATGTCTGTATTCAATTTTTTTTTAAACAACATAAATAAACAAGGATAAATAAGATAACTTAAAAGTGATTAAGAGTGATTTTGAGGGAAAAATAAGTGTTGTTTGGGAACTTAGAAAATCTAAGAAAAGAAAATTAGCAAAATAGAAAATGCACCTTCATCTGAGACATTATGTCGTATAGCTGATTTTTCGTCATTCCGGCTAGATTCTCCTTTAAACCATCGCCGCCGACTGACTTTCCCGCCATTGCTTCACAGAGAGAGAGAGAGAGAGAGAGAGAGAGAGAGAGAGGCAGAGATAGAGAGACTTGTACGTGCATTGTGGCTCGAAGTCGTAGCTTATAGTCGGGCTGTTAGATGATGAAGCCCAGCGGGTGTACTCGGGCCAGTCTGGTCCGGGTTTATTCCAAGCCCGAAACCCGGATCAAGTATAGCTCGGATTGAGAAATTATACCCGCAGCCCGACCCAAAATACGGGCGGGCGGGGCCAGCGGGTTCCTCTTAATTTTTTTTAAATTTTTTTAGTATTTTTATTAAATGGTTCTAAAATTAAACAGATTGTTTCACACCACTAAAACAATCAAATTTCTTTAAATATCCTGTAACGATGCATAAATATAAAATAGATAATTATATTATGATTAAAAAAATTAAATTATAATTATATCCTTTTAATAAAAAATAAAAAATAAAATAATTAATTTGTTGTCAGTATAATAATTTTTTTATATTTCAAAGAGCAGTGACGGAACCAGCGACTATGTAAAAGGAGGATAAAATTTTCACCTGTGCAGTTGCAGGGGACTATTGCAGCGGACGGCCAGAGAGGAGGGATCGCGCTTCCTGACTCATGTATATTAGCTTTCTGTCGGTCGATCAGAGAGATCGTACGACCCCATACGATCCCACCTGATTCTCCACTGCCAAAGAATTAAAACTTAGTTGCTTATGGGATAATAAAATTTGCTTTTAATCAAATAGAGCAGATTGTTTGGAATCACAAGTCTTCTTAGAATATGTAGAATAAATTGCTGGTGCAAGAACAACTTATTAGTTTTATAAGCCGCATGGCTGTTTTATTTTTCTTTTGTATTTCTCTTCCGAGATAATAATTTTTTTTAATCCCTCATCAAATTTCATAAATTTTCATTTATAATTATTTATCTCAATTGCAAACAAAAAAAAATAGCCTTCTAATTAAGCACTTTGTCTCTGATTACTGATTAGCTTAATAGCTTAATAGCACATAGATTTAGCATAATTGCTACTTTGAAATGACTAAACAAAACAAAAAGAAATAGTTGGAGGAAGGGAAAAAAAACAAAATAGAAGGTAGAGAATGTTGAGAGAAGAGGGATTGGCTGAATTAGGGTTTTAAAATATTTAAAAAAAAATGAGAAAATTTCTTTTTCTTTTTTGCAATTATTTGGTTATTTTTTATTTTTCATGAACTATAATTTTTTTAATAATAACAAATTATTACTTTAGCATAGTAATAATATTAACAGAGAGTGGATTCGGTAATAAACTTGATGAGAAGAAAAAAAACAAGAGCTATGAATGTTATGTTGATTCAGTAAAATTATGTGTGTATATATATATATATATATATACATATATCTATAATATGAGCATATATCCAAATGAATTAAATTAATACATAAAATATAGTGGATTGAAATGGAGTTTTTTTATTCAAAAAATAAGAGATAAATAATTATGCCAAAATAGATAAAATCTAACTGTTCAATTGTTTTTTTTATTGCAATAGTTCAAATTTTGAATATGGTGAAACTCAGAAAAATACGTTAAGACAATGAAAACAACAAGAGCTAATTAAGATTAAATATCATACAACAAATACAATTTTTTATTTTATTCATCAATTGCAAGTCAACTGAATCTGATGGTTATGGGTCTGCACATAATGATTACATAAATTTTCGTGTGCTCTTCTTATTTAATTATTTTAATCCTTGGGTCTTATATATATCTATATATATATTTCAATTGATAGAAAAGATAGATTTATTTATTTTTTAAGGTCATAGAAAAATAGAAAACAATTTCTTAACTGTTATTATTTTATTATTACAAACACCTAGGATAAACAATATATAGTTAAATCCTTGTTCACATTTTTAAATTTTGAAAAGTTTCAATTTCATCGAATTTTTAAAATTTGAATCAATTTCAACTATTGTATTAATTTAAACGACAAGTGAATTCACATTGTCAAGGTCATCAAGGATAGTATGAATCAAAGGTTGATGTATACTGAAGTTGCAGTTATTGCCTGTTACAAAGGTATTACAGTGGTTAATGATAAGAATAGAGAAATAACTAACGATAATGATAAGAATAGAGATAACTAATATGTCTGGAGTTCAAGTTACAGATATATAACTGTATTGAAAGGGAGAGTTTTATTATCCTCGGTGGCAGAGGGAGGGGGTCCTGAGAGAGCAATGGACCCTTTCCCTCCTTCCCTTTCTCCCACCTTGTGTGTGTGTGTGTGTGTGTGTGTGTATATATTGTATTTTGTATATAATTTTATATACATATATATTAATAAAATTTTATGGCATTTTATAAACATTATATATATATAGTATTTTGTATACATAACTTTTTTTACTATATATATATTTTTTAATTAATGAATATTTATAGTTTTATATTTAGGTATTTATATATATTGTATTTTAATAAAATTTCAATAGTATTATATATATATAATATTGTATAAAAATTATATATATATAATATTTTATATACATATTAATTTTTTTTACTATATATATTTTTTAATTAATGAATATTTAGAGTTTTATAATTAGGTATTTATATATATATTATTGTATTTATATAGTATTTTATGAAAATTATATATATATATATAATATTATATATATTGACTTTTTTCATCATATATATATATATATATTTTAATTAGCAATTATTGAGAGTTTTGTTATTAAATATTTATATATATGTAATATTTTATAAAAATTTATAGTATTTTATATACATATTGACTTTTCTTATTATATATATATTTTTAAATTAGTGAATATTTAAAATTTTGTAATTATGTACTTATATATATAGTATTATATATATTAGTTTTTTTATCATATATATTTCTTTTTTTATTTTAATTAGTGGATATTTAGGATTTTATAATTAGATATTCAAATTAATATTAGAATATTATTATTTAGTTATGAATTGGACAAAAATAATATTTTCATTTGAAATAATATTTAATGAAATACTATAAATAAATTAATAGATTCAATAATTAAAATGAAAATATATGTAAAAAAATTCAATAAATTTTTAGAATTTAATAAATAATAAAAAATTTTGATAGAATTTTTTTTAAATTATAACAAAAATTTAAATTTTAGTATAATATTAAATATTATATTTTATTTTCAAATCGCATGTAATTTTTTTTTACTTGAAAAATTTGTCAAAAGAAAATTTATCTTTATAGTTCTATCTTATTCAATTTCAAAAAGATAATTTATAAAAAGAAAAATAGAAATAACTAGTGATAAGTACAACAACTAACTAAAAAATGATAAAGCATTATCCTAACATACATGGCATAAAATTAAAATTATTTTGCATATCGATGATATAAATTGTGATTTGTCAAAATAATAGTAATATACTTGGAAAAATTTACTTAGACCAAGTGCATATACACATCATCAATAAAATTATATAATTTTTCTATTATCACTCTTATAGTAATTTTTTATTAACTGTGTGCACATACTCCTGATCTAGATAAGAATTTTTCAATAAGTATAATTAAAAGATCTTCCATATTGGCATTGAACAATCAATACTTCATGTTTATAACTAGAAGATCAGAATGAAGATAAAAGAACTAAAATTAAGGACTTTCAACTACAGCATCCTAAATAATTAACACTTGAACTTAAAATGGAAGTATGCATATAATTATCACCAAAATACAACATTCTTGATGGTTTTCAATATTTAATACACATCAAAATATAACTAATACACCATCTTAATTAACATTGATATACCTAATTAAACTATTATTCATTACTACTTGTTCTCTAGCATATATAGATATGTATGCATATATATGTTAGTTTCAACAATTTACAGCTTCACCAAATGGAGTCCAAATTGAATGGTTGCTCCTGCTGTGGTTGTTGTTGTTGTTGTTGTTGTGGCAATAATGACTCTAAAACCTTAGAAGAAGAAGAGGAAGAAGCTTGGAAAATATTCGAACTTATTAAGTCATTCCCGGAATTCCCAATAAATTGATGAGGAATATTTTGTGCAAGAAAAGGATACTGATCAATACTACTACTTGTTGCTGCTTCGCTTTGTTGATAGCTCCTAAGTTGTAATGCCTTAAGAAGCAAGGAATTCATCGTAAGATTCGAGCTTAACAAGCTTGGAGGCCATGAAAGTGAAGGGAGAGAATTCATGTTCATGTTCATGTTCATATTTACATTGGTTTCATTGTTGTAAGTATGTTGTGTTGAAAAATTATTGAAATTAGAAGATGATGGAGAATTGACAATGTTGTTTAGGTTTGGTAACTCAATATCTCCAAACTCTTTGACAATGGAGTTAGTATCACATGGAGAATCCAGAGATTGTTGTGAGGATGTTGCTTGTTGTAGTTTTTTGGCTGCTGCTGCCGCTGATGAGCTCTTTTGAAATACCCTACAAACTACCCATTCCTCCTGCAAAAAATTGAAAATTATCCAAGATATTAACAAGAAACTAGAATGCAAGAATTTAATATAATTAATTAAATTGTATTTTGCAAACGTTAAAAAGCTCATTCATGGTTTTTAGAAGTTTAAATTTAAAAAAAAAATTAAGAATATAGCAACATCCAACTTCCTATATTATTATTCATAGAAATATTTTTATACCCATATTTCTATTGGAAAATTTTACTTTTAGCTTTTATAAGAAAAACAGTTGTTAAGAATTACAAAAGATATTTAGAAAAAAATAAAAATTAAGAATAAAATGTACAATGAGAATATGAAGTAAATAGCATTAATTAGTTTTTTTTTATTATTTTAAATAATAAATAAAAAT
This sequence comes from Garcia nutans, assembly GCA_947685225.1. NCBI lineage: Eukaryota > Viridiplantae > Streptophyta > Magnoliopsida > Malpighiales > Euphorbiaceae > Garcia > Garcia nutans. The sequence goes on from CANTUV010000011.1 coordinate 52,390,812, forward strand.
ATTTTATGTTTTAAAATATTAAATTATTTTAATTTCTAAATTTTGTTTTAAAATTATTCAAATTCAGTTCATTTTTTTAAATAATAAATTATGGACTGAATTTTATCACATGACATATACCAAATAAAGGTGTAAATGTAGAATATATATAAATAGAGGAAGAAAAGTTGTAAGGATTTAAAAAATGTTGAAATTATTTCAGTTAAAAAAAATGTTGAAATTAAGCCTAGCAATAAGATATAATAATTAATTAGGTTAAAAATATACCTTAGTATGCTTGAAAGGATGTTTGTTTTCAAGCCTATACTCATGCATGACCCAATTACTTTTCTCACCCCTTGGAGCTCTACCCTTGTAAAACACTAGGGTTTTCTTCATCCCTACCAGTATTCCACCACCAAATATTTCCTTGTCCTTCCCTGTGGTTTTCCAATACCCTGCTTCTGTTGCTCTATTTGTTCGCAGTCCCGTTGGGTATTTCCTGTCTCTCAAGCTAAAGAAATACCATTCTTTCTCCCCCATTGAAGCCTTCCCTGCATCATTCATTTTTTTTTTAACTATTGTCATGCATGCATTTTTACATTGTGTAAATGATAAAAATAACTTGTATATATGTTAAATGTCTTGCCATTGTTTGAGCTAGATAAATGTAAATTAATTAGTCTTATTGACTATATCAATTGACCCATATATATATGTTTATAAACTTAATTCATAACTGCCTACAGGAAAATAGTATAGTAGTCAGAGTATCTGCCTTTCAGGCATATATACATGTATAATTAATTGAGAAGTTAAAAGGTTTAAACTCGAACAACTCTCACCTATTTTTTATATAAATATAAACTATAGCATATACTGATGTATGTAAACTATCATTTTATATGTTATATCTAACTTTATATAGCAATTAACTTGTATAAAAAAAATAAACAATAGATCACCTATACATGCAGCTAGCCCTTGGATTAAAAGCTGAATCTTAATTTTATATTTAGTTAAGTGAAATGAAAAGTTCATGATTTGTTTGAAAAAACCTTTCGGGTTTTTTATTAGAAAAATCGGTTTCTTCTTAGAAAAATCAACTTTTATTTACAAAAAGGTTGGATTTGGAAAAGAAAAAAGAAGAAATATTTTGAAGCATAAATATAAAGAATATATCTTATTGAGCGAAAATGTAGTCAGTGGAATTATACTGCTGAAAGTTATCAACTTCTGAAAATTTCTTTTCTTAACTTTAAAGACTATAATTAATTGAATGTTCAAACCTATATGTTACATCTCAAAGAAATTTATCCAAGTGATAATAAATTTTGGTATTCTGATAAAAGAACAAAGAATGAGAGAGACAGCTTCTGTACATGAACAAGTTCAACTTGCTTATAAAAATTATATTAAAAAAATGCAATAACAACATTAGCGAATTATGAATATATACAAATATATATTTCAGAAAATATACAAAGATTGAAACTCGAAAACACATAACAAATTAATTGAGAACAAAAAATTAATAAAAATCAAGAGAAAGAATTATTGATAAATATATAAGTATACCTGGAAGATCCCAAGGTTCACACTTATTGAGATCAACATCAACAATAGCTTTAGAAGTGAAACTGACATCAGAAACCTTTCTTGTCAAGTAAAATGTAATGAGTTCTTCATCTGTTGGGTGATATCTAAACCCTGGAGGAAGACTTTCCTCCATTTTCCTTTTTAAAATTAATCGAACTCTCCTCAATATATATTCAAGAATTGAAATCTCTGCTACAACACAAAGATATCTATATATATGGGTTTCTTGAAAACAAATATGAATAAGAATCCTCTTACGGGATCACCAAGAAAGAGTTATATTGAGTTTCTTTCTTTCCATTAAATCACACCCTTCAAGAAGAAGCGGCCATGTCTAGCTATGGCAAGTCTTTCTTTTTATTTTTTTATTTTTTTATTTTTCTTGATAATTACAGCTAACACTTTGACAAAGATGGTGCATGGAAGTAATTTACTAGAATGCCATCACTATTTGTATGAAATTGTCTTAGGTTTTATGTTCATTTACCAAAACACCCATTGACTATGATGATTCATGATTATTAAAATATATATACTATGTAAAAATTATATTCTAGATCCCACACATTTAATAAAAATTAAATAAATAGAGTTATTTTTTTTATTATCTATTATTAGCAGTTTATTATTAGATTGGTGTATATATACCGAGTCCAAAATAGAATTTTTTTTTTTATATTGCACCTAAATAAATTGGCTTTAATAATTAACACTAAAAATCTGCTTTGTTAATTATCTCATAAAAAAAATCTGCTTTGTTAATAATTGGATTTGCTCTATTAAAATTTATCTATGAATAAAATAATAAGTTATTTTCATTACCATCTTATTTTTATATCTTAAAATTTAAATTTAAATTTTTTTAACATTTAAAATATTCAAAGAGAAGAGAATCAATTCAAAATCTGTTATTTATAAAAATAAATATTTACCTATAAATTATATTTTGATGTATTTAAACTTTGAGATTTTAAATATAAAAGAATTGTAATTTTTTTCTTATATGAAATTCTTTAATCTCAAAATGAAATATGGATTAATAATATAAATTTGATTTGGTGTATAAATTTGATTTGAAATTCTTTACACCAGAACAGATTTTTCTAATTTCTTGTGAGATAAAGCCCAACCACCTTCACCCATTTCTACCCACCAAACCCAAGTCCAAATCTCAACAGCGCCTTCACTTATTTTTTCACCAATATCTTTTTAACATATGTTTCTTCTTACATCATCTTGTCCACATCACAATATTTGGGAGTATGTTTTTTTGTTTTTTCAGTAAATTAATTTGTTTAATCAAATTTAATATATATATATATATATATCACAATGATAGATAATATATATATAATCATTTCAAAATTTCAATATGAAATTTTATATCTAAGTGGCTAATTTTTTTTAATTATTGTTGAATATAATAAACATCTTATAAAATTGTTTCACAAATTTAATATTGGTCACGTTGTACTAGACTAAGAATATCTTCATTTTGTGTGCCATGTGACAGTTTAAGCCAGATTTTCGTTCTACCTATCACTTTAACTTGAGGACATGTATATATATATATATATATATATATATTCATTTTTAATTTAGTAGGATTGAGATTATTTTTAAATGCATGATATTTTAATTTTGAATTTTAATTTGTCATAATAAAATTTATATATGACATCTAAAATTCAAAAAATTTTGTATGTCTTTGCATTTATTAATTTAAAATTTATCATGGAAAAAAAATGATGCGAATAGGAAGAAAAATCAATAACCTCTAGTATTTATTGAATAGTTTAACATGAAACTACATTAATGGCAGTTTTACAATATGAGCCAAAAGTTCAAAATTTGAATTAGAATGTTCTTGAGCCTAATCCCATAAGAAATGATTTGTTTTTATATTTCCAAAAAATTTTCAATATTTGTCAAATTCTAACATTTGGGTTTCTGAAAAAAATGTGTTTATTGGTTTATAATAATTTTTACTAATTTTTTTAAATTATTTTTGATAGAAATATTGGATTTAAGCACTATTTATAATATTTTGTCTGTCTATATTTTATTTTAATATATATTTTAATTTTTTTATTTGATGTGCTAAGACTTTTCAAATATCCTATGTCATATATATTGTAAGTTTTAGAATTGAAGGGGCAATTTTTAATTCAAAATTTATAGAGAGACTTATTTTTCTAATAAGTTTTCGACATACTATGCAATCAATAATTATTTATTTATTTATATATTCTTTGAGATTCATAGATTAAATCGGATTTATAGAAATTAGTATTATTTTTTCATCACTTTGGCTACATCAAAATAATATTAAAGAAATTGTAGACCATTAATAAAAATAATAATAATATGTAAGTAATTAAATATTTATCTCATAGAATAAAAAATTAAAATTTTCAATATCCCCTTTCTTAATAATCATGAGTCCATCTCTGCACTATTTCTATTTCATAGTTTCCCATGATTTTTATAAAATATGGTACGGTTATATATCATATTTTGTGTTTCTTTTGATTTCTATTTTAATTTATAGTATAGGATTTTTTATAGTAATCTCATTATTTGAAAATCATAAATTTTAAATAAATTTATCAAACCACTTATTCAATGATTTTCCATGATTTCAAAATTTTGTCTTTAAAAAATATCATTAATAAAAATTTTAAATATTAAATTACTTATATTATATATATATTTTATTTCCATAATATATTAAATATTATACAATGTCAAATTAAATAAAAATATTTTTATTTAACTATACTGTATTATACTGTCTTTCTAAACATAAAAAATCAACAATACTTATAATATTGTAACATACAGTATTATACAATATCATATATATATTATTATTATTATTAATCTGCGTTGTTAATCATCTAAATAGACCCTTGCTTGTAAGTAACACTTTAACAGAGGAGAATGGTTGTTTAGAGGATTACACTTTTTTTTTCTCACATGAAATAAGATATATTACCATATACCCATACGTGAATTAGAGGTTATAAATCCCAATCCTCTAAATTTATTTGAACCTGTTTATAGAAATATGTTTGAAATAAATTCACAATATATGCGACTTTTTACTGAAAATAAATTAGTAAAAAATTTTAAAAATTACTTTTGAAACTTAATATCATATGACTCGATAAAATTCATTTAATTTGGATTAAAATTCTTTTTGAAAATTATCCAGTGTTATAATCCAATATGCTGTGCATGAGACTCCTCTCGCATCATATATATATATATATATATATATATATACACTCATTTGAATTATAAAATATTTTCCATGTTAGAATTTAGAAAGGTTCATAAAAACCACATTTAGATAAAAATATAATCTCCAACATATATGCCAATTAAATTATCATAAATTAATATTAATTAATATGTAATTGAAAAGTAGGATAATTATTTATTACAATATTAACATATTTCTATCTCATAAATTTGATTAAGATTATTTTTATTGTTATTCTTTTTTATTGTAGGTGAGATTTTATTTTTTCCTTTTAACCAAAGAGATTAATTTATTGCTATATACAAATCAAGTCAGTAGCTTATAATACAATTTTATAATAAAATAAAAAAAGAAATATATAGTGAAAATTATACGATAATGCACTTTTTTTAATTCAAAAATAAAATATAATTTTTAGAAAATTTTAAAAATATCTTTTTTTATATTAAATAAAATTATATTATATATGATACTTTTGACATAATATATAAAAAATAAATATATATCACAAAAATGGATATTTTTAAAATTAAAGATTAAAAAATGAGAATATTTTATATAAAGCAAAAAAATAAATATAGGTTGAGCATGCAATAATTAATGATTGGGATAGAATTTTTGAGAATGGACACTCAAAGATCTATCAAAGGGTGCTTAATTAAATTCTGAAATATTGTTGTTTAATTATTTTAATAAAGATTACAAAGCAGTGGTTAAAATGGTCACCAACCCACACGACTGTCTTCTTTTGGTAACCATTTTTGTTTTCTTCAAAAGCCCTTTTTTATTTCTATCCTAATTAGAAACTTCTATGTACTAATTTCTGATCTGTTTTTCTTCAATTCCACCTTCTAGAAACTCATTTAATAAATATAATTATTCCCTCTCAAGTTTGAAAGTTACTCTAAACCAAACAAAAAAACAAAAAAAATATATTTGAAAAGTGTTATTTAGAAATTATTTTTCCTCATCTTCTTCTAAAAAGTAATTTTAAATTGTTATTTAGTTATTATAAAATCTACGTATATAATAAAATCTTAATTCAAGAATTATTTTTAAAAAATCTACATTATGCCTTAACTAACTCTCTTAAAATATAGATTTCAATTAAAAGATTTAATAAAAAAAATTCAATTAAAATTTATACAAACCAGTATAGGCATATAATATCTTTTTGTCAATTGACGCATAAGTAATAAATTTTTCCATATGTTGTTTTTTATATTTCTATTCAAAATTATAAAAGAATATTTAAATTTAATAAAATAGTAATATAATTCATATTTATAAATATTTTTAAAAAATCAAAATAATAAAAATTCACGCAAAGAGCATATTTGCAACTAATTTATTTATAATTAAAATGAGTAAAATCTATCTGTATACTAAAACTATATTAAAGGGTGAGGTTAAAAAAATTATTTGCTACTTTTTAACATAAGGTTACCTTAACAAATTTTTTGTTATGTCCTTGTATTTATATTGACTTCAATTAAAAATTTTACACTGATTGATATAAATAATAATTTTACTAATTTTTTAATTGAAGCATATATATATATATAATAAAATTCATCCATATATTTTCCATGTATTATATTTAGAAATATTTGAAATTTAATAATAACAGTAATACATATGTATAAAATATTTATAAAAAAACACAAATTATACAATAAAATATGACCAAAATTCACAAATTTACTTTAACATAAAAGGTAAAGCACATTGAGAGTTAGTCCATCAGTAAATATATATTTTTGTGAATAATAAATTTAGAATTGATTTTCTTTCTTCCCCTTTTTAAATACTAAAGAGATTATTTGAAATGATAAATTTTAATTTTTTTTAGTTAATATATTCAGCATAATGTTTTTCTCAGCTATTAGAAAAAACAAAGCTATATGAATAATTTGTATGAACATCATGCATAGATTGAAAAAAAAAAGTCTCTTTTTTCTGTGCTATTATAACTAGTAAATGTTTATTTTTATATGCCAATTGGAATTATTTAATTGGGTAAGTAAGGTAGCCTCCCATTTCAAAGGTAGAAATGTGTTAATTAGACATTGTAAGCAAGTTGGTAAATTAAATTTCTTGCTTTTTTTTTATACAGTATGCGCTGACCACTTCCTCAAAACAGGATCATTGTTTCAAATAAAAATGTCATACATATTGCCAACGATAGGCAATTGTTTAATCTTCTATACCGACACGTTCTGCTGACAAAAATCATCATTATACAGAAATTCAAACACACTTTTGCATATTTCAAAGGTTGATGTCATTGATGAAGGGTTTACTTTTTGGATAATTTGTTTGTTTCCATTTAAAAAAAAGATGAATCTAATATGTGAAGGTAAAAAAAAATATTAAACTTATTATTTATAAAAAAAAATGATTTTTTTAATGTTATATTTAGAGAATAAAAAATTAATTCTGAATTTATTAATTAGAGAATATGTATTAGTTGTTAAGCTATGTTTCAATATATTATAAAAAAATAAAATTAATATATTAAAATTGATATTTTAACTCGAATGAAGTTTGAAATTGTAAATAAATTGGACTATTTATAATTTATAACAATAAGATGTAATTAAGTTAAACTCATGAAGATCAAATAATTAAAATTATTTGCTTCCAATACGTATCTAATTTGCCCTATTTGCAATCTCTGGATAGGTCATCAATGAAAAACTATATATACATATATATATAAATTAGATTCAAATTTAATTTTTTCTTTTCAATTTGAGAGAAAATTTTTAATATTCCTTTCATTTCACTTTAAATATCACAAAAAAAAATTTTATTTTACTTCAATTATCACTTTTATAAATTCAATATTGTATTAATTATAAAATTTTAAAATTACCCTTGAATATTAAATAATTCTAATATTAGTACTTAATAATAAGAGAATAATTGAAATGGTCATTAAGTAAAATATTATATATTTTTTATAAAATTTATAACTATTAATGATTATTTTAATATGTGTAATTATTCTTAAAATGATATATAAAATGGAACGGATGAAGTGCTATTTAACCAAAAAAATATTTATTTTACCAACTATTGTTGTGTGTTCATACAAATATATTAAAAATCTAAATATTAAGGCAAAATAATGGCAATTATAAGAAATATGTTTTGATTTTGATAAAAAAAAAAAAGAAGAAGAAGAAGAAGAAGAAGAAGAAATATGTTTTCACATATTTGTATAAATCAAACACGAGCGTGTATTCCAAATCATAGTAAAATTGGAGTTAGATAACCTAAAAATTGTAATTAACGTTGTACTATTTTTGGTAAGAAAAAATGGTTAGATTTAAATTGGTTAAAAGTTTGCTAAATTTGGATTGAAATACGTAATAAGAAGATACGTAAATGAAAAGTGTCATATTGATCAAATACAAAGCAAATAAATAATCAATATAAAAATAGATCTTTAATTTTAAATGTTAGTTTTTAAAGTTAACTCTTTTGAATCTATATTAATCTTTTTTAAAAAAAATTAACAATGCCGAAGTTAGATATATTTATCGTGAAACTATTTTTATTGCTTTTGATTGAGTTTTATGTGTTAGAGGCGATGCCTAAAGGACTAATAAACTAAATTGATCATGGTATTATTAATATCGGGTACCATAAAATGATAGCTAATAGTGACTGAAACTTTGATCTCCTTCTTTGTAATTAAAAAAAAATGGTTAAAACTCTAGTTATTATTTTCTTCAAAATATCATTTATATTGCTTTTTTTTCTTTTATAGTTTTAGTTGATTTTTTTAATTTTTACAGTATATATGTTAAATATATATCATATTTTTATAAATATTTTATTTGTATAATATTTGTATACGTTTTATGTTTACAGAATTTTTTTATAATTTTTTTTTTAAAAAAAATTAGTTATGTAAATTTCTAAATCTACTTCCGTACAATTAACTCTGAGAAGAGGCAACAAGAAGGCTGGTGGAGTGGCACTCAAACGTGGGCCAGGCCAAGTCCGACTTAGACTGGGTTCAGATGCTTGCGTAAAAGTTGTAGTTGTTGGGTGTTCAAGTCTCAAGGTGTACCATGTCATGATGTCATCAGAGTTTCATTCTGGCATATTTACATATTTATTCAAAAAAAAAAACTTTTGGCATAAAAATACTATAAAAAATTATTGTAAAATTTCAAAATACTTTAATTTTAAATAAAATATTTTTTTCCACAATATTTTTTCTTCAATAAAATTAATATTTTATTTAAAATTTTTATTTTTATTTTTTAAACTTCACTATTAAATAAAAAAAATTATAATAAAAAAATTAAAATTAAAATTTTGATTATTTTTCATTATATAAAAAACACAATTTTTATATAAAAAATAAAAAAAAATTAATTTTAATTATCAAAAATAAATAATGCTCGAAAAAATAAAAATCAAGTAAAATATATAAAAATATATTAATAAATATTATTAAATTTATTTTAAAATAAATTTTATATATTATACACATAAAAAAATATAATATTTCATTATGTATATGTATTGTAGATGTATAATAGATGTGTTATAGATATTGTATGTATTATATTTTTGTTATTTAAGTTATATATATTTTATGTAAAAATTATTTAATGCTATATCAATATTATATAGATGCTGTGTGAATTTTTTGAGAATAAAAAATTAAAAAAATAAATATTAAAAATATTATAAAAATGTGTCATAGATTTATTATAGATGTATTATTAATATATTATAGATGTTGCAGATATATTTTATATTTTTTATTATGTATTTTATTTTATATATTGTATATATATTATGTGTTTATTTATTTTTTATATATATTAAAAATATGATATTAAAAAATTATATAAAAATATAAATAATAAAAATAATAAAAAAAAGTAACGTCAGATAGTAAATTTGAAAAAATAAAAAGCAAATTACGCATTTGTGAAAAAATTACCTTCGGCTTCGGTACAATTACAAAGTAGACTGGGAAATACCGCACGGAGTGTAAATTTTTCTTTCCTTTTTTTTTGTTAAAAAAATATTTTTACGGTGTTTTCGACAAAAAAAAAACAAAAAGAATAAACATTCAGACGATATATGAAATTCCTCTCATTAAGATACTTATAAATGGGAAATATATCATATAAGAATCAAATTAAAATGATTCACAAGCTACTTAATTTCATATGTAATTAGGAAAAAATTATACCAGAAATTCAGTTTCTGTTTTTTTTTAAATTGAGAAATTCAATATGTGTTGATGTTTGTTTTACGAAATGAAATCTTGTTATATATTTTCATTTTATGTGAATCTTTCTCTCATAACAATGAAATATCACCGTTTATACATGATGAAAATATTTTTCATATGGTATGAAATATTTTATATTGCTAGACTTTATATACTGAGTAATTTTTTATCTCTTTTTTTTAAAGCATTATAACATATTTAATGATACTCTTTACTTTAAAGAGCATTTTTTTTATATAAATAAAAGGTGTATTAATCAATTTTTAAATATGAATAATCTATATATAATTTTATAAAGTCTAATGGACTCTTTAATTAAATAAGTTAAAAAAAATACTAAAAAAATAGCAATAAATGAAAGGAGCAATAAATAACATGTGCAAAAAACTATAAAATTTAAGAAATAAAAAAAGTGTCATGTGATCTAGGCGTTTAATTATTCAAGTCGTGTGGTTTTAATAAAAAGAATTATATTTATAGTTTGCATATGAAAAAAAACACAGAAAGATTAGGAAGTAAAATGGTCTATGATATTTTGAGTGAAATTTAAAAACTTAAATTGATGATGATGAGATTCAAATGATGATGATATTTAAAGTGGTCTTGATTTTTAAATTGGACTGTTCATATTACTTGATTTAAATGACCAGAAAAGCTGACATTTCAAAAATCAAATAATAATATTATTATGATTTTGGGGTTCGAAAGTAAGAAATTTTGTAAATTCAATTATAACTAATTCATTCATACTTATAAATTATAATATTCAAACCCAAGAAACATTTGCTTTTATTCATTCGCATTAAAGAAATTATTATTTAAGCACAATTGTAAATTCGACGATAATGGATTGGCTATAATGTAAAGTGAATTTAGTCTGACGCATTAAAAATTGACTTGTAAGGGTAATATTGCGTATCTAATCTAATCATAATTAAAATGTATCTCATTAATGAAAAATTATGATTTTCTTGAAATGTATATATCATACTTTAGGATTGCTTGTGGCCAAAAAGAAGTAGCATAATTAATTCACAGTAAGACAGCATTCTCTGCCAAAAACTTAGTAGCCAAGTTAGAGACAAGAAGCAAAAACGAAGATATTTAATCAAAAGAGGTCCCCAACTAATCTCCCTTTAAAAAAGGTTCTTTATCTCATTAGAGGCAAAGAATATATTTTGTAACATATAACCATATTTTAATTAGATTTAATTTCTTTACGTTTATTATTATATTATTATTATCCTCTCCATTTTAAATTAATAGACTCATTCATCCTTATTTGACAAAAATTAATAAAAAAATAATTATTGCTAGATAATACGTAGATGACTACTATATTAAATTAACTTTAACCTGTCATAATTATGATTAATTTTATTCATTTCATATTAAAATTCAATTTAGTTGTAATCTTTTATTCTACTTATAGCACTATAAATATCTTATTATAGGTGGTTCATATGATAATTAAGAATACATAGATTTCTCATATTTTCTCATTCTCTATCTTCTCTCTTCTTTATTTACACATATTATCAGCACGAGACTTTAAACAAATTATTCATTATAAGCTCTCAAGTTCAAGATAATTATTATAATTTTCCTTTACACTTATATGTACCTATATTTTTTTATGCATAGAGTTAAACATAATTTTTATAAGATTTAAAACGTTGATCTTTATATATATATATATATATATGCATAAAAATTTATAATTATCATGAATTACATATAATAGATCAATGTAGTCAAGTTAAACAATAATAAAAATAAATACAGTAGCCACGTATAATGGCTGCTGTATGTGCATATATATAATATATCAACGAGTATATGTATATATTATGTGCATATAATGTATATAATATATCATTATATATATAACCTTTATAATATATTATATTATAAATATCATTAGATAAATAGCCTTTATAATATATATCATGATAAGGTATATAAATATCATTATATGTATATAAAGTATATAAATATCATTAAATAAAGTATATTGTGCGTGCTTATCATTATATGAAATATTAATAACGGCTACTGTGTTTAAATATGAATATAGGTAATGAACTTTAAACACAGTACCCACGTTAAAAAAATAAATAAACATGAGTTTGATCAAATACAATAGCCTTTAGGATTTGCAATATCAAAATCTAGTTTTATAAATAATAATAATAATAATAATAATAATAATAATAATAATAACATTATTATAATAATGATTTGACAATATCATATCATATATTTATCATATATTGCATTTGATTTTATTATACATGTCTTTATTATTATAATATATGATAAAACATATATTTGATTATATATAATTTTTACATAAATTTATTATATATTTACACCTTTCTAATTAAAGGTTCTTATTTTTAAATATAATATTTTTTCAATATCGAATCTTGCAAAAATTGAATTCGTTGTCCTTGATATTTTTGGAAGAAATTATCTATCATGGGTACTTGAAGTCGAGATTCATCTCAATGCTATAAATCTTAGAGATACTATTAAGGAATAAAATAAAACGTCCCTGCAGAATTGCGCAAAGACAATGATTTTCCTTTGACATCATTTACATGAAGAATTGAAAACTAAATACTTTACTATTAAGGACTCATTAGCCCTTTGAAATTCTTTAAAAGAAATATACAAACACCAATAAATGGTAATTCTTCCAGAAGCTCGATATAAATAGATTCACTTAAGATTGTATGATTTTAAAACTGTAAGTGAATATAATTCGATCTTATTTAAGATTAGCTCTCAATTAAAATTGTGTGCAGAAAAAACTACTGATAAAGATATGTTAGAAAAAATGTATTCAACCTTTCATGCTTCGAATATGCTCATGCAGCAGCAATATTGAGAGAGTTGATTTAAAAAATATTCTAAGTTAATTTCTTGTTTACTTGTGGCTGAACAAAATAATGAGTTTTTTATGAAAAACTATCAAACTCGTCCTACTGGCTTAACACCATTCTCTGAAGTGAATGCAATATTTTCTTAAAGCCGTGAGCTGGATCGTGGTAAAAGAGGTCGTGGTAAAAAAAATTTATCGACCAATTATGAAAGCAAAGATGCTAAAAAGAAAATGAAATGGGTAAAAAATGAAGAGCATCTTGAAAGAAAGATGCAAAATAATGACATCACTTGTTATAGATGTGGAACAAAAGATCATTGTTCAAGAATATGTCGTACTTCAAAATATTTAGTCGATCTTTACAAATCATCACTAAAAGAGAAGGAAAAAAATGTTGAAATAATTTTTTCTGAACCTATAGATCCTGCTAGTAATGATATGCATCCTTTAAATATTGATTTTGACGTTTCTGATTTTTTGAAGACAAAGATGACAAGATTGATCATTTAATAGGAGATGAAAATGTTAATTATTAGAATATATTTTTCATAGTTATGTTATTTTTCTATTTTTCTTTCATAAGTCATGCTATTTTTATTTTTAAAAAATTATAATATGATCAGACTTTATTTTTTAATATAATTATTTTATTTACTAGATAAAGCATAATAAACTTGATACTATAGAGGACGACATATGCTTAGTTGACAGTGATACAACTCATATAATTTTTAGAGATAAAAAATATTTTTTTTACAATTAACAATAGCTAAAATTAATATTAATACAATATCTAGTACTGTAAATATAGTTGAAGGCTTTGAAAGAGTCCATCTTATATTTTCAATGATGTGTTGTATTCTAGTATATCCCGAAAAAATCTACTAAGTTTTAAAGATATACGCCGCAATGGATATCATATTGAAATAAAGATTGGGGGTGATATTGAATTTTTATATATAACTACTACTAATTTAAACCAGAAGTTCATATTAGAAAATTTTTTAAGTTTATCAACTGGATTATACTATATAAAAATAAAGATGGTTGAGATATACTATATGTACCAGAAATACACAGATCCTAAAATTTTTATACTTTAACATTATCATCTTGGTCATCCAGTTTCAAATATGATGCAACATATTATTGAGAATACAAATGGACATCCATTGAAAAATCAAAAAATTCTTTTATCTGCTGATTATTTTTGTGATTTTTGTTCTCAAGGTAAATTAATTGTAAGACTTTCATCAACTAAATTATATTTGGAGTCTCCTGTATTTTTACAAAAAATACATGGGGATATTTGTGGACCTATCCATCTACCTTGTGGACCATTTAGATACTTTATGGTTTTAATTAATATTTCAACTCGATGGTCACATATTTATCTATTGTCAACTCATAATATTATTTTTGCTAAATTTCTTGCTCAAATTATAAAGTTAAGGTCAATATTTTCTTATCATCATATTAAGACAATCCGTCTAGATAATACATGTGAGTTTATTTCAAAAGTATTTTATAATTATTGTATGTCTATAGGAATTACAATTGAACATTTTATTGTGCATGTTCACACTTAAAATGGTTTAGCTAATTTTTTTATAAAATATTTATAATTAATTGCTAGACTTATGCTTATGAAATCAAAATTTTTAGTATCTGCTTGGGGACATGTTATAGTTCATACTGCATCTTTAGTTCGTATTCAACCATCTGCATATCATAAGTTTTCGCCTTTACAACTTGTATTTGACCAACAATGAAATATATCGCATATTAGAATTTTTGGTTGTACAGTATATGTTCCTATAGCACCTCTTCAAGGAACTAAAATGAGTCTTCAATGTCATCTTAGTATTTATGTAGGTTTTGATTCTCCATCTATTATTAGAAATCTTGAACCCTTAACAAGTGATCTTTTTAGAGCAAAATTTTTATATTGTCAATTTGATGAATGAGTTTTTTCACCATTAGGGAAAGATAAAACTAAAAGTCAAAAGCACAAGAGATTAGTTGGAATATACTAACTTTATCTAATTTTGATACACGTATAAATTAATATGAACTAGAAGTTTAAAGAATAATTTATTTGCAGAATGTTACAAATCAATTACCAGATATTTTTACAGATACCCAGAAGATGTCTAAATCACATGTTTCAGCTGCTAATATTCATGCTCAATTAATTGTCCCTGCGGGATATCCTGTTAATATGACAGTCAATAAATCTAATATACGCCAGAAGCATAGTAAACCACTTGGTTCAAAAGATGTTATTCCCCAAAAAAGAAAAGAAGTAAAAATTTTACCAAATAACTCTCCTAAAGAGGTCAAAGCTAACATAGATCAACAACTTCATATTTCTGGAGAAGTAATCTCAAAAGTGGTTTCTGTATCAAAAAATTATGAGATCTCATTGAAATCTTAAATTATGTGGGAAAGAGATGACATTGTTGTTGACTATGTGTTTGCATATATTGTTGCTTCTAAAATAATTAATGATGATGAGTCTGAGCCTAAAAATATTAAAGAATGTTGACATAAAAATAATTGACAAAAATGAAAAGAGGCAATTGAGGCTGAGCTAGATTCATTAGCTATGCGTAAAGTATTTGGGCAAATAGTTTTAACATCAGAAGATGTCAAACCTGTTGGATATAAATGAATATTTATCCGTAAGAGAAATGAATTAAATAAAATTATGAGATACAAGACATGATTTATGGTACAAGAATTTTTACAAAGACCTGGGGTAGATTATGATGAGACATATTCCCCTGTTATGGATACTATTACCTTTAGATTTTTTATCAGTTTGACATATATTTGATAAATGTTGTGACAACTTATTTATATGGTTCATTGAATAATGACATATATATGAAAATCCCAGAAGGATTTAAGATGTCTGAAGCATATAATTTAAAATCTAGACAAATGTACTCCATTAAACTCCGAAGATCCTTGTATGAGCTAAAATAATTTGAGAGAATGTGGTACAATCACCTCAGTAAATACTTAATGAATAATAGATACACAAATAATTCTCTTTGCCATGTGTTTTTATTATAAAGAGATTATTTTTAGCCGATGATTAATTCATGTGAACTTCATACTGCGGATTATCTTTGACTGAGTTTGTTTTCCATTGAATTGAATTTTAATTTTTTTTACTGTCTTAATCTCATTTCTAATTATCAATATTAGAAAAATCCTCCATTCTCACTTTTATTTTTCAGTTTACAGTGTCAGTTCTGGTTAGCCTTGGGCAAGGCTAGTCCCTTGGGTTCGACCATTCTCACCCTATTTACAGATTCTTATTTGTTAGGAAGAGCAGGTTTTTATTTTTGGTGGTTTTGACGCCCATCAAATTTTGGCGCCGCTGCTGGGGACTAGTTTACATTACTGTTATTGCTTCTTTGAATGACCAGATCTGAAAATTTGCAATTGGAATTTGATCCTGAGATAGAAAAGACAGCCCGTACATTGACGAAGGAAACCAGGCTACGAAAAAGGGCTGCAACTGCTTCTACAGCTGATCCAGAAATTATAATTACTG
The DNA here is from genome assembly GCA_947685225.1 of Garcia nutans. Taxonomy (NCBI): domain Eukaryota; kingdom Viridiplantae; phylum Streptophyta; class Magnoliopsida; order Malpighiales; family Euphorbiaceae; genus Garcia; species Garcia nutans. The sequence goes on from CANTUV010000011.1 coordinate 52,407,382, forward strand.
ATTTAGTTGAATCTTCAACTGAATTTGATCCCAAATTAGAAGAAACCTCAACAGAATCTGAAAGAGAGGAACATATGGCTGATAATCGGACTGTTAGAGAGCTGCAAGCAGCCCCTGTGGAGCAGCAACCTTTGTGCATAACGTACTCGAATTTGGAGGTGCCGTTTGAGTTGAAGTCCAGTTTAATCCACCAGCTCCCTACCTTCCATGGGATGAAAAATGAAAACCCACACCACCACTTGAAAGAATTCCATGGTGTGTGCTCAAGCATGAAGCCACAATGTGTGGCGGAAGAGCAAGTCAAGTTAAGAGCCTTCCCATTTTCATTAAAAGATGCCGCTAAGGAGTGGTTGCTTAATTTACCACCGGGATCTATAACAACATGGCACGACATGGTTCGCGCTTTCTTGGATAAATATTTTCCAGCCTCTAGAGCAGCCATCATTCGTAGGGAGATTTGTGGGATTAAACAAAGGGTAGGAGAAAATCTCTATGATTATTGGGAGAGATTTAAAAGGTTGTGTGCAGCCTGCCCACAACATGGGATGTCCGAACAATCGTTAATTTGGTATTTCTATGAAGAAATGATAGACATGGAAAGGAAGATGGTTGATGCAGCAAGTGGAGGAGCTCTTGTTAACAAAACTCCAGCTCAAGCTAGAGAAATTATATCAACCATGGCTGCCAATTCACGGCAGTTTGGACAGACAGAAGAATCTTCAAAGAAGGTTTATCAGGTAAGTGACTCTTCCGTTGAGGATAAACTTGTTGAACTAACCTCTATGTTTAAAACTTTTAAAGCAGGATTTAATGCACTTGCGAATTTGTGTGGGGTGTGCGTTTCTCCCGACCACCCAACGGATATGTGTCCCGATGTACAAGAAGAGCAAGAGCAAGTTAACGTTATGGGAGGTTTTTCTGGACAGCCCCGAAGACCAATGGATCCATACTCCAATACGTACAATGATGGTTGGAAGAATCACCCCAATTTTAGCTATGGAAATAAGCAATAAAATTTCCAGCAAGCTAGACCAACTCATCAACAATCCTCTACTTCTAGTGGATCTTCAGAGGATGCTATTAAGACTCTTGTCATATTTCAGCAACAATCAGCGAAGGACATGCTGGAACTTCAGAGACAAACAGTTAATTTTCAGCAAGAGACAAAAAAGGGGATGCAAAATATGGAGAATCAAATCAGCCAGCTAGCCTCCTCTTTGAGCAAATTGGAGACACAAGGAAAACTTCCTTCTCAAACTGTTATAAATCCTAGAGAGAATGCAAGCGCCATCACGTTGAGGAGTGGTAAGGAGCTGGATACACCAGCCCCAAAGAAAGGCAGCAGTGGGTCTAAGGGAGAAGCTGAAAAAGAGTTGGAAATTTGGAAAAATGAGGTTCCTAAGTAGGCAGAAGTGCAGCAGCCCCAGCCATTCACAGTCCAGCCTCCTTTTCCCGAGAGATTAGCAAAAACTAAAAAAGAAAAAGAGGAGAAAGATATCTTGGAGACTTTTCACAAGGTAGAGGTAAATATTCCCTTACTTGACGCTATTAAGCAAATACCTCGCTATGCAAAGTTTCTTAAGAAACTCTGTACCAACAAGAGGAAGTTAGATAGTGTTGAGAAGGTGGAGATGGGTGAAGTTTGCTCCGCCATGATTCAAAGGAAGAAGCTTCCACAAAAATGCAAGGATCGAGGTATGTTTGCTATTCCTTGTAAAATAGGTAATGTAGGGATTAAGAGAGCTATGTGTGATTTGGGAGCTTCCATAAATGTCATGCCTTTGTCTATCTATTCATCTTTCAAGGGTTGTCCTTTGAAAGAAACACGTATCATTATTCAATTGGCAGATAGGTCTATTGTGTATCCCGTGGGATTGCCAGAGGATGTTTTGGTCCAGGTAGGTGATTTAATTTTTTCAGCAGATTTTTATGTGCTTAATATGGAGGATGATAAATCCTCAACTACAGCTGATTTGTTGCTTGGGACACCTTTCCTTCGCACAGCAAGGACAAAAATTGATGCCTATGAAGGAACATTATCTATGGAGTTTGATGGTGAGAAAGTCCAATTTAATGTTTATGAGGCAATGAAATACCCATGTGATGTGTCTAGCCTTTTTTGTATTGATGTTATTGACCCTTTAGCCCAAGAGGTTTTTGAATTAGATACTGCTGATGAACTTGATTTAGTGCTTTGCAGGAATATTAATATGGACAACATCAAGGGACTTGAGGAGACTTTCTTAATTAGTGAAAATGTGCAGGAAATTGTACACGGGATGGCAGCAAATCAGCCCCTGACTAACAGCCAAAGCCGTACTAATTTGCCTTTTTACCTTGAGAAGCTTTTACCATCTGTTTTGCAGGCACCCAATTTGGAGCTGAAACCGCTACCCGGTCACTTGAAGTATGTATTTCTGGGAGATGGAGATACACTACCTATAATTATCTCCAACAAACTTAGTAAGGATGAAGAAGAAAGCTTGGTTCAAGTTCTTAGGAAGTATAGAGAGGCTATAGGGTGGACAATAGCTGATATTAAAGGATTGAGTCCATCGACTTGCATGCATAGGATTCTTTTGGAAGAAGGCAGCAAGCCCACAAGAGAGGCTCAAAAACGTTTGAATCCACCTATGATGGAGGTGGTGAAGAAGGAGATACTGAAGTTGTTAGATGCTGGCATGATCTATCCAATTTCGGATAGTAAGTGGGTGAGCCCGGTGCAAATAGTGCCAAAGAAGACCGGAATTACTGTGGTGGAGAATGCCGATGGAGAGTTGGTCCCTACAAGAGTTCAAAATGGGTGGAGAGTGTGTATAGATTATAGGAAGTTGAATGCAGCCACGAGAAAAGATCATTTCCCACTTCCTTTTTATCGACCAAATGTTGGAAAGGTTGGCTGGTCGCTCTCATTACTGTTGTCTTGATGGTTTTTCAGGTTTCTTTCAAATACCGGTGGCACCCGAAGACCAAGAAAAGATGACTTTCACTTGCCCATTTGGTACATTTGCTTATCGCCGGATGCCATTTGGGCTTTGCAATGTACCAGCCACATTCCAAAGGTGTATGGTTAATATATTTTCAGATTTTGTTGAGGAAATTATAGAGGTATTCATGGATGACTTTACTGTCTATGGTAATAGTTTTGATGAATGCTTAACTAACCTTACAAGAGTCTTAAAGAGGTGTATAGAGTCAAACCTAGTGTTGAATTATGAGAAATGCCATTTTATGGTAGATCAAGGTTTGATTCTAGGACACATTGTCTCATCTAAAGGCATAGAGGTTCACAAAGCTAAAATTGATGTGATAAAAACCTTATCTTACCCCACAAGTGTGCGGGAGATTCGTTCTTTTCTTGGCCATGCAGGTTTTTACAGGCGTTTTATCAAGGATTTTTCAAAGATAGCTCAACCACTTTGCAAGCTCTTGCAAAAAGATGTGCCCTTCGATTTCAACGAAGAATGTAGAGAAGCATTTGATATGCTGAAAGAGAAATTGGTTTCTGCACCAATAGTCCAATCACCGAATTGGAACTACCCTTTTGAGATCATGTGCAATGTGAGGAACTATGCTGTAGGAGCTGTACTTGGGCAGCGGATTGAGAAGAATCCCCATGTTATATACTACGCATCAAGGACTTTGGACAATGCCCAATGCAATTACTCCACCACGTAGAAAGAGCTTTTGGCAATTGTGTTTGCTTTGGAGAAGTTCAGGTCATACTTGTTGGGAACTAAGGTGATAGTTTTTTTTTTACCATGCAGCCTTGAGGTATTTGATAAAGAAGAGAGAATCCAAGCCTCGCTTGATTCGTTGGATCCTTTTGCTTCAAGAGTTCAACATGGAGATACGAGATAAAAAGGGTTCTGAAAACCTTGTGGCTGATCACCTTAGTCGGTTAATTTTGAATGAGAAATTGATGTCATTGGATGATGATTTTCCGGATGAGCAACTCTTTAGCTTCCAAAAAGTTGTTCCTGACATAGTGAATTATTTGGTTGCTGGAACCTTACCGGGAAATTTGACTAGAGTTGCAAAAGATAAGATCAAGTGAGATGCCAAGTATTATACTTAGGATGATCCCTACTTATGGAAGTTTTGTTCTGATCAGGTCATAAGAAGATGTGTTATGGATGTGGAAGTGCAGTCCATACTGAAATTCTGCCATTCATAGGCATGTGGAGGCCATTTTGGTCCCCAAAGGACAGCTCGCAAGATTTTGGAGTGTGGCCTATTCTGGCCATCAATGTTCAAAGACTCATATATTTATTGCAAATCTTGTGCAAATTGTCAGAAGACAGGTAATTTGAGTTGCTGAGATCAAATGCCCTCATCTCTATTTTGATATGTGAGATATTTGATGTTTGGGGTATAGATTTCATGGGGCCATTCCCATCGTCATTCGGAAACAGCTACATATTGTTGGCAGTAGACTATGTTTCCAAGTGGGTAGAAGCTAAAGCTACCCGGACTGATGACGCTAAGACAGTGGTGAATTTTGTGAAAAGCCATATCTTTTCTCGATTTGGGATTCCAAGAGCGATTATCAGTGATCAAGGAACTCATTTTTGCAACAAGGTTATGGAGAATTTGTTCAGGAAGTACGACATTACACATCGAATCTCCACAACTTATCATCCGCAGACAAGTGGACAAGCAGAAATTTCAAATAGAGAGGTGAAGTCTATACTCGAGAAGACTGTGAATCTTAGTAGAAAAGATTGGAGTACTAAATTGGAAGATGCTTTGTGGGCCTATAGAACGGCATATAAGACTCCGATTGGAATGTCGCCTTATCGCTTAGTTTATGGCAAACCTTGCCATTTGCCTGTTGAAGTGGAACACCGAGCATTTTGGGCTATTAAGCGATGCAATATGAAGTTTGAAGAAGTTGGTGAGCATAGGAAGTTGCAGTTACAGGAGCTTGAGGAAATTCGCAATGAGGCTTATGAAAGTTCAAGAATCTACAAGGAGAAGACTAAAGCTTTCCATGATGGCATGATATCTAGGAAGAATTTTATAGTTGGTCAAAAAGTTTTACTTTTTTGTTCTAGATTAAAATTATTTCTTTGTAAATTGAGGTCCAGATGGATGGGACCTTTTGTTGTTACTAATGTTTTTGCTCATGGTGCAGTTGAAATTCGAAGCTTTGAAACTGGTAAAGTCTTCAAAGTCAATGGACATTGGTTAAAGCCATTTTATGAAAATTTTACAGCTCCACAATCAGAAGAACTGGAGTTAGAGGAACCAAGCGAGTCCATCTCGTGACTCGGCAATGTCTAGCCTAGGACATTAAACAAGGGCGCTTACTGGGAGACAACCCAGCTTGGCTTGCCGAAGCCTAAATCAACTGTCTATTTATTATTTTAGTTCATTTTACTTTGAATAGTGTCATCTTCTTCCTTGGCATTCATTTTTCTGTCTAATGTCTGCGTAAGGTTCAGTTAAAATGGTCTTTCATGGTGAATATATTGTAGGCAGTTAAAATAAATAGACCTTGCTTTTTTATGAAGTGTTATAATTTTATTACAATTATTTCCTTGGTTTACCATGTTACTTATCTATTTTTATTTTTTTACAGCAGGTATTTAATTCATTTCTCTCTCCCGTTCAAAGGTCTCCACCAGCCACCATCTTCTTTTCCCCATCCAGCAGCCCCAACAAAACCCGAAAACCCAGCAACCACTTTTTCCTTTCAATTTCCGAAAACCCAGCATCTCTCTCTCTCTCTCTCTCTATATATTCGGAAATCCAGCAGCCCCAACAATTTCAAAATCCAGCAGCCCCTCAACCGAAACTCCAGCATCTCAAGCCCTCACTTTCGGCAGCCACCAAATCATCCTCACCAACCGAAAATCCCAAAATCCGAACAACCCATTTAATTCAATTTAGTTTTTTTTTTTCAATTTTTCATTTTGGGGGTTTTTCTTCTAAGTGTGGGGATTTTCAATTGGGTGAGCAATCCCTTTAACAATTTGAGTTTCGTAAGATTGACACGTTATCTTTCCTTTTCTGATATCGAAACAGCAATTAAGGTTAGTATTTAATCATTGATTTTATATCGAAACAGCAATTCCAGGTTAGTTTCTGAATTTCTCTCAAATTGACTTATTTCTTGTGTTTGTGTTTTGCGAAAGTGAGTAATTGTTGGCTGAATTGTTCCTTTTAATTACTCTTTGATACTGATGTAGATAATGAGTTTGAGAACTGATTCAGGTTGAGTATATGTTCAGTTCAAGTTGAATTTTAGTAAGACTGATGGGGTGTATCTAAAGTGTTGATGAATTTTAACTTTGAGAAGCCAAGTTAGTAATTTTAATTTTCTTTAGGTTGGTACTGAGCAGAATTTTGGTTACAATTACCTTTGTAATATTCCGGTTTGAAAAAAAAAATTTTTTTAGAGAAACTAACTGGCAAGAGTTGCTTTTGGGACTGGACATCCTTTTCGTTTGAGTTTGTACTACTTAATTACTGGATATTGCCATCGTATTTGTTCGACTGGATTTATTTGGTTGGAATTCTGGCTTTCTTGCAAGAAGAACCCTCATTGCACACAGTAAATGGCTCGAACAAAAATTACTCCTAATCCACCACCCATGAAGCTTGCTTATAAGTAATCACAACAACCCAAAAACACCAAAGGAAAGCGGAAACAACCACCACCTGCAGCTGCAACACCATAATCACCTCAACCCGAACCAAGCACCACTTCAATGCCACCACAGCCTGAAACTACCATGACTTCTTCACCTCATCAAACACGTGAACCAATAACTGAAGAAGACCATGCAGCAAACGAAGCTTCTTTTCGATCATACAGCAGGCACGTGAAAAGAGTAGGCGGATAACCCGGTTCCAAGTAAGGAGAGGGCAAGAGGAGTCCTTACTCTCCACTACTGAAGATGAGGACTCACCCTCAGCAGAGGCATCAACTTCTGAACAAGCGCAGCAGCCCCAAGTGGACACCGTGAACAACCAATCGGACGACACTACTGAAGAAGAAAATGAAGAAGCACAACCAATTGAAGAACCAGCTGTTAAGAAGCAGAGAAGAGTAAGAATTGGCAAAGGGAAAAGCATCTACCCACCAACTACAGAGGCACTTCACGAAAATCTCAAGTTCACAAATCGTGAACACAAAAAAAGGTATGCTTTCTACCAAAGTTGTCCTATTATTCCTGCCAAATCTATCCATGAGGAAACTTTGAGAACTCTGGATCTGTATGCTGCATATGAAGTTTTAATTGCACGTATCGGTTGGCACGCATACTTTTCATTGAATTTGCCTTCTTACACTTAGCTAACTAGGGAGTTCTATGCTACATTTAAATTTGAACATGACATAGGAAATTTCAGCATCTCAACTCCATCCACCATTCATTTTAGGTTGTTAGGCCGCATGTTTCATTATTCGGTTGATGACCTAAACATAGCTTTAGGACTTGTTACTACAGAAACTGTCCTGCGTCCTAACTATGTAAATGCATTATGCGATTTTCCTGATGATTTCATACCAGAAGATGCATTTAGGACACTTACTGGACTTCCACATGTGCAATTTGAACCTAGCAAGTCCAAGGCTAATTTGCTGCACAGTGCTGTCCTGCGTTACATACATAGGTTCCTAGCCTGTTCTTTCTTTGGCCGTAATAATGACACCACCATCCTTAGCAAGAGTGAATTGTTTTTTTTTTTTTTTTGTGGTGCATGGAAGAAGGAAAGAAGGTCAATTTAGGTTATTGGATAGTGACCCAATTTCAACGGAATATAAACAATGGGCGACATATGAGTCTAGGCTTTATTGTTACGAAGATTGCATTACATGAGAAACTCATTACCCTGGAAAATAATCTTCATCTTGCTTGTGACATGGTTCCTCTCGATTTGCATTGTTTGGATTCTATGTTTTTACTACGCCACGAGGAAGGTGGTGCTGTGTTTTTTATGCCTGCAGGCGAATTAGCTCCACGCGCATAAAAAGCTGCAAGAAGGACTGTAGCAGCTACTACCACTGCAGCCCCATCCACATCAGCACCTTTCGCACCTCCGTCGACGATGCATCAAGACATAGAAGCTCGGCTACAGCTTCTTGAACGGCAAGGTGCAGCCACACAAACAATAGTACAACAAAATAACAAAATGATAAGAATAATGATGCAGCGGCTGGGGTACGGTCATTTCATTCCCCCTCCTCTCTGAGTTTTGGCAGCACCTCCTCCGAACAGGGCAGTTTCTTCAACTTTTCTCTTCTATTTTGCATTTTGTGCCTTGTGTCCACATTGAGGACAATGTGAGGAGTAAGTGTAGGGAGGTGGATAGTGTTTGTGCTTTTTGCTTTGATTATTTTACTCAATTTGTTTGTTTATTTTTGCTGCTGCCATGTGAATATATTGGTTGAGTTAGAGGTTAAGACACTTACCCAATGAAATTTTGAGTAAAATTTTTGAGCTTGTTGATGCTATGTGCTGATTTTGGGATTTATTTAATGGGTTTATTGTGTCCTCGAGTATGACTTAGAGCTTGTAGAAATTCTAGAGAGGAGTAGTTTGCTTTTTTAATTTAGTTGAACACATGTGGGAACCTTGATTGACAAGACTAGTGAGCGAGAATTCTAACTTGAAATTAACCATCGCTGCACTTATAAACTTTGATTGCAAGCTGTTACACTTTGAATTCTAAAAATCTGTTTTTCAAAATTTAGTTTCTTTCGATAAGTGTTTTTGAGAGTAATTTCCAAAGCCAAAATTTAGGATAGCTTTTGAACACTAAAACTTTTTTCTACGCTCCCTTGAGGCGAAATCCTAGGCGAGTCTCAACTTTAGAGATGATCTAGGCGTTCTTTTGGTCGATTCATCATTCCTTTTGTGTTTTTTTCCCACCTTTACGTTACTGTTCTTATCACCCCTTCTAGCCCACGAAGTATGCTAAATGCGTACTCTAAATTCTTTTCATAGCCCACAATATAACCATATACACTAAAAAGCCCTTTGCCTACCACCCTTGGATGAGAAAATAGTCTTTTTAGTCGTTGTTGAGCATGTACGTGTATGTTATTAAGAATTGGCGCAAATGCATTTTTGTTTAATGACATTGATTTGAGTCTAGTTTGTGGGAATAAATGGTCCTTGTGACTTATGTATTTTAATTTTCATTGGGTTTGAAATGGTTGCAAATAGTTATGTGATATTTTAGTTTCAATAAAAAAAAATGGAAAAGAAGAAAAAAATGATGAAAAAAAATCAGAAAAAGAAAAAGAAAGTTATGTATTCAATTTTAGTTTTAGTCTTTCTATTTTAAGTCGCATTTTTCGCTATTAGTTGAGTCGTGTATCGTTCTTTTGAAATTTAATGTAAAGACTTATTTTCTTGTTATTCTTTGCCTTACATTACCCTATCTTTTGTAACTATCACCCAACCTAACCCATGTAAAGACCTAATGATATTTGGTTGAGACTTGACCTACATTAGTGGAGAGGGAATTCAGAGGAGAGCCTATGGTTGTTCATTAATTCTGTTTTAATGAAGCTATGAAAATGTTTTTAATGCTTGTTAATTGCTCGATAAAACACTTGTTGATTCAAACTTCAAATGTGTGCGTGCGTGTTTTAAGAATTCTTAGTGTAACCTTTTTCAATTAAATTTCATAATGATGGAATGGTATTGATGGTTGGATTCTTAATTGCGATGTTGAGTTGCTTAGGGAACTTATGTGTGTTTGATTGGGTTCTTAGGTGAAGTTTGTGGTCTCCTATACAGATTTGATTTTAAGTTTTGAATCATGCTTGAGGACAAGCATTGGGATAAGTGTGGGGAGATTTGTTAGCTTGTAAATCTAACATATTTTCAGTCCCTAATCTTGTGCTTATTTGTTATTTTATTGTGTTTAAATGTGAGCTTTAATCTAGTTTTTATTATTCTTATTAGGGACTGCTGGACTTGATAAAAAGGAAGCTTATGGAGCATAATTAGAGGAGTTTTTGGGCATAGGAGCTGAAGCTGATATTTACTGGACGATTTGTAGCTAACAAAGAGTTACCCTTGGGCAAGACTAAGAGCAAAACGAAGTGATGCGGGCTGAAGATGTTTTAGCTACTGGCCCATTAGATTATTTGTCAAATTAGGCTCAAATTCTAGTTTAGGAAAGACACTTAAGCACGTTTTTGTTGGGCAATCTTATCATACTATTATTTTGCCCTAATTTTAGGCTATAAATAAGTGTATTCTAGGGTTTAGGAAAGAGATTTTATATACCCACAGCTGGAATTCGAGATTAGGTTTTTATCTTCAGCACTTTTATGATGCTTTTGACAGCCATGTGTGGCTAAACTCCTCTTTTCAGGCAAAGGTTAATTCAAGGTTGAAGTATTTCATAATTGTGAGGTTTTATTGTACTTAATTGTTCTCTTTGATTTCTTTTGCATTCATACTTTTACCATAGCTTATTGGGAAAATATATCTTTAGTGATTTACTATTATTTGATCAAACAGGGCCCGTTGTTCAATTAATAGGATTTTACATAGCTAATCAACTAGACTAAATCCGTAATTGTTTAGTTAAAATTGGTACAAGTAGTGATTGGTATAATTTGATTGGGTAGAATCTTTTGGGTTATATCAAGTAATTGTATGATCTAATCTAAATAAATCTTGCTAGTAGATTTGTTGGTTAGGACAAGGTCTTTCTAGGGTTCATGGCAACCGATGGATTAAATCTTGTCGCTAGTATTAGGGTTGTTTATCGGTTAGGGGTTTTACACATCGCTATGTCTTGTTTAACTTATTCAGAACGGAGAGATTGATCGTAGATGCTAGTTCAATGGTTATAACTTGTCTGTGATTTGAAATTAAAGAGATTATTTTTAGCCGATGATCAATTCATGTGAACTTCATACCGCGGATTATCTTTGACTGAGTTTGTTTTTCATTGAATTGAATTTTAATTATTTTTACTGTTTTAATCTCGTTTCTAATTATCAATATTAGAAAATCCTCCATTCTCACTTTTATTTTTCAGTTTATAATGTCAGTTTTGGTTAGCCTTGGGTAAGGCTAGTCCCTTGGGTTCGACCCTTCTCACCCTATTTACAGATTCTTATTTGTTAGGAAGAGCAGGTTTTTATTTTTGGTGGTTTCGACGCCCATCAAGCACCAACTAAAAGACATTTAAATGAAGTGAAACATGTTCTACGCTACTTACGTGGCACATCTGATATAGGTTTATTTTTTTCAAAAGAAATAAAATCTGAATTGACAGGATATGCTGATGCTGGATATTTATCTGAACCTCATAAAGCCTAATCTCAAGTAGGTTATTTCTTTACATATAATAATACTGTTATTTCATGTCGATCTGTGAAGCAAACAATCACTGATACTTCATCAAATCATTCAGAGATATTAGCTATTCATGAGGCTAGCCGTGGATGTATATGGTTGAGAAGCATAATTGAACATATTAGAAGAGCATGCGGATTACCTATAAGCAAACAACCAACAATATTATATGAAGATAATGCACATGTATTACATAAATCAAAGGAGGCTACATAAAAGGTGATAGAACTAAACATATATCACCAAAGTTCTTTTATGCTCATGGACTTATAAAGGAAGGACAAGTTGATATTTGTAAAGTTTGTTTAAGTAACAATCCAGCAGATTTGTTCACAAAAGCATTGTCAACATTAATTTTTAAAAAGCATACACACAATATTAGAATGCACTCACTTGGAGATATGTCTTAACCAGATGTATTTCTGAGGGAAAGTTACCTATGAATATTGTACTCTTTTTTCTTTGGTAAGTTTTTATCTCACTGAATTTTTCTTAGCAAGATTTTAATGAGACATATTCATAGGGATAATCATCTAATGAGAAGTATTAGATAATATGTGGATGGCTACTATATTAAATTAACTTTATCCTATTAAGATTATGATTAGTTTTATCATATTCATATTATAATTCAATTTAGTTGTAATTTTTTATTTTACTTACACCACTATAAATGCCTCATTATAGGTGGTTCATACGACAATTAAAAATACAGAGATTTCTCATATTTTCTCATTCTCTATCTTATCTCTTATTTATTTACAATAGTTTATTTAATTAAAAAATATATAATTTTTCTCAATACACTTCTTTTTAATATAAGATTTATATACTCATCAAACATTTTAATAACATTAACTATGAGAATAATAAATATTTAATATATTAATTTATTAAAATTATAAGTGAATTATAATTTAAGACGAAAAAAGTGTGTTTATCAATTTGAAATAAAAAATATTATTTATTATCTCATACTTTTTTAGGTTTTTATTTTTGTAATAAAATAATTATCAATTCTTTTAGAAAGCAGAAGCCATATATATATGTATTTTTTTTTTCAGATGCGTGTTGCAAGGTTTTGGTCTTTCTTCTTTTTTATTTTTGTTTAGGTTTAATGGGATAGTGCCCTTTTTCTTATAAGAGTATAGTATAGGATTTTGTAACTTTAATTACTCACTATCTACAAGATTTAAGCACTTTTTAATGCAAAGTTTATTCCTAATGATTCGTTTTGTTTTGTTTTCTATCTATTGCAGCACATACAAAAAGAAAATTATGTAATAACAGGTACATCATCTTTAACGAGGAGTAACTAGCTAGAATATGTGAGAGCCAAATAATCTGCAAATTAAATTTTACCTCTCTGTATAATTATACTGAATTTTTGAACTAAATGTTATAATTAAGTGATAAAACTATAATTATATCTTTCCCACTTATATTCACCCATATATATATATATATATATGAACTATCAATCTCCATCAAAACTTCAATTATAGGTTTTGATATAACATTCTTTTACAACAAACCTTTTTAAATGTAATTGAGCTTTCAACCATCAAGTCGGTTGAAACTTATTTATATTTTTTATATATATGGACCGAATGCCATTTACATGAGATTTTTTTTTCTTATCAAGCTGGACTAACATCATTTACGAAGTTGACACTTATATATGTACATGACCCGATTGATATATCATCATCTGCCTTATTACTTCATACTAGCTAGTTAAATTGAGGCAATTACCCTTTATCAGATTTTTTTTAAAGATTCTATTTTTTTTTATCAAAGTTTTTGATCATTTTATAAAAATATGGAATAAAATCATAATAATTTAGTAATAAATCTACAAAAATTACTATATGTATATAATAAACTGTATATATATTATATGGAAATGATAAACTTATTAATTTATTAAAAAGTTCTAATAAATTTAATAATATTTTTGAGAGTTTATAAATTTATAATATTATATGTTTTCTGATAAATTCATAAAAAAAACCCAGTTATATATATATATATATATATATATATATATATACACACACACATCATCCACTGGTACATTTTTTCAAATTATAGCAATATCATTGGTCCAAATATCTCCTTAAATAGAATTGGATTGTCAAAACTGACTTAATATGTATCATATAATTAATGATTGGAAATTTATATGTGGATTGAGTTTACCTTGTGGGGGATGTTCAATTCATCTCTAATTTTTTTGGAAGCTGTGAATTCCTTGATAGATAAATTTCTTATATTTTCATAAGCCCAACCCATGAATATTCCATTGTTTTGGAGTGAAGTGATTGTAGTAGGACACTTTGGATATTTTGAAGCAAAGGAATGGACAAAAATGAACACTAAATAATTAACAGGATATGCATACATTATACAAAGCAATAAATCAATTATACATATATTATGAGAGCTAAAGAAGCACTCACTTTTTTCCTTTTTCTTTCTTGGAGTTTGCTTTGCTCTTTCCAAAGTAGCTAATTAAGAGACTCATTTTTTTAGAGTAAGAAACCAAGAAAATGCCATGCTCAAAAGAAACTATCTTCTGGTTATTCTACAATGTCTCAAGCTCCTCCCTTCTTCTCCTTCTTTTCCTCCACTTCTCCAATTTGCTCCTCAAACTCCTCAACTTCATTGGCAGCTATCCTATAATCCAAAGGTATATATGTTTCCATCTCTTCTTTTATTCCTTTTTTCTTTTTTCTCCTCTTTTATTAACCTCAGGTAACTCTGAAAACAATTCCAGTACTATTGAAAGTAAATCTTATTGATTTTCTTTCTGAGTCTGTTAAACTTTTTGTTTTTAAAAAAAATTTCTGCAGAAATCAAAATGGTTACGAGTATAATTACTTTTCCAATGAAGAGGAAGAAGAAGATAATAATGAAACATACTATTACAGTGAGTCTAGAGAAAAAGATCATCTTGTAGCTGACATAATTCATGATGGTGAATCACTTGTGTTTTTGCCTAAGAGTAATACCACTAATATTATTCAAAGAACACGAAATCATATTCAAGAATTATTAACGCCACAAGAGGCTCAGCCCGTGGAAGACCAAGAAGAAGAAGTAGAAGAAGATGATGAAACTACTTTTGCGAGTGATGAACAGTTTTCTCTTATTGCCTCAGCAGGTTCAGATCAATCTGAACATGATGAAGAAGACATGCCAACAAGAGATTCTGCTGATTCAGTTCCAGATTCTGCTCCATATCAAGGTGTCCCCACCTCACCGATCACCAAAAGTGGTTTGCTAGACAGTGACGGAAACTATGGAGGTATATATATATTTGAATCATGACAAAATAATTCAATTTGTTACCTACGATTCACATGTTGTACTTACAGGGTTTTAGCTGGTATTGCTTTTGTTGTATTGTCCTCGTTCTGATATTGCTTATGTTATGACTCGCAGAAGCCTACATTATTAACCAGGAGATCGAAAATAAAAGAAAAAGAGATAGTAATTTTGTGGGGGATGAAAGGTTCTTTGTTTATGCACCAACCCAATTGGAGTCCAAGAAGCTTCAAGTTGATCAAGAAAAGGATGATCATGATAATGAAGAAATATTTGGCGATTCTTGCACAGTTGGCTCTACATCTAAGAGCTCCTCTGAATGGAGGAGCTCAATTAAGGATTCGGGAACTGAAGATCCATTTTCTTCTTCATCGCGAAGAAGTTGCCCAAAATGGGAATCCTACACTGTGTTTCAAAAATATGATGAAGAAATGATGTTCCTTGATAGAATTAGTGCTCAAAAACTTCATGAAACAGGTATTTTATTTTATTTTTTAATATTATGTAATAAAGTTATTTAATTAGTCTTATAAATTAACTTTTTACAACTTTCAGAGTCACTCAAGTCTCTTCAAGCTTGTCCAAGATCAATTTCTGATAGGATTGTTCATAAGATTACCACTATGAACAAGAAGCCTTCAGATATAAGGCAAAACCCTTATCATGAACTAGAAACTGCTTATGTAGCTCAAATTTGCTGGACATGGGAAGCTCTTAATTGGAACTACAAGAACTTCAAATGCAAGAGAGCTTCACAGCAGCGCGATTTCGATCCAGGTTGTCCAGCCCATATTGCTCAGCAATTTCAGCAATTTCAAGTTCTTTTACAAAGATATGTAGAAAATGAACCTTATGAGCAAGGCAGGAGACCTGAGGTCTATTCCAGGATGAGACTTTTGGCACCAAAGTTACTTCTAGTCCCAGAATATAGAGGTACCTTCAAAATGTTAAGACATTAAAAAATTTAAATTAGTCATCAACAGAGAAAGCATTAGCATTTTCTTTTCTGCCATTTTGCTTTCCTTTACTTTATTCTATCCGAGCTCTAAAATTAATTGGATGTAGGACCTTCTTTATTTATTTAAATTTTTGTTCTTTTAATAATGGGTCAGACAGGGTTCAAATCAGATTCTGTTAGACATTATAAAGTAGACATTCGACTAATGAACTATTAACTGATGGAAATCATGCATTTTCATTTTTTTATTATTAATTAGTTATGGTATGTGAATTGATTTATTTATACTTTGACTATATATAGATTCAGAAGATGATTCAAAGAATGAGAGTTTTGGTTCAAGAATTTCATCAGCTGCTTTTCTAATGATAATGGAAGAGGGAATTCAAACATTCATGAACTTTCTCAAGGCTGATAAGCAGAAACCTTGCCAGATTATCACCTCTTTCTTTAAGAGAAACAGAAGAGGATCAGTTGATCCTGCTCTTCTCCAACTAATGAAGAAAGTTAATAGAAAAGTAAGTTATTTTTTCTTTCATTTTACAAGTGAAACTAAAATATTAATGTGATAATTCAATAGTTCTGAAATTGTTTTCTCACTAAACATTATGAATTTCCTTTTTCTCTTTTCTTTTTTACAGAAAAAAATGAAGCTTAAGGATCTTCGCCGAGCTCGAAAATGTATAAGGAAAAGAAGATTGAAGGCAGAAGAAGAGATGGATATTTTGATGGGATTCATAGACTTAAAAGTGGTGTCAAGGGTATTGAGAATGAGTGATCTAAGTGAAGAACAGTTGCATTGGTGTGAAGAGAAAATGAGCAAAGTGACAGTTTTAGATGGGAAACTTCAAAGAGATTTTTCACCAATTTTTTTCCCAGCACATTGACCCATACCTTACATAATTTATATATATATATATATTAATGCATAATGGCATGGCTGCAGAAAAATGAATATCCTAGAGGTACCCTTTTGTAAATACTGTAAAATAATCTATCTATCTATATATATGTATAAAAAGAGGGCGGAGGGGCCTGCAAATCAAAGTGAATGCATGTGAGTGACATGGAAGATAAGTAAAGAGAGAAATGGGTACGTATGAAAAGCTAGTGATGCAAATTGAAAGTGAAAGAGGAAAAACAAAGCAAGGAATTACATATGGACATAGAGACAAGGATAGCTTTAGCCCTTTAGTCAACTTTATCTTTCCTTTAAAAAAAAAAAAGAAATTAGGGTTTATCTATAAGATGTTTGAGAAGGATGAATTAATTAAAATAAGAGAATTTATTGTTGGAAAAGCTGTTAAACATGTAGTTGAATAAAAAGAGTAGCACATGGTAGTCACAAAGAGAGGGTGTAGCATTTATTTTGTGGGGTTAGAAGAAAAAAAAATTGAATAAATCAACATTGGAAAGTAGGAGAGTTCTTAATTTATGAAAAGTTTAATAATCTTATTATAGTTGGGGTTATATCATTAGTTGTTATCTTATTATTAATTGCATGGATGACTTGTAAAAGAGCAAAGACTCATAAAAAGGTTAACCAATATAATATTTAAAATTATTGCTTATTCTCAAAATTTTATGGATATTTTTCCTCTTTATATATATTATCATTCTACAGGGGTCTCTTTTTAATTAGTCAACTTATTCCTTTGGCTTTCTTGTCTTTGCAATTTGCCTCTTTGAGAAAGCTTTATTGAAGGAGCCAATTAATTGAAGTTGCAAATATGACATTATTGTTAGCAAGTGAAATTTGTTAAAGTCTCTCCTAGCAGTTAAGTATTAAAGGTAATTGGACTTGAATAAATTAGATTTTAAAATATAAAATAGTCAAATTTTTTTAATTTGAATTACTCATTTTATTACAAATCATTCAAGTTTCTTATAAATAATACAAAATAAGAATTGACAATTTAATTAATGTGAATCACTTCAACAAAGATTGCCTTTGGAGCATATATTTTGTAGCAAATAAGAGTATTTGATTCTAATGTTTTTAGTTATTTTGAGATAAAAAAAAATTAATGTTCTTAATATGGTGAAAGAGATTCAGATTTGAGTCTTTCTTTTGACATATATTTAGTAGACATTAAGCTACCTTTCATTGGCTCTCTTAATTATTTTATCTCTTTAAACACTGTTATATGTATATATCTTGCAAGAAAAATATATAAGTTTATTTAAAGTCTAAATAGTTTTGACAATGAGAAATAGAAGAACTTCAATCATAACTATGATAAAAGTTTTTATTATTATCATGGTAAATGAAATAAATGTTTATGAAATTATTTGAATTCGGGAGACATGACTTACAGTATTTTTCAATATTAGATTTAAATGAGTTGGATTTGTTTTTTTTAAAAGCAAGAAAGGACAAGTGATTTCAATTTGATACATTCATCGTAGGCTAAATGTTGTTGTAACAAGCATTCTCCATCTGGGTCAATTTTCATAGAAATAAAAATATTAGTAAAAAAAAAAAAGAAAATCAAGAGGAAGAAAAATGACGATCTTTTTTTATTTATATTCTCGAATGAAAAAAAAAAATGGCGGCATACTTAACACATGAAAGTCAAATGAAAAGTGGTGTTTTTAGTGGCTGATGGATGAGTAACGGATAAGAACCTATCCTTAGGAGGAGATAGGATCTATTATAACAAGTCGCACAGTCATATTTCAGAAATGCAGACCTATTGCTCATACAATTTGAAATTCTTATTTTGGTCAACCGGCTGTGACAGCTATTACTCGAGGGGGTGCCCCTTTAGTGTTATGGAAATGGTGGCCCAATCCATTCAACTACAATACTTTAGCCATCATATAAGAAGTGGTTTTATCCTTTGGGTTAATGGGTATTACATATTACAAAGCGGTTTTTTCAAAAATATCGTAAAAAATAAAAGTATTTTTAAAAATACTCTATTTTTAATTTTAATTTTAAAAATATCATTTTTTTAACTTTCAATTTTAAAAATACCTCTTTTTAGAATATATGTAAAATTCTTGTATCTTATATACATACATATATACACCCCATATATATAACATATATATACAGTATATAAAAATATCACCGTTACCAGTTCTTTCAAAATTCTTCTTTCTCAAGAAAAATACTTAAACATTTATAACATGCTTCTATGAGTAAATAAAAATATTTATTAATAGATTTAATATAAAAAAATATAAATTTTAATGAAAAATCTCTGAAAAAAATTCGTCAGAGTTTTATCTATAAATTTAGATAATCTCAAAAATATCAAATTTCACAACCTGCACAAAATTAATTTAACACTCCTAAAATATAATTTCACACTTCTACCATATATCAAAAATTATCATATTTACCATTTATAATAATATTTATCATAATTAAGTTCTCATATAAATATATTTATTTTAATCATTTCAAGTCTTTAAAACAAAATCAAGTATTATGTTTCAATTTACATAAAACAAAATGTATAATACAAAACATAAACATACATGAATGCAGTTGGCCCAGTTGGTCTCGTGGCACCCTCGAACTCTAAAAAATCACCAATAATCAGGATCTCTTCGATCAACAATCCTCTTACCTGTGCGATTCAAACAACCGCGCTAAACTATACAGTTTAGTAGTACACAATTCTCAAATACAATATACATATGTATATTACAATCAATTATACTTTCTCATAGCTTAATTTATATTACTCGTGCAACATCTTCACTTTTAATTTAAAAACTCATATACACACAACACTTTCACACATAAACATTTGGGCTCAACACACCTATACAATTATCAAGTCCAATAATCACAATATCAAATTCACGGTCCAGCTCTACTCAGATTCATTCTCAATCTCAATTTCAATCTCAATCCCATCACATGACCTAGCTCTACTCATGTCAAGATCTAGACTCACTTAGGCCTATAATACATGCAAAATTATTCTCAATATTACATGATAAATAATTATATAGGATTACAAACACACAATAATACTTTTACAAGTGATCAACTTAATTCTTGACCACTTTCACATCATATCATATTATCACAGTTTCCAAGTGATCAACCTTATCATGATCACTTTCATTTTACATTCTCATATTAATTCACATAACATCAATTTTCATGTTTTTAGATCATTCACATATGTAATCTTAAGTCACATTCACAATGTGACTTGCTTTCTACATCTTCTCACAAATCATAATAGTGTCCAAATTAGACAACTCACTACACATATCACATATATGTATACATACAATCTCACCGTTATACTCAATTCTTTATTTACACATAATCTATACAAATTTAATGTTTATCACATTTCATAGAACATTATCATTTCTCATTCTTATGACATTATTTAGATCATTTTCCCATTTCTCCCATCCTATAAAACATATTATACAAATCATACTTATTTTTTTCTCTTTTTTATATTTCACATAATTCTTAGTCAAATTTCCAATGTGATATCTATGGTTAGAATTTGATTATGAGCAACATTGGTTAAAGTTTGAATTTAGGGTTTGGTTATGTAATGTTAAGGTTTTTAAATATGGATGTTGTTGGTTAATGCAATGAGATGTATTAGTGTTATTTTAATATAAATATTATGATTTTAAGGTTAGAAATGTGATATAGTTAAGTGTTGTTAAAACTCATGTTAATGGTGGCAATATGTGAAATTTAAATTTTTGAAGGAGGATCTATAATTGTGAAAGTTAATTGCTTTGATGATATATTAATATATAAGTAATGTTTTTAATGTATTGAAAAATATTACTGTGAAAAAACTACACAAAAGAAAATATATTATTATAAAACAAATTAATATATAGACTGGTGAGCTAAAAATCTTAAATTATATATTGAAAAACACAAAAGAAATAAATTGAGATTAAACTAACATAATCTAATAATCTCGATATTAAATAGGTCATTATAATCTATTTTTTACTATTTGATTGGCCTTTTTTATTATTCAATATATTAAATTTTCTATAATCTAACATTTGTTTCTAGCATCATGTCAAAATAATTAAGCACATCTCAAGCAAAAAAAAAAGAGGAACTAATTAGTAGAAAAACTCAAAATAAAACTCTATACATATGTATAAGACAAATTATATATGCACAGTTATGTAACTAGGATTTGATTTATTTCTTTTTATTTCTTTTTTGAGAGCGACGGAGGAGGCGGGAGGAATTAAAAAAAATATATTATATTTAATTTTATTTTTATATTAAAAAATTAATTTAAATAGTTAGTATTAATATTTATATTCAATTTTATTTTCATATTAAATATTTAAATATTTAAATATTTATTATTTTTATTTAAATATTACTTTAAAAAACTACACAATATATGTTTTTTTTAAATAATATTTATATTTTTAAAAATATTTAAAAAAATATTTAAACTAATTATTTTTTAATAAATTTATGTAATAGAATATCTTTTATAAAATAATTAAACTGATCATAAAATATTTAAATCTAATTCATAATCAAATTATAAAATAATTAACATAATTATAAAATCTTAAATTTTTAATTCATATCATAATCAAATTTTAAAGTTATTAACTTACTCGTTAAAATCTTAAATCTCAATTTATAATTAAATTTTAAAATAATTAATCTAATTATTAAAATAATAAATTAAAATTTATAAATTAAATAATAATTAGAAATTATTATAATGCTTAATAAAATTATTAAAATAATAAATTAAAAAACTAATTTTAATTTTCTAAAATAATTAAATATATTTATACACATAATTAGTGTATCAATTTTCCCTATCCATACTAAATAGCAAATAATTTATAAATTATAATTGTTAAAAGAAATAACATAAAAATAATAGCAACTTTGCATATAAAATATATGGTAGAGTTCGTAAATGATGTTGGTTCAATTACATGGCTTATGAAACAAAACTATCAAAAACAAAAGAAAAAAATGGCATCTGAAAAGACATGACACCAATAAGATAAGAAGTCAAAGAACAAAAAAAAAAAAAAAGAAACGGCTAATAATGTAAAGAAGCTATCTCATAATATATATATATATATATATATATATATATTTGAAAAGGTTAAACATCAAATCCAAGGAGGCGTCAAACAATATTAACGTTACAAAAATTCTTATATAAATCTAATATATATTTTTATTTATAAATTAGATTAATTATAAATTATAATTTAAATTATAATATTTTAAAAAATAATTTAAATTAATTTTTTTTACAAATCATAATTTTTAATTAAATTAGTTCATAAATATGATCATGAATTAAATTTATTTAAAAATTTTTCTTAATATTATTAAAAAAAAGAAACCATATCATTTTCACAATGGACCTCTAAAAAAGAAGCACTTAAATTAGTAATTTGATATTTTATTGAGGTTTTTTTAAAATGTCTTAAAAAATAAAAGTATTTTTAAAAATATTTAATTTTTAATTTTTAATTTTAAAAATATTTTTTGGATATATTTTTAATATATTAAAAATATATTTTATTTTTAAAAATATATATGCAGTATATATTTAATATATTAAAAATATATAAAAATGTAGAATGTTTTTAAAAAAAGAGTTAAAAATGTGATATAGTGTAATTTTCTTTATTTCATTTAATGCAAGTGGGCCTGCTTATAATACAAAGACCAAAACACTTTTTAAAATGTAACCACTTTGTATTTATGATAGGAATAATTTAAGGATAAAATTGACTTTTCATAGAAGCTAAAAATTAAATTGATATGCACTATTCCTAAAAAATAAATCCTATATCATATGTTTATGATAATTGATCCCCTTTTTACAATTGATTTTAAAGAACATTAAAACTACCACAAAAATTAGTGTTCCTTATCTCAGTGAAATTCCCAATTAACTATGGATATTTTTGTTCTTTCTCATTTTGCCTCTGTTTCTATATTAAAGTATTTATTAGGTTATGGATCCCACACTTCAATTCCTCTCTTTCCAGCATATGACACTGAAATTTTTAATTTATTGTAGTGTAAAATGATTTTTTTTTTCAATAAATTACAGTCCATTTGATTTGGTGGAGTGAGGGATAAAAGTTCATATCATCAATTTTTTTTAATAAAATTATATGAACATTTAAGCATATATTTGGATTGAGGTTTAAATTAATAATTTTTAAAAATATTATAATTATTATATTGCCGGCAAGTATATATCATATTATTAATTTTTTTTTATTTTCATATGCTGCACAATTTTAAATATTATTGGATATATAATTGTAATTGTTAAAGTTTCAAATCCCACATAAAAGTTATTTTTTTTTCACTTTATAAGGATTAACAAATCTTAAAAATTAAATAATATCATAAAAATTTCAAATATTTTATTTTTTAGTGAAAATAAATAATGAAATTCAATAATGTCATAAAAATTTCAAATATTTAGTAAATTTTTTGGGGAAATCAAAGAACAAATATTTTATAGCATTAAAAATTGAAAGAGTTGTAATAAGTTATTGAATTTCAACTTGGACAAGTTCTAGAAATGCAAAGTGATAAACTAATATCTTCATTGTGTAAAATTTAATTTTTTTATTGCAAACAATTATATAAAAAATTTTATAACAAAGAAAATTTGGATAATCACCACAAAAATGCCTTTTCTAATATAGTCTATGTAATTTGATGTATAATTTTCATTTTTATTGTTAATAAATAAAAAAACACAACCCTTAAAAAAACAAAAGAAAAAGAAGTCATCACATATGAACTAACTCTGTAATTGCTACTAGCATAGGAAAGAGCTGTTCTAGCTATAGAATGGGCAGTTCTATTAGCTTGTCGTTTAATCCATGAGAATTGAAGATCTGTTACCACTTTACAATACTCTAAACACTCAAAAATTAAGGGGCCAAAGTTTATAGTAAAAATCTGACCAGACTTAAGAGCCAAAAAGACTTCTTGGCAATCAATTTTAACAGTGACATTAACATGCTAAGAATAGTGTTTTGAGAAACGTACTGAGAATTATAGAAAAATAATCAATGTTTGGCTAAGCTATAAAACATATATCAAATATTATGAAAATATATTAAAAAAATACTCTTTTATGTATTTATTTATAGTTGCTAAAAGATAATTATTAATTATAATTTCTTCCCTGCTAAAATTATCAACAGTGACAATTTTTATTTATTTTGCACTTAATTTACTTATTCAATAGTTATGAATTCTTTTTTTAATTCTATTTTTACTTACTTTTTTACATTTTTTTTATTTTTTTCCCTTTTCATATTTTCTAGTTTTCTGCTCTTTTATTTATTATTTATTATTTACTTTTTATCTTTTTTTATTTATTGAGATAAATTATTTGAATGTAACTTTCTGTAACTAGATACAAGCCTTAAAGTTTTTTTTTTTCAATACAAGCCTTAAAGTTATCAACTATTTATTTTAATTTTTTTTAACTAATTAGCCATTATATTTTTTCTCTTAATTAATTATAGTTTTCTTTTTAACTCATGCACTATATTATTATTATTAGTTGTATATATAAAAATGTTCTAAAAATCACTATTTCAATAATATTACTTTCTTAAATTTTTATCTTTTTATTTTCATTTTAATTTATAGTGGGCTTTATGAATTATAATTCTTAAAATAATGCCCTTTTTAAAATTTGGTCTTTTTTATTATTATTTTATTTTAACTTTTAAATTGATGATATAAATTTAACTATCTTAAAAATAATTTAAAATAAATATATTATTAATTATAATTAAAATTATACTTTTATATTATTTAACTTTATTTTTAATAAATTTTTTATCCACTTAAAAGTATTTTTATTGAACTAACTTAGTTTAAATTTTAATATATTTATTTGCTTTTCTATTACTTTTATATTTCTCTTTACTTTTATTATTTTCATATAAATTTATAATTTTTTTCTCTCAAAAATAAATTTTAACAATAATTTTTCACTAATTAATTGTTTTATATTCGAATTACTAATTTCAACTCTTTAATTTTTTTTATCAATGAAATCTCAAATTAATTAAAAAAAAGTCTTAATATATTAGACTAATATTATTATAAATATACTTATAATATATGAATACGAATATTTTTAATATTTTATATATATTCATGTGTATAATATTTTTTTTGTTATATAAATGTATAATTTATTTTTATTTGAAAATAAAAAAATATTATAAAACCACGGCATGGTGCGGGTTTTATTTGTTTGTTTGTACTAATTTCTCAGGGGATGATATGGTATTTATATTACAGAATAATAATTTACACAAATAAGAGAAAATTACAAAAAGACATGTGAAGAGTGCACTGGTGAACAGAAAGTCGAGTTACAAGAAAGAGGAAGACAGGTGGGAAGGAGGAAGAAGGTTTTTAACTTATCCGCCTCCTTTTAGTATAAAACGCAACCGTTTCATTAAAATAAGAAAGAAAGAAAGAAGAGGTTTTAGGCGCGAAATAGGTCTTTCAGCAGAAGCCACAACTGTATGTCTTGTTAGTTTGTTAGAGGATTTGTAGACTGTCACGTAATCGGCGTAAGCAGATAAAAAAATATAAATTATAAATTTATATAATAATAAAATTAGAATTTAAAAGTTAAGAATTAAAAAAAGGTAAAATTAGAATTTTTAAAAAAATCTGAATTTAAAAAGATAATAAATAATTAAATATAATTTATTATTATTTAAATAATATTATTAATTAAGAAATTAATAATTAACAGCTCAGAATTTTAAGTGTCAATATTTTTTTATTATAAATACAAACATTTAAATAGAAAATTTTTAATACAGAAAATTACATTTACGTAGTAGTTAGTTTGAATTAAAAAAAATATTTAAATTTTTTTTGCTCTTTTATGGTTTATTTTGCTTTTACTGAAGTAGCGGAGATAATTTCTTATTTAATAAAGTAAATGATATATATAATGAATAATTGATAGAAATTAATTTAATATAATTTATTAATACTATTAAAATTTTTATATATATTATATGATAATAAATAATTATATATCTTATAGTCTAATTTATAATATTGAATATATAATGAGTTTATTATGTAATATATAAAAAATAATCTTTTTAATTCTTTAATTTATTGGTTAATCTATATTTTTATTTAATATTTTCTAATTTATCAATTTAATTCACTGATTACTGTAAAAAAAATATCAATGCCAAAAATTAGTTATGCTTATAAAAATAAAAAAATCACATGGAGGCTCAGTCCAATGACTAGTTTATTAATATTTAACAACACTTAGACTCGAGCATTATCTTCAATACTTTGGTTTTGAAAAGAAATCTCCAGGGTTATGCACCTAATTTGTATATATATTCCTCCATAGTCATCTTACGAGATCATCAAGGCCATTTTCTTCATGCTCATTCGCGGACCTGGAGTGGATGCTTTGAGCCAAGAATTGCAGAACTATTAAGCATTAGGGAAGCTCTCTCTTGGCTTAAAGATAATTGTTTTTCCAATGTGATAATTAAGACAGATTGTTTGGAGCTTCATCGAGCCATCATAGAAAAATCTATTAATTTGTTTAAATTTGATTTACTAGTTTGGGATTGTGTTGAGTTTGGAAAGGATATCCATGCTTTTCTTTTTCTTAGACTTGTAGGTAAGCTAATAGAGCAATTCGGTGGCAGACCCAGCATATCAGTTAGGGAGAGAAAATTCGGTCGCCGGTCCTCTTTTCTTTCTCCTCTCATCTGTCTTCTTCAATCTCTCCTCTCTTATATCTTCTTCAACCTTCTCCCTTTCATTATTTGCAAACACAGCAAATTCAATGTAAACGTTGGCGAACTTTCTCCTTTTCTTGTCTGCAAACACAACAAACTCATTTTAATATTGGCGAGGAGGAGTTATTTGTCTCCCCACAATCTCTCTAAATCCGTCCCTAGAGCAGCTCTATTACTAGATTGAGCAGCTCTCAAGTTTGCTAGCACTTATTTTTTTAGTGTAACTCTATTTTTTTTTTGTCTGAAGAGATTTTTAAAGATCTTATGACCGAGTGTATCGAGGCGACCTAATGGTTGGGGTTTAGATTTCTAATCATTACTTCTCTCTTTGTTTCGTTGTTTTCTTAATACAGTGTCGTTATTTAAAAAAAAAAAGACCATATGATCTTAATGGCCAATTTCATTCCAAATCAGTTGAACTCTTTTTATTCTTTCATTGAATTCAATATTGTGCATTTGATATTCAAGATAAATAAAATAGAAATTTAGTAAATTTCTATTACACATTAAAGCTAAAATGCTTATGATTTCTATAATAAATAAAGACATCATACACATTATTCATTAATCGAGCCATAAATTTTAAAAAAAAATATTAAGTTCTTTTAAAATTTAATGCTTTTTATTTTTATTTTTATAAAATAAAACTCTTTATCAACGTAGTGAAAATTTTCTAAAAATATGTTAAATTCTAAGCGAATACCAAAATCATTAAGTAATTAACTATTAAGCTTCATTAATTAAAAAATATAAAATTTTAAAATAAATTGTTTTTAAGAGAAATTTTATAAAATTATAAATTGTTCCAAATCTAAAGACTTTCCAAAAATATATTGATGATTGCCTTTATAAGTTTTAGGAGCCAAAAATAGCATCTTTTAAAAAAAACAAATTATATAAATTAAAAAGTACGTCGGGTCATAGTTTAGTAATAAATACACATTTTTTAGAGTCAATTGACCCATAATCAATTTTTTATTTTCAAATGAAATGTTAAAAAAAAAATTTATAATTAAAAAGAATTATGATTAGAATGATGCCTTAAACTAAGAAAATAAAAATGATCAAACATAAGAGATTGGCCAGAATCAACGTCTGTCACCGTGGGATGACAATGAATTTGAATTATTGCAATTTATCCTCAAACTCGATTCAAGTTAAGCACTATAGGCCGTAACCTTATACTTCTAGTGATTCATTTCAACTTTAATACTTTTGCATGGTTAAATCAAGTTAGAAAATTCACTATTAGAATGTTGCGAAAATTATCTTATTCATAATTAAATTTATTTAATTTTAAACGGATAGAATATATATATAAATTATTTTAGTAATAATCAAATTTATTTAATTTTAAACTATTTATATTTATTTCATATCCAATTATAATTATTTTTCTATCATTCATACTCATTCTAAATTCATTTAATATTATATATATGTATTTAATTATTTATTTAAATATAAAAAATTCAAAAATTAATAAAATTTAAATTATAAAATTTTTAATCAAATAATCACAATTTAATGCCAATGTAATATTGTTAAAATAATTTCATATTACATATTTTATAATTAAAACATAACATAATAAATACATAATTTTAAATTTTAATAAGATATTTTTAATAAAAATTTAATTATATAAATGAGTTCAAAAAAACTATTTTTAATAAAAATTTAATTATATAAATGAGTTAAAAAAATATTACTCCAAAATATATATCCATGCCCCGTTCCAAACCTATTAAAATAAATTAGATATCCAAAAAATAATTCATCCATTATTCATGACTTATATAGCTTGGAATCGATAGTCTACTTTTGACTCTACTTTCCTTAAAACTAACCCTGGGTGGCATGTTATGCTGTGCCCCATTGAAAAAGCACAAACACATTTCAAAAGGAACCAAACCAACAGGCTCTGGTGCTCTACTGATTAATTTAAAAATAAAAAAAAATTGCATTTTTATTTCTATTTTATTCTTATTTTTAAGGATAAAAAATTAGACTAATTAATGTCTAAAAAAAGTAGTTAAAGAACAAAATAATGGAAAGAAACACGCGTGTATCATGTGGATCGGATCTCAATTCCTTTTATATTATTATTTTATGATTATTTCTACTTTCCAATTTTGATTAAAATAAAATAATAAATAAAAGAGCAAAAAAGCAAGTGTTTCCCAGAATCTCTTGCCAACGATTCGCCATTGCAAAAATCGATGACTGGAAAAAAAGTGTCAAAAAATAAAAGGTCAACAAAACTCAAGTTCACATACATTCTACCACAGACGAACAAAACCCAATCTCATGCTCATCTTCTTCTATCGCTATCTTGTATGAACACTGAATCTAAGCCCATTTCTTATATCTCTTTCCCTCAAAATCTAAATCTCTCTCTTTATCTCCTCTTTAATTCTCTCCTCTCCTCCTCATCTTGGAGAGGAACCTTTGTGCCTGCTCAGGTCTCTTTCTCTGGACAGATGTATTTTGTAATTTTATTAGTTTTCTTGTGTTTGGTTGCCTAGAAAACAGAAAAGACGAAATTTTTTTCTTACCCAGAATTTATGGAGTTCATTTCAGAATATCCCAGATCTTTGATTTTTATATTGATATATGGGTTTTGTTTTTTACAGGTTTTTTTTTGTTGGAGTGAGGAATTTCAAAGGTGAATTATTGTGGGTATCAGCAAAAAAGCGCCATGGGAGGCAGTGAGGAGAGGATGATGATGATGGTGGATTCTATGGTTTGTCCTAAGCCTCGTCGTTTGGGAATTTCCAATCCTTCCTTTCATGATCAATTCAGGAATTTAAGATTACCTATCAAGTATGTATTTTTTTTTGCGGGGTTTAGTTTGATCTGTATTTTCATCTCTCTCTTTTTTCAAGTTTTTCTTTTCCCAGATTTGTTTTCGAGTTTAGTCTATATATTGATGAAATTAATTGTTCTTGTTTTGGTTTTTGTCTTTTGCACATAACAGTCACCAAACTGATATGGGAGATACAAAGGCTGGGACTGATCTTCTAGACCTAATTCTCACTAAGGTTTCTCACTTTCTCACCCTTGTTGCCTCTGCAATTGTGCTGGTTACTGTATAGGACTATGGATTGGGTTTTACTGTATCTACTGCTTTGGTTTTATTTGCTAGCTGAATTGAAAAGTAACACAACAGTACAGTTTATAGCTTTGTTCTTGATCAAGAACCAACAATAATAGAGCAGAACTCTTTTTTTCCCTATTTTTTGGCTATAGTTTTCTCTAAATTAGTTTTTTTTTCTAAGGCTGCTGTGTGGTTGTGACTTAATCATGTCTAAATCTCTGTTTTTTCGTTTCTCATTTTATGAATCTAATTTTATACATAATTCTTTGTAAAAACTATTTGAAAACAGAAAGCAGTTTTATTTCCCCTAAATTTCTGCTTGAGATTTCTTGCTGTACATATGTGAACTTATTTTATTATTGTGTTTATTCGTATTATTTAAGAAAAAACGGTTTTTTCAGTACATTGGTTTTAATAGTATACATATTGAAATTCATAAAATTCCCCGGTTCCAATTAATTGAGACTTTAGACTCTGGAATTTCAATTTGTTTTAATCCCATTGCGAAATGAAAGTTGCAAAGGAAACTTATTTGCTTCTCCTTGATTTGTTTTTGCAGGGAGTATATGGTGGGGAAATATCTGGTTACCAGGTGGCATCATCGCCACCATTTTACTGTGGATCACCACCTAGTAGGGCATCGAACCCTGTTGTTCAAGATGCCCAATTTGGAAACGGGAGGATGATTCCTTTTTCTCCTGCTCCACCATCATCATCGTCATCATCTACACATGTAGGAGGTTGTGTCCGAATGAAATTTGGGCAAAAGCCTGCAGCTGTGAGGGTTGAAGGTTTTGATTGTCTTAGCAGAGATGGGCGAAATTGCAGCATCTCTGCTGTGGCTTAAAACGTTGAATGACCTCTTTATTGAACAACCAGAAGTTAGCAAATTTTTTGATGTCAAGAGGGATAGAACAAAAAGAAAAATGGGAGGACTAATAGTGTTCTTGATTGTATATACAGGTTCATTGATGTTTTTTCTGGTGAGTTTTTACCCTCTCAATTGTAATGAAGGTTGTTTTGAGAGATGTTTAATTTTTGAAGAAATAAAGAAGGAAAAAGCCAAGTGTTTCTCTTGGTAGGTTCATTGTTCTTGTTCTTTTTCTCTGTTCATAGAAAGAGAGATTAGAGGGATTTCACTTGTAATATTTCTAATGTTTGTCACTTTGATATAATCCTTGTTTGTAATTGTAATATGAAGGAAGGAAGGATTAGTGTTTTGGAAATCTATTCATACTGTGTTTTCCAGTTGAATTTCAATTCTAAGTTGGAAAGTCTTTCAATTTTGATTTGTCTCTTTATGCATTGGTCAAGGAAATAAGTTTTGGTCTAATTTATCAAAATTCATGGGTGAAATTAAGTTTTATTCTCCACGTAGATTTTTGTTTAATTATTTTATATTGTTTTTCTCTCGACGCCCAAGTCATAGATAGTTAGGCGCCAATATTTTTGCTTTATAATGTAAGAAATTGAGCCAAGGTTTTGATGTCTCATATCATGTGAAAACTATGACTAAGGTTCATTTTTTTTTTCATTTTCATGTATAAAAGATGTTTATTATTATTATTATTATTATTATTACTACTGAAACAAATGATACCAAGTGGATGGTGTTTAGTTTTTATTGGAAATGATTATACAAATACACTTCATTTGACCTATAAAATTAATTTATAGTTCATATGATCTTATTATAAACTTTGAGTGTTGAAAAATGTTGTTACATTTCTATTGTGGAACTATGAACATTAAATGTTAAAAAAAATTGACGTGTATAATGTTCGAGGTGGCAATATTATCTTGTTAAGAGAATGATAAACAATGTGAAAAAAGAGAAGGCAAAAGGAAAATGACAAATAAATGAAAAATTATTAAAAAAAAGTTGGAAGAGAGAGATGAGAAACATTGGGGGCTACGTGGAGGATCATATTTATATGTTTGGTTGGTTTGTGTACAAGCAAAGATGGGTCCTAAAACTGTTGAAAAATTGAAAGCTCATAAACAAAAAAGTTAGTCGCATATATCAACTTGAATTGAAGATGGCATTTATTGAAAGCTCAGCCGAGTAAAGCAAAATAGTCTGGCAAAGTGGCCTATGCCGTTATAAATTAGTTTCTCTAGAAAATGATTGAAATGTCATATGCTGGCAAGTGGAGGAGCTCTTCCTCTTTTTTTTTATTTTTTTTTTATTTTTAATATATATATATATATATAACACAAATTTATAGAGCATTTACTTACTTTTATCTTATAAATTTTTTTAACTATTTTATCTTATATATTTATCTATTTTATATTAATAAACACTTATATTAATATAAATTAATTATTTTATTTTTTATATTTATATATTTTATATCAATTAAATATATTAATAACTTATTATATTTTGATGTAATTTAATAAATTTATATTTATAAAATAAAAAATATAAATTTAATAAATTATATAATTAAATTAAAATTTTAAAAATAAACTAAACATTATAAATTTAAAAGATAATATATATATTTAATTTTAATTAGATTTAATAATTCAACGGCCCATATATTTCGTATAATTAATCGCTTTACCACCGCTGCTTTTATTTTAACAATTTTAATAGTCTAACTTATCTTCTTCGTACTTGTTCCACTCTTATTCGATGAGGTGGCATGATGTGTGTTATATATTTTTTTGCAGTGCGTAAATAGACTAAAATTTATTAATATGAATTGCAAAATTACAATAATACCATTCATTTAGTTGCTAGTTATAATAATACCTCTCAAAAAACAAAACAATTGCCGATTCACAAAATAAAAAATCACAATTTAAAAATCACAATTTAATAAAAAAAATAAAAACAATTCAAAAATCACAAATTAAAAAAAAAAAAAACTAGAAGAACCCATTTAAAAATCAGGAATTTAATTTTGTGCATTGGGTTTTTTAATTTTTTTTATGTTTTTGTTAATTTTTCAGCCATCAGCAAATTGAGAAATTCCTCTTCTGTTATGCTTCAGAACTCTGGTTCTGAAGAAGACATGCAGGTCTTGATGGATCAAAGAAAAAGGAAGAGAATGCAATCAAATAGAGAATCTACAGGGCGATCAAGGCAAAGAAAACAAAAAACCTTGGATGATTTGATGTCCTTAGTTTCACAACTTAGCTAAAGACTTTATTCCCTAAATGAAATCATCAATTTCATCAACACAAGCAATAGGATTTTTGAAACTGATCATCAAGATCGTTTTCAAGCAACTGCGACAGTTACTACCTTCATGAACCCACTTAATTTGATCTATCTTAACCAACCCATCATGGCATCTCTAGATTTGTTTCAGTATTGATTATCAAATCAAGATTTAAATATTACGAATCACTCAATTTATATTGGTGATTTGGTGGGGTTCTAGAAGAGAAAAAAATCTTTTATTCATGGATCAATTTTTGGAGAGGGAGCTCGCACAAAGGCTATCGACGTAGTCTGTGTCTTCAGATCTTGTTGTGCCCTCACGGCAGTCATGACAGGGGAAATGGGAGAGGATTCTGTGGTGGGAGAGAGAGAGAGAGAGAGAGAGAGAGAGAGAGTAAGTGGCAGTGGTGCGACAACGGTGGCTATGGGAGGTGATCAGTGACGAAATTAGGTAGGGTTGTGTGGGATCGCACTCTCTTGACCGGCTGGCCGAAAGTTAATATACGTGAATTAAGAAGTGCGACCCCCTTCTCCTCTGACTGTCTGCAGCAATAGAGCCCTTGCAGTTATACCGGTAAAAATTTTATCTCCTCCTTGTATAGTCGTTGATTTCGCCACCAGAGGTGGTGAAACCCATATGAGTTAGCAAAGAATGGAGGTGGTGAAACCATATAGATTTCATAATTTTTTTTTAATTTTTAATTTTAATATTTTTTTATGATTAAAAAATATAATTTTTAATTTTTAAAACTTTTTATTATTTAAATTAAATTTTATCATGCTTTTAATATGTCATTGATGATATGTCACTGATATCACAATGTTTATAAAACACAAGATATTAAATATGTGATTATGTATTATTTTAAATAAAAATAATCATTTTGATCTAAATAAAAGAAAGTTAATTATAATATTGATAAAATGATGTTAATCTAATTAAATATTTATATATATATATATTAACAAATTATATTAAATTAAAGTTAAATGGTTAAAAAATTAATAAAAAATAATTAAATTAAAAATACATTGGCCAAGATGATTAAATATGCCAAACATAGGAGCGGACAAATATATTAACCTATTATTTATAAATGTTTTAAAAAAAATAATATGATATAAAACCACATAAAATTTGATTATAATTGTGAATATATTATGATGTTTAAGATATAACATAATGACAATTTTGAGTTTACTCATTGTTCAATGCTGCTATTTGTTGGTCAGTCTTGCATGGCTAATTTAATAACGATTGCAACCTATATCTATTGGATCTTATGAGATGATAATGGATTTAGAGAGTTTAATAGGATGATTGACTCCTATATTAAAATATAGTATTGTGTCTACCGAATAATTTTATCCAAATGATTCTATAATTATTTGACTATTTGACGCATAATATTTTTGTTATCAAATAAATGAATGATTGTAAGATATCAATATTATATATTGAATTATATCATACAATAGGTTGATGTTCACTCATGTGTCTCTGTTTTTTTAGGTTGCGGGTTGAGCTTAAAGAAATTAAGTTTGATTTGGTCTTTTCTTCTTTTCATCCCCTGGTAATGGAATTTATATTGTACTTTCATATTATTATTTTTATAGTGTTCTGTATTATAAATTCTAAAGCTCCATATTATTATTTCCATTATTAGTAATTTTATATAACCTAGATAGATAGTTAAATATTTAATTATATATAAGTATATTAAATTTGGAGGATAGTTAAGCTTCCTCACTTCACTAAATGTGAATTTCTAAGCAAAGAACTTGGTAATGCTATAATATTATTGAGATGTTAGCCCTTAATAGTAAATATTATGAGATGTTTTTCATAAATTATGCTTTATAATATTTTGACTTATAATTATTTATTTGCAATAGTTACACTTATCATATTGTAGTTTAATGGTTTACCGAGTAGCTAGACATGCTATAGGTTCTGAAAGTTTTATAATTTTTCATTTTTAGCAAATGTCATGTGCTCTTAAAGTTGAATTGGGATACTCGGTCAACTAAAAGCAAATTCGAAATAAGAAAATTTTAAAAGCTTGGACAACATTCATATACTTTTTTTTTTCCATTTTTATAACTAAACTCATAGTATATATGTTGCCTAGAAATATAAATTCCTTGTGTTTAGCTTAAAATGATTTTTATCTATTTTATATATTTTAAACTTCAAAATTGAATTCAAAAATAAATTTAATGATTTTATCCTAAATATATTATTTTTATTAATTTAATATTATAATTATTTTTTATTTGCACCAGAAAATAAATGGACCAAACAATCTAAAAAGAAGCCTAACCTTGAAGAAGCCCAATGAAGATTTTCATCCGCTGTCAACCCCACAGCAACCGATGACAGAACAATTGTGAGATAAAACATCTGGCGACCTTATTATTATTTTTTTTTGAAAGAAAAAATTGAAATTTTATTAAAAAAGCAAACCAAAGAGAGGGAAAAACATCTCAAACCTTAAAGCTTTGGAACCTAATAGAATGCTTAGCCAACATGTGAGCTAAAACATTATCCTCTCTTCTAATCCAACTAACCATGATATTAGGTCTAGCAAACAAAATCCTTTTACAATCATTAACCACAAGACCAAAGTCTAAAAAATCCTCCCTAGTTGAACAAAGAGCATGAACCAAAATTTATGCATCAATGTAGATACAACTTAGGTTTGTGAAATGAATTTCTGCTTAAGACAGTGCCACTCGAAGAGCTATGGCTTCTGCTAGTTTAGGTTGTTGAATACCATGGAAAAGACATGTAAAGCCTTGCACAAAAGAACCTTCATTGTCTTTGAACAAAACACCAAAACCAACCGCTGCAATATCCTAAAAAATTGCACCATCTGAAAAGCCTAGCCAATCACCACTGCCACATCACCATACTGCACACTAATTGTGGCCTGCATTGCATTAGTTGCACTGCTATGAATAGTGTTGATCTCCAATCTCTAATATAGTTCAGTGCAGAACTCTTAATCTATGATGCTGAGTACAAATTTCCCTTCCAAATGGCTGCATTTCGAGCATTCCATAATTGTTAAGAAACCGACATTGTTTCCTCCACCTTATCAGTTGGTGAAGACTAAAAAACCTACAAAACAAATTCTTGAAATTAGTATTAGCTCTTCTTCCCCTATACCCCATCACATCCCATACCTCCCCTGCCCTTCTACAGTTAAACAAAACATGATCCAACGATTCTTCCATCCCATAATAATGGCAGTCCACATTGATCTCTAAACCCCTATCCTTTAACCGTTTCTTAGTTGGTAAAATATCTCTGAAGGCTCTACATAAGAAGACTTTTATCTTTGGTGGAATATTAAGATTTCAAATCCTATTCCACAATATCCTATTAATACGATCACCTCCTCTACCATACAAATTAAGACATGTATAGTATCCAAACTTCACTGTACTATGCCCTTCTTATCAAAATGCCATACCATTATATCCTCTACATTATTCAAACTAAGAAGAATACTAAAAATAGCATGAATATCTCTTACAGACAAGAGATTTAAGATTTTCCCTTCATCCCATTCCCTACAACCATTCTTCATTAAATCATTAACCTTCATACTAGGATCAATAAAATATATACCATCATCTACCAAGAAAGATCCTTCCTTAGGAATCCACGGATCACGCGTCATCCAAATACACTCACCATTCCCAACTCTCCATCTAACCCCTTGTTTTAACATATTATGAGAAAACAAAATACTTCTCCAAGTGTAGCTCGGATTAACTCCTACTTATGCAGATAGAAAATCCCCATTCAAAAAATATTTAGTTTTGAAAATATTAAAAAGGAGAGTATTTTTGTTAGTTAGAAGTTATCACCCTTATTTTTCCAACATTGATGCATTAAAACAAAAAAGGTCACGGAAACCCATTCTCCCATCTTTCTTACTCTAACACATTCGTTTCAAGAAAGCCAGTGGATACCCCTATTATCTCTACTATTAGATCCCCACCAATAAGTATTCATTATTTTATGTAGTCCATCACAAAAAGATTTTAGGAGAAGAAAAACTCCCATATAGCAAGAAGGGATGGCTTGGCAATGGATTTAATAAGAATTTCCTTCCCTGCCTTAGACAAAAATTTATTGCTCAAAAAGGTTAATTTGTTCCATAATCTCTCCTTCAAGAAAATAAAAATTTGATTCTTAGTTCGACCAATGAAAGAGGGTAATCCTAAGTAAGTACTACTTCCCAAATAGGAAGAAACACCCAAAATCCCTGACACTAACTCCTATAATCGAGGATTTACATTGGAACTAAATAAAATATTAGACTTTTAAAAATTAATAGATTGGCCGGATGCTGCTTCATACTCTCTAAGGATATCTTTAATTCTCCTTGTTTCCCCTTCATTAGCTCAAAACAAGAATAAAAAATTATCAGCAAACAACAAATGTGTAATCCTAAGACTATTAACACTAGCCCTACCCTTAGAAATTCATTGGTTTATCTTAGCCTCCTTAAACAAAATCAACAGTCCTTTAGTACAAATGATATATAAGTATGACGATAATGGGTCCCCTTGCCACAAGCCCATCTCTGAAATAATGGGCCTCACTTTATTACCATTAAGACTAAAAGAATAAAATACATTATGCACACATATCAACATCCAATTATTCCATCTATCATCAAAACCTAACCTACTCAATCTTGCCTTTAAAAACTCCCAGTTAACTTTGTCATAAGCCTTTAAGACATCAAGTTTTAAAGCTACATCCCCTCTACTCCGTCTCCTTTTACCTTTCATCCCATGAATAAGCCCAAAAGCAATAAGAAAATTATTAGTGATTAATTTATCATATACAAATATATATTGATTATCAGGTATAATCAAGGAAAGCATAGACTTCAGCCTATTAGTAAGAACTTTTGCATCAATTTTATAAAGCACATTATAAAGTGATATAGGCATAAAATCTGTCATGGACTCAAGGCACTATTTTTTTGGGAATAAGAACAACTAAAATATCAATTACATGAGGGGGAAACTTACCTTTATACAACCACCTAGTATAATCTCTTACTAAATTTAGGCCAATAATGTGCCATAATTTTTTATAAAAAAAAAAGTAGGATTTAGATCATCCGGACTAGGGGCCTTATCAAGATGCATTTGGAATACAACTATTTTAAACTCATCTACTGTAAAAGGTGCCATCAACCTATCATTCATATCAGCATTCAGCTTTCGCTCCACTAAACTTATTAGTCTCCCACTATCCAACACATCCCCCTTAAAAAATATCTCTAAAATAATTAAGCACAATATCCTTCATACATTCATCATCCAAGACCCATTTCCCATTAGAATCCCTCAATCCCACTATTTTATTATTTTTCCTCCTACTTCTAACTTTAGAATGGAAAAATGTAGTGTTCTATCACCAAACCTAAGCCAGAATTGTTTAGCTTGATGTCTTCAATGAAGCTCATCTCTATCTAAAATCAAATTTCACTCATTCTAAGATTATCAGCTTCAACCTCATCCATATCATCCCTCCCTTCTAATAATCACATAAAAATAAATCTTTTATTATTTCTAATTTATATATTACGTATTCTACTCCATTTTTGCAATTCACTAACACATTGTCATTTTTTGTTCATAATATCTCCATCACCGACACACTCCCTAACCCCATCTCACAACTTTTTCAATATCACTATCCATCAACCAAAAGTTATCAAACCTAAAGTCACATTGTAGAGAAAATTGAGTAGAAATGAGACTTACCAGGATAGGTGCATGATTTTATACAAGTGCTATTAAAGTTTGAACACAAGTATATGGAAAAAATCAGGCCCAATACTCATTTGCAAAAGCTCGGTCCAATTTTTCACGAACCCAACTCAATGACCCTCTACTTCTCTTTCAAGTTTATTAATAACCAGTCATCATCACCTCACTCAAACCACATTTTGAGATTGTTTGACGAAAACCATCCAAGATATACAAAGGATGTGGCCCACCTCCTCCCTTTTTTGAAGACGAAAGAAGGTCATTGAAATCACCAAACACCATCCAGGGCCCATTTCTTCTTGCAAAAAGAGCTCGTAATAGATTCCATGAGCTCCTTCATCTACTTTGTTTTGGGAAGCCGTAGAAACCAGAAAGCCTCCATTCCTTACCATGCCATGAAATTTCACAGTCAACAAATTATTGGAATAGCTCAAAATGTTCAATAAAATAGAATTCTTCCACAAAATGGACAAACCACCACCTTTGCCCATTCTGTCCACAATAAAACAACCATTAAAACCCAAAGCATTCTTAACCTCCTCCATACGCTGACTATGCATTAATGTTTCCATACAAAAAATCACCTCCAACCTATAGCTCAAAGAAAGATCTGGCGACCTTAATAATTTGTTGCCCAAATGAAATAACATTCAATTGCAAACTCAGCTACTGCTTTCATATTTGTTTTCTTGAAAAATTACTTCTTGGACATATTAATAAGGATGCATTTTGTCACTTTACTTTTCATATGGACCAAATAATTGTCATAGATGTACCAAATATAATTGCTTTCTACTGCACTTATTTATTTATTTTTTTAAAATATTCATAAAATTTTTAACTATTAACATTTATAGATATAATATGCGAATCAAACCAATAACTTTTTTTTCAAAAAAAAAAAATACCACGATGTTCCAAATTGATAAATACATTTTTTTAATTATTTCAAATCATAACTCGTTTTTTTATTTTAATGAATTAATTAATGTATTCAATCTCTATCATAATCACATTTAAGGAGGGAAAGGGAAAAATAAGGATAGGAAAGGAAAGGAAAGAGGAGTTAAATACTTAAGCTTGTTTATAAAGAGTGTAAATATACATTCATTAAATGAATGGTAAAAAATATTGAAATTGCAAAAATGAAAGTTGCCCCTAAAAATGAAAGTTACAAAAATGGTAAATATACATTCCTTGCCCCTAATACAAACAGAGTGTTAGTGTTACTTAATAAATATATTTCATAAGTAAAACTTCTTCATTAGTAAATGCTTCTTAAAGTTTTATTAAAAAGCAAAACAAAATAAACTTCGCATATATATAAGTGGGTGGGATAGAGTCTAGCCTATAACAATAGAGTCCAAGTCCAAGCGCATTCCCATCTTAATTTTTTAGGGTTTTATATAAAAAAAATCTAATAAGTAAAAAATATTTTTAAAAATATATATATATTTTTTCAAAAATACTCACTTTTCAATTTTAATTTTAAAAATTCTCACTTGCTGACATATACATGTAATATATATTTAATTTAATATATTATAAATATATACAATATATTTTCAGTTAAATTTTAAAATATATATTATTGAAATTTTTAAAAGCTGTATAAAATATTTTTTTTAATATTAAGAAAATGGCATAGCATGTAATTTATTGTTTTATTCTTTAATTTGGTTAAGACATGACTCTTACTTTTGGTCCTTAAAAGTTTTTTTTTTCTTTCTCTTTGCAATGCCGATGAAACTTCAGCTTGATAACTCAAAGTGTGTATTAATTCTTTTTCCTTCTATAAATTCTAATAATTGTAGTTGATATTTACCAATGATTCACTAGATCGGTTGTAACTTTTTTTTTTAAACATTGGGATAGCATTGGAGAAAAAAATTGTCCTATATCCACTATAGTTAGGTTATATTTAGATCTGTAATCAGTTATTATAACTATAAAAGAGAAGCTTAGCTTTTGTATTACACAATTTTCAAGTAATAAAATCAGTTTTCATTTTGTCTTAAATAATCTCAAAATATTTTGATATAAGTTGAGTAGATTATAAATTGAGTATAAAGAGAGGTTTGATGAGCGGAGTTTATAGGTTATCAATTTCACTTGCTTTTGTAATTAATTTTGCCCTTAAGTAATAAAATTGTAATTTATTTTTTAAAAAAAAAACAGTTTTGATTTTGTCTTAAATAATCACAAAATATTTTGATATTTCTTGGGTTCAAATGTTCTTTATTTTTATTTTTTAAAATTTTATATTAGAAGAGGAATAATCGATACTGGATCAATAACATTAATCTAATCCAGAGAAAAATATATATTTTATCGATAGACTATACATCGATTGTATTTTTTAAAATTTTATACTGATAAAACTTGAAAAAAAATCTCTATAAAAATTTATCTGAAGGACAGGTATAATATTTAATTTCATTTTATGGGTAGGTATTGGTAGCATTTTAAGTGACTATATGAGGAAGTTACAACCACACATTCCACATATATCGTAATGTGAAAAAGCTATCTCATTCTATTGATGAATGGTGAAACTTTCAGATCGATGCTACAGATAAGATGAAAGTTCCAGCCATTCATTTCTTCACTGAATATCTATGCACT
Organism: Garcia nutans; assembly: GCA_947685225.1. Classification (NCBI taxonomy): domain Eukaryota; kingdom Viridiplantae; phylum Streptophyta; class Magnoliopsida; order Malpighiales; family Euphorbiaceae; genus Garcia; species Garcia nutans. The sequence goes on from CANTUV010000011.1 coordinate 52,448,514, forward strand.
TATCATTTCATTTGATTGATGTTGAACGTTACGTGTCAAAATTTAGCTTTTAACAAAGAAGCTTAATAACTCACACATTTATTTTGCATCTTCTTATCTTTAATTTGAGAGGAAATCAAGAGATTCTTTGAAATGGGAATCATTATAGAGTCTTCATTTCAAATTTATTTAATCTTCAAATGATTTTAAAAAGAGTTAAATTTTTTATCTTTTGATTATTAAATTAATAGATTATTGATCATATATATATATATATGTATGTATGTATGCATGCATGAACTAATTAATTTTACATTACATTACTCATAAATTACCATTCTATTTCATTTCATACCGGAAATTAATATTCCGAATAGAAAGAAAAGAACACATGGTAAGTAATAATTATTAAACACAAAAGTATTTCAAAAACACAGCTGGATGGATCCTAAATCAACAAAACCCAGAAAGCATAATGATAATAATGTTCAACAAATTGGAATTCCGAAAAAGAAAATTTAGTAGCCTTCAGGCCTGTAGGCAATGAAACTAATGCACTGCACTTGACGAACATTGTCGAAACCAAGGATCCGAACAAAGGCAGTGGGGTGTTGTTTAACACACTCATCAAGCTCTTTCAACACCTGACCTGAGTCTGTGCAGCCAAACATGGGCAGCTTCCACATGGTCCAGTAGCGTCCGTCATAGTATCCTGGCGATCTGTTGTTCTCACGGTGCGGGAATCCGTGCTACATCACCACCACCACATCTAGTTAATTTTACGTTCTACTAATCAAAGTTTAAAGATTAAATGTTTTTATATATAAAAATTTCAAAATTTTCTTGTAGAGTAAAAATTATAGGGTTCACCAGTATATTTTTTAAAAAAACATCATCACATCTTATTATCCAATATTTTTAATTAAAATATTCAATTGAAATAACAGTTATATCATATAATTTCTTCTGAAATATAATTTAAGAGTAAGTGTATATTTTCTTAAAACATAGATCTAAAATCTATTTCCTTCTCCATAGAATATATTAAATATCAAAAAATAAAAGGTAGATTCTATATATATTTCTTCAATTTGTTCAATATGGAGATTTTATGAAAGAATTAATTGAAAAGTTTTAAATAATTGTTATTAAAAAAGGGTAGTATTCAATTTTTTTTATTCTTGAAATAAATGGAGTATATATAAATAATTTTGAAGGATTGTAAAAGATATGGAAATGATCATATCACCTTCTTCTCGAATTCCAAGCAAGGAACCCATCCTTTGCGAAGAAGGTAATCAACTTCCCTACCCAATTGCTCCCTGGTGAGTTTTGGAAGGTATGAAAGTGTCTCGAATTTCTTCAACCCTTCTGTAGGCCACACCTATACTCACAATTGTATACATTAATTTAACTACTTCAATTCATCAAATTTTCTTTTTTTTTCTTTTATTATTAATATATACAAATATTTAAAGTAAAATTCATAAAATATCTAGTGTTGAAACTTCAAAATTTTAAAGTAAAACAAGATCCCTTTGCTTTAAACATTCTTTTGAGCTATATATAGCTATAATTTGAAATATCATGCTATGCACATAGTAATTTTTTTTAAGCATATAAAAGGAGAGGTTACATGTTTTAATTTGAATCTACATATTGTTTGGATTGAATATATATTAATTATTACATTATATTTCAATGCACATATCAATTAAGAATATTGTATATATTTAAAGTGTACCTTCATACATTGGACTCTGCCACCGTTGTTGGTGATGGAGGTGATATCAGTGGTGGTCTTGCGGGTGGGTAAGCCGACGGTGGACTTGAGGCCGGTGAAAGGGGCCACCATGGTGGCCTGAGCAGGGCTAGCTCTGTTAATGCTAGCAACAGTGGCAGTTGAGAGCATTGAAGAAGCCATTTTTCTCCTCTTTTTTTAGGGGGTTCTAATAAACACACAACACAAAAAACAGCCTCAAGTTGTGAAGAGCTATTGCTTTGGTACTAACTCCATTTTATAAACCTTACCATGCTCTAAACTTTGTCGTTTTGAGAAAACATTTCTAATCCAACGGTTGTTATTTGTTTTTCAATGCATTCAGCGATGGATCTTATCATGGCCACACAAATCAAAGGTTAGCCTTATCATTCGGCACCCCTCTCGCTATGCCACGTGGCACAATGTCTACAAAACCTTATCTAATCTCAAACGAGCAAGGAAATTGATTTATGGCCCTTCATTTTGAGGATAGGACCATTCTTTTAATTTTTATTTTCTTTTAGATATTTCACTTTTTTAAAATGATATTTACAAAATTACCCATGTTTAATTTTTTTTATAAATATTTATACTGACTTTTGAAAATTTTTTGGATGAGTATAGGGAATTATAATTATTTGTTTTATAACAATAAGATATTTTGAAGAATAAGAGGACGTTAATTTTTTTTATTCACAATATCGTGTAATAATATGTTGTTGCAGGTCATGGGCTAAAAGTGTCCCTGTCTTAGGGGATGGTCTTTATTGCAATTGTATGATCTTATATATGTCCTAGGCATTTACTTGAACTTTCTAGGTCTTTTCATTTTTTTAATATCTAATAATAAATATAAAAAATTATAAAATTATAAAATTTTTAAAATTTTATATACTATATTAGTCAATTTTTATATTTCTAATATCTAATTTTTACATCTTTTAATTTTTAAAAATTAAACTGTTTAATCATTCTGTTAATATTTTCATTCTAAAAATATTAGCTAATTACTTTGATATTATAAAATAAATTATTTATTTTTTTATATATATATTTTTTATTATTTGTTAAGACATACTTATTTTTAATTTTATTTATATATCTTACATAATTTATTTTAATTTTATAAATATTATTAAAAAATAATTTTAAATAATATGAATAATATCTTTTATTATTTTGCAGACAATCTATATATATCATTTATTTAATTTTTATAGGTATTACTAAAAAAATAATTTTAAATAATACAAATAATATCTTTTTTTATTTTACAGACGACCTATATATAAATAAAATAAATTTAATAAATAATAAAGATAAATATATATAAATGAAGAGCAAATAAGTTATTTTATAATATATTTATCTTTGTAAGAATATATATAAATTAATAATATATTTTATCTTTATAAAAATATATATAAATTAAAATAACTTATTAAAATATTTATAAAATTAAAATAAATTATGTGTAAGAAATATAAATAAAATTAAAAATAAGCATGACTTAATAAATAATAAAAAATATATATATATATATAAAGAAAAAATAAATAAATTATTTTATAATATCAAAGTAATTGACTAATATTCTTAGAATGAAAATATTAACAAAATAACTAAATAATTTAATTTTTAAAAATTAGAGGATATAAAAATTAGATGTTAAAAATACAAGAACTGACTAGTGTAATATACAAAACCTCAAAAATTTTATAATTATTTAGCCAATAGATAATAACATCAGTAATAAAATTTTCACTGATAAATGAATTGTTATAAGTAATATTCAAAATTTAAATTTTATTATGTTTTTTTTAATTTTCATCTTGGAATATTATGAGATATGAAAAATACTTAATAAATTTATCCTTTATTATTATTATTGTTGTTGTTGTTAATATGATGATGGAGCAGTGTCATAATAGGATGATAAGGAAGGAAAGGCTTATATGCAATTAAATTTTGAGTTCCAAAATGCTCATCTAGTCAATTACTTGGTTCACCATCATATTCATCCTCATTTAACTTTTGTGCCCCCCACAATAATAATAAACCCCACCATGTCTGCGGCCGATAATATTTTTATACAAACAAAAAAAACTCTAAATTAGCATAAAAATAGCAACTTTCTGATTTGAACATCACAAAAAGATGATTCATTTAAGTTGAAGAAACTTTGTTTCCTTGCTGGGAAAAATAGTTAAAAGAAGCAGGTGTTTAAAAGAGGAAGATGGTGATCCTTGATTTGTTGTTTTAGTTAGGAAGCATTTTGATGACCCCAGCCCTCTTAGATTCGTGGAGTCAGGAGAAACATATAAATTTGCTGAATTTTTTTTTTAAAAAAAAAGTATTTATGAATTACAGACCATTGAAAAAGGAAAAACAACTTGAACCTCTAATTTTTTTGTATGATAAGATAGGCAAATAATACAATATTATGTTGCATGAAATAGAATGGTATTAAATTGGTAAAAACAACAGGGAAATCAAGTAGAAGCATATTACAGTCATTTCATGTTTGGTTTGCTTCGTTTTGGAAATCAATTTTTTAAATATAAATATTTTATACTTGAATGTTAAATTTAAGAGCATGGCATTCACTTTTAACATTGTTAAAACTAGAATTAAAAACAATAATTCCATAATTTGCAATTAAAATATAATTTTTACCAAATTTGCAGTCACTTTCATTCTTATTCCTTTTATTTTACAAGAAAAAGAACCCGTGTCCCATGAATGCCAAACCATTTCAACCTAATTCAGTTTACAGATAGAATTTCAACTTTTAGTTTTAACTACTGCAGTATCCCCATTACTAAAAAAGTGGCTTTTTTTTAAAGGTAAAGAAACATACCCTCACAGTTTAGTGAACCATCAACCAACTCCACATGCATATATCTATAATGACGAATATGAGGTGAGAGTGAGAAGATGACTGATTACTCAGTCAAGTGCAACCTGTGTTATATAATTTACCCTCTTTAGTGTTAGAGAGGCTAGCTTGAGATTGCAAGCTACATCAGATCTCAAGATCTGCATTAATTCATGTTTCTCATTTGGAGTAATGATGTTAATGCTCTCAATTATGCTCAACTTGCAGCTTATTCTTAATTTAATCAAACAAAAACAGAACTCTTCACAATTGGTTAACTACTTAGTAATACCAATTATTGAAATCAATTCTTAGCATTAACTCTAGGCCAAATCCTCTAAATGAATGCTATAAAATACAATTCTTGAATCAGATATCTTCCAATTCCAGTAGAGATTAAATAAATAAGAAATGAGTTTACCCTAATTGTTCAACAAACAAAGCTCAATAAAAGTCTATTATTATTTTGATTTTTTACTTCCTCTAGAATCTTGATATAAAAATGTTGTTTTTGATTTTTAACATGCATAACACTACTACCCTTGAATTAAACAATTGATTTGGCTCTAAATCTGCAATCGCACAAATTGAAAGCCACCTTTACTCGATTAAAAAAAAAAGGCATCATTTTTCCTCTTGGATAAACAGCAGATCAAACAAGAATCAGTTAAAAGTATAGTTTCAAATTAAAAAATTTCAAGGCTTATCTAGATTGAAAGAAGACAATGAAACAGTATCAGGACTCTTGATCAGATCAAGCTGTTTCTTACCCTGGCGAAGCAGATACTCAATGTAGAGGAAATTCTTGCGGTCTACTTGCTGGGAATTACAACGGAAATCGGCCGAAACGATTGATTCAATCTGACGCCGATCCTCAGGGGATTTCAAACGAGCAGTTCGGAGAAATGCTCCGTATAGATTAAGCACTTGTTTTTGCATTCCTGAAAGTTTTGGCCCACTAGAAGCTCCCATTGCATCTTCTACAACAAATTGAAGGTAGAAGACAGAAAAAGGTTTGAGCATCTTCAAAAATTTGAGCTTGGAAATCAAAAACCCTAATTCCCAAATTGGAAGTTTGGAACTAACCGACCAGAGTTCTGCACCGGCCATTGATTGAACAGTCATTTATTAGTGACTTGAATATTTTGTCCCTCTGTTTATGTTGTGACCAGTTAATTAAATAGTAATTTGACTACTTTGCCCCTCCATCTCAAAGCATGAATAGGACTGTAAACGAGGCGAGCCGAGCTGAGCTTTGACAAACTCAGACTCAGCTCAATCCTTACAACTTGAGCTCGAGCTCGGTTCGAGCCAAGCTTGAGCTCGGTTTAACCGAATATAGTTAAGCTCGAGCTTAGCTCGTGTTCTGCTCATTAATTTGTTTAACGAGCTGAGCTCGAGCTCGATTTTACACTCATACAGAGATAAAGCTCGTTATGAGCTCGAGCTTAGGCTCGAGCTCGAATATGAGTTAACTACAATTATGCAATAAAAATCATTAACTTTAATTATCCTTTTCCTTTATAAAAATGGAACTACTACAACAAGTAATTCAAATAATAAATAAATAAACATTAAAATGGTGGAAAATGAAAAAAAAAAAAAAAGAGATTATGTAAGCATTCTGTTTCTCTATGAAGAATCTAGTTTAGATATATATATATTTTTAAAAAAGCTAAAGGACAATTAAACTTCAAGTAGATAAAGCAGCAGTTGTTTCTTCAGGAACAGAGTCTCAGGTTTCAGATCAATAAAATATACAGCTCAGCATCACTAACCTCAAAGGTATGTTTTCATGTTGATGCTGAAGGACAATGACGACATTATTACTCATTCAAACAATGCTTTCATCCTTCATCATAAGGTCTGGGTCCGCCTCAGCCAATGATAGCACAAAGTTGCATCATTAGACCAAAGGCATAATGTCACCCTTTTTTTTTTAATAAGGCATAATGTCACCTTAAGATTGATGAATATTGAATAATTCTATGATAATTTTGCTCCCCGTTATCTTTATAATTTACCATGACGCATCAGAAAAGTAATACCGGTAAATATCTATTAACTGATGATACTATCATAAATCACTCTCTGCATCAACACATTTACTTGTTATGAAAGTACATATACTGCTGCAAAATACTCATAAAAAAGGATCGATTGACAGATATAGGCACATAAAAAGAAAGGAAATTCAATCAAGCTGCAAAAAGTGCTCCTATTTGAAGTTGGAAAAATAATCATATTATCAAAGTTAACTAGCCACTACATGATCCAACTTTACTGTAGAAAGAAATAACAAGGCAAGGTGCATTCTTACACTCTTTCTTCTTATTCTTCTTCTTTCTTCTTATTCTTCTTCTTTCTTCTTGTTCCATAGTAAGCTCAAAACCAATCATAAGTCTGTTTTAAATCCTTTGTTTAGCTTCTAAGTCGGAATATTTTTGGGATTTTTCAAAAATAGACAAAAAAACATTAAAAATATGTATAAGAACCCAACTATAATGCAGATCTAAAAACAAAACTGAAAAATAAACTTAAAAAAACAGAAATGCTATACCTAGATATTAGAATCGGTCAAAATGAAAAATATTTTTTCATTATTTTACCTAACGTTCAAAGTTCAAACACAATGTTCAATCAGTTAAACACACACAGATTTATAAAACACCTTAAAAAATTCAAATTTTTTTAACAAACCATAAAACACAAACCTATAAACAAACAGTAAATGAAGCATTATACATATTTATAACAACCCACAAATTAAAATATCCAGATTCATAAATAAAAAACAAAAATATAAACTAAAAGAACAAACAAAAATTAAAAACACAAACACTGAAGAAATAATCACAGAAGATAGAGAGAGTGAGAAGGGGAAGAGTTGCACCAGAATGATGGCCGATCGGAGAAGAGAAAGAGGCCTATCGGAGAAGGGAAGGAAATTTCAGTTTTGAGAGAGAGAGAGAGAGAGAGAGAGAGAGAGAGGAAGGAATACATTTCTAGAGAGAGAAATTTGAGAGATGAAATGAAGCTGATGCACGGCTAAGGTTGCATTTTTTAAGATGTTTATAGAAGAATATGAAACGGCATCGTTTTATCTACAAGGAAGCGACGCCGTTTTACTTATAAACGGTGGAGATATTTTTTTTGAAAGGAAACGGTGGAGATTTAATCAATGGAATTACTGCTCTTTATTTTTACTCTTGTTCATATTCTTTTCCAAATTAATTTATGAACTAGCTAATTTGGGCGCTTTTTTCTTTTTTTTTTTGGTCTGTTACAGATTATTGAGTTTGTTAATTAGTTATTCTTTGTTTCGATTTGTTCATGCATATTAGTTTGTTTTTTCTGTGTTTTTCTTTTGCTATTCTTTTTTTAGTTTCAATTTGTTTAATACTTTGTTTGCAAATAAAATAAATAGTTCATGTACTACCAATTCGATGCCCAATAATAATTGATTGATTTATAAGCATATGATTACTATATATATAAATTCCAAAATGAAATTTTAGCTTTAATTCTAATATGCTAATTCAATTGTTGAGTTCCTTAAATTTGAATATAACACCATATAATATATATATATATATAAGTTAGAAATTTTACTACTGTAATTTTTGAAATAAAAATAATAAATTGGAAGATTAATTAATTAATCTTATTGATATTTATGTAAGGTGCAAGAAAAAGATAATGGTGGATGGAAGCAAAGCGTTTTTTGTTCTTTAGCAAGTTTGTTCTTTTTGCATCAAATATGCAGAAAGTAGAAAATGTGAGAAATCAATGATAAATTAATCTTTTTCTTCAATTTTATATTATATATGTTAATGTATTGTATGTGAAAATTTTACAATTTTTTTTCTTTATTTTTTGCTTATATTCAATGGAAAATAGCTCTAATTTATCGATTCATTGTCCTATAATTGTCCATTCTAGTCCTAATAATATAGGATACTATAAATAGTTTTAGTGAGAAATTTGGTTCCATTACATTGGCTATATATATACATATAATATATATAAATTCTTCAAACTAAATATCAATTTAAACATTTTAATTGCTTGTTTTATTCTTATATTAATTATATTTTATTGAATTTTAATTATAAAATTATTATATTGTATTAGAATTATAAAATTGTTGATATTAAATTATTTTAATAAAATTAAGTTACCATTCAATTTTTAGAATATTAAATTATGTAATTTATATTTTTATTGCATTTTAAATATATTATATTAAATGAATAATTAAATGGGTGTTAAGTGATAACTAGATAGTATAAATAGATTTGAGACATATATAAGCAACGAAAGAATAAGTATAAAAAATAAAATTAATAGTAAAAGTAATAAATATAGTATATTAATATATATAAAAAATAATTTTTAATATGATTTAATAAATTAGTTAGTTCGCAAGTTTAACGAATTAAATATTTATAAATTTAAATTTAATTTATTTAATAAATAAACATTTTAAATTTAACTTATTTTTAAATAAATTTGAATTTGGATGAATTTTTATCAAATTAAAATTTACGCTAAATTTGAGTAGCTGATCTCATTTTCAGTCCTAAGAGTCAGTTGCGATATATATGGACCACCATGTGATTCTTCTACGACCCTATAATAATCGATTGTCTTGGCAGCCTTAGCTAGATACAACTTTTCTGTGAAAAAACGACGCTGTTATGTTACGAGAGATGCGGAGTATTATTGTATAGGTCAGAGGCTAAAAGCAACCTAAACATTTTAGCTAATAAATTTATGGGTAAATTATTAAAAAAAAAATTTTAAAAATTTTTTATTTACAAATAATTTATTTTTTTATTTGAATAATTTTAATATAAAATAAAAATAAAAATAAAAAATTTAATTTTTAATTTTTAAATTTAATTGAATAATTAACTTAAATAATTAATAATTAATTTTTAAATTATAATAATTAATAACTATATTATTAAAAATGAAAATCTTAAGTTATTTGAAAAGAATTTAAATTATTTAAATGTACAAAAATGAAATGAATTTAGATTAAAAATTAAATCTTTTTAATAATTTACTTATAGATTTATTAAGTTGATTAATAAATTTTATTTAATTATTAAAAATAATTATTTTGAAATTTATAAATTTTTTAAAAATTATAGTTAAAATATAAGTAAAATAACATTATAAATATAAAATAAAATATAATTTATATGATTAAAGCGTGAACTCATGAGGTTATGCGACAGTCCATATAGTTTACCACATTATTTGTCACCTCATATTAAAAGGTGAAGTAGCACCATATCATATACCATTTTAACTTTTTAAGAATTTTAGATGAAAGAACGGCGATATTATGATTATAAATAGTTGAGGGACGACGTATAACAAATTAAAACATAGAAACAAAGATATAACAGTGAATATTTTTGAGGGACGACTAATATAATTTACTTTAAACCGCATTACAATATTTATATACACACTCTAAATCTGATCAGATTACAAAAGAATGGAACTTGATATTAGCAAAACTCATCAAAATTTAAATTAAAAAAAAAAGAAATATTATTATTATTTTAAAAAATCATTTAAAAAAAGATCAATTTTATGAGATGCCACTTACCCTTCCATTCCCGTTGCTTTTCCTACAGTAGTTCATCAAATCTAACTTCCAATAAAATCTCAACAAAAAAAAGTCACAAAGAATCAAGAAAAATCAAGTTGAAGTTAAACGGGCAGAAGAGATATTTTGTTTTCATTTGCTGAACGACAGATGGGGAAGAATAATAACTGGGGTGAGAGTTGAGATATTTTGGAAGAGAATAAAATATAACATTGGGATTAGATTTTCTTATTGGTTGATAGAGACGATGTGTGGACATGACATGACCATTAGATTTTTCATACTCGTAATAATGTCAGCATTATGGTGTTTCTTATATAACTATTATAAATAAAATACGAAGCCATTTCAAAATAACATCTCATTTTTTAAATTAAAAATAAAAAAATTGTTAATAGTAACAATAAGAGAAGGATGATAATAATGGAAATTGAAAAGAGAGAAGCACGTTAATGCATGCAGCCATGTCGTTCCTTTCATTAAATTGCCTTGTTGCCATACAAATATTAATTGTGAAATAATCTACAAGTTTGAATCCAGACAAACAGGACCATACCTCTTCTACAAGGCATAACAGATTATGAGTATGACATATGAGGCAGTCTGTAATTGAGTAGATGTTGATTGTGATGATAATATAATTCAGCATATTCTCAAATTCTCACCATTAATAATCCTTCAAAGAATTTCCAATGTTCCCAAAAACTGAAAAAAAAAAAAGATAAATGAGAAAGATAAAAGTGGATATCTGCATCTACTGGTCTCATGAACTCTGTCTTTTCCATAATTCCTTATCTTTTGGACAGGTAGATGGGTCATGAAGAAGAAGAAGAAGAGAAAGAGGTATAAATGCTATAAGATTATATCCTTTTAGGAATCACTAGAATATGATGAAATTTTTATCTCATAGGTAACTTACAGCTGAGGATATAATATAAACTCCAAAAAATAAAATCTTCCAAGCTCATGATAATTAAACAAAAAATCCCAGCTTTACTTTCACCATCTTAAGACAATATATATGTACACACTTCAATAAATCAGTAAGTAATTTACAGCCCTAAATACTCAAACTATTACACAAACTGCTCACCATGACACTAAGACATGGAAGCGGGAAAAACAAGCCTAATTAATAAGTACATATCTATGAATCACGATTATAAAACTACTTGACACTTCAAAACTGGTGAGCAGATTCAGTGCCTCAAGGAAAGAAAGAAAGAAATTCTGTGCAATATGTTTTGAATATTATTAAAATGAAAAAAAATAATTTTGGTTTGTGATTTATAATTTACTGCCATCTTCTAGGAGGCCTGGCTGGGGTCGTGTTAGTAGTAGTACTAGTAGTAGCAGTTTTCCTGGTACCTGAAAGAAATATGTTTTCTGCCAATTTTAGCCAATAATAAATGAAAGCAACTAGTTCCAGAGCAAAATCTAATTTTTTGCTCACTTGTTAGCGTTCTTGACGAGTCTTTTGGCAGTGATGCTGTTGATGGGATTTGCCCAATTCTCTGTAGGCTCCGCGGCCTAGGTAGCACTTTATCCCTGCACAAAAAGTAAATAATTTTACATATACTAATACATGATCTTATTTCTGTTATATGTGAGGTATGCATTACATCGAGTCATGATTGTATGCAATACTCACCTCTCAGGTTTATCGGAATGTTTTGGGACTTCATCTGTTAAGCCACTAGGTTCTGTTCCTGTAGAACAACCACCATCAGAAATATCACTTAATCTATCGTCATGATCTGCATCACTGTCTCCTAGGATTTCGGCATCCTGGTTTGTATCTCCTCTTGAAAGTTTTGCTTGCTTGAGAAATCTATTCTGCTGTTTTAAGTCTTCCAAGGACTGCTGGGAATCAGCTTCTGAATGTCTATCACTTTGTTCTGAGCAATTGTCATGATCATAGGTAGCTTTCGTCTTCTTTTGGCCATATTTTGATAAGCCTGCTCCTTGCTTCTCATATACATTTTTTAGATCTTTAACCACTTGTAATCGCTCAATCTCCCTGTCTTTCTTTGAAATTGTGTCTTTAAGAGATGCCACCTGCAGGTAATATTCATAAGCAATATTATAATGTGCTCTAAGGATAAAACTCATTTTTCAGGACATTTCGAAAGCCTAACAAGTGTGCTAAAGAGCTCAACATGAAAAAGACAATTAAGAAAAGGAAACATAACTTGCTCCATTAAATCTCTAACATCTCTGCCCTCTTTACTGCTTTTCGCTGCACCGAGCTCAACTCCAGAGACTCTTTGTGCAAATTTCAACGTGCTCATAGTTTCAGAATACGAACTTACATCAGGGTTGAGCTGCACAAACATAAGTGTCTTGGCTTGACCTCCTGTAAAACAAAAAAATCAGAAAATATATAAATTTAGTTTAAATCTAATTCAAATATGCTACAAGCTATCCAGAAAAACTTAGCCTCCATGTAGAATTAGGAATACAAGTCAGTTTGGGACAGAATGCAGGTATAAAATGTTATACCTAGAGATGTTTGAAGGAGTTGAGTAAGCTTGCTATTTCTATATGGTACATGAGAACTCTTTTGTGCAAGAGCAAAAATGACATCTCCAAGGGCAGATAAAGATTTGTTTATATGTTGTGCTTCTTTAAGTCTATCTCCTGTTACCTCTGAGCGATCTACCCTTTCACTTCCAGCAAGATCGACCAAATGAAGATTACCCTGCAAAGTAGCCCCAGTATGCAAGTCGTTTCCGCGAACATGAATACTGACAACACTGTATACAAAGATCTAAATGAAAATCGCAACTTGTTTTTTTAATAAAAAGACAGATGTGTTGTGATAGCAAGTGTAAGAACCTATGTGAGCGGCTGCTTCTTTCGTTCAAGGCAGTGGCACCAACAGCTCGGTTGTTAAATCCAATGTCCATTAATTCTATAACATCTGAAGTTGATGTGACCGGATACATGGAGGCATTGGGTACAGCTAACCCATTTTGTTGCATGCTAGTCTTAATCCCAAGTGTGTGCAAATCAAGGGAAACAAAAGGTTCAAGAATATTGTAATCCTTGATAAAATAGAACACATCAGAAAAAAGAAAAGAAAAGAAAAATCACAAATGTTGGAGTAAATGTGCTAAGAAGCATAAAATGGATAGAAAGCTCAGAAGGAGAAGTCTAATATAATTTAATCCCACAGTTAAATCAGCAATCAAGTTAAGCAGAAAAAGGTGGCTTGAGAATATGATGCAACACTCAACATCCAAAATCAAAGAGTAAAGACTGTATAGTATGTTATTGAGTTCATGAATCTAATAAAAAGGATATCTTTTCTGAGAACCATCATTTGTTAGTAAATCGCGCAACTGCTCGTTATATATTTCAAACATTTGTACCCCAACTTCATATGTAAAGGAGCCTTTTCTATTCTGAGATATTTGGAAAAGATCATTGAGTGCACGATAATTTACTCCCCATTCTTTTGGGTTGGTGCTCGCTCCATTAGGACCAGTCTGGAAGAAAAGGTCAAGTTGAATCAGCATCAAAAGATAATACCACAGCATAAATCATGAAACTTAAACCTGTGGAGAGTTTATACCATTGTGTAAGTTTTTCCTGAACCAGTCTGTCCATAAGCAAATATACATACATTATATCCATCAAGAACGGATCGTATCAAGGGTTGGGTGTCCGAAAATACCATTGCTGCAAACATTCATAAAATATTAGCATGTTAAATATCACAATCATTTTGCATATACATATTCAAGTGATTTGTTCATTTTTAAGAATTATATAGCAGGTTCAACAGTTAAGTAAGCAAAATACAAATTGAAAAATGCAAAGATGAAAACCTTGAGTACTATCTTGACCATAAACCTTATTAAACCTAAATAATCGATGGCCATCCTTCCCTTGTTTGGAGGGATTTGCAATAACCAACTCTCCATTATCACCAATATACTCTATTGTTGTTCGTTTTTCAGCCTGTGCATGCAGCAATGGCCTTATCCGACAATACACTCTAATGTTTCCTGTATCACAAAACTAAATTGAAAAATTATCTAGAAAACTCCACTAGTTTACAATCTTATAGAGCAGAGACCCAAAAGTGGCACCTTTTAAGTCCTGCAGCTCATTAAACATCTTCTGATTTTCAGAAAGAACTAAATGATAGTTCTCACTTGCTTCCACTAATGTTTTAAACTTTAATCCTGAAAAAGATCAAAACTAATCTTTAAAATTCACCATCATTCCTTGCATAAAATTGGAAATGTTGCAATAAGCAACCAACCTAGAATATTAAATTCATTTGAATAGCTCTCCTGTGTTTCCAAAATTTCACGCTTGATGCACTCTGAAGACAACCTCAATTCCTAAACATTGTCATAAATTTAGTACAATCAATATTGTTAAGTAATATAAATCTAAAAGACCACATATATGATGGAGAATACCTGCAGTGCACCAAAGTGAAATCCTGCCAAAGTCTGGAAAACAAGTTCTTTCTTTTTCCAGCTTTTAGTTTGCGTCTCTGAATATGCCTCGAGCACTTTCACCTTGTTCCTTGAATCTTCCAAGAGGTATCCAAGCTCTTTTAACCTCTCCTCAAACTCTGCTCTAGCATTCTTAGCTTCTGTTTCCATTTGCAAGCAGCGAAGTTCACAAGTCTTTTTGGTCATTTCCAATTCTTGCTTTGTTGCTGAAAGTTCGATATTTGTTTGCTCTTTCTCTTTGATCAATTTAATCACATTTTGCTCATCAAGTTTTCTTTTTTCATCGATTTTGGATTTCTCAAGTTCATGTGTCTTTTTGGTTATTTCCAATTCTTGCTTCAGTGTTGAAAGTTCAAGATTCATCTGCTCCTTCTCCTTCGTCAATTTGATCACATCTTCATCGTTAAGTTTCCTGTTCTCATCCGTTTTGGACTTCTCAAGTTCAAGTAACTTCTTGACCGTTTCCAATTCTTGCTTCACCGTTGAAAGTTCAAGATTTGTTTCCTCCTTCTCTTTCGTCAATTTTATTAAATCTTCCTCCTTGACTGTACTTCTTTCATCCATTTTGGACTTCTCAAGTTCAAGTGTCTTTTTTATGGCTGTTTCTAATTCTTGCTTCAATGCTGAAATTTCAAGATTTGTTTGCTCTCTATCTTTCTTCAATTTGGTCACATCTTCCTCCTCTAACGTTTTTTTCTCATCCATCTTGGACCTCTCAAATTCTATTGTCTTTTTGACTAATTCCAATTCTTGCTTCAATAGTGAAAGTTCGAGATGTATTTGCTCCTTCTCTTTTATCAATTTTATCACATCTTCGTCATCAAATTTCTTCTTTTCATCCATTTTGTACTTATCATTCTGCAAAGAGAAATAAGATCCCAATAATACAAATATAAGCAGGCATTTAAGGGGAAAAAAAATATTATACCTGCAACATGCATCAGACAACCTGATTCTTTATTTTCTTTGAACCATACCTTTATTTGTTGAATGTGGCCCTTAACAATCTGCAACAAATAGCATTCATTTAATAATTAGAAAAATAGTTGCAATCATATGTATTGGGGATATTTCTGCTATCTAAAAGAATATATTGGCCATACCCCAGTTTCTTCACCAGTCCCTGAAGCAAGGGCTTCAAGTACTCTAATTCTTGATTGATACTTCTCTTCACGAGACTTAAACAAGTTGTTTTGCTGAAGGCATTTAAGGGTAAAGAAATTAGTATAGAGAAACTGAGGGAAACCATTATATATGAAAATAAGAAAACTTTCATTACAGTTCTCAAGTGTTCTGCTTGAGTTGATATACGTCGTTCAATCTCCTGCACAACTTTTCGCAAAAGGCAAGCTACACGCTGTTCAACAAAAGTAATGTCAGCGCATACTTCTAAAATTATTCATTTACTGAACTTTGTAAATGTAATATACACCAAGTGGTTGTATAAATATTTAGATACACATATAATATCCAAATATATAAAATATGTTTGTTTGTGTTACACCAATATGCCTTCCCGTTGCATACATGAGGTATTTCGCCATTCTTTCTTTCGATGCTTTCATCAAGAATTCCATTCACAACACTCAAAAGTGACTGAGTTGGAGCATTCTGCATTCAAGGTTTTAAAATGACATTTTAAAAAAATTTCTGAATAGAAAGACTAGTAAAAGGAAAAAAAATAAAAATTAAAAAACATGACTGCTCATGGACAATGTAAAGAATAATCAACTTACATCCAAACTGTTTGATTTCATCATCTCCGAAATCTTTGCAGCAGAAAGATCTGCATAGCGCCCTTGTTTCAATTGAAACACCTCATGGAACTTATGTCCAACATGATGCAGCAATGCAGTTGAAGCCTCTGTTGAGGGAGAAAATAATTAAGATAAAATATCAAATCTTAAAAAAAAAAGATTCGAAGTTGGTTCTGTAAATATATAACAAAAAGTTGTTTTCTTCTGATTATATTTAGGAAAACTATTTACTATTTTCCCAAGCAGAGAATAGGCTTAAAACCTACTGAACATAGTAACATAGAAAAATATTGTAGACCAGAAATCATTTGCTCCACATACACACACGCACACAAAGAAGGAGCATCACACCTGACAGGGCAGGACTATGAAGAGCTCGTTGAAATTTTGCATCTGATGAAATCTTCTGCTTATCTTCTACAGAACGTGGAGAAGTAAGTCCAAGAGAAGATACACTCCCATGAGGAGAACTAAATCCAATAGAAGGTAAACTCCCACGAGGACTTCCACTTCTAGTAGTTGAAAAGTTATCCCCCCCATTTGCAAATTGTGCTCTAAGGGTTAAAAGACAATCCATAACTGCCTTCAGAGAACCCTGCAAAATATGAATCTCAATGCACGAAGAGAGACTGAGAAAATTAAACTTGCGATACATGATAGTTTTTTCCAGTTTTAAATTGCAGCAGTGCAGAACTTGTATAGAAAGAATAGTATATATCTATCAATCTTTTAACATTTAGAGTTCTTTCAGTAGCCCATGATGCATTTCTAATGTAAACATTAAACTGAAAATGTATTTGATTACATTACATTATATTCCATTTGAGGCCCATCAAACATAGAAGCACAGCTGAAACCTTATATTTTGCTTTCAAGTATACATATGCACATAATAATAATTTCATGAAGAAGAAGAACTCTACAAGTATTGAGTACCTTCTCTAGGTCTGATATTTCAAATCGAGGGATTCCCAATTCATCCATGATAGCTAGAAACTTTTTAACATTTTCAAAGCGATCAAAGCCACCTCCCTATGATAGAAAATGCACAATGAAATCAACAAAACCAGACACCAAATCACCAACTAATATCATAGCTCAAGAAAAGACAGTCAAAAATAAATCAACAACCTCATTCACAGAACCGGGTCTAATCTTGTTTAGAATTTGAAGTAAAAGAGTTCCATCAATAAAGCAGGCTCTAAATTCCTCAGATGAAGCTTTTAATTGCAAATCCACATTAGGGAGAATACAGTTTATCCACTCTATCAATACTGTTTGCTGCTTTGCTGGAAATGAACAAACAAAAAAAGAAAGAAGAAACTTAATCGGTTCCATAATTAAACAAGTCCAAAACAAGCTATGAAGATAATCAAATTTTCTTACCCTCAATATCGTCATGCAAAGTTATTGTTGGTTCGAAAACACCTGAACCACTAGAAAATCTTCCACTGTTGATTCTTCCACATTGTTTTATGAGTTGATCCGACAACGAATTCATAATTGAAATCAGGAAGGTGCATTTGGCTTCAAATCTAATATAAAAACACTGTCAATATGCAATTCCCCAAGATTGTCATAAGCAGTCCTGAAAAGTGATAAAATATGAACATTACATGACTCATTGATTCAAAATTGTCAAAGAAACTGACCTGCATTGATCATTTAAATTCTTGTCCTATGAATAATTAATTAAGGATGAAAATTGCAAACCTGGATTGCAGAAGGCAGATTATGGTAAAGGACCATGCTTGAATATTGCACTTTCACCATGAGAATTAACTTGGAACAATTTGAAGAGTTGGATTAAGTTTTAAAGCCCTTGAAAAGAGAAAAGGAAAAAAATAAATTAAATAAAAAAGAGGAAAGGAAAACAATATATTTCAAGAGGCACAAGTTGATAATTTCAGAAAATAATTTTCGCATTAATGGATAAATTTCAGCCTTTAAAATGAATATTGAGAACTATTACAGAGAAGTTCAAGTTTTAAATGATCAATTAGCAATTAGAAATAATCTAAAACCTCCAAGGAAGATCAAATTGATTGATAAAAACAAAAAATGATCATCTAAAACTCCTACTAATATGGCTAAAGAAGGAGAAAATAATACACTATTTAAAATGCAAATAAGAATTTCTTGTAAAATTGGCAAATGGAAACTAAATTTCTTCATCTATATTCAAAGGCTAACGTAAGCAAAAATTTGATCCTTTTTAGTTATTATTTCTTGTTGGGTGGATAAATTTCAGTTTTAAAACAGAGAATGGCAAGTTTATCATTGATTAGCAATTAATATTAATCTAAAAATTCCTAGAAAATTGATTGATAAAAACAAATTGATCATCTAAAATTCCTACTAATAAAGCTGAAGAAGAGCAAGAAGAAAAAACCAACCCCATTGAAGATCAAGAACTTATATAAAGAATATGAACATGAAAATAAATCATAATTTCTAAATATCAAATAGAAAAAGATATATAAACAAGAAATGATGACAATGTAGGTACAAATTAAGAAACAGGGCAATACATGATCAATAAAATAAAAATTCAAAAGATGTTATAACCATAAACACATCAACTTACAAGAAACAAACCCAAAAAAATCAAAATGTGAAAACAAGAATAATAAGAAGAAGAAGAAACGAACCTGAAGCAATAGAGAGAGAGAGAGAGGGAGAGAGACGTGAAGGTATGCACGTTCTTGTTGATTAAGGTAAAGAATGAAGCTAAACAAATTCAAATTTTATTATTATGGTCAGAGAGAGTGAGAAAAAAAAAATGTTTCCCATTGGACTTTTAGATTTTTTTTATTTTTATTTTTTATTGAGAATTCATTTTAGTTATGATTTGTTTGGCATTCCGTGTTGCCGTTGGTGTTCTGAGGGAGTGAGAAAGAGAATTAAAGAGACAGTCCGTGAAAGTAGGAGTGTGGCTTTCAAATGAAATGGTTTATTGCCACGTGTGCAGAAGCCGATAGCTCCGGTCCGTCTATGGTGGCCAATGAAATGTGGAAAGTGATCTTTAGTCATAGCTTCTCTTGTTTAAATTAACCGTTCTGGTAAGCATCTGTGTTTATGCATGATACATCCTCCTCAGGAATAATTATATGCTACAACCGTTGTAGTAATAAATGTCTACAACGGACCAATGGGATTCTTACACGTAGATTAAATGATTCATTTCATTGGTCCGTTGTAGGCATTTAATCTATGTGTAAGAATCTCATTGGTCCGTTGTAGGCATTTATTGCTACAACGGTTGTAGCATATAATTATTCCCTCCTCAGATGGCCGAAACGTAGGGTTGACAAAGGGTGAAATACTCGTAAAAGGTGCTCCATTGATCTAAATCCATTTACTTTTTAAAATATTAGTATCCGTCTTTAATTTATTTAAATTTATTTATTTATTATTTAATTATTTATTTAATTATTTATTTAAATATAAAAATTTAAATATATTATAAAATTTAAAATATAAATTATAATTTTTTAATAAAATAATTATAAATAAATGTTTAATATTAGCATAATTTTATTAAAAATAATTTTATACCACATTATTTTATAATTAAAATAAAATATAATAAATATATAATTAAAATTTAAATAAACATAATTAATATATAATCGAATTCGAATAATGGATACTCAATGGTCTATTTCTAAACTCGATCCGAACTCATCATGGATAGTAAAAATACTACACATATCCGTCTAAACTCGTTTATAAACTACATGTACAATATATAAACGGATTGAGACTAATCGGGTATCCACAAATACTTAATTCATTGTCATCCCTATCAATACGGTGGTAAAAATACATTCTCTGTCTATTTTATTCATATTTTTTTGAGATAAATTTTATTCATATTTCTTATTTCAAATTTTAGGATAGATTCTATAAACTAAGGTAAACGAAAAATTATATAATACAATTATATTTTTAATTAGATATTTTAATTAAAATAATAATATTAATTAATTAAATAATAATATTTTTTATATATTATCATTATATAATTAAATGATTGATCTTGGAAAGGTTTTAAGGTATATTAAAAAAATCACTACATATTATAATCTTAATTATTTTGTCATTCTAATTAGATATCATAGTTAGATGATTATATCATTTTTATCAACAATCATTAATCCCAAACTACTTGAGCTATATCTAGATCTCAGTTTAGTAAAAACATATTTAGATTAAACTCGAGCCGCTCGTTTATTAAATAAGTAAAATTTAAGCTAAGAAATACTTAACTCATTAATTCGTAAGCTATTTCATTTAAAAAAAATTTACGAGTTAAACTCGTAAACTAGCTCGTTTATTATGTTGAATTAAAATATATATAATTTTTTTAAATGTGTATTAGAAGAATAAATTTATTATTTGGAAGGAATAAGTTGCATCATGTAATCTTTTTATTTTTGTTTATATAACAAAAATTACAAAAATAAATGATTATTAATAATACTATAAAAGGATGATTACTTTAAATGTATAAATACTATTTAGAAATATTTATTATAATTTATAAGTAATATAAATAATTCAATAATTTAATAATTTACAATAAAATATAAAATTAGAGTAATACAATATTATATTTTTGTTAATATATTATCATATTGTTCATTCCTCATAAAGACATTGTTAATTTAGTATTTCTCCTCTGAAAAAATAAAAAAAAAAGAATAAAAAATAGAAACTAAAATAAGCGCGTTGAGTTCGTTAAACTCAATTAAATTGAACTTGTATTCAAGTTCGAGATACATAGTATATAAGTTTGATTGATAAGAGTTGGACTTGATTCGAGTTCGAATTCGAATCGACTATTTTATATTAAGATGAGTTTAAATTTTTTAAAATTTAACTCGGTTCGATTCAATTACAACCATATCTCATATTTATAAATAACATTTTATAATACTTAATGGTTAGTAGGTCCTATAAAAATATCTTAAATCAATATATCAATGCTCAATAAGTGGATCGATATAAAGGAAATAATAATTAATGTACATTAAAAACTTATTTTTAAAATTTTTATTTTAAAAAATAATACATACAATATGCATATAACATATACACAATATACACAATAAATATATAATATATATAATATTTATACAACATCAAAATAATATACACATAATATATATATATATAATATTTACATAATATCTACACAATAAATCTAATATTTTTAACATAATATGTAAAATTTATTTAAAAATAAATTTAATAATTTTTATTAATATATTTTTATATATTTTACTTTTTATATGTTTTTGAATATTATTTATTATTTGTATTTAAAATTAATTTTTTTGTAAAAAAATTAATATATTTTATGTTAAAAATATAATTTAAAATATTAATTTATTGAAATATATTTATTTAATAGTAAAATTTGAAAAAAATAAAAATAAAAATAAAATATTATTTATAGTGGGGGATGAGATATTTAAAAAAAATAAAAATTTTTTTAGTGATACGTTATTTTTTTAAAATTTGACTGAATTTTTTTAGAAATATAAATATTTTCTTTTTGTACAATATTTTAGAAAAAATATATTAGTATTGTTTAAATTATTTTATTTTTGTTATTTTAGTGTATGAGCTTTTTTTTTTTTCACTTTGATGTCTGAACTTTTGTAAATAAAAAGAACTTGGTTATTATAACCGATCGACGTATAACAAATCAGTCGGAAAAAATGGCAATAACAATCGAGTTTTTTCTATTAATAAAAGTTTAGACATTAAAGTAAAAAAAAAATTCATACTCCAGAATAGCAAGAATAAAAAAATTCAAATGCCATTGATGTATTTTTTTTCTAATATTTTAAAAAAATATTTTATGGATAGTTTTATAAAAGCTTAATATGTTCGTTGACCCTTGTATTTGGCATGATTAGTCATTTTATCCCTTCTACTTAGACTATAACTATTTAGCCTTTTTTACTTATCAATTTCTTAACGGTTCAACCATTAATTTAATATTAACAAATGTTAAGTAGCGCGTGTTTTACAAATATTATGACATCTTTGATATGTCATCAATCAGTTTAAAAAAAATAATAAATTTTAATTTAAAATAATAAAAAAATTAAAAATTAAAAATTATATTTTTTTAATAATAAAAAAATTAAATTTTAGAAAAATTTAGAACTCATAACAACAATCACTGTAAAAATCTCAAATTATATTCTACCCATATG
Source organism: Garcia nutans (assembly GCA_947685225.1). Taxonomy (NCBI): domain Eukaryota; kingdom Viridiplantae; phylum Streptophyta; class Magnoliopsida; order Malpighiales; family Euphorbiaceae; genus Garcia; species Garcia nutans. Next base: position 52,471,224 of record CANTUV010000011.1, read on the forward strand.
CCAAAATCCATAGCATCCATCACTGAAAAAATCTCAAATTATATTTTATATCCACATACAAAATTCATCGCAACCATCGTTGTTGTTGCACCTAGATTCAACGGTGGAGTAACAGAGAGAGAGAGAGAGAGAAGTAAAATTAGTAGAACAGAGAGAAGTTAAATCGAAAATTGGATTTTGATTTTTGATGTGTTGGACCATTGACTTGAAATTTTAATTTGAAAGGTATTGATGATAATAACTTAATTATTGAAAGATATAATTTTTTTTTTTTGGATTTAAGGAGGTATTAATCATATCAACACCTCCTTTTGTTTATTTTATTTAAAGAATACAAAAAATGAAAATTTTGAGCTTGTCTTCTAGTTCTTGGCAACTTGCTTAGAAGGTAATGATGCTGGGTTTGTGGAGGCGATGATGGTGGAGCGATGATATTGGATTCTTCACCACCACTTCTTAACTTACTAACAACGGTGGAGGAGATGATACTGGGCGATGATGGCGGAGGCGATGATATTGAAATTTTCACTACTAGTTTCTTGGTTGACTAATTACGGTTGAGGTGGTGATGCTGGGTGATGATGGCGGAGGCGATGATATTGAATTTTTCACTACCAGTTTTTTAGTTGACTGATGACGGTTGAGACGATGATGCTAGGCGATGATATTGGATTCTTCGCCACCATTTTCTTGGCTGATTGACGATAGTGGAGGCTATGATGATAATAGGAAACGACGGAGGAAACAATGAAGATGATGTTCAAGCAACGACATTTTTTTTAATTTAATTTAATTTTAATTTTTAATATGGGTAGATAAATTTAAATTTAAAATTAATTTAATTTAAAAAATAATTTAATATAATATTGTAAATAAATTTTAATATTATTAATTTTTAACAAATAATATAAAAATAATTTTATAATTTAAGATAATAATATAATAAATAATCAATGAATATGTTTAACTTATTGAAGGATATTTTTGATATTTGATATTATATATCAACATATTTAATTATGTTCACGCATTTTAAAAAATTAAACTATATATATTCTGTCGCGTCAGCTAATAAGGATTAAATTATTAATAAATTGATAAGTAAAAATGGGCTAAATAATTAAAATAAAAATATAAAGTGCAAAATTAAGTATAAGGAGCAACAGATCTATTAAGCTTGTTATAAATATCATTTTTCTTATCAAAAGCCCAGCCCAATCCAAATCATACAACCCGGGATCTCATCTCATGTTGATAGCCCACCAAAATCTAAGCTCAAGTAAAGGCACAAGACGGTCGCAGTTGGGAAGCTTACAGTGTGTGCAGGGAGAGAATGGGGAGGAAGAAAGGAGTAGCAGAGTTCGAGGAATCGCCGCCGGATGACTTCGATCCAACGAATCCGTACAAGGACCCGGTGGCGATGCTCGAGATGAGAGAGCACATGACTAGGGAGAAATGGATCGACATAGAAAAAGCCAAGATCCTGAGGGAGAAACTCAAGTGGTGCTATCGTATCGAAGGTGTCAACCACCTCCAGAAATGCCGCCACCTTGTTCATCAATACCTCGATGCCACTCGCGGCGTTGGCTGGGGCAAGGACCATCGCCCTATTTCTCTTCACGGTACTTCTTTTTGTTATTTTTCCTTTATTTGGCTGCTGATTGAATTTGAATTGGTTATATGGAGAACGACTGATTTTGTTTTGTTTTGTAATTGATTAATTTTGTTAATTAGGTCCCAAGGTGGAAGCAGCTGAAGAATGATTTATTCTTGTTTATATTAAGGTATTTTACTTTCTATTTCACTGAATTGCGATTGTTGACTCTCTATTTGTGAGCAAACGATGATGAAAATTGATTGTATTTATCCTAGTGATGCAATGAGATTTTCCTGTATGGTTATTGATTGATTGACATGAGGGATAGTTTTACTCTATCTCTAGATTTTTTTTTTGGCATTGACCTCTTGCTTGAAATTAGGTGTTTATAGTGACAAAAATGACCTGGTTTTAATTACTTCTAAGTGATTACTGACTTCCAGAGAAATTTTGGTATTTGACAAGTAGTAGAAGGGGGGAGGGTTTGAGCATAAGCCATTGGAGAAATGAGATGATTAGTTAAATTTGATCTCGTTGCAATTGTCAAGCTGAGAGTTTGTTCTTGTGTTTTTCTAGCATTTGATTATTTTTTTGTGGTAGGGTCAGAGTATGGAGGGTAATGATCTCGTAGACTTGTTTTACTGCAGATAGCTGGATTTTCATAGTGGAAAATTGCTAAGATGGCATAGACCTAGTGCTACTTTGCAATCAATATCTTTCTAATTCCCTTGGAATTCAAGAGTTGTTAAATGGAGTTGTGGAGATTGTGGTAAAAATCAAACTAGAAGATCATATAACCTTGCAGTTGAAGCTGCTTTTTGAATTGTCAAATGCAACGATTAAGATGTAATGTTGAATGTCCAAACCAGACATTTTTTGTCCTTGGAGTATGGTGATGACGCATGGCGTTTATGTTGTGATGCAATTGGTTTAATATAAATAGTTTGACAGAGAATGATGTATGCTATGAAAACTTTGAGATAGAAGTTTGGGAAATTTATGCACTCAACAAATAGGTTTGCATCCTTGAGGTATTAATGACATTAATGAGGACAAATAAATATATCGAGCAATCAACAAAGATTTTCTTCAAACTAAAATAGTTTTTGATATCATCAACGTTGCATTTGAATTCATGAATTTGGATTTAAAATATTTAATTTGAACTTTTAAATTTATTAATTTAAAATAAACAATATGTGATATTGGATTTGAAATCATATGGTTGCAAAAGTTATTTGAGATCTATCACTTTTATGCCCCCAAAATTTATTTATTATATATTTCATTCAAATACAAATCCTTATAATATTTAACAAATCCAATGGATTTTGCTTAAATCCAAGTCCAAGTGTTGAGGTGATGAATCTAAGAGCAACTTAAATTTATTTTTAGTATGATTTGATCTAAATGCCCCTTGTCGATACATTTTTTTTAGCAATGGATGATTACGCTTATGGTATCTAAATTACTGTCTGACGTTTATCCCTTGATCTAGGGGTAAGCACTGCCAGTCATTTCAGAGGATTAGAATGCTCAAACAAGATTATTAACTATCCCTCCCTTCGTTGTTCCGTTCCCCTATCCTGATTGGTAAAAGGCAATGAGTTGAAATTCTACTCTGGCTTGATAACATTGATTGATATTCACTCAGTGGCCTTTCTTGAGGATTTTAATCTCTGTTTGAATTTGTTTCAAGTGAGGAGCAATATATTTTGTATAACCTTTCGTGAATTACTGTATTTGGTGGGTTATCATCATCTTCAAATGCACTGGTTTTAGTTTCAAGTAAGATGCAAGTTCTTTTATTTCCTTATAAATAGATTGAAAAGCAACATGAAACTTGTGAGGTGGTAAGGCCAAAAGCTGGACAGTGAAAAACACAAAAAATGTGACTTGAGCTGCCACATTAGATTGAAATTTTTGATACACAGTGTTGCCTTCTACTCAATGATCTTATTCTCTGTTTGAATTTCTTGTGGCTGTTACCTATTATGAATGAAATATGTCATTAATCTTTAAGATAAAGCATGTGATTAGAGATGGTGGATGGTGGACCTTTTGAAGTTCTTGTGTAGCAATAGCATAAGTTAGAAAATTGTGTGTGTGTGTGTGTGTGTGTATATATATATATATGTTGAGAGAGAAGTTTGATTAGGAAAGCGATCTATTAGCTGGTTGAGTTTTTTGTTTCTAATTTGATTTCTTCTAATATGTCTAAACCATTGAAAAATATCATCATGATATAGAAGTCACTTTCTGTAGGGTCTCAAATCTCATCATTAAGAAATTTTTAATGTAGATTCCATGTCTCATCATTCAGAAATTTTAAATAATTAGAGAGAAATCTGATATGGGGACTCAACTCTGATGGCTTGCTTTCAATGTGAAAACAGATATTGTGCGGGCAAAAGTATTAAGAGTTGGAATTTTCATACATAATAAGGAGATTATTAGGAAACAAGTTTCTCTAGCAATATTTAGTTTGGATAAAATGCATAAAAATTGACTGCAATTTTGTTCTGTACGGTACTTGTAGATGGTGGAAGTTCTGTGGGCTGGAGTTGTGCATAATATTTATTAAAAGTAATATATGCACGGTAGCCTCTTATTAAAAAGTCAAAGAGGATTCTAGTTATTTGGGGATTTGAATAGTTGAATAAAAAAGCTCTTTTGGGAATCAAGAATAATAAGATTCAAAGATTCTCTGTAGGTCAATTTATTCTTGTTAGTATTAGTATATTAAGTTTCTCTGCCTTCCCCACTATGGAAGAGATGGATTCCACCTGATATGATTTCCTTGATTTGAAGTCGCTTTCTACTCATGGCCTTTCTTGCCATTATAATTTATGGGGTTGATGTAGCCATTTGAATTTGAAATAGCTTAAGAAATTGGTGGTTGTTAATCATAGCAAGTAAATACTTAAGATTAATACATGTAATACATCGTCTTAATTTTTAAATTGATTAGCTGACACTAGTGATATTGATTTTCCTTAATTATAATACCAATAAATATGGAGAAAAGATAAATTTACACAACAGAAAATAAAATAAGATCTCAACCTTCTTGCAGGTGAGGTGATTGACTGAAATTAGGAGATGTATGCTGGAAGTGAGGGGAAGCCTGTCTTGCTTTTGTATTAATTTAATGCATCGCTGTTATTGTGTTACTATGCTTTATCTGAATTCCAATCTCCCACTGTTTTCTTTTCCTCTTTCTTGTCATGCACAGAGGCTAGAAATTGCTGCATTGAAACTTATTGGCCTCAAAATAATACCAGTGATTTGGACAGGGACAATGTATGAAAGTAACTCAGATAATGAAATAAGTTTTTTTACATTGGATGCTTTTGTTTAATTTTGATGGATTATGATTTTGTGCTTTCACATATTATTTAAATCGGTCGATGAGAAAGATTGGAATTTTTCTATAATTCTGGGTTGGGGGGGCCCTGGTAAGATTCCAAACTTTCACGTCCCTTGCTGCTGCTACCTTGTCATCATTTGATTTTTGAAAAATTAGTAGTTAATTTTGTTACGACATTTTCTGTATGTGAAAATATGATTTAATGGGCGGCGGTAAAGGTGGTGGCTTAACAATTGGCCTGGTTGTCATTTTCCTTCTGTCATCTTCTTTCTTAAATTTTGACCTTTTCTGTAATTAGACAATCGAGTGTGAGAATTAGCAAGTTTGATGTTTAGCAATTGACAGCCGAAATAAGGAGTTTGGTAACATAAAATCTATGAGTTTTAAGAGTTCTATGGATTTTAAGCATATTAGTTTGAAAAAATTGATCTTCCATTTTGTTTTTTAAAATTTTTATTTTTTTAGAAATATTTTAAATATTTTATTATAAATTTATAATAAATTTATTATAAAATTTATAAAATTTATAAATTTATTGTAAAATTATGATAAATTTACTGTAAATTAATAAAAATTTGATATTTCACAAAATATTTCACAAATTTTGATATTTTAGTAAATAATTTATAAATACAGTAAACTTAAATTTTTTTTAATTTTTGTCAAAAGCTTTGTTAGTTTTTGTAACGAAATTAATTGAATTTCAAGTAATGTTTAAGGATTTGCTAATAAATATAAAACATAGATATTGGTGTATTTTTTTTATTAATTTTATAGAGAGAGGGTATTTAGAATTCAAATTTGAGATTTAGATTAAAGAATATGAGTATTTCTTGATCATCAAATTATATTTTGGTAGTTCAGACATTGGTGTATTTGAAATTCATATATATATATATATATATATATATGGCCTAGCACACAATCCTTAAAATCATGAAAATAATAAATTAAAAGGTAAGAAATGTTAATATGGTTTAATGAAGATTATTGTAGTGTATTCGTGGGAAATAAATAATTTTTTTTTTTTGTAAAGAATTTGGAGAGCGGTTTAGTTTGGCAGACCTTGTGTTTATTTGGTCCTTCGGTACTCTGTTTGTTTTCTAGGTATCCGTAGGTAAGAAAATTTTTAATTTTTGCTTACGGTAATTAAGTGTAATGATGACAACGAAAATAAAATAAAATAAAAAATTACAGATGTGAATGAATTTTATTGATATTTTATAATTTATGCAGAAAGGATTTTAAATTAAATTAACGAATAACCAGTAGAAATAAATTATTATTATATTATTCTAAAAATTTAAAAGTGTTTAGTTGTAGAAAATATTTTCTATGTTTATTTTTAAGTTTTTTTTTAAACTTTTCTAATTTTCATTTTCTAACTATTTTAAATTGAAAATTGAAAAATATATTTACTTAATATTTTCTTTTTAAATAATTTTATAGAAAATATAATTAGTTAAATTATTTTATAATATATATATTTTTAAATTAAAATTAAAAAAAAATTTTAAATAAAAAATTTTAAATTATTATAAAATCAACATAAAAATATTCTCAAATTTTAAAGTGTAAAAATATGTTACCAAATGAAAATATTAAAGTATAAAAGAATAAAAATAAAAAAGCAGTCCTTTATTGTTTTTGTTTTCTTTTCCAGAAAAAAAATTGTTTCTTTTTTTTTTTTGTTACTTTGATATTCTCTGGTAAAGAGCAATTTCAAATATATTTTTTTATTTTAAAATTTTTTATGTAAATAAAAAATATTTTGATTAACTTTTGCATATGATTTTTTAATTAAATTTTAATTATTTTTATAAATAATGAGTGCGAGAATTAGATCATATTGATATACAGAATCTGCTGGAGCTTTAATTTTTTTATATTTAATTGTTAGAATAAAGAATTTAGAGATGTAAGTGGACTTAAATTTTGTACAATTTGAATGTAATTAGGTTGATATTTGTACAGGTCACATCGCCTCGTCGATCTCAAGCGTTATTCACACTGATGAGAGTTTAATTTTGGGATTTCTTTAAAAATATAAAAAATAAAATAAATTTTTTTTGAAAATATTAATTTTTATTTCAAAAATATTATTTTTAGAAATCTACATACATATAATATATATCTGGTATATTAAAAATAATATATCTAGTATATTAAAAATATATTCTTCTATTATAAATATATAATTGATATATATTTAATATGTTAAATATATATCAAAATAATGAGCTATTTTGAAGAAAAATTTTAAAAAGTGATAAATATTAATTATAATTTTTCTTTAATTTTTTATATACGCATGCTCTGAGTCTGAGTGGTTGACTATAAAAATGTATTTTCAGATTTCTTTATTGACACGAAAATTGGTTCAAGGAAATTGTTTACTGCCTAGATTAAAATATAACTAATATATATTCTCTCTCTTTTCCTGTGAGAGTATGTGAAAAGTGTAATTGTGCAGTAATACAACTCTGATTAATCTACTAGCTATTCAATGATGAATAAAGGAGGTCTGAGTTATCACCTCTACCAAAAAGAAATTGTTATTTGTGTATAATTTTTTTTTAAAAAAAAGCAAAACGATTACAAATATCCCATCATATTCAAGGCAGTAATACATGGGGATGATATACATATATATATATATATATAATCTTTAAGCTTTACAATAATGGGTAGCACACCGTCCTCTTGAAATCTTGTACTGTGCTTGCCAACTCGAAATATTTAACCTTGAAGACACAAAAATTTTAACGGGGAAAAAGGAATTCGCCATTCTTAACGTTCTCTCCTTCACATTCTGCCTGTCAAAAAAAAAAAAAAAAAGGAAAGAGGAACAAGTTAAAGAGTGAACCTTATTACATAATACAAATGAAGATTATACAGATTGTTTTAGATTTGCAAGAGGAAATTCTCTTTTTTTAAAGTTAACTATCTCATAATATTATAAAGAAAAAAGATAAAGAAAGTTGAAGGAGCTCCCTTCAGTCCAATGGGTGGGCAAAAGCATAGGAGTTGCTCCCATGCCATGCACTCGGCCAAACTTGCCATTTATATTTTAACCTTTATCATCAAATGTTCTCAAGTATTGCCATAATGCATGAGATGGCAGCTGTTGCTATGATCCACCCTCCATATTGAACTGAAAGGAGCTCTTTAATTAGCTCTCTCTCTTTCTTGAATTTTTTTACCAGCTGAATATAATCTAACAATCTCACAAGAGGATATCTATATATATTCCCTTAGTACAGGATGAGACATTTTAGAACAAGAGAATCAGTTCAAAAACGAAAAATAAAGAAAAAGAGGGGAATCTTTTGAGGTTATTTCGAGTATGAAGGTCAGACATATGAGGGTTAAGATGGTTTTGTTCTCATTCAAATTTTTGCATACCCTATTGCTAGATTCATATTACCATCACAAGTTGCCAAAAACCGCTAGAAACAAACCATTATCTATCATTGCTTCTTCAAAGTACACATCTGCTTCATCTTTACATCATCCGCTATGTATTTGTTTTCTTTTTCATTATTTAATTGCAATTGGACCGATAGTTTCATAATGCTAATATTTAGTTGTCGAGCCTCTGCTTTGCAATGTTTGGAAAAATTTTATCAAATACCATTTTAAATGAGAAAAATAATATTATTAAATACTTTTTAATTAGAAAGATAATTTAGTTTATATATACATAATAATAAGATCATGAAGTTTCGATCTCCTCCAAATTAACTACAGCATTATAATATCTTTTTCATCATTTAGTTAATATATACTTGATAATTTAGTTGTTAAATGTTTGGCTTGTATTAATACAAGAAATTAAGTATATTCAAACACTTTTTCTCATTAAATATTTCCAATATAAAAATTATATATATATCATCCATTAACACGTTCTTAGAGATGACGTGAATTTGCAATTCTTTATATGATAGATTGATTAATATTATACTTCATCTCTAATAAAAATCATATATATCTGTCAATTTTGAAAATAAATAAAACATTATTATAAGGAATATACTGAAACCCAGAATATGATAGAATTATAAAATTTAAATTTGGCAAACCATTACATGCGTGGGTGCTTTTGTAAGCTTATATATACAGAACTCTACAAAATTGACAGACCTTTGGAACTCATCAATGAGACCATCAAATTATATGTAGATTATAAGTCTTTTGATTGGTATTTATTTGGAAAGACATCCTTAATTATTTCGAATTTTAAGAATTTCTCTTACTATATATGTCTTTGTAATACCTGAATTTTTATAAATTTTAAAATCGTCTTATTTCAACGAAATTTTTTTTTTTGATAATATACTAAAAAATGATATAATAAAAAAAAACCATTTTATGAGAAACACTATTTAAGGCAGAGTTCAGAATGCTTTTTATTTTTTTGTTTCAGCTTTTTTGAAGGAAAAAAAATCAAAATGTATTTGGTAATCATTAAATTTTAAATTTTATTAATTAGATAAGAAATACCAAGTTAAATATAAAATTCATAAAAAATATGGTTTCAAGAGTTTTAATTTTAAGTAGATATTTATATCGACAAGATTCTTTTTTTTTTCCCTCTATTGACGCTTTGCACCATTCTCCTTCATTGATCGAAGTTATATATTTTTCTATTTTTATCACAGTTTTCACAAATTTTCTTTTCTTTATTTTATTTTTTGTATGCATTTTCTACTCTCTTTTATTTTTTCTACAAATACAATTAAAAAATAGTGATTAACGTTTTTATTTTTTAAATTTTTATTAATTTTATTTTATTATAATTATTACCTATAATATCTAATTAATATTATGATGTATTTGGAATAAGCTAGTATAATTTTTTTTAGTAGTTCGTAAAATGAAATAAAATTTAGAAAAGAATGTTGTAAGGGAGTGTGAAAAGTTATATATCATAATATAATTATACAATTGCTATAAGAGCTAATTCATCCTTTTATTAAAAACTTTCAATTAGTGAAGATGAAGAAACAAAAAATTGATAATGATCTTATAAAGAGTACGACGACATACACAAAAATAAAAAACTCAGCCAAGCTATTTCCACCGCTCCAAATGGAGCTTTTACGAAGGAGCCTGATATTTTGTTTTTTAAATTATTTTTTTTTATTAGTTAGGCTATCCTGGAGCCAGATATTTTTTATTTTGTTCTTAAATATTAGTTTTAATGATAAATTATTTTGTTCTTAAATATTAGTTTTAATGATAAATTATTTTGTTCTTAAATATTAGTTTTAATGATAAATACATGATGTTTACTTAATCAATGCTGCCATTATATAGTAATTTTTTTATTAATTACGTATAGGAAGAGAGATATATAAAACTCAAATTTAAAAAGTTAAATAGAAATAATACACATTTTTTTTATCCGCGAAGCTACACCTTCGTAATTAATATTATACATTAATTTTTAGTTTTGGTTTCACATATATTATAATGATTTAAAACATCAAATATTATATTTTTTTAATTTACTTTTAAAGTTTAAATTTAAATCTATCAGAAATAATACTAAAATCTAACTTTATATTATTTGTATGGATTCATAGGTAGAAATCGAAGAACAGAGATTTAGCTGTACCACATTATTCCCCTATAAGAACAGAACATGAATGACCTACTCAATGCAAAGAGTTTTTTTTTTTTTTCTTAGAGCATTTTAATATAATTTCTGGTTTAATTAAGAAAAGACAGTCACAAAAGGGCTATATTTTTATTTTCTTTCTGTTGTTCTTTTGGTTTATATAATATACCACTGCCACCCAAATATATAATTTTTTTTTATTATCATTTACTACCAAAATACATGGACAATTGTTTTTAATATATATCAACAATTATTATGCAGACCTATTACATAATTAAAATAATTTTTATTTACAAAAGTATGAAACTTTTGTAAAAAAAAAATTAAGAATGAACCTAAAAATACATATGAAATCATGTTCGACTGCCTCACTTTATAGTTAGGTTACGGAATAACATCGATTCTCTCCATTTTGGATTTGAATCCGTTTATGTTATTGGGAACTCTTAGAAACACGAATTAATTATTTTGCTTACACTCAATTTATATACTAATTTATTGGATAAAAATATATGAAGTGAAAAAAAAAGATATTGATATTTTTTCACTAAAAAAATGGATATAAGAGTTACGTTAATTTAAATGTCTCATTACTTATTAGTTTGAGTGTATAAGATAAAGAAATTCTATTCTTATAGATAACAATTATGTAATTGATAATAAAATTGTCAATAAATTAATTAGAGAAATTATAATATATATAAAGTATTATCATTAAATTGACAAAATACTATTTATATTGCATTTTCAATTATAAATATGAATTTTTATGTATCATGAAAATAAAACTATATAAATATAAACCTTAATAATTATATTTTAAAATTTAAAATAAAAATATCAGAAATCACATAGTTATGTTTTAAAAATAAATCTTAATAGTTGACTATATAAATGGTTGAGATTTAAAAATATAATATATCATGTTTAGTTATCTTAATATAAATATTAGAGCGTCACAATATCTTATTTTCACATTTCTTCATCAAGAGTCGACATTTTCATATTTCTCCACCCAATCGTCTCTCTTTAAATTCATCTCTAGCTCAAACATAGAAAATGAAATATTTATCAATTGAAGGAATAGAATATTTCAGAATTATGAACCTTCCTATAAAAAAAGTTGCTTTTAGAGATATAAATCATAAAAAGCCTATAATAATTAGAAAATTTTAATATGATCAGTTTATGCTTGCCTTGAAATTTGATTTATTAATTTCTTTCGTTTTTCTTTTGATATGCATATCAAATCCTTTACTGAAACTGGGCTATATAAGTCCTACCTAGATCTTAATAAGGCATATAGATGAAGTTTTCTAACAATCGATGTGTATTAATTTTATTCAATAATATTAGTATTATTTACATAATTGTGAGATTTCGAGTTCATAATCATATATAATAAGTTTTAAAGAAAAAAAAATCCCATAACAACAGTCTTTTATCCATTGGGTTATGTGATGGGATGAGAATGTAAGGCTGATTGGGGTAAAAAACATAGAAGAGTAGAAAAGGGCAAGAGTGATGATACATGTAGATGGGCTTATTTGAGTTCCGAGGAATGGCAGTGTGATTTTTAGTATTTGTCTGTCTTGAATTCTGATTCTCTTTTCTAAAAGGTCGTTTCCATTCTTGATTCTTTTGTCTCTTTTTGGATTTTCTGTACAGTACTACACATGTTTATGTTTTAGGTTTCAAGAAAAATTCAAATTGGGGTTTTATGTTCTTGTTCTTTTTTTGAGTATCCTTACAAATCATTCATGAATGTGTTGTGTATTCTGTCAGTTTAGTTGCATGCTTTAAAAGTGAGGATAGTTATAATTCTTTTTTTTTTTTGAAAAGAATAGGAATAAAATATTTTGAAACCGCTGAATTTAGTAATTTTTTGACATTGAACCGTTAAATTTTACTTTGCTGATATTAAATTTTTAAAATTTGTGATTTATGAATAGAAAATGATATAATTTTCATGAATCACAAATTTTAATAATTCAATATCACCAAAATAAAGTTTATAAGGCTCAATATTAAAAGTTGCTAAGTATAGGAGCTCCAAAATGCATTTTTTTCCTTTAAAATAATAATTTTGTATATTGCTATATTCTTGTAAGAAATAGGGTTGGAGCTCTTGTAGTGGGGTTAAAGCGAGAATAGCAATCCTACCTTCTTGTTATTTTTTATCATATAAGATCGATTCATTACTAAGAGAGTAAAAGAAACAAGCCATTAACACATATGCAATTAAATTAATAAAAGGAAGTTAAAAAAACTAGAAACTAAAATAAGAATTTGATACTGAGCTCCAAATTCAAAACCATCAGATAAACCTTTGATGCCAATCTTGAATCATTAGAAAGCCCAACGATTTTCAAAAATAGTACTTCAAATTAGGTTTTGTTTGACGATGCATACCTAATAACAGTAATTGATATTTGAAACTCCAAGAATGAAGGAACACTACCAAGCGATCTATTCTGTCCACTAGATTTTTAATTTGCCTTCTGAAATTTATCATCACTTTCATCAAGAAGAGGAAAAAAAAACAGCACTAGAAATGATGAACCATTATTTTTCACAGAAAAAGATCTGCCCCTTACCTCAAATCTATGTCCAAAAATAAAATAAAAAAATAAACACCATAAAAGGATAAAGCCTCTTAATAAGGTCAAACCATATGACAATTTTTTCTGATAAAACTATAGAAAAATTAAGAGAGAGAGAAAATCTAAGATTACTAGAGGCTAAAAGATCAGCGATAAGAGTGACATTGGTTATGAAATTTGTGAAATTTACTCTACCCGAACTTAAACTTGTTTAAATTTAAACTACATATGCTCATCTCAAATCCAATTATAGTTATAATTTCACTATCCATATATATTTCAAATTCATTTAATATTACCCGTTTAAGTATAAGAAATTTAAAAATATTATGAAATTAAACAAATTTATTTATAATAATTTTATACCACACAATTCTATAATTAAAATAAAATATAAAAAATTTAATTAAAATTTAATTAAATACAATTAATATATATAATCGGTTTCGAATAGCAGGTATTCAGAAATATGCATCCAAATCCAATCCAAACTAGTTAAAAATAATAAAATTACTACATGCAATTACAAAAATTTATTTATAAATTATTTATATTCTATATAAATAGATCAAAATAAATTAGATATCTAAAAATATTTTATTCATTGTTTTCTCCGGTCGATGATAATCCTAAATTCAAAGAAGAAAGCTGACTGTTTGAAAAAGGGAAAGCAACGGAGAAAGAGAAGCTTGGGTGTATAAGGGTATGTTAGTTTTTTGTTGATGGTATAATAATCCTACCTTTCCATTGTTGTTATGTTGCAGGGAACTAAATTAAATAAAAAATTTTAATTGATTAAAAAGACTTTCTTTTTCCTCTGTGCAGTTCAGTTATAATTGAATTATTATATATGTATACTATTTTTAGAATCATTGCAACTAAATCATCAGTTTATTAGATTTTATTATTCACTATAACTTTTTTTTTGGGTACATTTATCATCACTGACTTGATGCATTCATGTGCAATTGTTTTTGGTGCTTTCTATGTTTTATATTTCAATTTAATAATTGTAATTTTGTCAGATTGCAAATATTATTTAGAACTAAATGAAAGAATTAGTTAATTTATATTAAAGTTGATTTAAATTTTTCATGAAATGAAATATTTTATAACATTAGAATTATTTACAAATTCAATTGTGAGATTTTAAGCTCGATTATAAAATTGGAGATAAATTTTAAAACATCAATTAAATTTCATATAATTATATTTTTATAAAATTTTAATTTAAAAAATTATTATAGTTTTTAAAGTATTATTATTTTTACTTAAAATATGCCCTTCCAGAAGTGGGTGGTCCAATAAATAATACTGAACCGATATGTCCATATAGTGAGTTAATTATGGCATATGGTTATGCAATAGAAGTCATTCGTGGCTTTGATTTATCATATATGAAATGTCACTTCTTTTTAAAAAAAAAAAAGCAACAATTTTATGTAATTGACTTGTCATCTTCAACTATTTTATTTGTTTCTATCTATACAGAAAATTACAGCCATGATTTTTCCAGGTTTTCTTTTGAACACACACACTCTCTCTCTCTATATATATATATGTGGTGTTATAAAAAATATAATAGGCTTATAACAAGAAAGGCAATGCAATGTAAATAACCTAAACTTAAGGAATTTAAGTCATTTATTTAAATTTACCGTGCACTTTTCAAATTGAAGGCAACTGATTTTTTTTTTTTATGTGGACTCACTATTTCTTTTTCATTTTTAAGGCAAAACCATGCCAATTTATCTTTCGCTATATTTTCTTTTTTCTTTTTTTTTTTATTTTAGTTTTTTTTTCATAAATATTTTTTTATATTATATTTTCAATATACATATACATAAAAAAATTAAATATATACATAATATATATAAAATACACACATAATAAATAACATCTACTAAACATCTAAAACATCTATATATCATATACTAAACATACATAGAATATTTACCAAACATATACAAAATTAAGTTAATATTTTTTAACTTTTTTTAATTTTATATTCATACAATATATACATAGTATCCACCCAACATCTACATAATATACACACAACATATATAATAAATATATAATATACACACTATATTAACCAAGCATCTATAATATTTAAATAATATATACACAACATAATGAAATTGATGTATTTTACCTTTTTTATGTATATAATATGTTAATTTTGTTTAAAAATAAATATAATAATTTTTATTAATATTTTTTTATATATTTTACATTTTTATATTATTTTTGTGAGTGTTATTTGTTATTTATAACTAAAATTAAATTTTTTTTATAAAAATTAATACTTTTTATATGCTGAACATATAATTCAAAATATTAATTTTTATTATTTTATTTGAATATATTTATTTAATAGTAAATTTAAAAAAAAGGATAAAAATTAAAATAAAATATTGTTTGTATTAAGAAAAGATATGTATTTTTTTTTAATTTTGTTTTAGTGATGAGTGAGTTATTTTTAAAAATTTACTCTAATTTTTTCTAATAGAGTAAATATTTTTTTCTATATTATTTTTAAAATAAATTTTACTTTATGGGTAGTTTTTAAATATCCTTAGGTTATTTTGTATTGTAAAGTCTAATTTATTTTAAGCCTAATATATTTAACTTTACCTGTCATTACTAGAATTACAATTTGATTACTGCTTGGTTTACTATAATCATATAAAAATTTAATATTGTATTAGAGTTAGTAGCCTTATTTAGTGTCCGAACAATGATTACTAAAATATTTATCAAGTATCAACTAGTGTTAAACCCATTTCACATCTAATTATTATAAAAATATATAATTAGCGTATAATAAAAAAAACAAGTCAATCTAAATAACTTAGATTATTTTATGTTATAAATGCCAACTTGTTATAACCTAATATATTCTACCTTGTTATAATCTAATATATTCTACCTTACTTGCTTGTCTTTACTGAAATTACTTATTAGTGATTACTATCTAGTTTACTATGATCCTATAAAATTTGACAATCATGAGTTGTGTAATTCTGAGGTATATTTTTGTTTTCTTGGAAATCTCTCGACTTGTCTGCATATTGAGATTGTGTAATGATTAATTTTGCTTTACAAAGAACAAGTTGCTTGAAAATTTCTTTCTGTAAAATTGGTTAGCTGTGGTGGTGATTTCTCCAAATAAAATGGGCAAAGGTTCCCACAGCTAGCAAAGTCGTATTTATAAAAATTTCTCTACAGCAAGTCATGAATCCCTGAAAACGCAATCCTTGTCAAGTTTTGGCATATATATATATATAATCTTCCCGAATAAGCATAAATCATATACAGGCTCTATCCAACTAAGAACACAATAAAAATTAACAAGTAATTGTGATCGATTTCTAAAAATAAGTCTTTTTTTCTTGAACAAAGAGGTTTTTTTTTATAAGCCATGAAGATGTGTTAAATAAAAGAATTAAAAAAAATCCCATAGTAATTGAAAGCCAATCATCCATCAACTTTAACCTCTCTGAGAACTATCTGAAAAATATATGTAGACTTGCTAACACAAAAATGAAAACGTCAAATTATTCAGAAAATTTAAAACACACCAACCTAAAAATTAATTAGAAGGCTGCAATAAAAAATTTAAGCCTTACAAACTCTTGCATTCCTTGCTACAGAAAATTGAAGAAAACCATGCTTGAAATTAATTTTTGACATAATTTTTGTGAATTATATCTGAAGTGAGTCAGTGTTAAATTAACATGATCGATGTTAGATTCGTGTTAATTTCTAAAAATTGATTGACAAAATCAAATCTTTCAAAGAGATTACGTGTCATCAAAATTTAATTAGATTTATCAAGGATAATAAAATAAAATAAAATAAAAAGTTGATGATATTCTAGCTATCAATCCAAGGAAATCGGATAGAGATGACCCTCAAAATAAAATCTAGAGCTTTTCTTTTCATTGATAAGGAAATTATGGATTATAAAAAGCTGATTACTTGAGTTGGGTAAGGAGAGGATTGTCTCTTACCATGAAAATCATCCACATAATTAGGTACCAAAAATTCTAATATAAATCTGATTCATATTTTTATTTATGAATCAGGCTAATTAAAAATTAATTAAAATTAAAATTTTAAAATATTATAAGTTAAATCAAAATTTTTGATTAACTAAGTCTGAGAGTTAAAGTCATAGACTAATTTTTCATACATAAAATTTACTTTAGATACATAATTAAATTCCAATAATAATATTTATGAGTTGTTTAGATGTGAAAGATAAAACTTATTTTTTCATAAAATTTTTTGTTGTTCAGTTAAAAATATTTTTTATTTGAAAAATTAGAAATAATTTTCTATATTTAATAGTTAATTTTTTAAAAATTAATTTTAGTTATTTTCTAAATAAAAAAATTGAACTCTGAAAAAATATCAGCATTTATTTTATGCTTAAATTCAAATTGCTTTAATTTTTTTATTTTATTCTTTTATATTTTAATTCTTCCCACTTTGAGATAATTTTTTTATTTAAATTTATCTATAATTTTTTTTATTTAAATTTATCTATTTTATTTATTTATGTTATACTATGAAGTTTGAGAATATTTTTAGATTAATTTTATAATAATAATTTTTTTAATTTTATTTAAAAATATTATTTAATTATATGATTTTATTTTTAAATTAAAAATATATAGATATTTATATTATATAATTATTTATGAAATTATATTTTTATATAAAAATATATTTTACATTTTTCAAATTAATATTTTATAATTATTTAAAAAATAAAAATTGAAAAATAAATTAAATAAATAGATTTTTTATATTTCTAATTTTTATTTTAAAAATAATTTAAAAAATAAAAACAAAAAAAATATTAAAAAATAAAAATAAAAAATATTTTTTATAAATAAATAATATCTTAAATATTCATATATTGATTCAGTCTAGTTGAATAAAAAAATATTATTATGTAAGTTAGATAAAATTATAAAAGAGATAAAATTCTTTTTTACTGAATTTTAATGTGATCATATACTTAAAATTCAAATTTGAAATATCTTATGAACTTAAAATAGTTTGTTAACAGAGAGTAAAAACCTTTAATTTACTAACAACTTGCTTAAGAGCTTGTCTCCACAAATCAAAATCAAAAGCCTAATTAATTAAGAGTTAGGTTCTAGGCCTGTTACCGGCTTCTCCGCCGGCAACAGTCCTAGATCCTCTATTTTTTTTTGCTTATCATTGCTGTTTTCTTAATATTTTTGTTGTTTGTTATGAGGCTTTTATGGTTTTGGGTTATATCTGGCTTTAAATGCCTGTTTGGTCTCTATCCTTTAGGAGTGTTCGGTGGTTCAGGGTCCTCTTTCTGGTGGTGGAGCTTATGCACAAGCTTTCTCCAGTGGGGGCGTCAACGATCGATGCTTCTATTAAGGATTATTTTGTCTTCAGAAGATCATCTTCCTTCGCCTAGGTGGGCACAGGTATTGATGATGCTTTCTCTTCCCCTTTTGAGTCGTCGGTCGGCGTCTTCGTTTTCTAGCCGGTTTTCCTCCGAGTTCATTCTTTCAGTCTTTTTTGAGCTAGGAGACCATGATTCCTTGTTTAGCTCTCTGTGGCTTTGTTTTTCCTCAATTAATTTGAAATCTGAGGCTGTTTGGGAGCTAGAAATTTCTTTATACTTTAGGGCTGCGGTCCCATTTGCATATGTAGGCCTCTCTTTGCATATGGCTGTAATATTTGTTAGGGGATTTCTTAGGTGGATTTGCTTGTATTCACTGGAGGGGATGATGTATTTCTGGGTTTTGGCCTTGTTTATCCAAGGCTGTGTTATTTGGTGTTTTATATTTTAATGAACTTCTTCTTCTGTTCAAAAAATAAATAAACTCTTAATAACAAATAACTCAATATAAAGTATAATCGTTTTTAATAACTCACTAAAAAGAGAATATTAAATACTTTTACATATAAATTTAATTATTCATTAGATTCAAATAAGCTTTTAATCATTATTATCTTAAAATATTCTTCCTCATTTTTTAATAAAAAGATAACAAAACTCACAATAAAATAAATCAATCAAAATTAGTAGAGTTAACGATGAAAATAAGATATTTTAGTTAATTTTATGTTCTTAACAATAATATACAACTTGTCGAATACTCCAGCAATGTATGGATATAATTTTTTTATCTTGTTATAAAAATTTTATTATATATATAATATTTTATATTTATATATTAATAATTTATTAAATATAATATTTTATTTTTATATATTAATAATTTTAATTATTAAATTTTAAATTTACTATAATTAATAATTATTAATATAATTATAGAAAATAAAATTAAATATTATCTAACTTTTTATTTTTATATATTAATAATTTTATATAATAAATTATAATAGATAAATAATTATAACATATGATATTTTTGTATTATATATATATTATATAATAATATATTTTTTATCATTTTTTTAATTTTAACTAATAAATTTATTATATATATATGATATTTTATTTTTATATATTAATAATTTATTAAATATTATTTTTTTATTTTTAAATATATTAATAGTTTTTATAAAAAATTTATTGATAATTTATCAATAATTTATTAAATATCTGATCTTTTATTTTTATATATTAATAATTTTAGATAAAATATTTATTAATAATTTATTAAATTTATTACATATATGAATTTTAATCTTTATATATTAATGTTTTTAATTATTAAATTTATATTAATAATTTATTAAATATATAATTTTTTATGTATTAATAATTTATTAAATATATTATTTTTATCTTTATAAATTAACAATTTAAGTTAAAAGTATTATTAATATTTTATTAAATATATGATCTTTTATACTCATATATTGATAAATATTTTTACTAAATATAATAAATATTATTTTTTTCACATTATACATAAATATATTTTATCATATTATATAATACTATATTTTTTCTTGACTTACACACACACATGTGTATATATATTAAATATAGATTAGAAATGTCAATAATTACATTTTTTATTGTTTAATTTTTTTAAATTTTAAAATATATAAATTAATTATTATTACAAATAAATTATTTAATTTATAATTAATTTATTATGAATATTAAGAGTTTGATATTTTTTAACTTTTTAAATTTCTAAAAAATATAAATATATTACTAATTTTATAAATATATAATTATTTTATAGAAGATTAAAAGTCACAAATATAATTTATTAATTATTATATTTTAAATTTTAAAAAATATTAAAATTACAAAATGTTAGTTAGTAATGTGTGTCAGTGTATATATATATATGTGTGTGCATTATAAAAGTCAAAATTATATATTTTTATTTAATTTTTTAAAATTTTTAAAATATATAAATTAATTATTATTATAAATAAATTATTTAATTTAAAATTAATTTATATATTTTTTAACCTTTAAAATTTATAATTAAATGTATTATTAAATTATATTAATGTATAATTAATTTCTATTTTATAAAAAATATATATTTTTTAATTTTTTAATTTTTAAAAATATATAAATTAATTATTATTATAAGTAAATTAATTAATTTATTAAGAAGATTAAGAGTCATATAAAGCCACCTGTTTTTTTAACTTTTTAATTTTTTTAAAAAATATATAAATATATCAATAATATTTAATTATATTAATGTGTAGTTAATTTTTAAAAAATTAAAGTAACAAATATAATTTATTTAATTTATATTATGAAATTATATTAATGTATAGTTAATTAATAGAAGACTAATAGTCACAATATAATAAATATTAACTTTTATATTTTATATAAATTATTAAAACAAAATAAAAATTAATTAAAAAGAAAACAAATAAGAGAGTATTATTTTAAAAAATTTATAGTGTGTCACCATTTCAAAACTTCTTCCATACATATTAACTTTTATATTTTATATAAATTATTAAAGCAAAATAAAAATTAATTAAAAAAATAAGAGGATATTATTTAAAAAAATTTATGATGTGTCATCATTTCAAGACTTCTTTTATTATTGGCTTTTATATATAATATATATATATATATAGATAATATAGACAGATGAATATATATATATATATAATATAAATATATTATTAAATTATATTAATGTGCAATGAATTTATATTTTATAAATATATATATATATTATTGTTTATTTTTAAAATTTTTAAAATATATAAATTAATTATTATTCTAAATTAATTTATTAAGAAGGTTAATCAATAATTTTTACTTATATATATGGGTAATTAATTTTTTTTTAAAAAAAAGTCACAAATATAATTTATTTAATTAATATTATGAAACTATATTAATGTGTAGCTATTTAATAAAAGACTAATAGTCACAATATAATAAATATTAAAATTTATGTTTTATATAATTTATTAAAAATAAATAAAAATTAATTAAAAAGAAAAAAAAAATGAGAGAGCATTTTTTTTAGAAAATTGACCACGTATCACCATTTCAAGATTTCTTTCATCCTTGGCTTTTATTTTTAAAATTTTTAAAAATATATAAATTAATTATTATTATAAATTAATTAATTTATTAATAAGGTTTAGAGCCATATTTTTAAAAACTTTTCAAATTTCTTAAATATATATATAAATTAACCAATAATATTTAATTATATACATGGTTAATTAATTTTTAAAAAATTAAAAGTCACAAATATAATTTATTTAATTAATATCATGAAATTATATTAATGTGTTATTATTTAATAGAAGATTAATAGTCACAATATAATAAACATTAAATTTTATATTTTATAAAATTGTTAAAACTAAATAAAAATTTATTAAAAAAAATGAGAAAGGGTTATTTTAAAATTTTGATGATATGTTACCATTTCAAGACTTATTTCATCCTTCACTTGTATATATATAGATTGCGTTATACTAAACTTGGTCGAATCCTCTCCTTAAAGCTTTACATATTAAGTCATCTAGCTAGCATATAAATCAAGCTCATATTACAAAAACAAAAAGAAAGCTTATATATAATTTTACAACTAAATACAGAAGAGAATTAAATGTTCAAAATTTCAAAGTGCAACTAATCGTTGCACGCGCAAGTGACCCAGAATACAACTAATTAATGAAAAGAAAGAAATATAATGAAATATATCCTGTCTTCAAATTAACAAAACAACTAAGGGTTAATTACAATGCTTTCAGAAAGGTAGAGAGACAGCTGAAATGTAATTAGGAGGCAACCGTCTAAGTTACTTCTCTAATCTTGATTAGTAACTACTAGTAAACTTAATTATAATTAAGTTTACAAGTAAAATTAATAAATTATATTAATTAGCTTGAAGCCCCACAATATCTCCCATGTTTATTTCCAGAAAAACAAGAAGCAAGTAAACATGGTATTATGTTAATATTTAAGAGTGTGTTATATATTTATATTTGTTGGTGCAAGGAAAAGCAGTTGATCCCATGGTGAGGAGCCTCCCTCTTAACAAACCTGCCTTTCATTCTAGGCCTTTTCTCTGCATTCAATTTCCTCACGTCGTACCTTATTTTCTTCGAAAACAATCTTGTCCTTCTCTTTTCTTTATACCTCAATACTCTTGCTTCTCTTCCTCCCTTCCCACTTCCTGTATGTCCTCCATATTGGTGACGCCCATAACCTTCCTTAGGGCATGTACCCTATTACAAAAATCACTTATAATTAATAACATAATCGATTATTCATGTATATTATTAATCATTTTTAAGAACTTCTCTTTCCCTTGTCGAAAATTTTTAGAGATAAAAAGATTGTTAATCTGTCATATTTTAAATCTTTAACTTACTATTTTATGAGATAGATACGCTACTATTAAAATTTTTAGAGATAAAAAGACTGTTAATCTGTCATATTTTAAATCTTTAATTTACTATTTTATGAAATAGATACGCTATTATTAAAATTTGGCTGGAGAAAAAAGAAAAGTACCATGCAATCAGGCCAGCAATCATCAGGATTGAGCTCCGTTGGTCGGCTTCCAGTTGTCCATGGAGAGCCATGGCTAGCCCAAGCAGTTATAACTGCTTCATAATTTAACCTCAAAGAAACGTTTCTTTTAATTTCTTTCTTGTGTTCTTCACTATAACTTATCACTGCTCCTTTATCAGCAACTGGTACTACTTTCTCCTCTTCTTCTTCGCCTCCAGTCATTGGTGACTCATAATTAAAACTCCAATCCATTAATGATTCCCTTGCCATGTGATCAAAAGAAATTGAATCCCTTTCCTGTTCATCTTTTACCCTAATCAATACTTTGTGATCATTATTTTCTTGATCTTTATTATCATCGCAAAATTCTAACAATCCCAAATCTTTAATATCAGGAGAGTCATCATCAAGTCCTGTTGCGATTAGATTCTCAACATCTGCAGCAAACTCAGCAAGATCCATATCAGAGGGCAAAAATCCAGCAGATAAATCATCCATCTCACAACTTCCTTCTTTTTCTTGTCCGTAACAACCATCAAAAAACATATTTTCTTCATTTCCTATGGTTGTTTCCTTACCTTCCATGTCATCTACACATAGCTCCGCAGCAAAAGGATCAAACACTGGAACTCTATACAGCAACTGATCGTCATGTTCATCAGCAAAAATACTATTACCCTCTTCTTCACTGCCAATTTCCGGAACAAGAGGAAGAAGAAGATGAGAATTATTATTACTATTCGTAGAGTTCAAGACTTTATTTTCATCTGTATGATGTTGTTTATATGTGGACTTGTTGTTGTTGTTATTAGGCCGCGGAGTTCTTGACTTTCTAGTGAACCCTTGATGCCAAGCTGGTGAAGAGTCTATAGAATCACTTGGCTTAAATGATGCAGTCTCGAGCCTGACCCTTTCGTGCCTTCTGGCTAACTGGTTTGCAGAATGGACTGATTCATCACAAGATTGGCAAAGAAAGGCATCGTCTGCAGCGCAAAACCACCGGGCTCTTTTCCTTGAACAGCTATCGCAAGCTCGAGCTGTCTTGCCGGAAAGGGCATTTGCCAGTTTTCTTTCACTGATCATTGAAGAAAAATTTGAAATTGGGTGTGTGCGCGCAAGTGCAAGAAAGTGAAACTTAGTGTTTGTTAGCCACCAAGGGACGAGTGACCGTTACAAGGAGTATTGGGGCAGTGGTTCCTCTATTTATTTAGGGGGGGCCAAAATGATACAATTATTGTTTAGAAATAGCAATGTCCTTTTATGGAATTGACCCATAATTTTGTTTTTTTTTTAAAAAGGGATGAATTTATAATATTACTTAATTTAAAATATAAATAAATTGTAATTATTTGGAATATGAAATGTACTACAATTACTGCATAATAACTAAAAAAAATTCATATAATCGATTTTAATTAATTTTAGAATTAATATCAGATTGTGCATTATTTTTTTCATTCAAATTAATTAATAAATTAAATCTATGTTTTTCTTTAAATGATATTAGAAATATTTAATATCTGATACTAAAATAATAAAAATTATATAATAAAAAAAATACGTATAAATTTATATTTTAAATAAACTAACTAATTTTATTAATTTTTATGAATTAGAAAATTGTGTTCAATTTGGTGAATGAGGGGGCACTTAATACTGGAAACAAAATTTTATTTTTAAAAAGATTAGGTCTAGTGGAAAAAATAATTTTAGAAAATAATTTAATTGTTTGAAATTTTTATTTTTAAAATTATGAAATACATTATTTTAAATATAAACTTTTAGCAAAATGTTATTCAATGTAGCAATTTTTCTCAACATCAAGGTTAAATAGACCTTATATTTTTTCATATTATGATACGTATATGAGCCGATGCACTATTGGTGGGCCGCTAAAGGGGGGGTAGGGGGGATGGGTTTGATAGCCCTTTTTGGGGTCCATGAAATGGTCTTATCTCAGTGTTGATTGGCTAAAAAAGGAAGACAATCCCAAACTCTTGAATCTGATTGGTTAAGTGTCTAAAGAAGGGGATTCCTAGTAGGTATTTTCAAGGGTCCCCTTAATAAATGGAACTTGAGAAAGACCCATTTGTTGGTTAGTCTCAATATTTCCAATAACTTCTGATAGAAATTTAAAGCTCTTGTTTGTGGTCCAATTGGGTTGCTTTCAACTCTTTCTTTCTCTTTCTCAACTAGAACAATTTTATTCTCTAGTTGATGAGAATGCAGTTGCAGTAGATGATGAACTTGCTAATTGAGGCTTCATCACTTTGCTATGTTACTTTATGTAAGGTTTTCAAATGCTTCTAACAATTGAATTTTAAGGGGGTCCCATTAATTTGTAGAAATTCAATTTCCACCTCAAAATTAGCTAGGACTCAAATCAATCTAAGCCAGAAATATAAACATAACAAGGAGTCCTAGTAACATCCACCTCTAATCAGTTAATATTTACTTTGTTTTGTTTCGTTTATTAATTAATTAATTTGGATTCACCTAGACATATAATAATTAAGTTTAACTTAAATACATTGATGCTTTATTTGATTTGGAAATTAACATAAATGCGTATGGAAGGATCAATTTACCATTTTATTTATTCTTTTTATTTGATTACAAATTATCATGAATGATTTGTATGGTTTATTTAAAGGCTTATAAAAAAACATTATCAATGATTAATGTTAACATAATATTAGGTTATATTTGAAAAACTCATTTGAAAATATTTAATTCATTTTTGTTAATAAAATTAAATTGTATTCTTCTATAAAAATTATTACATTCGCATGAATCGATAACGATTCATTTTATTTTATTTTTAATCATTTTTATTTATTTAAAAAAACTATTAATAATATTTTTTTAGTATTACAGATATAAAAGAGGAAGAAATCGGTCCTATATATATTATCCAAGGAAAATAATATTTACCGCTAGTTAGACTATGCCTGAATGTACAATGATTAATGATATTAAAACTTCAAAAAATTATGGTATAAATTTATATAACTATCTATAAATAAAGTCTTAATGAATGAATTTTTATAAACTATCTTATTTTAAATATAAATATTAATAAAAGTGAATTCATTTGTCATGAAGTATTGGGTGAAGTAGCCATGTTAATAATAGTTGTTACAAAAGGATGTTGAGAGTCAAGATACAATAATCATGATTTTTTCAAATTTATTTATTAGGTTATTTTGGACCAACCTATTCATAAAAGGAATTGTAATTGTGGTTGTGATCATATAACAAAATTTAATCATTTCATGAATCCTAATATTTATTCTTTTGATTACATCCTTAATTGACACTTTGACACCACAATTTCTGGCATGAAAAATAATTATGCATTAAAATATACTGTTACATTTTTAATTGATACCTTATTTATTGTTATATTTATTTAATTATAATAAAATAATATTATGTGTCAACTTTCACAAATTTTATTATTATTTTATTATTTTTCATTATCATCAAAGACAAAGACAATTTACACTGGTTTTTAAAAATTCAAGAAGTTTTTCATTTATGATTTAATATATTCAAATAGTCAAGTCTGATAATAACGTGAAATTTCATTTTATTATTTAAAACATTACAGCCAGAATTGCTTGGCTGTTAGAAAGAATTATGAGAACAGTTTGATCAGACTTGACTGGATGGATAATAACTGAAATAGTGTATATATATATATACATTGGTGGAAAAATCACTGACAAGAAACAATTGAATATCAATATAATGGTAAAATTAAGTCAATTAAATGGACATGTCTATTTTATTGACTTTTTGCTTTGTTTTTTGTTATTATTGTTATTTGGTTGATTTGTTTAATTCTTTCCTTACTTGGATAATAGATTATAAGATCCAAGGAAATAAGAAAACGCAAGTGCTTATTAGTATATATACAATTTAATTGTTATATTTAGTCAGTTAGTCTAATAGTAAGATATATAAGACTATTTTAAAAAAATAAATGATAGGACTTGAATATTATTAAATATTAAAATTTCCTTTCCAATACTAAAATAAAAAGTATATGTACAACCTAATTATATGATAAACATGTTCAAAATTTCCTTGCTGACAATAGTTTATGTTCAAGGAAAGAGGGGTCTAAAAGTATTTAAAAAGTTCAACTCTAAATATTGGCAAAAAAATTGACGATTCTCCCAAAAAAAATATTATTTATTACATTTTAGCCTTTTTAGGTAAAAATATAATGCATTAAGAATCAAGTAACAAGAAATAAGAATTAAAATGTAATACATTTTAGTTTCAATATAAGCATTTTAATTAACTTACACTATATTTCTTTTACTATAATTTTAAAATTAACAATTTAATTATATTCACATTTTTTTTGAAATAAAAGGAAATTCATTCACTAGAAATAGAATCCAAATACAAACCATTCAACAGAAAATCAGGAGGACAAGCCCTACATAATATGGAGCCTGACATTAAACCAGCAGCCCTTGCCAAACAGTGTGCTACTTGATTCGCAGATCTCCTCACAATGATAAATTTTAGATTAACAAAGTCATTTTTAAATGAACGGCAATTATAGCACCAAATCTAGAAAGCATACAATCTTCAGATTAATTGCAGAAATAACAATATGTGCATCAGATTCAATAACTTTAAGAACATCTATGCCCTTCACCCAACTCAAAGCCTCCCTAACTCCCATAGCTTCTAGAAGTGGAATATCTCGACTGAATAGGACACAAACAATTGTAGCAGCTACAAACTCGCCAAAATGATCTCGAGCTATACAGAAAACATTAGCCTTCTACACATTTTTAAATAAGGCAACAACAGAATTAATTTTGAGCCAGCCTTCCCCTGGTGCTGTCCATTTATCTACATGAACAGTATTATCATTGAGGAGTATAGATAAATAGTGTGATTGTGCTTGCCTCCATTGTATCCCAAAATCAATAGCAAATCTAATTACCTTCGATTCAGTTCTTATTCTACCAGACCACACAGCTTCATTTCGATTCCACCACAAACCTCAGCTAATCATACAAATCTCCTCACAGATTGGCACTGGTAACTTCTCAAAGCAGTTCTTTAACCAATCAAAAAAGCAAGAAAACTTCCTCTGTGTACAACTGAAAGCTTAGATAGCCAACAAGTTTTTACAAAACTACAATACAATAAAATATGAGCAATAGTTTCAACTTCAGTACCACAAACAGGGTAGTATGGGTCGATATACACATGTCTAGCCTTTAGTCGTTCTCTAGTAGGAAGACATTCTACAACAGCTCTCCAAACCAAATTTTTTATTTTTGGTGAAATCCGAAAATGCCATAGCTTTGTCCATATAGATTGAGGCTGATAGTCATTATAATCTTCAGAATTAGGATAAAGAAAATTATAGGCTGTCTTAACTGAGTAAATACCTTTGCGATCCAAGTGCCAACTCCATCGGTCAGTACGACAACTCCTACTGATCGGAATATTCAGAATCAGCCTTTGATCCTTCTGATTGAAGTAGCTTCGCACTAATAATTGATTCTAGGAAAGACCATCAGTAGTTAATAAACTAGAAACGGAAGTGGATATGTAACATATGGATTACTTTTATCAGGAAGCCAAGCCAGGGAGCTGAACGATTAGTTGCCTCACGAACTTGACATCTTTGGTCATTTTATTATTTGTATTTATGTATTTATCAGATTATATTTTATACTTATTTATTTTATTTCAATAAATATTTATATAATCATATATTTAGTCATTTTGCTCGTCGTATTTATTTATTTCATATTCAACAAATACCTATATAAATATAGTGCTACAGTTGCTG
This sequence comes from Garcia nutans, assembly GCA_947685225.1. Classification (NCBI taxonomy): domain Eukaryota; kingdom Viridiplantae; phylum Streptophyta; class Magnoliopsida; order Malpighiales; family Euphorbiaceae; genus Garcia; species Garcia nutans. Next base: position 52,500,256 of record CANTUV010000011.1, read on the forward strand.
CATGTAATTATCTATTTAATACAAAATATATAAGTATAAGGGATAAAGTGATCAACATGTAATTATATAAGTGTCTATTAGAATAAAATAGATAAGGAAAAGGAATAATCTGACAAATATATAAGTACCAAACCTGTCAAATTCAGAAGGAGATTAATGCATTAAACTTTTAACAATAAATATATTTATAAATTATTTTTACCAAATATATTAGATATTTATCAATTATTTATAAATAATTAAAATAAATATCTAATTATTTAAAATTTTAAATATTTATAAATATTTATTAGCTTATAAATACCATATGTTTATAAGTTAATTTTTTATAAGCTAATTAAGTCAAACACCCTCTTAATATAACTCATGAAAATGAAAATTCTTATCAATATTTAGTATATATTAATTATTGTCTCATATATTAAATTAATAAATAAAGAAGTATGTAATAAAAAATAATTCATATGTGTATAAATATATCCCTAAATATCACGTCATTTATAGATCAAGCATGCCCAAAACTTTATTACGAAAATTAATTCGTGAAACTCTGTCCAAAAAAATAATTAGGAGTACTTTTCATGTTGCCACTTTATCAACATTTAGGGGAAAAAATGTATTTTATTTTTTCCCTCTATTTTATTTTTTTCCATTTTTTTTTAATTTCAATGAAATCAAATCATTATTTTTTATTATTTTTTCTTGAAAAATTTGTATTTCCATTTAATCATATTTTTATAAAAAATTGAAAAGTTAAATACTTCAATATCCATCTTTTAATTTTTTTAATAAATTAATTTTATGTTAATAATTTAATTTAATTATATTAATTGATTTATATAATTTTCCAGAGGTATATGGCATTCCTAACAAATAATAATATTATTAGTTTAAAAGTTAAATAATATAAATATATGGCTTTTAATCATATTACTCTTTTTTTTCTCTCTCTTTGAGAAATTTACACAAATTTTTACATGTTATTTTTTGTCATTTTCCTCTCTTTTTTTTATGAAGTTCATGGCTTTATTTTTATTGCTAAAATTTGTTATATGACTTTTGTTTCTGAAAATGCCAAGTTATAGAACATAGAGATTTTATATGCACATTCATAATAACTCATGTCAGGAAAATTGAGGTAAAAAATTTTATTATTTTTTACAATAGAATTTATTATTGATTTACATTTTATTAAATGATTTATATAACTTATTTTATATTTATTTATTACTAAGTATATTTATTTATATTTTATTGTTTTACCTTTGCATAATGTATGGTACATGACTAGTTATAATAAGTTTTTGTTGAGGTAGAATGATGTAGTGTTGTTTAGTCAGTCCGCAAATCCTAGTGACCTAGCTAAATGATATGATCATGGGTAGATAATAAAAAAAAGGTCAAATAGATTTTACAAATATAATAATTTTTGAAGATTCAAAGCTAAATATACTATTGAATCTAAGGGTTGGAATGTTAATTATTGAAGCATTAGTGGTGAAATAGTATAAATGGAGCATATTATATAATTTTCATATTTAGACATGTTTGATTTTTAAAGCTTTGATTGAGATTTTGATGATCTTAAAGTTTTATTAAAAAAAGTAATTTTCATAAAGTTTTTAAAGAATGTCTCAAGCTTTTAAGAATGATCTTTTTTATATGAATCCAAGTTCGTTTGGACCTGAAATGGCTATTCAAAATTAAACTTGAAAGGTAGATCCGAATCCATATTGAAGTAGAATTTTTGTCCAAACTAATTTATTTCAGACTGCCATAACTCAAGTTTTTATAGTACAAATTCAATTATTCAAAAGTTTAAATTCATCTACATATCTAAAGCTACAATTTTTATGAAGATCTCAAGCTCATATTCAAACTTTATCATATAGAAAAATAGCTTCAAAATTACATAACGATTTTTATATTACTTTATTTTCTTATTTGTTATGATTTATTTTTCCTTTTGTGATTAGGATTAGGGTTATTTATTGGAGGCTATAAATACTTCTTATTTGATATTGTAAATAGATAGTTAGCCATTATTGATATTAAATATAAAATTTATTGAAAGAACATTATATCTCTTGTTTACTTGGTTAGCCATTATCCAAGGTTTATACAGTAGAGTTAATTATTTTGGCATAGTTAATTTCAAGGTTCTCTTTCACGAGCTAGAATTGATTCAAAACTTGACAAAAGATTCCAAAGAATTTGTATCACGCATAAAGGCAAGCAGGCCTCTCATGTACATGTTGGGGTTTTGCGTCAATTTATATCACGCGGAAAGATGAGTAGGTCTCTCGTGTACATGCTAGGGATTTGGATCACCAGGTTAGGTCAGGTTTTAAAGATAGCAGGCATGACATCAAGCTGCTTATGTGCACCTTGAAGTACTTTGAGTTGGGTCTCAGACCCAAGTTATTTATTTCTTATTTATTTTTTTTTCTTATATTTCAATTTTTAATTTTGTATTTTATTTTTTTATTAAATTTCCAACTTCTGACTTTTCAATCTTGCATAAATTTATTGTTTGTTAATTTGTTATGTTGTTAATAATGCGTTTTTAGTTTATTAATTTGTTGGTTTGTTGTCAGCGTGGGTTTGTTGGTTAAATATTATTTATTGTTTCTTTTTGTTTGGTTATTTTTTTTCTATATTTATTTAGTTATTTTAAGCGTTGGTCATGGTTAGTTATTTTCACAATTATATTAATTAGCAGTGGGGCCTTTCCATTACAAGCGTTAGGAGTATTATTTTCTTTTAAAATCTTAAATAGTTGTATTTGGGATAAATAATAATTGAATTTAATTAATTTTTTAATTAAAATTATAGAGCGAAAAAATATATATGAATAAAGTTATTTTTGGAAAGTAATTGAAAATATGTCGGACCCAAGTGATCCGATAGGCCCGGGCCATTAGGGCCATAGATCATATAATGAGCTACTTTTTTATGGCTCGAGAGTACTTAAGCCGAACCTTAGACAAGGGTTAAACCCGACCTGATCCGCCCAAGTATAGCGCTACTTCAATGATGTTGCCTCCTTTTTTTTTTTCTTTTTTAGTTGATTAATTATGAGGATGATTATGACTGTGTAAAATCTAACAGAATGATGGTATGGTTGGCTAATAACACTTCAACACCTGTTGGGCTGTCCACTTTGTCAGATTTGTGGATTATTACGGTCAGTTTCTTTGGATTTTGTTGGGACCAAAACACAAATCTCAAACTTTAAAATCTACTCAGTTCAAACATCTTTTAAAATCTACAAAATATCAAATGTCTCACGATGTATTACACTTTCTTCATAAAACTATAACTTGCTATGGGTTTTACATATCCTAGTTATTACCAATATAAGGTTCTTCTTATTAATTATGTTATTATTTAGTTTTCTAGTACCGCTATGGATATTTCATTTAATTATGAAAAAACAAAAACTCAAAAACATAATTATAATTTAAGGTGATAATATTGTTGACGCACTTAAATAATTTTTCATTGCTCGAAGATTTTATCACTCATTGTATTATGAATTTTTTAAAATTATCATATACTTGTGGCTATTATCTATTGTTAATAAATAAATAAACAATATTCTGAAAAATAATTAATTAACTAATGATCTTTCCATTTTCAAAAAAAAAACAAATGATATTTCCATGTATATATATAATTAGTTTGTTAGCGTACATGATGTGAAAATTAGGTAGACATGCAGGAGAATAAAGTCAATAGATATATTTTCTTCATTAATTATACCAAATTATAATTTATCTATTTATAATTTTAATAAATTAGCTAATATATTAGATATCTATTATATTTATATTTAATATTACTCATTAAAAATATTTAATAAATATATTTTATATCAATTAAAATCAAGATGTAATAAAAATATATATTATATTTTTATAAAAAAAATTCTAATTTTTCAATTTATTTATCGATTTAAGATGAAAATAGTACTGATTAACCGTTAATTTTCTAAGCATTAGAAGAGTGAATTCTAATTAAGTGTACAGAGAGACCATTTATGCATTTACTAATAAATTATGTGTCGCCGTGTAATTAATTTTATTTTTTTACGAAAAGAGATGAGAACTGTAAATCATAGAACGTGTCTAGATGCCATTGGATCGAAAATGTGGCCACAAAGCTATCCCTGTCTTTCAATTTGCAGCAACCGCATTGGTGATTTTATTTTTAAATACCAATTATATATCATCATTTCAATCATTTGACTATAAATATAAATTTAATTTACAGATAATTTACAAGATAAAAGCAAAAAAAAAAAACATTTAGAAGCAACAACTGCATTTTAGATTTACAAATCAATTTTATATACCACTAACATCAATAATATATAATTTCTTTCAAAAAAAACATCAATAATATATAATAAGCATATACCAAAAAATACACTATATTTTGCTAAATTTTTAATATATATACGATATTTTTATAATTTTAGATATACTAAAAGTATCCTACAACCAATAAAATTTTAAAAAATATCATGCATAAATCAAAAATTTATAAAAATATGGTATATTTTTGTATATATTGAATACATTTTTAAAATATATTGAATATAATATAATAAATTAAAAAAGAATTTTTTAAATTGAAAAAATACAATAAAAATTAAATTTTGAAAAAATAGTATTCTATTTAATTTTTCCCCAATTTTTGAGTTTATTTGCTCCATTGAATAAAATTGTTATATTTTTTGTAGACAAAAAAATATGAGGTATATATATGTTATGGGTCTAAATATCATAGTCATATTTATATTTTTTTCCTTTTATTTTTATTTTTATTTATATAATTTTAATTTTCATATAATATTTTTTAATTTTTTTATTATATATTAATATAATATATATATTTTTTTATAAATTATTCTTAATTTCCCTCTCTCTTATCAACTCCTTATGCACTTTCTTTTTTCTTTTTTTCTCAATAATATTATATTTTATCTTCATTATTTTTTGCCTAAATATTTCTTTATTTTCTCAAGTTTTAAATGTAGATTTTCATAAATAATCTATAATTCAATACATTATATAATTAATTAAAAAATGGTGATAATTAATAATGTATATACATATATTTATATATACACAAACTATAAATTTTTCAATGAAGTTCATATTTAAATTAGTTTGACTTAATTATAAAAGTTACAAAATAAACGTATTAAATGAATCATTATTGCTAATGATTCAATTTTTTAAGTCACTAAAATTCAATTTATTGAACTTGATAATATTTTTTATAGAATAAAATTGATTCATGAGGTAATTTTTATTTTATTTTTCTAATTAATATATTCATATATATTAAAAATATCAATTAATATTATATTTTTTGTTTGTTTGTTCGTTGAATGATTATTATATATTAATGGTAGATATAATTTGTTTTAGAGTTTAGTATTTTAAAAAATATTTAGTTTAATAATAAAATATTTGATTCTGCATATTAATTGTAAAGCATCCATATCTAATAATTATGAAAAAAAAAATAGAGAAAAATTATTATGATTATATTGTGAATCATATATTATTTATAAATATTTATAACCTTTTTGTCAAATACATGTAATATAATTTTGTTCTACTTCTATTATATATGTTATATAATAATGAAAACCATTACTGGTTGTTTAAGATATATATTAAATAATTTTTATATTTTTATATTGTGAATAATTAGACCAAGGAGAAAAAAAAAATTCACTAAAGAGGAAAAGAAATATTTTGTCTAGCATTAATCTATAAGTGATGTTGTATTACCATTTTTTTTTACTAATGATATCAAACTTATAACTATTATTTTTTGTACTAAAAAAATGTCTACGTTATTAAATTAATCTATTATATGCTAACAAAAATAGACATCTTGTATTTAAATATATATTGTTGTTATATTATATATGTAAATATCGATAAATTATGAGATCAAAAATAAATATTAAAACGTACATGTGATTACTATATTTTGTTTATATTAATAATTTAAATATATTTTTTATTATTCACATAATAATATTATTAATTTTAGTAATAATATGCGGGGAATTCAACTTGTTTATATTGTATTTGAAATAGTTTTTGTTTTTTAGTTTTAGCTTTTTAAAAAAATTAAATAAAATATGTTTGAAAATATCATCAAGTTTTAGATTTTTCTAATAAAATAAAAATTATTTTAGATTAAATTTTTTTTACTTAAATAAGGTGTATGTACATTTGGCTAATGAAAAACTACTAAAAGAGTGATTATAGAAAAATTATATAATTTCATTAGCCGAGTGCATGTACACCCGGTCTAGATAAATCTTTTCCAACAGACTAAATATATAATCCATAAAATAAAGTCTTGAGGATTTTTATTTTGAGAATATATTGTATATTAATAAAAAAAAATTATATAAGATATTTTATATCAATAAAAATCTATTTATTATAACAAAAATTATTTTTTGATATTATTTTTTTTAAAAAATTATTTTTTAAAAAAATTTTAATAATTGTGATATATAGATTTTAAAAACATAAAATAAATTCTTAAAAAATATAAAACAAAAAATAAAAGTAGTTTTTGGTCTTAAAAAACAAAAATGAAAATCTATAACAAAAACCAACACACCCTTAACTACTAAATTAGTTTATTAGTTTTTTTATTATAATATTGTTGTATCTTATAAATCTGCTATTCCATATGCCAATTACTTTTAAGTACTAATTAATAATGACCTAGAGAAATTCTAGAGTAATTATTTTTTTCGAATAATATATAGTTTTAAATCATATTATTGAGCATATTTAAACATAATTTAGTAGCTTGTGTCTATATATATACCTCACCCTCATCTTAAAATTTAAAATTTCTTCATTCCTCTCAAAATCAATTAAAAGTATGATAGAATAAAATAATAGTACATAGTAATGATTATTTTAAAAAAAATTAAGATTGAAATGGGAGGCTACATTTGAAAATATATGAAAAATTATATTATATATCACTTTTTTATTTTTTTTTTCAAACAAACTACATATTTTTTTGTGCATTTTGATATATTAAAAATATACTAAAAATTTATATTTTTGAAAATGGAATATATATTTAATATACTAAATATATACTAGATGTATACTTTTGTAAGTGAGTTATTTTTTAAATAAAAAGTTTAAATGTGAATATTTTTAAAGAAAAAGTGGATATTTTTAAAAATATTTTTATTTTTTAATATTTTTTGAAGAAATTATTAAATAATAATAATAATAATAATAATAATTACCATTTATTATTTTTGAAAAAAATGAAAATCAAATCTGGAAGGTTCATATATGTTACAAATTTACACAATATAGATCTTTGATTTTTTTTTATAAAACTAAAAAAATTTTAATAATATAAAATTCAACAAGTTGAAATTGTTTCATATGTATAAATAACTAAAGAATAACATTCATAATAATGCAATAGATCTATAAAACTTAAAACTTAAGTATTGAATGTAATAAATGAAAATAATGCAATCACTAACCTAATTATTAGAAATGTAATAACTTTTAAAAAAATGAGTTATACTACTCCACAGAATACCCATGCGAACGGCGAAATGGGAACAGAGATCTCTGCAGAGCAGAGAGTATACTCTTTATCCCCATTCCATCCCAACTAATTGCGAAAAAATTCTCTGTGTCTGCGTTTCTATGACAAAAAAAAATTCAAAGAATTCCTACCGGTTCGAGACAAATTTATGCGAAGAATGATAATTTTTCAATCTAGTGCCAATCCTAAAAAATCTATCTTAACAATAAGGAGTTGTTGCTCATTTGGAGTTCGTTTGGTATTCCAATAAATTTTGTTTTCAAATTAAATGTGATAATAAGGGATATATAATTAAGCAAAAATTATATATGAATTTCACTTCATATGTTTTTTTTTCTAGGGGAGAGGTTATTAATTTCAAATAAGAAAATATTTTTAATTTCATTTAGTTTGAGTATACAGAAAGAAAAATCATAAAAAATATAGTCTGAAAAGCTTGTTAATTTTTTTCCCTTGCCTATTAAATAAAAGAGAAATTCAGGCACACCCTTAAATGTAGTTTAATTATAAAATAACCAAAGTGGACCCTATTGACGCATTTTGACTGGTCTTATTGTGGAGACTAAGATTCAATCTTAATTAACTTTAACTCATCATTGTCCACCGGCTCACTTTCAGCACTTTAGTCTCCACAATAAAGTCCTCCTCACCTCAAATACACAGATATAACTTTTACTTTCATGAGATGATAAGCCAGTAGTAAACATTATGGATGCATGATATATAGATTTGCTTTGCAGGACTGGACTTTTGAATAAAATTTTAATGCCAGTGGTAAAATTAAGCTGCCGAGCATCCCTTAAATTCTACATGTTTTCGCCACTGATCATAAATTAGTGGAAGAAGTGATATTTCTTTAATCTAATTAAAGCTTGGAATCTCATAAAAATATAAGTTTTAAATTGGTTGAGCCTTTATATTCCTTAAAAGTCAATATATATATATATATATAAATAAAAAGAAAAAGAAAAATTATTAAATTATTTTGTCATATGCTTGGTTCAATAAGAAAAATTAGGAAATTGGAATGGATTCCTTATTAAATTATTTAGCTTTTTATTACAGAAATGGAAATAACTATAATTTTTTTAATTAATTTTTATAAATTTTATATCGATGTTCATGCATATTATGAATAATATTATAGGTTGTATTAGATGAAGTATTAATGTCAAATAGCAATTATTTCAAGTATTTTAACTTAATTTTTCAAGAGGATAAGGGTTATGAAGTGGATATTACTGTAGAATTAAAATAGGTTGAAGGATGTATAATAGTGTCAATATAGGTTTTATGCAACCAAAATGTCAGATAAATTGAAAAGTAAGTTTTTTTGCACTATAATTTAATCTGTTATGATATGTATGATAGCGAATGTTGGATATTAAAAAGATGATATATAGATAGATACATATTGATAAAATGAGAATACTAAAATAGATATATGAACAAACTAGGATGAATATAATTTGAAATAAATATATCAAAAAAAAAATAAAGTTAGCTCTTATTAAGAATAAAATATAGTAATATAGATTGAGATAATTTTATCAGGTTAATTGAAGACCTGGTGATATATTTGTCAGAAATACTGAATATTTTAAGATATATATAACTAGAAAAAATATGAGTTAATCTAAATTAATTTTAAAAAAATAGTTTAAAATGATTTTTTACCCTTATATCTCTTTGAAATACAACTCATAATTACTTTGAAATAGAAAAAAAAATTGATATAGTTGATTATGAATTGATATAATAGTCATATTTAAATTTAATTATTTTAAATAGTAAACAAAGTTTTAAATAAGTATATAATTTGATTTAATCAATTTAAAATATATGTTAATTTTAATTTTATTATATTCCTTTAAATATTTATTTGGGATAATAAAGTTAACTTTTATTTTTATCATTATTTTATTATCATATTACTTTTATTAATTATAAGTTTTTATTAATTATTTATATAATATTTTATATTTATATTTATATTTTTAAAATTTTTATTTTTATTTATACTTTAGTATGAGAAATTCTATTATGAATTTGATTCATATTTTTATTCATAAACTAGATTAATCATAAATTTTAACTTGAACTATAATAGTTAAAAAAATAATTATAATTTTTTATTTTTAAATTAAAATTTGTGATTATCATGGTTGAGTGAGGAGATGGATTACGTTTACGTTACAATTTTTCTTTTATTATTTCATATTTTTCTGACGAATATTGATATTCTAAATAACACATATGCATGTCAAATAATTATATGTTTACCAAAATAAATGTTTGACTTTGTTCCCACGTCAACGCAAGTTTAACAAGCTTTTTTTTTTTTTTTTTTTTGAGACAAATAAGTTTTTTAATTTTTTTAGGAAAGTCAAGTTATTCATCGGAAATACGGAATACATAGTTTATTTACCTAAGGATTCTATAAATCACATCTGCGCTTTAACTCCGTTAAAATTCTTATTCTTATCTTACTACGCATTACTTGTGCTGAATCTACTTAACATTATTTGAGTATTATCTGAATCCCAAAATCAGTTTGGTTTTTATATATTAAATTAATAATTTTAACTTTTTAATACTTTTAATAAATAGTCTATATAATAATAAAATTATAAAATTTATATTATTATTTTTATTATACTAAAATAATTAACTTTGATGCAACATTATACTGCATTTTTTCATCATCGATTGTTGTTTAATATATATATATATATATATATTAGTATCTTTCATTATATGATTATTTTTTAAATAATTTATTGTATTATTTTATTTTAATTTTTTTTATTAATTTTTTTTATTTTTGTACTTTTTTTATTTGTTTGTTATGTAATTTTTTAGATTGATTGATTATTGTATGATTTTTTTTAGTTTGGTTTTTTTTGTTATTTATTTTTTTAGTATTTTTAGCTTCTCTTTGAGTTTTTTAAATTAATTATTTTTATATGATTTTGATTTAATTATTTTACGTTTGAAAATAATTTCTAAATCTTTGAGTTTTTTAAATTTATTTTAATAAATCTTTGAGTTTTTTATGTTTTTTTAATTTCTATATTTTAGTTTTTTGTAAGGATTTTAATTTAATTTCAGTTACGTTAATTATTTTATTTTAATTTTTTATTTAGATTTATTATTTTATTAGATTTTTTACTTATGTTATTTAATTTTATGTTAGATTTATTTAATTTTTTTATCAACAATTTTTGAAATATTTTGGTATGGTAAAATTATTGTTTGCTTAAAATTATTGTAAGTTTGAAAATTAATATATATATATTGAATAAAAATATTTGCAATATCATGCTTGGTATATTTTAGTTTTATTATATTAAATTTATAGATATTGAAATAATATTTTGTCACATATCTCTTTCTCATCTTGTCATATTTTATTGAATTAAATTTTTAAATATTAAAATTTTTTAAAATATATGAAATTAAAAATATTCATATAATTTTTTGAGTTTTAAATTTTAAATTAAATTTTTTTAGATAATTTTTAGATAAAAATTTTTGCTACAAATTAAAATTATTATAATTTATAAAATAAAACTAAAAAATTTATATTAAATTAAAACTATTCATATTGTTGAAGCACATGTTTCTTTTTATGATGATTTTTACTCTTCTTATATTTCAGTCTATTGAAATTTATGAGAAAAATTAATACTAGAAAAACACCCATGTGATGACAAAAAAATTTTTTATCTCAAATTAATAGGCTCATTTTTTTTATTTATCTTAAATTATAACTCAATTATTATTTTAATAAATAAATTAATATGTTAAATATTTATAATATTTTTATTTTATATTATATAAAATTGAGTTTATCAATTTAGAATAGAGTGAGTATTGTTTGAAACTTAAAATTATTAAAACTTAAGCCTATTTTAAATGAAAATTTGAGTTTCATTAAAGAACTCTTTATTTAAGTTTGCCCATATCGATTTATATTATCCAGTTTTCAAAAACACCCGCACTACAAACAAGGTTCTTTCCTGGTAATTATCAAAATTCTTGCATGCATATGCTCTTCACTAATACATCTATTTTTCTGATAAAAAAAATACAGCATTAATTTAATATAATTAAATGATTAAATTAAAAGTAATTTTTTTTATTATATAAACATATTCGAATATACTAAAATGATATTTGACTTAAATCGCATTTTTTGCCCTAGTCTTTCTCGGCGGCGTAATTTACTTTACTTCTGGTCTTGGGCCGTTGCCAGTCAAGTAGCTGGTGATAGCCCTAAATCCATTGATTTTTTTTATTATTGTTTCCTTTTTCTTACTCTATTTTGTGGTTTTAGTTTGTTGTTTAATAATATATGGCTTTTGTGGCCCTTTTGGTCCTTCATACATGGTGATATTCGTAGTCCATTTGTTCTTCTCTGGTAGTGAAGCGTGTTCAAAAGTTCCTACTATCGATAGAGCTAACGGAGGAACTCTAGAATCCTATTGTGTATTTCAGTTTCAGAAGAATTTTTCTCCTCCTTTGTTTTTCTACAAGCTGAAAAGAGATGGTCTTTGCCCCTTTTGTTATTGTGGTCAGAACTTATCCACTCCGTCTGATCTTTAGAGATCATTGCTGTCTCCTATCAGCTCATCCTCTGTACCCTTTCTGAGTTATTTGAACATGAGTTCTAGGTTTGACTTTTTTGGTCTCCATTCCCCTCAATTCCTCTTACGTACGGAACTCTTGCTTGCTAATTGTGGTGTATTTGGGCTGCACCCTCTTATTTTTTACAGGCCTTTCTCTTGTGTTTGGCCCTTCTTTGTAAGGGAGTCTTCTAATTCTGAGACTATTCTTAGATAAAGATGATTGTTCTTTTGTAGTGTTTTGTCTTCATCTGACGTTCCACAATAAGATGAAATAGGGATTGTAATATAAGTTAATTTTAATATTATCTATTTTTTGATTAAAAAAAAGAAGATATTTGATTTAGCTTAAAAGTTATAAAATTAGTTTATAAATTTTAAATTTAAATTGATATATTTATTAAATAATTTTATAAATTTACAGTCACAACTTATAACTAAAAAAAATTACTGTTATTTTTAATTTATTATTTTTATGTTTATAAATATTTTAACTTGTAAATAAATAATTTATTTGTAAGTTACATATTAGGTGGATAATCGAACACCCTCTCGCAGGTTTGCGCATACTCAACCGCTGTTATCCCATCAAGGCCGCCGGTATTTGTCGATTTAATTTATTACGTGTACGTGAATACTCTCCGCTTCTAAATCCTCTGCTCTATTTCCGGTCCCTACGCCGCCCCTCCGCCACGCGGGCCACCGCCAACTGAAATTCGTGGAAATATGAGAGGAGGTAAACGGCGAGCTCCTCCGACGAAACACTCCCGCGCCTCTGCACAAACCAAGCGCAAGCATTTCGATGACACACAGCAAAATGATAATGAAACTAACTCAAAGAGGCAAAAATTGATCTATAGAACTGAAACCCTAACTCTTAAGCCACAGAGCTTGCATTCAAATATGCCGTATTCGAATAGGTTTTGTCCCATTCACGCATCATCTTCTCGAAGGCGTAAAAGTAAGCATGATCCCAGCAGAAATTCGAGTATTCCAGAGTGTAATCGCAGATGGGTCTTCTCCAGCTGCGATTTCTCTTCTTTTAAAGGTTTATATATTCACTTCACTTTGTATGTACTTTTGAATTTTGCTCAATTGGGTGCTTCACTGGCAGCTAATTAATTGTTTTTGTTACGAATTATAAGCAAGTTTTGAACTATTTGTTTTTAGTTGCTTTAATTTTTTTGAAGTTGTAACTTACTTATTATGGGGCTATAGTTAAATTTATGCTTGTCTGCTTATTTTGCAGATAGAGTGGTGGTTGTGTCATACAATATACTAGGTGTTGAAAACGCATTAAAGCATCCAGATTTATATTTCAAAATCCCACCTGAATTCTTGGAGTGGGATCGGAGAAAGGAGCTAATCTGTAAGGAGATTAATCATTACAATGCAGGCATTCTGTGTTTCCAGGCAGGTTTAATTGGCTTTGAGTTGCAAAGCATATCATCTCAGAATATATATGCACTTAAAGAATGGACAAATTTTGTGTCTGGTCTGTATCTGAAGCATATCACTAGTGAGCGTTGTTATTATTATTTTAGGATATTTATGATTTGTACAGCGACTAAGGGATTAATAGCCTCCAATTTGGTGTATTATGGACATTTGGTAGTGGGTATGTGCAAATAGCTCTTTCTAGTAAACCATTGTGTACAACGTCCACATCTACTCTTAAGCATCTATTTATTTTATTTTAAGCGCATAGAAGGTTGCCATCCTGAAGTTCATATGGATTTCATGCATATTGTGTGTACTGTGAAGCATAGTTTCTTTGGATAAACATCCCATTCTTGTGATAGTGATGCTTAAGAAAATGGAAAGAATAAAGAAAAGAAGAGGCTCCTTGATTCTTTGAAAGTTCTTTGGCAGAAATTCCATTTTGTTTAGTGTTCGAGGTGCAGACTTTTGTATCAACTTTTTGTTCTAATTATTTTGAAATTTGAACTGTCTTTTTGGTAAATCCAAAAATTCATGTACCCTCTTAGTCTGTTTCTTCCAAAAGTGAAGTCAACTTGCAGTTCTTTTCAGAAAGGACGTTTAGTTACTGTTGAAGATGTGCTTTATTATCGTGAATCTTTTTATATTGATGCAGTTGTAGAAAATGTTTAGTAAAATAGTTGAATTCTCATAAACCACTCTTCTGGCTTTAGGAGGTTGATCGTTTCAATGATTTGGACTGTCTTCTTCAAAAGGATGGCTTTAGAGGTGTTTACAAGGTATAATGAAACATTGTATTTGTGTAACTTATCCTAGTTGAGCAACTCGATCAATTTAACTGTTCCTTCCAGGCCCGTACGGGTGAAGCATATGATGGCTGCGCCATATTTTGGAAAGACACACTGTAAGGTTTCTGCATTCAAGAAATTCTAGATGTTTATCATCAAATTGTGTTTTCATGAATTTTCTTATTAGCAAATTTGTTGCTTTATTTTCTGTTATGAAATTGCTTTGGAATTATTTTATTGTCCTTGCTTGTAGGTTTGATATCCATTTCCTAGGTTTATTACAGAGAATGAAAATTATTGTAGTTCATTTGTTAGATTCAATTATCCAAAATAAATGTGATGAATCTAGTTAATTGTTTTAGTTACACATTTGAATTTTCCATTCCTATAGATTGGTCCATTTTCAGACTTTGGGTTCTTCCACCATGTTGTTATGGTGAAAGTTTTATGCTGAATTGCTTATTTCTTTCTTCTATTTTCATTTCACTATCCATATCCAAATTTTAGGAAGTCATATTCTTAATACAGATTTACCCTTTTGCATGAAGAAAATATAGAGTTCCAGATGTTTGGCCTCCGTGACAATTTTGCTCAACTTTGTGTTTTAAAGGTATGAAGGATGCTACTTTTTTTGCATATGACTATATTTTTTTTCCATATTTTACCTTTTACCTCCTCATGGCTGAAAGTTTAAATAGTTAAATATAAAAAAAAATCCAATACTGCATCAAACTATCAATGTGCCCTTGTTTTCTTTTGGCCAATTTTGTTGGTTGCTCTGATGTTCAAAACCAGAACTCAAGAATAAGACTTGCAAATTTTAGGCATACAGGATCTTATGCAAAGTAGGCTTTTGAACAATTAAGCAATGGTATCTGGGAATCCATTCAAGAGTCCATCTTTGTGATCCCATCTTAAAGTTCTTCAGGATATTAAACATTGCTATGAAACTTCAAAATCTCAAAGTATCATTTTGATGCTTCACTCTAGGTTGATATCATCCAAACTTTCAATGTTTATGTATAGTTATTCTTTGAAAAATTCATTTTTGTTTTAAAAAGAACTATCCTGCGTGACATTAAATTTCTAGTAAGTGAGACAAATATCATTTGGTACTTTTATGTGTGAAGATGTGAACTTCCTAATGATATTTGTAGCTTGCTGTAGTTTCCTTGGTTAGATACTGGCTGTCTGACTTGTTCTACTGTTAAAAGCTCTCCTGCTGTTGAGATTTTGTGAACGTTGTAAGCTTTATATTGCTCCATAGTTACATTAATGGTATATAGTGTATTTTAATTGAAAGATTTTTCAAAAAGAATAAGAGAGTGAACATTAGAGGATTCATAGGCATTGCATGACTTTAACCAGAGAATGTGTCTGAGCACAATTGCATCTGCATATTTCTTATCTTTATTCATTTTTTCCTTCATGACTTCATCCGTTATTTTAATGTCATTCCCCCTTCCCCCCTCCTTTCCGGATAATGCAGATGAATGAAAATCAATTGAAGTCTGACCTCTATATGAAATCATCAAAGTTCAAATGTGTTGCATTATATGTTGTTATGTCATCTTGAGTGTTGTGGATTTAAATATTTGAAATAGAACCAAACAAATAATAAAACAAGATGAAAATGAAAGATATTGAGTGTTTAGAACTTAAATGCATGAAATAGAAGCGAAACAATGATGAACAGTAAAGGGAAAAAAATTAAACATTTGATAACTTTGAGGAACTAATTATTATTAAAGCACTATTATTTTTCTTTCATTTTAAATGTGGGAAACTCTTTCCCCTCAACATATACATTTTCTAGTATGATCTATTAGCAAATTGATTCATAATTTGTGATTTTTATATTCTACACTTCTTGCACTCAATACTGATACTAAATAAACCCTTGGTATGCTGCTGCTTACACAAAAGTAGATCAGTTTGATCTTTACATTTTTTTCTTAAAGTTATTTTGTTCTTTGAGGACACATGGCTTAATTGTTGTGCTGTTTCTATTTGAGTAATAATATAAGTAATTTAGCTGTTGACAACATCAAAACATGTGTACAGGGCAACGGCAGTTACCCAAAGTCGAAGATTAATTGTTGGAAATGTACATGTTCTTTTCAATCCGAATCGCGGAGACATAAAGCTCGGCCAGGTATTCACTCTGCTGTGTTGCATTGTCCTATCTTTCTGAAGTGGTCAAGTTCTCTTTTGAAGAACTAGAATCTGAAGTGGCAATTAGTTTATGTATGATCTTCATGCATCTGATTGTATGCTTTTTATTTATTATTTTTTTGGGTTTTTGTTGTCTGAAGGATGGGTGTGGGGGTCTGGAGGGTCAGAGTTGGAGGGTTTGGAGTGCAAATAAAGGATAATGCAATC
This sequence comes from Garcia nutans, assembly GCA_947685225.1. Taxonomy (NCBI): domain Eukaryota; kingdom Viridiplantae; phylum Streptophyta; class Magnoliopsida; order Malpighiales; family Euphorbiaceae; genus Garcia; species Garcia nutans. The sequence continues at coordinate 52,517,126 of CANTUV010000011.1, forward strand.
TTGTTATTTTAATGTATATAAAGCTTTCTTTTTAATATTATCTGCATCTGTAACGTGTGAGCATGTTCTCCGTTCTAATTTAGGTTCGACTGTTTCTTGAGAGAGCTTACCAGTTATCAAAAGAATGGGGTGGCATCCCTGTTATTCTCGGTGGAGATATAAACAGCCTTCCGCAGGTGAGTTCTGATGATGCATTTATTAATAGGACAGTTGTAGATTAGATGCATGTTATGCTTTTGATTTCAAATCAACCTTGTAACTGTAGTTCTGTTTTTATCTCATGGCTAGAGTGCAATGTATCAATTTCTGGCCTCATCTGAGGTGAGTTTTGGTTATTGTATAACATCAAACTTATATATTTTGACTTTCATGAGCATTCTCTTTGATTTTCATGGCCTGAAGATTCCGCCTTTTTCATCTTTTACGCTGTTGGTTTGAACTTTTGGTAGTTGGACATCCTAGTCCACAACCGCAGAAACATTTCTGGGCAGTTTGAGCATCGACCTCTGCACAAATACTTCAGATTCCCGAACGAAAATGTTGAGAGGTTCTATTAAATTCTTACAAAGCATTTTTGAAGCATATTTTTCATGACAACATTGATGTGAAATGATTCACATGTAATTATCATTGTGTACTGATTTGTAGAGTTCAGTAATATATAACTGATGCCTTAGCCTAGTAATAAAGATTAGATTATCTAGGAGTAAATTTAGGTTCACTTTTAATGATGTCCCCTCCCCTAACTATCATAAAAAAGGGAAAAAAAGGGAAAAAAAAAAGCATCAATCATGAAGATTGGTGTGTTCTAACTTGAGGGGGAATGCGAGAGTTCCGCTGGTGAAAAATTAGAAATGAGGTCATCTTAAAAGGTCGCAGACAGGCGATGAAGTGAAAAATTATGGAGTCTATTAAGTCCCAAATGTTCATCTATGGTGTCCAATCTAGGATTGTTTGGTGCTATTTAACTGATTGGTTTATATAAATGCAGCAATAAAATGTCCACCTCAAGGAGATCAGTGCATATATGGAATGATGAAGAGTTAAGGCTTGCTACTGGTAGCAAAGGAGTTACTCATCTTCGTCACCAATTAAAACTTTATAGCGCATATTCTGGGATTCCCGTAAGAGTATTACTTGTGTAAACTTTTTGGGATTTTAGTTTTCTTAGAATGCTTAGATTTCCTACTTTATCAGGGATGTATAGTCAACTTGTTTTAGTAAAATAAATGGGTGCTGATGTCTAGCACATAAATTGTCGAGCTTGAACATATCGTAGAGTAAGTTTTGTGGGACTGAAGAATCAGCCAATGTAGGTGTAACCTGTTTCCATATTTATTTGTCTCAATGGAAGATTTTTCTTTTAAATTGTGAAAAATTATTGATGTGGTTTTGTCATATTCTGTCGAGAAATAACACCGTTAAATTCTTCAGGGTACTCATAGATCAAGAGACAATTGTGGAGAACCATTGGCAACATCATACCACTCCAAGTTTATGGGAACTGTTGATTATATTTGGTAGTATGATTGCACTATTAACAAGCAGAATGTTTATTATTTATATAAAAGTCTTGAGAGTCTGATTTCATTTAATTGTCACAGGTACACGGCAGGTCTACTTCCTGTGCGAGTTCTAGAAACAATACCTATTGATATTTTGAGAAGAAATGCAGGGCTTCCTAATGAGGTGCCTTCATTTTGCAAATGGATGTTTGATTTTTTACATTCTATCGAAGTGATTTTTCTAATGTTTTGTATTCTTTTGGTGATTGCGTGATATTCATTACTGTTTTCCCCCTTGGGGGTGGCGAACACCCATTTCAAAGTGACCCAAACTCTTGCAGCATGCTGCTGCTGATAATGATGATGAAGAGATGCATGATAATGCCAAATACTTAAAAGCTGATAACTTGTCAACCAGATATGCTTATTCATTTATGCAGCCTGCATAAATGAAGGCATGTCTTCGAATGTGGTCATCATTAATCATCTTCTATTCTTAAAATATTGAACTCAATGCTACATTATCTTGCTACATTTCCTATTCTTTGCATTCATCAAAACACTTTTTTGTCCGTCATTTTGCAGAAATGGGGAAGTGATCATCTTGCTCTTGTATGTGAGCTAGCCTTTGCAGATGAGGACAATAGAACCTGAGAAGCTTCACATAAAATCCAAATCCCTTGCAGACTTCAGGCATCACGGGATGCTTTGCTTCCTCCGAGCAATATGCATCATTCACCAACAAGTGGTATTGCTGGAGTTCCAAATATTCTGTGGAGCAGCTAGGCAGATGTGGATCAAGTGTCTCCTTGGAAGAAAAAGGTTTTCTCGTACAAATAAAATTGTTACTCTTATATTGGAAGCGCATCCAAAATTTACTAAGTTATAATAATGTTATTTTAGGTAAGGAGCCTATAATAATTTGACATTGGGTTTGCAATATATACAGTCTCATTCCTGAATAACTCTTAATTATCCATCTTCCTTCTTCAGGATCTGATGCACTTTTGACATTTATAGTTTTTTGGTATATGTTCATATCACATATATATGTTAGACAATCAATAAGAATAATCATGTTATTGGTCTGTGTCGGCAAGATCATTCATTTCAGTGAGTTGGGAGTTAGCATTGAAGCAGAAAGATAAGAGTTGGCTCCTGTAGGTCATAGAGTGGTACAGGAAGGGGCTGCCTCGTTAAAACCATCATTAATAAATGTGAGCTGCTGATGATTTTTACACCTTACCCTCTTTTAATTATGTAGTATTCAGTAGTGTCATATAATTTCTTTCCGCTTCATATAATCATCATATGGAAAAGTCAGACATAGAAGATGAGAGAAAATTCAAGTTTAGATTTTTCTGAGGATGTCCCAAAAATCAAATTGCCTTTTGGTTGAAGAAAAGTGGGGCAAAAGGGAATTATGTGGTTGGATGAGGAAAAGCAGATAGATCCCTCTAAAAAGTCAAATATTGTGTTTTGCAGGAGCTATTTATCTTCATCAGCGGCATGAAACGGAAGGTTTTTTATAAAGGTTTAATACTATACTATTTGACTGATATAATCAATGAATTGATTTTTTTTTTAAATTAAACTAATTAACTAATATTTAATTTTTCGTCTAAAATCTTGTAAATTTTCTTTAATTAAAAACTCTTGTCATCATCATTAACAACTCTCTTTTCTCAATCTTACAATTTTACATTTTTTTAAGAGCCTATAGACTTTTTTTTTGTTTATTTTCCCACTTATCGGTTGTCTTCTATCTGAGATGATTATTATTGTTCTGCGAGCTGGCCAACTGGTATGCTAAGCAACTTTGCAAAATGGCCATTAAAGCAATGGTTTTGGTAGGTGGCCATTAGAGCAGAAGCATCTTTTAGAAAATAAGAAGAAAGTGTGATTTTGTTTATGGATTTTCAATTACTCATAATTCCTTGTGCTTCGTGCTAAATTTGCAGGAATTTGGATCTAAGCTATAATTTGAAATTAAATTGACTAACTTAATATCTGTAAATATATAATTTGATCAAAGTAATAGAATTATACATAACAAATTAAATATCAGAAACTATTTTAAAGTTTTTTTTTTAAAAAACAGACATATATAATAATGTTTTTTCAACGTCGAACCGTCGGGAAATGAAATGAAAGTTAATAATTGATTTTTTTTATTGGAAGTTAATAATTGATTTAAATGTGAGCCGCATATAATTGTAAAAATTCACCAGTTAAAAGAAAAACTTCACCTTGACTATTCCATTATATATATATATATATATATATAATAACAAAATGTAGAAATAAGACTACTTCTTTATTAGGGAAGAGACTTCAATGTTTTTGGCCAATTACTTCGTTATTAGGGAAGAGACTTAAATGTTTTTGGCCAATATAATAGGGTCATAAAATTAATATCTTAAATTTATATAAAAAAATGAATTTTTAAATTTAATTTTAGACCATTAAAATTATTTTCTTGATATAGGACATAAATTGGATGGGGAGGAGACTTTGACTTCAAAGCTCAAAGTAGTTACCATTTAGAGATTTTTGGATTTTCTTATGTTGTATTTGGTATGGTCTTTATTTTTTATTTTTATTTTTTTAGAAACAAAATATAAAACGTATTTAATAATAATGTTAAATTTTAAAATTTTTCTAATTAAATAATTATTTTTTACTTTAAATACAGAATTTATAAAATAAAATTTTAATTTTAAAAAGATATTTTATATCAATAATGTTTTAATATAAATTATTTTATATCAATAAAACTCTTTTTTATTCTAAAAAGTCAGTTTTTACTGTTTATTATTTTAATAATTATAGTACAGTTTTTAAAAATTATAAAATAAAAATAGTTTTAAATTTTTTTAAAAAATAAAAAACTAAAAATCTATAATTTAAATGAACACATCCTTAGTTTGTTGGCATTTGTTTTGTGGTTTATTATTTTTCTTGCGCAGTACAAACACAAACTCATTTGCAATTCCCCATTTCACAATGCAAATTCTATTCTGAAAACCCAAGAACTATTTTGATCTCCAACTGGATTATTTTTCTCTCACTAAATCATGAAATTTTTTTTTTGTAAATTTCTTTTGCTGTAAATTTCATTATTTTAGTGCGAATAATTTTCATTTTTTTAATTGACGAATACAGTAATTAATGTGATACGTAATCTTAAAGTAAATTCACTAATATTTGTATCAAATATTTATACTAATTCTAATTTTTTTTAAAGTATGGATGTAAACTTTTTTTAGGGAACTGCTATTTGTATAAATTTTATGCGTACAAAACGTACAAATCATAGATAAAATTACATGGATGTCCTTTCGTTAAAAAAATCTGCAAATTACTAAAGTTTGAAATTATAATTTTTGAAATTTATAATTAATTAAATACTTATCATATTCCCTCAACATTGGACCTTGTGCCATCAGTCATTTCTCTTTCCAATAAAATTGAGCAACCCAAACATCAATTCAAATAATTTTTTTTGTGTTATCTCCCTTCATGTACATTTTTTTTTATCTCCTTTCTAATAATTCTTACCTATCTATAAATTTATTATTTTCCTATCTTCTGTTTTCCCTCTGGTTTATCTCTCTCTATTCCTATTCATAGCCGCTCTTTCTTGGTTTAGTTCTTGACTTTTCTTTTCTTTTTGTATCTCTGTAGTATATATACAATAATTTTGTAGTTTTTCTTTACATAATCCTCAGATTTGGTCTTAAAATGACCTCTTTTTTGTATCTTTGTAGTATATATACAATACTTTTATGGTTTTGTATCTTCTGTTTTCTCTTCGGTCTTGAGTCTGGTGGTTGTTAATCCTTTTCAAGACGGGTATACTAATCCAATCCTCTTATGGCTTCAGAAAAAGATTTGGTTCAGAGATTATCAAATTATTTCCGTCCACAATTTAGCCTCTTTCTTTGCTTGATTTACTTTGCTGCTATGCCACTTCTCAATGATTAGTTAGCACCTCATTTTCTCCTGTGTTGTGATAGTATTTTGGCTGTTGGTTTTGCTTTTCTCATATGTATTAGATCTTGTTAGAGAGACTATTGCATTTAGTTAGTAGTTTCTAAGTGTTTTGTCTCTCTTTTAGGTTGTAATTATCCATTTTTAATGAATCTCTGTTACGACTGATTAAAAAAATTTATTCTTTTCCCTTCTATTTATTGTCATTGTTTATCCTTCACATTAACGTTAAACAAGACATACATCAATTCAATTTTTTTTAGTTTTTTCCCCTTAATTTTTATTCAAAGGGAAGTTTGTATAAGTCTTACTCTCAAAGGATATTTTGAAAGTTTTCAATTGTTTGATACATACAAGCTGTGAAAAGATTTTCAGGTCATTTGAGCATGGAGATTTGAGTTCTTGTTTGTCTCAGAATCGTATTCCATTTGAAGAGAGAAAAATGTTAATTCCTTTAAGCTCCCAAGATGTGAATGGAGCAAATGTTTTGGGTAATGTAGTTTATTTTTTGTTCTTGAATTTGGATGATGTTACTCCTGCTTTGATATATTCTTGAAATTATTTCGAAATGAAAATATCTAAAGATTAATAATGTTTTATCATGTTCTGAGAATAATTTTATAGTTACTCTATTTTAAGAATTTGTCATCTTTATGTTATACATTTTGTTTTTATATAAATACCTAATATTATTGATTTTCATAAGTTTTTTTTTTGTTTATAGTCAAGAGGTTTTTTTTAAAACAAAATGTTTATAGTCTGATGTTGGTTCTTGCAGTTTTAATATTATTTTGCATCATATATCTGTGTTTCTTTTTCTTTTTTTCACTTGTTTTGTTTGCTTGCTTCAAGCATAGCATCTTCCTTATAAATCATAACAATACTTCTCATCTAGAAGAAAACATCACAATACTTCATAATAGAAGAAGATAAAACATCACTGGATACCATACTGGAAGAAAATGAAGTAACACATCCTAGGACATCACAAAATCACTACTAATACCACATTTAATAAAAACAAGAATCATCACCCAAAAACATTCAATTATCTCTAAAATATGGCTTGCCGACTTCATATCTCAATAGAGACATTATTAGTAGAAGCTGAATTGTTTGAAGAAAATGAAGATAATGAGTCATCCGAAATGTTAATCACATTGTTAAGCATGGCTGGAGGGGTGGCTTTTAGTGGAATCTCTAGAAATAAATCATAGATCTTCATGAGAGGATAGTCATTTAGCAAGACACGTCCAACATAATCATGAGAAATGTCTTTCATAATCCTATTCATAAACTCAGTCGCTTCATCTTTTAGTCCATTAAAATTGTCTCTGCTTGAATTGTATAATGTTTCTAATGTTGCTGGTGAGGCTGGAAGGAGAGCATTAATCCTATTCCTATTATTTCTGTTTTCTGGAGTTCTGTCTATGCTGCAAGAATTTGATTGTACTGAAGAAAAAATAAGGTTATTAGTTTCTCCAGTAATATGTGCTCTATATATATAGTGAGAAAACTTAATGTAATTGAAATAGAAGTCTCAACCTCCTATTGCTGTGAATATAGTTTCTACAATCCTCTGGTAAACATTCCATTTTCTCTGGCCCTCCTAGTTGGACTTCAAGAAGTTTAATGCTTTTACAAATTCTAAGTTCGGCCCTATCATTTGCCTCAGGGCTCCTCTTTAGATTATTTTCCATATTCCTATATCCAGCCATAAGTCTGGACATATCTGGATCCAACGGGTGGGAATGATCTTGTATTACTTTGGTTACATGCCACATCCCATCATCATCAATGGCAGCATTAACTCTAGTTGGACAACTTATCCCCTTGCAATATGAGTATATATAATTTATTTATATATTTCAGAGTTTTTTATTATATAGAGATAATATAATTGATGAATGCAAGAACTACGTAAAAATATATATCTGTAATTGGACCTATTTTCACATCCAAATTTTCATCAATCTCCATCTCATCATCTTCTTCGATTAAACCTTCTTGAAGTCCATCATCATCTTGGAATTGCAAAACATTTTCATGACATGTTTCTTCATAGTCCTCAAAAATATCTTCACCATATTGATCTTCATTATTGTATCCATTTGAGATATTATCGGAATAATCATTTTCAAATGGACTATCAATGGATACATTCTCGTTTTCTCCATTTTCATCCAATAGACTATTATTATCGGATAAACCAAAAATCTCATACAATATTTTTCTTAGATTATCATTGTGATTTACTGGATGATTATTACTAGATTACTATCCTTGTTCTCTTCCATGCTCCATGTCAAACAATTGAAGGAAATGTATCTTAAGCAAACAATTAACATAATACATGGCCATCTCACTAATTTTTTTTTTCCATTTTTAATGTGTGAATAGGAGGGAAAGATCACAATTCAATTTTTAAAGCATTCGAAAAGATTGAAAAATTAGAAAACATACAGTAAGAATGCAATAATTATCCACTCATTTACTAAAAAAATTGAAAATATGCAATAATTAACTTTACATATAGTAATTAGCAGACCTGAAAAATAGACAGTAGTTAAAAACTAATTAGAGGGAAAACTGATAAAATACAAAAAACACAAAAAAAATTATTTAGGGTAATTTAAAATTTCACGTGATTTATATAAAATTTATACATAAAAATTTGTACAAAAATCTTTATCCTGTTTTTTAATATGTATTAATATGACAACGTATGATCGTTGAAGTATTAAGGAATTTGACCAATTAAACAAAAATAATAAATTGTGAAGGAATAATATGAAATGATAGCAACAATTAATAGTTATTAATTATAATAAGGCAATACTTGGAAAACAAGAGAAGTCAGCCGCCAAAATCATTATTTATTGATTCATAATTTCATTGAAAACTAGTATTGTTTGGTTGGAAGTTGGAAAATGTCATTTTCAGCAAGGGTGCATCATATTCATGCATGCTCTCTACGCAATTTCTGAGAACCAAAAGCCCAAGACAAATACATAAATATTGGAGCCTGCTATTGGCTATTGCCACTCCACTTTTAACTCTTCTGGCACTCTTCTTCTTTTCTTTTTCTTTTTTTTTTTCCCTATAAGATATATTAGTATATACAATTATTTTCAGTTACATATTCCGCAAAATTCATTTATTAAATTTATAGTAACTTAGACGATTTCTATAAGTCTAATTTGTAATAATACTTACAATTTTTAAGTAATTTGCTGAATATTTTCACTCACATTAAGGAAAACCAAGTATTTTGGAGCTATTAAATTTATTTTTGCCCTACCTATTTAATTCATAATTAACTTTTATTTGCTCGAAATGAGTCTGGGAAGAATGAAGTGGAGTGTAAATAGTGAGTTCCAAAAAAAAAATTTTGTGGTGATTCATTTTTATTTTTTTCCTCCCAGTTACCAACAAAACCAACCATGGCGGAAAATCCGCTATTATAAATCATCAGAAAAGAACAAAAGATAGAGACAGCCAAAAATAAAAGAAAAAGGATGCCATGCCACCTTCCAAGATCTTTCCACACCAACATCACTTTAGACTTCAAATCCTTTGTATATGTAATATATGAATATTCCATTATAATTTTCATATATCAATAACAATAAAAAAAAATTGCTACACTATTTCAAGCAAAGCTAATAAAGTTTTTGAATATATAATATATAATATAATAAATACTCTCTCTGTCCAACTAATTTATTTTTATTTATTTTAAATTATAATTTACTTACTATTTTAATAAATTAATTAACATATTAAATTTTTATAATACTTCTATTTAATATTATTTATTAAATATATTTTATAATAAAATAATAATATAATAAAAAAATATAAATAAATTTATATTTTTAATAAAAATAATTAATTTTTTTAATTTTTATAAAATAAAAAATAAATCTATTTTTACAAGACCGAAAGAATAAATTAAAAAGAGGTTAGAGTTTTGAAAAATCTTGGATGGTCTTGCAAAACCCTCACAAAAACCAAGAAGTCTCCTCTCTCTCCCCTAACAAGATAAAATAATTAATCAAAATCGGAAATACAATTTAGGTCTTATTTGGTTTAACATTTTCATGCAGCTGATAGCTGGTAGCTGTTGCGGATAGCTGTTAACTGATGAATAATGAGCATTTGGTAAAAATATAGTAAGTTGTTATTGTTATTGTGTAAAATGACCAATAAGGGTATTAATATTAAAGGTTACAGATATTAATATTATTTAATAATTCAAGGTTAATATTGTCAAATAAAAAAACTATCAGCAGCTGTTTAAAAAAAACTAGGAAGAGGAGCTTTTTCAAACAGAACAGCTGCTGTTTGAGCCTTCAAACAGCTAATAGCTGCTGATAAAAAAGTTAACCAAACACCTATTCTTTAGCTGATTGACTTGAAACAGCTATCAGCTGTTTCAATCAGCTAAACCAAACACCCCCTTAATCTTTTTAGTTGTGAAATCTTTTAATAAACATAGATACAAATTAGTTAAAATTCCTAATTGAAAAATACTTAAAATAACTTATATAATTCCTAACTGCAAAATTTATAGGCATGTAAAATTGAGATTTTCCTCAACAAAAGCAAGAGTCTCAAGTTCAATATTGGGGAGATCCATTACCCCATCCATAGGAAAATCCACCATTTCACTACTTTCAACCATGGAAAAATCTTCTCCAAACTGCCCAAAATCAGTCCCAAACAGCGAGTAATAGTCAGCACCCAGCAAGTCTTGACTAACAGAAGGTGATAGTATTGACTCTTCCCATAACTCAGATATTGATTGCCTTTCTTCATAACTATCTTCTACCATTTCTCTTGTAATCCATTCTTTTACTGTCATTTCCACTTTCCCTCCTTTTTTTTCTTCTTTAATTGAACTTTCAACTCCATTACTATGCAAAGTTGTAGTAGAGACATCAAGCACAGAAGATGGCGATGGATGAGAAAGCAAGTTATTAGATTCTTCTGTTGTAACTTTTGAAACAACTAAAGAATTATCAAGTTTCTCCATTGCCAATTTACTCTCAAACTCCTCTTTCTTTTTTCTATAAGCTGCAGCAGCTTCCTCTGCTGTACTGTAAGTTCCAAGCCATACACGAACTTTTCGAAACGGATCTCTGATCTCTGCTGAATATTTTCCCCAGGGCCTTCTCCGAACGCCTTTATAACTCGAAGACAGTATTCGAGTTTTCTTATTCTTACGCAACTTAATATTAGTTCTGATTTTGCCTCCATCATCATTGTCCTGTGCAGAAGTCTCGTTGCTTGATTGATATGGCAAAATTGACAGATTAATTTCTTTCACAAATCGCTTAGCACCCATCAATGGGCTGCTACGACCAATACGTCCAGCTTCTTCTTCATCGCTTGAAGAGTAGTCAGTTGCCTCAGGATCATAGCACATTATGCGGACTGTCCTTGTGGCCATCAAATTGTTCTTTAGTTTGTCAGATTTCTTCTCCTCCTCTTTGTCAAAACTCAAATTTTCATCCAAAGTTGGCTTTTTAAGGCCTGGCATCATGTGAAATTGAAATTTATCTCAGAAATGGAAATTTACAAGAAATACGAAAATTTGGGAATGGAATTATTTTTTATAAAAAAAAAAGGAAAGCAAATCTTTGACAAACTTGATTACCAAAAAAAAACCCACAAATCAAAACTCTTGAACCCCTAAAAACCCAAAATTGAAAATAATAGATACTTTCCCAAACAATCTTCAAAGCTTTCTACCCCCAAGAACAATTCCTGCACAAGAACCATTAGCCAAAATTAGAGGTTCATGTATAAATTGATGTTCCAAACGCTGGATGAGAAAATTTTAAAATTAAGAGCAATAGAAAACGAAAACCAACGTACCTCTTTGGCCTTAACTGTATAAAAATGATCAACAAAGTTTGTTTCTTGCCACTCTGAAGGGGACAGGATTGCTTGCAAGAGATCAAAAAGAGGTAAAAAATAATGCAGGGGGAGTGAAGAGAGACCCAGAGCTTCTTTGGAGCTCTAGTCAACGGACCAAACCCAGACGACATAAATTCTCTGTTTCTTTCTGAGAGAAAATCTGAAATAAACAGCAAAAGTTACCAAACAACAAAATTAAACTGAAAATCCTAATAATAGCATAAGAATCAGAAGAATTAATAGATACTTGATTAGAAAATTCGTTTCTTGAAAAATTAAATCAAGAAACATAATATCATGAAATCAAGCAAAAAATGGTAATTGCATTTAAAATAGATATCAAAATTGAAAATTGTTTCTTACCAAATAACAGAATCTCTTTGTTTCTCGAGCTCTGCTTCTCCCACTCGGTCTCTCTGTCTCTGTCTCTCTTTGTATGGTACTCAGTACAGAGGCTCTGCCCTGCTCTGTTTCTGCAGAGAGAGAGAGAGAAAGTGGAAACCGAACTGAAACAAGAACACTTGGTATGGGGCCTTTTGAATCCCCGTGTAAGGCAAACAGGACCACCTCACCTTCCAATTACAACTTGTTCCTTTACTCTTGATAAATATTAACTTTTTTTTGGAAATAAATATACATTACCAATAAGTATTACCATTTTTGAAATAAATATTACCATTCTTTTGAATAATAATAAAGTCGAAAATTTAAAAAAGGAAAAAAGAAAAAAAAAAGAAAAAAGAAACTGTGAGAATGGAGTTGTGCTGCCATAATATGCTAAATGACAAGTTTTTATTTAACATGTGTATATTTTTTAGGAAAATTTAAATGTTGAGACTAAGTTATAATAATATTATATTTAAAATTATGCTTAAATAATATTAAAATATATATTTTTTAAATTTACTATTATAAATTGATATTAAAATATTTCTCGATTAGATAATTATTGTATATAAATATTTTATTTTTTAATATTAAAAAATATATTTTTTAGTTTATATAAATTTAATTAATTGAAATTATTATAATTTTATTTATAATAATTTTTATTCAAAATAATATATTTCTTAACATAATTTTAGATAAAAATATTTAGAATTAAAAATTTTTGCTTATTGAACTATTATTTATATTTATAGGAATATTTTTTATTTTGATAATAAATTTTACAAATGGGTTTATATATATAATGAGCAATTTTTTAAAATTTTAAATGATTATTAAAAATAAAAATTTAATAAAATATTAAGATAAAATTATAATTATTGATAAAACTAAAAGGATAAATATCCAAATTGAATATTTAGTTTAAAAAATTAAAAATTTGAAATATGATAAATAATAAATTTTATGAAATTAAGATAATGAAAAAGAGAAAAAAATGAAAGAATATAGCAGAAGAAAAAGGTATAGAACTATTGAAGGTAATTTTTTTTAAAAAAAATTAAGTTTAATAATTTTATAAAATTCATTTGTAAATTTTATCTATTTTAATAAAATTTAATTTACACTAATTAAATTTTATAGATTTGAATTCATAAATTTTAAATAAATAAGAGATTTCATTCTAAATAAAGAATTCTTAAAATTTAAATGAATTTCACAAAATTTTACGGAATTTATAGTTTCTAACGGAGAAATTTAGAAGATATCAAAGTGCAATTAAGAAATTTTTCCTAAATACAAATTAAGTTTCTTTTTTTAATATTGGTGAGAATTTAATATAAGTGACATTTGAATCATGATTTTTTTACCCAATATATTATTTTACTTTACGTATTTAGACTAAAACACTAATTTATAATAAATAGAAAGTTACTGACATGTACTGTTACATTAGCGATGAAACCGTTTTTAAAAATAATTATTAGTTTGAATATATCTATTTAAAAAAATTATCTTTTTCAAATGCTTAAAAAAGTGTTACTAACATTTTAAAAATATACAATATAATTTTTTTTGCATTTTACATATTCTAATATTTACTCATACTTCCTTTTTTTCCATTTAATTAATTTAAATATATATATATATATTAAAATTTTGATAGAAGTCATATTTTTACATATATTTGTCATTTACCTTATATTGCACGTTTTATAATCAATTGAGCTTGACGAAAATTATTTTATGCGACTGAAGTGGAATGAATAATTTGTCCTGTATAAAAAAAACAAGAAGTGTTAACCCATTAATAAGTACATGGTTAACTCATGATTTTACTGGTTTTGATTATCTTCGTTAGTATGCAGATTGAATCCCATCTTACTATAACAAAAAAAAAAAAAAAAACAAGAAGTGTTAAGCGTTATAAATTTTAAATTAAGTTTTAAAACTCCATTATATATATAAATTAGAATAAGATTGTTGCATGTATTTTTATTTAATATATTTATTAATTTTAAATCTCAAATAATTTTTTTTTTAAATTTTGCAGGTTTCGACAATAATTTTAAGCAAATAAAATCAAAATTAAATTATAAAAATTATAAAATTAAATCTAAATAAAATTTACCTAATAGTAATTTAAAAATAAATCTAACCAAAAAATTAAATAACATAAATTAAAAATAAAATATAATCAAATAATAAACCTAAACAAAAATTAAAATAAAATAATTTATATAATTATAATTATAATAAACCTAACAAAAAATTAAATTATAGAAATTAAAAAATCTTAACATAAATTAAAATAAAAATATAATTTACCAAAATCAAATAAAAATTATTAATTTAAAAAACTTGAAAATGAGCTAAAAATATCATAAAAATAAATAACAAAAAAATAATAAAAAAAATTAAATTGAACAACATAACAAATTATTAAATAAATAATCAAATAAACAAAAAATACTAAATTAAATTACATCGAATAGTAACCAATGGCAAAGAAAATTCATGAAAGAGAGTGAAGAACGACAATATTCTCCGTTATAATTACAAATATAATAATCAAACGAAAATAAACAAAAAAAATAAATAATACATCAAATAATATATAGGAAAAACATTAAAAAGAAAAGAAAAAATATAAAAAAAATATGATACATTAGGTAGGTAACACATCAATTGAATAATAATATAATAATTGAATAATAGTATTGTAATTTTAAAACTGAATAATATTATAAGAGAAAAAGATAATAGTGTAATAGTTATAACTTTTTATATTTATATATATAAAGAGATAACTAATTATTATCAATATAAAATAGAATATTATAATCATAACTCTTCAAATAAATATAATTATTATTAATGTTAAATAAAATATTATAATTTTATTTAAACTCTTCAAATATAGATCATAACATAATATTCTATTTATATTTTAACTTTTAAATAAATATCAAATAAATATTTTATTATATATTAAATAATAAATTTAATTTAAAATATTTAAAAAAATTTAACATCGAATTTCAGCGTTTATTTTTAAAATAATCACGTTTTATTATAATGATTATATAAATATATATTTATACATGGTTTTTTTTTTTTTTTTGTAAGGTCCTAAACATGAAATGATTGTCAATAATAAAGGGGAAGTCAAATTCTCATAAAACTACCAATATATATATATATATATCGTGGAAGCACTGTTCTTTATATTTACTTCATTTTTTCCCATTTTTTATAAAAGTCTTATTTTTTTATATATTTATTATTTATTATGTATTTGATATCTTATAATTTATGAAGCATTGATATTTCAAATAAAATAAAATATATTTAGTTTTCTAATATATATAGATACATAATTAATATGTGTCGGATATAACTCTATTTTTTAGATAGAAAGAATACGGATAAGATATAGTATGATACTAATAAACATATTATAAGACACTTTAAAATATTTTTAGACATATTTTATTATAAAATTTCATTTACATAACATATATTGGTAAACTACTTGTTAGATAACTATAGTTAATCTTGATTATAAAATTTCTCTTTTTGCCACAAAAATTTATTTTTTATTTGTATAAATCATATTTATATACAAATGATCTAATATAAATTTATTTTGAATATGTTTATTTCTCGTTGTATAGACACGCAAAGATAGACACGTGTATATTCCACCAATATAGTATTTTTATTTTTTAAAAATTATTGTAACAATATATTCGTATAGTATTATATTTATATCATGTTCTGTACCATGCTTCATAAGTTATAATCAATTGAGTTTGAAGAAAATTATTTTCCGTACCTTAAGTAGAATGAATAAATATTTTTGTATAAAAAACAAAATAAGTGTCACCAATTATAAATTATAAATTAATTTTTTAAAATTGCATTATATATATAATTTTTTAAACATTAAAATTTTATTATAGATGGGATTCAAATTTTGATGTTTATTTTTCAAAATAAATTTATTTTATTATTAAATTAAGAACATAAATATTGTTGTATAATAAAGATGGATTCATGTATATTGTTTTATAAAATAATATAAATTCATATATGGTAATTGTTTTATTTTGCAATAAATTCCAAATATAAAATAATTGTCAAATATCAATACTAAGGGGCAAAAGTCAAATTCTCATAAAACTACTAAATATTATATTATTGGAAGCATTATTTTATACTATTTGCCATTTTGGGGTTGTCTACTTGTCTTCCAATGAGGGGGTAAGATTTGTTGCCTCATTCTCTCTACACTTCTAAGAAAGCCAATTATCTAATCATTTTCTGATATTTAACTTAATTAATTAATGATATCTATTGAATTCTATAAAATTACAATACTAGTGATTAAGTTATTTTACATTGTAAAATAAATTTATTATAAATCCAATATATTTAATCTTAGAGTTCAGAAATTTTAATAATATCAAAATTTAATTTAATTCAATCAAAAAAATTTATATTATGTTATTATTAACAATCAAACATTTTAACTTATTAAATTATAGTAATTGCTCTTTTAAATTATTTTTATTCTTTTACTACAAGGATCTCAAATTCTAAATTTCTAAATATAAAGAAATTATTAATACCTTTCTCTTTTCTTTCATTTAGTTTTCTTTTTCTTTTCTTCTTTTTAAAGATTTCAAAAAGGGTTAAAGCAAAGATGATTTGAATAACCAGAATTATGCTAATTGTTCTATAGTCTTTAATTGCATTGTTCCATTACTGTTTTAGAAGTAGAGACCACTCTTGAGTGCAATTGCAGAAATTAAGTAAGAAGGAAATTAAAGAAAAACATCATCGTTAACTTTTACATGTATTATCTATGGATTCTAATTTTTTTTATTTTTTCGGATTATATTTTATTTTTATTTCTTATTTTATTTATCCTAAGAACTTTTTTCATGGTAAAAGTATAATTGATGAGTAATTTACTAATATCAGTTAATAAATTACAAAAAAAAAATGAATTTGCTTTTCAAATATTACTCTACTTACATATAAAATTTGAAAATTTATAAATACAAAAATGAGTATTTTAAGTATTAGAGAAATATTTATTTAGATCGATTGCATATGCATTCTATCAATAAAATTATTTATTTATTATTGGGTATTTATTTTTTTTAATTGATCGGATGCATATATATTCGGTCTAAATAAAAATTTTAAAGATATTATATTTTATGTTACTTTTTTTTAAGAATATTTTATAATTTATAATTTTTTAAATTTAATAGAAAATATATTATATTTATATTTCATTAAATAGATGTATACTTCTTGAAGTGAATATTTATAAAATTAAATATATATTTTAAAGAAAATATTTTTAAAAATATTTTTATTTTATTATACAAAGTCAACAAAAAATAAACAAAACTGGACAGCATTTTGAGGCCCATGGACACGTTTCTGTCATGGTCGCCTTATGGACTAGAGTTCAGTTTGAATGCTTTGACTGTAGGCCCATAAGGACTAAAATTGACCTCCAATAGTTTGAGGACGCGTGTCACGAGTTCTCGTACTTTTCCTACCACTAATAAAATTATTTATTTTTCTTATTATCTGTCTTTGAAGATATTTTTATTGACTAGATATATTGGGTATTGGTAAAAAAATTTTGTAATTATTTTTTTATGATTTCAACACCTGTTGTTTAATTTTTTTTTACTATTTTTCTTCACCAACCAAAAAAATGAATATGAAAGAAAAAATATAAATTTTATCTCTTCCATCTCTTTTATTTGAACAATAATAAGAGAAAATAAAAGCAAGAAAAAAAATAAAAATAACTTACTCAAATTTTCCTCCAATCCTTTAAAACCTTTCCTACAATTTAAAGAAAAAAAATGAATTTTTTTTTTAAAAAAAAAGTCACAGTTTAGAGATTTAAAATCTTTTAACAATGTAATTAGAACAATGAAGATATAATAGTAAAAATAAACTGTATAAACTTTATTCTCTTCTATATTTTAGTTAGATAGTCAAATAAAGACAGCCATCGCCCTGATCGAGCGGCGAAACCAGACAATACCTGATCGAGCTACCGACCGAGGAGCAGCCATCGCCCACCAGTCCCCCTAAATAAATGTAATTTATTATATTATTTTAAGTAATATTAATACATAAAATGATTTATAGAATTTATTGATCTTTTCACCTAATTATTCATATTTAATGGATTATGATAATTTAAATAAAAGCACTAATCACAGCAATATGATTATAGTGTAAATGTTTGGAAAAATTAAACGCTTTGGAGTTGACACCACTACTGATATTGTGTTATGTTTATAGGTCCCACCATCCACTGCAGATCAACGGCTCACATCAACGCAATGATTCCTCACATTACTGTTTTGGATATGATCGGACACTGTAACCACCATTGACCTTAATCATTCCAAGGAATCACATCTTGTGTCTTGTGAACCCCACTTCAGCTTTTGGTTGGTTGGCATTGGAGGCGGAGAACCTCTGTTTAGGCAATCTAAATGTGCTTTTGTTAAATATAATAATAATGCAATAATACATTTCATCTTTTTAATTAAAATTTTATATTTTGAAAAATATGTTAATGTAATAAATAATAAATTTTTCTTCTACATTTCAAAATTAAAAACCAAAAATTAATAATAGTCATCAATTTAAACGAGTCCTTGAAAATTTTAATAATTTGATATATGAATAGCTTGTTTGAAACGAACCAATGAATAAATTTTATAAATTTAATTCAAATTTATATTTTAAAAAAATATTTTCAAATATTTTAAAAATATATTTATTTTTCGAAATGTGTCTTGGCTAGCATTGTTTCCCCTTGGATGTTTTCCTTAGTCTCTTATTGAGGAAGACATTTCGAAAGAGTTTATTGCAACCACATTTATCCAACTCAATTGTATTGACATATCAAAACTTCTTTTTCAGTGGTCCCTGAATGAGAGACTATTTAAGCTATTCCATTTCCTCATCCATCATTGTATTATTATATGAGGACGAACGAGATCTGCAGATTGAGGATAGTTTTTTTGTAGGCCTTACTGTTGCTTATTTACGATTGTATATCTGTAAGAGGGTAAAGTTTTTATGCTTTAAGACATTGTTATCTAAGGTGAAGTTGGCTTGCATATGTATTGTTTTGTGCCATTTGAGTTTAAGGCATTCTTTATTAATTTCCCCTTGTTTTGATATTATCTCTTTATTGACCCAAAAAAAAAAAAAAACACTCTCTTTACTATAATTTATAAATCTCTCTCTCCTCTTAGTACCCCTCTTTCTCTAACATTTTCTTTTGCCAAGTAATTTTTATTATAATTTATAAATTAAACATTAAGTACTATTTATAACATTTTAATAATTATTTGTTACTAATATAGTTATTTATATGTATATAATTTTTTATTTGAAAAAATATATTTTATTAATAATACTTTTTTATAAGGATAGCATAAGCTAAATCTCAATCAGTTATGAGCGAAAAAACTCAAACTATAATATTTTCTCACAAATTGTTTGGATCCCCGCATGCTGAATCAACCCTTTTAAATAAAAAATTAAAAAATAAAATAGTAATTAATATCCGCTGTGAGTCAAATTAAAAGTTTCAATTTCGTAGATATTTAACTGTAAATTATCTTAATTACTCTGATAGCAAAATTGCTATTAATAATTTTTTTTTAAAATTAAGTTCATATAAATTATAATGATAATGAATAATTATTAAAATATAATAAATAATATTTATAGAAATTATCATATTATTGTTTAGAATAAACAATAATTGTGCGATAAAATAATTTATTATAATTTTTAGCTAGCAAGTTTTTTTCATTCTTACCATTTTTTTTGGGTACATTCATTCTTACCATTTTAATTTTTATCCCATATTTAAAAAAATTAAAATATCTAAAATATGAAAGAATATATTAAAAAATATATATTTTTTCATTTATCATTTAATAGTTCTAACAATAACTAGCAAAATTTTATCAAAGTAATTTTTTTTTCTGTATCAGCTATTAAATAATGGCTCCCATTTTTCAGACTTTCAAAGCCGTCGGCATTAACTAAACTAAATAGATCGACCTAAGCCATAACAAAGCTATAGAGTTGAATTATGTACATACATAAGAAATCATATCTTCATTGACTTTAAAATATCAAGTAATAAATACAGTGAGTTTTTTTTTTTAACAATAATAAGAGGCATTATCATTAAAATAGAAAATAAATACATGAAACCTCAAACCATTTCTTTTTAATTGGCTTCAACTTGAATCACAATTATCCTTTTTCTATAAACAACGGTCATGGATAAATATTACTAAAACCTATAAAGAAATAAAAAAAATTATATGAAAATTTACAAATAGTAATATAAGAACAAAAATAAATAAATTATTGACTTAATAAATAATTAATCTCTCGTGATTAGCACGATTAGGCAATTTATTTCTTATTTTTATTTTGACCAATTTAATATTCTAGTTTAATTTTATCCATTAATTGAGAGATTTTTTTAAAAAAAAAATCAAAATATGAGAGATAGGAATGTGACGTGTGTGAAGTACAAATGTCTCATAATATATGCACACCAACAATAGTAAAACAAGTGGTCACTAAAAGCACACGTGTCACAACATGTGCCATGTATCATATAGACATGCATTAATAATTATAAGGGAAATAGTATAATTTTAAAATATTCGTGAAAGGACAAATTTGCACCTAAACTAACTTTGAACTCAATAAAGTCCAATTTTACAAAAATTAATTATTTTAGCCCACAATGTCAACGGTAGTCACATATTTGGCAACTTGGCTAAATATATTTGTTAAATAATATTAGCAGGATCCATATTTTTTTATTTATATATGTTGTTTCTTATTTTAAAATAATTAAAAAATAAAAATAAATAAAGAACTCAAATACCAAAAGTTTCCCTGTAAACTCAGCCTCTCATGTAATGTACATTGGTTTTGATACAACCTAAGTATAACAATCACAAGTATCATAATTTATAATCATATTCCTAATATCAAGTAGCTAAATCCATTAAATTGAATTGCAAAGTAACAAAATCAAAAACATTATTTAAAAATTTATTCCTTCCATCTCAAATTCGCACTTAAAAATTACCATTTGAATTAGAAATGATGAAATTTAATTAACCAAAAATATATGCGATCAACCAGGGCATATATATAAATATGATTTTAATTAAAATCATGAACATAATAAATTTCTCTATGTAGAAAGCAATGGAAATATAAAAAAAAATATTAGCAGAAACGCACTTAAAACTTGATTCATAGGAGAATTGATATTCTAGAATTTGAATTTTCTATGTTTTGATTCGTTTGTCTCACAATATTTGTTCTGAATATAGGACAGACAAAACTAACAACTCTCTCTAACTAAGGGATCGTAATTCTCATAATGTTCATTATATATTAGATGAATTAGGTTTTTTATAAAATTCTAACTACTAGTATTGGGCTTCTACACATATATAACTCATACTATATTGAATGTTTCTAGAGCTCAAAAGAAAATAAATCACTTTATTAGCTCTATTAAATTAAATAGTCTATAATATAATTATATTAATATGCAAACTCAAGTTAAGATTAAAATCTAACAATCTCCCATTCGGGTTACATATAATACCTTCATAATTATATCATACTTTATGCGAGAAAAATTAGTTATTATATCTTGAAACATTTCGTTACGTACAATCTGGTCCATTTACTATATTGACATAGAACCAAAGAGGTATTTCTTACATTAATTCATAACTCGACCCATCAATGATCACTATATCAATATATTCAATGACATAAATTAAATATAGATGTGTAGCATAGAAATTACATATAATGTAACCTTAACATGCATATTTTCAACTGGTCTACCTTTAGCGAGATCAACTTTAACTTGGTGACACATAGTGCAATGAACTAAATATTTTATTTCTGTAGAAAATAATATTTATACAAATAATATATAATATATCCAAACATAATAAAACATCAAAAATAAAGTCATATACAAACTTTCATTGAACCTAAACATCATCAACGAATATAACACATATACAAGCAGTATACTCATGAAATTCTTTTGATGTTACTCTCTTAGTAAGCAGATCCGCAATTATTGAGTTTATTCCAATATGCTCTATGGATATATATATTCACTTTGCACTATTTCTTTTACAACTAGAAACTTTATATTGATGTATTTAGATCGAGAAGAGCTTATATTATTCTTAGAGAATAAGACTACTGATTTATTATCACAGTATAACTTTAGTGGCCTATCAATGCCACTCACAATATGTAATCTAATGATAAAATTTCACAACCATAATTCATAGTTTGATGCCTCATAGCATGCTACAAATTCTAATGCCATAGTGAAAGTGGCTATAAGTGTTTGTTTAACATTTTTCCAAAAAATAACTCCTCCAGTTAATAGATAAATATAGTTCGAAGTGGATCTTCTATTGTCTTGACATCCAGTATAGTCAGAATCAGAATATCCTATAATTTTCAAGTGATCTGACCTCTTATACGTGAGCATATAATCCTCTGTAAATACCTCAAAACCCTTTTGGCTGCTTTCCAATGATCAGTCCCAAGATTACTCAAATATCTGTCTAACTTCCAACAACGAATACAATATTTGGACGGATGCAAACTTAAGCATACATCAGACTTCCTACAGCTAAAGCATAGGAAATCTTCTACATTTTCTTTACCTCAAGGTCATTCTTTGGGCATTAACTAAGAGTAAACTTATCTCCTTCAGCAACTAGGGTATCTTATGATTTATAGTTTTACATACCAAATCTCTTGAGCATTTTTTCTATATAGTTTTTTTATGATAATCTAATAATACTTCGAGAACGATCTCGATGTATCTGGATTCCTAATACAAAAGAAGTTTCACCAAGATCTTTAATGTCAATTTTACTTGATAGAAATTTCTTGATTTCATGCAACATTTCCTTATTACTGGTTACAAAAAGTATGTTATCAACATACAAAACCAGAAAAATAAACTTACTCCCACTAAATTTGTGGTACACATAATCTTCAACAGTATTTGCCTCAAAATCAAATGAGACAAGCACTTGATGAAATTTGAAGTACCATTGACGAGAAGCTTTATTGAGTCCATAAATGGATTTATTTAATTTGCAAACCATATGCTTTGGGTCTCCTGACACAAAGTTTTCTGGTTGCACCATATAAATAGTTTCATCAATGTCTTCATTGAAAAAAGTAGTCTTAACATCCATTTGATGTAACTCAAGATCAAAATGGGCAACAAGAGCCATGGTTGTCCTAAAAGAGTTTTTCGAAAAAATTAAAGAGAATGTCTCTTTATAGTCAATCCCTTCCTTCTGAGTAAAGCCTTTAACTACAAGACGTCCCTTATACCTCTTCACATTACCTTTTGAATCCTTCTTGGTCTTAAATATCTATTTGCAACCAATGAATTTTTTTTTCTTCAGGTAATGGGATAAAGTCTCAAACTTGATTGTCTTGCATTGACTTATACTCCTCATTCATTGTCTCAATTCATTTTTGAGAGTTTAAATCCTGCATGACTTGATGAAAAATATATTGGATCATCTCCCACTAAACTTTCAGTATCCTCATGATGTTGGAGGAATACTATGTAATCATCTGTAATAGTATTTTTCTTTTATCTATTGGATCTTTTTAGTGGCACATACTTTTGAGGTTGTTGAGTTTATTCTTGAGGAATAACTTCCTCAACCTGAATGGAAAGTGATTCAATATTATCTTGTATTAGATCCAAATTTACTTCTCGAGTAGTGATAAGTATAAAAACTTGTACACTATCATAAACAATAGTGCGAGTCAAAATTGAGTTTTTCTTAGTTGATAATTCAAGTGCATATGAACATCAAAATTTTATTAAATTAGTTTATAAGTCAAGTGTTTATGAGCATCAAAATAATAAATTAGTCTCCCAATAAATTTTTAGCCTATAATAGACGTGTTAGTTTAAATTTATAGTTTATAAACTAAATCAAACACCCTATATTATTTTAAATAAAATACACTACTTATTTTAATTAGATAGTATTTATTTAATATCACTAAAAATATATTTACACATAAAAATATTAAATACATATAAGTGTAATAAAAATGAAATTAAAACACCCACCAATCTTAAATCAATTTATTTTTATTTCAAATGCTTATGAAGAAAAAAAAAGAAATTGCAAAAATTATCTCAATTTCATCCAACTTTAGATTATTTCGTCCTCTTCTTCTGCCAAATATTGAATAGTTGATCTAAATAGTTAATGGCTAATGAGATAAAGATGACAATAACAAAACATATCCTTTCTCATTGTTATTTCACACAGCATCATAACAACAACCATATCTATGGTTGAGTAGTCAATGCTGGCCGGTGCTAATATTAATTATTCTGTTGAAAATTGTTGACCTTTTTACTGTCGATTTTGTGTCGTTTAGTTATATGGATAAATCAATTTAATATTATCCTAACTTTGACATAATTATGATTTTAGTTCTCATCATTTTAATATTAGTATTTTGGGTCTATGGAATTTATTAATTTGTTAATATTTTAATTCTTATTTGTAAAGTATGAAATTTTACTATATTTTTATTTTACAGTTTGATTTATATAACACTTATAATTTATATAACAGTTTTTTCTTAAGTGTTTAAAAATTTAATATATTTATATCTTCAACCACTTTCTTTAATATATTGGAGAATATAAATAAAATTTTAAATTAAAAAATATTTAAAAACTATATTGATATATAAGTGGTCTATATTATAATTCAATATAAACTTATTCATTTCGTATTCGATGAGCCTCATTTATATGATCACTATGTATTTAGTCAAATACTTTCAAAATCTATATAATTTATATATAATCATTTAAAATTTAATACTTATTATTAAGATCAATTTTAAAAATTAAATAAATGTATTAATTTAAAAATATATATATATATATCATAATATTATATCCTAACTTTTATTAAAAAATTAATTTCAGTGAAATTGGAGTACAAACACTTCCAGCCTATTTTTGTTTTCAAACAGTAGAGAAATGCGTTTCAAGGAATGTAAGTAAAGGTATTGATGAGGAAAACTGGAAATGGGAAATTAAGGTGTAGTTTAAATATATATTATTTCTTTTAAAATTTTAAATTTGAGTTTTAAATATTATTTCTCCCTAAATTAATAAACTGCCAATGGAATCAATTACACAAGTCTTTCGTAAAACATGTCCTTTTCCTCTAAAGGTTGTGAGTTCTGACTGGTCATCAACAACCTTATCCCGCCATAGACATGCTTTATGGGTTCAGAACTTTTGATTTATCCTTGTCTTACTTTATATGACCCAACCGATGTCTTGGTAATAAACTATAGGAATTTAAGGAGTTATTTAATTATAAAAAATAATTTCGGTTTTTTTTTATTTTTTTAAAATAAAAAATAGAGTTTATTAAGTTATAAATATTTTTTATTGGAAAAATAAAAAAAATTATATTTATCAGGTAATAATTAAGTTTTAGAAAACTAGTTTTAATTGTTTTCTAAACTTTTATGATAACTTAATGAATATTTCAGCAAACAATTATATAGGATGTACATTTAATTTCTTAAGATAATATATTTATCAATAGATTAACACACAGTCCTTGCGAAATTTTTAAAATTAATTTTATTGAATTAAAAAATAAATATAAAATAAAATAAAAAATAGTATCCAAACATAATAAAAATTTTAAATTATAAAAACATTTTAAAATATAGTCACTTATTTTATTCAGTATAAATTAAATAATAGAATTTTAAAATTGCAAAAACATGATTAGGCTTATCATTTTAAGTAAATTTTAATTTAGTTGTAATTTTTAAGTGGTGTTTATAACACGATCTAAAATTAAATTTAATAAATGCTGGAAATTATATTTAAGTGCTTTAGGGTATTATCAAACACCAACCCAATTTGGTATAACTTTTGTGAAAAAAATGGATTTAAGTAAAAAAATAAGAAAGAAATCTCATGAGCCAGTCTATTCTTTTTTTTATTTTTATGCATTTTAAATTGATTTTTAATAATTTTTTTATATTTAAAGTTTTTTTCAAAATTATTTTTTAGCAGTGAGGAGTTTAGAGCAGGACCAGAGAAAGCCCCGGCCTCCAAACTCCTTTTGTATAAAAAGTTACAAAAGCATATATAATTATACTATAAATAATTTAAATTGTCTCCTAAAATAATAAAAAAATTACCTTTTGAAGTATACGAAGAAAATTTATTCTGTATATTATAAAAAAAATATAATAACTAATTATAGTGGCTATGATTTTTTTATTTTGTATTTCAGTAAATTAAAATAAAAATAGCATACTAAAACCAGTTATTATACTTGAACTTTAAAATATAAAATAATAATTTAGATAATAAATTCTGACTCAATATTATTGAAATATTTTTTTAGCTATATAAATTATAAATTTAAATAATAACTTCAAATCTAATTAATAAAAATAATATATACAAAAGAAAAAAATTAAAAAAAATATATAACTATAAAAAACATCTCCCAGAAAAAGATTGTCGATTTGTCTCTGATTTTCAAGAATATCAAAGTTGAAGGATAAATAATAATTATTCATTAATTTATGATTTTTTAAAATAAATTATTTAAAAAAATAGTCATCACTAAACATTTCTTTAACCTTATAAAGAGGGTGTTTCTCAAAACTGGAGCTTTTCAACTTATTGTGAATAAGTAATTTTTAGATTATAATCAGATTAAAAATAAGCAGTTAAACGTTTCTGTAAACTAGTTAATAATCAGCTGATAATCAGTTTATAATCAGTTAAGTGTTTCTGTAAAATCAGCTTATAATCAGTTTTTAATTGCAAAAACTGTCAAAATGACCAAACTGTCCCTGAGTTTATTTATTGTATAAAAATGATTTTTTAAATGTCAATTCAAAATTTATTTTGCAATAATAATAATAATAATAATAATAATAATAAAATTTATTTAAGAAGAAACGTAAAAGAATTTTGATGGAAACTAAAGTGTATAGGATGGGTAAATTTGAAATATTGAAGATTACGTAGAGATAATATAGTCTTTTACTTGGTCAAAACTGCTTAAAAAATAAGTGCTTAAAAAAATAGCAAAACCCAACTTTTAAAAAACTGATTAAAATCAGATTATAATCTACTATTTAAGTTTTGAGAAACACTTAAATAAACAACTTATAATCTAAAAACTGCTTATAATCAGTTTTGACCAGCTTTTAAGTTTTGAGAAACACTTTCAAAATAGTGGAGACTGTAGAGTCTTCCACCGACTTTTTTTTTTTTTTTTTGGGTCAATTTGTAATTTCGTTGGTTTTGTTACGAGGTTTCGCATGTGACAATCAAGTTTAATTTAATAGTAAATCGAAAAGCAATGAGGATTTAGTTTATTAGTGGTACTATTCCTCCAATAACTGAGTATGTTAATCTAATTTCATAACAAATCATTTTTTAAATGAACTTTTAAGAAGATTAAATCTCAGCTCTATATACTCTCGTCTTATTGAATTTTTTCGATATTCTCTAATATAATAAGCATTTAGTTTTGATATGACAAATGCATCAATATAATTTTTTAAATATTTTTCGACACGTACAGATTATTCTTCACACGTAATTTATATATAGAGACAGACTTTTACAGATAAAGATGACTCTCTCTTCCTCTCTTTTTTTTACTTATTTTCTTTAGACAGACTAAATACTGATTTAAATATCAAAATTTTTTTTAAAAGAGTCGATCTGTCTCTCTCTTATCTTGCAGATTAGAGATCCAGTGCAGTCATTATCTAAGTTTGAATTTTAAAAGTTTGGCAAACTCCCCTGAGCTAGTCCCATTATCGCTTAAAAATTGTTGTTAGCGTGGTTTGATTTGTCGTAGAATTTTAACTTTTCATACCATATAAGACATTACTCTTGTAAAATGATCAAATAAATCCACTTTAAAAAAATGATAAACAATGATAAAATTATGCTTAATTTTATAATTTTCTGATAAAAATAAGGATGATATTATTAATACTAAATACTCTCCAAACAATTTATAACACAACACCATATATTTTAAGCCAGTATTTCTAATACGCATTTTATATCAAATAATCATTTTTTTAAGGAAATATCAAATAATCTTATTAAATTTTTTATATTAATTTTTTTATTAAAATAAATCTAAAAGAGCTAACTTTAAAGTTAGATATTAGAATTAGAGAATTTATTTCTATATTAATTATATCATATTATTATATTTGATAAATGTGAGAACTAGAGAATATAATTTTATATTTTAATGATCATTGTCTAGACTATTTAAATAGCAATAAGAATACATATTTTATTATCATGTTAAAATTTTTATATTATATTATTTTTATTAATATAGACATGGGAGAGCTGATTCTAAAAATTAGTTATTAAAATTAAAAATTTTATTTTTATATTAATTAGATAATATTTTTATTTTTTTAATATAAAATTATTTATACTTTAATATTAATAGGATACTTCAATAAAATCGAAAATAAATAAATAAATATTACATATATAAAATAAAAATATATCTAGGAATGGAGTAATTCAAAAAAAAAAAATAGTGGTGGGAGAATCCAATGCAGTATAAGAAAGAGGGGGCAGGGCAGCCAATATCTTCCGAGACACACAACACGCTAAATAATGTGCGTGTGAAATGGACATTCTCGTCAAAATCTCAAGCATCGCATAATTTTGCATATCGCCACTTCGATGACGCCAGCTCACCTGCTCTATATGACGTCAGATCCACGAGTCTCCATCCAACGGCTAGAAACGACGCACTACTGTTTATCGAATGCCAATATTCTCCCTCTCAACCGCTCCATAAATTCACAAAATTACATTCGCAGCTCTCTCTGTAAACCAACCGAATATATATATTTTTAATTAATATTATAATACTATGAACAAATCTTCAGTCTTCTTTATCAAATGATCTTCATGCAACTTTTTGAGTAAATTTTTTTAATTAATTATATATATTTTAATATTTCTAATCTTTCGTTTCAATTCAGTTTTCTATATGTTTATTTGCTATTAGCAGAAACAGAGCAAATTTTGGTGGTTGCCGGTGGCCGGAGCTGGAGAAAGATATGGACAATAAAGGAAAAGACAAAAGAAGACGGATCGATAAAGGATTCGATGAACCGAGAAATAAAAAGGTAAAACAAGGAGCTCAGGAGGAGGCTACGGAGGAGGAAGTTGAGGAATTCTTCGCAATCTTAAGAAGGATGCAAGTGGCTGTCAAGTACTTTGAGAAAGGAAATGGAGAAGGCTGGCGTGCTGCTGTAGAGGCTGAAGTCGTAGCGGTGCTTGGTGCTGGTAGCGGTGGTGAGGAGGAGGATGACCAGAGGAAGATCAAGCAAGGAGCAATTGAAACGATCAGGCCGATTGCAGAGGAGGAGACTGCAGTTTTGGATTTGAACGCCTCGCCGGAGGTGGAAAATGATGAGATGTCATATAAATAAATTTGGAGTGACTCAGAGCGACTGTGATCTAACTAAGCCGCCGTCGTGTGCGGTGGTGGAGGAGTAGTTCCTGAGTTTCGCCACTGGGGCACGTGTTTTCCATGAGCGTAGGTTTTCTTTTTCTTACTTTAATTCCTTATTTTTCTTTTTTTTTTTATATATATTGTATGCTTTGTTTAATTATTAATAGGATTATCGACTCCACTAATATATCAATTAATTAACCATTACTTATGCTGTAGTATCACGACAATTCTCTTGTATTACTCCATTTCCTTGGATGAAAACCATGTTTTAACGTAATTAATCAAAGTATATTTAATGAGTATTGACCTTCTGGTATCGATTTTGATTTTCTTTTTTAATTATGAAAGATGGTGTCTATTTTTAATAATTTAATTAAATTCAAATGTTGAATTCTAGGTAAACAGTTTTTGGTTTTATGATTTTTAAAATTTTCAATAATCAACGTGTTTTTGGCAAGAGAGTTTGCAAAATGTGTTGTATAACGACTAAAATTATTTTATTTTTTTATTTTTTTATTAATTAAATGTATATATATATTCTATTTAGATAAAAAAAATTTAGAGTCATATATTATTTAAATTCGGTCAAAAATTAAATTCTGTTAAAAAAATTTATTCGTTCAATGTGATTATAAGTTTTTGCTTGCTAATCTTTTCATTTTAAAGTGTTTTTATGCAGAAAAATCGAGGATCAGCAAGGGAAAAAGAAAATTACGCTATGTCATTTTTAACATTTTTTAAACTTTCTATAATTTTTATTAAAAAAATGTATGTCACTGAAAATATAGTAGTATATGTATATTTTCCAAAAAAAAAAAATATTTCTGCAGAGATATTGTGGTCTTGTATATTTTTTTGAATTTATATATTTTTCTCTCTGTTATTTCGTCTCCTTTTAAAAATTTTTCAATTTTTTATTTTGAATTTTTGCCCTTTGCTATTAGTTAATTATTTATTAAAAAATATATTTTTTCTTAAAAATATCTGATAATTTAGACGTAGATTTTCCACTCGTTGTGGGGGAAAAAAAAGACAAGACAATTTAATACGGGTGAGTTGAGAAATTTCTCAAAACAAACCAACCAAAGAAAAGGTTGTTAGTCTCACTCCTTTTCTGCCCTGTAGTACTTTAAAAGTAACAACAGGTATATATTGTGTCAGACTAATAAGCAAAGCACTACTCAGTATTTTATTGACCAAAAAAGAAAGTTTCCTACTTGATTATTATTATTATATTTATAAATTAAATATGATATTGGTATTATAGTTCTTTGACTTCACATTTCTTTGCCAGCAATCACATTTGCCAGCAATCACATTTTAGTCTACAATCAACGATCTAAGTTGAGAGGTTAGAAGCTATAAATTCGATTTTAAAAATCACAGTCTTGGCTTGATGACCAAACTGTTTTTTCTTTTATTTAGATTTCAGGCTCAAATCTTAAGTATTTTTTCTCTCCCAAATAAAATAAAATAAAAATTCAACTTTAAAGTTTAGTTTTTCTCCTTATTAATTGAATTAATATTTTATTTATAATGGCGGATTAAAATTTCAACTGTAGTGTCAATTTAACTATTATTTGATATCTCTATGTACTGAATATATTATCTTTACAAAAATTATGTTTTCCTTAGAAATAATTCTTGAGGTTCATTTTAATTTTCAAAAAATTAAAATAGAAAACTTTAATCGATATGTGTATATACAAGTAATTTTTTTTTCCTTTTTTTTTATATGAGTTGTTTAAAATTAGAATTTTGGTATTTTTATATTAAATTGTCTAGGTTAGAAATCTGATATATATGGACATTAAGAATTTAATGTTTATTCTTTTTTTTTTTAATTTTAGTTGAATGTCTAAAGTTCACGTATCCTAATATTCACTTTTAAAATATTATTGATCTTAATTAAGAAAATCACTTCAACTAAAATTAAATAGCATCCAAATTGAGAGAAATTAGTTAGGGATAACAATGAGCGGGGTATTTTTAAATATCCGATTTGTTCTGATTTATTTATATAAAGTATGAATAGTTTATAAATAAGTTTATGCGGATATGAGTAGTAATTTTACTATATATAATGAATTCAGAAGTATATCTATATATATTCGATATTAAATCTGATTATATATATTAATTATATTTAATTAAAATTAATTATATAACTACAATATTTTATTTTAATTATATAACTGTGATAAAAAATTTATTTTAATAAAATTGTATTAATAGTAAATTTTTATTTATAATTATTTAATTAAAAAAATTATAATTTTATAATATTTTTAAATTTTTATATTTAAATGGATAGTTAGATGAGTATGGATAAGAAATAGATAATATTAAATGAGTTTGATATACATATAAATAATAAAATTGTAACTATAATCTACTTTTAGATAGATATGAATAATTTATATTTAAATGGGATGGAGTTTAAATATGACAAATTTTACGGTTTTATCCGTTGCACTCCTAAAATTAGTTGCAAAACATTAACTGATGAGCTAAAAGAATTAGTATATTTTAGTCAATAATATTGTTTTTAATATATATAAAACCAAGTTAATAAAAAACAAAATATTTTTTAATAATAAAACTTAAATAAGTAACCGAAATAATAATTGGAGAATAATTTTTTATAGAAGAGTATAGATTAAATTAATTTTAAAATGTTTTTAACTCTCAAATCTTATTTATAATTAAATTATGAATGATATATTTTGGAAGAGTCCGTTTTTTTTAACTATAATATTAGAAAAAAAATTTATTACGAAATAGCAATTTAAAAGAAGATCAATAATGAAAAACCTTTAAACTTGTAAATATCTTAATTGTATTCAAAATTTTTATTATATTTTTTAAAATTTAATTAACAATTATATTTATTTTTTCAATATTACAATATTTTACGATAGGCAAATAACCAATGAAGAGTAATATGCCAATATTAATAGGATTGAATTTAATAATGAATTATTAGAAAAAAAAAATAATAGGGTGTAATAAATATTTTTATTTTTATTTTGTTAAATGAATATAATTATAATTAAATTTAAAATTAAGGGAAATATTTTAAAAATTTTAAAAACAAATTTACTATATTTTAAAAAATATATATATAATTTCTTTAATAATTAAGCTTTTGAAAAATTATAGTTAAGCATCTCATGAAAAAAAAACAATAGAATAACCTCAAAAGACAAAATTCCTCAACTCAACTGAAAAGAAATTCCTTATCTCAACTGAAAAGAAATTCTGAAATGCAAATGATAAGGTCACGTCATCAGCAGCGTAGCAAGAAAAATAGTTTATCAAGACAATAAAATAAAAAAAATATAATATAACTTTTATAAAAAGTATGCTCATTATTAAATAAAAATAAATTATTAAACTAATAATTTTAAAAGGGATAAAAGTATAATATGTAATTTGAAAACCTTAATCACTAACTAATCTCATTAAAATTATTTTTTTAAAACGTACAATTATTTTTTTAAAATGAATAAAAGTACAATCATTTTTTTAAAATGTTAAATAATAATCTCATTACTAATTTGATTAAATGTCCTCCTGTCAATATAGATAAATAAATAATTATTTAAAAATTAATCTCTCATTAAGTTGTTATGCAAGAGATTTTTTTATAATTTTTATAGCAGAAAAGACTCTTTTTTACTGTACTTGTGGCAATCAGTTGATGTAATATCAATTTTAAAAATTAAAAGACGAATGTATAGACTCTACTTCTTTCTATCTGAACTATTTTTTTTTAGCCAAATCACCAAGATGTTTCAATCCTAAACACATGTCAAAAATATACCCATCAAGTTTATTTTGAAGAAGCATGATGTCACTTACCCAAAAATTATTAGAATAAAAGGATGCCAAGTGAATGAGTAGAGAAAAAAAATTTAAATATGGGTTCATATTTAAAAAAAAATAATAATGAAAGGTTAAAAATAGATGGACCATCTTTTTTAACTTAGTTATATATAACTTTTAAATATTTAAATTATTTTTTTAAAAAAATATTTTATTAAATAATATATATATATTTTTCAATTTTAGGGGCACGTGCCCCTCCTGATCTTTCTCTATCTATGCCTCTGCGCATTATATATATATATATATATATATATTTAATTTGGGGGGAGGAAGAGGTGTCGAACCCGAATTCCGTGAGATCCCGACCATGAACTCAACCGCTCGGCTAAAGTTTCTCGACTTATATATATATATATATTTACACAAATGCATCCTTTTTTTTATCAAGTAATATCTATTTTTCATTCAACCATATCTCTTAACATTGAAGCATTAAGTTACTAGGGATAATTACCAACCCAGCCCTTTCTAAAGCTAGAATTACTTAGAGCAGATGCAACCCAATCGGCAGCTACATTACAATTTCGACTCAAAAAAACAAAAAAACTACATTCTTCAAATTAGTCAACCATCTTTTTGATATTATAAACTAAAGATTCAATTTCCCACGGGCAAGTATCCTCCCCATTAATAGCTCTAATCAATATCCAGTTATCAGCCTCAAAAGCACAACACTTGTAATCCCATTCTTTAGCCTTCATGACTGTTAATTGCGTAGCTTGAGCTTCATTTTTAATTGAAGAATGAGATTCCATAAGACAGATCAACCTATTTACAAGAGATCCATAATGATATCCTATTGTAACTGCAATCCCTGTTAGTTATTCACCTCACTGCTATCAGGCTTCTCCACCCCCACCAGGTCCGTTAAAGAATTTGAGCTAATTTAATTTTTTAGTTCGATTAATGGTTAATCAGCTTAAATCTATTTTTAATAAAAATTTTATTTAGTTATTTATTAATTTTTATTTAATTTTTTAATTATATTAATTCTTAATATAAATATAATTTTTATTACAAAATAAAGTTTAGTCCTTTATTAAATTTTATTTAATTATTAAATTATATTTTTTAATGTAAATATAATTTTTATTATAAAATAAAAAAATTAATTAAATGTGAAATTAATCGAATTGATTATTTAGTTTGATTAATAAATCAAATCAACCAAAATTAAAAATAAATCAATTCGATTATAATAAAATTAAATTCGAAAGAATCCGTTAAAATTTAGCTCAATCGATTAAGTAATCAACCGACTGAATATCCACCCTAAATTTAATAAATGATTTTTATTAATAGAATAAATTAAAATTACATATTACTCAAACCAAATTAAAATTTAAATAATATTATATATAATTAAACAAATTGATTACATTGTATTTTAATAAAAAAAAATAGATCATTGCAAGAAATGATGCCATATAATGTTAAAAAAAATATTATATCCTAATATTTCATAAATGTAAATAAACTATTTTGTGTCAATTAAAATACTAATTTACAAAAAAAAAAAAAAAAAAACAGGCGAATACATAAACTAACTAACATTGATGGAGCTTAATCTTTGTTCTGTTATTTGTTGTTATTGAGCTAAATAGCAAGTTATTTACTGCTTAATTGGTTAGTTAGTTAGCTTGTTTCTTTTTTGTTAAGCTGAGTTAGTTTTAGCTTCATTTGTATATAAGTAAACTTTCTCTTTTTCCTCTTTTTTGACTTTAATTTTCTCTCTTACTTTCCTCTCTCTCTCTCTCTCTCTCGAAGATTCGTTCCTTCTTCTTCTTCTTCTTCTTCTTTCTCTGTAAAACTAGATTTCTCTTCCTTATCTTCATCTTCTTCTTTCTACAATTGTGTAGTCAATCACGGCTAAAGAATCTGAATAGCCCCTATTTCCTCCATCCTACTGAAAATTCGTCTCTTGTTCTAGTTCGCAACTTCTGATTGGAATGAATTATCAAGCTTGGGCTTGATCGATGAAATGGGCTTTGGTTTCCAAAACAAGATTTATTTTATAGATGGTACAATTTCACAACCAAAGAAGTTAGATTCATCCTTTTATGCTTGGGAACATTGCAATACAATGGTAGTACAATGAATTATCAATTCTCTTATGCCTTTAATAGCAACAAGTGTGAATTACATAAATTTGGAAGGATCTCTATGATAAGTTTTTACAGAAGGATTCTATCCGTATTGCAGATATTCAACAAGAAATTGTTGCATTTGTTCAAGGAGATCTTTCAGTTATTGATTACTACACTCGGCTGAAAACTCTATAGGATAAATTATTTTCTCTCAGGCCTATGCCAAGTTGAGTGTGTATTCCATTATGCACTTGTAATATTCTTGATGTGATTCAAGGTTATCAAAGTCTTGGTCATCAAGTTTCTAAAAGGGTTAAATGACAATTATTCCATTGTTAGAAGTCAAATTGTGCTAATGGAACCATTGCCTTCATTGAATAGAATTTTTTCCTTAGTCATTCAACATAAGAGGCAAATTTCTACTCCAAGGGCCACTCTTCTTGAAAGTGCTTTTGTTGCTTGCATGGCAAAGTGCACTGCCTCTTCTTCTTCAGGAAATGGAAGCTATTACAACAGACGACCATATATTTATGGCAACAAGTTCAACTACACATTCTGTGGTTTCTTTGGACATAGAGTTAGATAATTGTTACAAAAAGTACGGGTATCCTCAAGGATTTTTTAATCGAAATAAGCCTACTTCTTTAAGGGCTCCTTCTGCGCATGTTAATCAAGTCTAGGCAATTGAATCTGTCGATGATAGGTATAACCAACTACTTATCATACAACCACTGTTAGCTCAGCTCAAGGCATTCTTAGTGCTTCTCCTAATGCATCATCTTCTAGCATATGTTAATCAGGCCCGGCCCTGAGGGTAGGCACTAAGTGCGATCGCCTAGGGCCCATGCTAGAAAGTCCAGAATAGGGGCCCAAAATCCCAAAAAAAAAATCCTGCATTAAATAGCACAACAGCAGCCAAAAAATAAAATAAAATCCTGAGTTAATTTTATTTCTTTTTTCTTCTGCCAAAATATCATTTCATATTTCTTAGAGTCTCTCCGACTTGTCTTCTACCAAAAATCCGAAAGACTTGTATTGTTTCTTGATGTTGGTCCCAATGTTAGGGCCCTCTTTCTCATTATTCGCCTAGGGCCCTAAAAATCTCAGAAACGGAGCTGATGTTAATCTACTGTGTCTTCTTATTTTTCTAAGTCCACAAATTGGATCCTTGAGATCGGTGCATCTGATCACATTGCTTGTGATGCATCCTTTCTCTTTAATCTCAAACCTATCCATAATCACACATTATTGCCAGATGTTACTAGAGTTCCTATTATTTGTTCTTCAGCCTCTTGCTCATAAATGTTCTACTTATTTTAGCCTTTAAATACAATCTTATTTTTGTTAGTAGACTATTGACTGCTAATAGAATCTCTCTTATTTTTATTGATTATGTTTGTCTCATTCAAGACCCAGCCAAGAGGATGATTGGTATAATTAATCTTCAGAGAGGCTTATACCTTTTTCTTTCTTGTCCAGTGCCTTCATCAAATCTTTTTGAATTCTCCACAACCTGTTTCTTCTATAAATAGTTTCGTTCCTTCATATAAAGTAGATGTTTGGCATTATAGATTAGGCCATCCATCTTAAGCATGGCTAAGAACTCTTCAAAGTTCTTATCCTACAGTCATTCATTTTGAGTTTTCTGATCGTGATGTATGCCATTTGGCTAAGCAAAAAAGAAAAAAACTCCCTTTTTCGGTAAGTACTTCCAGTTCTAATAAAATCTTTGACCTTGTTCATCTTGACATATAGGGTCCTACTGTGTGTTTTGTAATTGGTTACAAATATTTTCCAA
The DNA here is from genome assembly GCA_947685225.1 of Garcia nutans. Classification (NCBI taxonomy): domain Eukaryota; kingdom Viridiplantae; phylum Streptophyta; class Magnoliopsida; order Malpighiales; family Euphorbiaceae; genus Garcia; species Garcia nutans. The sequence goes on from CANTUV010000011.1 coordinate 52,554,426, forward strand.
CAATCATTGATGATTTTTTAAGATTTACTTGGGTCAAGCTACTTAAGTCTAAATATGATGAAAGGGGTTCTATTTTCAATTTTTACAATATGGTGCACACTTAGTTCAATAAAAAATCAAGGCTATATGTTCTAATAATGGCCATGAGTTCATTTGGCCTGATTTCTGTAATTCAAGAGGTATTATATATCAGACTTCTTGTGTGTCTACTCCTCAGCAAAATGACATTATTGAGAGAAAACACAAGCGCTTGCAAAATGTTACAAGAGCCTTACTTTTTTAGAGTCACTTATATGTTGCCTTTTGGTCTAAATCCTTAACTCATGTTGTCCATCTCATAAATAGACTTCCAACACATCTACTCAGTAATCTTAGCCCCTTTTAGCTCTATTACAATAAGCAACCAGACCTCACCAACTTAAAAATCTTTGGGTGTTTGTGTTTTTCCTTTGCAATTTCTCATAATAGAACCAAACTTGACCTTAAAGCATTTAAAAATGTGTGTTTCTTGGGTTCAAAAAATGTTTACTTTTAGGAAACCTCTTTCCTTTGCAAGATGCACAAGTTTCCTCTTATGATATTCTTTTGTCTTATGTCCTTTCACCATCAAGTCCTTCTAACCCTATTAACACCCCTACTAAACCTACCAAACCACATTCAAGTCTTGTTACCCCTACCATAACCTCTACTAGATTTCTCATGCCATTGTAAGCGGAGATTTTCGTTTTCACTCCTGATGGAATGGTTCTTGCGATTTTGACACTGTTAGGCTCAAGGCCTTAAAGAACATAGGCCTAAACCCGGAGAATAGGAGTCGCTATCCGAACGGGCCAAAATTTCTAAGGAATCCCCAATCCCCTATTGGGTTTGAAAAATTAGATACACATAGGGAATGTGAAAATGACTCAATACCCTCATATTGCCCGATTTATTAGAATTGACCTCCTTTTTATGTCTAAATATTATTGAATTTTTACATTATTATAATACCATTCATATTATATTCAATTATGAAAAATAATTAATCATATTATAAATTAAACAAGCAAGCAAACAAATAAAATGGGTACTCATTCAAAGATGAAAACATGCCCTTATAATATCCTAATATTCAAACAAAATAGAATACCCACAAATTGGTGAAAACATACCCATTACAATAGTCTAAAATCCTTAAAGTTAAACAAATAATTAAAATAAATAAGGTACTCATGAAGTGGAAATATACCTTTACAAATACTTGAAATCCCAAATGAGAAGTTCATACACATAATTCAAACATTCATCGTAAACAAATAAATCATATCATCCATGACCATATCATCCATCATAAACAAATAACTAAGAATCAAGCATTAAACAAAATTAGAATTTCAATTGCAAAATTAGGGTTGTAGGGTTTTCATTGATCGAATTAGGGTTTTAAACAAAATTAAGGTTTTTAACCTAAAACTAGAATTATACATACAAAATTAGAGTTTGACATACAATTCTATGGTTCAATATTCAAAATAGGCTAAACATGCAAACTAGGGCTTGTTTATGTAAATTAGAGCTTGTTCATGCAAATTTGGGTTTTAATGATAAATTAGGGTTTATTCAAGCAAATTAGGATTTTAGAATATAAATTAGGGTTTTATATTTATACAGGGTTTTATATTTATACAAATTAAGATTTTTCCTAAACTAGGATTTTACATGTGAACTAGGGTTCTTTTTTAAACTAGGATTTTTACATGTGAACTAGGATTTTTCTTAAACTAGGTTTTTTATATTTATGCAGATTAGGGTTATAATATATAATAGATTTTCTGGTAGGTTTCGACCTCTAAATTTATGGCTTTACTGTAAATAACTTGCAAATTTGATTCTTAATTAGACCATGCAGTGAACTAATCAATAGAAATAAATAATAAAATTGAATTGAATTGGCTAACAAAAGTCATGCTTGTGCTATTAGCTCCATCAAGTTTAATTTGGTTGAACCAAGCATCGTTTATCACCTCAATCCTATAGATGTTGGGGCTTGATGATGCTACTACCTAGATCAAACTAAGTTTTGGTTGGTGCTTCAATGATTCGAGGATCACTTGATGTTTAGGCTATTGTCTCCCTTTAGTTTTTTTTTTTTTACTTTTTGTCTCTGTTAAAATTTTGCTAATGGTGGCTCTCAGTCCTCCCTTTCTGTCGATCATACTTTGTATTTATAAGTCGCAAATTAGGGCGACTCTTTTTTCTCATTAATTCGGATGCTTTTGGGGTTTAAACCTTATTAGGACGCTGAATTGCATAGACACTAAATTAAGCTGAGATTACGAACTCATATCGAATTTGGCCTAACTAATTCGATATGAGCAAGGCTCATATCGAATTGGCTATAGTCAACTGAACCGAGTTGGTCCCTTTTTTTAATAAACAAATCGACCTAACTTTAATTTGACATCAGACCAGATCTAATTCAGATTTTTAAAAATTAAAATGGATTTAACTTGGATTTTTTCATTAAAACCAAACTTGATCCAACCTTTTAATTAGAACTGATTTTGAACTGGGTCAAAATTAAGTATCTATAACCACCTTCATACCTACTAGACTATCATTATTCTCTTCTTCAATCCTCACATTCTACCTATTTTTCTAAACTAACTCCTTATCCCTTCTCTAATTACATTTCCTATACAAATTTGTTTCCTTCCCACTTTTTCTTTTAGTATTACTACTGATGTTAAGCCAACAAGATACACACATGCTACCAAAGATCCAAAGTGGCAACAAGCAATGGAACTTGAGTTGAAAGTTTTACAAGACAATCAAACTTGGGTTGTTGTAGACTTTCCTGCAGGTGTTACATTTATAGGATGTAAATGGGTTTATAAAATTAAATACAAGACTGATGATACCATTGAATGGTATAAGGCCAGACTTATGGCCAAGGGATACATACAAAAAGTATGGATTGATTATTTAGAGACTTTATCTCTTGTAGCAAAGATGACAACAATAAGATGCTTACTCAGTGTTGTAGTTGTTAATGGTATTTGGAGCAATTAGATATTAACAATGCATTCTTACATGGTGATTTGTTTGAAGATGTGTATATGAAGCCTCCATTTGATTTTTTCAGTTACAAATAAGTCTTAAGTATGTAAATTATAAAATTCTTTGTATTGATTGAAGCAGGCTAGTAGGCAATGGAATGCAAAATTTATCAGTGCTTTGCTCAATAAAGGCTTTACTCAATCTGTTGCAAATCCTTCTCCTTTACTAAAGCTTTTGGTTCTTCTTTCATTACTTTTTCATATATATGGATGATGTTATTCTAGCCAGCAGACACATGACTAAAATTGATGATGTGAAGGTATTTCTTCATAATCAGACCTAGATTAAAGACCTTGGTTCTCTTAAATACTTTCTTGGTCTTGAGTAATGAAGGTTTTCTTGATTCTAAACCAATTGCAACACCTATGATTCCTTTTAAGAAAATTTCCAGTGAATACTCAAAGTTCAGCTTCTGTTATTCTATATGATATCTCTGATTATAAAAAGTTGATAGGCAGGTTACTCTATTTGACCAATACAAGTCTTGACATTAGCTATGAAATTTAATATTTGAGTCAATTTCTTGATAAGCATACCAATTTTCATCTTTAGTTAGCTTATAGATTATTCAGATACATCAAGGTTACTCCAACTCAAGGCCTTTTCTTTGTTTCTGCTTCTGATTTACAACTTCAAGCCTTCAATGATTCTGATTGGGCATCATGTCCTTTAACAAGGAAGTCAGTCATAGGCATGTGTGTGTTTCTTAGTAATTCTTTTGTCTTATGGAAATCCAAGAAACAAATTGTTGTTTCCAAGTTTTCTTCTGAAGTAGAGTTTAGAGCTCTTGCTTATAATACTTGTGAAGTACTGTGTCTCACTTACAATCTTGATTATATTTCTGTTCAATCTTCAACTCAAGCTTTGCAATTTTGTGATAATGTTTCTGCTATTAACATTGTAACCCAATCTTTCATGAACGCACCAAACACATAGAGTTTGATTGTCACCTAGTGCGAGATAAAATTCAATTTAAAGCTACTTCTAGTTTGAAGTTCCAACCAAATGGTAGATGTCTTCACCAAAGTTTTGCTTGTATCTTTTCTCCATTATTTCATTTCCAAGTTGCGAGTTTTGACTATACATACTCCTCAGCTTGAGGGGGGTAATGGAGCTTAAACTTTGTTTTGGTATTTATTGTTACTGAGCTAATTAGCTGCTAATTAATTAGCTAGTTGTAACTACTTAATTAATTAGTTAGTTAGCTTGTCATTTCTTTTACATTAAGCTCAGTTAGATTTAGTTTCACTTGTGTATAAGTAAACTTTCTCTCATTCAACAATAACACGTGAACTTTTTTTTATCAAAGTTCACAAAAGCATTAAATATTTTATTTTATTTTATTTATCTAAAAATAAGAAAATTAATTTAATCAATTAGGTGTGTAAATCAAACTCTTTATTGAGATGAAATATCTAAATTTTTATTTTGTTTAACCTAATTCAATCATTTTATTCTATCGAAACAATTTAATTAAATTACTTGATTTTACTTTAGTTTTTCTATTTTTATCAATTAATGCTAATCTTTAGTGCTAACCATGAATAAGATTTGTCTTTCTCCAATTATAATATCTTTATGCTTATAAAATATTAAATTTGTATTTTTTAAACAAAAATTAAACTATAATAAAAAATTGTAATTTTAAAAAAATAAATTAAAGTTAATATACATAAAATGTTAAAATAATATAATAAATATTTTTAGGATGTATTAAAATAACATAAATTAAATATTATTAACATTAAAATAGATGTTCAATATTAGTAAATATTACTTTTCTTAAAAAATTTACTAAAAATATAAAAAATATATATAAATAAATTAATATTTCAAATATTTTCCTTTACAATTTTAAAATTAAATATTAAATATTATTTTAATTTAAACATGTAATCAAATGTTATAGCAATCAAAATTTTTGTTGTATGTTGATGAGGTTTTGAGTCAAACCATACAGATTTTCATTTATCATTTATTTATTTATTTTTATATTATTTAAATTTTATTTTACATATATATATCCTATTATAAATATGAATTTTTGTATAAATCATATAAACACGCATTTGAAAGACTGTAATAACTAATGTTTTAGTTGTTTGTGGACGTAATATGAATCTTCTTTCTATTATTTCTCTTCTTCATATATTTTATATTGTTTTATGTCTTTTTTTAATGTTAAAATCATATTTTTTATGTAAAGTTAGTCTATTTTTTAATTTTAATATTTTTAGGGTAAACTGCAATTTATTAATAGAAGAATAATTCAAACATAAGGAAAAGATAAGGATCGTGAATCTATACCTTGACCATCAGGTCTTCCCAATACACCCAATCTATGATCTCAAAATTCTTCACAAATAAAATAATAGGATAAATAAAAAAACGGAGCTACACTTTAAAACTATGGGCTAGCAAAAGTAAGAGTTGCTCTAGCTAACAAATGAGCCGCTCTATTAGTTTGCCTACAAGACCAAGAGTAAGAAAGTCCCTAGATATCCTCTCCAATCTCTAAAAGGTCAATTAACAACAAATCAAACTCAAATTAATTAATCGCCTTATTGTTAAAAACTCAATAAACCTCCAGGCAATCAATTTTGACTATAATATTTGAGTAACAATTAATCCTTAGCCAAGATAAAGCTTCCTTAATGTTTAAAGGTTTACAATCCTTGGTTCAAAGACACCTTTCCATGATCTTGAAAAACTTTGCAAGAAATGGCCATAGTGGTTTCTTAAAACTCCTCCCATTCTCGAACGGATATGTTGCTCAGATGTTATAGCATCAACATTACATTTCACGGCACCATGAGGAGGAGCACACCAAATCTAAGAGTTGTGATGCCGAAGCTGCCCAGCTTAGTTGTTGGAAATACTCCCAATACATAATTGAACTTGCAAAGCCTCCCATTCCTTTCATGCATACATCTTTTCTCCACTATGGCTGCAGAATCATGGAAGACCTTCTCTCAAAGCCATTTATTCCTACATAGCCATAAAATCATAAAAGGTAAAAAGCTTTCCTAACAATCTCAGGAGAGGAATTGGATAGGTTCTAATAAAAGAAGGAATAAGCATCGACAAAATCACAACCAATCCTAAGCATGTCCTAACAAGTTATAGCCCTAACACTAGTAAACAATGCATGGTGAATTGTTTCCTCTTGAGAATAAAAACGGCAACCAACATCAATGTTAATACCCTTGCATACTAACATGGCTTTTGTTGAGAGAATCCCATGTATTATTCTCCAAATTATATGTTTTATTTTTGAAGCCACATATATTTTCTAGATTTTACACCATAAATCACTTTGATGAAATAGATATGGATTGCTATGCAAGGAACTAGCAATATAATAACCATTCTTGACTAAATATTCTCCATTTTTAGAATAATGCCATATAAGTTTATTTATGGTGCCCAATTTTCTCAATGGAATTTGAAAGATACAATTTGCATCTTCAGCTCACAAATCATTTATGGGATTAGCATCCTAACATCTGAGTTGTGAATCAATTAACTCAAAAACTTTTAACTCCTCTTTCTTCAAGATCAATGGGGAAGAAACTCAAAAATTTGTTGCACTTGGGATCTGTGGTTTATGCCAAACATTAATAGAAGATCCATCACCAATTCTCAACCTAACACTTTATTTTTAGACCTTTTGGGAATGCAATAGACTCCTCCACATATAGCTAGGGTTATAACCCTCTTCAGCTTCCAAAAAACCACACTTAGGAAAGTATTTAACTTTGAAGATCTTCAAGGAGAGAGTGTTTGGGTTAGCAATAAATCTCCATCTCTGCCTAACCAACATGGCCAAATTGAAATAGTGTAAGTTTTGAAATCCAAGACCACCATTTTTCTTCTTAGCACATAGCCAATCCCATGAGAACTAGTGTAACCCTCTTTCTCACTCCTTCTTCGAACCCTATCAAAATGAGTTTATCATTGTTTGGATGTCATCACACATAGATGTAGGGATAATAAACACTCCCATATAGTAATTAGAAATTGCTTGAGCCACCGTTTTCAACAATACCTCCTTACTAACTCTAGAAAGAAATTTATTTTTCCAATTTAAGATTAGTGCTCCAATCCTCTCTTTAAGGTAAGAGAAGACCTGTTTTTTACTCCTCCTAATTAATGATGAGAAACCTAAATATTTATTGCAGTTTAGTGGTGTACTAACTCTCAAAGCTTGCTAAATTCTAACCATTGTATCATAGTTCACATTAGCACTTAACATGATACCTGACTTTTTAAAATTAATTGCCTGACCAGAAGCCACCTTATACGACTGCAGAATTTTCTTCACTTCATTACATTCCGTTTCAATAGCTTTGAAGAAGAAAAAACTATCATCTGCAAATAATCAGTGTGAAACACTAGCACTCCTACAAATTTTGCATCCATGTAACTTCCATAACCTCTTTAATTGTGAGCATAATACTGATAGGGCCCCAGCACAAATAATAAATAAATAGGGAGATAAGGGATCACCTTGCCTTAGGCCCCATTGTGAAATGATAAGACCAACCTTCAACCCATTCAAAGGTCACACATAACATGATTAAATCAACAAATTTGACATGAAATCCTAGGTTCAGAAGCATCAATCTCAAAAACTCCTAATCCACTCTATCATAAGCTTTACTGATATCTATTTTCAGTGTCATTTGCCCCATCTTTCCTCTGCTTTTCCTTTGCAGGAAATGAACTACTTCAAAGACAACTAGTACATTATCTGTAATAAGACAACCTGGAATAAAATCTGATTAAGCAGAGGAGATAATAGAAGGTAGAAACTTCTTAATCTGCTAGCTAATACTTTAGACACAATCTTATATAGAACATTGCACAATGCTATTGGTCGAAGGTCTTTCATGTTGACAGGACAATCCACTTTCGGAATTAAGACTATAATAGTATTGTTTAAGCCTTCAAGAAAAACCCCTTATGAAAGCTAACTTTGGCAACTTTTCACCATATCTGAACCAACAATGTGCCAAAATTTCTGAAAAACCCTTGGATTCATACCATCAGGGCTAGGGGCTTTATTAGTGTGCATTTGAAATAGTGCATCTTTTAAACTCATACTTATGGAATGCAGCCAAAAGAACATCTCTCATTGCACTAGTAATTTTTATAGGAATGCAATTCAACACCTCATCATATGGGCCACAAGGTTTATTAAACGAATTTGTGAAATAATTAAGGACCATAGAAGCCATATCTTCCATATCATAATGATAGTAGCCTTCTTCATCTTTGACCATTTTAATGGAATTCACCCTACGTCTTGCAGATGCTTGCTGATGAAAAAAGTGGGTATTAGCATCACAATTCTCCAACCAGAAGTTATGTGCTCTTTGCTTCTAATAACACTCCTCTTAGACCAAAACAAAATTAAATTCTTCACTTAGTTCTGTAACTCAGTTCCAGTATCTATTGGATTTTGCATTTAGTAACTCCTTCACAAGCTTTGATTTTTTTCTTGAAGTTACCATGGATAGATTGGCTCTAACTAGATAAAGCTACACCACAAGCATGAATCATGTCAAGAATATGCATGTTGCTATCCAGATTCCATGTAGACGTTACAACATGAGCAATGCCTTTATAAAGTAACCATAGGTTTTAAACCTAAATCTCTTTTTCACCCAAGGCTGCCCTAAATTACTAACCATCAACTTTAAAGAAGTATGATCAGAGACAACAATAGCAATGTTAAAAACAACATGTTGAGGAAAATGCTCTAGCCAAGAATGAGTTACAAATCAATGATCAATCTTCTCAAGAATCTGGTGGTCTGAACCTGAAGCCCAACTCCATGTATATGGAAAGCCTTATAAATGTATGTTAATTAAATCACATTTAACTAAAGTTTCATTAAAACCTCGAACAAGGCTGTTTAGATGTTCATTTTTGCCCAATTTGTCATCCACTGAAATTAAATCATTGAAATCTTCCATAATGACCCATGGAAGTAGTGAAGCTTGAGCAATCGTTTCTAAGAGTCTCTAAGAATCGGCCCTTCAATTTCTCTCTAGGAAGCTATGTGATTAGAAGAAAATCCAGATATTACCACACTATCCACATCATTGCAAGTCCACTGCATCTTCTTAATATATCAACAAAAAATAATCCAGTAAACCCCAACTCCTTGGCAATATTTTCCATAACTGCCTTTCTAGCTAGAGTTTCCATGAGGAAGACAAGGTTTGATTTGTGTACATGAACCAAATCCTTAAGTACGCAAATTGCACAAGGGTTCCTTATCTCTCTACAGTTCCAACTGATGCATATCATGGCTCTCGACTGGTTCGATCGTCGGAGCCAGCTGTTTTTGAAGTCTTACTTGGAGAAAGTTGCATGAGGGTAACAGTAGCATTCTGTACAATTCTAACTCCTTCATCCTGAAGTAATCTTTTTTTTTTTTAGTCCATTTACATTATGGTATCCTTGTCATCCCTCTCCATCTAATTTGGCAAAGTTTTATTGGAGATTGAGCTATCACCTATTTTAATGCTATCAAAATTATACGCAAGCAAATCTCCTAACTTCTTGTTGTTCTTACAAGCTGGTTATTCCTCATCTAATTATCTTCAAATTTTAAATTCGAAATTACCGCTTGATTAGATGCGATAATCTCAGCCACTGATTTTTCTTTCAGACTCTGCAACTATTGATTCGACGACCTCCCCTCATCGGCCATTCCACTTACAAGAAGCCAAGTACCCTAGCCCTTCTTCTCCTCTGCTGAAGGGTTTACAAATAATATTTCACAATCTGAATCAACATGCTCAATTATACCATAAATAAAGCAAAAAAGTGGGAGCTTTCATGACGAAACTTAACCAAGACTGTACTAGCATCACGCTTCCTGATCATTTGCACCGTTTGAGAGGTTTCTTGACATCTAGACAAACCTAATTCTAATGCACAGTCGATTAATAGCCCGTGTACTTGTTGAATCATACTAAATATATTCGCCTATAAAATTGTCAAACTGAATCGCTAGCTGTTTAGACATATATCCAATAGGTAAATCTAAGACCTGAACCCAAAACTCTAAATGGTTGAAATCAAGAGTTAAGGGATCATCTTCCTCAACAATGCGTCTCCGAGCCAAGAGATGATTTTTAAACGTCCACTGAGTACCATTCTCTACTCTCTGCAAATCTCGTTGATGAAAAAATTGAAAAAGGAAGATTTTCTCCTCCAACTCCTTCACAAACAGTCCCCTTCCTATCCTCTAAATTGATGCCATGGTTTCTTGAAGAACCCCCAAAGTTTATTCGTCTATCAATAAAAAATTTACCCACCAAATAAAGATCGTACACAAAATCTACCTCTGTTTGCTTAACAAGTTTTGTCGAAAATGCTTCCAGTTCACCACCATCCAGATTCATATTTGCAAAACTCTCCTTCATATTTGTGTTAACAAGGAAAACTAAATCTATACAAAAGTGCCAGAAAAACTAATAGCCAAAAAAACCCTAATATGCAACATGCATTGTGCTTGACGGAACCATGCACTAGGCATGACTTATCATAAAAAATAAAAAATCTCTACTACTATCCAAATTTAAAATCATTGAATTTTGAACTACCGTATCAATTAATAGCCATGAATTTCTCTCTTCGCATTAGTCATCAGTATTCATTTTGGCTTTCTTCTTTGCATCAAATTTCGCCATTAAATAGCATCAACTTCTTTTCCGTGTCATTTTCAATCATCGACATGAACGACAATATTTTAATTTAATGTTAATTAATATTTCGTATCGTTTTCACTTTGGCTACTTGCCATTTTCTTTAATTAATGGAGAAAAATCATCAATTTGTTTTAATTTAATTTTGCGTATTTTCATTGCCAATGAAATTAAGCTGAGTTTGGAAAAGAAAAATTCTAATTTTCTCTTACCCTTATTGGCATAATACATTGTAATCTACTTTGACATTTTTGGAATATAATAAAGACCGTCGTTGGAGTTGTTTTCTATTTGATATATGTATTTATCAATTTTACACATATTTCAATGAAGAATTCAATATAGATCAGATTTAAATTTTTAGATTTATATTTATATTTGAAAATTTATGAAATTATAAAAGTCAAGAGGGTTGGAGACTTGGAGTGATTTTTCACACTGACCTTGATTGTAAAAGTGAAAAATACCGAACTTTGTATTACGAATGTAAAAAATGGAAAAATTTTTAAAAATTATTATTTTTTATTTTTCTTTAAATTTTTTTTTTTTTCAATTTTTAGTTTCAAGAATACAAAATTCCAAAGATATACAAGTGCGCCAAAATATATATTAAGTATATTTTTAATTAAATTTTAAAAATAATATTTTTGAAAATTTTTTTAAAAATATAAAATAATCATAAAAAATATATAAAAAAACAGTGTACCATAGAATTTTCTCATTATAAAATCGGTTTAACCACAACTCACAATCTGATATTCAAAAAATCAAACAAAATATTTGAAAGTATTTTAAACAAGTCGGGATCAGACCGCCAAAAAAATTGCAATGAATTTTTTGTAAGTAATCTAAAATAATGCTTAAACAAATACCATTTATGTTTGTAAAAGAAATTATAATACTATTTCCAAATACAAATATATACTAACTTAAAAATATAATTATTACAACATGCATGATTTAGAAATTAAAACCATAAAACATCTTTAAAAAATTTTAATAGTTTGTTTTATTAAAAATTTACAATCCATAATATATATAAAAATATAACAAAAGATGTAAAGAAAAAAAATATTTTTTTTTACTTATCAATAAAAAAAATAGAATCAAATTTCATTTTTCAACTGTCTTGTTTGGTTCATTTGGGATTTTCTTTTCAACAATACCTCAGAGGAAATAATTATCTTATCATAAAATGTAAAAATTTAAAAGAAAATTTAAAGGCAAAAACAAAAAAAATTATAAAAGGAAAAAAAAGAAAAGAAAAAGAATTGAAAAGGAAGAAGAAGAAGAAGAAAATCAGTAAACGAGTACTGTCTGACCTTTTGTCTTGTCTACTGGGCAGGTCATCAATAAATTATTTCCATTGTTCATATTCAACAATAAAAATGATAGGTGAATTATTTTTTTATTTAAATGCACAAGATTCTCAAAATTAAACACATTTGAACTTTTTTTTATAAAAAAAATAAAACATAGGAAATAAATTTAGAGGGTTGGTTTTATTCACCAATTTATTTTAGATTATTTGTTAGATGGATGATTCTCAAGTTAAGATTGGCATTTTTCTCATGCACTTGGTGAATTTATAAGGATTCTATAGGTCTAATACCAAACGATGGACATTTTCTTGAATATAATATAGAGCAAATTACGCAATTTACACATAAAACATGTTCCATTTACAAATATGTTTTTTCTTTTTCTTTTAAATTCTGTCGTGATTTTTTTCATTAAAACATGTTTCATCAACTTTTTTTCTCCGCTTTCTTCTATGTCATTTATTTTCTTTTTTCTCTTTTATTTCTATGGCTCTTTTTTTTTATATTTACAGAAAATCAATTTGACCTTTTATATTATTTTATTTTGAAGATATATATATATATATTATTTATTTTTATTGTCCTTCAATTGTAATTTTAAAGATTTTGTTATTCTTTTATAGTAATGTGCTCTGTATATTTAATAAAATGTTTTAATGAATTTTTTTTTTGTGACATACATAGTATACATGGATATATTTAAGCATACACTTAGCATATGCATAATATACAGAGATATATTTAAGCATACGTATATACACGACATACACAATATTTATATAACAACATCGATGCAATATACACATATACATATAAGATATGTATTTTTTATTATTTTGTAGATATTATATAGATATTAAATATATATATATATTCTATTTTAATAAATGAATTATATAATTTTTTAAATTAAAATAGTAATATTATGAATTTAAATTATAAGAGAATGATTTAAATAGCAAAATGTATATATATTTATTCTAATCAACATCTACACAATATATAAGTAACATACAATATATAAGTAACATACACTGAAAGCTGAAAAAAAAAATATTGTTGAAAAATTTTATATAACTTTTTCTAAGAGTGTATATATTATTTTTTTATTGTATTAAAAAAATTATTTTTAAGAGCAGTTTTGTAAAATTCTCTATAATATATGAAGATTCACCTCATATCAATTTTAAATTCTAGGAATGTAATTTGTTTTTTTTTTTTATAAATTACACATGCTGAGAAAAAAAAATACTCTGGAGACTCGAATTAGAGATTTATGTTAGAACAACACATGCGCTACTAGGCTACGCCTTAGTGATTTAGAAATGTAATGTTTTAATATTCACATATCATATCAATTTATTTTAATAAAAAACTTAAAATTATTACTCTTACTATGTTTTTTTTTCAATCATAATCATATATACTTAGAAATCAATTTTGTAATAAATATACATATGAAATGTTCAAAATATATTCAAATTCAATTTTTTTATGTTTATTTTTAGCATTAAATTATAAAAATCGACCTTATTTAATTAAATAACATATGCGTTTATCTTGAGTATATGTTTAAATGAGCTATTCCTTTTATTGGTTAAAAAATAAATGAATAAAAGATAGTATGAAATTATATTCAGTGCATATGTGCAGCATGATCATAACCTTTTAATTCTTAAATCTTTTATATATATATATATATATATTTTAGTATATCATAAAATAAAATAACTTTTATAGTAGGAATATAATTATTTGGGGGCATAATATGATATATATATATATACATAAATATATATACCCTTTCAATTGATTTTAAAAGTGTAATTACACAAACTCCCGTCATTATAATGCGTAAGATTTTAATCACAAGAATTACTTTGCTTGTTTTATGATAATTTCTTACAAATTCTGTAAAAAATTAAGTTATGCTGTTATTTAGAATACACACATATATATAATCCAAGAATAGAAAAAGTATTTTGAGAATAATAGGTCATTCATTTTTTAAAATAATGTTATATTATTTTTTTAATTAATTTTTATTTAATTTTAATAATTTTTATAAAATTTAATAATTAATTATATTTGTGACTTTTAATTTTCTATAAATTAATTACATATTAATATGATTGAATAATATTAATTGATTTATATATTTCTTTTTTATTAGAAATTTGAAAAGTTAAAAAGAATACATAACTCTTATTATTCATAATAAATTAAGTATAAATTAAATAATTTATTTATAATAATTAATTTTTATATTTTTAGAAATTTAAAAAATTAAAAAATAAAATATATAGATTTTCACATTCTTAATAAATTAATTATGCATCAATAATTTATTTAAGTAGTTAATTCATTTAATTATAATTGATTTATAATAATTAATTTATATCTTTTTATAAATTTTAAAATTTAAATAATAAAAAATTTAACTTTTATTCTTCATAACATATTATTTATACGTTGATAATTTATGCAGTAATAATATTTATATTAATAATAATTTCAATATAAATTAATATAATTATAAATCTTTCTATTCACATTTTTCTCTCTATTCCAAAAAGTTTGTTTAAATTTTTATTTTTTTTTCTGATTTTATAGAATTCATAAAAAAAATATGTGTAGATTTTATTCTTAATCAATAAAAGTGTTAAGTTATGAAATAAAAAATTATATTTACTCGCTAGTATTATTTCAATAAAGCTATTATAAAATTGAGGTAAATATTTTATTTTTATTTTTTATAATAGTATTTTTTATTAATTTACATATAAATTATTTTATATTTATTGATTATATTTATTTATATTTTATTATTTTTTATTATTGCACAGTGCATAGATAAGAGACTAGTATATTTAATAAGCTGATGAAACAATGAGTATTTTGAGACTATCATTTAAAAATTAGTTTTAAATTTTATGACTCGTATAAGAGAGTTTGAATAAGATAATTAATATTTTAATCATTTTGGCTATTGAAAAGTTGTGACTTTTAGTATAGTAAAATATTGTTTAGTTATAACTCTTAATTAAAACTTAATATTGAAGGGCTATGACTTTTAATGTTGAATAGTTATAACTTTTTTCAGATAAAAAAAAATAGTTATAACTTTTTGATGCGAATGGTTGCAACATTTTAATATGGAAGTTGTAACTTTTAATAAAGTTTTGATGAAAAATTTGATATAAAAACTATAAAAAAGAACATTGGTCCTCTCTGTATCACTAAAATGAAAAATATACTTATAGTAAAATAAGAAAAGTTTATTTTTCTCCGCGCCATCAAGTTCAAGAGAAAAACTGAGAAATTATATTTCATTATTTTTATATTCTTCAAAATCTTAATCTTATGTTTTTCTAAATCAAAATACTATGAAGAAAGATATGTCTTTTATTGTTTATGCGAAAACGTGAAAATTCTAAGAGATTTGTTCCATGAATAAATTTATTAAAATTAGATATAAATGATTTACATGCCACCTCATTAATCTTTAAAAAAATGTTATTTCACTTTTTAATTATTTTTTGTTTAATTTTAATAATTTATATAAAATTTAAAATTTAATCATTAATAAATTATATTTGTGACTTTTAATCTTTTGTTAAATAATTACATATTAATATCATTTTATAATATTAATTAAATAAATTATATTTATTTCTTTTAATTTTCTATAAATTAATTATATATGAATATAATATAATAATATTAATTGATAATATAATTTTTTAAAAATTTAAAATGTTAAAAAATATGTGTTAAAAAATATATGACTCTTAACTTTAATAATAAATTAATTATAAATTAAATAATTTATTTATATTAGTAATAATTTATATATCTATATTATATTTTATATATATATATATATATCAAAACTGAGAAAACAATGAGTGTTTTGAGGCTATCACACCATTAAATAAAAAAATGTTATTTCTTATTTTTTAATTAATTTTATAAGTTATATAAAATTTAAAATTTAATAATTAATAATTATATTTGTAACTTTTAATCTTCTATTAAATTTTTATACATTAATATAATTTGATAATATTGATGAAATAAATTATATTTGTGATTTTTAATATTTTATAAATTAATTACATATTAATAAAATTTAATAAAATTGAGTATTTTTTTTAGAAATTTGAAAAGTTAAAAAATATATGACTCTTAACATTCACAATAAATTAATTATAAACTAAATTATTTATTTACGTAATAATAATTTATATTTCTTTAGAAATTTAAATAAATAATAAAATATATAACTTTCGATATTTTTGATAAATTAATTATATATTAATAATTAATTTAAATAATTTATTTATAATAGTTATTAATTTATATTCTTTATAGAAATTTAAAATTTTAAACAATAAAAGATATAACTTTTAACTTTCTTAAGAAATTAATAATAATAATAATAATAATAATAATAATAATATTAATATTAATGTTAATAATTCTAAAATAAATCTATAATTATAAATTCTCCTACTCATATTTTTTTCTTATTATAAAAATTTTGCTTAAATTTCTATTTTTTTTTATTTCTCTCCTAAATTTTTTTTATAGCAAAATGTTTGTAAGTTTTGTTCTTAATTAAAAAAAAAGTTATATAATGCTCAATCATATTGTTTCGATAAAATTATCATAAAAATTGAGATAAATATTTTATTTTATATTTTTATAATAAAATATATTATTAACTTATATATAAATTATTTTATATTAATTATTTATATTTATTAATATTTTATTATTCTCATTATCCTGCACTGTGTGGATAGAAGTTAGCGTGTATAAGTTGTGAGGCATTAATGATTATGAGGGTTATTTTGATCTTTTTGTTTTTTCAATTAGTGCCATTTTCTAAAATTTTGACGCTCTTAATTCCGAATGAATGTTTATCATTATTAAATATCTGGAATTTTCTTAAATTTTATTGTCATTGGAAATAATATATCAAAATAACCCCCTTCTTAAATATCTTAAATCTTCTTATATTTTTGGGTTGTAAATGAGCACTAAATATTATCAAGTCAAGGCGTCAAATTGAGCACAATATTGTTACAACCCCCTTCTCTCATATGTTATCTCTCACTTCTGTCTTCTTCTTCCTCCATGTTCAAAGCTTTAGATATAGGGTTTTTATCAGCCTTTTAACCTCTTTTCCTTATTTTCTTATTTAGTTTCTCTAATAATTTTGTTATTCATTTTCTTAGTTGATAAATGGCCTTAAGATGACATTTTTGGCTTCCATCTTTATGATGGTTATGTTTTTTTTTTTCTTAATAGATCTAACGGTATGGATAAAATATCAAGGATCGAATCCAGAATCTTGCGTTGTTCAAGCCTGACCACCATAGTTTTTGGTAGCTTTTAATCTTTCTCAAGATGGATATCAAGATCCCATCATATTATGGTTCTTGAAGGGGATTTGGCTTTGATGTCTGAATCCCAAATCACTTCCTTCATGCTTTCAACTGTATTTTTAGCAAGATTTTATTGTTGTGCCACTCCTTACTGTAAATTTGGCACTTTTACTTGCTTCTATATTTCTCAAGGATTCTATTGTTGCATTTCTATCTAGATATATTTGATTTTCATCGAAAAAATTCTGCATCCAGTTTGATTCTAATTTGCTCAAATTTTTCTTCTTAAGATTATTTCTCTGATATATCAATACAAATCTTTATTATCCAAAAAAAAAAAAGAGCACCAGCCACCAAATAGTGTCCCACATATGATAAAATTGTATGAAGTATGAGGCAAAATTATTCGCCTTAGTGTGCTGCGGCCTGTTTGGAATCTCCTTCATGTGGCTAATAGCCATTTGTAAGGCCTATACTCATTTAAAGTCTCAGTAGCAGTATAGGCATTAAGCCTCAGTAACCTCCTTCCCCTTCATGACACACCATCACACAGCACAAGTAATATCAAATTCAATATTCTCACATAAATACAATCACATGCAAGTTTCTCTGCCTCCTAAAGCATGCGAGGCTGAGTTCGAAAGAATAGTCTAGTGAATATATAGAAAAGATAATATATTATAAGAAGGGTTTATATATATATATATAAGTTGTTAGCAAGTAGCACAACACAAACAGTTCAAATACACCCATAGAACTTACCTGGTCTAACAGTCAGCTAAGCAATCCGCCACCCTAAGTCTGAGGTGCTGCTGGACCACCGCCTAACCATTAACTATCAATTAACAACCACCCTTACAAATGTATGCAAGTGCAAATGGGAATGCATTACGTGAATGCACGCAATTCAATAGTTTCCATAACAAGGTTAAACATTTTCGTCAACCAATCATAACTTAACTATCACAATAGCACACCTTTAAACTTGCTTTCTAGAATATAAAATGTCATTAAAAAGTCCTTACAATTTAAATTTATCAAATACCTTACTTAAATATTCAATATTCACAAAATACAATTTTACCGATAAACCTGAATAACGAGTGTCAATTTGTAAAATTCAAAACAATTAACCAGTATATGAAAAATTTATAATTTTCAACCAGAAGTTAATTTGATATCTGAAAAGCATCCTACCAAAATTTCATAATTTTTCGAGACTTAGAAGTCCCTCAACCAATTTTTATTCATAACAGTATACAGCTCACAAGGTATACTGACAGCAGTAGAAAGATCTAATTATTTCAAAAATATAACAATAGAAACATAACCCAACATATTTTTCTTGTAAATTAGACTTCCAGAACTTCAACATATATGAAAATCAAATCTAAAACATTTTTACACATTTTAATATGAATTTCGAAAGTTACAGATGATGAAATCGCATCTACAGTACAATTCGTCAGACAACAGTAGCAAACTTGAATTTTTCCAGAAATATACGATGCTCAAAAATCCCAAAAATTATTTTTCTCATAAACTAGACTGAATTTCGAGCCACATATCCAAATTTTAGATTTTTATCATGTTCTAATATTTAATTAAAAATCGAGCAACATACAGCACTAACATCAAACTTCAGCAGAAAATTAAATCATCCAAAAACTCAAAGAAAACAATTAATTCGAAAACCCTAATACCCAAATCAATTCAATCAAACCCTAATTCAATAAATTCATCAAATTTCAGAACCCAACATACTAGCCCAATCAATTAATTCAATACCAAATCCCTCAAAACAATAAAAACCCCAAAACCTAACCTATTTTGTAAAAATCAATTTAATTAAATAATAATTCAAATTTAGCCAAATTAATTAAGAAAAATACCAACCCAATATGATACTAATATGAACTAATCAAATGGAAGTCGAAATAATGCAAAAGGAATCAAGAAAAACCTCAAAAACACCCAAAAACTCGAAAAACAGGTTGCTGGAGCAGAGGTCAAAACGGCATGGCGAGTTGGCACGATGGCTCGCCGAATGACGTCACTCCAGGCCAAACGACGATGCATGCTGGCATGCAGATCCTCGCCAGACGACGTTCACCTCCCGCCGAACGACGATGCGCGCTGGCACCCAGAGACCCAAAACGACAGCTCCTCTGATTTTTTGCCTAAAACCTAATTTCTCCCACTTTTTTCAAAACACCCTAAAATAGAAGACCAAAAACCTCACCCCATCTGATTTTAGGCCTATTTATAGGAAAATAACTCTTCAAAATTATACTTTCACCCCCAATCTAATTTATTTTCATAAAAATTTACCCAAAACCATAAAATTCACAAAATCAACTCAAATTTATTTTTAACTTCAAACTTGAACCCAAAATAATTTATAAATATATTTTACACATAATAATACCCGAAAATACCGAAAACGACAAAAAATTCAAAAATGATGAAAATACCCTCGGCACCCAAAAATACAATATTATACTCAAAACGACCGTCTCGTTGTCCTGAGTATCAAAAAGACATTCAAACCATCAAATTATGTTCAAACAACATATGAGTGCACAAAATAACTATCTTGTCCCTAGACTTAAAATCATTCAAAAACCAAGAGTTTTACAATCTAGCCCCCTTAAAGTAATTGCGTCCACGCAATTGAATCCAACATAATCATTATCCATCAAAAACTGTTATTACAATAGTTATACACAAATTCGGATGGTATCGTCTACTTAGTATGTGTCGTTATGGTTGATCAGGCCATAACCACAAGATACCAAGCACTAATGACCATTCCAGGTTTGATCCATTTAGAGTTCATTAAATAAAAACCAATTATCAGATAACCAAAACAAAATCAATGAATAGCGCTTAGCGCTCAACCCAGTCAATATCAGTGTCAATCAATCGAGTATAACATTATCTCTGTTCATTTTTCCAATCAATAACAATATTAATATACTGTACCTCTGTAACCAATAACAGAAATATTCCGTAACTCAACATCATTACACATACACCTTTTCAATAAGATCCATTGCATACAATTGTCAATCATCAGTCACAAACAATGTCATGCGATATATGAGTATGATGTTATGCTGGTATGCAAGTGCTCTAACACTAAAACTGAAGAATATTACAGTCTAACCCCCCTTAAAATGATTTTGACCTCGAAATCTAAAACATACCTGAAGACTCAAACAGATGGGGATATTTAGCTTTCATAAGCTCTTCGGCTTCCCAGGTGCATTCTTCAACAGAATGATTGCGCCAAAGGACTTTCACAGAAGCTACATCCTTAGAACGCAACCGCTTGACCTGACGGTCCAGAATAGCCATTGGCTGCTCCTCATAAGAACAATCATCACTAATCTCTACAGTGTCCGGAGCTAGCACATGATCAGGACTAGGTACATACTTTCTCAACATCGAGATATGAAATGTTGGATGCACAGAAGCCATCTGAGGTGGTAAATCAAGCTTATAAGCAACATCACCAATCCTCTCCAGAATTTCAAATGGACCAACATACCATGGAGCTAATTTTCCCTTCTTACCAAACCTCATAATACCCTTGAAAGGTGAAACCTTCAAAAACACTCTATCCCCGACAGCAAATTCCAGATTTCTTCTTTTCGAATCAGCATAGCTCTTTTGTCTACTAAAAGCAGTCCGAATACGGTCTTGAATCACTGGTACAACCTCAGCACTGTATTGCAAAAGTTCAGGACCCTCAATTCGACGCTCACCAACCTCCTCCCAATATAATGGAGTCCTACACTTTCTGCCATACAGAGCCTCAAATTGAGCCATACCAATACTAGTCTGATAACTGTTATTGTAGGCAAACTCTACCAAAGGAAGATTATCTGCCCAACTACCACCAAAATCAAGAACACACAATCGCAGCATATCTTCCAAAGTCTAAATAGTCCTCTCCGACAAACCATATGTCTGAGGATGAAAAGCAGTACTGAAATGAAGATTAGTTCCCAAACCTTCCTGAAGCTTCTGCCAAAATCTAGAAGTAAATTGTGGTCCTCTATCAGAAACTATCGAAACTGGGACCCCATGAAGACTCACAATCCTGTTGAGGTACAGTTTGGCATACTGCGACACTGTGTACTTAGTATTTACTGGAAGAAAATGAGTGGACTTAGTCAATCTGTCAACAATAACCCAGATTGAATCATACCCACCAGGAGCTTTAGGCAAACCGACAACAAAATCCATATTGATTCTCTCCCATTTCCACTCAGGTAGTGGTAACTCCTTAAGCAATCCCGCAGGCTTATGATGCTCATACTTAACTTGCTGACAAGATAAGCATTGAGAAACAAAATGTGCAACATCATTCTTCATCCATTTCCACCAGTACAACTGCTTCAAATCCCGATACATCTTGGTGGAACCTGGGTGAACTGTGTACTTAGAGAAATGTGCATCCTTAAGGATATCAGTCTTCAAATCATCTACCTTAGGAACACACACCCTAGTACCAAACTTCAAAACACCTTTATCATCTATAACAAACTCCTTGTTCTCACCGGCTAAGACTTTCTGTCGTAAAATTTCCAAATCTGCATCCTTACTTTGCTCAGAAATAATCCTGTCAAGAAAATTTGGCTTCACAGCCAAACTAGCAAGAAACACCCCTCTACCATTCACCACTTCTTTGTCAGACATATTAAATGTCCAACCCTCATCAAGCAATTGGTGAATCTCAGAAATCAAGGACCTCCTTGTCAAACAAATATGTGACAAACTCCCCATAGACTTGCGACTCAAAGCGTCTGCCACAATATTTGCTTTCCCAAGATGGTACTGAATATTATAATCATAATCTTCCAGAAACTCTATCCACCTTCTCTGCCTCAAGTTCAGATCCCTCAGCAAGTAAACATATTTGAGATTCTTATGGTCAGTAAAAATCTCACATGTAACACCATACAGATAATGCCTCCAGATCTTTAGTGCAAACACAACAGCAGCCATCTCCAGATCATGCGTAGGATAATTAACTTCATGCTTTTTCAACTGTCTTGAAGCATAAGCAACCACCCTACCATGTTGCATCAACACACATCCCAAACCAATACCAGATGCATCACAGTAAACAGCATAGCCTTCATTACCTTCCGGCAAAACAAGTACAGGTGCAGATGTCAACCTTTCTTTCAGAAAGTTAAAACTCTTCTCACAAGCATCATCCCAAACAAACTTAACACCCTTGAGAGTGAGTTTAGTCAAAGGTGCTGCAAGTCGAGAAAAATCTCTAGCAAATCTTCTATAATAACCAGCCAAACCCAAGAAACTTCGTATCTCTGTAACTGTCTTTGGTCTTGGCCAATCCATGACTGCCTCAATCTTCTTTGGATCAACCTGAACACCCTCAGAAGATATAACATGACCCAAGAACATAACTTTATCCAACCAGAATTCACATTTTGAGAACTTGGCATAAAGTTTATGTTCTCTCAGAGTTTGCAAAACCAGCTTCAAATGTTCCTCATGCTCTTCTTTAGTCTTGGAATACACCAAAATATCATCAATGAACACCACAACAAACCGATCAAGATATGGACTAAACACCCTATTCATCAAGTCCATAAAAGCAGCAGGGGTGTTGGTAAGTCCAAAAGACATTACCAGAAATTCATAATGACCATACCTTGAGCGAAAAGCAGTTTTAGGTATGTCACTCTCTCGCACCCTTAGCTGATGATAACCAGACCGAAGATCAACCTTTGAGAAAAACTTCGCCCCTTGCAACTGATCAAACAAATCATCAATCCTTGGTAATGAATATATGTTCTTGACCGTCACCTTGTTTAGCTGCCGATAATTAATACACAACCTCATGGAACCATCTTTTTTTCTCACGAAAAGAACCGGAGCTCCCCAAGGTGAAGTACTCGGTCGGATGTACCCCTTCTATAACAAATCATTCAGCTGCTCCCTCAACTCTTTAAGCTCTGCCGGTGCCTTTCTATAAGGCGGCATAGAGATAGGATTTGTGCCGGGTACAAGATCAATAGAAAACTCAATCTCCCTTTCAGGAGGTAACCCAGGCAAATCCTCAGGAAAAACATCCACAAAATCTTGCACTATAGGGACGTCTTCTGGTTTAACTTCTTCTTTCTTCACAACCCGAATAGATACAAGATAGGCGTTACAACCTTTACGCAACAACCTTCTAGCTCCCAAAGCAGAAATCAATTGACAAGGACCAATGGTCTTGGAACCATGGAATGTCACTGACTTACCTTCTTCATAATCAAATCGGACTATTTTAGCCCTACAGTCAACATTAGCTCCATGACAAGCTAACCAATCCATTCCTAAGATCACATCAAATTCCAACACAGATAAGACAATCAAATTTGCAACTAAATCTGCATCCTCAACTCTAATCATACAGTTACTATAAACATCCACCGTCTCTATCTCATCCCCCAGTGGTATATGAACAAACAGAGGCTCAGCCAAAAGTTCATGTGATCTAGATAATCTAGATGCAAAGCTAGGTGATATGAATGAATGAGTAGCTCTAGGGTCAATAAGAACATGTGCATCAAATGAACATACAGAGAGTGTGCCTTGCACCACATTATTATTAGCCCGAGCTTGCTGAGCATTAAGATTAAACACCCGAGCATAATTCTGATTCTGATTCTGGCCTTTGTTCTGATTCTGAGCATTGTTCTGACCTGCTGGCAAAGCGGGTACAGCATTCTGCTGCTGATTATTTTGGTGATAACCCTGATTCTGCTGACCTTGGTAGCCTCGATAACCTCCATTTTGTCGTCTACCATTCTGATTACCTCGGCCTCCATTATAACCTCGACTACCATTACCTCTGCCATAACCATTGCCATTACCATTACCGTTGCCACGGTTGTTGTTACCCTGATTCCCTACTGGTCTCACATAATTCTGCTGTCCTCCTTGATTCTGACCACGCCGAGAATTAGGATAATCCTTCGCCTGGTGATCCATCCGTCCACAACCTAAACATGCTCCCATCCGTCTCCAGCAATCTCCTGGATGACGATTACCACAAAACCCACAAACGGGATTCCCCTGATTCTGATTCTGCGATCGGTAAGTCTGTTGTTGACCACCTCTATTATTACCTCTCTGATCTCTGTTCTGTCCTTGGTAGCCATGCGAATCACTAGGTCTACTTCTCTTCCTACTAACATCAGTAGTATCCTCAGTCCTGTCAGTCTTACCTCTGTTTTCCAAACCCAGAGCTATGTTCCTAGCCAAATGCAACTCAGTGTAGTTATGGCTAACAACAAAACCATAATACTTATTGTTCAGTCCCTCCACGAATCTGCGAGTCATCTGAGCCTCATCCTGAATCAAGTGTGTAGCATACTGTCGCAGATCCTGAAACTTCTCATAGTACTCAGCTATGGATCTATCCCCTTGCTTCAACCTTTCAAACTCTTGGCCTTTTTGCCACATAACATTCTCAGGTATGAAATTCTACATGAACAAGTCCTTAAACTCATCCCAGACATGAACCCTATCTCTGATCTCATCATCGAACCACACCTGAGCTGACTTCTTTAACTGATGACCTGCCAACTCTATAGATCTATCATCAGTACAGTTGAGAGCTAAACAAATCCGACGTACCTCATTGATGAAGTATACCGGATCCTCAGTAGCAGAGTTGGAGAATGTAGGTGGGTTCACTCTGATAAACTCATTTAATTTCACATACTGGGGTTCAACAATAGGTGGCTGATCATTTGCTTGCCCAGCATTCTGATTCATATTCTGCACCAACTGAGCAATTCCATTGGCAAGAGTCTCCATAGATCTACCCATGGTCATCATAGTAGTCATAAACTGCTCTTGACCCACTGCAGCAGCCGGTGTAGCCTCAGGTACAGGATTATTCCCAGGAGTAGGTGGCTGAGGACCAGGCACAACTCCTGCAGTATTAACATTCCCTGCTGCAGCTCTAGGAGGTCTCCCACGTCCACGTGGAGGCAGATTAGCACCATTTGCAGTTCCAGAAGTTTCAGCACCAGAGGAACCTCCCCCTATCCGAATTCCAATACTTCTTTGAGACATAACTCCTGATATTAGTACAAGCATATCGGTTAACGCGGAAGCAAAAGAAACACAGAAAAATTTTTTTCCTAATGATTTCCAGATACAACTAGACAAATTATAAGTGTGACTGAATCTTATGGCTCTGATACCACTTTTGTCACGACCCAACCCAGGGGCCACGACCGGCATGCAACCAAACCAAAATCCGACCACATAAGCCTTAGAAACATTCATAACAGTCTAAGTGCAAAACAGTTCAATACTTATATAATCCTCAATCCTAGTTCAAATGCAAACCATCAATATAATCAAATCACAATAAAATCATTGGGAAAATCTAATGCAGACAAGTTCTACTTATTACACAAAAAGGGATTCAGATTCGATTCGCCCAAAAGTTCAATATTCAAAAATCTCTAAGCAGAAAGACCGATAAACACAAACGGAAAACCTGATCGACTTCGCCAAGAAGAGAAAGAAGATAGACGAATGCAATCACTGTAAACCTGCAAAATAATCTGTAAGGGTGTGAGCGCTTTATATAGACGCCCAGTAAGCCTATGAGAGGCAGAGAAACATCTAACAGTTATATAAGCAGTACATATAATACATTCACAGATTAAGCAATCAAGATGGTGTGTCGGGGTCACCAATCAGTAAATAGTACAGTTTTTACTTAGAAGTCCCTCAACCAATTTTTATTCATAACAGTATACAGCTCACAAGGTATACTGACAGCAGTAGAAAGATCTAATTATTTCAAAAATATAACAACAGAAACATAACCCAACATATTTTTTTTGTAAATTAGACTTCCAGAACTTCAACATATATGAAAATCAAATATAAAAATTTTTTACACATTTTAATATGAATTTCGAAAGTTACAGATGATGAAATCGCATCTACAGTACAGTTCGTCAGACAACAGTAGCAAACTTGAATTTTCCAGAAATATGCGATACTCCAAAATCCCAACAATTTTTTTGTCATAAACTAGACTCAATTTCGAGCCACATATCCAAATTTTAGATTTTTATCATGTTCCAATATTTAATTAAAAATCGAGTAACATACAGCACTAACATCAAACTTCAGCAGAAAATTAAATCATCCAAAAACTCAAAGAAAACAATTAATTTGAAAACCCTAATACACAAATCAATTCAATCAAACCCTAATTCAATACATTCATCAAATTTCAGAACCCAACATACTAGCCCAATCAATTAATTCAATACCAAAATCCCTCAAAACAATAAAAATCCCAAAACTTAACCTATTTTGTAAAAATCAATTTAATTAAATAATAATTCGAATTTAGCCAAATTAATTAAGAAAAATACCAACTCAATATGATACTAATATGAACTAATCAAATGGAAGTCGAAATAATGCAAAAGGAATCAAGAAAAACCTTAAAAAACCCAAAAACTCGAAAAACAGGTTGCTGGAGCAGAGATCAAAACGGCACGGCGAGTTGGCACGATGGCTCGCCGAACGACATCACTCCAGGCCAAACGACGATGCGCACTGGCAAGCAGATCCTCGCCAGACGACGTTCACCTCCCGCCGAACGACGATGCACGCTGGCACGCAGAGACCCAAAACGACAGCTCCTCTGATTTTTTGCCTAAAACCTAATTTCTCCCCCTTTTTTCAAAACACCCAAAAATAGAAGACCAAAAACCTCACCCCATCTGATTTTAGGCCTATTTATAGGAAAACAACTCTTCAAAATTATACTTTCACCCCCAATCTAATTTATTTTCATAAAAATTTACCCAAAACCATAAAATTCACAAAATCAACTCAAATTTATTTTTAACTTCAAACTTTAACCCAAAATAATTTATAAATATGTTTTACGCATAATAATACCCGAAAATGACAAAAAATTCAAAAATAACGAAAATATTCTCGGCACCCAAAAATACAATATTATATTCAAAACGACCGTCTCGTCGTCTTGAGTATCAAAAAGACATTCAAACCATCAAATTATGTTCAAACAACATATGAGGGCACAAAATGACTATCTTGCCCCTAGACTTAAAATCATTCAAAAACCAAGGGTTTTACAGCATGTTAGCTAATAAGTTTTTAACTCAGTAATATTCTATCAAATTGTGATGAAATTAGGCTGGTTAAAATATAAGGCATATTAATTAATTATTAATAATTTTTATTTATAGTACTAAAATGTCTCTAAGTTATTTTTTTATTTCCAAGATTTTGAGATTTTTTTAGTTGTAACGTACTTATAAATCAAATTTAAATTTAAAAATATTAAAGTTTTCAAAAAAATTCAATCGATCCTATTTATAATTTTATTGGAAAATTGAGGAAATATTGAATTGCACCAAATAATTATAGAATGTATCTATTCCTCATTTATTTACATTTTTATCAAAGTATCGCTTGTCATATATCCCTCATTTGTATTAAACTTTCTTAAATTGAAAATATTTTATATGATTGAGATTGAATTACAATAATTTTGCGTAAGATTAATTTTAAAATTATATCAAAGTATAAAAAGGTTTACTCGTTAAATGTTTAACATTATCATGTGGAACTAACCGCTTTTTCTCTTAATTTTTTTTAATTCTTTCTAAATATTATTATTTGAGTTGATCGTAATTTTTTTCTTTACTTTGTCTAGTTTTATATTCAATGAACACGTATATTTAAAGATTTATTAATCCATATCTTTATAGACATGGATCTAATTTTATTTTTAATATTTTTTTATTGTTTTTATTATTCTTTTTATGCGATTTAATGAATTTTCTTTCACATATAATTTTAGTATGCTTTTTTTTTATATAGAAGTATTATATTCTCTTAAAAATTAAAATTTTTGAAATTTTTGGCTTAAAATTTTGAGAATTTATTATTAATATTTAACTAACTAAACTTGTTAAAAACATATCAATTTTTTACTGGGAAAAAAAATAAGATTCTTGTTTCTCATCAAATTGTCAGATTTAATATTGTTAGAATTTTACTTCCAAATTTTCTAAGTAAGAACAATAAAGATAATGACCAAAAATAATAAATAGATAAAAATTTATAGTGGTTCACCCGGTCAATTAGACCTAACAGGTTACATCCACTGTGATTACTGACTTTCACTATGAAGAGGAAAAATTCTCAATTACAAGAGCACACAAGTGTTTTACTCGCACTCACTCTTAAGGAAATACAATAAAAATTAAAAAAACACACAAAAAATTCTATTAAATTTTTCTTCTTTTCTCTATTTTCTCTCCTCTTACTACAACTCTCCTTTTTTTGGATTTTGTAATTATCATT
The DNA here is from genome assembly GCA_947685225.1 of Garcia nutans. Classification (NCBI taxonomy): domain Eukaryota; kingdom Viridiplantae; phylum Streptophyta; class Magnoliopsida; order Malpighiales; family Euphorbiaceae; genus Garcia; species Garcia nutans. The sequence goes on from CANTUV010000011.1 coordinate 52,583,376, forward strand.
TTTTCTCCATGATCATTGTCATTTATAGGCAACCAAATGTTAAATTTTTCAACATTTGTTAGGCAACCTAATTTTTGGTACAAATTCAACATAATTAGGCAACCTAACAAAATTAGGCAACCTAATTATTGGTTCAAGTTCAACAAAATTAGGCAACCTAATTTTAGATTGTCTCCACCAATGTTAACAATCTTCCACTTGGAGACAATTCAACCATCATGTTGCAAAGAACATTTCATATGCTCTTCAAGCACTGAAATTCATCAATAACCACCATCTCCATATTTTAGTTTTGGAGACCAACTGAAGATGTACAAAGCCTCAGCTTTCCAAGTGATACAACTTTAGTGAACATATCAGCTGGATTCTCACTTCCAACGATCTTTTGTAGTTTCAATGCTCCATCATCCTAAAGAGATTGTATGAAATGGTACCTTAAATGAATGTGCTTGGTTCTTGAATGAAAAGCAGGATTTTTTGCCAAGTGAATAGCACTCTAACTGTTACTGTACAAAATACCATCGACTTGCACTTTGTCCAATTCTTCCAAGAAACCACTTAACCATACCATCTCATTTCCGGCCTCTATAATAGCCACATACTCTGCTTCTGTTGTTGAAAGAGAAATTATCTTTTGTAACTTAGAAGCCCAGCTCACAGCAGTACCACTTACAGTAAATACATAACCTGTGGTACTTTTGCTAGTGTCTCTGTCACCACCCAAGTCTGCATCAACATAACCATGCAACTCCACACTACTCCTACCAAAACATAAGGTCATATCAGTAGTGCCTCGAAGATACCTCAAAATCCACTTCACCACTTCACAATGTTTCTTGCCTGGATTGCTCATATATCGACTCACAACTCCCACTGCATGAGTAATATCAGGTCTAGTACATACCATAGCATACATCAGACTCCCAATAGCTGAAGCATAAGGCATCTTCTTCATGTATTCCTTCTTTTGTTCATTTTTAGGTGAAAGCATTTTGGACAACTTAAAATGAGTCGCCAAAGGTGTGCAAACTGGTTTGACATCTTGCATATTGAATCTCTTCAACACCTTTTTGACGTACTCCTCTTGTGAGAGTTTCAGAGTACCTCACTCTTTGTCCCTAATAATCCTCATTCCAAGGATTTGTTTTGCTTCACCTAAATCTTTCATAGAGAACTTGTTTGACAATTGTTTCTTTAATTCTTTAATCTCACTTAAATCAACCCCAGCAACCAACATATCATCTACATAAAGTAAAAGAATGATGTAGGAATTGTCAAACCTCTTGTAGTAACAACAGTGGTCAGCATGGCATCTGGTGTAGCCATTCTCGCACATGAAAGAATCAAACTTCTTGTACCACTGTCTCGGGGTCTGTTTCAAGCCATAAAGGCTTCTATTTAGTTTGCATACCAAGTCCTCATTTTCGTGTGCTATAAAATCTTATGGCTGCTTCATATAGATGTCCTCCTCTAAATCCCCATGAAAGAAAGCAGTTTTGACGTTTAACTGCTCCAAATAAAGATTCTCAGCCGCTACCAAGCTAAGCACCAACCGGATTGTAGTGAGTTTCACAACCGGTGAAAATATCTCTGTATAGTCTATGCCCTCCTTTTGTTGAAAACCTTTTACCACTAGTCTTGCTTTGTACCTTTTGCTACCATCTCCTTCATCTTTGATTCTGTAAACCCATTTGTTATGTAGTGCCCTTTTACCCAGAGGTAAATTCACCAAACTCTATGTTTGATTGGTTATGAGAGAATCCATTTCATCTTGCATAATAGACTCCCACTTGATAGATTCTTCATGATTCACTGCCTTATCATAACACTCAGGTTCACTGCAATCAGTCAATAATAAATATTTCAAGGATGGTGAGTACCTTTTTGGTGCATTCCTTTCTCTATTGGACCTTCTCAAAATAGGTGTATTTGGCCCAACTTCCAGAATAGAAACTGGTTCTTCAAAGTTGGTAACTTCATGAGCATCTTGTGAAGTTCCAACTTTCAACTTTCTCTGATTTTTGTTGGTCACTTTATCATCGCCAAGATCATCTAGACTAGCAAACTATTTATCTTTTGTAGGACTTATCATTTCTGGGACTGCTACTACCCCATTCTTGTACAACACCTTCTCATTAAAAATGACATTCTTGCTTCGAATAAACTTCTTATTCTGTTCATCCCAAAATTTGTAGCCAAATTCATCACCACAGTAGCCAATGAAAATACATTTTTGGGACTTGGGATCAAGTTTGCTCCTTGCGTCAGACTCAATGTGAACATATGCCACATAACCAAATATTCTCAAATGTGATAGATCTATCTTGTTGCCACTCCATTCTTCTTCCGGTAGTAGCTCTCCCAGTGGAATCGAAGGTGCACGATTAATTAAATAAGCAGCAGTATTAATCGCATCGGCCCACATCATGTTTGGTAAATCTGCATGTATCCGCATACTTATTGCACACTCATTCAGAGTTCTGTTCATACGCTCGGCCACTCCATTTTGTTGTGGAGTTATGGGAATAGTCTTCTCCATCCTAATCCTATTATGTGCACAATATTCAAAAAAAATTTTGTTCGTGTACTCTCCTTCGTTGTTTGATCTCAGACATTTAATCTTCAAGTCTGTCTCATTCTTAACCAAAGCTTTCCATTTCTTGAAAGTATCATAGACATTAGATTTATTTTTTAGAAAATAAACCCATACTTTTCTTGTGGCATCATCAATGAATGTTACATAATACTTGAAACCTCCAGGAGATTGAACTGGTAAAGGTCCCCACACATCAGTATGAACCAGCTCCAACTTAGTAGTCTTTGGAGCTCTGCCAGATTTTGAGAAACTAACAATCTTTTGTTTCCCAAAGATACAACCTTCACAAAGCCCAATCTTTACTTATTTCACATCATGTAGCTTGCCTTTGATTGTAAAACTTTCATCCCCTTCTCACTGATGTGCCCAAGCAGATGATACCAAAGATTAGCATCATCAACCTCAACAGTAACTGCTAAGCATTTGGAATTCACGATCGTATAGAGAATTCCTGATATTTTCCCACGAGCTAAAATCAAGGCTCCTTTAGTAACTTTTCACCAGTAATTTGAAAATTCAGTCACACAACCTTCTCTATCTAATTGACCTACAAAGATTAAATTTTGTGCTAAACCTAAAACATGTCTTACTTCATGCAACTTCCACATATTGCCATTGGGTAAATCAATTCGGACTTCACCCTTACCCACAATATCAACAGCTTCATCATCTGCAAGGTGGACCTTGCCAAAGTTACCAGATACGTAATTCTTCATGATACTCCGATTTGAAGTTGAATGAAATGATGCTCCGGAATCTATCATCTAAGATTCTAGAGGATTATGTGCACTAAAGATCAAAGCATCACTTTCAATCTCTTGCGTTGCATTGGCTCTACCATCTTCATTTTTCAAAGCCCGACAACCATTTTTCAAGTGTCCTGGCTTCCCGCAGTGCCAACATCCATTTGTCCATTTTCTGGTTTTAGACTTGCTTTGATCTCTCCTTTTGGATTTGGATCTTACGTGGTTGTTGAAATTTCTATTGAAAGTTTTTCCTCTATTTTCGATATTGAGAGTGGAGCCGGTGTGAAGTTCTCCAGCATTTCTCCTTCTTGACTTTTTACTAAGGAGGGTGTCACGTACCTCCTTATATATAAGATCCTTTTTTCTGCTGGAATTACAAATTAAATTTACTGTAGTATCCCAATCATTAGGCATAGAAGTTAACAAAACCAAACACTTTAATTGTTCCTCAAATGTGATCCCAACGGATTGTAGCTTATTAATGATTTCATTTACCAACACCACATATTGATTCACTAAGCATCCCTTTGATATCTTCAAGGTAAAAAGTTGCCTTAACAAATGAATTTATTGGACAACACTCGGTTTCTCGTACATATCTGATAGAGTACTCATAAGCCCGGCTGTTGTCGTCTCATTTATGACATGTGCACTCACACTTTTAGCAAGTGTAAGTCGGACCACCCCTAAAGCCTTTTTGTCAAGCTTCTCCCATTCTGATCGACTCATGCCTGTTGGAACCACTCCTTCCAATAGTACTTCTAGCTCCCTTGTATACAAATAATCAGTAATTTGCATTCTCCAATAATGGAAATCGGTCCCATCAAATTTGTCAACATCTTTGGCATTATCTTCACCCATTGCTCCCGCTTAACGCGGATCTCCAATAACTTGTTGATGAATAAAATTACTATTGAGTGAACCTAGCTCTGATACCATGTGTTGGAATTTTACTCCTAAATTTTCTAAGTAAGAGTAATAAAGATAATGACCAAAAATAATAAATCGATAAAAATTTATAGTGGTTCACCCGGTTAATTAGACCTAACAGGTTACATCCATTGTGGTTACTGACTTTCACTATGAAGAGGAAAAATTCTCAATTACAAGAGCACACAAGTGTTTTACTCACACTCAATCTTAAGGAAATACAAAAAAAAATTAAATAAACACACAAAGAAAAATTCTATTAATTTTTTTTTCCTTTCTCTATTTTTCTCTCCTCTTATTACAACTCTCCTTTTTTTGAATTTTGTAATTATCATTTTCTCTCCATGATCATTGTCATTTATAGGCAACCAAATGTTAAAATTTTCAATATTTGTTAGGCAACCTAATTTTTGGTACAAATTCAATATAATTAGGCAATTTAATTATTGGTTCATGTTAAACAAAATTAGGCAATCTAATTTTAGATTGTCTCCACCAATGTTAACAAATATTTTATCAACATAATCAAGCACTATTAGATGAAAATCCTACTTTAATTGTGGATTATTAAAAAAAATTATTAAAAAAATTAAGTCAATATATATCTTATTTTGATTTATTTATGTATCATTTTATATTTTTATTTTCAAATTAAAATGTAAGATTCATGGTTTTTCACTAAAAAAAAGTCAAAATTAATTATCAAAATAGATTTATGATATATATGGAATATTTTTGTCTTAAAGGTAAATAAAAAAAATTAAAAAACAATAAATTGTATATAATATTAACATTTTTCATTCATATCCAATACAGACTATGCAATCTTATATAATAAAATTCATCTAACAAAAATTGCGATTTGAAATCACTCAAAAAAATTACATTTAAAAAAACTTATTTTACTAATTCAATTGGATTTACTTATTACTTGAATTACAATTAGTTTATCAAAGAACATAGAATAATTAACATTAAATTAATTTAAAATTAAGCTGAATTCTGTTGAACTTTGAGGAGATGTAAAAATAGAAATAAATTATCTTAATGTATATATATATATTTCAATAAATATAAAATATTATCGTTGATAAAGCATATGTTTGATCATTAAAATAAGAATAAGAATTCTTATTCTAAATTCTAAAATTAAGAATTTGAGATGCATTCTGCAGCCTACTTGCCACATAATAACAGTAATATATAAATTTCAAAAAAATAATGGCAAGAAATGCATTCCCAGCAATGAGTTTAATAATATCTTTCAAAATTCATGAAAGCAACCACTATATATTTTCTAATTTTATAATGATAATTGGTAATTAATTGTCATCCAACTATAAAAGATCCCGCTTTCCAAAATAAATCACTGATTACCATTTTTATTTCGAAATTATTTAATTACTATTTTGAATAATACTTAGTCAATAATTAAAATTAATAATTGAATTCTTGTGTAAAATAAGTTAAGTATAATTATGCTATGCCAAAAAGACATCAATAATTCAAATTGGATTTCATTCGATTTAGTCAATAATGAAATGTCTCAATCCATTTGGGGTGATGACAATTGACAAAGACAATCTACAATGTTTTTTTATTTAATTAATTTTTTTAAAAATTTTAAAAAATAATTAAACGTCTAAATTAAGCCAAGTTAGCACGACTTATATGAATTTTATTATATTTTAAGAACCACATGACATACGTCATTGATGGTGATTTTTATGTTTGGCCTGCCTAGAAATATAATAACTTGTTACAATTCATATTATTTTATTAAAAAAAAAATTCATATGATGCTACCTGGAACATCCGTGCCGTAGGTGTTTTAGTGCAAGGTTAGCTTAGACTTGCAAATATAACACACAACATACTATATTTATGTATGAATACTGATGAATTAACATAATAATATTTCATTAGATCTGTCTTATACATACTCCATAATATAATCTCTTTTGGGTCAAAATAAGACATAGCCCTTTTAACAAGTCTGATTAACATACTCAATACTAACTCATAATATCATTGTACTATTTACAGAAATACTAAAAATAAATCAAAAAGAATATATATTTGGAAACTCATGGTTTTATAAATCCTTTGATTTTCTTACTTCTACTATTAGATCTATTAGGTTTTCTATTATTTTGTGTTTTTCTGTGGATTTATTTTAGATTTAGTCATTGGCAGTTTCTGATTTTGCCACTCATAGTAGTTTCTTGTTCTCCAGAAGCTTATCCCTTGTGGTAGAACATGGAAGCAAGGCCACTGTCGGTGGTTATTTTGTGCCCATAAGAGAATCAGTTTTCCTTCATATTTGCACAAACAATAGTTCAACCCCTCCTTCCTCTAGGTCGATGTTTCTAGATCTCGAACGATATGTGGAGCTTCGTGCCTCCTCTCTACAGCTCACAGTCACTGTCTTCGCTTTATCCGAGCTATTTTGCCACCAGTCCAAGATTATTTTCCCTCATTTCTCTGTAGTTGGCTTTCTATGGATGACTGGGAGTTCATGTGTGTGATTATTTATTGTTTTCTAGCGTTTGCCCATATCATATTTATAGGCCTTTCCATGTTTGTTTGGCCGATTTATGGGAGGGATTCTTCCCGTGGTAGGTTGATGGTTATACTTTATGGGGAAATTTTGGTTTTCACTGTGCATCAAGAGCCTTGGTGTTACAAGGCCTACTGTAATGTTTTTTAGTTTAATGAAGTTCTTAATTACTGATAAAGTATCAATACCAGTATATGTTTTTTTTAAAAACAAATTTTTATCATGTTAGTTTATCTAATTTATATTTTTTAAAAATATTTTAACATGCTCAGATTATATTATTATAATTATTATTAAATTTAAATACTTCTTTTAATAATTTAAATATTAGTACAAAAATATAAATCAAAGTATATATGAATTAGTAAAAAAATAATATAAGATATTTTATATAGTAGCTTCTATAAATTTTAATTAGGATTAGTAAAAGTATAATCAGATAAAACAAAATAGTGAGATAATTTTAAATAAAGTTAATTTTTAACAATGGGATAAATATTTTTAATCATTTTTAATTTCATTTTAATTGTATAACATAGTAGTTTATTTATAATAAAAATATATTTTTATGTTAATTATTGTAATTATTGACTTGTGACTCTTAGCCCCTTTAAACAAACTAATTGAGCTTTTGGTTAGTGCTTGAATTGGATGCCATACATAATTAATTTAAAAAATATTGGAAATGTATTGGTCATGATTATTGATTAAGATAATATGATATATAAATGCTTGCCCAAATGATACGCTTTTTATTAGGTCAAAGTTAAAAGTAAGACCCAGTAAACATATATAATTTAATATATATATGTATTAAGCAGTGATAATAATTCAGTTCTATTTGGCTACAATACAACAAGTTTTACATGTTTTGCTGCAGAATATCCGGCACACCAAGATAGTCAAGTGGCTAATTATAAAGTCTGATTTAATTAATAATATTAAAAAATAATTTTTATTTTTAAATTAAATTTTATGATTCATCAGGTTTATGGGTGAAAATATTGACTCAATCTAGGATAAAATTTTTCAATAGTTGATAGGTTTAGACATTATTTGAATAACTCATAGTATAATTTAATAATATAGAATAAATTATAATATTACATATATGATTTATCATATTTAAAAAATAATATGATATAATATAATTAAAATAAATTATTTTTATTTATAAGATAATATAATATTATTGTAGAAATAATCCAATGTCTAAATTAATACCCTCAAGTAAATAAATCATATTAAATTATATTAAATTAATTTTTAAATTTAAAATTTAAGTTCTACAAAGAATAAAAAAATTATTAAAATAAACAAAAGAATAAGCTCACCTTATACAAAATAAATAAATTAAATGATATGCACGATATTTAAAAATATTATTATAAATATTTTTGAAAAGTAATCTTTTTAAACTATGATAAACCACTAAATTTATGATACTAAAAACTTATTATAATTTATAATTTTTAAACTATAAAATTATTATAAAAAATTATAACATGAAGATGAATGTCAAAATAAATAAAAAAATTAAAATATACTATATTTTATGAAATTAAGATAAAACATAAAAAATATAAAAAAAAATTTAATATAAATTTAGAAGAATCATCCTTGAAATTAATTGTTAAGGTTGAAAAGTTAATTTCTATATTAGTTTAATTATTTATTTATATTCTTTAAATATAAAAATTTTTACATTTAATTTATTTTATTTATCCGTAAGGTGGTTTTAACCAAAATAAAAAAAAATTAATAATAAAAATAATTATTATTTTTTAAAAAGTAATAATTATACTCAAATCTTTTCGAATAGATAATTTTTCTTGATTTTAAAATTTAACTATATATATTTATTTAAAAAATAAAATAAAAATTAATTTATTATATTATCATTTATCTGCTATTATAATAATTATAACTTCTAAAATACGTTTAGAATTTATTTTTAGTGGTCGGACATAATTCATAATAATATTATATTACATTTTCTAATTTAGAGTGCTTGTTCAATGGATTTAGGCCATTCACATTGGAAGGAGAAGTAAAAAGAAAAGTAATAGTAGTTCTTGAAAAAGTGTAGTATTGGAAAGAGGAGTAGGTGGAGGAGTAGTCCTCCTGCACGAAAAAAAAGACTAAGAAGGAGAAATAGTTCTCCGTAAAGGACTACTAAAATTAAAGGTATTTGGCTAATAGAGAAGTGACATGTGGTAATGGTTGGACCTACTTTATTCTTTTGGAGAACTTTTAGTTTTTAATTTTATTTTTAATTAAATTTAATTAATTTTGAAGACAAATTTGTGAATGAAATTTGTGGTATTTTTTTTTTCTTTTATTGTTGTTAAATGAAACAAAAAATATTTGTATTTTGTAAATTTCATTGTTACAAAAATACAATTATAATTGTGAATGAAATTTTTGATATTTTTTTTATTGCTATAAAAGGAAAAAATGAATATTTTTGTATTTTATAAATTTCATTGTTAAAAAATAAAATTATAATAAATAGATTTGTTGTGTCCAACTTATTTACAATTTATTAAAAAAAAGTTGGCCAAATTTATGCAATTTGAATGGCTAAATAAATTTAAAGTATGTTGTAACATATTTGATAAATTTAGAATAGAAATGTTTAATAATAAAATAATTACATGGGTTTCATGTTGAATAGTTATTTAATAGTCCTTTTGATATAAGAGAAATGGAGAAGTTGAGGAGGAGTTATGTGTTGGACCCACAAAAGCTGACGTGGAAGAGAGAGATATGTAGTAGTCTTCCTCTTACTCTTCCTTCCAATGTAAATGGCCTTAGGACCTCAGAAAGTTATGACTGATCCGTATTTTTTTATTGAATATTATTTCTTGTGGCGTCCGCCCACATGTTTATTAAAATATTAATACGGTTTATTTAGAATTTAGAGATAATTATAAAAAAAATCTTAATATAATCTGAAATTTCAAAAATTTTCAAAAATTGAAATGGTTTTGATTTTATTCTCAACTTTACAAGTAATTTTTAATTCAAAAAGAAAAAGTATATATTGAAATATTGAAAAATAAAAATAAAATAAATCTAAAAATATAATTTTGCTTATTTTGTATTAAAATGAAAATAAAATATTTTCAATAAACTTCACCTTTTTTTGTAAAATAAAAATTCTACTAAAAACAAAAAATTGAACAGGAAGAAAGAGAGACCGGAAGTATAGCTCTGTGGTTTTTTTTTTTGTTAAATAATTTTCTAAGACGTAGTTGTTTGATGAGTACATATTTTTATTTTTTATGATTCTTTTAATATTTTATTTTATTTTTAATAAAAATTAATAAAATTTTCTAGTTGAAAATATATATTTATTAAGATTGGAATTGAAATTATTATTTATTTCTTTTTTATGTAATTATTTATTTTCTAATTTTGAAGCTCTTTCTATTTAGGTATAGAATTGATGTTAAGATTTCAATCGGATGATTAATTAGGTATTTGTGGTCTTGCGATCTGTTTTGTTTAAAGATATGAAATTGAGTTTGTGTGGTATGAAATAGCCATTTAATGAAAATGTTACCTTTATTATGCCAATCAATTGTTACGTTGTCATGACTTTTTTTTTTTTTGTATTTTTGAAGAATATAATCTTTTAAGTAGGATGCAAAAATATGATTTATAATTTATAAAAATAATTACATAATTATTTTTTATTTTTTATTTTTTATAAATGAGAATTTCATCTTTCATTTAAACCCACAATTGGAGTTGAATTGTAATTATATTTTTAAATTTAGGGTCAAATTTGAAAACTAAATATAAATTGATTTTTTTAATATAAATCAACCTTTAAATACTAGATGAAGTTATTATTCAAATATGATACAAACTTCAATTCAAATCTAAGATATAAACTCATTATTAAAATATTTATAATCTAACTTGATTACTTACTTCTCTAAATAATGATTTATTGATAATTAATATTTTATTAACAGCTAATATCATCAATATTATATTTATATATAGATAAAATAAGTAAGAAGTTATTATAAAATAATTAATTAATAATTAATTAGTTTACTTAATTAAAAAATTATTTATTTATAATATTATTTTCTTGGGAGACGTAGTTTCGGGTTTGTTTTCCACTTTTGAAATTCCTGCTATATAATGTAACATTGACAGTTGACAGGTGACATGTTTGTTGTGCATACTTAGCATAAAGCTATTTTCCTTTATTCCAAATTAATCTTTTAATAATTAAAATCTTTTATTTATATATATATATATTATATACTTTTCTCGACCGTCACAAAATGTTATATTCAAATTCAAATCTACTTTCACACGTCAATGCAACTTATTATAAAAGTTCAACCAAACCTACCATTGAAGAATCTGTCATTTCTTTTCTCATATCATTTTCAATTATTTTGAAATTCTAAGGAAATTGCAGCGAATGAAGATATTTAAAAAAAAAAACTAAGCAACAATACCCTTTTGCTGTAAGGTCTTTTCAGAAATGATAATAAATATAGAAACGATTAATTTATTTTTAACTTATGAGACCTCCCAGTCAAGTGATTAATTAAGAGTTTTAAGAAAATGTATCAAAATTATTCACATAAAATCATTAACTATTTAAATAAATTAAATAAAAAATAATGTTATAAAATAAATAAATAAATAGATAAATAAATAAATTTTGATATATTTTACTTTTTTTTTAATTTTTCTTATTTTTTATTGTTAAATATTATTGTTATCAATTTAAGTATTTATATTACTTTAAAAATATTGATAATAATATTATAATATATTTTTAAAATTATTTATTATAAAAATTTTAAAGTTTAATTTGAGATCTGAAAAATAATTTAAGGGCATATTTAATTTTTATATTTAAAATATTTAAATAGAAAACCCCATATAATGTCGTGTTATAAAAAAAAGTAAAGAAAATTTAACTTCCATTAACTAAGGATTCAATTTACTTCATTTTTGAAAAAAAAAAAAAGAGAGATAGAAAATGGATAAAAAAAAACTTTATGATCCAAAATTACATACTCTAAATAGTTTATGGTTATTTTTGTTATTTTTTCTATAAAAAAATCAATTTTTTTGTACCAAAATATCCTAAAAACCCATTGAGACTTTGTTCATTTCAATTATTAAGTTGTATTTTTTTATTTTTTATTTTTTTAAAATTAAAAATTATTTTTAGTTTTTATTTTATATTTTTTAAAAATTTAATTTATATTTTTTAAAAACTAATCATAATTTTTTATATTTATTTAAAATTATTTCTTATCTAATAAAAAAAATTTTAAATTCAACGATATTATGAAAAGTATTTTTATTTTTTTTAGAAAAATTAAAATAAAAATAATCTGGAACGCACTCTAAAATTATAAATGAACAATTTAATTGTGGATAATATTATTTTGTAATATTGGATAACAGTTTAAATAAAATAAAATAAAAAACTTTCCCATTTAAAAGAAGATTGCTTTCCTATGTGAGCCAAAAATAAGTAGACAAATTGGTTGGCAAGAAAATATAAAGCCGCATAACTCATGAGCACTGGTAAATTATTTCATGCTATATTATTGTAGTTTTTGCAGAGTAGGCCGCCTTAGATTTTAGCTCTCAACAACCCTAATTTATTTTTAGGATAAAATTGTATTACGAATCGGTTTTAATTTATTCTATATTTATGGATGGATGGTCCATTACTTCTTCTCTAAGTATTGAATGTGATGATTCCTACAAAGTCAAGCAATATAAATATCATACATTATACACAAATAAAAATTTTGAAAATTGAAAAGTAATATTTTTTTAATATCGTTTTCAATGCATATTAATCAATCTTAGACAATCAGTTAATCTTATTTGATCCAAAAAGTTAATAATAAATAATTAATAAATATATCTCACATTAAATTGCATTTATATATTTAAATAGTATAATTTAATGACAAAATATATGTACAAATTGTATAATAAATTTAGATTTGACGTTATTAAAAAAATATATTTTAATCTATTATTATTTTGGGTTGTGAACAATCTTCAATTTTGAAAGATATCTATTTTAGAGACATGATAATTTCTTGCTTATAATGAACTTACAATTAATATGTCCAAATACGTGGTCATAATTGGAGAAATAATTTATATCAATTATTGAAAGAAATGAATAAATGAAAAGCAAATATTGAATAATTTGATGGAAGAGAAAGTCCAACACTCCATGTGTGAAAATGTCTAATTAATTTTGACAAATAACACTATCTGCGTCATACTTTATATTAGATTTCATTGTGTACGTGTCCAATTGATTTTGATTAAAATTGTGAATTGTGATTATGGTGGTTCTTGCATCCATCATTATTGTTCTTAGACATGGGCTCCATGTACAATTTGTGTTTAAGACCCACACTTTTAATACTATGTAGTTTCCACTTGCCACTAACCCATTTTTATATAAATATTTCTCATAATATTTAATCAATAATTATTATACCAATTTATCAATTAAATAGTGATACTACTTTCTTATAAAGTTTTCTCTGTTCCTTGTGAAGTATTTTTTTTATCTCTTTTTATAGATCTCTTTTTTCTTTTTTATTCCCTTGCATTTGGTGGTGTTGTTGGACTTTTAGCAAGAGGTGGTTAATTTTGGTTAACTATCGGAATATTTGATTAATTATTTAAATATTTAGTTAATTAATTGAATATTTGGTTCGATTAACAGATATTATTAAATTCAGTTTAATTCGGTTAAATTTTTTTAATTAATTTAGTTTTTAATTTAATTAACAATGATTCGGTTTGGTCAGTTAATATTCAACTGAGTTTTTTTTAAAATAATTTTTAATTAGTTATTTATTAATTTTTTTAATTCCTTAATTATATAAATTTTTTTATAAATATATTTTTATTGCAAAATAAATTATTTTTTATTTTGTTTTTTAATAAATTTAGTTTAATTATTTAATTATATTAATTTTTTATATTAAATATAACTTTTTATTATAAAATAAAAAATTTTGATCAATTTGACTAATTCAATTTAATTCAGTTAATTAATCAAATCGATCAAATTAATAATCAACCAGTTCAATAAAAAAAAAGTTAACTTTCGGAAAATTAGATTAAAAATTGGTTGCCCACCCCTACTTTTAGGGGTCGATAACCTTAAATCTTGCAATTTTCTATTTTTCTTTCCTTCGTTTTGGCATTCATATTTCATTTGACTAAATTTTTGTTGTTTCGTATATTGTTATTATTGTTTTTTTTTTTAAATATCAAGATATTCCTGTGAGAGCTTCTATATTGAATACTACGATTATTGCCTATCTCAATTTTACAAGTTCCTTTGGTATTTTGTTGAGATCTTGAAGATTCCAAAAGTAGCTCAATCTCTATAAACAAAATCTATTGCATCATGTTTTTATAATTTTACAATGTTTTTATGTATTTCCTCAGTTTAGCAAGTCCATTATCTGTTTTATAGGTCTTAATTGTAGCCTCTTTTAGCCGAAACTTTATTGGTCATACTTTTATCTTCACCATTTCTTACCCTATATATGTTGAGAGTTTCTTTTTTTCTCATCTCATAGTCATAAAATTCGAAGTATGTTAATAGTGTTTGGTCCCTTTTTAAAGCAATATTTCCATCTGCACATCGATTTGGCCTTTACATTTCCTTTACTATAAACCATGTTCTTCTGGAATTACTTCGGTGGTTAGTAGTATAGATGCTTTTCAATCAAAGATTGTATCACTTCTTACGTCTCTGATGATCCCCTAAGCCATTTTAGACTTTTTTATGTTTCTTTTTCTCTTTGGATTTTCCTTTTACTAATAACCAAAATAACCTTATAAACTAAATTGATTAAAAAAATATGTTTTTATCATCATATAGTCGCAATCAATGTTATTAGAATGGTATCAAATCATTCAATCGCACCGAGTTAATTAAAAGTTGCTTCTATTTTCAATCCAATCTAATTTCATTATATGAAAAATATTGAAAATAGTAATTTAAACCCAAAACTCAACCGATTAATCGGTTGATTCATAAGTTAATTTGCTTTCAAGCATGCTCAAACCCACAACTGGAAACTGTTTCTATATCACCTACCATATTTCCAGTTCAGTCTATCTCTATCTTCCGGATATATTGGAAACGGGTTTGAACCAGACGAGCCAATGAGTTGCCGGCGAAATGGTTAACCAAGGGTCTCCTCCACAAAATAACTTTTTTTTTTATTAATTATTTGTTAAGGGGAGAGACCACCTAGAGAACTCGAACTTAAAATTAAGATAAGAGCAACACACACTTATGAACTATATCTTAGTAGTTCCCACAAAATAGCTTTATTTAATTAATATTTAATATTCATAGCACTTTCAAAAATAAAACTAAACAGTAAAGTTTTAAATATATTTTATGATTCTAAAATGAATTAATAGTAAATTTTAAAATATATTGCAAAATAACTTTAAATATTTTAGCACTAAATAATAAATTCTTTTTATTTATTCAAAAATAAATAACTTTAAATATTTTAGCACTAAATAATAAGTCTTTTTTATTTTTATTTATTCAAAAATAAATAACTTTAAATATTTTAGCATTAAATAATAAATCTTTTTTTATTTTTTTATTTATTCAAAAATTTAGTAGTTTTAAATTTATTATTGCCTTTTTATTTTATTATTTTGTTAAAAAAAGTTCTAAAAATATTTTGTTTATTGTTAATTTCAAAAAAAATTCTAAAATTGTTTTTATATATTAGTTATCAAAAAAAATTATTAAACAAAATTTGACTCGTAACCTTTGTTGCCTTTCGAACCAAGCCGAGTTTAAAAAACTCGATCTCAAAATTATTTTGACTGATTAAGAATGTGATTGATTGTGTTTTATTGTTGAAATAAATGTCAAAAATAAAAAAAAAAAAACTTTCAACATTATCATAATTTCAAATTATTAATCATTGAATTTTTTTTTATCATGAAAAGATAAATGTCATTAAGAAGCCAAGGAAATACAGGTAATAAACACAGATACAAAGATCTGAGGAAGACATGATCTTCCTGGAACACAATAAAACTATGGAATAACAGAACACGTTAAATACTAATATATAACCAAAAAAAAATTATAACTTTCAGCATTATTATAATTTTAAATAATTGCCTTAAAAAAATAATTTTAAATAGTTAATCGCTGACAATTGATTCAGACGATATTATTATATATAAACTAATTTTTAAAATTTTAAACAAATTAAAATTTTAAAATGCTAGGATCTATCTTTCTTTCTTTGCATGGTATTTTCAGGTCATGTCTGTGTTTTAGATAATTAATTGGAGATATTTTGGTTTTTTGAACATCGGAAATATTTTGATTGAATCAATTTTAATGAACTCAACTCAATCTGTTTTTGCCAAAAAAAAAAAAAAAAAACCTCAGTCTGTCAATAAAGAATAAAAGAATAGGTAATATTTTGTTTTCATTCAGAAAAGGAGAGCTCATGGTTGCAATTCAGAAATATCCAAATTAATCTATATATTTCAAAAATATCGTTAAATTTTATGCAAGTATTAAAGTTGTGATGGCAATAGTTTTTGTATTTTTTGTTATAGGTTTTTTTTTTAAAAAAATTATAGTATTATTAAGTTTTAAATTTTTCTAATTAAATAAAAATTATTTTCTCACTAAATATGAAATTTATTTTGAGAATTTTAATTTTAAGAAGATATTTTATATTAATAAAACTATTTTTTTAATATATAAAATATTTTATATCTATAAAGTTCTTTTTTCTACTTTAAAAGTCATATTTTAACGTTTATTTTTTTTAAAATTTTTTATTTCTTTACTTTTTAATAAATAATTTTTTTATAATTATAATATATTTTTAAAAATATAAAATAAAAACAAAAAATAGTTTCTAATTTAAAAAAATAAAAAATTAAAAGTCTATAACGTGAATGAACACGCCCTAAAATATTTCATAAAAACATATATATTCAAATAGTTGTATTAGTTAATTGTATATGCTTCAACAATGATTTTATAGTATTGGGATGGGAGGAGAAAATAGATTGTGAATTTATTATTTAGTAAAATATGTATTTATTATTAGATTATCGAGACTCATGTGAAGCTTTGTCTCAGAATTTTGTGGGATTAGGAGTAAAGCATCTCGAGGTTGGCGCATCTCGTTGGGCATGGAGAAGCATTGAGAATCCCAATTTCTTTCTTCGAAGCCATTTCTTTTCCCGTCCCTCCGCCCCAGCATAGCGCTTCAATAGAGAATAGAAGAGATCGGGTGAAAATTCAGACTTGCTTTTACCGGACTCTCTCATGTATTCCATGATCTCGGGTTCTTTCCGACCGTGGAACTGGCTAATCAAATGCTGTTGCCGTTGAATTGGCATAGTCGTAACCGGTGGAGTCTTATTCATAGGTAGAGTTAAAGAAAAAAGTATGAACCGCTAACAATAGCATTAATTAATTATTAGATTATGATTCAATTTGTAACTTCAATAATAATTAATTAATGTTATTTATTGTTTAGTTAAATTAGCTTTAATATATTAATAAATCTTTAGTACTCTCTTTGTTTAAAAAAAATATCACTTTTTTTTTTATAAATTTTAAGAAAATACAATTAATACATTAACAATTTATATATTTATTTTTTTACCATTTCTCATATATTTATTTTATCTTAAAAATAGTTTAAATTATCATCAGTTTATTATTTAAAATATGAATTTAATAGAAGGTAAAATAAAAAAAAGAAATATAAATTTAATAGTTTATTATTTTAGGATATTCTAAAATATAATAATGATCAATTTTTATACAACGAATGAAGTATATTGCTTAATTTTAGTTCTTAAATTAGCGTATTTTTATTGATAAAAATAATTACAATAAAAAATAAATTATCAAAATTCATTTATTTTTTATTATTTCATATATATTACGATAAATTATAAAAATAATTTTTTTCAGTTGATTTTAGACTATGATTCAATAAACTGTTATTAGACTATTCAATACGTAACTTCAATAATAATTAATTAATACTATTTATTGTTTAGTTAAATTAGCTTTAATATATTAATAAGTCTTTAGTACTCTTTTTGTTTAAAAAAATGTTACATTCCTTTTTTTGTAAATTTTAAAAAAATACAATTAATGTATTAACAGTTTATATGTTTATTTTTTTTACCATTCCTCATATATTTACTTTATCTTAAAATAGTTTAAACTACTATTAGTTTATTATTTAAAATATGAATTTAATAGAAGGTAAAATAGAAAAAAAAATATGAATTTAATAAATTTAATAGTTTATTATTTTGGTATATTCTAAAATATAATAGTGAATAATTTTTATAGAACAAATAAAGTATATTGCTTGATTTTAGTTCTTAAATTAGCATGTTTTTATTGCTAAAAGTAATTGCAATAAAAAATAAATTATCAAAATTCATTTATTTTTTATTACTCCGTATATATTATAATAAACTATAAAAATATTTTTTTCAGTTAATTTTAGATTATGATTCAATAAACTATTATTAGATTATGATTCAATACGTAACTTCAATAATAATTAATTAATATTATTTACTGTTTAGCTTAATTAGCTTTAATATATTAAGAGGGTGTTTCTCAAAACTAGAGCTTTTCAGCTTATTATGAATAAGTGATTTTTAGATTATAATCAGATTAAAAATAAGCAGTTAAGCGTTTCTGTAAACTAGCTAATAATCAGCTGATAATCAGTTTATAATCAGTTAAGTGTTTCTGTAAAATCAGCTTATAATCAGTTTTTAATTGTAGAAACTGTCAAAATGACCAAACTGTCCATGAGTTTATTTATTGTATAAAAATAATTTTTTAAATGTCAATTCAAAATTTATTTTGCAATAATAATAATAATATAAAAAAAATTTAATAATAATAATAATAATAAAATTTCTTTGATGGAAACTAAAGTGTATAAGGTAGGTAAATTTGAAATATTGAAGATTAGATAGGGATAGTATGGTCTTTTACTTGGTCAAAACTGCTTAAAAAATAAGTGTTTAAAAAAAAGTAGCAAAACCCAACTTTTAAAAAACTGATTAAAATCAGATTATAATCTACTATTTAAGTTTTCAGAAACACTTAAATAAACAACTTATAATCTAAAAACAGCTTATAAGCAGTTTTGACCAGCTTTTAAGTTTTGAGAAACACCCTCTAATAAATCTTTAGTATTCTCTTTGTTTCAAAAAAGATGTCATATTTCTTTTTTACAAATTTTAAAAAAATATAATGAATGCATTAATAATTTATATATTTATTTTTTACCATTCCTCATATATTTATTTTATTTTAAAAATAGTTTAAATTATTATCAGTTTATTATTTAAAATATGAATTTAATAGAAGGTAAAATAGAAAAAAAATAAATATGAATTTATTGAATTTAATAGTTTATTATTTTAGGACAGTCTAAAATATAAAAGTGAATAATCTTTATAGGACGAATTAAATATATTGCTTGATTTTAGTTCTTAAATTAGCACATTTATATTGGTAAAAGTAATTGCAATAAAAATAAATTATCAAAATTCATTTATTTCTTTATTATTCCGTATATAATATAATAAACTATAAAAATATTTTTTTCAGTTGATTTTAGATTATAATTTAATAAACTATTATTAGATTATGATTCAATACGTAACTTCAATAATGATTAATTAATGTTATTTAGTATTTAGTTAAATTAACTTTAATATATTAATAAGTCTTTAGTACTATTTTTGTTTCAAAAAAGATGTCATATTTTTTTTATAAATTTTAAAAAAATATAATTAATGCATTAATAATTTATATGTTTATTATTTTTTACCATTCCTCATATATTTATTTTATCTTAAAAATAGTTTAAACTATTATCCGTTTATTATTTAAAATATAAATTTAATAGAAGGTAAAATAAAAAAAATAAATATGAATTTAATGAATTTAATAGTTTATTATTTTGGGACATTCTAAAATATAATAGTGAATAATCTTTGTGGGATAGAGGAAGTATATTGCTTGATTTTAGTTTTTAAATTTGCATGTTTTTATTGCTAAAAGTAATTGCAATAAAAAATAAATTATCAAAATTCATTTATTTTTTTTATTATTCCATATATAGTGCAATAAACTATAAAAATATATATTTTAGTTGATTTTAGATTATGATTCAATAAACTATTACTCCCTCCTTTTATTTTCAATGTCCAGTAAAAAAAAATTTTATCTTATTTTAAGTGTCTTTTTCAGAAATTCAAGAGGGTATTAATTTTTTTTTATTATTTTTATTTTATCTTAAAAATAATTCAAACTATTATTAGTTTATTATTTAAAATATAAATTTAATATAAGGTAAAATAGAAAAAAAATAAATATGAATTTAATGAATTTAATAATTTATTATTTTGAAATATTTTAAAATATAATAGTGAATAATTTTTGCAAAACGGATAAAGTATATTACTTGATTTTAGTTATTAAATTAGCGTATTATATTGCTAAAAGTAATTGCAATAAAAAATAAATTATCAAAAATTATTTATTTTTTTATTATTTCATATATAGTGCAATAAACTATAATAATATTTTTTTTCGGTTGATTTTGTTACGTGGAAAGACTAAAGGATATTCAATTTCACGTTTATGACTTCATGTGAATATAAAATAAATAAGTTTTATAAAAATAAAAATTAATAAATCACTTATGTTTTTTCATACAAAATCTCTCATTTTAAGTTTTTTCTTTTTTTTTAAAATCTCATATAAAAAGTGAAATTTTACAAAATCACTCATCATAAATAAAAAATTCATAAATTAATTTTTTATTATTTTAAAATAACCTTTAATTTCATATTTTTTGATTAATTTTTATTTCATGACAAACATATATTTAAGATAATAAATTTAAAATAAAAATTCCAAAATTTTAATTTTATAGATTTTACTAATCCTATAAATTTTAACGCATTGTATTCAAACAATCGTTGAAAAGAGTAGACAATTGAATAGTTTTTAACATAAAACTGATGATTATAAACATCGTATCATATGTCGGGTCAGTTTAATTTATTATGAACCATATTTTATAGTATTTATCGTTTATATTTATAAATGTCAATGTTATGCCATCACAAATTTCATGCTCTATATGTTGTGCTTTTGGATGGTTCTGTTTAGTGATATATATGAGATCATGTTCATGTCAATATTTATTTACAAACAATAATAACTAAAATATTATTACTAAATTGATGATTTTTTTTTTTCCATTTTTATACTTAAAATTTAAATGATTAATGAGATTAGAAAATTTAACCATCAAAAAATTATATTTAGAGTATTTTCTCAAAACTTAAAAGCTGGTTAAAACTGATTATAAGCAATTTTTAGATTATAAGTTGTTTATTTAAGTGTTTCTAAAAACCTAAATAGTAGATTATAATATAATTTTAATCAGTTTTTTAAAAATTAAGTTTTGCTACTTTTTTTTAAGAACTTATTTTTTAAGCAGTTTTGACCAAATAAAAGACCATATTATCCCTATCTAATCTTTAATATTTCAAATAAATTTTATTAAATAAATTATTATTATTATTAAATAAATTTTATTATTATTATTATTATTATCAAATAAATTTTATTAAATAAATTATTATTATTATTAAATAAGTTTTATTATTATTATTATTGCAAAATTATTATTATTATTGCAAAATAAATTTTGAAAAATAAATTATTATTATTATCAAATAAATTTTATTAAATAAATTATTATTATTATTAAATAAATTATTATCATTATTATTATTATTATTGCAAAATAAAATTTGAATTGACATTTAAAAAAGCATTTTTATACAATAAATAAACTCAGAGACAGTTTGGTTATTTTGACAATTTCTGCAATTAAAAACTGATTATAAGCTGATTTTACAGAAACACTTAACTTATTATAAACTGATTATCAGCTGATTATTAACTAGTTTACGGAAACGCTTAATTGTTTATTTTTAATCTAATTATAATATAAAAATCACTTATCCACAATAAGCTGGAAAGCTCCAATTTTAAAAAATACCCTCTTAATTTTGAGAGAAAGAGTAATAATATGTATATATGTGTTTCGAATTTTTTAATTTTATCTCAAAAATTTATTTTTATTTCTTTTTTAATCCATCAAAAATAATTTTGTGTAATCTTATGAATCAATCGAGATCAAATCCCCCATTCAGGATAGTTTTTTATGGATAACAGAGTGCAATAATTAAAAGAAAAATCTAGCCGATTTGGCAGCAAATGCTAGAATTGACTCGAGTTGCGTAATGAAATTATCAGATAGATTGAATTTTGACAGGCTTACTTTAGAAATT
Organism: Garcia nutans; assembly: GCA_947685225.1. Classification (NCBI taxonomy): domain Eukaryota; kingdom Viridiplantae; phylum Streptophyta; class Magnoliopsida; order Malpighiales; family Euphorbiaceae; genus Garcia; species Garcia nutans. The sequence continues at coordinate 52,605,679 of CANTUV010000011.1, forward strand.
TTTCGTGTAAATATGATTGAAGAGTCTATTCAATAAAATTTATCAGTATTTAATACATGTATTTGATACTTATATTATATATATATATTTAAAAAGTATGGTACTCCTGCCTTTAAAAAATACATATATATGGTACTCCTTAAATTTTGAGATTGTATATTAATTTTGAATCCAAATACTTAAAATTGCACGATAAGTGTATTTTTTTTTTTCAAATATAAACTCATAATCTATCTTCTTTCCAATACAATATAATTTTTAAAAAATATTTACTTAAAATTTAATTTTTAAAAAAAGAATAATAGAAAAGGTCGAGCATGGATTACAATGGGGGGTTGAATAGAAATAAAATTTCAAAAAAAATTTACTCGACCCCCATAAGTGAAATGATATATTCTATCATTTAATTTACCTCACATTGAATCAAATATAAATAATGTTATCATTATACTTCATTCATTTCGTAAAAAAAGTTATGAAAATATTAATTAAAAATTTTTAACATTATCCTATTAATTAATAATAAATAAATAAAGTGAAAAATATGTAAAAAATTGATTAAATAAATTATAATAATTTTTTTATAAAATTAATAATAAATAATTATTTTTTTAATCTGTATATATTATTTTTATACGATAATTAAAATAAAATGAATAAAATATATTGAAATAAAAAATTAAAGTCAGATCATATCTTATTTCAACTATAAATATAAATTGAGTATAATATTATTAAATCATTTTGGGTATGATCGGATATCCAGTAAAATTATTATTCCGAAAGTCCAACAGAGCGTACATCTTACTCTTGCCACTTCATTTAACTCTTTCGTAAGCATTCTTTTCATTTTAAAACATCACAGGGTATAATATAAAAGTATTTGAAAATTAATTAAAATTGCATGTGATTACAATAACAAAATTCAATTGTTTTGCCAATCAGGATGTGGCCTGGTTGGTCATCCTACCTTCCAAAAAAGTTGATAGGATGCGGAGGTCTCGGGTTCGATTTCTGCCGACCACACATTCAGCACCATTATGGTGCATGCTAATACCTCTATGGTGCTTAGGGGAGGGCTACCCTTATAAAATAAAAGATTCATTAAATTAATTTATAAAAATAGAGATTTCACTTAAGAAATATTCAAATAATATTTTATCAAAGATAAAATTAAAAATAAATAATTTTCTCAAATTGAAAATTCCCATAAATTAAAAGGTTCTAAATCTGAATATTATAATTTTAAATTTATTTAAAAAAAAACTAATTATAAACTCAAACGTGGAAAATAATTGTTTAAGCTACCAAACAAGGACTTATTTTCTTTCGTTTAAAAAAAAAGGACTTCTTTTCTAGGTAGATTCTGCTTCATCAATAAACATTTATTATTAATAGCAATTAGGGTAAAAAAAAAAAGAAAAAGAAGTCATAATCATGCAAACCATTAAATTGGTAGTTTTAAAAACATGGCCCACCTGATGCAACAAATACCATTAATCCAACGGTGCAAAAGTAATTCTTTATTTTTCTGGAAAAAGAAAAAAATATATAGATCCACGTGGTAATGATGTGTAGATGGATTAGCTGTTTAAATCGTGAAAAGTGAAAACCACGAAACAATAAGGGCATTACCGTCATTGAAAAAAGCTGCCAAGAATATAGATCCCACCCCCATATCTGCCGCTGTTTCCACGTTGGGTTACCTTTTTTTTTTTTTATCAGATGAGGGGTTTAATCCATATAGATTCTTCTTCATCTCATGATACCACAAGTATCAGCAAATAAGAGATGACTAATAGTCACATGCAGTACATCAAACCATTTGATCCCAAGAGATATCGACACTGCTTCTTTCGCCATAATATCTGCAACTAAGTTCGCTTCCCTGTAAATTTTTCGGATAATAACTCTCCAATCACGAACAATTCAGCTCCTGCACCGTGCCTCTAAATTCTTCAATCGAAAAGGCAAACGATCATCTGATGTAAGTAATTTCACTGCCGTAGCTGAATCTGTTTGCAACTCCATGTTCCTCCACCCATGTTGCCATCCCAACTCAAGAACAAGCAATATTCCCCATAATTCCGCCTCTAAAGCATCACAAACTCCCAAGCTCTGCTGAAAACCACCCAACCATCGACCAGAAACACTCCTGAAAACTCCTCCACACCCAGCCTTACCCGGATTGCCAGTCACACTCCCATCCGAGTTTGCCACTACTCCATCTTTAATATTTGGGGCCCAAACAATGAAGGATAAAACTGGATTAGTACCAATAGTCTGAACACGACTATTCTGCCATGCATTCTGCGTCTGCTTTGCCTGCAACATCACTGCCTCTTTTAGGCTAGTCGAAGTCTGATTCAAGGATTGAAAAACAAATGAGTTATGATCCTTCCAAATGAACCAAATAGCATATGCAAAAATTGTATCCCAGTCAACTCCTCCAATAAGTTTGAGATTAATAAGAAGCCAATCTTGGACCTCAGACACAGTGTAAAACAGTGGATTAAAATCCTGGACTTTTAGCAAATCCCACACTTGCTTAGCATGACTACAGTCGCGAAGAACATGCATTATATCCTCAGCTTGCATATGGCATAAATAACAAACATCATCTGTAATAAAATGTCGTCTCTTCCTTTCTGAGTTACACATGATTTTCTTGTGAGCCGCTTCCCAAATAAACATGCAAATTCTTTCTGGGACTTTCAATCGCCAAATGTACTTCCAAATTAGATGCGCCGGCTCAGGAAAATTGTGTAATAAATCATAACCTGAGCTTACTGAATACTCGCCATTAAGCGTCAAACTCCAGACTTTACAGTCCAAATCAGAGAGCTCCTCAGATAAACAAATGGGTCTGATTAAATCAAGTATATTATATAGAAGCAAACTCGACAACTGTTGCAGGTTCCAACCAAAATTCGGTATCCAATAATGCCGAATAGACTCCTGCTTCTCATAGTCATCAATATATGAAGAAGTGAAATTAATGAGTGGACCCATTGATGACCAATTGTCCAACCAGAATTTAGTATCCATGCCATTGTGGACATCTATAGCCTCACCTTTTTTAATTAAAACAAGGCCATGCAAAATTGCTTTCCATATTGATGATACAGAAGCCCTCCTTCCTGTAGAAAGTGACAAGCAACCAGAAGAGTATTTATTCAATAAACATTTAGCCCACAATGCCGATGGCTCATGCATCAAACGCCATCCAAGCTTTCCCACAAGAGCTGAATTCCTTCTTCTTAAGTTGCTAACTCCCAATCCCCCTTTAGCTCTCGGCCTTTGCATCACTTCCCATTTGACTAAATGCATCTTGTGTTCACCCTCAACTCCATGCCAAATAAAATCCCGACAAATTCGTTCCATTTCATCAATAAGAGCCACTGGAAGGATACAAAGTTGCATGGGATAAATAGGAATTGCATTCAGAACAGACTTTGTAAGAGTGACCCTTCCCGCTCTTGACAAATTGTTAGCTCGCCATCCAGACAATCTAGAACGCATCTTGTCCAAAATGCAACTATAAGTGTTGCGGTTAGTCCTCTGATGAAAGGTAGGAATACCCAAGTACTTCCCCAAATCCTCAACTAAAGGTATACCGGCCATAGAGGATAGCTATACAACTACCCTTAAATCTGTATTGGGAGACACATAAAGAGAAGATTTTTTTAAGACTAACCTTCTGCCCAGAGGCCCTACAAAATAAATCAAGGATATCCAAAATAATCATGAGTTGAGGTATCGAAGCTTCCGCAAAAAGCACCATATCGTCTGCAAACATCAAGTGAGAAATGTGTGGTCCTCTCCGATTGACCGAAAGCGGTCTCCAATCCCCTACATCCACAGAATTTCTGATGAGATGAGCAAGATGCTCAATACAAAGGACAAACAAATACGGACAAATGCCATCGCCCTGTCGAAGACCCCTAGTAGGTTTAAAAGATTGTAACTTTCCATCATTCCATAAAATGGACATCGATGAAGAATTGACACATTTCATGATATTCTGAATCCATATATCCGGGAAGTTAGCCACTTGCAGTGTCCACTGGATAAAATTCCAATCAAGACGATCATATGCCTTCTCCAAATCAATTTTAATAGCCATATATCCCGTCCTCCCTTTCATCTTAGACATCGTATGAATGGCTTCCTGATATACAATGATGTTATCAGTAATCTGTTTACCAGGAATAAAACCACTCTGCTCAGGACCCACCAGAAATTTCAGACTATTTTTCAGGCGGTTGACCATAGTCTTGGTAATCAACTTATACAACACGTTACAAAAGACTGATCGGTCTAAACTGTGAAGGAAGCTCCGGATTTTCTATTTTAGGTATAAGAACCAGAGAAGTAGCATTGATCTTTGTAGGAATCGGCGCTCCTCTTAAAATAGAAATCACAAAATTAGAAATGTCATCCCCCATAATTCCCCACATCTTTTGATAAAATACCGCTTGAAACCCATCAGGACCTGAAGCTTTGGAAGGAGCCATACCGTTTAAAGCAAAAAGAATCTCTTCCCTGTTAAACAGTTTGTTAAGGTCACATAACAAGTCTTTTGACAGAGACGGACAAAAGTCAGCTGAGAGCCATCACGTTGGGTTACCTTTAATTCACGTACTGTCATAGGCTCACGATTTTACTTGGTCATCGGTGATGCCGGTGACGGTTTGATTTGCACGATTCACGAGACGAACAGTGACTCACATAATTGTTTTCGTAGATCAACCCCACGTGGCTTAATCTGCGGTTGACGTTGAACTGTGCATTAATAAGAGCCTCAGAGACAGGTGACTTGAGTTTCCCGAACCCTTTTTTGTTTCTTTTAAGGGTTGAGATCAAATTTGACCTAACTTCTCAAATTGTGTAAAACCCATACCAAAATTTTAATAAAATTATACTACCTCAGTTTTGCCATATAGACTTATTCCATTAAAACTGCCTTTTTATAACATTATTTACTTTTTCAGTTTACTTCTAATGACCTAACTTCTCTCAATTTATTTTTTTATAAAATATTTTTAATATTTTTTTAAGTAAAATATTTTATCAACTCATTAAAATAAGATCATTATATACTTATTTTTTTAAGATATGATAAATCAAGAAATAAATATTATAATAGTAATTTATGTATTACTTAAATTTTTTCTGTAAAATTGAATTGTAACCAAATAAGCTAATATTTTTTTAATCAATTTTTTCAGTATTTTGTTGCATCTTATAAATACAGTAATATAATTTTTTTCAGTAAAATATAATTCATATAATATACCTTGGTAAAATATATAAACAGTTATAAATTTTTTCAGTAATTTACCAACCACATAATTAATTTATAAGTTTGTTCATTTGTATTGATAAATATTTTAAAAATAATTAAATTTAGCTGTTCAAATGGAATATCTTTTTTTAAAATAATTATTGCATCTTATAAACACAATAATATAATTTTTTTAGTAAAATATAATTTCTATAATATATTTTGATAAAATATATTCACAATAGTTAATTTTTTCAGTAATTTACCAAAATACACTATTAATTTATAAGTTTGTTCATTTGTATTGACAAACATTTTAAAAATAATTAAATTTAGCTGTTCAAATAGAATATCTTTTTTTTGAAATAATTGTTAAAATAAAAATAATAATTTAGATTTAAATGCAAATTTATCTTTATATATATTTCTTATTTTTTTTTATCATTCTTTATGTATATTATTATTTTTACATATAACTAACATTAATTAATGTTAAAGTGCCTATAATAAATTAATCAATTATAGATTCAACTTAAGAATTCGTAATATTTTATTAAATTTATCTTCTAGTTCATCGTGATCTAAAATTTATGATATATATTATAATAAACGATGAAAACCATTTTATCACTTGAATATTGTAGCAAAGGCCATTTTGAATACTGTGTTGAATCGTAGGGGATCGAGCTATAGCTATGGCTTTAATCAAATATATGCAGGAGAGAATGCGATGATGACAGTTAATTTTCAGACTTTCTTGATAGTTTTGTTGGGGGCGACAATGGGTATAGTAAGAAACAGGGTCTGGCATGATCAGGCTGCTATGTTCCCCTCTCTCTTTGGCTCTGCAAAGAGCTTTGCTTGCTGTTTCTCAGTGAATTTAGAGACACTCAACAATGCAGAGATCGATGTGGACTGAAAGCTACTTCAGGTCAGGAATTTGAATGTAGATGCCGTTATTATCGATGTCAGTGTTGGTTTAATTGGCATCGGGCCTCGTTTGAGGAACCATGGGGGGGGGGGGGGGGGGGGGGGGGGGGTGTTTATGCAGAAAAGTATAGATGTAGCGCAGAAATGACAGAGAGTGAAGGCATAGTCGCTGTTGATTCTGCAACTCGATGGAAGCTGCTTGGGTTGTTTCAAGTCTCCAAGCAAGGAATTATGGGATTCATCCTACTTTTATCTTTATGTTTGAATTTCAATTATGTTTCCTTTTTCCGTCAAACGCAATGCCAAAAAGATTGCCCATGAAAATAGGAATTAGCTCAGTCTCCTCTATGCAAGGGCATGGCAGATCATATCTTTAGGCTTTATTTGAATGAAGGACAGTGAGAGATTTAGTAGCATATAATATTATATTGTATGTTATAGTATGATATTATAAATAATATTTACCATACTTAAAAAATTAGTATGATAAAATATGATTAAGTAAAATTATTTTTATTTTATTTAATAATATTTTTATGATTTTAATGTATTATAAAGATGAAAATTATTTATTAATATATATTTAATGTTTAACAAATTTACTTTGAATAATTTTAAAAGATAAAATTATAAAATTATGAAAAATTATTAAATTTATAATTTATAATTTTTAAACTATAAAATTATAAAGAAAAATCATACTATAGATGGTGAAAATTAAAATAAATAAAAATTAAACCATATAATTTTGCATCGTAACATAAAATAAACAAGGTATTAGTGGGTGAAAATTTTGAGATTTTATGATACATAAATATGAAAAAAATAAATATACACTTATCTACCTAATTCTATATGTTTTAGTGATTATTTCTAATTTTTTACGAACTTTATTTTTATGATGAAAGTACTTTTTATAATTTAAAATATTTTTATTAATTTTTAATATATATTATTATATTTATATTTCCATGTTTAAAGGCTCAAAATATAAAATTTTTAATATAAACGTAAGATTTATAATAGAAATAAGGTCTAATTTAAACTCATAATTATAACGAGTAATCGAGATTAACTTATATATATATATATATTTTAGGCCATGTTAATATGTATCGTATTGGCATTTTTTAGTATGTGTTAATAAGATATTAAGTATTTATATTTTTAATTAACGGTTGGGTAATATATAACATAAAAATAAAAATATATATATATATAATATGAAAAATATCTATATAAACACATAAATAGTTTTATTTAAATAAAAAATATTTTTAATTTATTATTCTATCCATATTATAATTCTATTTATTTTTAAATTTAATTTATTATATTATATATAAAAATATACAGAAAACTAAAACATTAAAAAAATGTTATCTCAATATTAGAAAAATTATATTGAGAGGCAATTGAGAAAATTAATTAAAAATTAAAAAATTATTACTGTATTAACATCTATTGAGAAGTGCTAATATAACACCAGTATGAGGATTAATTTCGATTTGTGGTCATAGCTCAGATCCAAATTGGACTTTAATTCTTTATAATGAAGAAAAAAAAAAAAGACTCTTCTGCGTTTATTCACTTCTTTCTAGAAAAATCCATAAAGAAAGTCGAATCTGACGTGTCGGCGCCGCTTAAAAATCGGCTAAGTTGGGAAAATGAGAAAGCCGAAAGGCTCAAGAAAAAGCAAAGCTTCGGATTAGGAAATTTTCAAATTTTGATTTTCAAGGAACGGTGGGGGCCCAGTAGAAAGAGATATGCCCCTTTTTTTTAATTCTGAAACTGTTTTTTTTTAATTTGTTTTTTCAGTTATTAATGTAATTATTATTACTTGCTGAGGAAGGCTAAATAGGTGGGGACCAGATCAGATCAGTGGATAAAGTTGACGTATGAGTGGGCCCTCTTTAATAGCAAATCTAACGTTGCGACCCCACTAAACAAAGGCTGACACATTATATTTTTTATATTATTTATTTTGTAATTTTATATTTATATTCCGTAGGCCGTAACTGTGTTGTATTAATGCGAACTGAGAAGATGCCCGTTCCGTATGTTTTATAGTCAACGAAGAAATTTACATTTTTTTATAACGCTTTTTCTCTTTTAAAAAAACCTTTTCGTGTTTTTGTATATTGTGCGATTGAGTTTTTATTTTGTGACATGAACCCCTTTAATTATATAAATTAATAATATTAATTCGTTTTATAATAATAGATAAATATATAATTTTTTATATACTGTTAATTAAGGAGTTTAATATTAATAAATTAGAATTTATATATTTAATATTTAAAATACATATAATTTACATATAAAAAATATATTATTTTTTAAACATCAATTAAAAATACGCATTTAATTTTTAAATTTTTTTTTAATATCACTAACTCATGTAATAAAAAATCCTAATATCATCAAATAACAATTCAAAAGCTTAGCAAGCAAAATACATAAAATTTATAGTCCAAAAATTATGTTTTTCCATTTTTATACTTTTTCAAAAGGAAAAAGGTAAAACATCTAGTTAGTGTGTTAAACTTAAACCAAATGAAAAATAAATAAATACATTTATTTTTTTCTATAATTTACTGTTAGATTAATATGCATGCCCTAATTTCAAAATAGAATTTTCCATTAACTTAAAGCCAGCCTTTTTCACATTTAAACATTATTAATTTGGCATATTTATAGTTAATTTAATAATTAATATTAAAATTGAATTAATATTTATTGATTTTTATTTTTTTTGAATAGGTATTGATTTTTAATTAATAACACATAAATCATGATTATTAATTACTAACTATATAAAACTTTGAAAAAAAATGGAATGTTAAAATGAAAATTTTAAAACCTAAGTTTTTTATGCACAGTACATCCATAAGCTTAAATTGACAGTAAATAGATAAGCACAATTATCAATTTATGCAAGTCTTGAATTCAAAGTTTCTCTTTTTTCATAAGTAACAATTTATGCAAATAATTATTTAAAATGCACAAATATTTAATTTTAATAGGGTTTTGATATTTGTCTACATTTTTTTTATTGAATATGAAAATTGTATATATTTTTATTTTAAATGTAAATATATATTTAAAAAAAATTAAATTGTCTAATAAAAGCAAGAATAAAAAAAATGAATTGACTCCATATATTATAATTTATAAACTTATTTCATTGTATTAGATTTTGACGAATAAAAAATAAAATTTGCGAGGAAACTTCAGAATTAGCGAGTTGGTGATGATACTGTGCATAAGTTAGGTGGGTCGCGTGAAATTTAGAAATTAAAATCTTTGAAAAACTGATCCTTTAATTAAAAAAATCTCAAGTATCCTTAAAGAAAGAGCATTAAGAATCCTTGAAGATAAGTCAAAAATTGCTATTCGTCTCTTAGAAAAAAAATGGAGAATTAATCGGGCCAAATGAAAATTAACATATTTTGTGAATTTGAAACCTCTATTAATTTTTCAAATATCATCAACTTTTTTTTATTTTTATAATTTATTCTATCCTTAAATCATAAAATTTTAGAATTATTCATAATTATAATGATATTTGATCAAAATTGTTCTTTTAAATTTTAATTTCTCATAATATATAAAAGATTATACTAAGAACATAAATAACATATTATTATTTAATCTCTCGTATCTAACTTGATTAACAAATTTATCTTTCATTTTTAAGATACGAATTTAAAATTTTTTTCTCACGTTTATTTTTATTAGCCAATAATAGTATTATTTAAATAATTAAAATTTATCCTTTTTTTTGAGGATTAATAAAAAAAACAAATTATTATTATATAAAGTATATGATTACAAAATCTAATATTATTGTCTCTCTTTTTCAATTTTTTTTATAAAAAATATTTTTTTAATTCTATACCTAATTTTCTCAAAATTATAAAAAATAAAAAATTGAATTTATTTTAGGTTAATAGTCTAAATTAGAAATACACTACAATTAAAAAAAGTATTTTTTTTATTCAATTTTTCGTTGATTTGTAATCATCATACAAATGTTCAAGGTTTTAATGTAGACGCATTTTGTTAGTTCATATTGTACACTTAAATGTCTAAATCCAATAGACAAATCACAAAATACCACCTATGTTAAATTTTACAATAATTGAATCTAAAATTTAAATAATCGAATCCAACATTATAACTAATTGAACTAAACTGATATTGATCTTATAATACTATAATAAAAAATTAAATTGAGTTCGATAGTTTAATTAATTTAAATTTTTAATAAAATAAATATATAATTATTTCGATTGTTTTATGTTTTTTAAATATAAACTGAACCAAACTAAATATATCAAAAGATTCAAAAATTTAAACTGAATTATGGATTAATTGAATTAATTTAATAGATTAAACTGCAATCTGTTTAGTTCAGCTTTCGATTATGTAAGTTGTTTACTTGCTATATATTTATTTAATTGTTATTGATTATTGATAAAATTTTACTAGTTTTCACCTAAACGTTAGCTGATAATTAAGAGAGTTTATTTTTATATATTACTATTCATTTAAATTATTTTTTATTAAACTATGTGTGGGAAAGGGGATACCATTTGAAGATTATTTTATTAGTAATAGTTTTTATAAGGATAACATAATTTAAATTTAAATTACCAATTATCTAGTAAAAAAACTCTAAATTGAAGATTTTTTAAATAATAATTATAATAACTGTCTGCCATTAAACAAACGCCCACGAAAATTATTATAAAAAAATATAAAAAAAATAATTAATTGAGTCCTCTCGTGTTCGGCCAGCATAACATAATAAATCAAATACTTGTCTATGAATGTTTTAAAATTCTTGTGGTTAGAATTTTTTTAATAAAAAAAAAAAATAACTGCAGCAAAACAAGACTTGAAATGATTTTTTGCTCCAGTAGCCAGTAAGAGCTTAGTAATAGATTGGCTTTATATATAAAAAAATATATATTGTTTTAATTATTAATTTTTTTTCTATTTAAAGTTCATCAATTTATAGACTTGTTTAGTTATATAAAAATATTGCAATAGTAGAAAGATGTCAAGTTCTGAAGTTAGATTTTATATATAAGAAAAGTACTGGACCATTAAACTATCAATAAAAATTTATTTTAAGAAAAATAAACAATAAACGTAATATTTTTTATTAAAAAATTAATTTTGTAAAATTAAAGGCCATATTATCTAATATCACTTTTAGATGGCTAATTTCAGGGGGATAAATATAAATGTAAATTTAAAATTAATGTTTCAAATTAATCTTTTTAATTTTGAAAATACAATAAAAATTCTAACCTAATCCTAGATTTATGATTTGTCACATGTGGTCGTCTTTAGAAAAAAATTAGGTAAAATATTAAATATTTTATATTTATTATTAATTATAATTTTTAATGGTAGAGTGGGCTTGATTTCATTTTCTAAACTACCCTGTGACCACCCCAAAATTTAAAAAAAAATAAAAAAACCAAAAATACACAAATCAGAATTTAGAAGGTAAATACCAACCGTCTACCTTCCAGGGACAAGGAAAGATTTTTTTTTCCCCATTAATTTTAACAAAAGAATATGTCAAAAATTAAATGAATAAAAAAAGAAAATTAAAAAAAAATGATTACGATATGACACAAGTACTTCTGTTCTTTTCTCTCTCCATAACTCGGTGGGCCCGGAGCGGATTTCAAAGTCATAATTTAAATTTAGTTAATTGACAGAAGAGCAAAAAAAAATCCCACACACCAAATATTATTAAAAAATTTAAATTAGAATAATAATAAAAAAAATTAAAATTAAATTAAAATTAAAAGAATTTTAAAAAAGCGAAAGGCCCGTGAGAAAATAGTGCTCACCCGCTGTGCACGCTGCCATGTCATAATCCCTAAATAAAAAATTATTTTATTATTAAAATTCTTCCCCCTTTCTTTTCTCACCACTATATATATGCTTCTCATTTCTCTTTCCCTCTCGCCCCACTCTTCGTATTTTCTCTCTCTACACGCAACACAACACTTGAACAAATATATATATTTTTTTTGGTAGACAGTTGAACAAATATTTTACTCTCTCTAAAACTTCTCTATTATTTTATTATCTTTTTTTCTTCTCAACTTTTCTCATCAGCCAAACACCACCTTAAGCTCTGCTCCTTATACTGTTCACTATTTAAAAAAAAATAATCTTTTGCTTAGATTTTTTTTTTGTCTCCTTACGAAGTGCAAGCATTATTATAATAAAATAATGGACCACGACTCAAAAGAGAACAGCTATTCCTGCAACAGGAAACGAGTCCGATGTGACTCTGAGTGCAACTCGCCTCAGTGGAAACTCGTCCGCCTTGAATCGGTTGATTCGGATGATAACTCACCTGATCTGGTTATGAAACAGCTGGACTCGTATAACCGGGGCGGTGACTCGGATAAGACTAATGAAAATCATGTTGACTCGGTTAACTCGGGTATTAAGGCAGGTGTTAACTCACCGGAAGCGAAAAGGATTCAGGACGATTTGCTTGATATTTTTGATGAATCAGATGAACCAATTATTCAAGGACTTGACTCGGTTATTAAAAGCTTTGAAGAAGAGATACTTGTTCCAGATGCCGTTGCTGTGCCGACGGCTGCCGATGTGGCAGTTTGCGGTGAATCCCAGCCGGAGCTCGGATATCTTTTGGAGGCCTCAGATGACGAGCTTGGCTTACCGCCGGCCTTCGCCGGTGAGGAAGAGAAGGTAGGTGCAGTCGACTTGGCTCCTGAAACAAGCGGATCTGCTGCAAATGGTTTCGGTGAGATGCTACGGTTTGAGGATAACATGCCGAGTTACGACTCGTTCGAGTTTAGACTCGGAAGTGAGTCGGTTACCAATAGTTATAGTGGTAGCTATAACGAGAGCGGTGATTTTGTGACCTTGGGTGGATTGTTTGATTACTCCGACGATAACTATGTACCGGCCGATGCGTCCAGTGTGCAATGGCAGCCGGAGTCACTGTCTGCCTTGTAGAAAATAATCAAAATATCAGAAAAGAAAAGGAAAAAAAGCTTTTCATTGCCTTCCGGAGTTTTGACGGAAACCTTGACGTTTAGCCTAAAATTCGTTGTCCATAGTAAGTTGTAAATTTGGAATTTTGGAGCAAGAAAGGAAAATTGAAATGGAAATATATTTGTTCTTTTAATTATTATTTATCCTAAGAAAATATTATTCTACAAGCAGTTTATTAATTTTGAAATTCAAGAACTTATTTTAATTTTAGTTTAAATTTGTATTATATTAAAAATATGCTCATTATTATGAATTTAAAAATAATTTACTACCGAAAATGTGATCTGAGGCGTATTGAAATATTTTATTTTTAATAATTGTTTCAAAATCTTTATCATATCAGAGGTGTATTATGATTTTAAACAAATTTACTTTTACCTTTCTTTTTATGGAGAGAATTTTTATTTAAATTTTTTTATATAGAAAAATGTTTAAAATAAAAATTATTAAAGAGTGTTTTCTAAGGTAATTTTAAAAACACCCTCATACATAATTATATTTACACATCAAATAAAAATAGTGACAAATTAAATTTTTTTTATTAAATTATACTTTATTTTATTAATTATGACATAATTATAAATTAATTTTTATTATATATTATATTATGGATATTAATTTTAATTATAATTAATTATTTAAAAGAATCAAGATAAATTTAAATTATATTAGTTGATATAATTTAAAATTTTTATATTAAATTTATAGGCTAATTTTAAAATAAATACATTAGTATTGAATAACATGTTATTATTTTTATATCATATTTATTATTTTAGACCATCATTATTATTTTTATGCCATATTTAATAACAAATTTTGATATAACATTATCCTATATTCAAAAAGTAGTCTCCACTTTTATTTTAAAAAAAATAAGTTAAATTTTTAATTGATTGAAAATTTTTATTTTAATTTTATAAAATTTTAAGTTTTAACCAAATTAAGAATATAAATTCTCTTTATTTTATTTTATTTTTATAATTTTAGTTTTCTAAATGAATATTAGCATCTTGTTTGAATGAAATATAATTAGAGGTCTTAATTATATATTTAATGATAATTAGATGAATTAGGTGTATGAATATGTGTAATTATATAAATAGAGGACAATTTATTTCATAAGATTTAAAATAAAAATTTTAATTATAAATATTTTTTTAAAATATTATGTTTATAAATTATTTCTCTTTTACTATTATAAATTATGAAGTTATGTTTATTTAAAGCTAATTAAGTATATTTTGAAATTTATTAATTATTTTATTAATTTATATTTATTTTTTTATATTAAGAGATAGGAGTGAGTATTAAATATTAAAAATATTCATTAAATTAAAAATTTTCAAATCATTGTATTAGATATATTATCTTGAAATGATTTAAGTGGGCAAAATCATGAAATGATAGGTTGTCAAACTTTCTCTTGATTGGCTTCCCACTTAATTTGTATTTGTCAACTTTTTTTTTTTGACAGTTGTATTGTTAATATTACCAATAAAATTTGCATTAATTTTCTATTTGTTATTAGAGAATGTTTATAATAAAAAATTATCAGTTTCAAAGACAATATGAAAATATATGGAAAGACTATAAATGTATGGATTTTATTATGATATTTTCAAATATATTACAAATCCTAAATTATAGTAGGAGAAGACTAATACTAAAAATTAAAAAAAAAATTGCTTATTTAGACTCATCCGTTTAATAAAATGAATTAATCGTTAACCTAAATCTAAAGTTTATTAATTATAGTTATAAAAAATTCATTTGCCAAATATCGATTTAACTCCATTCATTTCGACCGTCCATTTATGATCTTAGATATTAAGACGGAAAATAAAGGTCACATTTAATTTCTAAATTCTAACTGCTTTGTTTGTTTTTGGTAATTTTTTTGTTTTAGTAGTTATTTGGCTGTTGTACTTTCATTAGATTATTCAATTTATAATTAAATATAACATTTTAGTATTAATCTAAATACTTAATCACAAAATTTTAAATATTCAATAATTAAAAAAATATACATAATATAAAAAAACTAATAATATATATAAATTATATATATATTTATATATAAAAAATCCAATAATTTATATATATATATAAAATTTATATAATTATAATTGTATATATTTATAATTATATACATTTATATATAATTATGTAATAATTTATATATATAAATATATAATTTACATAAATATAATTATATATATTTATAATTATATAATAATTTATATATATGTATATTATTTAAATATATATATATGTATGTATTTAAATATGTATGTATATATATATTATATGTATGTACCCCCCTCGCGTATCGAAGCATGGCTTTTTTAAATATATATATATATATGTAATATGTGCATCGCCTATTGCTCTCCGAGGTGAAACATTTTACTCATATGAAGGTAGAGTGGTCACGTTACCATCATTTTAATTTAAGATTACAAAATAAAATTGCACGTTTAGTTATAACATTACACTTTAATTTAACATAACGCATTCCAAATTTTTGCATTAATTTATTTTTTGTCTGTCAATATTAAATTTTATTTTCATACAAGTTAAAAATAAACTTTCATATTGAATTTATGTATCAGGATACAACTATTTCGTATCCAAGAATTATTTTTTTCTGAGTTAAATTTAAAATTTGAACTTAAGCAAACTATTAAAGTTTCTAAAGTTTCGTTTTTTTATTAAATTCTATCATTCATGATAATAAAATATAATGTTAATAAAAAACACTAAAAACTTACGTTACCGAGTGCCAAACCGGCGTTAATTAAAATCAGAACATGAAATTTACTTCAACAATGGTTGAATAGCCAATTAGGATCGTTAGATGGAGTCTGTGTTAATCCGACCCATAATAGGATGATCCTTATAAATCTACTGGGCCTAAAGCCCAAAGTTAAAAAGCTTAAGCCCAACTAAATGGATTAATTTCACCAATTTGACTTTTTCCCCATTTTTACCTTAATGTCTAATTTGTTGTTTTAAAATCCTCCATCTTTAAATTTCTTTCAATTAAAATTATTAGATTCATTGTTCTAGTAGAAGATATCATTACATGAATTCCACATAGCGTCAAGTACGTGTTCAAAAATTAAAATAAAATAAAATAAAATTTTTCATATCATTTTATCACATTAAATCAAAAAAAAAAAATGAAGCATTTTTTTTAATTTTATTTTTAGGCTAGTAGTTCCCTTAGATGCTACATGAGATCCACATAATCATTCTATTCCTTAGTTAAAAAATAGTGTTAAAGATTTTAATGGGAATAAAATAAAGTTGAAATATTCCATTAAAAAAAATTAAATTTTGGTGAAATTAATTTTAATTAGATTTTCAAACCATAATTAAACTAATATTCAAAAATTGAAATAAATATTTTAATAACGATAATGGATACTCAAATTCGATTTTAATGGAGGGAATAAGATTTCTCTTTTATAATGAGATAGAAATATGTGCTACATACTCATTTATATTAATACAGCATTATTTTTTTATGATTTATCGTTTACATATATTTATTTATATTATAATTATATATATTTTAAATAAATTATGCATCGTGTATATATATTAGCCCCGTCTCTAAACCGGCTTCATCTAGCTTTAAGACGGGTACCCGACCCGGCCATTAAAAACATAGAAATAATTAAATAATATAATTTGCATTTTATCCATTTAAACCCAACAGAAGAGTTTCATATTTCTCTCGTCCGCTCGCTTATGGCTCTGTTCATAGCCACTGGCAATGGCGCTGGTGGAGGCGGAATCTTCTGCACCAACCTCACCCGAAACAACCCCTACATCCACCGCCATCCCCAACTTCGTTTTCCTCTTTCACCCAGAAAAGCTTTGCATACAGTGTCAGCCAAGAAGCTCTCATCTTCTCGAACTGGCTGCTTTGATAGCAAGAACAAGAAGAGCTCGATCACCACTAGAGACAAAGAACATGGAGAAGAACGGGCGTCTGAGATTGAAAGTGGAGATGTTAAAGTTGAACATGTGAGTACAAGCAGTGCTGATGTAGAGGATGATGGGTATTTCTTGCCTCCAGCAGCGGATCTGGAATTTTATTAAGGGGGTAAAATTTTTATGGACTGGTGGTAGTTGGTGTTGTCGGTGGGGTGGCCGGTGACTGGTGTGGCTTGGCTGATGATGGCTGCTGAAAAGGGGAAGAGAGGAGAAGAGGAAGAGGGGAGGAGGGGCAGCCCCTTTATTAATTTTTTTAAATCATTTTTCAGCGTCATTTGTGACCTGATACCACGAGTTCGAGTCGTGAAAATGGTCTCTTGCAATTAATTATAAGGCTGTGTATAAAGACCAATGAATTCGATTATTTTTCAGACCCTGCTCATTGCTGGAGCATTCGTACACCGGGCTGCCCTTTTTGAAAGGGGAGCTTTGGAGCAACGGTAAGTGTTATCACCGTGTGACCTGAGGTTATGGGTTCGAGTCGTGGAAACGGCCTCTTACAATTAATTGCAAGGGAAGGCCGCGTATAAAGATCCAATGGGTTCGATCCTTTTTTAAATTCCGCTCATTGCGAGAGTATTCGTGCACCGAACTGTCTTTTTTTATTATTTTTCAGCGTCATTTGGTCATTTCGAGGAGTTTTATTCTTTTTTTAAAAATAATTTATGGCAAAATATATCATTTCATGGCGTATTAAAAAAATTAAATATTTTTGATGAAATACTTTTTTATCAAAAGACTATTTTATAAAAAAAAAAAAATTAATTTATAGCGGGGAGTTATTTAACCATTAACTGTAAATAAGATAATTCAGCTTGTATGGGAGATGAGTTATTTTTCACCGGCGTCTATCACTGCATTTTTTTTATTTAGGGCGGGTGAGAGGGGTCGTGTGACATACACAGTCTCATAGTGGTTTTGCCGCTGCTTGCCTCCGCTCCCTAAAAATGAACCGGACTTCTGGGAAGGTTGGCGGTGGGATGCTTTTGGGTTCTTTGTGCAGTATTTGTGGGCTTTTGGCATCGTTTTCGCAGTAATTTTATTTCTTTTTCTATTTGTTCATTTATTGTTTAGTTGCTATGTTCATGTTCTCATCTTTCTACGTATGTTTTGACAGTTGATTGCTTGTGGGATTGCTGTGGTAACATTTAATGAAGGGGCAACAGATTTTAAGGACACTCCTGTATACAAAGAGTCAGTCCAATCTAGGGAGCTTTTAGAAGAGCCTGAAGCATCTAATTCTGATGATGTCTTTGAATCCAATCCAACTGAGGTAGCCCCTAGTTTGAACTAGTACTGAAATAAAAGCCCTTTTCCATGATCCTAATTCTTCCCAAATCCAAAATCCTATCAAAGGTGTTGTCTTGATCGATTTCATAAGGTAAATGCTTCTATGTTTTGTTACTTCTCAAAAACATACAGAAATCATATATATGAACTTGTTATTGTGAATTCAGTTTACTAGCTAGTTGAAATTTTGGGCCAATTTTACGGATGATGTTATCTTATAGTATCTGAGTTTTGGCTTCAATGCAAGAGTACTTTCAAAGAAATCTCCAGCTTGAAATCAACTTCATTTGTCATATGCATATGTATGTGCTCTGATTTGATATGGGTAAAATTAACTAGTTGCAAGAAACTATATTTTATGCTAATTAAACAAGTTCAAGGATAATAATATGTAAGTAGCTTTGAAATACAAATGTGAGTAGTACGACAAATATTAAAACTAGTTCGTAATGATTCATTATGGTCATAAATACTTTAGACTTTAAAAGAATAGCAATATAGATAGGATGAATGCCCTCAAAAGCTACAACATGTTCATAATTTTAGTTAGACAGAGTGAATTGCTTTTGTAAGAAGAAGAATTGCTGCTAGAGTCACCAGAAGCACCAAGAATCCTTCTGCTTTCAACTTGATGTCAGCATTCCTATCGTGTCCTAGTCCCATGATAATAGGTCTTGGTGCCACTTGAATCACTGGAGAAGCTGAATTCCAGAAAAGAAAGCAGAGAATCATCAAAGAATAAGAGAAAAAATTTTAAGAGCTTGTTAACAATTTCATAAAACACAACACAAAATTTATTATCTCAAGGTCTATACATATACCCGCAACAGTAGAATTGGTATGTCTCCCTAGTGAAACTTGAGAAGTAGGTGAACTAGCAGGAACTTGAGGAAGTCCTTGGAGAAAACCATGAAAAAAAATAACAAAAAGTCAAGTATGTTCAATTTAGGAAATTAAGAGGCAATAATGTGAACTATTCAATAACATTGATATAATAATACCTGAACAAGCAGAGTTGTCAACTTGGATATCACAAAGAGCAGGTAGCTGCAGGGCCAGGGTGGTGTTAATTGGGAAAGAACCCAAATTGGTATTATTGAGCAAGATGCAAAGGCAGGCAGGCTGCTGCAAGTACAGTTGCTTGAGGTTGTTACAACAAGATGGTGATGGTGAAAGGGACATGCCCTGCACAAATGGGGCACATGGGGTCAGTTGTAGCAACCTTGGGGTGCAATCAGCTACTGTTGGCTTTGGTGTGATAGGGGTGTCTTGTGAGAGGGCTTTGGATGGAAGGGAAATGAAGAGTAGCAAAACAAAGGAAGTAGAAGCAATGGCAATTGAAGATTTAGGATAATGAGAGGCCATAATATCTTGTTTGTGTGTGTTTTTTGTTAGCTATTGGTTAGAGAAATTTTGGGTGAAGAGTTGAATAAGATTAAAATGCGTATATAGTGTGAAATGTTACATGAATGGTGTGTGTTATTCTGATTCCTGCATGCATTTCTTGTTTACTTTCACTCTCTCACTGTACCTACCTAACTAAACTTATTGAATTTTATTAATTAGTTTTTACACAATTTTGGGATTAGGATTCATTCCTTCATAATACTTGAAACTCTTTTCCTTTGATATGAGCTCCTGCTGGAGTTGAGCATGGACCAGGCTTGATCCAAAGGCCCGGAGAGCATGGACCACTAAATGTGCAAGTCCATACCTTGTAAAAATCTTAAGGCTTCGTTTCAAGCAGTCCCAAACTAGAATTTTTTGATTATTATTTTAAAAAATAATAAATATTCCATATATTATATATTTCAAAACAAAGTATATTATTACTGAATATATTTTTATTCAGAAGAAGTTGATTTTTTTCTTTAAAAAAAATCTTACAATTTTTAAAAATTCACTAATCAAAATCATACTGTCTGTTATTTAAACAAAATCTAATACTGGCAATCATAAGTATTCAATCTCTAATCTTGAACTGTGAGTTTGCAATTGAATGCACGCTTGTTCAAATTTAAAAACACTGAATATTTAATTAAAGCTGCGTATATAATTTTGATAGACTTTTATTAAATATAAATAGATTCATCCCACAAATAAAGATTATAAAAATATAATGGGCTTATAGTAAAAAAGATAATTTAACCTAATTAACTTAGGTTATTTTATATTATAAAATTTAACTTACTATGAAGTTAATATACAGAAATTGCTACCTAATTTACTATGATTGTATAAAGTTGAATCTGATATCAAAGTTTTGATATTCTCATCTTATCTGGATGGTCCAAACAATAACCCATTAAATATAAGAGTGCATTTCTTAAATGTATCTTTACCTAAATGGTCTAGATAGTTACTCTTAAATATAGGACTGTGTTCTTTAAATATAAGATTGTGTTCCTAAGTAATACTGAGGATGGCTATTAAAATACTTTTTAAGTGTCAATTAAAGCCTAACTTATTATAAGCTCCAGGATAGTTTGGATAGTGACTCTTAAATATACGGCAGTGTTCCTTAAAAGTGGGATTGTGTTTGTAAGTGGCCCTGCTATTGATTATTAAAATACTTGTTAAGCGTTAAATAAAGCCCAACTTATTATAGGCTCAATATACCATATTTTCTCTAAATTACTATCTACTTTTTACTATACCTATAAAATTTGACAAAATAATATTCAATTACCACCATCCCCAACTTAAAAAAAAATCTAAAAGAAAATTTTGCTTCAAGTCAGGGGAATTAAGCTCGGCCTGCTGGAACTCTACAATTGATGCCAATTCAGGAAAATGGGTTAACCTGTCAATGATAATTATTAGCAATATTGAGTCAATGTCGATTTGGTTAATTAGTTTCAATCAAAATGATAAAAACAAGTTATTAGAATAAATCTTAGAATCGAAGTGATATTGAGGACTCATAACAATCCTTTTCCATATAAAGAGATTGCTGATTAAAATTAAAATTAATAATAATAAATTCCTAATCAATTGCTCTTTTCCTTTTGTCTCGTTAATCATATGTTCTTTGTGGGGGTGTAAGCTAATTTAGCTCACTATTTTCCCCCCTCTTTTTTAAGTAATTAATTTCTTTCAATAAACTTTCATTTTTAATAGTATTCGAGATATTTTTAAAATTAAAAAAAAATAAATTTAAATTTGAATTATAATTATAATTATAATTAATTTTTTATATGTTTTATTTCAATTAAAGTTTAGATCTAAAATTTATTTTGAAGTTTTGAGACCACTGAGAATATTATTAAATTAACTTTCTAATTTTAAAATTTGATCCAACATTTTAATTAGATGTGGATAATTCGAGAAATAATACTATTAGAAGGGAATAATCTAAATTCCAATGATTAAAGTTCGGAAAACAAACATGATATGTTATAATATAGCTTAATGCTGGTCCACTCGCTTTTCTGAGAATTTACACCGTTTATTAATTTCCAAATATCACATCATAAATTACGAGATAAATACACTATTCCATAGTTAGTTTACTCCTTTATATTTTATCACCGAAGATTTTTATTTGAATGAATTAGAAACATTGATGATTTTTCTTTAACTGGGTCAGAAAAATGAAGTTAATATAATATGCTCATAATATCAGTTTACTGTTAAATGAAAAAAAAATTGAAGCATATTTATCTATCTATCAAAAAGGAAAAAGTTAATTAATGCATTTATTTAAAAATAAAAATGCTCTTTGTTATAATATATTAATCTCAAGACAGCAGCTAATGAGTAATAGTTAAAACCAACCATCCATAACTTTAAAATTTCAACATTATAGTTAAAATCAACCATCCATAACTTTAAAACTTCAACATTCTGTATCTCAGTTATGCTATTAAACAAATTTGAAAATCACACTTCAAATGTATTTATTATTATACATGCTCAACTCAACAAAAACTCATTTTATAGATTCTTATTTTCTATCTAGAGCGATTATGAATTATATCCTCAGAAATATATAAAGTCATGAGATTATTCTAATCATTTTTTTCAATTTAGTTTAAATTTATCTTTACCTCTTGCAGTTATTCTATCTTGTTTAATTTTTCTAATAGTCGAGTCACTATATTTTTGTTTTATATCAGCAAAACACCACAATCCTTATTTTATCCTCCATGGAAACTAAGCTTACATTTCTTAAACAAAAATTTTGAGGCAAAACATCAAAGACAAATTTCCAACAATTAATCTAAGTTAATCACCCGAGTTGAAATGATTTTGTAAGATACAATCATTAATTTCTGCTTAGCAAATTGAAATGAATTTGTATTAGTAATTAATTTAATTGAATTGATTTATATAGTTAAAAGTAAATGCATTGTCAACTTGGCATGAAACTCACGTCAATGAGTTACATCATCACATGGATATATCTCAATCACTTTGCTGCGCCAACCCACCAACCTAAAGATATGTTTTCTCAATCAATAAAATGGTCCAATTTGCTATTACATTTCTATCACTTTTATTATTAATTATTTTTATTCTTTCTTCTACTACCTTATTGCCTCATCATCATCAATATCCTTGAATACTGAAATTAGTACAGTACTTATGGCATCTTGGGTTAAGAAGGAACTTTCTAAACTCAAAATCTACCCCAAATCCAACAATAAATTTTTGCTTCCTCCACTCAATAATGATACTTCCCCACAAATTTCTCTGGTTCGTTCTCTTCTTCTTCTTCTTCAAATTTTCATTAATTTGTTGAGGAAAATAAGTGTTAATTAGAATGATTAAACTAACTGCACTGGTGATTATTTCATAGGTTCAGGAAGTTGTTTTAGTAGCTGATTTAAGATGCTCCACATGCCAAAGGAGGGTGGATGATGCAATTTCAAGAATTGATGGTAATTACCATTAATTATATATTTATCATTTAATTTATTTTTATAACACAATAGATATATCTTTCAGATATATAGAATATACATAATATTCTTATATAAAACATAAATATAATATATATGTTTGTAGATATGGAATCAATGGTGGTGCATGTATTACAAAAGAAAGTGACAATTACTCGTAAAACTGTGGCTAAAGGTTCCTCTGCTTCTGCTATGCTACAAAAGCCTCAAGGATTGCTGCTCTATTGACATCCCATACTTAATTTTAATTTCCATCTTGTTTGTGTTTGTGTGTACTCTGTGTGTGTGTGTGTGTGTTTTTTTTTAATTCTCAGCTGATTCTAAATTCTGTCCCAGTTAAAGAATATATATATATATATATATATATGTATATGTATATGTATAGAACATGGATGCTGCCATGTAATTAGAACTCATTACCAATAATTAAGCTTATTCTTGATCTTTTAATATTAACAATTAATGAGAATTAGAAAGAAGAAAGTTGATGCATATAATAATTTTGAGAATCAATTATATATTCTCTATGTCAACACTTTTTTCTTTTTTATTTATTTTAAATTATAGTTTATTTATCATTTCAATTTTTTATTACATTTATATTTGATATTATTTATTAAAAATATTTAATAAATATATTTTGTAAAGAAATAAAAATGTAATAGAAAAAATATATGTAAATTTATATTTTTAATAAAAATAACTATTTTTTTTTAATTCTTGTAAAACAAAAGCGTGTTATTAATCAAAGATTGAGAGAGTATAATATATAAGACGTGGTTTGAATATAATTAATACGGATTATACTTAGCTACTTCAAATGTGTATATATTATTTTTCAATGTAAAAAAAGCATGCATATGTTTATTCATTATATTTATAATAAAAAATTTTCTAATTTTTCATTTAATGCTATGTCATACTCCATATGTCCCAAATTAATAGGCATAATTTATTTTATTTATGTCAAATTATATCTTATTTAACATTTTAATAAGTTAGTTAATATGTTCAATTTTTATTAAACTCAATATTTGATGTTGGTTGTTAAAATATTTAATAATATATCTTATATTAATATAAGAATATAATAGAAATATATATATGTAAATTTAAATTTTATTAAAAATAATTAATTTTTTTAAAAAAATTATAAAATAAAAAGGCATATATTAATTGAGGGTTCTAACCTCTCTTAATGGTCTGGGTAAGCTACTGCTTAAATTATCTAAGGGAGAGAGGGAAAGAGAGATTTGTTATTTCTCTCTTTATTTTGCCACCACTCTTATCCTCTGTCACATTTATATGCACAACATAAAGGGCTGTTTTGCCATTTTCAAGAAAGGTCAAATTCAATTTGAGGGAAACTTTAAATTTGAAATAAAAATATATTTGAATTTGATATACTTAGTGAATTTTCATATATTGCTAAAAAAAATATAAAGTTATTCTTTCCTAATGCATTCTATCATCATATAAATTTAGTCAGTTATTTTCACGCGCTCATCTCTTTCACTTCGGCTTTTATATGCTCCGGTTTATAGAGTTTTGAGTGATTATTTTTATTTTCTCTCGACTTACAGCGATCTTGCATATGAGTATACTTTAGAGCAGCAATTTAGAAAAATTCTGGTTCCTAAGTTTATCAAAGGAATCTCTGCATAGATTGTTTCTGAATTTTCGTTGTAGCCTTTTCTCTTGCTTTATCGAGGCTAGTTTATCTCAGGATATAGAGGCTTGTTGCTTATTTTTAGTGTGGAATAGTTTGTATATTTTCTAGTTTTGTTATTTATCTTTTATGGATCCTTGCCCTTTGAAGGGTTTCTGTAAATTTCGTTTAGTTTAATGCATTTTTCTTTTACTGTCCAAAAAAATAAAAACTAAATAATGAAGTCAACAATAACATATATGAGCAAGCTAAGCCACACCATGTTTTTCTCTCCATCAAGAATAAAAGACTTTGAGAATGGGATTCCACAATGGAAAAAGAATTGAATTCCCATATCTCTCACTCTCTCTCTCTCTCTCTATATATATATATATATATATATCATCATTAGTTATAGTTTAGTATCGAATTCAACAACTTTTTGGATTCCAAAAGCATCTCCTCTATCCACCAGTCAATTTCATATATATGACAGAAATGGCAAAACTTTAAATACATTAAAATTTAAAAAAAAAAGAAAAAAAACATTGCCAACATCTTATTTTAGAGAGTCTCTGTTATTCCATTTCAAACCATAAATATTTCTTCACAAATTAAAATTAATAGATGCAGTACTGCATGGTGATGAGGATCAACATTGATTGCAATGGCTGTTTCAGAAAAGTTAGGAGAGCCCTTCTTGATATGCATGGTACATTAATTTCTCCATTCTCTAACTCTGTATTTTTCTTCTGTTTTTTTAACCCTGTAAGGATTAATTAGAAGGCCAAACTGGAGCCATAACCATACATGAGCTATACAGCTATAAAATAATCTGATAACTTATATGAATACTAAAGGCTTTTTACTGATAATATAAATTGTGCAGAATACAACATCTTAAATACACATATTTACAGCTAACACTCCTACAATCAAGGCAATAAATCACAACAGTAATACACAACATATACTTCAAAATATTCAGCCATTATCCTTATCAAATAAATACAAGGAATCATATTATTCTTCTTTTTTTTTTGGAAAATTCTTATTACTGTATAATAAACTCATAATAAATTTATATATGAATTATATGTATATATAAACTTTGTATACACTATATAAATTTTGATAAATTCGAAAATACTGAAAAATTCTGTTTTTTTTTAAATTTTTTTCTGACAATTTTGTAAAATATCCTTTTTTATTTTTGGATATTAATTCCTTTTCCCATTTTGCAGAGTTGGAGACACATTTAATAGAGAAAAAGCAGAGTAGGGTAAGCGTACGAGGGAAATTCATCCCACAAGATGTAGCAATCAACATCAAGAACAAGACTAACAGAAGAGTTGAGATATTAGACATTCAAGAGTACTTCATCACTCAAAATCAATAACAGACATAAACCACAGCCACATACCAACATCTGTAACATTAATAGAATTTATAGAATTACCATTAACCGGAGAACCACAAGGCACGGCGATGGCAATCAGACAACGGAGTAGAAGACAAAAATCGGCGACCATCTGCAGATGAGATCGAATCTATCTTTTTCTTTCAGTTTGAATCTATTTTTACCAACTACGATTTTTGAGCTCTGCATTCTCTAATTTCATTCTCTTTTTAGTAATAAAATAAAATAAGAATTCAATGTATTAGATTTAAAATAATGTTAAATCTTAATGTAGAAAAGTTTCACTTATTAATTTTAAACAAAATCAAAATTAACAAAAAAAAAAAAAGGGGGCTTTCATTAATACAGAAAAAAAAAATCTCTCTTAAAATATTGTTAAATGAAAATCCGGTAAATTGATGAATTGGAAAAATAAAATAATACTTTTAAATTTTTAAAAATAAAAAAAAGATTTTAGTTATATAGATTCATATTCTTTAACACTTCAAATTTTTTTTTCTAATTACTGATTTTTAAAGAATTTTTAAATAGAATGAATAATTAAGCGGTAGAATTCATTTATTTTAAAATTTAATCTAATCCTTCTTATTAAAATTTTATTTATATATGAAAATTAATATTCTGTTATTTAAAATTTAATCTTTTCTTTTGAAAAAATTATTTATATATGAAATTAATATAAGAGATGAGACTTTAGTATAAGAACAATTGTATGATTATAAAAAAAAAACAAGCATTAGTTATAAGGATAATATTAAAACATGCAAGGAAAAGTAATAGCTCCGAGTCAAATCTTAATAATTTATTAATTTATCCTCCAATAATAATGTTACTTTATTATTAAATATATTCAAATAATTATTAGGGAAGAAAATTAAATTTATGTTCTTGAACATGTCCTAAAAACAAAATGTAATGCCTTTTCTTCTCATAATTCACATTTTTTTTCTTTTATGAAAAGAGCTTGATCAGATAATGATTTAAAATTTTAACTTATTAAATATACTAAAAAGCAAGTAACCCATCAACCTAAATTCTTTTATTGTTGAAGATTTTATTTGGATTAATTTCAAGTTATTTTTCTCCCTCAGATTTTAGATTATTTTCATTTGCACTGTCATGCTTTTTTTTTTTTCTTTTCTTCGTATATATTTAGTGTAAAAAGATTCATTATATTTGAGGCTGTAATCGAGACAAATCGAACCGAATTAAACTTTAAAAATTTTAAATTTAACTCGTTATAAAAAAATTAAGTTCGAATTCAAACTCGAATTAAGCCCGAACCAAGTCCGAGCTTACATTGAGCTAGCTCATATATCATATATCTTGACCTTAATTTAAATAAGTCTAACGAGCTCAAAAAACTTATTTTAACTTTTATTTTTTATTATTTTTTCTATATTTTTATATAAAATATTTTAAAATTAATATTTTTATAAAAGATGAACAATATGATTATATATTAACAAAAATAAAATGTTATATTACTATAATTTTATATTTTATTATAAATTATTAAAATATTTTATATTTTATATTATTTAATTGATTTATCACATATATCATATATTAATAAATTATATAAATTAAATTAGTATAAAAAATAATATATTCATACACAATTTAATATATATATATTAAATTATTTATATTTTTAATATAATATGATAAATCAACTAATTTATAAGTTTAATTCATGAATTTTTTAAATGAGTCAATTCATGAGTTAATGAACTAAATATTTTTTTTTATTAAATTTGATTTATCTAATAAACCAATAATTTAAAATTAAATTTAAATAAATTTTTATTGAATTAAAATTTAAGCTGAATTGGAATAAATTAGCTGATTTACAGCTTTAATTACATCTTTTTATGTGCAAATTCAGCGATTGTTAAGTGGACCATATATATATGGATATACATTATTAGATATCTGTAATAATTACAGTATATAAACTTCATTTTCTTGAACGCATGCCATAAAAGTTTGGACTTCAAATTGGATCCGCCTAGAAAGATTCAAGTCAATCGATTATCGATTGAACATTTCATTACGGTTTCATTCATTTAACTAAAACTTTGAGTGTGAAGAAAATTCAAAAAAAAAAAAAAAAGGTTTTTATGCGTGAAAGTAAGTTGATAATAATTAACTATATATAATTACCAGGTGAATTGTTTTGATTTTTTTTTGTTTTTTCCTTTCAAAAAGATTCTAATTTTTATTTGATTCTAATTTAATTTTTTTCTTAATTTTATTTACAAAATTAAATTACAATAAAAGATAAATTAGTATACTAAAGTCAAAATTTTGTTAAAAATTCATTAGATTATCATTATCATATTAAAATTCTTAAATTTTCAATTTTTTTGGCCAATTATTTTCATTAGTTTTTATTATTATTTACATATTGGGAGAAAAAAAATATCCAGGAGATTCAAACCTAATATTTAAGTTAGAGTAACACATATTCTTAGCTTTCAAGTTATACATTGATGGCTAATAATTTTCATTATTTAGTTCTTCAATGATTTGTTCATTTCCATTGGATTTTCTTTAGATTATATATATATATATATATATATATATCCAGATGTTGTAATTAATTTTTTAAACATAGGTTGTTGATCAATTTTAGTAATTTTGCAAGTTTGGCTGAAATTTTTGAAAGAAAATGATATGAGATTAATTGTAATATAAGTTATGTCATTTTTGCAACTAAATGAATTACAAAAAAAAAAAAATTTAGAATTTATTTTGTAAAAAATATAACATATTTCATCTTGTTAACTAAAATTCGTAATGAAATTAAAAATAATTTTTATTATATATAATTTTAATTTCTCTTAATGTACAATTCTAGATCCGCACTATTATTACTACTGCTATTATTTGTAAATCCTACTAACGTAGAATTTTGATTTGTTTCACAATTTTGTATTAAAATAACTTATCTATTAAATTTTTAAACAATTAAATCTTCAAATTTTATTAGATTATATATATATATTTTTAAATCTAAGTCTAATACATGTTTTTTTTTCTCAATTTATACTAATCACATATATCATTACTAATTATTCATGTAATAGAAATTCCAATAGATAATATGATAGAAAAATAAAGATAGTTTGATGCTTAGCATAAAACTTAAACAGTACTATGTTATATAGGTTTGAATCACAGATAATACATTTAAATTGCTATTAAGAAATGGCTCTTAGAATCCTTGTACAATAATATATTTAAATTATGAGCTAATGCTTTTCTTTAAAATTCATGTATTTTTGATATATCTGAATAATAATATAATAATCTTAATCTTCTATATTTTAATATGAATCTCTTTTTAGCTTTCTAAATTTAATAAGTTAACTTTCACAAATCAAACTAAAAAATAAATTTATAAATATTTAAGTTAAAAATAAATTATAATTAAATTTATAACAAAATTGAATACTAATAAACTATGATAAATATATATATATATATATATATATATTAAGATATATACTAACGATAAATATATATTCTTTTACGTAATATAATAAGTCCAAGATTGATTCCTTGTATATAAATAATAAAAAAAATTTGATAAAAAATATTGCTATACATTTGATCAACATGGAGAAATTATACGACCTATATCATGATCACAATTAATATGGAGACAAGCATTGTGTTTGATTATACAATTTCATTGTTGCAATATTTAAAATTACTATCTATTCTTAACTTTAATTTAATTTTTTTATTTTAAATAACAAATGATTTTACAAAAAATTCTATAAAAATTGATAAGTACATTATTAATTTGAAAATTTTAACTATATTTAATTATTATTTTCTATTTTTAAGGTATCATTATCTTAAATTTTATCAAAATTTATTTATTAATATTTATTAGATTAGATTAATGTTATGTGTTAAAAGTTCGAATTTTGTTATTGGAGTTTGAACTTATAACCTTAAAATTATCTTTTAATTTAATTTTTAATTTTTGTTAATTTCAAAAAAAGTAAAAATTGTTAAAAAATTGTAAAATGTATTATATTAGTTTTAAAACTAATATTTTTTAGTTATAGACCATATATTCTTTCTTAAAAAAATATATTAACTAAATACTGATAAAAAATCATTTTTAACATAAAAACAAATATCACTTAATACTAAAAAAATAATAAACCCAAGATTAATTTCCCTTCTCCTAACGTAATATTAACAAAAAAAATAATTCATTAAAATGTCAACAGTTTTTATTCTTTTTTTTTTAGATAACAGTATTTTATTCATAAACATATACTTGATTAAAAGTTACATATATAAATGTATATAAGTCATAAAAATATATAATTCACACGATAAATATACAACTGTACATAATTGAGTAAACAATTATAAATGATTAATTAGGATGTGACGCAATATATGAACATTTATTACCATATGATGCTTTCCCATTTTTCTCCCTTGTGAAGCTACTGCTTTGCCTCTAAAGTTCAACAACCACACCTTGTTGGTTTCAACCGCAGATCTATTGTTTACCCACTCTTTCCTTCTCTTATCTTTTTTTTTCCCCTTCTTTTCTTGGTTTTTGATGGAAGTTCTTTACAACCACAACTTCCAAGAGAAAATATCCTATTTCTTATCGATTTTGAGCTCTGATGAGCTTATTGTCGTTGGTCTTTCTCAAGGTCTAGGTAGTTTTAGCGCTTTAAGTATTTTTCTTTTGTTCCAAATTTAACTTTTTTGCAGTCCAATGTAATTCAATCTTCCCCTTGAGGTTGTTTAAGAGCAAATTTTTTCTCAGTTTCTCTGTTTATGCTTGAGGGCGATGCTATTTTAGAGTTTATTGCATCATCTTTATACTAGTACAGCTTGTATTGTTATGATCTAAATTCGAGCACACGTGATCGATACTAGAAAATAAAAAAATATATGGCTTTCAAAATATATAGTCAACCCGACAACTTATTTTCGAGAAAAATAAATTGTGACAGCAGTCACTGTTTCAAACTGGCCCCACGAGCCTATTAATTATATACTATTAATATATCTCATCATCGTCATTAGACATTAATTAACAATTACTTCTAACCAAATAACATAACTAAATAAATAGATAATTACAGAAAGAAATATCATGCGGAGTTTTAAAATACAATAAGATAAAATAGTTAATTAATAAAAAAATAATTAAATTATTCTTGTTGAGGGATAAAAAGGCAAGATGACTCGAATAAGTAGTATTTCTATGCTCAGCTATAACCTGAAGAAAAATAGTGAACATGAATGAGCATTCGACCTAATGAGCTATATAACAAATAATATAATACATCGTTCTCATGCAAATAATACTCATACAAATGTCAACCATATAACAAATCACATAATCATACAAAGATAGAAATAAGTCAATGGGGGCAATACTAAACCTCAAACTTGAGAGCCAATCCTCCTATAATCCATTACATAGGGCCCATCGTCACACCCATAGTTAAGCAGCGCTACTCGACTGGCAAGCAGAACTGAGCATGAGAATGCTCCCGCCTTCACGCCAGTTCTAATCTTATCATCATATAACATTATCATGTCATAACTCGTATTCCCAATCATATGTGGTCACACATTATTCTAATTCGATCTGATAAATACATATAACATGCACTAAGCAAAATCAACTAATACACCAACATACATTATGCTTACAATAATATACATATATATATATATATATAACACAAGCATCAATGCATTTTTGCAATTTTAACTAATAACGTAAATTAGGGGAGCAGAGTATTATATTAATATATATAACTTACAGTAAACAAAACCAAATAACTTTCCTCGAAACATCCAACTGACAATGTAAAAATATCTAAAATTTATTTTTAAACAATAAACGAAAATTATTAGAATATGATAGATAGAAAACTTCAAAGATTATACCGAAATTTCGACAGAGTCTCTCCTATAACTAGAATATTTTTTCTTAAAATAAAATAAAAAAATAACACTTCTAAATATCTCACAATGGTCAACATCAATCAACTATCTCATCTACGTCTCCATCAATATTCTCAACAACAGCTCCATAATATTTTCACAAAATCAATGATTACTAAAAATTTAAAAATATCACCACATACCACTAAACTAATTTAATTTACTTGGGCTTGTAGTTTAATAATAATAATAATAATAATAATAATAATAATAATAAATTCATTCAATTGAACCTCTAATAGTATTTATTAGATTTCCTTACAAATTACTTAAGGTTTTAAGATACATACTAAATTAAATTTGAATAATTTTAAAAAAATAATTTTATAACTGTCTTTTAATTATAACTAATTAACATACATAATAAAGATAGAATTTAAATTATCATCTAATTGAATATTTAAATTATTTAATTAATTAGTATCCACTATAAAATATAATTATTTAATTCAATTTAATTTGAACAATTTTAAAAGATTAACTAGTATAATTATTCTTCAAATAGAAAACAAATATTATATACTTAAATTTCCTTATTTGCTATAGTAAATTTCAATAATAATAATAAAAATAATGATAATAATAATATTATTATTATTTAACAATAATAACAATAATAATTCTAACAATTCTAAAATAACCCTAGCAATAATAATAATAATTATTATTGTTATTAGTTAATCTTCCCAATTTATATTTATTATTTGATTACCCTAATTAATAATTAACTACTCAATTAACTCATCTAACAATTAATAATTAACTTAATTAATTAATAAATCATAATCCAAATTAGTATATATATTTCACATACATAAGCATATATGTAGTTAATTAATTCTATTTATTAATAATCAAATTTTTAATTCAATCATAAATCACATGCTATAATTTAAATTATCAATTATATATGTTATAATTTAAATATACTATTTAATTTAATTATTATATTTTAAACAATCAATTCATTAACTATTTATAAATTTATATCAATTAAATACTAAAAATTAATAATAATTAACTTTATTTAATTGTTTATTTTAATTTATTTAATTTAAATATACATTTAATTTTTTTATTTTTTTCATCGAAAAGTTCATCGCTGGTTGAGTCGTCGGATTTCAGTCATTTTAAAAAATGGTCTAAAATTTACAAGTGATATATTAAATTGAAGATTAAAAAGAGAGGAACTCAAAAATATAAATATTGCAAAAAAAAGAAATCAAAAAACGGTCAAAAAATTGATCGAAATGTTATGTCGCTGTTTGCTTCAAAAGGCGAGTGTGACATGATTATGTGGCAGTTGGTGACAAGAGCGGTGGCTTTGAACTCGTCGTTGAATGACTAACCTCTCTGATAGGCATGTGTCGTCGGATGGTAGCTGGACGGTGATGGATTAAAAAAAATCGATCCGACTACTCCTCTTTTTCTCTCTCCTCTGCCACTTTCTCTCTCCTCCCTCTTTCTTCTTCTTCTTCTTCTCTTTTTTCTTCTTTCTTTTACATATACACATACATACATATATATTTTTTATTTTATTTTATTTTATTTTTAATTTCATAATTTAAATAATAATAAATTATTTAAATAATAAAATAGTTATTTATATTTTAAAATAATTTAAAAATCAAGTTATTACATATATGATGGGTCTATTCTTTCTATTCGGCTCCGATTTAGAAGGTTTGCTCCCTGCTTTCTCTTAACTGATTCCATATATGAAGATGTTTGGGCAAGAGACCAGTGAATATTTTCATCTTTTTATTATTCAACCGATGTTGGTGGTCATGTAACTACATAGTCTTATTGGTTATCTTAGTTTTTAGCCTTTTTTATTGACAATGTGGCCGTTGAGGGTGGATTCCCTCATTCTGATCTTTATTTGTTTTACATCGAAGGGGATTTGTAAGAATCTCGTTGATTGTTTTTGTAATTTGGCTAGCTTTTAGATTTTCTTCTTTCTATTTGTTCTGGCCCTAATTGAATTTTTTCAACCCTTTTGGGCTTATGTAGCTCTGTTTTTCTTACCTCTTAGAAAAAAAAAAAAAAACTAGGATGTGACATGATAATAATGAGAATTTTACATGGGTTAAAAATATTTCACTAATTAATAATTTATTATTCATTTATTCTATTTAAATAGATGTTACTGTCATATGTATTATAACTTTTTTATTTACATAATGATGAAATAATTTATCCATCATTTGTATTTTATAGAATATGGTAAATATTATAGTATGGTGACATTTTTCCATCATTTATATTTCTGTAATATGGTAGACTATGCTAATATTATCCATTCAAACATAAACACTAATTTGAAGCTTCGACTTTGAAAAATAATACAAAAATAAGATAATTGTTAAGCCTTTAATTTGAAAAAAATATATATAATTGAAAAGTAAATTTGTGTTGTTTTTTATTGACCAAAATTTTGTTATTGAAATTAGCCGTATCATTTACAAATTTTATAGGATGAAGTTAATATGAAATCTATCATTAATCTATAATTAGATATGTTCATAGCCCAAATGATATTAAATTTTATTTTATAAATGAGAAAGTGATAAATAAAACTTTTGGATGAATAAAATTTTGATTGTAGAAATTAGATATATTTTTGGAAGAATGCAAAAATATCGAAACCGAAAATGTCCGTTAGAGGAAGTTTTTGTACATCTCACGCCACGGAAGCCTAAACTTCACATGGAACACGTGGCTACTTTCTGTACAGTTGAATCTGTGGGCCATGAATATTGAATAGCCATCTCAAAACCTACCAATTTTAGCTGTCCCTATCTTTTGAACGACATCGTTTTTATTTTTTCAGCAACCAACTAAGCTGACTAACCGCTTCCGCCCACTCCCACCACATCCCTCCTTCAATCTCTCTTCTAACACTGTCAGACGCAGATTCAGTCTCTCAATTTTAATTAATTAATTTAATTTGTGTCCCAGATTTGATTTTCCCATACCAAAATATTAATTGCACTTGATTTTCTTCTTTTGTTATCTTGTGGATTAAAACGCAAGTAGAAGAACAAGAATTGGATCGTACAGGCATGGCTGCGAAAATGGGTTCTTTTCGGTACACTTTTGCTGAGAAACGAGAGAGATTGCTTTCTACAAAAGGTTATTCAGAGATATTTCCAAACATTGATGAGGAACAATATGGTTCTTCTAGAAATTGCTGTAGTTATCGTCTCTGGTATGATAATATTATTGGCTTCTGTAGAAGTGTTCAGGATGTTGCCATTAAAGCTTACGAGATGGGTAGGTCCGATCCCAGAAAAATTGTCTTCTCCGCCAAGATGGGTTTGGCTTTGATGCTCATTTCCTTACTGATTTTCTTTAAAGAACCTATTAAAGAACTCAGTCGATATTCCGTTTGGGCTGTTCTCACTGTCGTTGTTATCTTTGAATTCAGTATAGGTAATTGTTTTTGCAATTTTGTGTGTGTTTTGTTTAGGTTTTATTATATGGGTCATTGTGATTGGTTATGTTATGGTCTTTGTGGCTTTTTCCTCTTTAGTTTCTCTCATTTTTATAAGTTGTCTTTGAATTCGGTAAAGGTAATTGTTTTTTCTCTCTCTCTCTCTCTCTTTTTATGGTTTTTCTGGTTCTGTCATTTGGGCCTTTGTTAAATATTTGTGAATCGGTATTTTCATGAAGTCCAGTTTTTTTCCTAGATTTTCCTGGTTTCTCATTTTATAATAGCTGTCTCATAAAATCCATTATCAAAACATTGCGGTGTTTATTTTCAGCTGTAGATTTTTTATTTTTGGAAAGATAATAGATTGTTGATGTTATGCAATACACTTGTGATTTTTTTATTCAAAAAAAAAAATCCAAATAAACAAGGGAGAAATCAAATGATATGTTTGGTAAATTTTGCTTTATTTCAGTTTTAGTTATCGATTTTCATTTATGGATTTGTAATTTACAGTTGCTTGTTATGGATTTTGTTTAATTTATCTGCAAGTGCATTTATCACTTGTCTATCCAATATGTCATGTGTTTGAGAATCCGATTCATTTTCTCCAAAGATGCATGAATTCCTACATTAGAGGATGTCATGAATTAAATAGAATTGGTACTGCATAGTTTAACTACATTGACAAGCTTGCAAGTATAATTGTGGTGATGGAGTAATGCTGTTGGTATTTCAGAAGAGACATTTGTTTACTAGTGTGATTTTATAAAATTTTCTGACACCATCTTTTCATTTCAGTTATCGTATTTCCCTTGAAGCTTCAATAAGTTTCTTTTTCAGTTCTAGAATGTTTGAGGCATTCAATAGTTAACTTGAGTTTGTAGTGTGTGCATAGCTAAATCATGATCTTAACCTTATCTGTTCTGTTCTTGCATGTAGCTTTTAGTGAAGGCATGGGACAAGCAGAGTTCATTTTTCTCTTTTTTCCCTCTCAAGTTTCTTGTTCTTATTTTCCAGGAGCAACTCTTAGCAAAGGATTGAATCGTGGGATTGGGACATTATCAGCAGGGGGCCTTGCTCTGGGCATGGCAGAGTTGGCTCAATTAGCTGGGCAGTGGGAAGAAGTTTTCATTATTCTTAGTATCTTCATCACAGGTGCCATTTCAAATTATTGTTATAAAGTCATATATCTTCTCTTTTCCACATTAATTGTAATATATTCTGTCTGTGGTTGCTAGGGTTTTGTGCATCTTATGCAAAACTATACCCAACAATGAAGCCTTATGAATATGGGTTTCGTGTGTTCTTGTTGACATATTGTATGGTCATGGTGTCTGGGAATAGGACCAGGGAATTTGTTCATACAGCTGTTATACGATTTTTGCTTATTGCACTGGGCGCTGGAGTTGGTTTGGCAGTAAATATATGCATTTATCCCATTTGGGCTGGAGAGGATTTGCACAACTTGGTAGTAAAAAATTTCATGCGAGTGGCAACTTCTTTGGAAGGTTAATTTGCTACAATTTCTTTTTCTTATATATTATACTTAGAATTGATTGAATTTTTGTAAGTTTATTTCGAGGTTCTTGTGTTTTTAGCTTCATTTAATCAGGTTTGACTAATTTGTATGAGCTTGTATTCAGGTTGTGTTAATGAATACCTGAATTGTGTTGAATATGAAAGGGTCCCATCCAAAATCCTTACTTATCAAGCTTCTGATGACCCACTTTATAGTGGCTACAGAGCAGCTGTAGAATCTACAAGCCAAGAGGATACACTGGTATTCATGATTGCAACATACTGCTTGTGAAACTCAATGCATAAGGAATTTGACTGTCTTTGTTAACTCTCTATTTTTATTTTTTTTTATATCTGAAGATGGGTTTTGCTATTTGGGAGCCACCTCATGGTCCTTATAAATCATTTAGATACCCATGGAAGAATTATGTCAAAGTAAGTGGTGCACTAAGGCATTGTGCGTTCATGGTCATGGCACTGCATGGGTGTATACTATCGGAGATACAGGTAGAAAAATTTTTCCATCTCTAATTTAATTTCCAATGCATAACTGGTGAAAGTAGGACCATTATATATTTTTATCTAAATGCCTTTACAGTACTTAAGTATTTGTGACAACATTGCTGTGAAAGAGCCCTCTCTATTATATATCCTACTCTAAATTATGTTTGAATTAGATTTTTAGCGCTAATGCTATTGAATTATGAGTGTTGATTGTATCTTGTTTGTTAGTGGTACATGGGTTGTACCGTCTGTAATTAAAATTCAATTGGTTGTAAGAATTAATAATTCTACCACTATTTTTATTATTAAGTGGAACAAATTCCTGTCAAATACAAATCGAAGTCAAATTCTAATTGGTTTATTTCTTAATTGAATATTATTTCTATTTGTTAAACAAGATTTTTTGGCACCTCCACATTGGGACGCATAAAAAAATCTACAGATAACCATTTCATAAATATTAATATTTTTTGTATTATATTATGTATAGTACCTGCATTCTTTTAGTCATGCTATTTGTTCAATGCCATCTTATAGCAATTATAAGGGCAGTAGAGAAAAATCGCAAATAGTATAAGTTGATAGTGAGGTTAGAATTATCACACATTAATTTTTCAAATAATTTATGTTTATTTACATAAACAATAAATGTTCAGGATTACAGGCTTTGCTAATAATGTAATAGAAATATTCAAAATTATACTTGAGCAATTCGTAAGTGACTATACCATTTCTCTTCAATTAATTATCTCCATTCATAGAAGGCCCTTGTTATTATATTGTGAGGACCTGTACGACCTCACATTGGAGTAGTCACATGTTTGCTTTGACTGGTAGAAGCAAAGGTGCTTATGCTTTTGCATTTCAAACTGAAGCAAAGTCAATTACATCATAACTCAGTGTGCTTGATGAGGAAGGTGGCCTTCAATTTGATTCTTATTGTTACATCAATGAATCAAAAGAAGGATTCGGAAAAAAAAAATGCCAGCAAGTGATGCTGCATTTGCAATTCAAAATTTTTGAACACATTTTCTTCTTTCTTAATTGTGCTCGTGTTGGTTTGGCCAGGGGCAGAGCTAGATTTGAATTAAGAGTGAGGCCATGTAAAATTGGGAATGAGAATATAATGAGATTAAGAGGACCTGAGTTAAGGTCAAATGTATCTGTTAAGTTCGCCAGGCCTGGATCGGGTCATTGGACGATTTTCAATTAAATCTTGTTGTGATAAGGGATCTATTCCCTTGTTCTTCTTTTTAGGGCAAACTATTTTGCAGACTTGACTCAACTCGTCAAAGAGAGTTGACACCTCTG
Organism: Garcia nutans; assembly: GCA_947685225.1. Taxonomy (NCBI): domain Eukaryota; kingdom Viridiplantae; phylum Streptophyta; class Magnoliopsida; order Malpighiales; family Euphorbiaceae; genus Garcia; species Garcia nutans. The sequence goes on from CANTUV010000011.1 coordinate 52,645,003, forward strand.
AACCTCGTTAGAGAGAGCTCCGAATCTCGTTTTAGTTGAAATTAATTCTACTTGTTTTATTAATTGTAGAATACCCTTTTAAATAGAGGTTTACAGTAATAAAATAAGAAACAAAGTCCTTTTATGAAAAAACTAAGGAATCCTATAAAGAGATTCCCATATTTTATTAAATTCCTATTTAAGCTACTCTTGACAACTAATTTCCTATTTAAAATAATCTCGACAGCTGTCACCTCTTTGCCACGTCTCCCATAAGTCATACCCACAAATGCATCCATAACAGTATCTTGTGCCTTGTAGCTGCACCTGTGATTGTATATTCCCATAGTCACATGATCATAGGCTTATGTTCCCTAATGGACTTATATTTTTATATACTACTACATTTCTAATGTTTGAATGTGTAGGCTCCTGCTGAACGAAGACAAGTCTTTCACAAGGAGTTGCAAACTGTAGGAACTGAAGGGGCTAAAGTGTTGCGTGAGCTTGGGAATAAAGTGAAAAGGATGGAGAAACTGGGTTCAGCAGATATTCTTCTTGCAGTCCATGAGGCCGCAGAAGAGTTGCAAAACAAGGTGGACAAGAAATCATATCTTCTTGTGAACTCAGAGAGCTGGGAAATTGGAAATTCAGCTAAGGATATGGGAGAGCCTCAGGAGTTGCTGAACTTTGAGGATGGTATAGATAATGTCCTGCAACACAAATCCCGTAGTGAAGCTATATTAGATCTCAGATCATTGACCATACCTAAAAGCTGGGATGGCCGGATACACGCCAATGACATCAAACCAACCCAGTTGCCTCCAGGTGTTTCCTCTGAAACCTTGTTCAAGAAACAGATCTCCTGGCCTAATCGTTTTTCATTTACTGCCGATGCACTGCCACAGTTGGAGGAATCAAAAACATATGAAAGTGCAAGTGCATTGAGTTTGGCTACATTTACATCACTTCTGATTGAATTTGTTGCAAGGCTGCAAAATCTTGTTGATGCATTTGAAGAATTAAGTGAAAAAGCTGATTTTAAAGAACCAGAAGAGCTACCCTCCGCAGGACTGACAGCGGCTACCGGGTTCTGGACTAGATTACTCAGATATCTGAAGTTGCGGAATTAATTTTTTTAAAAAAGTGTGCGCATGGTTAATTATCTTGAAGAGCAGAAATTCTGAAAAGGATCATTGCTGACTCACAGTTGAGTCTTACTGATATGGAATTGGTATATTCTAAGTTCTGAAATACAATAAGTACTCAGTTTTGCTTTTGACTTCACAGTAACTAGCAACAGCAAATTCAGATTCTGATTCCGGGTGGTGAACAAGGGATATTAAAATTAAGAAACTATCCTGCAACCACAGTAGGCATTGGATGATGTCTTCCCTGTTGAGAACTTACTATGGAATTGCAGTGGCTTTGCACTTGCAAATTTACAGTGCAACTGCACAACGAGACTAGCTGACTCGTAGAAGAGGCACACTGGAGAAAGAATTCATGCATGAGCATGGGATTGTATGCATGGATATTGGGCTAAGAATTTTGACATGCAAGTATAATTTGTAATGAAGATAATAATACTTTTGGTAAATTATTGTGAAAATTAATTACTGGAAATGTATTTTATAGAGATATATTATAAGGATTGTATTTTACTGAAAAAAATTATATTACTGTGTTTAAAAAATGCAATAAAATACTGAAAAAATAGATTGAAAAAATATTAATTTATTTGATTGCAATCAAACTTTATAGGAAAAGTTTAAATAATACTTAAATTATCTTTATAATATTTTTTTTATTTTATCATATTTTAAATTAAAGATACGATTATCTTTTAACTATTTCTCTTTAAGTAAAATAAATTAATTGATTGGTAAAATTAGTGGACTCGATATTTTATTTTATATAAATAATTTGTAAGTGAATATAGTATCTTTGGTTAAATAAAATTATTTAGTCTAACTTTTTTAAAATTCTTGTATAATTAACACTTTTATCAGGTACTTTCTTTGAATATTTCAACATGTAAGTATGCCTCATAACTTTGTTCTCCTTGAAAAAATGATTGTCATATATTATGAACAAACCCCTCCTTAATTGCTTTTCAGTTATGTAGAGTAAGATGCCATTGGTTTTAACCCCTAATATGCTGCTCCATGAACTTTTGGAGAGCACCCAGTTGGATTCAAACTCGATATCTCTTGATAATTTTAACAATAATCTCTACTTTTTTATTTCTAGAATGTACAAGTTTGAAACTTTCTTCAAGTCTGATCAGAATTTACGGTTTACTTGTAGTAGGATCTGATCTGGTTTAGCCCCATCCATCTTCTTTTTGTCGTAGTTATGTGAAAAGATGAGCCCGAATGATGGGGGACCATAGTTAATATCGGGGATTTAGAGAACTAAAAAGGGCATGCCCATTTCATCTTCTACCATTTGAAAAGAAAAAGAAAAAGAAAAAAAAACTCGTTTCATTTGCTTGCAAGACAAACCATCTGTGAAAACAGTAGCTACTTATTCCTTCTACATTTACTAGCTCCATCAATCTTTCCCACATTAGCATGATTATTGCTCAGCAATTATTTTTCATTGATCGATGGCTATAGCATGCTTCTTTATTTTATAATTTACAATATAATTTTGATTTTAGAACACACATATTTCATCATGCTATATATTTTGATTTTAAAACTAATATATTTTTTTTTCTTTCCTTTATATTAATTATCTTTTAAAATGTTTCAATTGTACTAAAAGGTTAAGAAAGATTTTAGGATAATTTTTTTTCAGCAACTAAATAATCAACCTTTATGAATGGAAAATAACTTATTTATTAGTTAGAGGACAAAATTTTATAAAATAAAAAAAAAGAGAAAAATGAAGTTATTTGTTTACAAACTTTTCATAAGAATTCTCAAGGTAGGATTGAATTTCAGCAGCATATTTCCTGTAATTTAATATTCTAATGTAAAACTCAATTTTTCATAAGCTAATATGAATTTATAACTATTTAAAATTTTAAATAATTACATATTTATTTTAAGTGTTTATAAATGATTGATAAATATTAATATATTTTATAAAAAAATAATTTATAAGTATATTTATTGTTAAAATGACTATAAATAATAAAATTATATTATTAAGAGTATTTATTAAAATAAATAAAAATAATATAATAAATTATTTAATCAAACTAATTTATAAGTCTAATATTTACTTTTTTTAACTTATAAAATTATATAAATAAACATGTCACTCAATTTAAATTTAAAGTTATAAATAGATTTAACTAGCCTATGAGTTAGGCCAAACACTTATTTCTAATTTTAGTAAGATCTGTGATCAAATTTAAAATTTAACTATAGTTAAGTGATGAAGACATTGGATTTACCTGGTAGATGAATTATAATTTATAAATAAAAATATCTCTTAATTAATTTTCTTTTTACATTGAACATAGTTGAATATAATTGTAATGGTAATACAAAAAATATAATAAAGTAGGGGAATTTTTATAATTGTAAACTATATCATGTCTGTATGTATAAAAACAAAAATATTGAGATTTATTTTTCAAAAACTACGTACAAAGAAATTGAATGTATTTTCAACACTAAAATTTAATAAATTGAATGTATTTTTAATACTATATAATACTAAATTTTAATATCTTTTTATTATATTTATAAATTATATTACAGCCATTTGTTTGTTGTCAATATATTCAAATTATAGAATATCAGTTTCTTTGAAATTTAAAAAAAACATTTATTTTATTTTAAAGTTTTCTTCAATAGAAAAAATATGTTACCATTATCAATGACAATTTTTTAACACCTTTTAAAACAATATAATATATAACCAGACACACCTGCTAGTACTAATAATTCAAAAAAAAAAAAAAAAACAACGACAATAGCAACCCATTTGAGATTAAATAAATTTTACAAAATTTTTAATATTCATTTTAAATTTCATATTTTAAAAAAATTGAGTCCTTGAAATATTAAAAAAAATAATTTTCAATTTTAAAAATTCAATTTCATTGAATTAAATTTTCTAAATAAATTTCACCGAAATAACAAAATAATATTAAATGTAAAAATACAATTTTTCTTCAACTTTTATTCATATATTTTATTTATTTATTTTCTCTCTTTTCCCTTCTCTCTCCTTCCTCTCTTCCTCTCCGTGCTCTCTTTATTTCCTTTACTGCTCCCTTTCAAGATCTTTGATCTTTTTCATTTTTAACTTATTTTTATTTTTTTAATTAATTTTTTAAGTGTATTTATATATTAAACATTAATTAAAAATATAAAATACAATTATATTATATTTATTATAATGAGGATGTTTTAATGAATAAACACATAATTTAATCATAAATTTATATCAATTGTAATAATATAAAAATTGAATTGAATTTATAGTTAAAATTATACTAATTTTTAAATATAGAATTGATTTATAAAATGAGTTTTACATTTGTATGTTACACCCGGTTATAAGGGACAAATCCGGATAAGAGGGGGCTAATTACAGTCTGTAATTAATTAATTCCCGAAATTTTTTTTTTAAAAAAAAAAGAAATTTCCTTTTTTAGTTTTTTACAGCGGCCTTGGATCTCTCCATTTGCAGAAAGATCTGTGTCTTCATAGATCGAGCTCTAACAACAAACTTATCTCTCTCCATTTCTAAGGTATTTATACAACAAACAGAACCCATAATTTTCAGATCTTACTCTAAATTTCTCTTTTTTGTTTTTTGATTTTTAGGATTTTGTTGATCGATTTATTGGTTTTTTTATTTCAAATTTGTGTAGTTTGAAAATCTAGAGAGGGAAAAAATGGCAACAATAGGCGAGCCTTTATACCCAATTGCGGTTCTAATTGATGAGTTGAAAAATGAGGATATTCAGCTCCGTTTGAACTCAATTCGTAGGCTTTCTACAATTGCTCGCGCACTTGGGGAAGATAGGACAAGAAAAGAATTGATTCCTTTCTTAAGCGAAAATAACGATGATGATGATGAAGTTCTTCTTGCAATGGCTGAAGAATTAGGGGTTTTTATTCCCTATGTTGGTGGTGTTGAGTTTGCTAATGTGTTGCTTCCACCGCTTGAGACTTTGTGTACTGTTGAGGAAACTTGTGTTAGAGATAAAGCTGTTGAGTCTTTGTGTAGAATTGGGGCTCAGATGAGAGAGCAAGATGTTGTTGAATTTTTTATACCACTTGTTAAGGTTTGATTTTGATATGCTAGTTTGTATTGTCTATATGCTGTTCTGTTACATGATATTATTTGTAACTTTATTACTGTAAAAAATGATGCTTCTTATGATTTGTGATGACCAGAGACTGGCTGCTGGTGAGTGGTTTACAGCTCGAGTTTCTTCATGTGGGTTGTTTCATATAGCTTACCCAAGTGCTCCTGAGACTTCAAAAACTGAACTACGAACAATATACAGTCAGTTATGTCAAGATGACATGCCCATGGTTCGCAGATCAGCTGCTACAAACCTAGGAAAATTTGCTGCTACTGTTGAGCCTGTCCATTTAAAGACTGATATCATGTCAATTTTTGAGGATTTGACACAAGATGGTATCGCATTTCATAATTGCTTTTTTTTTCTTCCTAAAATAATTACTCATGCTTGCTTGCATGTATATGTATGCTTTTATGTTTTGTTTTTATCCTTAAAGGATGGACACACAATTTAATGGGAATCCTAGGATCCAGTCAAAAGTTTGATTTAGCACTATTGTGGCTTGTGTAGGCTGCCTTATAGCTCTGACTAGATGAAAGGGGAGAATAGAAATCAAAAGAAATAAATCCTATCCAAGAACCGTGCTCTGTTGCTTGAAATTGCTCTTAGTTATCCCTGCCGGATGTGTTACTTGTTTGGGCCTAAATTCTTCTTCTGCTATGTGCATGAATGTTGACATAATTGTTGGAGGAGCTGCTAGATGAGCCCTTGCTTACATTCTTAGAGGGGTTCACACACCACTTGTGCAGCTAGAATTCTCATTTTGATATAGTTAACCAAACAAAATTTATGGTTTATTATTCTGAAAGAGATTTTCGTTTCTTATTTTCTAAATAATAGTCTTTTATCACTGAAATTCTTAACCAAACCAAAACATTTGTATCACTAATGTTTTTAATCAAAGGAATGCATTTGGATTTGCAACTATTTGAAAAGTTTTATTTAATAAAAAAAATTCCATCTCACTTATCTTAATAAATGCATATTTGAGTTTGTTGGGTAACTCTACTTGAAAGTGGATTTTCTATGCTAGTTGTGTTCATCAAAGTATCTCTGTTATGCAACTTAAGATGTAAAGTGTTTTCAATGCAATTTTAATTAGTAGAGAGCATAGTGCGAGGCAGTGCCCTTCATAAATTGGGTGTAAAACTTTTCTGGACAAAGTATTTAGTTATTGTGATATTTCAAGAACATCCACTACTTATGAGTGAACTGAATGAAGTAGCAAGCAGCAGTTTTTTTTATTGTTTCTGAATCATAGTTAACTTATGCCATGTCATTGGTAGTTGCTGTTGTAGGTTTATCTTAATTCTTTAGCATGGAAGTATAAATGACTATGATATTCATATTTATTCCAGATCAGGATTCTGTTAGATTGTTGGCCGTTGAGGGTTGTGCAGCACTTGGAAAGTTGTTGGAACCCCAAGATTGTGTGGCACATATTCTTCCTGTTATAGTCAATTTCTCACAGGTATAGTATTGTTGAGCTCTGTAGTTCATTTTCTTGTTGAGGGCAGTTCTCATTTTTCATATTGGGTTGTGAGTTTGGTACAAAATTTTTGGTGCATCTCATCTTTACTGAGGTTTCTTACTCCCAAGAGTTGGTAATGTGCAAATTGGAGTTTCTCCCTATTCATGTTTTATATCACACCTGGAATGATAAAATGCAAAATCATATGGAATTGTATATAATGCATGATACATTACTTTATCTATGCAGGACAAGTCTTGGCGTGTTCGTTACATGGTTGCAAATCAATTATATGAGCTGTGTGAAGCTGTTGGTCCTGAGCCTACCAGGTAATTATATCGGTGCCATGGATTAGTTTTTGATTGTGTATGTGCCTGTTGGTATTAATCTAAATATCCTGCTGTGTGTTGTGTAAATGAGCTGCATGTACTTGTTCTATCTCATATCACCCAAAATTTATCATCAGAGTCAAAATCTTTTGTTTTTGATCATTTTAAAATCTGGCCTTAAATGATTTTTGTTTTTACCTGTTAAATTATTATTCATGTAAGGTTTTTTGGATCTTCTTCTATGATTGTCAATGGACGTTTGGATTGGATTCCAAGTTGCTGGTTTAATATTGATATATTTTAGGTCGGATCTGGTTCCTGCATATGTTCGGCTACTTTGTGATAATGAAGCTGAAGTACGTATAGCTGCTGCAGGCAAAGTAACTAAATTTTGCCGGATTTTAAGTCCAGAACTTGCAATCCAGCGTATTCTTCCTTGTGTAAAGGTATACATGCTCAGGAAATGGCTTACCTATTTTAAGCAAGTTCTTGTCTGATTTTTGATCCAATTTTGGTGCATTTAGGTGCTGCAACTCTACTGATTCTGAACACTTTTAAGTTTGCCTACTGCAGGAATTGTCTACAGATTCATCCCAACATGTTCGTTCTGCCTTGGCTTCTGTTATAATGGGAATGGCACCAGTTTTGGGAAAAGTAAGCATTCTGTTTCTATAATTGAATTATCACTTCAACTTGAAGTAAAGTGTGACTGCACCCTTCATTTGCAACGTCGGAAAAACTGAATGACACCATTTCTCAAATATGCATGAAACCTATAACATGTGAGGATTTTTTCAGATACACTGAAATTATATCTCATGATTTTATTTTATCTCTAATTGTTGTAGAATGAGTGTTATATTTTTTAGCCGATGATTTTTTCTCCTTTTATGGACTCATTGACACAATGTACTGCTTCTGCAGTTTGCTTCATTTGTATGTGTTTGTGTGTGTGTATATAAAAATTACACTTATTGACTATATTGAGATTGTAAAATGGGAGCCTCTAGTTATTGGTTCCTGCAAGCATGCAATATTAAGCATTCACATTTTCAATTACAGACTGTGTTTTTAAGATTCTTAGGATCCTGATACCTTTGTTCACTGCCAGATTTTATTAGAAATGTTAATATCTTATGCCTTATGCCACCGTGTTTGATGTACTTTGTGTCCTTGGTCATCATATTTATCCTAGATGATGCAAGCCCATGTATTTTATTGATTAATGTAGGTTGCATTAATGTAGTTTATGATTGATGTAGCATTATATATATTGTTGTTATTGATTGCAACATAGGTTGCATGTTCCTTCAAAAGAAAGCTTGTTTCTCGTTGCATATGACACAGTTACTATTGATGGTTGTAGGATGCAACAATAGAGCAACTATTGCCCATTTTTCTCTCTCTTTTGAAAGATGAATTTCCTGATGTTCGCCTCAATATTATTAGTAAGCTTGATCAAGTCAATCAGGTTTGTCTAAATCTTATATTTATTTGTCTTTATTTGTTAAGAAAGATTTTGATGAATGCAGTTGCACCTTTTTCCATTTTATAACACTGGTTTGCTACAATGCACTGCACCAATGAGTGCAATGGCATACATGTTTGAGTTTTTGGAATTCATGACATATAATTCCAATAAATTTCTGTTTAAACTGTTAATACTCTGAATGTTTATGGGTTTTACTCCTAATCCTCTTTTGGTGGACTAGAATTTCCATATCTAATCCTTCATAGTGAATTATTGAACTGTTTATTGGTAAAAAATATTAACAATAAGTGATTAATTACTTGATCAAAATTTGATATTGCATATGTTTCTTAAATCTTAGTAGCATATCAAATGCTTTTAAACATTCCATATTGTACCAGGGAACATGAAACTGTTGCTGGACAATTCCTAATACAAATCATTGTTTTTTCCTTGTGTGTTTTATCTTTTACTGAAACTGAAGCATTAAGTTAATGGAATTGAGTCAGATCATAAGCTGATTCATGATTTTGCGAGGGGAAATGCCCCTGGAAAATGTGATTCTTTAGCAAGTTTACAAGAATCTTTGAGCTCGTATTGTTTAGTCATTAGCATTTTGGTTTAACTGAAATTGAATTCTACAACGAATACATGGATTAGGAAATAAGCTGCATATAAGTCGAGCCTTATCATATTCTGGTTTCTTTGTTGCCCATGTAGTGCACAAGTTACTCCAATCTTATAGGAGATCTAGAGGCTCAATTTGGGACCTATATATATATAAATTTAATTCTCTTTTTTTCACGTTAGTCTGATTTTTATTTGATAGTTCTCATTTGTTGTATGAACTCTGATGCAGGTAATTGGAATTGATTTGCTCTCACAGTCGCTGTTGCCAGCAATTGTGGAGCTTGCAGAGGATAGACATTGGAGGGTCCGACTTGCAATAATAGAATATATACCTCTATTGGCTAGTCAGTTGGGTGTAGGGTTCTTTGATGATAAGCTTGGTGCTCTTTGCATGCAATGGTTAAAAGATAAGGTTTGTAAAACTCTTTTATATGTCATAATATTGATTTATGCTTTTCCTTTAATCTGGGATTATCTGCAATTTAATGTTTTGATAACTTGTGATCAAAGATATATAGACGCTAACAAATTTAGGATGCCATTTATCTGATATTTTGTATTGAGTATTCATTACTGTATCATTCTTTCTCTTGTAAGCTAGGACTAAATTGCCCTGTCACTAGTTAACATTTCAGAAAGCATATTCAGATAACTGTGGTATAGCCCTAACACCCAATTCTCTCTTAGGTTTATTGTGGTATAGTCTCCGACCCCCCGATTCTCTCTTAAGTTTATTGTGGAATATCCAGTGTAGTGCTTCAAAGGTTGCACGAAGTCGCTTGGCTAACTTATGCTGTTTCTATTCCAGATTTACCGTGCATAGCTTTGTAAAAAATGAGCAGTTAGCATCTTTAATATTGTATTATGTGCTTAGCTAACTGTATTGGCTAAAGTGCAGGTTTACTCGATTCGTGATGCGGCTGCTAATAATGTGAAGCGCCTTGCAGAAGAATTTGGTCCTGATTGGGCAATGCAGCACATAGTTCCTCAGGTTTGTTTCACTATTAATCGAAATATTTTTGTTTCTAAGTATTTCAAGGTAAAAGGATGATAAAGCCTCTGTTGTTTTCCAGCATGCACAGATGCTTGGCATAACAATTTTGAAACAAACATGTTCCGAGCATTCATACTAAAAATGCTGCACTGTTCATTGACTCGTCAAGAAAATGCAGTAATATTTATGATGACATTGTTGCTTGAACTATTGTATCTACTACATTATCTTATGCATCAAAACTGATAATTTGTCATTATCGTGATCCGACCGTTAAACTTAGATATCATGAATTTAGTCTTTGTTTGGCAACTAGAGAATTAGTTTATTTGGAATTAAAATTCTCCTAGTCTTGCAGTTGTCATTTCCTTAACTTCTATAGTCATACCCACCCTTTCCCCTTTATCTAATGATAAGGAAAGCCTGTTTGTGGTCGGGCTTTCAAGTTGGATATCACCATATACTAGTGCTAGTGCTGGTGAAAGTCTGGAAGCAGCTCAGCGGTTTAGACCCACTGCTTCTTTTCTCCCCTTGCTCTGACACTTTTGAGTCGAGCTTCTAGAACTGGACAATTAAGCTACCACTTAGTCGTTTCTTTATATTAAGATTTAAGTTAGTCGAACAATACCTACAGAGCTGAACAATAGGCATCATTACTGCCAAACAATTTAATGATTGTCTAAAATTTGTTTGATAAGAGAGCTTTTGTGCATAATCGTGGCACTTGTTTGGCTTCAGCTGTGGGGGTTTGAGATTGGCTTCAAGGTAAAATTTTACTGAGCTAAATTCCAACGTAGTGACTTGAGCTAAATTTGATCCTGGCAGGAAACAAACTGAGCTGATAGGAAACCGTTATTTATGAATAAGGATACTAATATCTGACAGAGAGATTGTGATTGTTAGGCTAAATGCAAAAGTTCTATAGAATTTACTAATCAGTATTTCCCTTTTCTTTACCCCATTTCTATTTGGTGCATTATTATGCTAACTACCCGGTAATATTTTGACAGGTTTTGGACATGATTAACAACCCACACTATCTGTATCGAATGACCATTTTGCACGCAATTTCCCTTCTTGCTCCTGTTATGGGCTCAGAAATTACTTGTTCTGCACTTCTTCCTGTTGTTATCAATGCATCAAAGGACAGGTAAAGTAGCTGGATTCCAAACTTTGATTGTGAGCTGTAATATGTTTCTCTGTTATAACCTGAGCTGTGGAGCTAAGAGTTGCGTGTGACAGGGTACCTAACATCAAATTCAACGTGGCTAAGGTGTTGCAGTCGCTTATTCCCATAGTCGATCAGTCTGTAAGTACTTTTGCTAGTTCCTTTAAAGTAAACTTCATGGCTGGAAGCACTTTGCTCTTCAGTTCTTAAGAATTTGATTATGGCATAACAATGCAGTACTAGTTTCTCTACCATAACATGTAAATTCAATAATAAGGCTATATAAAGTTCAAGCCTTGTGTTTACAGTTTGACGCTGCTTGAACCTGACAGGTGGTGGAGAAGACAATTCGTCCGTGTTTGGTTGAACTGAGTGAGGACCCAGATGTTGATGTCAGATTCTTTGCTACCCAAGCCTTACAAAGTCCAGTGATCAGGTCATGATGTGATGTCTACTTAGATTGAATGTTGTAATTAGGAATTCTTTTCCATTTTGTGATTTCCACTTCCAATTTTCTTGCTGATCTCTGTAATACCTTACATGAGATGCCAAGTGCTGGGACGAAACGATCTTTTCCGCAGACGCTACATCTATATTTTTTTTGTAGAAAGTGTCCTGAACGTTGAAAACGTATAGCTTGTATTATGTTGCGCTAATGCCAATTTCATATTTTTCAATTTGCGTTCGGCTTTGTGAGTTTGAATTCTTTCATGCAAAAGTTGGGGGAAAATGGTATTTTTTTTACCTTATTTTTTAAAATTTTTAAATATTTTATTATAAATTTATAATAAATTAGTTATAAATTATATAAAATTTGTAAAGTCATAATAAATTTATGATAAATTTAATATAAATTTATTATAAATTAATAAAAATAAATATTTTGGTTAATATTTTATAGATTTTGATATTTTAATAGATAATTTATAAATATAGTAAATTCAAAATTGTTTTTAATTTTTTTTATATTTCCAAAAGGTCGATGCCTGGCAGAGCCATAATCAAGCCCACAAGGAAGGAGATATAGTTTGGGTAGGTAAATAAAAATTTATAAAAATATTTTATAAGCAAAATAAAAATTATAAAAATATGACATTTTTAACATATATTAAATATATATTATATATATTAAAGAATATTTAGATTCGAATTTGAAATATAAATTCGAGTAATACATATTTTTTTATTATCAAACTATCTTAGTGATTGTATTATATATATTTTTAGCATTTCAAAAAAATAAAAATATTTTATATATTTTTATTTTATACTTTATTATAATGAAATTGTCACTCTTAGTCTATATATACCTATTAAAAAATTATTAAAATTTTAAAATATTATATAAATTATTTTGAATGAACTTCATCATTAACTCATTAACATTAAAATTATTATATTTTTATATCATTAATTAACTTATTAATAATAAAAGTATAATTTTTTTCTAATATAAAGCGACAATTTTTTTAATGAGAATTTTTTTTTCAAAATTGATAGTTTCACAAGGATGAAGAAAATAGCATATGGAATAACAACATATTTACATATGATATATAATATATCTAAAAATTGTGATGAAAGAATTAAATAGATTTATTTGAAATTTAATTATAAATATATGACATCCACCACTATTTTTTTAAATTTTTTTATTTTTTATCAAAAATATTTAGCCATTTTATTATAAATTCATAATAAATCATAATAAACTTATAATAAATTATTTAAAATTTATAGGATTATAATAAACTCATAATAAATTAATATAAATATAATATGTTAATAAACTAATCATAAATTTTTATAAATTTAAACAAATTTTAAAAATATGATAACTTTATTTTTTTTAATTTTTATTATATTTTTATTAAAAATCCATATATAAGCGTATGAATATGCGAGTGTGGCACATGTCAATCAAGCCAGTCATCCACGCTCAATTTATAAATGAGCAAATTCAACGTTCTTTAAAATTGAATAGAATGGGCATCTATCAAAACGGGTCGAAATTGGTAACCCAATTTCCATACTCACAATACCTGTGATAGTAAAAGTCAAGCTATAAAGATGATAAGATTAAATGAATTTTAACAACTATATAGTGAAACGTTGTAGCTATATATAATATATTTTTCTTTTTCTAATTCTTATAGCTTGGAGAAAATGCTCACGCCGTATAAGTAAAAACTTACATAAAATATTAAGATTTACAAAAAAAAAAAAAAAGAGCAGAAAACTGAAATAATAATTTACAATATATAGCTTGAAACCATGACTATACCTCAAAGAAAGGAAGGGGCTCGTGGAATATTTTAGGCTTCATGCAATCAGATGACCCCCACCCAATTTTCTTGTTCACATTATCATATACCACCAATTGTCCTCTCAATGATATATCTGTCAATAGTTCAATACCACCATATCAAACATTAGAACTGAAAAACACAGTCATTATTAAGGATTTACCCTTAGGTAGCATACCTCCAAGTATAATCGTCGATCCATCGTGCACTTCGCTTCCATCAAGAATACCCAAACATACATTGCCTTTATTCTGCAGAACATTATGCTCATTTCACAATGACCTCCATGCCTAATTAGTACGTTAATAAACTTTGATGCTAAGAGTTAACAGAATTCTTACACTGATGACCAAGTAGCCTTCTGGCGGAATCCGAAACTTAGTGGAGATTATCCACCATTTGCTTCCGAATTGAAGGGTTAAAGTCTTGAAGAACTGCTTTACCTCTGTAACAGATCTGCATACATATGGTTGCAGATTTAGAAGATGTGGTCATAGAAATCTTTAATGCAAGCTCAAACTAAAGAAAGAAAATATCATACATAATAGATAAATTTAAGTAAATAATGTGCTGCATAATATGGAAATCCTGTGCATAGCCATTTGAAACATGCTAGTCAGCAATCATTCCAAAGCCTAAATGAAAAAGAACAAATTCAACTACCTGATAGGGAACCTGGCTCGCCAACAGAAGGGCAATGTTGGATCCGATGTATCTTGGATGAGTCCCTCCCAAGAAACCTCTTTAACCTATAAATATAATCAGTTGACTCATAGACTCAGTAACAGAACTTTAAAAGTGTTCAATGACACCATGTGACTTTAGATGGAAAGTACTTACAGAAGCAACCAATTCAGAGTATGCTTCTTTTGTGAAATATGTGTAAGAACTGCCAGTATCAAACAAAATCCGTCTTACTCTTCCATCCTGCGCACCTAAACTGAGCAGGTTGCTTCCATAATTCAATTTCATAATCTCTGTATGATAGGATTCTCTGAGAAAGAGAAAAAAAACATGAAAATGAGGAAGAATACAAAAGTGAAGGACAACAAATCTGCAGAAAAGTCATTGCAAGTGCTCTATAAAAACAAATGCACCGAGGCAGGAGGGCAGGAGGACATGCACAGTGCTTGGAACTCACATTACAGATTTAAAGACACAGCATTTCTTATAAGTGACAATTTTTCTTTTTCCTTTTTCCCTTAACTTACACAGAGAAAGGCAATGAGAGGTTAAAGATGAAACAATCATAAAAGATGAATTTGAGAGAGAACATGGGAAATAAATTCACAACAAATATTTTGAGAAAATTTCGAACAAAATTCAATGGGACTCCTAAACTGAAGCTTTAAGCAGTATTCTGCCTTGAAACATTCCCATAAAGTAAATGAAAACAAGAACCAGGAGTATAAAATCGAATACATTTTAAAAAATAAAAACTTGAGATATTTTTACTCACATGGGAGGAATGTCAAGCATGGGAACCCATGCCATACCCCAGCGTGGTACAAAATCATCACCTAAGAACATATATCCACCGCCACCAACATCATTGGTCAGGCAATGACCTATGATATTGTTAATGACTCCCCGGCTTGCCAACTGAGAAGGTAAACTAACTTTAGCTTTGCTTAGTCCAAGGATCCCATCTGTCCTTGACAAAGTGTTTAAAAGTAAACCTTGCTGATCATACGCACACCTTGCAGACAAATATATATGAGCAAATCAACTTTTTGGCATCAAATTAAATCGACCATAACAATAGAAAATCGAAGAGCAACAGAGATATACCCAAAAATAAAATTTAACTTGGTTGAAGATCCATTTGCCATCATTAAATGAAGTTGATCTCTAGCAAGGACTCCCATGGATGAGCTGTGATCTGCATATTCAATCTCATAGTCACATTGCTGGCATGCTTCACAATATCCTGCGTTTTGTTTTTTCTGAAGTTCCACACACAATAAGTCCTCAGGGGGTACGATATTGTCTCTTCTTGGCTTGTACAATGCATGTGCTCCCTGCATCGATGATATACATTAGAGTAGAGATAATATACCTTAAATATTATTTTTTGTTAATATACTTAGTTAAATTTTTAAGGATGTCTCCTTGCTTGATGTGGGGGTTGGGGGGAATAATGCTAGCAGTGTCTTTCCTGAACATTTTATCAACAGCATAAGCACTATTACATGCACGTATAACTGCATTAACTGTATATTAGCTTACGTACATTAGCTTTCTTTCATCTACTTCCCGCAAAATTGGTAATTGGTGTAAATCAAAACTAGTCATGATGAGAGCTAGCTTTCACAAATGTTTTATCACCAACAGCAAAAAAGAAATAAGAAAAAAATAAAAACTGCATCCATTGTTTTTCCATGATGGATAAACTGAAACTGCTGGTTTTTCCATTGATGGTTAAACTGAAACTGCTTATTGAAGCTACATGCAACTGACCAAAATCATGGAGAGGACAATGGAAAATCCCCCTCTATCCCCATATTCTTCTTTTCCATTTTTTTTACCCCTTGTGCTTAATTGATTCTATAAGCATTAAAGATGAAGAAACTATTCATAACATTGGAAAACGGTTTGAGAATCAGGAACCATATAACTGAATCGGATTGAATTGGCTGTCAGTAATCACAAATAGTTTTTCAAAAATTTCAAAATCACTCAAATAAAATATTAAATAGATAAGTCATAAATATCATAATTTAGGTTTTGTGTAATAATTTATTGTGCAAAAAACATAGCCAATGAAATAATTTCATAAAAATATTTATTAGCTGCATATGAATCAAGTGAAAAAATACAGGAGAAGAAAAAAAATGTATGGTGCTGATATTAAAAAAAATCAAATATATATTACAAAGTTAAGAGTTTACACATAAGGTTATAAAGAATTAGCTGTCTAGATATCCAGTCTTAAACCCACTAGTTGAAGAACCACCAACAATCAGGTCGTACCTGGGCACAGCTAGAACAAGGAGCATCACATTGAATCCATGTTAAATCACTAGCAGTATCAACATCGAGATAGTAAGGTTTTGGAGGACTTCCAACAAGCGTGTATGTGAAATACAATCTGCATAAAATAAAAAATCAAAATCAAAAAATTTTGGACAAGCATCAGAAATGACGAGCAAATTCTAAGGCATCCAAATGAGATAGAAACAATTTAATCACAATGTAATCCACATGAAGACGTGAAATTCTGCAAGGCAATCTAACTTGGCACATAGATTAGGTCAGATAGAAATTGCAGTGAACATACAAACTAACTTGTTCAACAGATAATTAAAAAAAAAAAGAATCGATTTAATCCTAATACATGAAAGCATACAAGGTAACCTTTCAAGAAGGGGGGGGGGGGGGGGGGGGGGGGGGGGGGGGGGAGGGGAGATAGAGAGAGAATGCAAGAATAACAGGAAACTAACTCCAGGGTCAAACAGATCAAGAACTCAAAATTTCAGCAAAAATGCTCTTCCACAGTAAACAACCCAGAGATAAATCTCAAGAACCCCTGTAGCTCCACTTATTTCAGTACAATCAACAAAAACAACTAAGCCTTAGTCCCAAATAAGTTGGGGTCGGCTGTATGGATCCTCAACAAAATAAGCTCAAAAGACACCAAAAAAGATACTCCAGTCATAGGCCCCTTCCAAGACACGGATTTTACGTCTCCATTCAAGTCTGTCATTAATCAAATCCGCATCAAGATCTAAGGCACGTAAGTCTCTTGCTATCACCTCATTCCACACAGTTCTAGGTCTTCCACGACCTCTAGCTCCCTCAATCAACAAATTCTCACACTTACGAACCGCAGCATTAGGAGGTCTTCTTAAAACATGCCCATACCATCTAAGTCTTCCTTCCCTCACCTTATCTCCGACATCCACTACTTAGACTTTTTGTCGAATATGAACATTCTTAATTTTGTCCAGTCTGGTATGTCCACACATCCATCTTAGCATCCTCATTTCTGCCACACTCATCTTATGCAAATGTTGTCCCGTTGGTGCCCAACACGCACTACCATAGAGCATCGCAGGTCTAACAATCGTACTATAGAATTTACCTTTCACTTTCAGAGGTATTTTCTTATCACATAGAACCCCAGTCGCACCCTTCCACTTCAACCACCCTACCTGTATTCTGTGAGCCACATCTTCATCTATACGGCCATCATTCTGGAACACCGAACCCAAATATTTGAACTGCTTGGTTTTAGGAACCAAAACTCCATCCAACTTAACCTCATGTTCCTGCTTCTTCCTTAAACTGAACTCACAGTGCATATATTCCGTTTTACTCCTACTTAACTTAAAACCCTTGTCCTTGAGGGTTTTTCTCCACACTTCCAACTTACGGTTTACACCAGCACTAATCTCATCAATTAAAATAATGTCATCAGCAAACAACATACACCAAGGAACATCGTCTTGTATGCTTCTGGTTAGCTCGTCCATAACCAGGGTAAATAAATATGGACTCATGGCCGAACCTTGATGCAATCCGGTAGTAATGGGGAAAGCCTCAGTGTCTCCACCAGGTGTTTTCACACTAGTGGATGCATTCTCATACATGTCCTTGATGATGTTGATATATTTGCCGCTGACTCCTTTCCTCTTCAAAACCCACCATAACACTTCTCTTGGTACTCTATCATAGGCTTTCTCCAAGTCAATAAATACCATGTGGAGATCTTTCTTCTTCTCTTGATACAATTCCATTAGTCTTCTTAGAAGAGAAATAGCCTCCATGGTAGATCTCCCTGGCATAAACCCAAACTGATTCTCCGAAACTCTTGTAAGCTTCCTCAATCTGTGTTCAATAATCCTTTCCCATAATTTCATAGTATGACTCATAAGTTTGATACCCCGATAATTTGTACAGCATTGAATGTCTCCCTTATTTTTATATATGGGTATCAAGATACTCTTCCTCCAGGCATTCGGCATCTTACGTCCTTTCACAATAGCATTAAAGAGTTTAGTTAACCAGGCAACTCCTACCTCTCCAAAGTTCTTCCAAACCTCTATAGGAATACCATCCGGGCCACAAGCTTTACCAACTTTCATATACTTCAAGGCTTCTCTTACTTCATTATGCAAGATCCTCATAGACCAGCTGATATAACCATTTGTTGCAAGAAGACCTTGAAAATCTTGTTCATGTTCAGGGTTGAATAACTGCTCAAAATAAGCTTTCCACCTCTCCTTAATCTCAACATCTCCTGTCAACACCCGTTGATCTTCGTCCTTTATACATTTGACTTGGCTTATATCAGTACAACCTCAACTAATTAATTACTCATCGGTTACAGATAAAATGCAACAGAATAACTTCTGAAGCTAAGCATTCTCTCCTACCACCAAATTCCAACCCCTTATCAAATCCAAAAGGACTCCAAGCACCCACCAAACTCTAATAAAGAAAATGGAAGGGATTGTGACATCAAGGTCCTACCTACATAACAATAAAGCAAAGATGGCACAGGATTGCAAAGTCCCATTGACAAATTCAACACCACTTTGCCATCCTAAAATCTGTTCTGTCTTCACAAAGTAATCTATGGACAGAATTTTTCCATGGTCACCATCAAACCACAAAGGCTACCATTTTAATGTATCAGGCAATTCTAAGGTGAAACATTCATTACAATTCAACATATGTTTCAACCTAAAATTTATCGGTTGATAACTGCCATCTAAATCAACTGAAAGCTGAGAAAACATATCTTGAAAAATTTTCAGAAATTCCAGCACCTAATTTTCTAGTGTTCTTAATCTAGGATCCAGTAATGTCTAACATAAGTCCACTCATAAACTCATTATCATTGCTTGATCATCTACCATAAATCCATAATTCAAAACAACTTGACAAACACTACCTTGCCTTTTCTTCTCTGCATAAATATAATATAGCAAATATGCAATCCAATTTTCACACATATGCAAAGCACTTTTGCAGTTTTTAAATTGTACTGCAAGGTATACGATGCCACATACCAATACAGGCCATTATATAACTGTTTCTACTAAACACAAAGTAATAGCAGATTACTAATTATTAACATGTGTGCATGACATGAAAAGGTTGAATGGATTGAGGTGCTAAAAGTATTTCATTTTTAAGTAATCAAGCTCATAGCACAGAAGAACAAAAAGCAAATAAAAGTTGGATTCAGATAGCAGACACCATGATAACAAATAGCATTTGTGTCTATATTGCAGCTATTGGCCCTGAGAGAACACACCTTTAAAGCCAAAAAAATGGTGCTTGTTAGTTGAATATATCCATGATTACTAGACAATTAATTATAAGTTAAGTTAAAGATAATGGGTCCAGCAAAAGGAAGCCTTTCGGATGCTCCATTTTCGATCAGAAAAAAGAAAGAAATAAGTGTCTAAACCCTCTTCTCAGACTGTTTTAAAACAGCTACTTCCCATAGCCATACCCATTCCTATAACAAGCAACAAACAAATAGTAATAAAGTCCAGATTTGCTCTCTCTCACTGACACACGATAAGTTATTGCGAATCCAAAATAAGCCAATAGAACAGAATAAATTTGACACGTACCCATCTGGATAAACATTTCCCCTAACAGGCAAAATAGAAGATGAACCCAAAGCAGCAGAATTTGAAGAAGTCAACTTATTATTTTTAAGAGGAATAACAGCATCATCAGCTGGTGCCACCAGACTCTCCTTATAGACAGACCTCACTAATTTATGCTCAACATCACCTTGGGATATCTCACGAATCCCATATTTGTGATACACGGGAAAGATAAAAGACGTGGATTTTTTATCATCATCAGAAGCCCTCAATTCCTGAAGGGTGCTACCAAAAAAAGACCTATAAAGAACAAGAGCAAAAAGAGAAATACACACAAAACCCAAGAGCTTTCTTGGGGTAGTAAAAAAGAGTCCTGGCAATGAGGATTGAATTTGGGGGTTTGGTGGTGGTGAGGATTGGACAGGAAGCTGATATTCTTGATCGGTTTGAGAGGGTTCTCGTTGTTCTTGTTCTTCTTGTTGGTGAGAGTGTGGATAGTCATCAGTAAGTGTAAAAGCAGTGATTGTTTTGCCTAAAGCAGGGTTATCTGGTGGGGGAAGTGAAATAATAACCACCCCTTTTATATGGGATGATTGATCAGAATCCATACTCTCAATATTTCTCTATCTGGGTATTTTATAAATTGAATTGATAAAAACAAGCAAAAACCAGAGTAAATAAAAAAGCAGAGACAAAAGACGAAAAGGGTTATTCTTCAGCTGCGCAGAATCCTCAACCGTCCATCCTCTCTTCTTCTGTCTCAAAAGCTTAGACACAGAGAAGTCAATGTGAAAGCCAATTACGTAACACACATGGCAGAGAAAAATTCAAAGGGAAAATGTAGAAAAATAAAATAAAATAAAAAAGATAGAGAAGTGAAGGATCCAGGAACTTTACCATCTCCATTGAAAACCCGAGTCTCCAGTTTACTTTACAAAGGCCCCACAGACACCAGGCAGGGCCCAGTAGACTCAGACTTGGGACTCACCGGTTCTGTTACACTGACACGGCATTTAACTTCCTTCCTTCCTTCCTTCCTCCCCTACTTCGTTTATCAAGAAAAAACATTGAGAGTTACACCAGAATTAAATAATGAATATATATATATATATATATATATTTATAATAAAATTTGTAAAATTTGTAAAATATTATTATATAGTTTAATATTATGAATAAAAAGATTATTACAATTAAACTGAGAAGAAGATCATTCACTATTATTAATAATAATACATAAATAATTATGCATAAGCAATAATATAATTACTTCAAATAAGAATATTTTTTCTTTAATGTTGTCTCACTCTCTTCATTTGGAAATCATTTTAATGGTATTTTTATTCTCTATAAGTGCTCTTCCATCTATAATTTAAATTATTTTGAATGTAATTCTTTATGATAAATTTAGGGCCAATCACCTCGAGTTATAGATAAATGAAATTATGCATTAATTGATTTTCATTAAAAAAAAATTATAATAGGCAGACGAATTATGAATTCAGAAAGTTACTTGTAGTATCAAAAAAAAATTATCGCAAAACTAAAAAACTAAGTCAAAGATTTTAATGGGAAGAAATCAAATATTAAGGGACTTTATAGTTTAAGATTTTTAATGACATAAATATAAAGTAAAAAAAGATCCCAGTAGAAGTCTTTTTATTTCTAATAATCATATGGCTGGCGCAATATCTTATTCCCATGTAAATAACAGAACAAATTACAACTCAATTATATCTGCGTACACTCACCCGTGGATATATTAATCATAATAATTACTACTCGTTTATTTAAAAATAGATAATTTTTAACTAAAAATAAATATAAATTTGACTAATTTGTTTCAAATTAAATCACTTAATTATCATAAATTGAATTTTATCGAGTTATAATATATTTTAGATTTTATATAAATTAAATTTTTTCCTTTTTTTTCTTATTTCTCTCTCTCTCTCTCTCTCTCTCTCTCTCTCTCTCTCTCTCTCTCTCTCTTTCCACTTCTGCCTTTCAGACGTACTAATATTAGCTTCCCAGTTTGTCC
Source organism: Garcia nutans (assembly GCA_947685225.1). Lineage (NCBI taxonomy): Eukaryota > Viridiplantae > Streptophyta > Magnoliopsida > Malpighiales > Euphorbiaceae > Garcia > Garcia nutans. The sequence continues at coordinate 52,667,242 of CANTUV010000011.1, forward strand.
ATGAATATCCCAATTTCTTCTTTCTCTTCATTTCTATCGGTAGCATTTTTTTTTTTCATAAGATGTTTACAAACGCCAATCAGAAGTTGAGACATTAAATACTCAATGTTGATTTTAATTACTAATGTAACAAAATTTAAGAACAATAAATACTTCAGAAGGCTTTCCATAATTTTCACTAAAATCTTATTCTATAGGATAGTTAGATGGCTTTTGATAATTAAAGACTGATGCTAGTATCAGTTGGATATTCAGCGCGAATTTTTAACGTTAAAAAAAATCAATAGAATTTGCATGTCTTCTTCTCTATTAGACATTAGTTAGGAGCCAATAATTATAAGAAATATCAATATCATTTGATGATTGAATACCCAATTGGAATTGAAGTTTATTCGACAAATGAGAAAAAAAAAATAATCGAACAAGAATGGGCATTAATTTTGATGCTAAATTAAATTGATAATAGATGGGAAGCGTATGGCTTTATGCGTTGCTATATCATAATATTCCAACTTTCAAGTGAGTCAAATGAGATACGTCTTAGATTAATACAAGGGATAAAACGAGAAATTACTTTTGCATTCAGCAACTTCCTCCATTCTTCTCATTTTATCATATCTAACAAAATTTTATTTACGACTCTCGGAACTAATTCAAGGATTTTTTTTTTCTCAAAGTCTTTATTATATAATTTGTTAATTTTATGAAATAATTTCATGCAAATTATTATAATCCTAAAAAAGTTAATCTTTGCTAATCTGAGAATTTCCATATTCTACGCAGGGCAGTATCCCTGTTTCGCTAAGAATTAGACAATGAGCAAGCAGATAGTCTCATCTCATCTCCAGATAAGGTTACAAAGTACTACAATTACCTTCTACAATTCCCATATGGTCTCCACCAATGTTTATGTGAAGTAGAAAGCCCTAAGGCTTCACAAATGATGCCAATGATTCTAAGTTTCCAATAATATATACCATGCATAGTCCAGCTTTTCGTACAATTAAATGGGGAACGATGTATGCATACTACAGGGTCAATCACTTGGCTAAAGAACATGATACATCCTAAAGTTAATGCTTTCTGACGAGTCTAAATATCATCCCCAACAGTCATTCTTATGACAACTGAGAAGACAAAGTAGGCGTTCCCTTTGCGCATTTTCTTTTAACAGCTCCCCCGTCCATAATTTATCCACCGTAGTTCAATCCCTATGTTTCTTCAAAAAGAGGGTATCAAGGACATTTTCTTTGAACATAAGAAGCTCCATGCTCTTCGTACCTGTCAATATATGAATAACTTGTTACGAGTATGAAAAATATTTGCTTAACAGTAACTTTTTACGCACGTAATTCTGAGATTAAATTTTTAGGAAGAAAAAGGAGCACTCCAAAAGAAAAAAAGAGCTATCTGGAACAGCACATCCAAAATTTATCAACAGCAATTGTAGAACACAGTTCCAAAAGATCATGCTTACTCAGACTTGGAGAACCACATCTGCTGGAACGAACCAAGAGATGCCAATATGCTCCCACCTATCCATACACTGCTAAAAATAATCATAGCACCATCAGTAAGAATAACAAATTACAGAGGCAAAAGAGGAACAGCGAAAAACTTATTGACGGCAGCTTATGAAGGTTGATGAAATTCAAGGTGCTTGAGAGAAAGAGGCTAGAACCCCTTAAAATATTCTCTCTAAACAAACATAAATAAAACAGTAATAATCAATTAATCATAATTAACTGAATTGAACTTTCTAGGTGTTACATAAGGTAAATCAACTGAATTAAGATGCCGTATGTAGCTAAAGCATTGGTTATTAATTCCCAATTATAGCAATAACTACTGCAAACTTATAAACTAGGGAATCAACACCGATACAGCCAAACATTAGGATTGCATATTTTTGCTTGTCAAAATCTACATTATAAACCACAATTTAGTGGCAATCAGTAAAAGTTAAAAACAAAATCCAACGCAGTGAGCAAAAATGACTCACAAATCATTTGTGTGTGTGTATATGTGTGTAAAGAAAGAAACAATGAGAGGCACACAAATCAAACCTGAATCTCCTTTCTGTTGAATTTCCACTGGCCAGCACTTTAACCCTTGCAGCTTGAGGAGACTCCTACATATCAACAAATAGTCATTTTACTCAAATGGAACTGAACCTGAAATTTATTTCCCTGATTGTGATGATGGCATTTCATGCACTAACTAAGACATGTTTACTTCTAGGTGAAATTCAGTAAAACAATTTCCCATCCGATGACTGATACAATTTAGTAGTGATGTTGAAAATGACAATGACATAATAAGAAGCAATGTTACTAACAATATTAAGTCAAGAAAGTTCACCGGGACTATTTTAAATCATGAATATTAGCAATTACATTACATAGTTTGCAAAGACAGTATAGTTCCGATCATGAAAAAAAGTGGGGACAAGGAATGAAGCACTAAGACTTGAATTCTCAAAAATTTTGAGATGATGAGTGAAACAATAAAGACAGAAAGGTTGAAGTAAGAAGGCACCTCAAGTAAATCTTTCTCAAGACGTTCCTTCAACTGTTGCATTGATGCTGTTCCACCAGCCAGCTACAGCAAAAGAAAAATGCAAGGGACTAAATCAATACCCAATGTTACAATGGATTATGAACAACATAGTTCATTCTCAGAAGAAGAAAGGAAATGAAAAGATAAAAACAAGTCTAAGTTATTAAGCAGTATGAGCAGGTGAACCTAAATACCATTTATTTGTTTGCTAAAGCGATCTATGGGCAAGAATCAAGAAACCTGACTTCTTCTACCAAAGTGTTTATGTTTAAGACCAAAAGAAAGGGTTTATGTTTAAGACCAAAAGAAATTTGACTGATTATATTTTCCGAGGCTCATAAAATAAAAACATTCCATCATCTGCTACCATTGGTTAAACAAGAGAAGTGGAAAGAGATTCAGTGCAAAACGAATCCCCAGACCCCAGTCAGGCAATCACTCCAGTAGTTATGATGTTGTCAAGATACTTTGTCATCTACTGTGCTTTCAGAATGCTCACAAAGTTGGTTAACAAGCTTACTTTCCAGCAATAATGAATAATTGATCAAACAATTGTGATAATGAATAATTGCCTCATCATTTAGAGAGGTGCATGTAAATATCCCAAGAAATACAGAAGGGTACATGCTAACACGCTTATACATGTGCACCTGTGTTTTATATAGCAGACTACATGTCTTTTGGTATTAAGACTGAAACTGCTTTTCAGAAAGCACCTTACAAATTTGTTGCAAAAGGCAATTTGAAACTAATAGCTATCAATGCACTTACGGATATGTGTCTCTCGGTGTTAAGACTGAAACTGCTTTTCAAAAAGCACCTTACAAAATTTGTTACAATAGGCAGTTTAAAATTAAGAGCTATAAATGCACTTAAGGATACAGGAACTTAAATTAGGGCAAGACAAATCCAACAAAGATATCAAAAATGAAGGTAAGGGATTAACTATCATATTGATTTTACCAATATACTGCTGAATAGTTCTCTCCGAATATCCACATCACACTTATTAATGCTCTCTATAACCTGCGAACATCAAAAAGGAAGTAATTAACTGCAAGCCCACAGAACAGATAGTAGATGTTTGAGGACCAAATATTTGAAAGTTGAAAAGGCATGAATTTACCATTTGTGGCAACCCACGAATATTAGGAGCAATCTCTGCAAAATTCTCCATACCAGGAATAGTCTGGTAGATACAGAACAAGTTAATGGCAAGTGAGCGCACTGAGAATAATTTAGCAATCAAAGTACCAGAAAGAGAACTGTATAAATACTTAAAACCATTTGAACCTAAAGACCAGTCTGACTAAAGCATTAAATATTACATGTGGACATCAGAATCATGAGTTGCACATAGATTCAGAAAGAAGTGAATGATAATAAAAAAGTTATAAACGAGCAATTAATTAACACTAATAAACAACAGAAAGACTATGTCCCTAAGATATTAATAAAAGCACCACTAAATTGTCACAAGTAAAAAACAAGGCAAATATGAAAAGGGAGGAACATTCTGGATCTTCGATGAAAATAGGATAGGAAAAGAAACCATTTAAAAGTTATTTTGATGACCAAGCAGATATGATCAATTACACAACATATGACCATAATACTTCACATTAGAAAGAAAAAAAAAGGTGAATTGAAATAATGCCAGAAAAATTGGTAAAAGAGAATGCTTTGAGAAGTAACCAATAAAAAAAAAGTATCACCTTTATCTTAAAAATACATTATGCATGAACTTTCAAATACTTGTACTTTCAATATATAAACTAGTGCCTTTTACATAATTTCCCTACATTAATGTATCGTGTGTGATTAAAACAAAGAAATGCATCACTTGAGGAAAGCCGCAGGAATCAACACATTACTCCCAATATTCTAGTAAAAAAAAAAGAGCAAAGGCCTGAAATAGACGAGATATAAAAAGAACGCCATCCTGAATGTTCATGGACCACACACCTGAGCCAAGGATGGATTGAATAAAACATCTGGAATCTTGAATCTATCAGCTCCAATTTCAATTGTCCTGTTTTACATTATAAAATCCAAGATTAGATAAAACTAGTCATAGTCGATAGTCCAAAACCTACTCAACCAGTAACTGTACTCATACTGAAGTATATATTGCAAGAGACTTACTGGCCATCAGGAAGCTCATATGGAGTCATCGGAATATTTGAGTAAGCACTTTCTACATTTATAAGGGGGGAAATGAAGAGCAAGAGAGAGAGACAGAAAGAGTTAGCATAAGAAAGGCTCTACATGTCAAATGCAATTTAAGCTCAAAGGATAGAGAAGCATTCAATAAAGCATTGTATGTACTAATGAAAATGAACCAAACAACATCACTGTAAAAGAGATTTGATCTGCAAAGAACAAACATTATCTATATGTGGTGCACAGCAATGGTAAATGAGCTAGACTAGGGATTGCACTCTCCTTCCCTTAAACCCCCAACCCATCTGGTATTTGAACTATGTCCTCTTGATGAAGACAAAGAGAGGGTACAATAAACTGTCCAAATAAACCAAGGACCATATCACATAGGATTACCATAATAAATATATTGAATTTTGAACATAATGTATTTTGAATCAATCAAGTAATCTCAATGGACAAAACCAGCATACAAACAAGCATTGGAAAATGCAAAATATGAAAAGAGCACCAACCATCATATAGTGTATCTGGGGCTCGACACACGCATTCCTTGATATCACTTGCAATCACCCTCTGTTTCAAAAGAAAATATTAGTAGATCTCGAAAGATGTCTTTTTCACAGGGAGAAAATTTGTGGTGTCAATCAAAAACCTGAGAGTAAAGTTTGTAGCTTTCGGTTGTATTCGGAAAATCAAGATCCATAATCTGAGAGGTTCAGAAAAAAGAAAGGATGACATCAAAAAGCAGATACCAAAAAGTACATAATTTCCCAGGCAACTTAATGTGTCTGTGGAACTTAAGTCAGAAATGTACAATAAGGAATGAAGCAAATTGATGGTCATTTCACTTGAGAAACAAGGGACAAACTAATATCTTCTTAGCATAGTTAATTCACCTTATAGCTTACACTAGCTCATTTAAAGCACAGTGGCCGGGATGGGACAAGATGCAACTCTTTCAGGTTGAATCAAAGCCTAGAAACTTATAAAACTGTAGTACAGCTTTAGCATATGAGTCAATTTCATGACTTCATTGCCCCAAGTTAAAAGCAACATCAACAATGATAGCATGGCGCCAGATTTTAAGTTCCCATACATATATATAGATTTCAAAAACAACTTTTGTCAGACCAAGTATCTATAATTATAAAGAAAAAAAATAACTTTCTAAGTTTTTGAGTTTAAATTTGTTTCACATTTTGCCGGAATTCGTTAATTGCTCCGTACGAATTTACAATGGAAAAACCGTTGTAAGATCACGGAAGGATCAACAATTTGGAGAGTTTGCTTTTACACGGACTTTCGAAACTTTCAAATTATCAAAGTTTTGGAACTGTAATTTGGCTTGCACTTAGCAAAACAGCCCTTCTTACTGTTCTTTTCACTGTTAAATATCCAATAACAACCCAAATCTCCCTTTCTCAGCCAATCCTAATATTCACTCTATCGCAACAAAATTGCAAGACTCTAAAAATTAACATCCATTCCTGGTGCATATCAATATTATTCAAATTTAACCTGTCAATACACCTTGTATATTCAATTTCTCTGCAGTCAGAGAATTCCACCAACCAAATCAGATCTGATGGCTGCTTTACCTCAAACTCCATCAACCCACCTCACTTTCTTCATAAAGTCAACCTAGAACTACATAATTTTCTAGCCCTAACACACCATAAAATACAAGGAAAAAAATTACACAAATTTATCATACATAAAACACTTGAATGTCAAAGCAGAGTAATAGAAAACTATAACTCAACTATGCCAACATACAATAATTGTATAATTAATATCTCTCCCAATTCTTGGTATATATACATGGAAGTGCGTATTAAATCATATCAAACAAAAATAACTGCTACAATGACACTTCAAAGTACCTGAAACTCGCCTGGCCGGATTTCCTTTCTCTTGAAAGAATACCTGGGTTTTATCTGCAAAGCCAAGCAACAAAATTATAAAGAGATAAACAAAATTTAACAATGCCAATCTTGCCAAATTAACTTTCGTTTCAAATTAAAATTCAATACAACAGTCACTTACTGTGATACCTTTGCTCTCCAAGCTTTTCATCAAACAATCAGTGAGAAATTCTCCTCCTATAGGAGAAGAAGCCACTGCCTATTACCACATAGGACAAAAAAGGAAAAAGGCCGTTAGTCTGTCACAGGCCAATAGATCTGTATTAGACATTGCCATATTAAGCAGCACTCCAAATTTTAAAATTTGAAAAAAAAAAAACAGCTATCTTTAGTTCCTTCCGTTATTCAATTCACAGTAGAGGTGTTGTTTTCTAAGATTTTTATCTTAAACAAAAAATGTTATGGTGCAGCATTACATATGCATATATATTGTATTTCTCTCTCTCTCTCTCTCTCTCTCTCTCTCTCTCTCTCTATATATATATATATAGCATGTTCATTTAGGCTTGCATCTTTTATAAATTCTTGTGTATTGTTGATCTGAGGGATCTTGTTAACAGTTTAAAAAAACATAAACTTAAGCGCAGTGTTGAGATTTCAGAGTTTTCTCATAGTAAACAAAAAAGAAAGAATGCAAAGCAAAATAGGCAAGGGCTGAAACTGATTTTAACTTATCGCTGAAAATTTAAATGTAAATACGCAGTCTAAATTACAATTATTTGACAAGTCATACATTTACCATGGATGTAGAAAGATAATACCTTTTGAAGAACATAACCATCATGCACTGGAGCAACTGTAGTTGATCCTCCGCCACTAGAAATGGCACCATTAAAATTAGAGATACTTAACATAGCTAATACAGTAAAGCAGAGAGTAAGAGAAAAATAAGACATGAAATATTTTATTGCTCCAATTTCCAAAAGTAATCTTTGAAGCTTTAAATATATCAAGAACAATCCTAATTATTTTATCCCTTATTATGAGCATATCACTATGCAAATAGAAGCTGTGGTATGATCATGGAGATCAAGAAATACATGTTCAAAAGCTTAAGCTATACAGAATTAAAGCGCTCATTTCATGTAAGGGCTTATTTGGAACATTACTGACTAATTTATTGTCTCCCTCGATCCTTATATTTGTGCTTATTTAAGAAAATATGTCGTCGGTATTGCTGAATAATTTTAGGATTCAGTTGTCTTAACTTTCAGTTTGCCTGGAATGAGCTAAGATGTGATGTTTTGACTTTTGAGTCTTAACTATTAATTAAGTCCAAATATTTTAAGTAACAATAAAGTCTTAATTAGTCTGGTAGACAAGAGAGTCCTAGTTCCTACTCAGAAGTTCAAGTCCAATACAGAATAGAAGTTCAAAGTTCACATACCAAAACCTTTAGGACTATTTTGGCTCTAGTATATGCTTGCGATGCTTTAATTTTTAATACAGTTATCCAATAAAATTAGAAAGAATTCCAGAAACTATGTTCCTCTAGTATCATGTGTATAATTCCTATCTATGCCAGGCTACAGGGCCTGAAGTCACCAAAGGAAATCTATGGGTAATTGAAGCTTAGATTTTCCTCCCAAAATTTTCACAACAACCTGATCTGAATCATATCTTATTGCATATTTCAGCCATTCAGACATCATTATTTCACTTTGAATTCAACCATGAACTCACGTGGAATTCTCTAACGTAAAAAATTTAAAATTTCCCACACAAATTCCTACCAACCAAAGCTGTTCAACATAGTCACTTGAATCTTCCAACCACACTGCTCTCATGGATGAGAAAGCTGTCAGAGCTTCTTTAGTCACACTGTCTGTCTCCATATCAAAAAGTTAAAACAAGTTTCTGTTTTCTTTGTTGCCCTGTTCACTTCTAAAATAATTTTTGGCCAGAGATGGGGGGAAAGAGTGCACATAGACATCAATCCTCATTAATTTTTCTCAACTACAATAATTGATTCTGAGCCAGCTAACCATTCTCCTCTATGGTTCCTAGAAAAGGAATAGCATATCTATAGAACAGAGAGTACATGCCCTTACCCTTAATATGTTAAAATTTTTTGGCGAAAAATAAAATCCAGGTGTAAAGTACAATGTGGCTGCTTAGATCTTAAATGGAGTTACCAATAATACAGTAGTAATCTAAGCACAAAACAATACCGCAGAGAATCAACATAAAAATTCAGATGACTGTGACTTAATAACAAGAATAATGACAACAAAAATGAATTCATCAATAAAAATATAAATTATACCTGTCAACAACTAGTGAGGTAGGACGTCCTGATGCGAAAGATGTGAGAACCTGACACCGAGAGATACTTCAATCATGCCACATAAAAGACACATTATCTAAATACAATGAGAGGAAGTATGAACAAAACTAAAGAATATTATTGGCATGTTTAAAAATACAAAACAAACAGGAGATATAACAGATGGACAAAGGACATACAGCATTCTTGGCCAAAAATAACGCTGGAACATTGTACTTTTCAAACATAAGCTCTGCAGTCCTGTCAGAAATAGAAAACGTCAAACATTATCAGAAAGTATCAAAGCGGAATTATGCAATGCACCAAAATAGAGAAAAGTGCTTCTCTTATTTCTCTTGAGAAGTTAAAAGATACTTATTACTTGAATTCAAGACAATTAAATAAATTAGACAAAGAATTTCCTTTTTGAATGTCAATCTAGTACAAAAATTATTAATTTTTATAGAAATTTACTAACACTGCAAAGACAAACTTGATTGAATAGGTATAAATATAATAATTTGAAGTGAACCTTAAAAATGATAACTCTAAGCCACAAAAGATGTACTAAAAGAAAGGGAGAGAGCCTTCTAACTGAAGGATAATTTTTTCAAACTTTCCCTCAATTAAAGTGACAAGGTCTTTTTCCGAATTGTTTGCTTTGGGTTGTAGTTACGGTTTATGAAACATAATTTCTGCCAGGTAAATGATTATAAGATTTATTTAAGCATCAAATAACAAAGGCACATAAATAAGTAAATAAAAAATGTTACGAACTACTATGGTGTCCATGTAGATGGATATGCATATGAAGTGAAGATGGACTAGGATTTGTGTTTCAGTGAAAAATCATAAAATACAACATAATGTCAAACTCATATATCTTTTCATTTCCAATTCCCATTTATCCAAACGGACCCTAATGTATGTTTCTCCTTTCTCCCATCGAGAACAAATTCTATATATAGATGATAATCCCTGACACAATTGCTATAACATAACAAGTATCTTTAAACCTGAATTAATCAACTTTTCAAATTTCATTCTCCTAATAGTACGAACAACCAGATTGAATTATTGGATTGAAGGAGTTAATTTAAAAATTGAAAGAGCCAAAAAAAGGAACAGGAAAAAATATTTTCACAGACATGAAAATTTTAGGATAAAAAAAATCCTCATGACAAAGTGGGCATTAGAGCATGCTTACTTCACAAAAGAATATACATACGATATAACATATTCACACGTCAATCTTTACCAGATATTACACTATGCTAATCAACAATAAAGTAACACAAGAAGCAATGGTTGTTAATTCAATACATAAAGGTATAGATAACCATCATAAGTCACAAAAACAACTTCTGGAAACTGCAATTGACAAAAAAGAATTGATTATATCCACCACCAAACATGGCATGTTGACAGATCACCTTTCTCTCTGCTGTTGAGTGTTAGATGAAGGATCAGCAAGCAGCATTGGATGCTCCTTAGGATCAATCAGTAGACATTCCCTAGAGATAGCAAAATTTTAGATCAAATGAATATTTCAAAAAAACAAGAAAAAAAAAATACTATCTTGATAATCAGCTGTTACCTGAAAGCATGGTCCCATATGCTATCCGCAATATCCCAGTCAACAACAACTCCATCCTTTATGGGCGATAAAATCTGGTAAAACAGGAGAACAACAAAATAGAACACTAAACTTTATAAGGAATAAAGACATCCTAACCAGTCTTCCCACTAATATTTAGAAAACTGACCTCCATATGGTCGCGACGAAATCCAACAGCTTGGGATCCTACATATAGTTTGCGGTTGCCCTTGACTTTTTCAGAATCTTTAATATTGTTCTTAGAGTCTATGGAAGAGGTCTTGTCATTATTAGCAGTGTCATCAACATCCATTTGATCAATTGATCCAACGACCTGGGAAGTCATAAGAATGTATCGAGATAAAAGTTTGATTACTATCCTTGCTGTCATAGAGATAAAGCCAACAAAGGGATCCCATTTACATTTACTGAATATAACAACGAGAATCAATTCATATTTACATAGTACTAGAGAATATAGCATATTACACTATAATTCTCATGTGTCCAAGTCCAAAATTATGACCATTATTGGTGCATAGACAATCAAGAATATGTGAATGCAGCTATAGCAAAACTCAAACAGCTACAAAATCGGGGGTATACAAGAGCAAACCTCTCAAGTCAGAATGAAAGTTTCAAATAAAAATTATTTGACAAGGCCAAAAATAAATTTAAGGGAATCATTTATAGCCAAATTGAGGATGCTAAATACATGAAAATCACTTCTAGAATTGCTCCAAAAATCCGTAAATATCTATACTATATATAAAAATTCTACCAGCCTTATTATGTCATCCACAGTGATATCAGAATGCTGACTCAGCATAGTATGACATAGTTAGTACTGCTTTCTGCACCAGATGTCCAGTCCTACCCTCACCAAAAGGTTCAAAGAACAGTGCGCGCACTAGCACTAACGAACATGATTCTCTCCAAGGGACAGAAAGCTGGAAATCAAACTTGTCAGTCTCATTAAATGATACATCTTTTTTAGTATGCGCATGCATTGACCTCCAGTGTAAATGAACTCCGACATAAAGCAGAGATAAGATTCACTAATCTACACACCAATTTACACATTCTCAGAAGTTCTTAACTTTACTCATTTCAGTGACTAATGCACCAGAATGCCATTGGCCCAGATAAAGCCGAACCCCGACACATCCAATTTCTTGTAGGTTCCAATAATTTATAAGACACATATGCTATATAATTAACTTTACCAAAAAAAATTAATATTTTCTATCTATAATATAAGAACATAAGTCTAAATAAGATTCCCTTGTAAAAATTTCACAATTCTGATAAAGAGTAGAGTCAGGATATGATATATTTGACATCAAACCATCAGAAAGAACAAAATTTGAAGTTAGAAAACCCCAATTAGTGCCGTCGACACTAAATTATCAGAAAGAACAAAATTTGAAGTTAGAAAAACCCAATTATATTACTTTTCCCGGAAAATCAAAAGCAACACTGCAAAAACAATAACAAAAAAGGAAATCGACAATGCAAGTGAACGTAAGCGGAAAGAATAGAGAGAGACTAACAGAAGGAAAGACGGCCTTGGGAGCATCCTCGCCGGCGTAACCAGCTTTGCAAGTGTGGGAGCCCAAGTCGATGACTATAGCCGATACTTCATCTGCGTTGGCAACAGAAAAATTACTCGAAATTATTATTCATCAAACAACAAAATAACTTTTAAACATTACTGTACTCACCACCTCCGTACATGATTCAGAGAGAGAGAGAGACTTCTCTGTGAACAAAAGCTTAACTTAGGGTTTTAGAAGACGTTGGGTTTGGGATTGGAAGGAGAAGGGGATGAGACTTTTGAGTTTTGACTTGGGTCGGGTCTCCGTATTACTTTTGGCTCGTGTTGGTTTTCCTGTTTCTAATTTTCACAGATTTACCAAATCTTTTAAAAATTTAAATTAAATTAAAATATATATATATAATAATAATAATTTAAAATTTATAAATGTTTCATTTTTTATAATTTGAAAATTATAATTTATTTTATTTAATATTTAAAATTCAGCACTAAAATTTTAAGTATTTATTTTCAATTTTATGTAATATAACCTAATATTAAAAAAATTATGGTGTATCAATAAATATTACATAATAGATAATTATATAATATAACACCAATAAAAAATTATGAACTTTTGCAAAAAGGAAATATTTGAAAACTTGAAATATAATAATAATAATAGGAATATGAAAGAAACTGTAAAAATACCATATAAAGACACTTCCTGGCCAGCTACGTTATGAGTAATCATCAGATATTTTACCTAACAATAGATAATTTCATTAACATGGTATAGATTAACATAAATTATAAAAATATAATAAACAATTTTTTCATAAAATGTTTATGTTATTTATAAAAATTTAAAATTTATTGAATTTTTATTTAAATTCAAATTTTATAACTTTTAGAGTTAAACCCAAGAAAGAAAAATTACAAGATTTGAGATCCAAATAATTAAATAACCAACTGACAAATTGATTCAATAACCACATTCCTCCGCCTCTCTCATGTGCCCAACTCAAAAATTCCTTTGTGCTGAGTGTGTAAATTTTTTAAATTCGATTAAATATGATCAAATTAAATAAATTTTAATTATGTTTTGTTGATTTATAGTATATATTTAAATGAAATTAAATTTATATTTTAAAAAAATTGAATTCAGTAAAATAATAGGTTTAAAATTTATTTTTCGCTTTAATTCAAACTTAGCCAACAAATATATACATTATATATATATTTATAATATATATTATATAATCTGACTTAACTTAATTCAAGAAAAATATTAAAAAAATATTATAAATTATTATTTTTCAATAAAAATAATTTGCCAGTGGAAAGAGAGGGAGACCTACTGTTTAAGTGGTGGGAAAAATTTTTTCCCTTTTCTCTCGTTCACGTGTACTGTTGTTTTCCTACGAAGTGACATGCTAAGTTGGAGTATTGTTTTGGTTTCTCATCAAGAAATCCTTTGTTTTGCTTTATGTCTATTTGTTCTACTTTTTTTTTAATTGGTTTTTCAGCTCAATTATTAAACTTTATTTATTTTTTAATATCGTTTTCTTTTTTGAATAATAGAGAATAACTTAATTATTGTTGGTGGTAGCACATCAAAATTGAAAAATAAAAATGAAAAAAAAAAGTCAAAAATACAAGGTGTCTAGCAAGGAAGAAATTGTCAAAAATATAAGATGAAAATGGGAGGTGCCTAATTTAGCCTAATTTTTACCTAATTTAGTTTGACAATTTATTTACATTTGAAGCCTATAAATAGGCTCATTCTCTCCATTTGTAGACACACCAAGCAAACACAAAATATAGTTTAAGGAGAGCTATAGGTTAAACATCAAGTAGTTTATATTAGGAATTAGAGAATCAATCTCTTGGAGTTTCTTGGAGTATAAATATTTGGGGGTTGTTTTGTGGGTGTCGGTTAGAAAAATATTTTGTAATTTGTGGTTGTAACAATTTGCAGCATAGTAAATATTTTTTTTTGTAGTTAGACAACGACCGTGGTTTTTCCCCATTCGGGAGTTTTCCACTTTAAATCATTGTATTTTATTCTCTTTAATTTCATAGTCATTATTTTATTTTCTCATCTGTTCCTGCTTGAAGACGGTCCGAAGGGCGGGAAAATAACGATTTTTCCAACAAGTGGTATCAGAGCTTAGGTGTTATAATTTTTGTCAAAAATCTTAGTATGCTATGTGGTTGCAGCTTGGTCTGATCTTCCACATCAGAAAAGATTTTTGTTAAAAAATTATTTTTGTTTTTAAGCTGGTGGAGCCTTTGGAGCTGGTGAAGCTTTGGAGCTGATGGAGCTTTGGAAAAGGTGAAGCCGTTTTGCTTTTGTGTGCTTGAGTATTGGTGGTGAGATAAATAATTACATGTCTAATTAAATTCTGTCAAACGACACGAATTTAGTCTAAGGCAAGTGGATTTTAAGTGAGACTATTGTGACTCCTCCTCTTACCTGAGAATTTACCTAGTGTAATTGTTTATTTCTAGTCCTTTATTAGCACAAAGTAAGCATGTCGACGATGAGATTTGATATTGAGAAATTGGACATGTGAGAAAGGATTGCCAGAACGGTGGAGCTGATTCGGCTAGAAGCTCTAACGTTGTTGCTACCAATGTGATCTCCTGTGGCGAAGGAGATGATGCGTTCTCTCTGTAGTTGAGAGATGTGTGTCCTCATGGCATGATTGCTACCCGTTGAGATGCCATGGAAGAGAATGGATTATTGGTAGCTGGTCCACAGAAATGCTTGCGACATTGGTTGACAGTTGATGCAAAGCATGTGGTGGAAAAATGATGTCGATGGCTAATGAACTCTCGGAAAAGTCAACAGGAGGGTTGCACCATAAACTATTAGCGGGATCCAACATGGCCGATGGAAAATTCTTAGAGTTGGCGAAATAATTCCAAGTGGCGATACTCTTTTATGGTGGAGTATGTTAATTCTTGAAGTTAAGAATTATGATTGTGGGTAGCAGACAATGTTGTGCTTTTATTTTTCAAGGTGGAGATTGTTGATGGTAGCACACCAAGATTGAAAAATAAAAATGAAAAAAAAAAGTCAAAAATGCAAGGTATCTAACAAGGAAGAAATTGTCAAAAATATAAGATGAAAATGAGAGGTGCCTAATTTAGCCTAATTTTCACCTAATTTAGTTTGACAATTTATTTGTATTTGAAGCCTATAAATAGGCTCATTCTCTCCATTTGTAGACACACCAAGCAAACACAAAATATAGCTTAAGGGGAGCTATAGGTTAAACACCAAGTAGTTTATATTAGGAATTATAAAATCAATCTCTTGGAGTTCCTTAGAGTATAAATATTTGGGGGTTGTTTTGTGGGTGTCGGTTAGAAAAATATTTTGTAATTTGTGGTTGTAACAATTTGCCGCATAGTGAATATTTTTTTTTTGTCGTTAGACAACGACCGTGGTTTTTCCCTATTCGAGAGTTTTCCTTAGAGTATAAATCATTGTGTTTTATTCTCTTTAATTTCACAGTCATTATTTTATTTTCTCATTTATTCCTGCCTGAAGACGGTCCGAAGGGCGGAAAAATAGCGATTTTCCAAACAATTATTAAGTATAAAACAAAGTACGAAACCTTTGGTCGAATAGAGATCATATGAGGCATTAAAACCATATAGAATCAAAACAATCTATCTAAGGGACCTGAAAACGAACCTAAGAGAGTATTTCCAGCTAAAGAAGGTCGAATACGCGACAAGTGAGTGGCCAAAAATATGAAAAAAACTTGATAGAAAACCATAATCAAACTAAGAGAGGATCGAGCACTATCAAAAGATAGACAACAGATCGATGGCCCTAGCAAATCTCAAATGGAAAAATGTGCTACTTGAGATGTAAATAAAATAAGATTCCTACAAGGAATTAGAGCGTTCAAACTTCAAAGAACATTTGCAACAACAACCAACTCCAGTCATGAAGCAGAGGAAGAAGCCTCCTTCGCAGGAACAAAGTTTGATGGACCGAAGCGAATTGAAAGGGTGATAAAAATCTAAAAAACACAAAAACATATGGATTGAATATTGAAAAGCTTATAGAGTCCAAGTGATAACAGAGAAAACCCTTAACATTTTAGCATCTAAGGCAAAACAAAAAAAACTAAGAGGGTAGAAGGACAACATCCTAGAGATATTATATTGAATTTAAAAAAAAAATTCTCATAAAACGACCGTAAATTACTGTATGAAATATCAAGAATCTTGACGTTAGCTGTGAAACTTAATAAAAAAAATAACAGATAAAATAAAATATTTGGAGCCATCATCATCGGTCAGATGGTGAAGTGACAGAGAGAGTGAAAATCTCTGAAAAAAAACTCCACGAGAGAGACCGAAAGCGCTATAAGGACGTAATGTCTAATTGTTAATGACCTTTACTTTTATTTTTTGGCCTTTTCCAAGGTTGTTTTTCTGATTGGTTATAGTTTTGTTTGTACTTGATGTTAAGTTAAAATTACATCTCATACATTTTATCCTAGAATGAAATACAATAAAAAAAAATCATGACTAATAATAAAGAATTATATATATATATATATATGTGTGTGTGTCACGCACCATTCCTTAAGAATAAGATGAAAATCTTTTTAATTTGTCTTAAATGGTAACCTATTTATCATTTTAATAACTTAATTAATATATTAAATTTATATTATATCCATATTTAATATTTCTCATTAAAAATATTTAATAAATATATTTCATGTTAAAATAAAAATATACTAAAAAAATTATATATAAATTTATATTTTTAATAAAGATAATCAAATTTGTTAATTATATTACGAAATAAAAATTGCGACTATCAATTCAATATATATATATATATAGGGAGTATTAGATTATACACTTATTAAAAATTAAATTATTTTAATAATTTTAAAAAAATATATTGCTCCATTCAAATCATATCTAAAATTTATTCACATTAACAATTTTAAATAAAATACTCATTAAAAAGATAAAAATAAATAAATTCATTTCGTCAAATTAACCAACTTTGAATGCGAAGGCAATTATAGCTGATGAACGAAATATGGATATTATCGGATTAGAAAATAGCAATGAATGGCTCATTCATTTGCATGTATATAGTTTATATTGAAAAAAGAAATAAAGATAATGTTGTGCGCTCTTCGACAAATAATGTGAAGAGGTGGTGGTCATGAATATACCAAAGGCCATGTCTTATCCCTTTCACTGAAAATTATTAGTTAATTTCAAGTTTTTATATATTAAATTAATCATAAATTCATATTTTTAGAATTTTATTATAAAATATAATTATTATTTTATATAATATAAAAATATATAATTAAACAAATTACATAAATATAATAATATTTTTATATTGATATTAATATATAATTTTTATATTAGATATAATATATACATAATATATAATTAAAATTTTCTTGTCCTCTTATATGGTAGAATCACTATGGGTATTTTTTTATTCATAATATTTAGTATATCATTCATTTTTCTTTGCAATGATATGAAATTTGATAATTACTTTTTTGATGTGCAATTAAGGTAAATGTTAATAATAAAAGGATGATTTTATAGGTCGTTTGATATATTATTAAAAAAATTAATTATTAGAAATATATTTCATAGATATATATTACGGCGGTTATATTTTATTAAAAAAATTATATTACCGTATTTAAAAATTATAATAAAATATTTAAAAAATAAATTAAAAAAATATTAATTTATTTAAATATAATCTAAATTTATTGCAAAAATTTAAACAATACCTAAATTATAACATATCTTATTTTACTATATTATAAAATATGAATATAATTATTTTTTAATATGTGACATTATAATCTTATTTTTTAGTAAAATAAATTTTCACACTTTTTTATAGGTGAAATATTTTACTCATTAATTAGTAAAATTTAACAAACTTAATATTTTATTTTACATAAATTACTTATAAATAAATATTATATTTTTTGTGGAAGTGAATTATTTTATCAATTTTTACAGAATTATAATACAACCAAATACTCTGCCATATTTGTCTAAAGATGTTGCTATAGTATCATACAATTTAGGTGATTAATTATATTATTTATTTAAATTAAGAATTACTATATTATTTGATGCGATATATTATATATATATTTTTCTGTTTATGTTCTCATTCCTGAATTATGATAGGCTGTAACTAAAGTTAATGCAGATCAATATATTAATAATTTTTATATTTTTTAATTAATTAATATACAGTAAATTCTATCCATGTCTTTATTTATATTAATTCTTAAATGTTTTTTTTATGTAATGTTTGGACTCGGAATTAATTAGAGATAAAGGGAGAGGAAAAGTAAATGAAATTTATTTTATTTTTTTATTTGGAATAAATATTAGAAGAGTAAATAAGAGTAAAGAGAGAAAAATTTATTTTTCTTGTTTACTCTACAACTCTAGCATATTTCTCTCAATTTTAGAGAAAAATAAGAGTAAATAAGTATAAATGGTTGTTTAAATATATAAAATTACTATTTTAACCCTCATTTCATTATTTAAAAATAAGAGAGAAATTTAAATTACTCTCTCTTTTATTTAAACTACCAAATAATAAAAAAAAATTATAGTAAATTTTATTTATATTACTCTCAATTCTTTTATTAAAGTAAATATAATTTCTCGTCTAATTTACTATTGTCCAAATAGAGACTAAATTAAAAGAACAACCCTGAAAATCTCTCTCAACACAAAGAGAGTTCTGGGATAACAGGAATAATATTTTAATTTAATAATAATAATAATTTATATTTATTAAAAAATTGAAAAAAAAAACTTAAATTAAATAAATAATAAACATGAATGTGATTAAAATTTGCAGTTATTGTACTGGTAGTTTAATATTAACAACAATCATGAAAATTCAGTTAAATATTATTTTCAGTTATTTCCCAACAACATAAAATTAATGATAAAAACTTTATGAAAACTATCATCATTTAATTTTAAATAATTGGATAGTTTGTGTCCATAATCGATCCTACGCCAAGGGTGTGTGAAGCTATACTCACCAAAATTGCTTTCAAAATCTTTTCTTTCTATTCATAAATGATTTAGCCAAAATCATAAATTAATTTAGCTTAAATTATAAATTTATCCCCTTTTTTGAAAAATATATTAAAATATTTCTTAAGTTTCGTTCAATTAATAAAATAATCCCTTTCAAGTTCGAATAAAATAAAATAAATACTATATGCTTTATACATTGTCAATTAAAGATCAATTAAATTTTTTTTTTTGAAATTATCAATTAAATTTATTTCGATAAGTAAATTCAAATAGAATATTTTTATAAAATGTCCTTCCAATTATATGATAATGCAACATCATGATGCTTTCCTGACGCCGCCAACGACAGCATTTTTTCGTTAAACTCAATTTAATTTTCAGAAAATAATTGAATATTAATAATAAAATTTAAAAATATTAAATGTTTGTAAGTTAAAATTTATTTGTAATTTATAAGTTTAATATTTTAATCAACATTGAATATTGTTCTTTTTTTTGAAGGACAACATCGAATATTGTTACTAAACAATAAAAAATTATTTTATAAAAAATATGTTTTAGAAAATATTGTCATTGAAACAAGTTATTTTCCATAAAATATATATGCTTGAACTCTTTTTTTTTTAAGTTTATAATTTTTGTAATGGCATATTATGAAAGGCCCAATTTGTCTTTTTATACATTTAATAACTAAACTAGCAAAATTTTAAGAAGGATAAATATATAATATAAGTCGCGGAACTAGCAACTATATAAGGAGATAGTAAAATTTTCACCGTTGCAGCGGCAAGGGAGAGCTCTGTTGCAGCAGACGGCCAAAAGGGAGGGAGGTCGTGTTTTCGACTTATTTATGTCAGCTTTCGACCGGCCAATCAGGGAAATCGTGCGACCCTACACAACCCCACTTGATTCCGCCATTGAATATAACAAAATTTGTTTATAAAAAATAAGTAAAAAAGTATGAAATTTGATTGAATTTCATATTTTTGTTTTATAACAAATATATAATTAAGTTATTTTCCTTACCTTATAAAATAATCTTAATATGATGTATATCATTCAAATAATAAAAATAATAATATTTTATATTACAATAATTATGTAATTTATGAATAAAAATAGTTGAAAGAAAATAAATAAAAATAATAAAAAAGAAAAATGTTAGAGAAAGAATAGTAAAAAATAGATAAATAAAATGCATGATAAGAAGATAGAGATAAAAAAAAATACAAAAGAGAGCGAGAGAGCGAGAATGTTAACGCGAGCGAGAGAAAAGAGAAAAAGTATGGATTAAAATATTTAGAATAAAAATATTTTTATTTTTTATATTATATTTTTACTTTTATACTATTTATTTGAAAATTTGACATATTTTCATATAATTTATTTTGCAGCTGATTTAAACAAATGAAATTTACAAAAAAAAAAACTAATACAAAAAGAATATTTATTTTAATTATATAAATTCAATTTCATGCAATTGAATATGACAAAACTAATTCCCACCGAATTATGTAAAAATTCTAAATAAAATTTATAAATTTTAACAAAATAACGTAAAAATATGCTCATTCTTCATTTTTGTTTTCGGCCATTCTCTTTCTCATATCTTCTGCCTCTTACTACTCTTTATTTCTCTTAACAATTTTTATCTTTTTAATTATTTTATTCCAACTTTTTTTATTATATTCATAAATTAAAAATCAATTATAAATTTAAAATATTTTGTTTTCTGTTATATTTATTATACTAAGAGCGTTTAAGAAATAAGAAAATAACAATTTAGTTATATATTTATCCAAAAAAGATATGAAATTGAATTTAATTTTATATTTTTAATTCAATATTTCTATATATGAGAATTCACTTTTTTTTTTGTATGAGAGTTCAGTGGGATAAAGCTATAAGTACGTTAAACTTATATTTTAATATGAGAAATCACTTTTAATTAAATTTTGAATTTATTTAGAAATAAATTATATATTGATAATTTATTTATTTTAAATATATATAGTGTAAATTATATTTAATTTCATAAAATTAAAATTAAAATAATAAAATTATAATACATAATCCAAATGCTTCACTTTTTTAAAATGCGAAATCAAAATGAGTTCCTCGGAAGCTATGAAATTCATTTCTTATAAACAGATCGCAAAATATAACTTAATGGTTAGTGGATATTCTGCCTTCGGCGTAAGCAATAAGCTCAATTTTCGCTCGTACTAATTTTTTTTTTTAAAGAATGTTTTCATATGTATTTTCAAAATAAAGGATCCTTTCATAATTTAAGCTAATATATATGTACATATATATTTTGAGAATGATATATAATTTAACTTAAATTTTAAAAAATAAATAATAGTAATTTAAGCTTTATTTTTTTTAAAAAAATCAGGTCGTTGGCTTCTTTTTCTGCCCATTATAAGAGCACACTCTCTCTCTCTCTTTCACTGCTTTATAAATAAAGCAGCCGAACGCCACCGCTATTCCTCCATTCCCACATCTCTCTCCTCTGCAACCAGTAGAGAGAAAAAGAAAACAAAAATGGCATATTCAAAACTATTCCTTCTCTTTACCATTTTCCTTCCCCTTTCCTTCTTTTTCATTCCCTCTATTTTCTGTCGCGACTTACCAGAGACTACTAAGACGACTACTCTTGATGTCTTTTCTTCTCTTCAGCAAGCTCTCACTATTCTCTCTTTTGACCCACAAGCCACAAACGCATTGACTCAGCAGGAACAAATTTCTCCTTCATCTCCCAATTCTTCACTCACCTTTTCACTCGCTCTTCACTCTCGTGAAACTATTTACAAAACCCAACACAGGGATTATAAAAGTTTAGTCCTTTCACGACTCGACCGTGACTCATCCCGAGTGAAAGCTATTACTACCCGAGTTCAGCTCGCTGTCAATGGTATATCTAAATCTGATCTCAAACCTTTGGAGACTGAGATCCAACTTGAGGATTTATCCACTCCGATTACTTCTGGCGTCAGTCAAGGTAGTGGCGAGTATTTCTCTCGGGTCGGAGTTGGAAACCCGGCGAAGTCTTATTACATGGTTTTGGATACTGGAAGTGACGTCACCTGGCTCCAATGTCAGCCTTGCTCCGATTGCTATCAGCAAGCGGATCCTATTTTCACTCCGACGGCGTCGTCTAGCTATGGTCCACTCACCTGTAATTCTAAACAGTGTAATTCTTTGCAAATGTCTAGTTGTCGGGCCGGCCAATGTCTTTATCAGGTTAATTACGGAGACGGATCGTTCACTTTTGGCGATTTCGTTACTGAAACGTTGTCGTTTGGAAGGTCAGGGACTGTTAATAACATAGCTTTGGGTTGTGGTCATCATAACGAAGGACTGTTTGTCGGTGCAGCTGGATTGCTTGGGCTTGGTGGTGGCCCACTATCACTTACTTCTCAACTCAAAGCTTCGTCGTTTTCTTACTGTTTGGTGAATCGTGACTCAGCTGGTTCTTCTACGCTGGATTTTAACTCTGGTCCAGCTAGTGACTCAGTTATAGCTCCGTTAATGAAAAGCAACAAAATTGATACGTTTTACTACGTCGGACTGACCGGGATGAGCGTCGGCGGGCATATGCTGTCGATTCCAGAGTCAGTTTTTCAAATAGACGAATCCGGTAACGGCGGGATAATCGTGGATTGCGGGACCGCCATAACTCGGTTGCAGAGTCAGGCGTACAACTCGTTGAGAGATTCATTCGTGAGCATGACGCAGTATATGAAGCCCACAAACGGTGTAGCTTTATTCGACACGTGCTACGATCTATCAGGGCAAAGCAGTGTTAAGGTGCCAACGGTTTCGTTCCATTTTTCGCAAGGGAAGGCATGGGATTTACCGGCGGCGAATTACCTGATTCCGGTGGACTCGGCGGGAACATATTGTTTCGCGTTTGCTCCAACGACGTCGTCTTTGTCGATAATAGGGAATGTACAACAACAAGGCACGCGTGTCAGCTTTGACCTGGCTAATAGTCGTGTGGGGTTCTCGCCCAATAAATGTTAAGTAGGGTTTTGGATAGGATTTGTTTGTTTTTTTTATTTTTTACTTTTGTGTTTCTTTAGGGTTGAAATTTACCTTCTTTTTTTTTTTACTTTTGGTAATGGGTAAAGAAGGTTAAATTTTATTAATTTAAATAGTGGGAGTATTGAATTAGGAAAAAAAAAAAAAGAAGAGTGAGAGGATGGAAAGTAGAATCCACCTAAATAAATTGGGAAGAGAGTAGTGGAGGAGATCCTTTAAGGTTTGGTGGGGTCATAATTAATTTAAGTAATTAACAATAATTGTACTGTTTTATTTGTCTGTTACTACTATGAAGCTGTGCAGTGGTATTTATAGTAAATTAATTGAATTTATTAGGACAATTAAGGGATTGAAAAAAAATGAAATAGAAACAATAGCTTGCATGTGTGACACATGGCATCATTATGAAATGGGGAATTTTCTTTCTCGCCCTTTACGTGCTTTATCCAAGCACGAAGCGGGAAGGTTTGTTTGTCTGTGGAGAATATGTTTTTTTTTTTCTTTTCGTAATACTAATTAAGTAGATATTTTATTTTTTTATTTTTAATTCCAGCCCGACCACTAACTTTTTTTTGTGATAAATTTATTTTGTATAAACTTAAATAAATATGATGAATTTTGTCAATTTATTTTTTAATCTTCATTATGTTTTTTTAATATAAATATAGTAAAAATTCTAAAAAGGAAATTAAAAATATACTGGACTTAGTGGGACCGGGGTGAGGTTGGCTGTATCAAAGTCCGTGAAATGGTGGACAGATCACATGAGCAGGCACACAAAAAGACGATTGAAGATCGGCGACAAATAATTGAGGGAGAGAGCCCTATGGAGGTAGGGCCCCACAATGGGAGAAAGCAGCGTGATTGTCGGCAGGTTTTATGTCCGTTCCGTTATATTCATTTAATTTTATTGTTGTGAGGGTTGATGAATATGGCATAACTCATGAGTGAAGGTGGAACGGGACTTTGTAGTTCACGTCAAAATTCTTGAAACCTTCAACAAAGTTCCGTAACTCCTCTCGTCTTAAATGGTGTTTTGTTCTGTTCGGCTTTGCTTAAGAAGAAAATTAGCTCTCTTCAAAAATCTTAGAGGGTGTTTTTTAGAGGATGTTTTTAAAAATCGGAGCTTTTCAGTTTATTATGAATAAGTGATTTTTATATTATAATCAGATTAAAAATAAGCAGTTAAGCGTTTCTGTAAACTAGTTAATAATCAGCTGATAATCAGTTTATAATCAGTTAAGTGTTTCTGTAAAATCAGCGTATAATCAGTTTTTAATTGCAGAAATAGTTAAAATGACCAAACTGTTCCTGAGTTTATTTATTGTATAAAAATAATTTTTTAAATGCCAATTTAAAATTTATTTTATAATAATAATAATAATAATAATAATAATAAAATTTATTTAAGAAGAAATGTAAAAGAATTTTGATGGGAACTAAATTGTATAGGGTGGGCAAATTTGAAATATTGAAGATTAGGTAGGGATAGTATGGTCTTTTACTTGGTCAAAACTGCTTAAAAATAAGTGCTTAAAAAAAGTAGCAAAATCCAACTTTTAAAAAACTGATTAAAATCAGATTATAATCTACTATTTAAGTTTTCAGAAACACTTAAATAAACAACTTATAATCTAAAAACTGCTTATAATCAGTTTTGACCAGATTTTAAGTTTTGAGAAATACCCACTTAAAACTGGAGTTTTTCAGCTTATTGTAAATAAGTGATTTTTAGATTATAATCAGATTAAAAATAAGCAGTTAAGTATTTCTGTAAACTAGTTAATAATCAGCTGATAATCAGTTTATAATCAGTTAAGTGTTTCTATAAAATCAGCTTATAATCAGTTTTTAATTGCAAAAATTATCAAAATGACCAAACTGTCCCTGAATTTATTTATTGTATAAAAATAATTTTTTAAATGTCAATTCAAAATTTATTTTGCAATAATAATAATAATAATAATAATAATAAAATTTATTTAATAATAATATTGGTGTTATCAATAAATTATACAAATAAAAAACTATCATGTAAATATTACCAAATTAATTAGAATCTTAAAAATATTAATTAGAATCCTAAAAATAAAAGAATTTTAATGGGAACTAAACTGTATAGGGTGGGCAAATTTGAAATATTGAAGATTAGGTAGGGATAGTATGGTCTTTTACTTGGTCAAAACTGCTTAAAAAATAAGTGTTTAAAAAAAAGTAGCAAAATCCAACTTTTAAAAAACTGATTAAAATCAGATTATAATCTACTATTTAAGTTTTCAGAAACACTTAAATAAACAACTTATAATCTAAAAACTGCTTATAATCAGTTTTGACCAGATTTTAAGTTTTGAGAAACACCCACTTAAAACTGGAGTTTTTCAGCTTATTGTAAATAAGTGATTTTTAGATTATAATCAGATTAAAAATAAGCAGTTAAGTATTTCTGTAAACTAGTTAATAATCAGCTGATAATCAGTTTATAATCAGTTAAGTGTTTCTATAAAATCAGCTTATAATCAGTTTTTAATTGCAAAAATTATCAAAATGACCAAACTGTCCCTCAATTTATTTATTGTATAAAAATAATTTTTTAAATGTCAATTCAAAATTTATTTTGCAATAATAATAATAATAATAATAATAAAATTTATTTAATAATAATATTGGTGTTATCAATAAATTATACAAATAAAAAACTACCATGTAAATATTACCAAATTAATTAGAATCTTAAAAATATTAATTAGAATCCTAAAAATAAAAGAATTTTAATGGGAACTAAACTGTATAGGGTGGGCAAATTTGAAATATTGAAAATTAGGTAGGGATAGTATGGTCTTTTACTTGGTCAAAACTGCTTAAAAAATAAGTGCTTAAAAAAAAGTAGCAAAATCCAACTTTTAAAAAACTGATTAAAATCAGATTATAATCTACTATTTAAGTTTTCAGAAACACTTAAATAAACAACTTATAATCTAAAAACTGCTTATAATCAGTTTTGACCAGATTTTAAGTTTTGAAAAATACCTCCTTATTCTAATTGTAGATTTTTTTTTCAAAATTTTAGTATATGATTAATTCTATTTACTAATTAAGTTCATTTATTTAATTTTGTTATAAAGTAATTATTCACATGAATGCTAGAAAAAATTACTTCTTTTCATAAAAAAAATTATTCGGTATTTTATTTTAAAATATTCTAAAATAAATATTTATTTTTATTTATAAATTATATTTAATATCTTTTTTTTTTCTATTTTATCATTTAATAAATTTATATTTTAAATAAAAAATTAATAATAATTTAAAATATTTTTAAGATAAAATAAATATATAAATAAATATAAGAAAAATATAAATTATTAAATTATTAATTATATTTTTTTAAAAATTTATAAAAAAATGATGACATTCCTTTTTTTTTTTTAAGACGGAACGGACTATTGATTTACAAAGGAAAAGAGCACATATACTTCCAAACTAAAAAGTTGGACATTTAAAATTTTGGTGAGATGTTTGTTGATTCATTAAATAAGTACACATATCCTCTCTTTATTATTAAATTATTTTTTTCATATTTGTAGGTGATGTCATTAATTAAGTGATGAGATGAGATCTCTCACTATTATCTTTAATTTTTTAATAATTTTAATAAATAAAAAATAAAAATATATATAAATTAAATTAATCCAAATCAAAAATATTTTATATATTAATTATATTAAAAAATAATTATTTTAATTTTATATTTATTTTTATTAATATAAAAAACATTTTTTATCTATATCAATTTAATCCATTTTATATTACTCAATAAAAAAAATAATATCTCATAATAATTTAATACTGCTGAAAGTCTCATGAAATTATGTGATCAAAACTAGTTGTAGTAATCAATGATGCTTTATCAGTTATCAAATTCATACCCTTATGCAAAATTAAAAGGGATCTTAAAAAAATACACAAATAAAAATATTTTTAAAACTAATCATTTTTTTTCTTTAAAAAAAATTCACTTTTTAATAGTTAATATGTCAAAAATATATATAAACAGTAAGATATTTTTTTTAAAAGAATAAATTTAAAAATAACATGCTGTAATTTTTCAAAATTAAAATTATTAGGAAACTACTTCTATTTATATATATAATTAATTATATCATGTACTATAATTATTTAAATGTCAAATTACTAAAGTTAGAAATAATGTTAACAAGTTAGAAATAAGGTTAGCATGGTAATTCTCTATTAAATAATTATTGGCAATTCAATATTTTAGTTTAAAAGAAATGATAAATTGATAAAAATAATAAGAGAAAAGCAATATGCTTTCCAACCAAATAATTGCCTGTTGAGAAATGACAATTACGGAAGAAAAATACTATTCGTTGCACGCATCACAATTCACACAATTGACAAATTCAAATTTCTAATGAACTCACCCACCCACTTCAAAGGTCAGTGCATTTTGACCTGTTACAAAAGGAAAAAACTTTAAACAGTAGCAAATCGTAACATATTTTCTTATTTTCTAATTCTTAAATTAAAAAAAAATTACAAAGGAAAATAGAAAATATTTTTGTAACTCAACAACACCATAACTTGCTCAGTTTTAATCAAATAATGCAAGCCGCCAAGCCCTGTAGTTTTGCACAATAATTTGGCAAACTTAATATCATATGTTCATATACACTAACACACTAATAATTGTCTCCATCTATAACTATTGTCACGTGAAACAATCTTTTAGCTAAGTCAAGAAAAGCTCTCACAATTCTCTGGACAAATGCTAAAAAAAGGTTCATAATTATAACAAATAAATCAAATGTAACATCAATTGAATTTTTAACACAAGTATATCTCTTCTTGAGTATCTACTCTTCCAACAAAAAAAATTATAAAAATTATGACTTCCTAAGCTTCAAGAAACCTCTTCATAAAAAAAAAAGGGTTAGTTTAATTTCGCCCACAGAGCATTTGTTCCCTTTCTGATCACTGAAATGGTAATTATAGGAGCAGTTTTTAACTGTATTGCTCCATGGATTTGGCAGTGTCGACAAATGTGGCGCTTTTATCAAGTCCTTCCAGTAAAAGAATCCGGATGGCTTCTATGCCATGTTGAAATGTAAAATCCACCTGAAAGAAAGAAGTATGCAGAACATTCACTATCCATTTCCACATAGTTCTCTCTTTTATGAGTATATATGCAAATTTATGTACCTCTTCGCGTTCTTGTTTATTGAAAGGACGAAGAACAAAGTTTACCGTATCCATTTTCCCAGGAGGCCGCCCAATGCCTAGAATGGTTTAACATATGTATCACTGTAATAAAGAGTAAAGGAGCATGTTGGAATCACGTAAGGTGCTAGGTTAACAAACATACCAATTCTTAAACGAGGAAACTCACGACTTACTTTGAAGTGATCAATGACACTCCTCATCCTGAAGGGCAGCACAAGTAATAATTAGACACATTGGGAAAAAGTGGACTCTTCTATGTGCCTTATTGACCAAATCATTCATTATCTCTTCATAATATATGAATATACAGAGGGTCTTGCATTTCAGATATTCCAAGGACAGTTTAATTTCTAGCTAGTTAAAAGGTTCAACAGTAACAGGCAATATATAAGGCCTTTTTTTTTTTCGAGCAATCAAACCTGGGTTTATTACACAAGTCATATATGCACTTACTATTTCTGCTTCGGTGTTTAAAGTAAGAAAAACAGGGATTGTAAAAGAAAGGGCGAAAATGCTGTGCAAAAAGGGACAAAGCGCCAAGGCAGAGTTGTATATCATTTTAACAATCATACCGCAAGAAACAAGACACTAAAACACAACCTCCAAATTAAACTGAATGATCCTAGGTTTGAATCACAGGTAAGGACAAAAAGTCAATATCTATATTGTATGTTGGATGATTATGGTTCAAAACATCTTTGCATAATCTTTCTGTTAGAAAAGTCACTGCAGAATCCTTATTCTATTCTGAAGTGAGTTTTCTAACACTTCCTGTCCAAAAGAATAACACTAAAAATGTAAATAATGAGCATGGCGTTCATTAATGTGGACCTCACAGAAAGCCAGGAGATTTTTGCAAAAGGGTAGGAAGGAACCAAAATTTCCAATTGAATTCTTGAAACCAAAATTAAGGCACTACAAGAAAAAGGGATAAAAAAAATAGGTACCCATTGTGTCCTCCATGTCCACCTTTTGGCAATAGTCGCAGCTTACCAAATGGCAAATCTAAGTCATCATAAATCTGTAACAAACAATTATGAGATCAAGTATATAGCCCAAGAAAGATCATGCATATGTCAAGAGGAGAAAAGGACTAATATTTTGCCAAGAGTACTTGCTTCAGAGGAATCTTGTAATAGGAGACGATAGCCCCAACCTAAAAAATGAATCAAAAATCAACCAATCACTCAGAACTTCAGAAATAGACCAAAGGAGAGATATTGGCCATAATTGCATGTAAAGATCCTACCAGATTAGCTTACTTACAGACTCACCACTTGAATTCATGAAAGTTTGCGGTTTGGCAAGCATTACAGAAACATTTCCAACAAAACCTGGTATTGGAAATCTTTACTTTAGTGATTACAATTGGCAAGCATTACTGTCAGATACTCAACTCCCTCTTAATATGGCCTGCTCAGAGCCCTTAATGTATAAATTCGTGTATTGACACTAATTTGAATACTCAAAAGATTATTTCCAATTGAACTTGTAATAAACACGATATGACCAATAGGCAATAGATTATTTCCAATTGACACTTGCAAAAATGGCTAGAAGAACTGTTTTTTCCCCACGGAAATCGGAATAGCGAGCCTTGATTCCAAAAAGTAAGCATTAGCTTTCACCCAAATATTATATACAAATTACAGCAAAAACTGCATGATAGACATATTTCCTCCTTCCAAAATCCCTATTCGACAAACATGCTAAATTTTTGCTAAGGAAACACGTTAATCTGACTGAGACTTTTTGATTTCATAACTTTATATAAAGCTCTCAAAGACAATCTTTCATCATCACAAAATTGGATTCAAGCTCAATATTCCATCTTTCATGCTTCTCAATTAACACATGAAATCAAAGGTCTTTGTTCATTAACTGGGTTAGAAATCCCAAGAGAGTTTACAATGGATAATTCGTGCAAAGACAAGTATAGGTTGAGATATGGCTTGCATGATTGTATTTGTATTATAAAAAAAAATAAGACAATTAACATAAATAGAAACAGCCGACAAAGACCATGAACCGAAAGAACCAACAATAGGGCCAAACAAAACAAAAACATCAAAAAAAAGAAAAAAAAAAGATTTCCCCAATGGAATAAAAATTGGGGAAGCAAGAAAAGTTGTTGTGATCTTCATTCAATTGCAATATTCATTTAATGTATAATCCCACAAATAAAAGACAAGTATCATAGTTCATAGAAGTTAGAATTGAAAAAAACCTTTTCCAAACAGAGCTTTAAAGGAAACACTAGACATTGATATTCCTTCAGAATCAGCTATAGCATCTAACATTTCAAAACCCACCTGTAAAAAGAAAACACTATCAAGCATCTAGTCATGTGAATTTAACATACAAAAAAAAAAAACACGAGAGAGGGCACAGACATTGTGGCGGGTGCCTTGATACTTTTTGCCAGGATTGCCAAGGCCAACAATGAGCCAAGGCAGCTGCTTTGGCTTAGTCGCTGGCTCATTGGACAGCGTGGATATGGTGGCGTCTGCTGCGGCGGTGGAGGAGGAAGACGAAAGAGAAACAGAAGAGCAATGAATAGGCAATAGAGACATGCCACTCTTGAAACAAAAAAATGAAAGAGAAAAAGAAGAAAAACGGAGAAAATTATTATCGGAGAAACGTAAAAAATTGGTGGAAATTGATGACGTTATTGCAGCTGCTGATGAACCTATTTTCATCGTCACCTTTAATTATAATAAAATTAGGGTTTTTCTTTTGGGAAATTTGGGGAAGACGAGGATAGGTCTGTGAAGGCAGGAACTTGATTTAGACACAAAAAAAAAAATTAAATCAAAAATTTAAAAATTTAACAATATTAAATTAAATTTAAAAGTTTTTGAAACTGAAAGAAAAAAATAAAATTAAAAATTATTTGAAATAATTGACCGCGTGTCTCCAGACAGAAGAGGACACTTGTCAGTATATTACAACGACTTGCTGATATCATTTGCATTTTTAAGTTTATACTCATTATAATACAAGAACAATTTTTCTTCTCTGTTTTAGACATTAATAAAATAATAATTTTAAAGGTTCAAAGCCATATCAAACCACAAGAAAAAGTATGATAAAATATGTTCTTCAGCATTCAAGTTTAAAAATAAAAATGATCAGACTAAATTAAAATTTGAATATATTTAATAATATTATTTAATTTTTAAAATTAAAATTAAGACCATTTATTTAATTTTCAATAGTTAATTTTTAGATTTATCAAAGACTACCTCACTGGCTCACTCTGTCTCAATTTTTTGGTTAACGGCACTATCGCTTTATGCAAGTAATAATTTATAATTTAAATATTGCGTGGTTATGAATTTTTAATAGCACAAAATATATATTTTTGTTGCAATATAAATTTATGTAGAGTTTAGTGCTTATATTTTTTGGAGAGGATTTACATGTGTTTGACAAAAAAAAATGATATAATTGTTATTATTATTTGTCTACTTAATGAAGAACCAGTAATATAATTGGAAAAAGAAAATGATATAGTTTTTGATTCTTTAAAACCAACATGCTGGATTATAATTTTGCTTTATGCACCAAAAATAAAATGTTAACTTAAATAAACACACTCAATAAGTGCATTTTTTTTTTAAATACTTCAAATTCAATTGAATACAATATTTGAAGAAATTGAAAGAATGAAGTATTCAAAAAAAAAAAATTCAAGTTACGCATCTTAGACAACTTCACTTGAACTCCAAAAACAGCATCTTCTGTAAAAAAATGAATTCATGAACAAAATACAAAACAAATTTCGGCTTGCTATTTCCATTGCAGCTCCCAACTTGTCAAGATCAGTAAGAATAAAAATGCGTCATTTTGTTTTATGTACATGGTATAACTTTTCTGTTCACAATTTCAACACTATTTGCCATTTCATGAGCAAAACAAGAGAAAATTTAGTACAAGATTAAAACTAAAGTGCATGTGGGAGGTTCAGGTTTTTCTCTCCAGTAAAGGGTTCCTCGCCATTACTACAACATAAAAAAGAAATCGTGAAAGAATTGAGAGAAAAATATTAGAAGAAGTTGTCAGAATAAATTAAAGTATATGAATAAAAATTAATGAAAAATAATTACCTTAGATAGCTTTGTGCTGACATCCTGTAGAGACAGGTAAACACCAGAATATGTAACCCGATGGTGTAGAAAAATGCAAAAGTTCGAGCGTACCTGCAATAAAGTAATATTTCAGAGGAATCCCGCAATTGGAAAAAACAAACATGAGCAAGCAAAGCAAGAAAAAGAGTGCAAGAAAAGACGTAAGGGAAACCCTGTTAAGCAGCCAAGCCTTGATGTCCATAAGAAGGGATTAATGATGGGAGATGAATAACTAATAAAAGAAAGATTGTGTGCGCTTTAAAATTTACATATAACTATGTGCTGCAAAATAAGAAACAAAAGTTCCATTGGAATGAGAATGAATCATACTTGTTGCCCAGAAGGAATCGTCCACTACTAAGTGTTATTCGGTCCCTGAAACCCAATTCCTTGTATCTTTGATCTCGTTCCTAATTAGAAGTACACATTCATTAGCACGCAATAAATAAATACGAAAAGCCAATGAATCAAAAACATGATTTCTATTAAGGCAGTAATTGCATGTGCTGCTTATAAAAGTTTAATGTAAATGCATAAAATAGATCTAGTGAATCAATATATGCGTGTCATTTCCAACTACTTTGTCAGCACTCCAGTACAAATCCTTCAAACAACAGTTTCAGGCTCTTTTTCTGCGTATTATCTGGACAAACATATTTCCCATGGTCAATCAATGCAACAAATTAAAATCCACCTTTGGCAAAATGCAATGAACTCATCTAAGTGCAAATAAAGGCAATCATGTGATTACTCAACCATAAGTTGATTGGTTTCAACCAAATTAACATGTTCACCTCAACTCAGTCTGAATTTCTAAATTAACTATATGAATTCTTCATTTCCACTTCAAATGATTTTGAGTTACATTTTCTGATGGTAGTAATGCCTCTAAATCTTATTGTACTCTTCTCCTCCAAGTTAGTTTAGGTCTACCTCTTCCTTTCTTCTCCTCCATCACAATGTATTTGACCTTCCTAATTGGAGCCTCTCTAGGTCTCCACCTCATTGAAACCATCTTAATCTTCCTTTTCTCATTTTTTCCCTGGTACAATGACACCTCAAACCTCAGAAACCACAATATGATCAAATGTGCAAGCATGTGATCAGCGGAAAAATAACAAGTTGACCAGATAAACACAAGAATTGTTACCTTCTTGGAAAATGCTGCAAATGGATTTATATCATCTTCATATATTTTCTTGTACTTGGACTCAACATCTGAGCTAAAGCCGCTTTCCAGATCTTCTGCATGCTGAAAATAATCGAACAACAGAAAAAAGACATATATATAAGCTTCAGAACCCTTCAATAAAAAAAAATATACGAATGCAGGAAGGTATCAAATTGCAGAGAGGTACCTTCTTTGATCCCCTAGAAACTACTTTCTCAAGATTGTAATCCTGGACATAGCGTATCTTGCCATATAGTTTCACATTATCAGCTTTTGTCTTCTCCAGCTCTGCTGTTAATACACCTATCTTCTCCTTCAATTGCCTTACCTCCTACAATTTTTTAAGAATTTAAACATAGGTACACTAAATTATGGTCTTCTAGCTACATGAATAATACATTCCCTTCTGAATGATCAGAAGCTAAAATGAAATAGAAGCTGAGGATTTCCACACACACACAACAGAATAACTTACTTCTTCTGTCTCTCGCAAACGTGTCCTGAATCGATCTCGTTGATTGCAGATAACCTTGAGCATAGAGTTCAGGTCCTGATCTGATGATACATGTTTGTTATCTGCATTCTGCACCAAAAGAGGCAATGCACACATAAGACAGTTCAATGGGAAGAAGAATTATTCTGCTCGCAAAACTCTGTATGCCAAACACACGCACACAGTGGAAATGTATGCATAATGCACTTTTTTCTCTAAATAAATTAAGAGAGAAATTCAATTAAAAAAAATGAAAAGTGGTGCCACCCATTTACACCAGAAATATACATGTTTAAGAATCTTCGCCAAAAAATACTTGATAAAATTAAAAAAAGAAAAACAATCTATACAACTCTCCCACTTATTAAAACTTTTCTTTACAGTCATCTGTTTCGGAATCCACACTGATTCCAGGTTATAAAGACAAAAAACAAAACATCAATAGTTACAAGAATTATTCTAACATGAAAATTTAACATATGCCCCTTTCCAGATCCTCTTCCATGCAAGATGGCCAGTTAGGACAAAGGAAGATCGAAATTATTCAGCAAGCAAATGGAATTGGAGTGCTGGATGTAGAAGTGGCAAGAAATAACAGAAAGATTTTTCTCCTTGAGAGCTGGTCCTTCCATTTGGCAAATTCATACCCATCACAGTTGTACCTCAAATATGAATTCAAAACCTTATATGAACCCATACAAGTACTGCAAGGACTGCCTTGCATCAGTGCTTAATGACTAAAAATGACAGCGGTTTAGACATTCACTGTTGCAATAGGACCATGATCATTGACTGCAGAGTGTTAATTTTCATCATAAAGCTTATAGTTTTTGAAATTACAGGTCGAATGAGACAGGTACCTCAGATAACTCAACCCCTCCAGCCTCTGAAAGATCCCAATCATCAAATAGACCACCTTTTCGATCTTTAGAACTATAACCCTGCATCAGAGGAAAAAAAATATTGAGATTTAGGTTTTGGGGAGTTCTTTTACATATTTTAGGGAGTGCAAGTGTGTATTTGGGAGAAAGGTTGCTGGCATAGATCACAGCTTGCAACCAAATAAAACTCCATAGTTCTAGCCTCTAAAGGCAATGTCACAAGTACCAAGCAGTTGCCAAATAGAGTAAAAAAAAAAAAGAAGCAACATGAAGTGAGAGATTTAAGATTTTGCATTCAAGCATTTGTTTGTTATCTTTCAGAAGGATGTTTAATTACTTACAAATGAATATAGTCAATAACATTATATCTAAACTAGAAAAATTGTGGTTTTCAGAAACTTGATGGAAATTCTACCACTGAATGATCAGGTAAAAATATCCCAATATCCACAATAGTCAGAGTGGTTAACATGAAGCATGCATAGCAATGAAGTTACTGGACATTGCATTTTGAAACGCCATTAATCCAAACCTTCAATATATCATCTTCCAACTTTTGTATTAATTTTTGTTGTTCATTAACTTTTGCAGTAAGCTCCACTATCTTGCCTTCAGCTGTTTCCAGCAAAGACACTTTCTCAGAAAGTTTAACCTGAAAGCAGAAAGAAATTCAAATTATAACAGACTCAAGAATCAATCACAAAACAACCGCCGATCTTTAGCACATTCTAAGTAATCCCAAAAGGAAGCCCTTGAGCTTGGCATTGGTGGTAAGGTGTGGGGTTGTCAAGAACCAATTTAAAAGGGGTCAATATGAGTATATTCACCACTCAAATCTCATTGAAAAACCAGAATATCTATATATATATATATATAATTTAGTTGATATTGATTTTCTCAATAGCAACTTATATGAATTTAGCCAGAGAAAAAAAGACAAACAAAATGATAACA
Source organism: Garcia nutans (assembly GCA_947685225.1). Lineage (NCBI taxonomy): Eukaryota > Viridiplantae > Streptophyta > Magnoliopsida > Malpighiales > Euphorbiaceae > Garcia > Garcia nutans. The sequence continues at coordinate 52,703,310 of CANTUV010000011.1, forward strand.
GAAAATTACTTCCACGAAATAACAAATCTATCAAAAAAAAATATTATTCAGAGATTAGTTTATACCTTCAATTGTGTGAGTTCATGTTCCATTTTCCGATTTTTATCAAGCAGAAGAGATTCCATTTTGCTCATCTCTTCCCCAATAGTAGCTGCTTCCCAATCTTCAGCCTCGATTGAATTGTAGCCCACTGCCTGCAACAAATTACAGCGATTGACACCATTACCAAAGATGCACAAAACATTCCAAAGTGCAAGACATGCAAAATGTTGAGAAAAAAATGTCAATGAAAGCAAACAAGATACATTCTAAAACACACACACACAAAAAAAAAATGGATAACAATCACAATGTCGGAATTTTTCCAAGTACACTAGTCAACTATAATACTAGCAGCGAAAAATCTAAATAAAGAGACAGGAAACTAAAACCAGATGAAGAAGAAAGGATCATTGCCAGTCTAACCTTTTGAGCCAAGAAAGTTAAAGTTTTATATTATTTGACACAATATTAAATATCTGAAATGCAGACCTGACTACATGATCTAGAGACTGTTAAAACTTAAAAGCCTGAAAAGTCAAATTCTAACGCTCACGGGAAGTCCGATCCCATGGAAAATAACATGAAGAGAAGATCTACTATAGACATAAAATTCATTATTCTAAGATGCAACAGTAGCAACCGAACTAATAGAGGATACATATCATTTCTTTTTTCATTTCTTTTTTCACTTTTTAGATCAACAAACAAACAACAGAACCACCTGAACTTCCAAGAACACCCGATTAAACATCATAAAGTTAAAGACCTGAATTTAGTGATAGGAGCTCTTGAATCGTCACACAATGTAAATAATGATGACATTACCTGCAGAATTTTCACTTTTTTACGCAAATCATCAACTAATTTTGCAGTTGGTCTTGCATGAAGCTCTTTCTTCATCTCCTCAAGAGCAAGTTCCTGGATACAGAAAAAGAGAAATATAAGAGATTAACAATAAAAAAAAAGGTATGATCAAATTATAATGTTGGTCATACATCACAGATAACTAATGAATCAATACATGTCTGTTCCTGTTGATTTTCCAATAATCCTCGGTCACATATAGTTTTACACCACTCAATCTTCTTCAAAATGTTGCAAGTCTCCATTTCTGCACCTATATAATTTCAGTGTACCTAGACCTCAAAGTGATGGCTAAAATGATTGAGAGGGCAACTTTTAATCTTATAAGAACTTCATTCTACATTGTATTAGACAATTGATAGCTATTCACAAACCAGAAGCTAGAAACTAGACACTAGCTAACAGCAACAAAGAGACATCTTATGGTACAACTGGTATGCCTCATTCTTATAAGCATTATAAAGGAAAAAAAAATATTGCAAATGGAATATGTATAGAAATGATTAGAAAAAGACTATGACGATAAAGTTCCATACCTTCTCATTGAGTATCGTGTTCAACTTTTTGATCTCATTAATGTGCTGTTCTCTCTCATCCGCCAAGGTAATTTCAATATTGTGGAGTTCCATGTTAAGTTCAGATATAATCTTTTCTTTGGTACTCAATGAATTCTCAAGGATGCTATTTGAATCGACACTGTCACTGCTACCAGAACATGCACAATGGTCTCAAAACAATAACATAATACTACTGGCATACTGAATACAGTTAATATGCATATCAAACCAGAATATCAGATCTTTAATTATGATAGTAAATTAGATAGCAACAAGAGTTAAAAAAAAGTGATTGAGCACCTCACCTTTTCTTATTTCCAGTCTCTTCATTTGCCAATTGTAATTGAGAACGGAGGAGGCCCTGCAGATATGCATTTAAAATTTGGAGCATTAAACGGAAATGAACCGGTCTTTGTTGCTTTTGCAAGGAAAACGGAAACATGATTAAATTTTACAAAGAGATGAACAAATAAAATATCCTTTCACTGTTTTTCCTGGCTTTAAATTGTAGACAAATCACTCCTAATCTAGGTTTTAGATTATCCTGCAACTAACATCGACATTTAACAAACCAGATTGCAATGAAACAATATCCCAAAGACAGTGGATTATGGCAGGGAAATACTAATAAATCTTCTATAAGCAAAAAGTAGAGAATGAGTGACTGCTCAGTCTCATCAAGTAAAAATATTTGCAGATATCAGACGTAACATTGAATGTTGTATACAACGAAATTTTTCATGATGAAAGAAGAAACAATGAAAGCAAATATCACAAGCTAAAATCTTATTTAAAGTTCTCCTCTTATGTTTACCCCATGATACACAGAAAAAAGGTTAAAGGAACACTTTGGTTAATGCCAATTAAAATTCAATCAATTGCCCAATGCTGATAAATTTGTTTGACTGATAAAAAAAACCTCTGCTCATATTTAAAGCAGGATATAGACACTGTACATTTAAGAAAAATAATCCTTGTATATAGAGCTTTATGCACTTGGTGGAAGCCTAACTAGATTCCAAAATAATCTATAAAATCTACAAACTTAATTGATTCCAATATTCCACTCAACTCAACTCAACTTATTCTTAATATCAAAATTAATTAGGATCCGTTACATAGATTCTTTGTTTCCACTCTAAACGATTTTGAGCAACGCCTCCTCCTGATGATTTTTCCTCTGATTTCACATGCACAATAAAAAATGAAAGACTACATTTTTCCAAGCATATTTAGTTGTTGACAGAAGTGCAAGCAGCTAAAGTAAAAGTGATTCTTACACCATATCAAGAGGATGTCTTGACATAAAAATGCAAAAAAAATAAGATGAGGAGGAAGCAGCAACATGGATGTAACTTCTAAAAAGAAGGAAAAATCATTGAGGGATTTGAGACAAGTAGGATTAACCAAATGTGAAACAGACCTTCTCTCTCTCAAGACTAAGAAGCCGTGTTTGAGCTCTTTCCACTTCATCCATCAGAAGATTGACCTCTGATTGCTTTGCTGCCCTTTCTTCCTCTGATATTTAATATAGCAAGATGGAAAAAAAAGCATAAGAAAAATGGGAGCATAGATTAAAAATGAAAAGTTATTATTCCTAAAAAAAGTAATATAATCTTAAATAAGAGTTTCTTGCAAAAACAACATTATCGATGTGATCAATTTAGGTAACACGATTATGTCATGATATAGAGACTAAGAAGTGTATATCACCAGATTGAGCACGGACTTCAAACAACTGGCTTTGTGCAAGTTCATGCAATTTTTGCATGTTGGCAACACTTTCTTCAGCATGTCGTAATTGATCTTGCAAAGATTGCTCCCTGATGATAAAAGTCAGAACCCAGGATTTCTGTTAAGTGCAAGCGCAGTAAATGAAAGGTTCACAACACATAGATACACAAAAATAACCTATTTTGTAGAGCACTTTCTCTTGATCTTCAAGCATATACCTTTCTTTCAAAACTTCTAGCATTTTCTGGTTCTCTTCAGCCAAACTACGCTGCTTCATTTCCACTATTTCCTTCACCTTTTCCTCCATCTGAAATGAAAATCAGAAAGTACCTAATGACCATTCTCATCATCCAAATGTAAACCAAAGGCCTTTATTATTATAGCTCACATGCACGTTGCAATCAAATTGCCAAGGCTAAGAATGTGCCAACTAATTTCAACTATAGATATTTGTCAACAGTGTCAATCATTAATCAAAAAGTGAAACATTGACGCCTTGAACTCAAGAGACATCACATCATGAGATACCTTGATATGCACCCCCAATCTCCTCCTGCCCTTCCCCCCCACCCCCCAATATAATTATAATATTGCAGCTCTGCTGCAGCACAACTCTAAGATCTACAGAAGCCTAAGTAACTGTGACACGGACAGCTATAGCATGACAATCATAAAATTTCATTTCTCATCGGTACTGTTCTGCCCACAGCTTACCTGTTGCTCTAACTGACGATTACGCTCCTCAAGCCTTCTTATTGTTGCCTGTTGATTCTTTAAGTGAGTTGCTTCTGTCCTGAACTCCTCAAGCTCAAGTTTCATCTTTCGGCTCTCAGATTCTAATTCTGACAATTTTAAATCTTGCTCCTGAATAGAAGAAAAGCATGTGTAGGAGGTTAGATCAATACTGATGCTTAAAAAGTATGACAGGATCAAGTCCAGACATTTAAGATTTAAATAAACAATATATGCCACAAACCAGGGGAGGTGGGGATATACATTGTATGCTTCTTTTAATCAAATGTGTAGAATTCAGAATTCAGGAGCATTGTAATCCAATAAATTACCAGTGGACCAGGCTGGTACTTACAGCAATTGAAGCTAGAGCTGGATAAGGATCTGGAGCCTCATAAAGCTTCTGATATATATTCAGAAAAGCATTTTCTCCAAATTTTGCTCTCTTGGTAAGATTATCAACTTCTTCTTGGTAGCCCTTAAGTAAAGAATTAAACAAGCTTAACTTTTCCTCTGGTGAAGCCTTTTTGAAATCTGTTAATAGAACAATTTTTTAAAACAAGATGCAAGTTCTAAGCAGATAGGCTTTAAAGAACAGAAGGGAAGAAAATGCCCAAGCCTTATCCAGCTAATTCATTCAAAACAAATGAAAAAAAAAGTTACATTTGATAAAGTAAATCTCAACATATGACTACATTTCTCTTCCTGCTTTCCTCATTAACTTTCTACTTCTCAATCAATCCTCAAACTTTCTACTTCTCAATCAATCCTCAGAATGTTTGCTTTACTTTTAGTATAAAATATTAATACCTCTAGTGCTTTCTGCAAGCTTCCGACGGTTTTTCAGACTATTTTCCTGATTTTCAGCTATCCTGAGTCCTTGTTCATCCAACACACTTTTCTCCTCCTCCAAATCAAACTCTGCAAAATTATAAAAAGAAGAAAAATAAGTAAATACTATTAATCAGTCAATCAATGCACAAATTGCCTAATTACACAACTACTACTCTATGAACAAAATTCATTTAATGCAGAATTAAAATGCGAAAAATTCAAAAAGCAAAATTGATAATTGTTACAAAAAGAATAACGAAATCTGATTTAACTTGAACTAAAACTAGAGACACTGAGCAATTAAATTACCTTTCCAGAAATGGGAGACGACTGAAATGGGAGAAGAGGTCGGGAGGTTGTCGGATCCTCCTTGCGGAGCCTCCATTTTCTGGCGAATTTGGATCTCCCTGCTTGTTTGCTTGCTTGCTTTAAGCCTTTAACTGCAATTGAAGGATCAAAGATAGATCTGACAGTGGATTTTTGGAATTTTTGAGTTATATAGATTTATTTATGATTCATATCTCTGATTATTTTGGTAACATTTCAATTCTGCGATTTTCAACTTTATAATTCATCGACAAAAATGAAATAAATAAATAAATGGTTTTATTGAGTTTAGATATTGCTTGGGCTTAAAAGTGGATTGGGCCCAACCCAAAGCTGAAGGAATCCGTTTATGAAATTTATAGGGAAATTTACAAAAATAACTGAAATTTTTTTAAAAATTTACAAAATAAATAAAAAATTTAGAAAAATACTGTACAAAACAAACAAATTATAAAAATATGATATATTTTTAGTAGAAATTGCGTGTATGTGAGTAGATTTTTACTATATGCCATAAAAATGCAAAAAAAGAATTCAAAACAAAATATTTTTGTAAACTCAAAGAAAGATACTAATAATGAATTTTTGAAGAAAAAAATATTATTTCATATAATTTCTTCAACTACATGATATATAAACAAAACATTTAACATATACATGAAGTATATATAATATATAAAATATTATATGTTTTGAAATTTTAAAATGCAGCAATTACATACAACATAATATATTTTTATTGCTTCTTTGAATTATGCTTAGTAAAACACAGTAATGAGAAAAAGGGAGATGATAATATATAGGCATTCAAGTGATTGAAGGGTCTATCCAATTTGAAAATGTAATTACCTGTATTTTTATCAAGATTTTTTTTCTCAAAAAGAGGTTAAATTGAAAATTTTAGCTTTTTTAGTTTGTAAATAGATATTTAATGGGAAAAAAAAGTGACGAAATAATTAATTTTTTAAATTAAAAAGTGTATGTTGAACAATTAGAAGACCTTATCATAAATAAAATAAAAATAAAAATAAAGTATTTAGCGAATAATTTATTAAACAATCGATTAGGGAATACTCTTACGGTATTTAAGTTTATACATAAATAATCTATTATTTACTATAAATAGTATATGAGTGATGTCTCTGAGTTCAAAGTGGTCATATTTAAAGAGCTTAGGAGTGTTTTATCCTCTTAATGAGTCTATTTAGTAAGAATTTAAATTAACTTATAATTTCTGAATTGTAAAATAATGAACAGCGAGAAAAAAAATTTAAAATGATCAAATGTGAACTTATAACACATTTTCTTAGCTTGGAATTGAAGTCAAAGTAATATCATGAAGAGATTTATATATCTCAGAAGAAGTATGCAAAGGGAGTTCTATAGAAATTTAATAAGATGGATTTATGTAATCCAGTAAATATTCCTGTGGCAAAGAAATTCATCTAACTTTAATTATAAAAGCCTTATTGCAAGTTTAAAGCTTCTAAATATCATATAATTAAAAATTAAAAATTGAATATTACTTTTGGAGTAAGGCTTGTTAGTAAATATATGGAAAGATTTTCTGTTTTCCTTTTTCAATTTTCTAATTTTTCATTTTTCAAATTAAAACTCAAAAAATGAAAAAATATTCATTTATAATTCTTTATTTTCTATTTTTATTTTGTAATATATTTTATCAGATTTTTTTTATTATATAACTTTATTATACTAACAAATACTAATTTATTTGATATAAATATAAAGATAATTTTGTAATATAATTACTGGATTTTTTTTATTTGAAGGCAGATTTTAAATATAATTTTTTTTAAAAAATGAAATTATTTAGCAATATTTAAATATCATAAAAAAAATTAGATATGAAAAGATATTATTAAAAACAACTGAAAGATAATAGTATAAAATAATTGTATGACGTACATTTTATTTTTCATTTATAAAACAATTACAAGCAGTTTTCTAAATTTCAACTATTAACAAATAAATATAAAAAATTAATTTTTAATTTTCAAATGAAAAATATATCTAACTAAATGATAAATTTTTTTTTCTTTTTTTTTCCTAAAAAAATTCTGTAAAACTAAAGTTATGTTTCTACCACTAAAAGAATCTCACTGGAATGTTGCTAAGAGAATTCTAAGGCACATATATAAAATGTATTTCTAAAATCTACTTATGTGTGATTGAAGAGGTGTCGACTGAGATGATCGATGAGAGGAAAAATACAATAAGACATGCTTCTATCTTATTATTAGTTCAACAATATTTATATGTGCACTTGGAAGAATCAAATAGTGGTTGCATTATATATCAAACTGTGATTTAGTAGAATATATGCAGCTAGCAACTTCATATAAATTGCTGCTGCTCGTGAAGCAATATCGCTAATTAAAAAATCCTATGTAAGAATTATGTTTCTCATATATAAAAGGTATCTATTGTGATGTTCGTTGATAACAAATCAGCACTAAAACTTGCCAAAAATTAGGACTGCACGAGCGGGATTTGGCTCTTGCTCATATTTGGACTAGAAAAATAAGACTTGAAGTCTGACTCTAGCCCACGTAGCTCAATCTACTTAAGCCCCTCGGGCTAGGTATTCGGCGGTCTAAACTATTATATATATATTTTTAATTATTATTATTATAAATTTATTGAATTCTTCTATATTTTATATTTTTTTAAATTATTAATACTATAATTTTTATTGTATACGTAATTATATATAAAAATCAATATTATTTATAAATATTAATATAATTAATTAAAATTAATTAATTTTATTTTTTTAAATACTTTGAGCCGGTCCAAAATATTTATCTTCGGGCTCAAAGTCCAATCCAAGGTGATATCAGTCAAATCCAAAGTCCAGCCCCATTTTTTTGAACCCTATCCAATCTAACTGGAGCGGGACAACCGAGCGGGATGAACCACATGCATAGCCCCACCAAAAATCCACTTGCAATTTGAGAACAGTAAACATAGTGATGCTATTATATATATATATATATATATATGCATGTAATAATTTTCGTACGAATCAAGAAAAGCAATTTATTAGAGTATTGTAATACGATAGAGCTAGTCGCAGATAAATTCAAAGAGCTTATAAGACGGATACTTGGAATGAAAATTATTACTATTCAAGTTTGAAGAGGGAATTAAATATAATTATTAAGTTAGTAATAATTAATAGCACAATTTGAGAAGGGTGAATGGCCAGTTAGTTTGACCTAACTATAATAGGGAAGTTAAAAACTTGAAATTAATTTATAGAGAAATTTAGAATCAAATAGGTTCAAATTCTTAAAAGTTCATCATAGACATATCTAAAATATTTATACTCTCTCCCTTTCATTTTAAGTGTCATATAAGAACAGTACACACAGACCAAAAACATAATTAGTCATTATAAATTTTATAAAAATTTTATCATAATTTATCTAAATATTTTTTTATATTTTTTAATATTTATTCTCTTTTATTAATTAATAGGAGATAATATTAAAAATTTTTAATTAATACTTCATTAAATTTCTAAAAGCAACATTTACAGTGAAATAAAAAAAAATTTCTTACACACTTACAATAAAACGAAAGGAGTATAAGAATTAGGTCATGGGCAAAAATATATACTTTTTTATACATGTAAAATTATAATCAACATCTCAATTTTAGTAAGATGACTTCGTAAATGTTCGAATTTTTGCATATATTTTATTTAAAAACATTTCTAATAAAATATTTTTTATTATCTTTTAGTTTTTAAATTTTAAAAAAATAAATATAATTATTTTATTAATATTTAAAATATAAATTTAATTTTCACCTCAAAGTTATAACTCTAAATTCATTTGTAGCAGGATCACCACGCAGTCATTCACTGCCTCCACCTTTGTTCGTTTCCTCAACATTGGCTTTCAAACCATATAAATAAATGTAGAGTTCCATCCTTATGATATTTTGATTAATGTTGATTGCTGCGATTTTTTTTAAAGAAGGATTGATTGTTTATTGTGAGGCTAATCCATGAGCTTATTATCTTATATTAAATTGACATGACTTTCCTTTTAACCTAGCTTAAAAAAAATTGAGACATGACTTTTCTTTTAACCTAGCTTATTGTTTGAAAGGATCATTTGGGATCAAAAAAAAAAAATTTATTTGTCAAAGGGATAAAATAGCATTAGATTTTGATGAATGAGTTTTATTTGATTATATATTTTTCTATGTAAAAAAAACTAATTAATAAATTTCTCCATAATAAAGATTTGGCGATGTTTGTAAGAAGTATTTAGCGACATTTTTAACCATTGCTAATACTGCTTCTTACAGTTTCAAGACCGCTGCTAATAAAGGCTTCGTCACCTGGTTATTTTGCATTTGTAGATATGGTACTTTAGCTAAACCCAAGCAAAAACATAATGCAGAAAGACAAGATGGAAATTAGGAATGAGTATTCAACCCGCCAGCTCATTCACCTGTCCGCCAACCGCCCAACCCACCTGATTTAGATGATTAAACTGCTTAAAAATAGTTTGGGTTAGGTTAAGATTCTTCAAATCACTTTTGCTGGTGATTTGGTTTGAGTTCAAAATTTTTTAATTCGAAATTGTCCAAACAGCCCGCTATGTATATATATATATATTTTATATAAATATATATAAATATAAAGTGCAACTATTGTATTTATTACTCATAAGTTTATTTGTTGATTTCTAAAAATTCAAGTTGTATTTAAATAGTTTATTTTTTTTATTATATGTTGTGAGGTTATATTTTAAGATTACATTTTAATTGTTATTTGTGATATTTGATAAATTAGTGTTCTTCTAACGTGTAATATTCAATTATTGTGATAATTTTAAATCCACTCAAACCGTCCAAACTGTCCCACTCAAAATAATTTAGTTTAGTTTGATTTATTTTTCTTGATGGTTTGATTTAAATTAATACTCTTTCAAACCGTTCAAATTGGTTTGTTTTAAAAATATGTCAAAAAATCGCCCAATGATTTTCCCTAATGAAAACTTTATAGATTTTTTCCCTAAATCTAAACACATTAACTTTGTAGAAAATCATTGAAATATAAACTTTAAACACAAAAAACTAGAAGAAAACAATAACTTATTGAATATACAAAAGAATTTACTGACACAAATTATGAATAAAAAGAATAGAAATATTGCTGAATCGTAAATTAGAGAAAATTGCAAATCGGAGAGAGAGATGAAATATAATTAAGATCCCAAATCCTAAGTTGTTAACTGATGAGTGCTTTCCGGTGCCAGAGATTCCTTTAGTGGATGGCTAATAAGATCAAACGATATGAAAAATAAAGAACTATAGCTAATTGAGAGTGAGAGAAAATAAAAAAGAAGACATCATCGATTGTTTAAGGTGCGTTTAAGGGGCTAATAAGGTAGATGGCACATATAGTTAAAGCTATATCTTTTTATCTAAGTTTGCGACAGTTGCCACAAATAACAAATTAAATTGATTAAATTATTTTATAATTTACGACGGCTAAAATTGTTATAGAAAAAATAAATGGCCGCTAAATACACTTTTTCAATCTCTGCAATAATAATAAAATTACAGCGACAATTTTTACTAGCTGCTGTAAAAAAATTATCGCTAAATACCTATTTTTTTGGGTAGTGATGTTTAATTATACAACACCTATCATGATGTTAGAAAAAATTACCAACACTATCATAAAAATCTTTATATTTTTTTTAAATAATAGCAAAAGTCAGGCAACATAAGTAAAATACTCATCTAAAATCACCAAATGCATTTTAAAATGTTTAGGTAAAGAAGGATTAGTTGTTTATTGTGAGGCTAAATCCATAATTAACTAATCATCTTATATTTAATTGAGACATGACTTTTTCTTTAGCCTTATTGTTTGATAGGATGCCTTGGGATCATATTCTTTCTTTTTTATTTGTCAAAGGGATATAAAATAGCTTTGGATTATTGGTAGATAATTTTTATTTGTATATATGTTTTTCTGTGAAAAAAAAAAAGCAAAACTAATTAATAAATTTCTCCAATTTTGTTTAATTATACAACGCCTGTCATGAGATTAAAAAAAAATTACTTACACTATCATAAAAAAAATATAGTAAAACTAAGTAAAATAACAATTCACCAAAAATCACCAAACACATTTTAAAATGTTAATTGATACATCATTGACCTGGTTTTACATGAAAGAAGTAAGAAACCAAAGCAACTTAAATTTATTAAGAAAGAATACACATATCATTATTAACAGAAAAATATTAAGTGTATTATATATATTAAAGAAAAGAAAATGGAAATCAACTGGACAACTATAAATCAATCTAATTAGTTCTAATCTGTCTTTGTTTAAAGAGAAGTGGGATAACTTTAGCACTATAAAAATTGACTGAGACAACATTTTGACTTTTGGCTTTAATATAAGGATGGGGAGATATTATAAATCAATTTTTATGAATTATATTAAATTTATTTTATTAATTATTTAAAAGTAAATTATTTATGCATTACCAAGTTTTTTTTTCTTTGTAAAAGAGACTTGAGATTTGAGTTTATATTATTATTAAATAAGGAGCGGACACATTAAGGGACGACCCCTACTGAAATAAAATATATATCTATATAATTACTCTTTATAAATAAAACTTACTTTTAATTCAATTAATATGACTTTCATCATTAAAAATATGCTGTGATTTTTTTCTCTCTTCTATATATTTTCTAATTCAATTTTTTTTATACAAAACATAATTGCAAATTTTTTCTTCTTAGTCAATTCTTTCATCTTTTATGTCTATCTTGCTTGGCGTGATTTCAAAGAGATATACAAGCTCTATTTGTATAGGTTTCTCAATTTTATTTTATTTTATTTTTTATTTCAAAATCTATAACTATCATTAAATTTATTATTTCTTTTTGTTATATATATAGGCATAATTACATATGTAGAATTACAATTGCAATATTATTCATGAATTTATTATATGTTGATTATATTGGAGATGAAAATTTTTAAGATTTCAATTTTTTTAAATATTTTTTCATTAATTTATATCATTAGTGGGTGAAGCTTAAATATACTAATAAGGGTTAAAATTTATTATTTTTTAATGAAGAAGTATTTTATAAGCATTATGTTTAATAAAAATTTTAAGAATACAGATTTAACATAAATAAGCCCCATTAAATTTAAGTTCTGCATCTGCCACAGGATTAAATTAATTAATCAAATATTCAAGATAAAAAGTATATGTTGGGAAAATCGCTATTTTCCCGCCCCTCGGACCGTCTTTAAACATGAATAAATTAGAAAATAAAATAACAATTGAGAAATTAAAGAGAATAAAACACAATGATTTAACGTGGAAAACTCCCGAATGGAGAAAAACCACGGTCGTTGTCTAACGACAACCAAGAAAAATATTCACTATGCGGCAAATTGTTACAACCACAAATTACAAAATATTTTTCTAACCGACACCCACAAAACAACCCCCAAATATTTATACTCCAAGGAACTCCAAGAGATTGATTCTCTAATTCCTAATATAAACTATTTGGTATTTAACCTATAGCTCTCCTTAAGCTATATTTTGTGTTTGCTTGGTGTATTTACAAATGGAGAGAATGAGCCTATTTATAGGCTTCAAATGCAAATAAATTGTCAAACTAAATTAGGTGAAAATTAGGCTAAATTAGGCACCTCCCATTTTCACCTCACATTTTTGACAATTTCTTCATTGTTAGGCACCTTGCATTTTTGACTTTCTTTATTTTTATTTTTCAATTTTGGTGTGCTACCACCAACAATCTCCACCTTGAAAAATAAAAACACAACATTGTCTGTTACCGACAATTATAATTCTTAACGTCAAGAATTAACATACTCCACCATAAAAGAGTATCGACACTTGGAATTATTTCGCCAACTCCAAAAATTTTTCATCGGCCATGTCGGATCCCGCTAATAGTTTATGGTGCAACCCTCCTGTTGACTTTCCGAGAGTTCATTAGCCATCGACATAATTTTTCCACCACGCACCTTGCATCAACTGTCAACCAATGCAGCGCGCATTTCCGTGGACCAGCTACCAATAATCAGTCCTCTTCCATGGCATCTCAACGGGTAGCAATCATGCCATGAGGACACACTTCTCTCAACTACAGAGACAACTCATCATCTCCTTCGCCACAGGAGATCACATTGGCAGCAACAACGTTAGAGCTTCTAGCCGAATCAGCTCCACCGTTCGGGCAATCCTTCCTCACGTGTCCAGTTTGACCACACCCCCAGCAGACAACCTTCCTCTTTCCGAAATTTCTTCCGCTGACTGGTTTACCCTGCAAAACCTTATGTAGTCCAGACTGTATCAACACGTCTTTGACTTGCACTTGCCACAGTACAAAATTCATTCTCCCATCAAATTTCTCAATCTCGCATCTCATTGCCGACATGCTTACTTTGTGCTTAATAAAGGACCAGAAATAAATATTACACCAGGTAAATTCCCAGGTAAGAGGAGGAGTCACAAAGGTCTCACTTAAAATCCACTTGCCTTAGACTAAATTCGTGTCGTTTGACAGAATTTACCTCGACATGTAATTATTTATCTCACCACCAATACTCAAGCACACCAAAGCAAAACGGCTCCACCTTTTCCAAAGCTCCACCAGCTTAAAAACAAAAATAATTTTTAACAAAAATCTTTTCTGATGTGGAAGATCAGACCAAGCTGCAACCACAGAGCATACTAAGATTTTTGACAAAAAATTATAACACCTAAGCTCTGATACCACTTGTTGGGAAAATCGCTATTTTCCCGCCCCTCGGACCGTCTTTAAGCAGGAATAAATGAGAAAATAAAATAACAATTGAGAAATTAAAGAGAATAAAACACAATGATTTAACGTGAAAAACTCCCGAATGGAGAAAAACCACGGTCGTTGTCTAACGACAACCAAGAAAAATATTCACTATGCGGCAAATTGTTACAACCACAAATTACAAAATATTTTTCTAACCGACACCCACAAAACAACCCCCAAATATTTATACTCCAAGGAACTCCAAGAGATTGATTCTCTAATTCCTAATATAAACTATTTGGTATTTAACCTATAGCTCTCCTTAAGCTATATTTTGTGTTTGCTTGGTGTATTTACAAATGGAGAGAATGAGCCTATTTATAGGCTTCAAATGCAAATAAATTGTCAAACTAAATTAGGTGAAAATTAGGCTAAATTAGGCACCTCCCATTTTCACCTCACATTTTTGACAATTTCTTCATTGTTAGGCACCTTGCATTTTTGACTTTCTTTATTTTTATTTTTCAATTTTGGTGTGCTACCACCAACAGTATATACATCTCAAATTCCTAAGATACACACGAGATAAAAAGAGTTAGGCTATTTTAATACAAATACATAAAAATCTTTTTCTTTTAAGATTTATTTGATACATAACTAATTTGAGTATAAACTAATTAAATGATCAAATTCAAATTTAACAACCAAAAAAAAATCCAAAGTGATTCAATTATTTTAATTTCTTTAATTTAAGCTTAAAATTATTATTTTTAAAAAAATGTTAATTCAATTTACGTGTAAATTGTAATTCAAAACTATTCAATTTAAATCCGATTGAAAAAAAAACACTTCTAATGATTTGACTTCAAGCAATTCGACTTGATGTATTTGACATTTTTGCAATAACCCAATTTCATTTTGAATTTAATTTATTTCTAGGATTTTTATTTTAGTAAACATTAAGAATAAAATACTTAATTTTTAAACGTTAATAAGTACTCTTAAAACAAGTTGCATCAACTGTTTTTTTAAAAAAACAATACATAAAAATGCACACATAAAAATAGTAACTAAATATATCTCATAATAAAAATTATGATAATTTAATTATAATATATTAATAAATATATTTTTCAAATACATATACTCTTAACTTTAAAATTGCCAACTTAGTATCTTATTGGAATTGAAATTATTTAATTAATTATAGAGATTTATTTGGAGTAGAAAATGGAATAAGAAAGATCTCACTCTGAAAATAGAAATGAGAAACCTTTAGTTCTGGGCCCGATTAAGAATGTAGGGCGCACATGGGATGAGAAGTTGGAACCAATCATTAACCAAAACAACGCGTATTATATTTAGTCAAAGTAAACGCTTTTAAAAAAAATCCTCCATTATCATTCCACCCAATTGTAATTTATTATTATTATTATTATTATTTGGTTTTTGTCAAAGTAAACTGTCTCTCCAAGTCTGTTACAGTACCCGACGACGACGACTTTGTCGTTTGTATCTCTTTGCCATAAAATTGTCACTCTATTTAACACTAAATTAAACTACATATTAAAATAAATTTAAAAAAAATAAAGAAATTTTTTTATCCATTCCCCACCTTATTGATATGAGTATGAAACATCAAATTAAATCATAATAAAAGATTTATAATAATAAAATATAATGTAATAGCCACTAAAAAGAAATTGTAAATATTGTTTAGCTTCTAAACATGTTTAATCTTGTAAATGTTTTTTTTTGTGAATTACCTTTTTAAAATTAAACTGAATAAGACTATAAAAATAATAATTTTTTTTTTGAATTTTAACGTATCTATATATGTAGAATTTTAATTCAAATCTTTATTAAATTAGAATATTCCTTATCAACTAATTTATGTCCTCCCTTAACCACTTTTTTATTTATTAATTAGTAGGAAATATGCTATAAGTGGCCGAAGGACCATAAATAAACAAAATTTCTTGGTGCAAGTTGCAAAGATTAGCGAACGTATCAGCTTAGTAGTGGCTTGACATGCACATTCCCTTTATAAAAGCTTTGTTTCTAGTCTCTTTTATATGTATACTTTGTTTTATATGTACACTTTGTCATATATGTACACTTTGTCAACTATTATCACCACTCTTTCCTTCTTTATCATTATATAGGCTTTAATATAATTAGGATTATAATTAAACAAAAGAAAAAAGAAAAAAATGGGACGTCCTGAGGCAGATTCAACTTATCATCAACCTCAAGAATATGATCTCCAACCTCAAGAATACCAATATGAACCAACTACCACTAAATCTGATATTAATGAAATCAATCACTTTGATTCTTCCCAACCACCGCTAGACTACCAGCAGCAGCCACCACAACAACAGCCATTTTCTGAACAGTACCCACCACCAGTGCAACCATCCAAGACTGCGCTGAACAATCCGGCATACCCACCACAAAGCCCTCAAAAACCAGCACAATACCCACCTCAAAACCTGAATCAGCCTGCAGCTGCATATCCACCCCAGCCAGTACAGTTCCCACCTCCCAGCCCACAAGCCAACCCAACTTATCAAGGTGGCTTAAATCAGCCCGTCCCTACAAGTTATCTTCCTGGAACGCAAGGGTTTAGCACTCAAAATGCTTACCGAGCTCCTCAGCCACAGGCAGTGCCATTTCCTCCGCAGAATAATAATAGTAACAACAATATTGGTTATAATATGGCTTCGGCGCCGTATAAACCTGCAGTTCAACCACCTACGCAAGGGATTCCGGTGATGACACAGCAAGTTTACAATGAGGGTTGGAACACTGGATTATTTGATTGCATGGATGATCCAAATAATGGTGATAATTCATATTATTTATTACCCTTAATTATATTACTATCCATTAATTAATTCTTGTATTTTTTTTTTCGTCTAAAAGAAAATCAATTTGTAGTGGTGACTGACAAATGTTTTTTTTTAAACATTCCAGCAATCATAACAGCTTGCTTTCCATGCATCACATTTGGCCAAGTTGCAGAAATCATTGACAATGGCCAGACACGTAAGTGAATATACAATAATATTTAATTACTCCATATATTAAGAAATTAAAATATAAATATTATTTAATTTTGAATGTAATTTTATTAGTAATTTATAATAATAATTGAATATTTGAAAATCATTATTATGTGCAGCTTGTGCGACGAGTGGACTGTTGTATGGGGTGATAGCATTCTTCATAGGAATGCCATGTATACTGTCATGCGGTTATCGGACAAAGCTGAGGTCAAAATATGGACTGGTGGAGACGCCCGCACCTGATTGGATCACTCATTGCTTTTGTGAATGGTGTGCCCTTTGTCAAGAGTACAGAGAGCTTAGATCAAGAGGTCTTGATCCTGCCATCGGTATTAATTATTAGCTATAATCTAACCATTTTATTGTTAATTATCTGATTTTGTTTTTTTAATGTTTTGTGATTAATATTTGATTGTAGGATGGCGGGGAAATTTGTCGAACCAAAGCATGCAGAATCCTCAAGTTGCTATGACGCCTCCAATGAACCAAAAAATGGTGCCTTGATCCTTATTTATATATAAAATTACATAATTTAATCAAGTTTCGATTTATTTTATTTACTGTAATTTGGGTTGTTATCTAATTTTCAATTGCTTATGCATCCTGCAATAATTGATCCAACACTTATTGGAAACAGAATTGTGTAAATTTACGAATAATGTTTCTTTTCTTTTTTTTTCTGAAGAAAAAATGAATGTTTCTTTTCTTAATATGAGAAAATTTTTTGTTTTCCTTTTTCTTTCAATTTTCATTTGGAGGAAGAAGTTTAATATGTGAAATAGGGCCATTATTTTATGCATTGGAGTGTAAATCATGGACTGATCGAATAATTGTTCACGAATTATTAATTATATTTATTTATCAAATTTGTAGCTTTTTTTTCTTAAATATTTCAACATGCAATCTCATAATTTTGTGATAATTTACTTATATATCATTAACTTGAAGCAATAACTTGCATTTTAATAATATTAATTTCAATTCTGTGATTTTCAACCTTATAAGTCATCGACAAAAATGAAATAAATAAATAAAAGGTTTTATTGAGTTTTTATATAGATGAAATTACACTATATACTGTTGTTATTTTTTTTAACTTTTAACATTTATTTTTTTAAAGTTTATCCTTTTTTATATTTTATTTTTAAAAATTTACGGTATTTTCTTCTTACCACTTTCTTTTTTTTTATTATTATATGTTTCCTTTTTTTTTGTTCTTCATCTTATTCATCTTCTTTCTTCTCCTGTTGTATCTCCATTTTCTGCTTTATCAATTCCAACAATAGCGCAATGGAGAATTATCGTATATGATTTTTTTTTTGCTTTAATTCTAGTATTGCTGGGAACAAATCAAAAGAAAAAATAAATAAAACAGAGCCCACTTAATTTAATGCTGGTGCAGTCTGTTGTTCACTTTCTACCATTAACTGTATCTACATTTGGAGCCGATCTTGCAGACTCTAAACCATACATGTAAATATATGGGTTTATTCAATATTATTGCAAGCCAAATCTTCACTGTGACTGTAAATGCCACCGAAGGACAAGACCAATTAGTGAAATGTACGAGGAGGAGATATGAAGGATAAGGGTTCAAAGATTTATGTTTCATATAAGGGTTCAAAGATTTATGTCTACTCAACATTTAAAGCATATATATATATATGTATGTATGTATACAGTGGGTCAAAATTAATGCAGCTAATACCACAAATATTGTTTTGAAAAGCAATAAGAGATGAAAATTTCAAAGAAAATTATACTATTAAAGCTCTGGGAAAACGAGAAACAAGCTAGAAAAGTAAAAAAACCTATTGACTACTACTCCAAGAAAATAAACTAACCTATTGACTACTACTCCAAGCTCTGGGAGTACTTACTAATTAAACTAACCTCAAGAAAATATTGTTCTTTTCCTAGCTTTCTTTTTCTTTTTTAGTCTCTTTAAGCAAGAGAATCTTCAGAGCGAACCTTCAAATTCTACAAGTTCTAAGTTAATTAAACTCTAAATTAGTAGGTGACGAAATCTAAATATCATATAATTAACATTTATTAACATATTCTATGTTTATTTAATGCAGGATTATTAATAAAATAGTGATTATTAAAGGTATTTATGAATATATAAATTAAAAATGAAGAATATTGCTAAATTATATAAAATACAATAAAAATGCGTGTGGAAATAAATTTCACATGTTATCATTATAAGAAATATAATGAACTTAATTATAATAAGAAAGTCATTCAACCGAATAATTTATATTATTTTAATTTATAAAGTCTAATTTATTATAAGTTCAATATATATCTGAGATTATTTTGATTTGTTATTGTATACAAACCATTAGTTTGTCTAATGATATTTTTATTACAAATCAACTTATATGTATTATTATATGTAATATATATGAATATATAACATAATATATTAGTTTGTATATTAATATTTTTTTTTCATCTCAACATATATATATTGTTATATATAACATATATAAACATATAATACAATATATTAATTTGTATGTTGATTTTTTTTTCAATTTCAATTGATAAATATTGTTATATGTAATTTATATGAATATATAACAACGTATATCAATTGTAGATTGATATTTTTTTTATAAATCAACTAATAAATATTGTTATATATAACATATATAAATATATAACAACATATATTAGTTTTTTTTTGATATTTTATTGCAAATCAATTGATATATGTTGTTATATGTAACATATATAAATATATAATAATATATAACAGATGTATATTGATATATATATATATATATTACAAATTAACTAATATATATTATTTTATGTAGCACATTAAATAATATAAACTAAAAATAAAATTTAATCAAATAATATACCTAAATAAAAATTAAATAAAATAATTAATGTAAGTGAAATTAAAACAAAATCCTAATAAAAATTAAATTATAGAAATTAAAAAATACTAACATAAATTAAAATAAAATTACAATTTACCTAAAACCAAATAAAAATAATTAATTTAAAAAAGACTAAATATTCAAATAAGCCTCTAAAATATTATCACTATTTCATCTCATATTTTAATTTTTTTTAGATAAAATATGTCTTTTTCTATATAAATAGGCTAAATATACTCTCTTTTTTTATTGAAAAACGGATCATTTAGATTCTTATCATTAAAATATCGAGGTGTCACCATGAAATTCACTTTATATTTTTAAATATTAAAAATATTAAAAATATATTTTTAAATAATTAAAAACTAAAGAATATATTTTTTAAAAAATATTTATAAATAATAATTTTTTCAGATTATAAAAATAAATATTTTATACTGTATATATTATTTTAAAAATCAAGTTTGCAAATAATATTTCTTATTAATATTAATTTATGTATGATAAAAAATTATTTTCATAGGTTTTAATTAATAATCTAATATTCATTAAATTTTAATTTTTTTTATAAATTATTAAACATTAATAAGTAAAATATGATTTTTTTGCCCCAGCATAATAAAAAATATTTTTTATGATTTCTAAATACATTTAATTGTAAAAAAAACTTTTTCTTATTTGAAAAATCAAAATTTTAATATATATTAATTTTAATTTTTTTATTTTGTTTTATATTATTTAATTTTTATTTAATATTTATAAAACTATATTATTAATATTTTAATTATTTAAAAATATATATTTTAAATTTTTTTTATTATTTTAAAATATATATTTTAAAAATTTTAAATTATTTAAAAAAATATAAAGTGAAAAAAGTCGATCCTATATTGTTATCTCAACATTTTAACAACGGATTAACTTTCTCAATGATCATTTTTAATAGAAAAATGACATATTTAATCTAAAAAAAATTTAGGGGCTGAGATGAGACAATGATAATGCTTCAAAAGTTTATTTGAACCTTTAACCTAAAAAAACCCTCAAAAAGAAGCTAAAAAATACAAAAAAAAAACAAAAATTACAAAAAAAATACAACAACAACAACAACAACAACAACAACAACAACAATAATAATAATAATAATAATAATAATAATAAAAACAACCAAATATCACAAATCAATCCAAAAAATTACCTAACAAATAAATAACAAAAAAATTAAATAAATTAGAAAAAAATCTAAAAAAATTAAAATCAAATAACACAACAAATTATTAAAAAATAATCACATA
The DNA here is from genome assembly GCA_947685225.1 of Garcia nutans. Classification (NCBI taxonomy): domain Eukaryota; kingdom Viridiplantae; phylum Streptophyta; class Magnoliopsida; order Malpighiales; family Euphorbiaceae; genus Garcia; species Garcia nutans. Next base: position 52,724,504 of record CANTUV010000011.1, read on the forward strand.
AATAAAAAATATTAAAATAAATAGCATTAAATAATAATTATTTGGATGAAAAGTAAGAAAGAGAGCAAAAAATTACATTAAGAAGAAGAATAAAAATATTCTTGATGATCAAATAAAAATAAATAATAAATTAAATAATAAATCAAATAAAATATAAAATATAAAAATATAAAATATAAAAAATTATATATTATGTACATGTTAATTGAGAAGTTGTCTAGTAGTTGAAAAATAATGTTGCGGTCTTAAAAATAAATAGTATTATGAGAAAAGAAAATAATAGCATAATTATTTATATAAATATATATATATATTATCAATATCAAATAGAATATCATAATTCTATTTAAACTCTTTAAATATAAATCATTATTAAATACAATATCATAATTTTAATTGAATTATTCAAATAAATACTAAATAAATATTTATTATATAATAAATAATACATTTAATTTAAAATATTAAGAAAAAATAAAAGTAAAAATATAAAAAATATGATAAATTACTTACATATTAATTGGACAATAATATAATAGTTGAACAATAATATTATGGTCTTAAAGTTAAATAGTATTACGAGAGAATAGAATAATAAAGTAATAGGTATTATTTTTTGTATTTATATGTATATATATAACTAATTATTATCAATATCAAATAAAGTATCATAATTTTATTTAAATTATAAATAAATATTAAATAATATTTATTTTATAATAAATAGTAAATTTAATTTAAAAAATTAAGAAATTAGAACAATAAAAAATTAAGATAGCAAAACATGACACTATATACATAATCAATTGAACAACAGTATAATAGTTGTATAATAATATTGTAGTCTTAAAATTAAATAGTGTTTTAGAAGAAGAAAATAATAGTATAGTAGTTATGATTTTTTTGTATTTATATATATATCATAATATTATGTGAACTCTTTGAATATAAATTATTATCTAATATAATATCTTAATTTTATTTAGACTATCCAAATAAATATGAAATAAATATTTATTATATAATAAATAATAAATTTAATAGTTTCAAAAAATAATAAATTTAATTAAAAAAAATGAAGAAATTAGAACATTAAAAAAATAAAATAGCGGCACATAACATAATATTGTGTTAACATTAGCTGTTTTAATATAATATATAAAGATTTTATAATTAAATATTTTATTATCTTTTAGTTTTTAAATTTAAAAAAATGACAATTATTTAAAAATATGATTTTAATTTTCACCTCAAAATAATAGCTCTAATATTATTGGCTTCCCAACCATATTAATGTAGAGTTCCATCCTTATGAGATTTTTTTTTGTTAACTGGAAACACTTAATAAAATTGTCATCCATTTGGGGCCAGCCTGATTTATTAAGCAGGCTAAATTTGAAGATGGTCAGCTCAACACTCCACCGTCAAGGCTCCCATTTTAGTACGTGCATTACTGAAGTGGCTCCTCACAAAGTGCATGTAATACATTTTTGTTATTGAGGTATTGTTACGAATCTGAAATTTAAACTGGCGAACTCGTTTCAATAAGTCAAATGACTTACCAACCCTTCTAACCTGCAGCGGGTATCCTTAATTGAATAGTTAATGACTTGATCTTATGAAAGAAATAAGAAAGTAAAACTACTTAATTTTTATTAAGAAAGAACACACATGTCATTATCAATATAAAAATATCAAGTGTATTATATATTAACAAAAAGAAAAAAAATAGAAATCAACTGGTCTGCCATAATAAATCAATCTAATTAATTATACTGTCTTTATTTAAAGAAAAATGGGATAACTTAATTGGTACTATAAAAATTGACTGAGAAAAACTATTGACTTTTGACTTTAATTAAGGAGAGGGAGATATGATAAATCAATTTTTATTAATTATATTAAATTTATTTTATCAATTATTTAAAAAATAAATTATTTATATATTACCAAGTTTTTTTAAAACAAGATGCTTGAGATTTGAGTTTAGATCACGAGTAAAATTTAATTAATCAAATATTTTAGATAAAAAAAGTAAATATGCCTCAAATTATCGAGATAAACAAGAGATAAAATGAGTTAGGCTATTTTAATACAAACTATATTAAGGTCTCGCATGATGTTGTGGCTATTTTTGCTCAACATATATATTAATTTTAAAATTTATATAATTTTAAGTAAATAAAATAAAAATTAAATTATTAAGATTACAAAATTAAATCTAAATAGAATTTAAATAATAACAATTAAAAAATAAATCTAACAAAAAATTAAATAAACTTAACATAAATTAATTAATATAAATTAAAAAATAAAATCTAATCAAATAATAAATTAAAATTAAAATAAAATAAAATAATTAAATTAACCAAAATTAAAACAAAACTTTAACAAAAAAATAAATTATAGAAATTAAAAAATAACATAAATTAAAACAAAATTATAATTTTTTTCAAAATAGAGAAATATTAATTATAACCACTTTAAAAAATGATTGTTCAACAATCTCTTTTCTATTAGTTAAAATTTTTTATTACAATATATCTTCTAACAAATAAATTTATGATAAATATTTTTTTAATCAATATGAGAGAGAACAATCACTCTCTAAAATAGTTGTAATTAACATTCTTCTTCAAAATAAATAAAAATAATTCATTTAAAAAGCTCAAAAAAAATTGAAAATATAAAAAAAAAAATTCAATCCAAAATGCTACAAAGAATATACAAAAAAAAAAATTCATACAACAACCAACTAAAAAAAATTAACCCAAAAAATTACCTAATAAAGAAATAACAAAAAAAATTAAATAATATAATAAATTATTCAAAAAAAATCACATATACATAAATTATTAAAATAAAAATTATATTAAATAATAACCGAAGATAGGAAAAAGACAACAAAAAAAGCAAGAAATAATTATGAGAGGAAGAACAATAATATTATTGATTATAATTTTAAACATGATGATCAAATAAAAATAAATAAAAAATAATAGATTAAATAAAATATAGAAAAAATGATATATTACATATAATAATATAATAGTTGAACAATAATATTATGATTTTAAAGCTAAATAATGTTGTGAGAAAATAGGATAATAATATAGTAGTTATGACTTTTTTATATTTATATATATAGAAATAATTAATTATTATCAATATCAAATAAAAATATCATAATCTTTTTTAAATTTTACAAATATATACATATATATAATTATTATCAATATCAAATAAGATACCATAATTCTATTTAAACTTTTCAAATATAAACTATTATTAAATATAATATTTTAATTCTATTTGAACTCTTCAAATAAATATTAAATAATATTTATTATATAATAAATATAATATCATGATATCATAATTTTATTTGAACTTTTTAAATATAAATTATTATCAAATATAATATCTTAATTTTATTCAAACTCTTCAAATAAATATTAAATAATATTTATTATGTAATAAATATTAAATTTAATTTAAAATATCAAAAAATTAAAATAGTGATAAAATTAAAATAACAACACGTGATTTAATATTATGTTAACATTAACTATTTTAGTATATAATATATACATATATATAAAATCTTTTTCTTTTAAGATTTATTTGATATAGTGATAGAATTAGGAATTAGATGAGAGGAGATGATAAATCTTTTAAGTCAAAAAATTAAAAACGAATTTAAAGATATAATTAAACATTTAATATTATAATAAAATTTAAATTTTTATTATAAATTTTTATAAAAAAATTATCTATTAAAATTTTATATTATATATTAAATTTTAAAATTTTATCAAATTTTTATATATCTTTTTGTTTTAATTATTGAATTTATTATTTTATTTATAAAATTTTATAAAATTAAATTTTATAAAAATATTATTTTAAATAAAAATATTATTACAATCAATTTTAAAATTTAATATTAATCAAAATATTTAATAATAAAATCCTAAATCCAAAGTGATTCAATTATTTTAATTTCTTTAATTTAAGCTTAAAATTGTTATTTTTAAAAATATTAATTCAATTTACGTGTAATACAAAACTATTCAATTTAAATCCGATTGAAAGAAAAACATTTTAGCGATTTGACTTCAAGTAATTCGACTTGATGGATTTGACAATAACCAAATGCCATTTGACTTTAGTTAAATGATTTTAAGATTTTTTTAGTAAACATTAAGCATAATCACTTTATTTTCAGAATAAAATAATTAATTTTTAAACTTTAATAAACTCTCCTAAAATAAGTCGTTAACTTAAAATTGTTAACTTTTTTTAAGAAATAATATATAAAAATGCACATATATATATATAAAAAATAATAACTAAACATATTTTATAATAAAATTATAATAATTTTATTATAATAATTTAATAAATATAATTACTCGTAACTTAAATTGTCAACTTAATAGGATGTTTGAATTAAAATTATTTATTAATAATAGAGATCTATGAAGCACAAACATAAACATAAGATACGAATATAAAATAAGACGGATAAATTAATATGATAATTCTTAAAAAATAAAGATATAATATGGGTCTAATACATTTATATATATATACAAGATAAATATATATTTAAAATAAATATATATTAATATAATTATACACATATATACACATGCGCATATATATATTTTAAGTTATTAAAATATAATAAAATATGAATATATACTCAAAATAAATATATATTAATTAATTTATATATAAATATAATTATATTAAAAAAATTTACGATAAAAATATAAATTTTATAATTATATTTAATTATAATTATTTAACTAATAATTTATTAATATTATATAAATAAATTTTAAGTAAATATATATATTAAAATATATTTTTATCGTATTTTATATGTATACTAATTATATTTTTTTGTGTTTAAAAAATATAAAATAATAAATAATAAGATACATACAAAATAATATTCAATATACATCGGACACATATTAAAATAGGTGTCTATATTAATAGAATGTCAAACATGGACACCTCACTTGATTGAAATTTGGCCACTTCATAAAGATTGCTTAATTAGGGGGGAATAAAAAAGATCCCACTCAGAACATGGAAATGAGGAATCTTTGGCTCTACGCCCCGATTAAGAATGTAAGGCTCACATGGGATGGGAAGTTAGAACCAATCATTAATCAAAACAACGCGTATTAATTAATTACTACTCAATGTAAACGATTATATATATAAAAAAAGTTCTACATTATTAAAATAAATTAAAATATTAAAGACTTCTTTATATTCATTCCCCACCTTAATGATATGAGTATGAGACATGAAATTACTCATAATAAAAAAATTTATTTTTGTTTATTTTATAGAATCCTAATTTTAATTTAGACATATAATAATAAGATATAATGTAATAACCACTAAAAAGAAAACATAAATATTGTTTAGCTTCTAAATATGTTTAGCTCGGTTGCCATCCCTAGTTTAATCTTGTTAATGTCTTTGTTTTTTTTTTTTTAACAATTGTTAATGTCTTTGTTTATTGGTAGGAAATATGCTCTAAGTCGTTGATCATACATAAAAAAATTTCTTGGTGCAAGTTGCAAAATTTAGTGAACGTATTAGCATGGTAGTGGCTTGACCCATTCCCTTTATAAAAGCTTCGTTTCAAGTCTCTTTTATTTATGTTGGAAAAAATATTCACATAATAGAATAAAAGTCGGATGTTACCTTTGACGACATTTGCAGAATATGTGAACCATTATTTGTATCACGAGTTGTGAAGGGCAATCACTATAGTGGAAACATTCTTATTTTCTATAGTCTAAAAGCCTTCACAGAAAACACATAATGCTCTCACCGAACAAATAGAGAATGATTCCTTTAGGAGAGAAGAAGCCATTGTAAAAAACTACTTTGTTGTTCTTTGATCAAGATTACTGATAAAATCTCTATAGATAATAGTAAATTATTATCTGTATCTTATCATGAGTTCAACTCTTTTTTGAAATAATATATTTAACTAATTATCTTATTAGTTAATTAAATATATGATGGTCATGGGTCTATCTACTAGCCATGGGTGGACTCAACCCAATAAATTCAACATCTCACACTCGCATATGATGAGATATATCTTAAATGAGGCAAATTGTTTAAACATCTTGTATTGGGCTAATAGACTGTGAGACCGCATACTACAAGAGCTCTATAGAAGCTCATTTGCAGAAATCAATTTCGGAGTAGATAAAGTATGCTTTACCTCAGATCACTTATCACATTTCTAATATCTCTAACTTATCTCAAGATAATATTTCATCCACAGTTATATTAGATAACTAACATAATTGATCGACATGTGGATATAAAGAGAAAGTGAGTATCAACTGATCTTCCTTCTAATTCAGTTACCATGATTATGATTAAACTCATTTTTCTAGCAATGTTCCATTAGGTCGAATCATTTATAATTTTCTATTAATATTCTAAGATAGCAAACATCTAACCATATCTCAAGAACTAATCCAAAGTCATAAGAGTAACTTTGGAAATCAGAATTCTCAAGGGTCTCATATTGACAAAAGTTGAGATCATATGCTTTTGTTCACCCTGAGGTTGAAATTTCACACATGTGATACGAAATACATGTTATTGTGTTCTTCCCTTTCCCATGGGGTGCATGTCTATCAAAAATATAATTTTGATTTAAAACACCATTTAGATGACAATTTAGACACACTTAATGTCTAATTGGAATTTACATATCTACTTAGGTTTATTCAGAACCCATATCTAGTGACTTAGATAGAATTAGATATAATCACATGTAACTAATCCAAAAAGTAAATAACAAATCTCATTATATAAATGATATAACTATCTTGCTTCAAGTATGAGCTTATTATTGTATAAATAAAATGCATGAAAATGGTCTCATCTTCACTTGCTACATATATAAATAAAAGGAAATTAACTATGTGAGAAGGTTAATCTATATCCTATCTGACATGCTCTTATATTTCAATAACATTAAATGTACTAAACATTTAAATTCGTGTAAATATAAAATAAATACCAATTCAGTATTAATAAAAACAGTCAAGCGAACATAGTCTTAGAAAGATAAATAGTATAAATATATCAATATCTATTTAATTCAAGAGACCTTGTATGTCTAATGAATATATCTCTAGGAATTGGTTTGGTAAAGGGATCTACAACCATATCACGCGTAGAAAATGTATTTTATGTTCACTTTCTTATGTGTAACTATGTCTTTAACAAAAATAATTTTATGTTAATATGCTTCTAGCTTCTTTTCCTAAGTGTTGAACCTATTTATATTTGCTTGTTAACTCAATAGGAAGGCAAATACCGAGTCTTGCATATATCATTACATACAAATAGAATTTCAACAGTACTTGTATGAGGGATATTTTTTATATCCTCTAAAGTTATAAACCATAAGTTTTGACTCAAGCCTTTGCCTTTAGCAACTGGGGTATCTATGAGTTTATGATTACGCATATTGAATTGTTCAAGTACTTTCTAAATGTATGCCTCTTCATAAAGAAATAACAATTTTCTCATATGATCTTGAAGTCTTTACACCAAGAGTATATGCGACTCACCCATAGAGTATATGCGACTTTACCCATGTCTTTTATTTTAAAATTGGTTGATAACCACTCTTTAATGTGGTTTAGAAAAACCTTATTATTTTAAAAAACTATAATGTCATCAACATATAATAGTATTATGAAAAACTTTACTTTCAATCATTTGATATAAGATACAATAGTCCCCATCTATTATGGCAACATCATTTGATTTGATTCCATTATAAAAGCAAATGTGCCACTATTTTGAAGATTGTTTAAGGCCATAGATTAATGTTTCAACCTATAAATTTTGTTTTCTTAGCCTTAATTAATGAAGCGTACTAGTCATTCCATGTAGATTTCTTCATTTGATTCTCCATTAAGAAAATGCAGTTATATCACATCCCTTTGATGTAATTCAAGATCAAGGTTTGCCCCAATTGCTAAAATTAATCTTATATAACAAGAGAAAACATATCTTTATAGTCTGCTCCTTCTTATTTTGTGTATCCCTTTGCAACGAGAAGAGCCATGTATCTCTCGAAGCTGCCATCAGCTTTTGCTTGATTTTTGAGAATTTATTTGTTTTCAATGGTTTTGCATCCTTTCGAAAGATATGCTAATTCTTATAGTTGATTTGATTTCATAAAAACTAATTCTTCTTCCATTGCTTTTATTCACTTAATCCTCAGTAAGTCACGGAAGAGCATTTTAGATATTCTTTTACTCATCTTTGTATTGAGATAAAAACATGAAAAATGTCCTCATCTTTGTCTCAAATAAATAATCTTGAGAAGTAATCTCATCAAATTGTATTAATATATGTATTAAATTAAGATCTATATAGCTCCCACTAGAGTTAGGATTAGTACTTCCACTAAAGCTAAGTTAAGTAATCCCAATTGGATTAGGATCACTCTCATTCAGACCAGTTAGTGGAGGCTAACCCACCAAATTTCTCCCACTCAGATGAAGTAGTCTTTATGAACTTTAATCCAATGTTTCATATAAGGAGAGCTCTTGATTTAATTTGCTTTGCTTAAGAAATACAATCTCTAAGAATGTAACATCTTGTGATTCAACCTGAGTTGTTCTTCCACTATCTTGTTATAATAAAAAAATTTATATAATTAAGGAATTAAATAAAAATTAATAAAAAACTAAATAAAAATTAATTTTTTTTAAAATTTTTGGTTAACGGTTAACCGACTGAACCAAATCGGTTAACTGTTAACTGAATCAAAAACCAAATCAATCTAAATTTTTCGATCGAACCGAACTAAATTTAATGTGAGCTGTTAACCAAACCTAATATTCGGTCAGTTAATCGAAAAATGCCCACTCCCAGTTATCTTAGACTTTTATTTTCTTGAGGCTCGGCTTCTTTATCCTTGCCTTTGACTTGCTGTGCTCATATTTTCTGTTCGAACTCCATTTGAGCTGGTCTTGTCCTTATATACTAGATCATATGGTTGCACTAAGCAAATTGATTAGCCTCTAGCTCCATATGATGACAAGTATATGCAAAGCTCTTTGTTAACAAAAGTACTATGTTAGGTACACTCTCACAAGCTATGATGGATAACTACTTGGATCATTTGCTCTTAAGTCAAACACATAACCAACCTTATATAATCCACTAAACTTGTTTGACATCTTCGTTAGATATCTTTTTATTGAGTATTCTTGATGCTTCTTATAGGCATCAAACTCAGAAGTGAGATGAAAGTTTTATCAGAGAAATTTCACTAAATTTCTTTTTAAAAAATTTTTCACATGCCCTCGGCACGTCTTTAGCAACAAAATTCCTTTATTATGTCATCATCCATCACACTAAGCAATATGATGCAAACTTAAGAGTTTTTTCTCCTCTAAGCGATATGAGCCTTGTGGTTTCGCCTATGCTAGACCAAATTACCTTTAAGTAGGCTCTCTATGATATAGTTCAAGGGTTCAAACAAATCCTAGCACTTCCAATGCATAGTTATACTATGCAATTTTTGGACTCTATCCTGTACGAGGCTTTTGATTTTAGCTAGATGGTCAATTTAAATTAAAATACACTTTATGGTGAAGAGTAATACACACATTACCTCTAAGGAAAAGGAAAGAGTATAATTTTTTTTTTCAGACATTCTTAAAATTCTAAAGTCAAGGGACTAACTTTGAAAGGCTATTACTCTCTCTTTTTAATATCTATTTGAGCATATAATATACTAATTTGAAGCTTTGCACATGTATTTTAATATGGTATTAACAAATTGCATATTCAACAACAAAAATTACAGATATAATAGCTCAAAAATGTCATATTAATCATGCAAAAAATACATAGAATTAAATATGAAAAAAATTATTTTCATCGATTAAACTAATTTAATTGATTAAAAAACTGAAATACAAGCAGCATGACTTTAATACTATTAATGTTGGAAAAAATATTCACATAATAGAATAATGGTCGGATGTTACCTCTGATGACGCTCGTGAAAGATTTGAACCGTTGCTTGTATCACTAGTCATGAAAGGCAATCACTATTGAGTGATAAAAAACTATGTTATATTTTCTTGATCAAGATTACTGATAAAATCTTTATAGATAACAGTAAATTGTTATCTTTATTTTATCATGAGTTTAAATCTTTTTTGAATTTTTTTATATAAATTATCATTTTGGAGTCAAGCCGAGTAGAACCATAAGAGCATTAAAATTCTCCCTACTGAATTTTAATACAGCTGTATATTTAAAAAATCAAACTCGAGATATTTAGTTAAGTTAGAACAATCACTTATCAATTGATCTACATACTTGGTGGTTTAAACTAATAATATATTTAATTAATTATCTTATTAATTAATTAAATATTTGATGGATAATGGATCTATCCCCTAGATATGGACGGACCCAACCCGAGAAATCCAACAATTTGTATACTGTGTCAACGATGATCACACTCTCTTTCCTTCTTTATCTTAGGCTTTAATATAATTAGGATTAAATAAACAAAAGAAAACAAGAAAAATGGAACGTCCTGAAGCAGATTCAACTTATCATCAACCCCAAGAATATGATCTCCAACCTCAAGAATACCAATATGAACCAACTACCACTCCATCTGATACTCATGAAATCAATCACTTTGATTCTTTGTAACCAACGCAAGACTACCAGCAGCAGCCACAGCAACCACCACCATTTTCTCAACAGCACCCACAAGTGCAACCACCCCAGACTGCGCAGAACAATCCGGCATACCCACCCTCAAAAAGCCGCTCAATACCCACCTCAAAACCTGAATCAGGCTGCTGCATATTCACGCCAACTAGTACAGTTCCCACCTCCCAGGCGACAAGCCAACCCAACTTACCAAGGCGGCTTAAATCAGCCCATCCCACCTAGTTATGTTACTGGAACGCAAGGGTTTAGCACCCAAAATGCTTACCAAGCACCTCAGCCACAAGCAGTGCCATTTCCTCCACAGAATAATAATGATAATAACAATAATGGTTATAACAGGGCATCTTTGCTGCATAAACCTGCAGTTCAACCACCTACGCACGGTATTCCGGGGATGACACGGCAAGTTGATGATGAGGGTTGGAACACTGGATTATTTGATTGCATGGATGATCCAACGAATGGTAATTGATTATATTAATTACCCTCTTAATTATATTAATATCCATTAATTCTTGTATTATTTTCTGAAAGAAAATCAATCTGCAGTAGTGACAGATAAATTTTTTTTTTTAAACATTCCAGCAATCATAACAGCTTGCTTTCCATGCATCACATTTGGCCAAGTTGCAGAAATTATTGACAATGGCCAGACACGTAAGTGAATAGTATATAATAATATTTAATTATATTAAGAAATGAAAATATAAATATTATTTAATTTTGGATGCAATTTTATTAGTAATTTATAATAATTGAATATTTGAAAATAATTATTATGTGCAGCTTGCGCGACGAGTGGACTGTTGTATGGGTTGATAGCATTCTTCATACGAATGCCATGTATAATGTCATGCGGTTATCGGACAAAGCTGAGGTCAAAATATGGACTGGTGGAGACGCCCGCACCTGATTGGATCACTCATTGCTTTTGTGAATGGTGTGCCCTTTGTCAAGAGTACAGAGAGCTTAGATCAAGAGGCCTTGATCCTGCCATCGGTATTAATTATTAGCTATAATCTAACCATTTTATTGTTAATTATCTGATTTTGTTTTTTTAATGTTTTGCGATTAATATTTGATTGTAGGATGGCAGGGAAATTTGTCGAGCCAAAGCATGCAGAATCCTCAAGTTGCTATGACGCCTCCAACGAACCAAAAAATGGTGCCTTGATCCTTATTTATATATAAAATTACATAATTTAATCAAGTTTTGATTTATTTTATTTACTGTAATTTCGGTTTTCTGATTTTTAATTGCTGATGCATCCTGCAATAATTGATCCAACACTCATTGGAAACAGACTTGTGTAAACTTATGAATGTTTCTTTTCTTAATATGAAAGAGTTCTTTGTTTTCCCTTTTTCAATTTTCATTTGGAGGAAGAAGTTTAAAATGTGAAATAGGGGACCATTATTTTATGCATTGGAGTGTAAAACATCTGCTGAATAAATTTTTAAGAATTAATTGTATTTATTTATCAAATTTGCTGCTTTTTTTCTTGAATATTTCAACATAAAATCTCATAATTTTGTAAATAATTTACTTATATATCATTAAATTGAAGCTATAACTTGTATTTTAATAATATTAATTGCAGACTACATTTTAGCTGAGATATGATTTGTGAGCTTAGTAATTTTGGCCACAACATAAAATGTATACTTTAGAATATTATATGTAATTAAGCAAAAATATACTTAAAAATCAGACTTACTGATGGCAAATAAGCCACCAATATATGTTTTTGGGTAGGAGAAAAATCATTCCCCAGGTTCTTAAATTCAGGGTTAATTCTAATTAATTGGTATTAGTTTTTCTTAATAATTAAAATCGAGATATATTTTTCCCTATGAAATGATCTATTCTTTTTTATAAAGAAAAACTCTTTTATTTTTTATGAAAGATAAAAGTGATGAGAAATTTGTTAATGAATTAATAATGATGATTCAAAAATAACTTTAGTAAAACAGTGATTTTAAAACATGGGGTTGTTTAATTATGGAAAACAATTTCAGTTTTATAGAAAATTTTTTAAAGAAAAATAAAAAATATTATTTAATTAGAAAAATTTTGCATTTAGGAAATTAAAAAACAGTTTTATATATTTATTAGTTGATGGTTGAATTTTTAAAAATTATTTTTAGTTGTTTTTTAAATGGAAAACACACTTTTCAAAAATATAAAAGTTTGTTTCCTGCTTGGAACAGTTAGAGAATAAGAATTTGAAATTTTAAAAAATAAAAATATTATAACACAACAATACAAAAAATAATTACTCTAACTTTCATTATGATAATTGCTAAAATAACATAACAGTAAAAACTCGCTTCTATTTCCCTCAACTTTCCAAGCTTTTGTTATACTTTTTTTATTAAATGGTATTTTAAATGATAATAATAATAATAATAATAATAATAATAATAATAATAATAATAATAATAATAATCTTAAACTATATTTTTAGAAAATTATATTTATTATAATTAATTACATCTTAAGTAAATAGGTCAAAACTTTTTCTCGGATATGCCTATTTTTAAATTAATTTGTTTAATTTGATTTAAATTAATTATGGATTTTGACTGGTGTTAAGCAATCATTATAAAAAAAATTAATTTACAAATTATATGTTCGTATATATATATGTATAATTTGGTTACATTTGTTTGAATTATAATTCAACATATCGAATATACGTTGAATTATAATTATCGACTTCTTTGGTTACATTTGTTTTATATTTCATAAATAATTATATAATTTTATTACATATCGAAAATTATTTCCTATTATAAAATTAGAACATTAAAACCACATTTAACTTATCAATACTAAGAAAACAAAAACGTAATATTTTCTTATCAAAATGTAATTACCGATATATAATTAAAAAAATAATGTTCAATTTCAGAATAAACCATATAATTAAAAATTATCAAATAATGATAAAATATAATATAATTATTATATGCATATAATGACAAAATATAATATAATTATAATATGCATATAATAGTGTTACACCATAAATTAAATCTAATTTTGTTTCTCAAAGAAGCCTAGTTTCTGCCTAAAAAGGAGCAGACCATAATTAAGAAATATGATGTATTACCTTAAAAGATATCGTGGACAATATACATAACCATTTTATACCACCATATTAAAAGAAGGTAAGATGCAAATAAAAATTTTCGATTGCAAGTTAACCACATCTGTATACAAGAAGTTGGCTTTGATGCTACTTTAATTATAAAAATATATTTCAAAATCAAATCGCTTAAGACACAGACAATCAACCAGAACTTCACGTGTCTTCTCATGAATATAGTTTTATCAAATTCTCCAGGCCCTACAGACACTCTTTACCATGCTGAATTTTTTACAATTCCATATTCATGAAAAGAAAAAAAAAATACAAAACAGATCCCCGGGATGAATATTGAGTACACAACATTCTACAATGTTGAAATTAAGTGTGGACAAAATTCCATCCGACCGAATTTTCAGTTAATTAATCAAAAATTCGATTTGATTAACTAAATTTAAAATAATTCGATTGATTCGGTCAAAAAATTTATAAAAATTTAATTTTTAGTTCGGTTAAGGGTTAATTGATTTAATTAGATCAGTTAACCGCTAACCGAATTCTTTTTTTTAAAATTATTTAGTTATTATTTTTATTTAATTATATTATTTTTTTACTATAAATATAAAATTTTATTACAAAATAAAATTATTTTTTAATTTTTTAATAATTTAATTATATTAATTTTTTATTTTGAATAAAATTTTTATTATAAATTTTTTTAAAAAATTGATAAGGTTAATTAACTAAACTGAACGATTTAATTCGGTTAATTAACTGAATCAACCGAAATAAAAATTCTGCCTGTTCGATTAAAAATTTTTAAAAAATTAATTTAATTAACTGGTCAGTTCAATCGATTAATTAACCGAATTGACCGAAGCAAATTGGATTTACAGTGCTCACCATTTCCCGATAATTGACAGCCTATGATACGAAAGTCAAATGTTGATGGTTGCTTCCCATAATCTTAGAACTCCATTTCGACCACCACTGCATATCCTTTTCCTTTCCAGGTCAGAGGCTGCACACCTCACCTGAATGCCAAAAGCAAGGGCCATCAATAAACCAGCCAAACATGTCATTAAAATATCTGAAGTTCTCCATTTCCATATCACTGAAAAGTAAGTTGGTACTAAAACAGTAAAAAGAAAATTAGGACTTGAATTTCTAAAGACCTAGCTAACTCTTATACTCGAGTATTAAAAAATAAAATTACAACAGTAAATATAAGTAACATAACTAAGTTAACCAGCTATAGTTTGCTCCGGCATTTTCGCACAAACTAGATGCTCTCAGGACTTGAACCCAGAAAATTACACTTGGTAATGTCCAGAGATATTTCGAAACAGTCTTTTGCCATGCAACAAGATTCTAGGGATACATCGATTTATCTCACTTGCTAGCAGGTCATTATCATCAGAGCTCTCAAAGTATGTACTAATATGGCTTCATGAGAAACATAAGATGAATGTCTAAACATGAAAAAGCAATCGAGCTAGGCCCGGAAATAGTAGAGAAATAATATTTAAACATCTAATACATGTTTACACCATGGAAAACCAATTAACCAATGTTTCCAGCCTCATGTTTGGCAAAAAAATATCTCTATTTGATAGGTTTATGGCTTGTTCAAGAAAACACCTCTGGACTCTGGTCCAGTCACTGGAGCTTATTTTCAATCATGATGTTGACTCCAAATTTGTCTGCCCTTAGGCATCCCAAAGAAGAGAAATACCAGCAATTATTTGCAACTGGACAGAAAAGGGAGAAGATTCCCATACAATTGTGCTATAGCGTAATTAAGAAAATATCAATACAGAGAAATCACAACTAATATCCAAGCCATAATCCGTGTTCCTGGCAGCCTGCCTACCAATTCTTTATCCAATTGTCTATGAACTGAAATGATGAAAAACAAGCCAATAGACAAGACAAGAAAGCTGTGGCTCTTGAGGTATTAGATAATCTACCCAACTCAACTAACCACTTCAACTAGGTTAGCCTGAAATCCTTTTTACACCCATCGGCATTCTATATATGCCCTCTTGCATTCTTTTCTATAACTTCAGTATAGTTGGCCTTCCTAATCAGTATCGGTAATCAAAAAACGTTGTTAGGGTTTGCTCTAAATCAGGTGAAAATTTTAGGTTCAGCATAGAGTTCTGTAGATGGAAAAAACCAATGATTTATGGTAGCAAGGCAAGGCAAATACAATAGCCAATTAGATGGTAACTATGTACTATGTGGACTGGGCTATGCATTAGCTATGTAAGTTTTCCCCATGGTAATACCATGCAAGTACAAATACAAGCTTACAGAAATAGACAAATGAATCAGACAGTCAAAACCCGTTAAAAAATCATCGCAACCACAGCAAAGCTCACAACCATGAAATGCAAAAGCTGCAGAGTATGAACTCTCGTTAACAAAAAAAATATTGATAATTAATTCCCTGATTTTGCCCTTTTACCTTGTCTTCTTCAACCTTCAAACAGGAAGATGAAAAGCAAACTGATGTCTATCAAGGTGGAAGCCTAGAATCAAGATAGCCCCTCTATTACCATGACACTTCATACAGGAGAGCAAAAAGTAGAGCTCTTGGTGGTTTCTTTTTTAAAAAGATACAACTTCCAACAACACAATCGTCGGACTTGCCATGCAACTGGTGAACTAGTAGAATAACATACATCTACATGTCCAATTCACTTGAGCTTATGAAAGCCTACGCATCTAGATTCCAGAATGTTATTCACAAACCTCACTTTTTTATTTCCTCTTGCCTAAATATCACAAGCAAAGACCTGTCATAAATATAATCCTTCTTCAACACGTCTAAACATCTTGGGTGGCCTTGGCTGCGCCCACAAGACTAAAAAGGGGGAAGAAGAAAGATTGTTGAAATGGAAGCAGTGGTAGGAAGAGGAACTGCTAGGCAATGCTATTAATATTAGTCAATAAACAACCGCAGTCAAATGGTCAAAGTTGAAGTTATATGACAATTTCCATGAACAAACAGCAAAATATAGTTAATAATATAGTAGCAAATAGCATTTAAAGAAAACTGATAAGAGAACCAGTGCAATATTTGCGATAATGGAAAATTTTAAGAGTAGCATTTACAAATAAAGAAGAAACAGATTCATACCATAGCAACTGTCTTCTGCAGTGTTCTGTAAAGTTGCCATCCAGATATTTTTGAGTCCGTGCTTGAGAGGCCACCAAGTCTCTCTTGAGGTCGTTGGAACAGAGACAGAATTGTCAGCCGCCCCAATTCCCAACCATTGTTCCCCAGCATTTATAGATAATATGGCAGCAGAATGAATGATTACATTCTTCACACATCTTATACCTCCTGATACAGAACATAATAAATGCCATTACCAACACTCCAATGAAGCAGAGGGAGAGTTTGAATATAATTGGACTAATCACTCTATTGTCATATTATGGAGGACTCTAGATGCAAGACACAGAAAACAGATATCAAGACTTTCTGGCACAACTGAAATGCCTAATTACCTTGGTTAAAAATATAAATATACATAAAATATGTCAATAACATATATTTACTTAAAAGTAATATATGGAAAAGGAGAACAAATAATAGTAATTTTATTTAGAATGACAAGGAGTAATCCTTGGTATCCTATACAATTCAGCATACAACTATAATAATCACAAGAGAACAAATTAAAAATGCAATGCCCTCAAAACATCAAGGATAGCTTAGCTGCATATACTATATTGCAGCAATTTTCACAGAATTCCCCAACTAAAATAAATAAATAAATAAAACAAGACTTTGAAAAGCCAAACTTCCAGCAATTAGAAAATAAAAGAAGAAACTTCAGTTACCAAGAAAGTGTTACCGCTCTTACCTTCCTCATTTTCCCAAAACCGGAGTAGCCCGTCAGTTGAACCTGAAAAATATTTCATATTTCAGTCACATCTCAAACTACTCAAATTTTCCTTTTTCTTTCTTACTTCTCATTTGGAAGGGAGTGAACCCTTCTGACAGATCAACAGAAATAACTCCCCTTGTCCACAAGGAGTTATCAGTTTGAGGATTCAATCCAAGAGTTCAACTAGCTTAAGCACTTGGCCTTAAGGTAATGAACCACTAGGCCAGTATGGCACTTGAGATGAAGTTCTTGCTTTTATGAAAGTATTTTCCAAACTGATAGAAAAATATAATCAGACCAAAAATAAAAAAGCAAGTGCATAGCCGACCTGTTATTATTCCTGTCTGACATGGAGTATTCAACACATAAAATTGGACCAACATGGCAGGCTAGAACAGCATCGCATGTCCCTCATGAAACAGACCACACTCTTGCTGTCCAATCATCACTACCAGTAATCAGCGTGTCTCCAACCATTCTAAATGACCTGTATGGACAAATGTTTACACAGCTAGTTATTGTTCTAACCATCAACACTGAAGAAATAAGAAAAATTCTACAATTCAACTTACCTGATCCATTTTGTATGCCCTAACAGTTTGTGCAATTGTCTCCCAGCACAGATGTCCCAGATGTTTGCAACCCTGGGAATACAACTATTGATGACATAAACTTTTAGATAATCAGTTAAAAATAATATATTTTTATAAATCTGCAGCAGTAAAAAAAATTAAGTTTCAAATTACATACCCATCTCTACCACCAGCAGCTAAGATTCCAGTGGAATCATCATACTCCATGCATAGGACTGCACTAGAGCAACGACCAACTGTTGCTACACAGGTATCAGTTCGAACATCCCACGCCTTCACTGTTCCATCATGGGCAGCAGTCAGAACACGTTCACCAGAGAGCATACGGACACAACTGACCTGTAAAAATTTAAAAAACAAGAGTTAACTCTAGTTGCAGATATCGAGTACATACTTCCTCAAGTCTTTCTGTCATAGTACCTACCCATGAGCTAAAAAGTTGTTGCAATACTTGCATTTGTGCGTGCATGCAAATAGACATGCAATATAAAGTTCAAGAAGGCATTAAAAAAAATTACCTGTAGAGTAAGAAAAAGGCAAATAACAGGGAAAAAAGGAACATATTAAAAAGCAGATGATAACAAGAAAGAAAATACATTTAGAAAAAAAGCAAATAACAGGAAAAAAAGGAACATATTAAAAAGCAGATGATAACAAGAAAGAAAATACATTTTCCTAAATATGATCATAAACTTGTAAGAACCATCCATAAAAAAATGCAATAAGTAGACTGAGGCTACCTTCTCATAAGAATATTAAATTACCAATGACTTTAATTATGCAACAGGGCATTTCTAGCTGTATGCTTCTCAAAAAACTTAGCAGGGATGTTGAATGAGCAAACCTGCCCGTCATGGCCCTTCAGCTCTTCTAGAAGCCGAGCTGTTTGCTTATCCCATACAGTAACAGATTGATCATCAGATCCTGAGACCACCTTTCCTCAATCAGAACTTAAAGCACGAACAGTTCGGTATAAGATTAAAGGTAGGGAGGAAAAGAAAGATGATCTTAGGCAACTTCATGCAAGACAAACAATTGAGAAGCATGTTCATCAGCAAACTCTGAATTTTCACATAACTCTTAACAAAATATGAGCAAAGGTACCTTGAATGCCCTTTTAAAGTGGCCTGAAGTTCAGAACCACGAATACTGGAATCCCAGATCTTAACCTGCATAATTTGTTTGAGAAACAATTAACATTTCACCTATTTGAAACCTGCATGATAATATGGCAATGCTCTCCCCAAAATTTAACCTTCATGTTTCAGGCTTTTTTAAACAGAAAATTTGAAGGCATCAGCTGGTCCTAATTCTACCATATGCATTTTACAAAAGCTGACTTGTGGGGAAACATAAAAACTACATGATTCAGATGACTTTATAAGACTCTACAAAGACTGCATAAACTTGGAATTATGGCCTAAGTTTCATATAGGGCTTATTTGGGACATTATCAAGTACTTTCTAGTCATTATAGTCCTACATCTACATGTTTATTTCAATTACTTCGTTAACTATTTTACAATTTTAAGGCTCAAGAATTTTGCAATTTCCAATGGATAGAAGTCCTGTCTCTTGGGTATGTTTTACATCCTAATGCAGAATCCTGATTAGCATGGTAGTCACTTCTACTCTTGTATTTTGAGCTGAATTCTCAAAAGGACCATTAGAAGTTCAAGTACTTTTAGGTTTGGAATGTTTGGTTTATAAAGGAGGAGGTGGAACTCGAACTTTGGTATTTGTATGTTGAGAGATGCACATATACCAGGCCATGACAGCTGATAAATTGTCATTGAATAAATTCTAGCAGTTATGCTTCTTTGAATTGCGTGGTCTGTGATTCAATTCAATCCTGGGTAAGACATCCATAAGACCTTGGTCCACGCCCACAGAATTCTAATTGCGAAACTTAGAATCTTCTTTTTTGTCTTCACTACAACCAGATCCAAAATACTGCATATTTACTCTACCCAGATCTTGTTTTCTCCCCCCTCCAAATTTAACCATAAATTCATAGATTTACTTTTCTATTTTCTTATGTAAGTACCAATCAAGAAGTTCTATATCAGTATCATTCAAATGACAAAAAACTACTCATGGTTTTCTAAGACTTACTGGGACAAGGAAATTGAACATTTGAACCGCTAGGAATAAAATATACTTGAAAAATATTTACTCAGAGATGTAAATTTACCATACAATCTGTGCTTCCACTGATAAAGAATCCTGCATATTCACGATCACCCACCGGATCCCACACCTCTCTTCTTGTTACACAATGCAAAGCAGTAACAGCGCCACTGTGACCCCTTAGCACGCGGAAATTGGTCCGAATTTTCTTTTGCCCAGCAGCAGATAAATCTTGTTTCCTAGGAGTCCCATTCTCATTTGCAGCTGAAAACCAAAAAGAAAAATAATGGTGAAAATATACGAGTTACATAATACTTCGCAATACAAGTATCCACTTTTATCAAAACACAAACCTGGACTACGACCACGAGCAAAAGAGTTTACTCTTGACTTGATGAGTCTCTGCTAAACATGCTCTGAACCCAGCTCCGGCCAATACCAGAGGCCTCAGCAGGTTGCTGATTCTCATCTGTAACATCATTAGGACGTGGGGAAGACAATCCATGAGATGAAATTGATTGGGCCTTAACAGATGAGATTCCCCAGTAATGAATACGAAGTTGCTGGGCATGTGATAAAAATCCTCTAAGTTTTATCTGAAACACAAACCAAAGTAAAGTTCAATTGCACTAAATAGATGAGCAAGAGGGCAGGGAATTAAAAGGAGGCAGTATATCAATTACAATTATATTTATGAAAAACCAATTTACGACATCCTCAAATCCATACTTCATTAGAAACATATCACTAATGAACAATAAAATGAGAAGCATCAGAAGAAAAAGAATCCAAAAAAATGAAGAATGTCAAAGCAATGCTTTTTTTTTTTTTAAATAATAAATTAAAATATTTATTAATTTGCCAGCACTACCTACCAATGACATTTAACCAAGGGATCTAGAGAAAATAAGAGAGAATGTCGAAGAAGAAAGTTGTAGGTATGTCAAAGCAATGCTTAAATACCAATATATGATAAATATATATGTTCTCAGAGTATCTGTGAGCTTAGAAGATAGAGAAATTCCCTCATCGGACAGGTGATGATTAGAGCATAGAAAAAAGAATCATCAATTACCATAAGAACGGGGATTCAGATGTCAATCTCCTTTCTTCTAGACATCATGAAATGGTTCTCTTGTGAGCATACACATGCATAAATTTTTAAGGCAGAGATATAATTTAAAATAGATTGTGCTCAAGATATCCATAAATAGTTAAAAACAATTGTATAATACACTGGGCCATTAAACAAATTGTTGCAAAAAAAATGTCAAAAATATGGTTGTTTTAAAAGTATCTACCAATTTAGGGTATAATTGGCTCACTGGGATGAAAAAGGTCGGCTAAAGAAAAAAAATTAATAAAAAATGGTGGTCAAAGAAGTTGATGTGTTGTCCCCTAGTTAAACTGGTGGACACACTAAAAAGTGAAAGAAAGAGGTCCCATCCAAAAAAATAAAAAAAAAATTAAGAAAAAGTAATCTCACTGCATAAAATACAGCTTTGTCAAACTTAAATCTTGAAGATTTTGAGATAAATCTGAACTTGTTATTCTCAGTATCTTGAATTTACAATAGGTTTTGAATTGATATTTATAGACTAATTCTATTACTATTAGAAATATACAAAAAATAAAAAAAGAATAAAGACAAACATAGTGGCATAAATACAGCCATAAAACTAGGATATCCCAACATTATGGCTTAAATAAAGCCATAAATTAAGGATATATTTCAACACTCCCCCTCAAGCTGGAGCATAGATATCATATGCTCTTAGCTTGTGACAAATATATTCAATCCGAGGTCCTCTTAAAGCTTTAGTGAAAATATCAGCCAATTGATCATTTGAACTGACAAAATTGGTAACAATGCAGCCAGATTCAATCTTTTGCCTGACAAAATGACAGTCTACTTCTATATGTTTTGTCCTTTCATGAAAAACTGGATTTGAAGCAATACGAAGTGCTGCTTGATTATCGCATATTAATTGCATTGGACTCATATTTTCATGTCTTAATTCTCGAAGCAATTGTTGTAACCAAATAAGTTCACAGGTAACTAAAGTCATGGCTCGATATTCTACTTCTGCACTTGATCTTGCTACAACATCTTGCTTT
This sequence comes from Garcia nutans, assembly GCA_947685225.1. Taxonomy (NCBI): domain Eukaryota; kingdom Viridiplantae; phylum Streptophyta; class Magnoliopsida; order Malpighiales; family Euphorbiaceae; genus Garcia; species Garcia nutans. The sequence goes on from CANTUV010000011.1 coordinate 52,747,121, forward strand.
TTACTTTTCCATGATATAAGATTTCCACCAAAAAATACACAATACCCTGAGGTTGATCGTCTATCTGAGGGAGAACCGGCCCAATCAGCATCTGAATATCCCACAATTTGTGTATGTCCTCTATTTTCATACAACAAACCTTGTCCTGGTGTTCCCTTGATATATCTAAGAATGCGTATTGCTGCATTCCAATGACTATTACACGGAGTTTGAAGGAACTGACTTACCACACTTACTGCAAAGGAGATGTCTGGGCGCGTGATACTGAGATAATTGAGTTTTCCAACCAATCTCCGATACTGACCATGGTCTTTTATTGGCTCCCCCTGTCCAGGAATAAGTTTAATATTTGGATCCATAGGGGTTTCCACAGGTTTACAATCTAGCATTCCAATGTCTTCTAAAATATCTAAGGCATATTTTCTCTGCGAGATAACAATGCCTGTAGATGATTGAGCTACCTCAATACCCAGAAAATACTTCAACTTTCCCAAGTCTTTAGTTTGAAAATGACCGAGAAGATGTTGTTTGAGTTGAGCAATTCCTTCATTATCATCACCTGTTATTGCAATATCATCAACATATACTGCCAAATAAATACACTTGCCATGAGCTGTATGATGATAAAATACCGAATGATCTGCGTCACTTCTATGCATCCCAAATTCTTGAACCACAGAACTAAACCGTCCAAACCATGAGCGTGGAGATTGTTTCAGACCATAAAGAGACTTCTTCAATCGACAAACTAACCCATACTCCCCCTGAGCAATAAACCCGGGCGGTTGCTCCATATAAACTTCTTCTGCTAGGTTGCCATGTAGAAAGGCATTTTTAATGTCTAGCTGGTAAATAGGCCAGTGATTTATGGCGGCAAGAGAAATAAGAAGCCGGACAGAGGCAATCTTTGCAACAGGAGAGAAAGTGTCACCATAATCAAAGCCAGGAATCTGAGTATATCCTTTGGCAACCAAGCGGGCTTTTAAGCGATCAACCTTTCCGTCAAGACCAACTTTGACAGTATAAACCCAACGACAACCAACCACAGATTGCCCAGATGGTAATGGAACAAGTTCCCAAGTATCATTATCATGAAGAGCAGTCATCTCTTCAACCATTGCTTGTTGCCAACCAGGATTAGCTTGTGCTTCATCAATAGATTTTGGAATAGATATAGTAGACAAAGTAGAGAAAAAAGTATAGTATGAAGGAGAAAGACGATGATAACTCAGAAAATTATAAATTGGATGAGGATTACGAGAAGAACGAATACCTTTCCGAAGAGCAATAGGTAGAGCGGGTTCTTCTGTTAGAGGCAAGACCGGCATAGGAGAAGTTGTTGGTGGAGGAGATGAGTGTATGACATCTGTACCTGCAAGAGAAACATCAAGTGTGAGAGGAGAAGGTCGCCTAGAGTAAACTTGTAATGGTTTATGAGAGGATCGATCATCTGAAATAGGAAGAGTGGGAGCTGGTAAAGCCTCAACAACACCTGTCTGATTAGTGGAAAAATATGAGGATGCTTCAAAGAAGGTCACATCTGCTGAAACATAATATTTATTAGTGGTAGGATCATAACATTTGTAGCCTTTATGGAGACGAGAATAAACTAAGAAGACACACTTAATAGACTTGGGTTGAAGTTTATCTTTACCAGGGGTATGATTATGAACAAAACAGGCACACCCAAACACACGAGGAGAGAGAGGATGAGATTGTTTATTGGGAAACAAAATAGAATGAGGATTCTAATTTTGAAGTACTGAAGAGGGCATCCGATTAATTAAGTAACATGCAGTTAGAACTGCATCTCCCCAAAAACGAAGTGGCACCTTATGATGGATAAGCATTGTGCGGGTAGTTTCAATGAGATGTCGATTCTTTCTTTCAGCAATGCCATTTTGTTGAGGGGTATATGCACAAGAAGATTGATGAATGATTCCTTGTGAAGCCATAAATTCTTGAAAAGGAAGAGATAAATATTCTCGTGCATTATCACTTCGCAGAATTTTGAGGGAGACATCAAATTGATTTTTAATTTCAGCACAAAATTTTTTGAAAAAAGTAAATAGTTCAGATCTATTTCTCATTAAAAACAACCAAGTATAACGAGAATAGTCATCAATGAAAGTGACAAAATAATGAAAACCATAAATAGTACCAACACGACTTGGACCCCATATGTCTGAATGAACAACACTAAACATAGATGATGCTCTATTATTTAAAGACTTTGGAAAAGAACTACGAGTATGCTTTCCAAGTTGACATGATTCACACTCAAGAGGAGAAAGTGTGGAGGCACCAGGAACCAATTTCTGAAGTTTGGAGAGGCTAGGATGGCCAAGACGACTATGAAGTAGGTCAATAGAAACGGCAGAAGTAAGGGCAGTGGATGTTGTAGGACAGGAGAGAAGATACAAGCCATTGGACTCATGACCTTCTCCAATCATCTTCCCCGTACAACGGTCCTGTACAAAAACAGAATTAGATTCAAAGATTACAATTAAGTTGTTTTGATAATTTACTAATGGAAATCAAATTATATGGACATGCAGGGGCATATAAGACTGATACTAAAGGTATAGAAGAGAGAGATTTACTTTCTCCTACTCCTTTAACCATTGTTTGTGACCCATTAGCCAAGGTAACTGTTGAAAATTTGGAATTAATTGTAGTAAGAGAGGAGAAAAGATTTGGATTACCAGAGATGTGATCAGAAGCACCGGAGTCTAAAATCCAAGATCCAGTGGGTGAAGATTGTGTGAGACAAGCAAAGGAAGTACCCGGTTGAACAACAGAACCTGTTGGAGAAGATGACTGTTGTTTCAATACTTGATATTGTAAGTATTCATCATAATCAATCCCAGTTAATGTAACTGAATTAGGTTTCGATGCTTGAGTCGTGGGTAGAGGAAGAATACCATTGTCTTGAGACTGGACTATATTAGCAATTGGACGATTACCCTGATTAGGTTTGGGAGGTCGTCCATGAAGAGCCCAACAACAGTCACGTGTATGACCCCCCTTATCACAATAGGAGCAATGGAATCTGGAGCTTTTTCCCTTCTCTTTTCGACTATCTACCTGCTGACTATTCTTCTGTACAACTAATACAGAAGTTTCAGTTTCAATATTGCTGGAGGAGATGCGAAGTAAACGAGCAAAGACTTCATCTAATTTAGGGATGATTGGGCTAGCAAGAATCTGATCTCTTACAGTAGCCAAATCCGCTCGAAGCCCTATGAGAGTTAATACCATAAAAAAATTATCTCGTTGATTCTCTTGCTCAGTGGCATTTGAAGAAAAAGGCATGAGAGAGTTAAATTCATCCTTCAAAGTTTCAACCTGACCTAAATAGCTGGGCATATCTTGAAAATTTTGTTGTAAATGAACAATGTTATAGACAACCTTATAAATACGTTGAATATCATTAGTATACAACTTTTTAGCCTTGGTCCAGACTTTAAAACAAGTTTTACAAGACTGAAATAGGGTAAGCAACTTTGGTTCAAGAGAATGACATAGTAGACTACATAGTTGTGCATCAATTTTAGTCCATGTTGTCCTATCTTTTTCATCAACATCAGTTGCATTTTTAATTAAGTGATCACTATAACCTTGACCCATAAACCAAAGTTCAACCGATGCAGCCCATGAAACATAATTATCACTGCCTTGCAACTTTACAGTAGTAATGGCAGGAGAACTGGAAGGAGAACAGAGGTTTGATCAAACCTGATGTATCTAAACTAGAAGACATTTTAAAGAAGAATCAGAAGAAAACCTGAACTGAAATGCAATTTGAAGCCACTGCCAATTTCGAAAGAGGTCAGAAATTTGAATTGAGCCCACACACAAACTCGGAATGAAGAGGCGAGGTAGCTGGTGAAGTTTCGTCGGAAATGTACGCCGGAAATTTGCTCACGCGCCAGCGCGTGATACTCCGGCCAGAAATTCAATCGGCGCGTATGGTTCTACGCGCCACACTCCTGCGACGAGATTTTACAGTCCGGGCTCGTCGGCGTCCTGCGCACCTGCTGTGGGTGGTGGTGAGAGAAAATAAACGCCGGAGACGGATGGTGAATTTGCACAGTGACAGTGAAGGAAAAAGAAGAAAAGAAAAAAAAAGAAAGAGAAGAAGAAGAAGAACAGAAAAAATCAGTAGCAACTTGGCTCTGATACCATGAAGATTTTGAGATAAATCTGAACTTCTTATTCTCAATATCTTGAATTTACAATAGGTTTTGAATTGGTATTTATAGACTAATCCTATTACTATTAGAAATATACAAAAAATAGAAAAAGAATAAAAACAAACATAGTGGCATAAATACAGCCATAAAACTAGGATATCCCAACATTATGGCTTAAATAAAGCCATAAATTAAGGATATATTCCAACAAATCTAAACTGAGATCAAGGTTTAATCTTATATTATTGCATTTGTTATTGTTTTCTTTGAATAACATCTATCTGATCAATAAATGAAATTATCTAACTTAATCCAATCATTTGTAATGTCCAATCTCTTTTCATTAATCAATTAATTATGTTAATTAAGTTATATATTTATATCCCTATAAGTACGCATGATGTTTGGACTATCATATCAATTGAAATAAAAAAATCTTTTAAAATTAAAAAGAAATACACTCATACTAATTGCTTAGTAGTAACAATAACATAAACAAATGGTACTTTCAAATAATTTATAGTTTCTCAATTACTCTGGTTAGTAATTTAATTTTCTATTTTTAACAACTATATTCTACCAAAAATGAACTAATTTTATTAAATCACATAATCAGGAATTTGTATAAGTACTCAAAATTTTAAGATTCTTTTTTTTTCTAAATTTACGAATAAGGTAGTAAGATATGCCAAATTTACATTATTTGGTTCATGCTCTTGATCCAGTTAAAAGCCATTAATCATTCCCGTTAACTGTAACAATGACTATGCACTGGACTCTTGTTTTGACTACAACAATGATAGCTTGAAAACAATATACCCTCCTAGATATAACATCGCCGAAATAACAAAAGATTTTTAGAAAATCTTTATTTTAAAATTTCATAACAAAAGAAAATATATATCAATACCTAAAGATTTGCCATTGAATTTGGGTTTTTAAGTGTTTCTAGCACATATATATGCCTTTTTTTTGTCTAGTTACATAAACAACTAGATGAATGAGAAATTAACCAAGTTTATAAAATCAAATAGCATCAAGATTGAATGATTAAAGTAAAAAAAAAAAAATACACAACCTGGCTGAAAAATCTATAAAACCAGCATTCCTGGACTGAAAAGAGGCCAGAAAGAGGTGCTACTATAAACCATAAAACTTAAAAGCCATAATCAAACGCTAAATGAACAGGAGTTAACTTACAAGCTGCTTGAATCCAATATTGTTCCAATACAAGCTGCTATATGGTCTCAACCATATACCAAGCATCAGTATCAGGAAGTCCCAATCCAGCCTTAACAATGGCATAGAATAAGATCAAAACAAGTCAAGTTTGGTAGGAAAAGAAAACAGGTGACATGGGAATAAGTGCATGAAAAAGAATTCCACCATGTGAGATGCCACAAGAATTAGTTGTGTTGTGACTAAAGCAGCATAATTGGTTGACCTGACACAGAAACAGATGAGCATAATAGATAAGTATTACTTTAGAAATTAGTAACTTGTCATAGCACAGAAGCGACGCATTTCTACAAATAAAAAGAGGCTGCAGTTATAGTCATCTGTAATTCTCTATTGAGGATTCCCTAATTAAGAAAATGTAGAATTCATTTCTTAGTTTCTTCCTACTTAGAAATCCAAGTCTTTACCAATTCTAAAAACTAGTTTGCATCTATAAATATAAACATATAAGACTTCATTTCCATGAAAAATGGAATACTGAGAATTATTTCTAAGATTTCCAATAATCATAATTCTTTGGGAAATATAATGCAATTCTAAGTTTCTAACTCTTAGGAGTGACAGTAAAGTTATCTTGAGCAAGATGGATAAGAAATCCAAGGTGTGAAGTGTATTATTTTCCTTTAATTTTGCAAATAATTTCATTCAAGTCAAATATAAATTATCACTCCCGAAATCTTAGATATCTTTCATTGAAATTCTAATTTAATTCTCATCAAATAGCAAAACAAGAACCATCTAATTCTCTATCACTCAACTACTCCAGCCAATAACCAAAGTTATTGCAGCCTCAATAACTTTTTCTTCTTCTCTGGTTTCAACCAAAAACACATCCATCTATTTGTCAAGCTTCTAGACATATTCATAAACAACATTGCAACAACTTGCTATCTAATAAGATTTGAAATTCTGTCAGAACGTATGGATTTGGATTTGAAATTTAGATTTTAAATCTCATAGTTCAAATCTATGCTTTGAAATCTTTATAAAGGTTTCTTTGGAAGTGTAAGGTTGTTTGGAAGTGTAAGGAACTTGAAATTTTAGATTTTTAAATTAGAAAAAAGAGGATATTTTAGGTTAAAGATGAAGATAGAGATTTGAAATAACTAGATTAAAATAAGTATTTGAAATATTAAGTTTTTGGACTGCTAGATTTCACTAGGTATTTAGATCAAATCCAAACCCACTCAATCTTAATAAGCCAAACAAGACTTTTGATCCAAATCCTTGTCATCCAAACAGACTATTAAAAAATTCCAGAAACAGCTGGAGTGGCATGTGATTGTCAACTAGATCTATTCTGGTTGGTTAAGAATTTATTACCAAATTTTTAGGAAAACACAGCTCAGTTAATTCTCCTTTGGTGCCAACCCAGCTAAACCAAGGTTACAACTCTACAAAAAATAACTAAAAAATGCAGACAAGCACTTGGCTAACCATTCACAGAAAGCAGGAAAAAACTTTATCCAAAGAGCAAGCGACATGCAACATAAAGAATTAATTAACTTCACAATTGATTATTGTCGCAGTAAATTGTGAAAAATACAATATTGATTTTTTCATGCAACACCATGCAGTCAAACAGAGGGCTCTTTGTTGGATAGAGAAAAAATGAATAACAATTAAATAATTAGAGTAGTAAACCACAACATAAAAGAAAATTAACAAATAATTAAATAACAAGAATATAGTGAAAGAATGATATTTAACTGTGTGCATTCTTCCTTGTTTGAAGAATTCTCCATAAGATGGTCAAAGTAGCCTTCCCAGAAACTGCAGCTCAAAATGGAAGGAAAAGAAAGAGGATCAAAATCAACAATTTACTAAATTCAAGGAATCTGAAAATCCATAATGACCAAGTTGATAAACTGAAATTAAAGAAGTAGATCCATCTGTTATAAAGAAAAGTGACAGGTAGCAGGGAAAGATTGAAAAGAAAAGTCAATGATCAATAAAATCCGGCAGGGATGACCAATAACATGTACCGTAGCTCCTCCCATATGGTTAGTGAAATTAGATGTCGCTGGACATAATCAGAAACATTATTAGCATCCTTTATATACATCTCAGCAGATACTTCAAGGGCATCTCTAATGGTTGACACATCATTCCGGGATGTTGCACGATTAATTGCTGTTTTAAGCTGAAATTGCACATAAACCAAGTTTAGGGGATCAAGATAAATCAAGATTAGGCATCAAAGATGAGGGAAAGTGCAAATAAAATGGTGAAACAGCAATGAACCGAGGGTGGAAAAAATGGAATCATTAAATTACCTAGAAAAATGGAATCACTGTATTCAATATAAAAATTACAATTTAAAGACAAGGCAATTTCCCATTTTTACCATTTCAGCATTCCACCCCAATAAAAATTATTTTACATGATATCATATCCTAGTTATGACATATACCTACCAATTCTTTCACTGCAATAAACTGCTCATCAGTCAACTGACAGTGCCATCCCTGCAAGTATAAATCCAGCCAAAAGTTAGCTCAGTCCTAAATGCAACAAGTATTCTACTAGTTCATTCCTTTCATGCCCACATACCGAGTGGATGTGCTCCCTTATACATTCAACAAACCTCCTGCCACCAATCCCCTCTGCATCAGATTCAATCAGTGCTGCAATACCAATAAAATACATTGGTTAATTTGCTTAACATATTTTATTTAAGTTAACTGAGTTTAGAACTGACAAATATACGAAAAAGTTTGATGTTTTAGTGATATGGTTTAACATGCCAAGGATTGTGCCATATTCAAATGAAGAAAGCGGATCATCAGTAACTCCCAGTTTCAGAAGATGCAGCCATAGACCCTGTAAAACAATCAAAACTACAATACTTAAGACCAGGACTACAACTACGCTTGAACAATTTCAGAACAATTTGAATATCATGTTTGCAAAATTATATTTTGTTTTTTATTGTTCGCAAAGCACAGAATAAGAGATGAGACTAACCACCAAGATTCCTCGAATTTTTTAATACTCCCTTGGTAAAACATTGCATGCATGCATGATCTTTGTATTTATTGCACGCATGAAAGGTGAAAGACTACATTCTAGCTTCACTAAAATCAAATTATTTGTATAACCTATTAAAATGATGAGAGAGAAGAGAAAAGCATATGGCGGTTGAGAGCATGGTAAAATACCATGCTTGCACTTAAGTTGATTCCCGTACATGGTAAAGCATGACAAAAGATGATCCAGTTGACCAAAACGGATAAAATGTCAATTTCCCCCAACTAGAAAGTTCAAATGTTGGAATGCGCAAATTTGAAGCAATTTTAAGTACCAAATTAACAACACTAACATATTAATTCAGAAAAATTTCTCAATATTGAAAACCAACTTTTCCTTTATGATTACAGATTCAACAGACTGCAGTAAATAGCTATATTCGATATCATGTTTGCACAATTGAGACTGAGAAATTAGGTTTTGATTGTATAGCAGAAACCCTGCAAAGCAATCTTTTACCACTGTTTAGTCTTTTTGCGGGAAAGTCAAAACTAGCCCACAATATATATTAGAATGAAAATTAAAGGTTAAAACCAACCAACAAAGATATTAGAAGTCAAGGTTTTGCAATCATTTATGGTTCAAATACAAGAACTCAAAGCACAAACAAATAAATATCATCTGTAGCAAGGTGATGTCTGGCATTCTTATGCTTTCTGTTTGTTTGGGGAAAATGACTTGCTAGTGGAAAACAAAAACTACATTTGACTATAATGCTGAAGACCAACTTAGACTATAATGCCGAAGACCAACGTAAAATTATCTTATGATTTCTGGAGTGCACATGAAAAATATAGCAATTCATTCAGTGAACAAAATTACAAGAGAAAAGGACAAAACTGCAACTTTAAACAAGGAGAAGCAGCAACCAACAGCAAGCAATGAAGGTTTTGATGTTCAGCAATAATTGATGATCTAGTGGATATGTGACTTCCTCAAATTGAATAATTTTTCAAATAGTTTCCAAGTAAAATTTGTTCTCTACTATTCTCCTTTGGTAATTCCACATTTTCAGACTGAAAAAAATATACACTTTTTGGTAACTATCACTAAAACATATTACCATTGACGCTGCCATCACCACTAGGCATTGAATACAATGACCAGCACTATTGCCAACACCATGACCACCATCCATAAACCATTAGCACCAAAACCACCACTCCAACAGCATTCTCACCGTTATCACCACTTAACTGCCACTGAAACCACCACCATGACCACCACAATCATATTCAGAGGAACAGCTATTGCCCCCCTAATCATTTATTCTTGTAAATGTTAGTTCACATTCCTCATTTAACATCCCCAATTGAGTACAACCTTGTTAGGTTAAAAGATATTAAAGAATAGAAAGTTAAGATGATTAAATGCATTTTCAAGTTCTCAAATATGGAAATGGAAAGAGAATCTTGTTTTTTAAACAACCAAAACAGATCTTAGTTTTCCATTTGACCATTGAAGATCCTATATCTATCAAGAACTCAATTACATTCACAGGAAGGGAGAGGGTTTTACCTGCAGCTTAACTTTAATGTCCAAAACCATCCGCTCTCTTTCTGCCAGCAAAATATTGGTAACTTTTATCCAAGAGGGGTCTAAAATTTTAATCATACAATTACTATTCTATCATGAACATGGTAAAAAAGAACTTACAGCTCTCTCAATTGGACTAAGAGAGTCCTTACCCACTTGAACAGATGGTGAGCTGGTACAACAACAACAACAACAACTAAGCCTTAATCCCAAACAAGTTGGGGTCGGCTGTATGGATTCTCAACAAAATAAGCTCAAAAGACACCAAAAAAGATACTCCAGCCTTAGGCCCCTTCCAAGACACGGATTTTACGTCTCCATTCAAGTCTGTCATTAATCAAATCCGCATCAAGATCTAAGGCACGTAAGTCTCTTGCTATCACCTCCTTCCACACAGTTCTAGGTCTGCCACGACCTCTAGCCCCCTCAATCAACAAATTCTCACACTTACGAACCGCAGCATTAGGAGGTCTTCTTAAAACATGCCCATACCATCTAAGTCTTCCTTCCCTCACCTTATCTCCGACGTCCGCTACTTGGACTTTTTGTCGAATATGAACATTCTTAATTTTGTCCAGTCTGGTATGTCCACACATCCATCTTAGCATCCTCATTTCTGCCACACTCATCTTATGCAAATGTTGTCCTGTTGGTGCCCAACACTCACTACCATAGAGCATCGCAGGTCTAACAACCGTCCTATAGAATTTACCTTTCACTTTCAGAGGTATTTTCTTATCACATAGAACCCCAGTCGCATCCTTCCACTTCAACCACCCTACCTGTATTCTGTGAGCCACATCTTCATCTATACGGCCATCATTCTGGAACACCGAACCTAAATATTTGAAGTGCTTGGTTTTAGGAACCAAAACTCCATCCAACTTAACCTCATGTTCCTGCTTCTTCCTTAGACTGAACTCACAATGCATATATTCCGTTTTACTCCTACTTAACTTAAAACCCTTGTCCTCGAGGGTTTTTCTCCACACTTCCAACTTACGGTTTACACCAGCACTAGTCTCATCAATTAAAATAATGTCATCAGCAAACAACATACACCAAGGAACATCGTCTTGTATGCTTCTAGTTAGCTCGTCCATAACCAGAGTAAATAAATATGGACTCATGGCCGAACCTTGATGCAATCCGGTAGTAATAGGGAAAGCCTCAGTGTCTCCACCAGGTGTTTTCACACTAGTGGATGCATTCTCATACATGTCCTTGATGATGTTGATATATTTGCCGTTGACTCCTTTCCTCTTCAAAACCCACCATAACACTTCTCTTGGTACTCTATCATAGGCTTTCTCCAAGTCAATAAATACCATGTGGAGATCTTTCTTCTTCTCTTGATACAATTCTATTAGTCTTCTTAGAAGAGAAATAGCCTCCATGGTAGATCTCCCTGGCATAAACCCAAACTGATTCTCCGAAACTCTTGTAAGCTTCCTCAATCTGTGTTCAATAATCCTTTCCCATAATTTCATAGTATGGCTCATAAGTTTGATACCCCGATAATTTGTACAGCATTGAATGTCTCCCTTATTTTTATATATGGGTACCATGATACTCTTCCTCCAGGCATTCGGCATCTTACGTCCTTTCACAATAGCATTAAAGAGTTTAGTTAACCAGACAACTCCTACCTCTCCAAGGTTCTTCCAAACCTCTATAGGAATACCATTCGGGCCACAAGCTTTACCAACTTTCATATACTTCAAGGCTTCTCTTACTTCACTATGCAAGATCCTCCTAGACCAGCTGATATAATCATTTGTCGCATGAAGACCTTGAAAATCTTGTTCATGTTCAGGGTTGAATAACTGCTCAAAATAAGCCTTCCACCTCTCCTTAATCTCAACATCTCCTGTCAACACCCGTTGATCTTCGTCCTTTATACATTTGACTTGGCTTAAATCTCTGCTTTTCCTTTCTCTCATCCTTGCAATCTTATAAATGCCCATTTCTCCCTCTTTAGTACCTAACTTTTGATAAATCCCTTCTAAGGCTCTGCCACGAGCTACACTAACAGCCTTCTTTGCCTCTTTCTTAGCCCTCTTATATTCCTCAAAGGCCTCGCTATTAACCGCATTCGGTAACTTTTTATACCATTCCCTCTTAGCCTTAATAGCCTTTTGAACCTCCTCATCCCACCACCATGCATCGTGCGGTCGAGGCCCTGCCCCTTTAGAGATCCCAAGCAATTTACTACCTGCTTTCTTAATGCCACCTTCCATTTTTGTCCACAAGTCCTCTGCACTAGCCTCAAGGTTCCAAATTTCTTCCTTTAGTAACTCCTCCTTAAAGGTACCTTGAGCTAGGTCTTTCAATTTCCACCATCTTATCCTTGGTTCCAATATTTTCTTATCACTCCTCCAGCTACTTTTATTCTTAACATCTAAAACCACAATACGATGTTGCGCCGTCAATGCTTCACCTGGAATGACCTTGCAATCCTTACACTTACTTTTGTCCCGTCTTCGAGTAAGTATGAAGTCTATTTGACTTTGAGTTCGTCCACTCTTAAAGGTAATCAAGTGTGACCCCCTCTTTTCAAAGCAGGTATTCGCCAGCACTAGATCATAAGCCACCGCAAAATCCAAAATGCTCTTTCCCTCCTCATTCCTGTTGCCAAAACCATAACCCCCATGGACCCTGTCATAACCATTACTGTCCTTACCAACATGCCCGTTAAGATCCCCACCAATGAAGATTTGCTGATTATCCGGAATACCTTGCATGATATCATCCATATCTTCCCAGAACTGAACCTTGGATGCTCCGTCCAAACCTACTTGGGGAGCATAAGCACTAATAACATTAATAGTGTCATCTCCCAAAACAAGCCTCAAAGAGATAATCCTGTCTCCCTTTCTCTTCACTTCCACCACCTTGTCTTTAAGCGTAGGCTCAATAATAATGCCCACACCATTCCTATTGTTATCCAAGCCACAATACCACAGCTTATATCCTGAGTTACCAATCTCTTTTGCTTTATTTCCCTTCCACCTGGTTTCCTGCAAACAAGCAATACTAACCTTCCTTCTTTTCAAAGTATCCACAAGCTCTATAGATTTCCCAGTCAGAGTGCCAATATTCCAACTACCTAATCTTAATCGGCTCCCTTGGACTTGCTTCTTTAGCCGCATTCGTCCATAATGCGGTAGCCCTTTCCTGTCTGACACCACATCCGGGCGCTGATATGGCGGGACTAACTTCTTTACCCATACCCGTCCATGGCATGGGAACCTTTGCTCATACTCCACCACACCCAGGCGTCGATGTGATGGAACCCCTTGCTCATTTAACACTACACCCAGGTGCCGATGTAGCGCGTGCCTAGGTGAGCACGTCCCAACGGTATAATGATAGTTTTGAGAATCCATAGAAAGTTTGGCAAAATTTTTACACTGGCCGCCAACCTACCGCAACCCTCCTCCTTTATCCGGGCTTGGGACCGGCTACGATACTCGCAGGCGGAGTTGATGGTGAGCTGGTAAAGAAATAAAAATAAATTGACCATAGTATCAGGGACTAAGCTAAATCCAGTCATCAGGATTAAGAATACAGCTCTGCAGGACACAAACAACATATCAAAAAATCAAACTATACCTAGGAGCATGCTTTATGTACTCAAAAGCTCCACTTGCTGCTGCAAGAATCTGCTTCCTCTTCTCCTCTTGCTTTTCAGATCTAATGTTTGAAGGAAACCTATCATATGTATATTTGGCACCTGATCCTGGAAAACCATAGACATTACCAGACAAGATTTGAAGGAAACAAGATTTTAGAAAAAAAAAATTACCTGACATACACTTGTATCCATTTAACACTTTGATAAAGATACTCTCAGCATCTCAAATTTACCTGAAGTTCCCGCATCTTGATCTGATATGGTTACAATCTCAGGCTCTACCAATGACGAGGGAAAATTTGAAATAGGATTTTGACCCCTTCCAATTGCATCTTGTAACTTGTCTAGGAGATTAATATTCTTTTCATCAGAACCTACACCTCTCTCCAGATAATCCAAGAAACCATGAGAATCTGGAAACTGTGTTATCTGCAAACCAAAAAAAAAAAGGTAGTCCATTGAGAAACATCTTATAAGAAAGCACATAATAGTAAGGATATGAAAGATAAAATAGAAAGCAGAAATATATAACTCAACAATCCACAACTGATTAGAATAGCTTATTAAAAGTTGCTAATTAGAGCAAATGATAAAGGGAAAACGAAAAAAATACCATGGGCTCTGGTGGCTGGTTTGTTGATCGAGAGCACTTTTTCAAGAATGCTTGATCGTTGAAGACATTTGTTGCACTATTATCCTACCAAAATTTTTTTCTACACAATTAAATTTCATGGAGACTACACTGAAATTTTTACAAACATCTATACAATAAGAAGTTGTGAAATATCCATACAATGAAATTGCGGTAGCCACCTAAAATTGATGCAAAGAACTTTAAGAATATTAACCTGCCAAATAATACACAAATATGAGATGTACTAAAATAAAAACCAAGAATCATGAAAAAATAAGGCAATGCTATGCTGTATTCTTTATGTAATGGAAACATCAGCAATGACACACTGAAATGATGGCACAGATAATACATAATCATCAAGATACGTTGAGTGAGCACCAATCCAAATGGTTTGGCTATGAACAACAAGAACCATGGATGCATTAATAGGGAAGATTGACTATTTATAAGTTGCAACAGCAGAAGAATACCAAAAATGGCATGGCCGTAAGTGTCAAGATGGAATTAGCATCAATAAATTAAAAAAAAATGTAGTAGAGGAAAAGAATTTGATATAGCTGATCCCAACATCATTCAAAGAAATAGAAGGAAGAAAGAAACCAACCAGATATTATCAGTAATTAAGGTGCAGGATAACAATGACAACTAACCACCAATCACCTAGAACATAATGGCAGGCAACAAGCACAAATAGTATCTGATTAAAATTTCTCAAGTACATGTCTTTAAGTTTCTCCTATCTCCAATTAAATAGATTAAAATAAATCCCTCTCCTTTTCGGTAAGGAGATAACATAAAAACTTAGAACACCAGAAGCAATCTGCATTTTGCATAAGACAAGAATGTGACAAGAATTTTTCAGAAACAATTTAACAAAAACCATCAGCTAAGGAATGCAATAAGTACTTCATAAATATTTCACGTTCATCCAAGTATCACCTAAGTTGGAGGTCATGATCCTCTCCCCAAGGTTTGTTGCAACATTTAGAATATTCAGATGAACTGAATGCACCAGCCTTCATTTGATCTATCTCCATGACATCAGGGAACAATAATTTTAGTATCTCACCAGGCAAAGAACTCAATTCTGGCTCTGGAATAGGGGGGCTTTCCTCTGTTGTGCTGATTCGATTATACTCAAGGTCCACAACAACTACCTACAACAGAACAAAAGAGGGGAAAAAACAACATTTAGACATCTAAAGAATTTGAATACAAAACTATATTTGTGGGATATTATGTACGTCTGAATTTTCAACATAATGTTTCCAAAGTATTTCATCATGACTTTAAAATTTAAAAACCAAAACAAACAGGAAATATGAATTCGTAATATCACGGCATGAACAAATAAAGGGCTGTAATGAATATGAACAGGTAAATACTATTTAAGCTTAAAGAGGCCATGAAATTTAGGCCATAAAGAAACTAGCAATCAACACGATTCATGTAAGGAGAGAAGCCTTATTAATGTACACAAACAGGCATTTTATACTGCCTCTGAATGCCACACTCATAATAAGGACCACTATTAAGGATAAATTCAGACAGCTCAGCAGCTAAATAGAGAAACACCCAGCACAAAATGGGTTGACAAATATTAGAAGAACAGTAGAACCTAATTCACAGATGAAAGGAACAATTAATCATGCAATGAAAAGACTTCATATCATGTGCTTTGCATTCTAATAGGCATGTTGCAAAATTCTTTGTCATTAATGTGAAGTAGGCTATAACATGTGACAAAAGCACCATGATCAGATAGTGGTCGGTTAAGATTTATTTGCTTTAGAATTTATAAAAAAAAGGAAAATTTATCATGACAGAAGTGAATTACTAAGCGATAACTGAACTTTTTAGTTAAACAACCACTAATGAGATTATTATGTGCATCTCTCTCACTAATAATTACCAAGACAAACAGGGAAAGCAATTCAAGACCATGCTAAAGTATCATCGATACTCCTTTGAAGGAAAGAAGAATAAGGATGGAGAAATGAAAATAAAAGAACATTTTTGTGCAAGAAGTACCAATCAAAACTATTATTTCAGACCCAGAACAGAAATTTTAGACATTTTAGCCTTTTGAAACAATATCTGATGTCAAAAAAATTTTAAAACCATTAGTTGACCAAACCACTAGCATTATTTTTTACAGTTTATTTTCTGAATTTAAGTAGGACAATTGATATATATTATAGTACTCATATATTTTTTGGTCAAAATTTTATATATTGTTATTGCTATTGAGAAGAATGATGTTGATGCAACTATATATTGTATGAATTTGATTTTGGCAATAAACAGATGTGATTCATTTTTTATTTTTATTTCTATACAGTTAGTTAAGATTGTATATAGCGGTTATGTTTAATTTGTAAATTAGCTTTTAAAGGTATTGTATTATAATTGTGGTGTTTAGCTTGTTTTTAGCTTGTGAAGGTGTTGTATTATAGCTGTAGTGTTTAGTTTGAATTTTAGCTTTTAAAGGTATTGTATTATAATTGTTATGCTGAGTTTGTAATTTAGCTTTTGAAGGTATTGTATTATAGCTGTAATGTTTAGTTTGTAAGTTAGCTTTTAAAGGTATCAAGGATTACTGTATGCTGAAAATGACCAATTATTAAAGACATAATTGGCAAATTTTAAGTTTCAACTTTTAATTAATGTTTTCATGGTATAAACTAGTTTCTCATCTGTAATAATGTTTACCTTCTACAAACTAGTTTCTCATTTCTGAAAAAAAATAATTAAATCGTCAAAGCTGTTGTTAAAACAAGTTAATAGACTAAATATATAGGTTTTGGCTTCTAAAAATCCTGGTCCAGTAAGGTCAGTTTGGTTAGAAGAACTGCCTAATTGTTCGATTATCCGATAAAACCTCACCCCTAAAGGAAGTGTTGACCAGTATGAGATCCTTCCTTATTAGTGTAATATCCTAATGAGGAACCAGCATGATATACTTTCTTATTAGTGTAATTTTCTAGTTAGTGTAATTTCCTAGTTAGGCTGTAAATTTTTCTGTATAATACTTTTGTACATTGCCTATGGAAACAAGATTGAGAAGAAATAAAATTATTTTTCTTCTAAAATCTTCAGGAAGGCACAGGAAAGGGCCACAGAGGGCATATGATGATGACAACCAGGCAACATTTCATCTGCCGCAGGTACATCATGGCAAAGCAAAACTCTCTGTCAAATAAAATTGGCAATTCCTAACTATTTCTGAAATAACAAAACAATTTCTGCAAGAGCCTGCTGTCTAGTTTAGCAAAGACAATCAGAGGCAACTTCAAAGGTTTCCCAACATTCTAATTAGTTAATAGAAGAACCATTGCCAATCACCAAAGAAAATAACACTGACATTAAAAGCAGTAAGAAAGGCATAATGAAATATTGCAAACACAAAGACAAATTTTATTAAAAAAAAAAATGAACAAGTATGAATAATAAATGCCATAACTTGAGCGTAAAACTTACACCATCCATTGCAAGATTAGAAGTATCAACCCCTGAATGGAGACCCATCATATATGGTGTAGGGGCATCAATATAGTCTACTCCACTGAAAAATAGTAATGGAATGTAGACTTGCTTCAGCACAACAAACATAAAACAATTAGATGACAATAAGACATGAGAACAGCGCTAGCCTACATAGTGTGAAAGCAACTGCAATTTCCAGAAACAGAATATTAAATGTAAAACATAGCAATACAAAAATAAAGATTCAATTATAGCCTGATAACAAAGTGTAGGACTTCCAAATATTTTGAACTTACCTGCCACCTGAAAGGGTAAATTAAATGGCATATGGCCTCTGATGCTAGAGTTAAAATATAATACCTGAAAAACACCAGGATAAAGTTGCTACCTTTTGCATATTTCAAGCACCAGGATAAAGTTACTACCTTTTACATATTTCAAGAATTAAAGCTGTCTATGAAGTTATAATAACCTATATCTATAATGCCAAAAGACTCAAAATATTAGAAGAATTACAACAAATTAATTCTGGTCACCGTTGCTCATGATCAAACAACATGGCCAATGCAACATTTTCACCGGTATTAACACTCAAAATTAGAGCATTTTCACTTGCATCCATATTAGTACAGAGGCTCAATGCAACAAGAAAATCAGATATATATATATATATATAAACAATGGCATGAAAAATATTAAAAGTTGGAGAACTCTTGGCGCAAAAGAAAAAAAAATATCAATAAAACTATGAGAGCCATGTTTAACAGACAACTGTTCAGGAAAAACAGACTACTTTTACACAAAAAATTTGGCTACTACTTTTACACAAAAAATTTGGCCCCATTGCACTTTATACTGTATAGTTTACATATCAACTGCCACTATTATACTCTACATTTCACATATAAACTTTCACTATGTATCAGTACTTAACAGGCAAAGGCACCATAGCAGTGGTACCAACCGTGTTCAGATTGCAATCCCATTATGCATCCATCAAATATGTTCCATCAAAGCCATTGAACTTTACAACTCAGTTTGACACATACATATCAATTTATAAGGAAGGTCTAATTCTTTTTTCTTAGTTTTGTTTGGTTCTCTTTACTTTGCTCTTTCACTGATTTGGAGAGGAGTAAACAAAACATGATGCTTAATGAGAAACTTTACATTTTGATTGACTCTAGATTTATTTTCCTTGTGAAGGATGTTTAAGACTTATGCGTGATCTAGCCTTATCTATCACACTTCTGTCCTACAAGAAAGGTTTTTCCTGGCTTGGCATATTAAGGAGTATGAAGCAACTGCTTCGTGGACAAAGATTACAAAAGGGAAGAATCTTCTAAGAGTAAGTTTTGAAATGGTAAACAAGATGAAAATTGCACTAGGATGCCGCTTACAGTTGACATATTAGTATCTATGTTCTGATTTTAAAGATATCACTTATTTTGATGGGGATTCCTCGTATCTTATTTTGTGTTTATGATTTTGAAATTATCCTCTATAGGAAGTAATAAAAAATTGTTATATGCATAGCATACTACATTTGAAACAACAAAGAAGACAGAAAGGCAACTAGGAAATAGGAGAGGAAGAAAACAGAAACGACAATGCAGAAAGAGCAAATAAAAAAATATTATTAAATAAATCTACAGTATTCATTGGAATATCCTCTAGAAAGTCTAATTTAGTGACTTATAGTATTCTATCTGGCCACTGAACCAAAAACAAAGCATATTATTTAATAAATCTACATAGTATTCATTGAAATGTCCTCTAGAAAGTCTGATTTAGTGATTTATAGTATTCTATCTAACAGCTGAACCAAAAACTGACTGCTAGCTATCAAAGATTGCTTAAATAATCGTTAATTGTAAAAGGTCAAAGGTCAGAATGATACTTATTGGATTGAAGTAAAATCCTTCTCTCAAGCAAGACAGCTTGAGAGAAGGATTAAGACAGCAAGATTGCTTAAATAATCGTTAATTGTAAAAGGTCAAAGGTCAGAATGATACTTATTGGATCGAAGTAAAATCCTTCTCTCAAGCAAGACAGCTGTAAAAAATGTGATTAAGTTGTCAACATCCAAGCATTGTAGCAGTGGCTGAAAAGATATCTGCATTTGATGGATTCATTGTTATTTATGATATAATCAAGTTTTCGATAACATTTACTAAATTACACAGCTAACAGAAAAATAAAGAGGGAATACATCAGCATGTGGAAGCCCATTTTTTGGTGGAGCCTCAACAGAGAGCAAACAATTCTCAATAGCAAACAAGACTCGATCCCTTCCAGAAGTAGGCAAAGGTACATTGGATACCATGTATGCTATAACATCCCATAAAGGCTTGCCGAAAATTTTGCAGAGATGAGAACATTAAATCAAGAAAAGAAATAATATGATGCATTCTATCCTTTTGGATGTGAAGAAAAACTTAGTTAAAACCCTAATATGAAATCCCAAAATCAGAGAGAATATTGACATGTATTTTTTGAGAATATAAAAGATGACAATGCATGCATTTCCACAGAGGAAAGTAAGAAGACCATAATCTCTGATCTACACTGTCGCTAGTCATACTATAAATGTAAGACATCATAACTAAGGGATTCTTACCTGCTTCAATTGGGGGAAAAACAAAGTGCAAATATCTCTTCTAGTGCATTTCGAAGGACATGGAAACTAGGTGAATGTGAAACAAGACAAATACATTTGTCAGCAAATGAATTTGCTGGTATACGATAAGCTTCAGCAATATCCTCACTAACTGGATCCTGAAAAGCAATGCAACTAACATAAATTTTCGATCCATCGCCCTCTGCAAAAAGTTTTTATATTAAAAAAATAAATTTGACTAATTTCCCATGGAAAATAAAGTATAATTACACAAAAGCAAAAATAGAAAAGGATTATCCTTCGAAAACCCTGCTCTAGTCAACTTGAACTAATCATCAATGCTAAACTAGTCGGTAAGTAGGTAACAGCTACATAGATCCATTTTCTCTACTTAGCTCCATTTAATCCACTTCTAAAACATGCATGCCTTGTGCAATGCTCAGACCACAAAGAGGTAACCAACCTCTAAGACAAAAGTCCATTATGCTTTCTCCAATTTCAAAGGCTTATGTTTCAGCATTGTAGTTAACTTCAAAATGCTATGCCATTTCAATATTGTAATTTGCTTTTGCTTCTTTATCTCACCTCTCATGACTTAATAAATTGAATAATTCAGAGACAAATTAAATAAATTTCCATTTGTCTAGCAAGAAAAGGAATTAAAAAAAAAACCCACCTAATGCTTAAAAAACTAACAATGGCCAAGACCACACAGTTGGTAAGAATAAGATCACATTGAAACTTCTATATAAGAAGTTTCTATGACAGTCACTAAGAAGAACAGAAGAATACAGGAGGACTAATAGTTTATGTGCATTCCTTCTCATAGCAGGAGAATAGAGATGATGCAGGAGCATCCAAGATTTATTACAGATATATCAAAAATAAATAAATAATTAAAAAAAATCACCAGGCAAGCTGAGAATCAAGTATTATGTTCATTCACCATATCTTCTACTAATACAACAAAAAATTGTATGGGATAAATAAAAAATCACCAATAAATCATAAATGCCTTATTTCTGAAGGTTTATCAACAAATATGCTAGTAAAAAGATGCACTGACATTCAAGTTACACAATATGCTCAAGTAAAGTTCCCAGAAATGAAAATGTACCAGTTAAAACAATGGGATAGCTCCGTGGAAAAGTAGAGGCATCATTAGCATCAAATCCAGAGGAGTAAAACAAGACACCAGCTGGCAAAACACACTGCAATTAAAGATATCATCGAAATCAGATCTACAAACATCAAAATAAACTTCACTAAACCAAACAAAAAAAAATTAAGATACACAAAACAAAAGCAGACATACAATTAGTAGGTTCTGATTCGGATAGAGTCAAGCTTACAAGCTTCCGCAACGGGTAGTCAATCTCCTTTTTGTCAATGGCGACGACAATGAAAATAGCGGAAGTTAATTACAAATATACAGATTTATTTTTTCAACCATATTCATATTCATAGTATGAGTGGAGCTGATTTTGGAATTTTCTTTTTCTTTTTCCTTTTAATATAGTTGAAATTTGTCTGTGAACAATTGAATCCTATCCGATATTATGATGTAATATTTATTGATGAGGTTAAACATGACTCTGATATTAGAAAATGTCTAAATATAATTCTAATGTTTAAATTAAGGGATATATATGTATAATAATATAATTTTAACGCACCTCATGTTTTTTTTTTGTTTTAAAAATATATATTAAGTGTATAAAATAGAATAAATATGCACAAAATTAAAAACTTACATAAAATATTACTTTTTTACTCAAAATTTTTATTTTATTATGTGTTTTTTTAATGTATAAAATACTATTTTTTTACTATTTTTATATTTTTTATAATATATATTAAAAATATGCTTAATATATATAAAAAATATATTCAACATATATATATATAATATATGGACAATACTTTATATAATTTTTTAATATATGGACAATACTTTTGTAATTTTTTTGTTGCATAATATTTTTATTTTTTTGTTGCATATGTGTTATTAACATGGACTTTTGTTAATTTTTGAGAAATTTACAAAATAACTTAAAAATAAAAAAGTTTACAAAAATATTATACAAAAAAAATAAAATTATTGTGTATATACTATAAATTTACAAAAATATGGTATATTATATATATATATATTGAGTATATTTTTTGTATATATTGTAAAAATAAATAATAATAATAATGAAATTTTAAATATAAAATTTATATTTACATATTTGCTCCATTTTATAAATTTGCTATATATTTTTGAAACTAAAAAAACATGAGGTATTTATATTTACCCAAAGTCTAAACATAAAGATTATATTTACACATTTTCTCAACTTATTATATATTTTTGAGATAAGAAAATTGAAATGTACATATGCCTCTGAGCTTAAATACCAATGTTATATTTGCACAATTTTCCTTTATTGATTATATTGTTGATACTTCTAACTTGCATTATAACTAATTTTTGATAAAAAGAAAAATGTATATGTATAGTTGAAATTTTATAGTTAGAAAAAATAGGTCTATATCAAAATTTAATAGTTTCAACAACATAAAATAATCTCTTTATTAATTTTTAATAGTTTTTAGTTAATATTTAGTTTAAAATTATTTATTCCCATGTTTAGTTTCAACAACATTGCAATAATCTCTTTACTTGCGACTTAAATATTTTTTTTGAATGATTTAAATAATTACTTTAAATTAATATTTTTTTTATAATTACTTTAAAAACATATTAATTTAATTTGAAATTTAAAGTAATATTTCGTAACTTTTAATCACTATATCAGTATATATAATAATCTTTTTTAAAGAAAACTCTAAATACAATAATAGAAATTTTTGATGTGCATATATTTTAAATAATAAAAATATATTTCTTAATTGATTGGCATATGACAACCAAGTAATAAATATGAAAATTAAAGTGATGTTAGATGAATTTAAAAATTATCTTCTAAAATTATAATAATTTATTTTAAGTATTAAATAATATAAATTTTTATATACCAAAAAATAATATAATAATAAATATACATTTTCTGAAATATCAAGAACGATTTCCTCACTCAATTATAATGCAAATATATATATATATATATAATTTTAAATTTTATAAAATGTCAAATCATCTAAAGCTTAATATTTAATGTATTTAATAAGATTTATATTAAAAAATTAAATTACAATATTAAGTAAAATTAATATAAGTAATTTTTATAAAAAAAAATAATATAAGTAATTAAAACATTTCGATGATGACTAAGAGGCCATCATCAACGAAGTACCGGAATTAGTATTATATTAATTATTGCATTATTTTATTTAGCTGTGTAAAAAGTTGGACAGAACTTTCAAAAATATATTGGCCTTTATTAATTTTTGAATTAAATTTATAAGTAAAACCTCTCAAATTATAATTTTTAACACAATAAAATCTTCTTATCTCCAATAATATTTTTTTAAACTTAATTAAATTTATTTAATTTAATTATATATAAAATAATATGTTTACTATTATTAAAGAGTTTATAGTTGAAACATCAAATAAAAATTACAGTTCGAAATAAGAGTAATTCTTATCGACTGAGTGTATGTATATTTGATTAATGAAAAATTATTTTAAAAAATATAATAAAAAATATAACTAACTTAATTAGTTGAATACATGTACACTCTATTTACATAAAAATATCTCTTAAAACAAATCATTTCAAATATTTTGGTCTTTAGTAGTATAACACTGCGCTTCTAAGTTTTTCAAAAAACATGGAAGGTTGCATATTATATTGTACATGATATAATTAAATAGGTAATTATTTACAAAATAAAAATAATCATCTCATCTAAAATTAAAGAAATATATTTGTCGAAATATGATCTTTTTCCAACTCTCTCTCATTTTCAAAATATGAACAATTTTACTCTTAAGTGTACATTTTTTTTATGGCAAGATCTAGTTTATAAACACTTTATTATACATTAATCAACCGCATAATCTAATTTTGACTTTATTATACATTAATCAACAGCATAATCTAATTTTGGATTTGATTTACTTCAGCACATTGTAAAATTTCATAGGGACATAATGAAGGTAAGTAGTAATTTCAGTGAAGATATGTACTAATTCATGTAAATGTGGAGTATATTAGGTTTTATAATAAAAAATAATCTAAGTTATTTAGGTTGAGTTGTCTTTTTTATCATAAGCCCATTATTTTTATTTTTTAGATGTGAAATGAGTTTAACATTTCCTTTTAAGTGTCAATTACTCAATTCATACTTGATAAGTATTTTTAGTAGCCACATTCCAAATCACGTAGAAATACAATCGTGCATTTTTAATGACTACTATCTCGATCACCAAATAAAGGTATCAATTTTGATATCATGCCAAATTTTATAGAACCATAGTAATTCAAATAGTAATTTCAGTAAAAGTAAGTAGTAATTCAGGTAAAGATAAAAATATCAAACTTATAACAATCAAAATTTTACAATACAAAAATTAAACTTATTACACGCTAGATTTTATAATACAAAATGACTTGGGCAAAATTTTGTTTTCTGGTTATTGGTTGGTTTCAAGCGGGCCAATTATTGTTTGTTTTTGCAGTTTGTACATTCTCAACTGAAATATCTCATCGGCGATGGATCCAGGGGATATTTTTTCTTCATTACATTTTGACTCTGATGCCCTTCAATTGAATTTTATTTTGCAAATTTATTATAATTTTTAAATAACACATATACAAAAAATAAATATATAATCTAATTATTAATTTAGAAATCATCTTTTGATTTTAACAATTTTATCATCCTCAATTTTATATTAAAAATTTAACATAATACCACCCATTAAACATAATAAAACCTTATTTTTAAATGGTCCAAACAATAAATATAATATGATATATGTGTAAAAATAATATACATGTAAAGTGTCAACTGCACAATATTAAATTTTAGGCCAAAAAGAATCACAGTAATAAATAATTTATCAATTGCTTGGTGGCCTTATTAATTTTTGGTGGGATGTTATTATTTAATGCACACCTAGAATTTTGGACTAAAAAATTAAAATCCCTACATATGCTAGATGAGAAATTTTTTTATAATCTTAGTCTATAAATTTATTTATAAATTAAATTAATTATAAATTGTAATTTAAATTATAATATTTAAAAAATAATTTAAATTATAATTTTTAATTGAAGGAGAGCCTTGACGCAGCGATAAGTGCTGTCGCCGTGTGACCTGAGATTACGGGTTCGAGTCGTGGAAACGGCCCCTTGCAATTAATTACAAAGAAAGGCCGTGTACAAAGGCCCAATGGATCCGACCTTTCCCCTGACCCTACTCATTGCGGAAATATTCGTTCACCAAACTACTTTTTTTTATATAATTTATAATTAATCTAATCTTTTAATAAGGACATAAATAAAATTCATCTTAAAATTATCCATACTACATTTACTTCATGTCATGATCAGTCGTCTCTAACTCAAATAGCACAGTGTATCTTTGCTATTCTAGTGCTCCTGCTTGCATCTCTTGCCTCATTCCGGCAGCCAAAATACCATGAAAATGACCGGAAACTACCTCCCGGACCACCAGCCTTACCAATCATCGGTAACCTCCACATGTTAGGTAACCTCCCACATCAAGCCTTTTACCACAGCCAAATTTTATGGTCCTATCATGTCAATTAAGCTAGGTTATGTACCAACCATTGTAGTATCATCACCTGAACTGGCTCAGCTTTTCCTCAAAACCCACGATGCCGTTTTCAGTACCCGTCCTCAAGTACAAGCTTCTCAATATATGTCTTATGGTACTAGGGGCTTGGCTTTCACACAGTATGCTCCTTATTGGCGCGATGTTAGGAAATTTTGTACTTTACAGCTTTTATCTTTGGCAAAAATGAAGCTTTTGCGCCAATTAGAAGGGAGGAGTTGGGGATGTTAGTTGATTTATTTAAAAGAGCTGCGGCGGCGCGTGATGTAGTGGATTTTAGTATGGGCGTGAGAAATTTGATTGAAAACGCCACTCGTAGGATGGTTTTTGGAAAAGTATATAACGATGAATTTGATTTAAAAGAGCTTATTAATGGAGGATTGACATTAGCAGGAGCTTTCAATATTGTTGATTATGTCTCCCCTTCTAGGAGCATTTGATATTCACGTATATTTTATACTGTACGTCTTATTTTAAGTGTTATATAAAAATATTATATATAAATTAAAAAAATTATTAATTATTATAAATTTATAAAAATTTTATTATAATTTATTTAAATATTTTTTTTATGTTTCTTACTCTATTTATTTACTTTCATTAAATAAAGAGTTTAATTAATGATAATATTAAAAAATTTTAATTAATACTATCTTAAATTTTTTAAAGTTAATACTTAAAATAAAATAATTTTTTTTATACGATATTTAAAATAAAATAAAAAAATATTAATTTTTATTTTTTTATGATAATAAATAATAATATATTTTGATAAGGATATAGATATATGAATTTGTTGAATCCTAGATAGTTTTTTTAATGATGTTCTAATCATTGTCCCCAATCCTGAATTATTTCAGGTTTACTAGCTATTAGGTGAAAAATAATATATTCAGGGTGATATAGAACGGTATAGTTTTTTTTTTTTCAAATTAAAAGCCTCATGTTTGAGTTCTGATTATAAAATACTTTTAAAATTTGGAAGATAATAGTTCTACTTTATCATCTTATTTATAATAGTTTAGAATTGTTTGGCGTATCTATGATCTTGTGATCTTATTTACAAAGGCAATTTGTGTAATACATGATAAGTCTAATTAAAATTCACTGACAAATACTTTTAATACAATTTCTATTTATTGATAGCAATTTCTATTTATTGACAGCGGGATACATTTTCCGGGAACAATAACACTTGTATAGGCTACTATTAGTCCAGTGGCCTATACTAATACCTTTTTAAAAATGTTACATATGCATACAGGGATTGACAAAACGAATGAAAGCACTTAGCAAGACCATGGACAAAGTGTTGGACAAGATGAACATGAAGAAGAAGCTCGTCTTGGGGTAAAAAGGAAGCAAGAACTTCATTGATGTGATGCTTTCAGTGGCATCAAATGACAATATTATTGCACTATTTACATTTGATTGAAGAAATATTAAGGCCATAACAATAGATACATGATGGCAGGTTCTTTCGATACTTCATCCGCTGCCATTGAGTGGATACTTGCAGAACTCTTAAGGCATCCTAATGCTATGAAATGCCTGCAAGATGAGTTAGAAACATCTGGTTGGAATAGATAATATGGTAGAGGAGAAACATCTGTTGAAGCATGGGCGAGAGTACATATATTAGAAGGGGGCAGTTGCCCCCTTCTTTTTTTAAATAATATATATATATATATGTATATATATTATTAAAATTTATAAAATATTTAATTGCTCCTCTTTAAATTTATATTATTTTTAATATATATATATGGTAATTTTATTTTGTCCTCCTTCACTAAAAAATCTGGCTTTGCCACAGTGATGAAGCTTCCGTATTCGGATATGGTAATAAAAGAAAGCTTAAGGTTACACCCAGTTGGGCCATTACTCCTTCCCCATGAAGCCGTGGAAGATATAATGATCGATGATTATTATATACCCAAGAAATCGAGAGTTATAGTGAATGCATGAGCAATTGGAAGAGACCCAAAAGTGTGGTCTGATAATGTGGAAGAATTTTTACCAGAAAGATACATCGACAAGAATATAAACATTCATGGAACTATGGAAGAGATTTTGGGCTTATTCCATTTGGTTCTGGTAGAAGACAGTGCCCTGGTATGCAACTAGGATTAACCATGACTCGGCTTGCTCAATTAGTGCATTGCTTTAACTGGAAGCTCCCAAATGGTCTGTTGCCTAGTGAGTTGGATATGACTAAGAAATTTTGCCTAGCTTTGCCAAGAGCTAACCATTTGCTGCTTGTGCCAAAATATAGATTACTTGTTTGATTAGTCATATTAATGATCAGGTAAATCTCTTAATCATATAATAGAGGTAAAACTTTTGAATTAGAATGATTTTTAATGTAAAAGATAAAATTAACCTTTGTATTTTTAATCTAATTAGTTATTTTATTCTCTTAGATATCCTAATGAACAATAATATCAATTAATTAAAAACTAGCAAAAAAATGCTAATTCCAATTATCTATTCTTTTATTGAGCAAATTTTTTGAAAATGTGAGAAATGTTTAGTCAATATTTATATTGTAGGACAAAAATTCAAATATAAAATGGATTTCTTTAGTTATCAACTCTTTTAATATTTATAATTTGTTACCCTATATTATAAGATATAATAACCGATTATGTTTTACCACTTTACTGTCATAGCATGCGTATAATTTGATTAAACAGAATTTAATACTTTCTACCGTGATTGAATTCTAGTTAATAATTTATTTTAGGGGTTAATAGCCAAAGTAATTTTAGTAATTTTTTCTTTACATTTAAAATTTTGATATAAAGTGAATGAAAATAATTACTTTTCTATATTTTACCAAATTTACTATTCTGTATTCTAATAAATTTGTCAAACTTAATTACATTCAATGTTATGGGGAAAATTACAATTTGGATATTATTTGAATGCTACTACAGATATATCATTATTTATGGCATTAGTAGATTTTACGTTGCGCGTGTAAACACATTTTATATGAGAATTGATTATCAAATTATTACTATTTCATTTTTATTTTATTAATTGAATATAAAATTTATTTCCCATCAGTATCTGAATTTCATTTTTCATGAAATCTATTAAATTGTTATTTGATTAATAAAAAAAATTTTGTTAAATACTTAGTATTTGATATATAATATATAATCACGTTTAAAAATCATAATAATCATATTCATCAGCGCATGCGTGAATTTGACTAACATATATAAATGTGCATATGAGAGAAAAACATAGAATAGTTAAAAAATGCTTTTAATGAATTTTTAAATAGAAAAATTTATTTATTAAAAGGTTTATTTATAAAAAAGAATTTAAAATAATCAATAACCTCATATACTTCTAATTCAACCTTGTTGTGTTATGTTTATGTAGATATTAGCAAGGGAATGGACGAAGTCTTGGAGAAGAAGACGAACCAGGAAGCCAGAAAAGCAACAAACAAGGGACTTTCATTCATTTGATGTATTACTTACTTTCACAATGCAACTAAAAGAATTATCCACACTTGATCGAGCAAACATTAAGGCAATATGTTAATAGACACGACTGCTTGCAGGTTCTTTTGATAAGACATCCCCATGTTATGAAATGCCTGCAACATGAGTTAGAAACTGTGGTTAGAATATACAGATAAGATGGTGGAGGAGAAACATTTGTCGAAACTTCCTACTTGGCATATGGTAATAAAAGAACGTTCAACGTTTAATACAATTTCTCATGCCCTGCGAAACCATGGGAAGATATGGTGATAAATGATACCACAACAGATTAATTTGGTTATAACCACAACTACCTCTAAATTTATTGAGACATGATTAATTTTGTTCGTAGCAAATAAGTTTATTAAGAAATAAAATGCTCTATATAAATAGTGAGACTTCATTAATAAAAATTGAACTTATAATCTCTTTAAAGAACAAGAGTGTTAAACCACGACCACCAGCAAAACTTATTGGTCTACAGCGGGTTAATTTAATTTCAACAATCTTCGCTTCATTTCACCCCACTTGTAATTGCGCGTTCAAAATCAAAACAAAACGAAGTTTGTCATTTACCGTCACCTTTGATACAGTCTTCACTTTCCTAATTCCCTATCATAATTCACTCTTTCTTTCTGTAACTTAAGCTATCTATTACCATTGATCCCTGACTTTGATGGCTGAGGGTGAGTCTTTAGCTATCCATTTACACACATTCTACTGTCCACTCACAAACTCTTTTCTACTTCTTTGTGTTCTTTCAACAAAAATAATCAATGGGAAGCGTCAGTTCTTCTACTTGGCTTATCCCCCCCGCCCCTTTATTCAGCTTTGGCTCAAACAAGCCTAAACCTTTCTTCTTATTTTCTTCCAAACCCACCACTAATACCATCCCCTGGTTCGCTAGTGGTGCCACTGATAACTCCTCCTTCGCCGCCACCTCCTCCTCATCATCATCACCATTATCCCCTAATTCCTATAGCCGCCAGTGGTACAGACGGCCTTCTCCTCAACTTCTCCGCCACTGGGTCGAAGCTGATCAACCACAAGCATCCCAATGTATGATTAATTGTTTAGCATCTGTTTGTCTTATTGCTCGGTCCGTTTCCAATTTTAATTGCTCGATGTATTGTATTTTTGTTTTTTGTGATGTAGAAGATCGATTTACAGTTGTGTCGTATAATATACTGGGGGACAGAAACGCTTCCAAACACAGAGATATGTACCCAAATGTTGATCCTCTTCACCTGAAATGGGCACATCGCAAAAGGGTCATATGTAAAGAACTAGTTGGATGGAACCCTGACATCATTTGCTTGCAAGTAAGATTTTTTGTTTCATGAATTTTGTTTTAAAGTGTATCACCAGTTTGAAATTTATGGAAGCAAGGGTGGTTATGCTAGGAGGTGGATAGGTATTTTGATTTGTTGACGGTTTTGGAGAAAGTCGGATATGCTGGTTCTTACAAGGTTAGCTGCTGCTGCTGCTGCTTCTTATTTTTATTTTTATATTTTTTGTGTGTATGGATTTCAAAGATAATTGTTTTGTGCTCGTCATTCTTGGAGAGTTCTGATTCAATTACTAAATTCAATGGCAGCGACGAACTGGAGATTATGTTGATGGTTGTGCCATGTTCTGGAAAGCTGATAAGTAAGGATATTGTTTGTTTGTTTGTTTTTATTTATTGCTTGTAAATTAGTCGGTTGAAAGTAAACTTATGAATAAGTTCTCGTTCCAAATTAGATTTCGGTTGTTAGAAGGAGAGAGCATTGAATATAAGGCACTTGGTCTTCGTGATAATGTTGCCCAACTCTCCGTATTTGAGGTAACAATTCAGAAACATCTACCATATGCTACTATATTAGATGTCCTGCTACTATCGTCAGTTTAGATTTGTTTGAATGTTTTGATTTACTAGTCATCCAATGTCAGAAATAGGTTAGAGCTAGTGCACAGGAAGGAGAAAATTGCACCAAGTTATTATGGCTTTTATGATCAGAACCTGCAATGAAGAACAATAGTGTTCTATTGATTAAATTACATTTCTCATAATCTCATTGTACTGATTTAGAAGTTTCTTTTCTTGAAAAATCAAACTGCTCTATGCCCACTTGAATAACAATCTGATGATTCTGGTGCACAAATTGAGCAATGTTTGGCACAATTTTTGTTTAATTTGGTCTTTGTTTCACATGACCAAACCATCTCAATATATGTTCTCTTATCTTATACTCAATAGGCGCTACCCCACAGTTTCTCTAATGCACTCGTTGCGGATTCTATACATCCTAGTGTGTCAATACATCTATCTTATCATTCTCATTTCCGCAACATGCATCTTACTTATGTGTTGTTCTTTTACTGTCCAACACTCACTACCATATATCATCGCAGACCGTATTACAGTGTGATAGAACTTTTTTTTATTTAATTGGCATATTTCGATCACATAGAACTCCTGTAGCACTCATCCACTTCATCCACCCAGCTTTAATTGTATGACTTACATCTTCTTCACAGTCCCAATTAATTTGAGATTAAGGCTTTGTTGAGTTGAGTTGTCTTGAGTAACCAAGAGAATCTCTTGATTATTGGCTGCTGTCTATTCTGTTGAATGTTACAGTTCTGTGAATTGTATTTCTGAAATGTTTTGTTGCACGAAGAAAGAGATTATGGAATAAATGGTTATTGTAACAGTACTATAGCATGGTACTGTATCTTTGAAGGGCTGAAATTGGGCTTATTTTTTAAATATTCGGATCCATTCTACTACTTCCAACTGTGCAACACTGATGTTCTAGTCTAGTAATATTCATTATTAAAATGACTGTATTTGCCACTTTCTTGTTCTTTTGGTAACTTGTGTTTCCTTTTTTTATTTCTCATTTAGACATGTCTGATATTATGGAGGATTGAATTATTTCTCTTACTTGTTGCACCCCTCGGTTGCATCAGACATTAATTCCTATTTTGCTGTAGTTAAAATATCCTATCTCTTCTTTTTGGTATTTTATGTGTTCATTAAGCATCTACAATAGTTTATCTTGTTGACACTGTCCCCTTTTCCCCTATTTATGACTTCATTTCATACAGGTAGATTTGCAAAGCTGAATCCAGGAGATTAGTTATTGGTAACATCCATGTCTCTTATAATCCAAGACGAGGAGATGTTAAATTAGGTCAAGTAAGTAATCCTTTTAGTCATTAGTCAATGGCCTGCATTTTAATGCAGAAACTAATTATTATATAACTTTCAAATGAAGCAAGCTTAAGTAAGGTTGCTTCAGTGTTACTCCTTTAATGGCTGTTTATTAGTAGAGCATCTTCAGAATGAAAGAATATCGTCCTTGCATATTACGTACTTTGAACACATTAAACTCAGTAGAGTTGATAAGGAAAATTTTTTTTGTTGCCTTCTATATGCGTTCATTACTATCTTCTGATCTGCAGCACAATTCGCTCTGTGTTTTATTACTGAATCATTTTTCTTTTTCTTTTTTTTTTTTGTAGATTCGTTTGCTTTTGTCAAGTGCTCATAACCTTGCAGAGAAATGGGGTACCATACCTGTAATTCTTGCTGGTGATTTCAATAGCACTCCTCAGGTACAATGTTTCAAAATTCATTTTTTTTTTATTTTGTGGTCACTGATGTACTTACATTTGCTTTTTATGATAATTGCATTAAATTCTTTTCTCACATATTGACAGAGCGCAATATACAAGTTCCTGGCGTCATCTGAGGTTAACAGATTTTTAATATCGTTTGATGTACTAGAATTTTCTTGGCTGTGAATTGCTATAATTAGACAACTTTTAGGTTCTTGATGATTGAAATTGGCTGTGTTCTGTTTGCAGCTGAATATTATGTTATATGAAAAAAGAGAGCTATCAGGACAGAGGAATTGTCGACCTACGCAAATTTTTGGTATCGACAAAGAAATAATTACTCCAGTTTCTTTGATGGATAGGTATATCATTTGTTACAACCTCTTTTTATTCTCTCTCTGACAACTATCTGTATCTAATTCAGTGTCTATTTTGTTTTTCACTGCTGGGGATATAGGAACTTCCTTGCCTTTCCTATCACATGTATATGAAAGTAATGACAATACTGAAAATCTTTTGTGGCATTGAGCAGATTTTTTCAATTTTATCATTCAACAATTCATATATTTTCTTCTCTGTGTGTCTATTTATATGTGCTTATGTGCAATGTACTGTCATAGCCAAGCAAAGGAAAAGAGGGGGCAGTGCACAACTAGGGCGCATGTAACTCTTAAATTCTACCTCTGTGGATGATGGAATTTTTCCTGTTAATGTAATTTAGGGACTTATATCTTAAACAGTAGGTGTTATGATCCTATAAACATTTGGTGTGACATGAGACCATCTTATGTGATTAAGGTGCTGCAGCTCTCAATTCTCTTATTAATCATTTCAGGTTTTCATTCAGTTTTTCTTTATTTTGTATTTCATTTCTATTGCATAGAATGCCTGTTCTAGACATGTAACCACCACTTTTAAGGTCCATTCCGTCAGTAACAACTAGAAACATATTTGTGCTTTTAATTTCAG
Source organism: Garcia nutans (assembly GCA_947685225.1). Lineage (NCBI taxonomy): Eukaryota > Viridiplantae > Streptophyta > Magnoliopsida > Malpighiales > Euphorbiaceae > Garcia > Garcia nutans. Next base: position 52,781,334 of record CANTUV010000011.1, read on the forward strand.
AGTTTTGAAGGACTGCTGGACAAATGAAGAGGTTAAAATTGCCACTGGCAACCCTGAGTGTCAGATGCTTATCCATCCTTTGGAACTTAGCAGTTCCTATTCCACAGTTATGGTATCAAAAGTTTATACTTCTGTTACTTTTTTATGACTTGTGAGTTTCATCCTCCAAGTCAAGTTATTTGACAAAAATTGGGGGCTGCATTGTATTGTATTTTCAGGGCTCTACGAGAACAAGGAACCTAAAAAATGGTGAACCTTTAGCTACTTCATTCCACTCGAAGTTTCTTGGCACTGTTGACTATTTATGGTAAATAATTGTTGTAGAAGTGCCCATGTGTTTTGCCCCCCATTAATGAAAAATGCTGGCTTTGTCCCTGATGATGAGAGTATAAAAATGTTAGCATTTGACACAGGTACTCAGATGGTGTACTACCTATACGAGTTCTGGATACTCTTCCGTTGGATATTCTCAGGAGGACAGGTGGCCTTCCATGCAAGGTAATATATCATTTTATCCCATTTCAGTTGACAACTTATTGAAGCTTTTAGATGAATGGAGTGATTTTTTTCTCTCTGTTATTTTATTGAGAAACTAATGGAGACTGGTGGCATTTTTTTGCAAATATAACCTCAGGCCACCATAGAAATTAGTTTTCTTCTCTCTTTACATGCATCAATTGTGATTTATCACTAACCGTGTGTAGGATATGGTGGTGTTCTTTTTCCCCATTGTTTTAAGCATGGAATTACCGATCCCCTCTTCCATATCCGTTCACATTTTCTTTTTTATTTATTTCAAATTATAATCTGTTTGTCATTTTAAAAATTAGTTACTTTATTAAAATTTTATTATATTAATAATCAATGTTATTTATAAAAATATTTAATAAAAATATTTCATACTAAATTAAAAGTATAATAAAAAAATATAAAAATTATATACCGGTTAACTTGTATACATTTTCTTTTGGTGTTCTAATTTAAAATTATTTTTTAATAAAAACTGGAGAAAAAAAAATTTAGATTTATTTTTTATATGTATTAAATTTAATATGTGATATTTTTGAATTTATAAAAAAATTGTTCAAAATTGACAAAATTGATTGAATCATACTGAATTGGTTCAAATCAAATCGAACTAGTTTTCTAAATTTTAAATTATTTTTAATAAAAATTAGATAAAAAAATTTTAGATTTATTTTTTATATGTATTATATTTAATATGTGATATTTTTGAATTGATAAAGTTTATATATTTTTTATTTAAAAATTTTTATTTTTAAATTTCTATGAATTTTATATTATTGAATTTGAGTCAATCAATGTAATTAAATTAAGTAATTTCTTTTTTAAAATTTAATTAAAGTATTGAAATATATAATGAAACAAATCAATTAATATAGTGTCAATAATCAAGTTAGAGTATAATTAGTATAAAAAATACATATAATAAAATTAACTAATTTATTTGTTGAGATTTAATTAAAGCATTAAAATTTATAATGTAAATAAATTAATCAATGTCATGACAATAATAAAGTTTGGGTATAATTAGTGTAAAAATTACATGTAATGGAATTAACTAATTTATTTCCTAAGATTTAATTAAAATTGAAATATATAATGTACAGAAATCAATCAATGTAATGTCAATAATTAAGTTAAGGTATAATTAGTATAAGAATTACATATAATGAAATTAATCAATTTTTTTTTCTAAAATTTAATTAAAGCAATAAAATATATAATGACGCAGCGTAATAGCGTTGGATAAATTAGACTTAAACCCTAGGAGGGAATTTGAAAGTCTGACTTGAATTTATAAGAAAAAAAATAACCAAAAAACTTCTACCCTTTAGCTAAAGGGCAATGCCCTTATTTATAGGCTACAAAGCCTTGTACAACTCATTGACAACTAATTAATAACTTGATGACAACTCATGGACAACTCATTTCTTAATAACTAAGTATTCTAGAATTTGTTTAAAAGATAAACTTGACAACTAGTAGTAAAATCCAAATTGACTTCTTCCTTTAGGCAGCAAAATTTAACTTTGATTTTAATTGTCCCTTGACTAAGTTATGAAGTTTGATGTCCCTCATCATTCTCCTCGACTTGGGAAAAACTCGACCTCGAGTTAAGCGTAACATTCGGATACAAAGGAATATCTGAATCATGATACATGGATATGTCCGCCACATTAAATGTCTTGGAAATACCCATGTTGTCTGGAAGATCGATCACATAAGCATTATCATTGATGCGCTTCAAAACTGAATACGGGCCATATTTCTTAGGTTGCAACTTGTTGTAAAAACCAACTGGAAATCGTTCTTTGCGCAAGAAAACCATCACTTTATCCCCAACCTGAAAAATTTCACGTCGTCTATGCTTGTCAGCAGCTTTCTTATATCTCTGACTAGCCTTCTCCAGCTTCTGCTTGACTTCCTTTTGCACTTCTACAATTTGTTCTGCCAAGTTTTGGGCCGGAATGCTGTTCTCTTTACTTTTGGGTAGTTTAATTAGATCCAGAGTGTGCTGGGGAACCTTTGTGTAAACAATGGAGAATGGAGAACGCCCAGTCGCACTATGGACCGCACTGTTGTAGGCGAATTCGGCTTGTGCAAGAATGAGATCCCACTGCTTTGGCTTGTCTCCACAAAGACTGCGAATCAGATTGCCAAGTGTTCGGTTCACTACTTCAGTTTGCCCGTCTGTCTGAGGATGGGCTGTACTACTAAACTGCAAAGAAGAATCAAACAACTTCCATAATGTCTTCCAGAAATGGCTAAGGAACTTGTTGTCACGATCTGAAGTAATAGTCTTTGGCACTCCATGTAATCGAACAACATCTTTGAAGAATGGCCTAGCCACTGCAACCGCATCAGAAGTCTTCTTGCAAGGAATAAAGTGGGCCATTTTTGAAAACCTATCAACTACAACAAAGACAGAATCAACGCCTCTTTGGGTTCGAGGCAAGCCCAATACAAAATCCATGGACAAATCCTCCCAAATATTGTCTGGAATTGGCAGTGGCATGTACAACCCTGTATTCTTCGTCTGTCCCTTTGATCTCTGACAAGTGTAACATTTTTCAACAAATCGGTACACATCTCTCCTCAAATGTGGCCAGTAAAACCTCTCCTTTACTGCTGCAAGGGTTTTGTCTCGCCCAAGATGTCCGCCTAAACCTCCTCCATGTAGGTCACTAATGACTTTCTCTCTCAAGGATGTTTTCGGAATGCATAACTGATTCTCATGCATCAAATAACCATCTGATAAATAAAATGAAGTAACTGGATGATTATTAGATACCTGGGACCAGATTTCAGCAAAATCATCATCCCCTGCGTATGTAGTCTTTAACTCGTCAAATCCGACAATCTCTTGGCTCAAAGTTAGTAGCAAGGTCGCCCTTCTACTCAATGCATCTGCCACTCTATTCTGTATTCCTGATTTATGCTTCAGCATATATGGGAATTTCTGCAAGTATTGACACCACCTTGCATGCATGTCACCGCTTATCCTCCTTTGGCTGCTCAAATACTTCAAAGCTTCATGGTCAGAATATAGAACAAACTCCTTACCGATCAAGTTATGTTCCCATGTCTTGAGGGCACGGATAACTGCATAGAATTTTTTATCATAGGTACTCCACTTCCTCCTTGCTTCACTAAGTTTTTCACTGAAAAATGCCACTGGCCTCTTCTCTTGGGACAAAACAGCCCCTACACCAACTCCACTTGCATCACAATCCACTTCAAACAGCTTGTCAAAATCAGGAAGAGCAAGAACGGGTGCTTCACAAAGCTTTTGTTTCAATATGGCAAAACTGTTATCTGCTTCTTCTCCCACTGAAACTTCCTTTCTTCAAACATTCCGTCATAGGTGCAGCAATTGTACTGAAATTTCTGATGAATCTTCTGTAAAAAGTAGCTAGCCCATGGAAACTCCTAAGCTCAGAAATATTTTTAGGTGTAGGCCAGTCCCTGATTGCCGCAATTTTCGTCTCATCAACATGAACTCCCTCAGAAGAAATCACAAATCCCAGAAACACAAGCTTGTTAGTCAGAAAGCTGCACTTCTTAAGATTCACATATAACAAATTTTCTTTCAAAACCTGGTTCATCAACCGCATGAAAGTACTTGGAGCATTGGACAAACCGAAAGGCATAACAAGCCATTCATATAAACCCTCTTTAGTCTTGAAAGCTGTCTTCCACTCATCCCCTGGCTTGATTCGGATCTGGTAGTATCCATTCTTCAAGTCCAATTTGGAAAACCATCTAGACCCATGCAACCTGTCAAGCATATCATCTAATCTTGGGATGGGAAACTTGTAACCTACTGTGATTCGGTTAATAGCTCGACTGTCGACACACATTCTCCAGCTTCCATCTTTCTTTGGTGTTAACAAAGCTGGTACTGCGCATGGACTAAGGCTCTCTCGAATCAGCCCCTTTCTCAATAATTCCTCGACCTTCCCTTTCAGGATATCACTCTCCCTTGGATTCATTCTGTAATGTGGAAGGTTTGGAATACTAGCTCCGGGAACAAGATCAATTTGGTGCTGTATATCCCTCATGGGTGGTAAGCCGTCTGGTGTGTCTTCTCCCATCAACTCCTTAAATTCGCCCAACAAGGGTCGGACAGCTTCTGGTTGCTCCTTCGCCGAAATTTCCAAATCACCCATTAGGACCTGCTTTATAATCAACACATGAACTTGCCCTGTTTCTTTAACTTCTACAGCGAAATCATTTGTTAAGGTTAAGAAAGAACTCTTTTCAGTCTTGTTTGAATTGCCATTCAAAGGAAGCAATGAATATTTGGCTCCCTCCTTCTCTAGCTTGTACACATTGTTTCTTCCCGAATGTTGTGCATCCACGTCGTATTGCCAAGGTCTGCCAAATAAGAGATGGCAAACATTCATATCCACCACATCACAATACACAATATCTTTGTACTTGCCAATAGAGAAAGAAACTCTACAACGTTCTGTCACTTCAATCTTCCCTGAATCAGTCTTGATCCACCCTAATGAATATGGTTCAGGATGCTTCTCGACTGGTAGTTTCAGCTTCTTTACTATCTCTTTCCCAATGATATTCTCACAGCTCCCACTATCAACTATGACAGCAAACACCTTTCCTCCAATGCTACATCGAGTTCGAAACAATTGGTGTCTCTGTGATTCTTCCCTGTGTTTGGGAACTAACATCATCCGGCGTACAACATAGGTTTGCCCCCCTTCCTCGTCATACTCCTCTTCCTCTTCATCAAGTTCCTCTGGCTCACAATCAACCTCGCCATCTTCTTCGTTTCTGTCCACAATATTAACAAACTTTCGGGCTGGACAATCATTAGATCTATGCCCTGGTTGATTGCACTTGAAGCACTTCGCGATGCTAGGTCTAGCATACGGATTTTCTGCCTTCTTTGTCTCCTTCTCTCTCACAACCTGCTTTCCCATCGATTTATCTTCACCTGTTTTCTTGAAATTTCTGCCACGGTCAGTTTGACTCGTAGTAGCCTTGCTTAAATTCTCTGATTCTGGCACTTCTCTAAAATTTCGAAAGTTTCTGCCTCTTTCCTGTTGCACCAATTCAGCCTTCAATGCTAAATTTCTCGCCTCACTTAAAGTTCGAATCACCTGTACCCCAATTCGATCCTTGAGATTTCCCCGTAATCCCTCTAAATATCGCGCCACCTGCTGCCCTTCGGATTCTAATAGATTATTCCGTTCTGCCAGCCTCATGAATTCTGCAGTATACTCATGAACAGGTCTGCCGCCTTGTTGACACCTTTGGTACTGCTGAAATAAAATCTGTTCATAATCTGGAGGTAGGAATTCTAGTTTTAGCAGGTGCTTCATCCTATACCAGGTTCGTATAGGCAGTTTTCCTTCCCTCTCTCTTCTGGATTGGACTCGTTCCCACCAAGCTGAAGCCATTCCCTTTAAACGACACGCCACCAATCTAACCCGCTTATCCGCGGGGGTCTCAGCATAGTCAAAGAACCGATCCACTTCAGCCAACCAATCAAGAAACTCCTCAATCCCAAAACAGCCATTAAATTGAGGGATGTCTACCTTCAAACGAAAATCTCCTCCTTCTCATTCGTCCTGGTTTCGATTGTGGGCCTGTCTTTGATTTCGTCTAAACCTAGGTGGTTCAGGATCGAAATCTTCTTCTTCTTCTGAATCTTCATCGAAATCCGCAGGTTGTCTGTTTAAAGGATTCGGTCTGTAGGCAGGTTCACCACGGACAGGTTGTCCTGGCTGTCTTCTACCTTCTTCCCGTCCCCTGTTTGGTCTAATACCGCAAGCATCCAGACGATCAACAAGCTCCTGAAAACGTTCCTCGAAACGTCTGGATATGCGATCAATCCGTTGCTCAAGACGTTGCTCCAAACGTTGCAACACCCTGTCCCCAAGAGGGGCTCCATCCTCCTGATCACCGTCATGGAGAACACCGCCATTGCCGCCGGTTGCCATGCTCTGATACCACTCTGACGCAGCGTAATAGCGTTGGATAAATTAGACTTAAACCCTAGGAGGGAATTTGAAAGTCTGACTTGAATTTATAAGAAAAAAAATAACCAAAAAACTTCTACCCTTTAGCTAAAGGGCAATGCCCTTATTTATAGGCTACAAAGCCTTGTACAACTCATTGACAACTAATTAATAACTTGATGACAACTCATGGACAACTCATTTCTTAATAACTAAGTATTCTAGAATTTGTTTAAAAGATAAACTTGACAACTAGTAGTAAAATCCAAATTGACTTCTTCCTTTAGGCAGCAAAATTTAACTTTGATTTTAATTGTCCCTTGACTAAGTTATGAAGTTTGATGTCCCTCATCATATAATGTAAAGAAATTAGTTAATGTAATGTCAATAATCAAGTTAGAGTATAATTAGTGTAGAAATTATATGCAATGAAATTAACAAATTTCTTTTCTAAGATTTAATTATTGATATCGATAATGTAAAGAAATTGATAAATGTAATGCCAATAATCAAGTTAGGTATAATTAGTGTGGAAATTACATGTAATAAAATTAATCAATTTCTTTTTTAAGATTAAAACATTGAAATATATAATTTAAAAAAATCAACAAATGTAATATCAATAATCGGGTTAGAGTATAATTAATGTAGAAATTATATATAATGAAATCAATCATTGTCTTTCATATGGTATATAAAAGTAAAAAGTTTAATCATTTTTGTAGGCATGGTTGTAAAGCTTTCTTTCATAAGATCATGTATTTAAATCCAATTTCCCCATTATGGTTTAGTAAAATTTCATCCAATTTCCCCATGTATTTAGTAAAATTTGGAGAGGTCATCATTGATTTTTTGGCATATTTTCTTCAAGCTTTCTTTAATTATTGATCCTCCTGGATATATGGTTTAAATGGTGAAGATCAACAAGCGTTACTACCAACCAATTTACCTTCAGGATTCACAATAATTAAATTTTTACATGGACATGTGACTTTCATGCAGTTATAAAAAAAATGCATGTTTTGACAAAAAAAACCAAGTCTTATTGAGGTAGGAACATGTACAAAAGACACCAAAGACTAAAGTACATTAATTAATGATTTTAATAATAAAGCTTCAGGAGAAAATGTTTTTTCTTATTGTTATACAGGACGTGTTTATAGGCAGAGGGGAATAAATATTTCAAAATTAAACACTCTAATTTATTTTCATTATACTTTTATTCACATTTTTTACTCCAAAAACTTGAAGAAAATATGCCAAAAAATCAATGATGACCTCTCCAAATTTTACTAAAGTTTCATTTGGATAAATAATTATTTGAAATAATTGAACGTTTGGATATGTGTTTCAAGTGAAACATTAGGAAATTAGGACAAACTATACAACCTTCTGTTTTTAGTTACGATACAAACTGTTAATTTCAATGAAATTTCACTCGTACCCATTCTTCCCCAAATGCAAAATTGCAGTTTTTCAATGTTTATAAAATATGAATGTTATCTCATCATTTGTTTACTAATTTAATGTTTACATGTTTGCTGCTATATTTGAATCTAACCCTGGTTCAATTAAATTAATGGTTGTACAGAAATTAGGAAGTGATCACTTGGCTCTAGTTTCTGAGTTTGCCTATACACAAGGCTACCTCACAAGTCAAACAACAGTCTCACCATCGGGCAGTGGTTTTGAATCGAAATAATAGATGTTCATTGGCTTGGCTTGGCTGGCTGCTACAAACTTCCAAGATTTTATTTTTTAATCATTGAAATATTTAAAAATCCACATACAGCTCACTCTGTTCTGTTATCAAGAAGTAAATTATTAGATTTAGATTGATATCTTTATAGTTTATTGAACAAAAATTTCAAGGATATTTCATCTACTGCCACTCCACTTCCCTCGCATGGAGTATCACTCTATATTAGTAGAGTGGAAGAATTCGATTATGGGTTTATATATACTTAGTATTAGGTTATTATGATTTTAGATTAATCAATTAATTATTTTTTAATTAGATCAAAATCGAAAAATTTTAAATTTGATTGTTTCAAATTGAGTTTTTTAGCATTACAATTTGGAGATAGCGAATCGTCCCTAGATCTATTTAGGGAAGATATATTTGCTGTTGTTTTAGTGTGTTTAAATTAAAATTTTACTCAGTTAAAAATTATTTTAAAAAGTATATATCATAACTAATATAAAATAATTAAAGTAACTATAAATGAGTAAGCAAGTATAATTAACTAAATAGTACGTACACGGAGTTATGAAAAACAAATACGTATAAAGAGTTTATGGAGAGGGAGACGCCTTGATTATTTTTATAACATCAGGATTTTTGTAATACATTGAAAAACATAAAGTGGTGATGTGCTTTTGAAGTAGAATGATCAAATTTTATACAATTTTTTTTTCTAAATTTTAAAGATAAATTCGAAATATGTATAAATTATATTAAAACAGTTAATATTAACACAATATTACGTTACGCGTCGTCTTAATTTTATCATTATTTTAATCTTTTAATCTTTTAAATTAAAATTATTATTTATTATATAATAAATATTTATTTAAAAAATTTAAATTTAATTAAGATATGACATTTGATAATAATTTATATCATAATTAATAATTAATATTGATTTGTATCAATATTGATAATTAATAATTATCCATAGTTATAGAGTTTAAATAAAATTATGATATTATATTTGATATATTGATAACAATTAGTCATCTCTCTATATATAAAAATACAAAAAAAAATTATAACTATTATATTATTATCTATCTTTAAAATCATAATATTATTATTCAATTACTAAATTATTATTCAATTAATGTATAGGTAATTTGTTATATTTTTTATTTTTTTATATTTTATTTAGTTTATTTTTTATTTTTTTTATTTTTATTTACTCATCATGTTTGTAATTATAACGAAGAACATTGTCATTCTATCACAGTCATTCATCGTTCTTTTTTTAGTCTTTACTTCACCACTAGTTACTATTCAATACATTTTATTTAGTATTTTCTATTTATGTGATTATTTTTAAATAATTTATTATGTTATATGATTTTGATATTCTTTTTTATTTTATGATTATTTTATATTTTGTTATATTTATTTGTTAGGTAACTTTTTGAGTTTTTTTTTTGTATTATTTGATTGTTGTATGATTGTTTTTGTGATTTTTAAATTAATTAATTTTTATTTAATTTTAGATAAACTGTAAATTTATTTTAATTCATGTTAGGTTTTTTAATTTTTTGTTATAGTAGTTACATTAATTATTTTATTTTAATTTTTGTTTAAATTTATTATTTGATTAAGTTTTATTTTTTAATTTATATTATTTAGTTTATATTAAATTTATTAAATTTTTATTAAATTTATTATTTAAATTATTATTATTTAAATTTTATTTTTATTTAATTATTATTTAATTTATTTAAAATTATTTAAGCTTTAAAATCAGTGTATTTATATATATATTGAGTAAATATCTGCAATATCATGCAGGACTTTTTTCTAATAAATAAAGAAATTTATGTTCACATTCAGTAATTATTCCTTAATCGTTTTGTATTATTGTATTAGATTGAAATTTGCAATGATTGATAACACCCCATTTGTTTTCAACGATTGGCAAGGCTTGGTTGCCCATCGCCAACACAGCAGCAACGTGTAATTTTTCTTTTCGTTTTTGTAGATAGGAAACATGTAATATTTGAATTTTTTTTAAAATAAATATGAAATTAAATAAATATTTAATTACAATTATGACAGTTTTATAAAGTTATAATTTTTTTAAATTTTTTTAAAAATTTAATTTATTTTTTAGATAATTTTTATATAACTTTCTCTATTAATTAGTTGATTGTAGGATTTTGAATTTCAAATCAGCTTTCAGTGGAGTTGACATTTTGGTTATTTCATTCATTAAGTGTGGACGACTATCGAGGGTCAATAAAAATCAATTTTCCTAATGAATATTATAAAAACGCGAGTTAAGAAAAAAAAATTTAAAATTAAAATCAGATAAATAAATTTAAAATAAAATAAATAATAATTTTTATTTTCTTTTATTCAATTTGTTTATATAATAAATAATCCGTAAATTATTTGAATAAGCATTTTACATTAATAAATTTTATCTAAAATAAATGATATTGATATTTTGAGAACATCCATTAAAATAATCAATAAAGAAAATGCAATCTCATTTATTTATTTATTGTATAAAAGTATGCATAAGTATTTAAGTTAGTAAAATATAGAAGCTATAAGTTAGTTACAAAAGCTATTGATGTGCATTAATTAGTTACAACTAACTGAAAATTGTATATATAACCACCTTATGTATAACTCATGATAATTAAAGAAATAACCTTTTCTTCCTCATTTTTCTTATAATTTATTTATGCTACTCTATTTTTCTACATGTATCAAAGTTTCATAGTTGAGATTTTATTTTTATTTGTTTTGTTGATTTCTTTCTCCTTAGTATCTTTTGGAGAGAAAGATAAACTAGGGTTCATATATGGGACTATAAGTAAACCTAACGAAAACAGTGTTAAGTTTCTAATATGAAGGAAATCGAGTTACATGGTTAAATCCTATATTTTGGGATCCTTAACAAGAGAATTTATAGAGAATTTTCTCTATTGTCTAACAACTAAAATTCTTTAGGATTGTTGTCCCTTGACTGCAATTAAGAGGGAGAGTGAATTGATTATTTTGATGAAATGAGGGCAAATTTAAAAAAAAAATGGCTAACAAGGATCAATTGCAAGAAAGGTTTGGAGCTAGCAATAAGCCAAGAATTTTATCATATCCAGAAGCAAATTAATCTGATTAAGTAGGGGAATATCAATTTGGCCAATTATTACATCAAGATTTTGAGGCTCTAGGATGATTTGAACATGTTGAAGCCATTTAGCTACTACAAATGTGGAAAATGCACAAGTGAAGTAAATCATAGGATGAGAGAAATGGACGCGAGTAACAAATTGACTCAATTCTTGATGAGGCTCAATAATTCCTATGAAGTTGTTAAAAATCAAATACTTATACTAAGATCCATTTCCAAATGTAAACAAAACATATCCCATGATATAAACAGTTGAATCTCAAAGGTTGGTGCAAAAGATGTTTATGGATCTACTCGAAGATAATGTCATGCTAGTAAAAGGAGGTGATGCACATAGGTTTGGGTCAAGGAGACGAGACTCTATAAGGAAGGAGGAATGATAATGTGACTACTGCAAGGCCGCTAGGCATTTGCGTGAAAGTTGCTTTAAATTAAATGGGTATTCAAATTGGTACAAAGACCTTAGAAATAAAAAAAAGGGAGGGAATCTAGCAGGTCGCAGGTGATTTTGCAGCTAAAACACTTGATGATAAAGGATCTTCAATTGCTAAACAACAACTGTAGATGATAGAGTTAATAAAATAAGAAATGGTCAAGATAATGAGGGATAAACAAATAGTGCTACAGAATTATATAAATTTAACTAAAACCTCTGAGTTTGTTGGTATAACAAACACTTAACATCATTTGAATAGGCTTGATTGTTCGATTGTGGATACTTGGGCTTCCAACCACATGTAAAATTATACACATTACATTTGCTACATCTATATATTTGCCAAATGGAGCCACTAAGAAAGTTACCCAGGCTAGTGATATCAACTTTCATCATGACCTCACTCTTTTTGATACCTTATACTTGCCTTATTTCCACTATATCTTCTTTTTGTTCATATGCTTTGCAAAAAAGTTAGTTTTCTTCTCTCTCTTCCAACTGTTGTTCTTTGTAGGACCTGAAGAGTGAAAAGGTTCTAGCTGTTAGAAAGATTTTCGAAAACCTTTACTATCTGGACAAAGACTCTTTTATTGTTAGTAACCTTTTCATCCCATCCTTTGTCACCTTTAATTATTATATTTCTACTGTTGATAAGAATTTTGAAAACCAAATAAGTTGCAAACATTTTACTTCTTGCAATTCTAAAATAACAGATGCTGAAACACCTAGTTGCATAGAATATCAAACTTCCATTGTTCAATCACTTCTGTACTCATGCAAATAATGTCAATAAAAATTCATTTTCTGACTAACTTTGCATTCTCATCTTAGTCATCCTAGTGACCCAATTTTGCAGCATTTACCTTCCATATCTTCATCTATGTATGTGCATAACAATTGTAATGTGTATCCATTGGTAAAATAAACAAGGGTTCCATTTCCTACCAGTAACATACATAGCTTTAGCACATTTGGCTAGTTGCATATGGATGTTTGGGGACCTTATAAGCTAGCTTCTCATAATGGTGCATAATGTTTCTTAACTCTTATGGATGATTTTAGCTAATCCACCTAGGTGTTTCTGCTATAACACATGAGTCAAACTAAAACTACTTTGCAATAATTCCTTAGAATGGTAGTTACACAATATAATAAGTTAGTGAAGTGAGTGAGGTCAGACAATGGAACAGAGTTTATTACTATATAATTACAAAATTTGCTTTCTGAGTTTAAAATTATACATCAGAAGAGTCGCTCTTACACACTACAATAAAATGGAGTTGTGGAGTGCAAGCACAGACACTTAATGTAAATAACCGGACTTTGTTATTTTAGAGTGGTTTTTCAAGTAGTTTTTAGAAAAGGCCTTGTTACAAGTTGCATTTATTATAAATAGGCTACCAACAAAGCTCCTTTCTTGGAAGACTCTATTTGAGATACCATATGGTAAGCAACCAGATCACAATTTGCTTAGAAATTTTGTTTGCCTTTGCTATGCAACTGATACACTCACCCACATAACTAAATTGAGTCTAAGGTTGCAAGATGTATTAATTTTCTTAGGCTACCATTCAGGAGTGAAGGGATACAAGATGTTCAATTTGCAAAGTAAAGCCATATTTATTAGCAAAGATATTATTTCCATAGAAACTCAATTTTCTTTCCTCATTAACCCTACTATTGTTACTACCAATGATATTCCCTTACTAATGACATCTTTAGATCTAGACTTTATAGCCTCAACGGATCGTATTCTACTCGCACTAGCACAATCAGTTACAACTTTACATCATTCTTCATCCACAACACACACCACTTAAGGTTCCAATCATGGAAATTTCATAACCTCAACCTATTTCAGATCAACCAAGGCAAATTCATAAAATCAGAAGACCACCAGCTTGGTTAAATAATTTTATTTTTAATACCACTGCCTCCACACTCCAATCACCAAGTCACATGTGTTTCTCTTCTTCCCATCAAAATTTTTTGCACAACTTGGATATTGTGAAAGAGTCTAAGAATTATCAAGAAGCAAAAACATTTTCGAAATGGCTAAAGGCTATGAAAAATGAGTTGTCTACTTTATAAAACAACAGAACTTGGATTCTCACTAAATTACCAGAAGGAAAGCATCCAATAGGAACCAAATGAGTTTATAAACTAAAGTTGAAGCCATATGGCTCTGTAGAACACTTCAACGCCAAGTTAGTTGCCAAAATATAAAATTAGATTGAGGGTGTATAGATTATACATATTGTTTTTCTCTAATTGCTAAAAGTATCACTGTGAGAGTGCTACTTGCTTCCGTTACCTCCAAGTCCTAGCTCTATATCAATTGAATGTGAAAATTGCATTTCTTAATGAATTTATTTACACGGTGTCTCTTGAAGTTTTAAAGCAAAACCAGACCAAGTGTGTAAGCTGGTGGAGTCTTTACATGGTCTCAAACAAGCTTCGGGGCAATGGAAAGCTCAATTTACTTCTTACTTACATAAGCTAGGATTTTCACAATCACAGACTAATAATTGTTTATTCACTTATGCTAAGGAGGATCAATTTATTGTAGATGATGTTTTACTCACAGGCACTTTAATTGAGTTAATTCAGCAAGTAAAGGCTTCTTTATGTTCAACTTTTACCATAAAAGACGTGCTTGAAAAAGCAATTCCTAGGGCTAGAAATTGCATGGTTGGAAAAAGGGTATGTACATCTGTCAAAGGAAGTACATATTTGATATGTTAAAAAATTTGGCCTCTCAGGTCCCAAGGTTGCAGCTACACCTTAGGACTATTACTCACAGCAGAATAAGGAGATTTGTTGAGTGATGTTGCTTCCTATAGGCAACTAGTGGGCAAACTTTTATATTTAAGTTTTATCAGGCATGATATAACTCACTTTGTGTATTGGTTTGGTCAATTTATACAAGCACCTAGAAGCACTCATTTGATTGGTGCAGTTCACGTTCTAAAATATCTAATCCTAATGCATACCTTTTTTTTATCCAAGCAATTATCAAATGGTCTCATAAGTATGTAGAAACTTATAGGAGTATTTAAGTTAAATATAACATATATAAATTAGTTATAGAAGTTACTGATATGCGTTGATTAGTTATATAGATAATTGAAAGTTGTATAAATAGTCACTTTGTAACATCCCCTACATAATCCACACATTTAACTATATAGGAGATGTCACGTGAACGCATAACTAATCTATAAAAATAATTTATATAATAGATTCCAAAATACATTCATACTTCATATGATATTATTATTTTCATATGTATAGACCGATGGGTCTAAACTGTTTTAAATTCTCCAGAGCCGAAACTTTAGGAATTAACACAATGTTAGTATGAGTCAAAGATCTAATCATTCTGCCCGATTCAAAGAAAGTTTGGACCATATGAATAATATCATTCTTGATGAACTCCCAAAAGGAATGATAAAATATACCAGAAAAACCATCAGGACCTGAAGCTTTATGTGCACCCAAACTAAATACTGCCTTTTTTATTTCGTCAGCTGTAGGAATAGAGTAAATGATATCATTTAAAACAGAGGAGACTGAAGGAGAAATAAAATTTGCTACCTGATCCTGTTGAGAGGTGTAACCCACTGAAAAGAGATTGAAATAGAAGTCCATCACCATTTTTTGTAATTGATCCTCCCTTTCTATCCACGCTCCACCATTATCGTTCAATTTTAACATTAAATTAGATTGACGCCTTTGAACTGTAGTGGCATGGAAGAACCGTGTGTTCTTGTCGCCAGCTGTTAACCATTTGATTTGAGATCTTTGAAACCAAAATTTTTCTTCCATCTTCCAGAGTTAGTTCAATTCATCAAGCAACTGGGATTCTCTACCTCCAAAGTCTGATTGTGGAATAGAATTTAAAGCCTCCAATTTTGTCTTAATAGCTTCAATTCTTCTCCTAGCATTCAGATTAGAATTCTTACTCCAATCTCAAAGTTTTTCAGCCATAATTCTCAGCTTCTCATTATAAGGACAACCTGCCCTACTTCTAGATGGAAGGCTCCAAATATCTCTAACAATGTCTGCACATTCTGGTTTTTCCAACCATTTGAATTCGAATTTGAAACATCTCTTCTTCATAGATGTATTTGGTCGAAGATTTAGGACAAGTGGTCTATGGTCTGATCCAATAAGAGCTCCATGAATGATCGTTGCCTTAGGAAATTTAAGGCGCCATTCTGGATTAGCTAAACCCCTATCCAATTATTGTTGTATATTTAGATCATTTCTCTGTTTGTTGGACCAGGTAAATTGAGCACCTTTAAAACCTAAATCGATCACATTAATCCAGTTAGCAAAGAAATTACTCCAAAAAACTTCTATAGGTCTTCCCCCTAGCTTCTTATAAGAATATAAAACTAGATTAAAATCCCAATGCATATCCAAGGAACCCCGTCACCCGTATTTAAATGTTTGATCTGAGAAAAAATTCGCCTCTTATAAACTCTGTATGGACTTCCATAAACAAAAGTAGCTATAAAGAAATTAAAAATCGGATCATATATAGCCACATGCATAAAGTTGGATTCTAAGCAAAAAGGCAGAATCAACCAGTTACCTTTCCACCATAAAGTGAGACCTCCTGCCATATTTATTGGAGCAACGTATTCTGCAAAGTTAAAGCCCAGTTTCCTTCTTTTTTTTCAAGGACTGAAATTTTTTGCTTAGTTTCAGAGAGAAAGATGAGACCAGGGTGAAAAGAGCATATGAAATCTCCGAGACCTCTTTTAGTTAGAGCGCTGCCGAATCCTTGACAATTCCAAACCAACATATTCATGATGCTTGGTTAGATTTGGTCAAAGTCCTAACCAAACCTGTTGAGGATGAGCGTCTTGACCTATTTGGTGCTGTCTGGATAAGGAGCTATAGAGTATAGTTCTTATCTACTTCGAAGCTGAAAGCCTGAAGGAGAAGAGTGAGGGTTGGCCATTGAGAGTCTTTCCAATGGATGGTGAAGGTCGACAGTACTAGAAGACACAAAGATAACCCAATGGAAAGAGGCAAAGAGAAAAGGAAAAGGGGCAATAGATAGATCTTGCCGGAAAAGGAAGCAAACTGAAACCCACTGAGAGCGGCGGCTCTTGCTCAAAATAAATATAACACATTAGCTATTGGCTAGAAGATACACATCATAGACGTCATTATCATACTCCGTTTAGGAAAGCCGCGCATCGTTTTGGTAACGTCCGATATTCATGAAGACTTGAAACATTAAATACAAAAAATAGAGTAATATATTTATTTATTTGCTTGTATAATTCATTTGTTAAATAAGTAAAAATATTTCTTTATACATCTTAGTTATAAAAATGGGAAGTAGTGGTAAAATTTATTAAAAAAATTAATATTATTACATTAAAATCATTCCGAAAGATAAAATATTGCAAATTATATTTTTATTTAACTACATATTAAATATTTTTTTTTAAATCTTCATATGATATTCTATTAATAATATGTCATCCTAAGGAAAAAAATATAAATCTTAAATTTAAAACTAAACCACTAATAAATTTTACAAATTAAATCCAACTGACATTTTACTATGTTAAAAATGATTAAGAAGTAAATTATATTTAAAAATTAAAATATTGAAAATTTTAGGAAGTAAATTTTGAGCATTGAATAATAAAATTAAGAAATTTAGTATAAATTTTGAATTAAAGAATTTAATTTGCCATTTAAGTTACTAACAATTGAATTAAATTGATTAAAAAGTTAACATCGGCTTAGTTTATTAAATAAGCACATGAATTAATTAATATATAATGTAATATACTCATTCCATTATATTTTAAATGTCATTTTTAAAATAATTACTCATATTAAAATAATTATTTGTGATTATAAATTTTATAAAAATTTTATAATATTTTATTTAATATTTTATTTAATTATTTTTTTTGTTAATTATTAATTTTATTTTTTTATTTATTATTAATTTTTTAAAAAATAAATTTAAAATTTTATAATTAATATTGCGGTAAGAGTTATAAAATTGTAATTGAAGTAAAACATTTTTTTTTATTACGAGACACGGAAGTCGAATCGTGGGAGTAATAATTAAATTACTTAAAGTAAGTGTAATTAATTTATTAAAAAAAAGTTTACTTAATACATCCACGAATAACACCGAGTTGCCGACAAACATAAAAATTAAAAAAGGACATTATCTTACGTGGCTTGCCAATACAAAGATGCGTGTAATTTATAAAAAAAATAGACAGCCACGTTTTAAATGAAAGACTGATTATACACCCATGAGCACTATTAAGTCAATCCAATCTCAACCGTCCACCTGTCGTCAACGATCTATAATAAATCTATTTCCATGTGTACACATTTTATCCATGTTCTCTTACAACACTCAGCACTGAATTATTATGTGTCTATAAAAACGGAAAAAGAGGTATTACAGGAAAGCGACAGATATCAAGTCTCTCCAATAAGAATCACCCACGTGTAAACTGGACCAAAAGAGTCCCAACCTTCGACATATTTTAAGCGACGTAGTCCCAACCTTCGACATATTTTAAGCGACGTTCTTTGTAAGCCAAGAATCGCCTCTGATATGCCTTTTTTTGCTTTGCTTCTCTTTTTAAATTTGTTTTTCATCCGAGTAAATCGAGCTAAGAATTCGTTTCGCTAAATTCTCTCCCAATTTCTAATTGAATTGCCACATTAACAGTTTCTCTCTATATTATTTTTGAAATTTTGATTAGATTGCGATTTGGATTTTGAGAATTTGGATTTCCTTTAAGAATATCTTTTCTGGAGATAAATTATGCTGCGATTCGTTGACGCCGTCCTGGCTGTGGCCAAAGAGTCAGTCCCTTTCCTTATACAATATTTATCTATGTATCGGCTGATTTTGGTTTTTACAAGCTTTTTTCTGGGGACATTAATTTTACATTTTGTGTTATTTTGGTTAATTTTTGTTTTAATTTATTTTAATGGTTGGGGTTTCATTTATTAATTTGTTTTTGCTTTGTCATATGATGTTTTTGGTTTTTGTGGCTGTGTAATTCATGTTAATTTTCAGAGCTTGATAGGTTTCAATTTTTGGCACACTGATTAATTTGAGTTTTTGAAGAAATTGTGGAGTATTTATTTTCTTAAATTACTTTTGTTATGAAATACCATAATTTTGATTTTTTGAGATTCTCTCTGTTATGAAATCTTAACTATTTCTTGTTAGGGTATGTTTATCCTTTGGAAATATTTGCTGTCTGAGGTTGGGGGCTCCATGGGCCTTCTTAGTAAGTAATCATCGGCTGTTACTAGTTCTGCTTCATGAGGAATTTTGTTCTGGTTTTTATTTCAGGTCGGTGAAGACAATCACTTATGAGTCTTTGCATAATATTGCAAGGCTGATAAATGGAGTGTCAGCGCTGTTGTTGACCATTTTGCCAGGGAAGGCGAACATTCTCGAAGGCGTTCATGGCTGGGAGCTTAGGCCAACTTTTCGTGGACCTCGATTCCCCCGCTGGATGGAGAAGTAAGTGTAAAATGTTATGCTGGAATTTTCTCTATGCATGACCCTCAGAGATCTTTTTTTCTTCCTAACTGCGATTGAATCCTCTAAAATTATCGTTTAATGTTTATTTGATGCTTTTGTTCCAGTTGTATTGATAATTGCATATCGTGCTTAATATGAGTAAACCTTTTTTAATATAAACTTTACTGTTGATCAGCGGGGGATTGCATAGGAATTAATGGTTTATGGGAGGACTTGTTTTATTTTAGCATTTGGCCAATGATTAATGTTATGTTCTGAGTTCTCAGTACATTACTATTAACTTCTGGTAAGCCTCTGTGTGCTATTGAAATCATGTCAATTACTGACAGTAACGGCTATACCTGTGGTAATTGAATAGACAAAAAAGAATAGAGTAAAATTGGATGATGTGACCATTTCCATTATCTTGGGTACCTCATATGAAGAGGAGAATACTGTGAGGATATCAAGCTGGGAATCAACGTGAATGGAGAAACAAGTAAAACTGTTAAGTATTAATCGTCATAAGATGATTTGTGTTATGTGAAAATGAACACAAAATGAACACACCAAAAAACATGTTCATAATATGATCGAGTCATATTAGAAATAATTTTAATTCATGAAAAGATGCTGGATTCACCAAAGGCCAGCTAAGGAAAGAAAGCAATTCCTGCTGAATTTGCAATATGAATGAGTAGAAACTGGATACACCAATAAAGGACAAGTTGACAGAAGGTTGACTGAGAGGATTCACCTTTTTCCAGCATAGACCTATAGATGCAGTGTTGTAGAGAAGTAGATGAAAACGAAGGGATGAAGAAGAGAGGTGGACCTAAATTAATGTGCATTGAATTCATAAAGAAAAATGGTAAAATTGGAAGATAAGTTGACAGAATTTTGACTGAGACGATTCACCTTTGTCCAGCATAGACCTATAGATGAGTTGTTGTGGAAAAGTAGATAGATTCATGTGACAGGATAAAGAAGAAGAGGGATGGACTTAAATTAGTGTGCATTGAATTCATAAAGAAAAATTGTAGAGTGGAAGCAAGTACTAGCTTTGTTACAAATGAATGGGAAGAATGATCCATCTAGCTCATTAAATTCGAATTGGCAGTTCTTCAAGATGAGTTTTTGGCTCAAATAGCTACTATGATCAGAATCCAAATTATATGGGATTTAGGATGTAAGAAATAAGTGTTGGGAAATCCAACAACCTAATTTGCAATTATTCAACTCTGATCTGAATTTATTTTGGATTTTCAAGCCAATCTTTGCTTGGTTTACATAAATTCACAATTTTTCATGTGGTCCTATCAGAAGAACCAGGCCACCAGCAGAGGGGCAATGGGGTTTAGTACCAGTAGCTCATAACAATATGCTGTTTAGTTGAGATTGCATTTTTTTTAAGGGCGAGAGACCCTGTTTATGATCTGCTTATTGTGCTTTTATCATATGCTTTCTTGTTGGTAATTCCTTTAAGTCAAGTCATATTGTAGTTTTTTACTACATAAATTCTTTCTTATTTTAGACCTTTCTTTTCTAAAATAAAAAACCCGGAACTTCTGATTATTGCTGATATTTCTTCTTTTCTTTTTGGCCTTAAATTTTGTCTTTGGGATGATGATGATGGTAGTGGGGTGTCATCTTTCAACAAATTAGTTCATGAGCTGTCTGCTAAATCTGATACTTCAAGTCCAGATTATTCATCAGCAGAAGAAGACAATGATGGAGATCCTTCATCACCGTCATCTCATGGTTCACGAGTCTCCCATGCAAGTTCTTTCACCAAGTTTGATGAACACTGGACAGGATGGATTATGCTCTTATTCTCATGGATTCTCTTTCCCTTGAGGTTTTCGCTGGGGATACCATCATATATTTGCCATTTATTTTACGTCAGGGGGTCAACAGTCCCTTCTACAAGGGGAACCCGCAAGCCTTCAAGATTACATTCTCTTAGGAGAGTGCATACTACGAAGGATCATGTCATTCATCGCACAACTGACAGGAGACGTGGAGTCGTTGAGGTTTCTGCTATATTTTCTATAAGTTATCTTTGTTTCTTGTCATACATGTGTGCTCCCATCTGCCTCGAGTTCATATATATTCATTGTTTTATTACTTTTTATGTTATCTCAACAGGATCTTCATCTTGCAATTGAGATATTCATTGAAGCTATATTTGATTTTTTTCATAAAGCTGCACATGTTGTTCTTTCACCATCAGAAATTATGAAAGTACTATACAGATGGTTTTCAAGTCAGAGCAGTAGTAATGAAGATATTTGTAATAGCATTTCAGAAGCATCTGTTCCTGCTGCTAAGCTTGGAGAGGATGATCCAACTCCTACAGAAAGGAAAACTACTTTTTACCAGTCTTTGAATACAGATGCTCGAACATGTCAGGATATGATAACAGAACTTGGGTAAGGGCACTTCTTAATTAACTAGGTCATCCCATGCTTCAGACTTTACGCATGCTCTACAAGTTTCTTTGTTCTGTCTGTTATAGGTATCCATATGAAGCTATTCGGGTGATAACTTCTGATGGATATGTTCTCCTTCTGGAAAGAATTCCCAGGTATTTTACTTGTTTCTTTTCTGTTCAGAAGATTTACTTTGACTAAATGCCTGTTGTCTAAAATAAACACGTGTTGCAGACGTGATTCACGGAAAGCTGTTTACCTTCAGCATGGGGTCTGGGATTCATCTCTGGGGTGAGTTATTTTTCTCTTGGTTAGTTAAGATGTGCACAGGGTAAAATGGGTGCAGTTTCTTGAAATAGAAGAAATCATAAGAAAAATACACCCTCTTTTGAGGTGTGTATTTTTATTATGCCTTTTTTAGCCTTTATATATATATATTGCTTATATAAAGTCTTTACCAACTACCAAGGAAATACTTTATATTGCTTAAGAGGTCAGAATGTGATCAAACAGTTCACGGAAGTCCCTTCACACGATAGGTCTTCTTTTTTAAAAAAAAAAAATTCATGTTCCTTACTGAGAATAAATGGCAGAAAATTTTAGAATGCGCCTTTCTATATGTAACCATTTTAGCGCTTTCTTATCCTACATGATGAACTCTGGACTTTCTGAAATTTCTGAATATGGGTCTTTCTTGCTTCAGTCTAATAAAAAAGCAAGGTCCAGTCGTGATTATCCTCTTTTTATCCTGTGAAAATCCCCATGGTTGTAGGAGTTTGCTCCTGTCAAACTACATAATCTCTTTTCTGCAAGATTCCTCTTTTTTATACATATATGCTATAATAGCATCTTTTGTTTAGTTAGATTAATTGCTACTAATCTCTTTTCTTCATCTTCATAATCCTGTATTGCAGTAACTGATGTCTCATTTATTCACTTCTTTTCTTTCTGCCAGTTGGGTGTGTAATGGGATTGTTGGCTCTCCTGCTTTTGCAGCATATGATCAAGGTTGGTACCTTTTGCTTAAAGACTTCCTGCGTCTTCTGATGCATTATTATTAAGATTGAAGGTGTTACTGGTTTCTTATTTTGTAGGGTTTGATGTTTTCCTAGGGAATTTCCGTGGTTTGGCTTCTCGGGAACACATTGACAAGAACATTTCCTCACGGAGGTAAGTAGACATAGTCCTCTGCTTGCTATTAAATGTAGGAAGGAAAAGTTCGGGAATATATGCAAAAAATCTCCCGGTTATTTCTTGTGTACTTGATGGCAATACAATATGATGACCAATTGATTAGAAGTAGCAAATTTAATGCAGATATTGGCGATATTCCATCAACGAGCATGGTACCGAGGATATCCCAGCAATGATAGAGAAGATTCACCAAATTAAAACTGCAGAACTGAAAATTAGCCAGCCTGATCTCGAGGAAGAAATAAATGATGATCAGCCTTACAGACTCTGTGCAATTTCCCACAGCTTGGGAGGAGCTGGCTTGCTGATGTATGTTGTGACACGCCGCATTGAAAAAAAGCCTCACAGACTTTCCAGGTTGATTTTATTGTCGCCTGCTGGTTTCCATCACGATTCCGGCCTAGTATTTACATTTGCAGAGTATATGTTCCTTGTGTTGGCCCCCATTATGGCACCTATTATGCCTGGGTTATACATACCTACAAGATTCTTCCGGATGTTGGTCAACAAGTTGGCTCGAGACTTCAACAACTACCCTGCCATTGGAGGACTGATTCAAACCCTGATGAGTTATTTTGCTGGTGGGGATAGCTCAAATTGGGTAGGAGTAATAGGGTTATCTCACTACAACATGAATGACATGCCAGGAGTTTCATTCTATGTGGTACACCACCTTGCCCAAATAAAACACGCAAAAAAATTTATAATGTATGATTATGGGAGTGCATCCGCTAACATGGAGGTGTATGGATCTCCAGAGCCTTTGGACTTGGGTGAATATTATGGGCTTATTGATATTCCTGTTGATTTGGTTGGCGGAAGGAAGGACAATGTGATTCGGCCTTCGATGGTACAAAAGCATTATAAGCTAATGAAGGATGCTGGTGTGGATGCATCATATAATGAGCTTGAGTATGCTCACTTGGACTTCACATTCTCTGACCGTGAAGAACTGTTGGCCTACGTGATGTCACGCTTGCTGCTTGTGGATTCCACTCAGAAGCAACCAATCAATCAGAAGGCCTCGAGGATGAGGTGCAACGGGCAGGTAAACGCTTAATGGTTAGATGACCCTGAGGTTGCTGCACTTTCCTGCTTTCAGTACATGTTGTATCTTTAGAACCATGTTGTACATGATCGGACTAGGTACTTGAATAGGTCGAGACACCCTTCTATCCAGTGTAACCAGTGATAAGAGTGGCAGAATGTATACAAATCTTGTTCATCTTCCCTACTAGTTTTCACGAGGGAATCATGATTTACATCTCAATCAAATGCTGCAATTAGAAGTTGTGTTGTGCCTCGGTGATAAATTTCCTTTTTCCTTTTTTCTAGTCATTGTATTGATGATGATAATTTGTTTGTAAAATATGGCTCCTGCCAGTGCTTGATTGCTTGCTAGCAAAGACCATTTTAGTAGTGATAGACATATCCTAATGCTTTGGCGTCTTTAATTTTTAAAATTTGACTGTATTTTGTAATCCTAAAATGTTATTATATTATTTAATGCTTCATTCTATAAGAGTATAGGGCGCAGCATAATGGTTAGGTTCTCTTGCCGGCGCGGCAAACAAGCGCCCTTCTCCAGGCCCAGACATCCTGGACCTGTATGCAATGAATTTTTGGCAAAAAATGTCACAAAAAATAATTTTTTTAAAATTTATCAGATTTTTAAAATATTTTTAAATATATAAAAATTTATAATTAGTTTATTAATTTATTATATTTAAATATTTTATTATAAATTTATTATATATATATAATAATTTTTATAATTTTATTTTATTATATATATTTATAAAATGACTAAAATATTTTTAGATAAAATATGAAAAAATTTTATAAAAAATAATTTATAATTTTATTTTATTATATGTTTTTATAAAATGATTAAAATATTCAAGATAAAATAGAATTTTTTTTATAAAAAATAGTTGATAGTGTAATTTTCTTTATATAATGGTCCGGAAAAACTTAATAGGGTGGGGATATGAATATCCTATAAAAATACTAAATACACTTTCTATCTATACTCTATCTTTTCAAATTACTATATACACCTTATCCTAAATCCTAAAAGTTATTTAATTAATTTATTTTTTCTTTTTTTACTTTCCTAATTTTCAAATATTTTTTATTCTCTTATTTGAATTACCCTACATTTTTTTATTATTTAAAGCTAAAACATGAAAAAAAAAAATCAAATATGTCTCTTAAAGAGTTAAAGGTAAATATTTAGTAGTTTAAAGGAATGTAAATAATTTTTATTATTTAAAGCTAAAACATTAAAAAAATCATAAAATATGAATCTCTTAAAGAATTTAAGATAAATATTTAGTAGTTTAAAGCAATGTAAATAATTTTTTTATTTAAAGCTAAAATATAAAAAAATCATAAAATATAAATCTCTTAAAGAGTTTAAGATAAATATTTAATAATTTAAAGTAATATAGATAAGGTTAAATGCTTTTAAAATCAAGCTAGTTTAATCAAATATGGCAGTATAATTAAATATATTTATTTATATATTATTGAATATTTTAATTTGTATATTAAATAGTGGCCAAATAAAAATAAATATTTAATTTAAATTCGATGAATTATAACTAAATTTCGGTATTAGTTTGCTAAATATATTCTATTACTAAATTAAAATGACATATGATCGATTTTGTCCAATTTTATTTTATTGAACAAAAATTATTTTTTATCAAGGATGAGTATATAAATTAAAAAATTAGATATAATAATATAAAAGATTTTATTTATTTATTTATTTGATATAAATAATATAAAAGATTTTAAGATCTTTTAGTAGGGTTTGATAATAAAAATTTAATTTTAAATAATTAAGGCATGTTTAGTATTTTTATAAGGACATAGTATCCCCACCCAACTTAACATCACTGTTAAATGAACTAAGATAATTTTATAGGATCTTTCTTCTATTAGAAAAGTTGGTTTCTCTTCATTTTATTAATAAAAAACACAGTAGAATTCGTGTAAGAATTTTATATTTTCTACGGGAAAATAATGTTCATTTTTAAATAATAAAAATATTTTCATATTTCGATGATTATATATTTATATACACGCTAAAAATACTACAAGAAAAGAAGAGTAGAATTTGAGTTTTACTCTTTTTTCTTTTTGCCTTTGCTCACTTCTCTATTTCTGCTTTTTTCTTATTCCATTTCATCCCTGTTATATTATCCCTTTTTATGTTCATTTTGTATTTTTGTTCAAGGCATTTTCAAAAGTAGCTATTATATAGAAATTTTTTATTTTGGGTTCGGTGCTAAACCACCGGCCTTTAATATATATATATATATATATATATATAATTTTGCTTAATCTTTTTCTTTTTATACCAAACAATTTAAATATAAAATTAATTTAAAATATTAAATTTAGATATTGAGTTTATTTTTTATTCTTAATTTATTTTATTTCCTTTTTAATTTTTAAGTATTATATTATGCTCTTAATATATTTTATCTTCCTTTTTTTTAACTCATAAGTTATATTATTATTATTATTATTATTATTATTATTATTATTATTATTACTACTACTACTACCACTACTACTTTTTTAAAAATTATGGTTTCAACAAAAATGACTTTCATTTTTTATTTTTTATTTTAATTTTTAATACTTTTTATGAATTAATTTATATAATAATGTCATTTAATTTTTTAAAATTTATTATTATTATATTTTAACTTTTTAACAAACAATATAAATTTAATTATTTTAAAAATAATTTAAAATAAACATATTATTCTAGTAATTGAATTTATAATTTTTATTATTTAACTTTATTTTGAATTAATTTTTGTTCATTTAAAAATATTTTATTATATTAATATAATATAAATTTTAATATAATTATTTATTCTGTTAAGTTATTAACACGTGAGTTGGTTAGTTAGTTTTAGCTGAGTTGGTTAGTTTAAAGCTTAGTTTACAGTTGTCATATTAGTATATATAAATACTTTGTTTTACTGATAATAACAGATATACAGTAGCATTTATTCCATCTTCTTTCTCTAGTTTTCTCATGGTATCGGAGCTCTAGGTTTGCTAGGGTTTAAATTTGCTTTCATATTTCTTTCTATTTCTTTATTGATCTCATTTTTTTTATTGAATTACGATTTTTGTTGTTGTTTCTAATGGCGGATATTCGAACTGAGGATGCAGCAGAGAATCCAAGGAATGAAGGTCATCAAACAAGTACCAATAATGATCATCTGCTTCTTCAAAATTCAGATCATACAGGAATGATTCTTGTGACTACACCTTTGAATGGTAATAATTTTCTTACCTGGAGTACGACCGTTAAGATTTATCTTGAAGCTAAAGATAAAATGTGTTTCATTGATGGAACCCTAGAAACACCTACTGATCAGATTGAATTTCGTAAGTGGAAGAAGGTTAATTTGATGATAAGGTCGTGAATTCTTAATTCGATGTCCAAGGAAATGGCAAATTCCTTCACTTAATATCCTACTTTAAAGGTGTTATAGGATACTATTGAGCAGAGATTATGTGAGAACAATGGGCCTTTACTCTATCAACTACAAAGGGATATTGTTTCGGTTAATCAGGGCAATGATTATATTATTGCATATTATAATAAAATTCATAAATTCTGGGATGAATTGAACAGGTTGAGTCCTATGCCTATGTATAGTTGCAATAGTTGTACTTGTGGTGTAGGTACTAAACAAGCTAACAGAGAAGCCTCAACTAGAGTAATTCTGTTCTTGATGGGCTTAAATAGTACTTATGAGAATGTGAGGAGTCAGATTATAAACATGGATCCTCTACCCTTTGTTGACAAAGCATATTCCATAGTGCTCAGGGATGAAAGGCAGAAACTGGTGAATATGAGCTATGGTTCGGATGCAATTCAAAGTAATGCATTACTGGCTAAAAATGTGATTGCTAGAAGTGGAAGTGATAGAAGGAGATATATTGGTGACAAGAAAGATATTGTGATTATTGTTGTAGGTCAAGACATGTGAGAGATACTTGTTTTAAGTTGAATGGGTATCCTGATTGGTTCAAGGAAAAACACGATCAAAAGAAGAAAGCAAAAAGGGAAAGTGCTAACTTGGCAGTTGATGATACAGAGATATTTTTTGATAATCCTTTGGATCAAGTTCCAAATAAGGAAGAGAAGCAAATGGATCTGTCTACAATGGTTTCAATAATGATCAAACAAGAAATGGCCAAGTATATTAAAGGCAAAACTATTATTGATATGGCTTATGCTAATTTTACTGGAATGACATATGGTTATCCTCAGGAATTTGCAGGTATAATTCTTAAAGATTCTAATGCCTTGCATAATGATGAATGTCGAAACTGTGGAGTTTGGGTCATTGACACAGGAGCCACATGTCTCAAATCCTACCCTATTTCATAATACCCATGCATTTACCAGACTCTAAAACCAAAATTGTTAAACAATCTAGACAAGTAGTATTAAGTCCTAAACTTAATCTTCTTGAAGTCCTTTATATCCCAAGCTTTCAATATAACATGTTGTCTGTTCATAAGCTAATTAAAACAGCAGGTGTTTTCTTCACTTTCTTACCTTCATATTGTCTGATACAAGATTAGAAGACTAAAGAGATCTTGGTAGTGGATTATCAACAAGATAGCTTCTATATTCTGAGTCCTCAGTCCTTTACAACCCTAAACACTACAAATACCAGAATTGTAAAATAATCAATACCTACCCAAAATAAAACTTTTGTTTGTCTAAGCACTGCAGCTTTAATGAACCTGTGGCATAAGAGGTTAGGTCATATATCTACCTCTGTATTACAACATATTAAGGGAATAAAAGTTGGCTCTATTGAAGAGAATGGTGTTTGTAATGTTTGTCACTTTGCTAAATAATAAAGATTGACTTTTTCTATTAGTACAATTCATTCTACTACTGCATTTGAATTGATACACTTAGATTTATGGGGTCCTTATAAGCATAAAACTTTCACTTTAACAAGTTACTTCTTGACTATTATTAATGATTTCACAAGGGTTACTTGGACTTTTTTGTTGAAGGATAAGGTGCAAGTAACTAGTATATTGCATAGTTTTCTGTTGATGATGCGAAATCAATTTGGAACAACTATTAAGATAATAAGAACAGACAATGGTAGGGAGTTCTTAAATACCAGTTGTAATGAGTTAATGAAATCCTTTAGTATTATTCATCATAGAAATTGTGCTTATACTTCACAATAAAATGGAGTGGTGGAGCAAAAACACAAGCATCTTTTGCAGGTAGCTAGATCACTGATGTTCCAATCTAAGCTGCCGAAGTGTTTTTGTGAAGAAACCATACTGACTACTACATATCTTATTAATAGGCTGCCTACAACACTTTTGCAATGAAAATCTCTTTATAAGGCTCTATATGGTATTGTTCCTGCATATGATCGATTGAAAACATTTGGATGTCTATGTTTTATCTCCAATACCTTGCCTCATAAGGACAAGTTTTCTCCAAAGGCATTCAAGTGCATTTTTCTTGGATATGCTTCTGGACAAAAGGCTTACAAAGTATTTGATTTGACAGACAAGAAGGTTCTTGTATCTAGAGATGTCATTTTTTATAAGAATGTATTTCATTATTCCAATTATACTGATAATTCTGATACTGATCAAAGTCACTAGTACCTATTATAGTAGATACTTCTAATGTGTCTGATGTTCTTGATACAACAACAAATTTGCAGTTACACCAAGATAGAAGACCTGATGAAATTCCTAAAATTTAAAATGTGGTACAACCACTTACTTCATCTTCTCTTCCTGCACCACAAAAATCTACAACTGAATCTTCTTCTATAGCTATACTTACTGTTAGACAAAGTACAAGATTCGAGAAGCAGCCAGCTTGGTTAAAGGAGTATGTCTGTCATGGTCAATGTACCTTCTATTCCGAAACCATCTTCTTCTAGAGATGCAGTGAGACACCTCAAATGGATTGATGCTATGAATAAGGAATTACAAGCCTTAGAAGATAACAACACTTGGGATATCACTGTGCTGCCTCCCAGGCAAGAAGACAATAGGTTCCAAGTGAGTTTTTAAGGTCAAATTTAACTCTGATGGTACGATTGAGAGATATAAGGCAAGGGTAGCTAGTTGCTAAAGGGTATAACTAGAAAATTGGTGTTGATTTCTTTGACAGTTTCTCCCCAGTTGCCAAGCTTGTAACAATGAGAGTATTTTTAGCATTGGCTAGTATCAAAGGTTGGTTCATTCTTCAACTTGATATTAACAATGCATTTCTTCATGGTTTTTTAAAGAAGGAAGTTTATTTGCTGCAACTTGAAGGTTACATGAAGACTAAGCCATCATAAGTCTACAAATTAAAGAGATCCTTGTATGGGTTGAAGCAAGTTTCTCGAGAGTGGAATTCTGAGTTTACTAGTCAGCTTCTGTCATTTGGTTTCACCCAATCTCAACATGATTATTGCTTATTCACAAAACGTGCAAAATCTGGCTCATTCTTGGCTCTTATTGTCTATGTAGATGATGTTCTTCTAGCTGGTGATTCTGAATATGATATAGTTGAGGTGAAATGTTTTCTTCATGAAAGGTTTACTATTAAAGATTTAGGACCAACTAAATATTTTCTTGGTGTGCAGATTTGTAGAACAAATAAAGGGATTTATGTTTCCCAGCAGAAGTACATTCATGATATCTTGAAGGATGTTGGTGTCAGCAATTGCAAAATAGTTGTCATCAATTTGACCAGCAATCACCTCCTTTTTCTTCACCAGATGCTTATAGAAGATTGGTTGACAGATTGTTATATCTTAACATGACTAGACCTGATATTTCTTATAGTGTACAACAATTGTCTCAATTTGTTTTTGCTCCTTGTGAAACCCACTGGGTAGCTGCTATTCACGTCTTCAAATACCTCAAAGGCACAATTCATAAGGGATTATTTTATAGGTCTTCTTCCTCATCAACTGTCACAGCTTATTGTGATAGTGATTGGACATCATGCCCTCTCACTCGTAAGTCTATGACCGGTTACTGCATTTTTTTTGGAGTTCATTGGTTTCTTGGAAGGTTAAGAAGCAAAACACAGTTTCTCGTAATTCTTGTGAAGTAGTGTATAGAAACATGGCCTCAATAGTTTGTGAACTTCAGTGGCTTTCCTATATACTGTAAGACATTCAGGCTTTTTTTTCTAAGCCAATTCCTCTTTTTTGTGATAATCAGTCTGCTCTCTATATCATAGCCAACCCAGTGTTTCATAAGTGAACAAAACACTTGGAGATTGACTGTCATATAGTTCGCAACAAGTTTAAGGAAGGATTCGTTCATCCCTCTTATGTTTCCACTCACTCATAACTGGCGAATATTTTCACAAAGGTGTTATTAGTTCTTCAGTTTTCAGTGTTGCTGGGCAAGTTGGACTTGGTTTCTCAACTATTTCCAATTTGAGTGGGGGATGTTAAGTTATTAACACGTGAGTTAATTAGTTTTAGCTGAGTTGTTAGAGTTGATTAGTTTAAAGCTTACTTTACAGCTGTCATATTGGTGTATATAAATACTTTATTTTAATGATAATAACATATATACAGTAGCATTCATTTCATTTTCTTTATCTAGCTTTCTCATGTTCTTTTATCGTTCTTATATTTATTTTTAGTCATATCATTTTCAGTTAAATTTTATATTTTTTTATCCAAAAAAGTTTAATAAATAATAAAATTTTATTTATTCTTTTGTATTTAAAATATTATTTTTATTTTTTAATTTTTAACTAAAATAATAAAATTAAAAATTAATATTTTAAATATTTCTTTAATCAAATCTCAAACCAATTCAAAAAATATCTTAATACATTACACATACCTTATTATAAATATATTTATAATATATATATATATATATATAAATTTTAATATTATATGCATTTATATATAATATTATTTTTTATATATTAATTATATATTAATATATAAATTATTTCTTTATTTAAATATAATACAAAATATATAGACCACAACATAGCATAGATAAAATTGCATGTTCGTTTATAACTAAATTAAAGATTTGTTGATAGCTGAATATTATTAAATTAAATTAAATATAATCTGGAATGAAAATTTTTAGTTTAAAATTTTTTTATATCCATTACTATAATAAAAAATTTTACTAATTTTATAAAAGTTATTATAAAATAAAATTACCTCATATTTTGTAACCAAATTGTTTTTTAATAGATTATTTAACTTCTACTGGATTTAAAAAAAAATTAATTTATCAGCTTTGCTTTAAATTCATCTATTTATGTTAAAAAGGATAAAAAGAGAAAAGGAAAAGGAAATAAAAACAGAATTTCTTAGCATATTAATTTGTTGGCGAGCTTAAACGGAGCGTTCAGTGTTATCAGAGAGAAACAAAAAGCGGCGACTAAACTGGTGACGGGTTTTCAAGGCAAGGAGGAGGAAGAGGAAGTGAGAGATAGAGAGAGATATTTTGATGGCTTTGGATGCAGTGAAATGGGGTTACATACGGATCATCACTGGCACAGTTTTGGGTGGCATTCTCGGTTTCTATGTTATGCACCGTGCCGAAGTTAGCTACAAGGTTCCAATTTTTTTCCCTCTTCTTATTCTCTGTTTGTTCACCGAGAAACCGCTGGAAAAGTTGGGCGCTTGATAATTTTTTCGCCTTTTTGATGTTTATATCAGCTAGTAAGCAAATAATTTTTTAAATTTATTTTCCTGTCAGTGAATTTTGGTTTTTTGGGGATTTACAGGAGAAGATGAACGAGAGATTAAAAAAATACGAGAGTGAATTGAAGAAGAAAGAGAAGTTGAATCAGCTTGAGGATTCCATCTAGCTTTTTTTTTTGAAAAAAAAAATTAGTTAATGTTTTATTTTTTACTAGTTTTGTTGCTGAGAAAAGGATGAGAAGTTAAAAGAAGCAAACCCACCAAGCTGAAAAAATTAGAAGATAAGGGATTTCAAACTGTTGATCTTGGATGTTAATTTTGTGTTCGAATTTGCTTGAAATAGGTATTAATTTTATCATTATCTGCCTTTGGATGTTGTTGGATATTTAGTAGACTCTGCTAGATTGTTCCCTTTCATTTTGAAGGCAAATAAATAGTCTGGTTTTTCCTCTGTCATTACTGTTGATTTGCTGCAACAAATTTTTTTAAACTATTGATAGTGAAGTATTCTTTTCTTTTTCTAACTCCACCGGTTAATGCAACGCTAAGGATATTCCATTTTTAGCAGTTTCCCAACTCCTGTCCCGTGGGAGGAATGAATTTGTGCAACTTCTTAGGTTTTACTTTTATAATTTTCATGCTTTATATCGTATATTCTCTGCCCTGGTAGGTATTGCTGGAACCATTACCTGCAATTTGTTTATATCATATATTCTCTGCCTATGCTTGGTTCTTTAGATTGCAATGGAAAAGAGAAAAATAAACCAAGAGAAGAGAATTTTTATTTCTTTTCTCTTGTTTGGCTATCTAATTAACATGAAAAAGAAAATAAAATTTATAAAGTTTATTTTTGCGATTATATCCTCATCATTTTAAGTCGATGAGGGATAAATTAGTAGTTTCATAGTGTATGCTCTTTTATTTTTTCATTTTCCTCTTTTTTTTTTCCCGAATTGGTGAAAAATGGTTTTAATGAATTTGAGGGAAATGAGAGGGATTTTTTTCTATTCTTTTCTCACTTTTTCTTTTTCTTATTATCATCCAAATAAAGGAATGAGGGAAATCACATTTCTATTCCATTCTATCATCATTTCTTTCTTTCTCAACTTCTTCCCAGCTCACAGCTTTCCCTCTCTCTTTCCTTCTTATTAGTCTGATTTGTTAATTCTTCTTTCTTCTTCCCTTAGTGAGCTAGCAAGCCCTTTAACTGCATTTATGTCTAATTTCATGCAACACCACCAACTTCACACTTATAAGTGGATAGAGAGGTAGTAAAGATGAAAGTATGATTAAAGACCTGTTATGTTGCTGCACATATTTTGTCTAATCACTCATAGTGCCACAAATCTTTTTACTCGTAAAAAACAGATTGTAATTATTTAGCTAATCTTACACAAATATCTATCACTTATGGGGCCAACAACTTTGCCATATGTTCTTAATGTAGTGGTAATATATAGTAAATGCAGTGGCCAAACTAGATGAACGATATTACCACTTATAAGATGGGCAAGGGCATGAAAATATCTCAGGCAGGAAAAGTAGGCAGGCAAGTTCACTATAGTCAATGGAAATAAATAGAGAAGGAAATAAATAATGTGGAGTGACATAGACAAATTGCTATGCTTTTCTCTTTCTTTGGCAAATTGCTTGATAATCGTGGACATCTAATAACTGATTTGGTAACTTGAAAATTGTTAGGCATACCTTTTCCATATGTTCTTAATGTGGTGGTAATATGTAGTAAATGCAGTGACCAAACTAGATGAACGATATTACCACTTAAAAGATGGGCAAGGGCATGAAAATATCTCAGGCAGGAAAAGTAGGCAGGCAAGTTCACTATAGTCAATGGAAATAAATAGGGAAGGAAATAAATAATGTGGAGGGACATAGACAAATTGCTATGCTTTTCTCTTTCTGTGGAAAATTGCTTGATCATCATGGATATCTAATAACTGATTTGGTAACCTGAAAATTGTTAGGCATACCTTCTACTTATTTCCTCTTTCCTTGTGTCCCTGTTTTTGTGATTTTAAATGTTAACTTTTACGTACCATATCATCTCTATCATAATGGAATCTGTGCAAGAGTGGCACAATGACAGAGTCTATACTGTAATCACACAGACATGTCTATAACAACCTGAAAAAAACAAAGAATGGATAGGGAATCATACCATAAAATGCTATTTGGTATGGAGCTTCTAAGTTGGCTAATGGCTATAAGTTCTTCACATGGTAGAATCTTTTGCCACTTACTAAATATGTATGTTTTCTCAAAATAGCCATCTCTGCCGATTTATTCTTCATCGTGTTTCTGCTTGCTCCATTGTTTTCTGCTGTAGCTACAATTTTTCTTTTCTTTGGTTTTTAATGCTTGTCTATCTCTATCTTTCTGCTGGATACACATAATCAATTCTTAGCCAGAAACTACCCTTCGTCTGGGCACCAATAAAATGGATGGTTGAATGCTGTTGTCCTGTATGAAGATAGTAAACATGGAGAAGGTGGGTGAGATGGTGTTGCACTTGGTTTTCAATTACTAATATACGGTGGGATTGCTGAAACTACTTCAAGATTTTCTTTTTCTTGAAAACTAAAACTTCAGTGAGTACAGTTTTATGCTCTAATTGGCTTTTGAAGAACTAATATGATAAATGTACTTTTGTTCCTACAGCATGTAATTTTGCTATTTTATGGGGGTAATTGAGAGTAATTGTGAGTGTTTTCAATTGCTATTTTGCATGTTTCTGATTTTGCTGATGAATATTGATTTACGAACTGCCTTCTGTTGTTGAGTGCATTCTATCAATTCCAATGGCCTCTGGTTAACTTCATATGACTGATAATTCGGCAGCAAAACCTTGCCACCTACCTACATGTATAAAATGGATCACTGAAGGCTCATTGGGTATCTATCAGCCTTTCTTTTTAGAAGTCCATCCACAATGATTGTGCTTGTTGTCATACGGTTAGAAAATATTGTGTGATTTTTTTTTCTCTTTTTTGTAGTCTGAGATATTTGGATCTCAGCTTACTATCCGCGTCATTATTATTTTTTCAGTATTATTTTGTCATCGTCATTATTGAGGGTTTAGAATTCAAATTTAGGTCTATTATATCCGGTTGAGAGATACATCACCTCTGCATTAACATTTGACATAAACTAGATTACTCCTAGTACGGGTTGGTATACACTGAATACTGATGGATCTTCTAAAAGTCCAATGAGCTATGTGGGGGCAGGAGGAATTATTCGTGATAGTAGAGGAAATTGGCTCTCTGGATTTGTGCATAGTATTGGCATTGGGAATTCCTTTGTGGTTGAATTATGGGGTATATTTTCAGGAATTCGTATTGCTAAGAGACTGGGGATTAAGCAGCTTATTAGTCAATCTGATTGTCATGAAGCCATTGCTAGCATCTCCAATGGTGCTGAACTTAATAGTCTGTCGAAGAGTACTATTATTGCTATTAGACAGCTTATCCATTGTGGTGACAACTCTTTCTTCAACCACACTTACAGGGAGGGGAACTGTTGTGTAGACTTTCTTGCTAGAATGCCCAAGGATTTCCTTTGTGGTTTGACTGTGTTGGTTAGTCCTTGGAAGCTTCAGCAGTTGATTCAAGATGATTTGGCCGGTGTTGCCTGGCCTAGGATGATGGGTGTTCTGCAGTGGTTTCTTTGTTGGTTTTGCTATCCTGTGTTTCTATCGAAAAAAAAAAAGGTATGGAAGTGTTGCCATTAGCTTCATTATTGGAGTTCATGTCTTCAACTAATCCCAGCTTATCCGCAAAATATGTAATGCGATACAAATGATTTTCTTCTTAACGAATTTCATCCACGAATTGTTAGGCAGAATGAGCAGTTGAGCACTGTTTGAAGTAATTCGGAGATTGAAAAATCTTCGATTCCAAGCCGAATTTTGAAGATTTTAAAAATAATATCTTTGGAGCTGAACAGTAGGAAAAAAATTTCTGAGTAGCAAAAAAATTTCTGAATTATATTGCTTTGATTTTTCTAAGTAATTCTGTGCGGAGATTCGATTTTTATGATCATATCAAATTTTATTTAGATGCGAAAATTTAGAGATTATCTCTATTTTTTATATTCTAAATAATAAAACTTATTTTAGCAATAAAAATGTTCAATTTAAATTTTTATAATTCAAAATATATATGATAAAATGTTACAAACATCCAGTTTTCAATATTCATAACAAAACAAAGATAAAATTAAAAATATCCTATTCAATATAAAATTATTGTGAATTCAAAATAAAAAAAAATAAAAAAAGCCTTAAATGCATAAAAAAGGGTACGATGGACAAATCAAAATTTATCAAATATTGTGTGCTTATTTTGAATTTCATTCTTGCAATTTAACAAAGAAAAATATAATAATTGACTTAAATATATTTCAAATAATTCAAATGAGCTCAAATTTAAATAAAAATAATTATAAAATAGAAAAATAAGCTTCAATTTAATCCAATAAATAATTCGAATTCTAATCAAATCTAATTCAATGAATAATTTGTGAAATAACACATGCAATAACACCACTTATATTGAGTTTTAAATTTTTATATTAGTGTTTGGTATAATATTTTTTATAATTTTAAATTCTTGAGTAATATCTAAAAGTTAAAAAAAAATTAAAAACCATTAGAACTTATTATATGTTTAATAAAAAAATCAAAGAATAAAAATAACTAATTTATGATAAATTTTATACTCAGTCAAAGCTTTTGAGTTCCTCAATTGTTTCTTCAACTTAGATGAATTTATTAGAAGTTTTCAATTAATTTTAGTAATAAATTAGCATTTCAGCTGCAGTAGGAATTAAAAGATTACTAAATTTATCTAAAGTCTTACTTTCATTGCGACTGGGGTTCTATGTGATAAGAAAATACCTCTGAAAGTGAAAGGTAAATTCTATAGGACGGTTGTTAGACCTGCGATGCTCTATGGTAGTGAGTGTTGGGCACCAACGGGACAACAATTACATAAGATGAGTGTGGCAGAAATGAGGATGCTAAGATGGATGTGTGGACATACCAGACTGGACAAAATTAAGAATGTTCATATTCGACAAAAAGTCCAAGTAGCGGACGTCGGAGATAAGGTGAGGGAAGGAAGACTTAAATGGTATGGGCATGTTTTAAGAAGACCTCCTAATGCTGCGGTTCGTAAGTGTGAGAATTTGTTGATTGAGGGGGCTAGAGGTCGTGGCAGACCTAGAACTGTGTGGAAGGAGGTGATAGCAAGAGACTTACGTGCCTTAAATCTTGATGCGGATTTGATTAATGACAGACTTGAATGGAGACGTAAAATCCGTGTCTTGGAAGGGGCCTAAGGCTGGAGTATCTTTTTTGGTGTCTTTTGAGCTTATTTTGTTGAGAATCCATACAGCCGACCCCAACTTGTTTGGGATTAAGGCTTAGTTGTTGTTGTTGTTGTTGTTACTTTCATCGCTAAATACAGATTCAGAAGCAACGGTTGAGAATTGTATATCATCGCTAAATACAGATTCAGAAGCAACGGTTGAGAATTGTATAACTAAAACATCCTTTGCAACTTTAGACAAAATGAGATATTGACTATATTAATCTTTTACTAATTCAGAATATCAAAATCAATAGTAAATTTTTCGACATACTCCTTCAAATATTTATTCAACTCTCCTTTGGATGTTAACTGCTTCTTTCTAAAATTTAATTTATGTAATTTATATTTTATTAATTTATTAATATTTTAAAACATATAAACCAACATTAATTAGATGACAAATTAAAAATTATATATGACCATTTTTGTTTTTTATATATATTTTATTTTTTAGTTAAACTAGGAAATTTGTTCAATTTAATTATATATAATATTAAATATTGAAAATAAATTTATATAATAAAATATAATTTTATATTATTATTAATCAATCAATATTATTTAAAATATTCAGTTTGGTTCGGTTCGGTTTAATTTTTAGTTTCAATATAATTTAATATTTAGAATCGCTTTATATTATAAAAATATATATATAATTCAATTTGGAGAAGGATAAAAGTTAATGAAGTTTTTTAATTTTGGATATTTTTAGTCGGATTATTTAGATAGATATAAAAATCTCTAAAATCCGTCATATGCCTAAAACATATATTCCTATTGTAGCTTTGAGGCCTTTTGTAATTAGCATACATTTTTGTAAATCCTAATAAAGTATCAAGTGTATGCGAGTCCTTGGAAAAACAAAGGAAAAAGACGATTTCCTACTCCTACTCTACCAAGATGATTGATATTGCTGGTTTTTTTTTTAATTAAATAATTTTTTTAATCCAATAACTTCAAAGCACTGAAGACTTTTGAGGCTGCTTTTTTTTAAAAAAAAAAAATCAACATTTGAGACTGCTTATTTGGCCATTTGGAGTGGTTATTTCTGTTTTTGTTATTTAACTTTATTGTTTTTAATAGATTTGTATTTTTTTTCCAAATTAACTTTTATATGAACGAAATGGAAAATTAGGATTGTTTGTTCGATTCATAATATTTTATGTTTAAATTTTGTATCGATAAAAATTATACTATGTGGTTAAAACTTAATTTCTTTATTAAAAATTTAAATAATATCTTTTTTAATCCTTTCTAACTTAGAAGTTTGACAGGCTTTTGTTGATCAAACGCAAATCCTGGATATAGATAGAATTAATTTAATTAGATTCTATTTTGTAATTTTTACATTCAAAAAATATAAAATTAAGAAAATCAAATTAAATCATTTTAGATTCAAATTTTAAAAAAATCAAATTTTATAATGAAGTTCCATATTTATATCTTAATCTTTCAAACTTTACTATATTTTTATTATTTATTTTAAAATATCTAAAATAAAATAAATTTAATTTTCACACATACTCTTTGCTAATGATTCGATTATCTTTTTTACAGTAAAGGTGGAGGAGTGTGCAAATATAAGACATTTGTTTTATATTTATTAACAAGCTTCAGAGCAATTTATTAATTATCAAAAATTGGAAGTCTTATTCAATCTAAATGTGAGAGCAAAAAACTAGGAGCTATCTAGCTCAAATTAATTTTGGGTGTCTCAAGCTTGATGGAATTTGGAAAGTATTCAGGGCTTCTGTCGTTGATTGACACAAATAGAAAACAAATCTTCTCTTATTTGAAAGACAACGTTAGGAAAAAAAAATCAATAAGTAGTGTGGACGTTTTCTATCTAGGGTAGGGAATGAGATTTTGATAAAGGTAGTCGCCCAAACCATTCCATCCTATTGTACGAGTGTTTTTCTTATTCTAGTTTTAATAAGAGAGGAGCTACAGCATATTCTAAATTCTTTTTGGTGGGGCTAAGAAGAATGGAGAGAGAGGTTTAAACTAGCTTTTATTAGACTAAGTGACGTATGCAAAAATTTATTGAAAGATGACTTAATTTTTATAAAAAATTACGGTAGTCGGTTTGTGAGTGATAGAAACTTTTTCGCCGATATTGCTTGTCGTCTTATCGCTTGTCGTCACAATTGCACTTATAGTGACAGAATCAAAAATTCATCGAGGAGTATAAATTTTTAAGAAAAAAAATAAATGACTATACTATAAATTCAAATATTTAATATTATAATAGTTCAATAACTAATTTATATAATTACATTAACTACACTTAAGAAATGATAATTATGGTAATTATATATTACAACTTTATATATTTTAAATATATTGTATAATAGTCTCATTTTTAATTTTTTTTAAAAATATTTTTTCACATAATACATGAGCAATTAATTATTTATGTATATATAAATTTTGGTAAAAATTTTATGAATTAAAATAAAATTTATTTAAATTCACATATATATATAAATTATATATACATAATTCACATATATATATAATTCATTTAAATTTAATTATATATTCAAATTTATTTAAATTTAAATATATAAATATATAAATAAATATGTGTATATATATACACATATATACATATATATATAATTCATTTAAATTATATATATAATTTATTTAAATTTAAATATATAAATAAATATATATATAAATTCATAAATATAAAATTTATAAATATATAAATGAATGTATGTATATATTTTATATATATATATAATATGTATATATATACGCATATATATATACATATATATATATATGTATGTATGTATATAGATGAAGGGGGGTCCAAAGCCCCCCTGGACCCATGCGTCCGCCCTGATTGGATTGAATATGCATAAATAAAAGGGGGGACTTGGTTTAGAAATTTGCATAGCTACAATGCAGCAATGCTTGGAATGCAAACTTGGCATTTGGTCTCTAATCTTACTACGTTTCTAGATTATATACTTATCACTAAATATTATCCACATGAGTACTTTCTAATATCTTTAAAGGATAACAGCCCAAACTATACATGGAAGAGTATTTTATTCTTGAAGGATGATCAAGTTTCCGATTAAGGATGGGTGTGATTGGATTTTCTTGGTTGTCGGATGAACAAAATCCTATAGTAAAGAGTATGAAAGGTGTAGGTTGGGAATAGATAATGGTGCGTGATCTGATGGAAAGGGAGCGGAGAAAGTGGGATATGCAAATGCTAGAGAGGACCTTCACTCCTAGGCAGGGGCGATGTTAATTAGAAGGGAAGTAAATTTTTATTTAAAATTTTTTTTATCTTAATGCTTGGCCTTTTATATACAATAATTATTTTATAAATTTATTAATCTTTTAGAAAGTCATTTTCATCTGTAAAAAAAAATTAACCAGAGAAAATATAAAAAATAAATTTTAACATAAAATGTTGATGCAAAAATATTAAAGTATATTAGAATTATAAATAATAAAATGAAAATTTGAAGTAAAAAGAAAAAATAAAAAAATAAAATAAATAAAGACCTAAATTTTATATTCTCTCTTAATTTTTTATTTGTACTTTCAATTTATTTTTAATCTCTTAATTGATTGGATAAATTTAAAATTAATTTGTCGAATATTTTGAAATTTTTTTCTTCTCTGTAACCCGGACAGAATTTAAAATTTTAAGGGAACAAATAGAAGATTTTAAAAAATTTAATGAATATGCACATGCATAAGTTTTTTTTTTCAAAAATTAAGGGGGCCAACTGCCCCCTTCCCGACCGCCTAGCTTGGTCATTATTCCTAGGGATATAGAACTGATTACCAATATACCTCTTAGCTCAAGAGATGTAGGAGACTGTTATTTTTGGTATTGGGACAAGAAGGGGGAGTACACGGTAAAGTTTGCATATTATGTACATCGCAAATTGAAGGAGATTACCTTATCAAGGGGAATCAAAAGGTGGAAAAGGCTGTGGAGTTTGAATATCCCTCCGAAACTAAGGAATTTTTGGGTGGAAAATATGCATGGATTTGTTGGTTTCAAAGATTGCTTTGAATAGTAGGGGAATACATGTTACTATGAATTATGATACTTATGGCTTACAGGAGACAGCTGTGCATGTTCTGCATGGCAATTTCTTTGGCTCAAGAATGCGCGCAATACTGGAGTCTAAATGTTTAACCTCAATTGCATGATGTTGGGGAATGGTTTGATCAGGTCAGCCAGGTTATGGAGAGGGAAAAGCTGGAAGAGTTTTTGATAATATGCTGGAATTTGTGGAATGCGAGAAATAAGGTGGCAGTTGAAATCCTCATCAATTAGCTCTATTCTGGAGGGTGGCAAGAGGATTATAATGATGAGATGCAAATGCTTGCAAGAAGGTGTTTGGGATCAGTCCTCGATAAAATACGGTGGTTGCATAGCAAAAGCCACCAGTGGGTAGTTGAAAATGTAACAATAATGACGCAAGGAGTTTGTAACTCAAAAAGTTTGGGTATGTAGTGTTTTGCCGGGATGAGTATCAAGAAAACAAATTGATGATTGAATGAATGATTGAATTCGTTTCTGAAAGTGGTTACATCAGTGTGTATATATATATATATACACGAGACAAGTATAACAGACTAATCAGCTAATTAGTTACAGAAGAGAGAAAATGAGAGTTAGTTAACTAACTAAAGCTTCCAGATGCTTATACGCGTGAGCTTCTGAATGCTTACACACGTGATAATGAGGATCAGAGGATGGGAATTTTATGGCGAGGATGGCTAAAAATGGTGATGGGTCATTGGTTTTGTTTCTAGTTGAAGTTGTGCCGCTGAGGGAGCAGAAGCAACATTCCAGGGAAAGGGGCTAATGGGGACGGACGCTTTACAAGTGGTCTAAGGAATCAAATCTTTGAAGGAAGATCTATCATATATGGGTGTGGTGATAAATGATTGTAAATATCTTCTTTAAGCTAATCCCCATATTGAGGTCACTTGTAGGTTTACCAACGGAGCATAGCGGAGATGGGGAATAATCTCCATCCCTATTCTCGTATTGGCAAGGAATCTTCCACTAATTATTCGCCACACAAATGACGGTAGATTTATTTCATTCTCACCCTCTAAGTATCGAATAATTATACAATGAAACCGTTGTATTACAACAAGCCAATCGAATATTAACACGTGGCAATATTGTAATACAACAAGCCAATCAAATGTAAAATATTGTCACATATTGATATTAAATTGACTTGTTGTAATACAACGGTTTCATTGTATAATTATTCCTAAATATCATTGCATAAAATTTATATATGTTTTTTATTTTTTAAAATTAAAATTTAATAATATAAAAAGTTAATAATCTATAATAATTATATATTTAGTAAGATAATAATTCAATAATTATATATAAATAAAATTCAAAATATAAAAAGATAAAATATATCAAGTTAAATTTATTTTATAAGAAAAATAATACCCTCCACTATATTTTTTAAAATTTTTACTTTTTTATCGAGAGTATTTTAATTATTTTATTATAAATTCAATATAAACTATATAAAATTTATAAATTTATACTAAATTCATTATAAACTAATGAAAATCTAGTATTTTGATAAATATTTTATAAATTCTGATATTTTAATAAATAATTTATAAATATAATAAATTTAGCATTATTTTAATTATTTTTGTATTTTCGTAAAAAATCTATTTGCATGTACAAATAACTAAAACACAACATATAAATATATAAAATATATATTTTATAATATAGCATGTCTCCGCGAGGGACAGAGACAAAAATCTGCAAGTGGCAGAGAGTATAATTTTTTTCCTATTTTGCCTCGCTCAACAGAGAGAGTTTTTTCTTCATCCCTTATTTGTGAGAAAAAAAAAATCTCCCTTCTATTTGAGATAAATCCCTATAAAATCTCCGTTGCTAATTCTAGTCAATTGGGTTTAAAGGTACTCATGAGCTAACAAATGATGATTTAAGAATTTTATGGTGATGCAATTACTCATCAAATTATGGCTGATTTAAGATAATTAATAAGATTTATTTTCTTTTTTTTAAAAAAATAAATTTAACTTAAATTTTGTTCCCCTTTAATACGTCTTAAAGGGAACATAATTTGAGTTAAAGTGATTTTAATCTCTCGAATGATTTTTAACATAAAAAAAAAGAGTTCAAATAAATAAATAAACCACTGATTTACGAGCAA
The DNA here is from genome assembly GCA_947685225.1 of Garcia nutans. NCBI lineage: Eukaryota > Viridiplantae > Streptophyta > Magnoliopsida > Malpighiales > Euphorbiaceae > Garcia > Garcia nutans. The sequence continues at coordinate 52,825,661 of CANTUV010000011.1, forward strand.
AAATTGAACGAAAGCTAGTATAGAAAACGCGGGAAATCAGAAGAGCAAGCGGAGAGCGGGTGAGAGAGAAAGAGAGAGATCTGTACAACAATGGACGATTCAGGGGCGATTCTCTGCCAAATCTCTTCACTTAAAGACATGCTTGACCAAGTATTTCTCTTTTTCTCTGTTTTTTGATCCAATTACGAACCTAGGGTTTATCATTATTATTTTTTACTTCAATGAACCATTAATTTAAGGTAAATGAAGAAATTGAGGCAAATATTCAAATAACGCGCTAGATCGAGTCAGAGATCGTGAAATGCGCAGAGTTGGAATCTGTTTTTGCCGCCAGAGAATCAGAGCTAACCAATACGATTTACTTCTCTCTATTTGAGATCAATGGATTGGTTTCCTTCTTCAGTAATTTCACGGATTCATTGTTCTTTTTCTTTATATATTTGATCCAATTTGGGGAGAAAACCCAATTTGGATTTGTTATACAATTATAATGGTATATACAGGATTAGTTTTAATCAGAATTGACATTTTTTGTTTAAATAATTTTGTAGATGAATCAAGAAAAAATAACGAACTATTGGAGTTGCAATTGTGTAGCTTAAGAAAAAAGCGCGAGGATAAGCTTAAAAGAATAAAAAATAAACGGTAATTGCATGATTATGCTTTTCAATTCTGTAGAATTCAGATTGATTAAGGTTTGTCCTATAGTTTCTTTTAGCTGTATTAGTGTTTGCTTAAACACTATTGTGTTTGAATTTTCCTATAATTTAACGGGTCTTGGCAAGTCACTAAATTAATTAGTTATCTATGTTTTTTTTTCTGTATCAATATAATTCCTTCTCTGTCAGATTGTACTTTTTTCTAATGTTATTCTTGCACAGAATCTGATACTGAAATGTGTTGATTCTGTACAGGGACCAGTTTGCCATGCAATGCATAGAATTTCAGAGGGACATTGATAAAGGAGCAAATAACGAAGTTGTAAAATTGTTGTCCGAGAAAGAGTTTTTTGAAAATGAAATCTGTCTCATGGATCAGAAAAATGATGCTTTAAAGAATTCAATGTGGGCATTTGTGGAAGAAATTCTTCAAGATCTTCAGGATACAAACTCCGGTAATGCATGCAACAATAATAATTTAGAAGGCCCTCATCTTATTCCGTTTGAAAGCATCATTGCTTTAAACCCTTCTTCTTCTTGTTTTCTAGTAGCTACTGTATTAAAGTATTACTTTGATGTGTTTGTTGAATAAAAAAGTAGTACATAATTCACATATGTGCATTTTCTTGGTCGAGTAATTCCTTACATTTTTCAATTCAATCCTAACAGATTTATCTAGATAAAAGAATAAGGCTATGATCACACTTAGAATTTATCTAGGTTGTTACTGTAAGTTAGAATGAGATAGTCCTTATGCTGAGGTTCATGGGAGTACATTTATAGTGAGAGATTTTGAAAATGGACAAGGACTTCCAGTGTGAGTCGTGCTTTCTTGTTATTTTCTTCAGTTTTGGTAAAGGTGTTTACTTGGTAAGGGGTGAGGTCTTGTCGTTTGAGTTTCCTGTTATTACTGTTGTTATATCAGTAAATCATTCTTGATTGGTAAAATTTGTAAGTACCATTAACTGTACACTTCCCAAAAACTCATTTGCGGGCATCATTGCATTTTTGAGCCTGCTGCTTAGTTCTGTTAAAAATATTAATTCTCATGTCGATGAATCACAAGGCCTCCCCTGACTTTTTCATTCATAGTTATTAAAGGTGCAATGTGAGAAGGGTCCTGGAGCTCAGCTGTAAGGTGCAGGTGTATCCCTAAGATAAGTTGGCACAAAATGAAAAGGCAATGCAAATTAAGACAAAATACTCACAACAAATTCAAGATATTATTACAATTTATTTAATTTCTTAAAGTGAAGGAATCTGAATAAGACTTCCTGCAAGTTATAGACTCTATACTGTGTTATGCTTAGAGTCATTCTATAGGATTCCAAATCAGGAAGTGCTCTACCCTAAACAAAGGAGTTAATTTAAGGAACCATGTACAATTCAAATAAAAACAAAAAAAACCATAGAACATAATTTTCTTCACTTTTACATGTTGGATCCACATGAGAAATCCCTAAGTTGCTAAAATAAAAATTACTTTGGAAATGACAGTTAGATTTTCTTCTCCCATTTGCATCATAAACCAGTTTTTTGGTTCTCTAAGACAAGGATTGATTGTGGATATCATTTCCTCAGCAGGTTTCTAATAGCCACGTGCATATGATCTTGGTTTGTGTTTTCAGCTGATCTAATTGTATAAATGGAGGCATATTCACAATATCAGCAGTGCAATATATTCTGACGACTCAATAGGTTTACTTCTGAGATCAACATTGGTGCTGATCTGCCAGACACAGGATGAGGAAACTTTAGGGTGGCAAGATGGGTTAGTCGGGTCCATACTGCTAAAGTGACATTAGATGTTTTTCGAACTTAATTCCGTACTGCAAAGTGACATTAGATGTTTCTCGAACTTAATTTCCCCATTTTCGGTTTCATTAGTTATTTCTTTTCAAGCATCCTATCATATCTTCTTAAGGTGTTGAAATATAAAATATAAGCTTTGACATTTTATACTAGCCTATCTTAAAGGATACATTCAAGTCGTTTGAATGAATAAAAGTTTCCATGAAGTTGAGATTGGTTTCCATTTCTGAACCAACTATTTAGTTGAATGCTGGGCCAGTTGCATGGTTACCTAATAATAGTGCAACATTAGACTCTAAATCTACAGACTTTCAAGGATTTTAGCGTCCTATAGGCTAGAGCTCTGATTTATAGATGTATATATGGCATGGAATATATTTTTGTTAAGACTATTATATTTTATAACTCAATCTCTTATGTGCATTCTTTTTCATTTATTATTAAACAGCTTTTGCTATAAATGTAGAACTGATTGAAGAATAATTATATCAGATCCAGAAGCAAGGTCATCGTCAATTATAATCTCTCTAATGAGAATAAATTTCTCTTGCAATATCTACTTTAGCTACAACCTAATCCATCAAGAAGACAAGAACAAATTTACTGAGGTAATTGATTAGAAGTATATTTACTAGCAGTAACATTGTACACTGTTGAAAAAAAAATAACCCCGTGATAGTTACAGTAGTAGTACTGTGCTTCTTTATTAAAGTTGGACTGTTTCTGTTCAAAATTTTCACCCTCAGGGAAGAGGAGCTATCAGGCTAAAAGCTTTTGCAGTGATACAGTATTTGTAACAGTTGGTATTAGGATATTGAGTCACGTGTAGGAAGAGACTGGTCAAAATTTTGACTTCCAAGAACTCTTGCACTTCAATGCACTTATCGAATTGTTATGCAAATATCTTTTTCTATTGTCAGTGCTGGGTAGGGGTCTGGTTCCGGTTTCACTGTGAATTTTGATACATTCTTGCCAAGTGTATCCTTGTTGGGTCATTTTCATGTAGGGGTCCAGTCTTGGCGAAAGGTGTTGACTAGTTAGCTATTTACAGAGTACCAACACTGAAAAATTTTTGGAGTAGAAAAGAAAGGTCGATTTGCATAGGAAAAATTATTAGATAGAAATAGGATCTTTGTTTCTATCGTTCTTTCCTTTTAACAAATACGTGGATCGTATTCATTAATAAGTAGGTTCTATAATTCATGTGAGATGGAAAATGGTCCTGTCTAATAATTTTGTTTTGCACTTTGCAGTATAAAGATAAGGAAAAATGATGTCCATTGGTTGAACTTCATTTCAAGTGTTTTTAATTAATGGCTTAATTTCACTCGTAAATCTCATAGGATTAATTAGTTTGATTCACGGAATAGAATAGAGAAGGAATAAAATAACTGTATTTCACTTTGAAAATTTGTATTTCATAAGTTTGAAAAATATTTACTACATAAATTATTAAATTTTTATGAAAATTTCAATTATAAATTTGAGATTATAAATTAATTATTTCATGAAAAATCATTTTGCATCTAATTTCGATCAAAATTATATTTCCATTTTATGTCATGCTATTCCATGAACTAAACAAAAACCTCAATTTAATTTGTGGTTTAATGAGGTTACTATTGTTAGATCTTGGTAGAATTTCTATAATTAAATTAATTAATAGAGTAGGTTGGACTTTCATTACTCAGTTAATTAACACATGAAATAAGGACCTTATTGCATGAAAATAAAAATTGAGTCATCTTCTCCATATATTGAAATTCAGTAATTAATGATTAATTCGAGGGTAGCCGATAAAACTAAGTGATTTAACTCTTTAGCTCTTCAGGGACTAGAGCAGCTAATGGGTTCAAAATGTAATATTATTGTCCTTGTTTGTCAACATAATTATTATCATCTAAAAATGTTAGAACATATAAAATTCTAGTGCTATCTTATCTTTGATTTTGGAAATACTACAAGATTAATTAATATTTCATATTTAAAACTTATTGTTAATTGAAATATATTTTAAACTTGTATTCTCTTTGTTTTGTTGAAATCGTCATTTTTAATTTATGTATACTATTAAGAAATTCATTAAATTCTTTATATATTATACAAAATTATTTTAAATGTACTAAAATATTCTCAATTAATTTATTAATATTATATTTTTATTTTATTAATTGAGTAATTAATAATAAGGGTACAGTTAAAAAAATAATTAATTTTTTTTATTATATAAAGTGACAATTTGAAAAAGATAATTTTTTTTTATAAAAATAATGATTTCAATTAATGGGATGGAGTAATAACTATTATATATATATACTCGTACATGCACACCCACGGAATATACTAGTCATTTGATAATAATTATGAAATAATTATTCCATGTACACGCACAATCCAATGAAATCTGGACTTGAGAGAAAATTGTGGAGCAAATTATGCATATTTTTGGTCATTTAATATTTGGTTGAGGAAATAATCGAAGCAAGAGAAAAAAGAAATTCAGTGTGGTCATCATTAGGCTGTAGGTAAAACACCTAGTTTGAGTATATGGTCTCGCGCACACACGCATGCACATGCACACACAGGCGTCTAGGAGTTAATTAGAGCACCCTTGAGGGGGAAAAAAAAAAAAAGAAGTAGAGGTACTTATTCTAGCCAAAAAGGGAAAGCGATTGGCAACACCATTCATGGAAAAAGAAGGGAGGAGCCTAGACATAAGTGAATGTTGTAACATAACAAGTATAAAGAAGGCTCAAAAAACATATCATAAACTAGGTTGTCTTCCATCTCAAGGACATATACCATGTCTGTCCGTACCATACAGCTAGGTCTTTTCTATCTCTATATTTGTTATTGTTATGTAAAAGTATGGAGTATGGAAACTTTGATATACTTGGGGGACCTTTTTTTTTTTGTTTTGGCCTATAAAACCACTCGGTTTGGGTCCTTCAAGTAATGGATAATATGGTGTGATAAGTATTCATAATCATGTATCTTTCAAGTTATTAAATCCCCTATGAATATTTCTAGTTAATTTAGTTTAGGTGAGACCCCACACTTTACTTGAACTAACAAGGAAATTGATGAGTTGGAGAAAGAAAGTGATTCATTTTTGTTATACCAATGTTTTTGCCCTTATGGTAATTCTTAGTTCAAGTTAGTGCGGACGAAGTATGGAAAAAAAATAATAATAAAAGAGCAGTCTAATATATAAATGCTCTCGTAATATGTAAAATTCAAAAAAGTGTCGGATCCATGGAATTTCTATTGTACATTAAAATAGTTTAAAACATTTCATTGTTATTGAATTAGTAGTTTACTTATTGTTTTTATGGAAGTCCACTTCCTTTTATCCTTTACTGTTGAATAGTAATATGTAGATACATTTCATTTTAAACAAATGAGGTGCATTGAAATTGAAGGGATTTATACTGGAAAAGATAAATTTCTGCCCTTTATTTTGTTATCAAATGTAGGGATAAAAAACTTAAAAGAAAAAAAATATATTATTGCTGGTATGATTTTTATACACCTAAACAATGTTTAAATTTTGGCTTTTGACCTACAATCTACATGGTTTGGTTCATATGGACTATGGAGAATCTAGACTCAACGCTTTTCATTACTAGAAATACCTGGATTTTTGAGCAATTCAGAAGTTAGAACTTGGAAAAATTCTATAATTGTAAATGACACTGTAGTGCTCTTTTACAAAAGATAACTAAGTAGACCAGAAAAAAAATAAATAAATAAAAGGGCAAAGGGGAGGCGAAAGAGAGAGCTTAATTTAGATTTTTTTTTTGTGCCTTCAAATTGTAACTTTATAATTTGAGGGACCCAAAAGTGCAGTGACTGGTGATAAGTAGGGTCATGATATGTGACCTTGATGAACCACACGGTTCTTTTAGTGGGACCCTTTTGAGCTTGGACCACCCCACTCTTCCTTCCACTATAAGAAGAGTTGGTATTTCATGTTTTTTCTAAGTAATTATCTCTCATTGCTGCAAGATGAACCTCTCACACCTCTGAAATGATCCATTCACTAAAAATTACAAGAATAGAGAGAATTACAAGTCATTTTAGAACATTGTGGGAGAGAGAAAAGAACAAATCAAAGGAAGAAAGAAAGAAAGAATTAGAAGGCTAAAACTGAAGAAAAGATAATAAAGATGAAGATGAGAAGTTCTACAGTTGGTGATTCTAAGAAAAGATTGTCATATGATAAAGGATTTAGTAGGTTACTTAGAGAAGGAAGAGGCAGACTATATCTTATCAAAAGATGTGTTGTTATTCTTCTTTGCTGGAGGGATTAGCAGATATGGATGATAATTTGAATGTATAGGGAATATAATTTCTCCTGTTAGAAAGAGATTTTTCTTTTTATCTTCTTTATTCTTCTTTTGGATGTTTTATAAGATCTTCTCTCTGTTTCTTGTTTTGTTCCCAAAGAATAAGTGAGAAGGGATTGGATTGGCTCATTTATAAGTGGTTTTGTGAGTTTAATCCAAATCCTACAAGTTTAAACTTCCCCATTTTTGGGTAAAGCAGAGACTGTTGTTTTTTTCTTATCTTGTATGTAATTAGTAACAGAAGAGAATTTTAATTGAATCAGATGAAATTAAGATCTTGAAATTTGAAAGTAGATTTGCCATTTTTGGGAAGTTTCCAGGATTTTGAATATACACTGCATAAGCTTCTAATAATAATAATAAGACAAATAATGGAAAAGTGCCTTTGTTTTGTAAATGCAAATATACGATTGCTTGTTAGATCTGAGTTTGAAGTTCTTGTTCAATATCCGGAACTTGGATTGCTCGAATTCCATTTTATCAATTAGAATTTCAAATTTAAAGTCGTGATTTTATTTTTATCTTTTAAAATTGTTGAGGTTTTTAATATATGAGAAAAATAAATAAATCAAATAATATTGTTTATTTATAGAAAATAGTTTTTTATTTTTTATTTTTTTTTCAAAATTGGTGTTATTTTCTATAGAAAATTTAGGAAATATATTTACTTAGTAAAAATAAAAAATTATTTTTTGACGCTGTGTTTTCCATATTAGGAAATTAGATTATATTTATAAAAAAAATTTTGAAAAACATTTTAAATGTGTTTTCCAAAAAATTCTTAAAGTTGAAAATTTTAAAAATTATTTGCTTTTTTCTAATTTTAAAAAAATATGCCATATAAATATAAACTTCTATTTTCTAAAAAAACCTTTTTTAAAAAAAAACTACTCTAATTTTCCACAAAACATTTCAATTTAATCTTGAATTTGAATGAGTCAATTTGAAAGAACAAGTCAAGTAGAACTTGATGTCACAATTTGATTCTATTAAATTGACTCAGTTTATCTTTTAAAATAATTGTCCAAACTTATTTATCATAAAATGAAAAGGAAATTTATCGGAATAACTTTTAAAAAGAATATGGTGTATGTGAAGTACATGTCATGAAAATGAAAAAATAAAATAAAAAGTATAAATGTAAATTCAAAACTGTAAAATTGTGAAAAAAGACAACATAAAAATATTTAGTTTTAAAAAAAAATGTCATGTAATTTCCTTAAGTTAAATTTGAACACAGCGCTTATATGTATGTAATTATCTTAGTCAATGATTTTTGTACATTTCTGGTCTTGGCCTCAAAACTCCCCAACTCAATAGCATTATACTTAAATTTTACACTAATAACATGTGTCTATTTAGTGTGCGTTTTTCCTTTATAAAATTTGATTTTTCTATAAATTAATATTAATGTAATATAGAAGAAACTCTTAAAATGCACCAGGAAAAAAAAGCAGAAGAAAGACAAGCAAATAATCAGATGACAGAAAATATGGTATTAATTTATAATGTGAAGATTAATTTTTCTAGTGTTAAAAAAAAAGGGTAATAAGAAATCAAAAAATTAGCTGGTGAAGAAATGGGTTGATGGTGTTATTAGAAGCACATAAACACATGATCCCCACATGTATGCCTTACACATTTGTCTGCTTACAGCCAATATTTGCTTGTGCTCTGTGCTTTATTTATGGCCCCAAATTTCTATTACTTATATATATGCCTACACTTTCATTTTTCTATTTATATTTGGATTATGGAAGCAGCCATTGAATCTTCTATTTCATCATTTCTTTCTTTTCTTTGTTTGCGGTGTGCTAAATGTATTGAGCTATTCATGGACTTATTTAAACTAAATAAAATTAGTTGTTTTTTTTTTTTAATTATTACTCTATCGACATTCTATAATTTGCTAGGCGTATATATACCCGATTCATATTAGAATCTCCCAATAAAAAGTTCTCTAATCGCAATATTTACAACAATAAATATCAAATTTAACAGCATTCATTTAATATCATTTCTTTTAAAATTAATCATTATCAGTATATGGACATATTAATCATTATTATCGGTAGTAATTTAGTATCAATTATACCGTAGTTAATTTTTTTCAATTTTTATTAATTATTTTAGATTTATACTCTATTCATTTATATTTTTTACAAATATAAATTTTTATGTGAATGTGCCTCTAAAACTCTGAAGCTCAGAAGCTTAAACCGAAGTGTTTTATCTGCTTTTCTCAAAACGCTGCGTATTGATTTAGGGTTAATGTAGCTGCTATATATATTAAACTGTATTGATTTTTTCGGGTCAGATGATATTTTTCGCTTTCTCTTGTAATCTCAGCCGCTGCTCGTATATTTTGCTCTCTGTTAGGGTTCCGAAACTCTAAGCTTCTACCTTTCTGTTCTTGAGTGATTTTTTGAGAGGTTCTGTTAGAGAGTTTGTTTAGAGATCTCTATTTATTTGATCTCTGTGTGAGATCGGTTTTGATACTGTGTTAGAGAGATTGCTGTAAACGTTTGTATCTTCTGATTTCTTTGATTCTAGTGGAAAGACTGAGGAAAACTCCTCCTTGGATGTAGCTCTGATTTGTTCAGAGTGAACCAAGTAAAATCTGTGTTGTTCTTGTGGTTTGATTGTTTGTTTTTCAGTTTTCTTTCTCGATTTGTTTACTGTTCAGATCCGTAACAAGTGGTATCAGAGCTACGCTCTGGATCTCAACAGCGAACGGAAAATCGAAAGGTGGTAACGTTTCTCGCCTTATTTCTTTAGATATGTACGTTTTGTTGTTTCTCCAGTTTCTTGCTTCTCTGATTCTTTAAGTTTATCTTTAGATCTGGTACTGTCGAGTATTTTTTCTGTGTTTGACAGGATCTAAAGTTGTAGATCGGGAAGAAAACGATCTGGTTCATCAAAACCCTAGATCTAGAAGACTAACAGACAAAGGTGGTAACTGTCCTTGTCTCTAGTCAAATATTCAGTGTTATCATCTTCGATTTTTTGCTTTTCAGTCTGACCTTCTTTGTTCTTTTTGGTGACTTTCTTTACTGTGAAATTTGGTACTGTCAAGATTATTTCTGTTTGACAGGATCCGGGTGTAAAAGAGTTAGAAAGTGTCAATCTAATCGGTGAAATCAAAGATTGAGGAACTGATGTCGATTGCTAAGATCAACGTTGAGAAATTTGATGGTAAAGGGGACTTTACCATCTGGAAGGAGAAAATGACAGCAATCTTGGTACAACAAAAGTGCAAACGTGCACTTGATGGCTTACAAGCTCTTCCAGAGAGCCTTAAGGATGATGAAAAGCAAGATCTCATGGATCTTGCCTACAGTACAATAATATTGAATCTTTCCGATGGTGTACTTCGGAAAGTCAGAGGTAAATCCACTGCTCCTGAGTTGTGGGCAAAATTAAATGAGTTGTATAATGTTAGGTCTGTATCTAGGATTGCATTTTTAAAAGAACAACTGTTTAGTTTTAAAATGGATATTTCTAAAACTGTTGATGAAAATTGTGACTGTTTTCAAAAATTGGTTTTAGATTAGTCTGACACAGGAGAAACCCTAAGTGAGGAAAACCAGACTATAATACTGCTAAATTCTATCCCTGATAACTATAAGAATGTAAAAGATGCATTGAAATATGGCAGAGACAGATTAGGATTAGAAGATGTAATGAATGCATTGAAATTAAGAGAAATGGAAAATAAGGTAGTTAGTAAAACTAGCAGTAATGCAGAGGGTTTGTATGTTAAAGAAAAGTTTAAAAATAAGAAAAAGAATAACAAAAACAAAGTCTTCAATAACAATCAAACCCATCAGAATGGTTCCTCCAGTACTAACAATAACCAGTAAAAAGAAAGGTCATATAAGAAAATACTGTAGGGAAAGATTAAAGAAACTTGAACATAAGAAGTCTGAATCAGGTGCTGTAAATGCATCAACAGATGTTGATGATATTGAGGCACTCACTGTCACTACAGTAAGAAATCCTGATAATTGGATTTTAGACTCTGCCTGTTCTTTTCATATGACCCCTAACAAAACCTGGTTCTGTAAATACCAAAGATTAAATGGTTCAAATGTGTTGATGGGTAATGATTCCTCCTGTGAGATAGAAGGCATAGGTACAATTAGATTTAGAATGTGAAATGGGAAGTTAGTTGAGCTAGACCAAGTAAGACATATACCTGATCTTAAAAGAAACTTAATCTCTTTAGGATTATTAGAAGAAAAAGGATATCCACACACTGCCAAGGATGGTGTACTGTGTGTATACAAGAATGATAGGTGTGTCTTAAAGGGTCTGAGACTTAACAGACTCTATCATCTTGATGGAATTGTTGAGTCTGACACTGCTGGAAGTGTAACTTCTGGCACTAATTCCACTGTTCTTTGGCATAAAAGATTAGGACACATAGGTTATAAAACCTTAGAACAACTAAGTAGGAAAGGGAATCTAGAGTTAACTGATTTTAGTAAACCTGATATGTGTGAAAGTTGTGTGATGGGAAAACTACACAAGCAAAGCTTTAGTTCCTCTCTGTATAAGTCAACAGACTGTCTTGAATATATACACAGTGACCTATGGGGCTCCAGTTTTGTGCCTCTGTCCTTATCTGCATCTCAATACTTTATAACATTCATTGATGATTTTTCAAGGAAAATCTGGATTTATTTTCTTAAAAACAAAAATGATGTGTTTGAAAAATTTTGTGAATGGAAACTGTTTGTTGAAAATCAAAAGAATAAAAGGATTAAAACATTGAGAACTGATAATGGGCTAGAATTCATTAATAAGTAGTTTAATGACTTCTGTTCAGAGAATGGAATTCTTAGGCATAGAACTTGCACATATACTCCACGGCAGAATGGGGTAGCTGAGAGATACAATAGAACAATTTTAGATAAAGTGAGGTGTATGCTCTTTGAATCAGGTTTGAGCTCAAAGTTTTGGGCTGAAGCAGCTCAAACTGCTTGTTACATAATAAATAGATCCCCTTCATCTGCTTTGAAACTTAAATGCCCTAATGAAGTCTGGAATAACAGACCAATTGAGTATACTCACTTAAGAGTTTTTGGCTGCATAGCATATATTCATAACACTGCAAGTAAACTAGAACCTAGAGCTAAAAAATGTGTGTTTATTGGTTATCCTCCTGGCATTAAAGGTTATAAATTCTGGTTACCTGATGATAAGAAAGTGATTGTCAGCAGGAATGCTGTCTTTAATGAACTGGAATTTCCTAGAACTAACTTGCAGGTTTATAAGTCTGATATACAGACTGATAGGTCAACTCTTGAGGTGGAGCTTGACAGTTTTGTACAAACTGATCAGAATGAGCCACCCCAAGTAGAAGACATTCAACCAGGGACTGAAGCAGAGCAGGACATACAATCTGATGGTTCTGATCATGAAGGTGAACCTGATCTAGAACCTAATGATTATATGTTAACAAGAGACAGACAAAGAAGGCAAATCAGGAGACCACAGAGGTTTGATGATTATACCTTAAATGTTATGAACTCTGATTTAATTGCATTTGCTTTAGTGTCTGCTGCAGAGTTAGAAGGAGGTGAACCTTTAAGCTATGAGGAAGCTATGAACAGCAGCAATAGCAAACAATGGTATAAGGCTATGAAAGAAGAAATGTCTTCCTTATGGAAGAATAATACTTGGAGGCTAGTACCAAAACCCTTAAATAAGAAAATAATAAGCTGTAAATGGATCTTTAGGAAGAAGCCTCCTATACCAGGGGTAGAGAGAGAGAGATTTAAGGCTAGAGTTGTAGCTAAAGGGTTTTCACAGAGGGAAGGTATTGACTTTCATGAAGTGTTCAGTCCTGTTGTTAAGCATGTGTCAATTAGGTTGTTACTGTCTATTACTGCTTTGTTAAATCTGGAACTTGAACAACTTGATGTGAAGACAGCCTTTCTCCATGGAAATCTGGAGGAAGAGCTGTATATGTCACAGCCACCTGGTTTTATTCAAACTGGTAAGGAAAATTGTGTGTGTTTGCTGCAAAAGTCACTGTATGGTTTAAAGCAAGCACCTAGGCAGTGGTACAAGAGTTTGATGATTTTATTCTTAAGAAAAATTTTAAGAGAAGTCACTTTGATCCTTGTGTATATTACTCTGTACTGCCTGATAATGTGTACATTTATCTCTTACTATATGTGGATGATATGTTAATTGCCTGTAAGAGTTTGAGTGAAATAAATAAATTGAAATCTGTGTTAAGCAGTAAATTTGACATGAAAGATTTAGGTTCAGCTAAAAGAATTCTTGGTATGAATATTGAAAGAGATAGAAATAAGGGTATACTGTTTTTAAATCAAAAAGATTATGTGATTAAATTTCTTGAACATTTTGATTTAAATAAAAGCAGAGAAGTGTCAACTCCTATAGGAGCACAATTCAAGTTAAGTGCTAGCTCTAAACCATTGACTTTATCTGAAACTGAATATATGTGTAATGTGCCATATCAGAATGTGGTTGGAAGCATGATGTATGCCATGGTCTGTACCAGACCAGACATAGCCTATGCTGTTAGTCTTGTGAGTAGATTTATGTCAAATCCTAACAAGGAACACTGGCATGCTGTAAAATGGTTAGCTAGATACTTAAAAGGATTTAATTCTGTTGGCTTGTTGTTTAAACAATCTGTGAATGTTGAATCTGATCTTGTTGGCTATTGTGATTCTGATTTTGCTGCTGATCTTGATAAAAGAAGATCAATTACTGGTTTTTGTTTTATTTTTGGTAACAATGTTGTAAGGTGGAAGTGTAGTCTGCAGCATGTTGTGGCCTTGTCTACAACAGAAGCTGAATATATAGCCTTAACAGAAGCTATCAAAGAAGCCATATGGCTTAGAGGTATTTTATCTGAATTGGGTTTTCTACAAGGTAAGATTGATGTGTTTTGTGACTCACAAAGTGCCATACACCTGTCCAAAAACAGTGTGTATCATGAAAGAACCAAACACATTGATGTCAGGTTACATTTTATTAGAGATATTATCACTAAAGGAGATATTTATGTTAAGAAAATATCCACTTTAGAAAATCCTGCTGATATTTTTACTAAAGTAGTTTCTGTTGGGAAATTTCAGGCTGCCCTTGGCAAACTTGGAGTTTCAGAAAGGTGACATTTGAAGCTGGTGATTACCCGAGGAGAGTTCCAAATGTCTTTCCTGTCTAGGTGTTTAGAGTCAAGGTGGAGTATTGTGAATGTGCCTCTAAAACTCTGAAGCTCAGAAGCTTAAACCGAAGTGTTTTATCTGCTTTTCTCAAAACGCTGCGTATTGATTTAGGGTTAATGTAGCTGCTATATATATTAAACTGTATTGATTTTTTCGGGTCAGATGATATTTTTCGCTTTCTCTTGTAATCTCAGCCGCTGCTCGTATATTTTGCTCTCTGTTAGGGTTCCGAAACTCTAAGCTTCTACCTTTCTGTTCTTGAGTGATTTTTTGAGAGGTTCTGTTAGAGAGTTTGTTTAGAGATCTCTATTTATTTGATCTCTGTGTGAGATCGGTTTTGATACTGTGTTAGAGAGATTGCTGTAAACGTTTGTATCTTCTGATTTCTTTGATTCTAGTGGAAAGACTGAGGAAAACTCCTCCTTGGATGTAGCTCTGATTTGTTCAGAGTGAACCAAGTAAAATCTGTGTTGTTCTTGTAGTTTGATTGTTTGTTTTTCAGTTTTCTTTCTCGATTTGTTTACTGTTCAGATCCGTAACATTTTATTATTTTAAATCACATCATATACATATATATCTTTTATAGTTCAAATATTATATATATATATTATAATATATAGGCTAAATAATTATAAAGCCCATGAGATTTTACATATTACACTAGTCAGTCCTTGTATTTTCAACATCTAATTTTTGTATTTTTCTGTTTTTAAAAATTAAACTGTTTAGTTCTTTTGTTAATATTTTCATCCTAAAAATATTAGTCAATAAATTTGATATTATAAAATAATGTATTTGTTCTACCTTTATATATATTTTTCTTTATTATTTGTTAAGTAATGCTTATTTTTAATTTTATTTATATTTTTTATACATAATTTATTTTAATTTTATAAATATTATTAAAAAATAATTTTAAATAATACGAATAATATCTTTTATTATTTTACAGACAATCTATATATATTATTTTAATTTTATAGGTATTACTAAAAATAATATCTTTTATTATTTTGCAGACGATCTATATATAAAATAAAATTAAAAATAAAATAAACTTAATAAATAACAAAGATAAATATATATAAAGGAAGAGCAAATAAGTTATTTTATTATATCAAAGTAGTTGATTAATGATTTTAGGATAAAAATATTGATAAAAGAACTAAATAGTTTAATGTTTAAAAATACAGATATACAAAAATTAGATATTAAAAATACAAGTACTGACTAGTATAATATGCAAAATCACAGAGACTTTATAATTATTTAACCTAATATATATATTACAAAACGTTAAGAAATATTATGATAATTTAATAATAATTACACAAATATTAATTGAATACTATGTAGAATTTTAGTATATAATAGGAAGAATCAATCTTAAAATCATAAAAAAAAAAATCACTGCTTTTATCTTTATATTATGGATTCTATCATAATTTAAAGCCAAAATTAAAAAAATTAAGCAGTGTTTAGTTTTTTTCTATTTTTATTTATGAATATTTATATTTTATGTAATTAAATAGAGTAATGTCCAAAAACGTTTATTCCATTCTAGTCTTTCATGAAAAAAAATTTTATTCCTCATATAGTCAAATCAAAATTTAAAGGGATCAATTACACAACATAAATTTCTAAGACTACAATCCCCAGTCTAATCTCTAATCAAACAACTCCGAATCTTATACGATGTAACAGAAAAAGAATGGATTCCTTAAGGAATAATAATGTGTTTAATAGATTATTGAAAAAATTGATTGTTGAAAATATATTTTACAGAAATATATTATTGAGATTATATTTTACTGAAAAATATTATATTAACTTATTTGAAGGATGCAATAAAATACTAGAAAAATATATTGAAAAAAATATTAACTTATTTTATTATAATTCAATTTTATCGAAAAAGTGTGAGTAATATATAAATTATCCTTATAACATATATTTCTTATTTTATCATATTTTAAAATAGGGATATGATTATCTTTTAACATAGAACTCTTTCATTTTTTTTTCTCAGTAAAATATTTTTTCTTATTCTTCTCTGTGCAAAATATTTTATCAACTAGATCATAAAAGTTAATGAGTCCACCTTTTTATTTCACATGGATTATTTGTAAATAAATATGATATTGTTGGTAAAAGATAATTATATAGTTAATATTCTGAGGATTATGATGCAATCAAATACACTATAAAATTAATGATATAATTAGCCAAACTAATTTCCACAATTACCTGCTTTTTTTTTTCTAGTCATATCTAATCAAAACTCGTTAATAATTCTTCTACAACGATATGTATTTTTGTTGATTCCTCATAACAAATCACGATCAGGATAACTATGATTTACCCTTTGCTTGCTTATTATTTTTAAAAATATATATATTAATAGTGTTTGAACTTTTTGATTTTTTCTATTTTGATATCTCTAGAATTTTTTTAATTAGTTTAATATCCCAACTTTATTAAACAGCTATATTTCAGTGGTTCATGCCGTTTTACTCATCACTTCGATGATGTCTAGAATAAATGGGGCTCATTTTCAATAGAAAAAACACCATGTTATGTAATGAATTGTTAACTAATAAAAATACTATTTCTTCTTCTTCTTCTTCTTCTTCTTCTTTTGTTCTAGCGAAATAGAAAAAATGAAGATGAAAATTAATTTCAGATAGGAATATGCTCAATTTAAGCTAGTGAGTATCATTAAAATAACCTTCTTCTGCCGATTTGATTATATTTATGATTTGCATTATATTTTCATAGTGGGGGTTGTCTTATTGACAGTGGCATAGCCAGGATTTTAGATAAGGGGGTCCAATTCAACTTAAATACTAAACATTAAAAATATCAAATTATAAAAGAAATAAAAAAATTCCAGATTATAAACTACAAAAAAATAATAATTTCAATTTAACTTCATACTACTTTTCTCAAAAAAAAAAAACTTCATACTACAAAATCAAATTAAACATTTCAAATTTATAATGTCCTCACGTATTCAAGCCAATTTCTTAATTCATTATTTTTCAAATTTCAATTCATTTTAGCAAGATAAAAAAATTGCAACAAAATAAATATGAGATTAAAAGTAAGTGGTGTACCTATTCTTAACTTGTTGCCGCTGCCTTGCTGGTGCCAATCGGTGAAAGAATGAAATTGAAAAAGGAAGAAACTGTTATCTGAAAAAAAAAAAAGAAAAAGGAATTAACGAAGAAGAAACGTGAGAAAGAAGAGAAAGAGTCACAATTAAATTATTCTTGTTTGTTTGTAATGGGCAGAGTCATTGACAAATCTTGTTTGTTTGTAATGAGCTTGATTAAAAGGCCCAGTTTTAAAGATTGGAAAAAAAGGATGAAAAATGTTGGGAGCGTGGATCGAAGTTGCATGCTCTCACATAGTAAGGCCAAGCTGTTCCATCTCAACCAATGTAATATTCATTCTCAAATATACCTAAAAAATTTTTATTTTTAACTGAGGGGGGAACAGGGCCCCATGGGACCCCCTTTATCTCCGCCTCTGCTTATTGAGCAACAAAAACTCTTCATTTACCTTGTTAATTTAATTGAGTTTCACACTTCGAGTATCATTACCATTGGATTTAGTTGAAAAAGTTCAAATAAATTAGACCCATGGATTGAAAGAGTGATTACCTTGATCATATCACCACTACTAGAGTTCAGTTAGTCGGTTGCCCATCGAAGCTAATGTAAAGAGATGGCAGCGACAATGAAATTGAAAGTGAGATTAAAAGTAAATAGTCGAGAAAAGAACTTTTGCTCAATGTAGATTTAAAACCATTGGGTTTTAGCTATAAAAAAGCAAAACTCATTTGTAACAAATAATAAATTCACAAGATTTACATGAAAAAAACCCTTTATGAATTATAAAATATGTGTTTTATTTGTTTGCTTTGGTGAGATTAAAATGTCCAAAATTATGAAAGACTTTTCTTGGAATTTTGATTGGAAAAAACTTTTTGTTTGTAGGTACATAGATGAAGTTAGAGTTTTCAAGTTTCAAACTTCTAATAAAATATCTTCTTCTTCTTCTTCAATTTCAGCTAAAATAAATGAATCAAACCCTAAATACTCAATTCATAAAACAAAATAAGAGTATTTGATTATACAAGTCATTTTCGTCACTTTAACAACATTACATAACATGATAATTTTTCTGCTAAAAATAAACCCCACTTATCATCATAGCCATCATAGAAGTAATAGGCAAAACAGCTTGAGCCATTAAAATATAGCTATCTAATGAAGTTTGGATATTAAATTGGCTAAAAAATTATAGAGACATCAGAATTAAAAAAAATAAAAAAAATTCAAACACCATTAATATAATTTTTCTTTATTATTATTGTCGAGATTATACTTTTCACTAACTAGCTATAGTTAATATAGATAGTCCTTGTAATTTCATGGAAGTAATTGGAATCTTTTAGAGTAATATATTTTTAGTGGAGTTTCAAAATACCATCTTATTAAATTTTTTATGTAAGATTTTTTTTTTAATTTCAACTTGCGTTATATTTCATGTGGCATCTCCATATTTAAGGTAATGACTTTGTTGCATTTATGGGATTGGAGAAGATAAACACCGTCTTTCTGTATGCAATAGCAGAATTAGAATTTAAATAAAGAGAAGGCAAAATTTCTAAGTAAAATAAATTATATACGAATTTATATTTAATTTTATTTTTATATTAAAAAATTAAATCAAATAGGTATTAATATTTATGTTCAATTTTATTTTCATATAAAATATTTAAATATTAAATTTGTTATCATTTTTATTTTAATATTTTAATATTATTTTAAAATTACACGATATATATTAATTTTAAAAAATATTTATATATTTTTTGAGATATTTTAAAGAACACGGTGATACTAATTATTTTTTAATAAATTTATATGATAAAATATTTTTTTATAAAATAATTAATCTAATTACAAAATCTCAAATTCTCAATTCATATCATAATTAAATTCTAAAATAATTAATCTAATTATCAAAATAATAAACTAAAATCTATAAATTTTAAATTAAATAATAATTATAATACTCAATAATATTATTAAAATAATAAATTTAAAACTAATTTTAAAATTTTAAAATAATTAATATTCAAAATTTAATTTTAAAGAAAAAATAATATATATATATATATATATATATATAAAGTGGAATATGCCCCCCCCCCCCCCCCCCCCCCCCCCCCCCCCCCCCCCCCTGGCTCTACCCATGTCTTTATGTTAGAGTTATTGTTTTCGTGCATATCGGGTGGAGCCTGCTTTTCATTTGGTGATTTAAATTGAATAATACTAAAGAAAAATTTTAATGTCCATGAGAAAAAAACTTTATGTTGGAAGAGTTGTGTTATGAATATTGGTCATGCACTATCACGCACTATGAACTGTTGATTATGATCTCTGTTTTACTTGACACAAAGGAATTCGAAAAGTTTAAAATCCAACTGGATTGCAAATGTGTGATTTATCTTCTTTTATAACCATTATAAAATCTGGTATAATGTTGTCCTAATGTATATGATAAAAAACTTGATAAATAGAGATTTGGAGATTAACTACAAAAATTTAGCTTGATGGCCATAAACGTATATTACTTTTGCTTAAATTTTAGTTTGAGTTTGAAGTGTTCTCTCTCTCTCCGCATATATGTAATAAAAAAAGAATTTGGGTGTTTAATTTTTATCATATTTATAAGGGAATCGAAATATGTTGTAAATTTTTTTACATCATTTGCGTGTAAATTCTTAATTAGTCTTCACGAGTTATTGATCCCATCTAATAAAGCTAGTCGCTAAATTCGACATGATCTGCTAAAAGTATTTGAATCAATAAGTGAGCTTATAATTTTTTTTGCCTATTTTTCTTATCACAAAAAAAAGTTTGATCAATTTTTCTTCAGACATTTATTTATTTTGAGAATAATGAATGGAAAAAGGAAAAAAAAAAAGAATAAATGTTTTATCTAAATTTTTTATTTGCATAATAATAAGAGAAAAAAAGAAAATAATAAAAATAATGTTATTTCAGTCTTTTAAACCTTTTCTACTAATTAGGAGAAAAAGTATTTCCTATTATAAAAAATACATTCAGATAAGATTTTCAAAACCCATAAAAAATAATTGATATATTTCATGAAATAATTTAAATTGAGAATATGATTTCTTTGAAAGGATGTAATAATTATTGTCTTTTTTTTAATAAATAATTATTGTGTTTTTAGTTAAAAAAAAAAGGTGTGATTTTGTTGAGATGTGACAATAAAAAAGAAAAGGAGAGTAATAAAATTAAAAACCCAACAGAATTTGATCGAGCATCACCAGCGCACGCGAACATCTAATATAATATTATTTAAAATATTAAAATATAATTTTTAATTTAATATTTAAATATTATTTTAAAAAATTACATAATATATATTACTTTGTAAATAATATTTATATATTTTTTAAAAATATTTTAAATAATATATTTAAATAAATTTATATGATAAATTATTTTTTTTTATAAAATAAGTAATCTAATCACTAAATTTAATTTATAATCAAAATATAAAATAATTTACTTGATTACAAAGCTTCAAATTCTCAATTTATATCATAATTAAAATTTAAAAAATTAATATAATTATTAAAATAATAAATTAAAATTTATAAACTAAAATTTAAATTAAATAATAATCATAATACTCAATAATATTATTAAAATAATAAATAAAAAATTAATTTTAAAATTTTAAAATAATCAATATTCAAAAATTAATTTTAAAAAATATATATATATAAGGTGAAACCAAGTCCGCCCTGGTCAGTACGTTAAGAGTCATTGTTTTTGTGCATATCGGGAGGAGTTTGCTTTTCATTTGGTGATTTAAATCGAATAGTATTGATGAAACATTTTAGTGTACATGAGAAAAAACTTTATGTTGGAGGAATTGTGTTATGAACATTGGCCATGCACTATCACGCATTATGGAGTGTTGATTATGATCTCTGTTTTACTTGACACAAAGAAATTTGAAAGTTTAAAGTCCAACTGAATCGCAAATATGTGATTCATCTTCTTTTATAACTATTATAAAAACCGGTATAAATATTTCCCTAATGTATAAGATAAAAAACTTGATGAATAGAGATTGGGATATTAATTACCAATATTTGGTTTAGTGGCCAATAATATATATTACTTTTGCTTAAATTTCGTGTTCGAGTCTTAATTGTTCCCTCTCTCTTTATGCAATTAATTAAAAAAAATCAAAATTTAAGTTTTATCATATTTATATTCAATTGAACTATGTTATAAATTTTCTTACATTATTTGCGTGTAGATTCTTAATTAGAGTTCACAAGTTATAAACACCATTTAATAAAGCTGGCTACTGGATTCGACGTAATATATTGATAGTATTTTAATCAAGAAGTGAGCTTATAATTTTTCTTGTCTATCTTTCTTATAAAAAAAAAAAAAGTTTGATAAGTTTTTCTTTGAACATATATTTGTTTTGAGAAAAATGAATGAAAAAGGGAAAAAAAAAAAGAATAAATGTTTTATCTCAATTTTTTGTTTGCACAATAATAAGAGAACAGAGAAGAAAATAATAAAAATAACTTTATAAACTTTTCCTACTAATTTGGAGACAAACTATTTCCTGCTAAATTCATTTGAATTTAGATGAGATGTTTTAAAATTATAAAAAATAAATTCAGATAAGATTTTTCTAAACTCATAAAAAATAATTGATATATTTCATGAAATAATTTAAATTCAGAATCTGATTTTCTTTGAAAGGATGTAATAATTATTGTCTTCTTAGTTAAAAAAAAAGGGTGTAATTTTGTTGAGATGTGACAATAAAAAGGAAAAGGTGGGGAATAAAATTAAAACCCAACATAATTTGATTGAGCATCACCAGCCCACGTGAACATCTAATCTAATATTATTTAAAATATTATTTTATTTTAATATTTTAATATTACTTTAAAAAGTGACACAACATATATTATTTTCTAAATAATATTTTTATATTTTTTGAAATATTTTAAAATATATATTTAAATTAATTATTTTTTAATAAATTTATAAGATAAAATATTTTTTATAAAATAATTAACCTAATTATAAAATTCTTAAACCTAATTTACAATCAAAATAGAAAATAATCATCTTAACCACAAAATTCTAAATTTTCAATTCATACCATAATCAAATTTTAAAATAATTAATTTAATTATCAAAATAATAAATTAAATTCTATAAATTAAAAAATAATTATAATACTCAATAATATTATAAAAATAAATTAAAAATAAATTTTAAATTTTTAAATAATTAGTATTTAAAAATTAATTTTAAGAAAAAAGCATATATATATATATATATAAAAGGTGCCAAGGGGGGCAATGGGCCTCATATCCCCTTAGTTCTGCTCCAGCCTGCATGTTATAGTCATTGTTTTCGTGCATATTAGATGGAGCCTGCTTTTCATTAATGATTTAAATTGAATAGTAGTGATGAAACATTTTAGTGTCCATGAGAAAAAACTTTATGTTGGAGGAGTTGTGTTATGAACGTTGGTCATGCACTATCGCACACTATGGAGTGTTGGTTATGATCTCTGTTTTACTTGACACAAAGAAATTCGAAAATTTAAAGTCTAATTGGATCACAAATGTGTGATTCATCTTCTTTTATTACCCTAATGTATAAGATAAAAAACTTGATAAATAGAGATTGATTGATTAACCATCAAAGTTTGGCTTAGTGACCAAAAGCTTGTATTATTTTCACTTAACTCTCGATTTGAATTCTAGGTGTTTCATCTCCCTACATGTAATTAATAAAAAAAGGATTGAGAGTTTAAGTTTTATCATATTTATAATGAATAGTAAATTTTCTTGCACTATTTGCATACAGATTGTTGATTAGTGGTCACAAGTTATTGACACCTAATAATAAAGCTAGTTGCTAGATTCGACATGATCTGTTGGGAGTATCTTAATTAAGAAGTGAGCTTATAATTTTCTTGTCGATCTTTCTTATAAAAAAATTGATCAGTTTTTCTGCTGACATTTATTTATTTTGAGAAAAATGAATGAAAGAGGGAGAAAAATAAATGTTTCATCTATTTTCTTATAAATGTTTTATTTATTTTGAAAAAAATGACCAGAAACGTGTATTATTTTTTGCTAAACTCTCAGTTCGAATCCTGTTCCGTTTCCCTATATGTAATTAATAAAAAAAAAAGATTTGAGAGTTTAAGTTTTGCCGTATTTATAGTAAATAGTAAATTTTCTTGCATCATTTGCTTGCAAATTGTTGATTAGAGTTCACAAGTTGTTGACACCTAATAATAATACTAGTTGCTGGATTCGACATGATATGTTGGGAGTATCTTAATTAAGAAGTGAACTTATAGTTTTCTTATCTTTCTTATAAAAAAATTGATCAATTTTTCTTTTGACATTTATTTATTTAGAGAAAAATGAATGAAAGAGGGAGAAAAATAAATGTTTTATCTATTTTCTTATAAATATTTTATTTAGCTTGAGAAAAATGACCAGAAGCGTATATTATTTTTGCTTAATTTTCGATTTAAATTTTAAGTGTTTGATCTTTCTACGTGTAATTAATAAAAAAAAAAGATTTGAAAGTTTAAGTTTTATCATATTTATAGCAAATAGTAAATTTTTTTACACTATTTGCATGCAAATTGTTGATTAGTGTTCACAAGTTGTTGACACCTAATAAATAAAGTTAGTTACTGGATTCGACATGATTTATTAGGAGTATCTTAATTAAGAAGTAAGCTTATAATTTTCTTGTCTATTTTTTTATAAAAAAATTGATCCTTTTTTTTTACATTTATTTATTTCTAGAAAAATGAATGAAAAAGGAGAAAAAATAAATGTTTTATGTCAATTTTTTATTTGCACAATAATAAGAGAAAAAAAGAAAAATAATAATAATAACAACTTTATTTCAGTCCTCTAAAACTTTTCCTACTAATTTGGAGAAAAACTATTTCCTATTAAATTAAAAAAAAAAGAATTTATATGAGATGTTTTAAAATTATAAAAAATAAATTCAGATAAGATTTTCAAAACCCATAAAAATAATTGATATATTTCATGAAATAATTTAAATTGAGAAGATGATTTTTGTTGAAAGGATGTAATAATTATTGTCTTTTTAATTAAAAAAAAAAGGTGTAATTTCGTTGAGATGGGACAATAAAAAAGAAAAGGAGAGTAATAAAATTAAAAATCCAACAGAATTTGATAGAGCATCACCAGCCCACGTGTACAATTCTTTCATTTCTGCAATCGCATGATGGTCCCACTTTGAATCTTTGATGCCTTTCTCTTCAGTCTTCTCCGATCCATTCTATAAAATCATTTTGATTTGCATACAAAGATCGTATCTGCAAAGACTTTCTGCATTGATTGATCTTGTAGCATTATTCGATTTAAATCCAATTAATCAAGTTGATTTGAAATATAAATATGCATTGACCCAATAAGCCAAACAAATAATAAAAAAGTTCTTTTCCAAAAAAAAAAATTAATAATAATAATAAAAAGTTGGTCTCAGTGCATTGGCTTTTACTTTCAATGGAGTTTCTTCAATTAATTTTTTTTATTTTAAATAAAATATTATTTACTCTCTAGAACTTTACTAAATTAATGAAATGATCATTTCTTATTTGTTTGCGATATATACAACACATTTTTGAGAATATAATTTAATAATATTTAATAGATTTTATTATAATTAAATGATTTCTCGTATTTCATGAATTAAAAAAATCTTAAACAGACGAAAGAAGTTTACTGTGACTTTTAATTCATAAAAAAATATGTAGAGATCGACAAAAATATTACTGCAAATAAGGGATATTTTAATTTTTAATAAATTTTTTGAATTTGTATTTTATCTGATTGAAAATAATCTGATTAATCATTTAATTACATATTTAAAAGAAAAGAAATAAAGATAGTACATCATTCAATTTGATGAAATCTTAAATAGTAATTTGGCCTTTTGTTTTATTTGTCGCAATGACTATTGAACGATGAGATATGAGCAGCGGTGATGATAGTGAAAGTGTGTACATTCTTTGAAATTGGCTTGGGTCATTTCTAAACCAAATTTTATTTTACAGTAATTTTAACACTTAAAATAAAATAAATAGTATTTTTTTTAATGTTCTTTTTATTATATAAAAAATTTCTTCTATTTTTATTTATTAAATTGGTTATGATATTTTTAATTATTAAATTGTGGATAATTTAAAATAATGTAATTTGCAAAAATTAATTTAAAATATTTATGAATTAAATTAATATAATATAATTAAGAAAATAATATTATAATATATATTTCATATTTTAATAAAATTTATGAATTTAATATAAATTAAATACACATTTAAACATTACTAATTCAATATAATTAAATATACAGTAATATTTAGGTTTGTAAAGTTAATTGATCTCAGTATTTTTAATTTTTTATAATCTTAATAATATATATATTTATCAATATATTAAGATTTAAGCATATTTAATTTTTAATTCTTATTTTATTTTATCTTATTAATAATCTTTTAATTCAATAATACTAAAAATTATTTTAAAATAATGATGTGTTTAATTTGAAGTATAATTAAAATTAAATTATAAATAATTTATTTTCTATTAATTTAATAAAAAAACTAAATTGAGCTAGTGTGGTTAATAAAATTTTATCAAATGAAAATTCAATATATAATATATATTTTCAAAAAAAATAAAAATTTAAAGTCATGCTACAGTGGTGCGTCAAGTTTGGCACATCACTGTGACAAAATGTTATTTTGGCAACTAACTTTAGTGCTAAGCACAACTTTTGGGCCAAAGAGCTATTTTGGGCGCTTTGGCGCATGGGTTGGAGATGCCCTTAAATAAATACTTTGATGTGAAATAGTAATTTGATATCTAATATGTCAATGTAATTTTCGCTCTGTCTCTAAAATTTAACTAATTTTCACTGTTGTATAGTTTGTTTTTTACATTCATCATTTTTTACATTGATCATTTTTCAACTTCACACGATAATTATTTACCTTCAAAATTGTTAATGACACATATGCTGGCATAGCATACAAATACAAATATTTTATCCACTTAATGAGTCTAATGGCAAAAGAATATTTTATCCGGTTAATGACTCTAATGGCAAAAGACTTCTAGTGTAAACTTGAGAGACAACCGATGCAAAAAATTAACAATAAGGACAATAATTAAAATTAATCAATTCTTGAGAGATAATGAGTGAAAATTACTCAAAATCTCACTTTGCACCAATAATTTCAATGGAAGTTGCACGTTTAAACAAACTTTAAGGGTAAATGCACCCTCAACTTCTTATCTTTCTTCTTTTTCTTTTTGTTTATTTCCCTTTCATATGGATAAAAAGTAATAATTTTTTTTCTGCTAAGTATTTATAAGTATCGTAATAATTTCTTCTAATTTTTTATGATAAATTGTGATAAAAATTTGATGAACAAAATGAAAATTTTCACCAATTTGTGAAGCTTGAAAAAATGAAAAAATAATCTTGCATTGTTCTTCACTTCCTAGGCTCATATTTTTAAATATATCGGTTTATACTTTTTCCTTAATAAAAAAATGAAGAGAATTACATGTTATATTGTTTTTTTTGTTTTTTTTAAGTAAATATATAATTTGTATAAAATTTAGGAATATACTTTTTGAAGTATAATATATATAAATATCATCTTTTTAGAAATACATTTTATGTACCTTATCTTATATAGTATTACAATTTATAATATGTTTCTTATGGTTCTCATTTTTTTCCTCCGATTGTGATAACTAATTTTCTTTTGAATTTTATCTTTTCCGCCATTTTCTTTATTTTCAAGGACGTTTTCTCAAACTATGAAGTAGCCTTTGACGGGAAAGAAGTCGAGTAGAGCAGTTGGATATTAAAATTTGATGCAAACTTGTGTTGGTAAAGTATTTCATATATTTTGTTTTTTTATTTTGCAACTATGATGTATAGAGATTTTTTGTTCGCCAAATGTAATGTATTTTACATATTTAATAAAATATTTTAAATAAATAATTTTTTTTCTTTTGTAAAATTTTTTTTGTTACTCTTTTTAATTTGTATTTCGTGAATGAGTATATTTTATTTTTTTAAATTATTTTTATTTCATTTTAATTAAATTGTGTTTGAATTATTTGTAATATATGACTGTTGAATATGTTAAATAATGTATAAATAGCATATACATAAAATATATACTATAATTAGATATCATATAAAAAATATATTTTAAGACTTAAAATTCAACGTATAAACAATACATATATAATATATATAGAATAATTGAACAACATACAAATAAGTATATATTATATTAATTGTAATTTATCAGGCGGCGGACTTTGGACCCCCTCATCCATCTATATATGTATGTATGTATGTATATATGTATGTATATATGTATGTGTATATATATACACACACTTTTTTTATAAAATATACACACATTTATTTATATATTTATAAATTTTATATATAAATTTATATATTTAAATTTAAATAAATTTAAATATATATATGTATATATACACAAATATATATATATATATGAATTTTATATGCATATATAAATTTATATATTCATTTATATATTTAAATTTAAATAAATTATATATATAAATTATATATAATTTATATATATGTGAATTTAAATGAATTTTATTTTAATTCATAAAATTTTTATAAATTCATATATGTATAAATCATCGACTGCTTGTGTATTACGTGAAAAAATATTTTTTAAAAAATTAAAAATAAGGCTATAATACAACATTTTTAAAATATACAAAATTATAGGATACAATTACTATCTCTTAAGAATAGTTAATATAATAATATAAATTAATTATTGAACTACTGTAATATTAAATATTTAATTTTATATTAATTCGTCTGTGATTTTTTGTATAAAAATTTAATCTCCCTTAATAAATTTTTAGTTCCGCTACTGCAGGCACAAGTGCGGCAATGGGCGATGGGACGGCAAACAGCATCGGCGAGGAAGTTTTGATTGACAGACCGACCACCGTAGTTTTCTATAAAAATTGAGCTCCACCCCTAATAATTTTTTGCGTTCGCCACTAAAATCATTATATATATGACATATATATATTATATATATAATATATGCATAATATATATACAATAAATATATGATATATATAATAAGGAAGGACGAAGGAGGATCCGTAATTTTGTAAATTAAGGACGGATGAAGGGGGATCCGCATTTTTGTAAATTAAACACATTTTTTTTTGTACTTTTACAATTTTTTTTAAAGTAACATATTTTTAAAAATTGTTTTCTTTTTTAAGTTATTTATATAATCTTGAGGAAATTACATATATTAGTACTTTTTAACTTTTATTTTCAAAAATATTATATATACCTTTCTTTTCACTTTACTCCTCTATTTTTTATTTTTATCTTCTTCTTCATTTTTTTTATTTCAAATATACAGTATTTTTATTCTTATTTTTGTTGTTCTTCTTAATACCTAGTAAAAAGCTTCAGCAAAATTCAATCTCTTTCCAACCTAATTATACATCATAATTACAAGTGCTTCCTTATCCTCAAAAAATTCAGTTTTGATGTCAGTACCAGACAGTTCATGTGTGCATTTGTAAATGAACGTCAAAAAATTTTATTGTGAAATTCATCTACAACAAATAATTCTAAGTTGGGATTCTGTAAATATCAATCAAAACTTTTTTCGCACTATTGCACAATAGCTTTAGCCTTCAGGTTATGAACTTTTTCAGGTTTTGCTTTGTATTTAGAAACCCCTCAAGCTTATATGGGAAGGCCCAACTTCCCAAGAATAGTTTATGTTCCTAATAGAAGTTTGAGTTCAACTTTCGCCTTGGACTAAGTGTAGGCATATATTCTGCATTATTGTCACTGTTGTTGCGCATTGTGCTTATGTCATGAAAAGTTTATAATTAGGAGTTCATTGTAATCTGGCAAGTTTCATATATTGGTAGTCGGTAGTCCAGTTCACCACCGCTTCTCTACCATCGAAATAAAATAAAATAAAAAACTTGATTTTTATTGTGGTTTTTTTTATTTTTTTTAGTTTTTTGTTTACAAATCCTTTTTTAATGTTTTGTTTTGATTTTCTTTTTGGTTTTCAAATTATTGATTGATAATTTTTTTTTGTTAGCGTAGGCTAGATGTTTGAGATAATGCTCAAAAAAAGAGTTCTTTTAATTTTTTTAACTTTTTATAAAATTTAGAAGTTTTGTATTATTATATATAATTGTATATATATAATGATTTTAAAAAAATAATAATATATGTGAATATATATTAAATATAACTAAATATATCTATATATTGATTTTAAAAAGAATAATATTATATCTGGTATATATTATATATAACTAAATATATATGTTAATTTTAAAAAGTATAATAATATATAAATATTTTATATGTTTAATTATATATGAATATATGTTATATATAACTAAATATAATAAAAAAATAACAATTTATGTATGAATATATTATATATAACTAGATATATATATATTGATTTTAAAAATAATAATGATATATAACTATTTTATATATTTAGCTATGTTAAAATTTGTGGAGACAATCTAAAATTAGGTTGTCTAATTTTATTAAACTTGAACCAAGAATTAGGTTGCCTAATTTTGTTAGGTTGCCTAATTTTGTTGAATTTGTACCAAAAATTAGGTTGTCTAATTTTGTTAGGTTGCCTAACAAATATTGAAAATTTTAACATTTGATTGCCTATAAATGACAATAATCGAAAATGATAACAAAAAAAAAAAAAGTCGTAGTAAGAGGAGAGAAAAATAGATAAATGAAGAAAATTTTAATAGAATTTTTCTTTGTGTGTTTCTTTAATTTTTTTC
Source organism: Garcia nutans (assembly GCA_947685225.1). Lineage (NCBI taxonomy): Eukaryota > Viridiplantae > Streptophyta > Magnoliopsida > Malpighiales > Euphorbiaceae > Garcia > Garcia nutans. Next base: position 52,855,740 of record CANTUV010000011.1, read on the forward strand.
TTGTATTTCCTTAAGAGTGAGTGTGAGTAAAACACTTGTGCTCTTGTAATTGAGAATTTTTCCTCTTCATAGTGAAAGTCAGTAACCACAGTGGATGTAACCTATTAGGTCTAATTGACCGGGTGAACTACTATAAATTTTTTGTCTATTTATTATTTTTGGTCATTATCTTTATTGCTCTTACTTAGAAAGTTTGGGAGTGAAATCCTAACAACTGGTAGCAGAGCCTGATTCACTCAATAGTGGTTTTATTCATCAGCAAATTATTAGAGATTCACTTTAAGTGGGAACAATGGGTGGAGATAATGCCACAGATGTTGACAAATTTGATGGGGCCGATTTCTATCATTGGAGAATGCAAATTACTGATTATTTGTATACAAGGGAGCTAGAAGTACCTTTGGAAGGAGTGGTTCCAACAAGCATGAGTTGATCATAAATGGGAGAAGCTTGACAAAAAGGCTTTAGGGGTGGTCCGACTTACACTTGCTAAAAGTGTGAGTGCATATGTCATAAATGAGAGGACAACAGCCGGGTTTATGAGTACTCTATCAGACATGTACGAGAAACCGAGTACTGTCCAACAAATTCATTTGTTAAGGCAGCTTTTCACATTGAAGATGTCAAAGGGATGCTCAGTGAATCAATATGTGGTGTTGATAAATGAAATCATTAATAAGCTACAATCCGTTGGGATCACATTTGAGGAACACTTAAAGTGTTTAGTTTTGTTAACTTCTATGCCTAATGATTAGAATACTACAGTAAATTCAATTTGTAACTCCAGCGGAAAAAAGAATCTTATATATAAGGAGGTACGTGACACCCTCCTTAGTGAAGAGTCAAGAAGGAGAAATGCTGAAAAACTTCACACCGGCTCCGCTGTCAACACCGAAAATAGAGGAAGAACTTTCAATAGAAATTTCAACAACCACGGAAGATCCAAATCCAAAAGGAGAGATCAAAGCAAGTCTAAAATTAGAAAATGGGCAGATGAATGTTGGCACTGCGGGAAGCCAGGACACTTGAAAAAGGATTATCGGGCTTTGAAAAATGAAGATGGTAGAGTCAATGCAACGCAAGAGATTGATAGTGATGCTTTGATCTTGAGTGCACATAATCCTCTAGAATCTTGAGTTATAGATTCTGGAGCATCATTTCATTTAACTTCAAATCGGAGTATCATGAAGAATTACGTATTTGATAACTTTGGCAAGGTCCACCTTGCAGATGATGAAGCTCTTGATATTATGGGTAAGGGTGAAATCCGAATTGATTTACCCAATGGTAATATGTGGAAATTGCATGAAGTAAGACATGTTCCAGGTTTAGCACAAAATTTAATCTCTGTAGATCAATTGGACAGAAAAGGTTATATGACTGAATTCTCAAATTACTGCTGAAAAGTTACTAAAGGAGCCTTGATTTTAGTTTGTGGGAAGATGTCAAGAACTCTCTATACGATCGTGAATTCCAAATGCTTAGCAGCTACTGTTGAGATTGATAATGCTAATCTTTGGCATCATCGGCTTGGGCACATCAGTGAGAAGGGGATGAAGGTTTTACCATCAAAAGGCAAGCTACATGGTGTGAAATCAATAAAGATTGGGCTTTGTAAAGATTGTATCTTTGGGAAACAAAAGATTGTTAGTTTCTTAAAATCTGACAGAGCTCCAAAGACTACTAAGTTGGAGCTGGTTCATACTAATATGTGGGGACCTTCACCAGTTCAATCTCCTGGAGGTTCCAAGTATTATGTAACATTCATTGATGATGCCACAAGAAAAGTATGAGTATATTTCCTAAAAAATAAATCCGATGTCTATGATACCTTCAAGAAATGGAAAGCTTTGGTTGAGAATGAGACAGACTTAAAGATTAAATATTTGAGATCAGACAACAGAGAAAAGTATACGAACAAAGAATTTCTCGAATATTGTGCACATAATGGGATTAGGATGGAGAAGACTATTCCCGAAACTCCACAACAAAATGGAGTGGCCGAGCATATGAACAGAACTCTGAATGAGCGCGCAAGAAGTATGCGGATACATCCAGATTTACCAAACATGATGTGGGATAATGCAATTAATATTGCTGCTTATTTAATTAATCGTGCACCTTCGGTTCCACTGGGAAAGCTACTACCGGAAGAAGAATGGAGTGGCAAGAAGATAAATCTATCACATTTGAGAGTATTTGGTTGTGTGGCATATGTTCACATTGAGTCTGACGCAAGGCGCAAACTTGATCCCAAGTCCCAAAAATGTATTTCATTGGCTACGGTGGCAATGAATTTGGCTACAGATTTTGGGATGAACAGAATAAGAAGTTTATTTGAAGCAAGAATGTCATTTTTATGAGAAGGTGTTGTACAAGAACAAGGTAGCAGCAGTCCCAGAAATGATAAGTCCTACAAATGACAAACATTTTACTAGTCTAGATGATCTTGGCGATGATAAAGTGACCAACAAAAATCAGAGAAAGTTGGAAGTTGGAACTTCACAAAATGCTCCTGAAGTTACCAACTTTGAACTATTCCTGAAGTTGGGCCAAGTACACCTATTTTGAGAAGGTTTAATAGAGAAAGAAAGGCACCAGAAAGGTACTCACCATCCTTGAAATATTTATTATTGACTGATTGCGGTGAACCTGAGTGTTATGATGAGGTAGTGAATCATGAAGAATCTATCAAGTGGGAGTCTGCTATGCAAGATGAAATGAATTCTCTCATAATCAATCAAACATGGAGTTTGGTGAATTTACCTCTAGGTAAAAGGGCACTACATAACAAATGAGTTTACAGAATCAAAGATGAAGGAGATGGTAGCAAAAGGTACAAAGCAAGACTGGTGGTAAAAGGTTTTCAACAAAAAGAGGGCATAGACTATACAGAGATATTTTCACCGGTTGTGAAACTCACTACAATCCGGTTGGTGCTTAGCTTGGTAGTGGCTGAGAATCTTTATTTGGAGCAGTTAGACTTCAAAACTGCTTTCCTTCATGGGGATTTAGAGGAGGACATCTATATGAAGCAGTCAGAAGGTTTTATAGCACACGAAAAGGAGGACTTGGTATGCAAACTAAATAGAAGCCTTTATGGCTTGAAACAGGCCCCGAGACAGTGGTACAAGAAGTTTGATTCTTTTATGTGCGAGAATGGCTACACCAAATGCCATGCTGACCACTGTTGTTACTACAAGAGGTTTGATAATTCCTACATCATTCTTTTACTTTATGTAGATGATATGTTGGTTGTCGGGGTTGATTTAAGTGAGATTAAAGAATTAAAGAAACAATTGTCAAACAAGTTTTCTATGAAATATTTAGGTGAAGCCAAATAAATCCTTGGAATGAGGATTATTAGGGACAAAGAGCGAGGTACTCTGAAACTCTCACAAGAGGAGTACTTCAAAAAGGTGTTGAAGAGATTCAAAATGCAAGATGCCAAACCAGTTAGCACACCTTTGGCGACTCATTTTAAGTTGTCCAAAATACTTTCACCTAAAAATGAACAAGAGAAGGAATACATGAAGAAGGTGCCTTATGCTTCAGCTATTGGGAGTCTGATGTATGCTATGGTGTGTACTAGACTTGATATTGCTCATGCAATGGGAGTTGTGAGCCGATATATGAGCAATCTAGACAAGAAATATTGGAAAGCGGTGAAGTAGATTTTGAGGTATCTTCGAGGCACTACTGATATGGCCTTATGTTTTGGTAGCAGTGGTGTGGAGCTGCATGTTTATGTTGATGCATACTTGGGTGGTGACAGAGACACTATCAAAAATACCACAGGTTATGTATTTACTGTAAGTGGTACTGCTGTGAGCTGGGCTTCTAAGTTATAGAAGATAGTTACTATTTCAACAACATAAGCAGAGTATATGGCTATTACAGAGACTAGAAAGGAGATGGTATGGTTAAGTGGTTTCTTGAAAGAATTGGACAAAGTTCAAGTTGATGGTATTTTGTACAGTGACAGTCAGAGTGCTATTCACTTAGCAAAAAAGCCTGCTTTTCATTCAAGAACCAAGCACATTTGTTTAAGGTACCATTTCATACGATCTCTTTTGGACAATGGAGCATTGAAACTATAAAAGATCGTTGGAAGCGAGAATCCAGCTGATATGTTCACTAAAGTTGTATCACTTAGAAAGCTGAGGCTTTGTACAGCTTCAGCTGGTCTCCAAAACTAAAATATGGAGATGGTGGTTATTGATGAATCTTAGTGCTTGAAGAGCATATGGAATGTTCTTTGCAATATGATGGTTGAATTGTCTCCAAGTAGGAGATTGTTAAAATTTATGGAGACAATCTAAAATTAGGTTGCCTAATTTTGTTGAACTTGAACCAAGAATTAGGTTGCCTAATTTTGTTGAATTTGTATCAAAAATTAGGTTGTCTAATTTTGTTAGGTTGCCTGACAAATGTTGAAATATTTAACATTTGATTGCCTATAAATGACAATGATCATGGAGAGAAAATGAAAACAACAAAACCCAAAAAAGGAGAGTTGTAGTAAGAGGAGAGAAAAATAGAGAAAGGAAGAAAAATTTAATAGAATTTTTCTTTGTGTGTTTCTTTAATTTTTTCTTATATTTTCTTAAGAGTGAGTGTGAGTAAAACACTTGTGTGCTCTTGTAATTGAGAATTTTTCCTCTTTATAGTGAAAGTCAGTAACCACAGTGGATGTAACATATTAGGTCTAATTGACCGGGTGAACTACTATAAATTTTTTATCTATTTATTATTTTTAGTCATTATCTCTATTGCTCTTACTTAGAAAGTTTGGGGGTGAAATCCTAACAAGTTATATGTTAATATGTATTACATGTAATTATACATACTAAAAAAATAACAGTATATGTGAGTATATATTATATATAATTATGTATATGGATATATGTTAGTTCTAGAATAATAATATATATAGATATATATTATATATAAATAATTAATAAATGACACTTTTATAAATATGGAGTCCCATATTCTTTAATGGTTTATTGTTCACCGTATTTTTGAAAATAATTTTTCTCTTTTAAAGTATTTTTGAAACTTAATTTTAGTTTTTTTAAAGTTGTTTTTGTAACTTTCCCTATAATTTTCCCTTAAATTTTTTAAGAAGCCCCAAAGAAGAATAAGTATTGGTTTTGATCCAATTAATATTTGGGTTTTTTATAAAATTAACTACAAAACAAAAAAAAAATTGAAAAAGACTGTTGATATAAATTTTTTTCAAAAATATCTAAAAAAATTATAAAAATACTTTACATCATCATAGTTTTACAATTTATATAAATTATGTATATATTATAGATATATTATAAAATTTTTAAATATATATATATAAATTAAGTTTATTTCAAATATTATTTTATAAAATAATATCTTAAGAGAAAATAACATGATTTTATAAAAATTTATCAAAAAAAAATCTTAAAAACATTATTTTATAATATAATTTTATATATTTCAGATATATTATGCATATGTTGCAGATATATTATTTATATATTGTATTTATATTATCTTTTAGCCTTTATATATTACTTAATTATAATATATGTTATAGATATGTGTTTTATAGATTTTATATATTGATTAATTATACTGTATATATTATGAATATATTACATATATTATATATATATATATTATAGTGTATATATTATATATATGTTATAGGTATGCCACTGTTTATTTTATATGTATTTTATATATATTATGCATATATTTATTTTTTTTATGTGTATATTGATAATATAAAAAATAAAAATTATTTATAAATAAATAAATATATATATATAAATAAATTAAAATTGAAAAATATAAAAAATATATATAAAAAAAAGAAAAGTGAACGTTAAAAGGAAACATTTATGGAAGATTAAAGTACCGCAACGAATGCGCGTCTTCTTGTGGCTTTTTCAACATCAGCGCTTGATGACAAATGTTGAGCGTAAGAGGAGGAATTTTACTCACTGTGATGTCTACTGTAGATGTAATATTTCTGTTGAGAGTTTGGCTCATTTATTCCGTGATTGCTCACATTCATGGAGGATCTGGTCGTCTATTATGGACTTATCTTCTTTGCTGAATTTTCAGTCTCTAGGTCTAGATTGTTGGTTCAAGTAGTCTTCACAATGGGTGTTTTATGCTTTTCCTGATTTAGATCCATCTATTTCATGGGTTGTGACAATGTGGTGTATTTGGAAGTGGAGGAATGCTTCTGTTTTCCAGCAACAGGTGTCGTCTGTTGATGCAATTATTCATCAAATTCATTATTGGATTTCTGCTATCCATAACTCCTCGCAACAGTGGTTAGATTCCCAGTTGCCACGGAAATCTTTGCGTTTTATCTCATGGGAACCGCCTCCTATTGGTTGGTGTAAATTAAATTCTGATGGGGCTTCTAAAGATAATCCAGGTGTTGCAGGCGAAGGTGCTGTTCTTCGCGATTGTGATGGCAGATGGTTAGGAGGTGTTGTTCTTAATCTGGGTTGCTGTTCATCAATGTTTGCAGAGTTACATGCATTTGTTCTAGGATTACAGTTGGCTTGGGATTCTGGATTCCATAAAGTTATTGCTGAATTAGATTCTCTTGAGGTTATACGGATGGTCTCTTCATTTGGAACATCTGATATTCATTCTAAGTTTGCTAATCTCCTCTATCGGTGCAACCAGCTTCTTAATCAGCCATGGTAAGTCAAAGTTCAGCATACTTTTAAGGAAGGCAACAAGGTTGTAGATGGCCTTGCTAATTTTGCAATTCAAGCTCATGATGGGGTTACTGTTCTACAAGAAATGCCTTTGCAGATTAAAGATTTGATCCTCTCTGATCGACTTCAGGTGGCTTGGCCACGTTTTGTTCATGCTTAATTCGAGTGTTCCCCTCCAATGTATCCAAAAAAAAAGGAAAAAAATGCGGCATTGTAAAAAAAAAGAAAAGAAAATTGACTCCGTATTTTTTAAAACACGAAGTTGAAATTCGACAATTTATGTAAAATTCCCTTAATATTTTATACGAGTCCAAATTTGAATCTAATTTATTAACATTGGAATTGGCCCAGTTGACTACATCCAGACCCCCCTCTCTCTCTCTCTCTAATGGAAAATATATAATAAAATATTAAATGGAAAGTATTACCTTTTTTTGTCTATTAACCATTTTTCTAAATATTTTTCTAAATATTTTAAAATTACACTCAAATAAATTTTATCCTTCGCATGTATGACGTTAATCTAGATTTATAAATCAAATCAGCTGAGCTAGAGTATGATTGAATTTGAATTCTTTTGCCAAAATACAAGGTTTTATTTATTTATTTATTTATTTTGTGCCCACAATCACCCAATAGTTTTACTTATTGAATTATAAAATAACTGCATTTTTAAAAAATTAAACTCAAAATCTCTGGTTAAGTTAAAAGAGTTTCTTACTAATTTATCTATAGACCCAGTGGTCAAGGTTTTATTATTAGTAAAAACAATAATAAACTTTTATATTCGCATATAAGTATACATTATAATTATAATATGCATGTACTAATAGGTATTGAAACCCTATATCAAACTTATCCTTAAATATTATTAAGAATGAAATGAATTCTTTTATAATTGTATGGATATGTATATGTCCACCAGTGGAATTAATACATTTCACTATTCAATATTAAAATAAATTACTGATATATTTATTGAATGATTGGTAACGGTGATGTCAAAATATGGTGCCACCACTGTGCTATCAAAATTACAGACAAATAAAAAAATTGAATGGTAAATTTAATAATTTTTGTTAACTTAGTTAATAGTTACTGAAATTATGTGGTTGTTGTTGGCAAAGTGTTTATATTTAATTTTATTTATTAAGTTTATTTCAATTTCATTTGGGTGACAATTTAGACACCTTAATTACTAATAGACTCTTGGGTGAAAAGTATCTTCCTTATTTCCCGTCTCGTCCAACAAAAAGAAAATTTTATCCATCTTTATCCTCAGAAAAAAAAAAACAAAATTTTTATCCCATACGAGGTAAATTTTCACTAAAAAAAATTCTCTATCACATTACCATCTCGATAAGAGAGATTGCTTCCACCAACAAAGGTTATTGCACAAAAAGAGATGATTATTATGTATTAGATAATAAAGAATTATGATAATAAGGAATTATGTGTATAATTTACCCACAGATTTTTTTAGCAAATAAAAGATAATATTATTAACATAATATATAATTACAATAAAACCTAGTGAATGCCAAGTGCAAAAGCCACATAAAAGTGGAAATCTTCTCTCTATCCCAATGGAGATACATAACAAGGACTCGGAGATCCCTTATATAACAGCCCTCATAAAATCAAATCCTAGCCAACCTTGAAAGAACTAGAGCCTTAAACAAGCATTCCAATAGGCGACAACTAGCAAGATATGAGAAATAGTAATACACAAACTAAGAGTCCCTGACATCCTCGAATGAGTGCTTTGGCAAAGGCGAGGGAATAGACTGATGAACTACCCTAATAAAGGACATCTTTGAAAAAAATTATGATTTATCAGTAGAAATGAACTTGGAAGAAAAGGCAGACCAAGGAGCTAACATTGTTTCTTCCTTGGAAAACACCCAAGGGCACAACATAAGGGAAAACCATAAAAAAGCCAAACCACATGGATAATTTGAAAAAGATTTACTTATTTCTGAGCTGAAGGAGATAATCTTGAAGTGCCAAAGCAACTATCTTTAGAACTGCTTATTGATTTCATTTCAAAAATTCCAGATTTCCATAGACAGAGCACACCACTATAAGTGTGGATAAAAAAAATAATATTGAAATATTCGAATCAAAGATGATCCAAACCATAAAATTATTTGAAAAATAAAACTAAATGACAAAAAAGATAAAGATCTAGGATTGTAATCGATGTAATGGCCGACAACAACCCAAAACTAAAGCTTCAAAGAGAGATGGGAGAGAGAATATGAGAAAACTTCTTTGAGAAGGGGGGAGAGAGTTTTTAATTTTTATTTTGTATAGAGGGTGTTTCTCAAAACTTGAGTTTTTCAGCTTATTATGAATAAGTGATTTTTAGATTATAATCAGATTAAAAATAAGCAGTTAAGCGTTTCTGTAAACTAGTTAATAATCAGCTGATAATCAGTTTATAATCAGTTAAGTGTTTCTGTAAAATCAGCTTATAATCAGTTTTTAATTGCAAAAACTATCAAAATGACCAAACTATCCCTGAGTTTATTTATTGTATAAAAATAATTTTTTAAATGTCAATTCAAAATTTATTTTACAATAATAATAATAATAATAATAATATTTATTTAAGAAGAAATGTAAAAGAATTTTGATGGGAACTAAAGTGTATAGGGTGGGCAAATTTGGAATATTAAAGATTAGGTAAGGATAGTATGGTCTTTTACTTGTCAAAACTGCTTAAAAAATAAGTGCTTAAAAAAAAGTAGCAAAATCCAACTTTTAAAAAACTGATTAAAATCATATTATAATCTACTATTTAAGTTTTCAGAAACACTTAAATAAACAACTTATAATCTAAAAACTGCTTATAATCAGTTTTGACCAGCTTTTAAGTTTTGAGAAACACCCTCGTAATTTACCCAATGGACAGCAACAACTCAAAATTGAAGCTTCAAAGAGAGATGGGAAGGAGAAAATTAGACAAATTTTTTGAGAAGGCGAGAGAAGGTTTTTCAATTTTTTTTTTGTATAATTTACCCAAAGTTTGAATTATATTATTTTTTCTTAGGGATGAGCAAATATTTTAAAATCGATCGACACGATCGATCATATTGATTTAAATTAATTGGGTTAATCGATTTCTATTTATATATTTATTAGTAAAATAGATTAAATTTAATAAAATAATATTAATTTTTTAAAATAAATTTTTTAGACCTATCAATAATTATTGAATTGGTTGACTCGTGAAACTGAATGGAAGCTCAACCCTAATTTTTCATTATTTTATTCGAGTTGGACCTAACACTTGACCATATATCTACGCATCACAAGTTAAATTCGGGTAAGGATCAATAAACTCGAACCCATTAACAACAGCGGTCTTTTACCGAAGAAAGATCTTGGTAACCCGCTTTCCAACGAACTAACTGATAGAGGAAGTACAAACACGACGATACTACCACTACGATATAGCTATTTTCGGAGGAGAACTTCTGAAGTCTAAGGTCCGTCAATTCCAATGCTACTTGTTACTTCCACTGCAACAACAAATTTCTGTTAACTGCAAAATGTCCTCGCTATAACCAATCAACGGCTTCTCTCGGTATTTGTTCAATTCTGTTCAGGTACTCTCTCTTTTTAGGGTTTTGGATTCCGAATCCAAACCTGGAATTTGTTTTTATTTTTTTATTTGATTTCTTTTTTATTTGGTCCGTGTCACGATATTATTTGATTTGAGATTTTTAGGGTTTGACTAAATTTTTTGTTTAAAATAATGTGATACTGGGTCTTGTTTTTAGGTGTTCTACAAGGTTTTCTTTCTGATCACTGTGCCAACGCATGCAATAGTTTTAGTTATTATTGTTATTATTGTTTAGCATAATTAGCTCTATAATGGTGATTTTAATGAAAGCTAATTGTGGTAGAAATTCTTTTATGTGAACTTTAAAGGCAACATGGTTTTGGAAACACTTCAAACAAATCATCTAGCAAATGGGGATTTGGAGAGTCTTCACAAACAAAGTCATGGAGTTTCACGTAATGGTATTAGTGGAAGACATGGAAACTTAGGTTCTAATCGAGCTAGGCCTAGTTATGATGAAATTCCTAGTGAAGAAGATACCCCGACAATATGCAGCAGAGAGGTTGATGGCAATGCCGATGTTGCCTCTGTAAGTACACATCAATATCCACAGTCAAGAAGTATAATTGCTTGGGAGTTGGAACTATGATTTATGACTTCCATCATATCCCAATGTGTATTTGACTTCAATGCAGAGGAAGACAAGGCAGAGGGAAATGACTTTCCAGGATATGTACAACAATCAAGACTTGTTAGATGATGATGATGATGATGACATTGATTGGGAGCCTGTTCAAAAAAGCATTGAGATCTTAAAGTGGTTTTGCACCAACTGCACAATGGTTAATCTTGATGATGTTGTCCACTGTGATGTATGTTCAAATGTTGTTTTCCTAATGATATCTTTGTTTCCAAATCTTGAAATTTTTATGTTTGTTTTGGTGGTTTATTATATATTCCTTGGATGTAAATCTGTACCTGCAGCAACCTAATTTCTGTGATATGAAATGCCTTTGAATGATTTGATGCAATCTCTCTATTCAGATATGCGGCGAACATAAAGAATCTGGCATCCTGAGGCAGGGTTTTCTTGCATCTCCCTTTTTACAAGATGCGGGTCGTACTGAGGTTGAGACAGAAGTGAAAGGGAAGAATACAGGTGCTATTATGATTTTCATTGGATTGAAGAATTTCTGCAAAGCAATTGTCTACATGGAGAATATATATTTTTTGGCCCAATATTATTGAGAATTAATCAAATATTATTGTAGCTGTCTTTTCCTCGTAAAGAAAAATATGAAATATCATCTTTAGAATTTGACTGATACCTAATTCAATGAATTGCATACATTACTGAATAGTTGTTTGTATCTATGTACAAATTGACATTTCATGTAAAAAGCATCAATTTGGGCAACTCCGTCTTATTTGATAAAAATGACCTGATAAGTTTGATGTATTGTTATAGGTATTGGCCTTGAAGCAATTAATCTAATCTGAATTAGTTGTGCAGCTACTAAGTGATTTGATTGTTCACGAACATTATTTGAATAACTTTGTAAAAGGTTGCACCTTTGTTTCACTAGCATCTTTGAAACTTGAACTGGAATTGCTTTCTCTAACCTAAATTGCATTAACCATCAAATCACTGGGTTTATCTTTCTCTGCTGCCACCAATTCTTTTTTTTTTTTTTGTCTTAGAACAATGATTGATTTTCTCTTCAAAACATCACCTTTTTTACCTTCTAAATTTTCCAAATGGATTTTTGAGATATGTTATTGTTCAATTCTTTGAACCTTGTGGGACTCTGAAATTCCTCAGTAGTTATGTGCTTTAGTTGATTATACTTTGATTTATTTGAACAAGTTTGGATATCCTTTCAGTATATATGCTCAGTTTAAGTTGAAATGTGTCAAAGATGCTGATATGTGGTGTATTTTGGCTTTACATCTGGCTGACTCCTCTAGGGTTTCTTGGCATATAAGAAATGATGCTTTTTTCTGGTTTAGTATGATCGTTCTTGCTGAAAAGGCATAGTCGCTCTAGTATTCTAAAATGTTATTAATATTCTCCTCAAAGTGTCCATTTTATGATCTAACATTTACAATGGGTTATGTAGAAGAAAATAATATTTTCTTCGAGCTGATGCCATTGAGATAACCTATCATCAGTGAGGACTGTTATCTGGTATAATAATGTGTTGGTGACCATGTGTACATTTTTTTTTTGCTGGTTTTGCAGACAAAAGCTTACAATATTCATCCTCAAGCAGTCGCACTGCAGTTGGTTTTGATGAAAGAATGCTGCTACATTCAGAAGTATGGCGCTTTTCTTCTACTTATTCTGTTCGAATTCTCTATTCAGGTCTTGCTTCTCATGAATAATATTTTGTAGGTTTTTTTTTCCGAGTTTCCCTTGGGGCTGCCATGCATTATGTGGTTTATTGAATTAGATATGGTCTTTCTTTCTATTTTTAGAATTTTGTAGGATCCTTTTTAAGGCTCGTATAGTTTTACAATTTAGATTCTGTAAAATTTTCAATTACTACTCCCCCTTTTTCCTTCTTTCTCACTTGCAATTTTGGGATGTCCAAGATCCTTTTTCTGTTTCTGCATTTTGACCTTTAAGTTATCACAGTACATACTGATGTGTGAATTTCAAAACTTGGCCTTTAGTTTGAGTATTGAAAGAAGGATCAGAGTAGATTTTTGGAAGTCATGGTTACTTTTGTGCATTTTGGCAAACACCAACACAATTATGGACATCTCCTGAACAAATATAAAAATCAGAGCATGATAAGGATGTAGAAATTATTACAGGGAACTATAAAGATAAACACAGTCAAATATAGCAATCTCCATAAATATCTATAATCTATTGGTTATGTTGTATATGGAATTGTTGGAAGCTCCTTTGTCTAGCTGTTCATATCATTTGGTTGCTTTGTTTCGGTCATTGCTATGTTAAAGTAGGTTCAAATGAAGTCACATCCGCACCCTGAAAGACCTGATCGCCTTCGAGCTATAGCTGCTAGTCTTGCTACTGCTGGTATTTTACTCTTCTCCCTACTCAGGCCCCAGAGATTGTTTTGAATTTGAGGTTTTGTTTTGCACCAACAATTGTGAAGTTATTTCTTCTGTAATCTAATGTTTTTGCCTCCTCTAGTCTGTACCGTCAATCAGTATTTTGATGATAATTGTTAAAGCATGCAGGTATATTTCCTGGAAGATGCTATCCGATATCTGCAAGAGAAATTACCCAGCAAGAGCTTCAGATGGTGAGTGGCAACATTATCCTGGAGGCACTTAAGAGCTATTTACGATTGCATGCCGATGATATCTCTATATTTTCTCAGTGGCTTGTTCTATAAAATTATATATAGTGCAATTGATGGCAACGGAGAATGCACATGCCAATCTCCTGGGTTGTGCAATGCCTAACATTATGTGTTGGAGGTTACTTTTTTTGGACTACTTATGTGTATCCCTTCTATGTTTTTTCCCTGGCTGTAATGCTTCCTAGTAATGATGATTAGGTGCTTCATCTACTGATTTGTCCATTTCACTGATTAGAAAAAGAGAGAATATCTCTGGCCATGAAACAATAAATTTCATTTTTTTTGGAATCTCTAGGTACATTCCTTGGAGCATATTCAAGTTGTAGAACTTACAAGCCATATTTTCTCCAGGTATGTTAATGATTTCTTTGGTTTCTCCGTGTGTCTGTGCATCATATGGGTCTGTTGTTTCAAGTACTACAAAGATAGAAATGATGCCATTAGGAATACAAATAGCTTACCCAAGCCAGGCCAAGCAATGGACTGCTTTGTGCTGGCTCGAGTTAATGGATTTTGTTTTCTCAAGCTTAGCTTGGGCATGAGACAAGCTGACTGACATCAATTCAAACTAACGCTTGAGATATATTATTATTATTTTTTTGGGGGGGTTTGGGGGAGGGGGGTGGGTTGTGCTTGTCAAACCTTGTTTTATTGACATGTTGGCCAATGTTAAAAGTACAATAATTTCTGAGCAGAGATGATTTAATCGTGCTTATTGATCAAGTTATTCTGCTTATTCTTTCCATTGTTTTTTACTTTGCTGGAAGATATGATATGCAGATGAATGTGAATGTTACAAAGCATTATTTAACCTATCAGACAAACAGTGTCGGAGCTTATAGCTTGGGTTATGATTTTTGAGAAGCCAAATTAGAATCATGTGAGCTACATTGTGATTCTTATTGTGATATTATTTTTTATTTTGAAAGAGTTGTTATAAATATTATATCTACAAGAGTTTAAGAGGACAAAAAAATGTATAAAAAACTGTGAATTAGAAAATGCTATTGACTTCTACATTTAAAAGTGGTTTAGTGGATTATATTGCAATATGGTTGTGAATTGATGAGAAAAAGTTTAAGAATTATGTGGCTAACTTAACCAAAATGTAACAATAGTAACATTATTTTAAATTTTTGTTGCGTATGCTAAGTATTTATTTTTCTATCTTTATTATAAATCAACAACAACAACAACAACAACAACTAAGCCTTAATCCCAAACAAGTTGGGGTCGGCTGTATGGATTCCCAACAAAATAAGCTCAAAAGACACCAAAAAAGATACTCCAGCCTTAGGCCCCTTCCAAGACACGGATTTTACGTCTCCATTCAAGTCTGTCATTAATCAAATCCGCATCAAGATCTAAGGCACGTAAGTCTCTTGCTATCACCTCCTTCCACACAGTTCTAGGTCTGCCACGACCTCTAGCCCCCTCAATCAACAAATTCTCACACTTACGAACCGCAGCATTAGGAGGTCTTCTTAAAACATGCCCATACCATTTAAGTCTTCCTTCCCTCACCTTATCTCCGACGTCCGCTACTTGGACTTTTTGTCGATTATGAACATTCTTAATTTTGTCCAGTCTGGTATGTCCACACATCCATCTTAGCATCCTCATTTCTGCCACACTCATCTTATGCAATTGTTGTCCCGTTGGTGCCCAACACTCACTACCATAGAGCATCGCAGGTCTAACAACCGTCCTATAGAATTTACCTTTCACTTTCAGAGGTATTTTCTTATCACATAGAACCCCAGTCGCACCCTTCCACTTCAACCACCCTACCTGTATTCTGTGAGCCACATCTTCATCTATACGGCTATCATTCTGGAACACCGAACCCAAATATTTGAAGTGCTTGGTTTTAGGAACCAAAACTCCATCCAATTATAAATCAACAAATAATTGTAAATCATATGGATTTTGCCTTGATCTTCAACGTAGCATATGTGAAGTGAAAGGTGTCCGTGAAGTTGAGATGCCAATTCCTTGAGTTTTTTGGGGAATTGATATTTCTGGATGTGGATATCACCAATTTCTACCTTTTTTTAATATATATTTTTCAAAGTTTAATGGATTATTTATTCTTTTAATTTTTCTCCTCCCTTGCCATCCCCACTGCTTTTTTTTGGGTTTCTTTTTTGTACTCCAGTCATAGCTGTTTAAAAGGGAGTGGAAACTGGAAACAAAATGTTTGTTTTATAAACAATCCTCGTTTGAAATTTGAAGGCTTTTATGCAGGAGATGTGGCATGCTTCATTTGACTTAATGGATGCTGATCATGTTATGGTTGATTGTTTGTTTCTGATGTGCAGTTACTTCACTCCTGACACATATGCTAATGAGCATTCAGCACATGCTGCTAGACTTGCAGCGGGTTTGTGTGCTGATCTTGCATCAGCAATTGTTTCTGGACGTGCCAAAAATGGTTTTGCTCTGGTATGAAGGTTCAAATTATGTAGTTTATTTAGTCTTATCACAGTGGAGGGAAATTATTCTGAATCTTTTATTGTGTATTTTTATGTTACCTATTCATGAGTCAGGTTCGACCTCCTGGTCATCATGCTGGCATAAAACAAGCAATGGGATTCTGCCTCCATAATAATGCAGCAGTTGCTGCATTAGCTGCTCAGGTTGCTGGTGCCAAGAAGGTGCTAATAGTTGACTGGGTAATGTCCTGTTAGCAACTTAATAGTTGTCCTTTTCTTTTCTTGCTGATTATAGGTGATTTTTTCCTTTTCTTTAAATTAATTTTTAAATCTTTCTTATGATCATTATAGGATGTTCATCATGGAAATGGAACACAAGAAATATTTGAGCAGAACAAATCAGTAAGTTCTGTGTTGACAAAATATTGATGCGCACAATCATTGTACTAGTCATTCGTTGTAAAACAGCTTGCTAGAGGAGATGAAATGGTGTTGGTGACTTAGTTGCTTATGTGGCTAAATTGGAGAAAAATAAGCTGATTCTAGTGTTTTAGTATACATCATAATTTTCAGTAAAATTTACACAATTTGGCCATAGGATTTCTTACTTAAGTCTTTCCATGTATTTAATGATGCAAATTATTTTGATGTCCAAAAGAAAAGCATTCCAAGTACGTGCTTGGCATAATCTCCCTCCTTTGCTGGATTAGAGGTTTTGCATCAATTCTTTGTTTATTTTAAGTTTCCTTTTGATGGGAAGGATATATCCTACAGGTTTTATACATATCCTTGCACAGGCACGAGGGAGGAAAATTTTATCCTGGCACTGGAGCAGTTGATGAGGTAGTTAACTAGTTGTACCTTTTGCTTGTCTCTCTTATAAGATGCTTCTTATTTAGATAATTAATTTGGTTCAAATTTTCACTTTCTTAGAAATGGGGTTGGCTGTGTCATTGTCCCATTTTACTTTAAATCATTTGAAGAGAGCGTGGCTATACTTTTCAAGAAAGTATATAGATACCAAATTTGTGATTTTTTTTTAAATTTTTTTTTACATTTTTGTAACTTATTGTACTTGTGTGCAATTGTTGTGGTAGTCAATATTCTAACTCCTCTAAACTAAAAGTATATTCGGATGCTGGATATCGTTTTCCATATTCATTTATTTACTTTTAGTCATAGCTAGATGGTGAGATATTTAGATGGGGAGAAGATAATGAAAGTGTAAATTTTCCAATTTGAAATTATTTATATCTGTTTCATGGAATACTGAATATTTTCTCCTCAGGTTGGGGAAAGCCCGTGTCTCTTTGTATTATTATGGGTGTTGTAGAGAAGATAACAACAGTTTGATTTTGTAACAATTTTACAAGTCTAAGGACATGAGAGTAGGGATTGAGTTATCCAGATTGTCATTCATAGCGCCAAGTTAGTTATAAAGCTGGTCTTGAAAGCCTTTTGGAGGGATGCATGTTCTATTGTCTGATGTTGTGAGATTGATTGTAATCACCAGAGAATGCTGGACTGATTTTCAAAAACATGTATTTTATATCTACTGAAGCTTCTGCAATGGAACATTAGAAATTGACAGCACACCCGATATAATGTTATTGGAAAGAACAGAGTGGTTTGAATTCCTGGCCTACTGCTTGCTGAGGTAGAACTATCAATGGTTAATCATTGAAGCGTCCAACTTTTGACACTTTACAGGCAATGAAAAAATATATTTTTTTTTCTGTGTTGTACTCTCCCTGCATCCTACATCCAGACTGGGGGCATCCAGTTCTGTCCTCTGTTTGTTTCATAGAGGTGAAATTTCATCACAATTGTTGCCAGGAGTTTGTATTTTTTCATCTTGGATAGGCCTACCTAGATAGGTCCTGCGGTTGACACTTTGCAGCACATAATTTAATGTTGAAAAATGCCAAGAGTGAGTCTGGATGTTGAACTCTGAGGTCTTTAAGACAATTGTATGTGCCATCAGGTCAACTTTGAGATATTTTTCCTTGTAACAGATTTGATGAGAAAAAGAAGTGATTTTTAGGATAAGAGGCCCCAAAGTTAATGATCTGAAGATAATTTGATTTCTAAATGAAGAAACATTATAGCTAGCAGTCTATCTGGATCAGGTCACTTTATTAGTCTGATGTGCTGAACCTCCTGTCACAACCTTTAAGGAAATTATAGAAGCCCCTTGACCAACAAAAAATGGATACTTGACTTGTTTTTCTTAATGGATGAGTTTAGTGAATGGCTTGAGCTTTAAGATGGGTAAAATATGTTTTAAGATGAAGATTGATGAGTTCTAGTCATCCTTTTCAACTTTTAAATTGTTTAACAGCTTGCATCAATGTTTTTTTTGTGCAACCTGACCCTTCAATACATTGTTTTCATTCATTATCTCTTCTGTTAATCTGATCTCATATTCCTGCAAGATTCTGGAAGCATTGTTCAGCAACTGCAGATAGATGATGCTTTGTATCACTTTGAGTGTTCATAGGTGACATTTGGTTCTTTCTGCAGGTTGGTGCCAAGGGTGCAGAAGGGTATTGTGTTAATGTGCCATGGAGTCGTGGAGGAGTTGGTGATAATGATTACATTTTTGCATTTCAGAATGTTGTCCTACCTATAGGTTAATATCCCATCTTATTTTTTTTATGTGTGCTCTCATTTTATGCCATGTGCATTATTGGTATTGTAGCAAAGGCTTTTCAGATAGTCAGAGATATCATTTATTTCAGCTTATTTTGTTAAAATCAAATATTGAGAACTCCTTGTGTCAATTCGGGTTAGTGGTATCAACAGTTCAACTGCCACGTGGGGAACAGGTTTTATTATAAAATTTTAAGACAATGCTACTATTTTGTAGAAAACTGCTGGTTGGTGTTGAAGTCAGTCTTTTAGGTTCTTCTTGTTTGTCTTCTGTCTTTCTTTATTATTTTGTTTTATTCATTTATTCATTTATTTTTATCAATTCTGATGCAAAATCCCTTAAAACTGTGATTAGTACTATTGTTGCGTTGGTGTGTTTTGGACTTCAGTTTGACTTTTGGAATAGTTGGCCAATTTGTCACATACCTCAAGTGTACAATTCTGAACTAATCATTTCTGATGCTTAAACCATTTTATTGCAGCTGCTGAGTTTAATCCTGATTTCACCATTATATCAGCTGGATTTGATGCTGCAAGGGGAGATCCTTTGGGCTGCTGTGATGTGAGGACTTTCCCTTTTGACCAAATGATTTTTTTTATTGCTTCATAATTTATCGTGCCCCTTGGCATTCCTAGTGCTACAGATATTTGATTGTCTCCATGGCATTCTCTTGTCATGCTGTCCATCTTTGTAACACTTTATAGCTTGAGCAGCTATATTGCCCTAATATCTGAAATTTTACGCAATTTTACTTTTGGATTTTCTATGCCGTTTTATTTTTTTAGTGTATCTCTCATTGAATTGACATCTTAGTTATGTTGATGTTGCAGATAACTCCAGCTGGCTATGCACAGATGACAGATATGTTGTATACTCTTTGTAATGGAAAGTTGCTTGTTATTCTTGAGGGAGGGTTAGTCTCCTTGTGTTTTCCTGGTCCTTTCTCTTTTATCAATTTGTTGATTTTTTTTAATCGTGTTAATACTGAACTTATTTGTTACAGCTACAACCTACGGTCAATATCATCTTCTGCTACTGCAGTGATTAAGGTGAGTCCTCGGGTTTCTGAAATATACAAACTTTATACTTCGAACATTTCCAATTAGCGGTACACAGTTCTTTATCTATATCAGTTTATGTGTATAAATTTAAGGTTGGAGTTGTCTCCACTTGAGGGGTGGAAAGTTTTGAGAGCTTTTCTCTAAATAGAACTGGTTTCATTTTTGCCAAAAGGTATTGCTGGGTGAAAGCACTGCACATGAATTGGGCAACGTTGTCCCTTCTAAAGCTGGCTTGCACAGTGTTATGGAAGTCTTGAAGATTCAGATGCGGTTTTGGCCTTCTCTGAAGTCTCATTTTACAAAACTGCAGCCGCAGTGGGAAAAGTCCCGTTCTGGTAATAGAAGTGAGAAGTCCTGGTCTTTTTGCCAATTTTCCTGACTGTTTGAAATAGTTAGAAAAACTTTTAAGGTCTAATTAATTTCTTATTCGTGGTTTACCTACAGAAGAACAAATTAAAAAGAGACAGCGGTTTGATCCACCAATATGGTGGAAGTGTGGGAGAAAGAAGTTATTGTATCATTTCCTCAGCGGGCATTTTGGTGGGAGATCAGAGCGCTGACTACATGAATCTTCTCCTCTTGGCTCGTGCACCCGTCTCTTAGTTTTGTGAATTTTTGTATATTTATAGCTGCAATGCAGCTTCTTGTTTAGGATCAGCTGTCTTAATAGTACGAACGTTTTTTTTTTTTTTTTTTTCACTTTGGTCGGAGAAACTCTTTCCATTTTCTTCTCCTTTGTCACTTTCTAATGCTAACTATTTTTTTAACATTCCATTATCAGTTTTCTTTTCTCCTTCTCTTTTTTAAGAGAGCAAAATATCGTCAAGATTGCATGAGATATACAGACATCAAGCTGTTAAAAAAGTAAATAACCTTAGGATGCATCAGTAAAGTATATGATTGGTGAGCCATAATTGAATGAAGTAGAAATTGCCTACCCTAGGATTGATCTTAGCTTGGATGAATTTATTTATTGGTAGGTGGTTCGAACAGGGGAAGTACATAATGTGCATTGGAAGATCCAAAAAATGCGCAATAAATTGGGATTTTCATGGAATATTTTTAGAGTGACTTGATTCCCCTAATCAAGTTAATATGTATTATAGAATCTTCTACGAATTAATTTCTATTTTAAATATTGGATCTGGTTTAAAATCACGATCAATCAATTTATTTTTTAAACCCTGCTTTGGTCAAGGGAATCCACCTAGGCCATAGCTAAGGCAAGTCAGTGAGCAGTTCATTTATGTGATCAACTGATGATAAAAGCCAATGAGAATCAAGAAACTTTTTCTTGGGTTGTGGAAAGAAGGAAGAGATATTTTAAAGTAATGGTTATAACTTATATTTTCAGTTAGTTAAAATGGCTGCGACTAGCCAATTCTAGTTGAAAAAAAAATCTCTAAAGTTGAGTGTTTTCATAGGCAGCAAAAAGAAAATTCACATAATAAATTAAAAGGATGGTAGTCGTTAGCGTCTTTTTATTCTTCTATATCTTCTGCATTTACTAAACAATTTAAGATCAGCATAAATACATACAAATATGAGTGATAAATGGATTGAGTTCTTTACCATACATGTAATCCGATAAGATAAGTTGCTACTCTTAATCAATAAATCTCTATTTTAATTAACCCAGGCTGAAAAAAAAAATTCTCCTCCAAGGCATTCATCAATCTCTTAAACTCTTGGAGAGAAAAATGCATTACTATTGGTGCATTTTTCGTTGAGGTGCCATGGGATAAGCTACAGGGACTACATAAGAAGGATGAGGATGGTGTCCTGGAGGAGGAAGCATCACTGGAGTACCAACAGCTGATGCCATATGACCTGGTGGAGCAGCCACCGGATGGCCGACCGATGCTCCATACAAACCTAAACCAGGCATATGAGGCTGAACTCTATGCTGCTTCACTGCAGGTCCCGTAGCAGCAACACCTGCTGCTGGGTTTGTATTAGCTTGTTGGCCAGTAATTGGTGGTTGATGAGACGATACATCTCCATTGTTGACACTAGTAATGTCATGGATACTAGACCTTCTCCTATCTCTATTCATTGAATTCAAGCGAATGAAGTATTTCTGAGCATGACTTGCCACTTGAGTTGGAGTTCTTGATATTACAAAGTTTCTTGATATACTTCTCCAATCCCCTTTGCCGAACTTGTCAAGACCCAATAAAAACAACCTGTAAAAAAACAAAGATTAGGGCAAAAGAATTCACTTACTGATTATGATTAACAATCAATCAAGATTTTCAAGAATCAAGAAACCATTTCAAAGAAGGCTATACCCTCTAACAGGGGGAAAAAAGATTCAATTTTCTTGGACTTTCTAATCTTTACCTGTGCTCTTCTTCTGTCCATGGAATTCCTTTTCTTCTTTCTTGGTCCGATTTTGATCCTCCTTTACCTCCATGACCAGATGAGTCACGCTCTAACCCTAAAAACCCACTTGCAAAACCACAATTCAATCTCTTATCAGAAGCCAGAGAAGTAGAAAGTCCATGAGAATCTTTAGTTGAAGAAATTGCCAAGTCCTCTCCTACATAATTGGGAAGTGGTATAATTCCTGCTTCTATTGCATTAACATCCTCTACTAATAATTGATAGTGTAGTTTCAATTCTACAATAGTTTTAGTAGGAACCATTGAAGCAATTTTCTCCCATTGCTCTTTGGATTCATCTTCAATCCAATGAGTAGCAATTGCATCTTCAAAAGCTTTGTCTTCTTCTTTGCTCCAAGTAGTTGCACTTGCCATGTTCATGAGTTCACGATGCCTTTTTTTTTTTTTCCTTTTTTTTTCAAAAAGGTTCAATGAATCGGAAATGATAATATTGAAAAATGTAAAATGGTTGGTGCATTCAAATGTTCTTGTAAGGTGGGCCTGTTTTTATTATAAGAAAAATAATTATAATAATTATAAATAATAAAAATAATAAAAATAAAAATCACAAAAAAAAGGAAGAGACATGCAGGTGTGTAGGATACGGAAATGAGGTAGGGTATCAAACTATCAATTACAGAGGACCACTTGTATTGGGTAATTTGTCATCTTCAGTTCACACTATACATCAATCCAATAATAATATAAATGAAAAAAAAAATAGAATTCTTTTTCTCTCTTTTTCCTTTTGTGGCCTTTTATTGGCATTACAATTTTTTTAAATAATATTTTTTTTTCTTTGATGAAAGGTACAATGTAAGGGAAAATAATAAGCGTCCAAGAGAATCTAAAAAATTACCAAAGTCATGCAGCTTTTGGCCGCATTCTTCACTATCATCCTTACGCGCCATCCAACTTAGCTCAAGCTTGATTATAATTTTATATTTAAAAAAATTAGGTTATTAATAAATTTTTCGTTACTTTCTATTTGGAGTTTGTCCATATTTTTTTTATCAATTAGTATTTTTTTGTCCACTCCAATATCTTATAATCTACGTATTACAAATTAATTTATATTCATATCAAATAGACCCATTAAGAGAAAGTATTTTTTAATAGACCCATTAAGAAAAAATATTATTTCTCTCAAATTTTAAAAGTATTTCATATTTTGAACTCAAAATCTTTAATCAGAGAAAAAAATGATATCAATCATCTCATATCACCTAAAAAATAATCTCAATCATCTCATATCACCTCTTAACAATAATTAGCATTTCAATTATAACAAACACTATCAATTGAATTGTTTTTATTTATTATTCTACTCTTATTGGTCAATGACTTGCCTTAAGTGTATTTTATATAAAAAAAAATATCATATTAGAGTAAATAGAGAGTTGGTTAATAAAATAAAAAAATATAAAAAATTTTAGACACCAATAATATAATTTTTCTTTTATATATTTTTTACAAGTTTTAGTTATATTCTAATTTCAAACAATCATGTTGTCCTATTGACCAAATCTAGTCTAACTTAATAAAGTTTATTATTTTATAAAATAAAATTAGTAGAAAATTTTTCCATACATTGAGTTCCGGTATTGAATATATTATACTAATTAATTATATATTTAATAATTTAAACGTTTATAGATTAGATTTATTAGTTTTCTCAAGAGAAATATTAACATCATTTTTTTAAATATTAAATTGAAAGAGAGAGAATCAATCATAAATTTATTACTCATGAAAAATATATTTTACCATTAGATTATATTTTGGTGTGTAATATTCTTTTTAATTATACAATTCTTATCTTAGAAGTGTTATACACTTGATGTAACGAGGTCGCATTTTCAAAATCATCCAAATTTCTTATATACATAGAACGTATATTCACCTTTCATACATTAATTGTAACAGTATCTAAAATTTCACCAGCAATTGGTTGAGTGGATAAATATAAATAATTTCCATGATTACTTGGAAAACAAGAAATTTATACCAAGTGGGTAAAAAGAGAAAAATGATCTTATTCATACCCAGCAAAGCACTTGATCGAACAAATTTTCATACTCATTCAGTCATCCTCACAATCAATATGGATTTTCATATTTGAGATGAAAACTTCCTTTAGTCTTGACGAGAATTACTCATGATTTGGCGTGCAAGCTTGACTGAACTCTTTTTTTTTTTCTTTTCAAAACATTTTATTATATTATATAATCAACGTGAATTGATATAAGTGATAAATAATTTATTATTTCTTAATTCAGAATTTGGATTCAAATCTTATGAATAAAAAAATTTTGTTGAAAAAGTTGACTCATTCGAAATTCAACTGTAATAAAATAAAATAAAATAAAATAATATTATAATTTAATAATAATAATAAATAAGTAAATAATAAAATAAATATTATTATAATTTATATAATAATATATTTTTACTTATTTATTTTTATAATAATAAGAAGAAGAAGAAGAAGAAACAAAAAGAAGAAGAAAGAGAAGAGAGAGAAAAATAAAAGAAATTAAGAGGGGAGAGAGAGAGAGAGAGAGAGAGAGAGAGAGAGAGAGAGAAATCTAGAAAGGGGGGAGAGAGAGAGGGGCGCAAATCGATTTTTCTTCGATCTGCTGCAGTTCGAAAACTGGAGAAGGACACATGCCGAACCAGAGGAATTGTAGCTCGACGACGCTTTGATTGCCACCTGACTTGCCTCCAACGGCCACCAGAACAGGCACCACACGCTGTCCGATTGGCTAGCCGGACGACACATTTGATCAGCTTTTTTAGTCAATTTCAACCTTCTTTTTTGACAATTAAGGTACGGTTGAGTCCCTTTCATCTAGAGCTTCATTTTGATATGTCATTTATAATTTTGGACTAAGTTTAAATTTTAACTGTAATCCGGTCAAGGTCGAATCTTTAGTTAACTTTTTCAGTGAGATTCCGGCGAGTGGGGAGAGTGACGTGCATTTTTGAATTCTCTCTTCGAGACGAACGTGTGGGTACCCAATTTGCCATTAGAATCTTCTCAACAAATTTTTTGATGAGAACGCCGGTGAGAGAATTTTCAATGAAATCTATCGCGCATTCAATATTTATTTTTATCGAGCATAAAATTATAAAATTTATGAGAGTAGTAATTAAAAATTTCAAAGATCAATTTTAATTTATTAAATTAATTAAGTAAAGCTAATTATGTTAATTATTTGTATTTTGTGGATCAAATTACGGATAAATTATATTAATCTTTCAATTTTAAATTATAAAATATTTAATTTGAGAGTCTAAAATTATTTTCGTAATATTTCTATGATATTTTATTTTGTAGACCATTCGGTGCCAAATTCTAGCACTCCTGGGCTGAGTAATTGATTGCATCGAGTTTTTTCACCTAGACCGAGTGATGCTTTCTAATATTTTTTTTGTAATTCATGCATTTGCATTTAATATATGTATATATATATTTATTATCATTATGCATTATTTAGAACTTTCAAATTTCAGCATTTGCCTCTGTTTATGCATATATGTGATGACTATAATTTGTGGTTGTTGGATGGAATTGAGATGATATGAAAACTACATAGGATGTGATTGAATTATAAAAATAAATATGCTATGATATTATGATGATGAGTTTAGGATTGGCGTGACGGCAGGAGTATAACACCCTTATACCTATTATACATATAATACATATATCAGTATATCAGTATATATAAAATATACATATACTGTACAAAACTGTCATAGTTTGGTTTAACAAAAAATTTTCACTTTTCAAATTTAAAATCTTAAATGCTTTAAAATGTATATTTAAATAATAAATAAAATATTATTATAAATCATAAGTTCTAAAATAACTATTTTTTCATAAAAATTTCTGAAAAAAATTCACAAGAGTTTTATCTATAATTTGGACATTTTTAAATTCAATAAAAACCACAACCTGCATTAGATAACACTCCCAAAAGCCAAATCATACATTTCTTCAATACTCTTCAATTTCTCCACATTTCACAACACACACACACACACACATATATATATATATTATTTTCAAAATACATATCAACCCACACTAGAATTTTTTTTAACACAATCTTTATAATTTTATAATATATACATCAAAACATGATATAATATATATAATATCAAAATGTATGATAATATAAAATGTAAATATGCTGTTGGCAGTGTTTCTGATCTTGATATCAACTCTACAAGCAAAACCTCACGTCTAGACCTGACTTGGTCTAGCAGAACTCTCCGGCTCAGCCAGATCTCTCCTGTCACTTGCGCAATAAATTACAATCGCGCTAAGTCAAAAGCTTAGCGGTATAAACTTTGATAACAATAAAGCTCAAATGCAATGTCAATGTACAATGCTTATAGATATCATATCCCATATCATTTCATCATAACATATTTTTCAATTGTTTCACAATTTACATTTCACATAAAAACAAACATAAGCATGGGCTCAAAGGATCTAAAATGCTATTCAAATTTCAGAGTAGTTATTTTGGTCCATAATGACACCTAGTGTCTAGCCTGAAAGCAAGTGATGCCCAGCGTCTAGCCCGAAGATAAATTATAGTGATGCCTAGTATCTAGCCCGAAGGCAAGTGACGTCCAACGTCTAACCCGAAGGCAAATCAGATAATTGCTCAAAAGCTAGCTCTGAAGGCAAATAATGAGAATAATCTCATAGGCATGCCGCCAAACACAGAACTCTGAAAATTGAAGAACATACTAAGTACACAACTATTTTATATTTTTCATTATCAATCTCTTTCACATTTTCTCATAATTCATTAGGCACCTTGCCTCTTTTCTTATTATCAATTAGGCACATTGCCTTATTTCTCATTTTTTTTTCTCACTTATCTCATTTTTCTGATTTATAGCAATATCAATTCATCATATCATCACATTGCATTACATTTATCTTAAAACTCATCACCCATATATTTTAGATAATTTCACATAATTCACATATGATTCACATATTATGCACTTTATCCATCACCAATGGCTTTTTAACAATGCTCTAAATACATACACAACAAATGACATTACTCAAACAATTTGGGTCATTTTCACATAATACACATATTTTACATTTTATATAATTTAGCCATTAACATTGGCTTTTCACAATGCATTTAATACATATATGGCATTACACATTCCATAGCATATTATTCATACATGTTTCATGTATCAAGTAACTTAATATATTTTTCAATCCAAAATGTGTTAAGCCTAATGTAATGCAAATATAACTAATTCATTCAAAGTTTGTATACACTTCTAAGAGCAACCAAAAACAAGCTCAAACACCACCTTCAACCTTTTCTTTCAATTTGCCCTTCAACACTTGATGGGAAAAATCAACTCTTCTCAATGCCTATACCAAATATGATCATAAATAATTATTTAGTACCACATTCTAAGTCATTTTTAATCTTAAATCATAATTAAACATCATTCAAACAAAAATCTCAAAGTTAAGGCTAACCTAACTTTAACTTTAGAATACCGTACTAAGCCATTTAATTTGGTATTTTAAGTTTATTTATATTATTAAAAATATATTTTAACATGTTTAAAATTATTATATTATAAAAATACACACTTATGAATAAAATTCTAAAATGGCATAACCTTCTTCCATTGAATATTTTCTATTCCAACTCAATCCATTTATCATTTCAAGCTTATGTTCATCACTTTTATCACTAAAAAACATGCTTAAACCAATAAAATCAAACAATTCAACAACTTTGAAAAAATCACTTTTTCAAAATCCTAAATCACTACTTTCATTCTCAAACTCCAATCAAACTCAACCAAATCCAATATTTGACTTTAAAATACATGTTTATGTATCAAAATAACTAATTTAGAATTAATTTGCACAATTAAAATCTATGGTTTCTCAAACCCTAAAAGTTCATAACCTTAAATTCTCTCTCTTCACCAATTTTTATCCAAACTCAACCATTTGCTCAATCCAACTTTAAAATTATTGTTAATCACTTAAAATAACTTCATACATACCAATTTCAATAATTAAATTATACTACTTCACATACCAAAATACACATATTCAAACTTTCATGGAATTCAAAGAAATAAGTTGAAAACCTACTAAAATTAGTGAAAATCACCAAAAAACCACTTTGAACACTTGAAATCTCTCAATTTGTGAAGTATGAAAGAAGTAAAACCTTGAGCTCCTCTCCCATGGAGGTTCGTCCTTGGTGAAAAGAAGAAGAAGAAGAAGATTAAAATAAATTGCTCTTTCTTTCCATTTTCATTTATAGCCACGTATATATTATTTAATAATTTAATAATTAATTAATTAATTAATTAAAAATCTAAAAATTCATCTTTCATTTAAAATAAATTATTTTTGAATAATTTTAATAATTTTAAGTTTTTAAAATTTATTTATAAAAATATCATTTAACTATAACTTTGACTTTAAAATTTGACTTTGTATATGTTATATATATGTTGCATATATATCACATATATATTTTACTTTTTCATTTAAAATTCTTTAATTTTTTATTTAAAATTTTTTATTTAATTTATCCAGTAAAATTTTAATTTATTTAATTTAATTTTTAAAAATTAGGAATTTCAAAATTTTAAAATATTACAATTCTCTCTCCTAAAAATAAATTTAGTCCTCGAAATTACCTGATGTCAACTCTGAAATAATTAAGGATACTAACTCCATATCATCTGCTGACACTCCCATGTCGCCTCCTTAGTGGCATAGTTTCTTCAAAGGACTTTCACAAATGACACCTTCTTATTCCTCAACACTTTCACTTCTCGTACCAAGATCGTCACTGATTCTTCCTCATAAGTCAAGTCCGGACTCACCTCATTAGATTTCACAGACAAGATATGAGATGGGTCTGACCTATATCTTCGAAGCATAGAGAAATATAAGACATTATGAATCGGATCCAACTTAGGTGGCAAAGCCAGTCTATAAGCCACTGGACCAACTCTCTTCAATACCTCATATAGTCTTATGAAACGAGGATTCAACTTTCCTTTACGGTCAAATCTCAAAATCTTCTTCCAATGAGACACTTTCAAAAATACTTTATCTCCCATACTGAACTCTATATCTCTTCTCTTTAAGTCTGTATAGGATTTTTATAGGTCTGAAGCTACTTTCAGACGACCCTGAATTACCTTAACTTTCTCTTCTGTTTTCTTAATCAAATTGGACTGACTAATTTTTCTTCTCCAACCTCATCTCAATACAGAGGTGTCCTGCACCTCCTGCGATACAATGCCTCATAAGATGTCATTCCAATACTGGACTGATGACTGTTGTTATACAAAAACTCAATTAGTGCCAAGAATCTATCCCAGCTCCCAGTGAAATCAATGATACAACTCCTAAACATATCCTCTAGAATCTGTATCACTCTCCTTGACTGTCCATCTATCTGAGGATAAAAAATAGTATTAAAATGCAATCGAGAATCTAAAGTATTCTCAAACTCCTATAAAATCTTGATGTAAACCTGGAATCTCGGTCCAACACTAAAGAAACTGAGACTCCATGCAACATCACTATCTTACTGATATATAGCTCAACCAATTTCTCAAGAGAATAATCCATTTGAACGTGAAGAAAATTAGTTGTCTTCGTCATCCGATCAGCAATCACTCATATTGCATCATGATTCTTCTGGGTCAAAGACAGTCCAGTTACAAAATCCATCGTCACTCGCTTCCATTTCCACTTTGGCACTGATAATGGCTAGAGCAACCTTGAAGGAACCTGGTGCTCAGCCTTCACTCTCTAGCAAGTGAGACATCTAGATATAAACTCTGCTATGTCTCTCTTCATACCTGACCACCAGTAATACTGCTTTAAATATTGATACATTTTAGTACTCCCAGGGTGCATAGCATAGAGTGACTGATGTGCTTCCTTTAATATCATCATCTTCAATCCTGTATCATCAGGAATATACAACCTATCTTTATACCATAAACAACCATCATCTCTCACATGAAAGTATCGACTCTCCCCCTTTTGACAATCCATCACAATCTTTTGGATTCTATCATCCGCCAATTGGGCGTTCCTAATCTAATTCAATAATACTGACCTCAACTGCAACTGAGTCATCAACGATTCATCATCACAAGACTCAAATATGATACGCAATGCTCTCAAATCAATAAGCAACAAGAGTAAATAAGCAGTCAAACCTGCCAAAGACTTCTGACTCAAGTCATCAGCAACAAGATTCGCCTTACTAGGATGATAATCAATCAAAAATTAGTAATTTTTAATCAACTCTAATCACCATCTCTGTCAAAGATTCAGTCCTCTCTGAACACCTAGGTACTTTAAATTCTTGTGATCCGTATAAATGAAACACTTCTCCCCATACAAGTAATTCCACCAAATTTTCAATGCAAAAACTATGGCTGCAAGCCCCAAATCATGAGTTGAGTAATTCAGCTCATGTGGCTTCAACTCTCGAGAGGCGTAAATAATGACTCTACCCTCCTGCATCAGAACACAACCTAAATTACTATGTTAAGCATCACTGTATATCACATAAGGTTTATCCTCCACAAGCAGGGTAAGGACAGGAGCCTGAGTCAACATCTCCCTCAGCTACTCAAAACTCGCCTGACATCGATCTGCCCACACAAATCTAACTCCTTTTCGAAGCAATATGGTGAGTGATGTAGCTATCATAGAAAAATTCTTCACAAACCGATGATAATAGCCTACCAAACTAGAAAACTTCTAACTTCTATCATAGTCTTCAGTGGACTCCAATTCAAGATAGTATCGACTTAACTCGGATCAACTCTAATACCCTCTACTGAAATCACATGATCGAGAAAAGTCACCTGATTGAGCAAGAACTCATACTTAGATAGCTTAGCATACAACTGCTTTTCTCTTAGAGCATGCAATACAATCGGCAAATGTCTGTCATGATCCTCCTCATTACGCGAATACACTAGAATATCATTAATGAAGACCACCATAAACTGATCTGAGCAGGGTCTAAACACTTTGTTTGTCAAATCTATAAAAGTTTCTGGTGCATTTGTCAATCTAAAAAGCATCGCCGAAAACTCATAATACCCATATCTTGCGCTAAAAGATGTCTTAGGTACATCAACATCTCTGACTCTTAACTGATGGTATCTCAATCTCAGATTAATTTTAGAGATTACCGTTGCTCCCTTCAACTTATCAAAGAGATCATCTATTCAAGGCAAACGATACTTGTTCTTGATGGTCACCTTATTCAACTGTCTATAATCAATGCACAATCTCAAGTTTCTATCCTTATTCTTCACAAATAAAATAGGTGCTACCCACGGGGATACACTAGGATGGATAAACCCTTTATCTAGCAACTCTTGCAGCTACACCTTCAACTCCCTCAACTCTGCAGGTGCCATCTGATAAAGGGTAATAAAAATGAGAGTGGTACCAGGTATCAGATCAATACTAAACTCAACCCCTCTCTCTCAGGAGGTACCCCTGGTAACTCATCAAGAAAAATATATGGAAATTTGACAACTATGAGTATACTATCAAGCTGAGACCCCACTACTCTGGTATCTATAACATGACCAAAATAAGTCTAACATCACTTTCGAATCATCCTCCTAGCTAAAACAACTGAAACAAACATGGATGAAAGATGTCTCTGCTCACTAGATATCATAACATCTCTACCATTACGTGTTCTTAAAATAATACATTTTCGCTGACAGTCTACCACAACCCCATATCTGGATAACCAATCCATGATCAGAATTAGATCATACTTTTTGAAAGGCATCTTAATTAGGTCACTGAAAAACTCCTCATCCTGAACCACAGCTAGACTATCTCGATGCACCCTGCTAATCACAATACTGTGTCTTAAAGGATTTGTCACCAAAATATCAAATCCTAGACACTCAGAATGCAAATCACTCACAGGCAAGATGGATGCAATGATGTATAAATGAGTCAACCAGGGTCTATCAATGCAACAATTGAAGTACCGAATAAAGTAGAAGTATCTGCAATAACAGCTAAAGCATCAGGCTGCCTCTGCATCATATAGACCTGCTGTGATAGCCCTTCCTCATATGGTTTATTCCCAGAAGTAGAATCTCCTCTCTGACCAGCCCCAGATCGACCGCCTCTATTAAAACCTCTGTCATCATGACCCCCTCTGACACTTGGTTTAGAAGATGCAATATTTGTCTATTTATCTTCTGGTGGCTTTAGACAATCTCTGATAAAATAGTCTGGCGATCCACATTTGAAATACACTACTGATGCACCTCGCCTCTAGCAGACACCTCTGTGTGTTATACCACAATGAACACAAGTAGGTGAAACAGGCATCTAAGCTACTGGGATCGGAGCATTGGCCATTGAAACTGCAGATCTCTGTCTTTGTTGCTGTACTGACCTACCAGACTGCCTCTGACTCCTACTAAACCTCTAAAAAAATCCTCATAGGCCTTTCTTTATTGATGAAGACCCTGTCTCTCTCTAGAGTCTCCTAGCTCTGCTCTCCTCAACCCTAGCAGCTACTGTAAGACTTTGTGCTCTCTCTACACTCATGGTAGCTACAACTAATTAGGAAAGGTCTTGATACCGAGAGTCTGCCACAATACATATAATAAAGGGTCTTAACCCCTCCTCAAACCTCCGACAATGGTCAATCTCATCAGAAATGATCCCACCAGCATACTGACTCAGCCGGATAAACTCTATTCCATACTCTGTCACTATCCTGGTATCCTACCTCAAACTCAGGAACTCCATCTTCTTTGCATCCTTATACTCCCTCAGAGTATACTTTTTCTCGAATTTTCACAAAAAATTATCATAGGTCAGGACTAGTGGATCAACCATAGCATATGAAACAGTCTTCCACCACTCATATGTATCCCTCTGCATAAGAGATCTGGCATAATCAAACTTCTCCTCTGGATTAGTCTGCAGCTGGATGAACACTCTTTGGATCATGTCTAGTCACTGCTCTGCTATAGTAGGACCTGTAGTACCAACAAAGTCCTCAACTCCAAACTTGCTCTGCTTATCATACTTTCTCGTCAGCAACTGCGGCTATGGTGGTGGCGACGGCTGTTGACTAGAGTCTGCCTTAATAGCTCCACCATATACCGCACCCAGCCCGATGAAATCTCATCAGCTGTTGGTCTCACAGGCACATAAGCACACACCTCTTTAGCAGTCTCAGCTTTAGCTCCATCTCTACCATCACTAGGAGCTACACTCTCTGCACTACCCTCTACAGACTGATGTGTCTGAAATGGCATAACTACCTATATCTACAAACACTACATAAATTATCACATCAGAGATCAGAAACTGTCAGTGCCAATGCATGTATCACAATTAAAAATCATATTTAAAATTCTCGTTTTCTCCCTTTAACAACCCACCTAGGTTAAGAATTTCAAACCTAGGCTCTGATATCAAAATAAATATAATACCCTTATACCCTATATACATACAATACACACATCCAGTATATATAAAATACGCATATGCAGTACAAAAATATCATAGTCTGGTTTAATAAAAAAATTTCACTTTTCAAATTTAAAATCTTAAATATTTAAAAATATATATTTAAATAACAAATAAAATATTATTATAAATCATAGGTTCTAAAAGAAGCATTTTTCCATAAAAATCTATAAAAAAAAATTCGCTAGAGTTTTGTCTGTAATTTGGACATTCTTAAATTCAATAAAAAACACAACCTACATAAGATAACACTCAAAAAAAATCAAATCATACATTTCTCCAATACTCCTCAATTTCTCCTTATTTCACAACACATTTATATATATACATAGATATATATTTTTCAAAATATATATCAACCCACACTATAAGTTTTTTTTAACACGATCATTATAATTTACAATATATATATCAAAACATGATATAATATACATAATATTAAAATATACGATAATATAAAATGTATACATACTGTTAGAAATGAAAAATGTATACTTGAAATCTCTCAATTTGTGAAGTATGGAAGAAGCAAAACCTTAAGCTCCTCTCCCATGGAGGCTCGGCCAAGGTGAAAAGAAGAAGAAGAAGAAGATTAAAATAAATTTCTCTTTCTTTCTACTTTTATTTATAGCCATATATATATATTATTTAATAATTTAATTAATTAAAAATTCAAAAATCCACTTCCATTTCAAATAAATTATTTTTGGATAATTTTAATAATTTTAAAATTTAAAATTTATGTACAAAAATATCATTGGACTTGGACTTTGACTTTTAAAATTTGACTTTGTACATGTTATATATATGTTACATATATATCACATATATATTCCATTTTTTATATAAAATTTCCTCCTTTTCATTTAAATTTATTTATTTAATTTATTCAATTAAATTTTAATTTATTTAATTTAATTTTTAAAAATTAGAAATTTTAAAAATTTGAGATATTACAGGGGGCATTCTCATCCTCAGTGCTACTTGTCAACCGAATAGCATTGTTTCGCTTAGGCCGTGATGACGGACCTTATATGTATTGAATTTTAAGAGACCATATTGAAAGAAAGGAGCCAGATAAGGGGATCGACTCCCCAATTAGAAGTTTAGAGTGATTTTCTATGGACTGAATTCTATCCTTGAATGATTAGTTATTGGTTGCATATTTGACATAAAGTATGAGCATATTCTAAAAATTTTTAGTATAGAACTAGGACAGGACATTATATTGGTATATTAGAAAATATCATTTACTGAGTTGAAGCGCTCACTCCTACCTCACAATTTTTTTTTCAGGTTTCCAAGGTGAGCTCTTGAGGGCCATTTTATTTAGTAACACTGATTCTTTCCTCGGCAGTGGAATCCATGTATGAATTAGTTGAATATGTGGTTTATTATGTATTGGACTGTAATTCTATTTTAGAAACTTCACAAATTTTAAATTGTCGAGATATTATGAATTGATACTATATTTGAATGATTGATGTGATGATTTAGTTATTTCTGTTATTATGTTAAATCTGGATGACTGAGAGGTCTAGTGTTTCAAATTTTTCACCCCTTAGAGTCAATCACGTGCTCTTAAGATCGGATTGTAACACCAACAATGCTCAAACCTATATTAGTCGGGTAATATCTCGAATATGGATGGTTCAACAAAAAAAAATTCTATTATATAAGTTTTACATAACGATTTTAAATTTTTTAAATAAGACTTTTAATAGCAAAATTTCAGTGTTAAAAATATCCTCTAACAAGTTTTTCATTTTTTTATTATAAAAAAAATAGAGCCAAACTCAAAAAATTTATACGGAAATCCATCTAGAGTAAGAAACTACTAAAAAGGTCATAATCCAACCATTATTTGACATTATCAGTAGGATATACATATCAAGAACATAACGTTAACAGAAAATTAGAAATTAAAACAATAAAAATAAGATAATTTCAATCGCTAAATGATCATGAAATTTAATAAGGTTTTCATTTTTTTAATATTACAATATAAAAGATTCATTGGAATTTCAATTTTAATTTTAAATTGAGAAATTTACTATTATAAGACCACCAAATAAAAATATGAGGGGTAAAAAAACAAGAGATTTTATCAGGAATTTTCAAAATTAACTTATGCTACAGCACTACTACTTGATGCATAATATGATTTTTTTTTATTTGGTTCTAGATATTAAAAATAGATTATAAAATATTAACAAGCTTTTTAAAATGTGAAAAAATAATTTTATGATGTTATATCTGTCAGTAGAAATAATTTTAAATTGTATTAAGTAAAAAAAAATTTATATAGTTGACTTTAATTAATTTGGGATTAAAATTTTATTATTATTATTGTTAAAAATGTTAAAAAAAAAAATCTAACGTTTGATGTGTTCATTCATTGGTAGGTTGCACTTGCTCTAGAGAGAGTGGTTTTATGAGTGATGCAATTGTATAATGGGAACTGAAGACGTGGCTTAATTTCTATTGCAAGTTTTGGCTAAAACGCGCCACATATAATATTAAGTTTTCTTGGCTGCTTCTTCTTCTTCTTCTTCTGTCATCGATTCTTTTTCTGCAAAATAAATAAATAAATAAATATTATTCCTGAATTCTTTTGCCTTGCCATTACTAAATTCCAAACTACTTATTCGTCCTTTAATTATTTAAAAAATCAAGTTCCTTTTTCTTTTTCTTCTTTAACAGAGAAGAATCTTCATTTTCTTTAATAAATCTTGCAATTCATAATTCAATTCTCAAGTCTTGAAAAAAAATTAAAAATAATCAATCAAATATCTGTTAACAGTTTAGATTTGAACTAATTAACATTTTAATCTATGATAATACAATTCATAATTCAAGATTATCACAATATTATTGCATGAAAAAGAAATCTCTTCTAATGTTTTGTTCTTTTTAACGACGGAAAAGCAAAGTAGTTGGCCTTCTTTTACAATCTCAAGATTTCTTTTCTGTTCTGTTTTTCTTTTTTAGTGTGTAAAATATTCTTTTAAAGAATAAACTGTTAATATTAATTGCAGAAAGAAATCATGGTTCCATGTTGTCTATAACAATGTTGTTTAGAGATTTCCTTAAAAAAATTTAAAAAATAAAATTATTCTCAAAAATATTTATTTAAAAAAAACCGACTTTTTAAGTTTTGAATTAAAAAATATCTCACCTTCCCAGTATTCATCTAATCTTACGTAAAATATACACAAATTATGAGATATTTTTTTAAAAAATCTTAAAAAGTGACATGCAGTATAATTTTTTTATAATAATTATATTTTTGACTACAGCTGTATTTTTTTTTTTCTATTTGAATGTCTAAAATGTCTAAAACAATTTTTTTTCTTCAAACAATTACTTTTGGCTGTATATATATATATATATATATATATATACTTTTGGCTACAATTTTTCATTCGAAAATTTAGAATGAACCGTTTAACATGCTTATCTCACTTGTCCATCTAGAATGTCCTTAAACATTCACTCCATTTATCTCACTTTTTTTTTTGCACTTTTTTCTTTAAAAATTCTTAAAACTTTTCTTACAATTTTTTTTTAAATCTCAACAAAAAAAAAATTATTAGAAAAAGGGAAGCTTAAGAGAAAATAAAAATGAAGTAGAGAGGTGATGTAAAATAATTTATTTTAATAATCTAGCAAAAATTCAACTAAACGCATTTAATTGAAAAGAAAAATTATCCATTCAGACACTTAATTGATAAAAATAAATTGTAACCTTAAAAAAAAAAAAGTTGATGCTCCATTTGTTTGGGTCCTTGATGCTCAAGTGACTCAAGTTGATAATGATTTCCTTCTTGCACCTTTTTACTGAGTTTAAGTTTAGAAAGGTTATTTCTCAAATACATCCTGACAAGGCTCCTAGGCCTGACGGGATGAATTCAACCTTTTATAAAAAAAATTTGGCATATATTGGGGAATAATATGCTTAGTAGTTGCTCTAATTGGGTTCAAAATGGGTGTTTCTCTGTTAGTTTAAATAATACCAATGTGGTGTTGAATCCTAAGAATAATAGCCCTTCCAGTATAAAGGATTTTAGACTCATATCATTATGTAATATTATTTATAAGATCCTTGCTAATAGATTGAAGAGTTTATTACCTAGAATTATCAGTTCATTGCAGTCTACCTTTGTTACCAAAAGAATTATAATTGATAATGTATTGGCTGCATTTGAAGTGCTCCATCATATGAAGCGCAGAACTCGGGGATATAAGGGGGAGGCAGCTCTTAAAATCGATATTAGCAAGGCTTATGATAGAGTGAATTGTGATTTTGTGCACGTTATGATGAGTAAGTTGGGTTTTGATATGAGATGGGTTGATACTATTATGTTATGTGTCATTACTGTTTAGTACTCTAATTCTTTTAATGGTACAGATGTTGGTCCTATCATTCCTCCTCGTGGTTTACAGAAAGGAGACTCTCTTTCTTCATACTTATTTATTATATGTGCCAAAGGTTTGTCTAAATTGTTTAAAAGGGTTGAAATGAGAGATAACATCCATGGTTGTAGAGTGGCGCACCATATATCATGTCCTAGCATCTCCCACTTATTTTTTTTGCTGATGATAATTTCTTCTTCTTTAAAGCTACAGAAGCCGAAGGGGTGGCTAATAAGTGCATAGTTGATGAAATTTTTGCCCCTATTTCTTAATATATTTATTGTCAAATTGAGTTTAATTTGTTTGTTCAAGTGTTTATTAGGGTTGATTCTAGGAACCTTTGACACGTTAGGACCTTATGGTTATTTAGGCCGGAATCACAGATGAAAGACAAGGAAAGGAGTTATTTTGGATAAATTCTTCAATTGATACACCCAGTGACATGGGCATGTCAATGGCCGTGTCATTCAACTACTTTACAGAAACTTCAACACACCTGCAGACATGGTCGTGTCACTGAACGTGCCATTGATTATGCCTTACAGAAGCTGTGACACGCCCACAAATACTGGCGTGTCTCTGACTGTGTCCCTAACTCAGCATTGCAGTAGCAATGACATGCCCAAGGACATAGGCGTGTCACTGCTCATGCCATTAAAGTTTGAAATAGCACCGTTGACATGCCCACAGACACGCACGTGTCAATGGGTGTGTCAGACGAAAATTTTTAGGCTATAAAATCTGAGCTAAAGTGCATATTAGGGATCCAGTTTAATTATTAGAGCCGATTTTCTGAGAAAAAGAGAGTTTTTGACAGCTGAGAGTGAACGTGAAGATTCAATTCATGCGAGATTTAAATCAAGATTCAAGGATTGAAGTGAAGAAACACAAATCATTCATTATGGATTGTTTGAATTCTTTGGCTTATTTCTTTTGTTTTGATTTTCTGGTTATGAACATAAGCTAAAGTGTTTCTATCTAGATATTGATGAACTCTAGCTTTATTGTATGGATTGAATAATTCTTATTAATTTAAATCATCTGATTGGGTTATTTTATCCTTTTGATTCTTAATTTCTTATTTCCAATTGATAATAGCATGCTTATTGATTGCTTACAATTTTCATATTATTGACTTGAGAAAGCTTGATATGAACAAAATTTTTATTAGGTTTGAGGGTTGATTGGAGTGATAGAGATAGACTTACAAGACCCTTTGGTTCAAATTTTCTTATTCTTATTGCAAGATCTATTTAATTATGTTTGAGAAGATATTCCTAGCATTCTACTCAGTGATTAAGGATTAATTCACTGGAGAGAGACTTTGATCTAATTTAGAGGAATGACAATTCAGCTCTATTATTTGATTTAATTTAATTGATATTCATAAATATTTTTATGGCTAGGGAGATTCAATATTTGGATAGTATTTGCATCATCAACTCTTTTTGCATAATATTTAATTTTTCTTTACTTTAATTTATTAAGTAATTCATCTTTTATTTTAATCATCACAAAAATTATTGATTTGCAAAACAACAGTTGAAATTTGCACTAGTACTTGAACTTGTTTCCAGTGGAACGATATCTTACTCGCTACTTTATTACTTGTACGACCCGTGCACTTGTAATAACACTGCGATAGCATAGATTTTTCATCGGTGGCTATAAAACAAATTTTATTAGTTTATGAAGGAGCATCTAAGTAGGCTATTAATTACCAGAAATCTGGTATATTTTTTAGCCCTAATATTTTGGAGCAAAATAAGTTGAGAGTGATGGATGTGTTGAGTGTTCACACTCCAATGGATCATGGATGATATGTAGGACTTCCATCTTTAATTAGTAAGAATAAAAGGCAAGTTTTTGCCTATTTCAAAGAAAGATTATATAAGCACATATCGTGTTGGTATAATAAGTTATTATCTTTTGCAGGCAGAGAAATCCTAATGAAGACATTAGCTAAAGCTCTACTCACTTACTGTATGAGTGTTTTCTTGATACCCCATTCTACTTGTGATGAGCTATAAAAAATCATGAATTTCTTTTGGTTGGGCAAAAAATAAAATAATAAATGAGGGATTCACTGAATGTCATTGGATCGCCTATGTGTTGCAAAGAAATTTGGTGGATCAGGTTTCTGCAACCTTCATGGATTTAATCGGGCAATGTTGGCTAAACAAGGGTGAAGACTTGTGTCAAACCCAGACTCTTTTTTGGCTAAAATTTTTAAAGCTAAATACTATTTGAATGAAGACTTCATGGATGTTTCTTTGGGTCATAACTCTAGTTTTTTATGGAGGAATATTGTTGAAGCTAAAAAAATTGCTTAAGTTGGGTCTACATTGGAAGGTGGGAACTGGATTTCTTTTCAATGTTTGGAAGGATGCCTAGCTGCCTAGAGATGATAATTTTTTTGTTCATTCTCCTGATACCAACCAATGGCTAGATTTGAAGGTTAGTGATTTGATGATTGATGGCCAATGTAGTTGGGATTTTAATAGAATTAATGAGCTGCTTGTGGTTGAAGATGCAATAACAGTTCAGTCGATTCCTCTGGCTAATAATGGTAGGGATGATTCTAGAATTTGGCATTTCAACAAAAATGGTGTTTACTCAGTTAAGGTATTTGTTTGCCATGAATCATCTCTTTAACATTCACTCTTTCGATGTTCCAGGAGCCTAGTCTAAACTTTGAGGGTTATCTTTTCCTCCTAAGATCAAGTTATTTGTTTGGAGAGCTCTGAGGAATGTACTTCCTATGAAAATAATGTTAGAATTAATTTTATATTGATTAAAATTAATCCTAAATATGGGCTAAATATATTTAATATTTAAATGTGTATTGCAGTCAAATTAAGATAGTCAAATTAAAGTTGTAATCAAATTAGGATTGTTGACTATTGAGGTGTCCTATTCGTAATAGGATTATAAGTGTAAAGACCGATAAGAATTTCTGTTTTGTTGAAGGACCAAAATAGAAATTAATCATCATTTATTCAGTTATAAATAAGGGGTCGTGGTCTCCGGGGGAACATAACAATTTTGAGAGAACATTACGTTCCTTCAGTAGTGCTTCCGCTAAACTTAAAGTGTGTATCCCCTGGAAGGCGACAAACTCCAAAATCGTCTTCAGCTTCAACATACGATGATGTCAGGTATGCAATTTAGCCCTTTGCAATTTAATTTGAATAATCTAGTGATCTATGCATGATTTAGGTTTTAAGGGAAATCAGGTTTTCTCCCCATTTCAATTGGTATCAGAGCCCTATGCTAGGTTGCTAGATTTTTCGATTAAATTGCGGTATTGATTATTGTTTTGATTCTAGAAAATTAATTCGGTGATTGTAATTTTCTAGAATTAATTTGGAATCGAATTTGGTAATCTGAAATCAATTTTGATTTGATTTGTTTTTGGATTAAATTACTGAGATTATTTAATTAATTCTGGAAAAATCAAATTTCTGGACTTGAATTTTGGTTTGTAATTTTTCTGGAATTAATTAATTTTTGGTTAATTAATTATGTAAATCAATTAATTAAAGATTAAAAAAAAAGAAACTGTTTTCGTAAATTTGAGATTTTCGTAAATATATTCTAATATAGCCCAAAACAATACACAGTTTCGAAAA
This sequence comes from Garcia nutans, assembly GCA_947685225.1. Taxonomy (NCBI): domain Eukaryota; kingdom Viridiplantae; phylum Streptophyta; class Magnoliopsida; order Malpighiales; family Euphorbiaceae; genus Garcia; species Garcia nutans. The sequence goes on from CANTUV010000011.1 coordinate 52,897,545, forward strand.
TTTCCAAAAAGAAACTGTATATTGTAAAATTGCAACTTTTGAAAATCGAATTTCCAAAAAGAAACAGTTTCGAAAATCGAATTTCCAAAAAGAAACTGTATATTGTTTCGTAAATTAAATTCTGGTTTTATCCAGATTTTTTTTTGGATTAATTTTAGCCCAATTTTATAATTTAGCCACTAAATTAAGTTTATTGGGGACTAAATTATTTTTTCGGGGGCAAACTTATTCAGTGTTTAAAAATTAAATTTTTTAAAATTGCAACTTTTGGTTTTTTAATTGTAATTTAAAAAAAAATATTAAATTGAGTTTGAATTTTGGAATTTTAGTTCTGATTGTGTCTAATATTTTCAGATAAATTGGTTGAAGCAATATTTCGCCAAAGTGACCTCCATTGTGTAGATTACTTTATTTGGGGTATTAGATAGGTGTGTTAAAATTCATTGCGGGTAGTATATCGGCCCAAAGGAAGGTTGCTATCTGGCTAAATTGAGAATACATTGCGGTAATAAATATGTAATAATTATTATGTGTTCATCCATGTGGATAATAAATCGGCCCAAATGAAGGTTTATTATTTGACAGGACTGAATTGTCAATATTTGATTACTGCGTTGAGATACCAATTACAGTTAATATTTTATGTCCAAAGATGAGAATATTAATGTTGTGTCCGGTATCTTGTTTCCAATATTTGAACTCTACTTCTGTGATTTGTTTCAATTTTTTGTGGATTGTGAGCATATGTCATTTATTTATTATTTATTTTCTCTGAATTCAGCTAGCATGCCGTATAATTCTAACACTGTCCCTATGCTTGAGGGGTCAAACTTTGGTTTATGGAAATCAAGCATCATGATTTATCTGGGTTGTATGGACTTAGACCTTGCATTCAGGATGGACAAACCTGCTCCTCTTACTGAAGAGAGCACAGATGCTCAGAGGGTTCAGTATGAGAAGTGAGAGCGTTCTAACCGCTTAGGTCTTATGATCATGCAGCAGGGAATCCCAAAACATGTTCGAGGAGCCATTTCTGCTGAAAAAAGTAATGGTAAAAACTATCTTGCTGAGCTGGAGAAGGTCTATGTCAAAAATGACAAGGCCAAAGTGGGGACGCTTTTAGCAAAACTCACCTCCATAAGGTATACTGGCAATGGTAGTGTTCGGGAGCATATACTGAGCATGTCCCAAATAGCCAAGAGGCTAAAAGTCCTGGATTTGATTTTACCAGATGACCTGTTAGTCCATCTAGCTTTGAATTCTCTTCCACCACAGTATGGGCAGATCAGGACTTCATATAACTGCCAGTCGAGCAAATGGACTCTTAACGAGCTCATTGCTCATTGTGTGGATGAGGATGAAAAGTTGTTGGCTACTAAGAGGGAGAGTGCTCATCTGGTCTCTTCAGCAGATAAGGGCAAGAACAATAAAAGAAAGAAGACTGCTGATAAAGGTCCGGTGCAAAAGAAGCCTAAGGAATTAAAATGCTTTTTCTGCAGCAAGTCTAGACACTTAAAGAAGGACTATCCTAAATACGCCACATGGCGTGTCAAGAAGGGGTTGCCTGAGCTACCGAAAGCCAACTGACGGTGAAAGATACGTCTATGTGGGAAATGGCGATCCGGTGGAAGTAGAGGCAATTGGGCATATTAGATTGTGTTTAAGAACTGGTTATTTTTTGGATCTTGTAGATACTTTTGTTATTCCGACGTTTAGACGGAATTTAATTTCTGTTTCTTATTTGGACAAATCTGGTTTTACTTGTTCATTTGGAGACAGTTTATTTACTTTATCTATGGATTCAAAATTTTTTTGTACTGGCTTCTTGAATGCATGTGATAATCTATATATATTTGATATTAATGATTCTTATAATGAAACCCTGCAGGTAAGTACTATAGGTACCAAAAGGAAGCGAAATATAGATAATTCAGCTGAACTTTGGCACAGACGTTTGGGTCACATATCCAAATCTAGAATAGAACGTCTTGTGTCAGATGGTATCCTAAACACACTTGATTACACAGATTTAGACTCCTGTGTTGAGTGTATTAAAGGCAAACAGACTAAACAAAAGAGACTAGGTGCCAACAGATCATCAAACGTCTTAGAATTGATACATACGGACATCTGTGGTCCATTCCCTACAGCAACAAGGAATGGTCAAAGATACTTTATATCATTCATAGACGATTACTCACGTTATGGGTACCTATATCTCATTCATGAGAAATCTGAGTCTCTGGACGTTTTCAAATCTTATAAGGCCGAAGTTGAAAATCAACTCGGAAAGAAGATTAAATCTGTTAGATCTGACCGTGGAGGTGAGTACTATGGCAGATATGACGGTTCAGGTGAACAACATCCAGGGCCATTTGTTATTTTCCTGCAGGACTGTGGTATAGTCCCTCAGTACACCATGCCTGGTACACCCAGCATGAATGGTGTATCTGAAAGACGTAACAGGACTCTTATGGATATGGTTAGAAGTATGATTAGTCATTCTTCTTTACCCGAGTCTCTGTGGGGAGAAGCATTAAAGACATCAGTCTATCTTCTTAACAGAGTACCAACTAAAGCAGCTGTAAAGACAACTTAAAAGCTTTGGACTGGACGCAAGCCCAGTCTAAAGCACCTTCATGTTTGGAGATGTCCTGCTGAGGCTAGGCCTTATAGGCCTAATGAGACAAAATTGGACTCCAAAACTGTTAGTAGCTACTTTTTTTGTTATTCTGAGCGATCTCGGGGTTTTAAGTTTTATAATCCTACTTCCAGATCTATTTTTGAGACGGGAATTGCAACATTCTTTGAGGATGTTGAGTTTGGGGGGGAGAAATAAGGTTAGAAACATTGTCTTTGAGGAGGGATCGAGTCAGGAACACTCAGTGTCGATTCCTATCTTTGCTCCTGGGACTGTTCAGGTTCCTAGAATTGTTAATATCTCAGAAGCAATTCCGGATCCAATACAAGACAATGTTGATCAACTTCCCCATCAGGATGAAGAAGTTGTTCTTCCTCAAGTACAAGCTCAACAACCTCAAGAATTTGAGCCAGAACTTGTGCCTTTAAGAAGGTCCACTAGAGAGAGAAGAAATGCTATTCCAGATGATTATGTAGTATATCTTCAGGAACATGAGGACACTATAGACATGGTGGAAGATGATCCAATCAGCTTTCATCATGTCATGCAAGATTCCAACTCTCATAAGTGGATTGAGGCAATGAGTGAAGAATATAAATCTATGCAAGACAATCAAGTTTGGGATCTTGTTCCATTACCTAAAGGAAAGAAACCCATTGGTTGCAAATGGATATTTAAAACCAAGAGGGATTCTAAAGGTAATGTGAAAAGATATATGGCACGTCTTGTAGCTAAAGGCTTCACTCAGAAAGAGGGGATTGACTATAAAGAGACCTTCTTTCCGGTTTCATCGAATGACTCTTTTAGGACAATCATGGCTCTAGTTGCACATTTTGATCTTGAGTTACATCAAATGGATGTGAAGACTGCGTTTCTCAATGGAGACATTGATGAAACCATCTATATGGTGCAGCTAGAAAAATTTGTGTCTGGAGACCCAAAGCGACTGGTATGCAGATTAAAGAAATCCATTTATGGACTCAAGCAAGCTTCTCGTCAGTGGTACTTCAAGTTCTATGAAGTAGTTGTCTCTTTTAGTTTTGAGACAAATGCTGTGGAAGATTGTGTGTATCACAAGTTCAGTGGGAGTAGGTTTATCTTTTTGGTCTTATATGTGGATGACATATTGCTTGCTACTAACTGTAAGGACTTGATGCACGAGACCAAAGTCTTTCTCTCAAAACACTTTGAGATGAAAGATTTAGGTGAAGCTTCTTTTGTATTAGGGATTCAAATACATCGAGACCGTACTCGAGGTATTCTTGGATTATCACAAAAGGGCTATATTGAGAAAGTGCTCAATAGATTTAGTATGCACAACAGTAGACCAATTGATACCCCAGTTGCTAAAGGAGATAAATTCAGTCTTGATCAGTGTCCAAAGGGTGAACTTGAGATTCAGGAGATGCAGAAGATTCCTTATGCATCTGCAGTTGGGAGTCTGATGTATACTCAAGTTTACACTCGTCCAGATATTTCATTCATAGTTGGCATGTTAGGGCGATATCTCAGCAATCCAGGAATGGATCATTGTAAAGCAACCAAAAGAGTCTTGAGATATCTTCAGAGAACTAAGGGACATATGCTCACATACAGGTGATCAGATCAGCTTGAGATCATTGGGTATACTGATTCTGATTTCGCGGGATGCCAAGACAGTCGAAAATCCACTTCAGGCTACATATATCTCTTGGCTGGTGGTGCTATTTCTTGAAAGAGTATGAAACAAACTCTAGTAGCTACCTCCACCATGGAAGCAGAATTTGTAGCAACCTATGAGGCATCCAATCAGGCAATCTGGCTGAGAAACTTTGTCACAGGGCTGCGCATTGTGAATGGCATTGAAAGGCCATTAAAGTTATACTGTGATAATAACTCAGCAGTTTTATTCTCCAATAACAACAGAAGCTCTTCTCGATCGAGACACATTGTGATAAAGTTTCTGGCTGTGAGGGAGAGAGTGCAGAGTGGACAGATATCCATAGAGCATATTGGAACGAACTTCATGATTGCGGATCCGCTCACTAAGGCTGTGATACCGAAAGTTTTTCATGAGCACACTACTCATATGGGTGTCACATTATTTGAGACTGATTAGTTTAAGTGGGAGTTTGTTCATTATGGTTACATTATATTTGTGTATGCTCTGTTTTGTAATAGATATATTTTGTTATGTACATTCAGTTTCTGCAGAAAATAAAGTATTTATTTTGTTACACTCTGTATTATTATTGATTGATCTCACTAAAGTGTGACCAGTTGGAAACAGGCATGATTAGATCACATTACATGTAGTTTCCATGCTACACTCCTATTATTGATCTATGTCATTTGAGAGTATTGGTAATGTGATTGATGGTGGTTTGAGTCACGATGAATGTGGCGACTGGCCCTTCAGTCCTTTATCGATATAATCAATGGACGAGATTGTTTGAGGCACCTTCAGTATGACTGCTTTTATGAGCTCATTAAGGTATATACATTTACATTTAATATATGTTAGCCCAAGTGGGAGATTGTTAGAATTAATTTTATATTGATTAAAATTAATCCTAAATGTGGGCTAAATATATTTAATATTTAAATGTGTATTGTAGTCAAACTAAGATAGTCAAATTAAAGTTGTGATCAAATTAGGATTGTTGACTATTGAAGTGTCCTATTCGTAATAGGATTATAAGTGTAGAGACCGATAAGAATTTCTGTTTTGTTGAAGGACCAAAATAGAAATTAATCATCATTTATTCAGTTATAAATAAGGGGTCGTGGTCTCCGGGGAAACATAATAATTTTAAGAGAACATTACGTTCTTTCAATAGTGCTTCCGCTAAACTTAAAGTGTGTATCCCCTGGAAGACGACAAACTCCAAAATCGTCTTCAGCTTCAACATACGATGATGTCAGGTATGCAATTTAGCCCTTTGCAATTTAATTTGAATAATCTAGTGATCTATGCATGATTTAGGTTTTAGGGGAAATCAGATTTTCTCCCCTTTTCAAATAAAGCTTTGGAAGAAGGGTGTTGAAGTGTCAGCTGCTTGTGTTTGTGGACAAGAAGAGGATGTTAGCCATGTTTTATTGAACTGCTACAAAGCCAAAGAATGCTGGGTCTCACTATTTTTTAGTGATAATTACTCTTTTGTGGTTTCATTATTTTAAGATTTACTGGTGGAGAATGATTCATCAAAGCTGCTTGATGCTTGTGCTTTGGTTTGGAGTCTTTGGTACTCTTGTAACCAACTGGTCTGGCAAGGAAAACACCTATCAGTTAATCGGATTCTACACATGGCTAGTCGAATGCGGTTTAACTGGGATTTATCGAAGAAAGTCGATTTGTCTTTGATGCTTCAAGTTTCTTCTTTTCCAGCTTCTTCAACCTGGACAAAGCCAGCAGATGAAAGGTTAAAATGAAACATAGATGCTGCGATATTCGATCGGGAAAATTTTACTGGTTTTGGTGCAGTAGTTCGTGACCAATATGGGAGCTTTGTTCTTTGTTTTTCAGGTCACTATGCTAGTGTTTTTCCTTCTGCCATAGCAGAAGCTTTAGCTCTTAAGGAAGTGTTGTCATGGATTAAAGATGAAGGCTTTGTGAACATTAATTGTGAAATGGATTATCAGGAACTCTACCAAGCTCTTCAAAGAAATACCATTAATATCTCTAAATTGGGTGGTATAGTTGATGATTGTTTGGAATCTAGCTATAATATTCAAGGAATTGCTTTTAATTGGGTTCATCGATCTGCTAATTTTGCTGCTTATTCATTAGCTAGGGTGGTGAAATTTTATGCAAATCACTTTGTTTGGATTTCTTTTCCTAATATTTTTCTTATATTCTTAGCGCTGATTTACTCAATACAAGAGAACAAGAATCTTAGTTTGGGTGCAAGGGGCTAATCTATTGACATGGGTTTAGTTTGATTCTTGCTCTTTCCTCTTTTGTTATTGTTCGCTTTAATAGAGTTTTTTATTCTGCTCAAAAAAAAAAAGCTTGTAAGCTAAACAAGTAGTTCTCTCAATTTAAATCTTAAAGGAAAAGTTGGCATAGACGATAAGGAAAGACGGAAAGTTACTCTTACCCGGAATACAATGCTCTCATTATCATAATCCCTTTCATGAAAATGAGATTTAACCAACTCTTCATATATATACAGATGCAGATTTGTTGCAGTTCTAATGACACAAAACTATATAAAAGATATGATAAGATTGTACATCAGAAAAATTCAATAGTATCAGCTTCAACTATCATTCTCATTTTGCTGATTATATAGACATTTTATATAAAGGATTAGACTGCTTTCTTGTCAAATTTAATATGAATTTTCCTTTCCTTATCAGTAGCAATTTAATTTTTCAACAGAAGGGAACTCATAGTACAGGTCATACTTGAAAAATAATAAGATATTTTAACAATATGGACTTGGCTTGGCCTTAGAGAGTATTTCATGAAACTTTGCTTTCAAATGCTACCATAAACTTCTTCCATCTTTAAAATTATCACAGTTGGGTGAAAAAGAAATGAATGACTAACATTATATGCTGGCAATTTTCTTGACACACAATTACCACCACAAGTCAAAGACTAAAAATGTTGGGAACTAAAAAAATCTACAGGTGGGAATTCTGCCCCACATATTGACAGCTTACAGACCGTAATTCAGAACAAAAACATCAGCCCTCATTTTTCATTGGATGTTCCCACAAGATTTGAACAATCCATCTGTTTGTAGGATTGTAAAATAAAGAAGGTTATATCAAGTGCATATGGCGGTTGTCGTTCTCATTCATCTGGAATAAAAGTCACAAGAAGGAAAATGCTCAGTAAAATGGATGAAACTACAAAGGAAGGACGGAAATATTGTGAGCTTAAATTAGTCTCACCATACAGAAGAATTACGCCCCAAGTGGAGAAATTGTCTCCAGCCCTGTGATTGAAGGTCAAGATAATTACAGGCTGCGCCATCCTTCAGACTCGTGAAAAAAACTGCACAACCAGGTCTGACTGGTTCATACCCATGTTTTGTGTACTATCTGGGTGAAGTGGAAGGTATAACCCCAATTTCTAAGGATGTGTGGCCTGGACCTGGACTTCCTTGCATAAGGGCTGCTCTTTCTGGGTTCATTAGTAGAAGCTGATGCATGTCTTTGGGAAGGACATTGAACACCACCTGAATATCTTTCTTCAGTTTCTGGCAAGCTGCTGCAGAGTCTGCATTAGCCCTTCCTGATTGCTGGAGCTGAAGACTCCATTGATAAAATATTAAAATTTCGCTATATCAATTAACATGAACGTAGAAAAAAAGTTTCACTATTATCCATTTACATGAACATAGAAATGCATTTGGATGTTTGCACGTGTGTGATCCATTCACTTGGATCCTTTTCGTGTATGCTATTATTTTAAACTGCAATCCTATTTTGTGGAATTGGGATCACCATGAATGTGACATACAATTACACCCATCAAAGTCCATTTTTTGGAATACAAATGCATAAAAGCATAGATTTGCAAAATTTTATTACTGAAGTAAATGCAACTAATATTTTCTGCATGCAATAATGTAACATTTATGACTCAGGCCCATCATAAACAAAGTATAATAACATTCAACATCTATTTCTGACCATGACGTATCACCAAAAAAAGGAGCATCATGTTTCTAAAAGTAGTTTGCTAAAACATATTTAACTTACATTCTTCAAAAGAATAAAAAGAAACAGGAAGACATGGAGGGAAGTAGTGAGAAATGAGTTAGGGATCTTCACGAAGATCCACAAACAAGGTGGATGAAGGAAAAATATCCATATAGCTGATTCCAACCAATTTGGGTTTAGAGCTTATTTGAGTTGAATAGAGTTCTTGTGAGCTGGAGTTTAATATTTAGCAAGCACAGTCCAGTTGGACCTTTCAAATTATAATAGTTCTGTAAGAGGTTTGACAATTTTAGCATGAAATGTAGGAGATGACAAAAATTGAGCAAAAACACCATGAGTTTATTAACATTTGAAAGCTTTAAGGCCTTCAAGCTATTGAAGTAAATGGCCATTACCATTGCATAATGGTTGTTACTTGTTACCTAAGCCTTTTCTTTGTAAGAGGAGATAAAAGGCAATAAGATTCTAATATCTTTCATATAGTGTCCATTAAGCCAATAGGCCTCTAAATTATGGTGACTAAGACCAATGGGTGAATGCATGTCTGAGAATCAACAGCACCTGCATTTTCAAAATACATTTTCTGGTTGATAAGCCAAATGATAATAGAAACTTGAAAGGGAACTAGAAATAAAATTTTGATAGCATGAATCATAAAAATGGCTATAGCAGTAGTCAAACCAAACAAAGGAGAAACATGAAGAGGAAAGAAATAAGAAAAAAGAGACCGCCATTTTAATCCAAAAATTGAACTACTCTGGAACTTATAGAAAGCCAGATCAGCTTTTACATCATTCGCATTCTTTTGCAGCTAAAGCTCTGAACTGAGAAACCTATCTATTCTAACAGATAATTTCTGCTGGCAGCAACAAGCATGTGCATATACCATTAACTTAAAATCCATGTTTGCCTACACTTGCTTTCGCAGCCACATTGATGGTGCAGGATCCATTTAGAGCACATTGGTCTTAATGTCATGCAAATACATGCTTACATATGCATGCATATATGCAAAAGAGTACACAGCGAATATGCATCTCTTGATGAAAAATTTAATATTGCATTAGGTTGTGTCTTAGTTCATCGATGTTTTAGTCACGACTCTAAAAATATTGGGGATTGAGTGTTGGATAATAAAGGGACAATATGCATCGAATATGAGTGTTGCTGAGATGATGATATTGAAATGGATGTTTGGACATACTAGAATAAATAAGATATGTAACGAAAGCATTAGGGATAAAGTGGAGTAACATCAATTGAGGACAAGATGAGAGAAGGGAGATTAAGATGGTCCAGGCACATAAGGTGGAGAGCTAGAACCTGGTTAGGAAGGTTGAGCACATCATTGTAGAGAGGAAGAAAGGAAAGGAAAGACCTGAACCAACTTGGAGGAGAGGAACTGAATATTATTAAAAGACATTACAACTATCAAAAGACATCGATCAATAGTTGAAATAAAGAATCCATATAGGCATTCTCAATTAATTTTGTGACTAAAGCCAAGTTGATCTGAATTCCCATGGGATTGGAGGTCCAAGGGTCCAACCTGTCTTGCTAACTAGAGTCTGTTAGGTTAATCAGGGTTCTAAATTGTTTTGAATTGGAGGGTTCACATCATTTTCAGCTTTAGACATAAGCCAAAGAACAAACTATGCAAGGCGCTCATGTCCTAAGGTCCTAAGCCATGTTACTATTTTCTACTGATGTTCATTTTTCTGAGCCTAATCTCTTGAATCTATAGCAAGAAATATTCTAGAGCTAGCAAGCGCTATTTCTTGTAGCTTGTGACACATGTAAGCCCTGTTACTTTCTTGCTTTAAATTTTTGTTTCTCTATGGAAAGTTCATTCATTAATTCTGCACAAGAATATACACCATACAGTCTCCAATAAAATTTATTACTTGACAAATTTTACAAAATTAAAATAATTTAGGTACAATACTTTTCATCAAACAACTGCTTTCTTCAAACTTTTAGGATTTTCTGCAGTCCAAGACCCTAAATTCTCAAAAATATTCACAGATGACCATATAGTAGCATTCCTCATTTCATCATGCCTGTTTCTGCAATAAGAACAGCAAGCACCAAAGAGGTTTCACCCTATTATAAATTAGGATCAAATACTTGCCCCATTTTCCTCAGTAGTTACCAAGAAAGCATAATTAATCAAGTATGAATACAGTATGCTGCATCATATGATAAACATTTCAATGCTAGAGCCCCTTTCTCAGCAGCACGAATACTTACTAATCAAGATAACTGCTTGATGTGATCTATCTCTTCTACTGATAATGCCATCAATTGACAAAAATTCTTTTCCGGAAAGCCAGATTTCTATGTCATTGGTCACCCTATTTTGCTCCCTGTTGTTAAGGCATAGGGCTTTAGACCTTTTGTCCTATTGCCTCCAGAAATGGGTTGGTTGGAAACAGTGAATTCAGCATTTAAAGGCGGAAAAAGATAAAAACAGAATGTACAAGAAGAGGCTTGGAAATCAGGCAAGTTTGCAGAGTTAATCCTGAAAAGTTCATGGATAATACTTCGACATAAGCTTTTCCTATGAAGATCCAGCAGAACTTACAGCATGCAGACCTGATCAGTCCAGCAAGATTCGTAACATGGCAGTATCTCTAAGGCTGTCAAGATTCAAGTGGAATCACTATGAGATTCCACCAAAATTTGGTGAGAAAGAGAGAGATTATTTGCAATCACAATGATTAGTTTTGAACTGTGGCTCCAAAAAAAAATGTTTAAATAAATTGAGTACTATTTCTGACAATTATCTCTATTCAAATGATTTCTTAGGATCCAATTGATGTTGAATTAATTATAATGTCATCAAGGAATTAAAAAATGAAACCGAGTACTCATGAAGGTACAGCATTGGAGTCTGGCCTCTTTACTGGCAGGATTATTCAGGGAGGCTATGAATGGTTTCAGAAGTATTAAATTATTAAATGATAAATTCAATAGTTCAATTCTTTAGTTTGAATATTCACTATGACAGAATCAATTTACAAATTCAAACTTAATGTTGACCGAATCAAAAGACATCCAAACTCAAGTAGGCATAATCAATATATAAGAACAAATGCCACGAAAGCACAAATCTGTAAAGCAGAAACTTGAAACCCTCAAAATATCAAGAAGCAATACATTTAAAAAGGCCATGCAAGTTCCATCATTTGCAAGAAATGAACAAACAAGCACTCTGAACTGGGAAAATTGAAAAATATCAAGACTTTTCTGTGAAAAGAGACAATCAAGTTACTTCATCCTGCATTTTTCCATATTGCCTACTAATCTCAACAGTAAACGAAAAGCTATTTTATTATATGAAATGAACTGCTAACCCAAATAATTTGGAACAACCACAGAAAGATGCTTGCAATATATCATATTATCAATCATTTAACATGTAGAACTACATCCACCACAGTACAAATTTGTGAAAAACCTATAAAATTGTTCTCCAGCCTGTTGTGGAACATATCATTAGAGTTAACTCATTTTTGCAACTCCGTAGACTTTCAGCAATGGTCAAGATAATATTGGAACATGATTTAGATCATCTTTTGACCTCTCCAACAAATAGAAAATAGCTGGGTTAACATGATTCAGAAAATTATAAAATATACCATCTCAGAGACAAAGGTCTCTCAGAGCTAGGAAGTTTTCAGAATATAATTGCCTCTATTGAGATAATTTTAAGCATGCATGAGTTATTAAATAAAATGCGTGGGATAAAAAACAAGACAGAATTTACTTACCAAAATAATATATTACATTGGAATTCAAAGTTAAAATATTTTTTTTTTAAAAAGAAAAATTATTTACCTGAATTTCTCCATTCAGATGCCTCTCAATAGCATTGAAGGAATCAACAACCTCCAATTCGGACATTGAAGATAAGAAAAGTTGTATGTCTGTCTTCATTCTTGCTTGCCTCCATAATCTATATTGTTCTTGTTCAGCAACAGCACGCCTTCTTCGAAACCATGGCAAAAAGTTTGGTCCTTTTAAAAACCTCCTAAACAGTGATAAAAAGAAACTTACAGGCAATCAGATTGAAGGGACCAGAATAATTTGAATTGAATTTGACAAAAGCAAAAAAAAAAAAAAAAGAACAGAAAGAAGAAAGAAAATGGATGAATAAGCAAATATTAGTAGTCAGAATCCTTTACCGGTATAAGTCAAGCCAATTAGATCTCATCCGCTTTGATAAGAACTTCCCTACGCCTCTTGCTGATAAGCTTGCCAAGAATTCATCATTGTCAAATGGATGGAGAGGAGGAGGATCAACAAATGGAGAAGATCCTTCAGAAGGTGTGTTTGCTCTAAAATATGGGCCAAATGGAGCTAAAAAGTTGGTGGTGAGCTCCAAGAAATGTCGTCGCAATATCTCATTGTTGACAACTGACATCGACTCCTCAACCCTTGGTGACATGCCAGCATCAATAAGTCTATTCAAAATAGAAGTGTCCGGCTTAGTTGTTGCAGCATAAGTGCTCCAAATGGCTTCCTTATGTTCTGTCATAAGGCAAAGAGGACCATCTCTCCTTAATTTAACAGCATTGAGCAAGCTTGAAGGAGAAAACTTCTTCAAGGAAAGCCGCTGAAGGCCTGATCCTTCTGGTCTTCCAGGAATTCTGCCAGTAGACCCAATTGAAAAGGGAAGCCTGTTTGAATTTGGAGCCGGGTTTCCAACTGAAACAATATGGGGAATATTACGAAGTGCTTTGAGGAAAAACAAGTTTGTCACTCCCAAAATCATTGGAGGGAATGTGTCTCCTTCCTGAAGTGAATTCAAATAAGCAAATTCTGGGTCATGGATGGTAAAATATGGCCTAAAATCAACACTACATAATAGTGGTGCCACCAAGCTGACAAGACTTACAACAGCCTCACTACACTGGGGAGGTGTAGGTCCTATGATAAGAATGGGTTCACCAATAAGTAACAATTCCCATAACACCCAAAGTTGCAATAAAATCCCTCGAAATGTACCAAAAATATCTGAATCATGAAAAAGTCCTTGAGGCACTGATTGATTTGTTGGAAGAAAAGGAGCTATTGAGGAAGCAGACTCTTCAAACATCCCATTTTCCAAGGGTAAGCTATGTGCAGGTGGTAAGTTAACTTTAAGTATGGCATTCCCAATAGGAAGTTCCATAAGCTTACCAGATATAGGAGCAGGCCACATTGAAACATAAGCAGCAATATGCTCAAGAGCTTTCTTACCTATGTCAAAGTATAAAGGACCCATAATTTGCAACAAAGGTCTAAATACACCAGAAAATGGATAATGAGATAATATCACCACTGATTTTTGTTCCCCACCCCGTTTTAGCCGCTCATCATGTCTCTGTCTGTTAAATACATAACCATACAAGTATTTCAAACCCTTACCATTTTTCCTAATCCTTGTTCTTTGAGTTACCTTCTCCCCTGTGGACATTGTAGACACTTCTCTATCATTAATTTCTATTATCTCAGATGCAGTCACATTGCTTGGTTCAGAAACTTTCCGTCTTCGGATACGGAAAAAGAATATGCAATCATGAATGCTTGAACGGTTCTGGCTCTGTGAAACAGAATCTGGAAATGAACTAAAAGCAACATCAAGTTCCTCTTCATTTGTAAGAAGACCAGGCGGGTAACACTCTTCAATAAGCTGACCTTGTTCAAGGTCAAATCTTATAATGCAAAAACAAACCACCCATTGCTCTAAATATTCTGGATCAGCTTTTAAATTAAGCTCTTGTTTAACAGAAAAAGAAGGTGATCGGCTCATTTCTGAGTTATTCAATACCCTTCTTCATACATCAAAAAAGTCAATTCTTCTTACCTTTAACAATAATTTCCTGTATAGTGTTCATTGTTTTAACTTGCCTAAGTGGATTACTCCTTGCATATTCAGCAACTTTCCATGTCAATTTCTTCTGGGATTACTCCTAAACAAATGTAATGACGAAATCAAAGTCTACAAAATAAAGCCCACAAATATGCATCACAAAGAACCCCACCTTAAGAGTGTTTTCTACAGCTACTGAAATGACTTGTTTTGCTCACTAATATAAATGCATGGGAAGGCAAGCAATCAAAACTACAAAAAGCTTGAAGTTAATCCAAACTCATTTCTAAGCTGATGCTCACTAATAAATGCATGGGAAGGCAAGCAATCAAAACTACAAAAAGCTTAAATTTAATCCAAACTCATTTCTAAGCTCTCATTTCTAAGCTGATACTTTTAGCTCAGTCAAATTTATTTGAGAAACCAACATAACACATAATGGCCGAATCCCAATTTCCCCATTTTCTGGGCGACCAAGCAGAATAGTGCGCATAAGATGCAACAAAAACAGTATTCAAAACAGTGAGAATTGGAGAGAAGATCTAAAAATGGGTATATCAGAAACTTGCCTGAACTGAAGAACCCAGATTCAGTTATTACATGAATCAATCAGGATCAGCCAAAAATGGATACCCAATTAGCCAAAAACAAATGGGTCTCCACTAGAATAAAATAATTTAGAAGGAAATGGAGATCTTTGCGAGCTTACTCAGTAATTGCAGACAATTTATGTGTGATTATGGAGTGACTAAATCTGATGTAGATGGGTTAATGATTTTGCTTAGTTATGGGCTTTTGTTTTGAACAAAATATAATTTATGGGTTTTACAGGGAAATTACAAATCTGTAAGTACGAGCTAATTAAGGTCTCTTTCAATCTGACATGATATATTTCTGAATTGGAGCTCTTCCCATATCCAGTAATGGTTAGGAAAATGCTATTTTGCCTTTTTTTTTTTAGATTAATTTAACAAGAACAGCAACATAAAAAATTAATTAATATAGGTTGACGGCCTAGTCTAAATGATTAATGCGTTGTGATGTGATTAATTAGTTATGAGTATGATTTTTCATTTCGTCATTTTTACGGTGAGTGTTGATAATTCTTATGATGAGTGTTGACAGGGAGGACTGCCTCCTATTATATAGTCCATAAATTAAATTCCTCTAATGAATTAAAAAAAATTAATTAATATTACGAATATATCTAATTAGCCTAATTGTCAAAAAAAAATCCAAACTCTTGTCCATAAAATTTTTAAATTTATTAATTTTTTTTAATTTAGTTACAACTAGTCATGTACTGCATTACACAGTAGTAAAATGATAAAAATATAAATAAATATAATTAATAATAAATATAAAATAATTTATACAAATAATTTAAAAAAATTTAAATTATTAATAAATTTTATTATAAAGATAATAAAAATTTTGGCCTCGATTTTCATCATATGAGCTTCATTGAAATACTGTAATTGAGTATATAAAATCTTTTTATTCCATAACTCACTCACGAAAACAAAACTCATAGCACAAATTTTTATTATAAAAATAAAGCCATAAATTCTATAGAAAAAGAGAGAAAAATGAAAAAAAAAATTGTGCAAATCTTTTAAAGGAAAAAAAAATATGACTGGTAAAATTAAGAGTCGTATATTTATATTATTTAACTTTTAAGCTAATATTATTATTATTAAGTAAATTATTAAAATATAATTAATATGTTAGGAAGATTAAAAAGTTATATATTTTTATCATCTAATTTTTTAAATTTTTAAAAAAAATTATAAAAATAAGATTATTAAATAAATTATTAATAAATAATTAATTTATTAAGAAGATTAAGAGTCACATATATAAATTAATAATATCATTAAATTAAATTATTAATATATAATTAATTTATGAAGAAAATTTAAAAAATATTAAAGTGTTTAATTTTTCAATTTCCTATAAAATATAATAAAATAGGAATAGGAATTTTTGTACCAAAAAAAGAATAATAAGAAAAAAAAAGTGACATGATATTCTAGGAACTAAGTAAATTATTTAGCTTATATATATATATATATATATATATATATATATAACTAGTTACTTATCTATGCCATACACACTAATAAAAATAATAAAATATAAATAAACATAATTAATGATATATAAATATAAAATAAAATATTTATCTCAAATTTTATAATAATTTTATTGAAATAATATAAGTGAGTATATATAATTTTTATTTTATAATTAATATTTAAATAATTACAATTTTATAATTAATTTACGAGTGAGCAGGAGAATTTATAATTATAAATTTATATTAATATTATTCTTAATATAATATTATTACATTAATTATTAACGTATAATTAATTTGTTAAAAAATTAAAAATCATATTTTTATTATTTTAAATTTAAAATTTCTAAAAATATATAAATTAATTATTATTATTATAAATAAAATATTAATTAAATAAATTATTGAATTATAATTAATTTATTAAAAATATCAAAAGTATTATATTTTATTGTTTAATTTTTCAAATGTCTAAAATATATAAACTAATTATTATTATAAATAAATTATTTAATTTGTAACTAATGTATCATCAAAATTAGGAGTCATATATTTTTTTAACTTTTTAACTTTTTAAAAAATATATATAAATCAATCAATATTATTTAATTATATTAATGTGTAATAAATTTATAAAAAATTAAATGTCATAAATATAATTTATTCAATTAATATTATAAAATTATATTAATATGCAATTATTTAATTGAAAATTAAAAAATAAAAATGTAATTAATTATTAAATTTTAAATTTTATATAAATTATTAAAATTAATTAAAAAGGAAAAAGTGAAATAATACTATATTCAAGAAAAAAATATTCAAAATTAGAACTAAAAATATATTATTATTATTATTGATAATTGAAATAAAATAATATAGACATTTTCTTTTTTTATCTCATCTCTTTAGATATTTCTAATAAATAATAAATTAATTAAAAATAAATAATAAATTAATTTAAAAAAATTGATTGAAATATAGAGTATAATATTATGTCGTCGACAGTTATTTTAATATTATATATAGATAATATAATATGTTTACAAACATTATATAAGGAGATTAAGTTAAATATATTTTTAATAAAATAATTGATAATTATATGATAAATTTTGCATAAACTTTTCGAAAATTGTATTACCAAGAAAAGCTAAAATGATGTAGCTTCATTAAAAAGAATTTATTATCATTTGTTATAATTATTTTTATAAGAGTACATTATATTTATTTTTATTGTTATTGTTATTTTTTTTATATGCGCACACATATATAGATGAGTAAATTATGCATATATGGTTAGCATAATATATGAATAAAATTTTTTTATTTAATCAAATTTAATAACTTCAATTTTCAGTTTAATCTATCAAAAAAAAATTCAGTTTAAAATAAAATAAAAATTTCATCGATAGCAAATGATTATCCATTAAGCGAAAAAAATCTTATTTAAATTAAAAAAAAGGCTAAAAAATTATGCCTCTACTCTTGCAAGAACATATTAACAGGATCAAATAATTAGCTAATTCTCGTAATTAAGTATTGTTACTGGATGAATAAATTATCTTAGCAACTGGCTATAGCCATGAGTAAAAGCCCTCGGGAGGGAAAGAGACGATCTTTCATGAGAGAGGGACAAGTAAGCGACGGATTGGTAAAAAAGTGGTAGGCCTTCTAGCTAGCATGATTAATTTTTTAGTATTGATTATCTTCAAAAAAAAAATTAGTATTGATAATTTCTTTATCACAAAGTACCAATAAATCAAATTAATAAACTAAAAATTTTAAAAAATAAATTGGTAAATAAATAATTAAAAAACTGAAAAGATCTTTATACTATATATTTTATAATAAATCCATTATGATTCGATACAATGGATTAGACTGTAATATATATAATTACCTATTGTAATATATATAAAAACTCTAATGCAATAATATTGAAATTATGTTAAATTAATCTGTCATTTATTCATTATATATAAATCTTTCGTTTATTCTACCAAAAAGGAGGTTACTTGCAACACTTCAATAAAAGCATAAAAAATTATTATCGTCATAAAAAAAGTTAAAGAAAAATATAAATATTTCTATTCAATACAAACTAATTATTGAAAAGTTTTTTACTCTTAAAAGTCATGAAAAGTTTTTTTTTAACTAATATTTTTAAACTATGAAAAGTTTTTTACTCTTAAAAGTCTCATTCCATATTGATTATTTTTTTAACTAATCACATTTTTTGAATTGTAATTATTCATGTATTTGACTTTTGATGTTTGACATTATCAAGCCCTTCATATTAATTAGGTTAGTAACATTTATGTTAGTCCATTTTTTTAATCACATTTTTCACAATGTTTCCATTTAAGAATATTTTACAAAATAATATTCAACTATTTTTATGATAACAACATGTGACAACCTTTTTTGTTCCTTTTCCGCAGCTTTTTTATATATATGATAGATATGTTGTAAAAATAATTATTATATTTTTTTATTAACTTACAGTTTAATTTAAAATTATGATATATAATTATGTTTAATCAAATATTATACTATAATTAATATTATATCACTATATTTAATAATATATATTGATTATTTATTTTTATAGATTAATTTGCAAATTAATTTAATTTGAAATCAAATTATAAAAAATATAGTGAAAACTTTTTCTTAGTCTCTCTCTCTATATATAATATTTTATTTGGATGACTAGCAATATGTTTTAATAATATATAGTATGATATAGTATGATATTATAAATATTATTTATCATATTTAGAAAGATGATATGATATAATATTAATTAAATAAATTTTTTTTATTTGATTTGATGATATTTTGTAAAGTTTTAATAGATAATGGAAATGAAAAATATTTATCATAAATTTATATATGATATTTAAAAAACTTAGTGAAAATGTACTTAAAAGATTTAATTTTTAAACTATGAAAAATCATTAATTGGTAATTTAAAAATTCATAATTTTTAGATTATAAAATTGCCATAAAAAATCATAATATAAAGATGAAAGTCAAAACAAATAAAAAATTAAAAATCATATCATAATATATTATAAAATTATGATAAACCATAAAACAAACAAGAGTTAAAGGATAAAAGAAATACTTTTTCAATTTTTTAAATTGGAAAGCTAAAAATATTATTATTTAATAATATTTTTTATTTGTAATTTGATTTCTTTTATTTAGATAAAACTATAATTAAAATTATATATTTGAAAAAAAAATCATTAAATTAAAATTTAAAGAAGTAAAAAATATAAAGTTCTTAATTTTTTCAGATACTAGATCTCAATCTTACTATTTTTTTTTTATTTTTTTTATAATTGCTGAAAACTAGATTAATGATCATGTTGAAAACTTGGAATTCTAATTATAGCTTACTTGATGAAAATAACTAGCATGAACACCAAAAGAACATTTTTTAAACGTTAAGGTTTGAGCATTTCACTCCATTAATAATGTTTTCTTCTGATTCATGTGGATTTTTGAAAAAAAAAAATAAACTCAATCAAAATCTTTAAAAGTCTATATTTTCGTCTCACCAAATAGATTTATTGTTTATGTTAGGATGTTGATAGATTTGTATAAGTAAATTAAAAAAAGTCAAACAAAATTATAAAAGGTAATATTTTATTTCAAAAATTACCCTAATGAAAAAGAAATCTTTTAGGATAGATAACAACGGTTGTAAATGTAATATTAAAAATAAGGCCAACTCACTTGAATACTAATTTTTTAATAAATTTATTCACAATCATGTCTCAATTATTTTCAAATCATATGGTAATGCTTGAATTCATAATTATCATGTTTAATTTCAATATTCAAAAAAAAAGTTTAATTTCACTATATGGAAGGTATTATATACATACAGACACACACATATACGCCTGTTGATTCTGAGAGGGTTATGCATATCTCATGTTCTGCAGAGATGAAAATCCCAGAAAGCATAGCTGCAGCAATTTCTCAGGATATTTTCATCAGGGGATGCCAAATAAATCTCCATTGACAAACCACCTGATGTTGAAGTGTGCGTGCTATATCCAGACCTACCTTTCAGAACGGCAAAAATTGTCGACAATCCAAAGCACTTGACAATCCATCAGCGGGAAAAAATGGAAACAGAAATATAACCAGTTCTAAGCAAATAACCATTGATTTTCCCAGCTCATTTATAAAAAAAACAAAATACAAGTCTTGCTTAGTCGGTAATAATACCAAAACATTCACAATAATAGATCTTCAATGGTTACCAAAGTCACCTATACTGAATGTCAACTGTGTTCGCCATGAAAAAGAACCTCTGAAATTAGTTCCAAAAAAAAAAAAGAACTATGAAATTATGCATGTCAAATTTAACAATAATTTTTGTCCAAAAAAAAAATTCAACAATAATTTCTATACATTAGTATAATATACATCTTTTTATACTTCTACACCATCCCTGCTTTGCGACAAAAACATAGGACCTGATGTGCATCGCTCAAAAGTAAAAAGAGTTATTTACATTTTTCTTTTGTCAAAACATAAAGTGAGCTGTTGATATATAAGTACAGCAACTGCATTCCTCGTATCTTTCATAATGTTTTTTCCTGTTAATTTGAACACTACTTGCTGTCACAGAAGTTCTGGTCAACCACATAAAAAATAGAACTTCCTTGTTAAACTTATTTGCCTTCTCTGTGCACTCCATTTTGTTATATTTATAGCACAAAACAGCTAGACCAGTGTCAGAAACTAAACATCATACACAGGCAAGCGCTCCTCGATAGATACCCGGCAAATAGGACATTTTTTACACTTTTCGCAGCAGACACTGCAACATATTGAAGAATCAATAAGCATGACAAAGAAGAAAAGGGAGCAAAATGATGCACTGATGTTCTAAGTAAAGCATCAAATTGATGACAATACCTGCAAAGGATACGATGCCTGCAGGGAAGTAGAACCATGCTGATCTCTCCCTCAAAACAAACCCTACATAAGACTTTTTCCTGAACAGCAGATAGAAACGTGTTTAGAGATCAATGTTGCCATTATAGAGGAAAGTAGGATCACAATTGATGTCTTCACTGGTCATATCTTAAAGTCTTACAACAACGGAAACATCCATTCCAGAGTTAATAATGCATGAAACTTTATCGCAACTTTAAAAAAAAAGTTCCTTCAAACAATGTCCACTTGTACATTTTGACACTATCATCACCTCCAACATAATCAACCATAGTTCAAGTAATTATGCAAATATTACATCAAGATTATTGTCACGTCCATAAAATTGCTCTTTTCAGACATGAAGAATATATATCATGTCTGTGTATGCATGCTCATATATCCACGTACAAAGTAATTCTCATTTGTCCAAGAACGAAAGAAATATGCAATCCTTGAAGTCAGCTAAGGGAAACATATTATTTTAAATAGGATAAAGACCTAAAAAAGATCCCAAACTCAATAAATTTTTTAATTTTTTCCCTTTTTCGTTTTTAATGAAGAAATAGTAAAACTCAGCAAGTATGTTAGCCTTTGATCAAATTCTTATCAACTGAGATCAGAATTTGTTGAGCTAACACCTTAGGTCTACAAAGCTGACAATTTAATTTACTAAAACAAACAAAAACATCCAATTTGGCTTAAGAAAATGCCTGCCTGAGTTTTAGAGCCAATTCTATCAGCATGAGATGATCAAGAATGGTCACAATTGATATGGGGGCAAAATTATAATATAAACACAGGAACTTCCAGTGTTAAATCACCAGAATATGATCAGAGACTAACATTGCAAACAATTGCAAGTTACCTTCACATTAATATGGTATAGAAATTTTTTGATAGTTTACTCCTAAATAATAACATCTAGGTTAATGATTCCACCTCAACAAAACAAGCCAGTTCAAATCCTAAGAAAAGTAAAAGGCTATTGAGAAGAAATGATAAAACTGATCTATTTCATCAAGGATATGTCAAAATTCAGAATTGAGATTGGAATAAATTTATAACAACAACAAATCCTTAATCCCAAGTTAATTGGGGTCGTCTATATGAATTTTTTTTTTTCACTTAGTTCGATTTAGGGCAACATCTTTCGATAAATGTAAAGTAATAAGATCATTTTGGATCACTCTTGTCCAAGTTAGTTTAGGTCTACCCAACCTCTCCTAGCAATATCTATTTTGACTTGTTCAGTTTTTCTGATTGATACCTCACTAGATTTTCATTTTATATGACTAAACTATCTCAATCTATGCTCTCTTGTATTATATTCGATAGGCGATACTTCCACTTTTTCTCTAATGCACTCATTGCATATTCTATCCATCCTATTGTGTTTACGCATCCATCTTATCATTATCATTTGTGCAACATGCATCTTACTCGTGTATTGTCCTTTCATTGCCCAATACTCACTACCATACATCATTGCAGGTCATATATAGTACGGTAGAACTTTCTTTTCAATTTAACTGGCATCTTTCGGTCATATAAAACCCTTGTAGCACCCCTTCACTTCATCCAGCCAACTTTAATCTTATGATTTACATCTTTTTCACAACCCTCAACCTCTTGAATTATAGAGTCCAAGTACTTAAAATGAATATTATGGAGTACTGTCACTCCGTCTAAAACAACTTTGCCTTATCTATTCACGTTATTAAATTTATAATACATATACTCAGTCTTACTTCTACTTAGCTTAAAACCTTTAAATTTCAAAGTAATTATCCATAACTTCAACTTTAGCTTCCTCCTGCTTGAATCTCATACAAACATCATACACTAAGAGATATTATCCTGTGTATGTCTTGTTAAATCATCCATGACCAAGGCACCCAATAGAGACATGAAAATCTTTAGTATCCCCTCCAACAGTGCGGACACTAGTGATGACTCTATCATATATATCTTTCAAGACTTGGATATATCTTATAGATATCCTCCTATACTCCAAGACCCACTATAAGACTTCTTTAGGGACTCTATCATAAGCCTTCTCAAAGTCAATGAAAATCATATGCAAATCCTTCATGATCTTTTTGCATTTTTTTATCAAATCTCTAATAAGAAAAATAGCTTCCATAGTTGATCGACCAGACATAAGACTAAAATGATTTGGAGAGATATAATTGTCCAAGCGTAAACGGTGTTCCGCAACTCTCTCTCACAATTTTATGGTCTCTCATAAGCTTTATACATCTGTAATTTGAGCAATTTGAATATCTCCTTTATTCTTAAAAAATATGAATCAAACCGATTTCTCTCCATTCATCAAGTATTTTCTTTGTACTCAGTATCTTATTAAACAAAATCGTCAACCACACAACTCCTACATCTCCTAAATATTTCCACACCTCAATGGATATTTCATCCGATCTACAAACTTTACCAACTTTCATTCTCTTCAAAGCTTTCTTAACTTCAGAAACCTAATCTGTCTAGTGCTTCAAATTTTTTTAGGCAAGCTAAATCGTCCAAACCATCAATGTTTTCACTATGATTATTATTAAGAAGATCCTCAAAATAACTTCTTCATCTTTCACTTATATCATCTTCTTGAACCAAAGCTCTATTCTCTTCATCTTTGAGGTAACTAACTTGATTTAAATCTCGATATTTCCTATCCTTTATTTTAGTCAATTTATAGATAACCTTTTCTCCTTCCTTTATTCTAATTTATAGACCGGAATAAACTTAACATTAAGAAAATTAATAAATTCATGAAAACCCAAAAAGATAAGGCGAAAATAGTTGGCAATTTAAACTTGAATTCCCAAGTTCATTGGAATCAAACTAATTCACACGTAAGGATCATGTCATAGAAAACTAAGTACATTCAAAGCCAATGAAGAAGGTGCAAGTCAAACACAGATAACAGCAATTTAACAGTGAGACACATCTTATAATCATAACAGACATGCTTATAAATAATGGAAGTTGTTCATTCAGACCACATAGCCTTACTATGAAACATTAACACATTGAATGGGGAAAACTGAAAGTGTTGATCATAAAGGAAATATTACATTTTGAAGTCTTTCAAACTCGTGCTGGTTATATTTGGTAATTTCCGTTTGTTCACCAAGAGCTGCTTGAAGTCTCCAGACCTGAGAAGAAATCATGAAATATAAATACAGCAAAAAAGCATCATCAACACCTTTGTAACTGGCTAACAAACAAACATCACTGGATTAAAGAAAGAAGTAGCACCTAAAACCAGAGAAAGAGATAGAGAGCAAAATGATGAAACCTTATACTTGCAACAAATAAGATGAAAAGGGAACACACTGAATAAAATAAATCACCTCCTCAGCGAGATCCTTCTTAGGCATTTTCTTCACTATCTCAGGTGGATAACCACAAAAAGTGTTATACCTGTGCATATTGAGGAATGAATGTACAAAGATCAGCAGACGTAAACTCATGAAATCTTCAGATACTCTAAACACGCAAGTCAACAGTGGGACAACTAATTGCTGCTCCATAGGAAGTAGAGAGAATGAGAAGCACAGAGAAACAGCAAAATATTTCATTGAAAAAATATAGAAATACAAAATTGCATATCTTTTATGAAATAAGCATAGATGACAACAAACAACCAAAAATGTTGCTTGCTACTTGACAAAAATATAATACATTTTGTGTACCAATCAAATGAGGCTTTATTAAGTTCCCAATTCAATTTGTTTTCCCGAATATATCATTTTGTGATTATTTATAATTCCTTGATTAAAAAACAAAAGAAAACAGATTTCAAATCCTAGTCTTAAACCTTTGAAGCTTTTAAGTGAATTTCCAGTTTTCAAGGTCTAGCTTATATGGTCATGTCCTCATCTTTCTTTACCCTCACTGAAGAATATTTTATCATAAAATAACATGCACAATAATGAAACATTGGGTTATACAATTGCTAAATCCAGTGTACTCACCCAGAAGCTCCTCCATGGTAAAGACGGGCCTGCTCTTCTTGGCTTCCCTCATCAATTGACCACCAGCCCAGTAGCCTGTTTTAACAGATTGGAAAATCAACTAAGATAAGATTTTGTACTGTTTGAATTACACTAAACCATCTTGTTATCTCAGTGGGAACATGATGCTGCCATAAAGATTCAGCTTTTGAGGAAGACAAAAAGTCATTACCTGGAACCATGATGCAAGAACCCCAAGCAGTCATGAGCTCTTGAAGAAAATCTAAAATAGATTCCTGTGCCAGCTTCGCTCCTCAATAAAAGCACAAGCTTCTCTACCAACTTTGATGCAGCAAATAGCATGCCAACACCTTGAAGTAGGAAAAGGGGAGCGAAAAGAATTGGAAGTGGGATATTTCTAGCGCCAGCTGGTGTTCCCTGATTTTCAAAAGTTCCTATCTGTTAAAAAGACAATACCAACTAGTATTCACAACCAGAAATCCATTATACATACCTCTAAATGCAAGCAAAGGAGGACTTGAAAACCAATTAATGGAATTTTCATAATATGACCACCAATGTCTTGCAGGCCACACATCCCAAATCGATTTTCCTCTGGAGATACTACTAAACCACTGTTCCAGTCAAGATACCTGATGGTTGTAGAAGAACTAACTTCCCTTGTCCGCAAATTTCGATGAATCACTGGATTTGACCACTTTGTACAAACGAGAAAGGCAAAGCACTCTGCAATACTGCAGAAAGAATGTCCACATTTATCACAATTTTGATGCATTAATACCTTGATAAAACTGTCAGGCTGCTCTACCCTATTCGAAGCAATAAAGAGATGCAATTCAAAAGGAAGGATAAATGACACTGTACCCAAAATTTATGAACAAGACCCACCAGCCTAGAGCACCTACATCACCTGCAATATATTCAGAATCAGAAAAAAAAAGGTCATTATTTGGATAGAAGTCAGCATATTTATAAAAAAATTTGATCAGCCTAACTATATGTCTTAAATACATTTTAACACACGACCTTTAGCGTGTTTTGCATATTTATCATAACTTTTATTTTTTGGCAAATAAATATATGACATTTGAATTATTGGCAATTCAATACATCCATTAAATACACTTTAACGGATGCTGATGTGACAAATGGTTTATTTGTATGAGTCAGCCAATTAAAATATGTGGCTTTCCACGTCAAAAATAATTTTTTGCATATTTATCATAATCTTTTTATTTCTTGGCAAATAAATACATGATCTTTAAAATGTTGGCAATTTAATATATCTGTTAACTTCACCATAATAAATATTTATATAACTCATTAATATGAGTCACCCAAAACAAAAAAGTATGGCATTCCATGTCAAAAAAATACTATTTTGTTATATTATCTTCTTCTCTAAATATCTATAATATAAATCCTAATTTTTGAATTAAATCATTTCATTTCTCTTTACCTCCAACTCATCTTCCTTTATAATTAACGAAAATGGATTCTAGTTGGTGTTACTTTATTTTTATGAAAATGCACATTTATTGTTTGTGGCAAGGAGTACAAAATGCTTCTATATTTAGTTTAATGGAATTTATAGAGTGAGCATCACATTTTTATATGGTGGACATCAAATTTGTAGTCAGTTTAAATTAATATGAACGTTGACAATTTATATCTATTTGTGAACATTATATTATTTGAAGACAATTTTCAATCTTAATAACTAAAATCCATTTTCATTGATTATAAAGGAAGATGAGTTAGAAATATAGAGAAATGAAATAATTTAATTTAAAAATTAAGGTTTACACTGTAGATATTTAAGGAAGAAGTCATAAAATAATATTTTTCTGATGGATAATGTAACACTTTTTTATTTGGATGACTCATATGAGTTATTTGCAATATAAACATTTGTTATAGTAAAGCTAACAGATATATTGAATTGCCAATAACTCAAAGGTCATGTGTTTATTTGCCAAAAAATAAAAAAGTCATGATAAATATGCAAAAAGTCATTTTGACATGGAATGCCACGTATGTTAATTGGCTGACTCATATAAATGAATCGTTAGCCAAATCAGCATCCATTAAAATGCATTTAACAGATGTATTGAATTGCCAATAATTTAAGTCATGTATTTATTTGCCAAATAATAAAGATTATGATACCTATTTTTAAGAATAAAAGAGATATTCAAAATTAATTAAATTATTGAGGTATAAAGCTTATGAGCCACACTATGAAATTGTGGAAGAGAGTTGTGAAATACCGTTTGCAGTTAGATACTTGTATCTCCTCAAATCAGTTTGGCTTTATGTCTGGTCAATCAACTATGGAAGCTATTTTTCTTATAAGAGATTTGATGAAAAAGTATAGAGAGATGAAGAAAGACTTACATATGGTTTTTATTGACTTGAAAAAGGTATATGATAGAGTCCCAGAGAAGTTTTTTTGTGGGTCCTAGAGTGCAGAGGAATATCTGTACGATATATCTAAGTCTTGAAGAATATGTATGAGAGAGCCATCACCAGTGTCCGCACTGTGGGAGGAGATACTAAGAATTTTTCCGTTTCTATTGGATTACACCAAGATTCAGCTTTGAGCCCTTATCTTTTTGCCTTGATCATGGATGAGCTAACAAGACATATACAGGATATCCCTTAGTGTATGATATTTGCAGATGATATTGTATTAATAGATAAGACTCAATCAGGGATAAGTCAAAAGTTGTAGTTATGGAGAAACACTTTGGAATCTAAGAGTTTTAAGCTAAATAGGA
The DNA here is from genome assembly GCA_947685225.1 of Garcia nutans. Classification (NCBI taxonomy): domain Eukaryota; kingdom Viridiplantae; phylum Streptophyta; class Magnoliopsida; order Malpighiales; family Euphorbiaceae; genus Garcia; species Garcia nutans. The sequence continues at coordinate 52,925,518 of CANTUV010000011.1, forward strand.
CTAAGACTGAGTATATGCATTGTAGATTTAATAGCGAAAATAGAGAAAGGCAAAATTATTTTAGACGGAATAGCAGTACCTCATAGTACTTATTTTAAATACCTTGGCTCTATTCTTCAAGAAGATGGGGGCTGTGAAGAAGATGTAAATCATAGGATTAAAGCTTGTTGGATGAAGTGGAGGGGTGCTACAGGAGTTCTATGTGATCGAAATATGCCAATTAAATTAAAAGGAAAGTTTTACCGTATTGCAATACGGCCTGCGATGATGTATGGTAGTGAGTGTTGGACAGTAAAAGGACAACACATGAGTAAAATATGTTGCGGAAATGAGAATGATAAGATGGAAGTGTGGTCATACTAGGATGGATAGAATCTGCAATGAGTACATTAAAGAAAAAGTGGGGGTAGCACCTATTGAGGATAAGATAAGAGAGCATAGATTGAGATGGTTTGGCCATGTGAAACGAAGACCTAGCGATGCGCCGGTTAGAAAAACCGAACAAGTTAGAGTAGATATAGCTAAGAGAGGAAGAGGTAAACCTAAACTGACTTGGTCAAATGTGATCTAAAATTATCTTATGATGTTACATCTATCAGAAGAGATAACCCTAAATCGTATTGAGTGGAAAAGAAGAATTCATATAACCGACCCCAATTGACTTGGGATTAAGGCTTTGTTGAGTTGAGTATGATAAATATGCAAAACACGTTAAAGGTCGTGTATTAAAATGCATTTAAGCCTAATTATATTATACGGGTAAGCTATTACATCATGGTGCTGACAAAAAAAGAGAGAGAATCACATAACCAGTTACCAATTCCAGGACTACACCGGACTTCCCCTTTCTGTTATATTTGAATGTATTTATACTAAATAGGAAAGGCATCAAAATGCTACTTCGAGTATACCTAACTAGTATCTATAGTATATAATGGGCTGAAAATCAAAGAAATGATCCTAAACAGAAATATTACATAATTTTATTCCACTTCTTTTTGAAAGGGGAAACAAAAAACATATTGGAGGAAGAACAACATCTTATGAAGACTGCCAAGGCTTATACAAATCTGTGCACAATGTATGCAAGAACTTTGCAAATGATGAGTTCATAAGCAAATTACCAAAGATTCATGACCTGGCTAAACATTTAAGTAACTTGCATATAATTGAACTGAACAACAAAAGCTTGTCTGATGACTTTATTTGGGATTAATTTCAGTTGTTGTATCTCAACATACTAGTAAAACACATTATCAGTATTTAATTTCAATTTGTAACATCAAAATCCTTATATTTTTGTAGCATTGATGTCCAATTTCAACCAGTTTCAAGTTGGTGTATTAACTTGGACCTTGACCAAGACAGTTTGCATATATTTTCTAAATGTAAACTGTGCCACCTAAGCATAGTTTCACTGCAAAGTGCAAGGTCAATATTCCATCTTAAATTTGGCTCAAGCTAGTCATTAGTAGCATTAGTGTTATTACGATTAAAAAATATAAGCATTTTAACATTATGCTTAAAATATAAGGAGTTCCACACTGCAAATTGAAACTGGAAGACCATAATATGCATTAGCAATAAACAGCAACTGAAATTAACCCCTAAATTTAATATTATCAGTTAATCAAGATAGATGATTCAATAGCAAAAGCCATAATATTTCCATGATAGAAAATCTGTACTAAACTTCAATCCACATATGACTACTGACATGCACGCGGAGGAGGTTTCCAGTTACATGGTGTATAAAAAGATTTATGTATACACAGAGTTCAAAAGAAAAAATCCATTAACAGTCATCACTCACATTTCAAATAAAACATTGCAAACTCAAATCAATTTTGAGTTGCAGTGAAGCTATAGTTTCCCAACATCTTCAAGTGGGTGCATTACTTGAGGATTACAAAAACTGAAACATAATCGGCTCCATTTTGGATGATTGGATATAAAATCACACATGATCACTCACAATTTTAAAAAAATCATTGTAAACTAAAATCTCTTAAGTTGCAGTGAAGCTATAGTTTCCTAACATCTTCAAGTGGGTGCACTGTTTGAGGATTACAAAAATTGACACATAATTGGTTCCATGTTGGATGATTGGATCTGGAATCACACATGAAATGAGACAACCTTTGACCACTTTAGAAACCACTGAAGAATAGGGAAACCATCCCAAATTTAATTAATCACTATTACCAAAAATAGGAATGATGTGAATGGACTCCACGAAACACAAATCAATCAACAATTAAAAGCTGACTTTGCGTGGAAATTAAATCACTCAATCTTAGCCAGCACAAAGTTCTGCAAACAGGGAGTATCATGGCAACAGACACACCTCCAGACATTCACTTACTGGGATACACATATAGACTAGAACAGCTACATATCTACATAAAACTTATTAGCGAAGATGGACAAAAAACAATTGTTTTAAAAAAAGCCTAACCAAAAATGGGAAAAAAAAGATTGAATATTTAAATTTCAAAATTAGTTATGTATAAAATAATGACTACATGAAAGCTGATATGTAGTCATTGCACTACATCTCAAAAGAATATTTACAGCAACTGCAGTAACACTAGCTTAATTTTCTCTCAGAATAAGGATCAACAGATGAAAAAAAAAGAAATTGAATTTCTTGAGATAGATACCCAAAGTAAAGGTTTACTGCAGATTGCAATTTTCCCAAGAAAGAGTACACTTCAGTAACTTCTGTTTACCAAATGAAAAACCTGGTTCAAGAAAAATTCACCACATTGCATGATAAATCAAAGAGAATTTCAACCAAACCTATTCATTAGATACTTTTCTAAATAGCTTTGGGCTCTGACGATTTGATGCCAACCAATGACATTACTCCCTGAAAATTCTGTCACTACCCTCCAACCAAGACTTCTTTCTTTGCCACCCTCCAGATCTTCTATTGCCCAACGGAAGAAGAAAATTCCCAATCCACTAACAGAAACTTTGAAGATTCAAGCTTCTGAACTGTTCATCCCCCAATGAGAAAGCCACATTTTGACTCCATTTCACAAATACATCTACATCAGCCTTAACTTTTCAAGGAATCCACAGTAGTGTTCTTAGGCTACGAGTTTAATTCAAGAAAAAAAAAAGGTTTTGAGGAAAAATATTTTAAGCAAAAAGAGAGAGACAGCCAATTTGACATGAAGTACACAAGGATAAATGATACACCAAACTAGTTTCAGCTTATTAGATGTAATTGCAGTTGAGAATTAAGAGAAGTTAGAGGAATTACCACATAGCTTTAGAATTGTGAAGACCGTGGCAGCCACAAAGAAGACCATAGATATGGCAACCCAGAAATGCTGCAAAAAGAATAGATGGGAATGTCACTTAAATTTAACGCCCCATATTCTTAACAAATTCACATCCTAACTTGCATTTTCTTCAAAATACCAAGTCTGCAGTTATGGTACCAGAATCTCCTAGATAGTACCATAAATATGCTAAAAGTTTGCACTAACTTTTGAAGCATTATATCATTAACAGAGGATTTAACATGAAATACCCTACCAAAATTATTCCAAAAATTGGATGGGCACATGATAACCCTTCTAGAATTATTCCAAAAATTGGATACACACAACAAATGTGTCATCAGCCCATAAAATAGGAGAGAACAAAACAATATCTAATCACTATGATGCCCACACACAAGCCAAATCCTATATATATGGTACAAGAAATTATTTCCATACAATGCTAATCGTAATTGTTAACTGAAAGAGAAAATTATAAGGCTTTAATAAAAAAAATAACTAAAAAACACCTGAATCTTCCATTCAATGTACTGTATTTAAAATGACTCAACTTTTACACAATTTTTTTCCAGTAGTTCAACTATTGAAAATCTGAGATCCATTTGCTCCCTTATGATTACAAGTACAGTTATGGACTATAATTTGGAGCCAAAGCCATTAATTTCCCTGAATGTAAACAAAAATTCCAATGTGGTAAGCATTTGTACATGAAAGCATTGTTGGAACTCCATTCGCTCTTTTTCATAGGATTGACAGAAATTGGGTACAAATGACAATCACCTACTAGGAACAACAAGAAATTTTATTGACCAACCTATACTTGAGTATTAGGTTCAGTGACCAATAGGTGATATACCATGAGTGCATATCAACTCTTACCAGCCAAATTTGATTTGGAATGTAAGCAACTTATAATTAGATGGGGCTGGGAAGAGAGTCAAGGTAGTAACACAGTAGGCCAAAAAGCCAAAAGAACTGGGCATCACTTCATACACCCAGGATCTCTCCATTATAGTACCAATGTGCAAAGTAGGATATGGAAAATTTGCCCCATCAGGATTTTTAAATAATGGTATCAGTACCAAACCCAGCATCAAGGTATAGGCTGAATTAGTCAAAGTGTGATGGTATCAGGAAACGCCCCCATGAATAAGTCAGCATAATGACTGAAAGTCATAGTTTAATAAATATTTAACTAAATATACAACAGATCACTACTCTCAATGCAAATAATAGTTTTTTTTTTGAAAGCACATAATAGCTGTTTATAAGACATTGTGATTTCCTAGCTATATTTGGCATTCCTACACATAAATCTTGAAATAAAAATACTTTTTTAGCATTGCAATAACAATATCTAAAATTGATTATCAAGCTCTAATTATAAATTAAGTTATTAATGAAAAAATTTAAGGAACTTTTTATGGAATTCGTGCTTTTATATGAATGGCTAGCAGCTGGATGTCAGCGACAAACCAAATAGGAACTCAAAAGAAAGCCCAATAGATCATGTTTTTTATATGAATTGCTAGTGGCTGGGCTAGTAGTAACAAACCAAATAAAGGCTTAAAGATAAGCCCATTATGAAAGGAGGACAAAAAACCATTAGACAGTACTAGGGGTGAGAAAGGAAAAGGTCTCCAGCTAGCCCTATCCCTAGCCCAAGGTATGTCTCGGTCTTTGTCTGTCTTTCCTTAACTTCTTTTTCATTCATTTTTTTTCCATGACAAAATGATTAGTATTTGTAACAGAAAAATTGATCCTTTGCTTAACACGTTATTCTACCCATTAGGCTCTGGCCTTCCAGCTAGGAAAGCATACAAGATAAACAAAACTTTGATACCATTTATAACACAACAAAGACATAATGCAAAATGCTAGTTGTCTCTGTTTTGAAGTCATTAAGCCTAACAAATATGGTGAGGTTCTCCCCATTATACTTTATATTGTACATCGGGCAAGAGAGAAGAAAGGATCTAGAAGACAACACATTCACACGCAAATACACATACAACACAAATTTGTGAACTATGAAACATACATACAACATATAATACATGATATTCGATCAAAGATATAACAAGGTGCAGATCACTCATTCGACCCCAAAAATTTGAGACTATAAAGACCAGCACTTGACCCAAAAAGTATGGATTAATGCTTCAATCAAGAAAGTGAAGCAGAATCAAAACACAAGCTAAGCTTAATGCAAGTGAAATTCACTCTATACCAAATGCAAAATATTTATATGCATTTTTACCATTCATGTTTTATTATTTGATTTCAATTTATATTTCTATTCAAATTATATTTCTCAAGCTAATTTATCTCATGATAATTTCTGTGTTACTGTAGACAAATAAATCACAGAATTTGTAATATCAATAAAAACCAATTGGTTAAAATTAGAAATATTTTTTTGTTATTTATTATTTATTAGTCTAACTCAGCCCAGCCAGTTGATAGGCCTACTTGAGAACAGCTCAAGCAACATCTTGCTGTAACCAAGCCAAACCTATGAAGATAGATTCAAATCATTCGTACTATCTAATTTTTTTGTTATTTATTATTTATTAGCCTAACTCAGCCCAGGCAACATCTTGCTGTAACCAAGCCCAACCTAAGAAGATAGATGCAAATCATTCCTACTATCTAATTACTACATAATATCATACAGCAAACTACTCCATATAATTGAATAAATATAATAATATCATTAAGAAAAATTTGAAACTTTATTGTCTTTAAACATGTCAACTAAGCCAAGAAGTTTGAACTGTTCCAAACATTTGGACTCCTATTAAGAAACAATTACGCAACTTTTTTTGCTTTTTTACTTTCCTTTCTTTTTTTTTTTTTTTTTTGAGGGGATATCAAGGAAAGAAGTAAGCCTAAAACAATTACCAGAAAATTCAAAGCCATGAAAAAACACTAATTCTTTGAAGAGCTCTTCAAGTTAATAGAACTCACAGGTAATGTCTCCCATATTGCTTCGTCACTCATGCTTTCTTCTTCTCCTGGCATTAAAGCCCTACACATTCTGCATGGTAAATGCAAACTAGTTATAGCAGCAGCTGACAGTTAATCACTATTTCAGAAAAAGATAAAGGCATGGTCAGAGCAAAGGTAAAGAAAAAAAGGTCAATCAAAGTTTCCAGGGCTCAATGGAGAAGCACTGATTCTACCAAAAGCCCCCGAATGAAAGACTAGCATCAGCGTACCATGCTTCATATACAGAATTTCCAACTTCAAACAAATATATAAATGATATCCATCCTGAGCATCAGTTTTATGTTACCGAAGTGCAGATTTTGAAACACTGAAAATTTGAATAGAGCATGTTACCATATTTTGGTGAAGAATGTGAGAGAGCAAAAGGCAGAGATTTATTATTATTATTATTATTACTAGCTGGAAATTGCTAAGCATCCTCCATGCATGCAAGTGGTATTAATATTCCTAGATGTTCTAAAGAGTTTGAATCATTTGAAGCAGAAGATCTACATATAAAAGACAAGCTAGGGCATTAAGTGAGCAGAGCGAGCTAAATTAAGAGTCGTATATTTATATTATGACTGGTAAAATTAAGAGTCGTATATTTATATTATTTAACTTTTAAGCTAATATTATTATTATTAAGTAAATTATTAAAATATAATTAATATGTCAGGAAGATTAAAAAGTTATATATTTTTATTATCTAATTTTTTAAATTTTTAAAAAAATCATAAAAATAAGATTATTAAATAAATTATTAATAAATAATTAATTTATTAAGAAGATTAAGAGTCACATATATAAATTAATAATATTATTAAATTAAATTATTAATATATAATTAATTTATGAAGAAAATTTTAAAAATATTAAAGTGTTTAATTTTTCAATTTCCTATAAAATATAATAAAATAGGAATAGGAATTTTTGTACAAAAAAAAAGAATAATAAGAAAAAAAAAAAGGTGACATGATATTCTAGGAACTAAGCAAATTATTTAGCTTATATATATATATATATATATATATATATATAAAACTAGTTACTTAACCCTCTGGGGTTAGTCCAGCGGGCTAGCGACCCAACCAACTAGGGAAAGGTCGCGGGTTCGAACCCCCACATAAATGATATCCATCCTAAGCATCAGTTTTATGTTACCGAAGTGCAGATTTTGAAACACTGAAAATTTGAATAGAGCATGTTACCATATTTTGGTGAAGAATGTGAGAGAGCAAAAGGCAGAGATTTTTTTATTATTATTATTACTAGCTGGAAATTGCTAAGCATCCTTCATGCATGCAAGTGGTATTAATATTCCTAGATGTTCTAAAGAGTTTGAATCATTTGAAGCAGAAGATCTACATATAAAAGACAACTTCAAACATCAGCGTCAGCGTACCATGCTTCATATACAGAATTTCCAACTTCAAACAAATATATGCATGATATCCATCCTAAGCATCAGTTTTATGTTACCGAAGTGCAGATTTTGAAACACTGAAAATTTGAATAGAGCATGTTACCATATTTTGGTGAAGAATGTGAGAGAGCAAAAGGCAGAGACTTTTTTTTATTATTATTATTACTAGCTGGAAATTGCTAAGCATCCTCCATGCATGCAAGTGGTATTAATATTCCTAGATGTTCTAAAGAGTTTGAATCATTTGAAGCAGAAGATCTACATATAAAAGACAAGCTAGGGCATTAAGTGAGCAGAGCGAGCTAAATTAACCCATAAATCAACAAATTGGGATTCTAACTGGTTCAGCAAAAATTGAAGGAAACATCACAAGCGAGAATAGTATCTTGCTTAACGTTGTCTAAGAATTGGAAGTTAAATATGTTAAATGAGAAAGTAATGACCTGTTGATCAAAACACTTTGTGAAAATAAGCACTAGTAGGTAATATCAAGCAGTATATTATATTCAATAGGGAAAAATATTATGCTGAACTAATGAATGCTAAAGTAACTACCTGAAATTGTCAATTAGAATAATTATTTCAAAAGCCAACAATGGAATAAAGACGATCTTCAAATTGACAGCTGCAATACCATGAACTACAAAAGAAGACAAGGCATTAAGTAATTTCAAAGAGCCGATCACTAGCACATGATAACTGGGAGAATCTAGGTGACCAATCCTCAACAACATTAAATAGGATCAGAGTCTTTGCTATATACCGTAAACACTCTCAAGATAAATACAAAGAAGCAGTTCAAATGCAATAAGCAATGGTGTAGCCACGACTGCATGGCATGGTGCCCACTGTCCAAGAAAGAGAACCTCAATAGTGCATATTCTGAAAATAACCTCAATATTGCATATTATGAAAATAGTATCATGGATTTGAAAATTTCATGTTCACAACAATTAAAAATGGCAAGCTCGTAGAGAGATATGTATTTTACCAAAACGCATTGAAGAGCAAAAAAATAGATGATAGAAAGTATTTATGAACTTCTCCATATCACTAAGAAGCTTATTGACATACATGACGATTGTGTGGAACTGATGGAGCAGGTAATGAAAATCTTCCTCGAGCAACAACTCCATGGAACAACCAGAGAGGAAAGAATATTAACCTAAAAATTGAAGTAAAAACATGAACTAAATGAGTTCGTAATTGTGTACTTCCAACCAACAAAATCTTATAAAATTTAACATCTAAATCACAAATTCACGACACGAGGAAGAATGATTTCATCGAACTTATATCTTATAAAAATTTTTATCATGAATAAAGAATAAATGACAGTTTTTTGAAATATTTGGCAATTGATGAGGAAGATTTATCGCTTTTCATAACCTATCTAAATTCACCTAATTCCATTTAATTATCTTAGCTTATTTCTTCTCTCCTAAAATCTCTTTCATTATACAAAAATAGATGTAATTCCAAAGTTATCATAATTAGTTAATCAAATGATAAGTAATCCAACCATCTATCCTTGCCTTTGACTCCAGCAAATCATAACGTCATTATTTCAAAGCAAATGACATACTAGCTTCAACTTCTTCATCCTTTCCAACTCAACTTAATTATGCCCAACCACACGAAAAAAACTAGTCAAAACAATGCTAGGAGAACCAACTGCATTTTTACATTCAAAAAAATAAAAGGACCGCACCACAGAGATGACAAAGCATCATTTGACGTTTTGCTCTTGAGTTGCATTGGAAAACACTCACACTAGTCTCGCACTATCATGCAATAAATACAAGCAGATACACTGCAATTATAAGACCAGTAACAACCATCGAAGCAGTTAATTTTATAACATTTCCAGCCCCCAATTTCATCGAAAAAGCAGTCTCTACCCTTTCAATAGTGATACTAAACATTTCATGTTATGCAATTTCTTTTTCAATAAATAGGTATTTTAGGTGTCATAGGAGCATTATTATATTTCACAGTTAGTTAAATTCTTGACGAACTATGAATTTGGTTCATTTCCCTTTCTATTAAAAAAAATCATGAAATCAACAGCGGTTACTATTATGTTTCAGCTGAGTGATAAGTTGATCTTAACCCAAAGTAAAGCAGCCTAAAACTATAAGTCTCATCTTGATGTAACGTACTCAATATGGGTAATGACTAGAGACAATTTCAACATTCGTGAGACAACCTTCTAGCTTTAAAATCAATTAGAACTTGGAAATTGAAAGACTGTAATAAGGGTTAATTATGTCAATCTCTAGATGAGTTCCTAACCCCTTTTGTACGCTCCATTGTTTGATCAATTCTGCAGTGTATATTTTAATTTTTCTATCATTTCTTCTTTCCAACTTCTACGCCAAACTTCTCTACATTGAGTTAAAAATATTTTTTTTTTCAAAGAAATATGAAATCATCAGCCCCTCTACCTGCTGTCCAAACAAAACCAATAAATAAGAGCTCATTGTTTCACTCATCAGCCCTCCACCTTGACATCCTTCCTTTGTCTTCTTGTTAGACATAAAAGCATCACAAATGCATAAGTGAGAACTGCCTTTCTTGGAAGCTTACTCATAATAACATAGTGGTGTAAGCATGACCTCATCTCCCACCCAATAATGCTGGTAAATAAAAGCTTCATATTTCCACTGGCTCTATTGGCTATAAATCTCATTCACTAGCTCTTGCCCCTCATAAGAGTATATCTAAGAACAGCAGTTCCTTTCAAATATTTGCTAATAAGATCATGCTGAAAACTGACCTCATAAAGAAACCTCGTTTGGGGAAAAATTGACTAAGCACTTCCTCTCAAAAAAGTAACAAAAATACTATTGCTTTGCCTACTTTATATCTGTCTGAATTCTTCCCCTTAGAATGACGACAATGACATTCAAGTGACATCCTGTTGCCAAATTAACCAACCATTCCATCCATCCAACTCACAAAATCCCTTTTCAAAAGAGTTGTCCATGTAGCCATCAAGCAAAAGAACCTATAACTGAATATAATTAGCAAACCGAGCCTGTGATTTCTAATTAAACATTACATTCACCAAGAATTTCATCATGCTCCTAGTAGGTTCAGCATGCAAATTCAAACAAGTCTGCACAACCTTAGAGCCCTTCAAAGAACAAGCCCTTCCTAATTTAGGTATAAAGCACCAGACACTGCAAACCAAGCAAACAATTCTGTACAAGCTTAGTTTGAAAAGTAATTCTAATGTTTCTCGTCTTCGATGCAAAAAATAAATGCATCCAACTAGAAGAGTCTCGGCTATCCATTCTTCCATCCTCATCCTCGTTTTTGCCATCTGCAATAACTTATCAAGCCAGTAAACAATTGAATAATTACAAAGTGGACCCACTACCCATTTCCAAGGGCTTTACCCTTTCGTTTAAGTTCAGAAAAGAAAAATTTTCTTCTTAATCCTGGAAATAGCAATCGGTTAAAGACCCAATTGATTACTTCCAAATTCAGTTGTTTTAAAATCATTCCTGTATAGAGATCCTTTCCATGGCAAAGTCATTTCCCAGAAAACAACAGAAACTCTCCAATAGTCCCGAACATTTCAACACTTGCACATTAAAATTAGTTCAATCTAAGAAAAAATTTCAGTTAATTAAATTAAAATTCTCACAAGTTCAAACGTAAAATAAAAAATAAAAAATAGACTGACCACCAAGAGTAGGAAACGAGGTGGTCGAGCTTGAAGACAAGCAAAAGGGTGAAAAAGAAGAGAAGACTATGAGCAGCCAAGGCCTGTACGGACTTCAAAACTCTTCTCCAACTCATCATCTCCTGTTTTCGCTTCCTTTTTTACTGTTAATTAAAATCATCACAAAATTTCAAAATTAGAAAAGAAACGCAATAATTAACAAACAATTGAGTATTGAAATTGAAATCGCAAATCATCATAGCAAAAACAATAAAGAAGAAATAACAAACAACCTCAATTGTAATTATAATTATAATTATCAAACTATAATTATAATTATGATTAAGCCCTAGCAGTAACACCACCACACCAACAACACAGCTCTCTCTTTCTCTCTAATCTCAATCTTCTTTATATATAATATAACTAAAAAAATAAAATAAAATAAATAAAATATTTTTTAAAATTAAAAAAAAAAAAGTTTCAGCTACAGTGGGCGCCATCGGAGAAACCCCTCTCTCTCTCTCTCTCGCTCTTACTCACAGTCTGATTTAAATTTTTAATTAATATATGGCCGTTTCACTTATATTGGATTGGATTTTATTCAATTTTTGTTTATAGACCACTTATTTTATAATTAGTCCTTAAATTTTGGCAAAAATTCGTATTGACCCCACCACTAATAACAAAAATTATTGTCTTACGTGTGCGTTCTCTAAAGTCTAAATTATAACAGTATAAAGTTTTATAAAAATTTTATAATTAATTGAATTATTTAAGCATTTTTTAGATATTGTGCTTAATTTGATTTTTATTATATTGGGTTTCACAAAAAAAAAAATTAAGAAATCATGTAAATTGTTTAATATATGTATCATGTTTCAACAAGCATGTATAATATTAAATAATATATAAATATATATAGAATAATATACAATTATAAAAAGAAAGTAAATTGGTTAGTGTATAAATGATATAATTCATTAATTTTTTTCACACTAAAAGAAGAAACTTTATTGCAAATCAGAAACTAATATATCAGAAATAAGTGTTGGGGGGTCACCTATCCAAACAATAGGTCCAGGCATAGAAACAACAGTTCTTGCTAAATAATGAGCATACTAATTCGTTGAACGTCGATAAAGCGGATATGACAATCGCTGAGCTCATTAACAAGAGCTCTACAATCAGCAATAATTTATTAATTTAAATTAATGTGTTTGTATAAATAAAATGAAATAAATATTTACAAAATATATATCGAATTCCTTTTATTTTTATTATAATTATAAAAAATTCTTAGCATGATTCTAATTTATGAATAAATCATTTAGCAATTAGCTATATATATAGAGTAAATTTTACATCTCATTTATATTTATTAAAATAAAATTAAAAGTTAAGGGATTTTATTTTACAAAATTAAGTTTAAAAATTTTAATAGGATAAGAGTAAAAGTTTAAAGACCATCTATATAATTAAGCCAATTAATTTGTATCAATGTGAATAATTTATTTTAAATAGTATATTCTTTATCTAAATAAATAATAAATTATTTTTTTTCTAAGTCATTTTCATATCCTTGTTATTATTAGTATTTTGAGTTAGTGATATAATGAGATATGTTAAAATTATTTGATTGTTACTGCTTCGTTCTACAGTAATTAAGAAAAATTAATTATTTTTATTAGAAAATAAATTTATATATAGTTTTTATATTAAACTCTTACTTTAATATAAGATATATTTAATAAATAATATTAAATAAGAGTACTATATATTTAACTAACTTACTAAAATAATAAGTTGACTGTAATCTAGAATAGAGAAAAAAATAAGTATATTAATTTAAGACAGAGAGAATCCTATTATATGAAGATCTCATTGTGAAGTCATCATAACAAGAGAAAGGAAGAGTTTTGTCCTCTATCTTACTAAAAATGACTTAATATATTCCATTAATTTTAATTTTTCATTATGCTGTTAAAAATAGTAAGTATTTTTATTTAATATATATTTATTTACTAAAAATTTAAAATCAGTTATTATTCTAGAATTATATTAATTTATATTTTATATTTCAATTTATTTTTTGCTAGCTATGAGGCCCATTTTACATAAATTTCGATTTTTCAAATATATCTTAATATATATAAACTTTATTATTATTATTATTTAAATTAATTTAAATATTATCTTTTAATAGTTTTAAATATATAATATATAATATCTATTTATATATTATCTGAAATTATTTCTGGTTTCATCCAAATGTATTTTGCAAAGTCAAAATTCAGGTCTACATTCTTCTATACTAAAAAAATGAATTTTTCAAAAATAAAAATTAAAAATTTCTAAAAATGAGCAATTAAAATTTAAAAATAAAACACTAAACTTACATTAAATAATAAATAAATGAGATGTCCTCCTTTGCTTTGTTCTGTTATAACTTATATTTCAGCTGTTTGATGGAATTCATTTTGTCTCCAATAATAATAGGACGGACAAGTCAAGAAATTTCCCTCCCAGCAGATTCACAAAGTTAAAAATGAAAGGGGAAGAAAATCTGATTCCCCTAAAACCTAAAATATGCATAGATCACTAGATTATTCAAATTAAATTGTAAAGGGCAGAATTGCATACCTGACATCATCGTATGTTGAAGCTGAAGACGATTTTGGAGTTTGTCGCCTTCCAGGGGATACACACTTTAAGTTTAGCGGAAGCACTACTGAAGGAATGCAATGTTCTCTTAAAATTGTTATATGTTCCCCTGGAGACCACGACCCCTTATTTATAACTGATGATGATGATTTCTGTTTTGGTCCTTCAACAAAACAGAAATTTTTATCGGTCTCTACACTTATAATCCTATTACGAGTAGAACACCTCAATAGTCAACAATCATAATTTGATCACAACTTTAATTTGACTATCTTAATTTGACTGCAATACACATTTAAATATTAAATATATTTAGCCCACATTTAGGATTAATTTTAATCAATATAAAATTAATTCTAACAATCTCCCACTTGGGCTAACATATATTAAATGTAAATGTATATACCTTAATGAGCTCATAAAAGCAGTCATACTGAAGGTGCCTCAAACAATCTCGTCCATTGATTATATCGATAAAGGACTGAAGGGCCAGTCGCCACATTCATCGTGACTCAAACCATCATCAATCACATTACCAATACTCTCAAATGACATAAATCAATAATATGAGTGTAGCATGAAAACTACATGTAATATGATCTAATCATGCCTGTTTTCAACTGGTCACACTTAATTGAGATCAACCACAAAAATAACACAGAGTGTAATAAACAAAAGTGAATACTTCATTTTCTGCAGAAACTGAATTAACATATCCAAAACCAAATAGAGCATTCAAAACATAATGAAAACATAATGAACAAAACTCCCACTGAAACTAAACATCCTCAAACAATATGACACCCACATGAGCAGTGTGCTCATGAAAGACTTTCGGTATCAATGCCTTAGTAAGAGGATCTATAATTATGGAGTTCGTTCTAACATGCTCTATGGATATCTGTCCACTCTATATTTTCTCCATTTACAGCCAGAAACTAAATATCAAATAGCTCCTACTGTCATTGGAGAATCAAACTGCTGAATTAATGTCACACTTAAAACTTTATTAGCATTTTCAATGCTAGCCATAATGTGCAGCCCTGTGACATTCAGCAAAGTCAAAAAAATTCATGATCAAATGTCTCATAGCATACTACAAATTCCAAAACCATGGAATGTAGTCTAATGTGGATCTTTTGCTACTCAAGACATTCGATAAAGTCAGAATCAGTATACCAAATGATCTCATACTAATCTGACTTTCTGTATGTGAGCATACGTTCATTTATTCTCTGAATATATCTTAAAACCTTATTGGCTGCCTTCCAATGATCCATTCCTGGATTGCTGAGATATCGCCCTAACATGCCAACTATGAATGAAATATCTGGACGAGTGCAAACTTGAGCATACATCAGACTCCCAACTGCTGACGCATAAGGAATCTTCTGCATCTCCTGAATCTCAAGTTCACCCTTTGGACACTGATCAAGACTGATTTTATCTCCTTTAGCAACTGTATCAATTGGTCTACTGTTGTGCATACTAAATCTCTTGAGCACTTTCTCAATATAGCTCTTTTGTGATAATCCAAGAATACCTCGAGTACGGTCTCGATGTATTTGAATCCCTAATACAAAAGAGGCTTCACCTAAATCTTTCATCTCAAAGTGTTTTGAGAGAAAGACTTTGGTCTCGTGCAGCAAGTCCTTACAGTTAGTAGCAAGCAATATGTCATCCACATATAAGACCAAAAAGATAAACCTACTCCCACTGAACTTGTGATACATACAATCTTCCACAGCATTTGTCTCAAAACCGAAAGAGACAACTACTTCATGGAACTTAAAGTACCGCTGACGAGAAGCTTGCTTGAGTCCATAAATGGATTTCTTTAATCTGCATACCAGTCGCTTTGGGTCTCCAGACACAAAGTTTTCTGGTTGCACCATATAGATGGTTTCATCAATGTCTCCATTGAGAAACGCAGTCTTTACATCCATTTGATGTAACTCAATATCAAAATGTGCAACTAGAGCCATGATTGTCCTAAAAGAGTCCTTCGATGAAACCGAAGAGAAGGTCTCTTTATAGTCAATCCCCTCTTTTTGAGTGAAGCCTTTAGCTACAAGACGAGCCTTATATCTTTCCACATTACCTTTAGAATCCCTCTTGGTTTTAAATATCCATTTGCAACCAATGGGTTTCTTTCCTTCAGGTAATGGAACAAGATCTCAAACTTGATTGTCTTGCATAGATTTATATTCTTCACTCATTGCCTCAATCCACTTATGAGAGTTGGAATCCTGCATGACATGATGAAAGCTGATTGGATCATCTTCCACCATGTCTACAGTGTCCTCATGTTCCTGAAGATATACTACATAATCATCTGGAATAGCATTTCTTCTCTCTCTAGTGGACCTTCTTAAAGGCACAGGTTCTGGCTCAAATTCTTGAGGTTGTTGAGCTTGTTCTTGAGGAAGAACAACTTCTTCATCCTGATGGGGAAGTTGATCAACATTGTCTTGTATTGGACCCGGAATTGCTTCTGGGATATTAACATTTCTAGGAACCTGAACAGTCCCAGGAGCAAAGATAGGAATCGACACTGAGTGTTCCTGACTCGATCCCTCCTCAAAGACAATGTTTCTAACCTTATTTCTCCCCCCAAACTCAACATCCTCAAAGAATGTTGCAATTCCCGTCTCAAAAATGGATTTGGAAGTAGGATTATAGAACTTAAAACCCCGAGATCGCTCAGAATAACCAACAAAGTAGCTACTAACAGTTTTGGAGTCCAATTTTGTCTCATTAGGCCTATAAGGCCTAGCCTCAGCAGGACATCCCCAAACATGAAAGTGCTTTAGACTGGGCTTGCGTCCAATCCAAAGCTCATAAGGTGTTTTTGTAGCTGCTTTAGTTGGTACTCTGTTAAGAAGATAGACTGTTGTCTTTAATGCTTCTCCCCACAGAGACTTAGGTAAAGAAGAATGACTAATCATACTTCTAACCATATCCATAAGAGTCCTGTTACGTCTCTCAGATACACCATTCATGCTGGGTGTACCAGGCATTGTGTATTGAGGGACTATACCATATTCCTGCAGGAAAATAGCAAATGGCCCTGGACGTTGTTCACCTGAACCGTCATATCTGCCATAGTACTCACCTCCACGGTCGGATCTAACAGATTTAATCTTCTTTCCGAGTTGGTTTTCAACTTCGGCCTTATAAGATTTGAAAACGTCCAGAGACTCAGATTTCTCATGAATGAGATATAGGTACCCATAACGTGAGTAATCGTCTATGAATGATATAAAGTATCTTTGACCATTCCTTGTTGCTGTAGGGAATGGACCACAGATGTCCGTATGTATCAATTCTAAGACATTCGATGATCTGTTGGCACCTAATCTCTTTTGTTTAGTCTGTTTACCTTTAATACACTCAACACAGGAGTCCAAATCTGTGTAATCAAGTGTGTTTAGGATACCATCTGACACAAGACGTTCTATTCTAGATTTGGATATGTGATCCAAACGTTTATGCCAAAGTTCAGCTGAATTATCTATATTTCACTTTCTTTTGATACCTATAGTACTTACCTGCAGGGTTTCATTATAAGAATCATTAATATCCAACATATATAGATTATCACATGCATTCAAGAAGCCAGTACCAACAATTTTTGAATCCATAGATAAAGTAAATAAACTGTCTCCAAATGAACAAGTATAACCAGATTTGTCCAAATAAGAAACAGAAATTAAATTCCGTCTAAACGTCGGAATAACAAAAATATCTACAATATCCAAAAATAACCAGTTCTTAAACACAATCTAATATGCCCAATTGCCTCTACTTCCACCGGATCGCCATTTCCCACATAGACGTATCTTTCACCGTCAGTTGGCTTTCGGTAGCTCATGCAACCCTGCAATGAAACACTTATGTGAGCGGTAGCACCAGAATCCATCCAATAAGTGTTTTTAGGAGCTGAAGTTAAATTAACCTCAGAACAGACTAAAACAAGGTACTTACCCTTCTTGACACGCCATGTGGCGTATTTAGGACAGTCCTTCTTTAAGTGTCCAGACTTGCTGCAGAAGAAGCATTTTAATTTATTAGGCTTCTTTTGCACAGGACCTTTATTAGCAGTCTTATTCTCAGCAGTCTTGTTTCTCTTCTTGTTCTTGCCCTTATCTGCTGAAGAGACCAGATGAGCACTCTCCCTTTTAGTAGCCAACAATTTTTCCTCCTCATCCACACAATGAGCAATGAGCTCGTTAAGAGTCCATTTGCTCGGCTGGCAGTTATATGAAGTCCTGATCTGCCCATACTGTGGTGGAAGAGAATTCAAAGCTAGATGGACTAATAGGTCATCTGGTAAAACCAAATCCAGGACCTTTAGTCTCTTGGCTATTTGGGACATGCTCAGTATATGCTCCCGAACACTACCGTTGCCAGCATACCTTATGGAGGTGAGTTTCGCTAAAAGCGTCCCCACTTCGGCCTTGTCATTTTTGACATAGACCTTCTCCAGCTCTGCAAGATAGTTTTTAGCATTACTTTCTTCAGCAGAAATGGCTCCTCGAACATGTTCTGGGATTCCCTGCTGCATGATCATAAGACCTAAGCGGTTAGAACGCTCACACTTCTCATACTGAACCCTCTGAGCATCTGTGCTTTCTTCAGTAAGAGGAGCAGGTTTGTCCATCCTGAATGCAAGGTCTAAGTCCATACAACCCAGATAAATCATGATGCTTGATTTCCATGAACCAAAATTTGACCCCTCAAGCATAGGGACAGTGTTAGGATTATACGGCATGCTAGCTGAATTCAGAGAAAATAAATAATAAATAAATGACATAAGCTCACAATCCACAAAAAATTGAAACAAATCACTGAAGTAGAGTTTAAATATTGGAAACAAGATACCGGATACAACATTAATATTCTCATCTTTGGACATAAAATATTAACTGTAATTGGTATCTCAACGCAGTAATCAAATATTGACAATTCAGTCCTTTCAAATAATAAACATTCCTTTAAGCCGATTTATTATCCACATGGATGAACACATAATAATTATCACATATTTATTACCGCAATGTATTCTCAATTCAGCCAGATAGCAACCTTCCTTTGGGCCGGTATACTACCCGCAATGAATTTTAATACACCTGTCTAATACCCAAATAAAGTAATCTACACAATGGAGGTCACTTTGGCGACATATTGCTTCAACCAATTTATCCGAAAATATTAGACACAATCATGACTAAACTTCCAAAATTCGAACTCAATTTAATAATAATTTTTTTTAAAAAAATTTACAATTAAAAAAAAACCAAAAGTTGCAATTTTAAAAAATTTAACTTTTAAACATTGAATAAGTTTGCCCCCGGAAAAATAATTTAGTCCCAATAAACTTAATTTAGTGGCTAAATTATAAAATTTGGCTAAAATTAATCAAAAAAAATTTATGAAAACAGTTTACGAAAACAGTTTCTCTTTCTTTTTTTTTTTACAATCATGAAAAATTTATGAAAATAGTTTACGAAAAAAAAAAGTTTACGAAAACAGTTTACGAAAACAGTAGCTTTTTTTTTAAATGTTTAATTAATTGATTTACATAATTAATTAACCAAAAATTAATTAATTTCAGAAAAATTACAAACCAAAATTCAAGTCCAGAAATTCAATTTTTCCAGAATTAATTAAATAATCTCAGTAATTTAATCCAAAAACAAATCAAACCAAAATTGATTTCAGATTACAAAATTCGATTCCAAATTAATTCTAGAAAATTACAATCACCGAATTAATTTTCTAGAATCAAAACAATAATCAATACCGCAATTTAATCGGAAAATCTAGCAACTTAGCATAGGGCTCTGATACCAATTGAAAGGGGAAGAAAACCTGATTCTCCTAAAACCTAAAATATGCATAGATCACTAGATTATTCAAATTAAATTGCAAAGGGCAGAATTGCATACCTGACATCATCGTATGTTGAAGCTGAAGACGATTTTGGAGTTTGTCGCCTTCCAGGGGATACACACTTTAAGTTTAGCGGAAGCACTACTGAAGGAATGCATTGTTCTCTTAAAATTGTTATATGTTCCCCTGGAGACCACGACCCCTTATTTATAATTGATGATGATGATTTCTGTTTTGGTCCTTCAACAAAACAGAAATTCTTATCGGTCTCTACACTTATAATCCTATTACGGTAGAACACCTCAATAGTCAACAATCCTAATTTGATCATGTCAAAGAAGTAGGCACCAACCATTTTTTTAGTCAAAAATGGAGGTACCAAATTATCAAAAATGAAGGTGCCTAATTTAGGACATTGTCAAAAGTGGAGGTGCCTAATTTGGGGAATTGTCAAAGTAAAAAATGGAGGTGCCTAATTTAGGTAATTGTCAAAATGGAGGTGCCTAATTTATTGACTAATTTCACCAACCCATATTTTTTGAAGCCTATATAAACTCATCTCCCTCATTTGGAGCATACACCTTAAAAAAATTGAAGAAGTAAAGAGAAGAGAGTGTCTTTGAGAGAATTTTGTGAGAAAAAATTCTTGATCATAATTGAGTGAGGATTGTGAGTGTTTGTAAACACATTGTATTTTCTCCTTAATAAAAGTCTGCAGCAGCTCCGGAGACGTAGGCATAATTGGCCGAACTCCGTTATCAAATTCTGTGTTATTATTCCGCATTTATTTTCGCTCTCTTACTAATCTGGTCTAAGGGAATAGAGTGGTAATCACCTCAATTTCCCAACAACTGGTATCAGAGCTTTGGGTGATAAATTCTGTCAATTTTTTGCAAGATTACTATTCACGTGAATAGTGAATTTCGTGAATAGTGAAATTTTGTCGGCAGTTCTGATTTGTCGACAAAGGTGTCCTAGTATACAGTGGTTTGCAGAAACAGTCAGAAACGATCCAAAGGAGTCCAGATTCGAGTAGGAGCGATGGCTGCAGATGAAGGAAAAGTGAGAATTGAAAAGTTCGACGGTGCGGACTTTGGCTTCTGGAAGATGCAGATTGAAGATTATCTGTACCAGAAAAAGTTATATCAACCTCTCTCAGGAATAAAGCCAGAAGGCATGAAAGAAGAAGAATGGAATCTTCTCTACAGACAAGCCCTTGGAGTTATTCGATTGACATTATCACGAAATGTTGCATTCAACATCGCCAAAGAAAAGACCACAGCAGGTCTAATGGCGGCTCTCTCCAACGTGTATGAAAAGCCATCAGCTTCAAACAAAGTTCATTTGATGAAGCGGTTATTCAATTTGCAAATGGCAGAAGGGGCATCAGTAGCCCAACATCTGAATGAATTCAACACAATCACAACCCAGTTGAGTTCAGTAGAAATTGAATTTGATGCTGAAATTCGGGCTTTAATTCTCTTATCATCTCTACCAGATAGTTGGAATGCTACCGTTACAGCGGTCAGCAGCTCATCGGGAAAAACCAAATTAAAATTCGATGATGTTCGGGATCTGGTATTGAGTGAAGAAATTCGACGAAGAGAATTGGGTGAAGCATCTACCTCTTCAGCTTTACACACAGAATCTAGAGGGAGAATTTTAGAAAAAAGTTCAAATCGTGGCAGATCAAAATCTAGAAGAGACAAATCTAGATCGGGGAAGAAAGATTTCAAGTGTTATAACTGCGGCAAGAAGGGTCACTTTAAGAAAGATTGCCAAGCGCCAAAGAAAGATAGCGGTGCACAGGGATCTGCAAATGTGACCGAGGAAGCAGGTGATGCCATGATTCTAAGTGTCAACAGTCCAATTGAATCATGGATTTTAGATTCTGGGGCATCTTTTCACGCCACTCCATGCCAAGAAATCATGGAAAACTATGTCAGTGGTGATTTCGGGAAGGTTCATCTAGCTGATGATGAAACCTTAAAGATCGTAGGAAAAGTGGATGTCCGATTAAAGTTGTCAAACGGGAATACCTGGAAGCTGCAAGGAGTAAGACATATTCCTGGTCTTAAAAGGAATTTGCTCTCTGTAGGACAACTTGATGAAGATGGTTATGGTACAACCTTCAAAAGCGGTGAATGGAAGATTACCAAAGGAGCACTCGTCATTGCTCGTGGTAAGAAAACTGGCACTCTCTATGTAACCTCAAACTTAGAGAATGTTATTTCAGTAGCAGATGCAGATGAAAAATCAAACCTATGGCACCAAAGGCTTGGCCATATGAGCGAGAAAGGGATGAAGACGCTTTTGTCAAAAGGAAAGTTGCCGGAACTGAAAAGTATCAATGTCGGCCTATGTGAAGATTGTATCTTTGGAAAACAAAAGAAGGTCAGTTTTTCAAAGATTGGCAAGACACCCAAAGCAGAAAAATTAGAGTTGGTCCATACCGATGTATGGGGACCGTCTCCAATTCCATCTCTTGCAGGCTCATTGTATTACGTCACATTCATTGACGATTCAACAAGAAAGGTATGGGTGTATTTTCTGAAGAAGAAATCAGAAGTCTTTGATACATTCAGAAAATGGAAGGCCATGGTAGAAAATGAAACTGGTTTGAAAGTCAAACGATTGAGGTCTGACAATGGAGGAGAGTACAGAGATAGAAGATTCAGAGAATTTTGCGCAAACAGCGGAATCAAGATGGAGAAAACAGTTCCCATGACACCGCAACAGAATGGCGTAGCTGAGCGCATGAACAGAACTCTGAATGAACGTGCCAGAAGCATGAGGATACATGCTGACTTGCCCAAGAATTTATGGGCTGAAGCTGTCAACACCGCTGCCTACCTAATCAACCGTGGGCCTTCAGTACCTCTGGATGGTGGAATACCAGAGGAAGCATGGAGCAAAAAGGAGGTAAACCTTTCACACTTAAGAGTGTTTGGTTGTATCTCTTACATACATATAGATTCTGCTGGAAGAAGTAAATTGGATGCCAAGTCAAACAAATGTGTCTTTGTTGGATATGGTGGTGATGAGTTCGGTTATCGGTTTTGGGATTATGAAAATCACAAGATCATTAGAAGCCGGGATGTCATATTCAATGAGAATGTGATGTACAAAGACAGATTAAATGCAGAATCAAATAGCTCCAAGATAGATGTTGAAAATAAAGAATTCGCTGAGTTCGAGGAAATTTCTGGAAATGATGTTCAGAATAGTCCTGAAGTAGAGGAGCCGAGCACGCCAGAATTGAGACGCTCCTCAAGAATTACAAGACCAATCCAACGTTACTCGCCTTCTTTGCATTACTTGTTGCTGACAGACAATGGTGAACCAGAGTGCTATGATGAAGCAATGCAAGTGGAGGATTCAATCAAGTGGGAGTCTGCCGTGAAAGATGAGATGGACTCACTCATGTCAAATCATACATGGAAATTAGTTGAACTACCACAAGGCAAGAAAGCACTCCACAACAAGTGGATTTACAGGATCAAAGAAGAGCATGATGGAAGTAAACGCTACAAAGCAAGATTGGTTGTAAAAGGTTTTCAACAAAAGGAAGGTGTTGATTATACTGAAATTTTCTCTCCAGTCGTGAAGCTTACGACAATCAGACTGGTATTGAAAATTGTAGCCGCAGAAAATTTACATCTTGAACAATTAGATGTAAAGACAGCATTCCTTCATGGAGATTTGGAGGAAGAGATCTACATGAAGCAACCAGAAGGCTTCATTAAGGCAGACAAGAAAAATCTAGTGTGCAAGTTGAAAAAGAGTTTATATGGTCTGAAACAAGCTCCTAGACAGTGGGACAGAAAGTTTGATAGTTTTATGAGCAGCAGCGGTTTCACAAGATGCCAAGCAGATCATTGTTGCTACATCAAGAAGTTTGACAATAGCTTTATTATTTTATTGTTATACGTCGATGATATGCTCGTTGCAGGTTCAAACATGCAAGAGATTAAAAATTTAAAGCAGGAATTGTCAAAACAGTTTGCAATGAAAGATCTGGGTGTTGCAAAGCAGATTCTTGGAATGAGGATCAAGAGAGACATGAAGTCGGGGACTTTGATGTTATCACAGGCTGAGTACATAACCAAAGTACTAGCCAGATTCAACATGCAAGATGCTAAATCAGTGAGCACACCTTTAGGTGTTCATTTCAGACTCTCCAAAGAACAGTTACCGAAGACGGAGGAGGAACGTACACACATGGCAAATGTGCCATATGCCTCAGCAATTGGGAGTTTGATGTATGCCATGGTTTGTACCAGACCAGATATTGCTCAAGCAGTGGGAGCTGTTAGCAGGTACATGAATAATCCAGGCAAGGCACACTGGGAAGCAGTCAAATGGATTTTCAGATATCTTCGAGGTACCACAGATAAGGCGCTTTGTTTTAAAAGTGGAGATACGACACTAGTAGGTTATGTGGATGCTGACTTAGCTGGAAATGTTGACGTTAGAAAGAGCACTACAGGGTATGTCTATACTCTAGGAGGTACCGCAGTGAGCTGGGTCTCTCAATTACAGAAGATAGTTGCTCTCTCCACAACTGAAGCAGAATATGTCGCTGTCACGGAAGCCAGCAAAGAAATGGTTTGGCTCCAAGGTTTCTTGAAGGAGTTGGGCAAGAAGCAAGAAAATAATGTCTTGTATTGTGACAGTCAAAGTGCTATACATCTAGCGAAGAATCCGTCTTTTCATGCCAGAACAAAGCACATACAGATGCGGTATCACTTTATCAGGTCACTTCTGGAAGATGAGATTTTGAAACTTGAGAAGATTAGTGGAACTCAAAATCCGGCAGACATGTTGACGAAGACGGTGACTATTGATAAACTGAAGCTGTGCTCAGCTTCAGTTGGCCTACACTAGTATCAAGGTCGTAGAAGAGCTGTTGCATTGATCAAGATGTGAAGACAGATTGAAATCGGTCTTCAAGTGGGAGATTGTCAAAGAAGTAGGCACCAACCATTTTTTTAGTCAAAAATGGAGGTACCAAATTATCAAAAATGGAGGTGCCTAATTTAGGACATTGTCAAAAGTGGAGGTGCCTAATTTGGGGAATTGTCAAAGTAAAAAATGGAGGTGCCTAATTTAGGTAATTGTCAAAATGGAGGTACCTAATTTATTGACTAATTTCACCAACCCATGTTTTTTGAAGCCTATATAAACTCATCTCCCTCATTTGGAGCATACACCTTAAAAAAATTGAAGAAGTAAAGAGAAGAGAGTGTCTTTGAGAGAATTTTGTGAGAAAAAATTCTTGTTCATAATTGAGTGAGGATTGTGAGTGTTTGTAAACACATTGTATTTTCTCCTTAATAGAAGTCTGCAGCAGCTCCGGAGACGTAGGCATAATTGGCCGAACTCCGTTATCAAATTCTGTGTTATTATTCCGCATTTATTTTCGCTCTTTTACTAATCTGGTCTAAGGGAATAGAGTGGTAATCACCTCAATTTTCCAACAGATCACAACTTTAATTTGACTATCTTAATTTGACTGCAATACACATTTAAATATTAAATATATTTAGCCCACATTTAGGATTAATTTTAATCAATATAAAATTAATTCTAACAAAAAAAAAAAACTATATATTCCACAACAACCGATACTATTGTAACGAATGCAACTGCTGCGAAGATTAATGACATGGCTTTCTCTTACTGGTTATTGACCGACCTTTAATCTGGAAGGCATATCAGGTGATAAATGCCTGTGCTCAGCAGCTGAGAACCTAAAGCAATTTGCATTTCAAACCAAAAATAATAAGAATAATAAAACTATTTGACATTATATTTAAAGTCAAAATTCCTTCATAGAAAAACATTCCTTTCATTGAATAAACAAAATTAATTAATTATTTTGAAAAAATTAAACTTATTTATTTATATAGAATTGGTTTTATGTTTTATCCATACACCAAAAATCAAACAACAGCATCGACGTCAAAATCAAAATTATTATTTTTATTTATTTATTATATCTTAATAATCATCACCACAAGTAATTGACTTGATATTTGACAAGTTTTTTTGTTTTGTATCTTTCATCTTTCATCATTTTTGGCATTTTTATCATTAAATTTAATTACAATTATTCTCTCTAAATTAAGTTTGTACTGCTCCAACTCCAACATATAAGGTGCGGTGGCCTGGCCTGTATTATTAAATAATAGTTACATAATATAGAGACATTACCATAATTCGCTCGCCTAGTCGGCCACTTATTATTATTTCTATAAAATAGTTCGATTCTCAAAAATATATTTTTGAGGATTGTGTTTTTTTAAAAAAAAATATTTATATACAGAGACAGTAACATTTGTTTTTTTTAATATTTATTTGTTTCTGAAATATTTAAAAATGTGAAATATATAATTAATTTTTTTGAGGTAAAATATATAATTAATTTAAATATTATTATCTTTAAAATATATATATAATTAAATTCTAATAAATTTAGATGAATTCGTAATGTAAGACTAACATTCTGAGAAGGAATTCAAATCTTAATCGTTTCGCATATATTTAAAATAATAATAATAATTGATATAATTATCATCATTAAAACTAAACAGAATTTTATCAAAATGAAGAATCAAAAAGTTCAAAACTTTTAATATTTTATATTTTATTTATTGATAACTTAATTTTGTTTCAATTATTACTTCTTATTTTTTTATAAATATTTTAAGGGCATGAGTTAAGAAAAAAAAAAAACCTTTACAAGCAGTAATTAGAAAAAAGAGAAAATTATATTTTCAGTTTATGTTTTCAAATATACGGCAGACACGTGTGTGTGTATATATATATATATTTTTGCCATTTTTATACTTTTTATGCTGTTTTTTCTTTTATTTTTTTCTATTTTTGTTTTTTTTGTATTTTTTATATTTTATTTGTATTTATAATTTTTTATTTATAAATAATTTTTTTATTTTTATATTATCAATATACACATAAAAAATATAAACATATATACAATATGAAATAAGCTCAATTTTTATATTTTTTAAAAAATTTTATAATATATATATGACATATTTATTATATATATAACATACATAAATTATAAAAATAATGATATATAATATTATTATTTTTATAATTTTATAAATATTTTACTTAAATTTTAAAATTTTTTATAACGAGAGAAAATTACATGAAATATGGATTTTGAACTTTCATTTTCATTTTATACGACCCACTTGCATTTCTTTTTTCAAATCTATGGCACGGTATTTTTTTTTATTTTTTTTTTATATTTTCACAGAGTTTTTTTTTAAATTTTTTCCTTTTCTTTTTTTTATTTTTTGTTTTTAGATATTTATTTATATTATTTATCCATAAATACTTTTTTATTTTCATATTTTCAATATATATAAAAAAAAATATAATACATACATAATATTTATAAAATATACATAATATATACTAAATATTCATACATTATCTACACAATATTTACATAATTTATTTAATATTTTTTTAATTTTACAGACATAATATTCACACAATACATATATAACATACACAACAAAATATATAAAATAAATATAATATTTATACAACATTTATATAGCATACATACAATATCTACATAATAAAATTAATATTTTTAAATTTTTTTATGTGTATAATTTGTTTAAAAATAAATATAATAATTTTTATTTATATATATTTTATATTTTACTTTTTTTAATTTTTTAAGTGTTATTTGTTATTTATAATCAAAATCAAAATTTTTATTTATAAAAAATTAATACATTTTATTGATTAAAAATATATTTTAAAATATTATTTTTTATTATTTTATTGAAATGTATTTTTTTAATAGTAACATTTGAAAAAAAGATAAAATTTGTTGTAAAATATTATTTGAAATGAAAGGAGACGTATTTTAAAAAAAATTATTTTAGTAAGGAATAAAGAATTTTTAATCTAAGTTTTTATAAAAATCTAAGTATTTTTTATTTGTACAATATTTTTTTAAAGAATTTTATTTTTATGGATAGTTTTGTAAAAAGACCTTATAACAACCTTATTTTTTTTAAAAAAATTATTTTTCTAGGTAATTTTATAAAAAAAAAAACCGTTAGAAAAACCTATTTGTAGCAGTTTTCTTGTACTGGATTATTGGATGTATTTATTTAGAGTATGGCTGTTTTTTTTTTTTTTGAGCTTAAAGATAGGGCTGATTTTGCTTGGGTAGTGTATATATAAATATAGATTGTTAATATTTGCCTATTTCTTTACCCTTCCCAAACATTTTGAGCCGACCAGAAATATTTATATAAATTGTTCTGTTATTTTTTTTCTTTTGGCAAAATATTTATTTCTCTTAAAATCAAAAAGCAACTGATTTGCTACGTGACCACTAAAATAAAAAAGCTTATCATTATTGACCAAAATCATGAGGCAAAGACAAAGAAGCTGAGTGAATTCAGTTCTATGCAACATCGAACATATAATCGTCATAATTTTAAAAGAAATAAGAGAAAAAACGGGCTAAAGATTTTTTTTTATATTTTTTTTGTTCTTATTAATTTTTTCTTATTATTAGCTCCCTGTTAAGATTGTTTTGAAATTTAATTTGAAATTATTTAAAAAATATAACGATAAAATAAATAAAAAAAAAATAAAAGAATATAATAAATTTTACATTGTTTGATAACAAAATCCACCAATAAAATATTGAGAGATATAAAAATTTAGAAAAGGAAATAACGCATTCAAATTCACTCGGTATCTCACCAATTTCAAAAATTAAAATTATAACACTATTAGTTAACTTTCCTTAATATACAATAATTGAGGGCAAAAGCTCCTAAATCAAATATTTGGTAAAAGCTAATTATATAAATAAACAAAGGTTTTAAAAATTCTCTTATAATACATCTATTTATAATATTAGCTACTAGTAATTCTAAATCAATAAAAATCTTCACTCAATTAGTAATAGCATTAAAATAAGAATTTTACTTTATATAAAAAATAAATACTCTATCCATTTTGAAATATTTCTCACATATCAAATAAAAAAATATATTCTTCCAATTCCATTAGAATTTTGAGATATAATTATAATAATCTCTATCTTGACTTAAAATCTTGCAATCATGTAATTGTCAATAATTCCAACAATCTACATTTTACCTCAAATTGAAAAATCATATAATCTTCAAATTTTTAAAATTTTCAATTGTCAAACATTCAATAAATTAATAGAATTTTTCTCCGCCGTCTATATTAAACCTTTAAATCTTCAACAAATTTTGTTCACATTCTCCATTAAAATTTCAATTGGCTTAATCTTTTTAATATCAAATTTAATTTGTCATGGCCATACCTAATATCAAATATTTGATATCACTTATTAGAATCGATTCAAAAATTAATTCGGAATTATATAAAAGTTGCAATGAAAAAATTAAAAAAAATAGAGAAGACAATAAATTTTATATAATTCGATATAAGCTTACATATAGTAAAATTTATAAATTAAAATAGCAAGATATAAAAATTTAAAAAATAAAATAACACACGCAAGTTTAATCAATATGCTCATCACTCTCAACTGTTATTCTACTTTAAATAAAGTAAAGGAAGATGAAGTAAATTAGGGTATAGTGAAGCAAAGTAAGACATTTATTTTTATGTCTTTGAAAAAAATGTAAGAAAAGGTATATATATTTAGGAGTGTTTGGTTAGAAGTGAAGAATGAGAATGATAATTAATTATTTCCAATAATGATGTTAGATAAAATAGATGGAATAATGAAAATCTCATTATGATAAGAAAAATAATCAGTTATTCCCTACCACTTTTTTGTTAATCAGTTTTGATTCATGAATCAAAATTTATTTTTTATTTTTAGAATAAAATAAATATAATTAATTTAATTTTTTAATTATGAATATGAATATCTCTAAACTTTTTAAATAAAATAAATTTATTTTTTTCTTAATAAAATAAATTAGATTTTTAAAATAAAATATAAACAATTTCATACTTTTTCTAATTATGATATCTTTAAATTTTTAAATAAATAAATTTATTTTTTTTAAAAAAATTAAATTAATTTTTTGAATTTTTAAATAAAACACTTTAAATAACTATTAATTTCGATTTCAGTTTGTTATAATCTGAATAGTTTTAAAGAAAATCGAATTCGGATTCCAAAGTAAACCAAACAAAAAATAAATAAATAGTCATTCTAATTTCAATTATGTTTTATTTCAATTTTAATTTTTAACTTTGAACCAAATATCACCTTATATTGTTTGGGCAAAAACTAATAAAAGGTAAAATTAAATATTAATTAACTTATACATGAAATTAATTGTTATAGTTATATAATTAATTAAAATTATTTTAAATGATAATGTTACTCTAAAAATAGTATAGTCATAATAATATTTTATAAAATTACTAAAATTCCTTTTTCTTTCTTTGTGAAAAAGATAAGTATATATAATAAAATATTTATTATAACAATAAAAATTAAAATTAAAAATTAAAACAATTGCTAACACCCCAAAAAAGGTGTTAAAAACTTTTTAGAAAAAATAATATTTTTTAACCCTCCATTAATCTTATAAAACTTCTTATCTCAATTTATTCTCTTCCCAAATAATATACTTTACCATTATTTTCCTTCTTTAACTCTACTCACCCCTCATTCACTCCATCCCAAATATAATATAACCGACTTTCTCTAATATATAATATTTGAGGGCAAAAGCCCCAACACAAATGTGCAAAAACTAATTATATAATTAAACAAGCACCTTAAAAACTTCTTCTATAATATAACTATTTACAATGTTATCCACTTTTAATCTTAGCTCACTAAGAATTCTTACTCAACTATGAATAATATTTGATGATTTCCTAAGCTAAGAAAGTCAAGGCCTTGGCTATTAGAGACGCTATTTCCTAAGCTGCTACAATTATTCCGATGCTCTTGCTTGTGTTTTAGTTGTTAATAATTACAAGCCAGATCTTAGTGAATTTGGGGTAGTTATTAATGATTGTAGGGAGTTGGTTTTGTCCAGACCTGATATTAAGGTTAAATGGGTTCTTAGGCAAGCGAATACGTAGGCTCACTTGTTGGCTAAAGCATCCCATTCCTATGGTAGCCTATGTATTTGTTATAGTATCCCAAATTGTCTATTTTGAGTTTTTTTCTACAATATCTCGACTTTTCTTTTTAAAAAACAAAAAAAAAAGGAATAATATTAAAATAAAAATGACAAATATAAAATAATATTCCATCGATTTAGAGTATTTCTCAAATATTAATTAGGAAAAAGTCTCTTTCCAAATTCCATTAGGATAAGTAACAACAGCTATAGGAAGAGGAAGAACACTAGTTTTGTTGGTTGGTAAAAAGAAGATCTTGAATTACACCTTTCTATTTGCCAGTGTAAGATAAATTCACAGGTAGCTATTGCTTTTCTCCTCTAAATGGTTAATTCAGAATGAAATCAGAACCAATTGCCTTTTTTTTTATCGGAATGTAATAGAATTCATTAGAACTAAAATCAGAAATACAATGATCTAACTAAGATTGGAGAAGCCCAAATGGTTGTAAGGAACATAGAACAACAAACAAACACACAATAGAATGAAAACAGTGAACAAAATAAAACACATAGGACATAAGTAAACAGCAAACAGAAGGAAACAAAAGCGACCGTCAAACAAAATAAAATAAACTAATCTTCAACATCTTCCTTGATTGTAAAGCCCTCAAAAACCAACTTGAATGAACCCTCCAAAAATGCCACAAGAGCACAAGATAAGGGCCGAGAACTGAGAAGTTTTGTAGAGTTTTGAAATTGCTTGACCACCAAAACCAGTAGATCAAAAGAAAGATGAAAAAATGACTAGCTCTGCTACCCAATGTATCCTCATATCTTAAATCTGTTGAGAGAATAAAAGGATTAAAGATCCTACACTAGAGCCAAAGAGGAAGAAAAGAACCCCTATAAATTTTACACCAAAACAGAGGTATAGCAAGATCTCCTTAAAGAACTACTCCCCCTCCAAACTTATTTATATCCTAATTTAAGATGCATCTTCATTACACACTTCCTGTAAAATTCTAATGACCACCAATCTTTTATCCAACTCCATAAAATTTAACTAAATAAGTGAAATTAATATTTAGATATCATATGAAAAACAGTTACTTTTTTAAGGGATTGAGCATAAACTAACAAATGAATGAACATATTGCACCCTACTCAATTCCAGCAGTTCACTTACTTGAATATCGTACCCCCTGAGTTGTAGTTAGAGAAGGCTCCAAACTGATACCACCTTATTTTCCTCTGAATTTTTTTTTTTTTGGAATGAAGCAGAAATACAAGCAAAGGCTAACAAAATAAGTTCACACTTGGCTACCGGGCAGGGCAGGGCCTCTGTGATCTCACTGGCAGAAATCTTCTAGTTTTCGGATCCTGTTGAACCTGTTTGCATTCTAAATTTTGATATATTGGTTAATTCACACATTAACACCTTCAAGTCATTTTACTAGGCAAAATATCTCTAAATGCTTAATCTCTCAATACACAGAATGTGATGATTAGTTTATAGCCTATAGTCAATGACTGGCAAACAGAAATAAAATAAAAAATTGTAAAAATAAGAAAAAAGTGGAGTTAAAACACCGCTAAATGCATTTTAAGGATATAATATAATTACAAGAGATATCCCATCTAGCTAAATTATGGGCCACAAAACTGAGAACTCAAGAAAGATTTCGCCAGAACTCCCATTCTCTTCAAGATGAGCCAGTTGAAGCTATGGCCAGCTGATTGCTGTTGCATAGTATTTTACTGCCTGATACTTTATAAGGCATTACCAAACGACCAAAATTGCTACATATTTTTACAAGCAACAACTAAAAAAATTGCTGGAGCCACTTGTAATTTGCTGCATCCCTCTCTAAGTCATCCTTCAGCTTGCTTATTTGCTGCAGGGCTTCCTTCAAACCATATTTTTCAATGGCAAATCAGAGAACTCTTTTAGAAACTGGTGAGCCCGAGCTGCACCGCCAGACATATCATCAGGATCATATGATCTCTTTCGTTTGGATCCCACCTGAATTCATAATTGATAATTAATATGTTAGCACAAGAAAATGCAGTAGTAATTTGGGCAACTCTTAAGCTGTTCTTCAGTTTCTTGTCAATATGATTGTGCTAACAATTAATGCTATAACAGTACTTGGAAAAAGAAAAAGACTACGTGGAATTTGACAAATTAAGTATGAAAGGAGTGAGTTATTATATTTCAACATATTTTTTTTTGGACATCTAGCATATTATTTGTGTCTGCACCATCTAATTGTGTTTAGGGTTGACCATCAACCATTCAAACCTTTCTTGGAATTCAATAGCTAATGCATAAACAAAGTCAATATTTAAAACTGAAAAATAAAAACCTTAAAAGTGACCAAAAACCAAAAGTAAATTGTTCCATTATGTAAAAAACTTATGAATGACAAAAATTCCATAATCTTAACATTTGCATTTCACTTGATATACATTGCGTGGCTTGCAGCATGGAAGTTCCACTTCTAAAAGCTTATTGAAGCATATAAGAAAGTCTTTGAACATGATTGAGCCAATGGTATGAATTTCACCGCATAGCTCACAAATATATCCTAACCAAAACACGCAAATCTAAGAATAGATGGTATTTTCTAAAGAAAAGTTCATATAAACAGGAAGAAAATCCATCACATTTCTAATGTCAATCATTACATGCACTTCTCCAACTAAGTTAATCAAACATGACTTTCTGCCATACTGCTTAAGTGGTGCATCTAGCCTAATTGTCTGGACAATCTAGAATCTGAAGTGCACGGTGCACCTTTTGGCCTTGCGTCAAGCAGTAAAGAGGTGAAGTAGGATTTTGGATAAGTTCTCGGCTCAATACTTGCCATGCAGGAGTGACGGCAATCTGGGGTATAATGACATTATTTTTGAAAGAAAAGTTTGTTACTTTAATATAAACATGTAAAAATTTTCTGAAGGCATTAGCTACTGTAACATTGGTTGGTCCTACAACAAACTATAACATGCATAATGGTTCTCATATCTAGAACCCTGCATCATGGATATAAACTCTAACTAACAAAACTCGAAGATCACTAACGTACCACTTCTGTAGGATCATTTGAAACAACAGCATTAGGTGAGAAATCTTCCAACTCAGCTGCCCTTTCTCGAGCAAGGGCAACAACACTTTCAGGAAAATTTGCAAATTCTGTAACATGAATACCAAAACTTTGATCACAAGCCCCTGGTTCAACCTGGAAAATGTAATCATGTGAAGGGGTGTAAATTGATACAGCTTTTCAAGTGGTCTGGAGAACTTATTAAAGCGCAGTACAATTTTATTTGCTAACCACCTATCCACGCAAAAAGGAAAGAAACATATCAAACCTATCGATGCCATCTATCAGCTAATTATGCAACTGCAGCTAGGACAATGATTCATGCTTTTATTTACAACGGTTATTAAAGTTTTGTACTCATTTATTAGCCAAAATTTATATATATATATACATATATACACACACATAAGAGAGAGAGAGAGAGAGAGAGAGAGATGGATGGATGAATAGACAGTTGAAGATCCGAAATTTTTCCTATTAAATCACACCAAAAATCTAGTATTTCCAGTGTTGCCTGACTGACATTTGAGCTTTTCTCTCTGCTAAAGAGAGTAGACCTCTAAAATCAGTAAATGCAATTGACCACCTTGGTGAAATATACCAGAATATGGATGACATCTGACAACCAAAGTTTGACTTTTAAATTATGATATATAACAGAACACAAAGAAAAGAATTAAATATTTTGAGAAAGAAGAAAATACCCCAGATACACATGACTTGGAGATTACAACAATACAAAAATAAGCAAATCTTTCCCAGCTAATTAAGATCATCTTTATGGTCCAAGGGAAGGGCGGATATATTTCCCCATTTGAGTCAATTTTTGCACCTACCTTGTATAAAATAGTCAGCTTGCGATTTGATGAGTCAATATGTGCACTAACATGATAGTTTGCCACGCCAACTATTTGCTTCATATGGTTCTCAGCTTTTTCATTAGCCAATGCAGTTAGTTCATGAAAGTGGGATGCAAATAAGGTTGGCGCTTTAATCTCTTGAACAAGGTGTTCACATATGACCCACGCTAAACCTAAACATCAAAGTGAATTGCAAATAAGGTTTAGTGTTCACAAATACCGAAGTGTAACATGGCATGGATAATAATGTCTGTATATGATCCAACTATATCCAAGTATTCTCTGAAAATTTGGATCATATACAGGTAGATCACTATTTTCAAGTGAAGATGGAAGATTCATTCTATGGGATAAAAAAAAGACCTCCAAATATAAACCACTGGGGGAACTAAATTTTATTCTAAAAACACAGAGAAGCGATACAGAGAGATTTTAGACTTCATGACAGTCAGCACATTCGTGAATTAGTCTAGACAGAAGTCATGTGATACTAAGTAGTACATGAATGAGGTAATTCAGGCATCAATGACGTGTGTTAAAACCACAAAGAGTTTTCTCCAAGGTTGAGGAAAGTGCATAAACTTACCAAACCCATCATATGTTGATGTCCCACGACCCAACTCATCAATGATTATCAATGACTTATCTGTAGCTCCTTTCAGTATTGAAGCAGTTTCAAGCATTTCTTGCATAAAGGTAGAAACTCCATGCAGCTATAAATAAGATGAAGGCATTCATAAACTTCCACAGCAAGGTAAAATATCATATATCCAATGAAAGTAATTAATTCTGCTGCATGATAATGAAGCCAAGCAGTTGAGTAGTGAACATGGAAACAAGCCAAATCCAATACATTGTTAAGCTGAGGCATAAGCTAAATCACTCGAGTAAAATAACAAAAAAAACAATCTAATAACTTCATGAACTTGTGAGAGCAGTTTCTAAGATTAGTTCACGCACTTGGTTTCCTTTATCCATAATGTAATGTAGTGTAATTTGTTCTGCAAGTAGCTAAATACATGTAACAAGTTAAGCATTGCACAGCTGCAGGTTAACTTTCTATCGTCTGTCTACCTAAACAAACGACCTCATTCTCTAAACAATTACAAAATCAGCAAAAAAGTTTTAAAATATACCACCTAAGCATCATTTGAACATCCCTTAGGTTCTCAGCTACAGCTTGCCAAATGTCATGTTTTTTATAATGCTAGAATGGCCATGCAATACAATAAGTTTTGTGCAGCTCATAAAGTGAAATTTGTATGTGCATGCATTCATCTGGATTGTGACTTGTGATTTCTGGAATTTCAAACAATGCTCTGTTGCCATTGCCTACATCATGTCAAAAGAACTGTGAGTTGGCAAAAAAAGAATCTAGGAATATAGTATGCAAGAAAGAATCAAAAGGGACAATAAATAAATAGCAACTGAAACTCAGTCGAACTCAAAAAGGTAGTGCACTAAGAAATAACATCAAAATAGCATAACATGTAGTCTTTGTCAACTCAACATGTAATTCCACATTCAACTTCAAGATGTTTAACTCCAAGAGATGATGCTGAGAAACTTACTTGGCAGTCACCAGCGCCCACACAAGCAAAAATGCAATCCCGAACTGAAATGCTACCCTTGTCACAAGGAATGAACCAACTTGTGCCATGAGAATATTCACACCAACCTGCAGGTGAAGCGAAAAGATATCATTATATTGTTCTCTTAAAGAAATACTTACCATGGCCACATCTAACAAGAAGCTGAACAGGCATTGGTATCTCCCATTCATGATGAAGTGTTCCATTTAAGTGATATAAAAAAAAATTATTCAATAGAAATCCACAAGATAGCTATGCCTAGATTGGCGTGATTTCCAATGCATCAATAAGACTACAGTACCATTATGATCTCAAAAATCTAGGTGTGTAATAGAAGCAATATCATGGAATCATTTCAATGAACTGCAAAGAAAGAATCGCAAGCGATAGATAAAAGACATGCAGCTGAATCATAGAAACCATACTTGCCGAACAAACGTTGATTTTCCACCCATATTAGGCCCGGTGATTATTTGGAACCAACTCTTTCCCCTAACCTGATTTGTGGCCAAAAAAAAAAAAGAAAACAGCATAAGCAATGAGACATCTAGAATTAACAACACTAGAAGGAATATATGTTCTTTATCAATTGATATTCACAAGTTTACAGTCATTTGGTATAAAATTCACCCAGTCTTGAGCTTCTACACAAGGATGTCTACTCCCTTCCAATATAATATCTCAAACATCCTATCATGCATATAATCATATAGTGAAATCCGTTTTTCAAAAGAAGGAAAATGAATCAAGGCAAGGAAATTGAAGCATTAAATAGCATGTAAGAAATTACTGATGGAGTGATGTCTGGTCTTGTGCAAGGAGTTGGACAGCTACAAGCCAAATCAGCAAAACTAAGACATCCAGTTCAGACAATAAACCAGCTAAAGACTCAAACACCTGCAATGCGAAGCTACCATTAATCGAGAATAAGAGTCTGATTGAAGCAGAATTATAAGAGAAAGGATGAATACCTCAGAGAAAGAAGCTCCAGTTTGAACAACTCGATTGACCAGCTCTTTTTGATAATTCTTATATTCCTCCACTACCTTTTGGTACTGGTCCCCTAACTTCTTAAGTGTTGCATTTGTGAATTTCACTCCATCCTTTCGGGTTTCAAGGACAATAAACTGGGTAGTCAGCTTTTTCCTTATTTTTGGTTCTTCTTTCTTTGTAATTCTGAAGACATGCCCAAATTGTGTTCCTTTGTCTAACTTCAAACCTTTATCTTGAGGAAGATCAAGATCATGTGCTGTTTGTTTATGCAAGCTGTGTATTTGCCGCTCCAATAACTCCTGCTCATCTTTCAATGCAGATAGGGCAGGGTCATAACTTGGTGAAATCATATACTCTCCATTCTCAAGTTGATCAAGATCAAAAGAAGTTTCTACAAGAGCAATGAACATATTCAAGTGATCATCATCAGTCAATGACTCAAGGGGATCCAAATAACTTTCCTTGATCAAAGATGAAAATTGCCCATTGTACCGTTCAAGAGCACTTCTAACGTATGGAAGTCTTATACTTGACTGCATCCAAAAGTTGCATCCATTTAAAAACGGAGACATTTTAATATTGATAAACAATTATCTAAAGATATAGAAACAATTCATGATACATAAACACAATGTAATAATTATTTCAAGACAGTAAATATGAAATAATAACTTAAAAGTAAGCGAGTAGGTAACCTTAAATACAACAGATTGCTAGCATCAAGGAAAAATGCGCTAAGTAAGAAGGAAGAAATACACACAGCAGAACCAAGAAATTTTTTTCCTTCTGAAGGTATAAAAACATTTAATTTCTGCGTCAAAGGAAATTCCATCCCAATAAGACCATATAATCATCCTTAACCAAGACAGAAAATGAGATAATCAATAATAAATAAGAACTATAGTTGACTTATAGTAAGATATAAAAGAACAAGACTTTCAACGAGTTGACAATACCATCACTAACTTGGCCATTAACAAAGACTTCACCAAAACCTAGTTGCAATGATTAATAATGGGGAAAAGAAAAATTTATATCCACCTGATAGAGTTTCACAATATGATGTAAACCAGCCCTTTTCTTCTCAAGATTGTGCATCAGTCTCTCAATATCTGAGATTCTCTTTAGATGCTGCCTCAGCTCCTGGCAAAGTGCAGTATCCTCTACAAAAGCCTGTACCAAATCCAGTCTAGTATTGATTTCATTTACATCTAGTAAGGGCTCTTTTAGCCACAAATGAAGTAATCTTTTCCCCATTCCAGATGTACAGGTTCTATTCATAAGACCAAACAAACTAAAATTTTTGTTTGCGTCAGTTTTACTCTCAAGGACATTAAGAGCCCTCATGGCAGCAGAATCCAGTTTCATGTAGCTGTCAAGATTGTACTTTTTGATAGTATAATTCCCATAATTGCTCTCATCTGTGAGTAATTCTGCATAAGATAGTAACGCGCCTGAAGCACCAGGTGCAAATTCAAAACCAGAAACTAAATCTCGAACAGGTTCAATGGAGCCTCTGACAAGCCTACTGAGATCCTGCACCAAATCCCTTGTTCTGAATTCATTTTTCTTTCTCAGTTAACACCAGAGCACATCTAGTCAAAGCAACATGCAAATTTCTACTTTCACTAGATTTTCCACACTCAGTAGGCAAAAGGCATTCCTTGCAACCAAGAGCTACCAAAGCAGATTCTACATTTGTGAAGTGACTATCATCAGGAAATTCGGCCAATCCAATAACTCTTTTTGTTAAATCAACATAACTTAGCCCAATAGTGCATCCGTTTTCTCGAAAGTTAGGAATGACTGAAACAACCACAGGGGAATGCTGCATTTCATTGTTGGCAAACAGAACATCTTCAAAACTGCCTAGATTTCCAGGAGTCCCACTCTTCACCAGTCTCCAATTGGATACGCTACCCTCATAGAGCTCAAGGATATGGTCTGTTCTCTCCAACAGAAGATCTCGTGCAATTGTTTCAAACATGTTCTTACTAATGCTCACCCTGGAATGGTAATAAGTCTTTGCAATGAAGGTTGCATTTCACCGTGAGAAGTGTAAAAGTCCTACACATTCATAAAGAATACTTGAGAAATTACTGAGTGATGTGGAAAATAGAAAGTGAAATATTTTAAAACCTATTAGAATAAAAAAGAAAATCTACATGTCAGAAACAAAATAAAATTGACTAATGAAAAAAAATGCACTAGTTGTAGTATCTCTACCAGTGGCAAATCATAAATAATTAACAACGATTAGATATACAAATTCATAGATCCTTTTTATTGCAAGAACAAGTAACCATTTAACAAGAATCACAAACACCTGATAAAAATAATTTAATAACAATAAGAGATAAATTTAAGTTTAAAGAATACATGCATTTTACGAAACATATCCATCTGACATGTACTTATGAGCATGTGTTTTGGTTTGTACTGGCAGGAGAGCAGAAAAGTGATGAAAGGAATACATGAAAAATGAAGATA
Source organism: Garcia nutans (assembly GCA_947685225.1). Taxonomy (NCBI): domain Eukaryota; kingdom Viridiplantae; phylum Streptophyta; class Magnoliopsida; order Malpighiales; family Euphorbiaceae; genus Garcia; species Garcia nutans. Next base: position 52,965,607 of record CANTUV010000011.1, read on the forward strand.
AGAATGTGAAATCTCATGGAACTAAAAGCTATTGCTTTACACAAGTCAAAGCTCAAAAACAAATTGCCTGAAGATACTTTCAGATATGGATATCAATTAACTACCAGCACATGACATTGGGATCCATAGATGGAATTTGGGTAATAGAATAACATTGTGGTCAAAAACACAAGGCTAGACATGATCCCTCTCTCTTCCCTTTCCCCCAACCCCCAAACACACACGTGCACACACCCTTGGCTTTTGCTAGATATACTTCAAAATAAGGTCAAGAAACAACGCAAGGAGAAGCATAATTGCATTGTCATAAATATAAAAATAAAGATATAAATTCCAAAACATAAATTTTCACGAGCCAAGATGAAAACCCAACAATGAAGCTAATATCAAATAACTTCTAAATTTGATAGATTAAAATGCACTTCCATGTCTTCAGAATCAACTTCAAAAAGGTGAGAACAAATTCATAATCGTTAAAAATAACATCATAATAAGGTAACAATCATTAGAATATGAACTAACCCGCCTATCAAATACCCGAACTGCCCTGGGGTCCTGCAACAGAAAGCGGCAAAAATAAAATAACAAAAGTTAGAAAATTAACTTAAAATCTCTTCATTTAAAGACAAATTAAAAAAAGAAAGAAAGAATGAAAAGAATCCAGAACTTAAAATTTCATTTCCGGAAATTTACTTTTCCCAGCAACCAAAAAATCAATTACAAGTATGTCAAAACAAAATTCCAGACAATTAGACATTTGAAAGAGAGTGAGGAGGATAGGGCTTACATGAGGGAGTTTTGAAGAATGATAGAAACCCTTGAGCCTGCTTAGCATCTAATTACAAACCATAAAATTAAACCATTTCATTTCTCATATCAAAATTAAACCCCAAAAAAAATTACATAAATTAAAAAAAAATCTAGGGTTTTACCTAGCTTGAGCTCAGGTAGTTTGTTCTCTTCATCCATTGGTTTTAACAATTGATTATTAACAGTTAATTGTTACTTTGTTTGGTGCAACTAAATATCTGACCTTGCGAATTGGCCATGGCGGGAAAGAAAGTGAAAATGTGGCGGGGATTCACAGACTCGTGAAATTCACTCGCTCGTACCTTGTTTTCTCTTAACAGGGTTGTCAATTAAGTTGTTGACATTTTATTATGAAAAAAAAAATAGTATTATTTATTAAAACTACAAAAATAATTTAAAGAAAAAGTTATTTTAAAAAATACGACAGAAAGACAAAAAATTCAAAAATATTTTACACTTTTTTTCAAATACAATGAAAGGCAGGCATCTCAAAACATAGATCCCATATTTATAAAAATATAATTTTTTAATTACTTATATAAAACATATATCTATGTATATAGTATAACATATATATATAACATATATATATGTGCGCTTTTATATATGATTATTTTTTTTAATTAAAATATCTAGTTTTATTTAACATATATTTTTATATAACTAAATATATAATAGTTATATAATATTTATTCTTTTCAAAATTAAAATATATATCTAGTTATATATAACATATACTCACATATAATAAAATATATAAAACTGTTATATACTATTTTTTTCAAATTCAACGTATTTATATAGTTATATATAATATATATTCATATATATTATTATTATTTTTAAATTTAACACATATAAATAGTTATGTATAACATATACCACCATAAATAAATGCAAAATTTCATGTTAAGAAGGGCCAAAATTATATACTAATAATATAAAATAGATTTTCATAATCAAAATTTTTTTTAATTTTATTTAAAAATTTCAACAGATGAGATGAAATATATTTTTTTGACCAAAAAAATTTCAAACTATTATTATTTTATTATTATTTATTTAGTTGCAAAAATAACATAAAATGTAAATCTATATCTCAATTAATCCCATTTATTGTTACCAATCAAAACCAATATTGCAAAATTATAATAATTAACAAAAACTCATACTTAATTTATTAATTGCAACATCTTTAAATTAGTTTACTTAAATTATTAAATTATCTAGATATGCAAAATCTAAAGAGAATAATAAGAGTGAATAAATTATCAAAAACTTAACATTGAAAATTTTAGGGTTTAAACTGAGAATTTTGATAATTTAATTGATTTTTAGTAAAAATTTTTACTTTAAAATATTGATTCATCTTTATTATAACTCAAACCTACAAATAAAACTAAAAAATCAGTTTTTTTTAAAGAAAAAAGTGGAAAATAAATCTAAGTACTTCACTTGCTAATTATAAATGCCTTGATCAACTTTTCTTGATGACCATAAATTGTATTTTCTTCATGAATCATCTTCAAAACTTATTGAAAAAAAAAATCCATAAAAATAAATAAATGGGAGAAGAAAAAAGTGAAAGAATGAAAATACAAAATGATTGGAGGGCCAAAATATATTTACCTATATATATATATATACAGATATTTAAATAAAATTTAAATAAGAATATAAAAGACTATATTAAAAATATATCAATACTTTATTAATATTTAAAAATTTACAGAATATATATACAGAAATATTAGTACGTGGAATTGTTGTATTCAAGTGTAGATAAAAATACTGCTCATTCGGATTCAGCTCTTAAATTTATATATGAGTTTTCATCCGATATACCAAGAGATCCAATATTATATGAAAATATAAACTTTAAAATAAATTTTTGATGTACCATATCAGAACAAGCTGCAGGTACAGAACATACTTATACAAAAATAAAACTTTATAACAAATAAAACTTTAAATATACAATCTTTAAAATTAACTTACAGGAGTGTTATACAACAGTAGGGGACACAGAGATGGAAAAATGCTTTTAAGTGAAAGGAAAAAGAAAGGAGATAAACTAAGGCTTGAAGTTCTTCAGAGCTTTTGGGAATGAGAGGGTAAAAAGATTGTCTTCAGGCTTTAGAAGTGGCTCCTTAAATAGACAGAGGATTTTAGCTTTACACTGTTCTTTTCACATGCTGATATTGTTGGATAAATAGTAACTTATCGTTACTATTTGCTTTTACTATATCTTCAAGCGTCCGGAACTGTAGATAAATAATATATTATCGAGGACACTATTTGCTTTACCGTGGATGAACTGTTTTTATTGACTTTAACGCTAGTTTCCTCTGGTGAATACTGTAGATGAACATTATGTTGTCAGTGGGCACCAATTTTATTGATTTTATGTGAAGGAATAAATTTTCTTCTGCCTTTAACTATCTGACGAGTCTGAATCATAATCATATTTTTTATTTTTCTTTTTCTTTTCTTTTTTCTCTTTTTTCTTTATTTTTTCTTTTTTCTTTCTTCTTCTTTTCTTTTTTCTTTCTTCTTCTTTTCTTTTTTTTTCTTTTTCTTTTTTTCTTTTTTCTTTTTTATCTTTATTAGAGATAAGACTCCATAACAATCGTCCTCATTACTAGGGTAATAATCTGAGTCAGATATTTTCTCATTGGAAGATGATGTCACAGATGATGAAGAGGAGGAGTCAGAAGATGAAGGGGACTTCTTTCTTTTGGAATGAACTTTAGATTTCTTAGACTGAGCTTTATTCGAAAATCCAGCAGAACTGGTCTTGCTAGGCTTTATGGGCTAAGATGTTGAAGGAAGAGATTAAACCATCTGTTGCATAAGGGCTTTATAATCTTTTGAAGTCTTTGTATCTACAAAAAAAGGTTGTATTCTAGGCTCTTTGGGCTCCAAAAGAAACAGATAGCTTTGGGTCTAAGCTATCATAGTTTCTTTTAAGAAGTCACTGCTTTTCAGTGGGTTCAAATGTAGAGTTGCAAAATACACTCCGCCATTTGATTTTAGTTCTTCTTAATACTATAGGCATATTGAATCCAATTTGTATTTCATTATTGAAATATCACTGAAATACCTAAGGTATATAGAAGATCATACAGAAGAGAAGAAGATGAGAAAATTTCTTCTCATATGAGCTAGAATTGAAATGGGCTTTAAAATACTGAAAGACCAATAGCACATCTAGTGATAATACTCGATCTTCACCACCACAATAGTACTATCAGTCCACAAATCACATGGGTATATTATCAATCTTTATATTGGTGTTAAAATATATAAGCCATAAATGAGTTTAGTCATGGTTTTAGAAAACTTTTGTCCAGCCTTCTACATAATCCCAATAGTTATATGACGGGCAATAAAATTTTTAAGAAGGGCTTTAAATTGCATAGGGATATGTAAAAGTCTTCCCCGTTCAGAGGGATTGAGAATTTTCTTTATTTTAAAAGAGGAATAGGCAATGGCATCATTTTTCTTTAGATTATAATTATGTTTTAAATATATGGACTCATAATCAATGAGAATATTTAAATAATACTCTTGATGTTTATATAAATCATTTATTTTAAAAAATCATCCTTTAGAAAATGCAGACTCAATAACTTTCCATGGGTTCTGTTAAGCAGATCCATATTCAATTATTAACTTTTTACTGAAATACATTTTAGTAAATCATTATGATCTATAATATTTTATAGAAAATTTTGAAAAAATAATTTGAGTCGAAGGTTTCGAAACATTCAACTCAGCTTTAGAAATATTTTGAAATAGGGTTTTAGGAGTTGAAGATTCTCCTTTCTTAATTTATTCTTTTAAATAAAGGATCAGAGCATTCTCACCTGAAACTCCTGGAGAAGGTTTATGACCCATCTTTAGGAGAGCTTTAATAACTTCTGGAGATTAGGCCAACTGAGAGATCCGTTTTTTTATTTGGACTTTATGTTCTTCTTCTATAACTATATCAACCCAAGACTTAGGAAGTTTAGAAATAGCTTTAGTGGTATTATCTGAGTGATCAGATAAAGCTTTAGGAGATTCTGGCTTTAAGATTTTTTTCCTTTATTTTTTTTAATTTTCTTCCCCTTTTTATCTGAAAAAAAATTTACGGGTTAGAAAATCTAGTAAATTATTATTTACTATCTTTATAAATTCAATATCAAAATAAAAAATACTTAGTATAGCTTGTCATCTAGCAAATATTTGCTTTAAAGTAAGGTTTTTAATTTTTTTGTAAAACTTCTTTAGCACTTTTACAATCAATACGAAGTAAAAAAATTTTATTTAGTAAATTAGATTGAAACATTGAAATGCATAAAACTATACTCATTTTTTAATAGTAGAATAATTCAATTGGGTTGGACTTCAATGTATTGAATAGAATTAGAATGTGGTTTCTTTACTCTCTTTTAATTATTTTAAAATTTCACCAAATCTTATATCTGAAACATTAGTCTCAACAATCTTTGGAGCTAATGGGTCAGTTATATGAAAACAAGAAAAAGTTTTAACTAAGACTTTTATATGTTTTACTATACTAGTATGGATTTCAGTCCATGGGTCTGAATTTTTTTTTAGCCATCATGCAATGATTTTATAATCCTATTTAGGCTGGGATAAAATTCTATAATATAATTTAAATAATCTAAAAATCTTTGTAATTGAGCTTTATTAAGAATATGATCTGAAAACTTATCACCAAAGGCTAAGTTTCTTTCTATAGGGTCTAAATTTTATGTTCTATATAATATCTTAAGAATCTAATCTTAGTTTGAAACAAAGACATTTTAGTTTTACTTAAAACTAATCTATTTTATTTTATTAACATAAAAATATTTTTAAATATTTAAAATGTTTATCTATAGTTGTAGAGTAAATCAATACATCATCTATATAAACTATACAAAATTTAGTATATGGATTAAATATATCATTCATTACTCTCTGAAATTCAGAGAGTGCATTCTTTAAATCAAAATATATAACATTTACCTTCCAAATAAAACAGTAAATGCAGTCTTATACCTGCCTTTAGGATTAATCTGGATTTACCAAAATCCTGATTTCATATCAAATTTACTAAAAATATTAGCTTTATATAATCTTTTTAATAATTTTTTTATTTGGATTATGGTATCTAATCCATTTTAAAATTTTATTTAATATTTTATAACTTATCACTAATATAGGTGCTCCTCTTTCTATTTCAGAGGTCTTGTTTAAATAAAATGCAGCATAAGACCATGAGCTTCTAGATTTAGTAATTAGCTTTTTATTTTTTAAGTCATTTATCTTTTCTTTATAAAATTCTATCATATCATACGCTATTTGAATGAGTTGAACTTTAATTATAATAGACTTTTCATCAAAGTCTACTTCATATGGTAAATCAACCATATGATGTTTCCTATTTCAAAATGTATTTGAAATATTGGCACATAATTTATTTTCAATTTGAAGCTTAATTTATTAATTTTCTCTTATTTAAATTCATTATTTAACTGTTTATTTATTTTTTATAAATGATAATTATTTTTTAAATTATAAAGTTGTTCAGACTTAGTTTTTATTACTGTATTTATTTGTAATTCATAAATTGAATGAACTTTAAGCAAATTTATATTTTTTTTAGATTTTTTTATAAATGAAAAAATAATTTTTTGGTCTTTTACTTTAAAACTTATACTATCATCTTTTACAGAATATGGTATAATTAAGTTCATAAAAGGTGTTTCTAGAATATCATATGATGAATATTAGTCAAAATAAATATATTTTTTATCTCTAAACTGTTATCAATTATTGAAACTTCTGCTTTACCAAGAATGTTTAATTTAGATTTATTGAAGCTGATAAACTTTCATTTATTTCTTGCCAAAATCTTTTAGGAACTAGGCTAGGTTTAATACAATTTAAGTTAGCTCTTGTATCAAATAAGACTGTAGTTTCTATATTGTAATTATTTAAAAATTTTAATTTTAATTTTATTAAATATTTCTTTGATGTAACTTCATGTAAAATAAAAATTATATTATCAAGATTTTTTTCTTTACTTAATAAACTAATATTATTAGTTTATTCTTTATCTTCTTGTTCTTCCTCATCAGAAGAAATAAAATTTAATAAATGTTTTATTATTTGAGAATAATTCTTTTGTTTAATTTTTAATTCTTTTTAATTCTTTAATTTTCTTTTATAAATCACTTATAGTTAGTTTATTCTTTATTATTTTATTTTTATTTAAAATTGTAGCTAAAACATATGTTTGCTTACTAGTACTAGATAATACTAAATATTTAGATTTTTACTAGAGTCCTCAAATATTTTATTTAAGATTTTTTTAAAATTTTTAAATCATTTATATGTTTTATTACTTATAAAATAGATTCATTTTCTTTAGTTAAAATATTTATTGATTTACTACTAGTTTCAGAACTAATTTCTGAACCTATATCATATATTTGATTTATTTCTTTAGAATCTGAATAATCTTCAGAATCTTAGTATTCTAAGTATAATTCATAAATTTTATTTAATATAGATTCTTTTAAATTTAATTCTTATAATTTTTTCATCAAATTTATAAAATTTAGATGTATGTCCTTTTTTACCATAATTATAATATGTTAAGTCTTTATATAATCTATATTGTTTATCTTTTCTTTTAAAATGCTTATTACTAGATTTCCTAGACTTATAAGACTTATAAGGTTTTTGTTTCTTATAATAATCTTTTTATTATATTTTCTCTTATAATTCTTTTTATATTTTTTATATGGCCTTTTATATTTTGTAGAATACTGACTATCATAGTCTTTATAATTCTGAGTTATACTATAATCAAATTATTTACAAAATAAACCTAATTCTTGTTTAGTTTATCTCATCTCGTATTTTAATAATTTTTAAAGTTTTATATCTTGACAGAGCTTTAATTCTTCATTTTGAATTATACTAACTAATTGACTATAAGTCAAATTCTCATAAGGAATAGGATTTTCATATTCCTATTTTATATGGTTTCTAACTTTCTCATCTAGGAAAAATAACAATCATGCTAAGAATTTTTTATTTCAGAAAGCCTAGTTGGAATATTCTTTAAGCATAATCCTAGTTAGAAAAGTTATTTTATAAAACTGAAAATTATTAAATTTTTTACACCTAAAGTTACTTAGTAATTCAACATTTTTATCTTTTAAATGAGTAGAATCTCATATAAAGTGAAGTGATATAGTCAGAATTAGTGTTGCTATTTCATCCTAAATAGTATAATCATATTCATTTAATACAAGAGTTCTATATTTATAAGTTTCTATAACATTTAATATTTTTAAATATTGTTCATCAGTGAGATGATTATTTCACCAACCTTTTAATTGGCCTGTGAAGCCAGCTATAATTAATTCTGCTATAGTTCTATCTGATGTATTAGTTTGGGTTCTATAAGCATTGACAATTATTGTCATCTACTGTAGAAGACTCATAATATTATATTCTGATAGGTTATCAATGTTCCATTCATAAATTGAGGAGGTATTATATTTATATTGCGATAATGTATTGGGTTTATCTATAATTTCTAAGTCTGAAGCAAACATCCTAGGTACTATAGATTGATAATGTATTATAAGATTTATTTGGGGAGCTATATCTTTACTAAAAAATTAAAGATCTTCAGTTTCAGGTTGAGAATCCTCAGTTGATTTTGAATTCTAATCTTAGGTTACTATACTAATAGTTTTAGAGGCTTTAGACTGAGGTGTCTCTTGGACTACCTGCTTTGATCCAGATGTAGAATCAATCTTACTTAATTGGTCTCTAATTGCTTTTACAAAATCAGAATCTTTAGTTTTAATTTATTGTTGTCCTATTTTTGAAACCTCGAAAGGTTTAAAAACATAAGTTTTTTATTTTTTATCTGAAATAGTTTTCTCTGCTGATTTTATTATTTCTTTATCTTTAATGAAATTTTCTATTATATTCAACTGTTGTCCTATATTTATTAAGTGTATATTACTAAAAAATTTTTGTTCTAATATTTTTTTATGTGGGTCATTTTCTACAACAATTTTAAATGGCGTAGTTTGAATTTCTCTATCACCATATATAAATATACTTGAGACTTTAGGTGGATGTTCACTTTGTGCTATTTTATCATTCCATTTTGTTTCTTTTTTCCTAACTGTTATAGGATTTATTAATTTTTCTACTTTAATTTTTTCTTTATAAATTTTTGTAAACCAATCAAAGAATTTCATATTAACTTCATATTATTTTATAAAATTAATATATTCATTCTTTACAAATTCAAAATTATCTACCTTACTAATTACTTCTTTTAATTTATCTATATTTTTTACTGAAGCTAATTCTTTATCTAATTTACCTTTATTAAATATAAATTCTTTAGTTATTACATTTAGTTCTCTATCTATGCTTGTTATATTATCTGTTATAAAGGAGGCTGCAGGTGATTCAGGTGAAGAAGGAAATTATTTTTTATCCTGATGTTAATTATAATTAGGGTTTGTTTCTAAAAGATTCATATTTTCTATTGGGTTATAAAAAAGACGTGGTACAGTTATACTGTGATCTACACATTTTAATTTATTACTGGTTTCAAGTATATCTGATGTAGAATACCTAGGCTTTACTAATGTTTGTAAAATAGATTTAGGTTGATTATCTTTATATGAAACATATATTACAAAAGGTAATTGTGAAGCTTTTCTTATATCTACGGTTGAAATAGACGAAGAGGAGTCATAATACCTACTTCTTATACTATATTTATTAAATTTTAATTTAACTTTACCATCTTCATATTGTTTAATTTTACTTAGTTTTATATTAGGTTTTACTATTTTCTTAGGCTCTGGAGGAGGAACAACATCTTTTAAAATTCACTCAACAGAAAGACTAATATCTTTCCACTAAATAGTTTTAGGAATTATTGTATTGGCTTTACTCAAGTCTGTTTGAAAAAATTTAGTTTCTCATAATTTAAATTTCATTATATATTTTGTTGCAAAAACAGATACCATAGCTTTATATTTTATTTTATACATTAATGCAACTGGGATAAATCCTTCGAGCATTTTATAATTATGAGTTTTTATTTCTAATACTACACTCTTTAATCTGTTTGGATCATTTAATGATATAGTAATATCAGTAAAACAGTCAAATGTGATATATCTACTACTCAGACTAGTTTTTATAGTTCCTAATAGATAATCGTTAAAATTTACAAATCTAGCATCCTTAACAACTGCTAAGATACTAGTATTTAAACCTTCTCTGGTTAAATGTTTTATTCTTATTTGTATAAGTCCTATATGTATATATTTATATTTTTTACTTTCTGATGACTCAAAGTTATCAGATCTAGTTGTACTAGCAGATTTACATAAAAATGACTCCATCTTTAAATATTTGAAAAATATATTTTAAAGTGTTTTCTCATTAATTTTGGACGCGACCACTGATTAATTACCCTAAATGTCTAACCATCTTGCTGTATATCCAAATCCTAGTCAATAATAATCACTAAATCTATAAAATCAAAGATTTAATTATGAAAACAGTTTTATATCTATCTACTACTGCCCCTAAAAAGAGAATGACTCTGTCAGCAACAAAAACTAAAAGGATAGCAAGGGAAATCAATATATATATACATATACAGAAATATATATATATTCACATATAACTAAATATATAATAATGATTTACTGTTTATTTTTTTATAATTCAATATATATATCTGATTATATGTAATATATGACTGCATATAATAATTATATATTATTTTTTTTATAATTCAACGTGTATATTTCTAGTTACGTGTAATATTTATGCCATCACTACAACAAATAATGTCGATAGTTACTTTAAAAGTAGTAGCTAAAACTATAAAAAAAATGTGGCTAATTACTTTAGTTATAATAAAAAACTATATTACTATAAATGACGTAATAAAAGTTAGTCACACAATTTATAAATTATGTGGTTGATGATCAATTTATTTAGCTACAAATTTATTTTTTCATAACTAGATATTACAATATGTTGTCATAAAAGAGATAAATGTGTAGTAAATAATTAATTAAATTAGATACACAATATTAATATTTGTGACTATATATGCATTTTGGCTACACCTTAATAAAGAGTAACTAAATAAATATGTGTTTACTACATTTTTAACATTGTGACAAACAATCTTACACATTAGCTACAAAACTAATTAATTCAAAGCTAAAAACATACTTTCTTGTCATAATCAAAATAATATTGTGGCTAAAATATTTATTTTTTAAATAAATAGTAGCTAAATAGCATAATTAATTGTCGTAAAAAATATGTAAAAAAATTAAATAGTAGCAAAATGTAAAACATCTAATTAGAAATTAATTTAGAAACTGAAAGAAATTAAACTAATTTTGGATGAAAGGTGAAAGGTTGGCTTTGCACTTATTGCATGGCTCCTTGAAGACATCCTTATCTTATTTATCCAGATGGATTTCTGCGGATTGTTGATACGAAACAAAGCCGAGAAGTTGGCTTTCGGAGATACATAACAAGTTAAATGATTATATTGCTTATTTTATATGCTAAAATGGTTTAAGTATTTTTATTTCTTATAATTTAATTTTTATTTTTACCTCTCTTTTAATTTTGTATAATTTTCTCTTTTTTTATTGTATTTTATGAATACTTTTTTTTAATTTATTTGATGATTTTAGAAGAAGAGAGAAATATTTAATATTTAATTTATTTTTTAATCATTTTATTTTTATATACAACAACAACAACAAAAACTAAGCCTTAGTCCCAAACAAGTTGGGGTCGGCTGTATGGATCCTCAACAAAATAAGCTCAAAAGATACCAAAAAAAGATACTCCAGCCTTAGGCCCCTTCCAAGACACGGATTTTACGTCTCCATTCAAGTCTGTCATTAATCAAATCCGGGTCAAGATCTAAGGCACGTAAGTCTCTTGCTATCACCTTATTCCACATAGTTCTAGGTCTTCCACGACCTCTAGCCCCCTCAATCAACAAATTCTCACACTTACGAACCGCAGCATTAGGATGTCTTCTTAAAACATGCCCATACCATCTAAGTCTTCCTTCCCTCACCTTATCTCCGACATCCGCTACATGGACTTTTTGTCGAATATGAACATTCTTAATTTTGTCCAGTCTGGTATGTCCACACATCCATCTTAGCATCCTCATTTCTGCCACACTCATCTTATGCAAATGTTGTCCCGTTGGTGCCCAACACTCACTACCATAGAGCATCGCAGGTCTAACAACCGTCCTATAAAATTTACCTTTCACTTTCAGAGGTATTTTCTTATCATATAGAACTCCAGTCGCACCCTTCCACTTCAACCACCCTACCTGTATTCTGTGAGCCACATCTTCATCTATACGGCCATCATTCTGGAACACCGAACCCAAATATTTGAACTGCTTGGTTTTAGGAACCAAAACTCCATCCAACTTAACCTCATGTTCCTGCTTCTTCCTTAGACTGAACTCACAGTGCATATATTCCATTTTACTCATACTTAACTTAAAACCCTTGTCCTCGAGGGTTTTTCTCCACACTTCCAACTTACGGTTTACACCAGCACTAGTTTCATCAATTAAAATAATGTCATCAGCAAACAACATACACCAAGGAACATCGTCTTGTATGTTTCTGGTTAGCTCGTCCATAACCAGGGTAAATAAATATGGACTCATGGCCGAACCTTGATGCAATCCGGTAGTAATGGGGAAAGCCTCAGTGTCTCCACCAGGTGTTTTCACACTAGTGGATGCATTCTCATACATGTCATTGATGATGTTGATATATTTGCCGCTGACTCCTTTCCTCTTCAAAACCCACCATAACACTTCTCTTGGTACTCTATCATAGGCTTTCTCCAAGTCAATAAATACCATGTGGAGATCTTTCTTCTTCTCTTGATACAATTCCATTAGTCTTTTTAGAAGAGAAATAGCCTCCATGGTAGATCTCCCTGGCATAAACCCAAACTGATTCTCCGAAACTCTTGTAAGCTTCCTCAATCTGTGTTCAATAATCCTTTCCCATAATTTCATAGTATGGCTCATAAGTTTGATACCCCGATAATTTGTACAGCATTGAATGTCTCCCTTATTTTTATATATGGGTACTAGGATACTCTTCCTCCAGGCATTCGACATCTTACGTCCTTTCACAATAGCATTAAAGAGAAGCCTTGAAGTATATGAAAGTTGGTAAAGCTTGTGGCCCGGATGATATTCCTATAGAGGTTTGGAAGAACCTTGGAGAGGTAGAAGTTCCTATATATTAACTTTATATTAAAAACTTTATATCAAATTTAATATATAATTGAAATATAAAATTTTGAAACCAATTTTAACAATTAGAATTGACCAATTATAAAGTTTTTGGGCATAATATTACTTAAACTATAGAGTTTTATACTATCGAATTTTTTTTTAAAATTCTTTTTAGTCTAATTATGTGGGAGCGAAACTAAAATTTACAATTAAATACTTTATAATTTTTCTAGTTAAAAATCTTGAATACATGAGAATTTTTATAACAATTAAAAGTTCATTTATCATATTAGTACACACATGAAATTATTTTAATTAAAAAAATTATATTAAATTCACATTATACACTGCCACTCTTTTCTCCACTCTTCAATCATTCTCTAGATTTTCTCTACCTTTCGGCTTTTACAATAAATATTTATTTATCTTGCGGATCTCAATTCACAGACTATATATTTATATATATATATATATATATATATATATAAAAGGGCAGAATAAGATGGGATCGGATGGGAGCTGACAACCCCCCTGGCTTGTCACCGGCGTATATTTTCAAGGTAAATTTTTGCTGGCCGGAGCAGCAGAGGTGGAGGTCCAGCCCCTCTAGCCCCTCCCATCTCCTCCTTATCTGTATTGAAGATAAATTTTGCCCCCCTCTTCCCAACGAGTTGGTTCTATACATATATATATATATACTAAAATAATTTATAGGCTTACCATTACCTAATCATATATTATTAGACCTATATTAAGAATTGCTTGATAAAAATAAAGTTGAATACATAGTTTTTTTTTAATTGTCGGCTTCCTAAGTTATTTTTTGTTTTCGGTTTTTTCTTTTTGTTTTTTAGACGTATATAACACTGTAAAAGCATATGATATAAAATTTAATCTGCACATGTAATATCTTATAATAAATCAGTCATAAGATATTTTAATTTGTCATACATTAATCATTTATATAGTAACATATTATTATTAGTTATTAATTTATTTTTGTGGCTGTAATTAAAATTTATAACTATCTTTATTATAAACTTTAAATCTTGATGGTTTATTGGATTAAATAGCTATATTAGTTTAGCATAGCTAAATTATATAGTATTAACTACAAGATATGTAAAATTAATTATAGCTATATATGTTATATCTTGTAATAAATCAGTTATTAAAAATATTAATTAGCCACACATCAATCATTTATACAACAACAAATTATTATTAGTCACTAATTCAATTGTGTGACTAGAATTGAAATTTTATAACTACTTTTACCATAACCTTTAAATTTTTGTGACTAATCAAATTAAGTAGCTATAATATTTAAGTGTAGCTAAAATATTATAGTTAAATTTAAGTTTATTGTTACACCATCAAGAATCTCGTAACAAGAATAATATATTTGCTATAAATAATTAGTCTTTATAACTAACTAATTTAACTAAAATATATATAATTATGAAATTTTAATTTTTGTAGCTAACATAAACTTTTGCCATAATTTTATCTATTGTGACTAAGAAATAATAGTTGTATATGAGATTTGTTATGGTGCATGTAATTAAATACTTAACAGCCAATAATAAACTTTTAAACTATTCTTTTAAAATGTATATATATAAAATGTTGTCTTTAATTATTTTAGTGCATTTCTATAAGTTTTTTTTATTTCATTTAAGTTTTCTAATTTTATATGTTTAATTCAAAGCTAAAAACATACTTTCTTGTCATAATCAAAATAATATTGTGGCTAAAATATTTATTTTTTAAATAAAGAGTAGCTAAATAGCATAATTAATTGTCGTAAAAAATATGTAAAAAAAATTAAATATTAGCAAAATGTAAAGACATCTAATTAGAAATTAATTTAGAAACTGAAAGAAATGAAACTAATGTTGGATGAAAGGTGAATGGTTGGCTTTGCACTTATCGCATGGCTCCTTGAAGACATCCTTATCTTATTTATCCAGATGGATTTCTGCGGATTGTTGATACGAAACAAAGGTGAGAAGTTTGCTTTTGGAGATACATAACAAGTTAAATGATTATATTGCTTATTTTATATGCTAAAATGGTTTAAGTATTTTTATTTCTTATAATTTAATTTTTATTTTTACCTCACTTTTAATTTTGTATAATTTTCTCTTTTTGTATTGTATTTTATGAATACTTTTTTTAAATTTATTTGATGATTTTAGAAGAAGAGAGAAATATTTAATATTTAATTTATTTTTTAATCATTTTATTTATATATATAAAATTTAATATATAATTGAAATATAAATTTTTGAAACCAATTTTAACAATTAGAATTGACCAATTATAAAGTTTTTGGGCATAATATTACTTAAACTATAGAGTTTTATACTATCGAAATTTTTTGTTTTTTTTTATTTTAAATTCTTTTCAGTCTAATTGTGTGGGAGCGAAACTAAAATTTACAATTAAATACTTTATAATTTTTCTAGTTAAAAATCTTGAATACATGAGAATTTTTATAACAATTAAAAGTTCATTTATCATATTAGTACACACATAAAATTATTTTAATTAAAAAAATTATATTAAATTCACATTGTACACTGCCACTCTTTTCTCCACTCTTCAATTATTCTCTAGATTTTCTCTACCTTTCGGCTTTTACAATAAATATTTATTTATCTTGCGGATCTCAGTTCACAAACTTTATATATATATATATATATACACATACACTAAAATAATTTATAGGCTTACCATTACCTAATCATATGTTATTAGACCTATATTAAGAATTGCTTGATAAAAATAAAGTTGAATACATAGTTTTTTTTTTAATTGTCGGCTTCCTAAGTTATTTTTTGTTTTCGGTTTTTTCTTTTTGTTTTTTAGACGTATACAACACTGTAAAAGCATATGATATAAAATTTAATCTACACATGTAATATCTTATAATAAATCAGTCATCAGATATTTTAATTTGTCATACATTAATCATTTATATAGTAACATATTATTATTACTTATTAATTTATTTATGTGGCTGTAATTAAAATTTATAACTATCTTTATTATAAACTTTAAATCTTTATGGTTTATTGGATTAAATAGCTATATTAGTTTAGCATAGCTAAGTTATATAGTATTAACTACAAGATATATAAAATTAATTATAGCTATATATGTTATATCTTGTAATAAATCAGTTATTAAAAATATTAATTTGCCACACATCAATCATTTATACAACAACAAATTATTATTAGTCACTAATTCAATTGTGTGACTAGAATTGAAATTTTATAACTACTTTTACTATCACCTTTAAATTTTTGTGACTAATCGAATTAAATAGCTATAATATTTAAGTGTAGTTAAAATATTACAGTTAAATTTAATTTTATTGTTACACCATCAAAAATATCGTAACAAGAATAATATATTTGCTACAAATAATTAGTCTTTATAACTAACTAATTTAACTAAAATATATATAATTATGAAATTTTAATTTTTGTAGCTAACATACTTTTCCCATAATTTTTATCTATTGTGACTAAGAAATAATAGTTGTATATGAGATTTGTTATGGTGCATGTAATTAAATATTTAACAGTCAATAATAAATTTTTAAACTATTCATTTAAAAAAAATATAAAATGTTGTCTTTAATTATTTTAGTGCATTTCTATAAGTTTTTATTTTATTTCATTTAAGTTTTCTAATTTTATATGTTTACCTTCATGACATATATGTTATATATAAGTTGATATAATATGTTAAATTTGATGAAAGCTAAAAAATTTAAAAATTGATCACCCTTTGTAGTATTTTATTGAACATATAAAATATATTATAGTTTAAGAACAAAAAATTCTCCAATATTTTAAAGTAAGATTTTGCACACTTCTAAGGAAAAAATTTAAAAATTTGCAGTGATTGAATATAGACAAACTAGCAATTAGTTTGACACAGCTATAAATAAAATGAATTTTAAAATAAAGAAACAAACAAATAATTTGTTATTTAACACCACTTTCACAAATTACATTCTCTAAACAACTTCATTCTATCAGTAGAACAAATTAAAATATTTATTGTCCACTTTTATTTTCCAAAAAGAGGTCTAACAAACAAAAAGCTTGAATGAACACTGGTTGATCAGTAGCAGGGCCGGTGAAGGCCCTGTGCAAACTGGGCTACTGCACAGGGCCCCAAGATGAAACAAAAATTTGTAAATATATTTATTTAAATATATATATATTTTTTCTCTCCCTCCAGTAACAAAATTTTTTTTTTCTCTCCCTCCAGTCTCAAATTATAATTTTTTTTCTTTTTTTTTTAATTTTTGAAAATAATTTGGTTCAAGTTAGGAATAGGGTCTAATTTATTCTGTTTTTCTCTAAGAACAAGGCCCCTTAAATATTTAAGACGGCCCTGATCAGTAGTATGCCTGTCAAGAGTTGTTATGCAAAGAAGAAACTAGAAACCATTATTAAATAGTGTCACTTCTTGGTGAGATAGAGGTAAATGCCATGGACTACGAGAAGACCGTAGACAATAATGAATAGATGGTGAGAATAATCAAAACTATCCATTTGAAGCATCCTATCAAATATATGGCATACATTCAGGTTAAAGAACAAAAAAAATTATAATAATTATATTTAAAATCCAAAACACAAATCAAAACAAAAATAAAATAAATGATTTACATTAAAAACCAAAATCAACTTTCAGAAGCAAACTCACCATATATGCAATGAATCTATGAGTTATCATAAATTCACCATATTCTAAAATAAGTTGAAGTTTTCAACAATGGCAAAACTCACCATCCTTTAATCAAACAAAAAACAAATAAAAAAAAAAGGAAAGTTGAAATAAGATTATGCAATGGAGGAGAAGAGCATGGCATTAGAAAAAAAGATCACAGAAGTAGTGACAAAGAAAAATGCTGGCGAAAGAAAAACAAAAAGAAAAAAAAAAACAAAAGAGAAGAGAAGAACCACCGTATTTTTTTTAAAAAAAAAGATAAACTGAAAAAGAAAACGTTAAAGATGAAAAAGGAAATAAGAGTAATAAAATTAAAAATCAAAGTTAAAAAGTAGTATATGGTGTAATTTATTCTAAAATCAAACATACCATATTTTTTATAAATTCATTATTATATTATTTTTATTTTCTTTTATTAATTTGTTTGTTTTATTTTTTTAAAAGTTGAGTTTTTCATAATTTATTATCCATATATTATATAATATTAATGTTACATATAAGTTTAAATTATGCATATGGTGTAGAACGACTAATTAAACATGTTTATTATTAGTATGTCAATTTAATTATTCTGTTGATATGATCATTTTCTATTTATGAAAAAGTACCATTCAATTATAATTTACAAGATTTTATAATTTTATTAATAAATCTCAACCATTCATTTTAAAGTCAACAATTGAGATTAAATAACACGATAGGTTAATGGTTATCGAATAGAAAGCTTAATCCTTTATGCCTTTAACCTCTAATTAAATTACAGGCCTAGCCTCAGTTAAAATATAGTGAAAATATATAAAAACATTAAAAAATCTTAATCCTATTTGTAAAACACAAAATGATCATAATTCATATAAAAATATGATCTATCCTATATATTTATGTCATTTAATAAGCGGAAAATAAAATATATTAAAAAAATTTTGAAATGTATTTATTTATTTTACTATAAGATTTTATTTAGTTGGTTTATATAAATTTATAATTAAAATGTGTAAAGTAGTAAATAATAATAATAATAATAAATGGGAGGGGGTGCGAAGTTATCCAACTTTCACGGGTTAACCAATTCTGAGTTATGGGAGAGCGTGTTTGTTTGACCATCCCGTACTTAGTCTATTTTTAGACTATGCTGTATTATTGTCTTTTTTTTTTATTATTATTACTATTATTATTTATTATAATTTTATTAGCATGTTATTTTTATACGATATTCATACATTTAGTTAATAAAAATTATTTAAAAAATAATAATAAAAAAATATAATTAATTTTATTGGCTCAGTACACATGTACTAAGTCCATATAAGTCTCTTCCAATAATTATAATTAAATCTTTGATATTGTCTTGCTAAAAAGATTATTCTCCAAACAGAGTTTTTTTTTTTTTGAAAAAACATGTGTATAATTTTTTATTTCACTAAAATTGTCTCTGATAATAATGTAAGGTTGAATATTAGCACTTTATTTGAACTCTAATCAAATAAAGATAAAGCTGGACATAACATGTGTATATAGAAATATTACTTTTTTTCTGTGGAAATTTTGGTAGAAATTGATGGCAGCTTTGCGTTTTGCATATAGAGAAAGAGAGAGAGAAAGAGAGTAAGCCGTGCAAGAAAGTAAAGTAGAAAAACTTTCTTATTGGTTTTAAAGAATCTTTTTAATGGAATCTGCTCTAAAAATGGTTCACTGTTTTTGGACATAATTTTTCTACTGTACTTTAAGCACAGTGTACTCAACTCAACCATGAAACATTCAATAACTATGAAGCATGGTCACGAATATAAAATACAGATATAAAATGATACAAACCCATCGATACAGTAATTATTAAAAAAACACGGGGGAGATACATTCATACACATATATATATAAATGTATATTTAAAATAAATAAATTAATCATTCATATATCAATATAATTATACACATACATATATATATATATATATGTTTTAAATTATAAAAATACAATAAAAAATAAATATATACTCAAAATAAATATGTATTAGTTCATTTATATATATAAATATAATTATACAAATAATTGCGATAAAAAGGTAATTTTCATAATTAAGATTAATTATAATTATTTAAATAGTAATTTTTTAATATCATATAAATTAAATTTATGTTAAAATGTATTTTAAAATATGTATGCGTTGTATCATGTGTTTGTAATTCTTATATTTTTTATGTGTTTAAAAATTAAAAATAATAAAATAATAAAATAAATATAAAATTATGTCTGACACACATCGAATCTGTGTCGAACATATATCTGTGTTAGATAATTGCCAGATATTAATTAATATTTTACTATATTTAGGGGGTGTTTGATTTAGCTGTTTGATGCAGCTAATAGAGGTTTGAACCCCAAACAGCAGCTGTTTGGTAAAATTTGATATTTGGTAAAATTTTAAAACAGCAGCTGATAGTTGTTAGGAACCCTAAACAGCTGCTGTTTCAATAAGCTCCTACTCGGAGCTTTTTCATATCAGCTGATAGCTGATTCATATTAAGACTATATTAACACTATTAAAATAAAATAAAAATTAATATTTATTAGATAATGTTATGCTTATTGGTAATTTTACATTCAAACTGCAACAGCTATTGTATTTTTATCAAACACTAATCCAAATCAGCTACCAGCTATCCGCCACCAGTTATCAGCTATCAGCTATCAGCAACCGCTATCAGCTACCAGCTGCTATGAACAGCTAAACCAAACATGCCCTTAAAGTATTTACGCTTTATAATTTAATAAAGACTAATTAATAATAATAATAATAATAATAACTTTTATATGGTCAAAGAAGCCATTGATTTATGGCGAAAACTCTCACAGTTATAACGAATGAGAAGATTAAAAAAAAATCTTTTTATATTTTAAAAAAAATTCTCGATGAATTCGCTTGAACTATTAAGTTACAATTAATGCAAATAAAAGTATAATATCTATATTAATGAGACTAAAGATTAATAAAATAAAGCAGAAAAATACTTCTTCTTTTTAATATTTGAGAAAAATACTCAAATTAATATAAATCTTTTAACTAAATTATTTTTTGCTCAAGTGAATGTATATAGGGTTAAGCACAAAAAAGCTTCACTTATGATTATTGATGTCGAAATTCAAAACAAATATTTTTTCCCCATTTGATAAGTATTAAAAAAATTAATTATTTTTATTGAAAATATAAATTTATATATATTTTTATTTTAACGCGAGATATATTTATTAAATATTTTTTAATAAATAATATCAAATGTTGATATAATAAAAATTTAATATATATATATATATATGTTAATTAACTATTTAAAATGATAAATAAATTACAATTTAAAATTAATTTTTTTTCATTAATTTAAAACAGAGGTAATATTATATTAAAAAATATAAATGGTAAAGTAAATTAATATGTTGTTTGTTATTAATTTTATTTAGTTCATTAAAATGCTAAATAGTTCAAACTACACATTTCATTATAATTCTTATATTAAATTAAGAGAAAACTATTATATCTATCATCAACTTAGGCCACTTTTTTAATTTTATTCTAATTTTGAAGTTATATTAATTTGTTATTTGGACATTGGTTTCTGTCATAAATATATCTAATCTCGTTTAATCGTATTTATTTGTTAACATGCGCTGGTGATATGATTTTAAAAAATAAAAATGAATTTATGACATAAAAAATAAAAAAAAATCATCATATATATTCTTAACTTAGGTTACTTTTTCAATTATATCATAATTTGAAATGTATATCAATTTAAATTATCTTTTATTTATCATTATTTGTTTATATTATAAAATTTAATCTAATTAATAAATTGTACTTCCATATTTATTTTGACTAACAAATTATTTTTTGTCTAATATAATTCTTTAAATGAATAAAAAATGTTAAAATGATTTTTTAATATATAATTGAGTAGTTAAAAAATCTTGTACAATGTAAATTTTTAATAAAAACTCAAATTAAATATTTTTTTAATCTTTTACTTGATTTTTATAAAATACATAAAAATTAATATTATATATTTTAAATATTAAAAAATGTTTTTACATTATACAAAAAGTTATTTTTTGAGATGTAAATAATATATTTCACTTAAAATATAATTTTTATTTTTTCAATAATAGAAAAAGAGAATTTAAAAACTTCTTATTATTAAAAATATAATTTTTTTTAGAATTTTTAAAAACAAAAATTAGATTTTCATCAACCTAGATATAAAAAATATTTTGAATTATATCACATAATTATTTGGATCTAATTATACTAAAAAATCATTAATCATATTGATTCATGTACATAATTAAGCATATTTGGGTATTTATATTATTAAATTCATATTTTGATTGAAAAATTTAAAGAGAAAATTAAACTGTATAATATATTTTTTAATATTCAATAAACATTTTTAAATTAAAAAATTAAAATTAAAATCATAACATAATTAAAAAAAGCGATATAAATAGAAATAGATATAATAGTTTTTTTTTAAATTTTTTTATATTATAATTTTTTTTATATTATTTATAACTATATTATTATCACATGTCAATAGATTAACATGACAAAACGAGATTGGGTAGATTTATAAAAAAAAAAAGAAAAAAATTACTGTATAAGTTGAGGGTATATACGGTGATTTTCTCTTAAATTAATGACAACCATCGCTACAAAGAAAAAAGAAAAAAATCTTCCATTACAAAACAACGAATGGAGATTTGGGATTCCAATCCAATAGCATCTTTTTACGCCATATAAAAAACTAAGGATGTGTTTCCTTAAAAGAAAATAATTATAAAAGACTAAATTAAATAATTTGATATGTATTGAATTAAATTACAGCTGTTTTTTTTTTTTTGAGTGTGATGTAGAGATAAATATTAACAATGAAACGATGGACATGACACCAATGTCACCATTGAATTAATCCTTGGTGAAGAGCTTGCAAATTAAAGTAGCTAGCTAGTTACTTCTTGCTGTTCCTATCATGAACTTGTCCTATATATATTATATTTAATTATATCTTCTTGGGCATCAGAGACCCACAATCGCAAAAGAACAACAGAAAAGACAGAGACAAAGACAAAGCTAAGGAAATAAAACTTTGCTTTCTTGATCAACTAATAACCATATACATACAAGAGACCAAATGGTTAGGCAAAGATATATGTTCTTTTCTATTTCTCTCTTATTCAAATAGAATTTAGTGCAAGTCCTATTATATTTTGCATTATCTTCTTCATCATCTTTATATATATATATATATATATATATATATATATATTATGTGCTGTATGCTATACATATCGCATATTCAACTTTTTGCTAAAAGGTTTTTTCACTGTTTTTGTTGAGCTTGTGATCATGATGAAGAGACTCCAAGAAAAGTGAGCGTACTATGTTACAGTTCATAATTTGACCCTTAATCACACTCGATAAGCCACGTCATGAATCATATATATATATATACACATATATATATATATAGCACATGCATATATGTGGTGGCCATGGCATCTATGATTCAATATATGATATGGAAATTTAGTAGATATTTTGATGGTTTTTTTTTTAAAAAAAAAACTTATTGAGTATATATTTTGAGGTTACGTGTCATTAATATAAATTGTCATTTTTCAATTTTTTTTAACGGTGTCATATCTATATCATTATATAGAAGAATTTCTTAATCTATTTTCCATCAATTAAAAATATAGATAAAAAATAATCGCTGAATGTGTAGATTAATTATAAAGGATTATTTTAATTTTATTATATGTTTCAAATTTAATTTTTTAAATATATAATTATGTTAAAAATTGGTAGAAAAATTTTTATATTTTTTATAGTCCTACTTGGTTTGATATCAAAAGAATAATTTATCAAAAAAAAAATTGTTAAAAAATAAGTCAAAATTTTTAGGTGCGCAAAGTGTAATATCACAAAAAAATTAAAATACAATTGCAAGTATTATTATATTTTTAAAAGACGACCAGCTATAATTTACTCATTATTATATATTATTATAGAAAACCTTTTTTATTTAATAACTGTTATTTATTATTTTATCAGGAGACAAATTTTCAATTAGTGGACTACCTAATTACATAAGCTGCAATTTTATCTTTAGAAACTATTTCCTTGGAAGCTATAAGATATAAATGCAAATAATAGTACTGAAGCATCAAATCAAAGGGTCCTCCCAATATAGCCATCAACTTAAGGTTAAAATGGTTATAAAAGACTTTATGGTCAATCTAATCAAATCATAACAGAAAAAAAAATTGAATAATGCATTAGAGAAACTTATCTGCTTTTTCTTATCATTAATTAGATGAAATAAAAATATATTTTTATTTCCAAAATTTGGTCTGAAAACTACTTCAATAATAGAAACAACACGAGGAAAAATATATTAAAAAAAATAAAAAAATAAACTTAATTATCAGTCTACTCTTTGGCCATATATAATAATAATAATAATAATAATAATAATATAAAATTCTAACGAATGCGTGCACAGCCTCGCAAAAGGGACATATCGCACCAAGCGGGAATTGAGACTGAGATTTTCACTTTCAAAATAGTCTCTTGATGGGTCAGCTTAATTAGTGCCAACTACCTTCATTTTTCATTATCTTTTACAGTCTCTTTCTTCAATAGGTATATATTGTATATAGACAGCCAATTTCATTCATCTTTCTTTTTATTTTTTCCTCTAATTAAAGATCATAAAAGATTGAATTTAAATTAGGATTTATTTTATTTAATTATTTTTTGAAAAACCCATTTTTTCTTAAATATATTTTTATAACATTTAAGAGGGAAATTTCATGAGTTTAAATGTTTTTATAATCTTAAATTAGACATTATAAAAATAATTTCAAGTATTAGTTAGTATTGCAATTTGCAACTAGAAAAATAATATATTCTTCTTAGATTTGGAAAATATTTTTAAAAAAAAATGGAGTAGAGAGATTCCTAGGTAAGGAAAATACATTCCTTACATTTTGGCTTGAAAAAAAATATGGAATTTATTCAATGCTGGCCCCAAGATCCAAAATCTCAAAAGGGTTTATAATTTTAATTCTCTAGTACTAAAAAATTCCTTTCGATTTCTTGTCTATTTAGTGTTTGCACTTACACTTCAGGTGATATTTTAGTTTATTGCAATAATTTTTTAGTATGTTATTTATTTTTGAGAATCATCTTTAACCAAATTCAAAAAAATGAAATTGTTATATATATATATATATAATAGACTTTCACATGCATCTAATTTAATTATAACATATAATGGAATATACTAATTAATCAAATTAGCAATAAATAATATCATAAATAATTACTGTCAATAAAGAAAAGGAATGAACAATTAAATTGAGGTAGTACAATAAGAATATGGTGTCTGATTTTATCCCTTTAAGGCTGTTCCACTAATTTGCATTCATGGATTCTCAGTTCTTTCTTCTGCAGAACTTATGCATTTCCCATAATTTGTGATAATTAAAAGTGAAATATTTATATATACGTTGAAAAACTAAAACAAGTTATAAATATTAATGATAGTTACTTTATTAAATTATAATTTTGAATTTAACACATTTTACTAGAAAAAATATTTTAAATAGCATTTTAGACTATTCTCGAGATAATAAATAAATATTGCCAAAATTTAACCTCATTTGTAGTACAAAAAAATTGTAACTTTGGCGAAAAATAATTAGTACTACTTATCAATTTAAAATCTCCCTTTATATAGCAATAACATAAATTTCTCCTTTTTTTTTTTCCTTTTTTTTAACTCAAGGCCTATAGTTGGGTCTCACTATATAATAAGGGATAGTCTTTTCTTTCTTTCTTTTTTTTTTATTTTTTTTATAATGGATAGCCTTTTTCTTATTTTATTGGTAGACTTATCTTAAAATTAAATTGAATCGAGTTAAGTTTAGATTCAATTCAGTAATTTGAATTTTTAATAATAATGACCAAAAACTAAATTTAGACTATTCCAATCTACTTCAAAATTTAAAATTTAATTTGAATAGATTTTCATTAAATTACAATAAGTTCTTATCAATTTATTGATCAAATCAATCAAATTTAATTTGTTTCCTTAGCTGCATGGAAATTTGATCTGAGGGTTTCTTTGCTCTTTTTTTTTTTGAGGAAAGTTTCTTTGCTCTTTAAGGTTAGATTTGAGGCACTGAATTGGTTTAAATCAGGAGCAATATGTTTTTGTAATGGTGTTTTAATGAAGTCTAGCTTATATGGCGGCTTGGATATCATGTATATGCCGCAAAATTAAGATATTCTAAAAAGGGCAAATGTTACTCTCCTTTGTATATCATTATCTTTAAGGAAAATAATTACATCTACTTAATTTTCATTAGTTGGGTGTACATGTATCTAGTTAGGATATAATTTTTCTACCTTTAATGCTTTAGATCAAGCATTTATCTCATTAAACATAAAATTAGAAATTAAACTAAATCATTTTAAAATAAGTCATTTTAATCTCCCTCCTATAAATGTGTCTTCAATGTTACTCTCTCATTTTTTTCTAATAATTCATTACTTATTCTATTCATTTTAGTATATTTGCATTTTCATTTTATATGTTATTTTCATCTCGACAATATTCATCTTAAATATATTTTATTTTATTTTTTTTCATCATCAAACACCCACTGTTATATAACATAAATATTCAATAATTTTGAACTAAATTAACACCTAGTATTGTACGATATAACTGATTCTATTGCCAAATGATAACATTTTTCTTTAAATTAGTAAGTTTTTATATAGTAAAAAATAGAAATATTAAAAAGAGAAACTTGATAATAATGCACAAAGTGGCAAATATAAACTAAAAATTATTATCCTCCAAGAGACATAGATTGAAATTCTAGCTTCATATGGAAAATGGTTCATCCCCTAGCTACCAAACATGATTAATTCACATGTATGTGGAATCTAGGAATTAAGAGTACTGAGACAACAAAAAAAAGAAGCAGCAAATGTATATACATAAAAATATAAAGGGGTGGGTAGTGGAACTTGATTTAGAACCACAAATAGGGTGTTGTGTTTTAAGTACAATCAGGGCAAAGGCAAAGGGAAAGAAACTAAGGAAAAGAAATGAAAGCACTTAGAAAACACAAGCGACTTTTAGGGTTCTTTGCTTTCATTATCATCCACTTCCTTCAAAAATTATATATAAAAAAAAGGTACAAATTTCATAGTTATCATCTTTGGTTGAAAGCAACCCAAGAACTAACCCAGCAGCAAGTAGATATATAGATAGAAAGCTCTTTCATCTCATGTGGTCCTCCTAATTATGCCACTCACTCTACCTATAAAAGATCACCTCATCATCACCTAGAGAGGGAGAATCATGAATGCCTCTCATAAAATTAAACCCCCCTTTTATATGTAAGATTTTTTTTTATTTCTATTTCTATTTCTATTTTTATTTATATATCTAATTGTGGATATATAAAACGGCATGTATAAATAGTAAATTTTGTTTTTTCTTTTTTTTTTTAAATATAAAGATACATATAAAGTCTCTTTCAGTGGTGGATAAGACTATTTACATATAATATATAAATTAAATAAAGATTGGCTAGGGTTCACTTCATTGTGCATTTATATTGTTATTGAGAGAGAGAGAGAGAAAGAAAAGAAAGAAAGAAAGAAAAAAGGTAAAAAATGATAAGCAAGCAGTAAGCACGCATGGCATAGGAGAGGAAACCCCAAAACCCAACCCAATAACACGACACAGCACAACATTCCCACAAGTTAATTAAAAAGATGAGTTTCAGAGAGACAGAAATTGGGGTCTCACTTTTAGCTGAAAATGACATTTAGAGAGACATAATAGTCAAAGCAACATGTATTGCTCTCCCTCTCTCTCTCTGTAGTTGTATGCTGTTTTATGCCCTCTGAGTGAAATAATTGTCCTTCTTTTCTAGGGCTATTCGACATTGCCACGTATATGTTCTATTCTTTTTTTACTCCAGTTTTTTTTAACATATAATAGTAATTTCCACCAATTTTTTACACCAGTTTTATGTTCGACTTATGCATTCAAGAATCGAATTATGAATAAAAAAATTTCTATTACTAACCCAGTAAATTTTTGAAGTTTGAAGCTGAAATTCA
Organism: Garcia nutans; assembly: GCA_947685225.1. NCBI lineage: Eukaryota > Viridiplantae > Streptophyta > Magnoliopsida > Malpighiales > Euphorbiaceae > Garcia > Garcia nutans. The sequence continues at coordinate 52,993,749 of CANTUV010000011.1, forward strand.
ATTATAGGAAAGATAAATTATCCTATTTGGGACAAGCATAACTCAAATTGGATATCTATGCTGAAATAACATATATTTTTAGTTATCAAACTATAATAATTTTTATTTGTAAGTATTATTATTTTAAATGTTATAACATATACTTTTAGTAAGATATATATATATCTAGGTATATACAGCAGCGAAACTAAAATTCTATCGAAGGATGTCAAAATTTAAAATAAAAAATTACATTCAATATATAATTTTATTACAAATAAATTTAAGATAAAATTGAATACAATATAAAAAATAAAATTGAATATAATATAAAAAATATTATTAAATATATTAAAATATACTATGATATCATTCTAAAATAAAAAAAATTACATTTAAGTAGTGGGATTATATAATTTACAAGACATATTCTTAAATTATTTATTAACATAAAATATTGCTAAATCTATTATTATTAATATTAATTTTATGATATAAATTGAAAATAATTAAAGATAATAAATAGGTGAAGTAAATTTATCAATTTAAAATATATAATATATATATTAAATTAAAAAATATAAATTTATATATGTTAATGTTATCATAATTGCAAGTAAATATTTTCTATTAAATTTAAAGTTGTAACTTGTAGGGGTTAAAAAATTTTAAATACACTTTTCATATTATTACTTGATAATTTTTAATTTTTTTTATTAATTTATTATATAATTTAATATTCTAATTTCCTTAATCTTAAATCTTTCTTAAAATTATTAGGTAATTTTTTTTGCAACAAATGAATTAAAATTATATTTCAATTAAAAGTATGATTAAAAAATAATTAAAGTAGTAATAATTGTTTAAAAAATTAAAAATAGACTGAAAGGTTACATTTGAAAAAATAATAATAATTATCAATTATTATTATTAGAAAAAAAATTTACTGTAAAAAGTCCATAATAAAAGGATCCAAAAAGAAAAGATCTAATTTATTGACATGCCTAAAATTATATATATATATATATATATATGCTATGTCACATAATCAATCCTAATCCACTGCCTCTCGAAAATGTCTAAATTTAAGTGAAAATTATTAAATGTGATTAGACTTTGTGCTTTAAATTCTATCAAGTTTATTGAGTTTAACATAACTTTTTGTTTTAATTATATTTATTCACCATTTTAGAGATTCATTCAGCTCATCTAGTCGATTTAAAAATTTTAATTTTTTTAGACTACTTAATTATTATAATTGAATTCAAATTTTATATTGTAATCAATTTCAAATATTCATAAAAGAACATAAATTTATACAACTGAAAACACCTATATTGAATTCCATGTATATTTTTTACTGTGGGCTCTTTATTTACGGTTTTATACAAGTTAGTTTTTATGAAAAAAATTTAAGATGAATCTAGTTTATGTCTATATTTATGAACTAAATTAATTATAAATCGTGATTAAAAAAATTAATTTAAATTATTATTTTTAAATATTATAATTTAAATTATAATTTATGATTTACTTAATTTATAACCGAAGATGTGATAAGTTGAATATATCAGCTGCAAGCACGTGAAGCGGCACCAATTGAGAAGTTCTGCTGGTCTTTCCTATCCACTAAAATTCGCACAATATTTGTCACTGTTCAACTCTCTCTATCACTTCCTTTCTATCTTTTCTTTCCCTTTAATTAATTTCATGCTTTTAGTTTTAAAATAGATTCAAACTCAAAATATAAGAGAGAGTAGTACGTTAACTATTAAGCTACACTTTAAAATTAATTAAATTAAACTTAAAAAAAATAAATAATTATTTCAAAAAAATAATAATAATAATAAATAATGCTATATGCAGCTCTCACTTTCTCTCTTCAATAAATTCACCTTCCATGAGTGCCTTAACCCCCCACCATCATTATTCAAAAATCCCTTTCTTAATTTCTCTCTTTCTCTCCCTCATCACTCAGCCCCCATGGACATATATGGTACTTGTGCTCTGTGCTGTCTTTCTCACCATCCTCTAGTCCTTGTTTGCGGGAAGGTAGTAAAATGGACTAGACTTTTTTTTTTTCTCTCTTTCAAACACGCTTGTACTAAAAATCTAACTCAGAAAACACACAAACATTGCTAGCTATGACTAGCTCTTAAATCTTCTGATGAGATTGTATTTCTTACTAACTGGTTTTTTTTTAATGACTTGCAGAGATGCTAATGGGTGGTATACTAGCTAGCCAGCAGGCCCCTCGGTCTAATTAACTAAGCTACTAAAATTACTACAAATATAGGGAGCATAATGTTAATTTAATTTGTGTCATTCTCAAGACCACTGCTGCTCTTTCCGGCTGCCAGTTGCATAATACAATACTTGCTAAAACTGCTAGGTTTTTCTTTTTATCTTTATTTTACTGTTGCGCAGTGCAAGTTTTTTGAAGCTGCCTCTATCTCTTTCTTTCTTTCTCTCAAATGTTGCAGTCAAGCAACAATGGCAATGACCTCATCTATTATAATGACCAACAAGATTACAGTAGGCCTTTCTTCAATGACATCAGACATGATCATCTAGAACAACCTCCTCCTCCTCCTCCTCCTCTTACTCCTTTGTCTTTCTTCCACTTACCATCTCCTTGTATTCCTTATGATAATTTAGAGATACAAGATTATGATATTTTTTTACATCAAAATCATGACCTTTTACTTCACCACCACCAGCAGCAACAGCAGCAGCCGCAATCTTTGACGAGATCTTTTGCTTCTGATCATACCATGGTAGATGTCAACTTAAAAGACGATGCTACTAATTACAAGAAATCCCAACCTAACAACAGCAACACTAGAGTTGAACTTGATCAGGGTCAGCAAAGGAAACAAAAGATGATGATCCCAAAAAAGAGATCTTCAAAGAGAGATCGCCATAGCAAAATTAACACAGCTCAAGGACCAAGAGATCGAAGAATGAGATTATCCCTCCCAGTTGCTCGCGAATTCTTTGATCTACAAGACAAGCTATGCTTTGATAAAGCTAGTAAAACTGTCGAGTGGTTGCTAATTCAAGCAAGACCAGCAATCAAGAAACTAGGTGCTGGTGGTGATGGTGATGGAGGAGGTCACCTCCCTCCTAATAATTGCAGCTGCACTAGCACTTTACCCATCAAGAGTGCTTCTTCTAATTCAGAATGTGAAGTAGTTTCTGGAATCGATGACGCAGCTGCCACTAAAGCTTCCATTTGTAAGACTACTAAACCGTCATCATCATCACGAGTCAACAATAAAGGGATCAAAAGCGCTAAACCTTCACGGAGAACTGCATTATTCCATCCTCGTCCAAGAGAATCAAGGGAGAAGGCGAGAGAAAGAGCACGAGAGAGAACTAAAGAGAAAAAGAAACTATGCATCGGTCAAAAAATAATGTCCGAATCAAAGCTATGTGAAGAATCAAGAAACCAAGAATTGAACCAATTGTGTTCTTGGAGTAGCCCTTTCAAAATTACTACTGCTGGTGATCAAGAATCTGGTAACAATAACAATACCATGAATCCTTGTTCTGATATGCAGCTACCAATAGGCTCATCTCCGGAGCAAGACAGCATTTTCAGTCACCTGTACAACAGTGTAATTCTACAAGAGGTAAGTTGTTGATTTTTATCTATAGAAATATTAATTTATCGGATTATATTAAATAGTTTGCTATTTTTATACAATTTTTGGGTGCAGCATCAAATCACAGACTTGCAATCTTATTGTTTGCAAATCATGGGAGGACTATAACTCTCTTTGATGATATGTCAAGTCAAGTTGGACAAAGATTTGAAGAATATACTATTTATGTATGGGTTTTCTTCTTTCTGTTTGGAATTAATGTAAAAATAGACAAGTTTATCCTTTTTCTTTCTGGAATTTTTCATCTGAACTACTGTTTTGTCAAATGATTAATTGTTCAGCACTACTCTTAAATTTTACTCATACATATATACACATTCTCTGTGTGTTTCTTCTTTCTTTTTTTATTATTATTTATTTATGTTCATCTATTTATTTATATCTACTAGAACAAAACATCTACAGGTCTTAAAAAAACACAAATTTCTACATTTTCTTCTGAATTATGTATGCCCTTCTGTTTTACCTCAAAAAAAAAGTGCCCTTCTGTTTAAATTGTTGGAATTTGGTTTAGCTGTTGGGAATCAGTTGTTAACTATTAATTTAAGGTGTTTGCTAAATAAAAAACATTAGCACATCTTTGTTTTATATTTTCTGCTGATTTTATATACTAGCAAAAGATATTGTAATTTTTGTCAGATAAGTGCAAAGTTAGAAGACAGTTAAAGTCAAGCTCTTGAGGGTTAATTCAATTAGCATTCCTTGTTTGACTTATTAAGTCTTAGAAGAAACTTCCTAAATAAGTGTCATGTTTTTATTGCTGCTTGACTGATAATGCCTGAAATTTCAAAACATATGCTTTTATATTTAAAACCATTTTATATAATAAAAAAAGATCACAAAGAAAGTTATCCCAGCAGAAAGATCTTTATTTCTTGAGTGTACGTGTGGGAGATAAAAAGCCACACACACATACACACACACACGCATATATATATATATATATATACAAAGAGAGAGATTTTAACAATTCAAATGCTAATAATTTGTTGGTTTTGGAAGTTCAATCTTTATATATGTACTTGGTGTCTGCAAGATGGAGTACAAGACATTGTAATGGTCAAATTTTTTTGTGGAATGTCTAGCGTATTAGTTTTTTAATAAGTTGTTGAAATTTGGGTGATGTAATTTGTTTATATAGACTACTTAACAGGTTTATTTTTGGGTTGTTTTCTGTTCTATAATATGAGGTTCTCGGATTTTTTCACATATTTTGAAATGATTATAGATTGGGTAAGTCATCGGATCTTTGGATTTCTTTCCATTAAAAATTTTAATAATAAAATTATATACTTTTATTAAAAAAAAACTAGTTTGGTTTATTAACAGAAGTGTTAAAGATTCATAACGTTGTTATATTTTTCTTTCTTACTATAGTTTGAAGGGTTTGCCTTTGAATATTATAATTTGCATGTTGAAGAGCAATTCTGTGATTCTACTATTATGTAGTGCATGCATATATATATTTTTAGAGAGTTCATTTGTTTCAATACTATTGTTGGCATTATCAACAACAAATAATTGTGAAATATAGAACTAATATATATACAGACAGAGACAATCTTCTGTATGTGTGTGTTTGTGCAATTCATGAAGTAATTATAATCTATAGCAATTGAAATCTAATTATATATTGCAGCAGGGACTTGAGAAAATCCTATTATGTTCAAGAACATGAGTTGATCAGTTGTTTTGCTGCAATATTTTGTTATTAATCGGGTCTGATCTAGAAGAAAATCAGTCTTTTGTTCGATTAAATGAAATTAATTAAGCAATGAGACTTTCGTTTCAGTCTATTCTCAAGTAGAGAGATGCACCACTATATTAGGATTTTGTGAGTACTGTAATGTATGATTGTTAAATTCATTGCTAATATTTGTGAAGCTCTATATATATGCATTTCAATGTGCACTAGCACATTCATTCATGCACTAAAATACAAGGTAGTGTTTAATTATAATTTAATTAACATTATAATATTAACTACTGATTTTAGTAGTTCATTGACACCTATTATATTCCTTAATTAACAATATCTATGTAGCATATTAACTTTGAAAATCAGAAAAGAAAATAAGAGAAATAAAAAAAAAGGTTTTCTCTGCAGTGTAGAAGTCTTATCATGTGATTATAATTAGTGCTTATCATTTTCTAACTCCCTCTATACCACATCTTCAACTTGTGATCCTTCTTATTCAATAGTTACTTGAAATAATCTTTGTCTAAGAGCTGTTGATCTGAAAAAAAAAAACCATTGTTTATAAGGATGTACCATCTTTTCTTTTTTCTGTCCTTCAATTATTTCTTTTTATGTTTTGATAGGCCCATAATAATCAATTCCTTTAATTCACAATTTTTTTTTTGTTTTTCTTTTGCAACACCTTTGGGGAGGCAGAAGTATGAATATATGCACTTATGCTAGAATTAATATGTCTAAATATGCAAACTCACAATCCATTCATAGGAAAGCAATTCAATATTTAATTATAGAACAACTATTTCTGATTGGAATAGCTGTTCTTGGTGATCAGCTGAATTACATTAAAAATGGAAAGACTTGCATTGTATTGAGTTTGGTTGATTGTTTATGGGAATTTACTTGGGTTGGATTTGATGGTCTAACTGATTATAATGCTCAAGCTGGTATTGAATACTGACTGTTATGGTTGAGTTCTCTCTGTGTGATTTCGTTTTGATCTGTGTTTTTTTTGGGGATTTATCTTGTATAGCCATTGGGTATGTTTAGATGGAGGTAGGGGAAGGTTTCATAAAATATGGTAAGGTTAATATTATATTTGGAAGGAGATTTTTGGAGGTTTCATAAAGTATAAGAAGGTAAATGGAAAATTTGAAGGATTATAAATAAATGGTTTTCTTCTTTTATATTGAACCTCGCCAAAATGGAGGTTTTTAGAGATTTTCATTCTTTCTTTCTAAATATGATACAAACCAATACTCTATTTTACTCTACTCTATTATACCTTACTCTACTTTATTAAATCTCATAATACCTCCACACAAACCAATATTTTTATACTAATTGCAAAATTCTTTGAACATATTCTAACTTTTTGGCAATAATAGATATTACTGACCAAAAAAAATATATATATAATTATAGATTGTGCAATGCTTAAAAGTTCATTAATTTTTATGAGCCTACTTCATATTATAGTGCAATGAATAATTAAATTAAAAGCTTATTCGGTATACATCAACGTAAAAAATATGGAATTTTTTTATAGATAACAGAATTTTAATTATATTGAACTTCTTAAAAATTTAAATTTTTGGAAATGGAATTGACATTTTCTTTCAAATAAAATATAAAAATATAATTTACAAAATTTTGAAGACTTCAGAAAAAAATTATGCTATAATTATCTTTCCTAATATAAAATATAATATTACTTGTTATGTATAAAAAATAAATTGATTATTCATTGTTAGTGAGATTTAAATTCTGACCTTGATACATAAACCTTTTTCTTAATTATTACTACTACACCAATTATTGAAATTTGTTCTGATCGGTGGTAGTTTCTAGCTCTTTCCAGGGTATTGTTTATCTTTAGATGCTTTTTTTTAGTGGTGATCATACTTGTTGAAATTAAAAATTAATTTAATTACAAGAAGTTGTAATCGTATTAAAAATTTCAACATTTATTAACAATAATTCAATAATGTTATCAAATGTTTATGATAGTGATACAAAAAAAAATTTGTGGTCACAGAAGTTTTCACACATTACTAGATGGTAACGCAACTAGTTTTAGTATCAATTTTTTCTTTTAATTTTTAACAATATTTATAATCAGTTAAAAAAAAGGGTAATTATTTGTACTAGTGAACTCCAAGGCACTAAGTCTTGTTTAGCTTACTTGAAATAGCACTAAGCCTCCAATATTGCATATATAAATTGACTGCTAGAAAATGATATATAAACTGAATCTATTCATAAAAAAAATATATCACAAATATTCTGAATTGACCTCAATTTAAGGCATGTATTTATATATATAAATTCTAATGATGATAAGTGATAGAAATCATGGGGGAGTACAGAGGCCCACCATCTTCAAGTTATATGGTAGCCATGTGAGATAGAACTTAGAAGGTGATTGTCATGATCACAAACAATTGCTTGGTTTCAATATCTGGCCTCCATTTCTGTCCCTCTTTTTTTTTTTTTTTTTTGTTAAGAAATGTACTGATATTTTTTGCCCATTTAATTTAGTTTCTCAATCACCATTCATATAAAAGAAAAAAAAATAAAAAGAAAGAAAAGCTAATTAACCATATAATTATTATTATTATTATTTTGCACTAGACATGTATTTATGTATATTTGCTATATATGGACAATTTTTGGGATAAGAAAATGACTAACTGGTTTATACAGACTACATAATGAAAGTTGTTTCTTGGACAAGCAGGAATAAAGAAAATAATCTCTTTTTTCTCCTTTTAGTAACTGGACTATACGGAACCGAAATTTTGATTGTATATATAACAGACATTCCACTGCTAAATTATTTAAAGGTTGTTATTTATTTATTTATTTTGCCAACTAATAGAGGGACCAGTTATAAAATTTGGAGGAATAAAGGACATAAAAACGCCCAATTATCTGGGAATTAAGGACAATTCAAATGTCCTAGAGATAAGAAATGGATGGACTTCAACACTTTAGAGTTATGAAGAAATAATAATATCAAGATGCTGTTGGCAATGGGCATGCACGCATGGGGGCATACCAATTCAGAAGATGTCATATTTATTAATTAATTTCTATGATCAAACTATACTGTTTTGTATTTTCTCTCAAAAAAAAAAACCTATGCTGTTTTGTATTATCCGTAACTGTTAGTATCATAATCAAGACTTTTGTGTTGATTCATGTTCGTAACACATGCGCATAATATCATAAAAAAATATTAATTAAATTTTAGATATTAATAAAATAAGTTATATTTTTTTATATAAATTTCTAATTAGAGAATTAGATGCAGATTACAGAAATATATGATCTGTAATTTGTCTCTGATAAAAAAAAGGTCATTTCTTGAATAGTTCTCCTTTGTTCTCTGCTATAGCTAGCCCTCACACAAGAGGACAGTTAATTATCAGTTACCACTGTTAAGAAAACAATTGTAGAAGGTTTGGTCTAGTTTTATACGTGGAGGAATTCTAGTTATACAGGTAATTATAGTTTACCAAAAATATGGGTACAATCATATAATTGTAAATTTAATTGATAGTTTTTCTAAGAATATATAATTGTAACAGATTATTCTTTCAAAAAAAAAAACAGATTCTCTAATTAATTTAATAGATTATATATATAGATATATAATATTCCACAATGATTTTCTTTTTACATATGTTAATTTGCTTTGCTATATATTATTTAATTAGCATATATAAAAAAATTATGCAACTTTGCTTTAAAAAATTTTAATGCTATCATTTTTATTTAAATTTTTTATTATTATCATGCGATTTTTCATCCATCATATTACTTCCAAGAGTAAGTTTTTACTATTTACTATTTAGCTTTTTCATTTTAAAAAAAAATATTAAACGAGTAGAGGACTTGAATTTAAATTATTTTTTCATAATACTATTTTATTACGTTTTGAAAGATTTTTTTCCTTGTTTCATTCTGCTACATACATCTTTCTTTCTTTCTTCACTTTTTCCCTTAGCAAGAAATTGGTAAGATGAAATACATTGTATGAAGCAAATGAAGTTATACTACTGAAGTCTGAAAGCAACAGATGATCAATCTGACACTTAAATTTATTATAGACGACAAAATTAGCCGCATGTCTTTTTACTCAAAGGAGCTGCAGCCATACATAACATGCATTGTATAAATGTAAAAAGAGCCAGTAATTATTAATTACTTAATTTTTTTATTATCATTTTTTAAAAGTACATGAACAATTGTTAATTGCTCTGCAAAGCGTATATGGAATTAATATTAATATTATTGTTATATTTAGTTGTTATGTGAAAAAAGAAATTCATCTTTCTTAAAGTAAAAGAAAAGGCAATGGTTTTGACAAATGATAAATTAGTTTGTAAAAGAAAAAAAAGAAAAAAAAATGCTTGCTAGCCTTAATTCTATGTGAAATATATATGCTAGACATATTCGTAAAAAAAAAATTCTTCAGATATGACTTCTATTTCTAGTTTTTGTTTCTCTTTTTAATATATACAATCTAAATTTAAGTTTTTATATTCAAACACCTGTTTAATACTCAAATACACACTAAAAAAGTTTAAAATAAAAAAAATAACTTTTAACCAAAAAATTAGATAATTAAGAAAACAAAACCAGCTAAAAAATAACAATGTGATACAAGTCTATATTATATTTTAATAATAAATTATCAATTTAACATGCTCTATTTAATTTTTTTATATATTTTTAAAGATATAAAAAGCGAGATTCACATATGAATATTTTTATAAGGAAAATTAAATATGAAACAGACAATAATTCAATTATATGCTTCATAACTTTTTAACATGTCTATTCAAAAGAAAAGAAAAAAGTATCCTTTCATGTCATGTCAATGGTAACAAATTTATAATTAATTTTTCTCCTTCAATACTAGGAGATAAAAGCCAAATCAAATTCATTGGATGTGTATTTATAGACATAAAAAAGAGTTATTACAAATTATAATTGATGTACTTTTTTTTTATTAGATTTAGATTTTGATTGAGCAAGAAAAAGAAAATCGAATATGATTATATGGTAAATACTATAAACAAACATTATATTATATTTTTTTGGAGCAACATTACACTGTTATTGATAGGGTTGTTGATGTCATGTTGAAACTCTATATATGGTATCATCAATTAAATAATTAGTCATTGGCAAATTATTAATGAATAATTGCCATGTCCTTGTACTTTCTAAACCATTTTTTTTTATCAAACTACTTGCCAGAGATTAGCTAAGGCTCAGCTCAATTTGTTCCCAAAATCCTAATTATAAAAGATTATTAACAGCAACTAGCCAAGTCGCCAAGTTAATAATAATAATAATCAGATGGTAAATTTTACTACTATACTATATTTGAATTTATTGCAGTCCATTGACAAATAAATCTTATTCAGATTCCTTTAATAAGATCAAATTTTTTGGTTCTTGATTTTGATTCATTCAGTTTCAATGAACAGAAAGAAAACTCTGTTTTGGATTTTTGGAATCTCTCTTTCTATAAGGGATCTAATAACTAACAAAAAAGCAATAGATAAGATTTGAGATCTTTCTCTTCTCCAGAAATGCTTTTCTACAGATTCTCACACTGAATGGAGAGAGAGAAAGAGAGACAAAGAGAGAAGGGCTGTAGCTAAGTTTTGCAACTTGAAAGTGACAAACCCAAATAAAAGACAAAGAAAAACCCTAGCTCCCAGAAAGGATGAAGAAATTTTTTTTGGATAAAAAAGGAAATTTTTTTATGTTCTGTTTCCTACATATCTATACTTTTCTTCCCCAAAAACGAATAGATCAAATTTAAGATGAATCAAATTTACAAGTATAACTCTAAAAGAGCAGATCAGTAGCTCGCAAGATAAATATGAGCGTAAATCTAGAGAAAAAGAGAGGATCAGAGGTTGTAAATTAAGAACCCTAAAACGGCAATTTGTAGGAAGAGACGAGTGACCCATAATTCAAATTTTAGTCTTTATCTTGGAAAAATTAGCCAAATGAAAAAAATAAACAGATCCAGGAAAACCCAAAAAGAAAAAGATTTAGTTTTTTAATTTACCCCCAAAATATAAGACGGCAAAAAAAAAATAGAAAAACCCTAGAGAGACAACGAAGCATATTATTAAATGGAGAGTTTGAAACCCTAGGAGAGAGAAAAGGGAGGGTGCCTAGTAAAAAATAAGTGGGGCAGAAAAAGAGAGCTCGAAGTTGAACCATTAATGGAGGGAAATAATCATGGTTGAAAAAATTCAGAGCTATGCTTGCCATAAGAAGAATGACACTTTATTTATTTATTTTTGGTTGTATTTGTGTGGTTGGACAAATTTTTTGTAGGAGTGGGAAGCACCAAATAAGGGTAATGACTTCTCGAACCAACTAAAGAGCAAAACAGAAAGATAAATTAAAGGGGTCAGGCACTGAGAAGGAATAGACTGTATAGTACAATATTGTAGACTATCTGAGAGAGAGTCTTCTGATTATGCAGAAGAAGATAAAAAATTTGAATTGAAATTGATGAATCAATGAAATGACTGACCCTATCTCTATATGGTTATATGCAATGTAACTCATTATTTGCGACCTAGAAAATAATTATTGCTCCACCATCACTTTGCCCTTCTTTATTCTTACTGATATATATTGCTATTCTGCATAACATTTAATCTTCCCTTGCAATGTTTTCTGCTTTTTAGTCTTTTTTGGATGCTTAACTAATGAGAAGGACCACAATAGTCATGTGCTGCGACAGCGACATTTAATAAATATTAATTATTGTACCGTCTTATGTCTCGCAGATAAATCAATAATTCAATAATGAAGCACATCTATTATTTTTTTCTAAGTTAAATAAGATAGGATTACAATGACGATAAAACTCTTATTATCAAGTTTGAATACACTAACGTATTTAAAGACTAATTCGAGATCTATGATTAAATTAGAATAATCTCTTATTAATTGAACAACATACTCGATAGACAAGTCAATAATTCAATAATAAAGTGCATGCATCTTTTTATATATATATATTATATAAATTTTTCTATTCATGTTATACTTGTTTTTTTTAGCATAAATTGAATGAGGAGTTGAGGTTTTTTTTAGCATAAATTGAATGAGGAGTTGAGGACAAATTACTCAATAGTATTGCACTATATGTAGATAATCTAACGTTTCTATGTCTCTTGCTTGAAAATTTCCGGTAATACTTAGCAAGCAAAACAAATAGCTTGGCTTTTGTGGGGGAACCAGAGTACTCTATATTTACATATATATATATATATATATATAGAGAGAGAGAGAGAGAGAGAGAGAAAGCAGCAGCAGCAGCAGCAGCAGCAATGGTTCCATATACAGCCCTAATTTGATTAGATTTGATCATTATTTAATTCCTCTACAATTAATTATATTTTGATAAAATGTGATTAGTGAAGGTTTTAGAGGAATATATATGTGATATGCTAAAATTAATAATCAAGCCAATCAAGAGCCATTTTTTCCAAGAAAGGAAAAAATTGATCTGAAGAGACTTCTCAGTTGATTAATATGCATCAGAAAGTGCAAGAATCTTGGCTTCTGCAGTATGAATTATAGGTTGAAAATTCTGGAATAGCCTATGTGTGTGTGTGTGTGTGTAATAGCTCAACCCAAAGCTTTTTCTATATTAAAATGGAGCCATAGAACACAATCAGCTAAAAAAGTAGAAATTATTTGAAGCCCAAATTTAACATATGGAAGCACTTTACTGAAAGCAAATTTTATGCAGGATTGATTAAGCTTTAGCTTGAGCTTAACCTGACTTTCTTATGTAATTAGCCTAATTTGAGCGGGCGATGCTTTCAGGTTTCTTTTTAAACTATATATAATATAAGCAATCTGATCAAGTGAAAAAACCGAAATTAAAAGATCATATGGTAAGTTACCTCATCAATTTCTGCAAAGCGTGGAGACCAAAATTGCATCATTATCATTAAAGCCCGCAATTAGAGATTAACCAAACTTTTGAAAACTGTGAAACAGCAAGTCAGAATTCAAATCAGAATACAATATCTAAGTGACTCGCTCATATTATTATTTTTATCCATGTAATTCACTATAATTTGCTATGATTGTCATGTATTCTGTAGAAAATTTCTCATAAAGATTCTACAAATCCATAATAAATTTCCATTTGTGAATTTTCTAAATCATTTTCATTTTTTAAAAAAATTGGTATTCCTATTTTATTTTTTTCAAATATATTTTTTATTAATTCCTAAAAAAAGAAAACTTTTCTAACACATTTTTTTTAAAAAAAAAATTCCTATGAAAACTTTTCTAACACTTTTTTTTTTAATTTTCCTATATACAAAATTTTATTTTCAACATTACACTGATATTATATTTTTAGCCAACACATAAATTCTCTCTTTAGCTTGTAAAAGAGAAAAAGAAAGCCAGTGATATTGTGCTTAAATATCTATAAAAATATTCATTACTGAAATTTTAAAAAATACTTATTGGTGTTTCTTACTCTTTAAATTTATATTTAGCTTATAAAAAAATAATAGTGTAAAATTTATTCATTTTTATTTAAGTTCGTACCTTCTAAATCACTTATAGTCTTTCTACAAAGTTTTTTCTTTAATTAAAAAGCTGTTTTTTTTTATTATGGTTATATAATATTCAAAAAACATAATTAAATTCATTCAACATAACATATTTTTGTTTGAAAAGTTTAAAATGCGTTAGAAAATTGAAAATCAATATGAGGCTAGGACCACCTTATCAAATTAGAAGAATGATGGATTGTATTTAATTGATTTTAAATCAATTGAATAGTAGATAATAGTTTACCCAATATGAAATTGGATAAATTGATTTTAAATTAAAATAAACGCAATTAGTAATGTTTTAATTAATAAATTATTTTTAAATATAAACATAAAATTTATATGTACCAAAATAATTTCATATGAAAAGCAAATAAATGATAACAACAATTTCGTCTAATAAATAATAAAATAAAATTTAACTTAAAACTAAAAATATCTATAAAAAATAAATACAAGTAAAAAATATCTTAATAAATAAATAATTAAAAAGTATAAAAAACTAAACTGTCAAAAGGGCGAATTTCACTGTCTAATTTAATGAAAAAAGGAGATATTTAAGAGTTGCAAAATGGCATATACACTAGGTATAAATAAAAAGTAAAATTTGTACGTTGAATACCCAACAAGAAAATTGAAAAGCTAAAATCAATTTGGAAAATTCTAATGATTTTTCATTAAGCAGTTTTGTGGTCACCGACAGCAAATTATTAAGGGCAATGCATGCCCTACTTGTTAGACACCATGGGATTGCATGTTTACAATTTGCATTTCCTAATAATTGGCTTTTCCTCTTTTTTTTTTTAAAAAAAAGGGAAAAAAAGAATAGAAAGCTTCTGAATCAACATTGTTTGTGGTATGAATAATCAAAGCTCAGTTAGTTGGGTAGCTATTTGCCACTTTTAAATGAAAATGACATATATACTGTTATACATATTAGTATTATTTAATAATTAATGATATAAAATTTGAATAATTATAAGGAGAAGTTGGAAAATTGCAATTCTTGATAGATAACTACTTAAATAGTGACTCCCATTTTAAAATTCAAACAAATAACTAGTAGTAAATATGTTTGAAATATATAAATTGTTAAAACATTTAAAACAATTTATATAGTATAAAATATTTAAAACAAATTCTGGTTTTCAAATTTCCTTCTTCATCGTATTGGGTTGAGTTCTTATAGTACAAAAAATCAAAAAGCGAAATTTTAATTTCTTATTTAAACATTATATCCTAATAATAGATGGAGTAAATAGATTAATTTTTAGAACCTTTTACATTACTATTTTTTAAAAAAATCAATTTCAGAAATATTATACCATTAAAATTTTTTTTCTAAAGTACTTCAAAATTCTTTTCTACTTCCTTTCCCAACTTCAAATAATATTTACTTCAATTTTTATTTTTTTAAAACTTTACTTTAAAATACATATATTCCAATAAAAATTAGTATTTTAAATTACATCTTCAGCATATATTAATTTTTTATAAAGCAAAATTTTAATTATTTCGTATTATTTTTTTAAATAAAAAGTATTAGCTTCATTTTTTTTTTATTTTGCTTAGTATTACATTGGATGTCTTTCATTGTTGAAAGTTGAAACCATTTCAAGCCTAATTCTTTCATATATATTACTTGGGCCTTTCAACCAAAGGTTTTTTCACAAAAAAATTCCGGCTTGGGCCTTTTCTTTTTATTGATTCCATCTGTTGCTTATTGATTATTTGATTTTTTTTCAACGAGTAAGATTTGAATTTCGATTTTTTACTCTTAAAAATAGTGACAGTTTTATTGATAGATTAATATATTTATTAGTTTTCTTTTATGTTAACAAAAGAAAGGTTAACTAATTTCTTTATAACTGGAAAACATTCGGTACGATACGATGCTAAATAATTATTTATTTATAACTATAAATAAATAAAATAAAGTTAATACATATATTGATAAATATAAATGGTATATATATATATATGATAAATAAATTAAATAATATAAAATATAAAATAATTTAATAATTTATAAGAGAATATAAAATTATAGTAATATAATATTTTATTTTTATTAATATATAATTATTTTTTTATTTTTTTATAAAAATATTAATTTTAGTATCTCTATTATAAAAATATAAAAATTATGAACAAAAAATAGAGAGTGAAATAAATTTATTGAACTCATTAAACTTTAAATTTGAATTTAAACTTGATTATTTTTTGACGAATCAAGTTTGAAAATTTTAAAATTTGATTTGACATAACTCGATTATAGTCCTAATATTTAGCAATCCTGCAAGGTATTAATTCTAAATTTTTTTTCTTATTGTATTTAATTTTGATATTATATTTCTCATATATATATTTATAAGAAATATTTGTTTTATTATTATTTATATTTATAGAGGAAAAACATGGATTTATAGGGCTAATACTACCCTTGCCTAGGGCTGTAAATGAGCCAAGCTACTCGAGCTCGGCTTGGGTCTCGACTCGGTAAAAGCTCGTTCAGGCTCGAGCTCGAACTACTCATTTATTAAATGAGCCAAGCTCAAGCTATGAAATACTCGGCTCGTTAGCTCGCGAGCTAGCTCATTTAAAAAGCTCGTGAGTTAAGCTCGTGAGCTAGCTCATTTAGTGTATTTGATTAAAAATATATATAATTTAATTTATATATATTAAACTATGTATGTGAATATATTAATTTTTTAACTAACATAATTTATATAATTTATTAATATATGGTATATGTGATAAATAAATTAAATAATAGACAATATAAAATAGCTTAGTAATTTATAGTAAAATATAAAATTATAGTAATATAATATTTTATTTTTGTTAATATATAATTATATTATTCATCTTTCATAAAAATATAAATTTTAGTATATCTTTTATGAAAATTTTAAAAAATGAATGAAAAATTAAAATTAAAATAAGTTTATTGAGCTCGTTAAACTTATTTAAATCAAGCTCGAGTTTAAGCTCGAGAAACATAATATATGAGCTGGCTCGATACAAGTTCGGGCTTGGCTCGGGCTCGATTCGAGTTCGAGTTCGAACTCGACTATTTTCTAATGAACAGAGCTTGAGCTTTGCAAAGCTCGGCTCGGCTCGACTCGATTACAGCCCTACCCTTGCCAAAAGGCATCCTCGTTGCACCCACACCTACAACTCCATGTAACCATGTGAAAAAACCCTATTTTACTGAAAGACTTCCGACATAGAGCTTTTATCAATATAGATATATATCAATACAGTATAATTAGTAGATCTAATTATAAATTTAAATACATTAAATAGAAAAGTCTAACTATATATTGTTATTATGCAGTTTGATTATGCATATAAAATAAATTAATCATAATGATGGCTCGGCAATTATATATGAAATTATCAATCATTGATAATTAATAAATATTTTTTTGTTATAATAAATTTGTCAAGCTAAGAAAGTAAATAAAAAAACAACTTAAAATTAAAATTTTTATATACAAATACACATAAAATATATAAAATATACACATAACATACATATAGATACATACAATATATACAATATAATCAAATAACATATAAAAAAATATATTTTATCAATTAAAATTTAATATATCTGAAATATATACACAATATGTATATAATATATATAAATATACATACAACATATACGTAATATATAATATATATATATATATAATATAAAAATACATACAACATATACATAACAAACTTAATTTTTTTTTACTTTATTATATGAGTATAATATGTAAAATTTATTTTAAAATAAATTTACTGATTTTATAAAAATATTTTTATATTTATTTATATAAATTTTATGAGTTTTATTTTCTATTTAAAATCAATAATAAAATTTTATCTTTATAAAGCATTAACATATTTTTTATATATTGAAAATAAAATTTTGAAATGTAATTTAAAATATTAATTTTTATTATTATATTTATTTAATAGTAAAGTTTGGAAAAAATAAAAATTGAAGTAAATATTGCTTAAAAATGAAAAAAGTTTTAAAATATTCTTGATTTCTTTAAATATAGTATTTTTGAAATTAAAGTTTTTTTTTAAGGTTCCTTATGTAAAAATTCTTTTTTTAATATCAGTCTCCTTAAGTATTATGGGCTTTATATATATATATATCAGTTTCCTTAGAATTATGGCCTTTTTCTGTCTATTGGGATTTGGATTTCTGGATAATTTATAAAAAAAAATGAGCATATTTTTAAATTTTTTTATTTTTTACAAGAAATATTTTAATTATTTTATTATAAATTCATAATAAATTTATTATAAATTGTATGAAATTTATAAACTCATTGTAAACTTTCTGTAAACTAATAAAAATATGGTATTTTAATAAATATTTTATAAATTCTGTTATTTTGATAAATATTTTATAAATACAGTATATTTGAAATTATTTTCAAATTTTCTTCTATTTTTATGAAAAGCCCATAATTTTTTATTTTATTTAATTTCTTATTCTTAAGGTCCAAAAGCTACTAATGCCATGATATTATTTGTTCTCTTATAATAAATGTTTTCAAGTCCAAGAATGTATTTGTGCTTTACGTTCGGGGAAATTCACAAAAGTAATTTAAAAAGGAAAACAATACAAGAAACATTGTGTGATAAAGAATTTATAAAAAAATGTGTATTAAAAAAATTCATAATGCAGTTTGTGTAATGCAAAGGTTGGTCTGGAGAAGGGAAATCAGTTAGTATTTTATATAATTTCCTATAATAATTTTTACTAATTTATATAAATTCCACCAATTTTGAGCAAAATAGATACAAATTAATCTTTAAAATAATTAGAAGGTTTATCTAATAACATTTTCCCAAATATCAAAATTCACATTTAAAATAAAGATTGAAAAAAAAAAGAGAAAAGAACTCTTAGTTATTTTGTAATAAAAGATGCAATTAAACAAAGTTTCATAATTTAATTATATTAAACTGCCCCAAAAAAAAAAGAAAAAACTGCCTAAAAATATAGTTGTAAATAAGGAAAGATATTTTTGAGCGGGATAACAAGTTAAATTTAACTACCTCAATTACAGATTTACAGTTATCAATCAACGAATTTCCAAAAAAGAAATCCACAACCTTTTTTTACTTTTCCAAGTTAATAGATGTGATTATGAAAACAATTATAATAGTATGAATATTAATTTATCTTATCTCAATTACATTATCTAAGATGTTAATAAAAAAAATGCTAGTTTATTTAAATTATCATAAAAAAAATAAAAAAATGATTAATTATATAAAAAATCAAATTTAATTTATTTAAAAAATCAGAGATATTATGATTAAAAAATGAAAAATAATTTTATTATATTTTATTTAAAAATTCAAAAATAATTTAACTTTATTAAGAAAAATAAATTTATTTATTTAAGCATGTAATTAGAAAAAATGATAAAAAGAGATTAAATTAATTATATTTTATTTTAAGAATTTAATTTAGTTTTCATTAAGAAAAAAATAAATTTATTTTATTTAAAAAATTCAGGGATATTTATAATTAGAAAAAAAATCAAATTAAATTTATTCGGACTTTGTATTATTTATTTATATTTAATAATAAATAGTCAGATTAGGACAAATTAAATCTCACTGCCGTCCCTATACATGTGTATATATACATATATAGGCAAAAGAAATCTTGTATATGATTCTTTTAATAATAAATTTTCTTTTCTAGTTGATGGCAAAGAAAAGACAAGAGATCTTGTATATATATAGAATAGCTGGCCTTTTCTTGATATCATTGCAAATAATATTCTAAAATATTTGGCGTTTGAAGAGACAAAGAATATTAAAGAATAGTAGATTTTGTATGGGTCATAGCTTCAAGCCTTTTAGTCAAAACTATTATATATATATATATATATATATATCTTGCCTACAAGTTACTTGTGTAGGCAAGTTATTTGTGTGTTTTCTATGATTAAATATATATATATATAATTTTTTTTTAGTCATAATTTTTCTTTATGCATATTAATAATAAAAAAATTTTCATTTTCTGATTGCCCTGAGATGAGATGAGTTGCCTTAGACGCTCTGCTAGAGTTACCACAAGAATACATACATACATACATACATAAATATATATATATATATATAAATTAAAAGAAATAATAAATAGTCATCATAAACTTCATATATAAACACACACAAAACATTTGATTAAGTCAAAGTAAGAGAAAATGAAGGTTGGGAGTTTAATTTCTTACCTTCGATCATATGAATATTTTTGAGCATCTTCATTATTGATATTTTTACATCTGGTGGGCAAAAAAAATTCATGATTCTTAACACTGATCTCATGCAAAAGTATTGAAAAATAGGAACAAAAAGCCTATAATTATTATTAATTACCTCAAATCTATACATAATAAACGCAAAAGGCAATACATATAACTTTTACATTATGGAAAAAAAAAAAAAAAGAAAACAAAAAGAAGAAGAAGAAAAAAAGAGTGGAAGAAGTGTATTTTGATGAAACAGGTAGAGTCGTAAATAATGAAGTTTTTACGAGGCTTAAATGCCTGATGTTATATACATATAAAGAGGGGTAAGTCTCTTGTCTGTCTATATATGTATGTATGTATGCAAGACATGCACACACTACTAGAAAGGAGAGGAGCCATGCGAATACAAGTAAATAGAGAGTAATTTGCAGCAGAAACAAACCTCAAATTTTGCAAATGTCTACTCCAAAGTTAATTTGATATGTGTTAAAGATGATGATAAGAAGAAGAGGAAGAAGAAGAAGAGGACAAACCCAGAAAAAAAAAACACAAAGAAAGGAATGGACAACATACCAAAAAGCGTGGAAATAAATCCAAAGTGAAATAATCTTCATTTATAGCAAACTTCATTCTATTCTATTAATAAATAATAGCAGCCCCCACTATGCCAAAAAGAAAGTATCCCGCTAGAGGACAAAATTAATGGCCCTAGTTCGATACAAAGAAAGAAGGATAATTATAAGAAAAATATATTTCTTTATTTAGATTAGTAGCTATTAGTAATTCTTTTGAGTCATTTGTCTCCTAATGTAAATTCTAACTATTTATTTTCATTTTTTTAGGAATATATAATTGGCTTCTAGTAAAAAGCTTCAATTAAAATGAAAAAAATATTAAATTTTAATTAGAGATGAACATTGATCGGATGATCGGTTTTTAAAAATTGATCAATTCGATCATTATCTATCGATTTGAAAATTTTATTTTTTTAAACCGATAAAATTTGATAAATTTTAACTAATAAATATATAAGTCTAAACTGTTTAGATCAAGTTACAGTATTTACTCATCCCTAATTCTAATTTAATATTTCACAGGTTTGATTTAATTTTGTCAACATGAAATTTAATTCATTCCAATTTTCATTAAAAAAAATTGAAATGATGACTTGAATTCATCGAAAAACTAACTCATAAAATGAAATAACTTGATTTCATCGAAACACAGGATGTACGTAGAGCTGCAATTATTAATCTCATTGAAATACTATATATATATATATATATATGAAAAAATAACCTGAATTGATTAAATATACATACAATCTAGAATGATCGATCTCATTTGCTTTCACTTGATATAATTATCAACCTAAAAATAAAAAAAAAGCATAAATTTTCCATTAAGATACGCTCAATGTTTGATATCGATCTCCTAATATGTTTGATGTTACAATTTCAATTACTAATACAAAAATTATTACTCTAAAAATATTAATAAAATATCACTAAAAATGTAATATGTTTATATTAATTTAATATACTAAAGCATATAACTCTCAAAATGAAATATATTTTTAATATGTTAAATATATATTAATCGTATATAGCTGAAAAATAAATATTAAAAAAAAGAAAAAAATAGATAGTAAATTAAATACAATATTATATATTCTAATAATTAATAATAGACATGGAGGAATAAATTAAATAATGGGGATGTTACCTTAGATTTTGGTTGAAGCATAGTTGAATAGGTAGGTAGAGGTTAGGGTTAAGTCTGATAGTGTGATGGATGCAAAGTGAGAAATATATAGGAGTAGTCTGTAGTAACAGAAAGGAATAGTGATGCGCAGCAAGTGGTTCACATTTTGTCAACAAATGGCTGAAAACGAAAGGAAAATTTGTAGTGTTTCTTAGGACTCTCTCTCTCTCTCTCTCTCACTCAGTCTTCTTCGCTGGTCTTGTGCATTTTGTACTATGGTGCAGTGGTGACCGACACCTTTGCTTGTGGTGGGGGCTGTGCATTTTGGGCTTCTTTGCGTGCCTTTGTGTGCAGATGTAGACATTTCCATTTCAAACTTATTGTTTAACTTTTTATTATTATTATTATGGATTCAGCATGCTGTCAATTATAAAACGAGTATTAAGAATATAAATGCACATTATTACAATTAAATTGATTAGTATTAGATATTTAAGCAATAGACTCTCATCATATATTAGCTCATATATATATAATTTTTTTTCCATTCACAATCCATATGGGATTAACTTAATATTTCTTAGTTTCTGTCTTTTTGTAAAAAAAATTATGGCATTGTAAATATATAGTACATGCATCATGAAAATTCTAATATACAGCCAATCAAGTACATGCATCATGAAAAATGAAAATTCTAATATACAACCAATCAACTTTTAATTCAATCATATTGTACTGCCTAACTGTTCATTTAGCAACACATGTATAAAGTGATTAGATCCAACACATAATGATAATGATAATGTATATACTTACTAAATACCTTAGATATTATTCTACCCAAAAAAAACATTAGAGATTAAATTTTTGTTGACAAATGACAATTATAATATCTTTCTTATATGAGAAATTAGAAATTGGGAAATCTCTGTCACAAATTTTATACAATGAATTTAAGAAATTATAACTTAATGTCATTTCATGTCCTGTATATCTTAATTTTTTTTATCCAGCTCTAAAGATATATATCTATACTATGGTAATGAATATAATTACATTTAAAATGACATGATTAATTTCTTAATTAATTTCACTTCATCTATCATAATCTTTCATGGTTCTTTAATTAAAATTAGAAATAGAGAAGGGATAATAAGAGTTTTCATTTATATTAACTTGGATCAAACAAAATTTAACTCTTCCAAATGAAATTATTATTCTGGAAAAATAGATCCTTCTTCTCTTTCCTCTTCCTTGGAAAATTTTGCCTTCAAATTGACAGTAACCACTTTCTCTTCATTAAAATGAGTTTTCAATTTACTTAAAAAAAAAAAAGGTTTTAATTCCTCCAGTTTAGTTTTCCTTTTTGTGGGAGTTTTTCTTTTATTATTATTTTTCTCTTCAGTTTAGAATTTAGAAATAAAAATGTCATAATATCAGGCCTAACTAATCTTACAGTTCATAGCAGTGCGAGTAAATAATTCTTTTTTTTTTGTTTTATATTCAACATATAGATATCTTTATCATATAGCATTTAAAGAAGAATTTCAAATTGTGTATCATGGAACTCAAAAACATATTAACGTTTAAATATGTATAATTATACACAATCAAAAGATAATAAATAAATTATATATAAAGAGAGACACATATTAAATGTAAAAAGATCAATATTATTAGAATATCATACATCATTTGAATTAATAAGAACAATATAAAATCATAGAAAAACTCTGCGATGTAAAGAATCATGAAAATGACCACTATTTTAGTGTATTAAATATGAAAAAATTATATGTGGGAGTCATGAGTTTAATTAATACTTGTATACATTGACTAAAATAATAAATGTATTTATAATAAAATTTTAGGAAAAAAATTACGTAATTATAAAGAGAAAACTGATAGTTAGTAGTTACACAGTGAGAGTAGGTTCAGAAATTTTTGTATAAAAATGGTTAAATTTATTTTGGGTTTCTGTTACCATTTCTGTTTGTGACCAAAGGGTTAAGAACCAATTCCTTTGTGTTAATCCAAAAACCACTGGTTCTAAACTCTTAACACTAAATTTTCTGTGCAAAACTTAAAACAGAAACATATCTGAAAGATTTCGATGCCACCATAAGAAAGTTATGCAGATATTATTAATTATATCATCATAATCATAAACCCTAATAATAATAATAATAATAGTAGTAAAATAAAAAGAAGTGTAGATGGCCATGGGTCTATGAAGTGTCCTGTTGAGAGACCTCGTGAAAGCAGTCTAAAAGATTGATTTAGCGTTTTAGCTTGTTGTAGCAGTTGAAAGAATTTAATTTCAGAAAAGAAATGTTATTTTTTTTTAATTTTTGGGGAGCTGGGTCAGTTGTTAAATATCTTTATTGACCAGTATTATCTGATAAGTTTGCAGGTTTCTCTATTTTTTGACTGTCTCATCTCTTTGAGGTTGTACTATAAAAAAAAACCTACCAATAAATAATTAAAAAAAAAAAAGAAATGCTGAAAAGAACGGCCTGATTTAGTCATTTAGATCCCCAAAATCCTCATGACAGAATCTTCTTCTCTTCTTCGTCATCTTCTTTTTATCCTTGTTCTTCTCTTACTGCTTTTATTATATGTAAATGTAAGTAGAGTAGGGACTGAGGTATAAAATTGATCATCATCGTCAATTTATTATTTACCTTCCAATACTCTTCTAACACTTGCATTTAATTTCTGCAAGGGAACTTCAGCTAAAAGCTTATCGGATATCTGGCTATGAAGGTCTAGGATATGGGAAAATTACAGTGTTCTTTTTTTGCTAAATTTCCTGCCAAAGGGGAAAATTACAGAGTTTTTTTTTTTTGCTAAATTTCCTGCCAAAGGGTAGGCGAACTTCATTTATTTATAGAATGAATTTTTTTTTTATCATTATTTATAGAATGAATTAGTCAGTCCTATATTAATGTTTAATAACAATGATATTGGACTGTCTCCGGACGGTTAAATCGAATTTAATTAAAAAATTAGTTTATAGTCCGCTTAGGTGCACTATATTAACTGTAAATTTGACTATATAATACTTTTTTATTAATAATATATTTTTATTTCTCAACAATTTATATAAAATAAAATATTACCCTTGCTAAACTTTTTAAACAAGTTAATAAAATATTTTATATAAAAAATAAAAGAAAATATTTTAATAAAAAAATTAAATAATCTCATGTTTAAAAATAATCACAATACTTTAGTTGTTCAATTATACGCATGACTCAAATAAATAATAAATATATATTATAAGGATAGTTTATATTTTGTTTAAATTTTTTCAAATAAAATTAAATTATAACCAAATAAATTTAACATTTTTTAATGTATTTTTTAATATTTTATTACATATTTTAAATACAGTAATATAATTTTATTTAATAAAATATTATCCCAACTATATATTTTTAAAAATTAATTTTTCTAGTAATATATCATATACACTATTAATCACACTAGAATTTATTCTATAATTTGAAAATGTTAAATTCAAGTAACAATTAAAAACCAAATTAGTAGAACTACACAATAGATTTAAGAATGTAATTTGAACATGTTATGATTATACAATTTGCGGTCAAAGTCAATAATATATATATATACACACATATTAATTAATTAATTTTCTTCGGTTTGCATAAACTTTTTGGCTTTGTAAATGTAATTATTCACATTAGTTAAAATAATTTATATTGTTCGTCCCTCAAAAATATTTATTATCGCATTATCATCTTTAAATTTCAATTTATTACATCTCATTCTTCAAATATGTATATTTATAATATCGTCCTCCTTTTATCCAACTCCTTCTAAAATTCTAAAGAAAAATTGATACAGTACTGCGTCAACTCCAAGCGTACCGTAGCAAAACATGTATACTGTAACATAATCTTTAGAGCTGACACGTCAGCTCCATTAAATAAGCTTTAAAAGTCATCAAAACTCGTGAGGTGTAGATTGCTTCATTTTTCGATATACGGTTTGTTTGATCAAATCGGGCCAATTTCATTATGATCACACGTGCGCTAATTTGTTGGAATTACAATTAATTATTAATAGCTAACAATAATTTTAAAAAATCCAATTTTCCAAAGTCAAAAATTCTCTCTCGAGTTATTCCATTTCTAAAATTTCAAATTAGTATTTCATAATTTCATTCTAATTTTTTCATTTAATCAATGAAAAAATGAACTTAACATTGTATGCAAAGTGGACTGTCGTGATACTGTCTTATTGCCAAATTTAATATAAGACTGTCAGTTGCAGCTATGCTTGCATCGTACCATTTGAAAGTAACATATCAATGATCAAATTCAATTGGATTTTAATCTGAATTGGCATTATAAATTTCTCAATTTTTCCAAAAACAACACACTAAAGTACTAATCAAATGGAGTAGATACATCCCAATCTTTGTGCTTCCTCTTCTCTGTCTAATCAGAAGTAGATAAATCTAGAATTACAGCGGCTGTGGTCCTGAAAGAAAGAATTTGCGGCGCCGGCAGGTGATTAAGAATAGGGTTTACCGTCACGGGGGAGAAGGGCTCTCTTTAACCAAGTTCCTTTCTTACTCTATTGAAGCTCACTTCTTCATCACGCCCAAAATACACAAATCTCGTTAAAAATAAGGTCGTCATTGAATCATAGTATAAAATGAAATCTTATCCTCAAACATTTTTAGTCCATGATTTCACATTATTCTGAATGGTTAAAGATTATAAACAAAAAGAAAAAGTGAAACAATTATCAAAATCTTTAATTGCAATTTTTGTTAACATCAAAGTCTCAGTTGAATATAATCTTAACTCCATATCTTGTAAAGTAACTCTGATTTAATGCAAAAGAACGTCTCAGTTGAGCAGCTATCTATTTAGCACATGCATCCACAAAATCATTCAACGAATTTTTAATTTTGCAAGGAATTTCTCACATTACATTCTGGAAATGTACAAGCCAAAAATTTGATGGGAATTTGATCCCCCATTAATTCTATAATGAAAAGGCTAATTGTGCATGCTATGATTTGTTCAGCGTCCTATTCTTAATTTTATTTCGAAATCTAGGAGCAGAGTTACCTTCTGATTACTCAGGATTGGTTTCAACATTCGCAATCGCCATTTTGGAACCACTGGATTCGCCTGGTTTCACTTGCACAGTTGCCAATTTAATGGTGCTGTGTTCTTGTTTTTTAACAAATCCACCTGCTGAAGATGCTTTTGCCTCATTACTAAGCAACTTTGCCATTTCCTTTTCCTTTCGTTTTTTCTCCTTTCTCAACCGCTTTCTTTCCAAGTATTCAGGATTATCCCTGTGACTTTTATGATCTTCCCATTTCCGTTTCTTGTCCTTTTCTTTCCTCTGAAAAGGAGATACTGCAGCACCTGATAAACCACCATCAAGATCAAATCGTCCAACTGAGAGGGTTTGCAGACTAGCGTACTTCTGTGCACCAGTGTCAACATTGTTATCAAGCATCACAATAGGGGATGATGGATCCTCTGGCCGAGGGTGCACAAAAACTTTGCACGACTCAGCAGTGCACTGGAGTTCTTTCCCAAAATTGTCACCATCACATGCAATTTTAGCACTGCCAATGCTAGCAGTCATCCGAGACCCATGGTCAAGACATGAATTGACTTCTTCAATACTTTGATTACTTGCACTCACAGCCTCAGTAGAATTCCTTTGGGGTGCATCAACAGAAACAGAGCAGCTGGCCCCACAATCAATTTCAAGATGCTGCGATCTTTCAATAGGTTGATTATCAATGTCATCTGCTCTACTGGAAGCAGCAGATTTTTTTACTCTAATCTTCACAACTGGCATCTTACGCTCTTGATTGTTAGAGATGGTATCTGCTTCTTTTAAAGCTTCAGTGGTGGTCAAATCGATCTTCTGATCATGATTCTTTGAGACTATCTGGTTCCTTGAAATCTTCAATGACAACTAAATCCATCTTAAATGGATGATTGCCAGAAACTGCATCTGCTTCTTTGGGAGCCTCTGGAATATCTATTTTCTCCTGATTTAGTTCTAAAATATCTACCGGAGGCTCTTGAGGCTGTCTCCGGAACAAGCATTGCAAACACGTCCTTCGGTTCACTGCATGTTTCAAACATTACCGAGACATAATGTTTTATCCCTGGGAACTCCATAAAGCGTTGGCACCCTGAAAAAGCAAGTTTAAAATTCAGCCTCGGCATCAAGTCAGCATTTTCTTGCATGCCTGCTTATATGCAAAAACACCCAAATCCAGAAAGCCCTGGCCCATCCTAATGACTTGGTTTTTGCAGTCGTAACCAATAAACAGTTGAACCAGTCAAGCAACACTAGACAGCCAGGCCAATAATCACACTACAATCAAAATTGTTGGTCAAGGAAACAAAGAGGCACTAACCTTCCTGCAAGGATTTGTAAGATGCAGAACACATAGTGCCGAAGATAAATATTGTTGAATGACTCATGGCCCTCGAGCACAATAAGCAAAGCCACAAGAGTTGCACTCTTGATGTCATCCTTAGAATCAGATCCATCCCGAATCTGGCACAACCGCATAGTGTGCGCAGCAAGTTTTGCCTGCCCTGCAACCAGGGTATGTACAAGTGATAAATAATGTAAAGCACGCGTCAAGAGATATTGAAAATCTACAAGCGCAGAAAACGCGGGGATACAAAAAGCAACTGAACAAGAATTGCTTTGGCGCAAACCTCTTAAGGTTGGTTGCTCCTTCAAATATCTGATGAATAATGATAAAGCTGCATCAATGCCTCTGTAGTGGAATTCCAGATCAAGGAGTGCTCTGCTTGATTCAATTCGAATTTGCCACATTGTCTTACTATCTCGAAAAGGTTTAATAAGTTCAAAAACAAGATCCTGCATCAAGTAAAGGACGCCATTAAGAATGACTATTTTGAAAACCGCCTATTAGCAGATGGGGATAAGTTAATGCACTTACAAGATGCACATATCCAGAAAGCTTTAATGCAATTTGTACCAAAGTTCGGATGCAGCTGATTGTCAAGATACCATTGTAGCTAGGCATCAGCCTAGTAAATGCCAAGTCAGTTAATAACATTTCTTATAAATTTCATTATATCCAACAGATTAGAAGTCCACGCACCTGTCAAATTGCAAAAGCCGATCGATGCGCTTGAGGAGGGACGATAAAAAGATAAAACTCTGCCAAGAGGTTTAAGAACACGGACAGTCAGGATAACAAAGAGACTTTAAGTTATATTAACATAAAAAAATGTTGAAACATCTGTCTCACATAAAAGCAGAGTCCAATGCTTGATTTTGTTGTATTTTAAACTTTGCCTTCTAGGATTATCAATATGCACAGGAAAAGACCGAGTACAATGACCAGAAACAGAGAAGTCAAAATTTGCTTGTTTGATGTCTAACTAAATGCTTCAAAGATGAACAAATGAATCCCCAGCCCAGGAATTATCATCTCAAACTTTTATACTTGTGCTACAAGTACTAATTTGCTTGTTTGACTAAAATAGAGAATGGAAGCAAAAGAGGAGGCGGCGAGAAGGGGAAGGAGAGGACGAAGAAAGCAACAATGGGTGAGACAGAAGGGAAACCAAAGCAGTTGACTCCAACTAACATCAGCAACATTGGATATACAGAGAATTATAGAGTTGATCACCCATCAAAGATTATTGCTCTTTATGCGAGAATGGATGGGCAAATGTGCCGATACATAATCAAATATGACTCTTCGGAAGAAACGCATACCATCCAGTATTGCTCATATTTAAATCATTTTCTTCTGTTTTATTTTATTTTATTTTTGTGCGAGTTTAATTAGCATCCTCTAACAGAGAGAAAAGATGTTTCTGCAAATCATTTTAATCTGACAAGTTCCAAATGCTCAATTCCATATCAGCCAAGTACCAACTTTAAGACCAAAAACAATTAAGTGAAATAACAAGAGATTTTAATTTTTGAAATAATAAAACAAGGGATTGTAAACCAAATATTAAATATATTTTTGTCAGTCATAAAAACAAAGTAAAGGAAAAGATCAACATTTTAGAAAAATGTTGGAATCTATATAAAAGACCATGTATTAAAAAGTATAAAATTCATTGGCAAATCCAACTTGATAAACTTCAGATTCCTGCTTTCTACTTCTAAAGCTGACACATTAAAAAAAAGTAAGAGCATGTACATCAGTGCATGCACTCAAGCATGAAAAAGAGAAGCACATGTACAGATACAAAACCTACCTCAAACCCAGGAATTTAAAAATATTAAACCACCGAACTACAAATTATCAAATAAATACCACACCTATATGCTGGAAGGATTCAAACATGAGGCCAAAACAGTGTCAATCTTAGCCAATTGAGCTAAGGCATCATACGTGTAATGCATTTAAATTGTGAAGTTTAGGAGGGTGCCTGTAGAAACTATTAACATTGATATACAACCCAATAATATTGTTGCTTGACATCCTTAATCCCTTTTGGTTTTCTTCCAAATTAAATGGAAGTTTGAAATTTATGTAATCCCAAAATACTTTTCTGCAGGTCCTTCAATCCTGATCTTATTCTTTTTCCTAATTCATCCTTTCTCCATATTCAATCAGATAATGGAAGCTCCCAAACTTGACGAGGATACCACCATCTCAAGAGCTAAGAACACGTGTGTGTATGATCCAAATGGAAATTTTGCATCAAGGTATTCTTCATAATGGCTGTTAACAGTACAATGCAGAGCCCAGAAACAGCATAAGTTCCAGTTTAACTCCCATCAATTCTCAAAAGAAGAGATTTAACAAAAAGTATAATAAACAAGATGACAAACTTGAATGCTTTATGAAAAAATTCCAAAGTATTCCGAAGCTTTGATAAATTAGCTGGGAAGCACATGTGTGATATAAAACCAACATAGGGATCAGGAAAGATTTCAAATGGCGCAACCACTAATGATATCCACTGAGCAGTAACAGAAACATCTAATCTGTAGACATATGTTTTATGAGGAGGATCATCCTTGCTTAAAACCAGCAATATAAAAATAATTATGTAGATACACTTTAAATCAACAATTCTAAGCCCAAAATAGAGAACAATCTATAAAACAGACAACAAAACTAGCTTATATGTGCTCAAAATTGTTCATGATAATAGCCATCACAAAACATTACCAAGTTAAATTTAAAAATTCCCCTCCCTATTTATCTGTATATATACACAAATACAGGTTAAGGATGAAGAAACTACACATAAAACAACTGAAATAATACTAAAAATGCTGTAAAAGCCAACAAAATTTTCATTGCAGATTATGCAGCATAATAATGGTCAAAATCACAACTTAAATTGAGGAATGCTTCAACTATTAACCAGATTCCCGTTAAACTAAGGGAAAAAAATCTGGGGATTTAGAACTTAATTCTCTGTTATCCTTTGCCAAAAAATGATCTTGAGTTTTTGCTGCAGATTATGCCATTGCTTCAACAAATTTGAAACAGCTAATTCCAATACCTATTATTCAAACCAAAAACAAAGAAAGACTTCCTCGAGTCTCCAATATTCTGACGTAGTAATTTAACTAATATCAACTTCTAACTTTTTCATCTTTATTGTCCAAAATGATGTAACACTTGACTTTTGACCCTCATTTGCATCTTTACAGTTCATGCATTATGACCCCAAGTATGATGCATTATATCAAAAATTAGATCTTTTTCTTGACATGCGATGCCAAATTAATAACAAGCGAAAGGATTGAGCTAGAAGTACATAATTTGACCACTAATAACACTCATAAAAGCAAAATAATCTCCAGAAACATTTATCTATCAGCATGAACGGGAAATACACATCCACCTCCACTTGCATACAGGCAACGAGGTTTATGCATTCTCAAAAGCCTTCAAATTGCACTCCCTTCAAATGATCCTCAAAATACAAAGGGATGGTGTAAGCATGTTAAATCTAACCTACAAATGCAACAAAAGCTATTTCAAGCAATTAATTTCACTTGTCATTCTCCTCAATGACCCACTTTATTTCGAGAGTTGAATTGGCCAAACTCCAAAGAGTTCTAATCCAACCACAATAACAAAAACAACATTTAATTGACTCATCTCAACTCGAAAAGGTAACATCTACATGTTCCAAATAAGAAAAAAGGAAATATACGAGCAAAATCAAAACATAAAGACTAGGTCAACAGTAATGTGCTCCACATCCTCTCCACTTTGTTTTAAAAAAATAAAGGGGATATTTTAATGTTTGATCCATTTTTCTTTCCAAAAAATAACACAAAAGATGAAGAGGACAAAATCCAAACAATTTTGTGATCTTTCCTTCCACCAAATCCTCTCCGTTTTAAACAAACAAAAATTTCCAAAGATTCTGACAAATTGAATGTTCATTTAACTGCTAAAAAAGCAATTCCAAAAGACACAATCTGAACGGTGTAAAATAAGTCTCACCATATTTACATGACACTTAACACACCAATCAAGAGATAAAAAGATCATTAACAACAGTTGGAGAATTTCATATCAAATATCTTGATCCCTTTTTAATATATTCTATTAACAACAGCCAACCATGCATCCATTAAGCTGTTTAACAAATTAAATTTTGTTAAAATGAAATTATTTAAAAATATAAATTAATTAAGACATACTACCTTGAAAATAGCTCCATACCATATGGCAGTTACCATTATTTAATAAGTAAATTTGAATTCCGCTGCCTTTTATAAGTTAACAAATTAACATAAACATGACAAGATTTTGACAGGGAGAATATGAATTCCTCTGCCTTTTATACTTTATGGTACAAACTCAGAAGGTTACAAATATATGTGCACCAAAAGAGGTGCCCATCTTATTTAATTGACATGCAGATATAGTTGTCCTCTATTGAACAGCTTTTTACACATGATTACCAAAAATTCTTGATTTATTTTTACTGTAGACCTAATGAACTTATTCCGCATGTTATCAAAATGTTAGTGGCATATGGCACACATCCCTTAGCAAATGGTACTTGATTCATAAACTAAGTTCAGCTACAATTTGATTTTCTTTGTTCCAACTTTAATTTGATGCATTAAGTTTTTAACAACTGCAAAATTCAGGTCAAACATAATCCTTGATCTGCAATTTCCTTTTTTCAGCATTTTTATTGCTTCAAACATGTTAATTTATGACAACTTAGCACCATCATATTGCCTTGACCTGTCATCAAGTCAGCGACATACAAATAACATCAACAGTTTGTGTCTATTTTAAACCAGGAAAAATCTCAGAAGCTTCATCTATAGCCTTAAATTCCTCAATTTGTTGGAAGTTTCTTCTCTAAATATCATACCCCTTGCTCGAAAAAGAGAAATTTAACAATTAAGTACTCCAACTGCATCAGACAAATAAAATTTTGCAATGTCTACATGAAAGAACCCTGACATGTTCGTACAAATGTCAAAAAATAAAATTTTCTTTTCTCCTTTTTGTTTTATACATCATTTGAAGGGGGGTAAAAGGCCTCGTGTTACAACAGTCTAACCACACAAATGTCAAATAAGTTTGACTGAACATTGGTAAATATAGTAAACTGTACAGGTAAAACCACCCTTCCAGTCCAACAAATGTAAAGAAATCTCATAAAGAGTCTTTGGAAGCTATAGGGAACGAGAAAAAAGAAATTCTTTCTCCTCCAACTGAATGGATAAAGCAATGTCAAATTCCTAACAAAGGTGAAAGAAATCAAAGAGTATGAACAAATTTCTCCCTTTCTTTGACTCACTGCATGATCAACATAGTGGTAGGCAACTCTTGCTTCGGTCTGTGAGAAATGTCTTCCATTTTTTTTCAAAATATAAAAGTATATTCTTATTCTTTTCCAATAAAAGGAAAATTAAGACACCAAGGAGCGTATTGCCAAGAAATTTTAATTACCTCTACTAAAGCAAGAGGGAGGGAGAAGTATAAAAAACCAGTACACAACATTTGAAAACAAAGTGATCGCCATCCAAATATTAAGTTTAGTTTTGCTAGCCCACTAGTATTTCTTAGCCAAGTTTTTTCATATATCTTCACATCTAGCTCAACAATAAGAGCCTTCCAAGCATTACATTCCACCTCTAATTATCTATATAAGCCCAATCACATGACAGGGTACCTGTTAGCCCATAATCTCAACAAGTTCATGTTACATTTACCAGATAACAGGGGTCTCACCTAGTTGAACAATCACGACTCCATATTTCCCCTATTCCTAAGAAAGAAACACAATCTACCATTCATTTTCTCCTCATTAGATTGGCACTTGTAAAATGCAAAGCTTCCAAATCTGAAAAAGCCATAAAGTTCCCCAATCTGTAAGGGATTCTTTCTAATGTTGTGAGGAGCATATTTTGAGCATGTTACACATTTGAGAAAAATCTTAAGCTGAACAAAAGGATAATCTTCAGCTTGCAAAAGCTTCTTTTTCTAAGATATAAATCTTTACAAAATCTAGCAAAATTTTGAACATTAAAATTGTTCACCTATTTTGTATTACATGGAAATTGGTTCTAGAACATTCAACAAAATACATAGGCATTCTGTGTTACATGGGAATTTGTTATACAGCAATCAACAAAACATACTTGTCATTCTAGTTTAATTATCATTTATAAAAAGTATGGGTGTGCAAATTTTTTGAAACCGACTGAGCTTGACTGAACTGAATTGAGTTTTGTGGGGTTCGGTCAGTTTACGATGCATATTCGAGTGAGACCGAATTTATATTTTACAAAAATTTTGTGTTCGGTCGAGTGGTTGGATTGGAATTTATTTTTCCATTTGAACCCGAACAAATAAACATATTATATATATTTGTAAATTATAATATATATTATATATCTCGACCCGAACCAACCCAAACCAACCTATAAATTTATATACATATATAATTATATATATATATTAGATATATATATTATAATCCGATTTAACTCGACCGAAACAAAAAATATACGGATCAATCGAAAACATGTATAATTTCAGTCGAAGTCGGTTTGAATTTTTAATAACAAATCGGATTCAATCGGGTTGAAATATACTCTCAACCCGACCGATGCACCCTCCTAATATTAAAAAGCTCCATGCATCATATCACCTTAAGCTCCAATGCACATTTGGCAAATCAAGCCTACAAATTCTTTCTCCTACAATTGAAACACATACATACAAAATAGTTTTGATACCCCCAAAAATCCCTCTTACTGACCCCACTATGTAGAGCTTGTTGATAACATGAAATAGGTTATACATTAAACAATCGCAAGATAGTTAGATTAGATTAAGTACGAATATTTTGAACCACAAAAAAATAGCCAGGTTTGCAATCTCAATTTTCTTGCACCAAACTCGCTCAATATCTAGCATAAACAGCATTAGTTCAAAAAATGGGGATACTATGAACCAATCTCCCAATACATTCAACTCAACAAAGCCTCAATCCCGAAGACACGTGCGGTGAGTGTGAATTGAACGTGCGACCTTCAGATCTTCAGTCTGATGCTCTCCCAACTAAGCTATCCCCACAAATTGTGCACCAACCGGGAATAGAACCCGGATTTGTAAAGTAAGTTGTCTAACAAGTTTGGAAGAATGGTTGTCCAAGTATAATTCCTAAGTCATATGGTAATTAATTTTAGTTACACCACAATTACTTGTGATCTAAATATTAGAGCATAAATCATCTATAAGATCCTTCCTTTCAAGCATTCACTCAATCACTCATATCTTTCTATTCTATTGAATGAATTCATCTTTTGTAGTGGTAAGGAGAGTGTCGTCTAGAGATCAACCTATAAATGAACTAAAAAACTTAAATCACTCATGAATCCTATATATAAATTATGCAGCAATAAGCTTTCAAAGATTTATAATCAACTTGTATAATTATATAAACCCTATGTAGCATTATGTTCTCTCTTTTCAATGAAAAGCAATGCCCTTTGACACAATATCCTTGCATTTTCTAGCATCCACTTCATTTATAATTTATCACATAATTCCAGACAATTCAACATAATAGGTCCACCAAATCAACTAAAAAAATTTTAATTTTTATCATCTTCTGCAAGTGGAACAATAACACATGTTACACCAGAATTGAGAAGAAATGCATTTTCCAACAGAAACAATGTCTTCCTAATTTAAATATTGAGTTGAACATATGAAATGAAGATCATCCAATCAACTAATCATAATTAATTGAAGTATCACTACAAGTCTCAGTATTCTAGATACCCGAGGAATATAATCTCATTTATCTCACCTGGTAAAATAGGCTGCCAGTATTGACAGCAACAAGGTTGTGGGGAACAGTGAACTCCAGATCATAACTAAAAAGGTAACATTGTAAGTAGACTAACAAATTTCACATAGAGAATGAACATTGCAAAACGCATCTAAATTACAAAACCAAGCAATTTATACCGGCAACGCTGAGAACCATCATCCATACAAGGGAACCAACACCTTGCACGTCCTATTTGGTTATCAGTATGTAGCACATCATCATTAAAGTGAATCCCTGTCTCTGCTTTCTCTACCCAATAATTGATTCGGACCAATTTCACATTCTGCATCCAACATCAACCTACATGAGAAACCACAAAGGTGTAAACCTCATCATGACAATTCATGCTCAAGCATTAAAAGCATATCAACATTCAAAACAGGAAAAGATTAAGAAAGCCTGAACATGTGTTTATATCAAAGACTGGCAAAAACAAAAGTTAACTCGCTGAAGCAGTAGCCTAATAAAGATAAGTGAGGGAGGGACGGACTCAAAATTGTGGGTAGCAATAAGAAAGGACTTGTTGATCTTAAATCTTTTTGACAAGTAGCACTAGACTTAGCCTTTATTTGTTTTCAGGGAAATGGATGGAAAATAAGAGAATGAAAATTGTACTTCTCTCACTTCTTTTGTTGAGTAAATAATAAGCGAAAGGAAATGAGAGAAAAGAATAGAAAACAATTCTTTGTATTTCTCTCATTAAAACGTTTTCCCACTAAGGGAAATGAACAAAATAAAAGAGGTATAAACAATAAAATTACTAATTTGTTCTTCATTAACTTAATAAAATCATAAAAATATGAACTTTATAAATTTTATTCTATTTTCTATGTTAATTAGATAACCAAACAAAAGAAAAGAAATAGAAATTATTTTCTCTTCATTTCTTTTCTTTACCCCTATTATTTCTTTTTTTCTTTTCCATTGCACTTCTGAAGAACCAAACATAGTCTTTTTTTAAGATGGAAATGTAAAATAGTGAGATGAAGAAAACAGATACACATAGACGATTCGGGTCGGGCAGCTAGGTTGAACTTGAGGGCTTATCTATGGTAGGCTCGCCATCCACAAACACACTCTCGATACCTAAATTCTCCGCATGTAACCCCACAATTCCAATATCAGGCACAGCAATTTCCAACTCTGTGTAGCAGAAGAACCCTCGAAAACCAAAAGTCAAATCAATTTGAAGCTATAATCCAACAAATCCAACTCAAAAACAAAAATTCAAAACTAATAGGCATAAATTAGCACAAATCAGTACAAAATAAAAAGAAAATACCTATACCTACAAGAAATGTATGAATAAGAAAGAGAAAAAGAATAGCGGACCCATAGATTTGGCGCTTAACAATGTCAATTGAGAGACAGAGCTTCTGGTGACGGACTACAGCTCCAGAATTATCGGGCTTAGAGTCCTCGTTCTTCGGCTTACGCAGCTTAGCCATGTCTGGTCTCCGGTTTTCTCCTCAGCGCGCGCTCGAATTTGGCAAGATCAAGATTTGAGGCCTTGGTTATATTTATAGACTGCCCTCTGCGAGCTAACCTGTTTTTCGGGGGACGATTGTGACCTCACTCTGTGCTACTTGATCTGGACCGTACACGTTGTGCACTAAGGTTTATTTGACGGTAGATTTTAAATGTGCTCGCCCATCGAGCGACTTCGCATTTCGGAGTAATTGAATATGATGCAATCTGATCTTGTTTTTTCATCTGATTTTTAAGCCCTTCAGAAATATCCAATTCGTAAAGATTATCCAACAAAAACTGTTTTTTGTATTTTCATTTAATATGCAATAGTTATTAAATAATTTAGTATAATAAATATTTTACAGCTAGATTAATTTATTTTAAAAATATAAATTACATTCATTATATTATTTAATTGAAACACAAAAATATGAGATTAAAATATCGCATTTTAGACACACACATCTAATATATTAAAAATATATTTTATTAATTTCAAAAAAATATTTTTTTATTTTTAAAATTGTGCATTTAATATATATATAATGTTTTTAAAATATATTAAAATAATAAACATTTAGAGAAATAAAAAAATGTGACAGATAATATA
The DNA here is from genome assembly GCA_947685225.1 of Garcia nutans. Classification (NCBI taxonomy): domain Eukaryota; kingdom Viridiplantae; phylum Streptophyta; class Magnoliopsida; order Malpighiales; family Euphorbiaceae; genus Garcia; species Garcia nutans. Next base: position 53,032,150 of record CANTUV010000011.1, read on the forward strand.
GGGCTTTTCATAAAATTAATCAAAAAATAAATTTAATTACAAAATATGGCAATTATGAAAAAAAAATTACAGAATTATAAAAACCTTTCTTAAAACCACAAAATTACTGCAAAGTTCAGAGTAGCGTCTTCTTCATCTTATCCCCATCTCTTCTTCAACAAAAACCTCCATCTTTAACTTCCTCTTTAACAAAAATCTTCACATTTTTCTTCAACAAAAATCTTCACCTTTTATTCAACAAATATTCACCTCCACACAAATTTTCAAAATATTTAAAATAAATAAAATCTGCATGCAAATTAAAAAAAATCAAAAATCAAAAACCTTCAATAAAAAAATCGAACATAATAACTCAAGAAAACTATATAAAAAGCATATCGAAAAAGATTAATTTTTATGTTTATCTTCAGTTAATTTTCATATTTATTTAATCTTCATATTCTTCAAAAAAAATATATAAATCACCGATCAAAACTCAAAAAAAAATTGCCGATATATTATATATATTATCTATGTTGGAAGAATATAAAATATAATGTATTGATGTAGTATTGATATATAATATATATTTAGTGTATATTAGATAAATACATAATAAAATGTGTAGATATATTATAGATATTTTGTGTATATTGAAAGAATATATAATAAAGTTAAAAAACATATTAATTTTATGATGTAGTTATTTGGTAGGTAAAAATTAACACAGAAGCTTGAAGAAGATGATTCAAAAACAAAAAGAAACTGACCGTTAGAGATGTGTTTTGAAGAAGAAGAACGTTGATCTTGCACGTGGGAGATGTGTGAAGGAAGACTTAAACAAAACACACCGTATTGAAGAAAGCACATGATTCAGTTAAAACAGTCATGTGGACTGATGCCAGCTAAGCTCTTCCCCATCGTTTGATCATAACAGAAAAGAGAAACCGTGATGCTGTTGCAGAATATAAAAAGGAAGAAGGATTACTGTTAACATTTTTTTTAACGAAAATTGTAATTAGATTCTGATACTCTCTTTCTTGATTCTCTTTGTTCTTTATTCTTCATGCAATCTCAAGATATGAGTTCTGTAAAATGTTGATAGTTGAACAGTAATAAAATTATGTATATCTTCTTCATTTGTTCCTTGTTTCATCTTCTGTCAATTTTGTTATGGTATCAGAGCCTAATACCTGAAGAAACTGATGAGAAATACAATTCTTGGAGTAGATGTAATAATATGGTTACATCCTGGATCACTAAATCAGTTTCACCATCCATAGCACAGAGTATACTATGGATTGATAATGCTTGTGATGTCTGGAAAGATCTTCAAGACAGATTCTCTCAGGGAGATAATTTTAGAATTGCAGACTTACTGGATGAAATAGCAGCATTCAAGCAAGGAGAACTTTCTGTTTCTGAGTACTACACTCAACAGAAAATTTTGTGGGATGAACTAGCAGTATTGAGGCCTGCAAAAGCTTGTAGCTGTAGACATACTTGTCAATGTGGTGCAGCAAGACAATGCAAAGAATATAGAGAGAAAGATCAGGTGATCAGATTTATTAGGGGATTGAGTGACAGGTTTCAAAATGTCAAAAGTAATGTGTTGATGCAAGATCCTCTACCTTCTCTAAACAAGGTGTTTTCTATGGTAATGCAACAAGAAAGGCAACATCACTATGCAACTCAAACAGAAGCCAAAGCTTTACTTAGCAGAGGCTATAGACCACAGATGATGCCAAGAGGATATACACAGCAACTATCTAGAGGACAAAGATACTCTCAGCAACCTCAATTTAATTCTCAATAGCATCAATTTTATTCAAACACTCAACATCAAGGAATTAATAGGAGGTGCACTCATTGTAATGGGACAAATCATACAATTGATACATGCTATAAAAGAATTGGTTATCCACCTGGTTTCAAACCAAGGTTTGGTTTTATCAACAGACCAAATGCTGCTATCAATGCTGTGTATGGAGAAAATTCAGACTTCTCTTATTATAACTCAACTGGATCTGATACAACTGATGTTTATGTCAATGAAAATATTCTGCCTAATCAATATGTATCAGATTTGTCTTATAATGCAATACAGGGACAACAAGCATTACTACCAGTTACAGATCATGCTTACAGTCAGGAGCAAACTCAACAAAGTTTCTGTAATATGGCTGATACTTCTACAACTAATCTGCACAAACAAATGCCAGAAGCAACTGTGTCACTCACTATAGAACAGTATCAGAAGATAATGAATTTGATTGATTCCACAGAGACAAAAGGGACTGGAACTGAACATGCTGTTAACAACATAATGACTGGATCTGGAGCTACTATCAAAGATGCAGGTATTTATCAATCAGTATACAATTCTGTTTGGATTCTTGACAGTGGTGCAACTGATCATATATGCAAATCCATAGATTTGTTTACTCATTACAAAAAGATAAATCCAGTTAAAGTAAAGTTACCAAATGGAGAATACTTGTTTGCTCGTTACTCTGGAACTGTGGTTTTCTCTCAGAATTTGTATCTTCAGAATGTGCTTTACATTCCTGGATTTGCCTTCAATCTAATATCTGTCACAAGTCTTATTGCACAAGTCCATTGCTCATTGTTTCTTTATGATAATCTGTGCATTATCCAGGATGTAAGGACCTGGAAAATGATTGGTATAGCTAAAGTACTACATGGGCTGTACAGATTACTGCAAAATGAAGATCCAAATAAAATCTTAGCAACCAAACAGAATAAAGCAGTTCTGGCTGCAACTTCTATGTTTCCAAATAAATGTAATAGTGATATATGGCATTTGAGATTAGGTCATATTCCTAATGCTAGACTTTCTATCATGTGTAAATATCATCCTGAAATTCAAGCTAAAAATAGTGATTTACCATGTGATGCTTGTCACTTTGCAAAACAAAAAAGGCTTAGCTTCAATGACAGTGTAACTAGAACTAACTCCTCTTTTGAACTCTTACACATGGACATTTGGGGACCAGTGAATGTCTCTACTTTTAATGGTCAAAAATATTTTTTAACCATAGTAGATGACTATACAAGATATCTATGGATATATTTGTTAAAAGACAAGGGTGAAGTCAGAACAATAATCAAACAATTTGTGACTATGATTAAAACACAATTTGGCAAACAAGTCAAAGCTATCAGAAGTGATAATGGTGCAGAATTTCTTATGAGAGAATATTACAGCAGTAAAGGCATCCTTCATCAAACTACCTGCCCTGAAACACCAGAACAGAATGCAGTAGCTGAAAGAAAACATCAACATGTTCTTAATGTGGCCAGGAGTCTATTGTTTCAAGCCAAACTTCCAAAATCTTTTTGGGGTTTTGCTGTTCTTCATGCTGTTTTCCTAATCAATAGGATTCCTAGTCCATTACTACAAGAGAATTCTCCTTATCAGAGATTGAATGATCATCTACCTGACCTATCATTTCTAAAAGTGTTTGGAAGCTTATGCTATGCTACTACTTTGAAAGCTAACAGATCAAAGCTGGATCCTAGAGCTCAAAAATCTATGTTCTTGGGTTATAAAGAAGGTACAAAAGGATTCTTGATGATGAATCTACATACTAGGGCCTTATTTGTTTCCAGAAATGTCATATTCTATGAAGAAATATTTCCTTATGCAGAACAACAATTTAATCCTATTCTTCCTCAAATTGATGAGATCATACCATATGATGATACATTACCACCTGAGAATCAACCAGAAGCTGCTATCATTAACCCTTCTCCTTCTGTTCCTACTGATTCAAGGCAGCCTGCAAGAATTAGAAAAGCTCCTCAATACCTGCAAGATTACCACTGTAATCTAATCAACACACAACATTCCACACAACATTCAATTTCTAATGTTCTGACATATAATCAGCTTTCTCAATCACATAAGAATTATGTTCTTACTGTTTCAACTATTTCAGAACCTAAAACCTATCAACAAGCAGTGAAACATCTAGTATGGAGAGAAGCAATGGATAAAGAGCTGGAAGCTTTGAGGATTAATAATACCTGGAGTATTGTACCTTTGCCACTTGGGAAGTCTTCAATTGGCTGCAAATGGGTTTTCAAGGTCAAACTCAAAGCAGATGGCACCATTGAAAGGCATAAGGCCAGATTGGTGGCCAAAGGATACACACAAGTTGAAGGGCAAGATTATTTTGATACTTTTTCCCCTGTTGCCAAAGTCACAACCATTAGACTTTTATTAGCAATGGCATCGATGAAGGGTTGGTTAATTGAGCAATTAGATGTAAACAATGCTTTTCTACATGGAGACTTACCTGAAGAAGTGTACATGGATCCTCCTCCAGGTCTTGTTGTTCCTGATGGGTCAGTCTGTAAGTTGTAGAAGAGTCTTTATGGTTTAAAACAAGCTAGCAGACAGTGGTTTCAAAAACTAACATCTTTTCTTCTCTCTCTTGGTTATCAACAATCTTCATCTGATTTTTCCCTGTTTACAAAGAAAGAAGAAGGATTATTTACAGCTCTCTTGGTGTATGTTGATGATGTCATTCTAACAGGCAATAATGCTACTGAAATTTTGAATGTTAAAAAAGCTCTTGATGATAAATTCAAGATAAAAGACCTGGGAAAACTCAAATTTTTCTTGGGACTAGAGATTGCTCGATCTGCAAAAGGACTACACATTTGCCAGAGAAAATACACTCTGGAACTTCTTGCAGATAATGGTTTACTGGGTTCCAAGCCTGCTGTTACTCCCATGGATTACAATGCTAAGCTCACAAAGGATGATGGAATTTTGTTATCAGACATCACTGCATACAGGAAATTAGTGGGTCAGTTGTTATACTTAACTACAACAAGGCCAGACATAACCTATGCTGTTAATACCTTGAGCCAATTCCTTGCTGCTCCTACATCAGTACATCAACAAGCTTTGTTCAGAGTTCTTCGTTACCTCAAGAATAGCCCTGGTACAGGTTTTTTTTATCCCTTTCAATCAAGCCCTGTTCTTACAGCATTCAGTGATTCTGATTGGGCTAGCTGCCCAGATTCACGAAGATCAATCACAGGCTATGCCTTATATCTAGGAGACTCTTTGATTAGTTGGCGCTCCAAGAAACAACATACAGTGTCTCGATCTTCTTCAGAAGCAGAATATCGAGCATTGGCAGTCACTACTTGTGAAGTACAGTGGATGAGCTACCTTCTGCATGATCTTGGTTTTCCTCTCACAAAGCCAGTTAGTCTTTATTGTGATAACCAATCTGCAATTTATCTCTCTGCCAATCCCACCTTTCATGATCGATCTAAGCATGTGGAGATCGATTGCCATTTCATACGAGAAAAAATTAACTCTGGCTTGGTGCACCTAATGCCCATTAAAACCGAATTCCAGCTAGCAGATTTATATACTAAATCCTTATCCCCAGCTCGATTCAAATTCTTACTGTCCAAACTTGGCCTCTGTGATATCCATGGCCAAGCTTGCGGGGGGCTAACATAGAAGCTTGAAGAAGATGATTCAAAAACAAAAAGAAACTGACCGTTAGAGATGTGTTTTGAAGAAGAAGAACGTTGATCTTGCACGTGGGAGATGTGTGAAGGAAGACTTAAACAAAACACACCGTATTGAAGAAAGCACATGATTCAGTTAAAACAGTCATGTGGACTGATGCCAGCTAAGCTCTTCCCCATCGTTTGATCATAACAGAAAAGAGAAACCGTGATGCTGTTGCAGAATATAAAAAGGAAGAAGGATTACTGTTAACATTTTTTTTAACGAAAATTGTAATTAGATTCTGATACTCTCTTTCTTGATTCTCTTTGTTCTTTATTCTTCATGCAATCTCAAGATATGAGTTCTGTAAAATGTTGATAGTTGAACAGTAGTAAAATTCTGTATATCTTCTTCATTTGTTCCTTGTTTCATCTTCTGTCAATTTTGTTAAAAATTGTATATGTGTTAAATTTTTATTGTGCACGTTGTATGTATATATATTATGTAAATATAAAATAAAAAAAAAGATAAGTTAAAAATATTAAATAAATTTGACAGATATTAAGTATATATTATATATATATTTAATAAATATTTAATAGATATTTAATATATATTATATATTTGCTAAGATACAATATTAAAAATATTTTTAAATAAATAAATAAAATAAAATAAAATAAAATAATTAGCGCAAAAAATGAATGCGATGGATGTTAACATTTGTTAACCGTTCCTTAAAAATAAAAAAATTAAAATAAAAAAAATAAAAAAAGGTTGTATTTGAAAATTAAAAAAAATGGATAGGTTAAGGAAAAATTCAAAAGAAGGGGGTAAATGATGTAATTTTCTTCTATAATATAATTTTCTTTAAAATAAATTGAAAATGGATGGTAGTCGGGCTGAAAGGCTAAAATCAAAATAAGAGTTTAAATGATGTAATTTTCTTCGATAATATAACTTTTTTACCATGAATATTTTAGTTATTTTATTATAAACTCATTATAAACTATATAAAATTTATAAACTAATTATAAACTCATGATAAATTCATTATAAACTCATTGTAGACTCTTTATAAACTAATAAAAATATGATATTTTGGTAAATATTTTATAAATTCTAGTATTTTAATAAATATTTTATAAATATGGTAAATTTAAATTTATTTTTAATTTTTCTTATATTTTTATTAAATTCCTAAAAATAATACCCTTATACGCATACACATAAAAAACATGTTGATAGACAAATCACAAAATATCAAAAATAATATTTTCAATATTAAATAAATACTTGAACCACCCACATTATTTAGAGGATATATAAATTTTTATTTTTTTATAAATAGTATAAAAATAATTAATATTTTTTTAATTTTATTATAAATAATATAATATCTAAAAAATTATTTTTTATCATTGGATAATAACTAATTATTATTATTATTATACGTATATAATAAGCTCTCTAATTCATTATTTTTGTGGTAGTAAATTTGTTTGTAAACCAAATTTTATATTTATATTTTTTTTATTTTATTGTTATATTTTCTTTTTCTTTTTTTACTTTATTCCTTTCAAATTTTTACTGTTTATTTTATTTTTTATATTTTTATTTATTTTATATTTTTATCATTATTTTTATTTATTTTAAAAATAATAAAATAATTTAATCATCTTCTCTTTTTTTAATTTCTTTTTATTTCATACATTTTTTTATTTTCGTTTCATAAATTAATGCAAACTTTTTATAATTTTTATACAATTAAACTTTTCATGTATTATTTATTTATTTTAATATTACATATTAATATATATATATATATAATTTTTATAAATTATTCTGAATTTTCTTCTTTCTTGCCCACTCCTTACTTTTTTTTTCTTTTCTCAATTTGAATAAACTATAAATTAATTTAAAGTTCAAACTTCAATATGTTATATAATTAATTAAAAAAATAAAAATATTAGATATTAATAATATATATAGCAAATGAAAGTTAAAATAAAAGTTAAAAATAATATATATTAAGATAAAAATAAAATAAAAGCTTTTCGATGAAATTCATATTTAAATTAATTTGACTTAATTATAAAAAAGTTAGAAAAATAAGCCCACTAAAACAATTAAGTTAAAATTATTAAAAAATTAAAAGTTGATTATTGCAAATGTTTTAATTTTTAAGTGATTATAATTCAATTTATTGACCCTAATAATTTTTTTATAAAATAGAATTGACTCATAAGATAATTTTTATATTTCTAATTAATATATTCATGTTAAAATTTTCAATTAATATTGTATTTTATAAATTTATAGATTGTTGATTGTATGAGTATTAAATATTAATTAACTGTAGATATAGTATATTTGAAGTTTACTACTTGAAAATTTTAGTTTAGTAATAAAACGAGCAAATAAAATCCGTAAAACATTGTAGTTTTATAATTTTTTTTATTTTATTTTAAAAGAAAAATAATTTATATATTAATATAATAAAAAATAGTATTATATATAAATATGCTTAATATTCATATTCACATATTATAAGTACATTTATAATAAAATTGTTAGAATTAATTTTAAATTGTTAAAATTAATCCTCTAATTAATCATAAGTGTGGGCTAAATATATTTAAATATTAAATATGTATTGCAGTCAAATTAAAGTTATGATCAAATAAGGATTGTTGACTATTGAGGTGTCCTACTCGTAATAGGATTATAAGTGTAGAGACCGATAAGAATTTCTGTTTTGTTGAAGGACCAAAATAGAAATCATCATCATCAGTTATAAATAAGGGGTCGTGGTCTCCAGGGGAACATAACAATTTTGAGAGAACATTACGTTCCTTCAGTAGTGCTTCCGCTAAACTTAAAGTGTGTATCTCCTGGAAGGCGACAAACTTCAAAATCGTCTTCAGCTTCAACATACGATGATGTCAGGTATGCAATTTACCCCTTTGCAATTTAATTTGAATAATCTAGTGATCTATGCATGTTTTAGGTTTTAGGGAAATCAGGTTTTCTCCCCCTTTCAAAAATATGTCTAATGTGTTGAGATATTTTTTTACTGATATTTTAATACATTCTCTACTTTCTATTTTTAATCTTCCACTTAAAAAATAATAAAAAAATTTATTAAAAATAAAGTCAAATAAAATAAAACTCTATATTTAAATATAATAAAAAATTTGTCAATTTTAAAATATTTTTAAGATATTTGAATATATATTACAAATTTAAAAGTTAAAATAAAACAATAAAAATTTTAAAATTTCACCGTTCTAAAATTTATGGTTAACAAATTTCATTAATAGTTAAAATAAAAATAAAAATATAAATATTTGAAAAGTCATTCAGACTTGTAGAGCATAATAATAATAATAATAATAATAATTTTTCTTTGATCAATGAAATAATAATAGAATATAATTTTTTTATCAAATTTCTAATCAATTAAGTTTTAAAGATTTGTTAAACTTTTTATATATCATTTTTATTTAAATTTAAGTCTTATATATATTTCATAATTTAAATTAGTTATATATTATATTGACAAAAAAATTTAACTTCATTTTTTTATTATTTTAAATTAGATTTTTTAAATACTAATATTTATTTTATGTAATTACGTTATTATATTACAATAATCTACAAATTATATAAGAATTATAATTATGATATTTAATTTTTTGTGTTTTAATTTTAGTCATGCACTTTTTTTAATTGATTTTCATTTAAGGATATTACTGTAATTTAAATACAATTATACTTGATATATAATTTTTTATTGTCTATTTAATTTTACATTTATTTTTACTTAATAAAATTAATCCTAGATATATGTGTTAATTTATTATTTATTGACATATTTTATCTTATAAAATTAAATTTAATCTTATATACTTTTATTGAAGTATTTTTCAAGTTATTATGAAAAATTTTAACATTTTTATTTAAATTTTTATATAAATAATGAATATTAGTGTGCATTAATCTTTAATAAAATTATTATAAAGACTAAAAATCAATTCTTAAATTTATTCTATTAATTTAGCATTTAATATATATACATATTATAACGAATATAGTAATTATTATTATACTATTAAATTATAAATTTAATTTATTAAATTATAAAATATAAAAGAGTATAATACTAATATATATAATATATACAAAGTAATCATATACATCAGTTTTCATGTTTTTATTTTTATTTTTATTTTAATTTTTAATAGATTTAATGAGCTATAATTTTAAAATACTGATTTTTTAATTTTTAATTTCATTTTACACATGCTTTAAATTTTTAATAAATATTTTTTTATAAATAAAAGATTGTGGCCAAATTAATTGCAAAATTTATAAAATGTTATTGTTTTCTATAAACCAATTTGTAAATTAAATTTTTTTTGTATTAATTATTTATAGACCAGATAATGGACCAGGATTGGACTTTAAAAAAATTTAATTTTTTTAAAAATCTAGTCTATCCGTCTACATTTTTCTTCACTAATTAAGGCCTGAAGTGTGATTCACTGCCATATCTAATTATTTATATACTGTTTTATTTTTTTTTCTTTGTAAATATGACTATAATTGGAAATTTTAAACATGAAAGAGAAAAAAAAAACATAGTTTATTATATATATATATATATATATATAATGGAAGGAGATAAAAAATGTAAAATAAAAAATAAAGAGTCTTTGGTTATTTTGAAAACTCACTATTCATCTCAGGAACTCTTTTAATATATTATATAATATAATATTTAACCTTGCATATTAATGGTAAGCACATTTATACAATAATGAATAGCAATATTTATAAACATAAATAAACCGATTGATTTGAATTGTTTTTATTATTAGCATAGTTTTGGATTGTTTTAAATTTATTATTTATATTTTGAATTGTATATTATTTGTAAGTATTTGTAATTATTTTGTCAAATATATATAATATAATTTGTGATACTTATACTATGTATATTACATAGCAATAAAAATCATTAATGGTTATTTAGTACATTAAAATAATTTTAAATTTTCATACTATAAATAATTACCAATGAGGGAGGAAACATTTTGACTAAATGAGAAACATTTTGCCTAAAACTAATCTATAAGTGATGTTGTAGTACTTTTTTATTTTTGTTATTACTAAATAATATTAAACTTATAATTACTAATTTTTTGACAAAATATACGCATTATTAGGTTAATATGTTGCATATTATTACTATATACGTTATTAATATGTTGTATCTTAACAAATCATATATTTTTTATATAAATATTATGTTGCTATGATGTTGTGCATATAAATGTTAAAAAATTATAAGATATAAAATAAATATTAAATTATATGTTAATATATTTTTTATTATTCATATAATAAAATCAATTCTCACAATAATATGCCGAGAAATTCAGCTTGTCAATATCTATTAGAATATTTTAATCATATTTAAACTCTTAAATAAATAACTATAATAATTATTTATTTATTTATTATAATAAATAATAAATTAAATATTTTTAAAATTTATTTCTTTAGTTTAACTTATTATTATTATTAAAAAAGATATTTTAATCATGTTTGAACTCTTTAAATAAATATTCATAATAATTAATTATCTGTTTTAATAAATAATAAATTTAATTTAAAATTTAAAAAATTGAGATACAAATATTAAAAAAAAAAGGAGAAAAAGTGTGAGAAGAGAGAATATTATAATTATAATATTTTAGAACAATTTGTTTTGTAGGCTGAGCATTGTAAACTTTAAGAAAAGTTTCAGTATATATGTAAATTTTATAAAATTGAACTTTCATCAACAAAAGAAAAAAAGAATCCACGCCATTAATTGTATGAACTCTTAAAATAATAAATCATTTTATTGATCCATTTAGAAATAATTGATTATAATTTTTCTTTCTATATATATTGCAATAAAGTGGATAAATTTTTTTTTCATTGTATAAATATATATATCCAATCAAATTTTATATTATTAAAAAAATTTAGCTGTCCAAAAACCATAATTATGATTCATATTTTGTATGTCAATTATTGTAGTCTTATTTTTTTTAGTTTTATAATCATTTAAAAGTGTTATTATGATCCATGTGTGTTAATTTTTAGTATATTATTTTTTATTATTTATTTAATTTATGTTTATTTTTTAATTCAATAAAATGAATTATAAATATTTTATAAAAACTATATATTAATTTATTATCTAATATCTTATAAAATTAAATCTAGATCCTACATAACTTTTTAAAATAATAAGTGTTTTTAAAATACCGAATATTGAAAAAAATGAAAATTCTTCTTGATTAGCATAAAAAATTATTTAGATTTTTATATTTTTTTTGAAATTTGATAATTCTATGTAATAATCAGCAATTGGTGAGGTAATTAGGTAGTTTGAGTAGTTTAAAAGGGTGTTTGGCTTAATTTACAAATGAATTTATATTTAATTTCATTTTCATATTAACTATTTAAATATTTAAATATTTATTATTTTTATTTTAATATTTAAATATTACTTTAAAAATTATATAATATATATTATTTTTAAATAATATTTATATATTTTTTGAGATATTTTAAAAAAAATTAAACTTATTTTTTTAATAAATTTATATGATAGAATATTTTTTGTAAAATAATTAACATAATCACAAAACTCAAAATTTTCAAGTTATATTATAATCAAATTCTAAAACATCTAATCTAATTATCAAATTCTTAAATTTCTATTTATAATCAAATTTTTAAATAATTAATTTAATAATCAAAATAATAAACTAAAATATATAAATTAAATAATAATTATAATACCCAATAACATTATCAAAATAATAAGTTAAAACTAATTTTAAAATTTTAAAGTATAGCCATTTTAACAACAAAAATACTTATAAATTTAAATAAATTAAATATTTATCAGTCACTTATAAGCACTCAAAATAAATATGCAACTACTTATTATTTTAAATACTTATAATCTTATATTAGCTAATAAAACGTCATGCTTATAAACTAATTTTTTTAAGTTAAACCAGATAACTTCTAAATATTTATAAGAATCTTACATCAGTATACCGTTGGATGTCTGGGAAAACTATGTTCAGTAATCAATTGCTTTTTGTTTTTATTTTTATTTTTGTAAATATTTTATCGGGTTGGTAATGAGGCAAAAGATCTTTATTCTTTGTATAAATTTATCTTAAACGGGTTGAGAACTCCTTGTAATTTTTTTCATGGAGTGGGGATGAGAAGAATTTTCTCCTTATTAGCTGGACAAGAAAAGGACTATAAGTATACTCGTCGCTCGTGCCATGGGAACCCAGTGTATATTATGTATTATATATACATATATTATATTATTTATATTATATTTTAGATATTTATACATATAAAATAAATTTAATTTGATGTATTTTATCATAAATTATTAAATTATTATGTTATTGAATATACAATTATCATGGATTATTAATTTTTTATATTATTGAATTTTAATTTAAAAATTAAAATTGTAAGGAATTTGAAAATTAAATTGTAATATCCTTTTACTATATATTTACATTGTAATTGACATATTTCATGTCTAATGAAATTATTAATATATTATATACCGATAAATATTTTGTATTCACAAATTTGATTTAATTATATTTAACCTCTAAATTAAAAGTTTTGGTTCTGCTCTGATTAGAAGAAAAACAAAATGAAAATATGAAAAACAATGCTATTTAATGTAAAACTGTAAATATAATTTAAATTTTGGTCTTTTTAATTTAATGTAATGGGAGCTATTACCCGCCTTAGTTTTGAGGCACGTCCTCCACACACTCAAACTTGTATTCCATGGATGGATGGCTGAAATTTTCTTATTTTTATTTATTTTTAAAATTTTAATTTATGTATAAAGTTGGTATTTGTCTATTTGATGGATCATTTTATTTTCTTGTAAAAAAGTAATACCTGACTACTCCTTTGACACCTCATACTTACTATATTAATTATCTTGTTTCAAGGATTAACCAAATATATACAAGCCTCTACATCAATTATTAAAACAATTCAGCAAGTATATTTGTTTTTTTTTATTAATTAGGATTGTAATTAAACTATTTCTGTCAAAATGTATTTATTTTTATAAAATTATGATTTGAGAATAGTTATATTTCTAATTTATAAAAAGAGATAAAAAATAATTTAAAAAACTAAAAAAATATTTAAAAGTAATTTAAAGAGGAAGTCCGAGTGAAAAAATTATATAATAGAACGATTATTTCAAATAAGCATTATTATTGGAATAATAAACTAACTAGATAACTAAATATATTTATTATTATGAGAAATTATAGAATTTACCAAATAACTTTTACAACTATTTTTAAAAGAATATTAAGATATATAATTATCTAACTAATTTATTATTTCAACTAGATTAAATAATCCCTTTATTGTGTAATTTGTAGTTCAAAAGCCATCCTAAACCGCATTTTGAAAAGTCCATTTCCACTCCGGAAAGCTATGGAAAACTATGGAGCAATGTGTAAGCGCACACCCCCATTATGGATCTTTGTCCTATGACTCACCCTCAGCTGGCAATTTATTCTATTTCTTTGTTTTCATATTATTTTTTATGATTTTTTTTCAGTTATTCAACTTCATAATTATTATTATATATATTTGATCAATTATTATTATTATTATTATTATTATTTAGTGCATTTTATGATATAATTATATGCTTCCATTCATATCCTAATTTAAGCCCAAGTTTCATAAAAAAAACAAAAAAAGCCCTAGTAATTTTTTTCTTTACTTTTCTTTAATTTTTCCTTTTCAGGGAAAAATAAAAAGTAAAAGGAAAGGCAAAAGGTCAACTCTTTTATTTCTGACACATGAAACTATAAGCAACAGCTCAACTCTATTCACGTGCTATAATTTTCATATACATTTTTTTTTTTTTTTACAAATTTTTGGATATATTGAGGAATGAGTTATTAGATATTATTTAATTATTTATAAAATATGTCAGAGAGAGAGAGAGAATAGAACGAGGTGGAGTTTTGTCCTAATTGAAGAGTGTGTTTTTAAAGTAAAGATCAGATCATAGGTTGAAAAAATTTATAAAAAAAAATCTGAATTTGGGACAGCCGCGTAGCGTATGATTGAATTAAACATTTTTTAAATTTCTATAGTTAAAAAAAAAGAATTTTGGAATTTTTAAACTTTGATTAATTTTTTATTTTCATCAAATACTTACAAAAAATTTTAATACATATATATATGTATAGTTTTAGCCTTAATCAAATTATAATTAACATAGAAATGTAAGTAATGATTAAATATCATCACCAACTCAATGTAATTCTTATAAACTAAATAAAAAAGTTTCAATAAAATGAAAAACAGTACTAATCACTAGCAACTCCCTGTAGCCATTAAACTCCACAAATCGACATTTAACATAATGATAAATAGTAATGGGTTGCCAACACTTCTAATTTTGGTCCAATCGACAATTAAGAGTTGTTTAGATCAATGGTTAGAGTTGTTTTTAGTATATATACACACATATATATATATATATACCTTTCATATATGCAAATTAATAAGTAATCAAATATTTAAATAATATAATCTAATTATTTTTATTCATTTTTATTTTAAAATTTACTAATTAATTATTCAAAATTATAATTTAAATGTTAAAATGTTAAATTATTTTTTTTTGCATTATGTAACAAATATTCAATTACTTGATCACTAGTACAATAATAAATTTTTATTTTGGCTCTTTAATATTAATTAATTAGCTAATACTAAACTCAACCTATATACAGTGACGAATAAACAACTGATTGCTAAAAAATAATCTAAATTTCATTGATTTATATATAATTAATAGATTAAAAACAGAACTGAAAAATAGAAAATAGTAAAAAATAAAAAATTCTAATAATTTTTTTATCTAATTAATTATATTTCTCTTCTAAAAAATTGACAAAATATTGATATTCTTAAAAAAAAAAAAAGATAAACTCTAAATAAGAAAAAATCCGCATATTACAATAAGAAAAAATTTATAGTACTGCCTTAATTATTCCTAATTTGTCCTAACTCACATCAAAATATTTTTTTTGCTATGACAAATTCTCTATTACACTTTCTAAAACAGTCTGCATACTTAAATCTTAAAATAAAATTTATATTATTTATATTTATTTTTAAAGGGAATAAAAAATATACAGTACTACCCTAACTCCCTATAATTTGCCCTAACTCATATCAAAATACTTATTTCTGCTATAAAAAAAATTTCATTATACATTCTAAAATAGTTTGTACACTTAAATCTTAAAATAAAATTTGTCTGATTTATATTAATTTTTAAAGAGAAAAAAAGTTTATAGTACTATCATAACTCTCCTAACTTGTCCTAACTAACATCAAAATGCTTCTTTTTGATATAGCTAATTCTCTATTGCACTTTTCAGACAGTTTGCACACTTAAATCTTAAAATAAAATTCATCTGATTTATGTTGATTGTTAAAGGGAAGTTTAAGTGTTTGATATTGTCTTAACTCCCAATAATTTGCCCTAACTTATATTAAATTACTTATTTCTGCTATGAAAAATTATCCACTATATATTTTAAGATAGTCTGTATACTTAAATTTTAAAAAAAAAATTTTTAATTTATTTTGATTTTTAAATAAAAGAAAAAGTCTATAATATTGTCTTAACTCTCCCTAACTTACCCTAACTCATATCAAAATACTTATATATAGCCTTTTTTAAGACAATTTATACACTTAAATCTTAAAATAAAATTTATCTTATTTATGTTAATTTTTAAATGAAAGAAAAAATGTATAGTACTACCCTAACTCCCCATAACTTGCCCTAACTCATATCAAAATACTTCTTTTTATTATATAAATTCTCCATTATATATTTTAAGGTAATCTGCATTTTTAAATTTTAAAATAAAATCTGTTTGATTTATATTAGTTTTTAAAGAAAAAAAGTTTACAGTACTGCCCTAACTTGCCCTAACACACTTCAAAATGCTTTTTTTTGCTATAACAAATTCTCCATTGTACTTTCTAAGATAGTTTGTATACTTAAATTTTAAAATAAAATTTATCTGATTTATGTTTATTTTTAAATGAAATAAAAAATGTATAGTATTGTCCTAACTTCCTATAACTTCCCCTAACTCATATCAAAATACCTATTTATGCTATAAAAAATTATCCATTATATATTTTAAGATAATATGCACACTTAAAATTTAAGATAAAATATCTCTGATTTATATTAATTTTTAAAGAGAATAAAAAGTTTATAGTACTGTCAGAATTTTTTCTAACTTGTCCTAAATCACATTAAAATGCTTTTTTTTACCATAACAAAATTTTTATTGCACTTTTTAAGATAGTCTGCACATTTAAATCTTAAAATAAAATTTATCTGATTTATGTTTATTTTTAAAGGAAAGAAAAAGTTTACAATGTTGCCCTAACTACCCTAACTTGCACTAACTCACATTAAAATGCTTATTTTTGCTATAAAAAATTATTCATTATACTTCTTAATATAGTCTATATACTTAAATCTTAAAATAAAATATATATGATTTATGTTAAATTTTAAAAGAAAGAAAAAGTTTACAAAATTGTCCTAGCTCCCCTAACTTGCCTTAACTCACATCAAATTTTTTTTTCTATAAAAAATTCTTCATTATATTTTTTAAAATGGCTTGCATGCGTGAGTCTCAAAATAAAATTTGTCTTATTTATAGTAATTTTTAAAAGAATTACAGAACACTAATATATAATTTTTATTTTATCAACATGTCAGATTGTGGGATGTTTATTTCTAAATTTATTACATTTTTCATGTCTCTAAATTGTGATATCTAGTAATACAATCAGAAAAATATGAAGAATATGAGATACATTACCACATGTAATATATGGTATCATGCAGTACAAAAATATATTGATCTATATCATAGTGATGATTAGATATAATTGTGTATATTTAAATATTTGAACTGAATTTTTATTATCCATTCAGTTGTGGATAGTTTAATATTAATATATTTTAGCAGATATTTAACATTAATCAAGACATATATTGAATATGATCAAATATTAAAAATTTAATTTGTCCCAACTTTTCCTAACTTATCATAACTACATATGTATGTATTCAAATAGCTCCAAATCATAACATGCATAGTATATCAATCTTAATTGAGATGTTGTATAACATAAAAGTAAAAAATATATAAAATATTTATTTTCTTTAATGCCCCCTAATTGTACTTTTATATACTCAGATAACTATAAATCATAACTTGCATAATATAGCATACTTAATTGAGATGTTATATAAATAAAAATGAAAATAAACAAATTTTATTTTTATCAATGAAGTTAATGGTTTTTTATTTTGAAGGCCTAAATTATTACAATTACTTTCATTTTTAAATTTTATTCAAGAGAATAAATGAACAATATTTATACATTAAAAATTCAATCTACCCTAACTTCTCATAACTTATCATAATTGTATATATGCACTCAAACAATTCTGAACCATAACCTTGAATTCAATACACCATTTAATATATTTGAAGGTGTTCATATTAAAATTTTCACTATAGTAAATAGAGATAACTATATTGCTCTTCGATATTTCAATTTGAAATTTTAATAAATATCCTGCAATCACAAATAAAAAATAAAAAATCATATTAAAACATTTTTTATTCATTACAACATTTGACAAATATATATTTATGCAAGTTAGGATAATTTATACGGAGTTAGGGCAGTTCTGTTCACTTTATAATACTTTAAAAATAAATATAAATTATATGTATTTTATTTTAATATTCAAGTATACATATTATCTTAGAAAGTAAAATGAAAAGTTTTGTAGTAGAAAGAAGTATTTTGATGTGAGTTAAGGCAAGTTAGGAGAGTTAGTGCAGTACTATAAATTTTTTTATTCTCTTTAAAAATTAACATAAATCAGACAGATTTTATTTTAAGATTCAAGTGTGCAGACTATCTTAGAATGTATAATGAAGAATTTTCTATAGTAGAAAAAAGTATTTTGATATGAGCTAGAGTAAGTTATGGAGAGTTAGGGCAGTACTGTATATTTTTTATTTCTTTTAAAATCAACATAAATCAAAACTATTTAATTTAATCTTTAAAAAAAATTAATATTTTTTTATTAGTAGATTATATTGCAAATAATTTAAATTCTTTTATTTTTTACAATTGAATAATACTAATGTAAAAATTAAAATAGTAATTAAATAGTTAATAATAAAATTTTAAATTTAATTGAATAATTCACTTAAATAATTAAAAATTGAACTTTAGATTATAATAATTAATAATTGTATCAATAAAATAAAAAATTTAGATTATGTGAAAAGAATTTAGATTATGAAAATTTTTAAAAAAAAAGAAATAACTATTAAATAATTTTAAAAAAATTTAAATTTTTTTAATAATTTTTGCATAGTTTTTTTAATTTAATTAATAAATTTTACTTAATTATTAAATAAAACAATTTTATAGTTTATAATTTTTTTTAAAAAAAATTATAATTAAAATATAAATAAAGCAACTATATAAACAAAAAATCAATATAGCTCAAACGGTTAAGATATTAGGCTTCACTGTACCTCTAATGAAAATTTAAATTTTTTTTAAGAAAATCGATCTGGTGTTATATGACGTCACATCAATTCTTAAATGTAGTGTGATACATGTCATGTTAATCTATAAAATGATGTGACAAATACATCACTCGAAAAAACTAATACAACAAATCATGAGCCACGTCAATCTTCATATTGTTACCGGTGATTTAAACTTTGAATCAAAATACAATAAATTTACCTATTAAAACCCATTTTCTAGTGTTTGAAACTCTAAAAAACTAATTCTAGAAACATATGAAAAGTAGTTTTTTAAAAAAAGATTCTAGAAAATAGATATTTATATTTACATAGTACAATTTTCTTAAATTAGAAAATATAAAATAGTTTTTTAATTTTCTAAATTTAAGAAAATTTTGGAATACATCTTAAAGATTTTAAGGATGTTTTCTAAATTTTTTTTTATAAATAATGTCAAATTTACTAATATAGAAATATAGAGTTTCCATATCAGCATTTAAAAATAATTTTCCTTTTTTATTAGGTGAACACATTTTTTAAATTTTCTATAGAAAGTAAATACTCTAATTTTCTTTAAAAACTTAAAATAGAAAATAGAAAATTATTTTCTATAAGTAAACACATACTAAGCTTCCCCTAGAAAAATGAAATCAAAGCATTATTATAATTAACTTTCAAAAGATATTAATTTCATAATATATATCATTTTTTTTGGGAGAATTTCATAATATATATCATTTTATTAAGTGTTGATTTGGAAAAGTGATTTGGATTGATATTGAGATTTAAGGTTTTTAGTAAATAAATTAATAATGTTTCAAAATAACATTCGATGATTAATTATTGAAATTTTAAACAAACGTTTTAATTATTAGCCACTAATTACCAAGTTTGTATCAGATTTAGGTCAAATCCACAATTAATTAAGTTCTTGATACTACCATATGCATGAGTTGGGACTTGACCGGAATTCATTCTATTACATTCAATATCATTCTATACTAGTTTATCCTGTTTAACGCTTGAGTTAAGGTAATTGCAAATTATATTTAACAATGAACATAATTTGAATTTGAAAAATATTAAAATTTTAAAAAATTCAGCTCATTTGCCTGTAGTTTTTTTTTTACTAATTAAGACTTGCAGTTCAATACAAATTTTTTGGTACATGAGTCGTCATTTTATAATTGAACTATAACCATAAATGCAGTAAAATTTTTTTTATCGAGTTCTAATATATCTGTATAACTAGATATTCAAACTCAAGATATCTAGTTAAACTAGAACAGTTTTTTATCAGCTATTCGGTGGTATAATTCAATAATTTAGTGTGTTGTTATGTTAATTAATCAGATAATTAAATAAAGGAAACAGTCCCTAAAATATGGTAGATAGCTTTCATTGTTTAAGTAACATTGGGAATATATATAATTAGAAGTTTGACAAAGTGTATAGTAATTGCTTGAACGCAAAGGAAGTTTCATTGGAAGAAGAATGGTCGACAATTCTGCTCCCTCTCCGCATCTTACTACTGCACCATATGCCTTCTACTATACATCTCTCTCTCTCTCCCCCCCTCTTAAATAAACAAATTAATTACTTATTAGTATTTTTCATTAATTATATATGGAGGAGAGACATCCAAAATTCGAACTTGAGACTTAAATATGAGCAGCATACTTTTTGGCCACCAAGCTTGGTTAATTACTTATTATTATGATTAGCATAAACCCATCAAATTACTCATCACACACACTCTCATTTGTCAACTTTCTTCACCATTTCTTGTGCCACTCATCAATCTGTACAAACTCTCTAAAAGACACATTTCTTTCTGTCTTTCTTTCTTTCTTTCTACTATTTTTTCTCCATGCAATCTCTTTTCTTGATTATCCTCTTTTTCTTCTTCTATGGCCATCAAGCTCTGTTTTACTGTAATTCTTTGGCTTTCTCTTTCCTTTTTATTCTTCATTAATGGTTGTTGTTCCTTCTTTTCTCTTAATATTAATCATCATCTGTCTATCATCCCCTCTTCTTCTCATCATCATCAATCGACTTTGATCAGCAATAACAGAAAAATGTTAGTTTCCAAGGTTGACTTCACCCCATTTCTTAATAAATCACACCGCCACCATCGGCATCACCACCACCATCACCTCCACCGTAGCCACTTGCTGGCGCCACCTGGAACTGATATTGATCCACGCTTTGGGGCCGAAAAGCGACTTATTCCAACCGGTCCAAACCCTTTGCACCATTGATTGAGGTTCTTTTTTTTTGTTTTTATTTTTATTTTTGTTCTATACAAAACTTTTGTATTATTCATGTGTTAATCTGTAATCATCTTTCTTATTTATTCTTCCAAAAAAAAATGTTTTAATGGAATCATTTTTCTGGGATTAATTAGCTGTATAATTCTATACTTGGTCAATTTAATTAGTCGACAAGTGAAAAATCTTAATTTTTGATGTATTAGTTTTCATTAATTTAATAATTTGCATCGACATGTATGTTAAATAATTAATTTATATCCCTATATATATTTTGCAAATCACAGAATTCTTTTCGTTCATATAAAAAAGAAAAAGAGTTTTGAGAGTTATAAACTGCGAATTGTATGCTATTAATTAAATCGATTAACAATATTCACATGCAAATTATTTATTAATTAATGGTTTGTACAGTACATATGATTTAGTATATGGTCACAGAATTACATGTTTCATCATGCAAATTAGTAATTATATTTAATTAAACTTAGTTTATAGTTTAATCAGCAATTGATATTGTTTAGTTAATTAATTGTGACTGTGTGAGAGTGAAACATGCAATATAGCTGTGATGACACGGCACGTTATGGGAACCGAAATTTTAGCACCATTATTTAATTAATTGATCAACTGTAGGCATTTTTTTTTATAGATTGAGATTAGTTATTATTGGACCTTTAGAGAAATTTAATAATAATTCATTTTGCTATATATATATAGCCATTACATTAGATTTAAAGATCTGATATGCTTAGATCATAAAAATGGACACATATAAAGTGCCATTATTTAATTTTTCTAATGCTAAATGTGCATGTAGATTTGTAATTAGGCGTGAAAGGAACCTAATATTTGATTATCTGATTGTTTCTTTCTATGTATATAATTCATTATTCCTTGCTATGATGTAATCCATGCATCATTCTTAGCTCTAATAATAATAATCGTGATAGTAATAATAATAATATTAGTAGTAGTAAGGATTTTTCTTAAAAAATACTCAAAAAATAAAAATATTTTTAAAAATATTTACTTTTCTTTTTTTAATCCATTTTTAATTTTCAATTTCAAAAATATCTCATATATTTAATATATATATATAATATAAATATACCCTACTTCCAGAGATACATATCTAATAATTTATGAAATATATATATATATAAATTATAAAATATTTTTAAAAAATAATATACTGCGTTATTTTCTTCAATAATAATATATAAAAAAAAGGGTCCTAGCCTTCTAGGATCCTCTCCATGGTCAAAGCCCAAGAGGGTGTGTTTGTTGCAATTAGCAGCCATATTTTCTTGACAGTGTGCTTAAAATGTTCAAAATTGTCAATGCAGAGTAGGTATTTGTTCAAATAAGGTTAAAAGTGTTAAACCAACTTCTTTTCTGTGTTTAGACTTTTACTTGTTTTTCATTTCTTGGTTTCAGCTAATTCAGAGAATAATCATGTGATCTATATATATTAATTGGGTTTGTGGGTTTATTTATGGATAATATTTCTATTTATTTATTTATTGAGGACTTTACTTTCAACTTCAATCATTCACTGGCATTTGGCCATTTGCCGAAGTTGTTTGAAACTATTTTCTTTGTTAATTGGTTTGACTTTCAATTATATTTAGTGGCAACGCCACTTTGATGGTGGATTCTCTTTTTTATGGTCAGATAAGAGAGATAGAGAATTCTCTTTCTTTCATTTCAAGTAAATGAATAATTCTATTCTAATTTTTTTTAATTAAAACCCAGTAAAACTCGATCTGAATTTTTTAATTTAGAAGAATATTATTTTTTTTTTACATTTTAACAATATATATGAAATATATGAAAAAAGATATATTGAATATATATTCAACGTATACCAAAAATATATTAAAAATAAACCATATGTTTATAAATTTTTTATTTATATGATAATTTTATAAATTTTTTATTTGCACTATATATTTATAATTTCTTCTCTTTTTAAGTTATTTTTATAAACTTTCTTTATCTAAATATTGTGTCATATATAATGATAGGAATGGACATTAGTCAATTTTATCATATTTTAGAAACCTACCACGATTGTTGCTACTGTCGGTTGAATTAGAGAATTTATGTTCTAAAATCAACTCCTAGAAAGAGAAAAATTTGCAAAACCGACTATTGGTCGAGTTTATTGAATTCAAGTGATTTCGACTTACTAAATATACAAGTCAAAATTAAACCAATGATATTAATTTATCAAAATTTAAATGAAATTAACCGATATAATCCGTTTAAATCAATAAAATCAATCCAGTTGGTGGAAACAATAATCAAATTGGATTATTTCTACCTATTTGCTCATCACTAATCCTGACCGATATGGTAGCATTAGAATTGTGGCTGAATAGGTAGTTAGTGGGAAAGCTTGGAATGCATAATGGTGCAATTTCACATGATTCCTGCAATTAACATGTCGAACCCACCGACCACCGTTGATTGTGAGAGCCAACAAATTTTAGCAGAAGAGGATTCTGCAACCTTTATTTAAAAACCAATCAATTCATATGTTAAAAAAAACAACGAAAAAAAATTAAAAGAACTGTGTACAATAGTTCAGGTCCAGGTCCCTAGTTGCTTACCATACCAACTGGAGAATAGCAACCAAAAAAAAAAAAGGAAGCTGAGATTTAATAATTTTTCATCAATATTAAAATGTGTAGAAATTTTGATAAGTTCAAATATTTTATTGTGTACCAAATTTAAGAATTAAAATATAATTAAATTATTAAAAATTCAGAGAATAAAATAAATTTAGCAGCAAGGAATAATATAAAATGAAAATTTTCTAATTTCTTCACTATAGAATGCAAATGCATAATGATTAAAGAAAAAACCATAAGAAATGAGAAAAAAAAATGCATATCATATCCAAACCAAGCAGCAGACAATAATTATCCAAACATGGCTAAAAAATATTTTAATCTGCTAGCTTATATTTATTATATAGAAAAATATATAAAAAACATTGAAACAGGTAATATCCTCCTTGTCATAATATTGAATGGATCCTGAATCTGAAATTGATATTCTTGAAAATGCCCAATCTGCGCCCACCCCCTCCATAACTATCCTTTTTATCACATACAACTTCACTGAGGGATAGAGAAAGAGAGATGTAGTATAACAAACTTTTAATTAGTTGGATGCACAAGAAAAAGAATTCGAAAATTTTAATGTCTAGTTAGCTACAGCTATAATGATCCAGTTCCCTTAAGAAGAGAATGAATGATACATGCAAGTACACTACCAATAAGAAAGAGCTCTGCACTTTACCTGGTAAATCATGAAATGACAATCCAAAGTCAAAACTATTTGGGGGGGGTTGGGTGTGGAAATGGTATAGAGCAAAAGAATTGTTTTGCATCACGAAAAAATAATTGTCAAGCACAATGTCAAATCAAGGCTTCCATAATTTCATTGTGCAGTCTTCACTGTATGTTGAAACAAGATTCCGATGGGGATGATGAGTCATGCCTATTACATCCTTCTCGTGAACCTTCCAGTAAAAAAAGATCAAAACACTTAATCGGTGCCAAAGGAGCTATGCACAATGGATAATATCAACAAGCAAGTAGTAGAAAAAAAATACCAATTTGCAAATCTTTTACAATCCATTCTAAGGGTAGAATCTAAATACTAATGCATGCATGCACATAGTATGATCTTAGGCTAATGTTGACATTATCTTCTTCCCATAATTTACTGAACACCACAAATTATGTGTATATGGACTTCAAGTCTCGCGAACAGTGCTCAGAGACTATAAAAATAATAGCTTATAGCTGGAGTATGCATACAAAAGAAAACAGAGCTAATAATGATTCGTTGAAGATTAACATAGGTGTAAACAGTGACAGCTAAATATAGTCCAACTTCCGTAAAAGTAAAATTAATTCCTTAATTTTCAGGAGTTCATTTGAAACTGTGGCTTTATGTTTATATGAGGAATTTGAAATAATGAGATCCGATTTTGCTAGAATGAATAGGTTCTTTGATTGACTAGATCAGTGAAGTGGTTAGATTAATGACTGTGACTGAGACACATTATTTGAACATGGATTTGAAGTTCATATAAAAAGCATCCAGCCAAACTACCTAGGATGTGAGTTTCACATCATGAATTCGATCTTCATTCATGAATGTAATTTATCAAATCCGTCATTTGATATCATCCCATCCAAACACAGCATGAGATATTTTCACAAAATTGTTGTATTATTTGTTAGTTATTTTGATGGCAAACGAATGTGACAAAGCAGCCAGAAGGCTTATCAAACCACCATAGGCTCTACTAGTTTCATTTTACCTTCATTAGATGCTCTAGTTTACCAGACTGATGACTGAAGCAGTACATATTCCTGCAGATGATTTTCAAAATAATATCAGTTAATATAATCAAAAGCATGGCCACGGCTGCAAAAAAAAAAAGACTAATAGAGCTTAGATTACTGTGGTGAAATGTTCAGACAAATCTATTGCAGATGTCAGCAATGATGGTGAATGGTAATTCAATTATTACAATAGACTAGCAAGTATAATATCTTCCCATGCAGCAATAGGGTTGAGTGTCAAAAAGTCAAGCAAGGATATAGTTAACACTGAATACTAATGGGTCACAGTTGACAGGTTTGGTTTAAAGTGCATCACAATTTCCATGAAACAGAATATATTCAAAACAAAAAGACCTGTTCATAGGCCCAGAAACTTTCATAGCCTGTAAAAAATATAGGCACCTTTAGGGAAGAGGATTTTTTTTTTAAAGCCTTCAACTAAGTCCAGCCTTCAGGGTTGGTTTCCCTTGGTACATTTACTTGAGGGCCACCCAGCTCGACAAATTAAAACAATCACTTAGTTTTTTAGTAAGGCTGGGTTGCTCAAAAATAGGGTTGAACATTAGGAAGGATTAGGTTTAAAAAATCCCACCTAGGCTAGGCCTGGCTTATCACTCCTTTTGAACTTACATCAAATAATTATACTACTTGAAAGCTGCAGCCCTAACTGGTGTCTACCCCTCGATGTAATATCTGCCACTCAAAATTTCTTCAAGATTTTTAACATTCTCAATCCCATCGCTACCCATACTCTACAGTTGTAGAAGACCAAAATACAGAAAGAATCAAGCACCATCAAGTCTCAGATAACACAAACTAATGCAATTAATCATATCTTGTTAATTAGAAGATAATTTTTCTAGTTAAAAAAACAGAAGGTCTTCTTAATCAATGTATTTAAGGAATTTCAACAGATTGAGATAAAGAATATTAGACAATGCCACCAAATTTGACTAAAAATTGAATAATAATCTTGAGTCAAGGGTCTAGACTTGATTGTTGCAACACACAACAATTTAACTGCAATCTTTAGGACCTGCTAATGATTAGATGCTGATCAAAATATTAAAGGGAGGCTTATTCTGAATCTAAGATTACATTTCACAAAATCCAGCAATTTCAAATCCACTCACTCTATGAGGGAGGAGATAAAATGGTAGCTAACACCAATATCTCGGTTGACAAAGAAATCAATTTGCAGCCACATTATAGGTTTTCTTTTTATTGGATATCCATGCAAATAATCACTCAGTAATCAGGCTGGGAACCTGCTTGTTCACCTAGAGCATCAATATCTGCCGTATCCAAGCTGCTTCTACATTACATACGTAACAGATTCAAGAACAATTGAACTTTGATTTCTTTCTAGCAATCACTCACATGCAACATGAAAAGATGAAAACAACTTTATTCAGTCGAAAGCAGAAAAAGGAAAATGAAAAGGACAAAAATAATGTGGCAACCAAAACAATAACATGCTGGCAGCATAGCATGTCTAGGAATCGCTTCACACTGATGTTATTACAACACAAGATAAAACTTCATTTTAAATAAAATAAAATAAGAGCAATTATATATCAAAGTGATGCAGGTTAAAAAAATCATATCTGATACCCAAAGGTAGAAGACTTAACAATGAAAATACAGAACTAAAGCAGTACCTGTCTTCACCAACACAATAGATCCATTCCCCTTTTGGTGATACACATGCTGCAACAAAATCTCCACCTTCTCTTTTACCAGATGAGAAGCTCTTCACAACCTGCATTATAATGATCCAAAAAGAAAATATCAACTAACAATTGTTCCCTTTACCCTCAAAAGTATTTCTTAATTTTATGGAAGCTCAAATTCACCATAGTAATTTCCTCAACTAAATTTTTACATGAACAATTGTACCAATGGTGTTCCAGCACTTAATGAAGAGACAGGCCAGATGTTGTGACATCATGCATCACTTTTTTACATGTTTCTTTTGTTGAGATAATTTTCTTTTGCAACATAATATTTTTTTTGTACACATAATATTTTTTTTGTACATGTACAACTGAATAAATTTTTTAATCATTATATTTAGGCCAGTTAAATGTATATCATATTATATTTTCTTAATCATTGTATTGAGCCCAGCAAAATGATACTGTATTATTTTCTGAAATATGCCATACACATTATGCTAAAGTAATACAGTGTGATTCCCTTAAAAGAGTGCTGACTTATATTTTTTCAAATGACCTTTTGTTAGGGGTGAGCATTCGATAAGTTAACTTCAATTTGACCGATTATTTCGACCACTAATTTTATCGACCGAACCTACCAATTTTTTTATTTTACAATAAAAATATTAATACAATTAAATAACTAAACAAAATGTATTAAAAAAAACAAAACAAAACTTTATTTTATAATAACAAAATATATTTACAATAAAAATTTATATAATTAAAGATTTAAACAAAAAAAATTACAAAATTTTTTTTTTTAAAATTTTTGATTAATCGGTTAACCGACCGAACCGAATCAATTAACCATTAACCGAACCGAAAACCGAAATAATATAAACTCTTCGACCAAACTGACCGAATTAAACTGAATTTTCGGTCGGTTAACCGAATTGTGCCCACCCCTACCTTTTGTCCAGAATCTAATTCAAATGCAATTGCCACTTTGCGTTTGTACTTTATTGTGTCCCATTTCCATTTGAATATAGTTTTCTAAGTGCAACAAAGAGAAAACCGAACTCAAAAAATACCACATTTATAGTAGAGATGCATATCATACCAACATGTTTTTTTTAGTACATCATAAACTGATGACATTTAAAGGGAAGGGGGTGTTAAGACTTAAACTCTTGACCTCCTGCACCACAAGGCAAACCACTGACCACTGCACTATCAGTTCATGGCCAATATGTTATATATTAATACCAACAACTTTTAACAAACCACGCTTTCAGAGTCGAGAAAATAGCAGTAGAATAGAAATTATATACCTAAGTAGTTGAACAAGGAAAAATTCATTAATGCATTTGAACATTAGTGTAGATATAACAGCCAAGCTATATAACCACATGAGTGGTAAGTCTTAAACATAGAAACTAACACCCACAACCAAGAAAGAGGATGCAGAGCCATAAGGTGCACATGCAAGCAGCTGCTACGGTGTTAGATCATAGTCAAAATCGAGCTGCCAATACATATGATTAATTCCAAAAGCCCAAACACATTGAAGCTATAATATGCATTGGTTTCGTTTTAATTTGTGAGTAACGAAATCACAAAAAGTGCAGTAAGAGGATGCTATCTTTGGTGAAACATCCAGTTACTGCATCAGTTTGAGTAAAGAATCTACCTGTCCTTGAAGTGTCATGATGCAAATCGATGACGTCTTATTACAGACAACAATGTGATCTGTGTTTTTAGGGAAAAGATGGACAGAGTTCACAGAAGCATCACCTCCCTACAGTTCAAATAAAGCAACAATTAGAAATGAACAAACGTAAGAAAAAGCAGATAGAAAGAAAATATCTGTAGAATGTTTCAATCCATAGGAAAATACAACACAAGAAATACAGCTAAATTACTCGATCACGTAAGAATGCATATAGAAATGGGGAATAGTACCCTTAATGGAGGTGGTGGTCTAAATGTATGTATACACTCTGTACTCTTCACATCCCAAACCTATAAAAAGGAAAACCACAATCTGTCACACAAACAGGAGAAATATGTCACCAACAAAAAATACCTAAACATGCAACTTACCTTGACAGTGCAATCACTGGAGGCAGTAATAACACGAGTTCCATCACTTGTAAAGATGGCATCATTCACATAAGATATATGGCCGCGGAATTCTTTTAACAACTTCCCAGATTTTAGGCCATGTATTCTACATCAAATGCAATGAATGGTTATATAAAAATGTAGCAGACAATGAAAGAAAAAGAATTGTTGTATCGATAAGGAAAATAAATAAAAATACAAACATCAATAAAATAAATGTAGTTACATAGAAAAATTGAGATAAACGGTTTCACTGGGGGTAATATCTATACTATGAGCCAATTTACGGTATTCAACAGTGCCAAATATGAATAATAAGCTAAAGTGCCACAGGAAAGAAAATATGCAACAAGAAACACTCATTAGCCAACCTGGCTGTGTTGTCAAAGGATGTACTTAGCAGCTGACTTCCATCACGAGAGAAAGTAAGACTAGTTACCCCCTGACCATGTGCACGTTCAAGACGGCGCAAGCATTGACCAGTTCTTATCCGCCAAACCTATACTTGATATGCATTTCAATATTACAATTCCAAATATACATTTTTGCCAGATTTTACCACTGATATGCATAACCTAAAGCCAAGCACATTAAGCCATACATACTTTAATCTTCCCATCTTGGGAACCAGAGGCAATCATCTCAGAATCTCGGCTAAAATCAACACATAGGACAGGATCATCATGCATCATAAAAGTTTCCTGAAAAGGTATACTATTCATTAGTAACTGCACAAGATAGCCTGCTTTGCTGCAAAGCCAGTATATTAGGGATATATTTACTGTACTCATAACTAAAATAAAATATATACTTGTGGCAAAAGAGCTTCATTCTTGAAAGGAAGTTTTCAATAGCAATTGAAAGAATGAAAGAAAATCATTACCCTAATATTTTGACTGGGGAATAGAGTAGATTTCCAAATATCATCAAATTAGAAAATGTTTCTTATACTGTTCAGTAGGATTTAGGGCTAGTAAATATTTAATTTTGCATTTGGTTATGTAATAAAGTGATTGCAATAGCAGAAGACTACTAAGACTTGATTATGTGGCTGCTGGTGAGGAGAAATGATTCCTATGGAGAGAAACTCTCACAGTGCTAGGCTTCACAAAGCTGTCACAAACAGTCGCAATGATTTTGTAGTGAAGATTAGTTCCAAAATGAGGGATAGCAAGAGATTCTATTTTGGCAATGATCTAAGGAGTGTTGATGAACCTAGATTGGTTCCAATGCAAATGATTCTATGGCATTGGATTCGATAAATATGCAACAATGGGTAACATATTTGGTCAGACAATGTTGGAGAAACCACCAGAACTCAACCTATATTGACAGAAAATAGCTATGGCATTCCTGTTAATTCTAGTAATGAATAAGATAAAATATAAAAACAAGACTAAATGAAAATAAATCATAAGTGGGACTTACATCGGCCTGATACTGAAGATCTTTCTTGAGCTTTCCACTTAGGTAATCCCAGACCTGGTGGTGACCAAGAAGTTAAAAGATCATTCATCCATCATTGATTTTTAGGTGATGAAAGAAACTTCCCAAGTATACCTCAATAAATCCATCAACAGAGCATGAGACAAGGAATTGCCCATCTGGTGAGAACTGAGCACATTCTGCATGACTTTTGGTTCCAAACTGCAGCAGAATCAGATTCAGTCATAATATGCAAAGCTTATTATTTACAGTCCAACCAACCATAATAATGTTTACAAAGGCAATGCACGCAAACGAAATAAATCTAATAAGAGATAAGAAGATATTAAATAATAATTGCCTGTCACCCTGGGCAACATTAAAATTCCTGATCACCCTTTCCTTGTTCTTACAATTCATATATAATTCAAACGGTTCATATTGTGCAACATTATAGAATCTCAGGCCAAAGACAGCTGTCATTAGGGTTCAAGATTGCAAAACTTGCCTGATAATCTGATAATGGTTTTGGTAAACATTTAATTACATTCCTTTTCTATTTGCTGTTTAGAAGAAGATTCCTTCACGCTGAAAATCACCGTTGGGGGAAAAGTTACTGCTGTGGTGACTGAGAAAAGATCAGCTTATCCAAGAGCTATGAGAATTTGGTTTATTAAAGATAGTAAAGGTTAGCTTAAATCCAAATGCAGTTCCATGGCTGAACTTAAATCAAAAGGCAGTTTCATGGCTGCCGGATGTGACTCAATTTTCAATAAATCTAATGAACAGGCACTTAGAGACTTATTGAATAGTTGGATGATGATGCTTAGCGGTTTACATAGCTGCCTTGGACAACCCAATTTCATATACAGGAGAGATGGTTTAGGAAAGGTAGCAGATCTTCTGTAGACCAGTTGTAATTTTGCTTTTTATTTTTCTTAGATGGCCACGGTAAACCATACCAGGAAGCAACATACAACCATAAAAACTATAGAGAGCGCAGTCTACAGTGTCTCTATACACATTCAGTCAATACAGGTGAAACACTTCCAAGAAAATGGAAAGTTGGCAACAGATATGTGTACAGACATAAACGCCAACCTTAATGGTGTGTGCAAGGGCTGTTGGATACATGTCCTCTACATCCTGTTTCATAGCAGCTGTTCCTCGGAATAAGTCAAATTGTGTTCCTGGTGGAAGCAACCCTGAAAGAACCAAATATGCATGATTCATTAAAATGTAATTCTGAAGATAAACACATGATTCATTAAAATATAGTTCTGAAGTAGGTAAATGGCAGGAAAACAATTCTTCATCCCCCAAACACATCTGCCTCCCCTAGGTGTGTAGCAAGAAGAGGGCAGCAGCCACATTTTGAAGATAAAGAAAACATAGATGTATTAAAAAAAATGTAGCTACAAACAAAAGCAAAATAAATAAACATTTGGAAACAACTTTATTATGAAATAAAATAACCTATCCAGGCAAATGAAAAAAATTGTAGCATATTTTTTTATGAGCAAAAAGAATGTCAAACATGATCTTTCTTCAATTGGTTCAATATAAATGCTCACACCAAATTCACAAATATTGTTAAGTCCAGAAGCTCACCTTGGTGTTGCTGCCACTTTAAAGCCTGACCAATTAGAGCCATTAATCGAGAAGGCGGAACAACACTAACTTCAGCAGCAAGAGCTGAATGCATAAAAGGTACAAGAAAAAAAATCTCATTAGGTAAAAATGCAAAAATACAAGCATCAACAGAATGCATGCAAACTATTTTATTTACGTTCATTACAATATCTCATAAGACCTTAGTAATGTTCTGTATATTTGACTGCCGCCTCTACCTGTCTACCTTGTAGTGTTAGTATGATTCATTTGTTACATTTCAGTCTAGTAAAAAGCTTAAATGCACTGCAATGCCACAAGAAATAATGCAAAACAAGAATCTCCACCATTGACCCACCCCACAACCCAGGACTGCCTCCATGGTCAAGATGAGTGTTTTTTCCAAAACAACTATTAAGAGTTGAGATGGAGCGAATCTGAAAAATCTGAAAAGCTACCCAAGTCACTTCTATGAACCAGAGTTTATAAATTCATATCCCAATTTCTTTAATTCTCTTGGGCTATTCCTTTTTCCTTCTTTAGCACCAAAGAAACTTTTGGAAACCCAATTACTAACTTGTGAATCCGGAAACCTCCAACCAGTGATGCTTCCCCTTTCCCGGAAGTAAAAGAAGGTGGTCATGAAAAAGAGACAAAGAAAACCATCAACAATATTTAAACACCCAAAATATCGAGAAAAGGAAAGAACAAAGATATAAAATTTCACAAGCAATAACTCAATAATTTTCCTGATCATTATTTCGGCTTCTTAATACAATTGAATCTCTAAGGGCCATAAAAGGCTAAAAACTGATTCTTTCAACCTATATTTATCATTTATCCACTAATTTTCTATTATCTCTTATGTTCAGATATCACATCCAGCAACTAAAAGAGTCACCCCATTGCAATGCCAAGTGTAAGTATGATGAAGAACAACAACAAATATAAAAACACCCATTTATTAAAATACTGCTACACAATGTGGTGCTATCACATCTAGCAATCCAAATGCTCATATCTAGGCATTCCAAATCTTGAAGCAAGATAAGCCAGAAATGGGAGAAAATATCTGAATCATTCAGGAAGAAAATGTAACAAGGAAATTCTATCTAACAATGAAGAAGACAAATGCCACATTGAACCTTTAAATAGCAAGGAAATCCTTGTCAATTAAGAAACATCCAATACAAAATAAGTGCAGAGAATCTTCATAACTAGATTCAGTAACCAGAATGAAGGCAAATGGAGAGTAACCTTGGGCAATTCGTGCACGGCATTTCTCCTTGGTTGAATCCTGGTAAGCCTGTCAAATTGGAAATGGGTCATAATCACCGGCAAAGAATATAATCATTGACTTATGGAACAGAAACGCAATGCATTACAAAGCCAAAATTAAGCAGTGGATAACCAGAATCAAGAATTCTTTGCAGCAAATGAACCATTTCCTCAAAGTGGTGTAAGCCTAGCACAGAAAATATTAACTGATAAAGTTCATTTAAGGCATCAACCTTGGCATGGTAACCTGTCAACTAACACCAGCTTGAGTTTGAGCCAGCCTATAAACTTGAGTCAAGTTCATTTTTAACCTAGAAAAGAGTCTTACAGTATCCCATCACTATAAAAGATTCATGTCCAAGCAGTTGTTCCTCATTTAAGGATGAACAAATGCACAAGTCTCCCAACTCCTCAGTCTTCCTCAATCAACCATCTAGTTGGCAACTTAGCCGCCTATTTGCTTCCTTTATGCTTACCATACTTTAAAAAAAGTAAAGCAAATATCCATAAAGGCAATTCCAGTTGTTCAACTAGCTTCTCATGCTTGCCAAATCGTATTAAATTTCATCCTCATAATGTTACCTTCTTGATGCTATCATGATAAGACTGATATATGCAGGAGTTCTCAAAACCACATAACACCATCCTGCAATATGATACCAATAATCTAGACTTCACTTTTACGAGTAGGAAGTTAATTCCATTTCACCTTTCACTTAGATGTAATATACCAAAATGCAATGCAGTGTAAAGAAATTAAGTACTACCCACCCACAAGCAAGCCACAGATCATTATAGGCACAGGGATGTCCATATATAGCTAATAAATCTCACATAAAGCACTAGACTTGGTTCAAATAGAATATAAAAGATAAAAAAAAGGCGCAGCACATAAATAGCAATAAGTAAATTAACTTTAAAAAATCAAAAGAAAAGTGCAGTTTAACCTCATTTGGATCAAAATAAGTTCTAACTAGAAGGTGCTCAAGTCGCAAGTATCTCTCAGGTTGCTCCTGCTTCATGACACCCATTGCCTGAGTTTGTCTTAAAATGGCACGTGCAGTGTCTAACTCTCGAAGTTCAATCATTTCTAATACAATCTGCAACATTCAAGAGGAAAAAAAATGGAAAAATAAAATGAACTTGAAAGAAACACTACTCAAAAAAAAAAAAAGAATTTCAAGGTTAACAAAATGAATGCAGTATTAGGGCCTTGCTCAGGGAAGCTTGGACTCTGGCTCACATTGAAGCCAAAGACAGTGATTGGAATAAAGGGGAATAGCGTAGACTGCAGCATGCACCTAATTGAGTAACGATCAAACACAAATGGGAACTTTTGGCTTAGTGACAAAAAATGAAAAAGAAGATGAAGATGAATAACTTCCAACCAATCACATAGAAAAGCTCAAGTAAAAGCTATCTAAAACTTATGGAGAATATAAGGATATAACAATAACCATCGATTATAGAGGCATCTATTTTTAACTTTTCCCTTTTTTAATCAAGTACGTAGCAAGTTAATGTCAAAACCAATAAACGAATTCAATTTCAGACAGAAAGTTTCAGTTAGAGATTAGTAAACATCACCATAAATACAAAATTCAAGTATTAGAATTGGGTAATTGAAAAACTCTCATATGAAGTGCAAAATTAGAACTGTGGCATGATTTTATTGATATAATTGCCATTACTAAATATAACAAGTTAGTGTTTTGTCTTATAACCCCAGTGATACAGGTCGAAATTTTCACTTCCGAAAGCAATTGATATATTGGCAACAACTGCTTAAATTCAACTATACCCCCACTTTACCCAGCAAGACTATAACTGGGAAATGGCTGAATTAGAAATAAATAAAACTACACATTACACACCTGTTCATATAAGTCCTCCAATTTATTCCTGGGAAGCTTGAGTTGAGCAACTTGAGGCAATATAGCATCCCATCTTCCACTATTGATATCGGCAACAAATGTCTCGATACTATCCACTGTGTTGAGCGAGACTTGACACTCATTCTGCAATGTCTGAAATGCTTGGTGCAATGAATTCTCTTTACAGAATTGGAGCACAATCTTGATCACACTGTCAGTCAGTGCAATTTTATCAGAAAAATCACCAAAATAAAATTCACAATCACAATAACCTAAAATTAATTTGAATGAGAATCGAAACGGAAGCATTCATAGAAAGGAACTTACTCCCGAGCTTCGATTTCTAGAGTCATCCTTTGCTCTTACAGTGTTCGACAGACACGGACACTGGAAGTTAGGTTTTCAACTTCACAACGTCTATTTGGACGGACGAGGTGAAGCTTGCGAATTTTCAAGTTTGGACACCCATAACTATTGCGGGGTCGGGTCGGGTTTAGATACAATCCAATTTTCATTGCTGCAGGGCTTATTCGGGTGGTTCGTTAATCGGGTTAGATTCAATCTTTTTTTATTTTTTCACAAGACGGCGCCGTTTTTTTTTTTCACAGGACGGATTTAGGACTGGTAATGGCTGCTCCTTTGCAGGCATATGTGTTAGATATAAAAATGACTTAATACATTAATTGCATCTGTATATTTAATATTTTATTCTTTATATTTATATATTTATAAAAAAATTCTATATATTTATCTATTTTATATTTAATAGACATTTATATAATTATATATTAATTATTTTATCTCTTATATTTATTTATTTTATATTAAATAGATTTTTATATGATCAATATTATATATAAGTAATTAAATTACTCTCATTTCCTTCGTTAAATTAAATTTAATTTTTCTCTAAATTTTCTTCCATCCAAACATAATGTTAACATATTACACCAGTAAATTAAAAATAAATAAAAAAAGAAAGTCTAATTTAATCCGAATCTCAAATGATCTGTCTAAAAATCTTGCCTAATCCGACATTTCCTACTCTGTACGTGTTTAAATCTAACTTGATGGTTTTAAAGATCTCACTTAATAGACAAAAAATTATAAGATATGTTACTTTTTAAGTTTTTTTTAAAATATTTTATAATTTTTGAACGTTATAAAATTATAATTTTCTAGAACAAATTAAAAATATATTATATGTTCACCTTCAATATATTAAATATATATTTCTGATATATCAATTAATTATAATCATTTAACAAATAAGTGTTTTTGAAAATAATGGACTTAATCCAACAATAAACTTAACAATAACTAAACTTATTTAATTTAGGATTTAATGTATGTAAAAATTATTTTAGACAATATTCATATGGACTTCTATTATAGAGAAAATTTCACTCCATGAAATACAAGAATTACCGACTATATTTAATGAGAGAAAAAAAACTTATTTATAATTATTTAGTAAATATTAACTATAAATATGAAAAAAATAAAAAATAAATTATTGACAATTTAGAATCGAATAATTAATTATACAAATAATTATTGTATTATATGATACTATGAGAGTTGTACCACACACTAAGAAATTTCATCTTATGCAGCAAAGATTAATAAGTTGATATTTGTATAGATAAGAATTATTCTAATAACTAAAATGCTCAAATTTTTTATTCCATTTGCAATTGTAGTTTTCATTTTAATAAATCTCAACAAACTGATAAAAAAAATATCCTGTAAATAATAAACGGAGACTCAAGTCTCCAATGCTTTCCACTCTCTCTATATTGTGAATGGAAATAATATTAGCAAAGGTAGGGGATGAGGAGTCATCTTTTAAAATTTTTATTTTGTTTAATTACTCACTTTTCCAATAAAATATTTTCTTAGTCAATAAAAAATTAAATTACTTTTGATAAAAATGACTTCCTCTTTTCTAAAATATGAATTATCACCGGTATTTATTATCAACAACCATAACTAATTAACAGTTGACAATCAATCACCACTAGTCGTTGATTTCCAAATTTACTATTTTTTATATATATATTTTTTCTCATAATAAAATCTTATAAATATGAAATTGTTGTACATTTAAATATATTTATAATTTTATTAACTAAAATTTTTAAGGATACAAATTTATAATATTATAAATTATAATTATAAATATTTTATATTTATATTTATATAATGTGCTTAATCTTCATACAATCATCATATATATGATAGAATTTTAAGGATTGCTCGTGTTAATCTTTGAGGTTGTTGATAATTGCATTAATATCATTAAACTGTTAGAATTAATTTTATATTGATTAAAATTAATTTTAAATGTGGACTAAATATATTTAATATTTAAATGTGTATTACAGTCAAATTAAGATAGTCAAATTAAAGTTGTGATCAAATTATGATTGTTGACTATTGAGGTGTTTTACTCGTAATAGGATTATAAGTGTAGAGACCGATAAGAATTTCTGTTTTATTGAAGGACCAAAATAGAAATTATCATCATCAGTTATAAATAAGGGGTCGTAGTCTCCAGGGGAACATAACAATTTTGAGAGAACATTACATTCCTTCAGTAGTGCTTCCGCATAACCTAAAGTGTGTATCCCCTGGAAGGCGACAAACCCCAGAATCGTCTTCAGCATCAACATACGATGATGTCAGGTATGCAATTCAGCCCTTTGTAATTTAATTTGAATAATCTAGTGATCTATGTATATTTTAGGTTTTAGGGGAATTAAGTTTTCTTCCCTTTTCATTTAGGGAAATTAAGTTTTCTTCCCCTTTCAATTGGTATCAGAGCCCTGTGCTAGGTTGCTAGATTTTCCGATTAAATTGCGGTATTGATTATTGTTTTGATTCTAGAAAATTAATTCGGTGATTGTAATTTTCTAGAATTATTTGGAATCTAATTTAGTAATCTGAAATTAATTTTGGTTTGATTTGGTTTAGGTTAATTAATTATGTAATTAATTAATTAATTAAAAAAAATTCGAAACTGTTCTTTGAAGAACAGTTTCTTGAATGGTGAATTTCTTGATTTGGGGCTTTTGATTTAGGCTTAGACTTCTGGCCTTGGACTTGGGCTTAAGCTTGGGCTTCTGGTTGTTCAATTTCCTTTTAATCATTCAATTTTCTGAACAATTCGATATTGAACCTTAAAATTTCTAATAATTCTCTTTTCACCCCAAAACTTTAAATTTATTTTAATTTAGCCCGAAATTTCTTTATAAATTCAATTTAGCCCCAAAATTTCTGGTTTTATTATTTTTATCCAAAATTTAATTTATTGATTATTTTGGCCCAATTTTATAATTTAGTCATTAAATTAGATTTGTTAGTGACTAAATTATTTTTTCGGGATGCAAATTTATTTGGTGTTTAAAAAAAATTATGATTTTTAATTATAATTTAAAATTTAATTTTATTAAATTGAGTTCGAATTTTGGAATTCTAGTCCTGATTGTGTCTAATATTTTTAGAATAAATTGGTTGAAGCAATATGTCACCAAAGTGACCTCTATTGTGTAAATTAATTTATTTGGGATATTAGACAGGTGTATTAAAATTCATTGCGGGTAGTATACCGGCCCAAAGGAATGTTGCTATCTGGCTGAATTGATAATACATTGCGGTAATAAATATGTGATAATTATTATGTGTTCATCCATGTGGATAATAAATCAGCCCAAAGGAAGGTTTATTATTTGACATGACTGAATTGTCAATATTTGATTACTGCGTTGAGATACCAATTGCAGTTAATATTTTATGTCCAAAGATGAGAATATTAATGTTGTGTCCGGTATCTTGTTTCCAATATTTAAACTCTACTTCTGTGATTTGTTTTAATTTTTTGTGGATTGTGAGCTTATGTAATTTATTTATTATTTATTTTCTCTGAATTCAGCTAGCATGCCGTGTAATCCCAACTTTGTCCCTATGAATGAAAATACTGATAATAAGACTGCTGATAAGGGAAAATATTTGGTTTTAGTCTGCTCTGAAGTTAATTTAACTTCGGTACCTAGAAACACTTGGTGGATAGATTCTGATGCTACTAGTCACATAAGTGTTTCAATGCAGGGTTGCCTAAGTTACCGAAAGTCAACTAACGGTGAAAGATACGTTTATATGGGAACTGGCGAACCGGTAAAAGTAGAGGCAATAGGACATTTTAGATTGCGTTTAAGAACTGAAAATTTTTTGGATCTAGTAGATACTTTTGTTATTCCGTCTTTTAGGCGGAATTTAATTTCTGTTTCCCATTTTGACAAATCTGATTTTACTTGTTCATTTGGAAACAATAAAGTTACTTTATCTATGGATTCAAAAATTTTAGGTACTGGTTTCTTGTATGCACTTCATAATCTATATATGTTAGATATCGATGCCTCTTATAATGAGACCCTGCAAGTTAGTTCTATAGGTACCAAAAGGAAGCTGAATATGGATAACTCAGCTGTTCTATGGCACAGACGTTTGGGTCACATATCCAAATCTAGAATAGAGCGTCTTGTGTCAGATGGTATCATAAATACACTTGATTTCACATATTTGGACTCCTGTGTTGAGTGTATTAAAGGTAAACATATTAAACAAAAGAGATTAGGTGCCAATAGGTCATCAAACGTCTTAGAGTTGATACATACGGACATCTGTGGCCCATTCCCTACAGCAACTAGGAATGGTCAAAGATACTTTATATCATTCATAGACGATTACTCACGTTATGGATACCTATATCTCATTCATGAGACATCTGAGTCTCTGGACGTTTTCAAATCTTATAAGGCCGAAGTTGAAAATCAACTCGGAAAGAAGATTAAATCTGTTAGATCTGATCGTGGAGATGAGTACTATGGCAGATATGACGATTCAGGTGAACAACGTCGAGGGCCATTTGTTATTTTCCTGCAGGACTATGGTATAGTCCCTAAATACACCATGCCTGGTACACCCAGCATGAATGGTGTGTCTGAGAGACGTAACAGGACTCTTATGGATATGGTTAGAAGTATGATTAGTCATTCTTCTTTACCTGAGTCTCTGTGGGGAGAAGCATTAAAGACAGCAGTCTATCTTCTTAACAGAGTACCAACTAAAGCAGCTACAAAAACACCTTATGAGCTTTGGACTGGACGTAAGCCCAGTCTAAAGCACCTTCATGTTTGGGGATGTCCTGCTGAGGCTAGGCCTTATAGGCCCAATGAGACAAAATTGGACTCCAAAACTGTTAGTAGCTACTTTGTTGGTTATTCTGAGCGATCTCGGGGTTTTAAGTTTTATAATCCTACTTCCAGATCTATTTTTGAGATGGGAATTGCAAAATTTTTTGAGGATGTTGAGTTTGGGGGGAGAAGTAAGGTTAGAAACATTGTCTTTGAGGAGGGATCGAGTCAGGAATACTCAGTGTCGATTCCTATCATTGCTCCTAACAGTGTTCTGGTTCCTACACCTGTCACTGTTCCAGAAGCACATTAAGTTCCAATACAAGACAATGTTGAACAACTTCCTTAAGAACAAGCTCAACAACCTCAAGAATTTGAGCCAGAACCTATGCCTTTAAGGAGGTCCACTAGAGAGAGAAGAAATGCTATTCCAGATGATTATATAGTATATCTTCAGGAACATGAGGACACTGTAGACATGGTGGAAGATGATCAAATCAGCTTTCATCATGTCATGCAGGATTCCAACTCTCATAAGTGGATTGAGGCAATGAGTGAAGAATATAAATCTATGCAAGACAATCAAGTTTGGGATCTTGTTCCATTACCTGAAGGAAAGAAACTCATTGGTTGCAAATGGATATTTAAAACCAAGAGGGATTCTAAAGGTAATGTGGAAAGATATAAGGCATGTCTTGTAGCTAAAGGCTTCACTCAGAAAGAAGGGATTGACTATAAAGAGACCTTCTCTCCAGTATCATCGAAGGACTTTGTTAGGACGATCATGGCTCTAGTTGCACATTTTGATCTTGAGTTACATCAAATGGATGTGAAGACTGCGTTTCTCAATGGAGACATTGATGAAACCATCTATATGGTGCAGCCAGAAAACTTTGTGTCTGGAGACCCAAAGCGACTGGTATGCAGATTAAAGAAATCTATTTATGGACCCAAGCAAGCTTCTCGTCAGTGGTACTTCAAGTTTCATGAAGTAGTTGTCTCTTTCGGTTTTGAGACAAATGTTGTGGAAGATTGTGTGTATCACAAGTTCAGTGGGAGTAGGTTTATCTTTTTGGTCTTATATGTGGATGACATATTGCTTGCTACTAACTGTAAGGACTTGCTGCATGAGACCAAAGTCTTTCTCCCAAAACACTTTGAGATGAAAGATTTAGGTGAAGCTTCTTTTGTATTAGGGATTCAAATACATCGAGACCGTACTCGAGGTATTCTTGGATTATCACAAAAGGGCTATATTGAGAAAGTGCTCAAGAGATTTAGTATGCACAACAGTAGACCAATTGATACCCCAGTTACTAAAGGAGATAAATTCAGTCTTGATCAGTGTCCAAAGGGTGAACTTGAGATTCAGGAGATGCAGAAGATTACTTATGCGTCAGCAGTTGGGAGTCTGATGTATGCTCAAGTTTGCACTCGTCCAGATATTTCATTCATAGTTGGCATGTTAGGACGATATCTCAGCAATCCAGGAATGGATCATTGGAAAGCAGCCAAAAGAGTCTTGAGATATCTTCAGAGAACTAAGGGACATATGCTCACATACAGGCGATCAGATCAGCTTGAGATCATTGGGTATACTGATTCTGATTTCGCGGGATGCCAAGACAGTCGGAAATCCACATCAGGCTATATATATCTCTTGGCTGGCGGTGCTATTTCTTGGAAGAGTGTGAAACAAACTCTAGTAGCTACCTCCACCATGGAAGCAGAATTTATAGCAAGTTATGAGACATCCAATCAGGCAATCTGGCTGAGAAACTTTGTCACAGGGCTGCGCATTGTGAATGGCATTGAAAGGCCATTAAAGTTATACTGTGATAATAACTCAACAGTCTTATTCTCCAACAAAAACAGAAGCTCTTCTCGATAGAGACACATTGGGATAAAGTTTCTGGCTGTGAGGGAGAGAGTATAGAGTGGACAGATATCCATAGAGCATATTGGAACGAACTCCATGATTGCGGATCCGCTCACTAAGGCTGCGATACCGAAAGTTTTTCATGAGCACACTGCTCATATGGGTGTTACATTATTTGAGACTATTTAGTTTCAGTGAGAGTTTGTTCATTAAGTTTGCATTAAGTTTTATGTATGCTCTCTTTGACATTGGATATATTTTATAAAGTACATTCAGTTTCTGCAGAAAAATGAGTTTTTCTTTCATTTTATTTTACACTCTGTATTATATTTATATTTGATCTCACTTAAGATTGACCAGTTGGAAACAGGCATGATTAGATCACATTACATGTAGTTTCCATGCTACACTCCTATTATTGATCTATGTCATTTGAGAGTATTGGTAATGTGATTGATGGTGGTTTGAGTCACGATGAATGTGGCGACTGGCCCTTCAGTCCTTTATCGATATAATCAATGGACGAGATTGTTTGAGGCACCTTCAGTATGACTGCTTTTATGAGCTCATTAAGGTATATACATTTACATTTAATATATGTTAGCCTAAGTGGGAGATTGTTAGAATTAATTTTATATTGATTAAAATTAATCCTAAATGTGGGCTAAATATATTTAATATTTAAATGTGTATTGCAGTCAAATTAAGATAGTCAAATTAAAGTTGTGATCAAATTAGGATTGTTGACTATTGAGGTGTTCTACTCGTAATAGGATTATAAGTGTAGAGACCGATACGAATTTCTATTTTGTTGAAGGACCAAAATAGAAATCATCATCATCAGTTATAAATAAGGGGTCGTGGTCTCCAGGGGAACATAACAATTTTGAGAGAACATTACATTCCTTCAGTAGTGCTTCCGCATAACCTAAAGTGTGTATCCCCTGGAAGGCGACAAACCCCATAATCGTCTTCAGCATCAACATAAGATGATGTCAGGTACGCAATTCTACCCTTTGCAATTTAATTTGAATAATCTAGTGATATATGCATATTTTAAGTTTTAGGGGAATTAAGTTTTCTTCCCCTTTCATTTAGGGGAATCAGGTTTTCTTCCCCTTTCATAAACATAACCATAATAATGATTAGAATGAAATTCTTGCCACACAGTCAATCTCAGTTAATGTTAACTAAAGTTTAATTAACATGATATCTGACTTTAGTATATTGGGATTATTTTTAATAACTTTTTTTTGATTAATTTAGAAATTAAACTATAATTTAATATATGATTTTATAAATCAAATAATAAAATTATAAATAAATTTAATTTAAATAAAAAGCTAAAAAAGAAAAGTCATTGTAAACCAAGATACCATTATTACTGTAATTTGGAGACATTTACTTAAATACGGGAGTAAGTTATATATTTTATTATAATATAAGACTTACTCTCATATTTATAAAAATATATTAGTTAAATATTATTAAAAATTTTGAATTTCAGTTTTAAGTATCTGT
Organism: Garcia nutans; assembly: GCA_947685225.1. NCBI lineage: Eukaryota > Viridiplantae > Streptophyta > Magnoliopsida > Malpighiales > Euphorbiaceae > Garcia > Garcia nutans. The sequence goes on from CANTUV010000011.1 coordinate 53,076,597, forward strand.
ATATTTATTTTATTTTTTTAATTAACTGAAATTTTAAATTTTAATTTGAGTTAAACTAAAATTTAAAATTTCAGTTATCATTAATTTTTTTAAGTTACCAAACTCAAATTTTCTCTTTGCTAATTATTTTTTTTTAAGTTGCTAAAAGTAACTTGCATCCCTCGTCTAATAATTTTTAAAATTTTTTTTTTAAATCTTATAGTTAAATTTTTAAATATTTTTTAATTTATGTCATATTTAAATGTATATTTAAAATTTTTAAACATATATATCATATTTAAAATATTTATTTTTTTAAAATTTATTATAATACATGTTGTATTTTTTTATTAATTTTTTTATTTCATAGTTCAGTTTTTTTCAAAAAAAAAAATAGAACTATGAGATTCTGTGTTAAAAATTTTTATTTTTTTTTCTAATTTATTATATTATATGTTGTATTTTTCATTAATTTTTTTTAGTTTTGATCAAATGTTTTAGTTTTAAAAAAAATAAACTCATAATTAAAAATTTTCTATTATCTTTAATATTTCTTAGTATTAAAATGCGTTAGCTTTAGCAATTTGCAAATTATTTATAAATTAACTAAATTTTTTATTTCATTAGTTAAAAAATTGTTATTTAAATTATTTACATTTTTTTTTGAAATTTTTAGATATTACTTAAATAATCTTAATTTTTATGCCTTATATTTTTTTCATATATTTTTTATTTATTGTTAGTACAATACAAGAAAGTAGACCTATGTCAACGCAAATATCAGCATTTAGAAATACAAAAAATGTCATATGATTTATTTTGTGCAGATTTTTTATATATTTGAAAGCAAATAATGCATTTATTATGTTAAATAAACTGTATATTTATTTGTTATAACTTTTATATTATTTTTGAATATATTTTTTTGCATTTTATTTTTGAAATTTAAACTAAAACTTTATTTAAAATTTTTAAAATAATTTTAAAAAAAGAACTAAACCCGAACTATAATTAATTAAATTTATTTTTACATTTGTAAACAAATTATTTTCTTTAAAATTTAAATAATTTTTTTGTTTAATTTTTAAATAATGAAAAAAATTGATATATATAATGAAATAATTTTATTATTTATTAGGATAAAAAAATATTTGGTTTAGGATAAACAAAAATTTTTATTTTAACCGAGTTTTAGAATTAGTTTTTCCTAATCCCTTAATAAAAAGCTTATAAAATTTAAAACAATACTGAATTTTTTTAAAAAAATTAAAAAATTTAAATAATATGTATACTTTAGCTAATGAAATAAAACTTTTTGTAAATATAATTATGATAGTGAGTTTAATTTTTTTAAACTAAGACATTTAACCAAAATTATAGTGAAAATAATATATATGTTATAATAAATTAAAAAATTTTAATTTTTTTTAACACATGGAATATTATAATTCTAATTTCTTAAAATTTATCATACTTCTAATTTTTTTAAAATTAGAACTATGAACTAAAAATTTAATGAAAAATACAGTATATATTATAATAAATTAAAAATATTTAAAAAATTTAAATATGACATATCCATTTAAAAATTTTAAATAAATATATTTAAATATGATATAAATTAAATAGAAAATCAAGAGAAGTGGCCAGAACACTGTACATGTACAAGGGCTAAGCTTTAATTTTCCTTTCTTTCTTTTGGCTCACGATCCAAGTCTGCCATTTTAGATTTTTTTCCCTTTTATTTATTTATTTATTGATTTTACCATTTTATTTTCTTTTTTATTTTTTTACATTTATTATAAGCAATACTATTTTATAGTTTAAAAAAATACTTTTTACCAATATATATGTATATATGAGAATTTTCCCTTCTAGTATTCGGACTTTCAATTATATGCAATTGGCAAAGTCTTTTCTAAAAAAAATTGAGAAGAGTTTGACAAAGTCTTTGAAGAGTGTCAATTTGACTCCGTTGACAAACACTGTTGCAGCCTTTATAGGAAAATAAAAATAAAAATGGGGGGGCGTCATCTTATTGCTTGTTTTTATTAGGTTTACTTCCACGGAACTTTTTAAAGCTTGACATTTGGTAAACACCAGAGGATGTATATATGACGACTTTACATGCATGCACATGCAGGGTTTTTCTTGCTTAATTAATGTTGTTTTATATAATTTTTTCTTGTTATTCATTAATTAAATAGCAACAATTTGATGCAGATATCTATTTAATTCACCGTATCATTAAATAGTTAATTAATTTCCTAATCACCATGCATGCATAATCCATCCTTTGAATAACATTATTATTATTAATATCATATATGGCATGCCTTTATCAACTGCCAAGAGTCACCCCAGCCGCAGGTATACATTACTGTGCCTTGTTTATTCTAAATCAAGGTCGACTTTTTTTTTTTTTACCTGAAAGAATGTCTTCTTAGACGCTGAAAAAACCAATTTGAAATATTTTAAAGCTTATATATTTACAAATTAAATTCGAGTATTTGATTCAATAATATATTGAAATTACTTTTAAAATTATGAAATTTGGAATTTAATAAAAAATTAAAGTATATATATATATATATAATATTCATTTTCCTAAAAAAATATAATATTCATTCTCAAATTTTGCAGCAATTGCAAAAAAAATTTGGTCAACTATATACGGTGTATTATTAAGGAAAATGGAAGGTAGCCTACCATTAATTGCGTTTTATATGTGCTTCTTATTCTGGTTATATTTAATTTACCATTGATAATTTGGTAATATGCCACCACTTATTCTATTTATAAATGATTTTCATAAGATATTTTTTTTTCTTTGGTTAATCTTAATTAGAGAAAAATTCTTCTGCGACCAAACAAAATAGAGACTTGCTTAGTGCTTCATTCAGAGGCATGATTCTTAATTTGAATTTTATTTTTTGCTGTCAATGATTAGATGTTAAGGGGTGTGTGTGTGTGTATAATTTGATCGAAATCCAATTGTGCTGCAATTAATAAACAACTTGAATTACTATTCATTAATGGATTCACCATTAGTGGCCAGAAAAAAAAAAGGGGTGAAAAATGATTTAATATAGAATAGGAAAAATTTCTATTTCAGGATATTTTTAAAACTCTTGTCAATCAACAGAAATTTAAACAAAATTATGGTTTGATTATAATCTGATAATGAAATGTTTATGGTTTCATTAAACTTGTAAAGTCAAATAACTTTATAAGAACCTTTTTGCCAACCATTTTTGATGCAATTAATTAGATTGGGTCGCTGCAATTAAGAGGTCTTATATATACATATATATGTTTGATTTTATTTTTATCCCCATATTAAGAGTATTATTTATCAATTTAATATTCTATATTTGAAGTTTTTTTAATAAATTCGATATTTGAATTGATATGTGCATTGTATATAATATTTTTTAATAAAAAATTAAATATATTTAATTTTATTCGTGATGTAGGAAGTTTTAGAAGTTTAGAGTTAGAAATATTTTAAGGCCTGTTTGGTATAATTTTTGGAAGTCAACGGTCAAAAGTTGAATATATAACGGCTAACACAAGGAGTTCAGTAAAAAAAAATTAATTTCAATCGCTAGCTAATTTTGAAATTATAATAAAAAGTTAATTTTTGTATCAAAACTAAAATTTGTAATTTATGTGATTCAAAAAAAAAAGTAATTGCTGAAGTCAAAAGCTATTTTTTTTATTAAAAATGTCGTTAAAATTAAAAATAATTACTATAACTAACTTTTTTTAAAAAATATTTTAAGATGCATATGCGTTCATTTGTTAAATATAAGTTAGTTAACTAATAATTAATTTTATTGATATATTTTTATGTACTTTTAATTTATCAATTATATGTAATTAAAAGTTATTATAATATATAAAGTAATATTTTTATTTATTATTTTACAATATAATTTTGAATTCAATGATTGAATTACCAATTATTATATAATATTTATAACCGCTAGTCGTAAATTAAATAAACTGTTAATCTTATTTCAACAAAAATTATTTACGAAATAAATAAAAGTTTAAAACTCACCATCTGTTTCCTTATATATATATATATATATATATATATGTGAGTGTGTGTGTGTGTATTCGAAGAATTTTTATATGTAAAACCAAATCAATAAATCTATATCATGTAATTATTATTTTTATTTATGCGATAACATTAAAAAGTAAAAAAAAAAAGTAATATTTTTGGCCTTTTCAAGTGGGAATCATCACTGAAGTATTTAACTATTTATTTAGATTAATTGGCTTATGATTATTAATTCATTGCTTTCTATATTATTATATGCGAATCTTAATGAACAGAAAACGAATTAATTTAAAAAAAAATTTCTAATTCAGATATTATAATCAATTATTTCTCACGATGGATAAAAAACAATAAACCAATCCAAAATTTTGAGTAATAAGTGGATTGGCAATATATATATATATATATATATATATGTATAAAACAATTTCTTTAACTCTAGACTAATATCTTAGATTTCAACCTTCGAAGATGATTAATAATTTATTAATGATTAAGATTTTAGATTTTGCCACTTAGACAGGTTTGTTTATAAATCCAAAAATTCAATTACCGTAAGTTTTTTTTTGGGCCAGTAATTACTGTCAATTGGTAATTGAAATTGACCATCTCTAATTGTTTCAGATTTTCGAAGTGTTAGTGAAGATAATTCTCCTAGTACTATCCATAGAGTTATCTTATTTTATTAAATCAAATCAATTATAATATTTTTGTATATATTCGACATTTAACGAACAAAACTGATCATTTTTCTTTTTTTACCGTCGCCCCGACTTGGATTCTATGTTCCATCTTTCTTTGATGTAATTTTAATGATAAATATTTGATACTATCCGGGCATTACCGGGTTTTTGAATTACAAATAAGGAATCGAGCTCTTTAGGAAGAAGTTTCAAAACACATAATTGAGCTCCTTATAAGAAGAGTTGTAGTCATTCTTCAGCCTTTGAGTATAAGTTTGGTAGTCTATTTCCTTAGCACAACCGAGCTTTCAACTCAGCTGACAAGATTCTGACACAGCAAACCTACAATATCGGTACATCCAAAAAATTCACCGATACATCCAGAAAATCCGTTGATATATACAGTTCATGTCCCCTACCTCCCAACTATAAATAGAAGTGTATCCCCATAAGTAAACCTATCCTTTTTACAATTAAAAAAAGGTCATTTTTTACTAAGACAAAGCAATTGCTGACTTAGACATCGGAGTCTCCCCACAGGAGCTTGATCCACTAATCTCTTGTTTTGCAGGTAACAAGTCAACCAGTAAAGAACCTGAACAACAACCCAAGAAGGAGTCCTGAAAGTCCACCTCGTCATCAGTGGTGCGGTGAGTATGGACTAGCTTATCCCCAAGCAATGGATAACAGGACTCAGGATCACACCTATGAGCCATCAAGCCATGTTCAAATCACAAATGAGAGTTTTCCTTTACCGCTCTATACACCACAAAATCACATTATCCCGAACAATAATATTAACCCTAACAATCAACCCTAAGCCGGACCGTCACATGTAGACCATATAATAGGAGGACCCTTAACAGCTACACTTGAAGCCGAATTGGCCCCAGCAGCTCTCTCCACTTTACTTATCCCGTCGGTACAACTGACTTCGACAGTAGTACAATCCCCAGGCCTAGCAAACCAAACAGCTAAAGAGCTCATAAACACTTTGAATAACTTCATCATAGTTTTTGGACCACAAATTGGTGGAAGCCTCCCTCAACTGCAAACACGACCCGAACCCCTAGCTACTGAAATCCAAACTTTCCTTTTAAGCCATCAACTACCATCTGATTTGACCCTCTCCAACTAACACATACACCAACACCGACTTATAACACACCTCCCTACCCACCTAGAAATTGCCCTCCCCAATTTCAGCCTAAATTTAATCATCACTCAAAAATAGAAAATGGTGCCTTAAACCTGGAGAACTGGACTAGGAAGAGACTTTGTTCCCCCGAGCATTTTGTATCCTAGGCGTCTACTTATTCAGATTATACTTCTCAAAAACTTAAATAGAATGATGTCCCATTCACAGAGGAAGACATCAAGGCTCAAGTTGATAAAAGAATAAAGTGAATGCGCAGGGAAATAGAACTGCAATATGATACTGCCTTCCGCTCTCCTTATCCAAGAAAATCCTTAGTGTTGTATATCCAAACTTCCACATACCAAAGTTCAAAGAGTATGATGGAACAACGGATCCCCATCATCATGTTGACTACTTTTTCAATACAACTCTAATTTATACCAACTCATATCTTGCCTTGTGCAAGCTTTTCCTAAAAGCCTTGATTGGTAATGCCTAGTTGTGGTATAAGAACTTGGAACCACACTCCATATATAATTTCAGCCAACTCACTGAGCTCTCTGTTAATAAATTTATGGCCTCTATAGATCCTAGCCGAACATCCACAGATTTGTTCAAAATTATCCAAAAACCTAAAAAAAACGTTGAGAGAATATGTGAAAATATTCAATAACACGGTGGGTAAAATCCTCAAAGTGAACTTTGACACGGCCTTGGAAGAACTGATTAGAAACACAGAGTGTGCCCAATTTTTAAATTCCTTAAGCAAAAATCCACCTCAAGATTTTACTGAACTAATGGTCTGATCTCATAAATACATTAAGGTGGATGAAAGTTCTCAGATTTGGGAAGAGCTTCACACTAATCGTCAGGATCAAGGTCAGACCTCTAAAAGTCATGATGAACTCAATAAGTCTGAATCATATAAACATCTTCCTGAGCCTTCAAAGCTAGATTCCCATAAAGCACACCACTATAGATCTACTAAACCTAGCTCCTCCTGGAGAGGTTATAACCACAACCTAACAAGGTTGTCTCACCATTCAACCCTGCATCGGACTTTCTATATATCTGAAGCACCTGAGCATTTTACATCGTTGAATACTTCCCGAGCCAGTATACTTCGATGGCTCAAAGAGAATGCTGAAGTAAACTGACCCAGACCAATGAGAGAAGATCCTAACTGAGATCGGGGATTATATTGCAGTTTTCATCGAGCTCATGGCCACAAAACTGATGATTGTGGTATGTTAAAGCGGGAAATTGAACAACTGGTTCAAGAGGAATGCCTCAGCCAATTTGTTACTGCATCTGGAGATAAAGATCAACTGAGGGCAATCTCTGACTACTTTTGAGCCTCTAAGAAAGCACTGACAGGAGTTATCCATGTCATAGCATGTGGAGAACATTATGACATAGTAGATGCTTCTAAGAAGCGCAAGGTGAAAGAAGTCTTTTCAGTGACAGAAAATCCTCGGTCAAAAAGCTTGATTATTACTTTTTGCCAGGAAGAATCTCACTAGATCACTGGACCGCATGTTGATGCTTTGGTAGTAGAAGTAGTTATTCAGGATTATCTAGTTCAGCGTATTTTAGTAGACATTGATAACGCTATTAATCTTTTGACATTAGAAGCATATAAGAAGCTCGGTTTATCTCTAGCTATCATGAAACCCATCTCTTCTCCTTCAGTTGGTCTCTTTGAACATAGCATCCCAGTACATGGCTCGATTATACTCAATGTCCAGTTGGGAGATGAGTCAGTTATTAAAAATTGTCTCACTTATTTTATGGTAGTTGATATGAAATTTGCGTACAATACAATTTTTGGATGCTCGTTGCTAATAAGGGTGGATGCTTGCATTTCTATGAAAAGCTTAGTCATGAAGGTTCTAATATATCATGGAGTAGCAATCCTTAGAGGCAATCAACAGATGGCTCGTGATTCCTATGTTGTCCTTCTTAAAGATGCAAACATGGTTCTCCCAATAGACTCCTTTGATGTGCCTAACAAATCTGAATCTCAAGCCGAGGCTGCCGATATGTTGAAAGACATAACAATAGAAATAAATAAGATATTGAAGATAGTAAGCGGAAAAGATTTGATGTTCGGTATGAGTCCTAGCGGGCTATGAAAGCATAAATTTTGGCAGACTTCGTTACTGAGTTATATGAGCAACCTCTTGAGGTCATTCCAAAGGAGGCCTGGCTCCTCGATGTAGATGGAGCATCTCGTATTGAAGGAGTTGGCATCAGGATAATTCTCTGAAGTCTAGGAAAAATATCTATTCAATATTTCTGCAAGGCTGGATTTTCTTGCTTCAAATAATGTCATCGAATATAACGTTGTCAGTTTAAGGTTAAAACTAGACTTAGAAGTTTGGCCCGAATTCTTACAAATTTTTTTAGATTCTCATTTAGTAGTCAGCCAACTGACTGGAAAATATGAAGCCTGGGAGCTGAACATGACTCGCTACAAGGAGCATATGACTGGAAAATCTTGGGAAATCCATCAGGTCATGCGAGCAGAGAATGATCAGGCTGATCATCTGGCTAAAGCAACTGCTTCCAAAGAGGGGGCTCCTGAGCATGGAGTGCTCGCAGAGGTTATACAATGCCCGAGCTATAAAACTCCAGTTATAATGATAGCATAACCTTTAGAAGGATGAAGGCTTTCGATCTATAAATTTTTAGATTCAGGTGAGATGCCAGAAGATCCGGTGTAAGCCAAAAAAAGTTGTCAGAAAATCAAATCTATATGCAATTCATGACAGGCTTTTATTTAGGAGGTCATTCCCACACCCTTGGAGTAGATATGTATCGGAAGAAGAAGGAAACTATTTATTGAGGGAAATTCACAAAGGGATATGTAGAGTACATGAAGGAGCTTGGACTATTGCTCGAAAGGCACTCTTACAAGGATAATTTTGGCTGTCTATGGAGATGATGCGAAGGAGATGGTTAAAAAATGTGACAAATGTCAGAAGTACGCTAATTTACAATATCAGACCGCTGCAAGCATGAATCTGATCAAAAGTCCTTTTTTTTTGCACAATGAGAAATTGATATCCTAGGCCATTTTCCTCAAGCCACGACCCAAAGGAAATTCTTGGTGGTTGCAGTGGATCATTTCATGAAATGGGTAGAAGTCGAGCCTCTTGCGACTATCACCCCGACTATGATCATCAAGTTTTTTAACAAAACAATTATTACAAGGTTTGGTATTCCCCATACAATTATCATGGACAATGGGAAAAAATTTAATTGCAAGCAATTCAAGGAGTACTGTACTAAGCTTAACATTGATCTTCGGTTTACTTTGGTCTATCACCCACAGGCCAATGGGCAAACCGAGGTAACAAATCAAACTATTCTGGTGGGGCTAAAGTGAAGACTCGATGAAGATAAAGGTTAGTGGGCAGGCGAGCTGTATAATGTAATATGGGCTTATGGAACTTCACCAAGAGCTGCTGCTGGAGAAACTTCCTTTGCATTGGCATATGGAACTGAGGTAGTTATCCCTATTGAAATTGGCTTGCCATCAACTAGAACCCTTAACTTTTCTGAATATCAAGAGTCAGACTGCAGGTATAACCTGGACATGTTAGAATTTAAAAGAGATCAAGCAAGCATTAAAGCAGAAGCTTTCACAGTCCGCATGACTAACTTCTATAATAAAAGAGTCCACTTAAGGCAATTATGTAAAGGGGATTTGGTCGTTTTAAGGATTCTACCTACTCACAGGTCTACCAGACCAGGGAAGCTCAGAGCCAACTGGGAGGGACCCTACTGAATAGCTAAAATTTCTAGAACGACTCCTACAACCTTTGTGCAACAAAAGAGAAGATGGTCCCTAAATCATGGAATGCAGTCAATTTAAAAAATACTTTCAGTAGTTTCTGGAAGCTGTAATATGTTTGTGTACACTCTCTCTTTCTTGTATTCCTCATTTGATGATATTATTAATGTATTTATGCCTAATACATATCAAGCAGGAAAGAAAAGTAGATACTCTTAAAATGCTCTCGTGTAATTGTCTTTTCATTCTAAGTAAACATGACACACCTGTACCAGTACATAAATGTCGAGGTAATAGCACTCTAATCATGCATAAGCGCCTTAGTCGCGCTGAGCTAATAGCACTACAATCGTACATAAGCACCCTAGTCGTGCCGAGCTAATAGCAATCCAAACATGCATAAGTGCCCTATTCGCACCGAGCTAATAACACTCCAATCGTGAATAAGCGCCCTAGTCTCGCTGAGCTAATAACACTCCAATCATGCATGAGCGCCTTAGTCGTGTTAAAATTATAAGCACTCTAATCATGCATGAGCGCCTTAGTCACACCGAACTAAAAACACTACTAGTCGCACCGAGTTATGCATAATATAAAATTTCATCAACAAACACAAATAAATTGATGTAAACCGATCTATAAATAAAATTTCATTCATAATAGTTGTACAAAGATAAGTCTTAGCTTTAAAATTGAGCCAATAATGATACAATGCAAGTAAAAACAACAAAAGGTGGAAGAACAACATTTTTATTACTTTACATTTTCAGGATCCACCTCTCCACTAGCATCAATAGGTTCCCTGTCCACATATTCTAGAGCTCGGTCAGGATCCATGTCCATTACCCAGTCAACGTCCTCCATCAGATTTTTTTTAAGATCTTCTTTCACGACCTCTTGAAATTTCGCAATACCTTCCAAGACCCGATCTTCATTCATTTCATTCAATTTTCTCAACTCTTCCTGCTCTTTGGCTAACAATTCACGAGTGATGTACAAATCCTTCTCCATGACTTCTAAGTCGAACCGAGCTTTCGAACATTGCTTGCGAACCTCAGAAATTTCTGCTGAGGCTTTCTGCTCGGCTTCAATTACAGCTAACGCATAGAGCTCAAACTCCTTGACCCACTTCTTAGCTCTGGCCAATCGAACTTCGACTTCCTTCAGCCGGGTATTTGCTTGTTTTTCAGCTTTTGCTGCTTGCTTGGCATCGCTCTTAGCCTTTTTATAGCCATGCAGAGCCTCGTTGAACTGATCTCCCACATGAAGAGCCAACGTACCAAAATTGTCAAAACAGAAACCATACTTAATGTCCTAAGAAAATAATCAATTTAAATTGAAATCAAACCTAAACTGCCCTTACACCGATAACCGAGTTGGTAAACTGCTCCAACAGTTTATGGATTTCCATCTTGCCCAAATAGTTGTTTTCTTTGGAAATCTTTCTGAGAAAATCTCGGCAAAAGTTCTTTACTTGTGCATTGGCTATATAATAATCTAGCCCATACCTAACCATAAACTCTTTAAACAAAGCCTATTGCACTTGCGAGATTCTGACACAACAAATCTACAATGGCGATGCATCCAAAAATCCATTGACACATTCAAAAAACTCATTGATATATACAATTCATGTCCTCTACCTTCCAACTATAAATAGAAGTGGATTCCCACAGGTAAGCTTATCCTTTTCACAATTAAAAAAACTCATTTTTTACTAAGATAAAATAATTACTAACTTAGATATTGGAGTCTTTTCACTATAGCTTGATCTACTAATATCTTATTTTGCAGGTGACAAGTTGACTAATAAAAAATTAGAATTGTAATTAAAAAAGAAGTCCTAAAAGTTTACCTCACCATTAATATTAATGAAATGCTATTTTATTTATAAAAAAAATAATTAATTAGTGATAAATTTGTGTGAGGAAAAAAATATTAGCCAGCAAGAATCACACAATTTGGTGGGGGCCTAAGAAAGGAGGAACACACAAAGTTCCAATTGCAAGTTCACCGTGGCCATGGTCACTACCCAACGCACAAATTAATTATTTAATTATTTTTAGTAATCTTGAATGCTATGCGGCAGACTTTTGACTTGGCATTTCGGTTGATTCAGCCAAACTGTGCAGTTGATTAATTTAATTAGGTATTTGCAATTTAATTTAATGGCAGAGTGTTTGCCACGTAAAAATCATAAATCAGTGAGTGCTTTCCTTTCATAAAAATACTTAAAATTCAACCAATTAAATTATTAAAAGTGGAATTTCATCTTCTACTAGATGCAAAGATGGGTAAGATTAAAAATCTTCTTCCACTAAAAGCTTTTTATATAGTGGCAAGAAGAATAGATATTTTCGGGTTATGGACATTAGGATATGATGTTAATCTTTCTCAGCAATTGCAAATTTTGTGATTATTTGTTGTTAATTTGTCAACTTTCAATTAATCTATATATTTTCTGTCACTTTCATAATCTTCATCCATCTTTGTTTAATTATCATACATTATAAATTAAAATAATTTAAATTCATTATCAAAATTTTATATATTTAATATATAAAATTATCATTTAAATATGACTCTGATGCATAAAATTCATTAGAATTAGAGACGAAAAATACATAAATAGTTTACATAATTAATATTTTTCAATAAAAATTATAAAATATGTATTAATAAATCTAAAAAATATAATAATAAATATTTTTTAAATAGTCATAAATTTATTAACTAATACAATATATATTAAACTATATTTCTATATGCATAATAATAATAATAATAATAAATATTTTTAATTGTATAAAATATTATTCATATTATAAAGTTGGAACTTGCTCCTTTTTTTCCCTCTCTCTCATGCAATGTTTTTAATCCTCAAAATCTGAACTTTATATTCATTCTCAAAATGTGGATTTCATTTTGTTCTTATTTCCTCTTTTAAAATTTTATATATAGTAAATAAATAAAAAGCAAGTCAACTACCAAAACCAAGTATCCACCGGCTATCACCAGTCACCTCTTCCCTCTCCCCAACTGTCTATATATTCATAGCAGTATTGCACAATCTGCCTGTCATTTCCCTCAGTCGCTCCTAAATTTAATAAACTCACGGCAAACATGGTCTTAACATCACCATTAAGACAATCAAAGGAGCACAACTCGGGCTCACCGAAGCGGCTAACTTTCAGCTTCCTTCTGTCCATATCATCCTTCATGGCTCTCTGCGCCAAGCGAGCAGGCCGTGTCTCAATAAAGATCAAGTCGACGGGGACCAAGCCCAACCGCCAGAACTACAGTTCCCACCACTACCATGATGGAGATAAATCTCCAAAACTACTATCGCCGAAATCGCCGCTGGTCCGACCTAAACAGCTATTAACGCAAATAAGCAACAAAGCAATCACGCTTATTCACAATAAAAAAAGAGCCGGCGACGGTGACGTTGATATAGTGGCGCCCGATGAGTTCGGAGACGGTGGAGTATGGCAGAAGGCGATCTTGATGGGTGATAAGTGTCAGCCGTTGGATTTTTCGGGTGTTATTTATTATGATAGTTGTGGGAAGCAACTTAACGAAATCCCTCTCCGGTCGCCGCGTGCAAGTCCTTTACCTGGATATTTAACTCGCGGGAAATAATGAATTAATAATTAGAGTTTTATAAAACTCTAAATTCTTATATTCTTAAAAAAAAACAGGAAAAACTAAAAAAATCTTTTTCCTTTTCTTTTTCGCCTTTGATTGTATTTGCCTGGTGAGTTTGGGTGATAAGAAAAGGCGAAAGGCTTTTGTTAGAGGCAAGTGATTGTGAAATCTAATTTATAATTTAAAAAATAAAAATAAATAAATACCGTATAGTATTTGTAATGCATGTCAACCTGATTTTGTGTTAATGTAGATTACTAGATTTTGTTGTTAAATGTTTATAGCATCAAGCAATTAGAGGAAAATTTCATGAGTATTAAATATTTAAAATTTTATTATTCTTCTCAATAGTATTTTCATATTTTGTTTTGTATATGAATACTAAACTTAAAATTCAATTACATAAAATATACACTTAGTTTATATAATAGATAAATAATACAGTTTTATTTCATTTAAATTAAAAAATAATTGTTTAAATTAGAAATATAAATTTTTATATATTTTTGCTATTATATTTTTATTCTAGATGTGATAACAATATTGAAAAATGAAGACTAATTGATTAAAATAAAAAAATTATTTTTAATAAATAATGTTATATATAGTAAAATTTTAATGTAATAATTAATTTATTAAAAATAAGTGGGATAGAAACTAAAATTCAATAAATTTATTATTTCAATTGTATGACAAGATAAATAAAAAAAAATCTATTAATTTATGAAAAAAAAAAGAATATTTTTATCATGAAGAGATTTTGTGATAAAAAAAGATGAAGGGTTGTCGCCGTAGTTAGTGTAGGAAGGAGGTTGCACCTTGTCATGGTCTTCTATCCTATAATTTATTAGGTGCTGAAAAAGTTGAATATGTTATATGTAGAAGCTGGAAATGGAACTTCCCCGAAAGGTTGAATTGAATTGGTCTTTTACCAGAATATTGTAAAGACAATACTGAAATATTCTGAGAAAGGCTTGCTTCCCTGTTGATTGATATTGACAAGTATATATAAAATTGTTACATATCAAATCCATGCAAAAATGGGATTGTACAATAGTTTTCCCTTTACAAAAGAATTGCAATATTAATTTAAAAATAAGATAGTATATTTGTGTTAGAGTAAACATCCACAGCTATCAAGTTTTCTTTATATTCCCTCAGCAAGCGGATGGGAGGAAAGACCATCAATTTGAACTAACCGTTGTCTGGACAAGAGCTTGGTTAAGATATCGGCAAGTTGATTGGGGGTAGAAATATAGGAGATCTGCATACTTTTCTAAAAAATTTTATCTCTAATGAAATGAAAGTCAAGCTTTAAATGTTTTGATCGATAATAAAAAGCTAGATTAGCGGCCAAATAAGTGGCAAAAATATTGTCACACCAAATTTTAGATATGGCTGAAAGTGGTTGTTGAAGTTCTTGAAGAAGACACTGAAGCCAAATATACCTCAGAGGCTACCGAAGCTAAGGCATGATATTCTGAATCAATGCTTGACTGGGCCATAATTTTTTATTTCTTCAAACACCACGAGATAAGATTAGAACCATTCTCATTCTTTATTTCCAATTTGGAAGTCTAATTTAACTAATTTTCTTCTCCATGCAATAAACCTTATCATAATTAATTAATTAATTAATATACGGGGCCCATATTATATTTTCATATGAATATTAATTAAATAGGTATATAATCAATAATTCAAAGCTTTTCAGAAAACTTATTCATAATTCAAACTTATTTATTAACAAAGTAAATTACTTTAACAGGTTTTGAATTTGAAATAATTTGTATTTTAATTTTTTATTGTTTCAAGATTAATATTTCTAATTCTAGGCATTTATTTAATATTAATATTTTAATTATATTAATTGCTTTATGATTTTTATGATATTTTGATCGTTAATATTTCAAAGTATATGCTTTCAATCTCAAGATTTAAAATTACACTTTCAATCTCAAATTTTAAAGATCTAATTCAGTTTACTCTTTTAATTAGGAGTGAGCATGATAAGTGCATATTGAATATATATTTTCTATCAGTTTTTATATGAAATTAAGTTGAATTTACTTATTCTAAGTTTAATTATATGTTTTTATTTTATTATTCTTGAATTAATCTTGGTTTGAATTAATTTATTGTATGTGTGTATAAAGTGAGATTTTAGACATAATTAAACTTTCAGAACTTCAAGTATAATTTCAATAGCTATAAACTGCAAGATTAAAAAAGTTATTTTCATGAAGTTGATAGGAGACACCTCAAACTTTATAAAGAGGTCTGGTTCGTCAAATTTCGAGTTCATTTGGGCCTCCAACTTTAAAGTCAAAGTTGGGCTAAAATTTTAGAAACAGAAGTCTAGTTCGAACCAATAAGAGTAAATAGACCATAAATAGAGAGTTTGAAGTCCAAATGAAATGATTCAAAAGCCTAATATCATCCACTTTTAAGGAGCTACAACTTTACTGAAGAAGTCAATTGGAGATAAGAACTATATCTGATAGAAAATTAAGTTTGAAATTTGAATTTAAAATTTGAATATAAGTTGAGGATGAATAGGAATCTAATTTTAAAGAGCTAATCTTTGATACAACAGGGGGATGCAAACAGTAACGTGGAGGACATCTAGAACCAATGTTCCTACTACACTTTCCTTGATCTTTTGAAGAGGAGATTAGTTTTTCACCATTGGAGATCAAAGGAAGAAGAAAATTAGGCTTGATGGCAACTTCATAATCTCTACAAGATTATTTATCCATCTAGTTTGAACTATTTATTTTGGATTATGTTTTATTTCATATTTTTATTTTGTTATTGATTTTGAATATTGGGATTATGAATATCATGTTTAGTTTCTTAATTTCTATTAATTTTTTATGTTTAATTTAGCTATGAGCAGCTAATTCCCTTGATGGGATTAGGTAGATTTAGGATTATGAATAATGTGTATTGATTAATTTGATTACTTCTTTATTTTCTTAAAATTGATGTTTTGTTGAATTAGTTCTCAGTGGTTGTCATTGATCGATCACCAATTGCATGATCAATTGAAATCATATGCTGAGTGAAAGCTAGATGTGATTTTAGATTAAAGATTCAACAACTTAAGAAAAATTTATTTAGAGATAAAAAAATAATTTTAAGATCAATTTAGTTCCTTTGAGCTTAATATATTGTTGAAATTTATTGTTCATGAAAATAGAATTAATAAATTACATCAATTATTAATTTTATTACTTGAGAAATGAGAAAGTTAACATTTAAGAAATTGATAACTTTGATTCAAGAAAAATTTGAATTAGTTTGAAAAGATATTTTTACCTATTTGAAATAATCATAATAAAACTTAACCTTACTAGTTATCTTAATTATTTGAATTTTAATTTTAATTTTTAATTAATAGATTAATATCTTAGATTATTTCATTTTGAATTTGAATATTAATTTAATTTTGAATTTCTTAAGGATTAAATATTTAATTTTTAGAAAATATAAAATTAAGTATTTAATTTTCAAATAATAGTTGATTTGAATTTTAGTTAATCAAATTATTTATTTTTTATGTAATCGACTTTTACTTTCACTATATTACTCGATTACGACCTGTATACTTGTAGTAGTTAGGCTAAGCCCTGACAGAGCATATATAGTCAAATAATTTTGTGGTGAAGTGTATTCCGTCTCTATCATTTTATAATGTCAAAAAAAATTGTTATATTATCTTGTTGTAAAACAATTCAGACGTTCCAGTTTGGAAATTCAATACTTTCAATGCAATTTGATACAAGCAAGTATATTCTTAAAATTAAAAATTAATTCAAAAAAAATTGTAAAAAAGCTTTATAAACAAAAGTATAGTATAAAAAATATAAAAATTTAATTCATAAAAACTTGAGATATTTAAATATTTTCAAACACAAATAAATTAATTTTTGTAATATATATATATATATATATAAATTTATGCATTGTCAAATACTAATTGAAAAGGCACATATACATAATGACGCAACTTTTATTATAAAATGAGATGTTGATTATCATCTTTCTCTAAAGATAAACCTTCATAAACTTCTTAAATGTGCATTAAAAATTTCTATATGAATATTAAAAAGGAACTACTATATAAAAACAAAAATATATAAATGTTTAATAAAATTATATAAGAAGGTTACAAGTTTATTTGAATTGATTTTTTGTTATATGTTATGGGAGCTAGAGGAAAATTAATTTTATATCTATTATGGAGTTAGAGGAAAATTAATTTTATATTTACTGTCCAGTTAAATATACATTTAGCATTAGGTTATATTTCGGTGTGTTAATTTGAGTTCGCTTAAGTATTAAAACTTTATAAATTTATTATTTGATCAAAATAAAAATTTAGTTAAATTTATTTATGCTTTTATTATTAACTAGCTTTAATTGTAACTTAATTCTTCACAAAAGAACTTCTATCCTTCCCCATCTTCAAAGTTTTGAGAATTTTAATGTTAGAAGGAAAATAGGTTCATGGTCCAAGATTTTATAATTGCTACTTACAGGTTAGATAAATAGTATAGTCCTTTCAAAAAGTTCGGCTTTGATAGGTGTTTGTTAACAGCTAAATGATGGAATTGTTTTGGTAATTAGCGCATCAGATTTCTTTCTAAATTTGACTACAATGATAAAATCCCACATCGAAAAATAGAGAGGAGGTGGGAAATGTAAGACCGATAAAAGGCAGTTTAAGAAACAATTTCTCGATCTTTTTGGCTAAGATCAAGTATAGTATCTGCTCTTATCAGTTTAATATCTGATACGTGGACTATTCGTTCACATGATATTAAATTAATTTTTTCATACAGTAGCTTGCTACTGGGGCCTTTGAGCTTTGCCCATGCATCGCACTACTGCACGGGCCTGGCGCACCCCACCAAGGCTAGTTTTGATTTTTAGGCTGACGTGCCCGAACAATGGTTTATTCGTTAAAATATTTCATTGCTGTTGTTCGAGGAATTATAAGACGTGTATTAAAAATTAAAAAAAGTTATACTCAGTAAATTGTAAAAATAAATTTAATCGTTTTTGTGTTTTTATTATACTATATATTTTTACATAAAACCTTAAATTGTTCTGCTTGCTTAAATTGTCCCAGTCCCACCATGTGTTATTAAAATATTTTTATGTCAAACCCTAAATTGTTTCTCAAATTGCCTCATCTTATGACATTAAGCTAATACAAATAAATAAATTTGTTGGTATTACACTCTGATTTATATTCATATATTATATAAATATTTATCATATAATATGTCTTAACATATAGATATTTTTTTTGAGTTGATTTGAGAATTAGTTGATTGAAAAAAATTATCAAAATATTAATTTTTAATTTTATTATTTTAACTAAAAAAATAGAAAAAATAAAATTAGCATTTAGATAAGTGAATTTGTTAATTTTATCATTTAAACTAAAAAATAGAAAAATAAAATTAGTATTTGGATAAGTGAATTTATTATTTTTAAATTTAAAAATTTAAGGAATTCTGTGGCCTGCGAGTGATGAAAAAGAAAAAAAAAAGGAATTTAGCACGCATCTGGTTGACAAGACTAAGGAATTTTTATATTACAAGTTCAAAAAATGAAACAAGAGATGTGTATAGAGAGTTGTTCATCTGATTAATCAGTGTATTGTTAAATGGGATGAGGAAAAATTTTCTTGTTCTTTTTAATGAATAAGTAATCGACATAATTTAAAAATCTCTCTCTTAGCATCTGCCATAGGAAAGGCACTCGAATTTGACGTTTTGAACGGAGAGGTTCTTATTTTGATCTAATTTTGCCATTATAATGATTATATATATTGGAGCCATGAACTTCTAAATTTCAATCCAATTAGAAGAAGAAAAGAAAAAACATACACATACTCTCTAATTGGAAATATATATATATATATATATATATATATGATAATTAGTACAAAAATTTCAAGAAGAATATCCAAATAAGGCGTAAAAACTCAAAACTTCCATACAAACAAACCATTAATTATAAAATATAATCCATCATTCAAAATGGACAAAAATCATATCAGAAATCCAAAATTTTAAATGTTAAGAAAACCCACTTGGTTAAAACTTGAAACCCGGACCCGATCCATGATCCGATTATCATGCACCAGGAGCAGCATCCTTCACCTTGCTCTGCAAATACCCTCCATATTCCCTAGCATAGTCCTTCACATGGCTAGCCGTGTCATAAATTCGACTCCGAGCGTAATCGAACCGGTCTGAACCGGGTGGAGTCATCCCTCTATAATACCTGTAAGCCCAAGATAATCCACCCACAACCGCCGCAATGAGTCCCCAAATGGATAAAAATCCAGCGGCGGAAATAAAGAACACAACGGCGATTGGGAACCATATGGGGCTAGAAATTATTATCAGAGGAGTGAAAAAGATTAGAGAAAGAACTGTAACAGTTACGGTGATGCCTGCGAGAAGGAGAAGAATAGAGCCAGTAATTAAAAGAGCCAAGAATCCGAAGAGCTGGGTTGAGTTAGGCGCGTGAACTTGAAGTTTACGTAGAAATGAAGAACCATTGGCGGTGGTGCCGGAGAGTCGCGAAGGTCTTTGAGAAGGAGTACGATCAGCCATGGGAGACAAAAAATGGAGTTTAAGATTAGAGAAAGAGAAAAAGAAAGAGAGTAAAGTGTTAAAGAAAGAAGGAAAGGGCGTAGTGAAATGAAAGGACAGGTGTTAAGATTTGCTGTATTATGGAGACATGCAAGGATACACGTGGCAGCTTCGAGTTTTGAGATGTCCTAGATATGAGTGTTACCATTGAACCCAATCTCTTTCTCTCTGACTTATTTATTTATTTTCAAGTTCATAATTTAGATTGATTTTAGTGATTTTTGCATTTTTTGGTATTGAGGTATTTGGCCCATTGGGCCCCGTCTGTAAGAAACATTAAAAAAAAGAAAAATAGATTTATTGAAATAAATCTGAAAAATTTTAAATATTCATTTTTCTTTTTTTAAATATCTATTTTTAGTTTTTAATTTCAAAAATATAACTTTTAAAAAATATGCATATAATATATTTTTAATATATTAAAGTTGTATTTTCCTTTAGGTATGTTTTTAATACTCATTTTATCGATTAAAATGAATTAAAATAATAAGATATTTTAAAACAATAAAAAAATGATATGACATGTAATTTTTGCTAAAAAAATATAAAGGCTTTTTAGTGTATTAAAAATGTATCACCTAAATTCATGAAATAAAAAATAAATTTAGAAAAAAATTGTGCTATAGTTTTAATTTTTTTTAAAAAATATTCTGTATTTTAATAGAAATTTAAGAAAATTTTCTTTTTTTAAAAAAATTAAATGAAAAATTAAATGGGTATTTTTGAATTAAAAAATTAAAAAAATAAATATTTTTGAAAAGAGAAAAGTTAAATTTTCGAAATTATTTTTATGGTATTTTTCAACAAAACCTATAAATTTATTTCTTAATTGATAATTGACTTGGATTACAAAGGATCAAATGTATTGTTGCTATTCTAGGCTTTGAATCTCATAAATGAACTAAAATGAGTAAAGATTTTTTATTGTATGAAAATAAGATTAGTTGATTTTTAAAAGAAATGAAGTATTAATGAGTAAGGCTTAACTTTCAATTTTTCAATTAATAGGTCCTCAATTCGACAGACGGTGAGAGTGGTGAGTTAAGGAAGCCCTTGGCCCCATTGATATTTGACTAATTTGTTGTCATGGCTCTTGCTCATATTAGATTACTGTAATTTTATCATTCCAACCGAAATTAAATAACACAATGAAATGGAAGAATTTCAATTTTATTATTTCTATTAAATAATCTAAGTGATACCAAATACAGCAATAACCAAATTTAGTGAATCCCAGAAGCAAGAACTATAAGAAAAAGAAATAATGTAAAGCAAAAGATGAAAACAATTCTGATATCAACCTTTTATTCACCGTTAACACTATTAAGATTCTTTGAGAACAGCTCTTCCTCTGCCTTTAACTCTGCGCTTTCCTTCCTCTTGTCCATTTTGCTCCCTACAGATATTTCTGGTAATGGAAACTCATGTTTCTCTTTGGCCAATTCTGCTTCAGAATTGGGGCCTGCATGAGTACTTGTTTCTTTGTTTTCCATAACTCCTTCCACTGATTCTTGTTTCTCCTGAAATGTTGATATAACAGTTCTTGAATAGTCTGTGAAAGAAAGTCTCCTTCGAATAATCAATGTTAAAAAAAAGGAATAAACAAAAGGTCAACCTTAACAGCACTGTCAGCGGGCTGTGTGTCAATGCCAGTGCTTTCAATATGTTTAAAGATTTAGAACTAATTTGTTAAGAGAATTCTATTCATTTCTGTGTTATTACATTGATATTTATGCTAACATTTACATAGACAAGAGAATAATTTAGAATAGTAATTCCTTAAATCTTGGCTACTGTTTACTGTAATTATATTGTTTCTTCTTTAATAATAGCTTCTGTCTTCTAACACTCCCCCTCAAGTTGAGCAGTGGGATTTTCAATGTTTAACTTGCTGAGAATCTTTCGGAATGCTTGAACAGTCACTCCCTTGGTTAGAATATCAGCCAATTGATCTTCTGATCTCACAAAAGGAATTTCAATGATGCCTTGTTCAAGTTTCTCCTTGATAAAGTGTCTATTTACCTCCACATGTTTTGTCCTGTCATGTTGAACGGGATTTTCTGAAATACTGATTGCTGTTTTGTTATCACATCTCAATCTAGCTGGACACTGTGAGAAAAAACTCAGTTCATCTAAAAGTTTCTTCAACCATAGCACTTATGTCACTCCTTTTGTTATTCCCCTAAATTCAGCTTCTGCACTAGACATGGCCACTACCTTTTGTTTTTTACTTCGCCATGTTACTAGATTACCACCAATCAAAGTAAAGTAACCAGAGGTAGATTTTCTATCGTTAGGATTTCCTGCCCAGTCAGCATTAGTGTAGGCTTCAATGCTAAGATGTCCATTTTTTTTTGAATAAAATTCCATCTCCAGGAGTTCCTTTAAGATATCTTACAATCCTTATAGCTGCTTCCATATGTTCTTTCTGAGGTGAGTGCATGAACTGGCTAACAATTCCTACAGCATATGCTATGTCTGGCCTAGTATGAGATAAGTAGATCAATTTTTCCACCAGCTTCTGATATAATTTCTTGTCAGCAGGTTCTCTTTCTTCCTTCATTACCAAGCCATGGTTTGCTTGTATAGGAGTATTAATTGGTTTACACTCTATCATCCCCATCTCAGCTAGAAAATCAAGAACATATTTCTTCTGAGAAATGAAGATTCCTTTATTAGATCTCAGAACCTCAACTCCCAAAAAATATTTTAGCCCTCCTAAGTCCTTCATTTCAAATTCATCAAATAGTCTTTCCCGAAGTTTGGTGATTTCCTGTGTATCACTCCCAGTGATGATCATATCATCTACATAGATGATTAAGCAGGTAATTAAGTTTTCTCTTCTCTTCAAGAACAATGTATGGTCTGCATTGCTTTGTTTAAAGCCATATCTTTTCATAGCCTCTGTGAATCTTCCAAACCAAGCCCGTGGAGATTGTTTTAGACCATATAGTGCTTTCTTTAGTTGAAAAACTTCATTTTGTTTACATCCTTCTGAAAATCCTGGAGGGATTTCCATATAGACTTCTTCTTTCAGCTCCCCATGTAGAAAGGCATTTTTAACATCAAATTGTTGCAACGGCCAATCTTCATTAGCTGCAATTGAGAATAACACTCGGATTGTATCTATCTTTGCCACTGGTGAAAAGGTTTCCGAATAGTCAATTCCATAAGTCTGGGTGTAACCTTTTGCAACCAGTCGAGCTTTGTATCTTTCAATGGTTCCATCAGCTTTGTGTTTGATTGTGAATACCCATCTGCACCCAACAGGTTTTTTTCCTTCTGGTAAGTTACATTTCTCCCATGTTCCATTTTTACCCAGTACTTTCATTTCTTCTTTCATGGCTTGCCACCACTCCTTTTTTTGTTTTGCTTCTTCAACAGATCTTGGAATTTCTTCATGAATTGTTAAGGAAAAAATCTTGACAGCGTCACTTGTCTTCCCCTTGATCATATTCTCTAGTGGGTACCTAGAGTTTCTGGGAGCATGTTTCGGAGAATATCTTCTAGGTGGAATTCCTCTGTTGCTTCTTGGAGGTAAGTAGTATCTTTCTACTGGATTTTCCTGTTCACTGTCAGTGTAAAAATCATTATTACTAGAATTAGAAGAGTGTCATTCTTCTCTTACCTCATTTTGGACATCTTCAGAAGGGAGACATTGGACGATACTTCTTGTGGTACTGTTATTTCTTGTGGTGTTGTTTGTACTTCTTGTGGTACTGTTTGTACTTCTTTTTCTGAAGTTTGTTCTGAAACCTTTTCCTTCCTAGCTGTCACTTCCACTGATATAGACTCAGGTGTAATATTGTTTAGCCAGTCTAATGAGTCATCACTATTCTCCCCCTGACTAGTAGACTGGTAAAAATACTCTGTTTCTATGAAATTACAATCCATCGTAACATAGGTTCTTCTTGTAGTTGGGCAATAACATCTATATCCCTTTTGCTGTAGGGCATACCCCATGAAAACACATTTCACTGCACATGGATCTAATTTTGTTCGATCATGTTTTTGGATATGAACAAACACAGTACAACTAAAGATTCTAGGAGGTAAAGAGAAGGCTTGTGGGATTTCAACTTGGCTACCAAGAACTGTTAATGGAGTTTTGTGGTCAAGGATTTTGGTAGGTAAACGATTTAGAAGATATGCTGAGGTTGCAAGAGCTTCTGTCCAGAAATGCTTTGGAACTTTTGACTCAATAAGCATTGCTCGAGTCATCTCAAGGAGTGTTCGGTTATGGCGTTCAGCAACTCCATTTTATTGAGGTGTATAAGGACAAGTAATTTGGTGGATAAGGCCATTTTCTTGGAAGAAGGTTTTCATAGCCCCATTAACAAATTCAGTCCCATTATCAGAACGTAGAATTTGAATTTTGCACTTAAATTGGGTATGGATCATGTGATAAAAATTAACGAATTTTTCAAATACCTCAGACTTGTGCTTCATAAAGTACACCCATGTCATACGAGAAAAATCATCTACAAAGATCACAAAATATTGAAAACTAGTATGGCAAGGAGCAGGACCCCACACATCAGAATGAATCAAACCAAATGCATTGTTAACTCTAGTATTGTTCAAATGAAACGAAGCACGATGGCTTTTTGCTAAAATGCATGTCTCACAGTTCAAACAAACATCTTTATTTTTAAATAAGGTAGGAAATAAAAACCGAAGATAGCTAATTGAAGGGTGTCCCAGTCTTCGATGCCACAACCACACTTGCCTTTCTTCAGATCCATGGGTTAACAAAACCTTTCCTTTTTTAACGTCGTCCACATAGTAGAGGCCATCAAATTCAGTACCACGCCCAATGATCTCCTTCGTAAGAATGTCCTGTAAAAGGCAAAAAAATGGAACCACACAATTTAATTCTTTCGTAACATGACTTATTGACAATAATTTATGTGAAATGGTAGGAACATATAAACAATGATTTAATTCCATTTTGGAATTAAATTTAATTTTTCCTCCGCCCTCTACTTTTGAAAGACCACCATTTGCACTTTGTATAAATTGCTTGCTCGGGCTTCCTGGACTGACAATATCTGAAATATCATGTGTGACAGTGTTAGATGCTCCCCAATCAAGGACCCATTTGTAAATTTTTTTTGGATTGGTACTTGTTAGGTCTTTTTTATTTTGGGCTCCTCCTTCTACACATGAAAATTTTTTGGGCTGGGCTAGGTAATTTTTTGGCCCACTTTCTTGTCTTTCTTCTTTTTTTTAACCGAACCCTCCACTGCCCATATCATATTTGGGCTTTCTTCAATTTTGTTTTCTGCTTCATTTGCACTCTCCACTACCCGTTCATTTCTCTCCTTCTTTGAATTAAAATTAGGGTTCTTACCCTTGTTTCCGTCGCCACAGCTTGCCATGGCAACAAATCCATGTTGATTTGTTCTGCCTCCATTACTCTCATCATCATGGTGATCGTCGGTTTTGCTGGTAGCCTCTTGGTTGCCCAAAACCACATTTGCGTTGCCTGTTTCCCTCTGTTTTGTTCGATTGCTCTCCTTCCACCAGTCTGGGTAGCCAATTAATTTAAAGCAGCCCTCTCTGGTGTGTTTTTTCATCCCACAATGTGAACATCGCAATTTTGAACGGTCCTCTCGCGATGAAGAAACTCTCCTCTCTGAGTTGTCTGAGCGCCCCTGCTTCTGTTCTGATTTCCCTTGATCTGATGCTTTGGCTATCATACCCGAACCCAACCCTTCTGATGATGTGTCAAGGTTGCTGGAGGTAGAAGTCTTCAAAATTTGAAATCTTGCGGCCTCCCTTCTGACAGAGGCGTATGCAGCCTCAACTGATGGAAGCGATTCCATTTTCAACAGATCTTTACGAGCAGATTCATACCTATCATCAATCGCCGTTAAAAACTGGTATAATCTTTGCTCATTCTTCAGTTTGTTATATGTTGCTATGTCTGTTGAGCAAACCATAGGGTTGGGTTGCCTTCTGTCAATATTCAACCAAAGATTTTTTATTGTTGTCCAGAGACTCTCTAACGATCCGTTTCCTTGTCTGATTGTGCTTGCTTTTTTATGGAGATCGTATGTTTGAAAGGGATCCACCCCACTGCCATAGGTTGTGGATAAGCCCTCCCAAAGATCCTTCGTAGTGGGGTATTGGACCACTGTATTCTGTATTTGTTCTTCTATATTTTGAATGATCCAGTTGAAAACAGTCTGATCGATCTGTTCCCATTGCTGGAATGATGGATCAGTGGTGTCTGGTGGCTGGTTGAATAAATGGTGTGTTTTTCCTCTTCCCCCAAGAGCAACTCGCATCATCCGAGCTCAAACAGGGTAGTTGTTTTCATTCAGTTTTACTCCAATGGTAAGAGTATTATTTAAATTTTGGTTTAACAAATTTGCCAGACGAACATTGAGTTCATCTAGATTAGTCTGGTTTGTATAATTGGTATTTGTTTGGTTTGGGTTTGGGTTTGTTTCTCCAGACATGGAAGAATTGGTTTCTGACATGGTTATTTGTTTTTCTGCAGGTTAAGATCAAAGAAAGAACAAGTAGATGATGAATGCTGGTTCTCTTTGTAAGGATTGTAGAACCAGCTCTGATACCATGTTTAAAGATTTAGAACTAATTTGTTAAGAGAATTCTATTCATTTCTGTGTTATTACATTGATATTTATGCTAATATTTACATAGACAAGAGAATAATTTAGAATAGTAATTTCTTAAATCTTGGCTACTGTTTACTGTAATTATATTGTTTCTTCTTTAATAATAGATTCTGTCTTCTAATTATAGCTTCTGTCTTCTAACACAATAGCTTCTTGGGCTTTCTTTGAGGCTTCTGAAATAGCAGGAGAAGCAATCTTCAGTGCTTCATTTCCAGCTTGCTTTACAATTGGCAATGCCTTATCTATGCCGGGTTTCAAAGTATCACTAACATTTCCAAAAACACGCTGAACAGTGTCCAAGAAACCTGAATCAGCTTCTTGAACTTGAACAATTGTCTTCTCCACCTATCAATTTTCAAAAGAAACAACCAATTTCAAGAAAAGGGCATCAAGAAAAAAGTTTAAAAAAAAGTCTCAAAGTAAGAACCAAATTCGAGAAAAGAGTATCAAGAAAATGTTAAAAAGAAAATTAAGATAATGTAACTTCTTACTTCAGTGAAAGAGGAGACAATCTGGTCTTTGGAAAGAGCTCTAGCTTCTTGGGGAGGAGTAAAGACAGCCAAGAGAGAGATGGTAGTTGATGTTGGAAGTGAAACAGAGATGGGACTCAACTGAGGTTTAAAGAAAGAAACTTTGGATGGTGAAGAAGAAGAAGAAGAAGAAGAAGAAGTTGAAGAAGGGGGAAGAGAGAGTCTCGCAGTGACAGAAGAAGATTATCTTATTCTTAGAGCCATCTCAGCTGCCATTTTTAGGCTAGAGAGAGAGAGAGAGAGTGGCCTGTGAACTTTTGGCAGTTGGTGCCTTGATAGGTACTATGATATGAGGATTGTCAATTCTTAGATGAGAAATTGATGGCTTAAAAGTGATGAATTTTTGCCAATAAATGGAGACCTGGTCGGCCCCATCATCAAGAATTTATTGGAGCCACCCGTACCATTACTGTCTACTACTGCTACATGGCATCCTTTGATTGTTGCCTTCTAATCTTTTAATTTAAGTGTAGCAGAAATCTTTTGCGGACCTTTTCCGCTGCAATTTACATTCTGTATTGAATCCAGACATTCAAACTTGTAGGGAAAAGATTGAAAGTGTGCCTAGCAAACTGGTTGGGGGGGTCATGCAGCTGATGAGAAATAGTGAAAAACTTGCGGGTCATCAAGTTTTTCAGAAAATTCATATTTTTCAAATTTAGATTTTGAATTTAATGTCAAGTAACGGTAGGATACTAGACTTTCTCGATAATTTATCATATAATGTAGAAAATATAAACATAAATTTGATAATTGTCTTTATATTTTTAAATTTTGCATGTGCCCAAAAAAATTTCTTTTCAAATTGAATATTTTTTAAAAAAGTAACTTTTATACCCATATATTTCTAATATTTTTTTTATAAATATGTTATTGGCCCCCTTAAAATTTAAAAATTTTATTTGGCTATATTCTTATAGAATATAAACATTTAGTTTCAAATTTTTCATAATCTCTTCCTTAAACTATGTATAGATTTTCCTAGGTTGAATTTGTTATCAATATATTATTATATTGTAGTAAATAACTTATTAAAATTGAAAAAAAATCCTAGCTGCCCCTTTTTCTCTCAATTCTCATAGATTTTTCTTTTTTTTTTTAAACTGAAAATGAGGCTGCCGTTAGTTCATTGATAGATGACAGCTCCACTTCATTTTTCTTTCTAATCTATTATTTAATTTTTTGTATATTTTTTAATCTTGTGTGTTTTTTATATGTTTTGTTCTCAAATAATTTTCAGATCAATATAAATATAAAATTTAGTATTTATGTCTTATTTTCATATTTTCTCTTTTTTTAAAATAAAATTGAAGGTTATTTAAATTTTTATTATGAAATTTTATCTTTTTTTACTTGAAAGTTATGTGCCTTCTTTAAATGAAAATTATTTATTATTCAATGGACGTTTGTCCTTCTATAATGGAGATTGTTTGTCATTCTCTAATAAAAATGTTATTCTAATATGGAAGGTAACAGATGTCAGATGGAATGAATGTTCCACAGAAAACTAGATTACCCGTAATATATTATTATTATCTATTATTTATATTAAAAAATTCAAGAATATTCATCATTAATTATATACATATTATTTACTTTAAAATTTTATAATTTTATTTGTACGTTGCGAATATATTTTTTAATTTTTAATTAAAATTTATTTTGTATTAAAAATATATTATTATATTGTAAATAAACATTTTGCAATATAACAATAGTTCTAAAAATTTTAAAAAATTTTAGGTTAACCTTATAAATATAAATTCGACTCCTATGTATATTTATCTATATATATTTATCTATCTATACTGTATAATCTATAATATAAATAATATATATATAAAGATAACAAGATAAATTTTTTATTTACAATTTAAAGTGGATAAATATAAAAAGAAATATAAATAACATAATAGTTTTTGTAACGAGTACCCTAAGAGTACTGGTCAAAAGCAAGTGTAATTCAGAAAAATATAATTTAATAATATAAAAAATGAAGATTGTGGTGAAGTTTATATTTCATTTCAATTATTATAACCAGATATATCCAAATATTTACTTTTCACTTATTTATTTTTCCAATGAGCGTCCTAAAGATAATGGTTAAAAAATAAGAATTCAGATAAAATTAAATAAATTATATTTTTTAATTTTATGCGAAACTCTTTTAATTTCATTATCATAAAGTATATTGTATATTATGTGAGAATATTTTTATTTTATCGGGGAATTTCATTTCATAAAAAGACTTCTAAAACTTTCCTGATAGAAAAGTATTTTTATAAAATGAGATCCCAAGTTATAATCAACAAAAGTTAAAAAAAAAAAAATAATAAACGCTTGAAATATGAATTATGATAAGTAATATTTTTTTTTCCTTAGGATACAACCATTTCCATTGTAGTGCTACCTTGTAATAAAAGGACTTATAATCTTTAAAAGAAAATATCAAACCCACTAGCGGCAAATTTAATCTTTTGGTTTAGAACATACAATTCCAATAAAATATTTCATTATTTCATTTAGTTGTATATATTCTTTCTATTATGTATACGTAAAATTTAAAAATATTTTAGTAAAACAAATTTTTTTTTTATAATATTTCAATGTTAATGAGATGAATTTAAGTAATGAGGCATTGACTCATATCGGTATTAATAACACAGTTTTATTAATATTTAGGACATGGTGGGCAAATGGCTTATCAGCTTAGTTGGTTAGAGCTTCATGTTAGAATTATATGGAATATTAATTCTACGTGTGGACTAAATATATAAATATTATTATATACGGTAGTCAAATTAAATAATTAATTTAATGATCAAATTAGGATTATTGACTATTAAGGTGTCAAATTATTATAAGAAATATAGTGTAGAGATCAATTATAAATTTCTATTTTGTTCAAGGACCAAAATGGAAATTAACCTTTGAAATAAAGTTATAAAATGGTCGTGGTCTCTGGGGAAACAGAGTGAGAAAGAACTCTACATTGCTTGAGTATTGCTTCTGCTAATTCTCGTTGGGTTATCTCTGGAAGGTCACAAACCACTAATTCTTCGTTTAAGGAATCAACAAACAATGATGTCAGGTACACATATTCTGTTCTTGCAATTTTAATTTCAATAATCTAGTGATCTAAGCATGATCTAGGGTTAATGGAATTAATTTGATCAGCTTTCAATTGGTATCAGAGCAGTTTGCTAGATTGCTAGATTTTTTGAATAAAATTATTATGATTGTTGGATGATTTTGGAATTAATAATCAGACTTTGAATTTTCTGATTACTGTATTTTTCTGAAATCAATTTTTTTTAATTTTTAATTAATTTTTTGAAATAATTAAATAATTAAAAAAATCGAAACTGTTCTTCAAGAACATGAAGAACAGTTTTCGAAATTTTTTTTCGGGCTAAATGATTTTGGATAGTTTTTTATCGGATTTGGACCGACGGTGGTGTAAGGGAGGGTTAACACCCTCATAAGGTGGTCGCCGACGGTGGAGAATGGTGGAAACCGATGGGCTGGTGTTGCGATTTTACGATTTTGCGTTTTTCAGTTGATCCGTGGCCGTTCGTCGCCAATAAAGGATGGCCGGAGGTTGCTTGGTGGTCGAGCAACCGTCTGGAGGCTGTCACCGGCGGTGGACGGCGCTAGATCAAAAACTGGAGGCGGGCGACGACGAAGCGATCTGCTGCGTTTGGAGCAGATCGCTTTGAGCCAAAACGGCACTGTTTTGAGCCAAAGCGCTGCGTTTAGAGCAGTGTGCAGACCTAGCTCAAAACAACACCGTTTTAATCCAGAACGGTGCGTTTTAAAGAGCGAACTGCGCGTCTCTGGACTGAAAAAAAAGAGAAAATAAAATATATATTTATATTACAAACAAGTCCTCCAACTTCTGATAATCCGATTTTAAACCAGAAAGTTTTGTAATTTCTATTTTAACTCACAAAACTTTTAATTTATTTAATTTTAGCCCAAAATTTTCTGTTTATTTATTTTTGGCCCAATTTTTTTTAATTAATTAAAGTTTATTTTTATTACAATATTAAATTTTAATTGTATTTGAGCATTTTATTAAATTGAGTTTAAATTATGATATTTTAGTCCTGATTGTGTCTGATATTTTTTAATAATAAATTAATTGAAGCAAAAAGTTACCAAAGTGACCTCTATTGTGTAAATTAATTTATTTGGGATATTAGACAGGTGTATTAAAATTCATTGCGGGTAGTAAACCGGCCCAAAGAAAGGTTGCTATCTGGCTGAATTGAGAATACATGTGCAGTGATAAATATGTGATAATTATTATTTTTTTCATCCATGTGGATAATAAATCGGCCCAAAGGAAGGTTTAATATTTGACAGGATTGAATTGTCAATATTTGATTGCTGCGTTGAGATGCCAATTACAGTTAATATTTTATATCCGAAGATAAAAATATTAATATTATGTTGGTATCTTGTTTCCATTATTTGAACTCTATTATTGTTTGTTTCATTTATTTTGTGGATAGTGAACTTATGTTAATTTTTTTGTCACTTTCTATGATGCCAACTAGCATACCGTATAATCCTAACACTGTCCCTATGCTTGAGGGGGGTCAAATTTTGGTTCATGAAAATCAAGCATCATGATTTATCTGGGTTGTATGGACTTAGACATTGCGTTCAGAATGGACGAACATGCTCCTCTTACTAAAGTGAGCACAGATGCTCAGAGGGTTCAGTATGAGAAGTGGGAGCGTTCTAACCGCTTAGGTCTTATGATCATGCAGCAGAGAATCCCAGAGCATATTCGGGGAGCCATTTCTGCTGAGAAAAATAATGCTAAAAATTATCTTGCTGAGCTGGAGAAGGTCTATATCAAAAATGACAAGGCCGAAGTGAGGACGCTTTTAACAAAACTCACCTCCATAAGGTATGCTGGCAAAGATAGTGTTCGGAAGCATATACTGAGCATGTCCCAAATAGCCAAGAGGCTAAAGGTCCTGGATTTGGTTTTATCAGATGACCTATTAGTCCATCTAGCTTTGAATTCTCTTCCACCACAATATGGGCAGATCAAGACTTCATATAACTGCCACCCGAGCAAATAGACTCTTAACGAGCTCATTGCTCATTGTGTGGATGAGGAGGAAAAGATTTTGGCTACTAAGAGAGAGTGTGCTCATTTGGTCTCTTCAGCAGATAAGGGCAAGAACAAGAAAAGAAAGAAGACTGCTGAGAATAAGACTGCTGATAAGGGTCCTGTGCAAAAAAAGCCTAAGGAATTAAAATACTTCTTCTGGAGCAAGTCTGGACACGTAAAGAAGGACTGTCCTAAATACGCCACATGGCATGTCAAGAAGGGTAAGTACCTTGTTTTAGTCTGTTCTGAGGTTAATTTAACTTTAGCTCCTAGAAACACTTATTGGATGAATTCTGGTGCTACCGCTCACATAAGTGTTTTATTGCAGGGTTGTCTGAGCTACCGAAAGCCAACTGACGGTGAAAGATACGTCTATGTGGAAAATGACGAGCCAATGGAAGTGGAGGCAATTGGGTATATTAGATTGTGTTTAAGAACTGGATTTTTTTGGATCTTGTAGATACTTTTGTTATTTCGACATTTAGACGGAATTTAATTTATGTTTCTTATTTGGACAAATCTGGTTTTACTTGTTCATTTGGAGACAGTTCATTTACTTTATCTATGGATTCAAAAATTTTTAGTACTAGCTTCTTAAATGCATGTGATAATCTATATATGTTGGATATTAATGATTCTTATAATGAAACTCTGCAGGTTAGTACTATAGGTACCAAAAGGAAGCTAAATATAGATAATTCAGCTGAACTTTGGCACAGACATTTGGGTCACATATCCAAATCTAGAATAGAACGTCTTGTGTCAGATGGTATCCTAAACACACTTGATTACACAGATTTGGACTCCTGTGTTGAGTGTATTAAAGGTAAACAGACTAAACAAAAGAGACTAGGTGCCAACAGATCATCGAACGTCTTAAAATTGATACATACGGATATCTGCGGTCCATTCCCTACAACAACTAGGAATGGCCAAAGATACTTCATATCATTCATAGACGATTACTCACGTTATGGGTACCTATATCTCATTCATGATAAATCAGAGTCTATAGACATTTTCAAATCTTATAAGGCCGAAGTTGAAAACCAACTTGGAAAGAAGATTAAATGTGTTAGATCTGACCGTGGCGGTGAGTACTACGGTAGATATGACGGTTCAGGTGAACAACATCCAGGACCATTTACTATTTTCCTACAGGACTGTGGTATAGTCCCTCAATACACCATGCCTGGTACACCCAGTATGAATGGTGTATCTGAGAGGCGTAACAGGACTCTTATGGATATGGTAAGGAGTATGATTAGTCATTCTTCCTTGCCTGAGTCTCTGTGGGGAGAAGCATTGAAAACAACAGATTATCTTCTTAACAGAGTACCAACTAAAGCAGCTGCAAAAACACCTTATGAGTTTTGGACTGGAAGCAAGCCCAGTCTAAAGCACCTTCATGTTTGGGGATGTCCTGCTGAGACTAGGCCTTATAGGCCCAATGAAACTAAATTGGACTCCAAAACTATTAGCAGTTACTTTATTGGATATTCTGAGCGATCATGGGGTTATAAGTTTTATAATCCTACTACCAGGACAATTTTTGAGACGGGAATTGCAAAATTCTTTGAGGATGTTGAGTTTGGGGGGAGAAGTAAGGTTAGAAACATTGTATTTGAGGAGGGATCGAGTTAGAAACACTCAGTGTCGATTCCTATCATTGCTCCTAGCAGTGTTCTGATTCCTATGCCTGTCACTGTTCCAGAAGCACATCAAGTTTCAATACAAGACAATGTTAAACAACTTCCTCATCAGGATGAAGAAGTCATTCTTCCTCAAGAACAAGCTCAACAACCTCAAGAATTTGAGCCAGAACCTGTGCCTTTAAGGAGGTCCACTAGAGAGAGAAGAAATGCTATTCCAGATGATTATGTAGTATATCTTCAGGAACATGAGGACACTGTAGACATGGTGGAAGATGATCCAATCAGCTTTCATCATGTCATGCAGGATTCTAACTCTCATAAGTGGATTGAGGCAATGAGTGAAGAATATAAATCTATGCAAGATAATCAAGTTTGGGATCTTATCCCATTACTTGAAGGAAAGAAACTTATTGGTTGCAAATGGATATTTAAGACCAAGAGGGATTCTAATGGTAATGTGGAAAGATATAAGGCTCATCTTGTAGCTAAAGGCTTCACTCAGAAAGAAGGGATTGACTATAAAGAGACATTCTCTTCGGTTTCATCGAAGAACTCTTTTAGGACAATCATGGCTCTAGTTGCACATTTTGATCTTGAGTTACATCAAATGGATGTGAAGACTGCATTTCTCAATGGAGACATTGATGAAACCATCTATATGGTGCAGCCAGAAAACTTTGTATCTGGAGACCCAAAGCGACTGGTATGCAGATTAAAGAAATCCATTTATGGACTTAAGCAAGCTTCTCGTCAGTGGTACTTCAAGTTCCATGAAGTAGTTATCTCTTTCGGTTTTGAGACAAATGCTGTGGAAGATTGTGTGTATCACAAGTTCAGTGGGAGTAGGTTTATCTTTTTTGTCTTATATGTGGATGACATATTGCTTGCTACTAACTGTAAGGACTTGCTACACGAGACCAAAGTCTTTCTCTCAAAACACTTTGAGATGAAAGATTTAGGTGAAACTTCTTTTGTATTAGGAATTCAAATACATCGAGACCGTACTCGAGGTATTCTTGGATTATCACAAAAGGGCTATTTTGAGAAAGTGCTCAAGAGATTTAGTATGCACAACAGTAGACCAATTGATACCCCAGTTGTTAAAGGAGATAAATTCAGTCTTGATCAGTGTCCAAAGGGTGAACTTGAGATTCAGGAGATGCAGAAGATTCCTTATTCGTCAGCAGTTGGGAGTCTGATGTATGCTCAAGTTTGCACTCGTCCAGATATTTCATTCATAGTTGGCATGTTAGGGCGATATCTCAGCAATCCAGGAATGGATCATTGGAAAGCAACCAAAAGAGTCTTAAGATATCTTCAGAGAACGAAGGGACATATGCTCACATACAGGAGATCAGATCAGCTTGAGATCATTGGGTATACTGATTCTGATTTTGCTGGATGCCAAGACAGTAGAAAATCCACATCAGGCTACATATATCTCTTGGCTGGTGGTGCTATTTCTTGGAAGAGTGCGAAACAAACTCTTGTAGCTACCTCCACCATGGAAGCAGAATTTGTAGCAAGCTATGAGGCATCCAATTAGGCAATCTGGCTGAGGAACTTTGTCATAGGGCTGTGCATTGTGAGTGGCGTTGAAAGGCCATTGAAGTTATACTGTGACAATAACTCAGCAGTTTTATTCTCCAACAACAACAAAAACTCTTCTCGATCAAAACATATCGGGATTAAGTTTCTAGCTGTGAGGGAGAGGGTACAGAGTGGACAGATATCCATAGAGCATATTAGAATAAACTCCATGATTGCGGATCCACTCACTAAGGCTGTGATACCGAAAGTTTTTCATGAGTACATTGCTCATATGGGTGTCACATTATTTGAGACTATTTAGTTTCAGTGGGAGTTTGTTCATTAAGTTTGCATTAAGTTTTATGTATGCTCTCTTTGGCATTGGATATATTTTGTAAAGTACATTCAGTTTCTGCAGAAAAATGAGTTTTTCTTTCACTTTATTATGTGTTTTACACTCTGTATTATATTTATGTTTGATCTCACTTAAGATTGACCAGTTGGAAACAAACATGATTGGATCATATTGCATGTAGTTTTCATGCTACACTCTTATAATTGATCTATGTCGTTTGAGAGTGTTGGTAATGTGATTGATGGTGGCTTGAGTCATGACTAATGTGGCAACTGGCCCTTCAGTCTTTTATTAATATAATCAATTGACGAGATTGTTTGGGACACCTTGTGTATGACTGCATTATTTTGAGCTCATTAAGGTGTGTGCATTTTATTTTACATATGTTAGCCCAAGTGGGAGATTGTTAGAATTATATGGAATATTAATTCTACGTGTGGGCTAAATATGTAAATATTATTATGTACGGTAGTCAAATTAAATAGTCAATTTAATAATCAAATTAGGATTATTGACTATTAAGGTGTCAAATTATTATAATAAATATATTGTAGAGACCAATTAGAAATTTCTATTTTGTTCAAGGACCAAAATGGAAATTAACCTTTAAAATAAAGTTATAAAATGATCGTGGTCTCTGGAGAAACAGAACGAGAAAGAACTCTACGTTCTTTGAGTATTGCTTCTGCTAATTCTCGTTGGATTATCTCTGGAAGGTCACAAACCACTAATTCTTCGTTTAAGGAATCAACAAACAATGATGTCAGGTACACGTATTCTGTTCTTGCAATTTTAATTTCAATAATCTAGTGATCTAAGCATAATCTAGGGTTTATAGAATTAATTTGATCACCTTTCACTTTATGCTAATGATGTGAAGATTGTAGGTTTAAAATATGTATGGGCCATTTTTTTTTCAGTTACAATTTTGTTAAAGAAAATGAAAATTATTTTTACTTTTGATATAAAATTTTCACAATTTCAAATTTAAGAAAATGAAAAATTTTGTAACTTTTTATTTAAAATTTTTAACAATTCGATGGTACAACAGAATAAAATTTTCGTTCAAAATAAAACTTACCAAAACAAATTTTACATACAAAAAATAGACTTACAAATAAATTTTAAATTTGATAAGAGAAACATTAATAAAACTGTAATTTAAATTAAGGAATATTATTAAGATTCTAATTTAATTAAATTTCACAATTAATTTAACATTTTACATATAAGAATTTATTATAATTTTCTTTAAAAAAATTGTTTGAATAAGCTCAAACCTTTTCCATGATTTAATCATAGGCTTATATTTGGAGTAAATTGGAGCCATTTCCAACAATACATAACCATATACTCTTCCACTCTCTTTCCATGTCTTTGCATTAAACAAATAACAATTGCTTGCAATTGAATTAATGATATATACTCATCATAATATGTTTATATTTCTCTTAAATTATCTTTTTTGGTGGATATTATTTAAATTTTCTAATTGAAAATCAGTACTAAAAAATTATTTTTATGATTACCTCGAAGTAGGAATATTTATTATGTATTATTTTGAAAAAAATAGATTTTATACTATTGTTAAATAATTTATCAATTTATTTTGGATATATTCAAGTTTATATATGCACATAATAAAAATATAAATATGTATTTTAATAGCTGATTCAATCAATAAGTGAGCTCACTCCCTATCTTATTATAAGATAGAAATTAATTTAAAATTTTCAAAGTAAATAATATGTTTTTACATAATTAAGAAGGTAAATTTAACATGGTAATGGTCACTGGCGAAGTTACATTGTTGAGAAGGGAGTAGTTGCTCCCTTCTCTTTTTAATATATATATATATAATATTTTTTAAAATTTTTAAAATTATTTATTAATTTTTTAAAAAAATTTAAATTGCCCCCCTCTTTTTTTTAATTTTATAAGAAGTGAAAAAAATTGTAATAAATTATTTATTCTATATATAATAGTTCTCTTTTAAAAAATTGACAAAATATTGATAATATATAAATGTAAAAAAAAATAAAAAAAAGAATAAAATTTTTAACTAAATTAATTTGAACTCATTTAATGAATTAAAATACTCATTTATTTTAATTATTTTTTAAAAAATTATATTCATTATTTAATTTTTTTTCTCTTTATTTTTTTTATATTGAACAATCTTATAAATTTAAATTTCTATATACATATATATTAATATTTTTTATTAATTAATTTTTTAATAATAAAAATATATTTTTAATAAATTAATAAATTTATAAAATACTATTAAAATAAAAAAAAGATAAATAATTACGAAAAATTTAAAATTTGTAAAAAAAATTTTATCACCCTTTATTTCAAAGCCTGGCTTCGCCCCTGGTAATGGTAGTATAACAATAATCCAAAAAGTTTTATGCATAACAAATATAATTTAAAGACTTTTAACTTAAGGGAAAAATACTTAATTAATTATGGCAATAAAAAGAGGGATTTGAATTTTTTTTTTTTAAGAAATTAGATAATATAATTAAAGATTAAACATCATTATGTGAACAGTACATAAACAATCCAACAAGAATGTCGAAAGCTACTTGTGAGGATTCACAGTATAAATAAGTTAAAGGAAGTGAGGAAGAGGAAGAGGGCATTTTCTAAAAGACACCCATTAGGTGACAAATTAAAATTATTATTTTTTTTATTAATTATTAAATTATATAAATAAAAAAAATTGATAATAATTATTACGAGGACGAAAGAGATTAATATGGAGATGTTTTTTTGTAACGTTTTGGCACTTTTTGAGGTGTAAGTTTTGTTTGTGGGCAATTTGGAGGTATGCAAGTAAGGATATTAATTTGGATTAAATGCTAACTTTAATTATTTCACATAAATAAATTGCTAATGTCAGCTCATTTTTTTTGGAATTTTATGCACTTACTTTACTTGAGCTAATGATCCACGTCAAATCATCGCCAATTATTTATAATTAAGCATGTTTCAAATGACTAATCTTCCCACTCTATTTATTACTATTTTTATTTATTTCTTTGGTATGTTTGGGAGGCTTTTTAGTTGTTACTTAATAGTGAATCTTTTTGTATGGATTTGCTTACATTAACAACTCGTAAATCTTATTTTATATCCTTTCCGAATTAATAGAATTTTTTTTAATTATAATTTATTTATTATTTTAAATAAAATAATTAATGTGTTAAAATTTTATTATACTCATATTTAAAATTCATTAAAATTTTTAATGAATAAAACTCATTTTAAAATAAGTGTATAATAAAAAAAATATATAAATTTATATTTCTAATAAAAATAACTAATTTTTTTAAAGTTTGTATGAAATCAAAAATATACTTATGAATTCAAAATAAAGAGAGTATCAAAATTTAAAAAGTTTAATTCTACCACGGAGTGTGTAAATCAGTTGTTAAAAAATTATTTTAGCTTAACTAAAAATTTTAAGTTCAATTTTTTTATATATAATTACGTCCGTGGAAAGAACTTTATTGTTCTTATGATACTATTCAGTAAATGTGATACTATTCAGTAAATTCTTAAAAGATAATTTAAAAAAAAGTTGAATTCTAATTATTTTAAAAATTCAAATAACATGAATATCATAAAAATAGCATTTATTTTTAATAGTATAACTTTAATTTTTTTTTACTGCATGTAGATCTCATTGTTCTGAAAATCAAAAGCTCAAATGCTAATAATGTTTTTTTAAAACATGTTATTAAATTTTAATTATCGGCTGGGGATTTTTCTCAGATTAAATTTGTTTCTTGTATAGTTCTGTTACTTTTGTATCATGTCTTAGATCAAACAAACTACAAAGGCTTATTTTATGGTCAAACAAACAAACGAGTAAATCCGATTAGTAGGCCATAAATATATATTTTTTAATTTTTACTCAAAAATGTGCTTCTACATTTCACTTTAAGCTATTTTTAGTTATTTTTCTCTTCTAAAATATGTTAATTTCATTTTGTATTACAGTATTAATTAATCCAAATCAGACAATTAAAGTACCATTCTCTCCTAGTCATCATTCTTGCAGTTATGCTACCTAATAATAAAAATATATTTATATAGACTGCAGGCAAAATCCAAACACTTATCAACTCGCTTTTGGGCTACCATGGACAAGAAAGAGAGCTCAAAAGTTCCATTTCCAGAAAACCCTTTAATTACTAATATTACTTCAAAAATCTCATCAACCCCTCTTCAAGAAAATATTTCAGAAGAAGATGAGTTAATCAAAGAAAGAAGAAAGTTAAGTAGAAAGTTTCTTGGAGTGAGGCAGAGACCTTCAGGGAGATGGGTTGCTGAAATCAAAGACTCTTCACAGAAGCTAAGGCTATGGTTAGGGACTTTCGATTCAGCAGAAGAAGCTGCCATGGCTTATGACAGTGCAGCTAGACTTCTAAGAGGAAGAAATGCAAAAACCAACTTTGCTTATGATCATGGAAATGGAATTCTTGGTACCCACCCAGAAAATTTCAGGTTTCTTGGGAAAAACCCAAGATTATATCAAAATCTTCAACTTGCAGTTATGAAGAATCAAGCAAGATCATCATCAGCTTTTAGTTATAATCATAATTATAAAATTACTCCATGGACGGATCAAAGTATAGTCTGTTCTTCAGATCAAGATTATTATGTGAGTCGTACTAACAGTAGCAGCAGCAGCAGCAAAATTTGTGGGTTATCATTTGGTAATGCTAAGGTATATTCTTCTGTTATTGTAGCTCCCTCTTTTAGTGCTTCTTCTTCTTCTTCTCTATGTCATCAAGGAGAACAAAACAAATCTAAAGAGGTTTAGTGTATGTACAAATTTAAATCATCACTTCTTCTGATTGTTTCCCCCTCTTGTCATATACTGTCTCATATATATGCTTTGGAAAACTGTGTTTAATTTAGATGAAATTATATTTTTGTCCTTCGTACTTTAATGGGTATAAACTATATATAATAGGTAGTAATTTTAATTTGTTGGTTGTTGGCAAATATTTTTTTTTGAGAAAGACTTACATAAATTAAGTATATATGTACCCGATCAATAAGATTATATAATTTTTCTATTACCACTTATATAGTGAATTTTTATTAAATTAGTATACATACACTCGATTTAGGTAAAAAAAATTTAATTTTTAAATAGATTGAGTCTAGAAAATATTCAGTTACTATTTGTACACCCAAATCAAACCAGTTATTCTTTTGAGGAAATTATTATTTGATATTTTATAATTTTTTAAAAAATATTTTATAATTTTTAAGAAATTTTAATATATATATATATTATTTTAATATATATATATAGCTTTGATATAGTACTAGATACATATTTTACATGTATATTTTTTTATGTATGAACTGTTGCAAATTAAATTGAAAATGAATATTTTTGAAATTAAAGGAAGAAAAATACACATTTAAAAGTATTTTTATATAAAGCTGTCCATATCTATATATATATATATATTCAATTAAAAGATATCATTTTTTTTCTACATTCAACTATTATTCTTTAATGGTCTATGTATACTCTTGGGTAATTAAGTTTGAGTTTAACACATAATCATTAAGTTATGGCTTGATAACTCAACACTACAAGATTTTGGCTAAATAGCGACGAAAAATTTCATCTCAATTCCGTTACTAATACTGTTTGTAATGATTTATGAAGCAAAATTTTCCGTCATTGAAAAGTTGGTCACAAATGTTAATGACGCAGAAAATATAATTGTTACTATATTAACGACGGCATTATAATGAAAAATTAGTTACAAACTGAGACAAAAAAAATGATTCCGTTACAAAGAGAATGAATCAAAACGAAGAGTAACCGTAGTTATTAAGGACGAATTTGTAATAACTTTGCGTCACAAATTGTAACGGATTTAGAGCAAGTTTTTTGTCTCTATCAACAACACTTCAATCACCATTATTTTATGTTGCAATTTGTGATACATTGGGAACAGAACTTTTTATTCCAAATTATAACAAAATAACGACAATTTTTTTACAGTTTGTTACGAATTTGTTTGTTACAAATTCAAAATAAGTTAAAATGATTTTATAACGAAAACCAAGTTATAAAGAATATCAAATTTGGAACTATTTGCTTTCCGTCATTATTGGCGACGAATTTGTAACAAATTTTCATAAAAAATTATAACAAATTCTGTAGAAGATTTGTTATAAATCCATAATAAAATGGTGACAATTTTAAATCTAATAATTATTTTTATTTCATATAATTATTATTTTATAGCTAAAAATACATTCATTTAAAACATTCACAAAATAGAAATTTCAACATTTAATAAAATATAATATAAAATTTTATAGAATTCAAAATATATCAATTCATACCATATATATATAATACGAAAATCAAGCTAAAAATATTGAGTTTTTAATAATTCATTAAAAGTCAATCCTTAGCATTTAGATTAGCTCAAAAATTCTTAATAGATAGAAGATTAAGATTTAACTAAAAATCCTATGAAAAAAAACTCTATAATACAGTAGAATCACTTGCTCTTGAAGATGAACTATCAAATTCTCTCACCATCTGTCTCTCTATCATCTGGCGCCGCTCATTTTGCATTTTACGAAACTCCTCACGCTCTTGTTCAAATAATCGGCAATCCTCCTTAATATGTTGAAGTACATTACCTACTTATGCTTGTTCTTAGGCTTCTACCATCTCAAGAATGTATGGCCTTTAAGAATGAACCTATTATAATTATCAATCAATTAAAACATATTTCAATCACATATTGCATACAATCATCAATCAATTAAAACATATTATAATTATGTATTACATGCATTTATATCCACAAAAGTTACCTTCCACTTACAACTCGGATTGCAGTCCTGTTTGTGGTATTCGAACCAGCTATAGAACCAATAGATGGCTCGACATGTGGAGCTCCGGTTGGTTCAGTATCGTTTGGTTGAGTCAATGATGGTGGAATATTGTTCTGCTCCATAGCTATACAAATTGAAAATACACAATTAAAAAGAAAATGCTGCTGCTACCCCCAACGCAGCCATGGTTTTTCAAGCTCATGGATCTTTAAATGAATAATATTAATATCACAAACTGATTCAATAATGATATATCAATGATCTACTCTTGTTTCCAGATTGAAGATTAATAAAATATTTTTAAGATAGTTTTTATTCCATATGGTTAAAACTTTCATTCATGCTCATGATGAACAAAGGAGGGGAAAACAAAACAGAGGCAACTTATTTTATTTCATTACTAGATTGTTTGAGATTATAGTGGTCAAATGCTAATATATTGATTTATTAAAATTTGGTTATACAAAGTAAGTCTTAACTACACTATATATATAATTCTCATAAATTATGGAGTTTCATAGATATATCAAAATATAATACAGGCTATACTCATA
This sequence comes from Garcia nutans, assembly GCA_947685225.1. Lineage (NCBI taxonomy): Eukaryota > Viridiplantae > Streptophyta > Magnoliopsida > Malpighiales > Euphorbiaceae > Garcia > Garcia nutans. The sequence goes on from CANTUV010000011.1 coordinate 53,119,892, forward strand.
GACTATAAAGATATTTAAAAAGTATAATCAAATTAAATTAAACCAATAAATCCCAAGCCAAAGTGCCAAAGTGCTTTAGTTATTTCATGCCAATTCTAATGAAATGAACATTACAGCTTGCTCTTGTTTAATTTTTTACTTCTTGTGTTCATTCTTAAAAGCATAAAGATCATATTTAGATCTCCTCTTGCCTTTATTTAATCAGTATATATCAGATTGTTGAAGAATTTGAAAAGAAAAAACTAATCCAACTGAGATGTAGATTTATTCTTACCTTTTAGTTTCTTTTTCCTAAGTTCATTTAAACACATTGACTCAGATTTCTTTTTTGCTCCATTTTCGAACCAACTCCTGCATTTTCCTACCTTTGTCCACTTAGGTTAATGGTAAAGAATAGGTTTACTTTTTGTTTTGTTTTGCTGGTTAACAAGGAAAAAGAGAATATGTTTAAGTTGAGGTAGTGATTCCTTGGTTAGATTCCGACATTTAGTTGCTTGCTTTAAATTCTCTAGTCTATCCTACGCAGTTGGGTGCTACAATGCTAATATTACCTTGTAGTTCTAATATCCATATTTGTTTTTTTCTACACATGTATCTATTATGCTTACTGCACTTAAGTGCCTAATTCTATAATCTATTCTATAATGAAATTGTACTTAAATTTTTTGTTAACCACACTTTTGGGAAAATTATTTAAAATTTACAAGTCAACCAAAGATTTTATATAATTGTTTTAAACGATTAAAAATATTTCTCATTTGGTTCAATGAACAAATTCAGCTAAGACTTTTGGGCAAAAGAAATAGGAAACCATTTTCAATCCCTTCATTAAAACATATCCAACCATTTTCAATATTGGAATAACATTGGAACTGAGCAAGCAACTGCAGCAGACACAATCTTTCTTGATCAATTCTTTTCATGTCTTTTATTCTTATTATTTATTTATTTATTTTAATTTTCCTCTCAGTTTTTGCAAGAAAAGCCAATTAATTAGTCGTTTCCTAACCTTAACTTTCTTTTACTCGACTATGATACTTGTTCATTTCTAGTTAAAATGTGTTGTATTGGTCTTTCTTTTTGTTATCACTTATACTAAATTAATTAACTTATCCCTCTACTGCACAAAATCTCAATCCAATCCAAAAATTCATTTAAATGTATAGCTAGAGTTTTTCATGTAAAGAAATAAATTTTACAATCCACAAGTCACAAATTCATCAAGTCATATTTAATCACAAACACTTTAATCAACAATTAATGAACAAGTCACAACATCAAGTCACATTCATCAAATAAAACACTCCCAATATTTCCACCTTATACCCTTAACTTCATCAATCAACAATTAATCCCAAGCACTTCCAATATATATAATAATAACTTATTTTAAAATAAAATGAAATTTAAAAGATACAAATTAGTTAATAAAACTTACAAATGGATATGCCCTACTCATGAAGTTATATAAAATTGCCAAAGCAAAACAGATCCTGTAAAAACAATGAAAAAAATAAACAAATTATTTATTAAAACAAATCATTGATTATACAGTGAGTTGGTTCCACTAATAGCATTATTTAAAAGGGATGTTGTTTCCACTTTCTAGACTTCTCTTTCCTTCTAAAGAAAAAAAATAACCTTCTTTAATTTGTTTCAATGGACATAGATAGAAAAAACTCGAGATTCTAATTTTGAGATGCTAAACCAAAGGCAGAAGCTATATACACAGCAAAGTGTTTCTTTTTTTTAAAAATAATTAAGGTTCCTAAACCATATATGCTTATCAAGATATCATAAAAATTGTTTGAAATACCATAATTAACTATAAAAGATTATTTAAATAAAGATTATAATGACATATAACTTAAGATTTTATACATATTTTTAATTATAAATAAGAAGCCAAATAAGCAGACATTACATCACAAAGAAAAATATCTTGATTAAGTGGATCAGTGTGCATAAATCTGTGGACTATAAAACCAAAGATAGTGGAAATGGAGCCAGCTTTAGCTTAAAAAAATATATAAAACAAGTCAGATTATAAAATCAGTCCCTTTGTCTATACTTTAATAAATAAAAATTGCAGTAATAAAGGATAAGACCAAAGAAAAGAAAATAAAGATATAAGACCCTCCACCGTTATCGTTGCCATAAAAAAGATCATTTCATCACTCTCATATGATCAACAACGACTCATACTTCTTCTGGTAGTATTTGAGAGGTTTTAAAGAAAGGGAAAATGGGGTCTTTAATGGCAGGTTGGGACTCACCTCTGCCTGATCCTAAATCAGCTAACTAATTAATTAATCACTATGCTGTATCTATTTTAATTTACCGGAGAATTTATGCATAAATAAAGAAGTATATTCAATGCAAATTTTGAAATTTAAAGCTACTGTCATGGAGTCACATGAAAATTTTAAAAATTTGCAATTACTTATTTCTATATTAGATATCAAAAAGGAAAAACGAAAGACATTAAGTGTATAACATTAAACATTTATCTAAAATCATTAAAGTCCTTGATGAATAAATAAGAAATAAAAAGAGTGAAAAAGATATTGTCACATGTTTCTTAAAAGTTGCAAGCTTATCTATTAAATGACCCGCTGATTTACAAGATCTCAAACTCAGTAACTTTAGCCCATTTGGGCACATGATAACAAAAAATTATATGAAAGATCGAGTGAAAACAAATTTTTAAGATAAGAGATCCAGCTTGGAACAAATAAACAACCTATAAATTGTTAATTGACAAATCAAGAATGGCAAGAGAAGAGAGGTTAATTGGAGGAGGATAACTTTTTTTTTATAAAGAGATTATATTTTATTAATTATAATTTTTTAATTTTTTAATTATGGGGAAAAACATATTTGTAAGACCATAATCTACCCAACCAAGAATATAACCCCAATACATCCAAACCTAACTAAGCCCCACAAATATGTGAAAAAAACCCAAATCCTCATATACAAACTATAAGGACAGACAAAAGAAAAGTAAAGAAAGTACCAAACACCATAACCATATTGAAAAACTGAAAGATAAATCTACTCTAACCTACTGAGTTATACTTCCCAAACTCTAGCTGGTTGGTCATTAGATAAAAGCAAAAACCCACAAATCTAATAGCAGAATTTAACTCAATAAGAGTTAGGTAGCCTTTACATTTTTTTCCAGCATCACAACACATTTGTATCACCAACACAGCACCATCTTTTCAAAATCCAAAGTGTTCAGCCAAGACGCTAAATTAAAATTGCAAAGATTGATTCTTCATCAGAGCTACTAACCAAACTAATAGGACAATCATGAGAGAGATCTCCACCAGTCAAGATATCTGACAGTCCACAAGGATTAAACTAATTTCATTAGGTCTTAATTAAGCATTTAACACATCAACGCCTGCTGTCCACCAAGACAGAACAACTCATACGATAACCTCTTCCCATCCTTTTTTCAGGACATCAAACCAACAAAGTATAATAGTCAAGCATCTCTTTTCACCACAGAGCAAATAAATTAACTTTTGACAAACCCCAATAACAAAAAGCAGTCAATCTTAAGTCGTGACATACCCTAAAACCAACAATCTTAAGAAAGCCAAAAACCTAATAAAAAAAGCAATTAATGCTGAATCCTTAGAACAAAAACAAATAAATTAAAGAGAAACATTAAACAAAAGAAATAATACTTACCAAAACTGACGATTGAAAACCAACAGTGCTCTTCACTACCCAAAGAATGAACTGAGAAAATGAAGAGAATCAAAGAAGGAGAAGGAGAAGAAGGAGAATAATCAGAGGAAGAGCAAGATAGAGATGGAGAATAGCAGCAAAAAAGGATGCAAAAGCCAGAGAAGTGTGGGGAAAACTCAGGCGGCGGGAAAGATAAAAAGATGGAGAGGGAAAAGATTGTAGTGTGGTATATATATATATGAGAATAACGATGACAAAAGATGTTACAATTGATTCATTAATTGTAACGCCAAAATTCATTACAAACTTAATAGTTAGATGTTTAACGGCGTAAAATATCCCTTCGTTAGTAGTAACAAAATTAAAAAAATGGTTGTTATCTGTAACGGAAGTTAATCCGTCACAAGCTTTTCTACATAGTTAAATTTTTACCATCCAAACATAGCGACGGAAAAGTTAAATCTGTCTCTATTAGTAACGCATCTCAAACTCTGTCTCTATTTATAACGCCAATATTTGGTCGCTATTTGGGTTTAATATAAAAAAATATTTATTTAGCAATGTTTGAAACAGTTTTATGTTTGTCTTTAATCGCGACAAAAATTTCTGTCTTAAATTAGTCGCTATATGTTCGTGCCAACTTCATGCCATAATTTTATCATAAGAGCGTGATTGTCATAAATTTTCGTTGCAAAGGCATCACTAATATATTATAAATTTGTTACAAAATTTTTGCCGCCTGTTATTTTTGATAATATTTTTCATAGTTGTAAATATCTGTAACTAATTAGTATATCCGATGCTAATATATTACAAAGTCGTTACAAATTTATAATAAAAATTTTCGTTATAAATTTTTGTTGCTAAAATATAAAATTCTTGTAGTGTAAAATTTGAAATCTATATTTTCAAATCAAGTGGAATTAATAGTTATTACAAATTCACTATCATTAAAAACTAAATAATTAGTGGCTAACATTTTCTCTATCTTTAGGTATTGGAATATGAATGAGGAAAAATTATTAGGTATACTGGATATTTACAAGGTTATGAAGGGGCTGCAATTGTAAAAGTTTGAAAATTTTAATAAATATTACATATATTTAATTTTTTTTTAAAATTAGTTATATTTTTAATATTTGAATCCTAAAATTAAAATTTTGTATAATATAATGAGATTTTTTTTAAATTCGCCCTTGCTAAAATAAAGTTCAAACTTTTACCACTTTATAAACACATGGAATGCACTTGAACTTATGGGAAATGAATCCCATTTCATCATAGTGAAGATATACCTCGATAATTTTCCATGTACGAGATAGTAACCCATACATATTCATGACTTGAATATTAATTTCTGATGCATGGTAACAATTATTTCTTTTATGATTCCTGAATGCAATGCGCTATATCAATGTCTATTTGTGATGCTAAATAAGTAATAATTCTTACATTCACTACAAGAATGCAGCGGATTACTAATACAATTTTATCAAAAGAATATTATTTGTTGGTAATACCGAGAAAATATCGAGAAAAAATATTTAAAAAATAACATTAAAAGATTACCGACAGAATAACGACAACTCATTCGCCGATAGAAATTTTGTCAATAAATATAGTGGAAGATGATGGCGAAAATATTTTTTGATAAAAATTATTGACCGAAATTTATTTTTTTCTGTAATACCGACAAAAAAAACTTATGTCGGAAAATGAATTCAATAAATTTCATATATTTAAAATTTTACCGAGAGAAATTTATTTCTCTCAGTAAATAATATGCATTTACAGACATAATAATTTTTTGATCGGTAAATAAAAAATTCAATATAATAATTATAAACTATATCTATTGCTAATTTTACCGAGAGAATTAGTTTCTGTCAGTTGTACCGACGGATATATTTTATGTCGATAAATGAAAAGCAAAATAAATGATATTTATATATTTAAATTACCGAGAGAAATTTTATCTCTTGGTATTTTAATAGATTTACCGAGAGAATGTCATTTTTCTTAGTAATTTATCGATGAAAATTAATTTCTATTGGTATTACCGAAAGAAATTTTTTTGCTCGATAATATATAATGCAAGAAGCGATAAATTTTTTCTTCATTTACCGAGAAAATTTTTCTCTCGGTAAATAATATTGGTAATTTTTTTAAATATACCGAGAGAAATACTCTTCTTTCGGTAAGTGTATTTTATTTCATTTACCGAAAGAAATATATTTCTCTTGGTAAGTATACTTTATTTACCGAGAGAATTTATTTTTGTCGGTAATACCAACAGAAATATTTTTCTGTTGATAAACGTATAGCAGTGGAGGTAATTATTTCTCCCATTTATTTCATTTATTGAGAGACATATTCTTTCTCTTAGTAATACCGAGAGAAAAATAATTCTCTCGGTAAATGTATAATACTGGAGGAAACTTTTTTGCCCTTTTTATTTTATTTACTGAGAGAAGAAAAATGTCTCTCGGTATTAATGAGAGAAACTTTTCGGTTAGTAAATTTACTGAGAGACACTTTTGTCTCTCAGTAAATTTACTCTAGATATAAAAAACTTATCTTCTTCCTTTTCTTCCTTCTTCGCATCGCTGCCTCTCATCTGCTTCTCTTCTCTCTCCGTGTCTCTCTATTTTTGTCGTCCGTCATCGTCACATCTTGTTCTCAGTCACTGTCTCCTTCTCTGGTCCGGCAACGGCGTTTTAAGGTATTTAATTATATATATATATATATAATTTTTTGAAATTGTATTTTGAAATAACAAAGATTTCAGTTCGTTTGGTTCTCATCTCTGTCCCTATCTTTGATTTTCTGCGTCCATTATCGCCATCACACATTCTCTGTCGCAGTTTCCTTTTTTGATCCGGCAACGACGTTTTAAGATATTTATTTATTATATATATATGTATTTAAATTTTCAAAATTGTATTTTGAAATTTCATATTTTAATTCATTTTTTGGGGCATTTTTGGACTATTGCCAAAATTTTCTTCTTTAAATAAGATATTTGTGAATTTTTGATATATTTTTGATATTAATTTGTTCATAATCTGTGTATAATTATAAATAATTTGGATTTTTATATTTTTTAGTGTAATTATTTTAATTTTCTATTTTTATTATTTATATCTTAATGTGTTGGCGTGTATGAATTTGAATATATATATATATATATATTGTTAATTTGTTATTTGAAAATAATTTATAACATTAATAAATTTTTTCAATAAAACAAAAATTATTTTTTGTTTATAAAATTTGAAAAAATTTTGTAAAAATGTTTAATAATTTTTGTTATTTTAGAGATTTAGGGGAAATTAAAAATATGTGAATTTAGGGTTTTTAGGTTATTTTATAAAATTATGAATTTTATTATATATTATTAGTATAAACTATTAGTATAATTTATTAATTATAAAATATTAAAAAAATAGTGTAAAATTATTCATTTTTGTTATTTTAGAAGTTTAGGTAAAATTATAAATTTGTGATTTTAGGGTATTTAGGTTATTTTATAAATTTATAAATTGTATTATATATTATTAGTATAAAAAATTAAAATAATTTACTGATTATAAAATATAAAAAAATTGTGAAAAATTATTAATTTTTGTATTTTAGGGGATGTGTGAAAATTAAAATAATAATTTTTAGTATTTAATGATAATTTATATAAGTTTTTTTTGGTAATTTAATAATTTATAGTAATTTAGTTTTTAAGTTTATTTATTTTAATAATTTTTAGATATTAGTTAAATGAAATAACATATTTGTTATTTTATTTATTGTTAGGGATTTAGTTAAATTTTATAATATTATGAGAACTCTTATTTTATTTTTATTTTATGAAAATTTTTGTTAATATATATAAATGAAAATTTTTATTTGTTAAATTTATTTTTTGGTGAATAATTGACATTATAGTTTATTGAAATTTTTATTTTATGATTTGTCTTTCTTTATTGATGCATTACAATAAATAATATTCAAAAAATAATACGGCAAACATACTCAAAGTGTATATATTTAGAAATATAAAATGTAATTAGATAGCAGAATAATAATTACAAATAAAAGTAAAAAATAAATAAATAAATAAAACTCACATAGCAAAAAAAAATCGAAAAACAAAATTTATACATATTTGATTATAACATTACAGAAACACCAAAAAAATAGTTTTAAAAATTTTTAAAAATTGCAGTTGAAAAAAAAGAACGGTATATAATTGACAAAAAATAAGAAAGTATATTTGAAAATAAATTTTTAAAAAATAATTTTTCATTTAATTTTTTAAAAAATAGTAGAGAATAGATAAAGGTTCAAATAAATGTAATAGATAATTAATATAAAGTTTTTTATATTTAATATCTTAAAATTTTAATATTCAAACGAATTAATTTTATTTAATATTTAAAGAAATGTGACACATGATAAGTAATAGAAAGATAATTACAACAGAATTAGTATTAAATACACATATTAATTTGCAAAGTAATAATATAAGTAGAATAAATTTTTTTTTATAAAAGTGACAATTTAAACTGGACGGACGTATTACTAATTAGAAATAGATATATATTTTTAAATTGTAAAATTTTAAATTTAACTTTAATTAGAATTAAACCTATTAAGAAATAATTTAAAAACAATTAAATTAGATCCGCATATATATATATATTTTAATTATTATTATTATATATAATAAAAATATCAATTACAAATGTTGAATATCAAATTAATAAATGCTATAATATAATATAGATAAAAAAATAATTTCAAACAAACTAATTAAATACTTATTCAAAATATTTTACGCACAAATACAAAACTTAAATTTGGACTTTATTAATTATATATTTCAATTTAATAACACAATATATGATAAATTCAGACAAATATATATATATATATATATTTATATTTATATTTAACAACAATTCAGGCAAATAAATGAATATCATATGATAAGTAATAGAAAGATAATTACAACAGAATTAGTATTAAACACATATTATATGAAAATAATTTAATAAATATCACAAGCACAACACTTAATCCAATAAAAGAATTCATTTGATATATAACATGCCTCAACACTTTATAACCCTTATTTATGATTAGTCAAAGTGAATAAAGTGACATGAATAAATGTAAGGTTAGAATATAAAAAGGACACACTATATAAATATTGATTGTTAATATCTTTTTTTTTAATGAATCTAATTTTATAATAAACTTTAGTACTCGTTTAGTGCGTTATTCATTTAAAAATAAAAATAAAAACTCACTGAATTATCCCATTTGGACAGTTTAAAAATAACAATATATATCTTTTGAGTCATTAACATTAATGTGAGACATAGTAGTATACAAGTTATGTAGAAAACTCATAGTATTTCTCTTATTTTATTTTTTGGGTGCATATCAAATAATATATATATTTATAAATTAAAAATTATGAATATTTATTATATTTGACATAGTGTACCTAGAGAACTTGAAAAAAATATTGTCGAATTTTTTTCATAATTTGTATAAAGTATTGCATTATGTTAAATAAGATATATATTGTGTTTATGAATGGGTTAGGGCCTTACCCTTTTATGAAGGAGAAATAAGGAGATTTAATCCATATGATATAATTTCATTGTCTTATTTGTATACATAGGCAAAATAAACACAATACGTGCTTGGATGTATGAACGACTTAATCCGGATCGCACTCTTTATATGGCATTTGTTAATGGGTTAGAAGAATTTGTTGGTTTTGTATCCAGTCAAAGGGATTATATGAAAGGCAATAAGATTCATTGTCATTGCATAAAATGTCAACACCGTAGATTTTGAAAAGTAGATGAAGTGAAATATCACTTAGTGAAATGGGATTTTGTTTCAAATTATTTCATTTGGAATATGTGTGGTGAAGAGAATATAGTCGACCAATCTATTCCACAACAATATAGTACATTGGAATTGCGTCTTTAAAAATCCATACCCACAACTGGTATATGATGCAGTTGGTGCTTATATATTTGATTGGGGCATGCCAAATATTGATGTACCTAAAACTAGTGAGGTTCATCAAGAACAACATGATAAAGCTCCTAACATTGAGGCTCAACGGTTCTACAATTTGTTGAATTTACTGGATACAGAGGTGTGGCCTAGGTGTAGAAAACATATTAAGCTATCCGCCATGACTCGTTATTTGAATATAAAGTTTGAGCAGCATATGTCCGAAAAGTCTTTCTATCAATGGATCTAATTTATTAAAGAGATAATACTAGAGGATAATGAAATGTTCATTCTCGGATTCAGGCACATATGCAAACCGAGGTGCAGAGGTTAATCTAGCAGTAACTTAATGAGTTTATGTTCAACTTCATGCAAGGAACCTTTGATCCATCACGACAGTTTTCGCCTGATAGTGCTCCTCCACCTCCACCTTCACCACCTCCTGCTGCCTGATTTTAGATTTTTTATATATGTACAACGATATTTTAATTTCATATGGTTATATACAATTTATTATTTTTATGTTCATTTTTTTATATTTAAATTTTTATTACGTCTAATATTTATTTAAATATAAATTTATTTTTATATTTTTATTCTTATTAATATAAATTTATACACACATTTATACATTATAAAATTGAAAAATATTTTTAAAATTTAAAAAATAAATTTATTTTTACTGATAGATTTATTTTTTGTCGGTAATTTTCGTTGATAATAACGATAAATTTTCAATTTATCGATAGAATAATTTATTGATAAATTCGCATTTGTCGACATAAAATTATGTCGGCATTACCCAGAGAAAAAATTTTATCGGTAATACCGACGAAACTATTTCTGTCGGTATTATCGATAGAAACTACTTCTGTCGATAATACCGACAGAAATAGTTTCTATCGGTATTACCGACAAAAATAACTTATATCTATAATACTAATAAAATTTTATGTCGGCAATTTTTCGTCAGTACTGACGAAAAAAATTTCTACGCGGTAAATATTACCGGCAATATTTTTGTCAAAAAATTATTGATATATTTTTTTTGTCTGTAATTTACCAATAAATTTCTATTTTTCTCGGCTTTTCGATTACCTGCGAAAGATATGGTGATAGATTTTTTTGTTGGTAATTACGATTACAGACGAAAAAATCTATCGGTAATTCGCTACATTCTTGTAGCGATTAATAATGGGTGTGGATAAAAAAAGTTAGTCTAAAATATGAGTGGTACGGGTTCATATGATGGTAAAGACTTTTATAAGAAGAGATATAAGAAATCACAAATGAAAAGTAAAATCATAATAGGTGCTTGGAATATTATATATCTTATAAGTAAATTGAGAGAATTTTTCGATACTATAGAGATAAAGAAGATTAATGTCGTTTGCATTCAACAGACTAAATGAGAAGGAGTGAAGAGGAAAAAAATATTAATAATACAAGATATAAATTGTGGTATATAGGAACAGGTAAATAAAAACATAGTATGTAAAATTTTATATCAGTATCTGAAGGAAATTGTTGTAGCCATGAAAAGAGTAAAAGATATGATCATTTCAGTAAGACTTATTTTATAAAAGAATATCATCAATATAGTCAGTGCATAAAGCAAGCAAAAATTTTAGAAAGATATGGATAAACTTATGCAAGATATACAAAATGATGAGAATATTTTTATAGGGAAGCCTTAAATTGACATGTAGGAGTATAAGAAATATGTTTGAGGATATACATGGAGGATATGGTTTCGAAATTAGAAACAAAGAAGAAATTACTGTCTTTGAGTTTGCCATGACCTAATGTTAGGAATATACAAAATACGTTTGAGAATATATATGGAGGATATGGTTTCGAAATTAAAAACAAAGAAGAAATTACTGTCTTTGAGTTTGCCATGACCTAAGGTTTGATATTAACAAATACATATTTTATAAAAAGAAAATCTCATCTAGTAGCAAAAATTAATAGTCGGCAGAATAAAAACTAGATTGATTCCACCCTCATAATAAAAACTAATCGAGCTTTATGCAAAGATTGTAAAGTTATTTAGATAAGACTTTGATTACTCAACATAGGCTAGTGGTATTGGATGTCAAAATTAAGAGGTTGGCAAGTAGACTTAAGAGGAATCGAATTCCAAAGACTATGTGATGGGCTTTAAAAGAAGTAAAATAAGTGATGTTTAAATATGAGTTGGTCAAAACTGAATGTTAAAATATAGATATAAATATATTAGCATATGATATGGGTGGGCATGTCTTCAACAATTAAGAAAGTATCAAGAAAGATACTTGGTGCATTTAAAGGATATAGTCATCTTGCAAAAAAAATCTTAGCAGTGGAATGAAAAAGTACAAAAATCATAAAAAGTAAAAGGGGATGGGATAAAGATTGCCCAAGTGTGATGACAAACAGTATAAGTAAGCAAAAAAAAAAGATATTAAAAAGGAGGTTAGCTAAGTAAGAACTCAATTTTTTAAGAAGATTTATGAGAAATTTAGCACAAATAAAGAAAAAAAAAGATATTTATAAATTGGCTAAAATAAGAAAAAGAAAATATCTAGATTTAAATCAAGTTAAGTGTATCAAAGATGAGGAAAATAAAGCTTTGATTCAAGAGGTAGATATTGATTTAGGAAAGATGATGAAATTATTTTGAGGACTTTTTTAATGGTAATCATAGTGAATACATTGAGAGTTTGGATGTCATAACCGAGAAAAATATAAAATACACTAGAAGGATTAGGTTTTCAGAAATTAATAAAGTATTGAAAAGAATAAAAATCAACAAAGCTTGTGGTCCGGATGGAACCCCCATTTAGGTGTAGAAATGTCTTGAAGATGTAAGAGTTGCATGGTTAACTGCTTTATTTAATAAGATTCTAAGCACAAAAAAAATTTATCAAATAAATGAAAATAGAGCAACTTAGTACCTATTCTTAAGAGTAAAGGAGACATCAAAGTTGTTCAAACTATAGATATATAAAGCTTGTGAACCACATAATGAAATTGTTGAGGGAGAGTTGTGGAACACTAGTTATATTTGGACACTTATATTGTAACACCTCTATACCCTGTATACGTACCAAGCATGCTTAAACGATCGTAATATACGTATACTGAATATAGAAAATGCCACGGTTGAAAAAGACACAACAAATATCTTTGTAAATAAATGAAACCAATCTCAAACAAATAAAAGAAATCCAAAAGACACTGTATATAAAATGTTTAATAATTCACAGCGGAAGTTATTACAAATATGTTATAAATCAAAGTTTACAAAACATAGAATATATACATGATTGGCAGCTCTTCTCTGATCTTTAAGTCCCAAAATGAACTCTTCAATGTCTACTATCACCCGGTCTCGAAGAACTCTCAGGTTCAACTCTGTCACCTGCGCGATCAAACACTATCGCGCTAAGCCATCGGCTTAGTAGTACAAAATATACCAACACTATACTTTAAGGCAATGCAATGTTACACATCTAAATTATAAAGTTAACATCACACCTTTATATTTCATAAACCATACACATAAAAGCACATCACATTACCAAATCACACTACATTCAATGTCATAACAATATTCATATTACATCTTCATAGTTCCATTGATTTTACCATTCAAGAATCACATTATATACAAAGACAAACATGGGCCCAAAACACTCTAATATGCCAATCAATTTTCAGAGTTAATGCTTTGGTTTTGTTATCACATTTATCATTATCATAAACCCAACTAGGCTTCAAGGATTTAGGTTCAACCAAGCTTCAAGGGGAACAAAGCATGCTAAGTATCAACCCAACTTGGCTTCAAGGACCAACCCAACCTAGCTTCAAGGGTTGTAACATCTCAATTAGGTTTCAAGGATCAAATCCAACCTAACTTCAAGAGAATGTTACCAATAGGCATGCCACCAATAACAAAACTCTGAAAATGAATAACACATTAGACACACAATTCATTTATTATTTCATTCTCAAATCTCATCATCAATTAGGCAAACATGCCTTATGTTCTTTCAATGGAATCATCATAGCCAATTACAATGTCTTCACATCACATTTGAGTTATCATAACCAATCACAATGGCCTCATATCATTTCATATAGCATCTTATCATTCACAAGATTCACAATGCATATAACATAACATTGTTCATATAGTATCATATGCATAATCAAATGTATGTTCAATCTCATCAATGCAAGAAGAACAAAAACCAAACACAGTAGCCAACACACTCAAGGGACAAGGCCAAGCTTGTGGCCGTGTCTCTCAACACCAAATCAAATCGAGGTAAACACGGGCAAAGGACATGGCCGTGTCTCTCAACAAAAATCAGGCAGTGGTGAACATGGGCAAGGGACACGGCCGTGTCCTCTCCAAAAATCATCCAACACGGCCAAATTTCCATAGACTTGGCCGTGTCTCTCAAAAATCCTTTAGTTTTGGCCGTGTCTCTTCTTAGGTTTGGCCGTGTCTCCTATGAACAAAAACCCTAACCATAACCAACACTCTTTTGATTGAAATTAAACACATTATGCACAACATAAACTCATTCAAATGAATGTAATCAAAGTCATTAACACTTATTTTGCATGTTTAACACAATATCCACATTAACCATACATATAATCATTTACCACTTCAAAACCCTAAAACCAACTTCACTCTTGATATTTCACCATCAACATCCACTTAACTCACCATCTTCAAAACAAAACCAACACCAATTCAATTTCTTTTAACTTACAATCAATTTCAACACTTGTAAACACATCTCAAACACACCAAATCATAATATCAACAAACTATAACTCATCTTATACACAACTTCAAAATAACAAAAAGAAACAAGAGAGTACTTACCTTAAATGAAGAAATTTCACAAATCTCCAACCAAAACCTTTGATTCCTCCTTCAACTTGATTCTAGCATTAAGAACACCTCTCTTGCTCTCTCTTTCCTTGGATGGCCGGCACACAAATGAGAAGAAAAGAAAAATACACACAAGTCAACTTCTTTTATTCTTTAAATCTCCACCAAGCAATTCTAGCCAAGCAATTACCTAAATGCCCTCATCCATTTAACTTAACATTTGTCACTTATATGCCCATTGAAGTAATTTCACATCATCCCAAATAAAATATCTTCTTCCCTTGACTCTCCATTTGACCAACATATATGTTATATATATTAACATATATACAACATATACATTCCATTAACACAATCATTTCCTTTGCAAAAACATATGTACATTAAATTCAAATCAAACAACAATTGTATTAAAACTTCTAGGGCATACATTGGGATATTACATATATCTTTCCAAACCAATTTAAATTTTATGTCAAGTTGATTGATTACAGAAACAATCTTTCTTATTAGAGATTTGACAAAAAAGTACAAGGAGATGAAGAAGAATTTACATATAGTTTTCATTAACTTGGAGAAGACTTATGATATAGTCACTAGAGAAAGATTATGATGGATCCTAAAGCACATGAGGTATCCATTAGATGTATCCAAATGTTGAAGAATATATATAATGTAGTTATCACTAGTGTCCATACAGTTAGAAGGAATACTAAGGATTTTTTGGTTTCTATTGGGTTAGACTACAGTTCAACATTAAATTTCTATCTTTTACCTTGGTCATGGATGATAAGCTAACAAGATATATACAGGGCGACATCCCATGGTACATAATATTTGCAGATGACAATATGTTAATAAATAAGACCCAAGTAATAGTAAATAAGAAGTTGGAGTTGTGGAGAAATAATTTGGAATGCAGGGATTTTAAGTTAAGTAGAGCTAAGATTGAGTATGTATATACATTGTAGGTTTAGTAATACGAATAAAGAAAAGAGAAAAATGTTTTGGATAAAATGATAGTATATCATAGCACTTATTTCAAATGCCTTAGCTAAGCTCTTTAAGTAGATAGAGGTTACGAAGAGATGTTAGGATTAAAGTATATTAGATGAAGTGGATGAGTACCATATAAGTTTTATATGACCAACAAATGTTAGTCAAATTCAAAGTAAGTTTTATCATTTTGCAGTATGGCATACAATGACGTATGGTAGCACGTTTTGGGCGTTGAAAGAATAACAATGGGTAAGATGTGTGTTGCTAAAATCAAAACACCAAAATAGATGTATGAACATACTATGATAGATAGAATATGCAATTAGTACTTTAGAAAAAGAGTTAGAGTAACTTCTATTGAGAATAAAATAAAAGAATACAAATTGAGGTGATTTGATAATATGAAACGAGACCTAGTGATGTGTCTGTCAAAAAGACTGAATAAGTTAAGATAGATATAGTTAAGAAATACAGAGATAGATTTAAGCTAATTTAAACAAAAAATAATACGGAATAATTTTACGACTTTATATCTTTCTGAAAATATAGCTTATAATTATTCTAAGTGAAATAAATAAATTCACGTAATTTACCATGATTAATTGAGGATTAAGGTTTAGTTTAATTGAGTTGAGTTAGATTTGAAAAGATGCGGCAGACAAGTCCTTGAGTACTTCATACGTGAATTGCAATCTTTTACATTTCTGTTCTAATAACCATATGACCACTATAAGTTAATATTAACTGCCGTGGTGATCTGATTACATGACTAGTTTTGACCATAGCTTCAAAATGCCATGTTGGTCCGGTGCTACGCTATCATATATAATACAGAGTTTAAACTGCTTCAGACATTACAATAACTGAATTATAAATACAAATTTCATTTATAAACATTCTCAATAAAATAAATATAATTAAAAATTATTCTTTATATTTATGATTTATAAATATAATAAATACTATCTCCGTTTCACTTTAAGTTTTATTTTAAAAATAATTACACGTACCAGGATAATCATCCGTAATTGTAAATTTTATAAAAAATTTATGATATTTTACTTCTAACTTTAATTTATAAAAAAGACAATTGAAGCTGAACAAAAAAATTTTTTTACCCTACACTTAAAAAGTAGAATGGAGAAAATACTTAGTTGGAAGAAAACAAGTAAAATGAAAAATAATTTCTTTATTGTTCATTTATTTTTCATTTGTGCGTGTTAACTAGCATTATATTTGTCACCTGCAATATCGTTTTCTCGCATCAGTTGTACTATTACTCCAATCAATTTATCAACGTGATCAACACAAGTTGGTAATTGATGAATCAATTTAAATAGAAGTTTCGTATTTTGAGAATTGCCACTTCAATCAAGGAATACAAAATTACTTCTCGATTAATATTTGCTGTAGAACATCCTAATCTTTCCAACAAGACAACCGAGCAACAAATACAAAGATTATAGCCTAAATTCTTTGCTTTCGAGTGTCAACCACTTCTTATAGGAAGATGATCATATAAGCAATAACTTCAATTTGGAACATATACTCAAAAGGACCTTATACCGATTTTTTAAAAAAAAAACAAAGAAAAACCATAGCTCGAAATAAGATAGATCATGACAAATACAAAGATAAAACCGAATGTTAGTGAACAGTTAAAAAAGGAATCAGAATATCAAAACGAGTACCTGAACCAGCCTTTCAATTGATTCGCTTATCCAAGTCGAATCACAGGTACAGAAGAATGGTACTAAAACCCAAATAATGGGAAGGGCAATCCTTGATTAGTCAAATTTTAATAAACTAAAATGGAATTAAGAATAGCTGAAGGAATCGAAAAACCCTGAAATTTAAGAATGCCACTTCAATCTTTTCACATGAAAGAGAATATAGAATAATAAATGCAGAATAGTAAATAGAGAATCACAAGTCAGTAGAAATATGTGGACCAATAATTCAGATAAAAAAAAGAGCAACAAAATTGCAGAATATCCCCAACTTGGTTACGTTTCCCAGGAATCTCTCTTTTCTATTTAGTGTTGAAAGTCAAGTCCCCAAACAACATTATTTAAATTTGATTGGTCCACAAGATAGACTACAGATTATAATTAATTTTCATGTACATTATAGCCTGGCTGGCACAAGGAACATGATACCACCAGAGTCAGATTCCATGAGTACACATCAATATAGCAGATTCTCTAACAAGTTGGTACTCGATAACTGTATTGTTTTTCCTTCACTTTCAAGCAGCAATGCCGATAGTTTGTCTCCCACTTGGAAACTTCTTCCAAGGATGGTGCCTTTATTTTTTTCCTTTAACTAGGAAAGAAATAAGCAAACTACCTTTTGACCACCTGCTTAAGAAAATGACAAATAATTGGCACCGGCAGCTAATTAACTCTTCCACTACTTCCATGTCTACAAAAACACGATGACACCCATTTCTTTCTATTTCCGGCAGAACAATGCGTTCAGGCAGTCATCAACTCTCAAGAAATAAGTGAATGGCGAACGATGGGGCCATGATACTTTCACATTTATACAATCTCACGAAGAAAAAAAGATCATGTTTATAATGAGAGTTGGTTCCTGTCGAACATGTTAAAAGCTCAAGGCTTGAACTGCTGATCATTCATCAGAAACGAGTATGTCAAGCACAGAGACAAGTTTTTCAGCAAAATCAGGTTATAATTGGGATAAAAAGCCATATCCAATAACAGATGTATATTACAAAAACAAAAGGGAAAAAAAATTGAAAAAACGAGGGACACAAACTAACCTATAATTCAAAGAAACTCAAAACTAAGCAAGATTTTCAATGCATTTGAGCAAACTACAGAAAAAGAAGTATAATCTCCATTATAATAAATTTTCAAAGAACTATTTCCATATTAACTCTAACAAGAAATCCTTCTCACAACTGTTTCAAATGAGGGAATACAATGTTGAGATTTAAAATAAAAATTGGCTATTAGGAACACGAAACACACTGCAATTAATAATGAACCCCATATTAGGAGTCCGATCAAATTGTAGGTTCTCAAAATCTAAGGAGAAAAAATTCACAAATTTCAATCATAAATGATGGAAATGGCAGCTTTAATCAAGCATGATTATAATAAAAAATTGAATTTGATTGAAACAATTGCTAATAAAGCATCAAAGAGAAATGAAGTGATTAGAACTGAACATCCAGCATTTTGCATAACACTTATTACTAGCAAGACAATTACAAACTAACACAAGTTCCCACAATCGCTATGAGACATTAAATTTTTTGGCAAACTTCCAAATGCACGGAATGACTATGAAGATAATTATTAATTTTTTTTCACCCAAAATTTGTGACAGAGTTTTATGACCTAAACTTGAACAAATTTTGATTAACGCAAGCACCTTCACAACAAAATTATTGCTAACTAATCAAAATTAAAATCCATGGCATACTAATTGCATATAGCAAACACGAAATAGTCGAGTCTCAACAATTCATCCTGTTCAACTTTAAGCAGTCAATTAAAATCAAGACCGATGCTTCCGTTCCACACAACAGAATTTACTTAACATAAATGAATTTAAAACAACAAAGAAAAAAATAGTATATAGAAGGCCAGAGGCATTAAAAAGTTAAATTTCTGCCAGCAACCTCAAATCCAACACAAACACGCACAAAAAAGAAAAAGAAAAGAAAATTACTGATTATCAAAATCAAACCACCATAATTATGTAGTTAACACTAGATGGATAGACAAAGGGATGCTACCAGTATGGGTCCACAGCATGACGACGGTACATTTGCTTTCCTGCAACCAACTTTAACCAATGCATCAAATTTGAAACTCATAAAAAATTTCAAAAAAATAAAAACGAAAAATTAAAAGTTCCTCTTTATTTTCTAAGAATTTCTCAGGAATCAAACAGAAAGCAGAGTAAGTAATTAATTTGTTAGTAAAAGAAAGAACAAAAGAAAATAATAATGACAAAGGGGTGGGTAAGCGCTGGATGCAGAGGTTTATCGATCGATTCATGTGTTCTGTGTTAATTTCACAACAAAATACACCAGGAAGAGATCGATGAACCGCTGCCTCCAGTGACTTCACCCCCCTAACCAACAGCCAAAAATAGTTAATAAGTCAATTTCTCAAACAGATCAAAACAACAACATCAAACGAAAAAATTTTAACTCAAATTGGATCAGACGTGACAAACAAACACAGATCTGAAAATAAACTGTACATATATGCATAAATTTATATCTGTAGAGAAACAAACAGCAGCTTCTTCTTCTTTTTTTTCTTCTGCCATATTTAGCTTCAATATTTACACATAAAAGATGCATGCATTTATATATAGTTATATACAGTGAGAGTCTGAGAGATAAAGAAAACCATAGGAATCTAGCAACTGCAGAGTCATCATTTCCGTACATTTTTTTCCGTGTCTTTTGCCTCTCTTTCTCTCTGCTTTTTGGTGAGAGAAATGAGAAGAGAGAGAAATCGCGAGTCATAAAACAAGGATGGATTTACAAAGCAGGGGCAGTTTGGTATTTTCATATGAACAACATAATATCACGTGTTTAGCACTTTCTTTAAATTTACAGTTTTACCCCCTCGGAGCGTGATAATATCATGATATTAGTATTATTATACTAGGGGCAGCCACCGGCCGATCAACCGGGTCCATAGCTCGTCGGTTTTGTTTCGTGACAATTTTGAACTTGAATAATTCAAGCCAATACAGTCTCAGATTGATTCCGACCCGGTTCGAATTCGCCAGTTGATTTTTTTTTAATTTCAACCATAATAAATAAATCAAATCTAAATTAAATTAAATGTCCATTGAAAACTTAATAAGTTTTATAAATCTAACTGAGTCTGAATGTCTGTTAAAAAAAATTAACTCTGAATGAGAAAATTAATAAATTTAATAAATTTAATTAAATATACATTAAAAGTTATTTGTTTATGTGAATCCAATTAAATGTGTATTGAAAAATTTTTAAAAAATTTATACTCACTCGTTTCAAGTATTGTGTAAGAAAATTTATTTATTTCATTTCAAATATTGTTTTTAAAAAATTTGAGTAATAATTAAAAAATTTTAATATTATTTCTATTAATTAATAAAAGAGAATAAGCAGGTGAGAGATGAGAAAATGTATTTAAATAAATTATAATAATTTTTTAAAAAAATTTATAATGGCTAATTATTTTTTTAGTCTTTGTATAATATTTTTATATGACACTTAAAATAAAATTAAGAGAGTAATTAAAAAAATTTATAAATTCTTAAAAAAGTAATATTATTTCTATTTTGTTTAAATTATCGCGTTTAACTCACGAGCACTTATTATGAAAATTATCAAATTCTTTCGATATTATATAATTTTTTTAAATTAATTAAAATGTCATTATTAATTCATCAGCATTAAAAATATTCTATCATTATTTTATTAATTAACTCATCAATAAAAATGATATAGTTAGAAAAAAATTAATTAATTTTTATTAATTTTATAAAATGATAATATAAGTGGAATAAATTTTTTTTGCAAAAGCGATAATTTAAACAAAATAAAAATAGTAAATTTTATAAAGTTAATTAAATTTGATAAGTTTTATAAATTTAATTAAATGTATATTTAAAGGTTAATAAAAAAATTCTAAAATATATATTATTTTCTATTTGTAAAAAGAAAATGACATGTTTTACCTCAAAATAATATTTATTTTTTAATTTGAAAAAAATATATCAGTGATGTCTAAATTTTTCAATTTTGCTATTTTAGTATATGAATTTTTTTATTCACTTTAGTATCTAAATTTTTATTAATAGAAATAACTTAATTATTCTGAGCAATATTTTTTTACCGATTTAGTAAACGTCGATCGATTATATCAAGTAAGTTATTTCTATTAATAAAAGTTAAGATATCAAAATAAAAAAAAATTCATATACTAAAATAGTAAAAATAAAAAAATTCAGACATTATTTATATAATTTTTTTCTTTTAATTATACTGCATTTTTTTTAATTTTATCTTCTTTTTTTGTACTTTTATTTTTTTTTTCATTTTTTAAATATATCTCCTTTTGTCAATGTTTTTTGTTTCTTTTTTCATTTTTCATCTCTTTTCTTCTCTTCTTCTTTTTCAATCAATTTTGCTTTTCTTCTTTCTTTCTTTCTTTCATTTTATTTTTTTTATTTATATATTGTTTTATTATTGCTGGCTTATATGCTCTTTTTCTTTTTCATTTCTTTTTTTTATATTTATTTGCTATTATCTATTGGTGTATGAATTGTAGATTTAGATTTTTTTTGCAGCTTATTTATTTTATGTTGTAATATGTTTGTTGCTTTGGCAATAAAATAATTTTATTAAGGTATTAGTATTATTTAATGATAATGTATTTTATATGTTTGATAAAATAATTTAAAGAGAATTTTCTTTTATTTAGCGAATTTTTTCATTATTTACTTTTAATATGTGTTATCTTGATATTGTTATATCTTTTTTTATTTGTATTTTACTATTTATTTAAATTAATTTTATATTTAAATGTATTTATTTAATTTTTTTAGTATATGCACAATATGCAGAGATATACTCACAGCATATTCTCTCTCTCTCTATATATGATATATATAACATTCACGTAATATTTATATAACATATATAAATATATAATATTGTATTATTTTTTACTATTTTATAGATATTGTATAGATATTTTTTGATATGTATTTTATATTTTGATTGCTAAATATTATAGTTTTTAATTTGAAATAGTAAAATTATAAATTTAAATTATACAAGAATAATTCAAATAGCATAATATATATTTTAATTCGCTTAAAAAATCGACAGAATATATATGCAATATACTTTTAGAAATTTCATACAATTTTTTTAAAAAGTGTAAATATTTTTATTTTTTATCATATTTTAAAAAAAATTATTTTTATGGATAGTTTTATAAAATTTTATTTTTTAATTATTATTTTTCATGATTATAGGTCCAAACACAAATCTTAAAAGATAAAAATTTATAAAAATATTTTACAGATGAAAATTTATAAAAATATGATATATTTTTTATAAATGCTGAATATATATTGACTAAAATTTTAATATATATCATAAAAATATAAAAAAATTAAAAGTTATATTTGTAAATTAAAAAACAGTACAAACAACATTTTGAAAAAAATAATATTTGATGTAATCTTTTGAAAAATTTGAGAAAACCAGATAAAAAAAATCTCTAATCTATGCTAAAAACATAAGAATCCTAATTTTGAAAAGCGAAAAAGACCTAACAAATTTTCCATAACTCGATATTACCCTGAAGTTAAGAAAACTCACTTGTTTATTCATCACTTGAAGTGGCAAAATCAGAGCCTGAATAAAGAGGGACAAATTTTCTAAGTCAAAAAAATTACCGGCAAATTAAAAATAAAATTAAATATTCAATATTATAATAAAATTTAAATTTTTGTTACAAATTTTTTAAAAAAAATTATTTATTAAAATTTTATATTATTTATTATATTCTAAAAATTTATTAAATTTTTTAATATATTTTTTATTTTAATTCTTAGATCTATTAAATTATTTATAGAATTTTATTAAATACTATTTCAAATGAAAATTTTTTAAATGAGAAGTTTTTTATAATTTATAATTAAATTATAAAATTTTAGTATTAATATAAATATCTAATCATAGAACCATAAACATTCACAAATAAAATTTAAAAAAAATAAACATATATGGTGAAAAAAATTAATATATATAAAATATTATCTATATAATTTTTATAAAATATTATAAATTTTATAAAAAACAATATATATATATATATATAAACTTAATCATAAAACTCTAAATACCAACTAATTAAAAAATACATATATGGTAAAATAACAATATATATAAATTACTATATATATAAAAAATTTTATAAAATACTATATATATATATCTAATCATAAAACTTTAAATATTCACAAATTAAAAATATATATATGGTAAAAAAAGTCAATATATATAAAAAATACTATATATTTAAAATTTTAATAAAATATTATATTTAAAATAACATGCATAGTAAAAAAGCCAATATATATAAAGTACTATATATATAATTTTAATAAAATACTATATATATAATATGCATAGTAAAAAAAGCCAACGTATAAATAAAATACTATATATATAAATTTTTATAAAATACTATATATATAATTTTAATAAAATACTATATAATTATATATATACACATATATATATATATAAATATAAATGCACATATATATACATATAAATACATATACATATACAAGTGTGGGAGGAGAGGGGGTCCATTGCCCCCCAAGGACCCCCTCCCTCTGCCACTGATTAGTTGAAACTCCACTCTCCATGGTCTTCTCTTGTTGTTGGTTCCATCACCGGGCGAGCTTGCAATTGCGGCTAACTCCCCAACATCTAGAGGTATACACAAGACATATAATGTGTTTGGCTATGTGACAATTCTGGAAATATTGATAAACTAATTATTTTTAATAAAAATATTATCTTTATTTGTAAATAATTAATGTAAAATAAAAAATTAGGTTTACTAAACTTATAAACTAATTGTAAAATAATTTATCTACAGGAATAGAAAAAATTATTTTACTAAGAAAAAAGATTGTGAAATCTCATATCAAAAGATAATTAAACTTCATACTTCAGTATATGATAAAATAAAAAAAGAGATAGTATAAGAATAGTTTATATAATATTTTTCAACTATATTTTTTTCAGTATTTTATTATATTTTTCAAAAACGATAATATAATTTTTTCTAGTAAAATATAATCTCAGTATTATATCTCTATAAAATATATTCTCAATAATCAATTTTTCAGTAATATATGAAACAACTCAGTGGCAAAATAAAAAATTGATCTGGAGACTAGCTGCGGCGGTGTGTAGTGGAGCGGTGGTGGCTGGCTAGGTTAGCTGCTGTGTGGTTGGAACTTGGGAGGAGAGGCCGTAGCTAGGGAGAGGCCGTAGCTAGGGAGAGGAAAGAAGAGAAAGGGAGTTGCACCTATTTTTTTAAAATCTCGCCTCAGCGAAATGAAGCTGTTTCATTGAGTGGGTTTAATTTTTTTTATTTGATCTTTGGCAAAATGATATTAAATAAAAAATGATGTCGTTTTGCTAAGAGTCAAATAAAAAAAATAAAATCATCCCTAGCAAAGTAACACCATTTTACTATGAACGATTTTATAAAAAAAAAATTATTTGCAGCGATAAATTTTTTAACCCTTCTACAACTGAAATAAACTCAATTTTTACGGGGGTTGAGTTGTTTTTTATTGGTGCCCAACATTAATTCCATCCTTTTAGGTATTGGTGAAAGGGGATTATATGACCACACAATTTTATTATAGCTACGCCGCTGATGCAACCCACAAGCATTATTGCCGTCATCTCCACTAAAATTGGCCCTAATTGAAGCTCATAGCTCATGAAAGCTCCATATTACCACAGAATTATTGCCAGTTGTCGAGAGGTCGACATAGCTGCAAATCAAGCTCGCTTGCCATTTGCCAATCTGGATCTCATCATTGACTTTTGCCAATGTTGCTCCTTCGCTCGTTGTCTTCCTCATTGGTTCAGATAAGTCGATATGATATGCATCTTTTTTTCACTTTTATATTATTTAATCAATTCAATATTATTTTTTTTAATTATACAATATATTTCTTAGTTAAGTAATTTTAATATGGAAATTATTTTTCTCGTTGGTAAATGATTGAATATAAACATTGCTAAAAAAATTTGTTAATAATGATAATATTTTTAATTATTACTCAAAAATTATATTAAACATAAATAAAATAAACCAAAAATACATTGAAATGAATTTAATAGTTAGTGATATTATAATTTTTCTATTAAATTAATGTGTAAAGCGAGAAACTAGTGATAACATGATTTTCTTTTTTTTTGTAATTTGTGATAAAATTTGTGGGAAAAATATAATCTACGTGGTGTTTTTTTATTAAAGAAATATTAAAGTGGGATGATCCAAAGCTACCACGTGAGGCCATGTTCGTAGATTCCGACGACACAAGGGATATGGAATCCAAAATAGTTTATACATACATACATACATATATATATATATATACAAGTTCCCACCCATGTACCAAACTATCTAAAAATTTTGATTTAAACTATAATATTTAAAAAAATAATTTTTATTAATTTTTATTTTAAAATCATAATTTTTTAATTGGTCTCGTCTATAAAAAAGAATATGGACTAAGTCCATGTCAAAATTTTTCTATATATATTAATATTTTAGCATTATGTATAAATATTGATGAATAAAAATAATTATATATTTTATTTCATTATTTGTATGATATAAAAGAAAAATAAACTATAGTTATATTTTTATTATATAGTAAAGTTGTTACTACTGATTAATTTAGTATTTTATTTATTATTTTTAGTGGCATTGAGTTAGTTGTGTTTAGAATTTTCAATGTTATTTTTAAGGTAAAATGCATTTTTGAAACCTTTATAGTTTATTTGTTTTTGACATTAAGCCCTCACATATTAAATTGATGATATTAAACTCTTGTACTTTTATTAAGATAGACATTATATTTTTATTTAATAGAAATTATGATAATGCTCAGTAAACACCATGAAACATGCATATATTATGAAAATATATATATACATAAAAATAAAAATATCATATAAAACTAAAGTTAATAATTTGAGCGGCAGGGAGCAGTTAGAAGGGGCAAAAATTAAAAAGTATAGAAAACATTATATTTATATGTATATTTTTTTTCCTCCTATATCTTTATCAATTATTTGAATAAAAGACAAAAATTTTGTAACTTTCAATTTCTTTTTTAAATGATTGCTCAAAAAAAATTATTTTTCAAATGAAGTAATTGGCTAACAAATAGTGGATTAAAACGTGGCAGGCACCAAATAAATTTACAATTACAAAGCGTCATGATATTGCGGTACTGGTTTGTCAATTTCTTTTCTTCTCACTTTCAAAATATTTTCTCTTCTTTTCCATTTTTTTTAAAATTTTTTATATATATCCGTCGCTTTCTGGAAAGTAAAAAAAAGTAACTTTTTTTTTTACTTTTTTTTTCTTATATGTATTAATAATGGTATACATGGATGAATAGTGACCCAAGTTAGCGTGTCTCATGCGGCAATATTTTTAAAGAATTATTCTTTTATACAAAAAGGTGATTATTTGTCCTTTGTACGTTTGTATATAAAAAAAATACAGCCATTCCATCTTTACAATTATTATATAAATATGGATAGTAGCTATCTTATCTTTTGTATATATATAATATAATATAATATTAATTTAATATTGTTTTGGTAAAATTCATTTAATAAAATTAGTAACTAAAAATTTATATTATTCATATTTAAATTACATATAATTATTTTTGTATGTTAGAATAATATGATAAATTTTTTAATAATTTTCAATTATTTGATTTAAATGAATTAAATAAATTTTATCGCATTAGAATTTGTTTGAAATATAAAAAAATTTATTGTTAAACTTGAAAGCTTTTGTTCTATACTACGGATATTTTTACTCATTATCTATCTATTAATTTTAAAATTAAATAAAATAAGAATTAAATTAAAAAAATTATAAAATTAAATTTAAATAAAATTTAAAAAAATATATACAACAACTAAATAATATAAAATCAACAAAAAAAATTTCATAACAAGCAAAAAATAAAAAAAAAGATAAAAAAATCTAACAACAAAAAATCAAAATCAAATAATATAATAAATTATTTAAAAAATAATCACTTAACATAAAATACTAAAAAATTATATTAAATAGTAAAAATATAAAAAATATTATATATTACCTATACATATTGTACTTTTGGAGTTAAATAGTATTATATAAGAAAATGATAATAATATAATAGTTATGGGTTGTTTTGTATTTATATATATATTTATAGATAATTAATTACTATCAATTTTATTATATTATCGTATTTGAATTATTTAAATAAATATAATTATTATCAATAATAAATAATATATTATTATTTTATTTTAATTTTTAAATAAATATAAATAAATATCATAATTCTATTTAATATTTTTACATAAATATTAGATAAATAAATAATAAATTTAATTTAAAATATTAAAAAATTAATATATATATATATATTAAAATAATAATGTATAACATAATATAATATAAGCGCTAACTATTTTAATAAAACATATATAAATTATTAACATAATTTATTCTAAACATGAGATATATCATGATAAATTCTTTTATAATGTCTATTGCAAATTAAAATAACTCCTTGTATATAATATTGATAAATGTCTCTTCACCAAATTAAAAAGGCCAAAAGAGAATAATTATGTCCACAGCCGAGTGGTGAGATATGTAAGTTCCCAAGGTTTTTTACTTGATTGGTGATTTGATTCCTATTGAATAATAAAATAAAAATAGCTACTGATAAATTATTTTAATATGTGGGTGGCGCAAGCCAAAGACTTTTAGTAAAGATAAGATCCACAATTGTTTTGGCATTTTGCCAACTTAATAATAAGCCTAAAATAGATTTTTATAATGTAATAATATTGTATCCTAGGAAAGCTACATCATTCTTTTTGGCCACCCATCATCATCCCTTCTTCTAAGTCTTTTATTAACTCATTTATCTTTTGAATCTTTACATCAATTTCCTCACTTTTCTCATTTCCCCCCAATCTTATCATATAACTTTTTCTTTACTATATTATAATTATTACTTCATTTTTTTTCTTCTAAATTTCAATTGCATTTCCTCATCAGTTAAATAAAAAAAATGATATATCTCTATTAAATAAAAATTAATTTCTTATATTATTAAAAACTATTTGTTATATTAATTTTTTTAATAAAATTGGTCAATATTAATTGTTTGTTTTATAAATAAATAAGATTTCAACTATTCTTATTTTATTTTGTTTTGTTTGAGAACCCAACTTCTTATGTTTTCACAAGAATATGTTTTGAGTGTGATTACTTTTAGATGTAATTAGAGATTAACTGACAATGACATTCTTGTATGGATATAACGTTGAAGGCAATGGACGGGCAAATTTATTTCACAATTTGATTTTTTTAAATATTATTTATAATACAAATAATTTTGATCTAAATGTATCATCAGCAACTGACAAGGATTATATCAAAAATTAAATTTGGATTTTCGTAAAATCAATAGTTATATATTCGATAATTGATGTCAAATCAATAATTGAGGTGTTATAAATATAATTATTCATATGATTATATAAACATGGAAAATTTTAATCACTTATTAAATAAAAAATTTTAAAAAAGAAAACTTAATAGTATTTATATACATACACACACCTTAAATTAAATATTAATTTAAATTTTGCTTCAAAAAAACATTAATTCAAATTAAGCTCCTACATAATTTTGAATTTTAGCTTATTGCGAATCCTTGCATTTTTATTTTGATCTACTATATTCTTTGCATCACAATATAATTTGAATAAAAGATAAAATTAACACCAATATTTTTATTAATTGGATTTGACTGAAAATGTTTATTTAAATTTATAATTTTAGAAATAATTTCAATATTATTAAATTTGAATATTTTAATATGGGATAAAAAGGGAAAAGTAATAGTTCAATTAAAGATGAAAAGGCTTAATATATTATTATACTCTCTATTTAATCATTTTAATTATTTTATTTCATATATTATTCTATTGATTATTTTAATTTATATATTTTATAATTGTTATATGTTTATATCATTAAGAATGAGAAAAAAATTTAAAATTCGACTTATCTAATCATCATTTAATTAATTAAATTAATAATATTAATTTAAATCAACTGAATTAATTAATTTTAATTTTAATATTTATTTATAAAGTTAATTAAATTTAATAAAAATTAATTTTTTATTTTTTATTTTTAAAATTAAATTTTATCACTATTAAATAATTATGTCCAATCATAAAATTTGACCCGTGTTCATATATGATGCATAACCAGTTCATTGCGTGATGTGCACCTCTAAATCATGCGTGAACTCATAATATTATGCTGACAAGGACATAAAATAACTAAGCTATTCCTTATTATTTGATTAAAGAAGGGGTCCTCTGCCCTTTCTTTGAAAATTGAAACATCACTGCTTTTATTTTTGTTTGTTGCCCAGTAACATCACTACTTTTCTGCATCATTACTTTTCTCATTTATTTTGGAAGAGCAAAGTGTTAAGTGATTCTATTAATATTAGGATATTAAAGATCAATCCATAAAAAATAAAAATAAAAATTAATATTAATATTAATTTTTTTTATCATGATGATTAGTATAAATTTTAATTTTTAAATATATAAAAAGTAATATAATAATAATTTAAATTAATTATATAATCTATTAGATTTAAAACCAGTCATTAACTAGATACCAATTTAAAAATTGTTAATTTTTTTTCTAAAATTTAATTTATTAATTTATAATTTTCTTTATTGACTAAAATTTCATTCATAGTCTAATCTAATTAGAATATATATGAAATATCATGAAAATGCCATAATCTAAATGGAATTTTTTTTGTGACATTAAAAATGTGACAATGAAATAAATGATGGAAAACATTGCGGGTACAAATAATTGAAAAGAAAGATTAAAAAAGAAAAAAAGAATGCTTATATTTATGTCTAAATTCGTAACCGCCACCAACGGTGCTTGTAACAATAGTAAAACCTCTTCAACGCTGCCTTCTTTAGGGTTCACCTCTATGCTTAGAATCTTCGGCGCCTTATGCTTTAAATCCTTGCGCGATTTCATTATCTCACCACCAACGCTTTCGATATGAAACAACCATTTCATCCAACGATTGCATTTGCAATTGATTTTTGAGTCTCAAGAAATCATCAAAAAATAAAAAAATGATTGACAATATTAGAGAGAGAAAAGCAGAAATTTGGAAAAAAAAACGATCAGATGTTATGAGATAAATTTATAGTAGCTGTAATAATATAATAATATCCTTGAGTTATAAATTGAAACCCTAAAAAGCATATGTACAAGAAAGTAAAATTATAATTATATGTACAAAATAGAAAAATACAAATAACTTAAAAATGATTTCAGATTTTCTCTACTAGCTACTACATGTTTAATAATACGTTGAAGTGTAAGCTATATCAACCTCGTGCATCTCACGCATTTAAACTCTCCCTCAAATTGTTAAATGAATTTTTAAACATTTATGAAATATGCAATTCTGATCGGTGAAGTGATTAATCGAATAATATAATGAGCAAAATGACTAAAATTACTAAATTTAAGGGACGACCAATGTATTAAGAATAAAAAAAGTTGATATAAAAATTTATTTTATGTTTTTCCATAAAAACATAACTTTACATCCAAAAACAAGAAAATCACTTTTTTTTTCCTTTCTCTCTGGCTTTCTCTTGCTTTAGAAGGCTTCTTAACTATTAAGCAAATAAAGTAGTCAGCAGTTTCTCTGTTTTTTTTTTCTTTTTTTCCAACAATCATCGGAATGTTGTAAAATAACCATATAAGTTTAAAAAAAAGACTTTGATTGTAACTTAAAATTGAAAATTTTATATTATGAAAGGATTTTATACTATTAGTTATTAAATTAAAACTCATTCATGATAAATTTATAATTTCAAATATTTTTAATGTAGAATAAAAAAAAAGATAAAATTGGCTAGCATTGAATATACTAAGACACATGGTATTATTTTCTTTCCCGTTTTCTCCTATTTTTTTTACATTAGTAAGTGAATGAGGTCTCATAGAAACCTTGTAATTTGAAAAGGAAAAAAGGGGCTGCTTTCTACTAAAGTGATGCATCATGTTATCATATACATTGTACACGCATTCAAAGTATACTTAATTTCCATAACAATCG
Organism: Garcia nutans; assembly: GCA_947685225.1. Classification (NCBI taxonomy): domain Eukaryota; kingdom Viridiplantae; phylum Streptophyta; class Magnoliopsida; order Malpighiales; family Euphorbiaceae; genus Garcia; species Garcia nutans. Next base: position 53,151,558 of record CANTUV010000011.1, read on the forward strand.
ATGCAGCTTTAGCCCTTTCCATGGTGTCTTCCACTCATACACTTACTTGGTCGGTTAAAGCACAGCTCTCTTTTACTGCTTTATCCTTCTACATATATGTTCAATTTATTCATTTGGAGATGTCATTAACTTTGGATTAAATTTTAATTAACTGTATCTGATCTTCATGGCATCTGTTATTCAATCTTTGCCTGGTCAACAACCTCCTCCGCCCGCCGGAGAATTAGAGCAACCCGCAGCTGTGTCAACATCATCTACTAGTAGTGCTAGTGCTTGGCATTCTTCAGGGTCTATTGGGCCGTTCTTTGGAGTTATTTCTGTTCTTGCTGTTCTTGCTATTCTTTCTTGTATTTTGGGCCGTGTATGCAGCCGTAGGAGGGCAGCAGGGGCGCCGCCGCAGCCGCCCTCATTAGACACTTTCAAGCATCGAGGCTGCTATCTGGGGTGGTGGAAGATATGGAAGAGCCGGTGGTGTAGTGGTGGTGGAGATATTGAGTTGGGTGCTAATAATAAAGTGATGGCTGTTGGTGATCAGGATTGTAAAGCTAATAAAAATGGGGAAGATCATGATCAACAACCAACTGCTCAAGCTTAATGTCAACTTTTTTATTTGCTAATGTTCCAATTCGTATAATACATTTCTAGAAATGATTTTATTTTAGCTTTGATAATTAGTTTGAAGTCTTTCTTAATAAATTAATCAATCCCTTCAAATTATGAATGTGAGATATATGTATTTATTACATATGAATGTAAGAAAAGTTAAAATTACCCACTGAACAAAACTTCATGTTCTGTTAGCTAACATGGATTCTAACGGTAGACGGCCAATAGAATTTGATGAACTGCTCAAGCAATTTTGCTTATGGCCCAGTAGTTTAGGGATATCTATGGTTATACCAAAAAAAAAAATTGTAAATTAACAACTTTTAGATGTTTTTCAAATTTTAGATGGATATGGTAATGGCTATATTAGCTCCGCCGAGCTTGCGTGCAGCCTAGAAATATGTTAATCAATTAGAGAGGGAGAGAATAATTTTTCTTCATTATTCTAAAATAAAAAAAAAATGTCTGTAAGCTGGAAACTAAGAGAGTATATACAGAGAGAGGCGTATAAGTATTTTAAAAATAGACCGAACACCAAACTAAATTAATGATTGGTTTATGATTCAATTAGTTCAAACAGATTAATTTGGGTTCAATAATATAATAATATTATAAATATATTTTTATTTATAAATATTTATAAAAATCTAAAAATCATACAAATTTTAAAATAGAAATGATAAAATATTAATTACGAATTAAAAAATATCACATATTAAATTTAATAAATAGAGCAAATGATTTGGCTCAAACCAATTCATCCAGCTCCATTGATATTATTGACTGAATCAACCTCTGAAGCTTGGTTAATTCGGTTCTACTAGTTGGTCAGATGTTGTAAAGACACTAATGCAAAGATTACTAATTTGTTGGGAGTAAAACTGTAAATTCATTGTAAAAAAGGTTTTAATTTCCTTATTTTCTCTATCATTAATTTCTTTCTGTATTGGTAAAGAAAAGTTTCATTCTGGGTGTCACAAAATGTTTGATCACTGATTGTAATGAAAAATTTTCATTTGTAGGTGTCGGAAAACCATAACCAGAAGGTATTTGACAATTTATTAGTTAATGTAAAGAAAATTTTAATTTGCTTGTTATCTATCATTAAATTCAATTCTGTATTGGTAAAGAAAAATTATTATTGTACTCAAAGTTGACTCCATTGATGCACTAATGACCCGTTTTAAAAGGTTAAAGCACTATTTTACGATACAGTTGTAATTCATTAGCCATTGCTGATTACTCTGTGAGTGGTTGTTGTAATGAAAATGTTTGAATGTATCAAAAAACCTTAATAAAACGGATATTTGACCTCTTATGGAGAGCTAGATAAAGAGAGAGATTGTGAGTTTGATGTTAAGGCAGAAAGGGAAACTTCAAAATTAAGACTCCCATAAATTAATACTGAAAATTCACTTCCAAAATCTTCACATAACGACAGAGTCTAAGATGGAAAAAAAAAAAAATATATACATCTGAAGAAGAAAATGTGTAACATTCGATTCAATCTTCTTAAAAACTAACTGGGATCTCATTACTGATAAGCTACAATGGAGACGGGCAATGCCACTGATATTCCTACAAAAACACAAGAATTTCTAACCAAGGAAGACGTATTTTTGTACATTTGGTCAACAAAATACAATCAGGAATATGTATTATTGTACATTTGCTCAACAAAATTACTATCTACCCCTATAAAATTTGATTTGGCTCAAAGCTGCCTATGCCTCCAAACTATAGTTTTGGCTCCTTTTAAAAAAAAGGGTAAACTAATAAAAAAAATTTCTTCTAAACTAGCTGCATCAAGTTACCCAATAATGTCATCTTGCTGATCTTTCTGGTCAAGCAGCATAACTAAAAACATATTCTCCATGTCGCATTATGTACATTGAGAGGAAGTTTTCCTTTGCAGCAAAAAATTTACAAGCATATTTTGACAGGAACTTGTGCAACGTATTTTTATCATTGGCTCTGAGGCCTCTCACGTTGCGATTTGGCTTCAATACGGGCTGTATAACCTACTGTTGTTGGCCGAATTGACCTTTGCCGTACCACATGACAATACTCAGGGTCTTCGGTTTGCCCGTCATTCCTTAGCCACTGTATCATCTGATGATACAGAGGGAAAAATCGCATTTGAATGGCGGAATAAGTGAAATACGGGAGGAGACAGGAGATCACTAAAAAGAGTGTGATGAGCCAATAAGATGGGGCTGGTGCACAGGCTTCAATGAAAACCTGATAGGCAGTAGTTGATATGTTAGGGTCTATTGCACCATATGCCAAGAGGAAAATATACCAGAATATAATGCCACCCCAGATGAAGAGATGCTGTATGTATGTGAAATAACTGACAGATAGTGCCATCTGGCAGTTAACCACCCACACGACACATGTGTACATGGTGGCACCAAGGCTCTCTAAGCCAGCAACTTTTCCATTTTTAAGAAAGGCTTGATCTTCCATTGCAGAGATGCAGAAGAAGAAGATCAATGTAGCACTCAAAACACCATTAAAAGCCCAGCCAAATATCCGAAGCCAGCTAAACAGGAGATTTTGCACACCTTCTTGGTATAGAAGTGGGAACTGTAAATTAAAACAAATTATCACAACAATAACATCTAATCTTGGGTTTCAGAAACAGATAAAATTTTACGTGTTTAACCAGTTAACCACACTATATGGAACCATTCTGCATCAAATTATTAAACGAATGGAAAAGCATTAGAATGTGAGAATACCTTCAGGCAAAATCGTGGGGATACATCTTGGTCGAATACTCCTAGGGCAATCACGGGAAGTGATGTGAAGAAGACGTTATACAGAGACAAAAACCAATCATTGTACGCAGGTTGGCCTGAGAATGATGCATATGCCTCATAGAAGAAGAGAGTGACACCAAATGCAATGTTTTTGTAAAAGAAGTAGCATATCTGTTAAACAACAAAGGATAAATGGGTCAAACACTTCAAATTGATTGGCTAGGTTGGTTTATATTTCAGGAAGTAGCATACACAGGCTTTGAATTATACCCTTTCTGATCAACCACAATAGAAGAGAAAAAAGGGATGCAAATCATTTTAAGTAATTTCCAGGATGTTGGCCAGCTGTGAATATGACCATTTCATAAAAGTCTTATGAGCACTACGATGCATGAAGAAAACATCCTCCATAGTAAATTAAAGGCCCTTAAAAAAACTTATCATGGGACAGATTGATGATAAAATATTACCATTGATGATATCCTTCTGTAACACCAATGTCCATGAACAAGTAGCAAGCGCTCCAAATATCGGAATTGAGCAATTGCAAAATCACTTGACATGACTGCCTGAAATTTTGGAAAGTGCCCAAAGCGAAGATTTGAGAATTTATGAAGTGAAACTGCCAACAAATTGGATTTACACATACAACAACAGCAAAAAATAAACATTAGAGCAATCTCTTTATCACTTACCTGCATTCCTTCGACCCCACTGATACCAATTCCAATATCTGCTTCCTGAAGCATTCCAACATCATTTGCCCCATCACCAATTGCTAATGTTGTGTTACCTGTTTTTGTTTTAACTAATCTTGTAACCTGCATTTTATCAGTATGCCTTTTAGTTCAATCTGTATTGAAAGTTCGCAAGAACCAAGCAAATTATGATTGGCCCTTCCCATTTCTAGACATGCAAGGAAACAAACTCCTCTACATAGATTAATCACAACACTGATTATAAAGCACATTTTTATGTGCCATTTGTAAACCAAGTCTTTTTAGTCAATGGAAGAAAAAAAAAATGTATGTCAGAGCAGTTAAGAAGACTTACCAAAGCTTTCTGTTTAGGAGATGAACGGCAGCAAATGACTGATGCACATCCAATGGCAAGCTCTAGAAACTTGTCCTTGACATCATCATGAAGAGCATAAGCAAGTGAATAGCCGTCAATAATTAAAGCCAATGCCTCGTGACTTTCACTTGATGCAGTGAGCAGCACCTTCCCTTCACTTATCTGACGGAGGACACTTGCCTTGGTAGCCTATAAAGTCAATGAGATCCTGTCAATTTCTTGAGTTGCACTAACTAGAACTCTCTTTGGGATAAGTTGGAGATACAAAAGTAATACTTGTGGCATATAAACCTAGATCACACTGCATTTTGTTTGGCAGTAGGTATTCTGCAGACTCTTGATACGAACAAGAAGTTGATGAACATATCCCATTATATAAACTCATCATTCTTAATCTTTATTAGAAATTTGCTTCTTGTTGCTGAATTAACTTTCTACTTGTCTAAATATCAGAAAAACAGTACAGCAATGAAAATATTGAGATTACCGCAGCAGCAGCATCCTTGTCCTCCATTTTCTGTAGGGCCTTATTTTCTGAGGTCTCTGAGCTGATTATAATTTGTTGCATTCCTTGTCTAAGTAAACTACAGGCAAACCTGCAAGATTGAGCATCAAAGCTAGTGTTGAAGTTCATATATTAACATAGAACTGACAATCCATTGATCATGACAAAATATCAGACCCAATATTAATTGCTGTCTCCATCTTATCTCCTGTCAAAACCCATATTTTAATTCCAGCTTGAGCAAGCTTGTCGATACATTCAGGAACCTGTCAGAAAAATTTGATTTCAAACACTATAGTTAGTCTCTCTAGAAGTTATTAAATATGCAGGTACATTTGCATGTGTCGGAAAGTGAACCAGTCCTTTTTTACCTTTAGCTTGAAGCAATTTTAACATGTAAAAACAATTAACTTGGCATATAATGAAATAGTGATTCTAGGGTTTGGAAAGAAACGGATGTTAGGTAACTTCTTGTTATCAGCTTTGCTGATTACAGAAGCTCTTTGGATGATAAAAGCCAAGTGATTTATTTACTCCATTTACTGACAATTAATGTTCAATGTTAAGATTTTTTTTGAAGCTCACCCCATTTTGAAGTTTGTCTTCAACTGCTGTAGCACCCAGAAGAATCAAATTAGCCTCAATCTTGGCTGCCACTTCTTCAATCATTTCCTCCCGCTCTGCACTTACTGATGTCTTGGCCTCAGTAAATTCCCGATTGAACTCACTGTATTCGTCCTCATCAAGTTCACGATATGCAAGTACCAATGTCCTCAAACCAGCATCAGCATACTCGCTGATGTGCTCTTTGGTTTGCTCTTCAAACTCTCTTCCATTCTTTGCAAGTCTTTCAAACATGACACTGCACATCAAAGGCAACTTAATTTATAAATTAAGTTAAAAGAATAACAATAAAAATATGAAATCATCAATCAACATGAAATAGGCAATGTCTTTCATCTGCATTGACCGTAAGTATGATGAATATGGGGGTCCATTGCAGCCTTTCCTTATTAGTGATGAGCTAACAGGAGAGGTCTTTGAGGGAAGATATAGAATGAGATCTCTGGTTATCACTCTGTGGGCAAGGTGGTTCATCATTTTAAGCAATTCTCCACAAGATAATTCTAAAATTCAGAAAGCTACTGGTTAATGGTCTAGGGCCTATATGGCATTTTTTTTGTCAGTATTGGAGCTTTGTTGGTAGGATCATCACCTTCAATATCTTAATAGAGGTCATTAAATTTAATTTTCAATGTAAATTTGGCATATTTTACTGATAAGAACTACATAACAAACAGTAAAATGCTATTGAAACATCTAAAAGGGTGTTCTGTCATATTACCAACCTGTCAGCACCTTTACAAAGCAGCAGCAACTTTCCTTCCTCATCTCTTACGATTACAGACATCCGCTTTCTGGAGCTGCTAAACTCGATAATGTTCAAAAGTTGATAACATCTGCAGAAATGAGGAAAACTAATAAGCTGGAATACTTGAGCAAAATAATGATATACTAACCACAAACAGCTAAAAAATGAGCAAAAGACTCAAATGTTAAGTTGTTAACAGCCAAAAATAGGAAAAAAAAAGGCTTGTCAATGAGTAAAGCTAACTCCAGCTGTGCCTCATATTCAGATCATCAGTTTTTAGATGGACATGTTGTAAATATGTTGAACAGAACTATATATGCAGACTTAGCCCTTTCTAACTGAAAAATATGCAAGTCCTGAAATAAATATGCAAGGATAAGAATAAGAAACAACCTTTCAACTTTCCTGCCAGATAATGGATCTAACTCATTAAGTGAGATACTTGTTTGTGTCCTTTCATAAAATTCAAATCCAAGTTCTCTTGCTGCAATCACAAATGCTGCCTCATCAGGTGATTCAGCTTCATACGTTACTCTCCCAGTTTCTACATCAATTTCAGGTATTGCAGTGTGGCAGATAGCCAGTAATCTTAGAAACTTCTGGATTACATCAGCACGAGGTTCGCTTACCCAGCGACCACCAGTAATTCTTTCATCTGCAAAATTGAAACCTTTTATGGATGATTTCTGTTCAGTTTGCTCCTGAACAATGACCTCTCCTTCTATCCCCTCTTGAGGTAAAGGTGACCCCTTTCTCTTAGCCATAGCTTTCTCAACTTCAGTCACTCCGCAGCCATAGGACGTCCCAGCCACAGAACACTTGATAAACTCCATTGAGTTGCAAGTCAATGTTCCTGTTTTATCAGAAAGTATAGTGTCAACTTGGCCAAGTTCTTCATTCAAATTTGACGTCCGTGCTCGTGCTGGCTTATCAGCTTCTTCATAGTACATTTGCCGATCTTGGTTGATGAAAATGCTTTGAAGAACTTTGACAATTTCAATTGACACATACAAGGAAATGGGAATCAAATAGCTATACAACATGAGTGCAGTCAAAAACTGCAAAATAGCAGCTGCTGGTGCTCTTTTTGGGTCATAATAAACTGTAGTATCATCTGGTCTGAGATACCATCTTTTCATCCTCCCATCTTCGAGATCTTCCCTGGTTGCAATCCCAAAGAAGATTGACCCAATAAAAGACATTATGACCAACACAAAGAACAAGAGGTAAACAATCTTATCTGTCCTTCTCTCAATTTTGCTTCTCTTGGAAGGGGGTTCTGTTGAATTCTGCATAACCTTTGTGTCATGACCTGTGAAAATAACTACTCCATAAATATAATCCGTGTTTCGTAACTTTGAGTCTCTAAGCAGAAGCTGCTGCGGTGAAAGAGGGTGTTGTTGCTCTCCAAGCTCCAAACTGCCTATGAAAGAGTACAAATTTGCATTTGGATCTTCACATCTTATTAAAGCCTTGAAATCTTGAAAACTAGAGTCATCGTGAAGATGTGAAGTTGCATCTAGTGCTTGTTTTAGTTTCAAATTGGTTTCCCCATCAAGATTCATGGTCTCAACGTAGCAAATTGCTTCCTCATAACTTGATGAAAGCAAGATAAGATCAGCAGGGAAAAACTCATCCTTTTCCACCTTAACAATGTCTCCAACTTTCAAATCCATCCATTTACTATGATTAAAAACACCATCCCTTCGATGCACTTTTATGCTGCGATTATTCACTTCAATATCCTGAAAAAATTTTAAGAGACTAGATTACCCATCCAAACTTCCAGGGTAAGATTAATCAAATAACAGAGAGCATATGGATATTGCAATTTAAAGAATAACAAATAAAGGGGTCTAAAACCAACCCTGAACTGTCAAGTGAATAAAGAAAATAACTAATAGTAAGACATTGAAAATAAAACATCATGCAAAGCCATAAAAGGATTCAATTTCAATCTAAAGGAAACGTTGCCAGTATCTACCATGGAAAATGTTCAATAAACTAATTGTGAGACAGGTTGGCAATGTCGCAACAGATTGCATTCAAATCCAAACTATCTTTCCAGCATTAAAATGCACAAGACAAAAAGAAAAATAAAATTCAAAAACAACCAAACTCTTCATTGTAGATCAAGCACCACCAAGAATCACCAAAATTTTGTAAAACCTTCTCACCTTGGTTCAAATTTCTGTTAAAGAATCATGCCTCAAATTTGAGCCAGACTAATATATTAAAGACATTTTTGTGCATAAGAATAAATATATATGACAACATGACCAAAATTTTGAATTTAATTTAAAATTAGTAGCATGAAGAAACCTACCTGTCTTTTTCTCCTCCAATCTTCAAGCACCTCTTTCCCCATGGTGACTCCAATAACAACAACAAGAGGAACAACATTACTGACTGCTGAATAAGGCGATAGTGGAGTGAAAGACAATATGGCACAGACAAGGAAATAAAAATTGGCTACTCTCCTGAATTGCTCAAACAATGACTTGGGGAAAAATGTCGCAAGAGTATACTTGGTAGTTCTAACATAGTTACTGCCATAATTGAGCACACCAGCCTCAAAGCATTCAGGGTCATTGCAATAGATTACCCTTGCGAAGCCAGGCCCTCCAATCAGTGAATGGTCCTCTTTGAAAGATGCTTTCCCACATGAGAAGGCATGAATTCTGCGAAACCGTTGCTTCTTTCTTCTATCTCCAGCCATTATATGCAATTAACAGCTATTTTCCAAATTAATCAACCAGATAAAACTCACAAACTGGAATCAATTTACTTGTCAAAAGGTAACTTTGAATCTGAAGAAAATTTCGACATCCAATAAATTACAGAGCTAGATTCCAAGATAGTAGCTTGACAGAAACAAATCCCTGACAATCAACAGTCAAAACAATATTCTTTCAAAATTGATGATGATGATAATAATAATAATAATATATAGATAAAAAGGAAAAGTAGCAAATTCCAGCAAGCACAAACTAGATACTAACCAAACATAGTATAAATTCTGAAAAGAAATACTAGCACATGAATTATTGGATTGAAGTATACACTAAAAATTCTTTTATCTGGAAAAATAAAACAAAATAAGTAAAACCCGAAAGGCATAAAGAAAGGCCCTTTTAAATCAAAAGGCACTAAGAAAAGAGAAGGGGCAAAAATATTCCTGGTCACATATTCAGATCCCCCTGGAACAAGACAAAAAAAAAAGAAGCAAAGAATTTGTTTTCTGCAGAACTTTTTGTTTGTAAGCGTTCCATGTCTTACTTTGACTAATAGCTGCAGAACATGAACAAAAAAAAATAAACTTAAAAACGTGCATTGGAGTTTCTCTCCTAAAAATTACATAATAACAAAACTCAACGCACTTCATCAACAAAGAAGAAGAAGAAGAACTTGAAATTTTTAGCTTAATCAAATAAATTAGAAAATCCAACAGCTGTTAATCAACTGCTAAAAAAAGGGTATCAAGAGACTAAGAGAATGGAACAGCTAAGCAAGAAAAACATAAAAATGGAGTGGAAAACAAGGGTTCTAGAAGGTCAAAAGAAGAAAAAAGAACCCAGAAAAAATAGCTGTAAAAAAGAGAAAAAAGAACCCAGAAAAAATAGCTGTAAAAAAGAGAAATAAAACTTACAGAGTCATGGAAACATCAGAATTCTTGCATGACAGGCAAAGTGTATGCAGTGGGTCAACTGAGATTTTTTTTCTTTATTCTATTATTATTGAATCTTGGTATATGCTCTGTAAAGCTTCACATGATTTAAAAGAAGGTGAATGAACAAGATTGTTGGCGATCTTGGCGGTTAATGGGAGTGCGTAAGCCAATACGCCAATGCAGTTTCTAAATATTCAATGAACATAAATATATTATATGTTATATGAACAAAATAAACAGAGAAAGATGAAGGGAGAGAGAGATAAGAGATTGAAGACAAGCAAAAAAAAAAGAACAAGACAGTTGAGGCTGAGACTGAGAGATGTTTCATAATAATTTAATTTAATTAATTAATGGAAAATTAAAAAATAATAATAATAAAAAAGTAGTTTGTAAATAAAAGAATATTTAGGCAGAGCAGACACCAGACCAGATGTGGTAAGGATGAGGCAGCGCTGCTTGTTTGAAGGGTCAAACAAAGACCAATTATAGTCTTCTATGTAACAATTCAATTCAAGTGGCCAACCATTTTATTTTTATTTTTATTTATAAAATCTTTATTTTATTTTATTTTATAAAATCTTTATTTTATTTTAATTTGATTAAGATGGAAACTCTCTTAGGTAGACGAATAATCTATTAAAAATTTGGTGTTATGAATTTTTAATATTTAGCATTTGAAATATGTTTTAAAACTCAATAATTAATAATTTAAAATTATAATCAAAATGCTAAAAATTAAAAACTTTAACCATTTAATCTTTGGTTGCGGTATTATTAATTAAAACGAGTGAGTCAATCATATAAATTTTGATTTAGAGAGTGTTTAAATTAATTTATAAGCTCATTAAATCAATTTATAAACTCTAATTTACATCAACTAGTTTATTTTAACAATTTCAAAAGTTTATAAGTCCAACTTATAAATTAAAAAATAAATTAAAAGATCAACTTATTATTTTGATATTTATAAATACTTATTTTATAAGTTAGTTTTATTAAATAATTTACTATATTATTTTTATTTATTTCAATAAATATTTTTTAATAATATAACTTTTTAATCATTTTAATAATAAATACACTTATAAATTATTTTTACTAAATGTTAAATGTCTATCAATCATTTATAAATATTTAGAATAAACACTTACTCTTTTCATCCTAACAGATAAACTCATTTTCTTTTTTCTTCTTTCGTCTGTACTAAATTATAGCTCACTTTTTAATTACCATTTTAATAAGTTAATTGATATGTTAAATTTTTATAATATTCATATTTAATGTTCCTTATTAAATATATTACATATTAAAATAAGGATATAATAGAAAATATATATATAAATTTATATTTTCAATAAAAATAATTATTTTTTTTAATTTTTGTGAAATGAGAAGTGAGCCTAACTATTTAGGATTGAGAAAGTAATTACTTAAAATTTTAAATATTTTTAAGTCTATATTAATTTATAAATGCTTGATACTTATACACTAATTTTAAATTCTTATTCATATTATAAATATGTCAAAAGCAGTTGAAATTCAATTAAAATGAATTAATTATTCTAAAAATAAATTATAAAATTGGATAGATTTTAAAAAGGAAATCTTACGCATCAAATAACATAATATCTCTTTTTATTTATCAAGACTATTAAGAATATTTTCGAGTAAAGTTATACACTAATTGATGAAACTGAAAATTGCATAATACAAAATATTATAACTTTTAGATTATAAAAATATTCAAAAATTAAATTTAATTAAAAAAATATTATTAAATAGCATATAAAACTTCTTCTCACATTAATGTAAGAAAAATATTGTTAAACACCATATAGATTTCCTTTTCACATGTATAAATAAGACTGTGTTTCCTGCACACTACCCTGCATTGCATTGAAAACAAATAATTTTTTTTTATTACTCAAACTTTTTTTTTGAAATTAAACTTATATTTGAGACTAGGTAGAAAAAAATCATTAAACAAACATTTAATGGTAATAATTAAAAATATTAATGAAAATATTAAGATATTTAGAGGGTGTTTCTCAAAACTGGAGCTTTTTAACTTATTATGAATAAGTGATTTTTAGATTATAATCAGATTAAAAATAAGCAGTTAAGCGTTTCCATAAACTAGTTAATAATCAGCTGATAATCAATTTATAATCAGTTAAGTGTTTCTGTAAAATCAGCTTATAATCAGTTTTTAATTGCAGAAATTGTCAAAATGATCAAACTGTCCCTGAGTTTATTTATTGTATAAAAATAATTTTTTAAATGCCAATTCAAAATTTATTTTGCAATAATAATAATAAAATTTATTTAATAATAATAATAATATTGGTGTTATCAATAAATTATACAAATAAAAAACTAAAGTGTATAGGGTGGACAAATTTGAAATATCGAAAATTAGGTAGGGATAATATGGTTTTTTACTTGGTCAAAACTGCTTAAAAAATAAGTGCCTAAAAAAAAGTAGCAAAAACCAACTTTTAAAAAACTGATTAAAATCAAATTATAATCTACTATTTAAGTTTTCAGAAACACTTAAATAAACAACTTATAATCTAAAAACTGCTTATAATCAGTTTTGACCAGTTTTTAAGTTTTGAGAAACACCCTCTTAATGATAAGATATAGTTCTTAACTCTTAAGCTATTAACTACTTGATCAACACATGAATCTACTTTGGAAAATTCATTTGAAGATGACCTAATCAATTGATATTTTAGTTTCCTTGGCATGTGTATTATATATAGTGATCCAACCTTAGTTTAATTAATATGAGAAAAATGGCAATTTCACCACAAATTAAATTAGAGTTAGATTGGAACTAATTAATCTATTTGGTCTCTTATGCCATTAAAAAGCTATTAAATATAGTTAATTAAAATGGGATACACTCTAAAACCTACTAACTATTATAATTATTCAAATCTAATTAATATAATTATGCCATTTATTTAATTTTATCCGATTATTCAATTCACTGGAACATAAATATGCATATATGTAAAGAATTCCTAGTAATGTTAATTAAAAGGATTATATGTTTTAATAAAATTTTGAAAATTAAATTTTTTGATAAATTAAAATTTTTAATTATTACATTAACGTTAATTTTCAATATTTTCTTTAAGGAAAAAATGTTAAGTTAAAATTAGAGACAACTTGTCGTGTGATAATATTGCATCATTTCAAATAATTTGATCATATAATTCATAAAAATAAAAATTGATAATGAAATTAAATATATATATATATAAAGTTTTTTTATTGTTATCATTGGGCTTTAATTAATTTAAATTTATTCAACACAAATTTATAAATTACATGAAATAGTAACCGAAAAGTGTTGTGGAGCGGAAGTAAATAGCACGCAAATTACTTACTATTATACAAGTAAATAGTGTATGAAATATTATACTAAAAATAAATACCAAGAAAATTTCCAGAAAAGGCTGGAGGGGTCACAGGCGGTCCCGCTTTAAACCCAGTCTCCTTAGACAGAATTTCACTCGGATAATTAATAGCACAATATAACAAAACAACTACCCTTGATAATAGTTATAAAACTGAGACAAAATAACACACCGAATTTAACGTGGTTCACCCTTTTACTTTGGGCTACGTCCACGGGACAAACTCCGAAAAATATTCTTCCACTATTAAAAATAGTAGGCTTACAAGAGAGACTTCTCTAGAAATATTTCTAGAGGTACAATTATTACAATTGAGATAAACCCAAAATAATGGCATTCAAGTGTTTCCCAAACACTCCTAAAATTAAACTACTTCACTATTTTGTCACTCCCCAAATAATTCTTTCTCTCTCACAATTCACTAATGTTTTTTTTTCTCTTAATTTTTGTGTGTTTTGAAGAAGAAGGGGAAGGCCATATATATAGGCCTTCCCATGAGGTTGTTGGCCTAACTTAATTAGGCCAACAACCATTTATTATTATTATTTTTTATTTTACATAGTCAAAATAATACCAAATGGTTGGTATTTTTCAACAAATCTCCCCCTACCAATCATATAAATTAACTGTCATTCCTGTAGATGATCGACAAAACTCAAACTTTTCCCTTGGTAGAATCTTTGTTAACATGTCTGCACCATTTTCTTCAGTATGAATCTTTTCAAGCTGTAAAAGCTTTTTCTCCAACACATCTCTGATCCAGTGGTATCTCACATCAATATGCTTTGATCTTGAGTGAAAGGAGGAATTCTTCCCAAGGTGGATAGCGCTCTGACTATCACAATAAAGTGAATATCTATCCTGCTGAAATCCAAGTTCATCTAAGAACTTTTTCATCCACAAGAGCTCTTTGCAAGCTTCAGTTGCAGCAATAAATTCTGCTTCAGTTGTTGAGAGGGCAACACACTTTTGCAACCTTGATTGCCATGACACGGCTCCCCCTGCAAATGAAATAAAATAACCTGATGTAGACTTTCTTGAGTCAACATCGCCTGCCATATCTGCATCTGTGTAGCCAATTAACACAGGTTTACCATCACCAAAACATAAACATATTTTGGAAGTACCACAGAGATATCTGAGAATCCATTTCACAGCAGCCCAATGTTCCTTGCCAGGATTAGAAAGAAACCGACTTACTACTCCCACTGAGTGAGCAATATCTGGCCGTGTACATACCATGGCATACATCAAACTGCCAACTGCTGAAGCATATGGAACTCTATCCATCTCTTCTTTCTCTTTATCTGTGGAAGGACATTGTTTTGAAGTTAATTTAAAGTGGTTAGCAAGAGGACAACTAACCGCTTTAGCCTTGTCCATATTAAACCTTTGAAGTACTTTCTTAATATACTTCTCCTGTGACAACCACAATTTCTTGGTGCCTCTATCTCTGATTATCTTCATGCCAAGAATTTGTGCTGCTGGCCCTAAGTCTTTCATAGCAAAAGACTTGCTTAACTGCTTCTTCAGATTGTTAATTTTGGAAATGTTCTGGCCAACGATTAACATGTCATCCACATAGAGTAAGAGAATTATAAAATCATCATCAGAGAATTTCTTCACAAATACACAGTGATCTGAAGAGATCTTTTTGTAGCCTTGCTCCCCCATAACTGACTCAAACTTCTTGTACCACTGTCTCGGTGCCTGCTTCAAGCCATACAAGCTTTTCTTTAACTTGCAAACATAATCCTCTTTTCCTTTTTCTTTGAAACCCTCTGGTTGTTCCATGTATATCTCTTCCTCCAAGTCACTATGAAGGAAGGCAGTCTTTACATCCATCTGCTCAATCTCCAAGTTGAGACTTGCAGCTAATCCCAATACTGTACGAATGGATGTCATCTTCACCACTGGTGAAAAAATCTCATCAAAGTCAATCCCTTTCCTTTGGCTGAATCCCTTAACAACTAATCTGGCTTTGAATCGTGGCTGGGAACTGTGTTCATCATGCTTTATCCTGAACACCCATTTATTCTTCAAAGCCCTCTTGCCTGTTGGCAATTTCACAAGCTCAAAAGTTTTATTATCATGCAAAGATTTTATCTCATCTTGCATGGCTTCAATCCATTTCTTCCTCTTCTCATCTGCCATAGCTTCTTGGTAATCCTCAGGTTCTCCCCCATCAGTGAGTAACACGTACTGATCATCCGAGTATCTAGTAGAAGGTTGTCGAGTTCTAATAGATCTTCTCAATGGAACCTGAGGAACTTCTACTGGTGGTGGTGGCTGATTTTCAATCTGGTCCTCATCATCATCCGATTGGACCTCTGTAGGAGCATCGATGTCAGCATTTTCTGGCTGACGATTTTGGATTTCATTTCCAACTTGTCTTGGCACCGCCTGTGGAGGAACTAGCTTTAAGTTTGTTGAATCACCATTGGATTCGGGAATATCCCTTTTCACTTTGTTAATGTCTTCAATGGTTTGATCTTCAACAAATATGGCATCACGACTTCTAAGAAGCTTTTTCTGAACTGGATCATAAAATCTATAGCCAAGCTGATCATGATCTTGACCATAACCAATAAATACACATTCATGTGTCTTGACATCAAGCTTTGACCTCTCATCCTTAGGAATGTGCACAAAAGCTTTGCAACCAAACACCTTTAAATGATTATAGGAAACATCCTTTCTTGACCATACTTTTTCTGGTGTATTATATTGAAGAGGAACACAGGGTGAAAAATTGAGTACATGTACTACTGAGTATAGAGCTTCACCCCAAAAAATCTTAGGCAACTTTGAATGTGATAGTAAACATCTAACTCTCTCCATCAAAGTCCTGTTCATCCTCTCCGCTAAACCGTTCAATTGCGGCGTTTTTGGAGGTGTTGTTTGATGTCGGATACCATGCTCCTTGCAGTAGGTATCAAATGATCCCATGTATTCTCCACCATTGTCTGTCCGAATGCATTTTAACTTCTTCCCAGTCTCCCTTTCAACTAAGGCATGAAATTGCTTGAACACGTCTATTACTTGGTCTTTTGACTTCAAAGTATATACCCACATTTTCCTTGAATGATCATCAATGAAAGTCACAAAGTATTGAGCACCACCAAGTGACTTTGACATTGGTCCACACAGATCTGAGTGAATCAGATCCAATACATTCTTCATTCTGGAAGGAGTGGAACCTTTGAAAGCAACTCTGTTTTGTTTTCCAGCCAGACAGTCAGCACATTTCTTCAAATCCACTTTATCAACTCCAGATAATACATTCTTCTTTACCAATTGTGCCATCCCTTTCTCGCCCATATGACTGAGTCTTCTATGCCATAATTCAGTCATATTTTCTTTCTCCACTGCATTCACAGAATCACCGGAGAGCTTTACTTGCATCACATATAGCTTGGAGCACTTTTTACCTTTTCCATATACCAAGGAGCCTTTAGTAAGTTTCCATTGACCATCCTTGAAAGTACTACTGAAACCTTCATCATCAAGCATACCAATGGAAATCAGGTTTAGCCGAAGGTTGGGAACATGTCTGACATCTTTCAAAAATAATCTCATCCCATTTTCTGTCTTTAAACAAATATCACCTCTGCCGATGATCTTGGCTATACCCTTGTCTCCCATTTTGACAACACCAAAATCTCCTTGTTTATATGTTGAGAAAAATTCTTTATGTGATGTGGCATGAATGGTGGCACCACTATCACCTACCCAGTCCAATTCACTGGATGCAATATTCACATCATTATCATAAGAAATAACATGAAATTCTTCAATGGTGGCAGCCATGGTTTCTCGTTCATCATCACTGCTATCATCTCGCTTAATCTCTTTGCCTTTGTTCTTCTCCTGTTTGAACTTTCGACAGAATTTCTTGATATGTCCCTTCTTTTTACAGTGATGGCATTCAACATTTGCATATTTGTTTGATTTTCCTCGACTTTTATCTCTGGTATTTGAACTCCTGAACTTGCTCCTCCCTCTAGAATCAGTAACCAGAACATCTGGTTGAGATGTAGATACTGAATTTTGAGATCTCTTTCTCATCTCTTCATTCATAATTGAACTCTTGACGGATTCCAAACTAACAATACCATCGACTGCTGAATTAGTGATGGAAATCTTCAAAGTCTCCCAAGACTCTGGCAAAGAGGAAAGTAGTAAAAGACTGAGTACCTCATCATCAAATTTTATGCCCATTCCTGACAACTGGTCCACAAAACCTTGAAATTCATTCAAGTGATCCGCCAAAGATGTACCTTCTCGGTAACTAATTTTGACCAGTTTGGTCAAATAGAGCAACTTGTTGTTCCCTGTTTTAGAAGCATATAACTTTTCAAGCTTCTCCCATAGGGATTTAGCATGAGTCTCTTTACAAATGTGATTATACACATTGTCTTCGACAAACTGTCGGATAAAACCACACACTTGCTCATGCTCGAACTTCCAGTCTTCATCTGATTTATCATCAGGTTTTGATGTGGTGAATACAGGCAAATGCATTTTCGTCACAAATAGGAGATCCTTCATCTTGTTTCTCCATATGTGGTAATTCGAGCCATTTAGGCTGATCATCTTGTTTATCTTTGTCTCCATCTCTTTAATACAAAGAGGTTAACTCCAATACTGTGTGCTTGAACCACAGCTCTGATACCACTTGTTGTGCAGCGGAAGTAAATAGCACGCAAATTACTTACTATTATACAAGTAAATAGTGTATGAAATATTGTACTAAAAATAAATACCAAGAAAATTCCCAGGAAAGGCTGGAGGGGTCACAGGCGGTCCCGCTTAAAACCCAGTCTCCTTAGACAGAATTTCACTCGGATAATTAATAGCACAATATAACAAAACAACTACCCTTGATAATAGTTATAAAACTGAGACAAAATAACACACCGAATTTAACGTGGTTCACCCTTTTACTTTGGGCTACGTCCACGGGACAAACTCCGAAAAATATTCTTCCACTATTAAAAATAGTAGGCTTACAAGAGAGACTTCTCTAGAAATATTTCTAGAGGTACAATTATTACAATTGAGATAAACCCAAAATAATGGCATTCAAGTGTTTCCCAAACACTCATAAAATTAAACTACTTCACTATTTTGTCACTCCCCAAATAATTCTTTCTCTCTCACAATTCACTAATGTTTTTTTTCTCTTAATTTTTGTGTGTTTTGAAGAAGAAGGAGAAGGCCATATATATAGGCCTTCCCATGAGGTTGTTGGCCTAACTTAATTAGGCCAACAACCATTTATTATTATTATTTTTTTATTTTACATAGTCAAAATAATACCAAATGGTTGGTATTTTTCAACAGAAAATTATCATAATTTTAGGATTAGTACATATATTTTTTCCGTTCATTAATTAAATATAATGATTATTTTTTATTCAGTGATATAAGATTCAATTATTATCTTAATTATTCAACTACATGAAGCATTTGCGTTCCAGAAAAAAAAACTATGAACTAAAAAGCGAATCAAAACCACAACACTTGTAATAATATTTGTCATTGTTATTGTTTAATAAATAAAAAAAATACAAATAAATGAAAGTTAGAAGAAGAAGAAGAAGAAAAAGAAGGGTAGGCAGTCGCGGAATTAAATAGGATCGTATGGGTCACACGACTTTTCTGACTGGCCGACCAAAAGTATATGTAAGGAGGAGCGGAAAGCTTTCTTGGCTGTTGATTGTACAACCGCTATAATAGAATTCCCTTTTCTTAGCTACTGATTTAGTTTTCTTTCTTTCCTTCTGCACAGCCTTATTAATTTCATTTTCGATAATCGATCGGTCAGTAATTTCGATAATGACCATAAAAATTCTCCTCGAGAAGTCCTTAGTTCTGCCAACGAAAATAGATGAGTTGAAAATTACAAATGAGAAAGAGGTGAGTTCGCTGAGGAAGTTTTGTAGCGTATCACATGAATTCTTTTATATGCAGCCAAAAGTCATACCAAATGGCAATTTACTCGTACTTCATTTCAATCATTTTCCATTTCCCATTTTATATGCAAATTTTCTAAATCAATCATAGCTTGTAAGTTGCACAATACAATAAATAATTCTTTTTTATTTTTCTTGATAAATCTCATCAGATTTTAAATTTTTATGAATGGAGTAAATATATATATATATATATATATATGATTAAATATAATTAATATATTTTACAAAAGCTTTTAGTTCAAATAATTTTAAATATATATATAAAATTCTCCATCAAACTTTAAATTAATCATAATTGATCAGTCGCCAAAAGCAGAAGAATCATTAATTATATTTTTGCAACATTGCATTTTTGTCCAATTTTGACATTGGTGGCCTAACACGTTATTTATTTAACATAAGATTAGCACTTCAAATTCAAAATTTAAAAAATAAGCATTAGTCAATTTATCTTAAATTGGTGATGTAACAAAAAATTAATTTTTTTTCCAATATATAAGTTAACTCGCTTCGAATTATAAATAATAACCCTTTGTTCAAAAATAAAAAATACTTGAATATATGTAATCAATGAATAAAAATTACTTATCATTGAATTATTTTAGAGCCAAAAATTAATTCTTAAAATTAAAATTTTAAAAATTTTCACTTAATATAGCATCATTTCGTTTGCAATTATTTATAATTACTATTACTTTAAAAATCATAATTAATTTATAAATTTTTAGCACCTATTAACATTATATCGTACTATAATATGTTATGCTAAGTGGTAGTGATAGATATACAGAAGCAGGATCACTAATTTAATGAGTCAACACAAATATGATTTGAAAATTTATATATATAAAACCTTAAAAATCAGTACATAATAATAATAATAATAATAATAATAATAATAATAATAATAATAATAATAAGAAGAAGAAGAAGAAGAAGAAGAAGAAGAAGAAGAAGAACAGCAACAAAATTAAAAACCATTTAATGAATTTATATTGCAATCAAAATTTAAAACATATGATTAACTATGAATAATATAATATGTTTACTCTTGCAAAATAATAATTTTTTCTTTTTTTAAAAAATTTTTAGTCAAATAATTAGTTGGTATTTCAATCAAATTAAAACCAATATTCAACTTTTATGTCCAAGATTAGGCATGGTAGGAAGACTTGGTGAGTTTTGGTCCGTTCACCAAGCACACGCCATTATTTATGTCAATATAAGAATAATTAAGCCATAAAAATAATATATAGTAATTAATTTTATTTTTTTATTTCATGGTCAAATGATATAGTGTAAAACACAATCATTAAAAATTTAGACAGCAACATTTTTTCTGGGTATTGTTATAAGATTACGACTTAATTATATGTCTTAAAAATATTAATAAAAATATATCAGAACAAAAAATTAAATTTACCTTTTGTTCTCAATATAAAATAGTGCAAAGGAGCTAAAAGGGAAGACAGTTAGCATTTCAAAACACATCAAGTAAGCATAATAAAATAATATACAATAATAAAAACAAACACAACATAAATACATATGTATAAATAATGAATTTAAATTTAATTTTCTATTTTCTTCTTGTGTTAAAGAATAATTTAGTGTAATACTATTTAAATTTGTGTTTTTTAAGTTCATTTAAAAAGGAAAATAAAAAATTCGTATTTTTCATATTTTGTATTAGTATTTGCAAATTTAATTAGCATGGAGAAGTGTTACGTTTATGAGGCAAAGATAGAGAATGATTTCCTTTTTCTATTTTACATTTTTCATAAGAAAAAGTAAATTTCCAAAAACTTAACAACATTCTCCTGTTATTTTTGTTTTCACTAATTAATCGACAGAATCCATTTAATCATAAAGTCCTAATTTTAGATCTCAAAATATTAAATTTCATATACTTTATTTTGGTAATAAAGTTTTTCATTAATATTATTGAAAAAATAAAAAAATCTCATATTTAAATTTGACTTTTAACCTCTCTAATTGATTTAGAATGATTTGATAACAAATGATCCATTGTAAAAGGCTGAAAATTGCATTAGTGTTCTTGTTAAACAAAATTAAGTTTTTTTTAGTTAATTAAAACTTTATTTTTTTAGTGATATTAAAATTATTTTTAAAAAATAAAAAATAAATAAAATTTAAGTTTTCTTTTTAAACTCAACATAAAATTACTCAAAATAATTGATATGTTATTATTATACCATCATTATTCTAAATTGATAAAGGATGAATTAGTAACATTCTATATTATACATTTTTTAAAATTTTTAATTTATCGTTTTTTATTGAAATTTCTGAAATTGTGAATGAAATATTACTTTCTGATTACTTAAAAAGGAACAAATACAGTAGCTAATATATATACTCAGTCATCAACTTTTTGCTAATTTATGAGAGCTTCGAACTGGCAGTAGCTTGATCAACCCAAAATTAATGTTTTCTTGAATCAAATGGCAATCAAGTTTTATGTGTTTTGTTCTCTCATGAAAAATAGGATTATAAGTAATGTTTATAGCATATAAATTGTCACAAAATAGAAGAGCTAAATTAGAAGTAGAAAATTAAAGATCTTGAAGAATATAAACCAACCACTGGAGTTCACAAGCTATTTGAGCTATTTACAGATGCATGAGAAGGATTCTTAAGTGATGCAGTAGAATTGCAGAAGTGACATATCTGTGAAAATGATAAAGTCTATTTCTCAATTATCACAGAATTATCACAGATGATATGTTCTGATGCACTAGTATCTAGGATCCATTATATTGATCTAAAATCAGCAGAAAAGAAAGCAGGACAAAGATCTAATTTGGATTTTGTATTACAGCGTGTACCATATTAATTCTTAAAGTATTTTTAAAATCAATATGAAACTTTTTTTTTTTCAAAATTTTAATTAACCAAAGGCAATATTCAATTTAAATCTTAGTTAAATATCATGGTCTAAATTAAACTTTTATAATGTATTAATTTTAATATAATATTTTTAAAAATTATTTATTAAGAAATAATTTTTAATAAATAAATCTTTAATATTAATAATTTATAATATTAAATAATTAATTTTTGTAGTATCATAATTTTTAATAATTTTAACATAAAATTAATAATTTATAATTTTAAAAATTGTAATTTATGTTTTTAATTTTCTTCAATTTTTATATTTTATATTTTAAAAATTATTTTCTTAAAAAATCCTTGGATTAAAATAAAAAAATATTAGCTTAAAAAGTTATGATTTATTTACACAAAAATAATTACACTAAATAAAATTAACAAAATGAACAAAAAAAATTATTTTTTTTTCCACCTCCATTAATAGTCTTCATGAGTTTGAAATCATAATTTATCAATTCTATAATCTTAGAGGAAAAGCCAAAATTATCAATATTTTAATCTAAAAAAAAGAAAAAAATAAAAAAAAATAAATAGGCAGTCTCCTCCATAATCTAATTTAAAAAATATATATAGTTTTTTAATATTATTTTTATCTAATTTAATTTAGTTAATGAAATAATTTTTCACTTTTAAAAAATTAATTAAAATTTTTAATTAATTTTTAAAACTAAAAAATTATTTTATGAACTAAATTAATTTAGGTAAAAATAATACAAAAAACCACACACACATATTTATATATATTTAATTAAATTGTGAAGGAGACTGCCCATTTATTTTTCTTTATTTTTACTATTTTTTTCTAGCTTCTAATATTTATAGTTTTAACTTCTCCTCTAAGATTGTAAAATTAATAATTATGATTACAAGCTTATGAAAATTATTAATGGAGGTGAAAAAATTAATGATTTTTATTTATTTTATTAATTTAATTTAATGTGATTATTTTTGTGTAAATAAATCTAGGGATGACAACGGGACGGGGTGGGGGCTTGAAAGCATTCCCCATCTCTGTCCCTGTTTGGCGAGGAATCCCCGCCTCTCAAACGGGGATAATTTTGCTTCTGTCCCCGTCTCCACGGGAATTTATGCCCCTGTAAAAATTTTCGTTGAAAATTTATTTTTATTTTTTTGAATTAAAATATAATAATATAAATATCATTAATTTATAATAATTTTATAATTAATAACATAAATTATTAATTTTATAATTAATAACACAAAAAATTTTAGTTTATTTAATTTTAGAGTTTAAATATTAAATATTATTTTTATTTATGTAGATTAATATATAATATAATAAATATAAATATAATATATATAATATAATAAAAAATATATAATATAAGATAATATATATAGATATAATATATATAATATAATATATTTTTTATATAAAAAATCGGATCCCCGTGGGGACGGGGATGGAAATTCCTGCGGGGGGGAGTAGGACAGAGTAAAAATTCAAAAACCGACCGTACCCGCCCAAATCGAGTATTTTTTTTTAGGTTCGGTTGATTGATATATTTATCCACGGGTCGGGTCGGGTTAAACATTTTATTTTTGGCGGGTTTGGACGGTCGGTTTGGTTTGCCAATTTTATTACCGTTTCAAACTGAACCCGACCAATTACATACACACACATATATATACTCATAAAAATGTACCATTTAAGTTACATATCAATAGAAAATTTATCCAACCTAAACATCACTCTCGGCGCCTCTCGATTTTCTTATGCTCGCCCAACATCCTCCCACCTCTTCTCTTCTTTGTACTTTAATTGTAAGTTTCATTCAATTTTGTGTGAATTTTGTGTGAATTTTGCACTTTATTTGTGTTTTATGGCTCATTTCTATTTTTGTTCTTCAGTTATTTGTGTAACTCTTTCAATTTCATGTGGATGTTGCATTTTATTTGTGTTTTATAGTTGGGGTATCTCATTTTTATTTTTGTTCTTCTATTATTTGTGGGTTTTGAAATATGAAACTTTGAGTTTAATTGATTTTGTTGTTGCTTCGATGGGTTTGAGGGAGCATAGTAATTTAACTTTTCTAAGAAAAGTCATTCCATGAACATCGAACAGAATAAATTGAAAGAATTTTTTATATATAATATCTTCTATTAATATAAAAATAAACCATCGTTTATTGATTGGATAAAGATAAGAAACTACTTATATTATTAAAGAATTATATAAAAGCATAAAATTAGCTTTACAGTGGCTGTTGTAGAGTTTTTCTTTAAAAAATGTTAGATTATTTCAAGTGGATAATTTTCTCTATATTAAAAGACCTACATTTGGAAGATAACCGAGCAGTGGTCAAGATTGCTTTTGCTTTCTTGATTATTATATTGACAGATATGTTCAATATAATAATGGGTGATTTTAGTTTTAGGCCTCTAATTGTATTTTATATTGTAATTAATTATTTCAACATGATAACACTTTGTGTTGGAGTTAAAATATCTAAAATACAATATAGAATATACCCAACAAAGTGGTTGAAATTTCATCATTCATTAATTTATTTTATCAGTTAGTTAAACTTTAATGTTAATATACTTTTCTTTTTCCTTTTTTTCCCCTTTCTTCTTTCCATAATTCCATTAGCTGTTTAGTTTTTTTTTTTTGCTTATTGTATTATGTAATATTTGTAAAATTTATTAGTTATGTAGTTATCAGTATCAGGTCTTAATTTCATTTCTTTTTTTAACTACATGCACATCATTCATAATTTATTTAAGTGTAAAGTGTTTTGAAATGGATTTAATTTTATTTGTAAAATGATTAAAATAAATACAATTGATTTCTTAAGTTATTATTGTTAGTATTATTTTTGTTATTTGGGCTATAAATTGATAAAGGTTAATGACTAATGAATGTTAATATTTGTAAAAGACCCATCAAATTTTGACTAATGAATGTTAATATTAGTAAAGTCATATCAAATTATGATTATTAACAAAGCAATATCAAATTATTTGCTATGTAGGGAATTTTTCGAGTGACGAAGCATATAGAAAATTTGCCGAGAGTCAAAGTTGCTATTGTATAATCATCCAGGTAATATATATGTTATGTTGTTGTTAGAAGCAATTGAATTAATGTTTTTATTTGTTTATTTGTATTGCTAATTTCTTTTATATAGTGTTTCAAATAATTTACCAATGTCAATTAATTTTTGCATAAGTTATGGATGACCCTCAACCTCCTGAAGAAGAACAACAAGTTGAATCAGAAGTTGAAAAAGAACAATAAGATAAACCTCCAAAGCCAAGGAAAAAGAGAAAGGCAACGGCTAGTGGCCCACAACAAACATCAATAGATTGGGATCATTTCACCGAATTGCCTAAAGATCAAGCGTCTGAACCAACGACAGCATGTAATTATTGTGGCAAGAGGTATCTTTACGATTCTAAGCAGCATGACACTTCAAACATGATGCATCACCTTAAGGCATGTCCCAATTACTCATATGCACTTAAAACGGACCCTAAGCAATAAATATTGCATTTTACACCCAAAGCTGATGATAAAAGGGTAGACTTAGGAGTTATTCCACATTCATATGATGTAGAAGAGTGTAGAAAGGCAATTGCATTATTTATGATATTAGATGAGCAACCCTTTAGAGTGGTAGAAGGACATGGGTTTAAGCACATGTGTAGTAAAATGGTTCCTCAATTTAAAGTTTCTTCTAGATTTACTATTGCTAGGGACTGTTTTCAACTACATTTGGATGAGAATGTGAGGTTGAAGACTTTATTGAGGAGTGACTGTGAGAGGGTTTGTCTAACAACGGATTATTGGGCAAGTATCCAAAATTTAAATTATCTGACATTGACTGCTCACTTTGTGGATAAGGAATGAAGATTACAAAATAGAATCCTGAATTTTTGTTAAATTGCTAACCATAAGGGAGATGCAATAGGAAAGCAAATTGAGATGTGTTTAAATGATTGGGGATTGAGGAAGGTTTTTACTATTACAGTTGATAATGCTAATTCTATTGATGGAGCGACATCATACTTGAAAAAGAAATAAAAAATTGGAATGGATTGGTTTTAGATGGTGAATTCATGCACATTAGATGTTTTGCCCATATTTTGAATTTAATTGTAACAGAGGGCTTAAAAGACCTTCATTCCTCTATTTTTGCTATTAGAAATGTTGTCTGCTATGTAAGGTCTTCCCCATCTAGACTTGCAAGGTTCAAAACATGCATTGAGTAAGAAAACATCTCACATAATGGTCTTGCATGTCTTGATGTTCCCATTGGGTGGAACTCGACTTATTTGATGTTAGAAACAACACAAAAGTTTCAAAAGTCTTTTGAAAGATTGGAGGAGGAAGATGGAGATTATCTGACTTATTTTAATGAGGGCAGCCCCCCTGTAGTAGAGATTGGGACAATACTAGACATTTTGTCTAATTTTTAAAAATTTTCTATGATGCAACACTTGAAATTTCTGGTTCCTTGTATGTCACCTTTAGTAATGCATTTTCTCATCTTTCTTTGATTCAAAGTGAGATTAAAAAATGGTCTTGTAATTCAGATTCTCTGTTAGGGGTGATGGCCACTGATATGAAGAAAAAATTTGATAAATATTGGAGAAAATTTGAAAATATAAATTCTTTATTATTTATAGGATCTATTCCAAGGAACAAATTAGCTTATATATCATGGTCATTTGAGGATATATATGGGGATGCCTTAGCTGAAACAATGGTAGAGAGGGTAAAAATGCAATTATATAGGTTGTATACATGGTATTCTGAAGCATACAATGCCGTCAAACCTATTTCTAATTGTGGGGGGGTTTGTTCAGAACTCTAATGATGGTGTTGCTATAATTGATAAAGTTGCCTCCAAAGCTAGGGTAGTTGCATCTTGGTCCCATTTGCAACAAAAAAATAGCATTGAATTAAGGAATGATATGGACAAATATTTGAATGAGCATTGTGAGTATGGGGAGGAGTCAGATTTTGATGTTTGAAAGTGGTGAAAGTCAAATGCAGCAAGGTTTCCTATTTTGTCCATATTAGCACGTGATGTGTTGGCGTCCCGTTATCAACAGTTGCAACTGAATCCGCATTCAGCACTGGTGGCAGTGTATTAGATGTTTTTAGGAGCTCTTTATCTCCTCAGATAATTATGGCACTCATTTGTGCTCAAAATTAGTTGAAGCCAACAATATTTGAGTTTGACCACCCTCAATTACATCAAATGCTCGAGGAAAATGAGAAGATAGAATCAGATAACTTATTCTATAATATGTTTTTGTATTTGACAGCTTTATTTAATTTTTTTATTTACTGTAATGGTATTTTTTATTTAGCAAATTTATTTGATTAGTTTTTATATTTTTATTTGTAAAATACTAATCTTCAAATTTTTTCAAAATTTACAACAAAAACTACAGGAGTAGGGGACACCAAATAGTAAAGGGCAAGATCATTGGATTACTTTTGTATTTTTCAGACTTGACTTTTTTGATATATCATAGCTAATGGTAATATATTTTTTTGGTTTAATCATGGCTGTGGGTGCATATTTGATAGGTACTTCAATTTTTTTTTATTTATGAAGTACCTAACCTAACTATATAGGAAGTTTTTTGGGTAAATGACAGTATAGGATATTGATTACAACCTTACATCCTCATACTTATAGGGTTATACTTGTAATATCCTCATATATGCCCTAGAAGTCTTGGTTATGATGTTTTTATTGTTGTTGTTGTTATATTGGATTGTATATATATGATAATTGCAAGAGAAAAGAAATTGGGAAAGAAAATAGGGTTTAGAGAGAATGATATATGTTGTGTATATGATGATATATATAACATATAAATGGGTCAAAGAAAAAGTCAAAGGAAAAGAGATATTTTTGTGTTGAGTGTGTAATTACTTAAATGGGCTTATATGAGACAAAAGGTGAGTTATATGGTTAAGGGTATTGAGGTAATTTACCTTTAGAAATCTCTTGGTGGAGATTAAAAGATGGAAAAGTGTTTGACTTGGGGCTATTTTGTTTTCTTTTCATTTTGGGTGCCGGTGATTGAAGGAGAGAAAGAGGAAGAGAAGTGTTCTTGATGCTAGAGTTCAATTGAAGAGGCAATCAAAGAGTTTGGTTAGAGATTTGTGAAATTTCTTCATCTAAGGTAAGAAATCTCTTGTTTTTCCTTTGTAAATTTTGAAGTTATGTTTAAAGTGAAGTGTGATTTGTTGATGTAATGATTTGGTGTATTTGATATGTGTTTGCAAGTGTTAGAATTGATTTAAAGTAAAAAAATTGAAATTTGTGTTGGTTTGGTTGTGATTATGGAAAAATAAGTGAAGATTGATAGTGGAAAATCAAGAGTAAAGTTTGAGTTAGGATTTTGAGATGGTTTGTGTTCAAATGTGTTGTTTAAGTGGTTATTGTGATGAATATGTGTTATGACATGAGTTATATCCATTTGAGTGAATTTGTGTTGGGAATTATATGTTAAAATGCATTTGGAAGAGGGTTGGTTACATTTAGGGTTTATGCATGAGAGACACGTAATTTGGGGCGGTCGCTATTATTCAAGTGCGGTCGCGACTTAGGTCGGGCTTCTGGCCGCGAAACCTACTGTAATAAGGTTTTATCTTGTAATTGTATGGGGCGGTCGTATTCAGGTGAGGCGCGACCGCTAGAAAGGTTCTGTTCACCTTATTGGAAGCAATCTAATCCTACAACAAGATTTTCATATACATGTTAAGTAGATCATCCATTTGAGTTGTCAAGGATCAAAATAGATATCATTTGTCTAACATCATTGTTGAATCATGAAATGTGAGATGATATGGAATTGATAATGCATATGATATTACATGAATAAGGTTATGTATTGTGTATTGTGAGGCTTGTGAATGGTGATATGTATTATGAATAATGTACTTTGAAATGTGATACTATTAATGCTATATACACAATATGAATTGAGATATGAAATGCTATAAAGCCATTGTGATTGGCTATGATGATATAATTGAATGATGTATGGCATGTTTGCCTAATTGATGAGAAAGATTGATAAAGAGTTTGAAATAAGTGTATGTTTAATATGATATTCAGTTCAGAGTTCTGGTTTTTTTGGAGGCATGCCTATTTAATGAAAGTTAACAGTCTTGCCGGGTTGAGGATCTCTTCAAATTGAGTTGAATTGAGGTCCAAGAGACTGGGTCTGTTACACTATGATAATTGATATTATGAAATATTAGATTTGTAACAGTCTTGCCGGGTTGAGGATCTCCTCGAGTTAGATGAGTTGATGATCCAAGAGACTGGGTCTGTTACACTATCCATGGATAGAGATATATATGTATATGTTGCCTACGGGCGTGATAATGGTGTTTATGAACTGAAGCAGTAACTCTGAATTCTGAATATCGTATTAAATACTTGATGGGCCCATAGGTGTCTAGGTTTTATGTATAACATAAATGTTGTTCTAATGTAATGAAATGTTAATATTACTTATATGATGAAACGGACTATTCACGGAATATTGTTTATTGAGTATGATCTTTACTAATTGTGTGTGTATCATTGATGTTGATTTATTAATACAAATGTGAAACATTGCATTGCACTAAAGCATAACATTAGCATGAATTGTCTTACTAAGCCCTTGGCTTAGCGCGATAGTGTTTAATCGCGCAGGTAATAGAGTTGAACCCGAGAGCTCTTCTAGACCGAGTGAGAGTAGACATTGAAGAGTTGATTTTGGGAACTTAAAGATCAGAGGAGATTTGCCAATCATGTATAACTCTTTTATATTTTGTAAAGATTTTGTTTATATTGTAAATATATATGTAATGATAAATATGTATTCAAATGTTTTCATATGTGTAAATATTTTATAACTTTCGCTGTGTACTACTTAAATGTATTAACATATCTATAATGTATATTGAGAAAGATGATGGTATTATATAAAAATGTTTTGAATGTTGATGAAAAGCCGTAGCACTCCTATATTCGGTGCACATATGCTACATTGTGGTGTTGTAGTGTGTGTGTACTGAATGTGGGGGTGTTACAATACTACTTACTATCACTTCTTTTTTGTAAGTAACAATATAAATGCAATTGTTACTAGAATAGGGATTTCTAGCCATACTAGCCATATGTAGTTACATATGACATATCTAGAAAGCTAGAATAGCCTTTTGTGCTTTTGAATGTAAATGCACTTATGGACATATGGAATAGTTAATGATATCATATAAGCTGATTTTGGACCATATTTGTGATTTGTGACTTGTGAATTATGCAAATTATGCGAATTATTTTAGTTTTATGAATGATTTTTGTGATGGAGTTTTTTTTTTTTTTTCAGTTGCTTGCTACCTATTTGTGCATTGTAAAGCTTGCATTGGATGCAGGGTACATGTGAAAAAATTATAATTATTAATATATACTTAACTATATATTATGAGTGTTTTATGCACTTATTGTTGCTATTATATCTAATTAGTGAAGAGTTTTAAATTTGTCTTCACTCTTTACTTTATTGAATTTTTATAGTATTGAAAATTGGAAGAGATGAGAGAAATTAAGTTTTTTATATGAAATATTATATTATGATGTCGAGTTGGTGGACTGGAGTTAATATCCTTCAATTTTGTGAGAAAAGAAAGCAAAAGAAGTTCTTTACAATTTACAATTTATATTGCCTTTTTGAATTTTCATGGCTGATGATATTAATTGAGTTTTGCCCAGAAAGCTAAATACAAATTTAGTTAGTTTGCAAAAAATTAATTTTCATTTCCATATGACGCAAATTAGTTGACACAAATTTATTGATGTGCTAATTTAAACATATAATTTATTACATTAATTGTGTTTGGAAAAAGAAAAAAAATATATAAATTATGAATAAATTATTTTTATTTCTTATAAATTTCAACCAAATTTATTTATTACAAATTAAAAAGAAAAGTAAAAAATTAAACATAATTATATATATATATATATATATTTTGCATATTACAAGTATAAAAAAAAGCCATACAAAAAAGCTCAATTTATTGGCCCAACCCAAATTAACCCATTTGAACCCGCCCAAACCTGAGCATAATCAGTTCGATCGAAATGTCTAATATTTTCGGTCGAAATCGGTTGAATATGCTAATGCATTTCATGGGTTCGGTCTAGTTAAAATTTCACTCTTACCTAACTGAATCCGACCGATGCTCACCCCTAGCGGGGAGTACTCTCCCCATTCCTGTCCCGCCCCGGTAAACGGGAAGAATTTTTTTTTTCATCCCCATCCCTACGGGAGAAAAAACAAGAAATCTCTGCCCCGTTCGGGGCAAATCCCCTTGGGGAGCAGGGATTTCCCGTCCCGTTGCCAACTCTAAATAAATCATACATTGTTAAGTCAAGTTTTTTTTTTAATACAATGGTTTTTTTTAACACTACAAGATTCATCCTATATAGCTATAGAAGATATTGTGGCTAAAATAATAAATTACCGTAGCTAAATAATTTTGCCACAAAACTTTAATTCAGAGCATGTCGTAGTTACAAGTGCGCAGCTAATACTTAGCTACAAAATTTATTTATTTCATAGCTTTTTTATTTTGTTATAGTTACACATTAACATATAAAATAACTAAAAAGAATTATATATTTTGCTATTAAACTATTTCGTTATA
Source organism: Garcia nutans (assembly GCA_947685225.1). Taxonomy (NCBI): domain Eukaryota; kingdom Viridiplantae; phylum Streptophyta; class Magnoliopsida; order Malpighiales; family Euphorbiaceae; genus Garcia; species Garcia nutans. Next base: position 53,183,572 of record CANTUV010000011.1, read on the forward strand.
GTAAAATGCATAAATCTTTTGCTACAAAAGTCAAATTATATAACAAATATTAATTATTGTAAGTATGTCAATTTTTTTTATCTATAGCTTATGAAATCTGACCACCATCTTCATATTTGTTATTGTCAATCCATCAGCTTTGTTATCACTTGTTGGCACTAGGGAACTAACTTATTTGAGAGATTCTTCATGAGTTTAGTGAGGGAACACACTTATTGACTTAACTCCATATTTCAAATGAAAGCTTAAAACTATAGATTTATGAGTCATTTCTACTTATATATCACTCATTAAATTTATATTTTCCCATATTGAATTCCTCTTACAATATTTGAATAACACCAATTCGCTACGAATATAAAAATTTTATAGCTACGATTTTATATTTTTAACCATAAGTTATTTTTTCATGGCTAATAATAAAAATAATTGCTATAAAAATTTTACATTCATCATTAAAATATTTGATTTGCTACTATATCAAAAATGTTATAGCTAAAAGCTAATTATTGCTATGACAAATAAAAATTTAAATAAAAGTTAAAAATTTATTTCGAGAGATTATTTTTCATAGCTAATAAAATTATAGTTAGTTGTGAACAATATATTCTATGGCTAATATTATACATTAGTTATTATCAAAAATTTTGTAGCAAACATTCGTAGCTATAGATAATAATTATTGTAGTGTAAGAAAATAATTTTTAAAATATAAAATATAAAAATTGAAGAAAATTAAAAAATAAATTTTAATTTTTTATTGTTATTAATTATTAATTTTTTGTTAAAATTATTATAAATTATGAAATTATAAAAATTAATTATTTAATATTATGAATTATTAAAATTAAAGATTTATTTATTAAAAATTATTTATTAATAAATACTTTTTAAAAATATTATATTAATATTAATAAATTATAAAAAGTTCAATTTGGATCTTGATGTTTAACTAAAGTTCAAATTAAACCCTGCCGTTATGTCAGTTAATTGTTCAGTTAAAAAAAATTTTAATTTGACCCGAATTTAAGAAAAACAATTCCATTTTGATTCAAAAAAAATTTAAGGGTCAATATGGTCTACACATTATAGTATATAGTCCAAATTGAACATTTGTCCAAAGAAAATACCATTAGTTGAAGACTCAGAGCCATGTGTGGTAGAAGGAACAACTCCAACAATAGCTTGAGTGGAATTGACAACTGCTGTATGATTTATAGCAGGAGGCTGACTTATTGGAACCATGAGTGAGTTGATCATATTGATCCTTAGTGAGAAAGACTCAGCGTCAACAGTTGCAGTAGATAGAGGCACTGTCTCAGTGTTATCCAGATTGTTAACAATTGCAGCTCCTTAAACCAGATTCATATGAACAATGTTAGTAATATGTTGATTTTTATTGAAATATCCACGAGGATATCCATACTTTTTATATCATTTAGTATGATTCATGAGTCCACAAAATGTGCAAATTGGCTTCTTTCTATTATTATAATAAGGTCTTCTATTGTTAGAGAAATTTGATGAAGTTTGAGAAAACTACCATCGGACTAGAAATTAGCCTTACCAACACAAGCTAAAGGCTCAGTGAGCCCAAAATTCCCTTTGGTATTGCCAATTGTCTTTCATGTTGTAGAACCAGAGAAAAAACTCTGCTAATTTCAAGTATAGGATCCGTAAAAAGATTTGAGCCCTAACAGCATAAAAATTTTCATTCAAACCCTTGAGAAACCTGATGACTTGATCTAATTTTTGATATTCCTTTATAACCTCAAATACATTACACTGGCATGAAGGAATGCAGATGCAACTTGGCATTGGTCGTAGTATAGCAAGTTCTTCCCAAAGTGTTTTCAATTGAGTGTAGTAATATGTAACAGTAAGATCTCCTAGATTAAGAGAAATTATTTTTTTTTGCTGCAAATTAACAATTCTAATAGAATCCTTGTATGAGAATCGATTGAAGATCCTTCAACAGATCTTTGGCATTTTCTATATAATTGAAACTAGCTGCCATACAATGAAGCAATGAATTTGACAATCATTGCATGACCATTGTATTACATCGTTCCCATGCAAGCTGAGAAAAGAGGATTATAAGACTTTGGTTGTTTGATGGTGCCATCTACAAACTGTATTTCGTCCTTAGAAATCAAAGCTCTTCTAATTGATCCGGACCATGCTTGAAAATTAGAACCATTTATCAATTGAGGAGCTAAAATCAAAGAAGGATTTTCAATTGGATGAAGAGAATAGGGATTATAAGTATCTTGAGTTTGATCTTTTTATGAGGTTTTAGTTGTGCATTCTACCATGGAGATTCAAACAAGGAAGAAGAAAGAAGAATCTGATCTAAAAATAAATGCAGAAAAGTGGAAGTTCAAATTGAAAATGTAGAAGATGATAATGAAGAAAAAAAAATTTTGCTTTGATATCATATGAAACATCTGAAATTCTGAATGAAAGATTACTTGAAAAGGAAAAAATACAATAGCTAATATATGCACTTAGTCATCTAGCTAATAGAAGAAAACACGTGATTGTCCAACTTGCTAAGGACCACATGAACAAGCAACAAACTTATAGTGCACTTAGTTGCATAAGAATCCTAGAAAAGTTGATAATATAATTATGTTTGGTCAATAATACTATATTTATTTGCAAATAATCTATATAAAATAAAATACTAGACCCACTAAATTTTAGAAATCAGCCAGTAAAATATTTTACTTAAGAGGAGTAGAAAAAATATTTCACTGAAAGAGTGAATTGAGGGGTCTACATATTAAAAGATAATCATATCCTTAATTGAGGATATGATAAAATAAGAAAGAGAAGTTATAAAGGTAGTTTAAGTATTGATTAATCTTCTCCTGTAAAGTTAGGTTGTAATCAAATAAGTTAATATTTTTTTAATTCATTTTCTAAGTATTTTGTCGTATCTTTCAAACAATGTAATATAATTTTTTCTAGTAAAACATAATTCCTATAATATACATCTTTAAAATATATTTTCAATAATTAATTTTTCAATAATTTACCAAATACACTATTAGAAACTAATCTAATAACTTTTTGGAGGAAAATAAATAATTAACTTCTTTTTGACTAATCTGCTGCAAGAGAATCAACTCCTTCATTTTTTCTCCTCAAATTAGCAAGAAAAGGTTTTGGAGAATTTAAGAGAAATTTGAAAAAAGTTATTTCCATTTTTTTTCCATTTTCTTCCTCTTATTATTGTCCAAGCAAAAAAAAAAAGGAGAAAATAAAATCCAAAAAAAAAACCTATTAAAACTATTTGTCAAATTTAAGCAATTCTTTATGCTAAAAAAAAAGCAATTCTAAAGGATATCACCCACCTCCAAAAGAGGCAATCTATCTTTAAAAAATTTAGAATTTAAGTCTTAGTCAAAAGTCAACCTTACTTTTAAAAAATTGTATAAAGTAGAAGCATGTTTCACATATCACGCCCTCAATTATACTAAAAAAATTATGTTCATCTTATATATTATATGTATAGTAATTATATGATAATTAATATATATAGAATGTTATGGAGATAAAAAAAATTATTAACATTAAATTTTGATAAAAAAAATATTAACATTAAATTTCGATAAAAAAATTATTAACATTAAATTTTGATAATGTCATAGAATTTGTATGTGACTAGCCAAAATGGGAGATTTGGCTAGAAAGAGTAATATTCTCTAGAATGTTCTATAGAATTCTAGAGTTGTATAGATATGTAAAAAATATACTAGATAATATCTCTAGAATATGCTTAGGAATATTTTAGAAATATACCATAAAATATTATTGAAATATTTTAGAAATTGTGTAGAATTAATCACCACCATCTATTGAGGAGGTAAAATAGTATAAATAGGTGTATAATTCATTTATTGTAATCATCCAAGTTCTTTCAATGTTCTTAAGCAATAAGATTTATCAAGCATTCTCCAAATTTTCTCTCCTTCTCTTGTGATTAAGTTATTTTATTTATTACTTAGCTTCTACATTTAACTTGTCTAAGCTAGGCAAGCATTTTGAGGGAAGATTGGCTAGTATTTTTTCATGTGTTGGGCAAAGTTTGCTAGTGTCGCATGGATTTAAGCTTGTGAGAAAGAAATTCTACGACAGTTGGTATCAGAATCTGATTGAGAAAACTTCAACACAAGAGAATGGCAGAAGCTACCAATCCTTCTGAACTGTCCAAGAAGAGGCAATCCTTGGAGGCCATCGTTGCTGCGAAGGATGACGAGGTGAATGCTTGCAGGGTAAAGATTACCAACCTTGAAGAAGTTGTAGAGAAACTCCAAACTCAAATTAGTGTGTGCATGGCTGCCGTAGCCAATGGAGGTGGAGGTACGCATGCCGCTCCTACCCACGAGGTGAATATTCTCAGACCTCAAGCCTATAGTGGGGCGAGAAATACAAAAAAAATTGACAACTTCCTTTGGGGGCGTCGAGAACTACTTTGATGCGTTGGGAATCTTTGATGATGCTCAACGGGTGAAAAGCATCACTTCCTACTTAAGAGACATCGCCATGGTGCGGAAGCGAAACAGGTGTGATGATGTTGTTAGATATATTTGGTACAGAATAAAGCAAAGTTCCTTAATATTAGGAGTGTTTTTAGGAGAGTGTTTTTAGGAGTAAATATAGGAGACTTGTTCCCCACTTTAGAGCCTTTTCTTGTATATATATATTCATGTAACCTTGTAACCTTTGAGAAAATATACAAAGAGAATTCTTCCTTCTCTGCTGTGTTAACATGGTATCAGAGCAAATTTAGGGGCTGGAAAATTTCTGTGTGAGCTTCCTGCAGTGAGGGGCTGGAAAATTTAGGGTTCTCTTTGGGGCAGTTTGGTTTGTGGTCTAGGTCATACACCTAGGACCATTTTTAGTTCTCACCTCCACCTTCAAAAGTAGCACAGGGGTCGTATCGGCCGGTACCCGAAGTCCGGCGGCCATCCTACCGGCGAGTGGCTGTCACGCGCCGTCAGAAGCATTTCAGGCAGTTTCACGCGCCGGCGCGTGGGAGCGCGTGGCTGCATTTCCGGCGAACGGTTTTTTGTTTTCCGGCGTCGCAGTGGACCCAGCTGCCCATCCCGGTGGTCGGTTCTGGCATTCTGGTGATTTCCGACCTGTGAACAGTACTCAGTGAACAGTATTCAGACCTGTGAACAGTAATCAGTGAACAGTAATCAGGTTCCTAGTCTTCTGTTTTTCTGCATTTTTTTTTAGCTGCTGATTCCGTTGGATTTGTTGAAATTCTGGTCTTGTGGAATTGTTTTTGGTAATACTCTTTGGGTATTATTTTGGATTTGTTGTTGCATTTAACTTGTGGTGCATTTCGTCATGGATGATAAGAAAATTATTGATGTGCTTCCAGTAGTTAATAAGATCACAGAACACCAGTTGAATGAAAACAATTTCCTAGAATGGCATAAGACTATTAAAATTTATTTGAGAAGTGTAGATAAGGATGACCACCTGACGGATGATCCCCCACAAGGTGATGCTAGAAAACTTTGGGTAAGAGAAGATGCCCGATTATTTTTGCAAATACAAAACTGTATTGGTCGTGATGTGGTTGGTTTGATTGGTCATTGTGAGTTTGTCAAAGACTTAATGGAGTATCTCGAATTTTTATACTCGGGTAAAGGAAATTTGAACCGTATGTATGATACTTGTGTGGCATTATATCGAGCTGAGCAAAGGGACAAGCCTCTTACAGTGTATTTTGGGGAGGTAAAAAGGATTATTGAGGACCTTAATGTCTTAATGCCTTTTAGTCCAGACATTAAAGTCCAACAGAGTCAACGAGAGCAGATGGGTGTCATGTGTTTTCTTGCAGGTTTATCTCCAGCATTTGAAACAGCTAAGTCCCAAATTCTCTCTGGTAGTGAAGTTCCTAATTTGAGGGAAACATTTTCTCGAGTGCTCCGAAGTGAAGGTTCAAATGTAATGACATCCGCTCCTAGTGCTCTCGTGAGTCGAGATTCCGGCCAGTATGGAAATCAGGGTAAAGGGGGGAATAATCGTGGGAGTACTGGTCATCGGGACTCAAATGTTATATGTTACTACTGTCATGAACCAGGCCATACTAAACGTTTCTGTAAGAAGCTGTTAAACAAGCAGTCTCGAGCCAATATGGCTAGTCAAGAATGTGCATCCAGCTCTTCAGATACTGTGACAATATCTGCAGCAGAATTTGCTGAGCTCTCTAAATATTGCGCTTCCAAGACTGTGGACTCTTCCATTGCTGCTGCTGCTAAATCAGGTATCTCTAGCACACCAGGTTGGGTCATTAATTCTGGTTGCACAGACCACATGACAGGTAACCCGAGTCTCTTATCTTCGTTAAAGAAACCTGATATTCATCGTTATGTTACTTTAGCCGATGGATCTAAAACTTATGCTATTGGTATTGGTACTGCCAACCCAACTCCATCTCTTCCGTTGTCAAAAGTCTTGTGTATACCTAAGTTTTCATTTAATTTGTTGTCGGTTAGCACAATTACTGAAACATTAAATTGTTGTGTTACATTTTTTCCTGTCAATGTTGTGTTTCAGGATCTTTTGACGAGGCGGATTATTGGTAGAGGACACAAGTCGAATGGCCTTTATCTTCTTGATGATCAAATTTCCACTTCGTTGGTGTGTAATGGTTCCCTGTCTCCTTCAGAAGTTCATTGTCGCCTTGGTCACCCCTCATTGTCTTCCTTAAAAAAGTTGTATCCACAATTTCAGTCTTTGTCTAGTTTAGATTGTGAGTCATGTCAGTTTGCGAAACATCATCGTTCACATTTAATTCCTCGAGTGATTAACCGGGCTGAGTTCCCTTTTGAGAAAGTACATTCTGATGTTTGGGGTCCTTGTCCGGTCACTTCCCAAGCTGGTTTTATATACTTTGTTACTTTTGTGGATGATCACTCTCGGTGTACTTGGTTATTTTTAATGAAAAATCGTTCTGAGTTGTTTTCGATTTTTTGCTCCTTTTGTGCTGAAATTAAAACTCAATTTAATAGGACTATTCGTATCCTGCACAGTGATAACGCAAAAGAATACATGTCTAGTTCATTTCAGTCCTATATGTCTCAGAACGGTATTGTTCATCAAACTTCTTGTGTTGATACACCCTCTCAAAATGGGGTCGCCGAAAGGAAAAATAGACATCTCCTTGAGGTTTCTCGTGCACTCCTTTTTCAAATGAAGGTACCTAAACGTTTTTGGGCTGATGCCGTTTCTACAGCTTGTTTTTTGATCAACCGAATGCCTTCCGCTGTTCTCAAGGGTATAACTCCATACAGTGTCTTGTTTCCCTCCAGAGCGTTGTTTCCTATTAGTCCTCGTATCTTCGGGTGCACTTGCTTTGTGCGTGATGTCCGTCCACATGTTACCAAATTGGATCCCAAATCTCTTCGGTGTGTCTTTCTTGGGTATTCTCGACAACAAAAGGGGTACCGTTGTTTTTCTCCCGAATTGAACCGATATCTTGTCTCTGTGGATGTTACCTTCTTTGAGAAAACTCCATTTTTTCCCTCACCATCTACATATGCCAGTCAGGGGGAGGAAGATGATCTTTTAATTTATGTTATTCATAGGAGTCCTGATTCCACTACCGATCCTACTCATATTCCAGAGTCCACTAATAATGAACCGGTTCCTATTCCTATACCACCTCTCTCTCGCCCTCGTTTTGACCAGGTATACTCCAGAAGATTGGCCATTACTGACTCACATCCTCCACCTGTCGCCTCGTTGGAAGCTCCTTCAGTTCTTCCACAGTCTGATCTTGACCTTCCTGTTGCTATTAGAAAAGGTAAACGTTCATGTACTCATCCCATTTCCTCATTTGTGAGTTATGACCATTTGTCTTCCTTGTCTCGGTGTTTTGTGAGTAATCTGGATTCAGTATCTACCCCCAAAACTGTTACCCAAGCTTTATCTCATCCTGGTTGGCAAGCAGCAATGGCAGAGGAAATGGCCGCCTTGGAAGCAAATGGTACTTGGGATCTTGTAACCCTTCCTGCAGGGAAGAAGACTATTGGGTGTAAGTGGATTTTCTCTGTTAAAGTTAAACCAGACGGTTCTGTGGCTCGTCTTAAGGCTCGCTTAGTTGCAAAGGGGTATGCTCAAGTGTATGGTATTGATTATTCTGATACATTCTCTCCTGTGGCAAAATTATCTTCTGTTCGTTTGTTTATCTCTTTAGCAGCCCGTCATGATTGGCCCTTGCACCAGCTTGATGTTAAAAATGCTTTTCTTCATGGTGATCTTCAAGAAGAGGTCTATTTAGAGCAACCGCCTGGCTTTGTTGCTCAGGGGGAGAATGGTAAAGTATGTAGGCTTCGCAAATCTCTATATGGTTTAAAACAAAGTCCTCGGGCTTGGTTTGGGAGGTTCTGCGAAGTAGTACAAACTTTTGGCATGACAAAGAGTATGTGTGATCACTCAGTGTTTTTCAAAAAGTCGAGTGCTGGAGTAATTCTACTTGTAGTGTATGTTGATGATATTGTCATTACGGGGAGTGACTCAGCTGGCATTTCATCACTTAAACTATTTCTCCAATCCCAATTCCAAACAAAGGATTTGGGTCTCTTGAAGTACTTTCTGGGCATTGAAGTATCTAGGTGTAAGCGGGGTATATTCTTATCTCAAAGAAAGTATGTTCTTGACCTTCTGAAAGACACTGGTAAATTAGGTGCAAAACCATGTAGTGCTCCAATGACACCTAATGTCCAGCTAACAACTGATGGGGAATTATTTTCTGACCCTGAGATGTATAGGCGGCTGATTGGCAAATTGAACTATCTTACTGTAACACGACCAGATATTGCTTACTCAGTTAGTATCATGAGTCAATTCATGTCTGCTCCAACTATTGCACATTGGGAAACGTTGGGACAAATTTTATGTTACTTGAAGAGTGCTCCTGGGAGAGGCATTCTCTACAGCAATCATGGTCATTTGGATGTTGAGTGTTTCTCTGATGCAGATTGGGCAGGTTCGAAAGTTGATAGAAGGTCAACTACAGGATATTGTGTGTTTGTGGGAGGAAACCTAGTATCTTGGAAAAGCAAGAAACAAAAAGTGGTGTCTCGCTCCAGCGCTGAATCCGAGTACCGTGCTATGGCACAATCTACTTGTGAAGTTATTTGGATTCGTCAGCTCCTAGAGGAAATAGGTTTCAAAACATCCTCAGCAAAGTTGTGGTGTGATAACAAGGCGGCTATTCATATTGCTTCTAACCCAGTATTTCATGAACGAACCAAACATATTGAGATCGACTGTCACTTTATCCGAGAAAAGATACAACAAGGCATCATCTCTACAGAATATGTCAAGACGGGAGAACAACTTGGTGACATCTTTACAAAAGCTTTAAATGGGTCTCGGGTTAGCTACTTTTGTAACAAGTTAGGCATGCTCGACATATATGCTCTAACTTGAGGGGGAGTGTTAGATATATTTGGTACAGAATAAAGCAAAGTTCCTTAATATTAGGAGTGTTTTTAGGAGAGTGTTTTTAGGAGTAAATATAGGAGACTTGTTCCCCACTTTAGAGCCTTTACTTGTATATATATATTCATGTAACCTTGTAACCTTTGAGAAAATATACAAAGAGAATTCTTCCTTCTCTGCTGTGTTAACAGATGTGAAGAAGGGTCTTTGCACCATCAACACTTAGGAAGACTTCAAGGGGGAACTCAAGAAGCAGTTCTGCCCCGAAGATGCATAAAACGAAGCTAGGGCCAAGCTTCGCCGCCTTCAATATAAGGAAGGCTATATAAGGGAGTATGTGAAGAAATTCTCGAAGTTGCTGCTGGAGATTCCAAACATGGGACAAGAGGATACTCTTTTTTGCTTCATGGATGGCCTAACTGGATGGGCTAAGCTTGAACTCCAAAAAAGAGAAGTCCAAGATATAGCTACCATGATGGCCGCAACTGAGTCCTTAATTGAATTCAAGAGGAAAGATTCAAAGAAGTAGCAAGGGAAGAAGTCAACCTATAATGGAAAAGGTGGGGGAGATAGGGGTAAATCTTCCAAGAAGGGCCAAACCTCTAGGGACAAAGGCAAAGGAAAGAAGGAGGACAATGATGATGCTTCCAAGTCTAAGATTGCTTGCTTCTTTATTCATGGAGGAGAAAAAGTAAGAAGAACGTGGAAAGATTGCTGCTTTATTCATAGAGGAGAAAAAGTAAGAGAACGTAGACTTGCTTCAATGTACCTACTTAGTGCAATCTAAGCCAAAGTAGAAGAGCAACCACGGGGTCGAATGTATATGGAGACCGAGATTGGGGGCAAGACCATCCAAGCCTTGGTGGATACTGGTGCCGACACAGTCTATATGGCCAAGGAGCAAGAGGACAAAATTGACTTATCTTACACCAAGGAGAAGGGCTTCATCAAGGGGGGTCAATGCCAAGAGTCTCCCAATTAATGGTATAGCAAGAGACACCAATATCAAAATCGACCAATAAAGAGGTAAGGTCGATATCACTATTGCTCCCATTGATGATAATAAGTTCTATTTGGGTATACAATTTCTAGACATGGTGAAGGCTTTCTTGGTTTTCTATGTCGACACTATGTGCATCATGGAGAAGGGATAACCATGTGTTGTTCCTGTCAAGAGGGAGATTAGTAAGGAGAGAATAGTGTATGCAATCCAACTCTCCATTGGGGTGAAGAGGAAGGAGTCAACTTATCTTTCCACCCTCAAGATAGACAAAGGCCCTATGGATGGAGGGATAAATGCGCTAAAGGCAGTTTAAGACATGCTTGAAGAATACTTGAAGAATTCAAGGATGTCATGCCCGCTGAGCTACCAAAGAAGCTTCCTCCAAGAAGAGAGGTGGATCATACCATTGAGTTGGAGGTTGGAGTAAAGCCACCCGCTTTTGCTCTCTATCATATGGCAATACCCAAGTTAAAAGAGCTAAGGAGGCAATTGAAGGAATTGCTTGATGACGGTTACATTCGTCCCTCCAAAGCTCCATATAGTGCACCGGTTTTATTCTAAAAGAAGTATGATGGGTCACTTCATCTTTGCATTAACTATTGTGCTCTTAATAAGATCACCATCAAGAATAAGTATCCCATCTCACTCATTGCAGATCTATTTGATCAACTTGGTAATGCCAGGTACTTCACTAAGTTGGACTTGTGATAGGGGTACTATCAAGTTTCTATAGCCGAAGGAGATGAGCCAAAGATGACATGTGTCACAAGGTATGGGTCATATGAATTCCTTGTGATGCTCTTTGGACTCACTAATGCTCCGACCACATTTTGCACACTCATGAATAAGGTACTTGCTCCTTTCCTTTATCGATTTGTAGTTGTGTACCTTGATGATATTGTGATTTATAGCAAAATATTAGACGAACATGTGGAATATTTAAGGCAAGTGTCCTGCACTTTGAAAGAAAATGAACTCTATGTGAAGAAGGAGAAATGTTCCTTCACCCAAGTAGAGGTGACTTTCTTGGGACATGTCATTGGTAGAGGTAAGCTAAGGATGGACAAGTCTAAGGTGCAACTCATCCAAGATTGAGAGCTGCCAACCAAAATCACCGAGTTAAGGTCATTCCTTGACTTGGTGAATTACTATAGAAGATTCATCAAGGGATACTCTTCTATAGCCACTCCATTGACAAACTTGCTAAAGAAAGGGCGAAATGGGGAGTGGGCTTAGCGATGTCACCATGCCTTTGATGAGTTGAAGAAGGAAATTGTGAAGGAGCCGGTGTTGACACTCTCCAACTATCTCCTACCATTCGAGGTGCATACCGATACTTCTGATTTTGCAATAGGTGGAGTATTAATGCAAGATGAACATCTTATTGCCTTTGAGAGTAGGAAACTCAATGATACTGAGAGGCGATACATGGTGCAAGAAAAGGAGATGACCGCGATAGTACATTATTTGCACACATGGAGACATTACTTGATTGAGAGCAAGTTTGTGGTCAAGTCTAATAATGTTGCCACTAGCTATTTTCAAACACAAAAGAAGCTTTCTCCAAAGCAAGCTAGATGGAAAGACTTCTTAGCAGAGTTCGGCTACGCATTGGAGTATAAGCCCGGTAAAGCCAATTTAGTTGTAGATGTTTTGAGTCGAAAAGGAGAGCTAGCTGACATTAGCAGTCCGTAAAGCACCTTAAAGGTAAGAATCAAAGAGGGGCTAGAGCATGATTTCATGGCTTAAACCATCATTGCACTTGTTAAAAAGGGGAAGACAAGACACTTTTGGGTTGAAGATGGCTTGGTGTACACTAAAAAAAAAGAGACTCTATATTCCATCACATGGCAACTTGAAAAGGGAAGCCCTGGAAGAGTGCCGTGATAGCAAATGAGTTGGTCATCCGGGGATACATTGGACTCTCGCATTGGTGGAAGATGCATATTATTGGCCTCACTTAAAGGATGATATTGAGGCATATGTGAAGACTTATCTTGTATGCCAATAAGATAAGGTGGAGCAACAATTACCCGCATGTCTACTCGAGCCACTTTCCATCCCCGAAAGGCCTTAGAAAAGTGTTTCTATGGTTTTCATCGTAGGGTTACTCACATCCGAAGGATGCAATTGGGTATTAGTAGTAGTGGATCGGTTCTCCAAATATGCTACTTTCATCCCAACAACGAAGGAGTACACTGTCGAACAAGCTGCGCACTTGTTCTTGAAGCATGTTGTGAAGTATTGGGGCATGCCCAAGACTATTGTGAGCGATAGATATACTCGTTTCACTAGGAGATTTTGGACCGAGTTGTTCAAGTTAGTGGGTATTGACCTCAAATTCTCAATTAGCTTCCACCCTCAAACAGATGGGCAAATGGAGAGGGTGAATGGCTTGTTGGAGTTATACTTGAGGCACTATGTGAATACCAACCAACAAAATTGGGCTAAGTTGCTTGATGTTGCCCAATTATCTTACAACATTCAAAGGAGTGAATCCACGGAGCGTAGTCCATTCGAGATAGTCATGCCAATAACTTTTGACTTCAAATTATATTACTATTAGTCCTTTAATCTATAAATTTATCAAAGCTTGAAATGATAATGTTGATATCATTAGAATCTACTTAGAGAAGACATTTAAAAAGATGAAAAAGTGGACCGATAAGAAGAGTCAACAAAGGGAGTTCGTTACCCGTTACTATTAACCTAAGTTGAAACTGTACGCTCCAACTGCAAACTCATGTCATTAGATTCTCGTTTTTAAAATATTAAAAAAAATTAAATCACTTACGTATTACTTGGGGAATAAGCATACAATAATAGAATACTTTATATCACAAGAAATTGATATTTAATAACACAAGAGCAGTACTAATTTGTTTAATTCATAAATTTATCGATGTACGAAAGAAAATTTGTTATAGAAGTGTTTTTCCTTTTAAGAAATGTTTTTGGATTTTTATGGTAAAGTATTGAAAGCTAAAATTTAAACTGTAGGCTGAAATGGCAATTAATTATATTTAATATGGAATTATAGAGATTTTAATTTATTGGAATCTGTTTTGTAGGTAAAGTTCATGTCAATTTTTTTATAAACAAACATTAAAGTTGATTATATTAAGTTTTCACAAGAAAGTTGATTATCTTAATTAAGAACATTTAAAACACTATAATTGCCTAATTATCTTCCTAAATCATAAATGGTCTTCTCTATCTTGTCCTTGTTTGGTACTTCACCTAATATTTGACAGTTTCTCTGCTAAAATGCCTAATTACAAATATGGTAGAACTATCCATGATGGGATATTTCACTAATAAATATTTTAGAATCACTATTGAGATTAATTAAGGATAAAATAAAAGGTTTATGAGAAATGAAAGGGTTATTCTATTTTCATATATCTAAATTAAAAAATAAAATTATATAAGTTATATTATTTCTTTTTTAGCATTTTTATATTAGTTTATTATATATCCCAAGATGTGATATTAAATTAGAGAATTATTAAATACACTTTAAATAAAATTATATTAAATTTATATATTTTATTTTAACAAAAAAGTAATAATAGGAGGAAGAAGTCCACCGACACAATGGAGGGCAGATACGTAAATCAAAGGTGAAGTGATGGTCACAACTACCCAGTTGTGGGGCATTATTATATTTACGCCACATCTTGGTTTTGCCCCAATATTAAGGTGAACCAAAAGCTTCTTCAGAGAGAGAGACAGAAAAGAATAAGAAGTCCTCATTCCTTAACAGGTCATAACTAATATCATGGAATTTCACAATTATAGAATAATATATTTTCTTATATATATATATATTATTAATTATATATAAAAAAATATCCAACGTACGTTTTTTGCCCATAAGTTATATCTTAATAGTTTATTTTCTGATATATTATATATATATATATTTTGAAAGTAGATATTTTTAAAATTAAAAAATTAAAAATTAAATAAATTTTTTAAAATAATATTTTTTAAAAATAATTTCACTTTTTAAAATATTTTTATTTTTTTAGAAACAGATATGGAATCAAAATAAATATTAAATTCGACTCGTTTCATGTTTTATTATATATAAATAATTAATATTTGATTGTTATTATTTAATAGTTAATAATAAATCGATATTATTTTTGTTTGGTTATTATTTCTATCAAATTAATCGATATTACATATGATTCCTAGGAACACCATGTCTAGCACTTGGCGTGATAAAAATATACTCATTAACTCTATACTTAATTATATTATTTTTCCATTAATCATATAATGTTTTTTTTTATAAACTCTTAACATCTATATTAATTTATCTTTCTGCTTAATTATAAATTTGCCATTAATTATTTTATCATGCTATATTTTTTCCCATAACCTTTTATACATATATACTGTTATCTTTATAGTTATTTGTTAATTACAATTTTATCATCTGATATTCTTTTTTTTTACTTAAATTTTTTTTACCATATTATATATTTACTAACTATATATTAAAATTAAGTATCAGATAACAATAATATAATATTTTCGGTGGAATATATAATCACATACACTACTAATTGTTTTTATTATTATAAATAATCTTACAGTGATTATAGTTTTCTAATATAATCTTTTTAAATGGGTTCAAAAATATTATTTTAAAAATATCGTCAATTATTTGCCACACTATTTAAAATGTGCTTTTAGTAATGTTAGAAATATAAAATAAATGATGTTATATGAGTAACAAATATTATTGTCTATTTAAACAGCCAACATATTATTATGAACATTGATGATACAAAATTAATTAAACGTAATTTTTTATTGCACTTTGTTAATATGGATATTATCTTAGTAGCAATATTACCTTATTTATCAAATGTGCAATCATATTTTAAAATTATCAATTTATTTTTCACTTATATGATATTATATTTTATTAATTACAAAAATTATTCCAAAAAAATAAAATCACATAGGATATATAATAAATTAATCAAAATATCAAAATATAAGAATTTTTATTTAAAAAAGTTATTATTCTTTTTCTTGGTTACTTTTGTCTTATAATTTATCATAATTTACAACTTATGATCTATTTAGTAAAAATTGATAAAAGAACATTATTAATTATATAATTGACATTTAATCTTTTTTTATTTAAACATAAAGAATGGAAATCATTACATAATTCATAATGACATCTATTACTAAAGAAAAAAGTTCTCATGCATAATATTTTTTTTAAACATTAATGAAAATCATTACATATTCTTACAAAAATTTACATGATAAATAAATATAAGAAAAAGATCAATATATATTAGCTATATCAAACTAAAAAATATTTTAATAATTTTTCTCATGAATTTTACTTTTCATAACTAAAAAAAATTTGTATCAATTGACAATATATAACTATATAAATAAAGATAATAAACTATTTATTCAATAAATAATATATATATATATATTTATTTATTTATAGAGTGTTTTAAAATATAAAAAAAGGGCTATTAAAGAGTATATATATATATATTAAAATAAATATAAAAATAGGCATGAGGCGGCTGAAATTTGCGGGCACTTGAAAATTAAAGTTGAATTGTAATTTAGGCATGTCAATTTCAAGGTACCAACCACCCTTTGTAGTGTGAATAATAATGATAAATATTTGTATGAATTTGGGATTGATGTGATCTCAGCTAATGCAAATGGGGGATTTTAGTTGGAATAATAATGATAAATATTAATGAGTTTTGGCCATTCTTATAATATAAAGCAAATCAGAAATCCAATATCTATTTCATTGCCAAATCTTCCCTTTTATTTTTTAAGGCCATGTAATGTAGACAAACATGTCTGCCAAATATCCGAAACAAGTGTGCCACCTCTTTATAGGCTATCAGAGATTCAGAATAAACAAATTAATACTTACGGAGAAGAGTTCTTGCTCTTGGTAGTATGAAATTAAATAAAATAATTCACCAATAAAACAAAAATTAAAAAAATCTGGCCTGTTCCTTCTATAAAAGTAGTAATGGACTTCGTAATAACATATAATTGTAATGTTTATGCATACTTTTAAATAATAATAATAAATTAAATAAATAAATAAAGTCTTTGAGAATAAATAAACATTTAAATAAAGTCTCTACGATCATCCCTCTAAATGATAGTAGTAACTAATACCAAAAAAAAAGTAATAACTAATAACCTGTTAAAGAAAACAAAAATAATTAAATATTGAACAACCTAGCAAAAATTTTATCATTATGGTTGTTAAGAATATAAAATGAGAAAAAGTCTCTCACCAAATATAAATAATAAGTAATTAACATAAAAAATTAACACTTTTAATAACTAACTTTTAAGATTGGTTTCTATATGATTTTCTTAGGCTTTAAAAATGTCAATTGGGCTTGATTTAAAAAATGTCTTTGGTCCAATTGCCATTTGAACTCCTATCTTTCATAGCTAGCTTTTCTCTCAAATCTATTTTGAAAAATCAATAATGCTCACATTTCCAAAAGCAATGTATATCATGAACACCATTATAGTGCTAAGAACTTTTCCAATATGATATAACTTTGCAACTTGATGGTGATTTATTCCTCAAAAAAATCCACTCAGATTTCTCCTAGATGATGTAATTAGTACAGAAAAATCCAGTCTCTCCCTGTTTCTGTTTCTGTTTGTTCCCAAAATAAAATGGGTTGGGCCTTTTCAAAATTTAAGTCCATTTTTATATTTTTACACGGACCATGATCTGTGTTAAATTGTCTACAAACAACCCAGAAAATCAAGTTACAAAAAATTGAGATCAAACGAAACTCTCCAAGAAAAAAAAACAATTATTTTAGAATTTATTGCATGATGCAATTGCAACTTATTGCATGATTATTTCAATTTCAATCCCTATTTTTTTTTAGAATTCAAGCTAACCGAGAAGGGGAGTTTGAAAATTTTATTTATTTTTCTGATCTTTTAAAGAAATTTATATGTTTGTTAGAAATCTAATGTTAGCACATTTGTTAGAAAATTTATATGCCTGCTATACAATTAAAGACTAAACTTTGTAAATTATGGCACCCCGGCTATGTCAAAATTTACAAATTATAGCAAATAGAAGGACAAAGACAAACAATTACCTCTTGCTTCCGTTCAAATTAAAAACGATACTGTATTTGTATGCTTAACAACAAGGAATGATCATGAGCTGAAATAGGAAAAGATCCATTCTTCGTCTCCATCTCCATTTCCTTGTCAATAATTTTTATTAAACATAGATGGTGATTGATTTTAAACCTATTATAATTGTTATTTTGAATGTTTACGTTTCTTTTAGTTTATATTTTTTTCTTTGTTGTTTGATTTTTGTTGAGTAATCAGTTTTACCGTTCTAAAATATTTTTTAATTATTGAATTTCAATAATGATTTTAGATTCATCGGCATAATGAAAACGACACTTTGCTGTGGATTATTTACCCAATAAATAGTGAAATCGGCTAATTACAATAAGTTGATTGTATAAATTTGTTTCTAAAAAACAAAACACTGCACAAGCAGCTTATTAGACATATCCTAAAAAATGTTCCTTCTATCACCAGCATCCACCTCTCCATTGTCGTCACGACTTGGATATTTTTGAATGTCACCACCAAAAAAGTACAAGGATAATGCACCAGCAGCCATTAAAGGTCACTAAGATGGCAAAAGAGACCAGTGAAGGTGGCATCTGCGTGGTAGAAATAGCTGCAATAGCCGGTGGGTTAGTGTCAACTCCAGTAATAGGGTGGTCTCTTTACACCCTGAAAACAACTGGGTGTGGCCTTCCGCCAGGACCTGGTGGCTCAATAGGTGCATTAGAAGGGGTCAGTTATTTAATAGCAGTTGGAATCATAGGCTGGTCATTGTACACAAAAATTAAAACTGGGTCTGGTTTGCCCAGTGGTCCTTTTGGTTTGTTAGCAGCTTTTGAAGGGTTGTCTTACTTGTCATTGCTTGCCATTTTTGCTGTCTTTGGATTACAGTTCTTTGAGAGAGGCTACATTCCTGGACCTCTCCCTGGTCTTCAGTGTTTTGGCTGAGCTACAAAGAAGATAAGGTGGTGTGTTATGTTATGAGTCACTAGAGTTCTATCTTAAATTTGTGGCCATTGTTCATCCTATTTATGTATTATTTAATTTTCATGGATATTATCTTCTAATTTAATTTTAAATTTTAATCCATACATTTCTTTTTTACATCCAAAATTCTTTAGAGAAAAATGGAAATAGCTAAACAATTTAAATCTTCTAACTTGCAACATCATAAAACCATATATATATATATATATATATATAATGTGGATACAAATAATTTTTTATAATATTTAATTACTAAATACTATTATTTAAAGTGCCAATGTAATTGAAGAGATTAAAATTAATTTAGTGTAGAAAGGCATTTGTTTTACAGGAAAAATATTTTAAAATTGATTTTTTTTCATTAACCAAACTTTAGATATACTCCTGCGTTGAACTAAATGCCAAGTTTGATCTCCATTCAAGTACAATCGAACTTTCGATTAAATTTTTAATCCTATTAAATTCTATAAATATTTTAATTTGTTTCGATTATTATTAAAAAATTAAATCAATATACATTTTCTATTATAATTAGCTTATTAAAGACATTATGACATATTACTGTTTGTAAGGTATACATATATTTTTTTAGATTTCTTTAAAAATATCTCAAAAAAATAAAAAATATATATATATTTTTAAAAATATTTACTTTTTTTTATTTTAAAAAATCCATTTTTTAATTTTCAATTTTGAAAATAGTTCACTTTCAATGTTGTAGATATTATATATTAAATATATTTTTTATTTTTAGAAATATAGATCTAATTTATTAAAAATATATAAAATTACAAAATATATTTTTTTTAAAAAATAAAATTTATATATAGTATAATTTTCAGAAAATTACACTTCCCACCATATTTTATAAATTTTTTCATATTTTACTAGGAATATTTTAATTATTTTATAAAAGTGGATAATAAACTTATAATAACCTACAGAAACTATCATATAAATCTAATAAATTTATGAATTAATTATAAATTCTAATCAATTTTAAAATATATTAAAAATTTTGGTAAATCTTGTAATTTTTAAAATTTTTTTTCTGGCTGTTTTGTACTATAATTTTCTCCAAACTGTCCCTTAACGTGCCTTGGCCCAATTACATATATCCAAACATTCAAGAAGGTATGATTTGGGTTTGTCATTGGGCTAGGCCCACTTCATTCTCTTTGTTGATTGGCCAGAAAAAAGACTCGAAACGACAAACGAATCATCAATATCTTAAAAGTCATATGATGACAGCAAACGAATTATCAATATCATTAAAGAAGAAAAAAAGAAAAAGAGAAATATTAAAGAATTACTAATAATTTTACCTAACGCCTGATATTTTCTGTGTACAACACGCACCAATAAGCTTAATGGGTCCTACAGAATACTTGATTAAAAAAAAAACAATACTTGACGAGCGCCACTATGCGCGTGATTTATTTTTGGTGCTTTGGGCTTCACCTGGTAGCCCTAATCGCCTGCGAGCGAGACCTGGATCTCTTATTGTGAACAAAATAAGAGAACGACACAAATCATGCCCTTCTTTGATAAATCCATATACCAACGATGCCCCTCTTCTTCCTCCTCTTGCGTTTGATCGATCTCTACCGCCGCAACATCTCGGATCGTCAATCGGTTGGCTCGTTTTTCACCGGCCGTAGATTCCCGCAAACAGCTCCCCCCGTGTCTCGACTCGGTGAGTCAAATTTCTCGGTTTGGGTTGTTAGGGTTTCAGATCTATTTTTTTTGTTCGATTCCGTTCGATTCACATACAAAAATATAGGTTTCGTTTTTATAAATATTCTGTTGATTTTATTTAATTTAATTAGGTTTTGAATATTGAAGATGGAACCTATGGATATTGTTGGCAAATCAAAAGAAGACGCATCGCTACCTAAAGGTAAAAAAATTTAATTTTGATTTTATTAAATTTTCCACTATGAATTATTTGGTCATTTTTTTGGATTTTCATCCTCTTCGCCCTAGTTCTATCAATTTATTGATTTCATGGATCAACCCTTTTTTTCAAAATAAAAATAGAAAACTTGAGCTGCTTACTATAGTTACAATGATATCAAAATTAGAAGAAACTTGAATTTAGTATTGTAAATATCAATATTATTGTGTGTGTGTGTGTGTGTTTTTTTTTTTGAATATTACGTCAGGGGAGTGGGAAATTGATCCTGGGCTATTGATTATAGGAGGGATGCATTTGGTGCTAGGCTATACCTCGGCGTGCATATTATTGCGCTAATCCAACTAAAATTATATAATTTTGAAATTGTTTTGTGAACTATATGAAAAGTTATTATAAAAATGCTTCTTATTCATTGTACGCGAGCGAAATTATATTCGTTTTAGATGTTCTATATGAATGGTGGTACTGTTCATTTTAATTTGGCAGCTAAAAGAATTCAGTTCTGCATGAGATTCTATTACCTTAGGAGCTCTTGATTAAGTTGGTTCAAGTTAATGTAATTTGAGCAAAAAGCAATGCTATTTTAATATTCAAATTAACTGCCATGCCCTTACTTGACTTATTTAAGTAAAATTATCATGTCTGGCTAGTCCTTTTCTGGACGATGTTTACTGTAATTTTAGTGGAGTGTACTGTTTGATGCTTGTACTTTACTGATTATATTGTAATATGACTCTAATCATTGCTGAGTTAAGTACCATTAGTTCATGCAACAAGGTTACTTGCCCTTATTTGGTTGAAATTCATCATAAACATGTATAAATTTACAATTTTTTTTTGTTGCTTTTAACTATTTTAGGCTCATGTTCTTGTTTCCTTACATTATTGAATTTGTTCACTTTTTTATCAACTAAACATTTAGCCCCTTTTCCAAGGTCAATTTGCGATAATCCTGAATAGGCACCCCTTTTCCAATTTATCTTTGCCAAGGTCAGTTTGTGATAATCCTGAATAGGCACAAGTATTCTATTGGGGTAAATGAGGTTTAGATCAGTTTTAATGCAATTCTGTGTTGATGCATGCCTTGGCGTGACATAGAGTAATCTTTGTTTTGCTAATTTGTATACTTATAAACTCAGTTAATTTAGGATTTAGGAGATGGTTATCTCTTATGTTGAAGTTGGACTTGTGTGGAAAGAAATGCAAAATGTTTCAAATTTAGTGGCATGTTATTGTTACGGAATGATGTAACTAGGATAAATCTTTAAGCACATGTTTGCATATTTTCATTGTCCAACATGTTTGCATATTTACCGCACTGTTATACGACCTGCGATGATGTATGGTAGTGAATGCTAGACAGTAAAAGGACAACACATTAGTAAGATGCATGTTGCAGAAACGAGAATAATAAGGTGAATGTGTGGGCATACTAAGATGGATAAAATCCGTAATGAGTGCATTAGAGAAAAAGTGAAGGTAACACCTATAGAAGATAAGATTAGAGAGTATAGATTAAGATGGTTTGGACATGTGAAACGAAGATATAGTGATGCAACAGTTAGAAAAACAGAACAAATTAAAGTTTAGATAGCTAAGAGATGCAGGGTAGACTTAAACTAACTTGGACAAAAGTGGTAAAAAATGATCTTATTGTATTACATTTATCAGAAGAAGTAGGCCTAAATCAAATAGAATGGAAAAGAAGAATCCATGTAGCCGACCCTAATTGACTTGGAATTAAAGTTTTGTTATTGTTGTTGTTGTTGCAGCAGGTAAGAAATGTTTAGGTTAGGTTGGGAAATAATTACATAAATGAGTGTCCTAAAAGGTTTCGCTGCTTAAAATGTTTTTCTTAATAGATTGCCAATTTCTGTGATTTCATTTGCAGCATGGTAAGGATGCAGCATAGCATCTGGTTGGTTTTTGGCACTCAGTTAAGCTGAATTGGTTTTTATTTGGTGGTACATTTATTTGGTTAGTGCATTTAACCTCTACATTACAAAAATGCATGGATGTATGCATGCTTGCAGGGATATCATATTCTGTTTGTTGTTGGTAGATTGTGCTGATACTTGTTTGTAAACCATGGTTGTTGCCTTGCAAATAATCCTCAGTTTTTTTTTCTCTTTCAATTGATTGTGTTTATGAGACGTTATAATACTCTTTTTTTCAGCAACTATGACCAAAATTATTAAAGAGATGTTACCCCCAGATGTTCGTGTTGCAAGAGATGCCCAAGATCTTTTGATAGAGTGTTGTGTAGGTGAGCTTTTTTTTTTTTCTAGAACTAAATTGTTCTGGTATCATGCTTGAGTTTTTTCAATTTTTATTTCATGTTTCTATCAACAATACATGAATTTGTGGCTTCAGAATGTTATTTTTTATTTTGTGATCTGTTTTGGGCCATACATCCTTCTTTTTCTTATTCTCTGCATATGATATTGTGAAGGTTTCACCAATCATGTACCTTATCAGTGATAGCTGACTTGTCATTACAAAGAGCTACTTGCACATTATTTTTGTGTAATGTTTTTTTTATGCCTCTAGGTTTTTGATTTTTAGTGTTATCCAACAAGATTTTATATCCAATGTACTGATGATTAAGAAAAACAGGTCCATAAGTTATTTTCTATCTCCTGTTTTAGTGATTTCAAATCAGTTCAATATCTAATCTGTTCATGACCAGATGCTTTAACACACACACATGTGCACATTCCAAGAGAAAGAGGCAGGAGAATAAACTTCCCGAGTCCAATTACCCGACGCCAATTAGAAATATCTTTTGTGGCTTTTTTCCTAGAGAATTAGGACTAGTAGAGATTCTGTAAACATATCTCTTTTATAACTATTATGAAAGTCAGTTATTCTTTAAATTATCAGCTTAAATCAGTCACTTGCATCATCATTCTTGATTTGCTATTTGTGACTTGTTTTGGAGTCACTTTTATAATATTTCTGATTTATCAGCTTAAACCAGTCGCTGAGTCATCCTCGGTTTTGCTTTGTGTAATTTGTTTTGGAGTCATTTTATAATATTTTTCTTTTTCACATTAAAGCAACTCATCCAATCTCTTGTAATCAAGGACAAACTTTAGCAACAGCTTAATGATCCATTCTAACTAGCATAACTGTTTGGGCTTCTTTTTCTATGTGGGAAAAATTATAGAGATCTCGTAAGGACTTTGTTTTTTTCTCATTTTGATTTCCTATTCTCTTTTATTTGAATTTTGGTTTTTTATTCTATGATATTTGAATTTTGCAAGAATAGTGCTAAAGTTCTTTACTGGACAAAAATTGGATTAAGAAAGCCTTTTTTTTTTTATTAAAGAACTCTTCATTGATTTGATTATTAAAAATTGGACTAAATTGTTGAATCTTACAAAATTAATGGATCAAATTGTTGAATTTCTTAAAGGAGGATCAAAATGCATTTGAATTTAAACCGTTGGGAGATGATATTGAAGAAAACACATACTGTGAAAGATAGTCTGTGACAACTCATACTAAATTGGTCTTCTCCAATAATGGCGGCATTTAGTTATTAGATTATTATTATGGTCATATGATGCTACTAAATTTGGAATCCATAAAAGGGAGCAACTTTGGTTCATACAAGTGCTTTGCGTCTATTTATTTGAAATCTGTTTTGTTAGATATTTTTCTGATTGGTTGCTGAGATTTATAGTTTTGTGATTATTATTTATTGTTACAATCTCCAATATATTCTATTTCTTTTCATATTTTTCTTAAGTACTGGCTTTCTTACTATATTTGAACACTTAACAGACTTGAATTTTATTGAGGATGTGCAATTATTCTTTTGCTAACAACTGAGTAAATTATATTTTCAGAATTTATAAACCTCTTATCATCAGAGTCCAACGAAGTCTGCAGTAGAGAGGAGAAACGGACAATTGCGCCAGAGCATGTACTCAAGGCTTTAGAGGTACTCCATTCTATTCTTACGATATTACTGCCAAAAACAAGGCAAATTTGATGCATGTTCTTCTAATTTTCTTGTAATTAATGCACCATGACTTTTTCATTGGCAAGAATCTAATCTATCCTAGGATGTATGTAATCCAGCATCCTTTTAAACTTGTTAGCACAGGACCACTGTGTGAGAACTTTAATTATAGTAACCTGAGACATGAGATTTATGTGATCTATTAGTTTAATACACATTTAAATGACAAGAATTTGCTTCTGCTGGATGATTTTTAGTACGATTTGGCAATTTGTCTCCCTGCCATCATCATGTATGGGTGCTTTAACTATTAGCGTCTCCAATGATCATTCAAGTTTTTTTTCCCCTCATTTTTCTTTTTTCTATGGGTAGGGGTTTACCAGGTGTTGGTTTGCTAACTTGATGTTATAAATTCGCAAATTGTTAGTGCACTGATTTACATGTTATATATGCAAGTTTAATCTGATTCCTTCCTGATCTATCAGGTTCTCGGGTTTGGAGAGTATATAGAAGAGGTTTATGCTGCATATGAGCAACACAAGGTTGAGACCATGGTAATTCATCATTTCTTATGGTCTTGTTGATGTTAGACTTTGACGCTAGGAATGGCTGGTTCAATCTTCCTCCTTTGATATTAGCAGAGCATGTTCTAAACTTTATAATGGGGCTTTCTTCTTTTAATGTTCAACTTTTTTTTTCAAACCATTAACTGAACTATCCATTTGAAAATTAAGCTTTGCAAATGCAGCTTGAGATCTGTTTCCTGACTATTTTTGGGTGCCTTCCAGCAGGACTCTTTAAAAGGTGGTAAATGGAGTAATGGAACGGAGATGACAGAGGAAGAAGCAGTAGCAGAGCAGCAAAGGATGTTTGCTGAGGCGCGTGCAAGAATGAATGGAGGGGCCATTGCCCCTAAGCAAGCAGAAACTGACCCAAGTTTAGAGAGCTAACCTTTAGGGGCTTTAATTATTATTATTATTAAACCATAGGCAATCATCCTTGACTCTTCATTTTGTGCTTCTAATCTTTTACTTAATATAGTGTACAAAAAGTCAATGGCAAAGTGCGCTAGCCTATGTGGATATGCACTTCCCATTTGTACTTGTACTTACACCAACTTATGGATCATGTCTATAACTTAATGTAATTAGTGAATTTTGGTCCAAAATCAATCTCTATTTCAGAACTATATTAACAATTATATATATAGTAATCTTTACCATATTTAAATAAACCTACTACTAAAGAATCAGTAAGCATAGAAAATTTCTTTTACGGCATAAAATGCTTTTTCTATGTGGGAATGAACAAATCATGCAGGCTAAATTTTAACAACATGATTTTGAAAGAAAATTTAATCTTAGCAAGCTGTTGGTGCTAATGCGACTTTGAATTGAAGAAAACCCTCAACTAAAGGGGTTTCAATCCGACATTGATGTCGTCATTAATGTGATTGATGTATGACTATGAAGAAGGGTGTTGGAATGGGATTGGGATGATCTGGACCAACAGGTTAGTGATTTGTCAATTTTTGCTGAGACCCTAATCCCATTCAGACAAATGGGAGAGCAGGAACACAGCAGTTTTCTGTTTTTAATATATATATATATATATATATATTATATTTATATTGGAAGGAGGGTCCCATCAACTAAATTACTGTAATGAAGGAAACATTGGGGTGAAGCACTGTTACCCTGGAATGGAAGACAATGTGTTCTGAGCATGCCATGAATTTTGTTGGATTTGGTTATTTTAGCAGCTTGTCTCTCTCTTTTACTGCTTTTTCATTTTAAGTCAAAAGAGTCAGTCAAGCATACCAAAGCAAATCCCTCTCTCTATGCCCCACAAGAAAGTGAAATTACACGCTATTTGTCCCCTTCGATTTCTTTTTCTTTTTTTTTTTATTTCCTTTTATTTTCAAATCAGTTCAGTGGGGCAAACTATGTTTCTTTTGTCAGGATTCTCTTGCTCCACAACAAATGCTACAAACAAAGAATTACACACTTAAGTCCCACATCAATAAAAACGTTAAAACAAAACACAAAACACAAAATCTGCCTTCTCTGTTCTCTCCCTTGTCCCTCCCCTGTTCATCCCTACCCACCTACTCACCCCACCTTCTATAAGGAGAAGCCTTCCTTGTTAATTTTTTTGCTTTTCTCAAATTAAATCCATTAGTCATGGCTAGAACCTGCTCTCATGACTCTTCTTCCTCCAAGCGATACTTCCATTGGACTAAAAAGATTGCAACTTCTGAAAATTATGACTCTGTTCCAACCCTCAAATCCTCTTTTTCTTCTTCTTCTTCAATCTCAACTAATGAAGAAGACAAAAAAGAAAATAATAATAGAAACCATAGCCATAGCCATTCTGCTTTGCTTACTCCAAAGAAAAAGCTACCAGCTGTAGCAGTTGCTAGGCTTCGCTCTGTTCTTAATACCTTTGGCAAGAACAGAACAAACCTGCCATCGGGGCTTGGCCCCCGAGTAGTAGGTACTCTATTCGGCTTTCGTCGTGGCCATGTCCATTTTGCATTTCAAAGAGATCCCAATTCACCTCCAGCTTTTCTTGTAGAACTTGCAACTCCAATTAGTGGATTGGTTAGAGAAATGGCATCTGGGTTAGTCAGAATCGCATTGGAATGTGATAAAGAAGATCATCCTCATCAAGAAAAAAAATCTTCCACTTCGAAATTGCTTGAAGAGCCAATGTGGAGGACTTACTGTAATGGGAAAAAATGTGGTTTTGCTACAAGAAGAGAATGTGGAGCTAAAGAATGGAAGATTTTGAAAGCTGTAGAGCCAATTTCAATGGGTGCTGGCGTTTTACCAGGAATTGAAACAGAGCCTGGAGCAGCTGAAAATGGTGAACTTATGTATATGAGAGCTAAATTTGAAAGAATTGTTGGCTCTAGAGATTCTGAAGCTTTCTATATGATGAATCCTGATAGCAATGGAGCTCCCGAGCTCAGTATCTATCTGCTTAGAGTCTAATTTCCATATCAATTCCTTTATCTTTCTCTTCTTTCATAATCATTTTGGAATAGTAATTAATTAATTAACCTAGTCATATATAATATAAATACATATAAATACTTGTTTAATTAGTTCTTGAAGAACCAAGACAAATGGAGGTTTAGTAATTTCCAAGCATTTTCTATGTTTCTTTTTTTTCTTTTTTCTTTTTCTTTTTCTTTCTTCTTTTTTCTTTGAGAAAATTATGGGAGAGGGTAAGTGGGGGATTTTATAATTGCTTGTATTTTGTTAGTTTTGCAGCTGGAGGGGGCAAATACATTAGAACATGATGGATAAGTGGGTAATGAAAATGAAGGTTTATATGTATATATTTTCTTTATATATTTTTAATGTAAGTGATGAGACAAGGAGGCCAAATGCAATCATGAATGTTTTCTCATTTCGTTTATTTTCTTTCTTTCTTTCTTTCTTTCTTTATATATATATATATATATATATTCTATGATATACTCATTTCATTTTGGATATATATATATATATATATATATATTTTCTATGCTATACTCATTTCATTTTGGAATTTTGTTTTTTCTCTTTCATTTAAGAAAAAGAAAGAATACTAATAATTAGTACTATCAACAAAGACATCAAGGTGGGTCTATCTGCTTATTTTGTGGGATTCTATCATCTTGGAATCATTTGAATATTTTCTTAATCCAACTTGAAAACTAGGCCATTAAGAATTGAATTATTATTATTTATTATCTTTTTTTAAAATACAAATTCTAAATGTTGAATTCATAATTCTCAATCAAAATTTTCTTAAATTTATCAAATAAATATAATTAAATTAATTTCGTGGACAGTCTCGTCTTTATTTATATAGAGTCAAAATATTCAAGAAATTAAAATGTATTAATCGCTCTTTCATCTTCTATTAACAAATCTTTTTGGTATCTAAGTTAATTGTTAATGGGTAAGAAAAATGGTAATTGAGTTCATCAATGATAAGTGCAATTTCACTTTTGCTTCTTTTAAATCTTAATTTTGGGTTAGGATGCTTTGGACAATTATGTTTGTAATAATAAAATTTTCAGCATTTGGTCTAAAAGTGTAAGATGTTCCAATGATTGCTTTCTGTGCAAAAATTCTGTGTGGGTTGATCCCAAGAAATTGTAATAAAACCTAATCATAGAAGTCATCAAAAAGCAAAGTATTAAAGAGCAAATACAAATATAAAATATACAATTCCTGACAGCTGAATTAAACTTTGTCATTTGTTGACTGCTTTTGACAGTTTTCGTTTGATTCTTCTTCTCCTAAATCTTATTAAAAGCTTCATTGTTAATAAGTGCTTCATAATTTTAAGTTTAAGTTTGGACTATAAAGGTTTAAAAAAATATATATTCTCATGGTGTTTTTAGTGTGCTTTAAAAAAAGGATAGTCTATTAAAAAAAAGGATAGTCTATGCATTTAAAAAAAAAAAAAAGGAAGAAGAAGAGGAAATAAAAAGATCGCCGGACACTGTTCATTTGTTTCTCCAATCCTTCTCTTTAGTTTTTAGTTTTTTGTTTTTTGTGTAGCCAATAACCCTTCTCTTTAGTTTGGATCCTTTATATTAATCACCCTTTAATTCTCTTCTCCCCTCCCCTTCTCCAAAAAAAAAAAATCAAACGAAGAAAGATATAAAAGTATAAGTAATACTAAATTTATAATATAATAACTATGACTTTAAAAAACTTTTATGAATGATAAAGTTTTGAATTGTAGTTTTCATTATTATTGAACCTTATGATTGTGTCAATCAATACTTGAAGTTTGTATCAGTAAAATCAAATCATGATAATAAATCTATTGGATAAATTACACTCATCGTTTTTTAAAAATTTTATCAATTTATAATGTTATAATTCTTTAAAAATTCATATTACGCACGCCTTCTTCTAAAATAATATAGTAAAAAATAAAAATTAATATGTTGTATCAGCTTTTCATTAGTTATTAATTAAAATTTAGGTGCAAAAATTCATACTATATTATCTGTCACATCATTTTAAAAATTGATACCATATTATTTATCATGTCAATTTTTTTGTTAGAAAAATTGATGAACAATAGAAAAAATTATATAGTAAAATCATTATTCCAACTACGATTCATCATTGAAATAATAAATTAATTAAAAATATACATGTATCTTGTTGAAATATAGCAAGTGTGAGAGAAATTTCATATTAGAAAGGGATGAGATTAATGCCTTGAGGTTTTTAATAGGAATGTGATGTTAAGTTCATAAGTGTATTTCTTCACTGAGGCCTATCAAACAAATCTCTCTGTTAATTGAGATCTTCGGTGCCAATATGTAGCATCAGAGTCGATGATTCAATTAGGACGAATATAAAAACAGTGGTTATATTCCGTAATTGTCTATATTCTTCCACATGAAAAAATAAAGGTTACTCATTATGGGCAGGTAAAAATATAAAAGGCTTTTAACGACGTTGTATACTCAAATGTAAGTTTAAAAAGAATTTTGTTCCCATATCTAAATGTGAGAGCTAACGCTTGAGCGAGAAATTATTGAAATATAGTAAGTGTGAGAGGAATCTCACATTAAAATAAGATGTAATTAATGAGTGATATATAAGTGGAATAGACTTAAAAACCCAATGTCTTATGATTTTGAATTAGAATGTGATATCAAGTTCACAAGTTTATTCTCTTACTGAAATCTATTAAGAAAAACTCCCGGGTAATTAGGATCCCTGGTGCCAACATATTTTCCTTTCTTTCAATTTTTTGTGTATTTTATATGAGTTCTCATGGCCAAACCTTTTCATCTCTTT
Source organism: Garcia nutans (assembly GCA_947685225.1). Taxonomy (NCBI): domain Eukaryota; kingdom Viridiplantae; phylum Streptophyta; class Magnoliopsida; order Malpighiales; family Euphorbiaceae; genus Garcia; species Garcia nutans. The sequence continues at coordinate 53,213,895 of CANTUV010000011.1, forward strand.
CTATATTTCAAATATGGAAAACTGAATGACAAAAGAACTTTTTAGAAGAGCACAACCCCAAGTTCATAATCTAATAAATGAAACAGAGAAGACAATTGGAGTTTCTTTCAATTGGCTTTTTCTTAGAAAAAAGTGGGAAACTTCTTAGCTAGATGAAATAAAGATTCCTTGAATTGTATTTTTCAAGAAAGAAAATTGTACAAAAATGAGTTGGGTTGAATTAACAATGTTCCAGGATAATCTTTCAAATGGAACATCTATTGAAGTTTTACTAAATAGAACATCCCCTACTCAAATCTTTTCCGAGAGCAAGTTTGATTATGCCCAAAATATATATAATCTCAAAACAAAATTTGGAAAATGTTTTTAAAAACTAAAGGAATGATAATTCAAATGAATCCTTGTAGAGGAAGAATGAGAGAAATTTTAGATACCAAAACTCTATTTTTTTATACAGCTGGAAATCTATTCAAAAAATTAGAAGTATATTAAGTTAGGGGAAGAGGAGAAGAAGATAGCGTTAATTGGGGAGAGATGAAGAAAACGAAAAAAAAAAAAAGAAGAAGAATAAGATGACGCCAATTAGGAAGAGAGGAGAAGAGAAAGAGAATTAATTTTTTATTATATGGTAATTTTTGAAAATTTTATTTCAAATTAGTTAAATTGAAATAGAAGGGGGCAAAGTGGCAAATCTTGTCAAGCACAGATGCCTTAGATGTATTAAGCTTTTAAAGCTTTGATGTTTTCACTTGATGATATGAAGCCAGTGGCCACATCATTGGTTGGTTTGGAAGGAAAACCCAGTAAAGAAGAGGGGTCAATAAAGAATACTATATTGTTGGGTGCTAAGAAGCATCGAGCTGAATGGAAGGCATTGTTCATGGTAATTGACATGCCTTTAGCTTATAATGCAATCATTGGAAGACTCATCTTTCACAAAGTTTGTGTAAGTACTTGTATAATATACCTTCTTACAACGATACTAACACCTAAGCCTAAGGGAAAGGTTATACTTCAAAGAAATCAACAAGTTGCTAGTGAGTGTTATGTTGATACAATAAAAATGACTGACGTGAATATCAGACTTGGATTTGAAGCTTGAATGATGAGAACAAGCAACATAGCATCAAGCTAGAGGGAGATATTATGAACAAGGTATGCCCTAAAGATAGCTACCTTTTAAATGCTAAAGCTGATAGTTGAAAATTAAGTTTGTTCATCTGTAGAACTCAATATGAATCTTTACGAAGCTGAAATTAATGTGGAAATTATGTTTAATCATCATGTCACCTCATCCTCTCTCTGTAACAACACCAAGAAGACCAAGTGATACCCTACTCGAGGAACTGAATAAATACCACATTATTCATGCTTAAGTTATACTGTGTGAATACCACAATTGAAGAGTCAAATGAATATTATATCATACCTAAGTCCTACCAAATAAATACCATATTCGGTGTTGAATGAATACCACATTCACACCAAATTCATACTGAGTGAATTTCATATTTGAGGAGCTGAATGAAATATGCCTAAATAAGACCAATGGATACCATACTTGATACCGTATGAATATCACATTGATAGCCTAAACTAAAATAAGACTGAGTAAATATCATACTTGAGAACAAATGAATACCACATTGATAAACAAAGTTGAAATAAGATTGAGTGAATATCACGTTCGAAATTGAATAAATACTATAATTATAGTCTAATTCAAAATAAAATCGAGTGAATACTATACTAGATGTCAAACAAATACCACATTTATAGACTAAGTCAAAATAAGATCAAGTAAATACTATACTTGAGGATGAACGAACATCATATTAATAGCCTAAATTAAAATAAATTGATAAAAAAAATGATATATCAATGTTGAAAGCTCATGCCTCAGTCTATTTGAGGCATGCTTTGATCTCCAAATTAAAAGACAAAAGAAAAAAAAAAGTTTATATCATATACTCCCTCCGTATCATTTAGATAGGAAAAATTTTCTTTTTTGGTATATCTTTTATATAGAAAATATATCATTTTAGGTAAATTTTGGGAAGTGAAATGAAACAAAATACTATTTATACCCTTGCCTTAAAAGTTTAATTTGAGGGATATTTTTTTTAGGGGTATTTAAGTAAATAGAGATGGAAAAAGTAAAATTTCCTTAATTTTCGTATCCATATTACTTTTTTTTATGTAAATGATACGAAGGGAGTATATGCCATGGCTTATGTTTAATATTTGAACTTCGTTGTATCTTCAAAAAAAAAAAAATTAAACTTCTTTGTAGCTTAGTCAACATTATACTAGACGGTTTGAATATGTTTTACCAAACCACTCTAAGATTAGTGAGATAAAGTCCATCCAACAAAAGATTCTGAGACTGTAATATCTGATTTTAACTCATAAAGAAAATCTATATATAAATAGATGAAGATAAAAAATATATACATTCTAATAATATTTTTTCTATTATTATTCTGACAAAATAGAGGTCTGATTTAATCATCGGAATGGCATGCAAAATTTTACTAATCAGTTTTTCTCCTTGTTTTATACATATTAGAAGATTAAACTCTATAATATAATTTACGAACCTAAGGAGTAGACATTTATCAAATGCTATTTTTTCTCTTGTTCTTATTATCCAATTTCATAGTAAAAATAATACGTACATATCCTTTTTTTTACATTTTTTAAATAATATGTAGTTTATCTAAATATATTTTTTATATTTTTTTATTCTTTTTTATTAAATAAAAAAAGATAAAGTGAAATAATTTTTTTTTTGACATAACACTTTAAAATGGGGTGAAAAGGATATTATTTTGAGTAAAATGATGTTTTAAGAGGATGTGGGTTACAGCTGGGACAAAAACAATCCGTTAAGATGATAACACAAAAATCGAGGAATATATATAAATAATAAGACATCATCTGCTCATAATTCTCGAAAAGATTCAAAAATTGTTTTCTGTACACAAAAGCAAAGGCCGCACTGCTTTTATAATTTGTTAAACCATTATTACTCACCACTCACATTCAATGCTATATAAATATATATGTGTATATTTCCTATTCCTAAAGCCTAAAGTTGCCTCATAAATATAAATACATACACTATCTACTTTTCTGTATTCTTTTTATTATCATATACCCATCTGATTGAATAAATAGGAAAAACAAAAAATAATTCTAAGTGGGATATCTTAAAATAGTAAACAAGAAATAAATAATAGAAAAGATTTGATTTTTTAAGTGCAAAACAAAATGTAATCATGGTGTCTTATTATTTTCTAAAAACAACTGCTTACTTGCCTTAGGAGAGAAAAAACCAAGAAAAAAAAAAGCTAATAGATACTATAGATTACTTTAAATTCTCACCAGAGAATATTTTATAGTTTCTTACATTTTATAAGGGTCTTGTTGGTTTTGTGTAGAGCTAAAACTTAGATTAGCTTTATAGATCATATAATTTTAAATTTAAATTATTTTTTGTTCAAATTATTTTTTAATGCTAATAAATATATATGAATTTGGTTACGGATTTCAATTAATGAGAAAAATTGCAGACTGTCTAATTAAATATTTAAAAATTTAGCATTTTATAAATTCAGATTTTAAAAATTTTAGCTATTTATGTTACCAATTCTGACTTGAAGTTTTGTTTTTCCGGGTGGTGGTGAGTGCAACTGTGATTAAGTGCGATTAAGTTGTAGTAATGCTAAGGATAAAAAGATGGTGTAATATGTAAATTTGGCTAAGACAAACTTAATTCAATGACATGTGTGGTTAAATTATATACAGTGATATTATCATTACAAGTATAATATTAAAAAAAAAAAAAACTCTACCTCCAGAAATTGTTTTTGGAGAATCGAACCCCTACCTTTCCATAAAGAGTAATATCAGGTGGCCACTGAGCTAGTACGTATTCAAAAGGATAGTGACTGCGGATTTCTACTTTATATATATTTAGTAACGTAGAAATCCTTTTGAATACGTACCGAATAAACCTCCGCTTTAGTACAATAACCTGCAAATCATATAAGAAAAATAAATTAGTCCAGGTTATTCATAGCTGATGGGTTCATAGCTGAGAGGCCATGGATAGCTTCTTGTGAAATTCGAATCTGCGACACTTCGTCATTGGGCTCTCTACCCTACTATCCTACCAACTCAGCTAGAGATTTCCTCTAAAATTTATATTTTCCTTCAATAGTTTTGAAATTTTTATAATAAAATTTTAATAAAGTAGTGCATGATGATTCAGAATTCAGATAGTGCTATTACAAATCTGTAATGGGATTTGACATGAGTAATAATCCCCATATTTTTTTCATTGAATGTTAAATTTTCCAGGTCAAGCTATTTGAGACAAACCGCCGAAAGATTGATTAGCTGAAACTTGCAATGCCAAACTGCATTTTAACTCTTAATGTAGTATTTTGAAATATCACAACTTACAAGAAATTATGAAAAAAGAAAGTGCAGTGTTAGGTATGATTCAAAAGTTATTTCACGGTATCATTTTCAATGGTTTCATTTCTAATATTGACAGTCTCTTTCTTTGAATAATATATCAGATATAATGTGAAATGGATCTATAAAAATGGATTTTTTTTTTCAAGATCACATGAAATAAATAAAATTATAGGAACATGTAATAAAGAGGGGCTATCATCAAATTTCAAGAATAAATAACTCACTTTTGGAATTATGTACTTACAAAAATTGAAGAAATCAATTTTAAGTGGGGTGGAAGGGTGACAGAATAGGCAAAAACAATATCTTCTGTAACACTTTGTTGATGACAAGTACAGGAAAAAATAAATTCACCACTGGTAGGCATGTGATAGTTTTCTTCAATCTAAATGCTGGAGAATGATGTCTCAGTTGACATAGGCACTGTCAACTTCATGCCTCTTACTCGTTAATCTCTTTTTGTATTAATTGCAGCCTCTTTTCCTTATAATTCAATCTCCTACTTCAAAGAGTCTGGTCTTTGTCTAGCAAAACCTGGCTGAATGATGGTAATTGAAGATGTGTGGTCCAAATAAGAACACAAACCAGAAATATGGATATGCAAGCTGTGCATCAGTTGCAGAACAATAAACTCATATACATAAAAATAAAATTGAGACGTGCCCACAGTGTAATGGACATGAGCTGTGTCAATACATTTTTTGAACTTTAGCTTCACTTTATTAGAAAAACTAGGACTCAAAACTTGATTCCAACTTGAATTTTAGTTTTCATATTTGAGTTTCGTTCCAACAAAGATTGGTTGTAGCTCGATTATCATTAAATTGAAACAAAATTATTTAATAATGTTAGAATAAAGATAAATTGAGCTCAAGCTCAAGTTTGAATTGGTTAATTTTATTGGATAAAATATGAAATTTAGGAATTCAAACATCTTGCAGGACCTAAAGCCTGACTCAATTCATTAATCAACCTATTTGAGTTCAAGTTCGACTCAATCAAAACCAAGTCAAATTTTAATATTTTGTCAGCTGAGTTTGAATAGCTTATTCATTAGTTTTACTCATTTACACTCCCTACTTGTGCCTATCAGTTTTCTTCGAGGGAAAATATAATTTATACGTGATATAGCTCTCGTTTCTAGTCTTTTCCTGTAAGAATTTTCAATTGCAGAAATAAAGTATGGAGAAAAAAGGTCACTCCATGTGAAGAAGCATGGAAGGACCAGCTGGAGGATGAGGTTCTGCAGTTACATGACTTCTAGTTTTTCTTCCATTTATTGTAGCCACAGATGGGCTGGTAGCTGTTGTTATGTCCCAGAAGCTTCTTTTCTTTGCAGTTGGAATTGGTGACTTAAACCGGTGACTTGGACTCTTTAAGTCACCAATGTCTGGTTCCTTTGGTCTCAGGCTAGCTCTAGTGACTGCCCTCTTAGCCACTTCAACTGAAGCTACTCCTGATGGTTTCTCATTTTTTCTTGAAAGCTCACGAATTCTTTCATCCTTCTGCTTTAACTGTAAAGCATGATCTTTCTTCATTTTCTCAATCTCTGCCTCTAGTGCCTTCACAGTTCTTTGAAGCTGTCTGACTGTTTCATCCGCAGCTTCCCTTTTCCTGGATTCTGGTGTGAAACAGTTCCTAGCTAAAAAGGAAGTCCTACCTTTTCTTTTTCCATTTGGGTGGACTATAGATGGAGGAGTCAAGAGGGAAGAAACTGAAGATGGTGTCGGAGAGGCATTTGCAGCTAGTGATTGTGCTTGGAGGGTTAGTAGCTTTTGTTGCTGGCGAGCTAATTGTACTCTCAATTCACGATTCTCCTTTTGCAGTTCGAGTAATAGTTTGGCCCGATCAGTTTCAGATTCTGATTGGCATTGTATTTCTACATTTGCCTCGAATGCCTGCAATAGAAGTAAAAAAAATAAAAAGTTGCACAAATGTCCTTTAGCTCTCTTTACCTTGAATCATTTCAAGAATTACATTGCAATCAATATTACTTGTTCTTGGCTTATGGAACTTATTTGGCGTTGAAATTGGAACCACTTTTCAGGAAAGCAGGATTTGAGATGTTAGGAAAAAAATTGATAGCCTTCGTCCAGATCTTGAAAATTAAAATTACTAGAACCAGATGAAGGTGAACAAGTTGAGAAGCTAAAAAGGGATGACCTTAGTCCGGATCTCCTTGGCTCGATCCGCCCAATGAAGAGTGTTTTGAGTTTCACCAAATGAGAGATTACTTGGACTGATATTTGCAATGATTGCAGTGTTGCAAGCTCCTCCCAATGAGTCCTTGAGAAGTTGAGTGAGCTTCGAGTTTCGATATGGAATGTGTTTCTTACCTTCAACAAGGGCATTTATGCAGCTGCTTAGGGCAAGGAGTGACCTATTTATGTTAGCACCTTCAAGTGACCTAAGTGTTCTCTGATCAGCTGCTAAGGCTCTCTCTGACCCAGCAAGATCAATGAGTGAGATCTTTCCAACTCTATTCACAACATTCATTGAAGTATCCTTAACTCGGTATTCAACAACAACCTAAAAGGAGCATAACAGGACTAAAAACAATTTTCCCACAAAATCATAAGGGGACTTAAAAAAAAGATAGGAATTACCTGCAGAATAGCATGTGATCTTGAAGAGGTTTCATTGGCACGTGTTGGTTCAGTTGTTCGATTTTGATTTCCTCTTTGAAGCAATGCCATTACCTGCCACAACACAGATGAATCTGTTAATTTCTTTTCCCTATCAATCACTGCTAACTTAAAACTTATCATTTATGGAAGTAGGAACTTCATCTGTGGAATAAGCTCTATATTGAGTAAGACCGGCTGCTACTATTCCCTGTTGCAGTGAATGAAATATCACTAATGATAATATCACATATATAATAAGCAAATTATAAACTTCAAAAACTTTCTGGATTTTATGAAAATGGACATTTCATAGGAAATAAGAGAAAAAAATTCTACCCAGAAAATAGAGTGAATGTTTAGGTCTATAAGAACATATTGTATGCAAGGGAAATAGTACAGAAAAGAATAGCCCTTCACGCAAAAAACTCACATTCTATGATATTTAGTAATGACAATGTCAATCCAGAAAATGTAACAGAATTTTTATTTTACATTCTATAGTATAATAAAGTAGTGGCCAAACCTGTTTATCTTCTCTAAGCACTAGAGGCCTTCCAGGAGAGAGCAAATCTCTGACAGTTTCATTATAAACTTCAAGATATGAAAGATGAACCACATGGTTTCCATCAAAACTCTTCTGTCTAATCTTGGAAAAAAGATCCTTAATTGCCAAAACCATTACCCCAGGATTCTCCATTGTCCCAAGCATTGTATAGGTTTTACCAGCACCGGTGGCACCATAACAGAATACTGATCCATTCCTTCCTTGCAATACGGCTTCCACAAGCTCTGCTGTCCTGAAATTTCAGCTCAAATGGTCATCTTCACCAATCTAAGTTAAGGGTTTATTGAATTTTTATTTATAGAGCACTTGAAACTGTCACTATCAAGTAAATTATGTTGTAATTTAGCTGACTTGTTTTCCCATTTTGTTGTTCAGAATATGGAAGTAAAAGTAAATCATAAGTCGTATCTCCTCATTTGAATTAGCCCATTTAACAGGTACTAGAACCATTTGAAAGCTCTTCCATTGTCTCTTATTTTCACTGGAAACAATAACTGCCGAGCTATTAGACATAAAATGATTCCATTAGCTAGTAAATAAAAATCAAATAAATAAAACTTATTTTGTTGCAATGAAGTTTCAATTTATAGCAAAACAGGCATTGTAATTCAAAACAGGTATTTATTATTACATTAACTATAAGATTGATATCCTAGAAAAATTATATTAACAAAGACATATCTTAATTCGTAAATTGTATATATATAATTATAAATAGTTGATTTATGAATTGTATTTCATATATCATCCATTGTATATAGGTGGTGTAAATAGATTTTAAATAAAAATATATAATTAGAAAATGATAACTATTATATAAATAAGATGAAGTTGATTATAATATGAATACAGTAAATTTAATTATAATCTTGATATTATTATAATTTTGTTGAACTCTTTAAATAAATATAATTAAATATAATATTATAATTTTATTTAAACTTTATAAATAAATATTTATTATTATAATAAGATAAAATTATTGTTTATCCTAAATAAGATAAATTTTATCTTATAATAAATAAATAAATATTTATTTAAAATTATACATCATTATACTAACCGTAAAATTTATTATTAAATTTAGATCAAGTGGTAGTCACATAATTAAGAGATAAATATTAAATTTATTATTTATTAGAATCGATAATTAATTTATTATCAGTTGTATTTATTTAAAAAAATTAAATATAATTATAATATTATTTATAAATATTAAATTTATTATTTATTAGAATATATAATTTATTAGTTATTAAATATATTTATTTAGAAAGTTTAAATATAATCATAATATTATATAGATTTGATATTAATAATAAATTGTTATTATCCAATAAAATAATAAGTTATTAAAACCTTATCTCTTATCTCTTTAGATATTTATATTTAGATAAATAAATATATATTATAATAATTAATAAATTAATTAAAAATAAATAATAAATTAATTTTAAAAAAATTAATTAAAATACGTTATATAATATTATATCAACGATAATTATTTTAGTATTATGTATATATATATATAGATTTTGATCCCAATTATCTGCAGTTTAACTAATTAATCATTGCTAATTGTTATAACAATATTGGGCTATATAATAAGATTATTTCTCTCACATCTCTTACATTTTTGCCATCCTCTTTTATCTTTTTCCCGCTCTATTTGGAGCGCTCATAATGAGAGTAGTGATAGAGATAAATTCAGTATAAATTTAGAAGTTCTTACCAATACCCCACCCATTTATAAAGAAAGAAAAATATGCTAAATTATCTGTGCACATCATAAGAATTATTAGTATAAAAATGATTTAGTAACCATGTTTCCTACATCCGTGAATCTCAAACATCAAATCAAGTAAAATATTTGTTGGCATTTAATTGGTTGATAATATCATTCAGCACTTAAAATTGAAATTCTTAATTAACACTTAATTACTTTAAATTATTTAATAATACAGGTCTTAAAATTTTCAATTATATTAAAAATTACTCAAAAAATTATAACTTAAAGTATGAATTGAATATAATAAGAGTTTTTAAATATTTTTTATGGTTTAAAAAAAATTATATTATTTGTCTTATTTCATGCTTAAATTTTCAGCATTTAATTAAACACTATCTAAGTTAATTTGCTTGTAAATATATATTTCCTAATATGAAAGTTACATGTGTAAGAGTAATTAAGGAAAATATTCATATATTTATATTTATCAAAACAATAAATAAATTCATAATAAATTTTAAAAATATGAGGATATACTTCTGCAAAGTCCACCGAAATTTTTGGGTCAATAGGCGAGTGAATAATTTTGAACGGTGTTTTTATCATACAAATTCAGATTATTCATCAAGTACTAGATCTGGCATGAATTTGCGGTTTGAATTGGATCACTCATAACATTTATTCTCTGTTGAGAAATTAATTTAAAATATACGAGTCTCTTTACTGATTTAAAATTTAATCAAATATAAAGTATTTTCAAGTCAAAATTAATTCATATAAGAGACTCAAATCAATTTAAATGAATAATTTGATTTAATTGAATTGACTTTTAATTTAGAGGAATTTACATGCTTTAATCACGTTTTTTGGTTGTGGAGATTTCAGTTTTAAGGAGTAACAAATTGGGACATGGTTGACTATGAGGGTTCATCTGGTGGCAGCATTGTCTCGATCTTCCTGCAGCACTTTCATTTGATTAACATAATATGAAACTTCTATTTGATGTAATAATCTTTGATCTGCAGCAATCGCTTGTACTTCATCTCGCTCATTCTTCATTCTTCCAAGGTCTTGTTTTTTCTTTGCTAGTGCTTCTTCTGATTCCTTCCTGCGCTTCAATTCTTTACTGTACATGCTTTCTAATGCTTTACCCTGTAAAAATTGCGATAATGTTCCATGTATGAATAGTCTATTGCTTTTATAGCAAACACATGACTCTATAATCAGTGAGCTCTGGCTGGATGGTAGTAAAAGATATTACCCAGCAAAGAGCCTTTATGGCAGTCTTTTCAGCTTCCCCACGCTTGAGCGGCTCTTCCAACACTTGCCGCTTGAGCTTTTCAGCCTCTACCAGAGCTTGATCCAGTTTAGAATAAAGCATATCAATGCCATTTTCTTCCTGCCAAACAAATTAAAAACCAACTGGGATCTCAACAAATTGTTTGATTCATTAAATTAACAGAACAACAAATTTCTAAACACCATTGCATTATTCAGAGCTTCTTCCTCTGGTTGAGCGACTTCACACGATTTCAACCCACGTGCACTGCTATCTTCAGCTCTTTCATCTGCAACATAAGTTGAATCACCAACTGGTTCTGTACAATAAGAACTTGAAGTCGCAGCCTCCCTGAGATATTGCAATTTTATTAATGATCATAACGATTATCAGAACTAATGAATACATTTAACATAGTATTTAGCTATTTATAATGAAGAATACCTTGTGAGGTTGAGGTGCTTCTCACATATATACCACACCTGACAGGAATTAGGCACTCTTTGATGAACATATTTGGCCTTTTGGGATTTGTGTTCTACCATTCCCCTGCAATTTTACAGTATAGTAGTTAGTAAAATGTAGTGCCCAATAGTCTAATGCCTGTCTCCTAGCTTCAACAAAAGAAGAAGAAGAAGACGAAGAAGAAGAAGAAGAAGGAGCGAAGTGATTTGTACTCATAATAATGCTTATCTGCTGCTGCTCCCATGACAAGCTTCTTGATAGAATGATGGTAAATGAGTTCCACAATCCCCTTTCCAATGTCATCCATTTCAATGTATATTTTTCTTGCATGAATCTTCAAAACAGAGTTACAAATGTTAGGTTGTTAGGTTTTTGAGTTCACTCCTATGTGAAAATCTAATATTTGAGCCCATTTATTTTAGCTTATTAGGCTATTAATATTTTAGCCTTATTAACCCTAAGATACAAGAGTGTGTGGGTTATTAGTGTCAGCCACCAAAAGAGAAAAGAGAGAAAGAGAGAAAAGGAAGAGAAAAGAAAGAGTTTTTTTTCTGCAAAAGAAGTTAACATGACAGTCTTGGTTTTTTGGCAATCAGACTGTCATCCATACTCCGATCAGAAAGAAATTTGGACAGCAGTTAGAAGACTCATCGTTCTTTATTCTGAACGATGGAGATCTATTTTAGACAACTAAATTGCCGGCATTTGTGGCTCGAAATTTACTATTTAGTTGCATTTCTACAGCAGCGATCAGTTTACCTTTCTCCGACGATCGGAAGGTCATTTATGGTCAAATTTGGCTGAAATTTGGTGAGTACGTTTAGATTTTTTTATTCTTTAATCTGGACGGTGGAGATCGGCTTTAAACAATAGGAGCTCATCCATTTGCATGAATAGTAGCTATTTTGAGTGATTTTTCTCCATTCTCTTGTTTATTTCTTGTTATTTGGTTGATTTGAAGTTGCTACTTTACTTAGGTTTGTTGTGGTAGCCTGTAGTTGCTGTAAGCATTAATTTTGATAGTTGAGCTTTTTTTACTTAGACCAAAAGAGTTCTCGTGATTTTTATTCTTTACATTGAAGGAGCTTTCCACGTTAAAAATTCTTGTGTTTATGTTTGATTGGTTTTGTGCATCTTCGGGCAGAGTTTGTGATATATGCTTGCTGAATTTACTTAGTCACTCCTTATAGATTCATTCAAGTAGGAAAAAATTAATTTTGGTTCCTTCATATCAAAATGGTATCAAAGCTAGTTTATTAGTTCATTGGTTGTTTACTTGTTTGAATGATGTAGGGGAATGCGAGTAAAATGGTTTGTTCAGATGGGATAAATTATCACAAGTGGAAAGGAAAAAATGAAAGATTTTCTTATTGTGAAAAAGTTGCATTTACCTGTATTTGTTTCTCAAAAATCTGAGTCTAAATCCAATCAAGATTGGGAATTTGAGCATTTACAAGTATGTGATTTTATTAGGCAATGGACATAAGATAATGTGTTGAATTATATTACTAATGAAACAAATGCCAAAATCTTGTAGGAAAAGCTTGAAACTTAGCATACTTCAAAAACAGGTAACAATTTTAAACAAGCTATACGCTTGTAATATAGAGAATACAACTTTATACTTGATTATGTGAGTGAATTTTAAGGTATCTTTGATCAATTATCTGGCATGGGTGTCAAATTTGATGAAGAGGTTATTGAACTTTGGTTGTTGAATATACTTCCTGACTCATGGAAAAATTTTCGTGTATCTTTGACTAATTCTGCTCCTGAAAGTGGTGTAACTATGTCGTATGCAAAGACTGGTGTTTTGAATGAAAAGATGAGAAGAAGAAATTAGGGGAAAGAAGTAAAAGTAAGAGTCAAGATCAAATAGAAGCAAGAGCAGGAGTAAATCAAAATCAAGGTATAAGAACCTTGAATGTCATTACTGTGATAAACCAAGGCATATCAAGAAATATTATTTCAAGTGGAAGAAAGAAAATAAGACAGACAAAGGGAAGCAAGACAAGAGAGGCAATGATAACAATACTGATCGTGTTGCCACTACCACTTCATATGATGATTTGGCTATAGTTTATCAAGAGAATATGGTCAATGTAGCCTATGATGATATTGCATGGGTTCTTGATAGTGGTGCATGCTTTCATGTTACATTAAAGAAAGATTTCTTCACATCTTATACTCTGGGTGATTTTGGAGTTTAAAAGATGGGTAATGATAGAGTGTCAAAGATGATAGACATTAGAATTGTTTGTTTAGAGAACCAAAATGGAACAAAATTAAAGTTGAAAAATGTTAGACATGCATCTGACATTAGGTTACATTTGATTTCCACCAGCAAGCTTGATGATGATGGCTATTGTAGCATTTTTTATGATGAAAAATGTAAAATCAGCAAAGACTCCTTAGTTATGGGTAGAGGAAAGAAGGCTTCAAGCTTATATTGGTTGCACGCTTCAATCTCTATAGATTTTGTTAATACAGTTGAACTGTTTGTTTGGAGACCCAAAATGAAACAAAATTAGAGCTGAAAAATGTTAGACATGCATCTGACATTAGGTTACATTTGATTTCCACTAGCAAGCTTGATGATGATTGCTATTATAACATTTTTTATGATGAAAAATGTAAAATCAGTAAAGGCTCCTTAGTTGTGAATAGAGAAAAGAAGGCTTCGAGCTTATATTGGTTGCACGCTTCAATCTCTACAGATTTTGTTAATACAGTTGAAGGTGATAGCTATTCAGAATTATGGCACAAGAGGCTAAGTCATATTAGTGAGAAGAGATTAGATTGCTTAGCTAAAAAGAATTTGCTTTCGGGATTGAAAGGTGCAAAGTTAGACAGGTGTGTTCATTGCTTGGCTGGAAAACAAAAAAGATTTTCTTTCAAACACCATTCTCCTTCTAGGAAAAATGATTTGCTTGAGCTGGTATATTCAGATGTATGTGGTCTTTTAAAGAAAAAGTCATTTGGTGGTGCACTTTATTCTGTGACCTTTATTGATGATTATTTTAGGAGTCTTTGAATTCGTACTTTAAAATCAAAAGATCAAGTTCTTGGTGCATTTAAAGAATTTTAAGCTTCTGCTGAAAGAGAAACTAGAAAGAAGTTGAAATACATTCGTACTGATAATGGTGGTGAGTATTGTAGGTCTTTTGATGCATATTGCAGATAACAGGGTATCAGACATCAGAAGACACCTCCCAAGACTCCTCATCTGAATGATTTGGCAGAAAAGATGAACAAAATATTAATGGAGAAAGTCATTAGAGGCTAAATTGCCTAACTCTTTTTGGGGTGAAGCTTTATATACTATTGCACATGTAATTAATCTAACTTTCACTATTGCATTGAGAAATGATGTTCCAAATAGGTTCTGGTATGGTAAGAATATTTCCTACGACCACCTACAAGTGTTTGGTTACAAATGCTTTGTGCATGTTTTAAAAGATGAGAGGTCTAAGTTAGATGCCAAGACTAGACAGTGTATCTTTATTGGCTATAGGCAAGATGAGTTTGGTTATAGATGCTATGATTCAATTTAGAAGAAACTTGTCAGAAGTCAGGATGTAGTATTTGTAGAAGATCAGACTATTGAAGATATTAACAAGGTGGAGAAATCAAAGCCTCAGAGTAGTGGTTTGATTGATTTAGACCCATCTCCTACAACTCATATGCCAGATGCAGTTAAGGTTCAGAATCATAGTGATGTGCAAAATGACAATCAGACTGCAGATGAGGTTAGTACTCCTGAATATGAAGCGGTTGATGATCAACAAGAAGCACATGTTGAGGAATCTGAAGTTTCACTTAGGAGGTATACCAGAGATCGAACGCATTCTACCAAGTATTCAACTAATGAGTATATAATCTTGACAGATGGAGAAAAACTCGAATGCTATGAAGAAGCTATTAAGAGTAGCAAAAGGCAGAATAGATTGCAGCTATGAAAGATGAAGTGCAGTCTTTAGCTGATAATCACACTTTTAAATTGGTAAAGCTTCCTAAAGATAGAAAAGCCTTGAAGAATAGGTGAATCTATAAAGTAAAGCAACAAGAGAATTCATCATCTCTACGATATAAAGCTAGATTAGTTGTCAAGGGCTTTAGTCAGAAAAAAAGAGTTTACTTTGAGGAGATTTTCTCACTAGTGGTTAAGATGTATCAATTCATGTTATTTTGAAATTAACTGCTACTCTTGATTTAGAGGTTGAGCAAATGGATGTTAAAATAGCCTTCCTTCATGGTGACTTAAAGGAGAAAATCTACATAGAACAACCTAAAAGTTTTATAGTGAAAGGAAAAGAAAATTATGTTTGCAAACTGAAAAAGAGTTTACATGGGCTGAAACAAGCACCTAGGCAATGGTATAAGAAATTTGAGTCAGTTATGGTTCAATAAGGCTACAAGAAGACTACTTCTGATCATTGTATTTTTGTGCAAAGATTTTCTAATAATGTTTTTATCATTCTGTTACTATATGTTAATGATATGCTTATTGTGGGTTCTAGTTTTTCAAGAATTGATAGCTTGAAGAAATAGTTGAGCAAGTCCATTGTGGGTCTTTAATTAAAATACGTCAATCTCTCAATTTATTCTTTTATCGAAGTTTTTTTTTGAAAAAATAATTAAAATATTAGTACTTAAATTCATTTTATAATTAAAAATTTATATAAATAATTAGTAAGCTTAATAGTTACCTCAAACTTTGTGACTTTTTTTTTGCAAATTTTAGTCTATTTATATAAATTTATTGATAAAAAGAAAAAAAAAAGAAAAAAGTTTTACCAATAGCCAATCTATTTAGAATTATGACTGAAATTGCATGGCAAATTTAGCATTCATAATTTTAGTCTTAATTTGAAAATTAAATTTTAATTTAATTTAGAATTTATCTATATGATTATTTGAAGGAGAAAAAGAAGACAGAAGATTCTTCCTTTATACTGCATAAGTATTGATAAATAAATTTAGTTGTGAGTTTACTTGCTCTTTCATGATGCCAAATGATTGTCTTCTTCATCGGTATGAAAGATCGATATTCTAAGAGTACCTGCTGCAACCTTAATGGAGAAAGTAGTATTAATTGTATTTCTTTTCCCATTATCCTATCTATCAGTAAGATCTGAAACCCACATTTCATTCATCTCATATGGTCTATCATCAGGAACCCAAAAGTGAGGTAGGTGAGGAATCCAATGGTCATCCTAGATATTAATCATGTTGCCTTTCTTAATTATCCATCTAAGGCCTCCAAAGATATGATCCATGGTCTCTATCATGCTTCTCTATCCCCATGATAGTTTAAAGCCCGTTTTAGCATCTAGAAAGGAGTAGCGGGGGAAATAGAGAGATTTAAGTAGCTTGGCCAATGCAGAATCAATATTTGCTATTAAATTCCAATATTGTTTAGCTACAAGGGCGATATTAAAAAAGAGGAAACCATTGAACCCCAATCCACCCTTGAATTTAGATTTGGTAAGGATGTCCCAACTTCTCCAATAAATCCCTATGCCATCTTTGTCAAACTTTCACCAAAAAGTAGAAATAATTCGGTCCAAGTCTTTGGAGAATCCTTTCGAAAGTAAGAAACAAGACATCACATGTGTTGGAATGGGTGTGAGCATATATTTGATCATCATTTCTCTGTCTGCGTGAGAAAGAATCTTATATTTCCAAGATTGTGTTCTACTCAAAATTTTAAATCATTCAAAAAAGAACGGGCTTCCTTCTCAAATCTCTCCCATTATGAAGGAATGTCTAAATATTTCTCAATCCCCTCCATTTCCTTCATTCCCGACAATTAAGAGATTTTTGCTCTAAGATAGCCTGGGGTGGAATTGCTAAAAGCTACTTTAAATTTTTACAAATTAATAATCTTCCTTAATGTTTTACAACCAAAGTTAAGTATATGCATAATATTACATGCCCTTTCAGTAGTAGCCTTACCACAAAGAAGAGTGTCATCAGCAAATAATAGATCATGAGTAAATGTGCAGGAGTTTCTATTAAAGCAAATTCCCCTAATCAGTCTTTCCTCCATAGCTTGGTGTAAAAGAGCAAGCAAAACATTAGTAATGAACCAAAATAAAGATGATCTCACTATCTTAAACCTTTGAAAGGCCGAAAATTGCCAATGCAACCACCATTTAGTATGACACCACAAGAAATAGATGAGACACCAGGAAATAGATGAGACACATTGCATAAAAAGTTTGATGGCTTATTCACAAAATCCCATAACCCTAAAGATTCTTTCCATAAAGGACTAATCTACCCTATCATAGGCTTTATTCATATCAAGCTTGGCAATCATATTCTAATTTTTGCTAGTGTTTCTATTTTTCAAAGAGTGAAAAAGTTCATGGGTGATAAGAATATTTTCATGAATTATTCTTCTTGGGATAAAAGCCCTTTGCTATAGGGAATTAAGCTCATTCAAGGAAGGTTTCAATTTAGATGCCAAGATTTTTTATATAATTTTATCGGAGAAATTACATAAAGCAATAGGGTGGAATTACAGTAAAGTTTCAGGATTAGGTACTTTAGGGATGAAAAAAATGTCGGTATCATTCAAACATGGTGACATGATACCTTCTTGGAAAAATCTATGCACTACTTTGATTACCTCAAGTATGATGACTGATTAGAATAATTGACAGAAGAAACCCGAGTATCCATTTGGGCATGGAGCTTTAAAGGCTTCTATATTCTTTATAGCCATGTGAATTTCTTCTATAGAAGGAATAGAGCAGATGGATGAATTCAAATTCATCTGGTACTCTAATGTGGAAGTGCTTTACTAGTAAGTCTTGGTGGTTCGTATTATTTGTTGAATACAGGTTTTGTAGACATCCATGACCATACCATGAATTCCTTTTTCATTATCAACCCATGAACTCGACTCATTCTTCAACTTCATGAGGGTATAAGTAGCCCTTCGTTGAACAGTCGAGGCATGAAAAAATCTTGCATTTCTATCTCCTAGAGTAAGCCAGTTAACCCTTGATCTTTGAAACTAATACTATTCTTCCATTATGCAAAGTTTGCCCAATTCCTCTAGCAATTTTCTTTCCTGTTC
Organism: Garcia nutans; assembly: GCA_947685225.1. Lineage (NCBI taxonomy): Eukaryota > Viridiplantae > Streptophyta > Magnoliopsida > Malpighiales > Euphorbiaceae > Garcia > Garcia nutans. The sequence continues at coordinate 53,232,138 of CANTUV010000011.1, forward strand.
ATGAAAGTTTCCTGATTGACCCAAGGAGTACAGCTCTTCCAGTTGTTGCTTAATATTCTCTATTTTCCTTTTTGCATTCAGATTGGAGTTTTAGTTCCGCATAAATAGTGTCTTAACTGTGTCTTTGAGTTTGTCATTGAGTACTTCCATGGATGATCCCTCTCTATAATTTGCCCAAGCCTGCTTAAATTTGTTGGCACAGTCTTCTTTTTTCAACCATTTAATTTCAAATTTAAATATGGCATTATGCCTTAGGGGAGTATACTTCAGATTAAGAATTATGTCTATGGTCAGATCCTAAAAGATTACCTGAATAACATAAGCCTTATCAAATTTGAGTCTCCATGCTATATTATAAAGACCCCTATCTAATCTCTGTTGGATATTAAAAGAAACATCTTGTTTGTTAGACCATGTAAATTTTGATCATTTAAACCCCAAGTCTATAAAAAAAAAGGTCATTAATCTAATCTCTAAAGTATCTAAGTCTCCTGTCTCCCATTGCTTTCCACCGACCTTTTCATAGAAATGATAGATTTAATTAAAGACAACTAAACACAGCCATGGAACAAAAGTCCATAGATTGAGCTAGCTATTTTGGAGAAAATTATAATTTTATCACATTTATACGGAGACCCATAGACAAAAGTAACAATGCAAAAGTTGCATTTAGGGTCATATACAGAGCAATGTATGAAAATGGGGCTTACCTCTAAAGTCTGAATTAACCAATTGTCAGCCACCAAAGAGCTAATCCACCAGCATTTCTTTGTGCATCCATATATTCCCCAAAATGAAACCAAAATCTTCCTTTGTAATTTCCATGAAGGCTTGCTTGTGTTTGGTTTCAGAAATAAGGATCAATCCTAATTTATGGGTTGAGATGTGATCCTTGAAGGCCTTTCTTGTCATCGCGAACCCAAAATCACAGTAATTCCATGCCACGATGCTCACAATTGCAAGAAAAGATAAAACAGGGGATTGAACAAACCCCTGCTGAGATAGTTGTGGGTTTTCCCTTAAAGAGCCAAATTGTGAAAAGATTTGTAAATGCAAGCCTCTGGAATTCCAAGATCAGCCGGATAATGTTGGCTGGTTGAATCCGGTTCATGGTAGCCGCAGGTCAGGATACCCGAAGCTTGGATTGTGTTTCTCGACTAAACACGGGAAACTTGGTTTGTTTATTAAGGCCACAACAAAGTCGTCTGGGAATGGATGGAAGAGAGAGACAGAGGGAGGGACATAGTATTTTCAATGAGAAAAACGACTCAACATGAGGCTGGTTGGCAAGAGCCACAAAGGGCAAGTTGGCTTTACTGGAGACAGAAATACAAAACCTTTAAAAATCAGAAAGTTTTAAACGTAATTCATGTAATGTATGATTAGAAACATAAAGATCTGAACATCTAAAAGTTAATATGAGTTTCGAAAAGAAAAAATCGAAATTCAAATAAAAATCAGAACAAAAAAATTTAAAAAAAAGACTAGAAAAATAAAAAAAAACAAAAAATATAAATCCAGAAAATAAATCAATTTAAAAAATAGAAATTCAAAGATAGAGAAAACAAAAAATAAAATTTATTATTTATAAAAGAAAAACCGAACACAAGATTAAAAAAATAGAAACTAAAAAATAACCATAAATAAGGATCAAAACAATAAATAATAGAGTTAAAAAAATAAAAATAAAAATAAAAAATTTTATTATTTTTATGATTTAATAATACATGGTATAATATGATAATATAATATTTTATGACATAATATTATAATTATTATTTATATTTTTATAAAATATTATATTAAATAATATGATTAAATAATATATTTTTATTTAATTTGATGGCAGTGATGGACCTAAAGAGTTCCGGAGGATAAAGGACCCTTCTTATCGATATCCACGGTGAAAGAGAGAGAGGAGAGGAGAAATTACTAAGAAGACAGGTGAGAGAAGAGGATAGGAGAGAAAAGCGACTGAATTTTACTCTCGTCGTTAATGTGCTGGATTTGCCACTATTTAATAGTATAATATAGTATTAAAAATAATAAAATTACAAGAATACCCCTAAAATTCTTTTGGATTTGGAAAAAAATCCAGGCAGGTGCCCACAGTAAACGCAACCGCGGAATATTTTCATACTTACAGAAGCTTCAATTACGCATCGCTTGAACTCGTAAACAAGCTATAGCGGAGAGCAAATGGCAGAGGATCCGGAGAAGCGATTTCACTCCATCATGGACAAGCTCTTTCACTCTCCTAAATCTGTTTCCAATCTGCCCAGGTATCTATTCCCTTCCTTTCTCTACATTTTCTCTGTTTGGTTGCTGAGAAAATTAGGTAATCAGAAAATTTTAAAAAGAAAGGAATAATTTGTTTTTCAATTCACAGTTTTTGCTTTTTTTTTGGAAGTGTTTGGCTCCAAGAAAATGAAGGTTTAGTTTTAGGTTTTTTCTTTTTTTTTTTTCCAGTTTAGTTAAATTTTTGTGTTATTCTCGATTGGTTTATGTATTTATCTAAAGGAGCTGTGCTGCGTGTTTTAATGGAAGCTGGTGCTGGTTGTGTGTTTTGAATTTCGTTAATGTCTTAATTTGGTTGATAGTTCATCTGGAGTAGAGTCATCGAGAGGCAGAAAGCGACCTAATCCAGAGTCTGCATTGGCATTAGTTGAACCAAAAACAAGAGGGGATTTGGTTGGATCCTCTCACCGATCTTTAGCTCCTGTTGAAGCTCCATTATGTAGGCCCTGGGATAGAGGAGATCTCATGAGGAGGGCTGCCACGTTTAAGTCCATGACATGGTTTGCTAAGCCCAAGGTTATCATTTTCATTTTCTATTTTCAATTTTACTCTTTGTATATATAACCTAGTTCTGAACTTAAATAGCTTTATTATTGTTATTATTATTGATTAAACAGATGCAATTATTAATGTCATGATATTTTATGAGCTAGGTTTTTCAAGATGCCAGTATAAATGAAAGAATTAAGTAATTAATCAATGGAATAATTGATGACGATAATGAGAATGTTTATGAGATTTATAATCGAAATTTAGAAATAGCTATAGCTATAAGTTTCATTACTCATTTTATATCCCTCTCTCCTCGCTTAAAAAAAAAGCAATTCATGAAGTCATTGTGAAGCATGAAAACTTGATAATTCTTATTATTTCTTATTGTTATGGTTTCACTTGCCTTGAAAACGTTTTATGCCTATACAATGTGCTGTCTTTTGAAGGTCATGTTTATTGTTCTGTCTGCTTCACTGACCTTGTTGAAGCAAATAGTTAACAAGAAGTCAGTTAGGTGACTGGCCACCTTGATGTCGCTCGCTTATAATTCCAGGCTAATAGGCTTCGTTTCATGTGTGTTTTAGTCAAGATTTATTTTCCTGTTTGCTTTCCAACTGCCCCAATTTTAGGGGGTTTTGACCTTTTGGGGGTTATCTTTACAGAGTAGTAGATTCTAACTATTTCTATCATTATTAGGCGGTAAATGCTGTCAATTGTGCAAGGAGGGGTTGGATCAATTTGGATATGGATACTATAGGTTGTGAAACATGTGGAGCTCGTCTCCTTTTTTCCACACCAGCATCCTGGACACAGCAGCAAGGCATGTCATACTACTCTTTTGCTACTGCAGTAGTTGATAAGCTAATGTTATAAAAGAAAGCCACTTCTGTGATGGTGGCATCTGAATTTGAACTGTGTTCCCATGTTTTCAGTTGAGAAGGCAGCCTTGGTATTTAGCTTAAAGCTGGATAATGGACACAAATTACTTTGTCCTTGGATTGATAATGCCTGTGATGAAAGATTGGCTGAATTTCCTCCAACTCCACCTCCAATTTTAGTTGATAAATTCAAAGAACGTTCTTCTGCTCTCTTGCAACTTTTAGCCCTTCCAGCAATTTCATCTTCAGCCATGGAGTACGTGAGAAGCACACAGCTGGAGGAATTTCTTAGACAGTCACCAACACTGGAATGTGGCAATGAATCTATCAACATATCTCTAGTAGAACCCCTCGAACATGAGCATGAAGCTGGTTCTGCTAACTTGTATTATCAGGTTCAGTTGTTGATAAACTGTTTGTCTTATATAGCTATTTTGCATCATTTTTTTTCCCTAACTTTCAGTGTCTACATTTTACAAGGTACACTATTGCTGTGTTCATGTGAATTACTTATTGGAACAATATGACTGATACTAGTGATAGTTTGTTGTTTCATATGTCCTCTGTGAACACGTTGATTGTAGTTTTTCCTTTTGGAGTTCATGAAGATTAATGATAAGCATTGTTACAGGCACAGAAGCTTATAAGTTTATGTGGTTGGGAACCGCGATCACTGCCTTATGTTGTTGACTGCAAGGACAGACCAGCACAACTCATTAAGGGTTCCAATATTTTGAATTCATCCCACATAGGCACTAATGGACAAAACAAAAGCATCAGTGTTTATTCTGCCACCACCAATGATAACATGGAGGCAACTGAAGATTTCAATGGTCTCAGTGGGCTACAAGCCGATCCTCAATCTATTGTTTTAGATTGCAAGCTTTGTGGAGCTAGTGTGGGATTATGGACCTTTACTACAGTTCCTCGGCCTGTCGAGTTATTTAGAGTGGCTGGGTACACTGAAGTGAATAGTAAAAAGAATGATGGAGGAGATTCAGGCAATGCAAATCAAGTTGATGACAGAGGAGCCATTGTTAATTCTGCCGCTAACACCACATTATCTTCCATAGACAGGCCATCAAGTTTAAACTTAACAATTGCCGGGGGTCCACCGCCAACAAAACAGAACTTCAAAGCAAAGATTTCGTTTCCTGTCATTGGCCAGAATTTAAGGGCCAGGTTTTCTTATGATTCTGATTTCAGAGATCGTATTTTTAATGACCATGAACCTCAATCTGGATCCGGAAATAAGGATCTATTGGGTGAAGTGTCTCATCCAGAAGCTGTGGGGATGTTGAAGAGCAAAGCATCTGATCAGGGGCAATGTAGTCATGCAAGCGGTGATCAATCCTCCTCTTGTTTGAATCTTGAAAGTGACAAACAGGGTTCTCTTAGACAGGAATGCCCAACAGAAAGCGCACTAGATATAACACAAGGTTTTGATCAGAGTGACAGGTTTCATGAAAATGCACAAAATGCTGTGTCCTTTGAGTCACCAGGAGTAAGTTTTGACAGTTTTCAAGCTAGAATACCTTCTGTTTCAGATACAGTTGCTAATGTTACCATTGGAAATGGGAATAAGGAAAATTGCTCATTAGCCTCTAAAAGTTGTGATCAACAACAGGTTCTGGGAACGGCTACATGTGATAAAGATATTACTTCCAAGATAGACTTTAGTAAATGTGAAACTCATTCTGATGTCCAAAACATGTCAGGCACTCAAACAAAAGGCCAGGAAGGCATCATGCAGAATCTGGTGAATAGTGAAATTGTGGCCTATGGTACAGGTAAGCAACCATGTGCCTTGTCTCTGCTTCTCAACCATGAATGTTCCTAATAGTATTTTTTTTCTTACTTGTTTTCTCATCGTCGGGTGGAAATCTAGTATTAATTAAATGTTAGTTTGAAAATTCAACCCAAAAGTATTCAGTTCGGAGAACAGAGCCTCATGATTCTGAATCTAGAAATGAATGAAGGTGCCAATTTCTTTTCAGGCATTAGTTATATTTATATTTAGTATTATACCTAATAGTATTCAGTTTGGAGAACATTGCCTCATGATTCTAAATCCAGAAATGAATGAAGGTGCCAGTTTCTTTTCAAGCATTATTTATATTTATATTGATACCTATAGTTTCAAGCACTAATTATACCTATATTTTCAGATGTTAAAGCATTTCAATCACATTTACCTTTAATTGTAAATATTTCTATTTTTTCTTGACATTTAAGTTTAACCACCTGCTTCATCTATCCATGTACTACCAGTTTGACTTTGTTGCTTATAATTCTCTTTCAACTGCCTGCTTCACATCACAAAAGTTTCACATGCAAGTTTTCAAAAGTTTTACTAAGGTTTTTTGAAATCCTTGTTTGAATTAATTGAGGTCAGTAGTCCAAGAACAACATGAGAAACTTAAATATCCGTTATGGATAAAATGTGTGACATTGGCTGCTGCTTAGAATGCATATTGATAGTGGTTGTAGAAACTACAAACTCGCTGAATGTCAGAGTCATATTGTTGGTGTGACCATGGGTAAAATTTTACAATTTTGTTCAATATATCCATCAATACCTTGAGTTTCCATGGAGTATGTTATTTACTATCCATGTTATATTTTTCTGACATGATTTTGATACATTGAGAAATGTTGAAGATATTTGCTAAATATATTTATATTGGCCAAATTTCATAAAAGGAATTCTCAAATTGTGTTTCTTGTGTTCCAGGTAAGGAGCTGAAGCAAATATCAGACAAAGGAATGGAGTTTGATCCAATCAGACAGCATAGACATTTTTGCCCCTGGATTGTATCAACAGACAGTAGAGCTGGTTGGCAGCAAACACTCTGTGCTTTATTTCGTCAGAAAGAGTATAATAGTCCCACAAAATCCCCTTCATCCACCTCCATGATTAAGGTATGCAAACCTTATTCCGTTTTGCTTGAGTCCACTTGTATATGTTGATAGAGTATGATGTAGATGGGTGGTATGTGCCCAAGGCCATCAAGATTCTGCTTGGGATCAATTTTGGAGGTGCTTTTCAAAGCTATGTTTGGACTAGTTTTTTAAAAAAAAAATTCTGTTTTTGGTAAACCTATAGTTCTCTATGCTCTACATACTGCAAACACAGTTGAATCACAACACCAAACACACACAAACATGGAAATACCACCCTAAATTCTATGTTTTGAGTTTGAGAAATTTAATATTAAACAGAGCATTGTTTTGTCATACTAATCTCTGGTTATAATGGTAAAATTGATGATCAAGATGGAGCTTGTGGATATGCTTCAATATTACATGAAATCTATCTTACTTAAAACTATAGCATCCATTTACGTCGTCCATGTTGTCGACTTTGAGGTTTGTTTTGATGAAATTGCCTTCATTCTACTATAGTCATTTATAGGGGATTTTGACTTGCTGTTTGCCATTTGATAGGTGGATAATCCCATTACTTCAGTGAGAAAGCTCTTCATGTCTTCATCCACAAAAAGAATGAAACCCACTCTTGGGTCTAGTTGAAGCACTTTGCTGGGTCTGAATGTGTACCAAACACATGTATATGGTAACCATGATCTTAGAAATGTTGTATTCAGACCACGCAAGTCTTCAAGTGCTGTTATCATTTTGGTTTTGTCACGGTAGTTGCTGTGCAAATTGCACAGCCCGAGTAATTAGTGAATTATATTGTAATATTTGCTTCCAGGACGCTTGCGTTCTCAAAAACTGTTGTGAGATTTTGGCAGGAATAGCAATAGGATTTATTTTGTCAAATGAAATTGTACTATATTCATTAATGGAGAAACAGGAAAGAAAAAGAAAAAGAAATCCAGGGAAACAGTTTCAACCAGCATTTTGTATTATTCCAACAAACCACAATTTGTGATGATCGCCTTCGAATAAGGTCTGTTGAAGCCTCTCTCTGCAGCAACCGCTCTCTTGTCTCCTACGAGCTTGGCAATTCTGTGCATATGAAATGAGATTATTGTTTCTAGATAATTTTTGCAAAGGGGATTGAATATGATGGCTCCATCAAATTGATTCTTGTGTTTAAAGATTACTAGCTTTCAAATTCAAATTGAATGAAAGAGCTATGCAGAATGCATTGGCTCTGAGACTGGGTCATTCAAAGAGCAATGCTCACCAGAAGTAAGGCGAACGAGTATTCTCCTGCACAGTCTTCACTTGTCCAATTCGTTCTGCAACTGCCATCCCTTCCAGTACTTCTCCCACAACCAGATTTGAGGCATCCAGTTCTGGCGAATCCTTAGCGGCAATAACAAACTCTGTACCATTTGGATCAGTTCCGACCTCTTCTTGATCAATCTCTAGTTTCCCTTCCCTTCCAATCAACTTCAACTTGGGAGGTGGTTTTAATGGATCTCTCACAATGATGCTAACTGTTCCGGCTAAATTTTTGATGCCTGAACACTCCGCATTCTCTCTCCCATTCATCGACTAGACTTTCAGCTGCCAAGTTACTTCCACTTCTCTTTGCAAGCTCCGCATCTACACCATGCGATCTCACGCCACCATGTTGCACATAATTTGGCATGATTTTGATGAACTCTTTTCTTCTGTAGCTAGTACCAGCTGCTCCGCTCACAAGACTGCTAAACCTAGCAGCTCCAGCTGGCGCACCCTCTCCATATAGTCCAATTACAATGCGGCCAACAGGTTCTCCATCGATGGATACATCAATAAATGCTCGCTTCGTCGGAGTTCTATTGCTGCAGTTTGTACCAGTACTTTTTTCTCTTCTTGTTGATCATTTTTATCAGTATATGATACACTTTCTTCAGCTCGTGCTTTTGACAAATTGAACTGTTCTAGAGTTTGAGAGCTTAACAGAAGAATCAATGAAGAGTTGCTGAAGATTGACAGCTCTCTGCAGGATAATTTGCAGCATTATTTGATGACCGGGAAATAAAGAGAAGTGGGCATGTTTTGGAATTGTGGAGGTGCTGGTGTTGTAATTGGAGTCGGAGAATGGAGCTTAAGGGATGATTGGAAGACATTGGAGTGGTTCTGTAACATTTCCCTTTGAAAAGGCTTTTTGTGTTCCTTTTTCTGTTTTCCTCACTGCTTCAAGAGGCTGCTTTTCCGAAAATTCAGGAATTTTGTATGAGATAAAAAGAAAATCATCCATACGAATTAAGATAGTTGGAATTTATCTGAACTAACAGCCTTGTGTGGTGACATCCCTTAGATATTGTCCAGATATAGTGAATGGATAGGAAATGCCATAAGTTAATAGCCTTTTTTCATTATGGATTGAGATTTTTTTCGTTTTATCCAATAGTGAAACTATATTATTAAAATTTGCCTTGTCATTCATCGAGGGCAAATGGACTTCTAGGGAAAAACACTAAATTTACTCTTTTTATATAGTTAGAAGAAATGATTTGGAACTAATCTCTGTTATATAGTAATTATTTTAATACGTTAAGTATTTATTTATATAATATGTTATATTTAAAATTTAAATTCGAAAATTCTTAGTCAATCAAATGAAATTTTGATGTATAAGCTTTATATTATTAAAAATATTATAACTATTTTTTTGAATAATTTAATAATTTCAATCTGATACAAAAATTTTAAATAATATAATAAAATAAATTCTTTTATTTTAGTTACCCGGATTTATATATATATATATATATTTATTAACTAGTAATTAAACTAATTTAATCATGTATAAATATAAAATGTCTTTATTTAATATTTTTAATTAATTTTTCAATGTGACGTATTAAATAAATATGAAAACTATCCTCCAAAAAAGCTACCAGAATGAAAATGGAGATTTTGATTTATTTAATAATTAAGAGTTAAAAAACCCCTAAACTTTTAAATAAAATGTTTTCAAAGTAAATGTGACAGTATCATTTACTGGTGCAGTGTGCCAGGATTTACAGTTTCAGTAGGGTTTAAGGATTTAAGCTCCAAAACCCAAAGTCGTTGAATTTTTGAGCTGTTCGAAAAGAAATGGCAAATTCAGTGCCTACTCTTTCACGCAGGCTTTCTTGTTCCTTTTTCTCTAACCTCAAATTCTCTCAGCTTTCCATGCCCTTTTGCACGGACAATCTCTCCTCTCGCGAGGACTACGACTCGGAAGATTCCGCTGCCAACTCGGACACTGACTCGTTCCCAAGCTCAACCCCACAATCATCCTCATCATCATCAGCAGCAGCAGCAGTAGATTCTCAGGGATCGATCGAGAAGCTAGTGTATCAGCGGCAACTTGAACAGGGACTCGATGCGGGCGTTTACAAGGTGCTAATAAATGAGCCTTGTGTACTTTATTTGCTGCTTTTAGTGTTTTGGGGTCTTTGATTTATGGGTTATTTTTCCCTTTTCTTTTTTGATTTGGTGTTGTTCAAATCAATTACTTGTTTTTCTTTCAATGTATGTGAAATTTTTAGGGAAAAAAATATATTTGATTGCCTGGTTGTTTGTAATAAATGTAAATCATTAAACAAATGTTCATCGTGTTTTTCAGAAAATGTGCTAAGATTGATCCCTATAATTATAAACGTTATTTATTTTTTTTGGTTTTTGATTGGTGGGTTGTGTTCGAGTTTCTAGGCAATATTGGTGGGGGGGGGGGGGGGGGGGGGGTGCAGAGTCTATTTGCAGAAGAGTTTGAAGAGTGGAAGGGTCATGACATTTTTCTTACTGGGGACAGGTGGAATTCGCAATAATAGGCGGCCATTTCAGAGTGAGTTGCCAAGGGATTATGCAAATCGGTGTTCTGTTCAGTGGCACCGAGTTTCGGTTTACCCAGAAAGATTGGGGAATATTGTTATGAAGAATGTTGTGCCAGGGTAAGATTCCAAGTGAGTTACACTTTATTTTCCTCTAATAGGGTCTTTGGTTGGATACATAAACAGAGTTTTCATCCTATATGTGAGCATTTGCAAATTACCTATTCTGGTATAACATGATCATTTGAATTATTAGACATTTCAACATAAACTGTATCTTGTGATGGATTATCAGTTTTCTCTTGAGATATATTTTTGTGCTGATGTTTTGCATTGAAGGAGCCCTTCTTGTGATTCAATTTGGAGTTCTTATCCTATCAGTACTTTGCTTGTGATAAATATCCATAGTGAAAAGGGTTATCTATTTTTGGTTGGGTGGCATGCGTGATGGTGGTCATGGGATTTTGGTAATTTAGCATATTGCATTAGTTTATGTTTCCTCGGGTATGGATTTGCATTATGGTGTAAATTCTGGATCTTTTCAGTTGCATGCCCTGCCATTGAATTCATCTTGCTTTATAGCAAGAAAAGTGATTGGAAAATGCTAATTATCATTCACACACAAATATGTCTGTTGCAAGGTCTTTTAGTTGTAAGGACTGCTAAGTGGGTGAGATTGAATTTTTCTTGAAACAGATTTTTACCTTTGATTTTCATATGCTGTTATTTGTGGAATGATGTTGTTTTCATGCCTAACAGTGTCTGATTTTGTCAGATATGAACAGCTGAACCATGCTTGCTTGGTATACAATAAGAACTCACAAGATAATCAAGACGTGTGACCACTGCTAGATATGGTGGCATTATAACATTCAAGTTTCATTTAGATAGGGATAATGATATTGACAAGTAGGAAAAAAAAGTGGGAATTATTAATTTTGAGAACTTCAGATCTTTCATTTTTTATATGTATAGAAATTATATGTAATTTTCTATCACTATTTGCTTGCTTAGGAGAAAAAGTAAATCTCTTGTTAGATAGGATTCATTTTCAATAGTATTATTAGAATTTTCTTTTATTTATGCTTAGAGGTACCATAAAGGTTTGGGGTCTAAACACTTTAGAGGTTTAATTTCTAGGATATCCAGTTGCTCAGCATCTTTTGGATTTTGTAATACAATCCAATCTTTGTTGCAATGCTAACAGAAGTTTTGAGTTGGATGTAAGGAATCTCAATTGTCAAATTTAGAATCTCCTCATTTTTCATTGATTTTTTTGTAGGCAAGTTTCTGTAGGATTCAGATCTGAGATTATTGTTTCTTTGAGGTTTTCTAGTTGTTTTGTGCAAGTAGCTATTTGATTTGCTTGTTTGTTGTATTGAAAGAAAGGAAAAGATGCTGAACAACTTTCATGATCCTGAGCATGTTGGCATGCTGGAAGCAGCTGAAGACATTGTGATTTATTAGTTTAAAGTTAGATAATCTTAAAATTGATGATATGGGGGATAGATAGATGGGTATGGAATGAATTGAATGATTATCCTTAATTTTGCATCATAGATGCTGTTTCTACCATAGTGTTTATGTGGCTGAACATGTTGTGTCTGTAAACTCATCTTGAAGGCCAGTTGGTTGCAACTCTGATAGACCTTTTTTCTTTTATTGGTACTTTCACTTGCGGCCAAAATATTGCTATTTAGCTTTTCCTCACTTGTACCTTTATTGTGCTAATTCTCATTGGAGCATTTGGAGCGTTTCAACATTGTCTTTGAAGGCCCCTCTTTTTTTCTCTCTGATTTACTGGTTGTAGACAGTTATATGCTTTATACTAAAGTTTTGGTTCTCAATTTAGATTATTTCTCTGGAAATTGAAGAATATGCAGGGATGGTGTTATGGAGAATGGTGGATTATAAGGAACATAAAGTTAATCCTTTACTCAGGAATCATGATGGCTTTTGTTTTAGTTTTTGTTGTTATTGAAGCTTCATGTTGCTGTTGCTTAGTAGAGAAATGATTTGATAGGGTTGTTGTGAATCTGCTTCTAGTTCTCAACCCTGATTGTTTCTCATTAACTTGAGCATTTGCCATGTCAATGTTAATCTTATTGGTGTTAAATGACGATTTTGACTTCTGATTTTCAAATTTTTCTCGACTTTTTAGTTGACTTTTGTTATTGGTCACATCAGTCCTGATTTCATGCTTAAAATTTTTAATTCTTTTGGTTATAGTTTAATCATGTATCTGGAAGGGAATCTGGAGACCAAGGTCCGGTAACTGGTCTTGTCTGGCGCATGAGAGAGGTTGCTATTTGTGGAGATAGTATGTTTTTCTTCTCCATTTAAACTGATCGGTGATGAGACGAAAATTAGTTGACCTAGTTCATGCCTTCTTGATTGGCTTTTGATGTTGTTTCCTAATTTTACTTTTTTGAGGAATTAGGTTTTAGGACTTCAATGACGGGTTCATGTTTTAAGATGAGTATATTTTTATGCTAAGATGAACTTGCAGTTGCTACTTTAGGCTGATGCAGCATGCTTTCTGAAAGAATCATTTAAAGTGGAAACAATATGATTTAGAGTCATTATATTTATCTAAGGATTTAGCCCAAAATCGTTTTGAGTGGAAACAAAGAATTCATAAATCGATCATAATTATTTTTGGGATTTAAGTTGAATTGAATTAAGTTGAGTTGTATGGACATGCTACTTTCCTTCTTATATACTATATAAATATTCGACTTGATAAAACCATATTTATAGCATATTATTGTGAAAGATTGTAGTGATCTGATATTGCAATGGCATTGCTGCTTGAGAATGAAAATCTCTATCCTCCACTGGTCTTAATTCTTCTAATAATTTTCCTAGATTGATGATAAATTCTATACATACACCAATAATGTATATTACTTTCCTCTCATATAAAAGCTAAAGTTCCTAGTTGTTGGTTTTTTCTTGTCTCGAGAACAATAATGGAATTCTTTCGCCCAGCTTTTGTTCTCATGGTTTTTCGCTATTATCTTTGTAAGATTATATGTTAGCATTTAGCAACGTACTTTGTATTGTGTGTGAATTGTGAATTTGTTAATTAATTGACCTTTTAATCAACAATAGGAAATGGTTGATGTTAGCTTCATTACAGAAATTTGGTTTTCAAGAGAGATTTTTTCAGTTAAATGCTAGTTGGTATTAACAACGAATGTTAACTTGATACTGTGAACTTTCCAGGTCGAGTTGTGTTCTTGGGAAAAGGCAGTGATGGCCAGCAAGTGCACTAGAATTGAATTGAAAGGTGCTGGCTGTTGCTAAGAAAATTATTTATTCGAAATTTAAAAGCAATTTTCCAATTTGTAAGTTTTTTTTTTTTTTCTAATTTGCTTATAGCTGAAAGGGAGAATGAATGCAGAAAGCCGTGCCTTACTGCATGGTCTTGTGATTCAACTAGATTTTAACGTGGAATCATGAAAAATGTTGGAAAAATCAACTTTGGTTTGCAATTAATGTTTATGTTTAAACCCCTGGCTAAATTTTATGGAAATGGATAATGGGTGATGATAATCATATGATAAATCTTTTTAGTACTAATATATATATCAAATCGTCTATCATCTTAAAGATTATAGTAAGACAGTGTTCTATTTATTTTAAATAATTTATTCATTTATTTGGTAAACATTAAAATTGTGGGATAGAATTAAAAGAATTGATGAAGTTTGAGTTTTATTAAAAAAGTTTATTTCTCTCTATTTTAGGCTAAAAAACAGGTATAATGTGGAAGTATGTGAAAAAAAAATTGAATAAAATTGACATATATGATTATTAGTGTTTTGCTTTTTTAACGTAAAAAATGAAATCATATTCTAGGCCCATATTTAATCGAAATTTCTTGAACTATTCTTGTGAAGTGAAAGATTTATTCTGATTAAAAAAATGAAAGATTTAAGTGTATGATTTCATTTTGCTGAAATATACCTTCTTAACCGTAGGTTTGGATTAAATATCTAGCAAACGACAAACATAAGAATCCAACGACACGAAGCCAGGACTGACGACAGAAGCATTTTCTGTCGTCACCAGAGGAACTAAAAGATAATAATAATAATAATAAATATAATAATGGTAAAAAATTAGTGATGACAAAGCAACGACTGGATTAATATCCATTATTTTAACCTGCAAATCAGTAGCCGTTCACGTGGTCATTTGCTTTGTCAGCTGATATACCGGTCTCAACATATTCAGTATGTAATCGGACGGTCAAAAGCCCATTAATGTAAAACACGTGGCGCTCATCAGGTGCATTTGTACCTTTTTTGACTTCTCTTTGCGTCCAGTTGTATGATATACCAACAATTTTACCTAGAAAAATAATAAATTTTTTAATATTTTATTATTTCTACCAATTTATTTTGCAATAATAATTAATTGAGAAAAAAAAAACTTTAATTGGAAGTGATTTGTATTATCATCCAAATCATGTAATGGTTGGCATAATTTATTTTTTAAAGATTAGTGTCATAATTAAGATAATGATATTGAAAATTCCACTATATTTTCTTGCTTTTATAATAAAAAAAATTTAATATTAGGCCTAAAGCATGCATACAATATTATAACCACTTCTATTGCTATAAAATTAAATCCCATGTGATTTTTCACACATTACATGCTCAAAAATGTATATATAATCTTTGAAAAGCTGAAATTATGTATGATGATTTATAATTATAATATTATGAAATGCTATTTAGAAGGTGGAAAAAGATGTTAAGAGGGTTTTTTCAAAAGAAGCAAAAAAAAAAAAAAAAAACTAAGTGATGCTTCACAATATTGATATGTGGGATATGTTTTTCATTGGATTTAGTTGCATAATAATTTCAGTAAAATTGAGTATATAAAATATAAATCTACTAAACTTTATTAATAAGTTAATAAAATATTTTACTTAGAGAGAAATATAAAAAAATATTTCACTAAAAAAAATTAAAAAATCTACATGTCAAAAAATAATCATATATTTTTTTTATGATATGATAAAATAAGAATAATATGTTAAAAAGTAATTTGGGTATTGCTTAAACTTTCTTTATAGAGTTGAGTTGCAACCAAATAAGTTAAAATTTTGTTCAATATATTTTTTTAATATTTTATTACATCTTTTAACCAAATATTATAATATAATATTTTTTAGTAAAATATAATATCAATAATATATATCTATAAAATATATTCTCAGTAATAAGTTTTTTCAATAATTTACCAAACACACTGTAATAATATATTCAAGAGCCAACTATTTGTGTTTAATATATAATTTTAATTTTTTAACATGCATAATATAAAATGATATAATATATTAAAAATAGCAAATTATTTACATATAAAAATAATTTATGAATTTATAAAAATAAGATATATTATTTACATATGTTACACTATTTGTATATTATAAATTACTCCAAATCGTAAATTATATTAAAATCTTTTGAGATCCGACCTTACATGATTATGACATGTAATACAAGTTATATATTACTGAAATTAATTACATGAACATTACCTCTAACATTTTTTTTTGTGAAGGATTAAATATTATTATTATTATTATTTTGGAAGGGAAACAATAAATTAGGTATAGAATATATAGTTAATATTTTTTTTATTCTATCAAAATTATTATAATATTAAGACGTGATTAATTAATCCACCATTACGTGCTATTCACATAAAAAAAAAGGCACTAACTCGTCACTTTTGGTAGCATATTTTTGGCTTTGCTTTACTACATTAGAAATAATTAGGAATATAGAGAGAGAGATTTAAATTATGAATCGTTTGTTTTTTTAGCAGTATTATTTTTATTTTCATTTTTGTTTTTTGGTTTTTATTAATATTTATCTTTAAAATATATTTAATATCTTATGTGTGCTTATTATATTATTAATGATAAAAGAATTATTTCATTCATTTTGCGTTTAATTGTTATTAAATAAAGTGAAAATAATTAGAGGAAGTTAATATTATAAAATAAATATTAAATAATTACTATAGTTAATCCATAGCTTTCTGAATCATTAAAGCTTGATTAAAACATTTCTATTTTTAAAATAATAAGCGAATTGGCTTGGACTCCCACTTAATTAATTTTGCTGTCATTTTCAGTTTTTTCATTTTTCAAAAGATAAGGTTGATGTTTTGATTTGGTGATAAAAATTGAATTATTTAAAAATGAAAGTTAATGAAATTAATCAAAGGATGACTTGATAATATTAATCTTTATTGTATACTACCTTTTATGTTTTTATAATTCTGGAAAGATTATTATCAATAATTTATTTCATGTTTTTCCTTTTCAATAGGTTATAAGATTTTAAGCATATAAAGCTTTAGTTATGAAAAATATTTCTAAATTATAATTTTTAATCATATCATGATTTATTTTTCCTCGTTTTTAATAGCTCAATATATTAACTCAAAAAAAAGTTTGCTATATTTCATTTTAACAAAAATTAAATAATTAAATAGACAAATTACTAACTGATGAATTTTTAATTTAGTAGTACTAAAATTATCACTAAAACAAATCTTAAATTATAAACTTAATCCAATCATGCAGCCTACAAATAATATGATCTTATAAAATAGTTTTTATTTTTTAATAAGGAGAATGTAAATTATAAATTTTTTTTAAATTAAAAAAGAATGTAGACGCTTTTCAAATTTTATTTTGTATTTCTAATTTCTTATAATTTATTAATTTATTAATATCACTTAATAAGAAATGATAAGTTGTGACTACATATATTTAAATTGTAATTTATTATATAAAGAATATTTTTAATAAATTGAGCTTTAATTAGAATTTAAAATAATTTTTTTGAAAAAAAAAACCAGATATAAATAGAAGTTTTTTTTGCAACATTTTATATGGGAGTACTTTTTTTTAAGAATAATATATGGATGTTTTTTGAGAATACACGTACACAGTGACAAAACTATCATATGATCGTATGTGATCATATGATTTTTTTTTTTTATTAGCATTTAGAAAAAGCATCCGTGAAGCCGTGACCCATAAATAAACAACTCAGCCTTCACAAGGCTGAATTATTTCATTTGCAGTGAGGGATAAATGAATCACTCGTTGTAAATAAAATTTTTACTAAATATTTCATAGTAAAACGACGTCGTTTCACTAAATACAGTTAAAAAATTTTTTTTTACCCACGATGAAAACATCCCAGAAAAACGGTACAGTTTTACTGTGGCGGGATTTAAAAAAAAAGGAGCTGCAACGCAGCCTTCTTCCTCTTTCCCTGCTCTCCTAGTTCTCTTCTCAAAATTCAGCCAACTAATCACTGGCCCATTGCAGCACCGCCCATGCCAGTTCATTACCATTAGTTGCCGTCGACGACTCCCTCAGTAAAATTTTGCGCGCACATATATATATATACTCGCGCGCGCTAAAATTGAGTTTCCAAATTACTCAGTCTATGTATGGAATTTGATATAAAAGAAAAGATTATTGATAATAAAGTATTTAGCAAGAATTTTAGAAATATAAAATTATTTTAGAGTATCATGATTAGAAGGCAATCTTATTAAATTAAATAACAATAAAATATTATTTCTGATTTTAACATTTTGTAGATTAACAATAATGAGCAAATTTTATTGGTGGTTAGCAAACTTTATATTTAATTTTAATGAGGGCATGTAATTTTAATTTGTTATATTTTAGTTACTAAATTTAATTTTTGTTTTAATGGTAATTTATTTACTAAAATTCGATGACTGGAATGTAAATATGATACTAAAAAGATGTAATTATACTTCATTGGAGAAAAATGTATATTATATTATATTAATCTAATGTAGAACAAACTCCATTATTTAATCAGTAAATTTATTGCACATAACCACAATAAAATAATAAAAATAATAGAAAAATAAAATGAAATAATAAGAGTGTATTTTTTTAGTTGGTGGATTCATATTAACTATTATGTGAGAATATTATTATTTTTTTAATAAATAAAATATATTTCTAGTATCGTTTTATCATTCTAGCCACTCGAATTTCAATTTGTGGCATTATATTAAAACAAATTTTAAAAATTTAATCATTAATAAATAACAAATTGAAATTAGGAGATCTTATTAAAATTAAATAATAAAGTTTAATGTCACTTTTATAATTCACCCTAACAATAACACCATCCAAATAAAATTGTAATTGTGAATGATAATTTTCAAAAGAATATTTTAAAAAACAATATTAATCGGAAGTGACATTTTACCATTGCACAAGAAAATTCATTGGATTGGATTTCAAAAACTTGCTTGCATTAAGTAATAAATAGTGGGAATTGCCATAAAATGACAATAATGCTCTCTCGTCATTTAAAAATAAAATTAATTAATGAATAGCCTATTTTCTTTTAAAGTTAAAAGTGTGGATATATATATAACTTAGTAAGTTTGTGAAAAAAATGTCAGTTCAAGAGATTATATAATTAAATTAAAAATTTATAGGAAAATTAACTAAAAGAATAAAATTTAAGAGTTTATATATGTATTTGATCAATTTAAAATTTTAGATAATTATATATGCCTCTTTTAAAGTAATTTACATTTATAACTATTTAAATTTTTTTTAATATATTAAAAGTCAAATAAAATACATATTACCAACATTTATTTTTTTTTCAAATTTTGATATCACAAGCAAACACATATTACAGCACTATTCCATACATCATATGATAATTTTTTTTTCTAAATTTTTATGTGATTAATAATATTAATTCTATTGTGCATCATTAAAATATTGAATTTAAATTGAATATTTATTTTTACAATGTAAAATATATCATAATTTCACAACTATATATAGATTGAGAGTACATAAGGATTTTTTTAAAAAAATATCCTAGATTTTTTTTTTCAACTTTAAAATTTAAAATATATAACTTTTAAAGATATACATAAAATATACCAAAAGTGTTTAATTATATGTTGACAGTGCTCAATTCAATTTTGGGAAACCCAATCCCAAATACAAAGCCAAGAGGTCAAGATAGGTAAAGAGACAGCTGATAAGGCTAGTGGTTTAACCTTGCGTGACTTGACAAAACAACTTCCGTAACTTTTTAATTAACATAATATATAATAATAAGAAAAATTCTCATACATAGCTCTAGTCAATAAAAAAAAATTACTATAAAAATAATAATAATAAAATTATACAATTTTATTGATTAAATATATGCAATAGATAAATCTTTTTTAATAATAATACATCGTATTATATGTATATATATATATATATATAAATATAAATTAAAGATATAGATAGAAAGAAAAGAGACAAGTCACACTGGTAACATGAGTTTTCAAGAATAGCTAGAGAGAGAGAGAGGGGGAGAAAAAAAAAAGATCAAGAAAATCAAGGATGGATGTGAGAAAAATAATAGTAGTAGTAGAAGATGTAGAGGCAGCAAGAACAGCACTTGAATGGGCTCTTCAGAATTTTCTTCGTTTTGGTGATCTGATAACTCTTCTTCATGTCTTTTCTCCCTCTTCTTCATCAAATTCAAAAAACAAGAAAAAGTTGAGACTTCTTCGTCTCGAAGGCTTCCAATTAGCTCTTTCTTTCAAAGATTTATGTAACAACTTCTTTAATGTAATCTTCATCTTATTTATATATGTATAGAATATATAAATACATATAATTAATAAGAGATTTATGTATAAAAGTTGATTGTGTATATGACAGACAAATATTGAGATAATTGTAACAGAAGGGGATGAAGAAGGTGGAAAAATTGCAGCTATGGTGAGAGAGATTGGTGCTTTTGCTCTTGTAGTTGGTCTCCATGATCAGAGCTTTCTATACAAGTAAGTTAATTCTCCATATTTTTCTTTTTCTTTTTTTTTTCTCTATATTTTTCTTTTTCTTTTTTTTATATTTCCTGTATATTTATATTTATGTTCATGCTTCTTCTATATATATTTTAATTAATTTTCCAGTTTAATTTTGAAAATTCAAATTTTGCTACTTCTATCCATGTGATTAGTTTTTTTTTTATTTGAAAACCCATGACAAGACTACAATTTTTTTTTAGATAATGAAGGATAATTTCATCTTATTCAAAAAATATTTTATAAATTGGGATGCTGAAAATATGATATTTTTCATCTTTTTTTTTTGGTAGAAAAGAATATGATAAATCTAATTATTTTGTAAGGAGACGAATTAAATTAGGTATAATTAGGTAGAAAAAAAAATAGAAGTTTTGATTGAATTGGTGAATTGAGTTGAGGCATGGTGTTAATGTGGAAATGAAATAGTAGTAGGTATAGGGTATGGGGTTTTGGCTATTTACCATTGCTGCAGTGGTTGCTCAGAACATATAATATGTTGGACATTGGTGCTTGAATCATTAATTAAATTATTAATATTAATTTTAAATATTTTAATTAATATTTTTAATTTTAACGTCAAACACGCATTTAATTAAAATTTCAGAAAAATTTATTTGTCGAACTATAGGTTATAAAAATTAATAATAAGAAAATATATAATTTTTAAAAATAATTAATTTTATAGTGAATAATAAAAATGAACTGAGGAGGCTCTCGCAGTCCAATGGGAGACCGAAGCGGCGAAACAATAGTAGCCATTAGGCACCATAGCGACAGCACGTGACATGTTCATCGTTGTGAAAAGGCCAAAAAGCTTTTGGGATCCACATTGGAAATGGCCCGTATCCTACTGTATCGGTTGTCAATTTGGTTGTTCAATAGTGACTCATTCTATGTTAATTTGCTTGCATTATTGTTATTATTATTTTTCAACAGGCTTTATACAAGAAGCTTCTTCTTCTTTGTCGAGATCTAAAATCAAAACCCTAAATTTTGTTACAAAAGATTCTTTAGAATCCTTTGAGCTAATTAAATGCCAAAACTTTCAAGTCCCAATCAAAATTTAATTGGATTAGTTGGCATGGTCAACCTCTCATCTTTTTTTTTTTTACATGAAATTCATATTATATAAATCATGAAGTTTAGAGTATCCTCCAAATGCATGCCCCTTCTCAGTTTGAGTCTATTTTGACTGTAATTAAAATATGTCGAAATTGTTTCATTATTTTTCAGTTTTTTTTGGGGGGGTTAAAAATTTATAGAATTCATTGCTTAAAAATCAATATTTTAAACATAATATTTTTCCTAATAGCTTAAATTAAAACTTTCAATGGGATATAAAATTATTTTTGAAATGCTAACAAAATATTTTAAGCAGCTATTGTCTTCACACTTGAGACATCTAATAATATTGTGGAAAACAATAGCTGTAAAGTGCTAAGAGACTCTGAGGATGAGGATAAGCTGACATTTTCAACTCTGCAAACCATGCCTTTGAAAAATAAACTTTCACATGCATTAGACAGAATAATTATTTGTTAAATTCATTGGTCTCTGTAAATTATAATTTCTGTATTTTGTATTATATAAGCTAAGGAAGGAACTCTCGTTCTCAATTATTATTATTATTTTTTCTGACTGTTGTATAGGTTGGCATTGGCACACGACAATATAGCAAGCAACTTGAATTGCAAAGTACTAGCCATCAAACAACCTGCAGCTGCAATGCCACCATTGAAGAGCAGTACAAAACCAACTTTAGTATTTGACAGTTCAACCAACTTCGACTTTTCACAGATTGAGATTGCTACATTAGAGTAAGCCTTTCTTTCTTCCTTTTTTGTAAATTTATCGTACCAGTTTTAGTGAATTATTAATTACCTGCTCCTTATTACTTACAAATGTATGTATATCTATTCTTTTTTAATTCCCACAATTGATGACCAAAGAAATAATATTTACATGATTTACCTGCCCCACAAAGACCTGTTCATGGAATGCATGATTAAGGACGTCTTTTAATGGTTTTTATCTGGTCATTCAGCAAACAAGGACAAAGATTGAATAAAGTTTTGAACTCTAAATGTTGCCTCATATAATGCTTCATTATATTTTAATTTTTTCTTTTTTTAGGTCGTAAACATAACATTAATTTCAGGTGATGAAATGATTAGGCAATTTGTGTTGTAACCAAAACTTGAAGCTTGAGATTTTTTGCAGGGTACCTTATATTCCTCCACCAAAAATCCCATACAAAGTCTGCCCAGATCCATCTGCAGTAATATGGAGATGGAGAAAGTCAAGGAGGAAGGGAAGCTCATAAAAGGTGATCCGGTTTAATATTTCAACCAAGATCGAGTCAGTTTACATAGATGACAGATTCATGTCTGATGGTCCAGCATACACCAAAACTAGACAAGAATCACTACCGTCTCAATTCTAAAATGCACAGTTTCAGTTGATCACAGCACAGCAGCAATATTTGGACATGGTTTAGCACATTAGACTTTGTCTCGTATAAAACAATTTGTACCTCACACAAAACAATTCAGTATACGCATGAATAGTGGAATTGACAACATTAAGCTATTTGTTTCTGCTTACAAAATACTGATCTGTAAAAGATTTTACTTTTATCATGGCTTTTGCACATCATTCAACATTCATTTTCTTCTCCTTAAAGTGGGTTGGTAACATTAGAATGGTCAATAGTATTAAAAAAATAAGAAAAGAAAAAGAACATTAGAATGGTCAATAAAAACTGTAATCAGCATATATATATATATATATATATATATACACAAAGTAAAATAGCAACTGAATAGAACGGAGCTACAACATAATCACCTATACAGTAATGGTAGCGATGAATTTTTAAATAGTACGAGGCTTAAAAACCAAAAATAACACACTGAGAATTGGAAACTGTTCATCCAGATCACAGAGACTGGCCGCCTAAGTCTCTCAAGATTCACAGTTATAGAGGTATGATAAATGATCACATCATGATATCTTTCAACTACATTTTGAGTTAGTAATGCGCCAAAGATAAATAGGTTAATCACTGGCTTATCTCATTCAAGTTCAAAAAAGAATACAGCACAATATAAGGATCAAAAATTTTGAAAAAGAAAAAAAAAATCATCTTTTTATCTTCTTCTACTGTCCCTATAGTCCTCCTCACTCTCTTTATCTTTTAAGAATCCTAGAAATGCAAGAAAACCAAAAAGGAAGAATCCACCTGACCAGTTTCCTCCCCCACCACCCCCACCGCCTCCACCACCATCATCACCACCAGGAGGGAGTCCAGGTCCACCATCATCAAGTTTTGGTGTCTTGGTTGGTTCTGAAAAGCAATTGACCACTGTGAGCCATCTTAAACAAGACATGAATTTACAACAAACAAATTGGTTTACAAAAAGACATATCTGTTTGCACATACACAATACTTAGACCTGGATTTTCTTCAAAATATTGTATTTATATCCATGACCACAAAATTCTAAAAAACAATATTGGTGCTCTTGTGTGTGTGGCAGAAAGGGCATATTTGGAGCCCTCAACTGAACACATTCCCACTGGCAACACAATTCTTTCCATTAAGGGAGTTCGATAACTTTAGAATTTGATCTCAAGTCTTTATGCTTATTAAATTTTATCATGCAAAGAAGAATGAAAAAGAAATGTTGGACATATTAGAAAAACTTTCCAGTGGATTTTTTTTTAAGTCTTTCCAGTGGATATTGATCCTTTAGCACATATATGCTCAATTTCAATAAAGCTCACAAAAGAAGCGGACACAGTATGTAAGTGGCCAAATGAAAGCCAAACAGGTTTTGCAGCCATGCATTAAAGACATCCAAAGGAATTCTGTGCTTAGCAAAACCCAAACTTGCAGACTGTCCCACTTGGCATAAGGTTCTCCATGCAATTTAACTAGGTTATGTGTGCAGTCCACCTCATACAAGAGTTATTTTTATTGTTAGTTTAACCCACAGAACCGATTAGTTCCAGGAATTCCAGCATGGAATAGAGTTAGCAATGCTGTATCAATTCGATAGAATTATCACATATGACTAAAGCAGACACAGAAGCCAAAGGCTTCAGCTCCAGCCACGCATAAGGTTGCCATGCTACATCATGCAGTTTGTCACCTTAAAAATATAAACTAATTACCTCGTACTGGAGCCTTGGTAATTGTTGGTGCCTCTCGGGTAACGGTTTGAGTTTGCCCTGAAGCGGAGCATCTTGCATTCTGCAGAAGAAAATTAAAACATCAGAATTCATTGTTCCTCAGCACTTAGGATCCAAAACTCTTTAGAGCAGTAGAATAGAAGGAATACTATAAGGCCAGGTATCCGGTAACCCTTTATGATATGCATCACTCGCATTCTCATTGCTTTTCTAAAATGAATAATTGTGCTTTTCTTGGTTTTTTGTTACTGTATCCCTGCATTACCAGATTCTTGCTCATCCAAACCAACAATGTAAAAGAACTATATGTTTGCCTGAAAAGCTTGACATATTGCAGAGGCAATGAATTCTAGGCCAACTCTTCAGCATTGTAAAAATTACAAACTTCCATTTTTGTCATTCAAACCTACACATTTGAACAGCCTAAAGCAATTTACAAAGCCATGCTAACCTATAACGAATAAAAAGGCAGAAAGATGAACAATATAAGTAACCTTTTTTTTTCCTTAGGAAGCTCCCGAAGCATGGCTTTATTTCACCAGGTTTTTGTTAAAAAGCTAAGTAGACAGCAAAACAGCCTACATAATAGGTCACATGTTGCACTGATGGCATAAATTATAAATAAATAGACCTATGCAAAACTTGCAATATTATAAATTTAATGGAATAGGATTAGAACTACCAATCTCAAATTATAACATACATGGATATAAATAAATCTACCACAAATTGACATGAACAAATCCAGAGAAGCATGAATATAATCTCACCATAGCAGCAGAACATGTAATAGAAGAAGATTGCTTTCTACTCAAATGTTTGCTTCCATTAATAGGATTTAATTGCTTTCCCAGCCCCACTGGACCTGATAAAGCAATCTTACCAAATCCACTTGGAGGATCAGAACATCGAAAGTGTACAGAAACAATGACTGGCCTGCAGCCTGTTATTTGACTATTGCATCCACTCCTTGTTTTAACTGCATACAGTAGTTCTAAAATCAACATATAGAAACTATTCTAGAAACCTAACATTATTAACACCAAATAATTCACATAAGTGATTTTCCATCATCATCATAAACATGTCAAGGATAAGTATCATGCTGTTTGGTGGGAAACACAACTTGCCCTACTTAACCCATAGCACCCAGAATAAGCGTGAAGTCATAATGTAGCATAAGATGAAATCATCAACCTGAAAACAACAATCACGTATCATAAAGTTCTTTGCTAAGTTGCACCCAAGAGGTAGCCATCAGCAAAAGATGAATTACTTTAAGAAGATAAACTTCTTCAGGCCATTAAAAAAGAAACAATATGAGACCTGCTAAAGTCTAGATGCAGTGCAATGGACAGTTGCAATTTTATCAATATATGATTCTCTCAGCTTTATCTAATTAACAATCCAACATCTAGTTACTGCTTCATCTTTTCATTCATCTTCTAAAAGAATAATACTCAAAAAACAATCAATTATACAAATCAATTCAAGAAACTTCCATTTATCGATTGATGCTCTAAATTCAAGGGTCATAACTCATCAAATGGTCCTAAACAAACACTAGATTTCCAAACTTGAAATGCTCTAAAGTCGTAAATACATAGCTATTCAAATCCCCACCAACGACACCGCAAACACATTTCTAGCATCAAACCGCCTTACCATCCGTATAATTGTATTATTTTTTTCTTTTTCAAATGCTAAATTACAAGGAAACAAACCTGTTGCAGCTAGAGGTAAGGTTCCAGCAGTGCTTGCAGTAAATGCCAACATCTCAAAGGCCAAGAAATAATTGACCTGAAAAATTAGCTATCCCATTACGCAACTCAGAGTAAAACACTAACATATAAGTATAAATCAATCGCTGAACAATCATTAAACTAATTCCCCAATTTCCCTTTTTATCCCAAAAAAACAAAATCATCAACTAAAATTTCAAATTAGAGAATACCAATTTTACAGCCATAAATAGAATCAACGAAATCAAATTTAACAATTAAGAGCTGAGCTTATGGTGAAATTTGTATATACATATATAAGCAATTAAAATTATAAAATCGAAACTCTAAACCTAAACCTGCAAACCAAAAACTAAACGGATAACTATAAAAATTCATACCTTTAAAGAGAATGCAATTGAAGCTGCAGAGTTCGCAAAATTTATAGCAAATGCAATCTCGACGAAGGCGGTCTTAAATGGTTGGGTCCAATCCAACTGTCCAAGTTACGAAATGGATCGGGGTTTTTTCTTGTGCTGTAGAATATGAATGTGCTTGACCCGCTTGTAATTAGACCTGGTCATCCTCGTCAGGGCCATCTCTACAAAAGTACTTTTGTTAGGCCCAACTCTAATTTAGTAATTTTCACACATCCAATATAATTTTCATTTTACATTAAAATTATTCAAATTAAAAAATGAAAAAATTTAGATTATTTACAGATATAATCTATTTTTCAAAAAAAAATTGATTATTTATAAAATAAAAATTATAAAAATAATTTTGAAAATTTGATTTTTTTAATATTTATCCATATATTTATTAGTCTAATTAATAAATTTTATTTAATTGTTAAATGAAATTACTTTATAATTTATAACTTTTTAGAAAATTATAGTTTAAATATAATTAAAGTCACTCTATTTGTATATTTATATAAAATAAAGTGTAAATTAAATGGTTAAGCATTTTGCTTTTAGACTTACAAGTGCAGGGTTCTTATACCTCCATTTTAAGTAAATTTTAAATATTCATCCTATAAAATTAAATTGACATGGCATGTAACGTGATACCTAACATTTTGAGGTTGATGTGGCATATAATAGCACGTGTAAACTTTTAAAATGATGTGATATCATATTAATTTTTTTAAAAATTACTTATGTAATGTGATGTCATATATCCCATCAACTTCTAAAATGACGTAATAAATCACAAAATTTACTCCAATATTTGTTATTTTATTTTGGATGTTGATGTGGGATACATCATATGCTACGTTGATTCACTAATAAAATTTTGGATGGCGAATGAGATTTTAAAAACTATTACATGATAAATTGATAATGAAAAATTCCTATAAATATTAGTGAATTTCTAAATTGTGACATATGAAATTTACTTGTTAAAAATAAAGATAAAAAATTCACTGTCATAAAAAAACAATATTTCTTAGTGATATTTTCAATATTAATATAAAATTTCATTAATTAAATTTTTTCTAAAATAAAATTTTATCAATTAAAAATTTTCAAAGATAAAAGCTTCTGTATAAAAAAAAAGAAATTTAAATATTTAAATAATTTTTTCAACCCATATTGAATTTATTAGTTTTTATTAAAAATATATACAAAAGTGAATTTATTAGTTTTTATTAAAAATATATACAAAAGTGCGTATTGTCAAACTATAATATACAAGCATGAAGCATGTAAAATAATACAAATTTTGATACAAAACTAATTTTTAAATTTTATAAAATTATAAATATTAATAAACTAATTAAAAAAATTTATATAAGGAAATAAGAGTTGGTTGGTTAAAATCTTACAAAGTTAATGCATGGTTATTAATGTGATATAAACTCATATTTTTATTTATTTCACTTGAATATGTATGATAATTATACGTATATTCATAAAATTATTTTTTATCTTCATCCATTATTTCTTTTTTACTAAAAAAGGAACTTTATTAGAAAAACAAATCAAAAGAACAAAACACAGGCGGTTAATAACAATTGTTAATTGATAAAAGATTGATATTAATATACGTAAATTAATAACTAATATTTAATAAATGTTATTTGCTACTTAACACTTATTAGTAAGTCATTATTTATAATTCTCTCTAATTATTATATTATAAAGTAATCTAATATCTCATTTTAAAAAAAAAGTAATCTAATATCTCAAAATGTTAAATTTTATTAAAAATAACATAAACGCTAACATGTAGTTAAAATAATAAAATTAAAAATTTTAATTATAACAAATTTTAGGAGTGCATAATAATTTACTCATATAGAAAAAGAAAATATTACTAAAATAATTAATATGAAATAAAAAATACAAAAATAATGTTAAGACACAGCTGGCTTAAAAAATTCACCTGAGTCAAGCTTTTGCTATTTTATATTTATATATAATGTAATTTTATGATTTATAATTATCTGAGTCACTCGCTCCGAGCCACTCAGCTCGAGTTGCTTGTCTTGCTTCCTTTTCTTGAATTTCAGCATCTCAC
Source organism: Garcia nutans (assembly GCA_947685225.1). NCBI lineage: Eukaryota > Viridiplantae > Streptophyta > Magnoliopsida > Malpighiales > Euphorbiaceae > Garcia > Garcia nutans. Next base: position 53,260,893 of record CANTUV010000011.1, read on the forward strand.
CCACCCCACCAGCCGAGCCTATCTCTCTCTCTTCTCTGTGTATCTCTGTCGCGCTCACACACACACATGGCGTCAAAATAAGCCGTCAAGAAAAGAGAGAGATCCCTATAAACGAGCGTCGCGGCTCTGCAAACTAGAAAGAGCTGATCTTTTTCATTGTGGGTTTTTTTTTAAAAAAATTATTTATTGTTTGTCCTTTGCTTTCGCTTTGCTCGGCTCAGATCCGGCTTAGTTTGATCTAAGCAGCCAAATCTTTTTTTCTTTTCTTGGCTTCAATCTCCCTCCATTTTTATTTTTTCTCTTTCCCCTCTCTCTTGTATTTTCTTAGCTTCTTTTTGATTTCTGTGTTGTTGGTTTTTTTTCTTCTTCTGTTTTGTTATGTTCTTTCACTTAATAACTGCTCCAGGAAGAAGAGAGAAAAACTCATCAAATGGTTAGTTACTTTGACTAACTACCCAGTTCAAAACTTTTCCCCAATTTCACTTCCTGATTTGGTATTTACCTTTTTTTTGTTCTAGAGTTTGCTTATTGATTGAATTGGGAAGGATTACTATTAGTGTCATCAAGATTTCGTTTTCTTTTGAATTTTTGGTTGGTAAGAGCTTAGAAAATGCTTTGATTATATGTTGATATATATAAATATTTTTTTTGAATTTCTGTAAGTAGTTCTTTTCCTAATGAGAAATGTATCTTAGACGGGAACTGTCAGTGGGAGGCCTGGAGTTTGAATAACGCTTTTAAAACTTATAAAGGTACAATCTTTCAAATCCTCACTCTTTATGGATAACATGGGCTTCACTTTGTTTTCGTCTGTGTGAAAGATTGACTATTCTTTTCCAATGCTTACTATGATGCAAGCTTTTCTATATCATTGATTTTGATATTAGTAATTTTTGCCATGGAAGAAGGGAGATGTGCTAATTGCATGTAAATGGTTTTTCATTTGAATTTTGGGTTTTTGAATTGAGGTTGAGCTACCAATATTTGAATTTATTTCTTGCTGGCTTAGAAAAATAAATCAGTTTTGTATATGAATCTTTGAAAGTATACCATTGCTTTGTATGATTAGATATGGAATCCAAATCTGCGGCGATGGAAATGTCAATAATTCCAAATGTTGATCCCAGAGATATTGGACTGGGATCTTCAGATAAGGGAAATGCTGTTGTCCCAACCAAAAGAAAGAAGACAATGACATCAGTTTATCTCAAGTATTTTGAGACTGCTCCTGATGGAAAGAGTCGGAAGTGCAAGTTTTGTGGTCAGAGTTATTCTATTGCAACTGCCACAGGTTAATTCCTTGCACCTGCTCTTTTTCGCCTTAGAAAAGAAAAATCTGCCCCGTAAATTCTAGTACTTGATGATGCACTGTGAGCTTGTTGCCTGCCTGGCATTAAATGTAGCTATATTCTGAACTGGATTTTTCCAGATTACTCTTTCCTTACCTTTCCACATACTATTCTCAGATGAATTTCATTGTGCTATATGATGATTAGTGCAATTTTCTTATGACTATAATATCTTCCTTTAATGGTGAAGGCAATTTGGGAAGGCACCTCAGTAATCGACATCCAGGATATGATAAGTCTGGAGATACTGTCACTAGTTCAGCTCCGCAACCAATCCCCGTGGTCAAGAAAACTCAACCTCAGGGGAAAGCGCAGGTTGATTATGATCATGTGAATTGGTTGCTCATTAAGTGGCTCATCTTGGCGTCTCTTCCTCCTTTAACCTTGGAGGAAGAGTGGTTAGCAAACTCTTTTAAATTTCTGAATCCATCAATACAAATCTGGTCAAGTGACAAGTACAAAGCAGCATTTCGTGAAGTTTTCAGGAGCATGCAGGAAGAAGTGAGGGCATCTTTAGAACAGGTTTCTTCTAAGGTTTCAGTCGTTTTAGATTTCTGGACTTCTTATGAGCAAATCTTCTACATGAGTGTCACTTGTCAGTGGATAGATGAAAACTGGTCCTTTCAAAAAGTGCTTCTTGACATTTGTCACATACTTTACCCTTGTGGGGGTTCTGAGATCTATCATTCCCTAACAAAAGTTCTTAAGATGTATAACTTAGAGAACAGAGTCCTTTCCTGCACCCATGATAACAGTCAGAATGCCATTCATGCTTGTCACACCCTAAAAGAGGATTTAGATTGTCAGAAAGTGGGGCCATTCTGCTATATTCCTTGTGCTGCTCGTGCTTTGAATTTGATTATTGACGATGGATTAAGAACTACAAAACCAGTTATCTCTAAGATAAGGGAGTTTGTGCTAGAGTTAAATTCTTCAGCAGAGATGGAAGATGATTTTATTCAATTAACTACAGCTTATCAGGAAGGCAATTGGAAATTTCCACTTGAAACTTCAGCACGATGGAGTGGTAATTACCAAATGCTGGATCTTGCACGCAAGGTACTGGCTCTTTCCTCTGAGATATCTGTCATGATATATAAGAAAATTACTTGCACTCTTTCACACACAATGGCATGCACTTTGGAATTGATGTACTTACTGGGAATTTATTCACAAAGCAGGCCAGTAAGGCTATGGATGGTGTCTTGAGGAAGTATGAGGAAATATTAGGCAGCAGGATGGCGCTGAGCTCAACAGAAAAGAATGCAGTTAGCATTGTGCATGGATATTTGGAGCCTTTCTACAAAACCACCAATAACATATGCACAAACAAGTTACTCACCATTGGATTGGTTCTTTTCTTCATGGATAATATTTCTGAGATGATTACAATATGCAGAGAGTCTCGTCACAGTCCAGATTGGCTGAAAAGTGCTGCGGAAGACATGGCCAAGAAGGCCAGGAGTTATAACAATCAGGTTTGCAACATATTCACGTACATGACAGCAATTTTAGATCCCCGGATAAAAAGTGAACTCATCCCTGAAGGTCTTAGCACAGGGAATTATCTAGATGAAGCCAGAAACCATTTTATAAGAAATTACTCATCAAGTCATTTTCCATCTATTACAACCGGATATGTTAGTCACGAGGTTGAAGATGGAGGCAGTGTTTCCTTTGCAGAGGAAATTGCTAGAAAAAAACGGAGAGCAAGCTTGAACAATGCCACTGATGAGCTCACTCAATATCTATCAGAGCCTCCTGCTCCAATGCCAACAGATGTTCTGGAGTGGTGGAAGGTGAACAGCACACGTTACCCCCGACTATCTGTGATGGCTCGGGATTTTTTGGCTGTGCAGCCAACTTCAGTAGCACCTGAAGAACTCTTCTGCAGGAAAGGCGATGAGATTGATAAGCAACGATTTTGTATGCCTTATGATAGCACACAAGCTATTCTTTGTATTAGGTCATGGACTCGAGGAGGTATCAAGTTGAAGTATAAATCAACCGAGATAGACTATGAGAGGTTGATGGAACTGGCAGCTGCTGCTGCAGCAGATAACACTAATACTGGGTCTGACAAAAAACAAAAATGATGACAGATGCATTGAAGAATGGGGAACACTAATTTTGATTAGTGAAAGGAAAAAGAGAGCAATGTCAGCCAGCGCTAGTAATCCAAGGTCGTATCCTGCTTAGCCTGCAACGTGGCTTCTGCTCGCTAAGAGCAAACTAATTTTCAATATTTTTTTTTTCTGAATGTTGTATTTATCATTATTATGTATTTATGTACAGTTCAAGCTAACTAGAGAGGCTAACAGAATAGATCTCATATTATAGTGTAAACACACAATTAGAAAGTTTAACCAATCATAGAGTTGGTATTTCCCTTTTTTTTTTAATGCAAAAGCCTGTTTTATTTAAATGCATGGATTTTGATGACTCTAGCCCTACTATAGTATTTGAGCTTGGGATTTCTGTATTGTGTATTGATGCAAAGAAATGAACCTCAAAGTGGAACAAAATGAGATTGCTTTCTTTACTATTATCTCTTTCTATAAGTTCATTGCTTCCTTAATAAATAATAAAGCAATAACACATCAAACGATACCAGAAGTTGCAGTAAGTGTTAAACAAGTAACATCATTTCACAATAATGGTTAGTAGGCCTGTTCAAACTCAGCATGAGTAGAGTATTACCATAAAAGGGGGCATTCAAGAAGGAAGATGAGACGATGAATAATTCACATATATAAGAAGAAATACAAATACAAGATAACCACCTCCAAAACTGTCAGGAGAAGTAGCCACCCCAACCCCCTCCTCCTGTATAAATTCACCAAAAAATGAATACACGCAAACTTGGCAAGGAATACCGAGAATTATTGGGAGAACACCGCAACTGTGCTGTAAATTCTCTAATATCATGAATATAATTCCTGGGTAGCAAGCGGGATTGCATAGCTGAGACTGAGGATCAAGACCTTTATTTGCTCAACAATGACATCCGTTTTGAACTATATCCACAAGTGCTCTCTCCGATACTCGCGCACAATAACAGGCACACTTGTAGGTGGGACCTATAATATGAGCAATTAAAGTATATAAATAATAAAACATAAGTTAGGAAGAAATTGCAAGAATAGCAGTGTAATCCAACTTCTCAAACTAAACATGCATATAAAAGGAGAACAACTTAAAAGGGAATATTCGAAAATAAAAACAGAGAGGGATAAGTGGGGAGATTTTAAAGAATATCTTTAAGCTCGCAAAACCTTCCACAGCCTTGGGAGATACAAGGCAACAATTAAACACTGACATGAAAGAACGCCTAAATATAAAAAATCTGTTACTTCCCAATGTTTAATTTCACCCACAGCAGCCAGACTTGCAATTAGATTCCATTGAAGTCATTGAACTTCAATTTGTCTATAGACGATCACAAACTTGATTTTTTTTTCTTTTTTGAAATAACAAAAAAGAGGGAAAAATGGGCATTTATAAGATTGCAAGGATGAGAGAAAGGAAAAGCAGAGATTTAAGCCAAGTCAAATGTATAAAGGACGAAGATCAACGGGTGTTGACAGGAGATGTTGAGATTAAGGAGAGGTGGAAGGCTTATTTTGAGCAGTTATTCAACCCTGAACATGAACAAGATTTTCAAGGTCTTCATGCAACAAATGGTTATATCAGCTGGTCTAGGAGGATCTTGCATGGTGAAGTAAGAGAAGCCTTGAAGTATATGAAAGTTGGTAAAGCTTGTGGCCCGGATGGTATTCCTATAGAGGTTTGGAAGAACCTTGGAGAGGTAGGAGTTGTCTGGTTAACTAAACTCTTTAATGCTATTGTGAAAGGACGTAAGATGCCGAATGCCTGGAGGAAGAGTATCCTGGTACCCATATATAAAAATAAGGGAGACATTCAATGCTGTACAAATTATCGGGGTATCAAACTTATGAGTCATACTATGAAATTATGGGAAAGGATTATTGAACACAGATTGAGGAAGCTTACAAGAGTTTCGGAGAATCAATTTGGGTTTATGCCAGGGAGATCTACCATGGAGGCTATTTCTCTTCTAAGAAGACTAATGGAATTGTATCAAGAGAAGAAGAAAGATCTCCACATGGTATTTATTGACTTGGAGAAAGCCTATGATAGAGTACCAAGAGAAGTGTTATGGTGGGTTTTGAAGAGGAAAGGAGTCAGCAGCAAATATATCAACATCATCAAGGACATGTATGAGAATGCATCCACTAGTGTGAAAACACCTAGTGGAGACACTGAGGCTTTCCCCATTACTACCGGATTACATCAAGATTCGGTCATGAGTCCATATTTATTTACCCTGGTTATGGACGAGCTAACCAGAAGCATACAAGACGATGTTCCTTGGTGTATGTTGTTTGCTGATAACATTATTTTAATTGACGAGACTAGTGCTGGTGTAAACCGTAAGTTGGAAGTGTGGAGAAAAACCCTCGAGGACAAGGGTTTTAAGTTAAGTAGGAGTAAAACGGAATATATGCACTGTGAGTTCAGTCTAAGGAAGAAGCAGGAACATGAGGTAAAGTTGGATGGAGTTTTGGTTCCTAAAACCAAGCAGTTCAAATATTTGGGTTCGGTGTTCCAGAATGATTGCCGTATAGATGAAGATGTGTCTCACAGAATACAGGTAGGGTGGTTGAAGTGGAAGGGTGCGACTGGGGTTCTATGTGATAAGAAAATACCTCTGAAAGTGAAAGGTAAATTCTATAGGACGGTTGTTAGACCTGCGATGCTCTATGGTAGTGAGTGTTGGGCACCAACGGGACAACATTTGCATAAGATGAGTGTGGCAGAAATGAGGATGCTAAGATGGATGTGTGGACATACCAGACTGGACAAAATTAAGAATGTTCATATTCGACGAAAAGTCCAAGTAGCGGATGTCAAAGACAAGGTGAGGAAATGAAGACTTAGATGGTATGGGCATGTTTTAAGAAGACCTCCTAATGCTGCGGTTCGTAAGTGTGAGAATTTGTTGATTGAGGGGGCTAGAGGTCGTGGAAGACCTAGAACTGTGTGGAATGAGGTGATAGCAAGAGACTTACGTGCCTTAGATCTTGATGCGGATTTGATTAATGACAGACTTGAATGGAGACGTAAAATCCGTGTCTTAGAAGGGGCCTAAGGCTGGAGTATCTTTTTTGGTGTCTTTTGAGCTTATTTTGTTGAGGATTCATACAGCCGACCCCAACTTGTTTGGGACTAAGGCTTAGTTGTTGTTGTTGTTGTTGTTGTTTTGAAATAACAAACCTTCAATTTTTACAACAAAATCAGTAAAACCAAAATTCCCATAAAATTCAATGAAAATTTTTAATGCTTCAACCATTTTAAAAAAGTGGGAAGTTAGAAGAAAGAGAATATCAAATAACTGTAAATCATGTCTGCCATATGTAGCAAAGGGAAAGTGAAAGAGAGAGGAGAGAAAAATATCCCCGGCAAGTCCACTAAGCATAGAAAAGTATATTTAGAAGTTCAGTACATATTTTTGGTTTGAATCTAGCAGAATTTTGATTTCAGTCAATCTATTGTTGCAGAAATCAAATTTGTGATTTTTAAGTAAAAAACTGAAATTCACTGGCTTCAATGATATATAGCAACAAGTTCAGCAACTACGAATGAAATTTACCTCAATGTCAGCAAGTTAGTGAAATGCTAATTCATGGTTAAGATCCAGCCAACTTAATTCCAAGTACTTACCATGCCATAATCGGTGACAATCATAGAGATATATTCTGAAGGAGTGGCATCATACCTGTTAAAATATAAGATCGACATATGTAAATTCAGCATCTGTTATGAAAAGAGTCTTTTTTTCCTATCCGTATAGTCATAGAAAATACTGAACCTTACATCAAATTTAAAAGCTGAAGATTTTCCTTATTAGCCAGATTATCAAGGTAATTTAGATCCATTCTTCCAGAAACCTTTGCAATAGCATTAGGATCACCTGCAAGAAAATTGAAGATACCTTTTCATAATCATTTCTCAAACAAAGGATATGCAATCAATGAAGAAAGAACCATAGATAGCTCCCATGGAAGCACTTACCTAGTTCATTTGAGCAAATTGAATCAAGTTGGACCCTTTCATGAAATTTATATGCTTCACAACATATTAACACTGGAACACGGAATGCATGAGCAACCATAGCAACACATGCAGTCCCAACCCTCGAATACACAGTCCCATTGGACAATACAGAGGAAGCCCCCAGAAAAACTCTAGTGACTTCGTGCATGATATAAGAAACAGCATTTATGTAAGTATATGTACAACTGATGCCCTTTGCTACCAGCCTACGAAGTAAAGCTTGGCCTTCAAGTTTAGGACGTGAGTCCACTATCACAACCCGGAACTGTTTCCCAAGGTCATGTGCATATAACAGAATCATCTCAACAACACATGATGATCCGTATGTGAGAAGAACATCCCCATCCCTTACCTTTGAAGCGGCATGTCTAACTATCACCTTGTCAGCAAGTACTATCTTCTCATTTACGAAACGATCAATATCTGAACAAAGGGACGCTTTCGCTTCTGATTCAGAAAGAGTTAAAGGCAACTTTGCAATACGACTTTTCAGAAACCTAATGGCGTTTCCCATGCTCATTGAAAGTGGACGGCATTCAATCAAAAAGGAAACATAACTGCCAAGTTTTGCAGTTAAATCCCTGGTAAGAGATTTTTCTGATGGTGTGGAGTAGTCTTTAATGACTTCCTGAAATGCCCGTAGCATTGCGATACAACGAGCATTACCCCCAGAGATATCTTCTGCCAAATACTGTAATCCAACCTGACAAAAGTTCATAACTGCACCATTAAACAAGGCTTACACCACATTCCCAATGCCAATAACATAACACGATGTGGACTCCAATATCTTATACATAGGCTAGATATTTTTCCACCACCACATCTTTTATCTAGTCCTCAAAATATGGTTATTGCTCATTTAATGTTTATTTTAGTCCCTACTTAATAAACTATCATCAATCAAAATAAAGAAAGAAAAACCCAACCAGATTCATGTTATTTAAATTGAGCAGAGGCTGCTAAACAGATATGAGGTGCTTCATCTAGTCCTCAAAATATGGTTATTGCTCATTTGATGTTTATTTTAGTCCCTACATAATAAATTGTCATCAATCAAAATAAAGATACAGAAAGCAAACCAGATGCAAGTTATTCAAATTGAGCGGAAGCTGCTAGAAAGATTTGAGGTGCTCAACATGGTGATCTCAAGACACTTTACCTGCAAAACATCTAATGCTCCAGAGATTTACAGTTTTCAGATCTCAATTCATTATTGAGAAAATGAAAACCATCCTCAGGAACTGGATTCATAGCCCATACAAGTGGTCAACAGACAAGGTATGATGTTGTATGAAAAAGAAGAATATTAAAAGTGCTTCGTCTGCATAAATTGCAGGAAACCACTGATCAAAGAGCAATGTCACACTGGCACCTGCCAAACATACTTCTCCAACATGTTCCTAGTGCAATAATATGTTTAGGAAAATGTTTACAAATATAAAATTAGATGAAACCAAGACAACAAGTCATGCACATATAACTAGGATAATAAAAATAAGATTAACATTATAAGTGCAGACATGCCTTTCATATCACTCCCATGTTCATTGATTTGTGATGTTTCAGTCCATTTTATTCTGTGTTTGCCCTAGAGCCCGTCCAAGCAACAGAAATCATAAGTTTAGGACTCATGTTTGGAATTCATAGTTTGAAGATAATCAATCCTATAAAATACTTGATAGATGAACTAGCCGCAACCAATTACCTAATTTAAGCACTACCTTATAAACAGCAGGATGAATTGGATCAAGTTGGAAAATTTTTGACTCAAAATCGGGAAGCTGAGTTCCATGTTCATACTGAGGTAAGTGCCGAAACAACTCAACCCTATTCCTAGCTTCAGTTTGATTGACCACTGCACGCTTTTTAGCCTTTTCCACTCGATTCTTATCATCAAATTGCATGCGTGGCGCAGGGCCTTCTTTCTTCCTCTCTTTATCAGGGGGACGATCAGCTCCTTTTCTTTCAGAAGCTGCAATTGATGGTGTAGTTGGACAAGGAACATCTTTCTTTTGTGATGGCTGCTGCTTCACGGGTTTACTGATAGATGCTCCCTCAGATGAAGTAGCAAGTTTGCGAACAACTTCTCCTGTGGCTAAAAAAATTATGATGAGTTACGAACATGGAATTTAAAGATGCGCACAGATTGACTGAGAGCCCTTACCTTTTTACACAATATTTAATCAGTTGACAAAGATATGCCAATAAAATATCCGGTATATCATATTTGCAGATGAGTTGGGAGTTAATAGACAAATCACAGGTGGGAGTTAATAGGAAGTTAGTTACAGAAAAAAATCCCAGAGTCTAGGAAATTCAAGCAGGGTAGAATCTTAGTTACAGAAAAAAAAATCCCAGGGTCTAGGAATTTCAAGCAGGGTAGAATCAGAACACTGTAGATATTGCAAAAAAAGGTAGTGATTGAGGTGGGATTAACTTTGATGGCATAAATGTCACAAAGAACACATATTTCAAAAATCTAGGCTCTTATCATAAAAAGAGATTGGTGGAGAGGGGAATATCAACCATATGATTATAATGGTAATAGAACTAATGAAAAGGCAAAGTGCGACAGGACTCTTCTATGATAAAAATACTAGCTGAGCGGTAATTATATAGGACCACAAATTGACCAGCTATTGCATTGGCAGCAAGTAGCCAATCATTGATCAGCGAAAAAAAAAATATGCCCAAAATTTTTGACAAGGAAAAAATGAGGATACCAAGATGAACACATGAAAAATACAATAATGGGTGGGAGAATAAATGAATGCATTTGTAGGACGGAAGATGGGGCATTTGTTTGAAAAAGAAAATAAGAGGAGACAAGAAAAAACCAACCAATATGCTGCCACAAATCGTCGTGCTCTTGAAATGGTAGGAGATAAGGAAGGGAATGGCAAACCTAATATGACATGGACAAAAGTAGCGAATGAAGATTTAGCATACACTACATCTTTCTAATGACTTTGCCCTTAACTGCATCAATAAGGAAAATGGGTCCAAATAGCCAACCCCCAACTCATTTGAATTAAAGCTTAGTTGAGTTGAGATGAATTTTATGCTCATATAGCCCAACAGGATTGATAATAAATGCAAAACAACTTAATCAGTGAACTTATTTCAAATTGAGAAATAATACTGATACTGGAAAGATTGATCCAAAAAATTTAAAATAGAAGAAAAAGATAATTTTTCAAACCTTTTGCAGCAGCTTTTGCAGCTCGTTGTGACTCCTGCAAGGCACGTCTTTCAGCCTTTGTGGTTTTTACTTTCAGTGGCTTTGAACTTGATTGCGATTCATTTTGCAGCTCCACACCAGCCCCTCCACTTTTTTCTGCAATTGTCATTCCAGGTTTAAACATGCAGCAAAATATTGAAGAGAAACGGAGAATCCAGTGCAAATATAAATGTTCCAAAGAGTACTCTGCATTTTTTCAACCGTATAAAAGGGAGCAACAAGTCTCCAAGTTCAGGACAAAACCAGGACAGATATCAAATCCATTCAGAGAAATAAGCAATAAAAACTTAAACAAGGTTTCACTTGTATGTAGCAATTAGTTATTTATTCACACTTTATCCAAATGAAAATATAAATAAAAGGTCTAAAATGCATTCGCTGAAATTTTTTGTGATTCTAATTATGTGTTAAAATAATCCTGACATTAGCTTTAACGTTTTTCAGATGTCTTCTTTTCTTAGAAAAAATGTCATTTAGATTTTTTGTTAGGTACGATCATTCAAAATTTCTTAAATTAAAACTATGGAAATTAAATAAAAGAAGGAAAGAGATGGTTAATATATTTACAAGTTCACAAATTCACTACCTCAGGCCAATTAGTATTAGATATCAATCAACTATCAATGATTATACAATAGATAATCCCAGTTCAAACTAATTGTAACTGCCTTTCTAATTGCAATTCAAAACTTCGAGTTACTTGAGTGTAGAAAATTTTATCAACAGCTCTAAGCTTCATCACATATAACTCGCCCAATGCAATGAATGCACCTGCCTGCCATGCAGCACCTCAAGTTCAGTTGCGTGTCAGTGAAGGACACACTATAGTCACCAGTTAATCAGTTTTCACCATTCAGGAAACAAAAACAAGTGTGCAAAACGTGCAATACCCTACTGATCAAATTGTCATTTCGCAATGGTCATTAATCAACGAACAATAGACACTCCTTAGATTTGTTGAGCTAGCTATATATTATGAAGACAACCCATAAGATAGCTACAAAACAAAACGATGAAATGGTAAAAAACGCTTACCAGGCACTCCAACAGGCTTTTTCACTTCGACTTCCAACTTCTCAGATGACTTGAGCGACGTCAAATCGAAACCACCGCTGGGGAAGCTCGAAGCGAATTTAACAGAATTGGACCTGCGAAACCAACCAGGTGAGGACTCCTCGGAAAATTCTCCATCCCCTATTCTAGTTGAAGGCGAGGTCATTGGCGGCGATTGGCCTAGCAGCGACTCCGTTGGATTATAGCTCCCTACCACCGTCACGTGCTCAGTTCCGGCGACATTTCGACGAAAAGCCGGTGGTTCAGGAACAGGGAGGGGCGAGGTAGCACGGTGAGCAAGGTTATCAGAGAGTTGACGTGGTGGAGGAATCATAACGGGGGATAAGGAGTTACTAGCAGGAGACTTGGAGAGCGGTGGTGAGTTGGAGTCGGGCGGACCAGACTGACTCCGAGTCGGCGGTGGTGGCTCGTTAGGAGTGACAAATCCGACCTGGCGGACCTTGGGGACGGCGCCCCAACCTCGACGAGGATCCATGAAGCGTGCAGTTCAATCGCTAAAGTACTGATGATATGAGTTGAATCGATGAGAAGCCATTGAGATGGAGAGAAAGAAAGAGAAAAAAAAAGTTAAAAATCTAGATCTTCATATTGCTTATCGAAGTCAATTGAATCGTTAGGCACCGGAACGTATCATTTTGATTCAGAATACAGTTAGGTTTTTGCAAAGAGATTACCATCATAATAAGAAGAAGAAGATGGAGAATCTCGGTGACTCAGGTTAAGATTTGCTATCTGTGATGCACACCATTGAAGGTGATTTTTTATTGGTCCATTTGTGGATTCTTATTAAAGAAGATATTAGGTTAAATTTTTTATTATTCTCATATTGTGTACATTTTTATTGGAATCTGATACTAATCAAAAGTACATGAAGCTAATGATACTGCAATTTTTTGTATCTACGGTAAAAAATAGAAGGCTTTCTTAAAAAAACAGGTAAATATATATATATATATATAATATTATAAAAAAAATACAAAGATCTTCTAAAATACTATTTACATATCTCAAAAAATAAATTCTTAAAACAATACTTTTTTTTTGGTGAATAATTCTTAAAACAATACATATGTATACCTTTTAACGCTCAAAAAATAAATGGAGGAAAATAAAAGGAGGAAAATAGAATCACAAAATTGAAGCTTAAAAACCTTGTATAAAGAAGAGTTAAACACAAAAATCCAAAAAAAAAAAAACAAAGTAAAAAATATATTGAAAAAAAGTTAATCTTTATTTTCATCTTCAGTTTAATATTTATCTTCATCTTTTTTTTTCAATTAAACTTTTATTTTTAACTTTTTTTAATAAATATTAATCATCTATAAAAAATATTTATCTGAATTATTAAAAAAATAAATGAGAATAAAATTTTTTAAGTACGTTATATGTTGTCTATGTTATGATAATACAAAATAAAAAATTTTGATATATTATTAATGTATGATAAATATTTAATATATGTTAGAAAAATATAGAATAAAAGTATTGATGTATTATAAATATTATATATATATTAAAAGAATATAGAATAAAATTATTGATATATTATAAATGTACGACAGATATATAATAAAAATTCAGTGTACGGTGAGAAAATATATAATAAAAACTTTAATGTATTTTAGATATTATAAGTAAACAAAATTATTAATATATTATATATTGTATGTGTTAAAAATACAAAATAAAATTATTAATACAGTGTTGATATATGATAGATATTTTTAATACATTATAGATATTTTGTGTATGTTATATATTTGTAAGAATATAATATAAAAAAATATTTTTAGATAAAATAATATAAATTAAATTAAAAATATAAAATATATAAAAAAAAAAAGAAGCAAAAATCAACCTCATTTTTTACGAACTGTTAACAAAATTGGCATGTAAAGTAAAAGTAAAAAAAAAAAAAGACGCAACAAAACTAAAAGTAAAAAAAAAAAAGAGGTATATTTATAAATAAAAAGAAAAGTGTATAGATTTGAAAAAAGAAAATGGAATAAGGGTAGATGGTGCAAAATCTTAAAAAATAAAAGGGTAAACCCATTTGGTAGCCTTGAGCTGGCAACCCTGCATCTCCTCTCTTCTACCTCTCCTTTCTATTTGTCTAGTTTTTTAATATAAATTTATAGTTTTTTCTTTTTACCTTCTATATATGGCAATTTTAGGATTTTTTTTTCTTTCACTTTATATAGTTGAGTTTTTTTTTCAAAGGCTTTATCTTTTAATTTAGATGACACATATTCATGGTAAGAAGCAAAACATTCTTCATATGGAATGGTGGCTCACCACGGGTGCTGATGAAAAGATTATGGATTTCAAAAGGCAACTTGAAGGTCAGTAGACAAAACAAATTCCTTAACGCTGTTTCTTCCTTCTCTGAGTTTCAAATATCAATTGTTGTTAATAGACACGCATCATCAAAATAAAGCCATTTTAAAGCGTTATTTCTAGGAGTTATTAGGCTCTCCAATAATTCAAGATTTGGCATCAGATATTTGTTTGCTGATAGCGCAGCCTTAGTACTAAATTCTTGTTTTAGTTTTCATCTTCTTTGTTTCTTTGTATTTCATTTGTATCTGTTGCCTTAAAGTGACTTTTGTGTATGTTTTGTTCTTTCAATAATGAATCAATCTTATTTTGAGAAAAAAAAAATTAATATCCCACTACAAGAAAGAAAATTGATCTATGCCAACGTAATTTTGTCAATATTTTATTAAAGCGTTGAAAAGATTTTATAAGTATCAGTTAGAAAATAAAGCATTGATAAAATTACCAATATTTATCTAATAGCATTGGCAAAATAATGATAAAACTATTTTTTCTAACGTTATTTATTAAGCGTTGATATATTTTAATAAATTACTAATGATTTGTCCATGCGTTGACATTTTTAATAAATTACCAACAATTGATCCATGCGTTGGCATTTTTAATAATTTACCTATACTTTTTCGAATATATAGTTATATATTTTATGAACTCCAACACAATTTTATCTACGTTTTGTAAAAGCGTTGGAAAACTCATATAAATATTATTATATAATTTCTTACGCTAACATAAATATTAGTAAAATTACCAATATTTTTTCAATATCATTGGTAAAATAATAAAAATATTACATTTTTTAACATTATGCATTAAGCGCTAGTAAATTACTAATATTTATTTTTTGTGTAACACCTTATATCTTATATAAATACCATACATATATTCTGTATATATACAATATACATATAAAAAATAAAACTGTCACATTACATATATATATATATTTTTTGTCACGTTACGATGTTGTTCAAATCTCTACCTTATTTTCATATCAATTATATATTTAATAAAAGAACATTTTATGTTATCAAATCTCGTTATTTTAAAAGAACATATTCAAATTCATTAAACTTTTCATTAAATTATATATACATTTATACATTGTCTTTTCAAAATCCACTTATATATATATACATATGGTCAAACTACAAAATAACAAAATATACATGTATGTACCACCTTCTAGTTGATCTCTGGCACACCCTCAATCTTCTCGTGGCACATCTATCTGACTCTCAGATCAGCAATCTACTTACCTAAGCGATTCACACAACCGCTCAAAGCTTCAAAGCTTAATGGTACATGTAAACAATATATACATACAAATACACAAATACAAATATCACATCCTTCTCCACATATAATATACACAAATACAATATTGGGTTTCATATTCCACTTACACATCATTACACTATTGGAAATCACATTTTATATTCGTACATAACTATTGGGCTCAATACCTCTATACAATTATTATGTCCAGTGAACACAATCTCATAATTCAACTCTGCTCGGATCCATCACATATCTCAATCACGTGATCTAGCTCTACTCGGGTCAACTATCATCTCAAACACATGATCCAGCTTTGCTCGGTCAAAACCTAACTCTGCTCATGTCAACCGTCATCACAAACACATGATCCAGTTTTGCTAGGGTCAAAACCTAGCTTTGCTTTGCATATGCATCTCTAGACCTAGCTCTGCTCGGGACCTCTCGTGCATATCCAATCAATCTTAACACAATTGATAAGTAATGATATAGGTTACATGTATATAACATCAATTTAGTTTATACTTTTTAGCGATGACCATTATTTATGATCACATTACATTACCAGTTCACATCATTCATACATAAAGTCACATGCATTTCCAATCTTAAACTTACTACATTATCCAAATACTTTGGGTCACTTCCACATATTACACATGTTTCACTTTATACTCAATTTAGCCATTATCAATGGCTTCATAATGCATTAAATGCATACATGACAAATCAAATGTCATAGCACATTGTTCATCTCATCTGTATCATAATCATTATTCATTTATAATTCACACTTGACATCCAACCATATTTTTTCATTTCATACTTTCATCATGCAAGTATGAGCCACACTCACCATATTACTCATCAACATACCAATATTTAGCATAATTAACATATTTTATTATAATTCTTCAAGTGATACACTTAGCTTATAGAAACTTTAACACGCCCAGAGACATAGGCTTGTCACTGCCCGTGTCCTTAATGATGCCTTACAGTAACTACAACATGCCAGAGATATGAGCGTGTCACTGCACGTGTCCTTAATTATGCGTTACAGTAGCTACGACAAGCCCAAAAATATGGGTGTGTCACTGTCCGTATCCTTAATTATGTATTGCAGTGACTACGACACTCCCAAAGATATGGACGTGTCAGCCTAAATCTCTGGGTACGCCCATCACATTGCAAAAATATTTTTTCACTCCATTTCATCAATACAATACTCACATATCACATAAACAACTCTAAATTATGTTAAATCAAATATTTATAACCTCAAGATCATATATATAAACTCAAGATAATGTGTATAAACCAAAGAGATTATGTACAAACATTTGGTTACTCCAAGTTTACTCTTATTTACTTACTTCTTATTAATCTAAACACAAAATCATAATAACAATCATCATATATTTCATTTATACCATCATCCATATATCAATTCACTCAATCTTCAACTCAACTTTACAAAAACCTTACTTTTATTCTAAATTTCAACTACTCACCATAATCCCTAACATTTAGCCATATTTACTTCATCTATGTATCAATTCAACATATATATACTTTAATCTATCATTGTCATCATATTATTTAATTAATTACCACTTTCTCTCACTAACTATACCATACATATATATAATCCATAAAATAAGCTCAAGATGAAAGTACTTACTTGAATTACTTGCCAAATATTGACTATTTCCTTTAATCCCTCTCGAATCTCTTGTAAAAGTTGATATGTAACATAGAAAATTCACTCTTTCACTATCTCTCACAAACTCACGTTTAAGAAGAAAAGAAGAATAAGACTTATCTCTTCTTTTCTCATCCTTATCTTATATAAATAAAATATTATAAACAAATCCCACTTTAATTTTTCACCACACATCTTCTTCCTTCTTTGACTTTGTCCTCTTCACTTTATTATTATTATTATTATTATTATTATTATTATTATTTAATTAAAATCAGCTTTCCACCACCAATATATACCTCATGCATATATGTAGTATATGTTAGGTATATGTATATGTCTTATATATTCTATTTATATTTCTCATATATTTTAAATCACTACAAAAATATTCGGCATTTACGACGAAAATCTGCGACGGACATGTTTCCGTCGCAAATTTGCTACGGATCTGCGACGGATTTGCGACGGAAGGACAAGTCAGAGGAATTTTGAGAAATTGGTCGCAAATCCGTTGCAAATCCGCGACGCAAATCATTCCGTCACAAATAATCGTCTCAAAAGTTGGCGTGGAAACTTGGCGCGAGAGAGAAAACACTAAAAAAACCAATTTGCAATGGAGATCTGCTACCGTCTATTGCCGTCGCAAATTTCACTATAAAAATATTCGGCATTTGCGACGGAAATCTGCGACGGACATGTTTCCGTCGCAAATTTGCTACGGACCTGCGACGGATTTGCGACTGAACACTACAAAAATATTCGGCATTTGCGACGGATATCTGCGACGGACTTGTTTTCGTCGCAAATTTGCTACGGATTTGCGACGAAAGGACAAGTTAGAGGAATTTTGAGCAAATCGGTCGCAAATCGGTTGCAAATCTGTGACAAAAATCATTCCGTCGCAAATAATTGTCGCAAAAGTTGGCGCGGATACTTAGCGGGAGAGAGACTCGCGTATATTTTTTCGCGAAATTTTTTTTCGTCGCAGATTGGTTGTAGAAAATTTTTTCCGTCGCAAATTTACTACGGATTTGCAACCGAAATTCCTTCACTGTGTTTACCCGTCGCAAAATCGTTGCAAATTCGTCCCAAATTTGCGATGAAAATTTTTTATCGCAAATGCCGAATATTTTTACAGTGAATAAGAAGGCGAACTATATTATTCTGGATGAAAATATCTTGACAAGTTGGGTAATTAGCCACAAGTTCAGAGCAGCCCATGCCACAACGGCCTGAACTTCCATTGCACCTTGTTTGAGTATTTTCGCAAACACTTCACAAACACCAGTTTGGATCATGTTTTCAACACTCTCTGAATCAATACCCATTAAACCAATTGCTCTTGCGGCGCTGATTTGACCTTCCTTGTTCCCTTCTTTGAGTAATTTTAACAGAGGTTCTACTCCTCCTTCTCCAACAATCAACCTACGGCAATAATAATTGTCACTAGCAAGTGAAGCAAGCGAAGTTGCAGCATCAGATCTATCTTCCAGTGACCCAGTCCTAAGTGTCGCGATGTCCGTCCATATAAAAGAAAGAATTGGATCTTCAGCAGCAATTGGAGGTAATCTCAGATACCGATCTTCATCTTTACTAGGCAAGCATATCCTGATGAGCCAAGTAATATCCCCCACAGAATTTTTCAGAACAGCAGAAGTTTTTCTAAAGTCATATTCAGATACCAAAGCTAACATGCGCTTAATTTGGCCTTTAGATTTGCATTTGCGCACAAGAGACAAAGCCTAGTCGAGGGCTTGTTGAGATTCATTGATAATTCGGAGTGTTGGGCGCTCGTAGAATCGAGAACTGGGATAGTCTATCATTCGAAGGAGAAGTGCTGCCAGCTTCTCCATTCTGGATTTGATCTCATAGCATTCCTCAACGAAGAAAGTTGCTTCCTTTGCAGATTTAGCCAGCTGCTCCGCTAATCCAATTTGCTGTGACAACATTTCTTTAATTGAATCCTCCATGGTTTTGGTTTAGTTTAGGGTTTTTATTCACATTTCAAATTCTGTGTTTCAGATCTGATTCTTATAGTTGGGTGATTGATCATTGTTTGTTTCAATTTTATATGTGGAATGTGCGTTTATGTGAATGTTGTTTTTAACTTTTGCTGTTTGATTTGGGGAGTTAAGGTCCACTTTTTAGGAAGACTCTGGCGGATTCGAATGCGCCTGTACAAGAGAAGGCTCTTGATGCGTTGATAGCTTTTTTAAGAGCTGCGGATGCTGATGCTGGAAGGTGAAGAACGTTTTTTCTGTTTGCTTTTAGTATTTATTCGTTCATGTGGCCACTTCCAGTTCCTGGGGTGCACCATACTGGCATTGAACGTAGTAATTCTGGAATTACTATGTCAATAAGACCAGGATTGGATGGAGTTTCCAAGCCTTTGGATTTACCCCTTCCAAAACCTGGATGTATCTCTAATAGATTAGAACATATTTACACAGATGGAGATATAGCTACTGCTTCTTTTTCTAGTGTTAGCTCCACTGATAGTGACTACCCATCTGATTCACGTAACCTTAGCTCCCTCACATCTGACTATAAAAATGGAAACATAACTGCTACAAACAGCCCTTCAAGGTGAATTTCAGTATGTGCACTTGAAGATAATGTTTTTTAATGTGCTTTGAGTGTGTGTAGTTTTGATTTCTCTTTGACAAAATTTTCTTGTCTGCTCAAGTATAAAGCACAGAGATCAATCCCCTGTTGTCAGTCAAAAGAAATTCAAAGAGACATTGAAGCCTGCTGATTTTTCACTCAACAACCATATTCCTTGTACATCTCCAAAACGGACTCCTTTAAGTACTCAGGTACAACATTTACAGATTCCTCATCCTGGGTATGGATGCTGGCTTTTGGGTATTGATGTGTCAACTCAAATGCTCAACCAACAATTTCAAGAACCCTTTTTGGCAGTTGTTATTGATCCAACAAGAACTGTATCAGCTGGTAAAGTTGAGATCGGGGCATTCAGGACATATCCAGAAGGATATAAACCTCCAGATGATCTTGTATATGAATATCAGACCATTCCTCTCAATAAGATTGAAGACTTTGGTGTGCACTGCAAGCAGGTTATTGAGGGTCATTGTTCCTAGCTTCCCCATTAGTTTATATATATATATATATATATATATATATATATATATATATTATTCCATTGGCTGATGTTATTGTCATTCGCAGTATTATGTTTTGGATATCACTTATTTCAAGTCATCTCTAGATTGTCACCTCTTAGATCTTTTGTGGTACAAATATTGGGTGAATACATTATCATCTTCACCTCTCTTGGGTAATGGAGACTATATTGCTGGACAAATTTCAGATTTAGGTAACTTCTTGGTTGTATTTGTGGTATAATTTCTTTTACACCTATGGACAATTTTTAGGTTGCCTGTCACCTTTTATTTGGTCATCATAATTAGATAAAAAGGATAACTGTAAATGGTTAAAGGATCAGGTAATAAGGTTGTGCATGTGTGTTAAGATTTTTGGTACGAATATAACTGATCTTGTAAATGTCTGAGATAAGTGTACTAGTTTCTCCTATTGGCTACCAAGATGAAATAATCATCTATGCATTATACAGCTGAAAAAGTGGAGCAAGCGGAGAATCAATTGGCTCACTCCCGATTTGGGCTTCTAATAGCACCACCTCAAAGAAAGAAAGAGGTGAGTCTGTTTTTTTGTTAGTTTAGACAATCATGCTTTGGTTGATGTAAATTTTTATTTATTTATTTTTTGCATTGGTATCAATTCTTTGGAGTATCTTGTGTGTGCAATTTTTTGCTTCCTCATTTCATCCATATCAATTATCCAATAAAACATATTCTTTGTCTGATACATTTGAGACAATAACCAGTATTAGATAAGTTGAAATGCTGGGAAAGTGCCCAATAAAACATATTCTTCGGCTGATACATGTGAGACAATAACCAGTACTAGATAAGTTGAAATGCTGGGAAAGTGCGAGCGTCTATCAATATGTGCATGCATTGCGAATGACTTGTCTTTCAATTTTACGTGAATTATACAAATTTATATACCATGTTGCTTAGTTGTCCTGCTTACTGCATTCATCTGTAAAAATTGATGCATAACTTTCTTTATTTTGGATGGAAAAAGATATTTGCCAAAAGCAAGGCAAACTTGTAAGCATGTGTTGGGCCATCTTATAACATATATGTTTGGGGTTTCCTAAACTGTAGTCTCTTAAGTATATGATGATCACTATCCATCCATCAGTTATCATGATATCAGGTAATCTTTTTCATGGAAAATGTTTAGCAACTAATGTTAAGAATATGTGTCATCTCTACCTCCCTCTCTCTCTCTCTCTTTTTCATATGTATATATATATATATATATACACACACACGAGTAATCTTTTTTTCAATATGGTATGCTTGTACAAGTTCAAGAAAGTAAATTCTCATAAAAAAAATAGTTCATAAAGAACTTAGTTACACTACTTTCTGTTGACATGGCTTTTTCTTTCTTTAATGTTTGCTAAATGATTAATTCATGACAATTAGAATTGTGGTGGATCATTTGAAATATATTTGGGGGAATCCAAAATCATAGATTGGGTATCAGAACTTGTATTATTTACTAAACTAATTAAATTTCTTGAAGAGGCCAAAACTTTTGGGACTTTCAGTTGGGCAAAGGGGCACCGAATTTGAGCTATTCTTGTTTATGCACTTTTCTTGCTTTTATATGTTAATATTATTAATCTGCTTTCTATTATTAATGTGCTTTCTCTTTAATTAATGCACTTCTTTTTCCCTGTCATCATTTTTGCTCTTAGTGAGTTTCATGTGTGTGGATGTTCGCATATGGTTTTCCCATTTACATTTGATTTTGGATTACCACTGATAATTGCAGGAAGAATCTCAACTTGCTAAAATTACTCGAGACAGTGCAAAAATAACCGTGGAACAGATCCATGGTCTAATGTCACAGGTAATTGGCCACTTTGCTTTTTAGATGCCCATTTTAAACAATTTAATTATCTAGGCTGAAACAATTTGTTATGTAACTTACGCCAAACATTTAATTTGTCTCTCTATTTATGCTTTAGGTTATCAAGGACATCCTTTTCAATTCTGTACGACAATCAAGTAGGTCTCGCACAGAGGATTCTGGTCCTGAGCCAATGGTAGAAAGCTGAGGTAGGGTTCAGCGCAACTCGGATGGATTTACCATTCTTCTACTGCTGAGGTTAAAAGTTTTTTACATAAAAAAATGGAAAAAAGAGAATGATGTTAAAACAGAAGCTGCAGAGATTTTGTTACTTATCAGGGCTGATGTAAGTCCTTTTCACATCCATCATTCATTTGACTAGAATTTTATCTTTTGCTCATTTGGTAATTTATACATGTCTACTGTTAACAAAGTGTCGCAATTTCAGAAACTATTTTTTTCACATCCAATTCAGTCCATATGCTTTGATTGAACGCTACAGAGGAACTCAGAATGCTATGCAAGTTTTTGTTAAAACATTTAGAATGTATCCATTGAGCAGGAGATATTGATATTCAGTTTCAACTTTGAGTGTAGGCAAAAGGTGGAGTGGAGGGTCAAACTTCTGATTTCATCAGGTTTTCGAGATTTGAGTCCAAGTTCTCAATAATAACTTTTTGCACGTCAGGCTCAGGCAGTGCCGCTCAATGTTTACCTCACAAGAGTGTTCTTGAACCACAAGAGTGTTCAAGAATTTAGAGCATGCCACCTCTGTAGTGCTTTGGTGAGATTTGGTAGATTTGTGTAACCTTTGTTCTTTTTTCCTTGTTTTTATACCAAGGGAGAGTGGTGATTGAAGTGGGAAATTGAGAATTAGTCTTTGTCAAAATTTCACTAGTTACGTAATACTCTAATCATCCTACTATGATTTTATTTTATTTTTTGACTTCTTGCAACGTATAGTTAATGTTCTTCAAGAACTGAAGGTTAGTTGATGGGAGTCATGATAATGCATGGTGGAATTTATGTTATATAAATTAAACACATTACTGTAGTTTGGTCTTATTCATGACATTCTGTGGCAATGGTTACTTAAATTCATGACATGCGTATGGCATTAGTAGGTATTTTCAACAGATTTTAGTAAACTATAGAAGGTTCTTTTGGTTGTTTTTTGTACCTTCCAATTGCATTTTGTAGTTCCAAACATTTGATTAATGTGTTGTTGGAAGTTCTTTTAAATTTTATCTTATAAATGCCAGCGTGTAAATAGCATTTTTTGACATTGTTGTAAGATTGAAGTGGAAAAACCATCTTTTTTTTAATCTATGTCTCTCAGAATGCTTTAGCAAATGCGCATGAGGGTTGAGCAAACTGATGAACATTGAAATGCAATTCATTATAATGCAAGTGGTTGCTAGGTACAGTCTGTATTTCATGCCATTTTTATTTGCTATTTGTTGGTAGAATATTGAAAACGAGAAATTTCATGTAGGATAGGAACTCCATTACATATCTATTTAGAGTCGCATTTTTAACCTTAAGTATGTCTTGCAGACTCAACCAGAATTCAGGCCTCCAATGTCTGAAGTTGTTCAGGATCTGAAAGACGTGATAAGGAGAGAACGCCCCAGCACTATAATTTAATATTGAAGATCTATATTGTTATTTTCAAGATAGATTATTTATAGCAGCGTTCTTAACACTTGTATAGTTAAATTGTAAAATATTTTATTTTATTGAAGATTAATAAAAGAATTATTTTTATCAATGTAATTAGTATTTTTTTAGATCGTGTTTAAATGTTCCAAATGTATTTATAAAGTTCTCATAAAATTAATTGATAATACAAATAGTTCCAATAAAAATCAATATTAAATTACTACGGATTTGCTACGAATCTGCGACGGATATTTGAAATCTATGACGGAATCTGCGACAGATACTGCGACGACAATCTGCGACGGAATCTGTGACGACAATCTGCAACGAATTTGCGACAAAAATATGTGACGAAATCTGCGACGGCTGCCAGCGCGAGATTTGCAACCGCCGAGTGGTTGCAAATCCGTCGCAATCTGCGACGGCCTGTAGCAAAATTGAAAATTGCGACGCCTTTTTTATTAACGGATCTGCGACGGATTCTGTCCGTTGCAGATAGCGTTTTTTTTTGTAGTGAATATATATATTACATATATAATATCCATCATAAACATTTATCTCATATTTTCTTTACCCATTATACTTATATATTCTCTTGTATTTACTATTCTAAAATATATCAAAAATCGAAATATTACATCTTTTGTTGGCATTTTTGATAATTTGACTATGCTTTTAAAATGTGTAGTTATATTTTTTATTAATTTTAACACAATATTGTCAATATTTTATAGTATCGTCGAAAGAGTTATATAAGTACAAATATATAATTTCTTACACTAATATATTTTATTGTCAATGCCTACACTAATCTAAAGTATTGCCAACATTATATACTTTTTAATATTTAATAATATTTTAGTTAAATTTATAATATTTTTATAGCACTGTCAACACTTTTTTTAATAAGTATTTGAATATTTTAATAAATTAAGAACACATTTTTTTAGGCATTAGTATAGTATTTTTAATAAATTACAGATCTTGATATATTTTAAAAATTATCAATACTTTTATAATATTACCATTGCATTTTTGTTTTGGGATGGTAATTATGGACAAATTACCAACACTATTTTTTAATATGTTGGTAATTTTTTTATATTTAATATAAATAATAATATCCACACATTTTAACAAATTAAAATAAATAATAAAATATAAAACTAAAATATATAAATATAAATATACTAAATTAGATAATATTTGAAAAAAAATACATAAAGTGATCATTTTGGAGTAGAGAAAAAACTAAATAATTAAGTTTTTTAACTGAAATATTTTATTCATCTTCGTATTTGATTGAAATTAAATTAATGAGGATACAATTTACTTATTTTTCTCATTTAATTAAGGAATTTAATTAAAAAATTAGACATAAGATTAAAAGATTAAATTAATATATTTTTTAGATTAAAAATAATATTAAGATTTAAAATTTCATTTTACCTTCCCTTTAAAGCACCCTTTAGCTCGGTAAAACCCCAAGTGCAAATGTCTCCTAAGACGGCAAGAGTGAGCAAATGTTCGTGGGCTATTAAGGTGAAAAATGGCGGCGTTTTCCCCAAGCATGATCTCAAAAACATAATTATTTAAGTATTTGCTCTCTCTCCTTCAACATGTCAATTCGCATCCGCTGCTAGTGATTACGATTCGTGTTTGGTATGCTTTCTTTCTCTCTTCTGCGATTTGCGTTAATTAAATCTCAATTTTATTCTCTACAGTTTTGGATCTTCAGCGATTTAAAAAACATTTAAATCTCAATTTAATTTTCTAAACGTTTGGATCTTCCGAAGTACTTTTTCCCATTTTTTGGTGTTTGGGATCTTCTCTTGAAACTATATCGTGATTCAATATGGTCATCTAATGAATGAACAGTGTTTCTCCTCAGTTATCTTTTTTCTTCATTTCATGATATTTTAGGTTTACTATAGCATAATTTTTTATTAGTAATTGACAGTTATCTCTTATCTCAAGTTCTAATTTGTTTATTGGCAAAAAAAAAGAAAAAGAAATTATGTATATATTATCATCCTCGTCAGTACCAGTATACATAGTAGGAAGTTTGTTTGCTTTCAATTATCTTGTTTCTTTTTATATATATACGGTTGTGCTAATTTTATGTTTGAAGCTCCTTCATCATTAATTCAGCCTCACTATTTAATTTCTTAACTAAAGTGCACGAGCCAATGAAGACTAAGAATGCTTCTGGTATACTTTACTTACTTTAGCAATTAACTAAAATTCATATGTTAGCAATTGAATCTCTAACTTGCAAAAAATTCTCTTCTTGTCTTGCCATAAATATATGTGTTTTGAATCCAAACTTCCTCTGTTTTCCCCTCTTTTATTATATAAATTTTCCAATTTCCTTGAGAAGAATTTGGCAGCCAAGTAGCATCAAGAAGCCTTCTTAAAGCTTTAATTAATTTCTTGATTAATCCCTTTTTCTTTTTAATGCAATATGCATTTCTTCAAGTTCTTTTTTTATTTATTTTTTAATTAAATATTATGTGAAAAAATTTATACTCTTCGATGTTTAAAGTGTGGTTGTTTTTTTTTTTTTTTGAAGCTAAAGGGTTGCTGTTTTTAAAATGCAATAAATTTTTTTCAAAAAAAAAAAACAGCACTAATTAGAGTGACCAATTATTGGATGTTGAAAGGGTCAAGTCCGTCTTTCCTAAGTAAACATCAAACATATGGATGCATAAATTTACGTTATTTCTTATTGGATGTTTTGCATTGTTGATTTTCTTCTTGCTCATGTTAACATTGCAGTGGGAGGATTCTAAATGTTGAAGTTGTGGATGGTGGACTAATATGCTCAAGTGGTGTTTGTGTTGAGGAAATGGGAGATAATAATGAAGATTGTTACATAGTGAATGTTGCAGTATATGTTGGTTGCTTGTTACCCATGTTCCTATTTTAGTGCTTTGTGAGGTTAGTTTTCAGTTCTAATTATGGGCTTGCTCGATTCATTAGAGCTTTTAAATTTAATAGATGATAAGATATATATTCTGTTCCATATTTTTGTATATTCTTATAAACCACAACCTGGCATACTTATGATTTGCTACATGTGTTCTCTGTCCTTGGTTTAATCATATGGTACCTCAAATATGATGAGAAATTAATGGCCAAAGACAGGCTTTTGGTGATGGAGTATGAGAGGAATTGGGAGAACTGTTTAAAAATTAAATGGGGATTGTAAAGATATTGCATCTTGGTTGACTTTTTTGCTGAATATACACCACAAATCTTAGCTTGGTTTATTTTTTGGTAGTGTGTGCTACTTAGTTGGGGTTTATGATGCTATTTGCATTTGTTTCTAAGAAGTGCATTTTTTTAATATATTAATTTGTACACTAGCAAGATCTTGAATGAATTTTATACTCTTTTTATATAATCTGAATTGATTTAGAATGTTTTATTTTTATTTGTTCCTCTCTTCATCAATGTTGATGGAGCCCATAAAGGCTCGTGGATAACATCTGAAGTAGCATTGGAAAGAGCCATTCCTAGAGTTTATAATGATGAACATACCGGATCTTCGAGCTAGATGCATTCTGTGGTGAACTTGGTGTTCCTTAGTTGTGAAAATTAAATAGCTTTCCCTACTTTGTATAGAGTAGACCAGTAAAGCTATAGATTGAGAAGGATATTGTAATTTCTCTATCTCCGTTATGTATATTTTTTTTGTTCCATTATGTATGTATAATATACTTTTCTTGTATAAGCATTTCCTCCCTGACTATATATATATATAAAGTAATTAAAAAATATTTCTAGAAAATGTCATATTATGTTAAATTTTCTTTTATATATGATTTAAATAATTTAATTTGGTTGGCTTTCAATTTAGTTTGGTTGTTAATAATTTAGGGGCGCATTTATTATATTGTTAAAATAATAACGCATTAAAAGCATTAAATTATATTTACCAACGCTTTTAATTGTGTTGTTAATAATTAAGTTTATCAATATTTTGAATTTATGTTGTTAAATACTAATTTTCTACGCAAACAAAAGCATCAAAAGTAAAATTTATAAATATTTTTTTTGTCGACAATTATTATCAACGCTTGAGTATTGTGTTGCAAAAAATATAATTTTTAATACAAAGAAAAGCATAGAAAACAATTTTTTTATGCAATTTTTTTAGTCGTTACTTAAGGGATTTATGGGACGCAGCTGTATTTAAAGATGTTATTTGTGATGTAATTTTTTATATGGATAATCAATTTAGCGACACTTTTTTACGTTGCTAAATAATAATTTTTGCGTCGGTATAATCCTATTTTCTTATAGTGTCCCTTAACTACGTACTAAAAGGTTTTACTTTTGAGTCTTTATATTATACGAAAAATTCATCTTTTTTTTTTTACAAAAATTATAATGGAGTAAGGTGGTTATTTCAAGGTATTAAAATTTTTTTTGTTAATAAAGTATTATATGATGTATTAAAAAGCAAAATAAAAAAAAAGATACTTATAAAGATTTGGGAAAGAGTAATTAGGGTTTGTGACTTTGTGAAATAAAAAAAAAATGAACAATTAGGGGAGATATTTTTCATATACAGCCTCTCAAATACGGCTATATCTTACAATCTCTCCGTCTAGGCTCTTTCTCCCTCTAATAAAATAAATATTAACATAAAAATAAGAAGTTAATAAATACATGAAACTAAATTGTTAGAACAAAAGATGTATTTTCACATTCATGCCATGCTTCATCTTAACTAATCATATTAAAACTTGAGAACTAAAAGAACAAAATAAATCAAAGTCTTTTAAAGAGAAGGTTGATATCTATCTATCTATATATATAAATGAAAGTTCATCTTCTTCAATATACTTTCACAAACCATTTTTCTCTATCCATGAAACAAATATCCAACCTATTTATTATAATGTCACAAGAAGAAGAAGAATGCATGAAATAATTAAATTTAAGATAATTTATACCTGGACATATAAATTAAATTTGAAAAATCAAAAGAATTCTTATCTTACAACAATTTCTTGTTTTTCTCTTTTTACTTTTTTATGATCATTTGTGCTATTGTTACCCAATTCTCTTAAATTTGAATTTCCACCAAGAGACACTGCTGGGGTTATTGGATCTTATTAGAAATATTATTGCTTATAGGGATTAGCTTATAGCGAGAAAAAGTTGTGATTTTTGTATTATTATATGAGATTAATTTGTTGAGAGAAGGAGAAGAAAAAGAAGAAAAGTTTGATGTTGATATCTCTTTTCCAAGGTGTTTTATTTTTTTATTCTAGCTCATTTTTTTCAACCATTATGATATAGTAGATATTAGATTTTTCAGCACCCTAAAGATAATCAAAGCCATACTATGAAATTACGTGATTTTATCAATGTTTAAATTATAAGCACTCACTTCTATTAAAAATGGATTTAAATTGAAAAAATCATATAATATAAGGGCTCGAAAATAAAACTTTTTAATTGAGGGGTTAAGAAATAAAAAGAAATATCCAATATATATGGATTTATCCAAAATAAAAAAAAATAAATAATTTTAATTTATATTCAATATATAAAATAATCTAATAATTTTAATTTATGAAGAATAAACAAAATAAGATGAATAATCAATGAGTTGATTACTTGTGAGCATTGACTTATGGTTGTCTTATATAGAGGAAAATAAGCAAATTTAGACTATCATATCATACGTATATATAATATAAAAAATATAAAATAATATTTATTGACATTTATCAAAAGATAAAAAAGTACATATTTTTATGTTTTTATTTATAAAATTTTATATATATAAATAAAATATTATATATTTAAAAATTTTAAAAAATTATTATTAGAAACTTGTAAATTAAAAAAATTAATATATAAAAATTCAAGCTCATATATTTAATAAATTTAATAAATTATTAATAAATAATAATTATTAAAATTTTTGAGATTATTAATATATGAAGAAAAATATCATATATTTAATAAATTTAATAAATTATTAATAAAATAAAAGTATTAATAATTTTTTTACTGAAACTATTAATATATAAAGATAAAAGTAATATATTTAATAAATTATTGATAAATTAATAATTATTAATTTTTTAACTAAAATTATTAATATATAAAAATAAAAAATTATATATTTAATAAATTATTAATATAAAAATATTTTATATATAATAAATTTATTGAGTAAAATTGAAAAAAAAAATAATACTATCACGTAATGTAAATATATAATGTAAAAATGTTATGTGTCATAATTATTTATTTATTTTTATGTTGTTTATATTTTTTATAATTTTAACTAAAATTATTAATATATAAAAATAAAAAATTAGCTCAAATTTTAGTTTTATTTTTTCTAATTATATTAATAATTATTAATTATATTAAATTTAAAATTTAATAACTGAAATTATTAATATATGAAGATAAATATAATATATATAATAAATTATTAATATAAGAATAAAAAATATCTTATATATATTAAATTTGTTGATTAAAATTATTAATTGATATAAATGGGTGGAAAGAATAGTTTGAAAGTTTATATTTATAAGTTAGGCAATATTTAGTTTTAATAGTTCTTCACAATATTTATTTAATATGATAAAAAAAATTACATCCACACGTTATATGGCTTCCTTAAGTATTTATTTATTTGATATGATTTTTACAAGCTAACGAGTAATACAAAATTGTTGCTTATATAATTTAATGATTGAAATTAAGTTAAATATTAAATAATAAATAAGAATATTATTTTATGTATTATAATAAATTTTGTTATCTATCATTAATAATTTAATGTTATATGTAGAATATATTAATAAAATAACTATATAGCTCAATTAGTTTATATTTATTTATATGATGACTACAGATAAAAATTATAATATATTTAAAATTTTAAATAGTGAAGTATATATGTTTTTTACTTCATAGTTATTTAGATTTAATAAAAGTTAATTTTCAAAATTCAAAAATACAGTGCTTTAGATTTTAATTATAATTTCAAAAGTCAATTTTTTTTTTGACACTGTAATATAAAGGTCAGACTATCTAAGTTTTAAAGCTTGTTGTTCGAAAAATATGAAAATTTGCAGTGAAGATAAAAATTTTATTGATATAAAATATCTTATATAAAATAGAGTTTTATTAAAATAAAATATTTTTTAAAAATTAAAATTTTCAAAATTATATAATTTCATATTTAGTATGAAAATAATTTTTATTTAATTAAAAAAAATAATAGTATCACACACATTTTTTTTTCAAAAAAAAATTAAAACTAAAAAATAAGATCATTCTGAAATGAAATTCTGATACTAAAAACTAGAGATCTTAACTAATTCAAGATTGTGAAAACAACTAAAATTATAAAACAATTAAGAACAATTCCAAAATCAAAATAACCATCAACTTATAAAATTTATTTTGACAAAAATACAAAAAAAAATAAAAAAAATAATTTTGTCATATTCTCAAAATCATCAACTTATAAAATTTATTTTGCCAAAAATACAAATAAATAAAAAAAATAAATTTATCATATTTTTAAAATATGTTTAGATTTACAAAAATTTATTATTGATTTATAAAAATATTATATTTATATAGTTTATTATGAATTTATCAGTTTATTATTAATTTATTATAAATTTATTATATAATAATTAAAATATTTATCATAAATAAAAAAATTATAAAAAAATAATAAAAAGTGTAATTTTCTTTAACATTTATTGGGAATCCACTTTAAAAATTAATGACAGACGGCAAAAATTGCTCAAATCCCAAGATTAATATGCCCGTAAAAAGAACATGATAATTTAAAATCCCAAACAACGGTTCTAAAACTATTTGGAATAAATAGACTTTCAAAATGCTTGGCCTCTTTAGTTATAAAAAATAACTTCAATTTTTCAGAAAATTTTCAAAAAAATAAAAAAATAAAAATTGTTATTTAGTTAGAAATATTTTTTTATTTAAAAATTAAAATATTATTTTTTTATATTTATTAGCTAATAGTTGAATTTTAAAAAATTATTTTTATAAAACAAATAAGTTTGTTTTCCACTTTAATTCTTATAAATTTTTTATTTTTATTTTTATTTTTTTATTTAGAAAATAGTTAAAAAATGAAAATTAGAAAACATAAAACAAAATTAAAAAATAAAAAAAATATTTTTCATAACTAAATAGTCCGTTTAAAAATAAAGTTTGAAAAATTAGAAAACAGAAAATAAAATTAGGAAGTGAAGATGAGAATTATTTTTCATAACTAAATAACCCCTCAAATAATATAAGTTTGGAAAATTAAAAAACAAAAAACAAAACTAATAAAAATAGACAATATTTTCCACAATTAAATAGTCACCTATTCACATTATATTTTCATATGCTCAAAGAAGGCTTTTGGCATGAACTACCAATGGACCTAATCTTTAGCTTTCCAATTTATAGCTAAACAAACTAACTTCTGCTTTGAGCTTTTCCAATGCTTCCAAAAAGATTAGGCAAACATTTTTTTTCAATATCTCTAGCAGCATAAAATCATCATTGAAGCAAACCAACCTTTCAAATAGAGGTGAGCACAGTCAAATTAGATTAAATTTATGATATATTTTAATCCGATTGAATTCGATTAAATACTGTAAAACTCATTCTAATTTTGACCAAAATAATATATATTTTCAACAGACGATTGTATTTTCTAGTTCGGTCGGATTTGATTTGATTAAATCAGTTTATATATTATACATAATATATATTATAAATATATTCAATATGTATAATATTGTATATATTTTAGGGTTTGGTCGGATTCGTTTGGGTCGGGTTGAGTTATATTATATATTGCAAATATATTTATATATATAATATATATATTTTTTCAGTCGAGTTCAGAATCAGGCGAAAAAATAAATCTCAACTCAATCACCCAACTAAACCTAAATTTTTTTAAAAATATAAATTCAATTTCACTTCCTACCGAACTTAACCAAACTATATTTATTTTAGTTGGGTTCGACTGGATTCGAAAATTTTGCACATTCATACTTCCAAACTCATCATGTTGAGGTAAAATTATATCAAAATCCCATATTTGCCAAACGTCACGTTCAAATTGAGTTTTCCTTCCTTTCACATAATTTGGATGGACACCTTTTAAATGAAATCTAACTTTTATAGAAATAGTCATCCAATCAGAAATTCTTTACTTTTTTTTGGGTAGATTTTAGCTGCCAAACAATTTTGAAAAAGATTTATTAACAATTACATAAATAAATAGGGTCACTGACAAAAACCGATTAAATTAAAAATTAAATCAAAATTGATCAAATTGAATAAAAAATTATAGTTAACTAAACTGACAATTTAAGTTTATATTTTTAATTTTTAAAATTTTTAATTTTCGATTTCAGACTATAAATTATATATATATATATATTAAATATATATAATTTATAATTATATTAAAATGTATATATATTAATTATAAATTATGTATAAGTTATATATATTATACATAAATTATAAATTATATATATTAAATTATTTTGATATATTATATTTGAATTTAAAATATGATTTTATATTTTAATTGTGTATTTATGTTAAGATTAATTTTTGTAATAAATTATATTTAAATTTTTTATTAAATATATATGAATTTATTAATTTTTTTTATTTTTTATATAGTGTAATAATTAAAAAATTAAAAATAATGATTAATTATTCATTTTATACTATTAACAATAATCGATTAATTATTTATTTAGATTTTGATTTTGATTTAGAATTTTTCTACACCGGCACCAAAGAATCAATTTTTTTTCCATTGAACAGTGAGCACTCTTATAAATAAACATATTTATATATTAAATAAAAATTACCTTAAAATCATTAAAACAATGAAATATTTATTTGTAAAATAAAATTATTAATTATAAATAACTAAAATTTATCATAATAAATTAAATAATATTCTTACTCATAATTTTGTAACGGTGATCCCTGACCCTTTGTTTGGATGATGATTTTCTATAGTTGTATAAAATATGGTATAATTTGATTTTTTTTATCTATTTTAACTTTTAATCTTTATAATATGATTTTTTTTATAGTAATCCCATAGTTTGGAAATCTATAATTTTCAAACTAACAATTTAGTAGTTTTTATTTTATTTTATACTTTTATATTTTAAAAATTTCAAAATAAAAATTTTAAATATTAAATATATGCTAATAATTAATTTTTTTATCTTCATAACATATTAAAAATTTAAAATTATTATTAAATTAAATACAAATATTTTTATTTAATCATATAATACTATCTTAACCATACTACCATATAATACCATTCTACATAATACTCAAGCTATGGATCCTATTATTTAAATAAAGTACAAAAATTTTAAGGAAAAGGCTTATCTAAATCTATAAATGTATCCGATAAATAAAATTGTATAATTTTTTTATAATCATATTTTAATAATTTTTTATTAATTTAATATATATACATTTTACGAAGATAAAAAAATTTTAAAATTTAAATATACATGGCGGAATTAAGGATAACGACTCATCATCCAGGTATTACGGGCCGGCCAGGGCCCAGCGTGTAAGTGCGCATAAGAGCACAGTACGCAGATGCGTGACTGACTCATCCTTCCAAACTCAATTAATCATGTCCGCAGAGCTCATGCTCATCTTCTCACTCAACTGTTCTGCGTTTGTGGAGTAAACAACTAAAACAAACCAAACCTCTCTTTCTCTCTTATTAGCAATGGCTTACAAAGCTCTAGACGGTATCTCCGTTTCCGATATTGAAGCTCTTGGAATATCTTCTGAAACAGCAAAAAACCTTCACACGGAAATTGCCCAAATCATCACTAATTACGGTTCTGCCTCTCCCGATGCATGGAAGCATATTTCCAAACGCCTTCTTAATCCTCACCTTCCTTTCTCTTTTCATCAGATGATGTTCTACGGCTGCTACAAGGATTTCGGCCCCGACCCACCTGCTTGGTTACCCGACCCGTATGATATTATTTCTTTTATATTTTCTTTTTTTTTTCCCGAGATAAATGAAGAGGTCATTGAGTTTTGTTACTGTTTCTTTGATAGGAAGAGTGCAGCTTTGACAAATGTAGGCCAGCTCCTAGAGAGGCGTGGAAAAGAGTTTTTGGGTGAACTTTATTTGGATCCCATTTCAAGCTTCTCTGCTTTTCAGGAATTTTCTGTTTCGAATCCTGAGGTGGGACTTTACATGTTTAAAATGTTGATTACAAGTTTATTGTGTCAGTTTTCACTCAATATTTCCTGTGTTTTGGTCTATCAGGTTTATTGGAAAACTGTGCTGGATGAAATGCGTATAGCATTTTCAGTACCTCCGCAATGTATTTTGCGTGAAAATTCATCTGGAGAAAGTGCCTTACTAAAACCAGGTGGGCAATGGCTTCCTGGAGCATATGTGAATCCTGCAAAGAATTGCTTGAGTTTGCATTGCAAAAGAACTTTGAATGATTCGGTGATCAGATGGCGTGATGAAGGAAGTGATGACTTGCCTGTAAACAGCATGACACTGGAGGAATTGCGCACAGAGGTTTGGTATGCTAATTTTCATCTCTTATCAGCGTGTTTAATGATGGATTTCTTCTTCTTCTTCTTTTTTTTAAAGTTATGATTTAAAATTCTCTCTCTTTTTATTGGCCATCTATATAATTGGCAGTGGCTCTCACCCTTCAATTTATAGTGTTATAATTTTACCGTTATCGTACATGTTTCTGTATTTATTGTTGGTCAAGATAGAGTAAATGGCATAAAAGAATTCATGTAGTCCATCTAGTTTATCTGACATTTCGAGTTAATTGAGGTGAATTAACGTTATTCTTTTTGTTTTGATGAATTGTTTTAGTTATTTAACTGAATAATATGGGAAGTTTGTGATTTGAGACTGCACAATGAAATTCAGTCATTTTCATAATAATTAACGTTTTATACTATAATGAGACTGATTTGACTATTACTGAATTTTGAATTTACAAGGCACTCCTCATTCCCTAAATTTTAAGAAAGTCTAAAGCAAGTTTCTTTTTGCATTACAACTTGTAGGCTAGTTGCATATGCAATCAATGCACTGGGTTTGGACAGAGGATCTGCAATTGCAATTGATATGCCAATGAATGTAAAGTCTGTGATTATCTACCTAGCCATTGTTCTGGCAGGATATGTAGTTGTATCTATTGCAGATAGTTTTGCTCCTCTGGAGATATCAACAAGGCTGAAAATTTCAGAAGCAAAAGCGATATTTACTCAGGTTTATTGTGCCCCTCTTTTTATTGAAATATAAAACTTCATTCTTATTTGGATTTCATGGTTATATTTGTTTAATTGAAGCACTTTTGGAATTATCTGGTGGCCTTTTTATTTCATATTTTGCTTTCCATCTTCTTGTTTGGCCTTTATATGTGAGTTTTTTCTAGAGAAGCTGATAGAGTTTAGGCTGATGATGTGTACTTAATCTCCAATACTATTTATATGTTTTGTCATATAACATAAAGAATGTAAAATCAACATGATTTTATTAAAGTTGCATCTGTCATTGGTAAATTAAAATATATGATTACATAAGCATCACCAAAGATTGTGGTTCTGTGAACACACTATTTGGGCTCACTTGATGGAGCCTCGTACTGACATCATACATTTAAATCATCAAATTGGAAATTGTTATACTTTAGTTTGTTTTGTAAACCTGTGAGGGTTTATTGGTATGGTCACGGAGATTTGATTACCTTTTTGTTTCCCTATCTATCACTAAGTTGTCTCTGTTGGTATGCATTTGAGCCAAGGTTGAGAATTTGGCTTTAGGTCCACAAATATGTTTAAGAAAGAACCGATTGAGTAGTTCAATGAGGCAAGGGCGGATGCAAGAATTGAAATCAGCGGGGGCTTTGTAGAACCTATGTTTCTAAAACTTTTATTATTTTTATAAAATATTTTTCTATTTTGAAATCATAAATTTAACACTTTTGAATATGTCTTAATTCACCATTCAATGATGTAATTAATTAGAAATAAGTATAAAAAAAGAACAAATTGAAATTTTGAAATTTTTATCTCCAACACAGTCAATGCAATATAATTCTGCATATGTTGGTGTAGCTGTATATTTGCTGTCCATATATATGTATATAGAGAGAGAAATAAATAGAACAAAATAACCTGAAATTTAATGATATAGAAATATATAGATTTTGAAAAAAATAAATAAATATAAAATTGAGAAATTTACATAGAGAAATCTTTTATATTCCTTTAAAGCTACACAAAAAATTTTGAAATAAAAAATTAGAATTCCTGAAAAAACTGCAAGTTCTGTATATATATAATTTTTTTTATCAACATACAAAATTAGCTTTTATCAAATACACACACGCATGTACACACAAATGATGGATGTGGCCTTTAACCCAAAGGCACAAGTTTTACTCAAATCAAAGGATGGATGCGAGCTTTTTACTCAAACCCTAGGGAACAAGTTTCTATTTTATTATATTTATATATTCTCTGCTTAGATATTTAGATTTGATTTATTTATTCTATCTATATGTCTTGTATGTATATACCAATATATATTTACTCTAGGTTGGAGGGTAGGTCCTGGTGGGAAAGTTATAGACACTTTTTCATACTTTGTATATGGTGTACTTCTCAAGTGCGAAATTATAGAAGATTCCCTTTAAGATCAAACAATTCCATCGAATTGAGTATGATTGTATGTGTGATAGCATCTATTATGAGTGTATAATGCCGGCGGTGGGGGCTTAAGCCTCCCACTGGCCCTTGCATGCGTCCTCCCCTTCTATGAGGTTATGATTTTTATGTAGAACTTTGTTAATGTTTTATTATCTTCCTTCAGTTTGCTATGATTGTATGTTCCAAATAATCTCTTTTACTTTTACTGACAAGCAACCCTATTAGTACTGATTCAACTTTCTGACAAGGTTGTAGTTTGAAGATGATAGAAACTGATAATTGAAGTTTTTTTTTTCCAATTCTGTTTATATTGCTGTAATTATGTATTGCTTATGTTAATGTGAACCAACCGTTGGGGTGAGTGCCACCTTAATTTTCTTTTTTGTTATTATTTCCTTGTATAAACTTATGTTTCTTTACAGCCATTTGATAAATACCCCTTTTACTTAGGATCTCATAATTCGAGGTGACAAAAGTATTCCATTGTACAGGTGAAGTTCTTATAATGCCTTTGTCAGATGATTAAATACTCTCTCTCTCCCTGAGCAACTGTTTATCTCACAATAGAAACTTCGATTCTGCAGTAGAGTTGTGGATGCTCAATCACCTATGGCAATTGTTATTCCCGCAAAAGGTTACAGTTTCAGCATGAAATTGCGTGAGGGAGACATTTCTTGGCATGATTTCCTAGAAAGAGTCCAGAGTCTAAGGTATACTTTCTTGTCTCAAATGTTTGATTGATATTATAGGGCCAACCCAAATCTATGGTTATCCATTTCCTTTACCTTTTTCAAAATATGTATAACTTTCTTTTGAGTTTCATAATCCAACATCTTGGTGGGCATGTGGTATTTGTGTTAAGCAACTAAAACATGTTATTTTGTAATACTTGAAGCAGAAAATATTCCAATGTGTAGATGCTTTGAATTCTTGCCTAGCAATTTAAAACTCTGAAATTCTTAGGAACAAAAATGCTCATATAATAATCTGATGATGGGAGGTCTCTTGTTTCATCTAATATTCTTTGCTATTATTATAGATAAGTAATTTACGTCGTGTTGTTCCTTACTACCAGCTGCAGAAGTGACTGTCATCTTGAGCATTGAAATCACTTAGAACAGGATTTAGGAGTTCTTTTTGTAGGTAGCTTAATGGAAACCATGTGAGAAAATAGTTTATCAACTATTGACTATTGGTAATTTATAAATTTTAGGCATTGCATCACGAGAAATTACATAAATTAGCTGATAGGATAAAAAACATGAAAAAAACAATATGTATCCTTTCTTGCTGGATTAGCATACTTTAAAATTAACATATCACTTCTTTCATTTCATTTTCCAATGCTTCAGTAAAATAATCATTTATGAAATGTGAAGAGTTGCATGATTGTTTATCTTTTTATTTTGAAATAATTAATAGTGCAGCTTTGATGTTGACACTGTACCTGCTTGTCTTTAACATCAAACCTGCAGAGGAAATGGATTTGCTTCTGTAGAACAATCAGTAGAGAAATATTCGAACATTCTCTTCTCATCTGGAACTACAGGTAACTTACAGGAAGAAAATTAGGCTTTTGTTTTGGTTCTTTTGTTTAATTTTTACATAAAAAATTATCATTCCTGAGTTAAGCAAGAATAGATCTGTATCTTTAATCTCGATCTTTTCCCACAAAAGATAAAATAAATTCCTTTTATCGTGTTAGAAGCTTTTAGATCATCTAAGGAGTAAGGCCTTAATATGTTCTTTAACTGCAAAAGGTGAAAGAATTCTTTGTTTTGAAGTAATTCAGTCACTTCACTATTACAAATTGGAGTTGTGATAGGCCAAGAGAGGGTAATTCTTTGAAAATGTCTACTGGAAAATTATTCTCTGTGATAGGTTTTTTTGTTTGTCTTTTAATTCTTAATTTGGTTTCCTAGTTAAGATATGTATATTTCCTTTGGATGCCTCCAGTTTGAAATTCATAATGTTGAAATATTAATTTTACCCAAGTTTCAAATTTGCTTTGATACAAATCTATATGTATAGTAAAGCTGAATTCAAGAATTGTTCAGAAATTTTTTCACCATGAATCAAGCAACTCCCTCAAAAACCTAATTTATATATAGTCACTTCATCAGTTTTATTTTATTTTATTTTTCATGTTATTGTATTTTCTATTATTCTACAGGCAATAATTAAAATTACAAAAACCAATACATATAATATCTTTTTATTATTTTTTCAGCCTACTCATATGTAATAAATTTGTCTTATATATTTTCTTTATATTAATATTCAAAATTATCTAAAGGTAGATTTAATATTTAATAATAATAATAATAGTAATAGTTCGTGTATGTTAAAATATTTCAAGAAAACACTGGTTAACTAAACAATATAACAAAAACCCGCACAGAATGTTGCAAGTATTACCATTCATTATGTTGACTTGGAGATTGGTGAGAAGCAACTAAGCCTAATCAAACATGATTTAAATAAACTATTCATCCAATTCCAGAAGTTTACAGAATAACAGTCTTTGAAGCTGGTCAAAGATTGCATAATGAATAATCATGGGGATTATTTTTGGTGTAGGGGAGCCAAAGGCAATTCCATGGACCAATGCAACTCCTCTTAAAGCTGCAGCGGATGCATGGTGCCACATGGATATCCGCAAAGGTGATATTGTCGCTTGGCCCACTAATCTTGGGTGGATGATGGGTCCTTGGTTGGTGTATGCTTCACTGTTAAATGGGGCTTGCATTGCTTTATATGATGGATCCCCTCTAGGTTCTGGTTTTGCCAAGTTTGTACAGGTAAGAATTTCATTCCTATTTGCCAATTTAATATTTCTGTTTCTTTTTCCCTGTTTTTGTTCTTGTATAACCTCATGGTACCAAATACAGTTCTTATTGCATGTTTTGGTCAGTCCGGAGCAACAAAACTCTTATGTATTACAGTGCTTTTCTTAGACAATGTCCTGCCAGATGTTTTGGAAATTGATCATCATCTATCCTTGTGAGTTTGCTGTCCAAAAAACCCTGAGTGTCTTTCAGCTTTGTGATTTGGAAATGAGTATCTTTTTGTCAAATGTTTGAGCTAAATCTTTCCTGTCATAGGTTAGTAACCTGTACAGGTACAATCTATAGCTATTCCTTTTCTATTGTCTTCATTTTCAGTTATTCCATGACTGATGAATACACCCTGAGATTTACTTTTTGCTTGTCAATTTCATATGTACTTCTCTTCAATGATTTCGAGTACTTCCATTACTTTGAAAGCCATTTATTAAACTATATATTGTTAAAATATATCATTACTAGGTTTTGCTGACAATTCTCATTATAAGATAAAAACTTTTTTTAGGAAGCATAGCGGCCATTGAAGGTCGCCACTTTCCTGTCAAATTCATTTTTTTTTTTCAAATCCTTTTGGTATCAAATATGATAGGAGTTTAGTAGAGTGTTTTTAATTTCAATTTAGATGCTGAAGTAACATTTAATAGTGTTTAGATGTATCTTTCAGGCATCTGAGAATTTTTTGGAGTTCAAATTAATTTCTTGTTAAATTTGGTCAGGATGCTAAAGTAACAATACTTGGTGTGATCCCAAGTATTGTTCGTACCTGGAAAAGTGCAAATAGCACAGCTGGCTATGACTGGTCTGCTATTCGGTGGGTTTCTAGATGTATCCTTAGCTGCATTTGTTCTCCATACTGGGAAGTGCTTTGTTCATATTTTGTATTGGTCTTTATATGAGCTTTTCTGTTTCTGTTTCACTGAAGGTTATATATGTAATGAGGGTCTTGCTCCTTATACTGATTCGAGATATATTTACTATTGTAAAATCTGGTAGTTGCTTTGGCTCCACCGGCGAAGCATCTAATGTAGATGAATACTTATGGTTGATGGGAAGAGCTTACTACAAGCCTATTATCGAATACTGTGGCGGTACAGAAATTGGCGGAGGATTTGTTACAGGGTCTTTCTTGCAGCCTCAGTCATTGGCTGCTTTTAGCACACCAGCAATGGGCTGCAGCTTGTTTATACTTGGCGATGATGGCCATCCAATTGTAAGCATCATCTGACCCTGCGTTTGAATGTGAGAAAAGATTAATCCATGTCAAATCATAGAGAAAGTTCAATGAGTGGACAAAATTCACCTGTTTTTCCTGTATGTTTGGCTTGCAATTATGTTGTGTAGTAGAGGGAACTCAATTATTTTTACTCGGATTTTGAAATCCATGCACACATGTAATACCATCTGTTGATCTCTGATTTCTGGTCGTGCTTGTCCATAGGGTACAATTTATAATCAGTACCCTAATGAAGAAAAGTATGTGCTTTCCTACTAAATTGAAGCCATTACACATGAAATCACCTGTGTAAACTTAGAGCTGATATTGCAAGGTATCAGATTCGTACTTGACCTTAAACTTGTGTTATGGTGCACTTAGAAAGTTTTCCATGCAATGTTAAGGCAATCTATGTTCTTTCTTTATCACAAATCAAAATGATCAGGTTGTATGCTTCTGATTTGAATTATTTTTAAAAATAAACTCTTGTTTCTTCTTGCATTGATAAACTTTTGATAAATTATGCGTGCATAGATAATTCCAGTATGAAAAGTTCTTGCGACTCCACAAGTTCACTACACTTTTCTTACTGCAATCACTAATCTTTTCAAGTAAAAATTTGCTTATTCATTGTTCAATCTCCTTGAGTATAGCCACACAGTGCACCGGGGATGGGTGAATTGGCTCTTGGTCCCCTCATTTTTGGTGCTTCAAGTTCACTGCTGAATGCTGACCACTATAATGTGTATTACAACGGTATGCCGGTTTGGAATGGAAAAGTAAGTGCTTTTTCCTACACGCCTTTATACTAGTTTGGGTGTTCCAAGTCACTTGAGTTTTCAGACTAACGAGTACTCATGCA
This sequence comes from Garcia nutans, assembly GCA_947685225.1. Classification (NCBI taxonomy): domain Eukaryota; kingdom Viridiplantae; phylum Streptophyta; class Magnoliopsida; order Malpighiales; family Euphorbiaceae; genus Garcia; species Garcia nutans. Next base: position 53,303,360 of record CANTUV010000011.1, read on the forward strand.
GATTCTTCGAAGGCACGGAGATGTTTTTGAACGTACTTCTAGAGGATACTATCATGCACATGGACGTGCAGATGATACAATGAATCTTGGGGGTATCAAGGTTTGCATTTGTCCTTGACAGCTATAATCTTTTTGCAGGATGTATGGGAATGAAGTCTCAGCCGATTAAGATAAGCTAAATTCCTATCACATGTGAAAATGGAGAAGTAACTTAAAGCTTGGTTTAAGGGTTTCTGAGTAAAATTTTTTATGAACCATTTGTGAAATGCTTAACCTGTCTTTGAAGTTTTTTTTGGGAGCTAAACCTGTCTTTGAAGTGCGTTACTGGATAGTTGTGCAACAGTTGAGCCAGACATGATATATTTCACTAAGAAATAAAAAAGGGAATTGCAAAATTGTTACTAGGATGGGCTTGATTGTGCGGAAATTAGTGTTAGATGTATTGAAGAACCATTGTATTTTGTCTGCATAAATATTTTCAAAAAGATGGAATATTTATTAAGTTTTAAACTGTATTACAAAAACCACTTGCTTGATTGAAAATTTATCTGTGGTTCTGAAATTGTTCTTGTTGCCTGCAATTCTATCTGGGCAGGTTAGTTCTGTTGAAATTGAACGCATTTGTAATACAGTTGACAGCAGCATCCTCGAGACAGCTGCTATTGGTGTACCACCTGCTCAAGGGGGACCTGAGCTGTTGGTAATTGTAGTCGTGTTCAAGAATCCAGATAATTCAGCCACAGATTTGGAACAGCTGAAGAAGTCTTTCAGCTCAGCTGTGCGGAAGAGACTAAATCCTTTATTCAAGGTATTTACTGATTTCTTCACTGCACAGCGTAGTCCATACGATTGCCTTTCTATTCAAAATCTTGGTTATTTTTTAGCATACACTAATAAAAGATACGCATAAATGTGCAGGTTTCTCGCGTAGTACCTTATCCTTCTCTTCCAAGGACGGCATCAAACAAGGTCATGAGAAGGATTTTGCGGCAGCAATTAATTCAACAAGACAAAAATTCAAAACTATAAAAAAGATACTTATAATTAATCAAGTGACCACAAAAAGCCCATGTTCGATTTTCTTCTTGTGTTATAAGGATCCTGGGACGGATTCTGTCATCCATAGGGACGTTATGTAGTTGAAGTTGTCTCTACGCTAAGTTCATTTGGAAAAACTGTGTGTGTAGAGTAAGGTGTAATTTGATATAACAATATAATCAAATATATTTTTAGTTTTAGTAACATTTAATTTTATGCATTTGTATGGGATTGATTAATAAGGGATTTTAATTTAAGAGTAAAAAAAAACCTTACATGTGGGAACAAGAAAAATGGACGCCACTCTTGACTTCAACACAGTCTAATAATTGCAATTATTAGCATATTTGATATTAAATTGTCCTATTTAATATCATAGTTATTGGAGAGAATATATGTATTGATGAATTACAAATTGTATAAATAATAATTTTATATTTATAGTGTTTGTTGTATATAATACTATTATTTTCTTAAAATAAAATACATAAGAATAAATGCACATAGCAAATAATAATTATATATATTTCAGAATAAAATTATAATATGCTAATTAATATATTATTTCAATACATGAAGTTTCTATTCAGACTTCTTGCACGCTCTTTTTATTATGCAGTTTTAAGTTTTTAAATTAATTAATATATTCAATTTTTATTATAATATTTAATAGGAAAAATATATAAATTTATATTTTTAAATAATTAAACTTTTTTATTTTTGTAAAATAAAAGTTGTGTTGATTAATTTATGAAAGAAGTATTTATTATTATTATTATTACTATTAAAGGGTCCCACCGTTTTTCGCTCAACAAAATTGCAATATCCTTCCAAGGCCGTCCCTTCCCTTGCGTCGGGCTACTGCAGCTACCCGAGCCGGAACATTTACAGAGAGAAAGATAGGTTTGGTTGTTACCAAATCTGAAATTGAAGTTTTTTGGTTGTTACCAAATCTGAAATTGAAGTTTGGCTTTTTTTTTTTCCTGCAAATTTGGTTTGAGATATGACTTCCTTTCTCCTCTCTAACCCTACACTTTCTTCTTCTCCTTTCCTCTCCCAGAAACTGTAAGCTCTCTTTCTCAAATTTATTCTATTCTTTCTATTCTTGAGCTTCCTTTTGTGATAATTGAGCTGCGATTACGAATTGATTCTGTGTTTTTTTTAAAAAAAAATAAATGGTTTGAGTTGGTTTTTGTTTTAATTAATTTGAAGATTTTACTATTTAATTTTTTTTTCTTGTAGAACTAGATATGAACAAAATACAAAACATATAACAACAAAGCTTTGGAGCCCAATTTTGAGAAGCTCCAAAACAAGAATCCTTACCAGCGTTAAGTGTGCAGTGGATGCACCCTATGAAGGTATGTATATATATATGCGCACACACTACTTTTGTATTTTTGAGTTTCTATGATTGAACTTTGAGATTAATAGATAAAGATGGATGCTTTAACTATATGATTTCTATTATGTGCATTTATTCATGGAGGAAATGAATTTTATTATTTTAAAGCTGGTTGGTTGGTAACCATGCTGGAAGCGTAATTTTCTTTAGTCGGCTGTGAAAGCATTCCCTATTGGAGTTTAAGCACTTAATGAAAAACAGATTAAAAAATAGTAGTCTATCCAGAATTTGCAAGAGGACTTGAAAAATAATTGTATGATTGGATTTGCATAGTTGCACGATCCTACTCTCTGTATAACTAAATTATTGTAAAGGTATATGGTAAAATGTGTTTAATAAAGCTGGAAAAGCATAAGAAACTTCTTCGTGTACCCAACAATAACTGAAGCTGCATTACAGTTGTGAAACAGAATAATAGATTAGCCTCATTTTCCAGTTGCTTAACATTCCATCTCTTTGTGCTTTCCTATCATCTCTCTCGCCTAGGTTCAACAAATTTCGATGGGGGTCTTCAAACGTGTAGTGCAATATTGTTATTCCCAAGAAAAAAAAAGGGGCAGCTCGGTGCACGAATGCTCCCGCAATGAGCGGGGTTCTGAGAAAGGTTGGACCCATTGGGTCTTTGTACGCGGCATTCCATTGCAATTAATTGCAAGAGGCCGTTTCCACTACTCGAACCCGTGACCTTATGTCACACGGCAACAGCACTTACCGCTGCGCTAAGGCTCCCCTTCATTGTTATTCCCAAGAAAATATATGATATCAACTAAAAAGATAAATGATCCTCATGCAGAATAGAGCAAGCTGACATTTGTTAGACACATATCCTCCTCTAATTTCACGCATTAAGATTAGAAGAATTGAATAATACGATATCAGTATAAGTACTGTAGATAAATCCTAATGGGTAGTTTTGACAGCTTATTATGTCTAATTTTTACCTTCTGAGGGAGTTGTTGAGGCATATCTTGCATTTATGTGAGTGTAGGTGCACATGCACAATTTTCTTCTTAAAACAATAAAGTAATGTTTATAGGTCCAATAGTTATTGCTATCTCCATCTATACCAGTGAAACTTTATCATTATCATGTAGAACTATGTAAACTATTCCCTAATCTCAAAGTTACAATGATGCTCGTACCAGTGCCTGGGTTGAGCATGAGTCTATGAATCTAAGTATACAACTTCATTATTTTGGAGTCCATCATCCATACCTTTATTCATTTTTTTTAGGTGCTGTGCGTGGATACTTCAGGATGAACTGAAAGCTCTGAGTAACATAACTTTCTGTGTGGATTTTATTTTAGTATTGAAAGTAGGTTTTTTAACTTAACAATTAAGTCATATACTTAGCTTGAAGTTCATCCTGGCTGTAAATTTGTGATAATGATGTTTAAAGTATACTTTTCAATCACAATTAAGCCAGCTTTGGAAAACCACTATCATTTTGGAAAGCAAATGGTAGAAAATTATGCCAATTGTTGACGTATGGTATTTTGCAAATGAGCATTTTTGCCACAAAATGATTTTTAATCTTAGGAATGAGAAAATTCAAAACTGTCCATTACCCAATAAAAGATGGATTGCCATTTTGATTTGATTGAGTAAGCCTTTTTTTCTTGTATTTTATGGATTGTTGCTTGTAGTACATGCTTACAAATGATTAATCCTTGCATCTCACGCCACATTTCCTCTGGTGCTTTGTTGTTTGACATCTTTTCTTTTGAGAATGAGTTTTGTTGTCTGACTTTGACTGGGTTATAACTTACTTATGGTATGTGTTTCTCTTTTTCTATAGGTAATATTCCAAAATTCCCTTGAATGAATGTTTGGGATCCTTATAAGCGTCTTGGCATCAGTCCTTATGCTTCTGAGGAGGAAATTTGGTCATCGCGCAATTTTCTTTTAGAGCAATATACTGGGCATGAGAGAAGTGTAGAATCAATAGAGGCTGCTTTTGAGAAGTTATTGATGACCAGCTTTAGAGAAAGGAAGAAAACAAAAATTAATTTGAAAACCAGACTAAAGAAGAGAGTGGACGAGTCTCCACCTTGGGTTAAGAATTTACTCAATTTTGTGGAACTTCCTCCAGTTGAAATTATTTTTCGAAGACTGTTCCTCTTTGCTTTCATGGGTGGCTGGAGTATCATGAATTCTGCTGAAGGTGGACCTGCTTTTAAGGTTTGTTCTGCATTTATTGTCCTTACTTTCATTGTTCCATGGTCAGGAATGACCTTTAACATCTATATCTATTGTGTATAAATGCAAGAACATTCCTAATTAAGGCACAAAATTCTTGTGCAAGTTCGTTTAATTTATGTTGTAGAAGCTTCACCTTTCCAATTTTGTCACTTTTGAAGCACTAGTGCAAAGTTTTTGTTACTAAAATTAAAGGAAACGTCATAGGTGCATTTGGCAAATGTTAGGGAGCAATTTTCTGCCTGAATATTAACTTCTCCAAAAAAGAAACAAGAGATTCTGCCTGTTTTCAATTGTTCCCTTCATATATCTTGATCTTGTGTTGATCTCTGCTGCAAATGTGAAAATTAGTACATCGCTTGTGAGTTTAATATCTTTTTTTTCCCTTTCCATACAGTATTGTTGAAAATTTTTAAGAATTATAGACCTCCCCACTCTTTTCCCGGGAATAAAAATGACTCCTCACTTGTTTATGCATGCATTGTTGTGGCTTCGCCTATACTTGATATATGTATTTGAATTTAACAGTGATATCCAGGAATATATACATGTAATTGCCTTCTTATTCTCTATATCAAAACTACATTATTTCTTTTGCAGGTGGCAGTCTCTTTGGCAGCTTGCATATATTTCCTCAATGAGAAGACAAAGAACTTGGGCAGAGCTTTCATTATTGGGTGAGTTGACGAATGAAAAGGATGGAAACTGCAATTACTTCTCCACAATAATCCTGTCAATCTTTTCTCCCTTTTTTTCCTTTATTTGTCACTTATGTGCGACTTACCTGCATTGCAGCCTTGGATCACTTGCAGCTGGGTGGATATGCGGTTCTGTATTTGTTCCCATGATTCCAACAGTTATGATATACCCAACTTGGACGCTGGAACTCCTTACTTCATTGGTAGCATATCTTTTCTTGTTTGTGTCATGTACTTTTCTCAAGTGAAATCAAAATTGCACGTCAATAAATTCACGTCAATAAAGGATGGGAATTGTATTGAAGTTAACAACATTTCTATATTCATTGAGATTTCACTTTTTTTTTTAAGATAGAAATCATGAATCTGGGGAAATCTATGATGCAGCTTTATAACTTTCTAACATTCTTTTCATATTAGTGATTGTTAATTCACAAAATAACAATTTAGTTTGAAGTTTTTCTGGTTGAAGTGCATGGATAATTTTCGGAACTCTAGTGCACTGTTTTTCACATTCCATCGAGTGCACAAAATAATTTGCAGAAAAATTAATCCTAATCAGTAACTTACGGCTAAATTAAAACAAATCAAATAGAAAGATGCAAAACAAACTATATAACAACTACTTTGACAATAAATTTAGTCTTATCCAAGAAACAAAATCCAATTTAAAGTTTATTAGATGAAAAAAAAAATTAATGAAACGAATTATGAAGAAGTAAAAGTGATCAGAAATACAAAGACGTCAAGGGTAAGTTCTATATCCTTTAAATTTGCCGTAAGGTTTGGTGTAAGAGTTGCTTCGCCTTGCACAGCAGCCGATAGAATACAAAACGATGAGCACCACAACAATACAAAAATTGACAATCGCCAATTGCTTCCATTTATGCCTTATATTCTCAACAAATCCATCTTTGCACGACTCACAATTGTAGCATAGAATGTTGGGCTGGTTGCTCCATGTTCTGCAATCAGTGTTCTTCGCTGCTGGCCCTGCTTTTGGCATTATCCAATATGTTGCATTCACATACTCAAATCCACACTCACTTGGTGGCTTGCAACATCCTGACTGCCATGTCCATATACATATAAAAGTTATACAAAAATTTTGAAAAATTATAATAATAGATAAAATTAAATGACCAGTATGGAGAAAATTTTTCCATACCAGAAAATTTTTCCATACCAGAACCTATTTTAGACCCCCCAAAAAAATGTTTTTAACCTAAAAACTGAAACATAATTAATTCATGCTTGTCTATATTCTTGTCAATCATTTCCATTTAAAATTTGAATTTCCAATTACACATTAATCAACACTGTAAAACGTTTAAATTTTCAGCCAAATAATGATTAATATTTAGCAATCTAATATTGGCATATTCTAAATAAAAGAGAAAAGTTCCTCTAATTAACTATGCGTATATATAACAAATTCAAATAAAAATCATTAATTCAACTTTGAAAACCAAATAATTATACCAAGCAAATCAATGCATACTATACCCAATACAACCCTTATAATAGTATTATATTCACAATATTAATTCATAATAATGACAACAAAATTATGAAAAATATAATTAGAGAACCAATATTAAAACCAAAAAAAGGAAAAAAAAAAAAAAGAAAACAAACCTGAATAGGAGAAAGATTCTTCTTGTAAAATTTTTTGACATCTGGATTAATATCAATATTGTTATTGTCATCAAGACTCTGGCAGATCTTAGCATCCATTAAACAACTACTAATATCCTTCCAATTCTTATCAGTAACAAAATGGTCTCTAATCCAAGCCTTGAAATTCAAGATCTTGAAATGTTTAAGTGTGTTACTTGAAGCAGCATTAGAGACCATCATTGTGAAAATGGTAAAAACAATTAAGCCTACAATCAACAAGAACATTACAACTAAGTAAAGGATTAAAAGAAAGTTAATTCTATAACAAGAACCAATTAACCCTAACATTGATACCACAACCAAAGCTGTACCCATCACCAGTAATGGGCTCTGAACCCCTTTTTCACACTGAGAATTGCCTACCAACATAAAATACAATCCTGTGCTAATCACTGCAAGTCCTATCACTAAGATAATTCCATTAAAAACTCCTAAAAGAATGTTGCTTACACGAACCATATTTGATAAATTATATATGGGTTTTGTTTGGATTAGAGGAAAATATTTGAGAAAATTTGATCTGGGATTTGAGTATTAATTGAAAGAATATAATTAAGAAAGAAAGAAGGCTACAGTTTAGTTTTAGTTTTGGTTTTAGATTGTTGTTTGGGAATTTGGAGTGGGAGAGAGAGTAACGGAACAAAACAGCCAGATAATGGAAGACTCTTTCTTATAAAATTTGTTAACTGTCTTTTTTTTAATATATACTTATTGTTTGAAATTATTAAAAATTACCCTTTCTGTTTTATTATATTTCAATTAATGACATTTCATTTTTTTAATTTTTTTTATTAAATTTTGAATATGACATTTCTCAATCCTTTCAACAACTCTATAGCACCAATAATAGAAAATTTATGTGCGATTAGTAATTAGAGATAAGTTTATAGAAAAAAAATTTCAAAATTGAATTATATAGTAAAAAATAATGTTAGTTTAGTAATCTAGTTGTCAATCCTTATCTCTATATATAGATTCAATACTAAAATTCCATCCCTTTTTCTATATATATATATATATATATTCTATCTGTCAAAAGAAAATATCATGTTAAAAGCTATATCAAAAGAAAATATCATGTTAAAAGCTATATAGTAGTGTGTGTGTGTGTGTGTATATAATGAAAGAATTTTAGAATTTTTAGTATAGGTTTAATATATGATAGTATATGTCACGTCTGGGCATATCTAATTTAGTATAAATTTAGTATATGATAATGGATTTCACATTTAGATATATTGAATGATAAATTTATGTTAGATTATTTATTTTTGAATGCTGAAAAGAATATGATACTGTGGTTAAGATTTTTTTCTATTTAGATCCTGTCTTAATTAAGGGCATAAATCTATGGATTAGCACATCAAAGTAATTATCCTTCAAATTAAGTTTATTAGCCTTGAAAATTCAAATAGAAATCCCAATTCAAAACAATATAATATCCACAATTTACTTGTGGTAGATACTCTATTAGAGATTGTGTATATGTAAAAAAAAATAGCCTTTTATGCAACTTTTTCCCACTCAAGACGGAGTGAGAGCCAACTATACTAAACTTAGTTAACTTGGTTAAGGTGAATGGGTGACTTGTTAATCAATGAGTTAATGAGTTAGTTATTTTTATGGCTCTGATTAATTGTCTCCAAGAGGAAATCTTAGATTAAAATCCTATTAGAATTTGTGTTTTTTTAAGAGAATAGATGGATGTGAGAAAAAAAAAATAATGGAAATGGGAGATTTTATGTTCTTCTTCTTCTATGCCTTTTTTCACATACTCATAGTGGAGAGACTCCACATCTCATAATTTAAGGAAATTATGTTATATAATTAATAATACTTTTGACATCTCTATTCTATACTCTTGCTGCAATGTATTTTCACTTTATAATTTTTTCCCTACCTAATAAAATTAATTATTCGAATACAAATATGAATGATATGATAATACATAAATATCCCAAAAAATTAATATATTTTTCATACTTGTTCTAGTAATAATTAAAATAAATAAAAATTATTAAAATAAATAAATACATAATAAAATAAAACCCTAGAGAAAGAAGAGTCAAGCATATCCATTATTATATTTCCTGTCAGCCAAAATGTAATTCCTAGAGCTACAACTAAGAGCAAACATGATAAGAAGAATGGCAATTAATGTCAATGAAGTCAATTACAGCAAAAATTTTCCAAGTAGATTTGCTTTTCTCAACAACTCCATTCCTGCATGAATTACAACTGAAACATAGCTTCTCTTTCTTATTGCTCCTTGACTTCCAATCACCTTCTTTTGGTGCTTCTCCTGTATTTGGGACTACCCAAATTGTTGTGTTCTTGTATTCAGATCCACAGTAAATTGGTGGCTTGCAGCAACCAGACTTTAACAAAAAATAAACAACACAAAACCATGTTGATTACTGTCATGAACTTAGTATAAAGCTGTATTATAATAAGGTTTTTTATTTTATTTTATTTTATCATTTATTTTTCATGAAGGTTTGAAACCATGCATCTTTTAAAATCAGGAGGTTTGTGTAAAGAGTGAATCTTACAAAATTTAAGAAATTAGCTTGAAAATAGACCATCAAGTTGTGGCTTGATGGCTAAAATTGTGTTGTTTTTACTCAGTTTTTAAGTTTGAGTTTTAAATATGTCCCCTTCCCACAATAAATTAATCAAAAAACAGTTTAAAAATATTATTTTTCATCTCATTTTGAATTTAGGATAGATGAATGTTATACTATTGAATATAATTTTTTTAAAAAAAATTAAAAAGCATTTTCCTTTTGTGTCATTTTTAATTTTTTGGTGAATATTTATATGCAATTTTCATACAGTTCAGGGGCGAAGCCAGGCTTTAAAATAAAGGAGGATAAATTTTTTTTTATAAATTTTAGCTTCCCCGTAATTATTTATCTCTCCTTTTGTTTTAATAGTATTTTATAAATTTATTAATTTATTAATAATATATTTTCATTATTAAAAAATTAATGAATAAAAAAATATTAATATATATGTGTATAAAATTTTAAATTTATAAGATTGTTCATAATAAAAATAAAATAAAGAAAAAAAATTAATAATAAATATAATTTTTTAAAAAATAATTAAAATAAATAAGTTCTTTAATTCATTAAATGGGTTCGAATTAATTTAATTGGAAAATTTATTTATTTATTTATTTTTTATATATTTGTATATTATCAATATTTTGTTAATTTTTTAAAAGAAAATTATTACATATGGAATAAATAATTTATTATAATTTTTTTTATTTCTTATAAAAATTAAAAAAAGGGGGACAGTTTAAAATTTTTTTTAAAAAATTAATAAATAATTCAAAAATTCTTAAAAATATTATATATATACAAATTTTCAAAAAAAGAGTTACCCCTTCACATCACATCAATGTGTCTTCGCCCCGATACAGTTTATATTAAAAATTTTCATTTTAATTTAGGGCATAGAGCATTAGTGGGGATGCCTTTTATGGAAAAGAAAAAAAAGAAAAGAAAAGAAAAAATACCATAAATTAAGATTCGTACCTCTACAGGAGACAATTTCTTGAGATAAAAATCTGAAACTTTTCGAATGAAATTCTTGTCATTAAAACGCTTGCAAACTTGATGATCAATCAAACATTCTCTAATATTTTTCCACTGCTTCCCATTTGAAACCATGTTTTGAAACCACTGGGAATAAGAATCCCAAACCCTATGCTTCTTAAACCTAATTGCTTCATTTGGGTCGTCAACCATGTACACATATAGTGTAAGAGCTGCAAGCCCTAATAAAAGTGACAATGCCACAAATGAATATAACCACAGCAAACAAGTGATCTTCCAAAATATACCAATTAATCCGAACAATGAAATTGCAATTAAAATCGCACCCAATATCATCAATGGATTTTAAACTATATTTTGACAGTCACTTATATCATAGATTTGGAAATATAAATATGAACCTTAATACTATAAAATTGAACCATATGAAAAGACGAATACTTAAACAAACCATTTTATTAATTAGCCCCTAGTTATGAACTTAATCACTATTTTTCTTTTTAAAAAATTTTCTATGCACTGACAATTAGAGCTTGAGATGGAGTTTGAATAATATACCATCAAATTTTTTTTTTTGGTTCTTGTTATATGTAACAAATGCAATTTGTTAAGCAACTGTGTACCCAAATATATATAACCTCTTTCTGTATTCCATCCATTGATCCTCCAAATTGAAAAGGAAAGAATGTATATAGTCTGTCCAATGTTATATCTATGCTGGCAAGTGGCCAGTTTAATAACCATTTAGGGGAGGAGGCAGTATATATGTCTCCATTTTCCAAGTGTATATATATATATATATATATATATATATGTTCATTTTTACAAAAAGAACTTGTTGATAAAAAAATTTTTCACAAAAAATTAAATTTTGTTGCAAAACACTTATGGTTTCAACTTGTTACAGTGTAATTGATTGTCATCAATTGATTATAGCAATAATTTTAATACTCTTAGCAAAAAGGAAAATTTCAATTCTCTACGGAAATTTACTATGAATTATGAATGAGATAAGAATTTTTCGTAATTTTTTTTCATACGTTGGAGACAATGAGAAAACTCTTTCTGTTGGACGGGGTGAGACAGGCTGCCCCACCCCGTGAGGACTCGATATATAAAATATATATATTGTGTATATTGTGTTTTAAGTATATACACATATAAAATAAATTTAACTTGACGTATTTTATCTTGTTGTATTTTTAAATTTTATTGTAAATAATTATTTGATTATGATATTATTATATATTATTAATTTTTATATTATTAAATTTTAATTTTAAAAAAATAAATGAATATAAATATTTCATTAGAATTTATATCCCCTACAAATTCCTACAGAAACTGAAACGGAGGTGAAGGCACGGGGACGGAGAGAATTCCCTACGAAATCAAGGGGTGGAAATGGAGATTGTTTCTGCCCCCATCTTGCTTAATTTTGTCCCATTGTTACCTCTAATTCTATATAGTAGCAAGAGTTAAAAGAACCTATAACTTCTTAATTATTTATGCTAAAAGGATTAAAAGGTAAATTGATATCTATCTTTTTTAATTATTCTCTCTCTATATATTGTTTCTTTTATCAATGGTATTGTAAATTAAAAATTCATTGATAGTTTATATCTAATAAAAAAATTGTAAATTAATGTTAATTATCTAAAATATAATATATTACCAATAAATGGTTGGTGTAAGTAGTTCGACGTTCTTATTCCTTAAGTGAAAAGTTATCAATTCGATTGTGAATGAAGTTATCATTTACTATGAGTACTTTACTTTTTAATGGGTCAATCACAACAATTAAAAGTTCAACAAATACTCTAATTGGGTTAAAGGGCAGTTATCATAGTGGTTGTTTACCCATTGCAAATGGAATACTAATAAGAGATAAATTTTAAAACTTAATTCTTAATTTTTCTTTGCTTTTTTTTAAAAAAAAATCAACCAGCTGTTACATTTAAAAATATTAAAATTTTAATTATATTACAAGACAAACAATCAATCACAAAGTTCAACCATGAGAACCATAGCTTGTTGATTGAAAAATTTGGTGAATAAAGATAGAGAATTGTAAAAAAAATTTTGAGAGTTTGGATTTGAAATTTGGTGAATAGAAAGAAATGAAACATGAAATGTAATAATGTTATGGTGTTGTGTATGTGAAGTGGAAATTGCTAATTAATTACTATTAGTGTGTAATTGAAAAGCTAATAATTACCACATAACTATAATTATTATATATATTGGACTTATCTGGAATATTCAAATTAATTATAATAAGACAATTTAACAAATTACTTTTAATCTTTTGCATTATAATTTGATTAATTAAAGAAAGAATTATAAGTATCTTTTAACATTATTAAATTATGAATATTAATTAACCGCTTATTGATCTATTAATCAATTTTTTTATAAGCAAAGGTACGTAATGCTGTTTATGAAATTTCTGCATTAACAGCAGAATGTGGATCAGTTTAATTAGAATAATTTACACAAGGAATTTTACAACCATAAGGAACTAGCAGAAGAAATTAAGATGCGGAAGATAAAAGAACTGCAAGCTTATATTATTTAATGCTCTGTTTTCCACTAAAGATATAGTCTAGCAGCCGTATCCTTAAATAGGACAACATGCTAAATAATATTACGAAAATAATGGAAAAACAATCTTAGACTATCTTAAGTAAACAGAACTATCACTCTTAAAGCTCTCACAACCGGACTAATTCAAACCAAGAATAAATTGCAGATTTATAGCAGAAATTGCAGATTTATAGCTGATTATAACCAACCTTATCTCTCCTGGCTCAAGTCTTGTAAGTCAACTTTATTACTCCAAGGGGGTAGCCTCAACCTTATTGCTCCATAGGCTAATACTAGCTAGGTTTATATTGTTCTCCAAAACAGGTTGTTTTGTTGGTTTTTAACATTCTGCTTCAACACCCAGCTAGCTTGTCAATAACTTGATAAGTGTATACATGGATTAAAATTTTCTTAACTGTTTTTGAATTATTTGATGACAATAAATATTTTATAAATTTTAATTAAGTCAAAGACTAATTCAAATAATTATATAATTTTTCAATAATTACTCAAGTTTTTAACTTAAATTTTAAATGATTTTTGTGATTTAAAATTATATTACAAATGTCATAAAGATCATATAATTAAAATTATTATGAATTTGAATCAAGCCTACTAGCCTAATCAATACAAAAAGAATAAAAATAAAAATCTTAAAGGTGGTGTAAGCAACACTGTAATTGGATTTATTAATTTCATTTTCTCAATCTTAGGCCTAATAGCAATTAGTTCTGGCCTTTTATTTATTAAACCATGGAAACAGCAGCCATTGCCAAAAGCTAATTCAAAAACTCTTTTGATAATTGGTTTCTTAGTACTGGTGGTTTCATTATTAGGGTTGGTTTGTTCTTATTGGAAAGACAATTCTATTCTTATTATATCTTTGTTTATCATCTTCTTTCTTGGTCTTCCGTGAAGCTGCTTCTGTTGAAGCTGTATCTGCTGAATTAGGGTTTAAGGAATATAGATTGGAAAGTTTCTCTAAATTCTTGCAGACATATTCTATTAATAATTGGGCTCGTATCAGGAGTTGTTTGGTTGATTCTCACATTTGCCACAAACTTTCCAACAACACATTTGATGATCTTCACAAGACAAAATTGTCTCCACTTCAGGTATGTTATTAATAAATGCATAAACAATTATTTCAACTTCTTCTAATTATTTGTTAATCCATATATTTTTTTTTATAAACAATTATTACAACTTCTTCTAATTATTTGTTAATCCATATTTTTTTTTAAATATAGCGTTTTATCAGTTTAATTTATCATTAAAATTAATATTTTACTTTAATTTTATTCAAAACAATCTAACGTGTTATTCGAGACTGCATAGCATAATGATATAGAAAAGCTCGTAGAATATGCTAACATGACATTCATTAATTTTTTGATACAATTCTATCTAGCATGGTACATAAGATGAGACAACTCCCTAATTTGTATGGGATAGAATTGTTTTCAAAAAATTAACTTGAGTCTTTAATTGAAAAAAATTATAGATTTATACTAAACTGGCAAAATACAATATTTTGAAGATTTTTATGATGGTTAGGCCTATTCTTTATATTTATAAATAAATGATTATTAATTTATAATAAGTTATGATTTTATTTTTTTTATTTAACAGTCAGAATGTTGCATGCCACCAATATATTGTGGCCTAGAATTCAAGAGTCCTACACTCTGGACAATGCCCAAATCATTAAGTTCTAAAGCTATTAATAGCACAGACTGCAACACATGGAACAATAACCAGAACTTGTTACCCTTGCAAGGCTGGATTTTTAGCCAATTTAAGAGATGAATACAGAGTTTTGGTTGTTTACAATATCTTAATAATAGTATTTCTAATCCTTGTATATTTTATTGATTGCTGTGCTAGAAGAAACAACAAATATAGATATGTTAAATATAGTCCTTATATTACAGCCTAATTATAATTTTAGCACTGCTACGTACATTATCAATATCATTATATGTATATACATGTATGTATCTTCTTTCTTCTTCTCACATACACATTTGGTGTACAAAGAAAAATATAGTTTCAAGAAATCTCAATAGTCATGAATAAATTAATAACTCTATTAATGTATGTAGCTTTCTTTTTTTTCCCCCCCTCTTCAGTTCTTATTGGAATATATCTCACTTTGAAAAGATAACCACAAAATAGAAAAACAGAAAGGCTAAACCTAAACAAGATAGGGATGTTAATTAAGAAGCTAAGCAAAGCAAAATGTAGGTTATGGGTCTGTTATCTTTGGAAAGCTAGCTAGCGGATACAGCTTATTAGTCATTGCCAAGTAGCTTTCTTCTATGGTCGTCCATGACTCTACGGCATGACTAGCATACCTTCCACTCTCGTTAAAAAGGACAATATATGGAGTTATCTAGGATAACAATCAGTATAACCTTTTGTTGAAGTTCAATTGTTCATTAATTTAATATAAAATCTTGTTTCAGATCATAATCCATGACTCAGGCTGTCAGTCCAATGTTCGAGTTTAATTCAAATCGATGAATTTATCTTTTTGTACTATAATATATAATAATATTAATTGACAAGCTTATTCAATTATACAATTAAAAAGATTTTCAATAATACGTATATAATATAGTTGTCTTAAATCTCTGTCGCCGAATATATAAACTTTTATTTTTATTTAATTTTTTATTATTTTAGAGATTTTTTGTCAAAAAAGATTGCTATATGCCCAATTAATTAAATCTCATCCAATTATGAGTATGAGAGTGTATTCCCCATTAATTTTTTATTTAGAAATTAAAAGTTCTTTGTGTAATTAGTCAATGTTATTTAGAAAATTATTAAAAAAAGTTTTTATTATTTTAAAATATTCTTAATTTTATATTTTTTAATATTTATCATTAAGTTTCAGTATTACTAATTAAATAATAAAAACTGAGTGTTTTTTTTTTTGAAACATTAATAAAAACTTTATGCAACTTGACTATTAATTTATACTCAAAACTTCTCAATCAGCCTAATATAAAAAGGTAAGTAAGTAAATAAGTTTCATCTGGTTTGCACAAAGCAGATTTCCAGTCTTGGAGCTTCATCTTTGTCCCTAGAAATTGTAATAGTGTGGCGGATTAGGTAGCTTCATCTAGTTATAAAAATTCCCTTTGTCCCAATTGGATCTTTGTACACCCTTATGCTTGATGTATTGCTGCAATAGGATTTACACTAATTTTATAAATATATTTCTTTTGATTGGCCAAAAAAAAAGGTAAAATAAGCTTCTTGGAACAATGAAAAAACTGGTGCAATAGAAGTTTTCTTTCTCTGCTTTTTCCGTTGGTGACTTTTGTCGAGCCCGTTGAAGGTTTCCGTCCAGGGTTTGGGGCGGCCAAAGGCCAAAATAGCCCAAAATCCCTCTTATTTTCTTAGTTTCTTTATGGCTTTTCAATTTTCCCAGCAAATCTGTGCACCTTAATTACAGATCTGGCTTTAAATTTTTTCTTGTTATTTTGCTATAGTTTTAGCTTTCCCTTGTTTAGTCTCTGCATCTTTTTTGGCAGCTCTTTCAAGGTTTCTCCTATGCAAGCCCGAAGCAACCCAATCTCTCAGCAGATTTTTTTGTTCACTCCATGGTTCTCAATAGCCTCTCCACATCATTGACCTTTGCAACATTATCACATGGCTCGCTTCCTTGGTCTTTCAAGGCTTTTTATCAGGGTGTCCATCCAAGCTCTCCGTCTATCTTTCTATCTTAAGCTCAAGATCAACATCTCTTCTTTGTCACACATTATCAACTGGTTGTCAAATCCATGTGACAACCCTAGTTTCTATTGCTTATGGATCTCGTTCCTTCACTTCGTTAATTTTCTCACTGATTTCAGTTCCAGTGAGTCTATTTATATGAGCTGTTATGAGGCTAAGTTTGGTCTTTCACACAGTTGGTTTACCTTTTTCTTGCTTGTTGATTATCTTCGAGAGATTATGTGAGTTTATCGGAGGGGAGTCACTAGTGCATATCAGTTAGCTTCTGCTGTTTTCTTTGTTTTTGCTCTCCCTTTCATGGATTGTATTTTTATTTATGTCCTATGAAATTCTTTTTCTGACAAGAAGTCCATGATTATACAAATGAATATTATTTTTAAAAATTAAAATAAAAAAATTATAAAGTATTTCCTCTATTTTATGATAAGAGTTAAATTTTTATTTTTATGAAAAAATTTAATGTGATATTAATCTAATATTAATAAAATGTGTCACGCATATCAACAATTTTAATACAAACAAAAAAAAATTATCTGTCTATATCTATCTATCTATTTATCTTTTCTTACTTACCTTGTATATATAAATTATATATATATATATATATATTATATACACATACAAACACTCGATCAGCATTGAGTAAAATAATTGTAGAGACATAGAGACTTGCAAATTTAAAATGGAGAGAAGGTTGCATTGTACCCTCTTCACCAACCTAATCTCAAGACTTATAGAATCTCTTTTCTTAATCAATTTGTAAGCCTTTGTTTGGATGAGGGTAATTAGAGATAAAGGAGGAGAAATTAAATAAAATTTACTCTACTTTCTATTATTTGTTACAAGAATTAGTAAAGTAAATGGAATGAAATTCATTTTCCTAATTTACTCTTCAACTCTAAAAATTCTCTCTATAAAATGAAGAGAAATGAGAGTAAATGGAGGTAAATAGTTATTTAAATGAGTAAAATGGCCATTTTAATCATTGTTTCCCATGATTGTTCATATCCTTCCAAGTGAAAGACTAAAGATTACTCCCCATGGATGCATGCATGCACAGACCAATAGAAGTATAAAGATATAAAAACTCACATTTGATGAGAGATTGTTGAAATTTATTAAGTATGAAAGGAATCTCACATTAAAAAGAAATGAGATTACCGAGGGATATGTAAGTAAAAATGACCCACAAACCCTATACTTTAAGATTTTGGATTGAAATGTGGTGTTAAGTACACGGATGTATTTTCTTACTAAGGTACATAAGTAAATCTTCTAAATAATTGGGCTTCTCAGCACCAACATGAAAAACTCTACAAGAGTTTAGGTTGTTTCTGCAATTCCTAGTAAATGTTTCATGGGTATTCTTGAAGCAAGATCAAGTGCTGATGAAAAGCTTCTTGCAATCACCCATTTTATGAATATACATATAAGAGTTGTGCCACCATTACCAGATTTTTCAGTGGGGAATTGTGTAAGTATGACACCTGCAATTTGCATATCCAGAGCGTTGATGAGGGAAGCAATAAGGAAAATCAATGGTGATTTTGCGAAGCAATTGCAAGGTGAAGAAGGATTCTTGAAGATTGTGGAGATTATGAAAGAGATCATTGGGGTCTCTGGTGGGTTGGATTTAGTTTCAGCTAGTGGTTGGTGTAATTTTGGTTTCTATGACATTGATTTTGGATGGGAAAGCCTGTGTGGAGTGCCAGTGCTGGTTCGTCAAATAATTCTGAAACATTGTTCATCAATACAATGATTTTCCTGGATACAAAAGACAGGGGAATTGAAGCATGGGTAAACTTGGATGAGGATGACATGCTTCAATTGGAGAAACATAAAGAACTTCTCCAAAATGCCTCTGTTAATCCAAGTCCTTTGAAAACTTTGATAAGCCCATTGATATGGTTATTTGATAATGTTTCCCACATCAATAATTGAAAATAAGAAATTAACATAAGAAAATGAAAGGAGTCCAAATTAAAAAAAAAAAAAAGAAGAGTAAATGTTAGCTCTTGAAATTTTGACTCGACTCGCACATATTAATAAATTAATATAAGATAGTAAGACTCGAACAAATTCCTTGTTATTTAAATTCAAAATAGAGAATGAAATTGTCTCTTCAAGTCTTCATATCTTAAAGAGCCAATTTCACTATTTATTTTATATTTCACAATTTTCATAGCATGCTATTTATAACTTTATTATAATATTTAAAAAAAATGTTACAAAATGAAAATGCTAAAAAATAAAATTATTAATATTTTACAAAAAATAAAATAAAAATAAAATTTAAAAGTCAATTTTTTTAAAATGAAAATTTAAAAGTCAATTGAACTTTAAAAATTACGCTCTCAAATTTTAAAATTAATTAAAATGGTATTTTTTATATAAAATATAATTTTTAAAATAAAAAAGCATAATTGGAAATGCTCTTATTTTAAGTTTAATTAATAAATTTTATATTTTTTAATACGTATATTTTATTAATTTTCTTATTTAGTAACATTTATTAATTTTACATTTACTATATTTATTAATTCTCTTATCTATTTAATTAAAAATTGATTTAATTTAAAAATTTACACTTTATATTGAAAGTTAAATTAGTATAATTATTTACTTTTACTTGAGTAAAAATATAAATAAAAATTTTAAAAAATAAATTATCATTGGATAAATTATTATTATTATTATTATTATTATTATTATTTGATAAGAATCATTGGAGAAATTTACTTTATAGAAAAATGGGACCCAAATAGTCAATTTATTTAACCCGCGATTTCCTTTTAAAAAACAAAAAGAAAGAGGAAAAAGGTTGGCCCTAGTCAAACACGAATATTTTGACTTGACACACATGCACATATATACGACACTACACGTAACCTGAATACTTTGGTCACCCACGTCCTTCCCAACAACGACCATTGCCACGCCACCTTCTTCTTCTACTCTCAAATCAAACACCTCACTTTCTTCGTTTTCATCGCCGCTTCTCGGCGTTGGATTTCCGACGTACTTTCCTCTTCTATTTATTAGACTCCCCTCTGAAACTCCAACACGTCTCTTCAACTTTTATCTCTCTACAATTCTCCTCAAGATCAACAAGAGAGAGATGTCAAACATAAAGATATGGCATTTTATACCGCCGCCGCCGCCGCCGCCGCCAATCTCCTCAACGAGCCCTTCTTTTCCTCTATACCTTAATTCTCCAATTCCCCTTCTCTTCCATTCCCTCTCTTGAAATCTCGCTCTTCTTTAGTTGTCCACAACTCTGTCACTGTGGCACCACCATCGGTAGCCAAGATCGCTAAAGAGTGTAAAGTAAAGTCGGTGAAGGCTAGGCAGATCATTGACAGCCGAGGGAATCCTACCGTCAAGGTTGATCTTGTTACTGACGATCTTTATGGATCCGCTGTCCCAAGTGGCGCCTCTACTGGAATCTATGAGGCTTTGGAGCTTAGAGATGGGGATAAGAGCGTTTATGGTGGCAAAGGTGTGCTCAATGCCGTTAAAAATATTAATGACATTCTGGGTCCTAAACTAATCGGTGTTGATGTCAGGTAATAGCCTACTAAACGACTTTTTTATGCCTTTTAAATTAGTTACTCTGTTTCTGTATGTATTTATTTGCTAATCAGATTTATTAGGGACTTGCTTCTTATTGCTTTCTAATTCTAATTCTAAGTTTATTTGCCTCATGTATGGAAATATTTATTAATATAATTATCTGTTGGTTGATTTTGTATGAGTTTACAGTGTTTGGTGAGGATCAGAATATATTGTTAAAGCGGGAGATATTATAAAATGAAGTGTAGGATTTTTTTTTTCTTTGCCTGATGTATGGAAATGTTGAAGCCTGATCAATGGAATAGTAGGGTATCTAAAATGCAGAAATTGGCATTGTTAAACAATGAACATCTGGATGGTGGTAGAATCAAAACTTTCAATAAAATATTGTTTGCATCTAAAAAATGCTAATCTGCGACAATTTCTTGTGATCAATTTAGCTGTTTTGCTGATTTGGGATGTAAATTAATTCATCATAGCTAAGGCAGTACGGTATTGTATAGCGTGATATTGCACCTTTTAGTGGATCATGTTTCAGTCTCCAGTGAAATTTCAGTTTACCTCACCGTTACAGCATTGCTCTTTGTAAGCTGTGATGGTTTTTTTCTAATTTGTGTTCTTTGTGCTTGTGACTGCATTCTAGACCTGTTTTCTAGGTCTCAATTTGTGAAAAAAATTATGCGTTAGACTGACCTGCCAGACCCTCGTAAAATTTTCCATTGCCTAATTCCGGCCCAGCATATGAACAGGTTTGGTGGATTCTTTTATTTGTTGGTTTTACAAGGTTATGACACTTTTTTTTTGTGTTTCGTAAGAAACCAAGATGACGTAGATGCAATCATGCTAGATCTTGATGGAACTCCAAACAAGTCAAAATTGGGTGCTAATGCAATCCTTGGGGTATCTCTAAGTGTATGTAGAGCTGGTGCTGGAGCAAAGGGGGTGCCCTTATGCAAGCACATCCAGGAATTGTCAGGAACAAAGGAGCTTGTTATGCCAGTTCCAGCTTTTAATGTCATAAATGGAGGCAGCCATGCTGGAAATAATTTAGCTATGCAAGAATTTATGATACTGCCAGTAGGTGCAACCTCATTTGCAGAGGCCCTCCGCATGGACAGTGAGGGTAAGCATACTAATTCTTTTATCTCCATGATTCTCTTTTGCTGGAATCAGGTATTTTAGTTGACTCTCAATTTACACGTGCTTACATTTTTTGGCAACTTCAATCAACTTTCAATAAGACCTTTGGGGTACTTTTTTTTACTGCAAAAATTTCAACTCTTGAACAAAAAGTAAAAAATGGAATTCAGCGTGAATGATATGGAGGTATATATCATTATCAATTCTAAATAATAATGGTTTACCTTCAGATGACCTAGTAGTTGTGCTTGAGCATTCTGGCATGTTTACTTCAAAATTTCATCATTGGTGAGCTGTAAATAACTGTTATGTTTGTTGCGATGGTCCAGTTTATCATACGCTGAAGGGAATTATCAAGGCAAAGTATGGACAGAATGCTTGCAATGTTGGAGATGAAGGAGGATTTGCTCCTAATGTGCAGGATAATAGGGAGGGACTGGTTTTGCTGATGGATGCAATTGAAAAGGCTGGTTATACAGGGAAGGTAAGCTGCAATTATTTTCTTTACCCTTTCACATTGCAGCTTTCATTTGTACTAAATATGTATTCAAAACAATTATGCAGATCAAAATTGGAATGGATGTTGCTGCTTCAGAGTTTCTCACAAAGAATGGAAAATATGATTTGAACTTTAAGAAACAACCGAATGATGGGGCTCATGTGCTCTCAGCTCAAAGCCTTGGAGAACTCTACAAGGAATTTGTCAAGAATTTCCCTATTGTGTCCATTGAAGATCCTTTTGACCAGGATGATTGGAGCTCATGGGCTTCACTACAGTCTTCGGTTGGCATCCAACTTGTTCGGGATGACTTATTGGTCACAAATCCGAAGAGAATAGCTGAAGCAATTCAGAAAAAGGCTTGCAATGGTTTACTTCTCAAGGCAAGGCTCAAATATCCTCTCTCTCCCCTTCTCAATTGTTTCTCTACTTATGCTAGAGTTTTTGAATTTATTTATTTTGATCACAATAAAATGTCAGAAAAATATTTTGCACCAGTGCTGCCTTTTAGCTTATTATTATCCATGGAAATTTTCAGGTTAATCAGATTGGTTCAGTGACAGAATCTATTAGAGCAGCACTTGACTCAAAAGCTGCAGGTTGGGGTGTGATGGTCAGTCACTGAAGTGGTGAAACTGAGGATAATTTTATTGCTGATCTTTCTGTTGGCTTAGCCAGTGGACAGGTTTTGTTGGCTGAAATCCTTTAAACTTTGCCTACTTTAGCGTATGTCTCTCAAAAATATGAAATTGATTGCTATTGTTCTTTGTACAGATCAAGACTGGAGCTCCTTCCAGAAGTGAGTGATCGGCAAAGTATAATCAGGTATGGTATAATTAGCTCCATAACTCGTTGAAATATGTAGCTTTCTCCCTTATTCCAGCAGTTTACCTGTTTCAGCTGTAGATGAAACATGGATCTTTTATATATCACATGAATTGAAGTAGAATCTACATGAAGAACATAAGCCAGATAAAGGAACGGGAAGACCTAGAATATAGAAGAGCATAATATAAGTGATTCAACAGATTTGGATTCCTATAAATCCACTTATGTAGTAACTTGGCATGATTGGATGGTCTAAAACATTATGTTTTATGTTGTATATTCGACCAACTGAAATGAGCTAAAAACCTTTCTGGAAGCATGATGATTAACAAGACTTTTCTGTTTAACCTATCTTGCAAAATTATTTGATTGGTGTTTAGTAACGACCTGTTAGTTATAACAAAATGTCTTTTTGCAAACTTTTTATTGCTAATGCACGATGTTCATAACATCCAATTTGGGTTTGATCTGGTTGCAGCTTCTGCGGATTGAGGAAGAACTTCAAAGTGTACGTTATGCAGGTGAAGCTTTCAGATCTCCTTAGGACAAAAAAGGAATCACTGTCTCACTAGGCGAGTTAGGGTTGCAAAGGCGATATCAGTATCATGAAATATATTTGCAGAGCTACTAACTGCACTTGATTTAGAAAAATGTAGAGAAATTTTTGGCATAAAACTTAGATCTGGATTACAAACACAACAAAAATCTCAAAAGAAACAGGCATAGCTCTGAATAAGTTTTCTGTTGCATACAAGGGACTATGAGTCTGTATTCAGATCTGCACCAAATGCATTTGTATTCTGTAATTTCCTGAACCCTTACAGAGTGAGAATGTCTTTGCCAAATCTGAACAAATAAACTTCAAAATACATTGCATTTTGCTCCTTTTCTTTTATTCTGTTTTACTGGATGGTAGATGGTTCAAGTGTTTATAATGTGTGTTACTAACAGGAATTATACTCAAAAATATGGAACAATCAGAAGGAACAAAAAACGAAATGAGTGTTGCACAACTAATGTGATTTCCTTTCTTGAACTAATGCTAGATTAAGGGTGAGATTTAAACATGAAACTTTTCAATATTACTTTGATTAGATTCTGAATGTCATTTCAGTACCATTAAATTACAGGATGCTGAAACGATTTTCCTTCTAATAAGTAGATCTTGGTTAATAGATCAAGAGATAAATCTTAAAGATCAATGCCCATGTAAATCCTTTTTATCTTTTTTTATTTTATTTATGTATTCATTGGATGGAAGAACAACGATGCTCCTAACCAAATCAACAAGATTTAAAATTGAATTGAGATGCATTTTCAAATCATTATAAATGTGTCCTTTGTTGAGAGCATGATCATCCAACCTTTCTTTTTTATTTTAAAGAAGTATCATCCAACTTTAAAAATAAAATAAGACTCTGAAACATCATATTCTATGGGATAATAATTTAGTCCAGCCTCTAAAGAAATCTATGTACCAAAAAAATAATAATAAAAAGAAGACGTATACAAGAAAAGAAAATAGTTGGTGTCAAAAATCAAAAGGAAATTGTAGATTACACCCAGTAAAAAGGAAGGATGAAGTAAATTCTGACTGGCATCCTAATCCATTAAACGAAATAGACATGGATTGAAAAGGTAACCTGTATGAGACATTGGAGGCATACAGCTTACTGGAGACTCAATAATACAATTAGTGCAATTTCATAGCAAGATTCTTCATGTTATGTGTGTGTTGATATCCTAGCAACAAAGTAGCAGATTTTTGTCTGCTGCAGGCACATTCTGTGAAGCTTGAACCAATTGAACTAAGAAGCATGATTGTACCATCGCTAAACATTAATAGCTGGACCTGTATATACCCCTGAACGCATATAAAGATTATCTGGTGTTGCTATCTCCGCAAGCCATGCATAGTCCTCTTCTTTTCCATCATCGATCTCAATTCCATTTCCTTTAGCTGCAAGATAATGTGTTTAATAAATGACTCAGTAACTAGCAGATTTCATATGCAAAAGATTCAAACAATAGACGTTCTTTTCGACCTACATAGATGCAGCAGCAGCATCAATGCAGCATTAAAAAAGGTGAAGAGTAGCGAAGGAAGAGCAACATATTATGGTGATTGCAAAAGCAGGATTACTTACAGAAGGGGGAGTACGGGTAATCATGGTAGTAAGTACATTTCCTGCCTGCATCTTCTCTGTAAGAAGGTGTGAGAATGTCAAGCACAGCACAAGGGGTGACTGCAGTGAAACAATGGATATTTCCCCCATTTTTCGGGTACAAGACTGATGTCCCACATGGAGCTGTCAAAACTTTATCAACTGCCAGCTTTGCCAACTTTGCTGCCAAAGATAAACATTTTTATCGTAAGTGTGCATCATTTTTACTCCAATTTGGTTGCCAGAACTCGTAAAATGACCATTCTGCAGCTAATTACACATATTTTTACTTAAAAGCAAGGGTACACTGCACAAAAATAACTATAGGGGAGACTGTATTCCTAATAATGAGCCTAGCACAGATTAAGATTACAACAAAAAGCCAATGCCCTGTAATATTAATACAAAATCATCTCTAGGTGATTCCTTAATAATTGAAACAATCATTCAACTGATCAATTTCCTTTATATAAATAGTCAAAAAATGATATAATGCATTATTTGCTGCAAATTACAATATTCTAGCAACTACGACAATATTCTGAGCAATCACATAGTTAGTCAATTGCTTTAATTCATAAAGATGCATTTTGGTTCATGGAAATCAATAATGTGCAGGAATATGAGTTTTCTGACTTTGGGTCACAGGCTTCATGATTATGCCATATATATTCCACACTCATTTTTTTCTCAAATTCCTCTTATTAAAGTCTTAACATAATTAAATTAGGATATTTCTTCAACTTATGAGTTAGGTAAATGTTATTCTAAGCGACAGTAATATGCTTCGATTATTCGACTTGCAGTATGCATTGACTTTTCTGCACTCTTGTTTTGTCATTTAATCAGGTGCTTTATTGTCCATTTCATTACAGGTATCGAGATAAGTCTACTAAAGTATTTTCCTTTTTTCTTTTCTTTTGCTGCTTGACAACATGAATAATATTGTAAACTTTGGAACTGCACAAACAAACTGAGGGGGTTTCATATTATTGCAGGAACTTGCACCTTAGCGTCATTTTTATCCAAAGGAAAAGCCAAAAGGGAATGGTGCTTTAAAAAGAACATTATTAAAAAAAAAATTAAAATGCAATTCAGAAACCTTGTTTTCAAGGGTATAACTGTGACCTTTCTTGAATGCCGACGTCACTCAAAATGTGGACCAAACATCGTAACCATACATTCCTACAAATTGCATCTACCAATAAAAGAAAACAATAATCTCATATTTAGACATCACATTCATGGTGAAGTGACTCAAAAAATTAATTAGAACGTCTTGAACCAAACAACGAAAGATGTACTGGAACAGCCACCATGAATGATTAAACACAACATATGCTGCTCTGAACAAAAACAAATATAGTAGTTCCAAAATACTGGCTTTTTTTTCAATAGAAACCAAGAATGTTCCAGAAATTGCAATGAAGATTAAGAAGCAGCATTTGAGTAGATGGATTTTTCAAACACTAGACTTCGGTTCGATTTTTAAAGACCTAAAAAATATAACAGTTAATGGCACGCTCAAATAACTGTAGAGGATTTTGAATTAAACCCAAATTAGACAAGGCCAACTATTCCAAATTCAAATAGTCGTAGCAGGAAGATTTGGGCCTTAAGAAACACAATTAGGAGGTCTACAAGTGATTAAAAATGGTTCGTCAGTTTGTGGAACTCATAAAACTGTCTTGTCAGAAGCTAGAATAGGAAGCCAGATGAATCAAACCTGGTGGATAACCAGATCCTTGGCCTTCATGGATACAGGTAGGCTCAATCCAATCATAAGCTTTCACATGCAAGGAGCCATAAAGAACTTTGCTGAAAACAGTCATGCCAGGATGATCATGGAGTGGAATAACTGAGGAAGTGGGGAAGCAGAATATACACATCTGCATAAACAAATTATTTTTCATATCAAGCAGTTTTGACCAACAAGAATCCCTGAGTAATTTTCATATTAAGATAATTCAACTAAACAACAGCTCCAAAAATGTTACAGCAGATTTTAGCACACTTTTATTACTTCTCAATATGGAGGCACAGACACCCACATAAAGCAATTCTAGAAACTGAAAGAAAATAAAGAAAAAGAAGAGGAGCACCATGTATTATAATTGTGCAAACAAAGCATGCAACAATATTCCAAGTTTAAAAGTTTTAGACGCTGGCTGCATGAAATTAGTTTAGAGTGAGACCATTGATGACAAGTTAAGAAGAAAATGGTCTCCAAAATAAAATGGTAAACAAGATGGTAAAGCTCACTGTAAAATTGTCACACTCATAGATGTCTATGTACGTTATTGGTTGAGCCCATCGAGCTACTCGACTTAATCTGTTCAGTCCAAAAAAGCCATGCCCTCGGTCATTATCTGGATTTTCCTCTTTAAGCCCTACATCAGCAGGGCAAACTGTGTCTGCATGACAGCAATAATTAATGATGTATCAGAGCTGAAAAGGCAGCATATCAAAAATCTGCAGTATGATATATAAATGCAATGATCAATACTTCTAAAGAAAAATCCCTCTCGTTAGCAGTGTTTAAGCAGGAATAAGTTCCAGTAAAAAAAAATAAGAATAAATATATAGATAATATATAAAATATATTTAATGAGAGAGCACCCCATAAGAGTTCACAAGGGTTGGATAAAGTAGCGGGTTGAAGTTAAAAAAAATGCATCAATAAAGAAGACCATATAGCCACCCCAAAATGGCCTTGATCATGGACATTAGATGAGAATAGCTTTTTGAAAAGGGGTCGTCTGCTCAATCTTAACTGTTCTTCCATTCCAAACATATCCAAAGACATAGTCTTTCTCGCCGAACATTTGTCTCAATACCATTCACAACAGCTGACCAGCACTTCGCTTGAATGCAACTCTAAAACATGAGAATAGTTTTTTCTCACTCCACGCTCACCATAAATTACCTTGATGATTTGTGCAACAAAGAACTGTCATGAGCAATGTTCAACTGCTCTACATTCCTCGCAAGCATTCAATAGTCTATCGAATTCATGCGTAATAACAAATTGCAATCACTTCACCTAAGAATCCAAAACTATGACATTTCCAATTTGTATATCCAGAGCAAGAAAAGAACAATAAAAACATGATGAATTCATACCCCCTCATTCTCAATTTCAATCAACACTTAAAGCAACCAGAGAACATCACGGAAACGACAATAATTCAGTAGAAACCATAACCCATCAGACCAAAACGGCATTCAAAAAATTCCAAAAAAGAAATAAAAGAAATTTTCGAATAATTTGTCGATAACTCTTAAAAAAAATCAGTAAATCCCAATTATTGGCAAGTTTTTTTAGTTCAATTTCTGCTTAAAAACTGAGCGAAACCCACAAGCTCATATGATAATTTGAGCCAAACTTGATAATTACACACGCATATCAAGAAGCCATAGAAAAAGAAAAATACCCAGAAGAGAACAGATTTTATGGATTGCTGGGGAAGATGAAGGAATCCCGGAGGCCTTAAAGGTGTTTGTACAGATATCGTACAGAGCCTGGACTTTAGAAGAGAAGCTTTGCCCCACCATGCTTAAGAAAAGCGGGTTGTTTCTGGTTCCTGAAAGTATCCTTCTCGCCTTATCAATTGCTTGGTGAAATTTTGAGAACATTTTGGCCGTTAATGTGAAACTTTGAAATGATTTAAGGACCAAAAGAAAAATATTGCAGATTTTTGTCGACTGAAATGGGACTTGCTTGGCCTTAGAAGACTACTAAAATGAATGTTTTCTAGCCCCAGTCATTAACATTTAGAGGAAATTATGTAAATTGTCACATTTTTAGCTCTTTTTTCAAAATTATATCATCATTTTAAAAATCTTACGAAAATGTATTTTTAAAAAATTTTAACATTTCAAAAATGCACCATTTTATTTTTCTCATTTCAAACATGCTCTATTTTTTACTTAAAGTAAATAATATTTCAAATTTCGAAATAAAATCTCACTCATATCTTTATTATGATAACAGAGTTCATAATTTACATTAGAAGTAAAGTCACTTGTTAAGCAAATAATTATAAATACTATAAAAGATTTCATTGCTAATATTAGTTTCTTAATTTGATTTGGTAGTGCTGTTGCAAACCTAAAATTATATTTATTTTTAATTAAAATACAAATTTGTAAAAATTTGAAAGTCTTTTTAAGTTATGCAAATAATAAATAATGATATTTTATCTTCTCAAACAATGAAATTTAGTTGTAGAGGTATATTTTTAATATACCAAAGGTGAATATACTAATATACTATTAGAATATAATAAGTTTATCTAAAGTATACGATGTAAGAATTATTATATTGAAGGTATATTATTAGTATACTATTCATATATTATTAAAAAAATATTATTGGTATATCTTTAGTGCACCAATGGTATACCTTAGATTAGATATACCAATAATATACTACAATGCAAAATTAAAATTTTTATATCAAAGGTATATTATTAGTAGATTGTTATTAAATTATTTGTATTAGTAAAAAGGTTTACCAATGATATACTTAGGATATACCAACAATATACTACAATTCAAGTTAGAATTTTTATTCTGAAGGTATATTATTAGTATATCATTGATATATTATAATGTTTTTAGTTTCAATTCATTTTTAAGTGTAATGAGCATGTTAGTAAAGTTATATAAATATCATTTCTAACATATTAAAGGTATACTACTTAACATGCACTAAAATGAAAAAATTATCCTTTTAGAAAATAGAAAACTTTTGCAATCAAGTACTATAACTTAGGTAAGGTATACTAATAGTATACGTTAGATATATCAATGGTATACTTTGAACAATGGTATACTTTTAGTATGTTAAAAGTATATCTCTACAAGTAAATTAAAAAAATAAAAAATAAAAAATATTGTTATTTATCATTTACTAGGCTGTTCATTGCTTGGTCTGATTTTGAGTTTGTGCTCCTGAAGGTATTTTAAATTATTCATTTTTCCTTTTGGTGATACTTATACAAAGCTTTAGAAATATTTATGAGTAACATTCGTCCATGAGTTTTAACAAAATAAATTGTCATCTCTGTTTTTTCATAAAGAAATTAATTAAATGATCCATCAAGTTTCATTCCATCAACAAACTAAACTTTTAAAAGTGTGTAGAAATTGAAATTTTAAGTTTGAATCTTCATTTATGTTTTGAAAAGTTCAGAAAAAATAAAAAAAGAGTAAATGGAAGCAGAAAACCTACATTGAGCTGTTATTCAAATAATTTTACAGAAGTAGCAATATTTTCATAAAATTTACGAAAATACTCTGTTTTCTCCATTCATTAAAGAAAAAAAGAAAATCAAAGCTCCCAATTTCTTGACGTCTAAAAACACACAAGCACCAAAACAAAAATTCCATATTAACGAAAACAACAACAAATTCAGCCAAACACACACACACACACACACCAATAAAGAGTAAATAGAAGAAGAAACCAAATAACAAAAGCCTCTTTAGCCCATATTTCTTCACAATTCTAGACAAACAAACGAAAGATAAAGAAAGGGCAAGCTCACCTTCCTCTATAAGAAATTCTGCATTGGCAGCTTTGTATAAGAGTTGCAACCGGTAAAATATATGTAGAAATTATTATATTTAAATCTAAATTTATTAAATTTAAACTATTTGAATTTAAACTGAACTTAATTATAATTATTATTTTATTATTCATATTTATATCAAATTCGTTTAACACTATTTCACTATGTATACACGTTTAAATATAAAAATATAAAAATATTATAAAATTTAAAAAATAAATTATAATTTTTTAATTAAATAATTATAAATAAAAATTTAATACCATCACAATTTTATTAAAATAATTTAACATCAAATAATTTTATAATTAAAATAAAATTTAATAATATATAATTAAAATTTAATAAAATATAATTAATATATAATTAAATTTGAATAACATGTGTCCAAAAATAAATACCCAAATCAGACACAAACTCATAACGAATAATAAAAATATTACTCGTACTCGCTCAAATTTATTTATATACTATTAATATCATATATTAATGGGTCAAAAATAATTAAATATTTAAAAATATTTAACCTATTGCCATCCTTAACTTTGGATTAGAATTATTAAAAATCAGCGTGTAATTTTATGTCCACGTACTGCATTTTCCTTGAAATAAAATTGAAAAACAAATCAAATTGTACAATTAATTTTAAAAAAAAAATTAGCATCATTTGTCTTCGCGAGTTCTGTAGTGTTGAATTAAAGCTTTAATCTTTATTATTTTAAATTAGTACTTTTACTCTATCAACTAGTTTTAGTGTAAAATTTTGAGAAATAAAAAAAAATTGTACAATATAATCATTTAAAAATTATATTATTAAAATATCAAATTATATTGTATAAATTAAAATATTAAAAATTAGAGTATAATAAAAATTTTGTAATTTTTATAAATAAGAAATAAAGTATTAATAATAATTAAAAGTTATTAATAATTTTATGATTATTATTATTATTAATCAATAATAATTATAAATTAATAATTATTTATTTTGGTAATTTCTTATAATAAAATAATAATTTATAAAAATTAATTTTATAATTAATAAATTATATATTTATTTATTTATTTTAATAATAATTGAATGAAATATATTTAAATATTCAGTTAGATAAATTTAAATTATATATGAAGTAATTATTTTAATATAAATTAAGGTGTAATTTAAATGACAAAATTCTTATTTTGTAAATAAGAGATACAAGATTTGATACCCAATAGCCACAATTTTATTAACAAAAATAAATATGAAGATGCTCATATTTTTTAAAATTTGATGCGGTATGTTGATATTGACTCATGTAGGGGTGAAGTTATAACTTTAAAAGAAGGGAGACAAAATTTCTTTTATAAATTGTCTCTTTTTATTTTTATGTTAGCGCTCATTGTATTATTCATGCACAATTATTATTCTGTGACTTTATGTAATTTATAAAAAATTATTTCTGTTTATCAAAAAAAATTAAACTAATAAAAAATATTAATATATATGTATATATATTTCTAAATTTATTTGATGATATGTTAAAATAAAAATAATAAAATAATAAATAATAAATATAATCTCTTAATAAATAGTTGAAGCAAAAATTTTCACATAATATTATAAGTATAATTTTTAAATTTGTATTATTTCTCAATTTGTATTCTCCTTTATTATATTTTAAAATTTTTTCATAATGTCTTGATTTATTTAATGAGTAATATATTATATAGGAAGAAATAATTTATTAAGATTTATTTTTTTTATGAGCGCTAAAATAAAAGTAATTTAAAATTTTTTGAGGAAAAAAAAATTAAAAATTTTAATATATATATATATAAATATATTTTAAAAGAAAATGGTGCAATTATCCCCTTTATTCAACACGTAACTTCGCCGCTAGACTCATGTCGGCGTGTGTAAGTCATATTGGTGCGTGTATTGACGTGGTATACTAATATCAACGCCGCATAATATGCTGATGTGCATATATATATAAAATATCTTATTAAATTTAAATAAATCAATATGATATATTGCATGAGTCTATGACTGTTAAGTATTTATTATTAATATTAAATAATAATTATAAATTACAATATATATGTCTTAGATGTTATAAATATACTTTATAATATATGCTATATATTTAAATATTTAATCACATAACTTTATTTAATATACAGTTAAATGTTTAATAAATATAATTCTTATATTTTATGAGTTAACATTTTATAAATAATGTTATTATTTAGTAAATATATAATTAATATAATTATTTATTAATATCTAATAATTCATAACTTTTCTAAATGAAAAGTATTATTTT
The DNA here is from genome assembly GCA_947685225.1 of Garcia nutans. Classification (NCBI taxonomy): domain Eukaryota; kingdom Viridiplantae; phylum Streptophyta; class Magnoliopsida; order Malpighiales; family Euphorbiaceae; genus Garcia; species Garcia nutans. The sequence goes on from CANTUV010000011.1 coordinate 53,336,370, forward strand.
TTTATCTATTATAATTATTTGATATGGTAAATTATTGAAATTAAATATAGCTCTTTTAAAATCTTCAATCATAATAATTTATGTATTTTTTATGCAACTCTTAAAAAAAATAAAAAAATAAAAAATTGAATCTTTTATTGATAACATAATAAGTAAAGACGAATCTAAGTTTCTATAGCTATTTTAGTTATTTAGATTATTATTAATTTTACACTATAGTTTTCAGTAATTTTTTTAATCTATTTACGCTTAAACATAGTTTTCATTTTTAAAATTTTATATGTCTAATTTTTGTAATTTACTTTTTGAAACACATATATGCATATAATCCAATCGTATGAAGCTAAAGTTACTAGTTTTAAAATAGTCAATATTAATGCGCATTTTTTTTGTCAAAAAAATAATTTTAATTTTTTTTATATGTTAGAGTATTAATGTTATTTTAATTAATTAATTAATCATATTTAACAAGATAAATTATAAAGGATTTATTTAACATATGCCCCTTGAGTGCATTTTAATAAAAATTAAAATATATACTATTAATTAACACGTAAGATCAATGCAATTGATATTGTGATTGATGATAAAAAAAAGATATTGGATTGTAATAAATTTTAGTGAAAATAAAAAATAGTAAAAATTAAAGTATTTTTTCTGTATTTATAAATTCAATTATTAATAATTACTACAATAAATAAATAAAATTAAAATTTTTTTTGAAACAATAAATGAAATTAAAGTGTTTTTTTTATCGAAATAAATGAATTTAGATTTCAAAAAAAAAATGAATTTAAAGTTGGATCCGCCCACAGAAAGAAAATAATAATATAACAATTAAATTTAGTCATAGCATAGTGGTAGGTGCAATCAAAATTGAAACGAAGCTAAAAGGGACAATTATGGCAATTGGCAAATGCTCTATAAAAAATGTGTGCGCAAAATTTTCATAGATTGATCTGTAGTTCTGTACTCTGCTAGTCATCCAGCGACATTTTTTGGCGGGAAATTATCTGTCATCTTCTTTAATTTGAACTCTGCCATTTCAAATTTTCATTCTCACTCTTACCGAGAATCTGTTCACTATTCACTAGAGAGAAAAGTCGAAGAATTAGGGTTAGAAATTACTAATTAATGGAAGGCAGTGAAAGCGAGGCACTATTTGAATCGCTGAATCTAAATCCCCGAAGTCTTGTCAACGAAATCCTTAATACCGTCGAGAATTTGTTCGATGACGCTTTCGATTTCTATCATCAGTTAGGATACTGAATTTTTTTTTTTTAATTTTTATTGAATTTTCTCATATTCTTTGTAACTTTTGTGCATGTTTGTTGCTTCAGAGAAGCTTCCACCGTTTTGAACGCCAATGGCACTGATAGATCTCAACATCTAAGCGAGGTAAACGGATCTGTTGCTTTTTTTTTAAACTTTAAGTTAAGGAAAGCATTCTTTTTTTTTGAAAGGGTTTTCCTTTATATTATTTTTTCCCAAAAAAAAAGACTTCTAATTGGACATTTACTGGATTGGAGTGCGGTTAGTTTGTTATCCAGAATTGATACCTCCATCTGTGTGCAAATCTTAAGTAAAATAATGAAATGGGTATAAATTGAGAATTATGCTAATTGTTGATCAAGTTTAACTTAAAATCTAGCTTTCATCTAGGTGCTAGTTGTTTGTTTGTTTTTATACGTTTCTAGTTTGTTAATTAGATAAAAAATCATTGCAATTAAATTGGAAGACATCATTATTGCTTTTTCCTGCTGGGTGATAACTGATCAGTACTTGGTGCTTGTGATTGTTTCCTTGGTTTTAGGCTATTGATCACATTCGCAGTGTAATACGATCAAATGTTGGAAGAAGATTGGGTATGTGGCAGGAATACTGTCTTCGCCACTGTTTTGCAGTTCCTCAAGGTTTCTCTTCACCAAGAAATGTATGTTCTCTCTGTTATTTTGATAACTTATTATTGCTCATGGTTCGCTTTCATTTTTTTTTTTAATTTTTTATATTCATATCTTCTTCGCTGACCGACTGGTTAGATTACCTAACAATTTTTTTTAGTTGACTTGAAGTAATGGATTGCCTCTCAAAATATGGGGATTTCTTTGTTATGACTATATCTATTTAGCGGCAAGTTAATTAAGAATATGTAGTTATTTTGTTGATGTAGTTTCAAAAATTCGTGGATGCTTATGTTTTATTGTACGTAATAGGTTTACACCTTACTAGCTAATTTAGGCAAGGGCTTCTCTGGCGGAAAGGGTCTCAACTTCAAATGAGCTCCTTGTATTTCTCACAAGTATTATGGATAAAGTGAGGGTTAAATGGATTGTGCACTATTTATATTGGTTTAGTTAGTTTACCAAAAAAGTAAAGGCTATAGGTGTGCACGTTGAGCTGTGTATGAATATGCGAGGCAATTGGACTGCAGAGTGGGGAAGTACAATGCATGTGGGTATCAACTTTAGGGTAGAAGTAGAAGAACATGGATAAAATTTTGACAAGTTTCAAGGAGAAGTCAGAAGCCGCTCAAGAAAGAATGGAGAAATTTGAGAAGATTTTCATAGATTTCACAGGTTTGTTCTGACATCTAATTTGATGATTTATTTTAAGTAACACCGCTTGATGCTGACTTTATCATGAAGCTACATTTTATGTGCTTCAGGTATTTTGACTTTAGTAGCGTGTGCTAGGTACATAGTAAATTGGACTGCAGAGTGGAGAAGTAAATTGGACTGCTAGGTACATATTAACTTTAATGGTTCACCAAAAAAGTAAAGGCTATAGGTGCGCACATTGAGCTGTGTATGAATATGCAAGGCAATTGGACTGCAGAGATGGGAAGTACAATGCGTGTGGGTATCAACTTTAGGGTAGAAGTAGAAGAACATGGATAAAATTTTGACAAGTTTCAGGGAGAAGTTAGAAGCCGCTCAAGAAAGAATGGAGAAATATGAGAAGATTTTCATAGATTTCACAGGATTATTCTGACATCTAATTTGATGACTTATTTTAAGTAACACCGCTAGATGCTGACTTTATCATGAAGCTACATTTTTTGTGCTTCAGGTATATTGACTTTAGTAGCGTGTGCTAGGTACATAGTAAATTTCAATTAACTAGATGAGAAAAAAATGATGGAAATAGGGCATAGCCGAATGCAAGAGGAAAGGTATATACTAACACAATGTGATGTATCTGGGAACTAGAAGGAGGTGCTATTCATCAATTTTCCTGTGAATTTTTTTTATGTGAAATCTTGTATATATTTAAACTTTTTCCTTTTAGATTTTTTTTTCAGTTGTGATACCCTTTGTGTTAGACCACACATAATCAGATATTGGTGATCCTTAGGAAATAATTAATATCCTCGTCCAAAATATTGTTTTTTTTGGCACTTTTAACTGACATCTGTTTTGCTAATTACAATGTATTTTCTGGAAGGAATCACTGGATGAAAGTTTGCCATGCCAAGATGTACTCTGTGATCCGGATCTGGATGCTCAATTGTATTCCTTGAGAGAGAGACTTGCTTTAGTAAGATGAAATTTATATATCATATATTGCAAGAACTTCCATCTGCGTGGATTGAGTTGGAGTGCACAGCAAAAGATTTCCTGATTGGCATTGTGCATTTTATAATCCAAATTTATTTTTTCCCTTTATTTTCAAATTGATTTTCCTCATAATGGAAATAAATTTTATAGATTGGGAAGGAGTCTGCAGAGATGCATCGTGAGCTTCAAATACTGGAAAGACAATCTGCTTCAAGTGGTAGTTGTGCTGCTCTTGTCAATGAAGTATTACAGTTATATGAACAAAACTCTGGCCATGACATGCTTGAAGGTACTTGTTTAAGCAATGATTATATTTAATTTCAGAGTGTTTAGATATTTATTGGGTTCTGCAGAAAGCAAAATTGTCATAGAATGATAATTTTGGAATACTGCAGATATTGTTTATATGAATTGTAAAGAGATGAGATATTGAAGAATTTGGTTTGTAGCTCGGTAAAAGTACCATAGGTCATGGTAATGGTGTCTAGTCTTTGCTATTGATGTTTTAATGTTCTACATGCTCATAAACTTCTTAATGAAATGTTTGCTCTGAGTATCATGTGTCTAAACTCAGAGATATCCCCTGTGTGTTGTGCCTGGTATATTTCTATGACTGAATTTCTTTTTTGAACATTTTCTTTTGTTATTTTCCTTGCAAACTTTATGTTTTAACCTGTTTGAAGTCTTCTAAACGAGTTCCCTTTGCCAACTGCAATTTGGCTATTGATTCGTTTGAATAGGAAGTTGTGTATGTAAATCTTGAACTTCAGCTATTAACAATCTTGGGTGCTGCCTTCCGAAGTACTGCCCTTAAGAATAATAAATACCTTATTTTATCTGTAAATATGTGTGTGTGTGTGTTGCACTGGGTCAGAACTGGTGCTTTACCTGTTAAATGTATGCTATCGATGGAGATACAGTTGTCTATTGGCTTTTAGTTTATCTTTCTTGGAATCCATTAAAGTCCAAAATATCAAATAATTATTTTTGTGCTGCTATTCACTCTCAACAATTGCTTGATATAGAGATGGTGAGAACTGCATCTGAACTTCATGCAAAAGTAGAGAAACTGAGAACCAGAAGGATTGAAAAGACAGACAACATTAGAATAAAGGGGATATGTGATCGAGACAGAGATTTTTCAACATTGAATCATGGTAAGAGTGTAAACACTGCAGCAAGTGTTTTGTTCCCACCTCCTCCTGGTTCATTATCAGTGAAACTTTTATGTTCCTGCCATATGATATATCTATATATATTTTTTGGTTTTAAGGGCTCTCCAATGCAAAGTTGGAAGATCTCCAAGTGTTTCTTGCCGATTTAAAGAAAATGTGACCTTCGTTGCTGTTCACATGGCTTTCTGCAGAGTTATGTACTGTTGCATTTCATAAACTGTTAGTATGTCTTCTCCCATCCTATCTACTTCAGTTGGGCTGCAATTTGTTGGCATTTATTTATCTTGGATAGAGTACATCTTTTGCAATAGGAAATAGGCCTTAAGTACCATTGAATGAAAAAAAAAAGCAGCGGAGATGTTTTAGCCAGAAAATATGGTCCAGAATCCTCAAGCCTATTCATGTATTTATATGCTTATATGAATGTCTCTTTATTGATTGAAATGTAATTACCTTTGGATGGAGAGTAATCCTTACAATAACTATGCCCCATGTTGTCTTTTAATGGGAATGAGTAGTCGAAATGTTTTTGCTAGAACATAGCTCACGAATAGTCGAATCCCCCAAATGTAAGCATGTGCGCTCAATATTTCTCGGTCAATTAAAATATAACTACCGCAATCATGAAAAATTCAGAGAACATTCAGGTAATATATATTTGTCTGTCATTTACGGAAGGAGGGGAACCCCTGTACAAGGCAGTTAATGAACCTTTTTGGGTAATTAAGAAGTCTTCATGAAGACAAGATGCCAAAAATTGAGAAATATTTTGAATTACAAAAGAACTCAGTAGGGTGTCTGTAAGTTTATCAGCATACTTTATTTAACTTGAACCCTGTCTTGTCCTTGATTAGCTCCATCCTATCTAATCCTTCCTGATGCCCTTCATTGCTAGCATAATTAGTATTTGATAATCCTACATGCCTGGCCTGGACTGTCATTGTAGCTACTCCAATGTATTCAATTTTAGATCTAAAGCAGTGTTGGAAAATAAATTAAAAAAATAAATTCCAAAATAATTTGTAGCTTAACAGGATTAGCGGGCTTATGATAAATTTACAATAAACAAATAAAATAGGGAAAAAATAAAAATAATTAATAAAAGAGAATAATATTTAACGTGATTTTTTTTATTTGAGTTATGTTTATGAATTAAATTTTGAAATAATTTCTTCTACTAATAAATAGTATAATTATAAGAAATTTTTCTAAAAAAATATTTTAAAAGTACAACATTCATGAAATAAATTTAAAATAGTAATAAGTGTTTTTTAAATATTAAAAAAAAATCTCACTATTTGGTTACTCAAAAAAAAATCTCTCACAACTAGTTTTTCCTCTTAAAAAATTTTCTATAAACTTTTTTCCTTGTATGTTTAAAACCGAAAGATGAAGATCTATTTATAGACCTTCTATCTCCTTCACTGTATAATTAATGTAGTTACAAGTTGTATCCAAACAAATTTGCAACTGCAAATTTCTTGTTGCAAATTTCTTGGGCTCTTTGGTTGTGGCCACTTTAATTAACTTTCATTTTTCTCTCTTTTCTTTTTTTATTTTTAAATTGAAAGTGGTGGGTTTCACTACCTAAGCTGGACCTTCAATAAATCTCTTCCTCACATTTAAGTACGTGGAACTTTCATACTAAAAATCTTTTTACAAGCAACTAGTTTCTTCATAGGTAGAACTTTAGTTATCATATCAGAGCCGTTAATTTATACGAATCTTTTCAAGTTGAAACTGCTTTATCTCTAATGTATTTCGAATTCAGTGATATCTCATATCAATATGCTTTGTTCGTGAGTGAAAAGTAGAGTTCTTGTTGAGATGAATGATGCTTTAACTGTCATAGTACAACACATACTTTTCTTGCTCAAAGCTTAACTCTTGCAAAAACTCCTTCATTCGTAGTAGTTTTTTGCTTGCTTCAGTAATTGCAATATATTCAGCATCAGTGGTGAATAAGACAATGCATTTATGTAACTTTAATTGCTAAGAAACTGCTCCTCCTGCAAACGTAATCAAGTATCCAGAAGTGAATTTTCTGGAGTTAATGTCACAAGCCATATCTGCATCCGTGTATCCATCCAACATATATTTTTTATCACCAAAACATAAATAAATTTTGGAGGTGCACTAGCAAATTTTTCTTTTTAGGATTAGAAAAGAATCTACTTACAACTCCAACAACATGAGCAATATCCGGTCTTATGCAAACCATAATATACATCAAGCTACCTACCGTAGAAACATAAGACACTTTCTTTTATTATTCTTACTTGAAGGACATTGTTTGGAACTTAATTTGAAATGATCTGCAAGTGGAAAACAAACTAGTTTTGCCTTGCTTATGTTAAACCTATCAAGAACTTTTTCAATATATTTCTCTTGAGATAATCATAATTTTATTCTCTTCTTATATCGAGTAATCTCATTTTAAGAATTTTCCTGGCGGATTGTAAATCCTTCATTGCGAAGAACTTGCTAAGCTTGTTTTTCGAAGAACTTATCTTTTCAGTATCATGACCAACAATCAACATATTATTCACGTAAAGCAATAAGATGATAAAGTCACCATCATAAAATTTCTTTACAAACACTCAGTGATCAATAATTGTCTTTTCATACTCGTGATTTGTCATAAATGATTCAAATTTCTTGTATAACTGCTTAGTGCTTGCTTAAGTCCATATAAGCTTTTATCCAATTTGCATACAAGATTCTCCTTGTCTTTAGTTTTATACCTATTTGGTTGCTCCATAAAAGTTTCATTCTCCAAGTCACTATGGAGGAAAGTTGTCTTCACATCAAGTTGTTCTATAACTAAATTCAAATTGTCAGTTAAACTCAGAATAATTCTAATAAAAGACATATTGACTACATGTAAGAAAATTTATTCAAAGTCAATTTCCTTTTTCTGCCCAAAACTGTTAACAACCAACCTAGCCTTGTACTTTAATTGTTAGGTATTATTTTCAGTCTTCACTTTAAAAATCCATTTATTTTTCAATGTTCTTTTTCTTTTAGGCAGTTTTACTAGCTCATAAGTATGGTTTTCATATAATGAGTTCATCTTATCTTGCATAACATTCAACCACTCATTTTTTTTAATCGCATGCTATGGTTTCTTCAGAGGTTTCAGGTTATTCCTCATTAGTGAGCATCACATACTCACGAGGAGAGTATTTTTGGGAGGTCACTTTATTTCTAGTGGATCTTCTTAATTGAATTTCAACTGGTAGTGTAGGAGGAGGTTGATCATCATGCTCATTAATAGCCTTTTATGTTAATTCCTTTCTCACTTAAGTAATATGCCATAAATTTGATGAAGTATTTGCAACTGCATTCGCCTTTCATTTGTATATTTTGGCTTGTACAAAGTATAAAGTGTCTTGTCTGCTTCTTTTAGCTAATATGAGATTGCCTTTATTAATTTTACAGTTTTTTGTACCAAGAAAACTTATGTAACGTTAGCAAAAATACTAGAGGATATAAAATTGAGCCGTATGTTATGAATATGTTTGATATTATTGAGTCATAACTTGTATCCAGTATTGGTATTGAAGCATACATTATCTTTACCAACAACCTTGGTTGAAGCCTCATTCCCTATTTTAATATAGTCAAAATTACCATTAGTATATAATGTGAAAATTTTAAGTTTAGTAGATACATAATATAAAGCTTTAGAATCAGTAATTCAAGAGATTTCATGGCCGTTAAGATGACCAACCCAATGAAGAGCTCTCAGTTCTCACTTTATGGACTCGCTCTCACATTGAGAAAGTGAAAGAGTGAGTTCTTCAGTAGATGCTTCCGACAAAAAATTGACCAATTTAGATTGACATGGAGCTGCGGATGTACTTTCCCTGAGATAATCTTTGTCCCTTCAAGGAGATCTAATAGACAATTATCCCCAATGGAAATAACAACATCGCCATCAAGTGCAATTGGAGTTGTTCCTTTATCTTTTTTCTTTTCTTCTTGCTCCTTTTTTTAATTGTCTACAAAATTTTTTCCCATGTCTTAGCTTGTCACAGTAATAGCAAGTGATACTTTTTCTCGACTTGGATCTACCCTTTCACTTGTCAAGATTGTCTGACTGCTTATCTGCATTTTGAGATTGTCTAGTTCTGCTTCTACAATGCCTTTCAATAACTAATGCTTCTGAATGGGTAGAAGAGCTTTGATCTTTTCTTTGGTTTCTTAATTTTACAAACTTTTACAAATTGCATTTATTGACAGTTTGCCTTTAAGAGCTAAATTACTCAAGGTAACTATCAAAGTTTTTCAACTATCAGACAAAGTACTAAGAAGCAAATAAACCTTCAATTCATCAGATAACACAGCTTCTAGATTGGTTAGACAATTTACAATATTTTTAAAATCGTTTAAGTGTTCAGTCATACAGCTGTCATCTTTAAATCTCATATAAATAAGTTTTCTAATAAGAAAAGTCTTGTTTTTTAGAATTTTTTTTCTTACAAGTTGGCAATTTTTCTCTATAAGGCATTGGCATTATTCTCTTGAGTCATGTGATGATAAACACTATTATTTATCCATTATCTAATTGTATCTACAGTCTTTCTATTCATCTTCTTCCAATCATTGTCGAATTTATTTGTTGGTTTACTTGTTTCACCTTCAACAAGATCATAAAGATCCTTAAATACCAAAAGATCTTCCATTTTAGGCTTTTAAATAGAATAATTTGAAGAAGTCAATTTAAACATATTATTTGACTTTTCCATATTAAATTTGAATAGACAATAGAGGACCTGACTCTAATACCAGTTGAAAAATAAATTAAAAAATTTCAAAAATAAATTTATAGTATAGCGAAATTAGCGAACATGAGACAAATTATCAATAAATAAATAAAATGAGCAAAAAAATAAAAATAATTAATAAAAAAGAAATCAATATTTAGTGTGATTCACATATTTATTTGAATTTTCTCAATGAATTAAGCTTCGAAATAATTTCTTCCACTGATAAATAGTAAAATTATAATATATAATTTTTTAAAAAAAATATTTTAGAAGCACAATACTCATGAAATAAATTTAAAATAGTAGTAAATATTTTCTAAACATCTAAAAATAAAATTTCATTATTTTGTCACTCATAAAAAAAATTATCACACAACTAATTTTTTCTCTCTAAAAAATTTTCTATATTTTTTTTTCTTGCTTTATGTTTAAAACTAAAGGAGGAAGGCCAATTTATAAGCCTTCCACCTCATTCACTGCGTAGTTAACACAGCTACAAGCTTTATCCAAAGAAATTTGCAATATGTTTAAAACTAAGGGAGGAAGGCCTATTTATAGGCTTTTCATCTCCTTCACTGCGTAATTAACACAGTTACAAAATGTATCCAAAGAAATTTGCAATTGTAAATTTCTTTGGTTCTCTGGGGGTGGCCACTTTAATTGACTTTTATTTTTTTTATTTTTTTAATTAAAAGTGGTGGATTCCACTACTTGAGCGAGTCCCTCCAACAAGTAGTTTCTACAATGTTGAGAATGAATTAGTAACTAATTTTTATGAAGATAGTCAAGCACACATTGTTATTGGAATTTCATAACGCCTAACTGCTTTTTGTAAATGAGATGGCATAAACTATTTGAGGCGTGTTCGCAAGTTACTCTTTATATAGTCTTGGTGTCTATTGCAACCATAAGGATGTTGTTGAATGTTAATTTTGTAAGGTTACACATAGAAAGAGAGGATTTGAAATGAATTTATTTGGATTTTGTTATCATATAAATTTCTTGATGTCTACAATGAGATGCTCACGCAAGCAAAGCTTAGTGGTAGTGCATTACTTGACTGCACAATAAATTTAGTTTTGAGCCTCCATCTCCCAATACTAAAAATTAAAAAACCTTAATCAATGTAAAAAGCTATTAGTTTTACTTGAACACCCTGTTGTTTGATTGAATGATCTATTTTTATTCTTTTTTACAAGTCAAACTCTTCATTTACCTTTAATGTGAATACTTAAATTTGGATTCCATACTGGAATACTGATTTTATATTCTATATTTTGAAGTTGTATATTCAAAATATACAACGATTGGGTCGGATTTGAAATAGGATAAATAGGGTTATTACTTTGAAGTTTTTGGAGGATTATAAATAAGAATATAATGAACCATTTTCATCATTGTTTTGAATAATTCATTGGAATCTAAGCTTTTATTCAACTTCAATTGCCATCAACAGTTGTTAGTAGGGTCGGTAACGGGCAGGGCGGGAGGATGTTCCCCATTCCCATTTCCGCCAAAGCGGAAAATCCTCATGAGGATCCTTGTCTCATAGATGGAGATCTCTGTGCGGAATTTATATTTTTTTTAAAAAAATATAAATTTAAAAATATAAAGAATTAGTAATCTATAGTAATTGTATAATATAATAAGATAATAATTTAATTATTATATACAATTAATTTTAAAAAATATAATAAAATAAAATATATCAAGTTAAATTTATTTTATATGTTAATATAATTAAAATATGATATAAATAATATATAATATATTATATTAATATATTATATTTTTTTTAGATCCGCGTGAGAGAGCAAAAAGGGATCTCCTAAGGGTGGGGAGTACATTCCCGTACCCACTCCATCCCGCTCCGCCCAGTCCAATGAAGAGAATTTTTTTCTTCTTTTTCGCGGGAGAAGATGGTGGAAAATTTCAGCCACATTCGGAGTAAATTTCTGCAAACAATGAAGATTTTTCACCTTATTACCAACTCTGGTTATTAGGTCCTGGGTCCTTTGAGTTTATCAATAGGGGAGGGGCCGGCCCTATACATATGCTTTTGATGGGATAATTCTCAATTATAATGTTGTTGTTGTTGTTTTTTTGTGAAATTGGTCTTCACTTCTCAAGTACAAAGAAAAATAACAGAATTATATTACTATTGTGAATTGATGGTAGAATTCTATTAAATGTACCTAGAAAATATATCATATTATATAATAAATCACTAATGGTAATAAGAATAATAAAGTAATGAGTATTAGTGAGAATTTTTTTAAAAAAAATAATTATAAGAATAGCTAAAAGGATTATTATTATGTCTTTTATATAGTATTTGATTACGCTTATTTTTTTTTTCCGAAATCATTATTTGATTACACTTATTAATACGTGACTTAAAGTAAAAAACAAAAATTAAATGGTTGAATAATTAAATATGAATATTTACCTAAACTAAAATCATAAAAATTGCAGTAAATAGATTGATTTAAAGTAATTGCATAAATTCTCATTCGAGCAACCTTAGTTAATGCTAATAAACAAATTAATAAAATTAGACCTATGTGTGTACATAAAATTATCAGATTTCTTTCTTTTTATTTTTTTTTATTGTACAAGATCTTAAATATGTTGATATAAATTGTATAACATGTTATATTCATTAATCGGTGAGAATTGAATTTGAAAATTGAATATTAGACATTTATATCTTAGAATTTCAAGATAAAATTCTTATTAGTAATGTTTTACTGTTATGTTCTTTTTTATGGTAGAATCATTTAATATTAAGGTCCTAATAAGGATTTTCAACATTATGCTTTGTCTTCCATAAAAAAATGTATAGTCATAGGTTTTATTGAGTATACTTAAAAACACTTATTAAAAAGCAATTAATTCACTTAAAATTATATAAAATAATTTAAAAGTGAGTTGAACTAAAAAAAATAATCTATTATTTGAAAAAGAGGCGAGTAAAACTGTAATATAATTCTCTTTAAATTATGATTTAAAACTTTTATTTTATAATTTTTAGCTATTTAAAGTTATCTAAATAAACATTTTTTAATCAGTGCTGTAAAACACCCACTAAATCCATATTATTATTATTATTATTATTATTATTATTATTATTATTATTATTATACGGAAAGAAGAAGAAAAAAAACACTACACATTGATTTTTCTAGGAAAGAAAGCTCCAAAAACATTTCCAAGCAAAATTAGGCTCAAATCAGGAAAGACTGTCTCGCGACAGTGAAACAAAAGAAAATAATTAAAAGCTCAACTAGCTAAAATCAATGGCTAAATTAGTCTCACCATAAACATGACAAATATAAACATTCCAGCTGGAGTTCAAAAACTCTTTGGTACGTAGAACTAAAACACTATAGACTCGCTGAGAAGGAACATTACCGGTTAACAAATGAGAAACACTCTGATTATCAATATGGTACAAACTGTTTCTTACTTTTAGAACCTATACTGCTAATTAAAAGAAATTAAGATGTTTTGGTTTAACAGAGGAAATCAATGCCTCAAATACTCTCTCGTATTTAATTGATTTAAATATAATATTATTGGACTTGCTACTTGAAGGCTTAAATAGCAAAACGAGCCAACCACTTTAACCAAATTCAGGGAAACAGCTAAGCTATTCAACAGCTACTAAATCCTATTCAACAGCCACTAAATCCTAAAGATACTAACCCAAGACTAATTCAATAAATTATAAAAATAAATAAATAAATAAATAATTTATTAGACACGTGGCATTCCCTTCCCCTTAAACAATCCTCTTGTCCTCAAGAAGAATATATGGAAGATTAGTCAGGACCCTCAATTTCCATCTCCGCATCGTCTTCGCTATCTTGCAAGACAGCTCGAATAACGAATAATTTTTTACACTTGTGTCCCTTCCATATTTGTCATTGCACTTGAAGCATAGTCTCAACTTTTTCCGCTCATTTAGCTCATCCCAAGTCAACCTCTTGACATTATGGTTCGTTGGTGTAGTTGATGTAGAATAGGATTGCGATGTTTGAGGAGTTGGCGTAGAATTTGATGTAGTAGAACCATTCTCATGAGAAAAATTCCTTGCCTCGTACAACTTCGCAAGGAAAATTGCATGGGACAAAATAGAGGGCCGTCCAGGTTGCACTTCCGTTCGTATGGAGGTTGTAAGTCCACTAACGAAACATCCAACCTGTCTTGATTATGATAAGTGCCCCACTTTTGTCAACAATTTCTCAAATTGCTTTTGATAATCTTGTACCAAGCCACCTTGCTGTAATTTGGTTAGCTCTCCAAAATGATCAAAGAATTGATTAGGACCATATCTGGAGCGAAACCCCTCCTTGAATTCAACCCAAGTGATATTTGAATTTTCTTGTTTTAAGAGTTGGTACCACATTTGGTCGTCTCCCACCATGTGAAAAGAAGCGATTTCGATGCGCTCATTTTCAGGAGTATAATGGAACTGAAAAAATTGTTCAGCTCGGCAAACTCAACTCGTGGAATCTTCCTGCTCATCAAAACGGGAAAAATCCAGCTTAACTAGTTTAGGAGCATATGAGGTGTTAACCCCCTGAACTAGTGGATTTCCACCTTGATTCTGGAGTTCGTGCCTCAATTTCAACTCCCTTCCCATTAGAGGATTGGGTAGTTAATTGATCCATTCGAGCATTGAGTTGAGAGAAGAGTTCCTCTAAACGTTTAGCAATGCCCTCTTGACTACCGGCAAGAGATTGGACAGATTGCTCAAGCTGTTTCACTTTCTGATCCATGCCAAGGCTCTGATACCACTTTGGTTCAAACTGTTTCTTACTTTTAGAACCTATACTGCTAATTAAAAGAAATTAAGATGTTTTGGTTTAACAGAGGAAACCAATGCCTCAAATACTCTCTTGTATTTAATTGATTTAAATTTGATAACATTGGACTTGCTACTCAAAGGCTTAAATAGCAAAACGAGCCAACCACTTTAGCCAAATTCAAGAAAACAACTAAGCTATTCAATAACCACTAAATCATATTCAACGGCCACTAAATTCTAAAGATACTAATCCAAGACTAATTCAACAAATTATAAAAATAAATAAATAATTTATTTATTTATTAGACATGTGACACAATATGAAGGACTATTCTCTAACAATTTTTACATCAAACTTCTCCGAGTTCTATGAAGACACTCTATATTTCTGTATAAAAAGCATTACAATTACCCAAATGAGCTAAAAAACCATTAAGTAAATTACCATCCACATCTTGAAAAATACTCTTTTCATCAATTTCTTTAGAACTTCTCTAAAAAATTACAGAGATATTGATAATTACCTCACTAGGTAACTATAACTCCATATTATTATATATATTAGGCGCATGTCGCATAGTGATGAAAATAATAAATATAAATAATTTTAAAATAATTTATATATAAATTAATAATAAATTCTATTGTAAAAAATATAAAATAAAATATTTATCTCGATTTTTATGATAATTTCGCCAAAATAATATAAATAAGCAAATGTAATCTTTTTATTTCACAATTTTATGAATTAAGAAAAAAATCTATACATATTTTTACTGTAAAAAATTATAAATTCTGTTACAAAGATAACAAATAAAAAAAAGTTCAAGCAAACTTAGGAATGTCAAAAGTCATATTAAATTTCTAAACGTATATAAATTAAAAATTATTATAATAAATAAATTATTAATTTATAATTAATTTATTATGAAGATTAAGAGTCATTATTTTAAGTTTTTAATTTTTTAAAAAATATATAAATTAATCAATATTATTAAATTATATTAACATGTAATTAATTTAATAAAGAGTAAAAGTCATATATAATTTATTTAATTAATATTATTAAATTATATTAATGTAAAATTATCTAAATTTATTAAATTTTATATAAATTATTAAAATTAAATGACAAATTAATTAAAAAATAAAAAAGAGAAATAATGTATTTTAAAAAATTGATGATGTGGCAATCAAATGTAGTATTTTTTTAAAAAATTGATTTCCCATATATTAAATAGCATTTCTTCTTTCTTTGGCTCTTATATATATATATATATATATAGATAATACATTACCATGGACATTATTTATTGCGATATTTTAGTGGTATGCCTGAGGAATGTCAAAACTATAGCCTTTGCTTGATATGTTAGTGATTATAGGTTCCTTAAATTTTTAATGCACGAAATTAATTTTTAATCAAATGATTGTGTAAATTAAAAAAAAAAACTAAAAAAATAATCAAGTCGTCAAGGTTTTTTTAACAGTTTGTTTGAATTCTATAAGAATTTTAAATAGAAATCGAAGTAACTAAATAAATATACAAATTAACCATGAAATTGGATATATTTATTTCAATAACTTTTAAATTTTGAACCGATGAAACTACTAATGATAAATTTTTGAACAAATAAAATATAAATTAGTGGTTAATTGCAATAAAAATCGAGAAAATAAAAGCAATTGAATAAAAAAAGTTAAAAGCCAGCTAATTACAATAAAAATTAAAGAAATTGGACTAATTAAATTAAAGAAAACTAAAAACTTAAAGATTCTTATAGTTTTTGATTTTTTGAGAATTTCACGGTCTAATGATTGATTGATTGATGTTTTTTTGGGTGAGATTGGTTGTCCCTTTTTCATTTATAACTTCTTCTATTTGTTCATGTTTTTTAAATTTTCTCTTCATTTTAGCTATTACAGTCACGTTCCCTAGTTCAAATACCTCGTTCTCATATTTTTTTTCCTTCTTTGCCGACATTCTTCTTTGTCATTGTTATTTTTTGTGATCCTTCTCTTTTGGTCATTTTCTTAAGTGATAAACGGGTGGGTAGTTGCTTAACTTTTTTTGCCTCAATCATGTTTTTATAATGATCCATGTTCTCCGTTTTTTATGGTTTTCACATAGAATAATTTTTTCAAACTCTTTCCTCAATTTATTGTTCTTCATCATACTCAATTCCTCAATATCTACTTCTTTTTTTTTATCTTAGTAAGTCCAATTCCCGAGTCTTACTTCCTTGTATTACGTGTGTTCTTCATTCTTTTGCAGCATTATTATTGTTTGCAAGGTGTGAACTCAAAATTTATTATCTTATTAAAATTAGGTGCTTTTGATTTCTAGCGGGCAAGATTGTTGCTCAGACAAGGCCTCACACAAGTATATTTTATTTTTTTCTTAATACTTTTAATATTTTTTATGCAAACAATTAGTTAACGAGAGAAATATATTAGTTTATCTAATAATTTAATAATTCAAGATATTAGTTTATTTTATTTTTTAGATAATAATTTGTTTTAAATTAAATTAGAAATATACCTTATTTTTTGAAAAATTGAATTCAATTACGGACTTACATTTTTTTCAGAAAATAAAAATTTGTCTTTTGAAAACATTTAAATATTTTATTAAATATCTATTGTAATATTTAAAAAAGAAGCAAAATTACTATAGATAAACAGTAATTTTACTTCTTTTTTCTCTTTTTGCCCCTATATATATCATTAAAAATATTAATTTTTATAATTAATTTTAATTTATATTAGAATGATGCCCTTTCATTGCTTCAAAAATATATATATTAGTATTTTTATAAATAATATGAAAAGTGATTAATATTTTTTTAATTAAAGAAAAAAATAAATTAAAAATTAAAAATAAAAAATTATTAATTGAGTGTAAAAAAGTAAAATATTAATATAGTTATTATAAGATATTATAAATTAAATATAAATAAATAAATTTTATAATTATTTTATAATTTTTAAATATTATTTTTATTTTTTATATATTTTATTTATTCCCTAATTTTATTATGAACTATTAAAATATATTTTAAATATTTACTGTATATAATTGTGAAGTAAGGCGACGAAGTGATTCCATCAACGAAAAAAATAAAAAATAAAAAAACAATTTTTAACCTTAAACTCCTATTAATATAAGCAAGGAAAAAATAAAAACGGAAGAGTGCAAAAACCCTAGTCTCCGCCACACCCATAGTCGTAAAGCCCTTCTCTGTTCCCCTTGAGAAAGAGAGAGAGGAGATATGGGAAGTGATAGCGAAGCAGAGAAGTCGCAGAAGCAGGAGAAGAAAAAGGTTTTAGCTCTGTCTCCTATCGCCAAGCCTCTTGCAGGCAAAAAGCTCTCCAAAAGGACCCTCAAGCTTGTTCGGAGAGGTTTGTTGATTTTCATTTGCGTATACAAAATTAATAATTTTTACTTTCTTTCTTGCCATCTTCTTTCTAAAAAAGAACATAAGGGTTGCTTTGAGTTTTTCTTGTTCCCGCAATTATGGTTGAATTGATTAGAGAACTTCAAATTCCATTATTAGTTAATTTTGGTTCTTTGGGCCGCTTAATTCATTACTTAGTTGCTTTGATTCTGGATTGTGAATACCTCTAATTTTCAATGTGTAACATAATCTCCAGATTAGGAGATAATAAATGTTCACTTCTTATATTAATGTAATTTAATTTTTATTATCTTATTGGTCTTCCAGCTTCAGAGCATAAATGCTTGAAGAGAGGAGTGAAGGAGGTGGTAAAAAGCATTCGGCGTGGTCATAAAGGGTCAGTTTTTCTATACGTCATGGGAGTTTGAAACATTCATGTTATCTTTAGTTGGTTTTTTGAGTAGTACTAGTGTTGTTTTTTTTTTGGAATGATGAACAAAAATAGCTTAGTGAATTTTTTCCCTGTTCTCTTTTCATATTTTTTTCAAGCCAATGATTTGTTAATCTTTCTTGAATTCTTGGCAAAGATTCATGATATTTGTTTTGGATGCTTTGGTAACCTTGTCTCGATGTTCTTGTTTGCTATTTTCCCATATAGTGCTCACTTTTTAGAGGTCATGATATTATTAATGAGCTACATTTTATTTATACAGCTTTGTCATGCCAATTATCACGTAATATTTGTGTTATTTATATGGGTTGTGTGGATTAGCTTGATGTTAAAGCTGGCATGGGCTGACATTTCTCTCAGATCTTACATGTTTGTTTTTTGTTTGGCGCAGGTTATGTGTCATAGCTGGAAATATATCCCCTATAGATGTAATCACTCATGTCCCAATCTTGTGCGAGGAGGCTGACATTCCCTATATATATGTTTCCTCAAAAGAAGTAAGTCTGGAGCCTCCCCAGCACCCCCCTCTTCTCCCTTCTTTTTAAGTTTCTTTTGGGCTGTTCTGCTACTTAGATCAAGGATGGCATGGTTATATTCATATGATATTTCATCTTCTACTTCTCTCAAGCTATTTAGGAAGTGGCTTTTGTTATATGAGAGCATGTTAATTGAAAACAGAATGTGCAGTGTAAATTAGCAGAACTAAATTGCTTATTAGTTACCCATTCTGATGCCAACAATTTTGTTCCAAAGTTGTGGGTAGACATGTGAATAATCTCATGTTAGTAATCTTTTACTTCATCTGCCTTGATGCCATTCATTCATTAATATCACAGGAATGCTTTTGTTTAGGCATATCAATTCGTGATAACTTCAAAGTCTTGATAATGTGGAAAACGTTTCTTGGCATTTGGTGCATGCGATGATTAAAATCCTTGTAGCTTTAAGCATGAGATAGCTAAAATGAATTACTGAACTTTTATGTGGGGCTTCATGATTCCGTGTTTTTTGTTTTTCCATCATCACCTGTATTATTTGTTTTTCCATAATCGCTTAGGTTTATACTTCGACAATGTTTATTTTGTTATATTGTTTTTCCTTTTCAGGATCTTGCAAATGCAGGAGCCACCAAGAGACCTACATGCTGTGTTCTGGTATTACCCAAACCTACTAAGGGGGAACTAAGCCAGGAGGAACAGGAAAAATTAAAGGCAGATTTGTCTCAGGTTGCAGCTGAAGTGTTTCAACTTACCTCCTCACTTTTTTAATGAACAAGATGACATTTATTTTAGTTTTGTTGGATGTAATATGTAGTTGTTAATGAGATGTTGGAGTTGGATAACTTGCCGAAGTCTTCTGATTAAGAAAATTGATCTTTTGATAAGTATGATAAAGAATGTGGATATGGCTATTTATGTGCGTACATGAACTGCGAAGCAAATTGAGTTGAAACTTGCTTTTTTGCTGTTAAAGCAGTTTCATAATTGAAATGTCGATTTTTGGTGGAACATCCTATCCTGTATTTACACGAGTGATAATCAAGTTGCTGGTTTAAGAACAAAGACTGGAATACTATCAATTATGTGTCGAAGTTTTTACTATCGATTTCAACAAATTCTTGTAATGTTGGAAAGTTAACATGATAAACAGAAACAATAATGTAAAGAAGTTTATGACCATTCATATGTTTATAGAAAGAAATTACCCCACCTAGGCGTTCAGGAATTGGATTAAATGATTATGATTTTTCTTTTCTTCGAAATGGGTTCGTATTAATCTCGCAGTTCATAGAACAATTTCAGAATCAACAAATCAAACTCATGGATTTATTAATTGTTTGATTATTTATATTTCAAATACTAATAAAACTTGTTGGAAGATCATACCAAATGAGCAACTCCATTTATGGAGGGATTGAGAATCATCATTCCCCATGCAATGTATGGATCTTATTTGGCTTGAGAATACTTTATGCACAGATGTAAATATTACCAAATAGTTTTTGCCATATCATATAAAAGTCAAAATAAATAATCGTGAAATAGCAAAGAACATTGAAGATTTAACATAGCATTAACCCGTAAGTAATCAACGACAGAGCCCTTTATTTTGAACTTCAGGATTCCATACTTACAATATGGACCTGAAAAGAGTACTGGCTCTCTATTTGAGTGACAAGATTACAGCCAACAACAATGTACAATTGGAAGTACTTGTATAAAGCATAATTGCAGTCTGAAGTAAAATCATTCCTGGGAAGTGTGATTCCTGAACAAAAAGACACCTAAACCACCAACTGCTAAAGTTAAAATAAGGGGCAGGGTTATGGAGTCAACACCAATGGCTCTGCTTACCCTATCTGTTCTCTCTTGGCGAGCTCTTTCTCCCCAGTATTCATGCAATAGATTGCTCAGATTATCTAACTGGTGCATGATTTGGCGTTGTCCCCTTGCAACTAGTAGAATCTGTTTGGGACATGAAAATGATTTTATTAGTCAAACATCAGTGTTGAAAACGAAATACAATGTGCCATTGTCTCTATTTCAGGTAGTGTCACTTGGAAAATTGCAAGAATTGTGCAATGTAAAGATCCAGTTGTGTCGAGTTAGACATGATACCTCCTCCATCAGTGGTGACTCCCTAGCCAATTGTGATGAAGATGAAGAGGTTGGTAATAAAGACCCAGTTAATGAACCATTACCCAAGCCAGTGACAAAAACAGAAGTGGGTCCAGAGCCATTGCAAGCCTCTGCCTGCACTGCCAAGTTTTGTTGGCTAGCTGAAACTTTCCGGATAGTGAACTTGGAATTCAACTCCTCAATCCGAGATGTAAACTCATCCATCCTCTCATTCAGTGTGGCAATCTGTTCAGAGAGTTGAGTAATGACACCCTGACATATTTACAACACAAATTACTGGTGGAATTAATGTTACATTAGCAACTTAAGAACAGAAAAAGACATAAATATAAAAGATTGAAGAAATGTCAACCATAGAACAATCAATACAAGCTTATCCAAATTCTCTCTGCACATCATTAATAAACAAAAGGGGAAAATCAATTCTCAATGCTTCATTTCCATTATTTCAAACAAACAGATGAGAAGGGGAAATTCTGTTTGTCTTAAATATATAGACCATCACATGAAAAACCACACACCCCCCCCCCCCAACCCCCCTTTTTTTTTTTTTTCTTAAATACTTCTCATGGCAGGATTTGCACTCACCTGGTTTGCAAGTGTTGCAGGTGACTCTGGAGTTCTTCTATCAAACCTTCTATTATTAACAACAAGTCTTGTCAACTTGGACAGATTCTTGTCCCCTTCCCGTTGATTTGCATACGAGAGTGATATGCTACTGTTGATATGTACGTATTATTGTAAGAGGAAATAGATTAGTTCCTTGAATTTGTAAAACACTAGCTAGCAAACATGTAACAAAAGGTTATCAGTTTTCAAAATTTTGAAACACTGCAAGCATTTTTTGTCCCAAAGAAGATATGCATGAATTTGAAAGAAACAGTAGAATTTCTGCAAGCATCATAAATTGATTTAAAAGTTAGATGGTGGCAACAGGCAAAATATTTTCTGTTGCCAAACAAATCATAAAGGAGCAATGATGTCCCCATGGAAGTATGCATCGCAAGGCCTTCCTATCAATTTTCTTTTCAACATCCTCTAGTTTATAATGGTAATTTATGAAGATGTGAAAAGGAGAGAGTACCGGCTCAGATACTTATTTCTCCTATCTGCAGAAGCTCGAGAAAGGGCTTCTTTAGGGCTAGAAACTAAATCATCATCTATGCTTAGCTTTGTCTTCAAATCATCTGGTAAGGCCTGCAGGTTTATCAGATAAGAACTATGCACAAATTCGGCAAACTATAATCAAATATGGGAAGGGAATCATACCATAACATCATTGACAAGCTTCTCAAGTTGAATCTGTTCTATATAAGTACGAGGAACATATGAACCATCCAAGCCCAGCTGCTCTGCTACATATTTAACATACAATCGATCTCTACCTTGCACCTTTATTCCAGGAATAGCATGAGTCACAAATAGTGCTAAGCTTAGCAAAATTCATCAGAATATATTAATAATGATGGATTATATGTATTGTTCTGTAGAAGGTAGAACTGCTAGTCACCAGAGAACACTAACAATTTCTCGTAACAGTCCTACTGATGCATCAAAACTACATCACTTCACTAGTTAAGAAAATAATATATATGAAGTGACATGGGGAGAAAGGCACGAGGAAGTTCAGTAACTTATTAGCATTGCTATTTCAAGAAGAATTGGCTTGAAACTCAGGAAGGTGTTACAATATTAATAAGCATAGTTATGCCAAGTCCTGGGCCAACTTTGAAAAACTCCAACAAATCAGTTAACCAAATGTAAGTGTAAGGTATTGGTGAATTGAGAAAAGCTGGAATAAGCAGACAAGATCAAGAGGGCAAAACTCATGTGGAAAAGCTAACAGCTAAAATATCCATGAGTAATAAGCACATATACATGTCAGTTGATAAGTTTGCAAAAATAGTACGTGACCAATAATTATAAGTAAAAGGAGTAAATATACACAGATGGAAATTTATCTCCATTTACCAAAAAAGAAAACAGTTAGTTGGGAAACATAGACTGTCATCACTTATCTATAATTTATAAAGAATTATACTTCCTTGCAACCAATAAATAAGTACCAAAGTAGTAAAAAAAAAATTATTATAATCACCAAACGATTCATTTAAGCATCTTGCATGATACTCGTAATAACCACATTTTCCACCTCCATTCAGAAAGTAGTAGTACAATAAGCTTCAAAAAATCTGAAGTTATGAACACCACACATCTTATATTCCATATAATACCTGAACACACTGGCGATTGAGTTGTTCTAACCAATCAGTTTTTACACACACCCTGTTGTCAATGAAGACATGGCTGCTTCTTTTCAGGATGGCTGCAATTGTGTATCCCAAAGCCATCAATCCTCCCAGAAGGCGCACACTGACTTCAAAAGTTATTCTGGGTGAGATTATGAATGGACTGTCTGTAACCCATTCCTGAGCCAAGAAGCAAAATGTTGAGAATAGAAATCCCAAAATTCACAGCACCTATCCATCAATATATTCAACAAAACCCTATCATAAATTTGTATTGAAGCTTATACTATAGAGATAATAATGGACACTATAAACCTCAACGATATGCATAAATGTGAAACAGGTAATATTTGACACTAGTAGTTCTCATCAAGTCAGCTAGGCAATTTCAAAAAACATGCATAACTTGAGAAGAGAACTAAATTCACAACCATCCAACCTCGAACATGAGATTGTACTTTCCATCCCTGTTCCTCATCCTCAGATATGATTGACATGCTTCAGGATCTTCACCAGGTGGTAAAAGATATATGTCATAAGTTTCTTCCTTTGTTTCCCTGTGTTCTTCAGAAATAACAGCTTTGATTTGTTCAACTGTAACTGATCTATTAGACTATAAGAAAAGAAAACAGTCAGTGCAGGAGTCAGAAGAGAGTACCACAGTCAGATGACAATACCGAAAAATTTCTACATGAACAAGTATGGGATTCACCTTCAGAATATAAGTAGGGCTTTGAAATCCAGTGAAAGGATTGAACTTGTTAATTATTTTAATGTGTGCTGTTTGGAGATCTGGCTCAATAAAAGCCTTGTACATAGGATAAACCTGTGTGAAAAAAAATGTGAAACAAGACGCATCAAGTAAATGCCTAATAATGAATATGAGGTAACAAAACTAGAAGTTGATTGAAAAACTTCTATAGAATGAAACATAAAGCACCGTTTCAGAGATTTGATGAATTATTTCTTCAGGCTCTTGTCCAGCACGTTGAATGTCCCGTAAAACACGCTTGACAAGGTCAAAGTGAACTCCACCTGTGATGGATACACGAAGATCTAGCAATGGTCTCAATCTCTCACTTAAGGCATAGATGCCTTCGATAATCACAATGCGAGAACTAGGGACTTCCACTGTCCTGTTAGGAGAATGAGAACAACCAAGACTTGCATAAGTTTACAAAAATATTTCAGCCAATAATATTGCTGTTTGAGAGTATAAACATCAGAAAAGGTCTAGAAGGAGATGGGGGAGGGTGGAAAGAGGGATAACAATGATGAACACAAGGAGGAACAAAAAATGAATAAAATTTCAAATATAAAAATGAACTTGGAGATCAACTTAAGCAGCAGTATTTCTGGCTTTCTCATGATGTGCTAAGCAATTGGCTAATAGATGCATCATAAACTTATTTTCCTTATTTGTTTCATCCCCTTCTTCATCTTCCTCGCATAGATGGTATAACAGGAGATGGCAAGAAACCTAGCATAAAAGTTCTCATGTGGAAAGTTAGGGACAGAGATAACCACAACCTGTAACCTACTCGAGAGCTAGTCTTGAAGTCATAGATTGGAACCTGAACAGCCTTCCCTTCTTTTAAACCATGTATATTATTGAGAAGAGTGTCATAATCTGTCAACCGTGGGTCTGTTGCAAATAATTCACAGGATTAGACTTCTGCCATGCTTCCCTCTTTAATGCTCAATAACCAAATGTAAAGATCCATAATTAATTAAAAACCATTCTCAAGAAGAAGGAAAGAGCTAAAGAAATAGGAAGATGATAATTTCACAAGACTGCACTATTAAAAACACCATGAGTTCTTAGTAATCTTATAATCACTATGTCAGATATCTAAGTAACAAAATACTCAGTATATCCTTTGATAGTGTCGTTGGCACATTATAAGGTATTTAATCAAACTTGACCAATTACATTCTAACTTGACCAATGCTATTATGATCTTTTGTCTGATCATATAGCCAGAAAATTTATGACCCTTCCACAAAGTTTCATATTCAAGAATATTATCACCCTCACGCACAGCCAATCCTGTTGGGGAGAAATTTACAGATATTTTAATTTCAAGTCTTCCATGAGCTCTCTCTCTTTCTTATCCCACCTGATGTTCTACTTAGAACACTTACTTGAAACTCCTTGTACTTGGACCTATGGTCCTATGGTTCAGCAATCTCATGTTAGATTTAGATACATTCTTCCAGAGGCTTTTCATTCCTTTACAATGATTCTTTTCTTGTATTTTCCATCTTGCTTTCTTTTATTATACTGGATGTTAATTCTCATCCCCCACTTTCTAGTAGAAGTAGAACCATAATATTTTGCAATCCTATCTAAACACGAATAACCCTCAAACCATACACCGCCAAAACATTTCTACAATACTTCAGTGTTTTTCCTAATTACAATCCAATTTCTGGTTTACTGCCAAACCAGCCATATATGAAGCAAATAATGATAAGCAAAACCTTACAAACCAAGGCCTAGATTTAAAAACCATACACACAAAACATTACAAAGACAATCAACTAATATCTCTTTACATCTCTTCTTCTGTTGCCATAATGTGAGGTTAGTAACAAGAAACAGTCATCAATTTGAAGAACCATAAAAAGCTGTACATTATAACATTTATCAATATTATCAATCAATATGTTACAAATTGAGAAATGAAAGGCCAGAGAAAAACAGATTTTTATTCATCTTTCCCAAAAGAGATCCCTAAAATTCCCACCATTTTAGAGAAACAGAAACAGTTCTTGCCTATTAGTATTTCTGAAAGCACCACTAAAGTAAATGAAATGAACCTATTAGTATTCCATTGAAATTGAATATTACAAAAAGAATTTACAGGATTAAGATAACTTAAGAATAATCAAATTCTGCACTATATACAATACATACTAAAAGGAGGAAACAAAGCAAAGGTCATGAACACAACCAAAAAAAAAAATGAATTCATTGACCAAGTAGAGAACTGGTGCTAACAACAATCAAGAAAATTGAATTGAAAATAAAACTTTTACCATCAAAATTGCCATCAATAATCCGACTAGCATCATTATAATTGTCCATTGTAATGACAGCAATACTAGGCATAAAATTGAGAACCTTCTCAGTGAAAACTGTTTTGCCAGCTCCAGATGGGCCTGCTACTCCTACCAATATAATTCCTTCATTCTTTTGAGCCAACAATTGACAAGCGCGAATTACAATGAAAAAACCTTTCTCAAATGATAATGTGTCTTCAATTGATGCAATTTCATAGCGATCACTATCCTTCTTTTTAACAAGCTTGATTTGATCTCTCAACAGACCAGAACGTCGCCTTGGCGAATCAACAGCAGTAGAACTATCTTGAGCCATTTAAAACCTAACGAGATAATTACAAATTATTCACTAACAAATTGACAGAACTCCCTTAAATATCAAATTTCTCTAAAAAAATTACAATTACTAATTGTTAATTACTTTAAATTTTTGAGTCTGATGAACTCGGTTAAACAAGCCAATAAAATAACTGATTTTTTTTTTTAATATTTAGTTCACCAACCCAATATCTTGATCTTGCTGCAAATTTGGGAAAAATCAAACTTCAAATCAATCAAATTTCTCAAGAAAGAAAATCAAATCAATTTTCTTGGAATAATTAACGAAATTAAACCAATTTTCCCACTAATTTTCTATTGGATTCTTAACATTTCCAATAACCATAGAAAGATAAGAACAGTAACTCATAACTAGAAATGAAACATTAATCTCTATCAAAACTCGAAAACGAATAAAGCGTACCTTTAACTATTTATGCTTTTTCTTTTTTCAATTTTCTCTGTTTCTTGTTGAATTGAACAATAGAATGGAGTACTGTAACTGGGAATTCTGGGAATTTGGAGAACCAACGGATGGAGGGCAGAGAGAGAAAGCGAGAGAGAGGGAAACGTGGATGTATTTGATTGCTTAAAACAATAATGGAACGGGGACCACCTTGACGACAGCAACTGATTTATTTTGTCGTGAAAGACCGACTTTGACTTGCCGGTGTCGGATATTTAACTAATTAAGAAAAAAGAGGCTTGATAACGGAGAAAAAAAAGATTATTAATTCTTGCAATTTCGAATATTATTTTTATTTTTAAAATATCACTAATTTTATCATATGCTAAAGAAATGTTTTAAGTTAAATAGATATACACAAAAATATATATAAGTATAATAAATGCATTCAAAAAAAATATACAAATATAATAAGTAAATACAAATCTATTATAGAATTTTATCAGATTTTATTTGAATTCTTTTCAATGTTTTTCAATGATGGAATTTTAGAACTCACAAGTCGATAACTTGTTTTACTTAGTGTCTACTAGGAAAAGCTAGAAAATCAAGTTTTTGCAAAGTTATGGTTTTCTTTCATTTATATAGAGTTAAAAAAAATATAATGAAAATACTTTAAATTGAAAATCAAACACATATTAAGAACCAAAATTGATATTTAAAATTTAAAAAATGAATAAAAATATTATGAATTAAATATCAAATACATATGAAGATAATATTTAACAATACAATTCAAAATTTAAAATTTAGAATTATTATTTGAAATTATTTAATTTTTATTTTGAAAATCTCAATTCACCTAAAAAATCATTTAAAATAAAAAATAAATATTTTTAATTAAAACTTTTCTTTAAATATTATAAATTATTATTAACTTTCAAAGTATTTTTATTATTTAAAATTGTATTATTTATAATTTAAAATTTATTATATATAAACTAGTTATAAAATTTATAAAATAATTTTTTTTATTAATTGGAGAGAGAGAGAATAACATTTAAAATTTAAATACAGGAATTAAAGAAAAATAAAACAACGCTTTTATTTATATTTTATTTTTATCATAACTTCTAATTACAATGTTAAGACTTGATGATTTACAAAATAAACTTTAATACAATGTATGATTTTGGGATTTCACCTAAAAAATACTCCTTATATTATGTTAATATATTCTAAACCCTGTTAATCTTAAATAAATTATAATTTATCATAATACCCTTAAAACTAAAAAAAATTATATTTTTCTTCCTCTCTCTCTCTCTCTCTCTTCGTCTCTCTCTCCCTTTCTTTTCTCTTTCTTCTTCTTTCTCCCATCGTAGATCTCTTCCCTGCTTTATTTTCTTTGATCGTAAAATTAAAAACTTCACTCATCTGTAACTCCAACTTCATTGTTATCTTGTTCATTATGTTTTTTCTTCGATTGTAATATTCAAAACACCATATTTGAAGCTTCTCCAATATATTAAGAATTTAATATTGCGGTAAGTTAATTTTTTTTATTAAACTCAAGTTTGTTAAGAAAATGAGAGATTGTAAAAACTGAATGCATGTATGTTTTGAATATTTTATATAATTAATTTTGTTTTATTTCTCCATGGATTTGAATCTACTCATTTGTTTAGTCTTTCATTTTAATTTTTGAATTGATGAAAAGTTGAATAAAGTGTTATGAATTTGATGTGAAGCAATAATGTGTATTGTTGGAGGCTAGTATGGGTTGTTAGTAGATTATTAGATGCTAACATAGTATGACAGGGGCTATGATAGGTTGTTAAGAGTTGTAATGCAGTGTTATGGACTTTATGTATAGCAATATCGTATAGTGTTTCAGTCTGATATGTGGTATTAAGGACCTTTAGGCGTGTTAGGTACTGATATGGGCTGCTAGGCACTGTTAGGGGATGATAGGGGGCTATTAGAGGCTGTTAGAGGATGATATGTATTGTTAGGGGATGTTAGTGGCTATTAGGGGGCGTTAGAGTCTGTCAGCCTCTAACAGCCCCCTAATTTCCCCTACCAGCCTATAATAGTCTCTATCATTCTGTATTAGTCTCTAAAAGCCCATAACACACCTAAAGGCCCATAACATTCTATACCAGGCTGAAACACTACACAATATTGCTATACATAAAGTTCATAACACTATATTACAACCCCCTAATAACCTATTACAACCCCTATCAGACTATATCAGCCCATAATAATCTACTAATAGCCGACACTAGCCTCCACTAATACACATTATTGCTTCACATTAAATCCATAACACTTTATTCAAAATCATTTAGAAATAAAAAAATAAGCAACCATAAAAAATATTTAAAAACAATTAAGACATATGTAATTATATGTTGTTATGGTTTATATGGATTATGATGTGAATATAATTTATTATTGTACTTGTAGGATATTGATGGATGGATTCAAACTAATCGGCGAACAAATTCATTTAATAAAAAAAATTATAATTTTCATCCAATATGGAGGAAAATTTGATGTGAACATTAGCAAGTATATTAGTGGAGGTGTTGAACATCAAAAGTTGAATTCAAATTTGTTACTGGTCATGATGAACATTCTCTTTTATGATGTCGTAGATGATAAGTCACTTAGAATATTCATGGGCATTGCTATGGAGGATAGATTTAAACATTCATTGATTGTTAGTGTTGAATAAGGTGCATATAAATCCATACATGATAGTAATAATCCTTAAGGTGTGAAAAATATTATTCAAGTAGAAGTACCGGGTGATAATTTAATATCAGAAGATACAGATGTAAGATTTTCATCGGTGACTGAATCTTTTCATGCATGCACATAATATAATGACAATGAACATTATATGCCAAATTCATATGCAGAGGAACGTGCAAAATATAATAATGTCATTTCGAAAGAGCATAATGTCGAGACAAAACCTATTAATGATGATGATGCAGAATTTTAATATTCTACAGATAATGATCACAATAATGCCATTGCTTTTGATTGTAGTAATATGGCAGAACATATTACAAACAATGAAGAAATTGTAACAGACTTATTTGCATCCAGGAGCAATTCAGAGTTATTAGGTGAAAGTTATATATCTGAAATAATTGAGGAGGGAAAAATATTTAAATCAAGAAATGATATTAAGAAAACCGTGTCGCTCATTGCAATTAGGGAGAAGTTTCAGTTTAAGGTCTTTAAATCCAATACCTCTTTCTTCGTCGTACGTTGTATTAATAAAACTTACACATGGAGATTGAGAGCAAAAAGTCTTGGAGACCCAAAGAGTTATTGGATGATGAAAAAATATGTGATACAACATACATATCCGACTAATTTTGAACAGACTAGACACAGACAAGTAACTAGTTGAGTTATCGCTGAATGTGTTAAGAAGAGATTCATAAATTCTGAGAGAGTTTTCAAACCAAAGAATATGATTAATGACATACATAATAAATTTGTTGTTGAGATTAGTTATTCTGTCTCATGGAGGGGACGAGAGTATGCATTTGAGAATATTAGATTGGGTACTCCAGAATAATCTTTCTCAATTCTACCTGCATATTTGCATATGCTAGGTAAAACAAATCCCTGTTAGGTTATACGTCTACAATGTGGTGATGATAATAGATTTTTGTATCTTTTCTTTGCTTTTAATGCTTCAATTAAAGGATTCAAATATTGTAGATTTGTAGTTACTATTAATGACACTCATTTGAAAGAAAAATATCGAGGTGTGCTTTTTATCATCGTTTGTTATGATGCAAACCAACAGATATTCCCTTTCGCTTTTGAGTTTGGCAATTCAGAAAATTACACATCATGGGCATGGTTTCTAATGAGGTTTAAAGAAGCTTTCGGTGAAAGACCGGATCATATTATTATTTTCGACAGACACCAAAGCATCCAGAAGGCTGTAGTAGATATTTTTTCAAATGCATTTCCATGAAATTTGATTGTATCACTTATTAGGCAACTTAAAGTGCAAATTTAAACATATAACGAAGGACCTTGAAAAGCACTTCTACAAAACAGCTAAAGCCTACAAAATAAGTAATTTCACCACACTGTTTGATAGTTTTTGCATTTTCATTCCCGGTGGATAAAGAATATCTAGAAGGTGTTGGGCTCGATAGGTTGACGTAGTCTCATATACCTAGAAGGAGGTATAACATTATGACGACAAATATTTTTGAATAAGTTAATATTGCACTTGTAAATGCTCGAGATCTTTCAATTACTGCATTTGTCGATGAGGTCTGGATTACTTACTTCTTTAGCAGACATATGCATTGGATCCGCCATCAAATCCTATTCAAACAAAAATATTATTAAGTTTAATAATATAATACAATATGTACACAACACATATTTATATAAATAATACCTAAGATACCTGATCTACAAGCTTGGTTTTAATATTTTGATATGACATCTTTTTAGTTAAGTCTATTCTCTAATTCAGCATCCTTGGAGACCCATTGAATATTCTCTTTTGCACCAACTCGTTCAAATGCTGGAAGAACCTCGAGCGCAAAAATTGATATTGCATCGAAGAACCCACTCAACAAGAATCCTTCAGTTTTTTTCATCTTCAACTTCTTTAAAACATCTTTCCAATTAGAGCACAAGAACTTCCAACTAAGTTTTTTCCAGGCAACATTGTTGAATGCTTCCACATTGTCAACAAGTAATAGAATGGTTGGGTCAACCTTTGAACCCCTAGATTTTCCAATTATCAAAAACTCCACTAGGCAGGCAACGCCTAGTTTGACTTGAAGATCTTTATCTCATGCCTCATGGAATGCATCCAACAATCTTTTTCTTGTAAATGTCCTATATTATTGTACTAGGGGTATTTTGGCTGCCTTCACTCCTCTATCTCATCTATCCTAATGTAGGATAAGCTGGTTATTAAGTAGTATTCGCCGACTCTCATTCGCAGCACATCATTACCTATTGTAACCATAACTCATCGGTCACTTGATGGTGCACTTAATATAAGAACATATATGTGATTAAGCAAGGCCAATGAATAAATCTATTTTCATCTATGTTGAGAAAGTCTCCAGCTATATATTTATGAAATACTGACAACTGCATAAAATTAAAGCAGAACAAATTAATAATCAGATATTTAAGGATAATACAAATATGTGACTATAATTTTAAACCAATACAGTATAATATACCTTCTGCTCAT
The DNA here is from genome assembly GCA_947685225.1 of Garcia nutans. NCBI lineage: Eukaryota > Viridiplantae > Streptophyta > Magnoliopsida > Malpighiales > Euphorbiaceae > Garcia > Garcia nutans. The sequence continues at coordinate 53,368,480 of CANTUV010000011.1, forward strand.
CCTTGCCAATAACATTATATATATTGCGGATAATATTTAAACCCAATGACACAAAATTAATTGGGTGGTGCTTCCAATCAGACTGAGGAATGACAAATTCTAAATCCTAAGAAATGTAAGGCATTTGTAAATTACTTATGAACTCAGAATGATTCGTTTCATCATTAACTATATTTAAACTTACATCATTCACACCAATTTTATCTACATTTTCTTCACCAGTTGCAAATTTGTCATCATCATCAATATCATCACTATCTTCATCACATAATTTCAATCTTGCAAATCTCTTTTTCTTATTATCCTCCTCTTCCGGTGGCCCCTCAATATTTCTCCGCTTAAGCATTATATGTCTTGCGATAGTGGATAACTCTCCTAGACTTATAATTTTAATATATATTTTTTCTTTTTACAACAATGGAAGATTGCTCACTTTACTCACTGCTAGAAGAGAAATTTAAAGCCATGTAATTTGAAAAAAAACATTAAAATATTATATAAACTTTTAACATGTAAACTAATAATGATAAGCTTGATAGGAACTGTTAGAGGGTTGATAGGGGCTGTTAGGGTTTGTTATCCGACAACTGCCCTAATAACCCCTAACATCATATAACAACTTATGCTAACATTTGCAAACATCATATGAAAGATTGTTGGTTATTGTTAGGGGATGATAAGGGTTGATAGGGAATGTTAAGCTATTATCCTAAAACTCTCTAACAACCCCTATCATCCCATAAGAACCTCTGACAGTCCATAAAAATCATTTAAATGATGATTACAAATATAGGTATTGATTGTTATAGGCTGTTAGAAGGTTGTTAAAGGCTGTTAGGGGATTATAGGGGCTATTAAGAATTACTAGGGTAACAACCCGTAACAACCCCTATCAATCCCTGATAATAACTAACAATCCTTCAAATAATATTTGCATATGTTATTATAAGTTGTTATAGGATATTAGGGGGTTGATAGAGGCAGTTATGGACTGTTAGAGTAACAGACCCTAACAAATCTTAACAGACCATAACATCTTCTAATAGCCTCAAACATCCTATAACAAGCCATAATATCATCCCTTAGATTACTTTATCAACATCAACAATCAATACCATTCACAACACTTACTGCATTTATAATAAAAAAATCTATTTTCAACATAAGATATATGTATAATAATTAAACAAAAAAATCAACGCATTACAAAAGACACATAATTGCCAACAAAAAAATCTTATGGATCACTAAGAACTTATAGATTATTTTGTACCTATAATACATATCATAATTAATAAGAAAAACAACATACCATTTCTCATTCAAGTAATTAAAAAGTACTTAACTGATATAACAATTGTTAATAAATTCTTAATTTTATAATAATAAAAAAAATTTCTTCTGAAATATAGATATTGTCAAGTCTCAACAAATAACAAAATGTTTTGAATTTTGATAGGGATAGATGACTGAGTTCTCTATGAAGATAAGGATTTAGAAGCTGCAACAGAGACAATAATGACCATAAGAGAGAATTCAGAAGATGGAAAAAATTATAAATGGAAAATAAGTCAAAGAAATTGCAATAGCGAATCCTTTTTAACATACTCTTATTCTCTGACTGTCATGTATTTTTTTTTCTGTTTTTGTATTACTTTATTGCCTACACTTTTCTATCTCTCTTTCCTCATAATCATCATCATCATCTTCACTTCTTCTCCACCTTCTCTTATCAAGCCATGCTAATTAACCTAGTTATGTTGCTTGAAAAGTTCTTGCTATGGATTTTAGCAAGCCTAAACTACAAAGGGCCATTACAGAAAAATCAAATTCCTATCTAGACTACTAAATTAGCTTTTCAAGAGAAATAACAAGGAAAAACATGATAACGATTCAAAATGAAGAATAAGAACTCCCCTAAATCTTAACATGTTATTTCTCTTTATTTAAACAAAATGAAACTAGTATATCCAGACAGTTGCTTACAAATACTGAAAAACAGTTACCTCCTTCCTTCAACAGAAGGCAACTCTATATTGAACTTAAAACCTACATGAATTGTAACTGAACTTATCCATCTAATTTAACTCAGTTCTTCATAGATAAATTTCACATTATTGGTTGGAGTTTTCATGATACCAACTCATCATTAGTAGAACTCAGTTCATTCATTATAACTTAAAATTTTTTCACCAATATTTTTCATATTACTACTAAAACTCATCATTAAACCACTAATTACTCAAACTCATAACTAATCAGCTAAAAAAATAATAATAATAAACACTCATACAAATTGTATTCACAAACTAAAATAAAATTACTTTAAGTTTATTCTTCAATCAATTAACTTTAAAAATCAAAGTCTTCTTATACGACTCCAAATTCTTTCTAGGCAAAGACGAAGCCATAGTAGAGATTAATGTTCCTCCGGCCTAAACGATGATGATAAATTTAGTTTTCTTTGTTTAAATCGATTAACCCAAAAAACTCTCTTTCAAATTGATGAGCTTTGCTTCCAAATAGATAATTTTTTTTTTCAGATAGTTAGGATTTTAGGAAGAAGTAATCAAAGAAGAAAGAAGAAACTCTCAATTTAAAATACCTGATGTTTTTAGTAAGACAATGAGCGGGCATTTGATTTTAGGGGGACATTTTTATAAAAAAATATATAGTTCAGATTAAAAGGATCTAAAATTTCTTAATGGTTTATTTAGGGGTATTTTCTGAGTTAAATCTCTATAGTTTTTTAAAAATATTAAGTTTATATGAAATTTTTTTATAAATAAAATTTGTATATATTTTTTTATAAAAATATTTCATATTTAAATTTAGTAAAATAATAATTTATATATTACTTCCTCTGTTTTATTTCAATTATCATATAAAAATATTTATTTTATTTTAAATATAGCTTTTAAAAATTTAAAAAAATATTAATTAATAAATTTTAATATTACTTTATTAATTAATAAAAAATATAAAATATAAAATATAAAAAATTTATTTAAATAAATTATAATAAAATTTTTATAAAATTTATAATAGATAATTATTATTTTAATTTGAAATCGAAGATAGTATTTTTTTTTATTTTGTTTTTCCTTCCTATTGTTTCCTAACCTAGCGGTAGTAGAGGCGAAAAACTTCTCATCATCTCCATCGCTAACCAAGCCTCTCGCCTCATCTTCATCGCTGACCCTATTATCCAGCCTCTCACTAGTCACCACCATCATCTTCCAGCCAGCTCTCACTATCGCCAGCCCTGCAGAGAAGGAGTCGCTATCGTCATTCTAGGCCGCTGCTGTTGTTCCAGATTGCTGGTATATCCTTAATTTTTTATTTTATTTTATTTTTGTTATTGAATATGATCATATTTGTTTGGATGGATGATTTGTATCTTTAAGAAAAAAAATTAAGAGAATTGAGACCTCTTCTATATTACACGGAATTAGGAAAAAATAAACCAAAATTTAAAATACTTTAGATAGCCACTTGGCTATTAATGACAAATCACTTCCAACTCAAATATTTAACAACTTAGTAAACCTAAGTATCATAAATATAACCTTACTTTCAAGATATCAAATCCTTTAACTCTAAAATCTTCCAAACCTTATACTTTTTAAATCTATCTTTTGTTAAGAACATATTTACTTGACACGTTATAAATAATCACTTTCCTCTAATCTTTATACTCTTTATCTAATCTTAGCTTTCCACATTTAACATTATATATACTTAACACACACTTATCATTTTCTACTCTTTTTAAAATTTTTAACACATATACATAAATTCTCAACACAAAGGTAAGAAACACAAACATATAAGCCTCATACTATGCCCGTATGTCATAAAATACAAGCCAGAAATATTACCCAAGCACCCCACGACCGTGGCAACTCAGCCCCATGCCTGTGAGATACTAAAAGAGGCTGTCAAATACATTTGGACACCCCCACGGTCGTGGCACTCAAGGGCCATGCCTTTGGCATACAAAACATCACTGTTTCTTTAAAAATTTTCCAGAAAACATATTTGATCCAAGGCCCACGGTCGTGGCACTCAAAAGCCACACCAATGGCATCCCAAAATTGTGTAATTTGTACATTAAACTCCATAAAACATAAATATATTCAAGATCTATGATAAAAATAAATCAAAATCAAATTTTTGACATAAAAAGAGTCCATATCAAATACTTTAAGAAATAACTCATTTTGAGTGATTCAATCAACTAATTCAAACATTTAAATTCAAAGAAATTCAAATATTTGCAAACTAAAATATATAAGCACATATCTCTTTCCAAAAATCCATTTTCTTTTGATTACTTGTTGATAATCTCACATTTTCTAGCTTACTCTTCTAAAAACTTATATCTATATGTGATTTCCTCTTAATCCTTGATTAACTTGATGAAAAAAAGAAGAAAATAGAAGATGGTGATGGTGGTGGTAGATGGCATGGATGAAGAAAGAAGAAGAAATAAGAAAATTCTACACACACATGTATATATATAACAAGTTCAATCAAGTAAGGGTAATCTCATTTTAACTATGGTGCACCATCTCTCTTAACTTTTGATTCTAATTTAATTTTTAGTCCCGTAAAATTGTAAAAATAGTTTTCTTAGTAAATTTTAAGATCTATTATTCACCAATTTCTACTTATATCATTTATATCATGTACTTAACCTTTAAAATTGAATTTTCAAATTTAATTCAAGACACACACCCATGTCTTCTCATTGACACGTCCGTGTCAAATAAATAACTTTTGTCACTTTGGAAAATTCTCTCAAAATAGTCCTAAAGCATATAACACTTTATATATATTTCAAACACTCCAAACAAATATATATAACACTCCAAAAAAACCACTTATTACATATATACTTATTATAGAAATATTCATAGTTAAAATTTTCAGGGCATTACATATGAATATTTTAACCTGTCAAGCATATCAATGCACATTCAAAATATTGCCTTTCAAAAAATACTTTCCTCATCCTGTAAAGTATCAACTCCATTTTGCATATCTTTATATTCATTCAAAATATATATGTTAAATATATCTTTCTACAACTTTCCTTAACCTGCAATACATATATTGATTTGGGATCCCAATAAACACACATCTAATAAACTTTACACATATATCCATCCAACACACAAATAAATAATAAAATAGTAAGAATTTTGATTTCATCTAATTAAAAATATATACATCTAATTTATCAACAATGGTTGCTATTCACATTATAAATATTCAAAATGAATACATAAATATTAAATTAGTCACATCTTTATAAGTTTACAAGTCACTTGGCATCGCCATCATTATCATCCTCACCATTCTCACTATAATAATCACCTTATCTCTTGTTTGAAACATGAACTCATGGAAACATTATTGTGTTGTATCTAAATGTCTCCATAAGCTGTTTGTGCAGTGCTAAAATTTTTTTGTAATGAAATCTAATCAAACTTTTAAAAACAAATAAATGCCAAAGTAATAAACTTATGCCAAAGTTGGCGGATCAGGTATGCATAAATCATATCATCAAATATCAAAACAGATCAGTCAATAAAACTTATTTTTTCACTATTTAAAATATTTAAACAATATATAGAACACAAATGATTCATATTTTATTAGTCTCACATTAAAGCATAATAAACTATATCAACACATATCAACTCATATCATCAAAGATCAGTCAACAAAAATGCATTTTTTCGCTATTTAAGATATCCAGTAAGCATTAGGAGTAGATCTCCACCAAACAAAGAAAGCTCCCTTCGTTATATTTTAGTAGTCCCGTATCAAAGCAAATTAAGACATATCAAACCATATAAAGATATATCAATCCATATCATCAAACATCAATACTAATCAGTCAATAAAAATATATTTTTTTACTATATAAAACATCTAAATAACATAAACAACACAAATGATTCATATTTTTAGTATTTTCATATCAAAATATATCAACATATATCAATGCATATCATCAAAGATCATTTCAAATCAATCAACAAAATCATATTTTTTTTAACTATTTAAAATATCTAAATACCACATATAACACATATGCTTCATATTTTCAGTGGTTCTATGTCAAAGTATATAAAACTATATTAAGACATATCAACCCATATTATCAAAGATCAATATTGATCAATGAACAAAAATATTATTTTTACTATTTAAAACAGCAAAATATCATATAGAATACAAATACTTTATATTTTAGTAGTTTCATATCAAACTATATTATGACATATTAAATCATATCAAGACATACCAACCTATATTATCAAATATCAATATTGTTCAGTCCAGAAAACATATTTTTTTTTAATCTTTAAAACATCTAAACACCACATAAAACACAAATGATTCATATTTTTAGTAATCCTATATCAAAACATATGAAATTATATCACGACATATTAAATCATATCATTAAATATCAATATAAATTAGTTAACAAAATCACATTTCTTAACTATTTAAAATATCTAAACACCATATGGAACACAAATGCTTTATATTTTCAGTAGTTTCATGTCAAAACATATTAATCCATATCAAGACATATCAACCCATATAATCAAATATCAAAACTGATCAGTCAAGAAAAATATATTTATTCACTATTTAAAATATCAAAATAATATATAGAATACAAATGTTTGATATTTTCGTAGTTTCATATCAAAGCATATTAAACTATATCAAGATATATAATTAAAAATCAATACTGATTAGTCAACAAAAATATATTTCTTCACTATATAAAATATCAAAATAACCTATATAACACAAATGATTCATGTTTTTGCAGTCTTATATCAAAGCATATTAACCAATTCAATCCAAAATCAACATATATGAATCCATATTAGTCTAAAAATCAACATATATTAATCCAATTCTTTAATTTTAAAATAGATAAATAACATAAAAAAATATTCTTTACTTATCCATATCAAGACATATCAAGTTACATCAAGAAAGATCAACATAAATCAGTCTATAAAATTATATTTCTTCACTATTTAAAATATCTAAAAACACACAGAATACAAATGATTCATATTTTAGTAGTTTCATATCAAAGCATATCAACTCAAGTTAACCTCTAAAATCCCATTTCAACCCAAATTGATATATATCGATCCATGTTAATATACATAGAATATACTAATTCTAGAAAACAAGCAATAAAATATCCAATTTTACAAAGCTATTTGTAACAACAAATGTTTACTAAATAACATCTAAGATAATAACTAATACATCACAATATGATGTTAAATTAAAATCCAAGTTGCTCACTAAATAACCACGAAAGTAGACTATTTCATTATATAATAAGTGAAAACAAATATCATGAATCTCTTTTATTTTGTTACAAGAAGGGAAACAAAGATCAAAACATTTCAAATCATTAATTAATTTAAGGGTGAGAAATAACGAAAAAGGGTTATACATTTTAACACCAATTTTCATACATAATAAGATAATAACAACATTAGATTTTAAAACCAAATCTCATCTAAATCAAAATAACAATAGCAGATTGAACCATTTACATAAAATGTTAAACCATATCAACCCAACTAAAAATCCAACCATGACAGTCATTCACAACATATCTTTCTTTAAACAATTTTAAAAGATGACTTTCAAACATCAAGAATCAATTTTTTACAAAGAATAAATATTCTCTCTAAAAAAATAAATCATATAAAATACTCATTAAAATAACGTTAGTAAGATCAATAAAATATTCTTCATAGACATATATCAAACGATTTTAAAATAGCACAACAAAAATTAAGCATAAAAAATTATTATTATTTTCATCATTCTCTTTAAAAAATGAAATATGAAAAAAACCCCATTAACCACAAGTTGAAAATTGAATTTCGTAACAGAGATGAGAGAGATAAAGAGATGCTTATACTTTTACAGCCGCTTGAATAAGGAGAGAGGGAGAGTTATTTCGCTGTAGATTTATTTTGCTTAAGAGAAACAGAGTTTTGAAAGAATTTTTGAAAGATTTAAGAGAAATTAGGGTTTTGAAATAGAGAAAGAAGATGAGAAAAAAGGGAGTTTTGAAATAACATAGCAGTGGAGGCGTATTTTTATGAATAGAAATAGGTGTTCTTTTTTTTTTTTTAATAAAAGGTAAATTTATCAAAATAGGTCTAGTTAAGGTGAATGAGATCTAAAATTTAATAGTTATATGTGAATGTATATTTATTTGGTTAATTTTTTAAAATTTATATATATATAATTTAATATTTAAATCAAAAAATAATAATTTATACATTATTTCTTTTATCTTATTTTATACTATTTTAAAAAAAATTTCTTAATTGGAATTAGATATTCAGTAAACTCTCAATTAACGCATTTTCTTTTTGATAAAAAAAATTAACGCATTTCCTTTGAAAGCGACACGCTAAGACCACAACTACTTAATTAATGCATGATGCTACATCAACAGCCACGTATTCCCTCTCTCTCTTTTTGTGGAGGGTTTTGCGTAGAAAGAGGGTTTTGCCTTACAAATTGAGAATATCAGGGCCAACAGTAACCATGATCACAGTTCGGTTAACCAGAATCGCCGGTTCTAGTTTATAATTTTCGTGAGCCTTAACCTTAACTAGTAAGAGCCGATTTGGTTAAATTTCAGGCCCTTGAAAATTGGTCCGATTCTGGTTTGAACCACCAATTCAAATTAATTTTTTTTAAAAAAAGTCATATTTAAAAGAAAAATACTATTCTTGATACTTGATAATATTTTTTTATGAAATTCAATACCACTTATAAATTTAATAATATTATTTAAGTTAAATCAAATAATATTATTTATAAATATTTAATATTATAATTAAAGTGTAAAGAAAAAATTTTAAAAAAATGTTTGAACATAATTACAAAGAATCAATTAACTACATAAATTATAATTATAAATATTTAATATTACATTTGAAATATTTAATAAATATAAATAATTTAAATATTTAAAAACTATATTAAAAAATTTAAACTTAATTAAAAAAATTACATAATTATAAAATATTCAATATTACAATTTACAATTGAAAAAAAATGGCTTGAACTTAATTACAAAGAATTAAGCTGCCTACATATCCTCTTGAGGTTTAGAGGAATCAAAGCCAACTTCTAGTTCTCTTATTTTAAATTTGGTAGTGACCCCTTAATCACTTTCACCATTTTCACTTCCACCAGCTATTGTACTTTCTTTCGTTGCATCATAATCTAAACCTTAATCATCATCATTATTATACTTTAAATCTTGTATACGCATTGATGCTTTAGACCAATCATTGATGTGCATTTGATCTTGCAATGAGTGAGGTGTTAATCTTAATCGATACTCATCCAACTCAAGGTCTCCGGTGTTAAATATTTGTTCCACCGCTATTGTTGAGGCTGAAGAACTAAAAATTTTTCTGGCCATAATAGACGACACTGAAAATTTTCTTGTAAGTTGACTCCGCCATTGCAAAATAGGAAACTTGTATTCTTGTAGTCTCTAATTACATCATCAAATTCAAAGCTAGATGATAAATATGTATCAAGTTTAATATTACTTGAGGTAGTAGTTTTAGGTCTCTTATGTCTTTCCATTTAAATTCTATAAGCTTTACTTACACTAGATGAAGAATCTATATCCTTATTTTGACACCTTGTGATGCGGGAATCATTGATGCATATATTGATTCATATTCTTTATATAAGTCCAAAATATTTCTTTTAACCCCATCAATTATTTCAATAATATTAATATCTTTTACATCTAATAGAAGATAATAATTGCTTAAATAATCAGTTAAAATTTTAATTCGTACACGATGATCCAATACACAAGCAATAAATTTAAGAGCGGAAAAATATTTTAAAATAATTAAGTCATTTATTCTTCATTGCAATAACAATTTCTTTTAATTCAATATCATTTTTATACTCATAAAAAATAATTGCAATATTCAAAGGTTCAAACACTATTAAATGAGATGCAGGATAATAAACATAAGATAAATATTTAGTAGCATCATTAAAATTTTTTAAAAGATCAATTATTTTTTTACAATAATTCTATTGAGTATGATATAATATAATAGGTGCAGAATTAAGTTCAAAAAATCTACATAATAATTTATGATATAAAAACGAATCACAAAGTAATTCATAAGTAGAATTTAACGGGTTAGAACATCTCGTTTGAATCGTTTAGAAGGCATACCATATTGCTTATAAAATATACCCCAACTTTTTATATAATTGAGGATGAGACCATAAATAATTTAATGCAATTTTAATTGGTTCATACAAAAAATTTAAAATTCTCAAACCACTTTGAACACACAAATTTATAATATGATGTATGCATTTAACATGAAAAAATTTATCTCCTAAATTTTGTCTATAAATTTATTCCAAATCATTAATAGAAGCAGTATTTACAGAAGCATTATCAAAAGAAATTAAAAAAAAATTTGAATTAAATTATATTCTTTCAAAATACTTTTTATTATTTTATATATATTATCGACAGTATATCTATCATCAAAAAGTCAAAATACAAGCAATTTTTTTTATAAATTTAATTGATCATCAATTCAATGATATATAATATCTATATATGAATGTGTTTGCCAATGATTATTCCAAATATCACTACAAATTGAAAGGTGAAAATGACAATTTAAAAATAATGTGCATATTTTTTTTTGTAAAGTTTGTGCAATATATGCGATAAAGTTAAGTGTGGAACACGTTGAAAAGCATGATTCATAGATTTTTGAATAAAAGTAATAAATTCTATTTTCTAACCAAAATTAAATGTTAATTCATCAACACAAATGCACATTGTCAATTCTTATTTGACCATATTTTTATCATAGTGAAAAAGACATTATTTTTTAGTAGGTACAGATGATGAGTCTGATTATATAAAATTCACCAATTGTGTTTAAGTATTATCTGTATCCGCTTGAACATGATATTTTTTGTTGAGATGTCTCCATAATGTTCTAAAACCTCTTTCGTCTGCAAATTTAAATAAAAAGAAACAATAATTGCAGTATGCTCTATTTTGACCTTCTGCATTTATCTGTTTAGAAAAATATAAAAAAATATTAAATTTTATTTTATTTTTTATTTTACTATATTGATTTTAATCAAAATTTTCTTACTCTTGACAATCTACTTCTTCCTCATCATCAAAAATATTAATGTGTTATTGTAAAATTTACTCATCATCATTTATATTATTAAAATAACTAGAACTTATCATTTTAATATAAATTAATAATAAAAATAATAAAAATAATTAATAATATTTTTTAACAATGATAATAATAATAATTACTACTACTACTAATAAATAATAATAATAATAATTAACAACGAACAATAAATATTACTAACAATAATAATAAATATTAACAATAATAAATAATAATAATAACAAAACAATAATAATTATTAATAATAATAAAATAATAATAAGAAGAAGAATTTGAGAGAGTATAAATTAGAGAATTGAGAGTTAAAGTAGATAATTAAAATTTGATGATTGAAATAAATTATGTAAAAATTAAAAAATAAATTAAAAAATTGATGTATTTATAAATTTTTAATTTTTTTTTATTTTTATAAAATATTTTTTATTTTTTTATTAGCAAGGATAAAACATATATTAAATAAAAAATATTTAAAACGTGCATACTTAGGTCTGAATTTGTGCAAGCCTAAACCTGCACACACAACAGATTTGGTCTTTTTTTTTTAAATTTTAAATTTAACAATTTTAAATCAGAATTATTGGTTTAGTTTCAATTTAAATATTTTAAAATTAAAATTAAAATATTAAAAAAATTTAATTTTAATTTAAAACCATTAATTATAATTTACAGTTTAAGTTATTAAATTAAACTAAAATTATCGGTTCAATTTAACGATTCAGCGAGACTTTGGCCATATCAAGTCACCAGCAAAAAAAACTCAAAATTCTTGGGTACCGTGAAAGTTACTCTTATCTTTTCATAAAGCTCTTTTATTATCAAAACCTTTTTTCACTGTGCCTAAAAGAACCCACTTAAACTCCACTTGTTTTATTACGAGTGTCGTGTTCTGCTTTTGTTTTGACACTTTGTCATTGGCTGACACTGAACTCTGTTTTGTTTCTCTGTGTTTGAGAGAGGAATATTGGCGTCTGAAATGGGTGATATAGCAGGAACACCCGCTTTCCATGGATACCATATGCCTGCTGAGTGGGAGCCTCATTCACAGACTTGGATGGGTTGGCCTGTAAGTCATATATGCTTCTTCTTTCTCTTGGTTGATGAATATGTAAATATGAATTCTAATTAAATTTGTTGATTTTCTTTCTATTGTGGTTCTTTGTTTACATTTTGTCTTTTGGGGGAACAAATAGTGCGAGTGCGCTTGCTCTTTAAGCTTAGACTGTTCTCTGATGGTTGGTTCTGCTAAATTCTAGTGCAACCCACAAGTTTGATTAATCGATTAATCGCAAAAATTGTTTCTTTTATGTGGGATTTTAATATTTTGATGTGTTGCCTATTGAGAGAATAACTTTTTGAGAAATTATTCTAATCGCTATAAAGAACAAAATTGCAAATCTTTGATTTCTTTTCCCCTGTTTTACTTCATATAAGCTTGATTAATCACAAAATTGTTTCTTTTACGTGGGGATTTTAATATTTTGATATTTGTTGTCTATTGGGAGAATATCTTTGATAGATTATGCTAATTGTTGTATGGAACAAAATTGCAAACCGTTCCTTTTTTTCCCCTGTTCCACTTATTCTTTTTCCCCACTAATTCCTTGTTTAAGTTGCAAAAATCTGAATGCATCAATCTATTTTGGGTTGTAGGAACGTCCAGATAACTGGCGAGAGAATGCAATGCATGCACAGCGAGTTTTTACTAAGGTGGCAACAGCAATTTCGAATTTTGAACCTGTGACTGTCTGTGCAAGTGCATCTCAGGTTGGTTGGCATTCTAAGACATGGAAGCCTTTGGTCTTGCTTACAGGAATTTTATTTCTTTTTTCTCAACTGATTTAAGCTTTAAATTCATTGAATGTTTAGTGGGAAAAAGCACAAAGTCTTTTACCAAAACATATTAGAGTTGTTGAGATGAGTATGAATGATTCTTGGTTTCGTGATACTGGACCGACTGTGAGTTTTCCCATTTCTCTATACGACCTTATATTTTTCATATTAATTCAATTATATTTTACTATGACCTTTTTGTTTTTTTATTGAAATACTTATTTTGTACCAACCTATAGTTTGTTGTGAATGCATCTGAACAAAAGGTTGCAGGCATTGATTGGGCCTTTAATAGCTGGGGAGGTAAGATCTTTTATATTCAAATCTTGCCTGTTGCTTTTACAAATCTATTGTTGGTTTTGTATATAACATATTACATTAGATCCATCTCAAATATGATCCAACATGATATTGTGGTTTGATGCATTATGGTGTGATAGCCTATTATCCCTTTAATTTAACGTTTTGCTACGTACAAATGTTTTATAGTGGTACATAGGACAATTTATGTGATACCTGCATTTTAAAACATACTTGTAATTTTGAGTTCTTAAATTTTTCTTCTCTCATATTGGTTTTATTAATGTTACTGGCACCTAATCTCATAGTAGTTTTGAGGAAACAAATCAAAAATCAAATATGTGGCTGTTAACCTATTCATGGGCAGTGCTCATAGTCCTTAAGATATGTGAATACAGAAAACTGGTGCATCACTTTTGTGTCTACCTAAGTTGAACAGTGTCCACAAGGTGACATTGGTTGGAATTTTTAGTTTTTTTAACTAGGTGATATTTCTAAAGAATTAGAAACTTGTAGGGGTTGATGATGGTTGCTACCAAGACTGGAGTCTCGACCTTCTTGTGGCAAAGAAGGTAGGTGGTCTAGCAAAATAGATTATAATTTGCAAACTTTTATGTAACTTTACCTTTTCTAGTACCTGGTATGTTAGTTATCAACAATTCATCTTAACTGCAATTTATTGTCAGATTCTCAGAATTGAGAAACTTCCACAGTTTCCTCATTCCATGATTCTTGAAGGTGGAAGCATCCATGTAGATGGAGAAGGTAGCAACCTATGTGCTTTTTCTATCTTTAAAAAGTATCCATCAAGTGACAATTAGTATTTTGAACACACTTTATGTCCAAGTAAAATCAGCTTTCAGAAGAAATGAAATTACTTCCAATACTTGGCTGAACAAATCCATGCACATATATCTAATGCATATTAATGCCTATTCAAGTATATAATAGAGTTTCCATTGTTTTAATTAACCCAAAAACAAACATCAGCGTATTGTTAATTACTTTAGTTTTTCTGTTAATGCATTTGATTTTGCTTAGCTTCATTCAGCATTTCTGCTTTTCCTTTAGGGACTTGCCTTACCACTGAGGAGTGCCTTCTGAACAAAAACCGGAATCCACATCTAAGCAAAGAACAAATAGAAAATCAACTTAAGCAATATCTTGGAGTACAAAAGGTTATTTGGCTGCCCCGCGGATTATATGGTATGTATATGTTCAGTACTTGCCAGTTTAGATCTTCTTTCACATTAAGGCATTATTTCTTCTCAGCATTTCTGCAATTTAGTTGTTAATTTGATATTTAGTCTTGTTCATAATTTTCATTTTATAATGGAGTTCTTATCCTATAATACATTGGCATAGCTAAATGAATTTTGTGGATAACTTCACATGACCATTGCGATGCCTGCTTTGCTCTTCTTTTTAGTTTGGTGTATATCTTGCTCATGTCAAAGATCTTACTAATAGACCTTGATAGTGATTTGGAGCATTCCTGATGCATTGAAGATAGCAAAGACCAGTATACTAACAATAACAGAGACAAAAAAAAAAACTTGAACTGAAAGTAATTGAAGAAATCAGTTTCAATTGAATCTGTGATCTCAAAATTTAATCCTCAGAAGTGAAGAACCAATCATAAGGTCTCATTTTTTGTTTTCAGTGCTAAAATACGTATGATCTCCATGAAATATGAGTAATTAAACTATGAAAGCAGTGTAATAACCCCCTTGGAACCGGACAGTTCCATAGCCTTATATTTTAACCCTGTAGTCCCTTTTCTTCTTTGTCTGATATAATTCAACTGAGCATTGATTTCTGCTTGAACCAAAAACCCAGAAAAATCAGGTTTTTGAAAGGCTGTATTTCTCATGGTTACCAATGTCAAATCAACAAGTGCCTTGTTTTCCATTTCATAAGAAACCTCTCTCCAAAAACCCATCAATTTTTTCAACCGAACTGTTATAATCTCAAGAAATGAACTACTTTCCTTAAGTTTCTCTTTTATATCTTCTCCTGCTCTTTAGTTTACTCTGATTCTGTTATTATTACTGTTGTCTTTAATACGATAATATAAACATGTACTAGCTAACTGCACATTGTCTATATTTCTAAAATCACAAAACATGATATTATTACCATGACGTTTAACAGGTGATGATGACACTAATGGTCATATTGACAACATGTGTTGCTTTCTGAGGCCTGGTGTGGTTTTATTGTCTTGGACTGATGATGAAAAGGATCCTCAGTTTGAACGATCCATGGAAGCCTTATCTGTCCTATCCAGTGCTACGGATGCTCATGGCAGGAGGATGCAAATAATCAAACTCCACATACCAGGACCACTTTATATGACAGATGAAGAAGCTGCTGGAGTTATACAGGTAATAGTTTTACTGAAATGCAACTTTGACCCCTCTGCATATTTGACACAGATTTAGCGCTGAAAGTTCTGTGATTTCAAGGTGCACCTTTCAACCATATGATGGACCATAGTTGAATTTGTGAAATTATAAATTTTCCATTTTGGACTTGTCATTCAACCATTTTGGAATAACAATTAGACACAAAAGAAGTCACCACTTGTAATAATGCTAAATGCTTTGATAGAGAGTATTTTACTTTGTTATTAATTTCTCTTTTTATCTAGACACTTCATCCTCTAAAACTATCAGTTCTGTGCAAGAAGTAGATGAATAAAAATGTTATGGTGTGTATTAATATCTGGTCTTTGATGAACCTATGACAGGATGGTGAGGGTAAACCAAGACCTTCAGGCACAAGACTTGCTGCTTCTTATGTAAACTTCTATATTGTCAATGGAGGAATCATAGCACCACAATTTGGAGACAGGAAGTGGGATGATGAAGCTGTTCGTGTCCTCTCTGAAGCTTTCCCAAAGCATGAGGTGAGCAATTTTTTTTTTGTCTCAGTATGCCTAATTTTCCAGTCTTCACGAAACCTTTTATGATCTATATATACCATGCAGATGCCATTTATATATGCAATGGTTCACGTGATCAGCTGTAAATTTCAAGTAGTGTTCAGAAAGTTAACACTTTGTGATTATATATGCTATTGAAAAACAATCCTTGCAAGCATGATTTATAAATTGCTGCATCAGTATTATAGAACTTTTTTCCAATGTTCAACAGCCTGCTTCTAAGTGCCTGTGGAGTATGGATTGTTATTCACAGAAATTTAGCTGAGATAATACTATTGAAATGCTAATACTGATGCATGCCTGACACAGGTTGTGGGAATAGAAAATGCAAGGGAGATCGTTTTGGGAGGTGGAAATATTCACTGCATCACTCAACAACAACCGGCAGTTCCAAAGCTATGAATGTCTGAACTGTTTGATTTATATTTTTGTAACAGTAAAATCACTAAACCCAAATCTATCTATATATGGGAAATGATGCAAATTTGGCCACCTTATAAATCACATGTTTTTCCCTTTTTTATTAATAACATATTGGGGAATACCTAAAATTTGAATCAAAGATCGGAAGAATAATGCTCCTGGTCATCAAGTTAATGATTAGTGATTAGATTACATTTCTTAGGTACAAAAATTTGAATATTAAATAGTAAAAATATAATATATGTTTATTAAAAATATGAATAATAACAATTTTAAAATATTTTTTGTTGTATATTAAAATTTTTTTAAAAAAAATTTAAAATAAATGAACCATTAAATTTTATAAAAAAATATGTAAATTTAAAATTATTAAAACAATTCTCACTTTAGAAAATACATGTTATCTGAAATTTAAAATTGATTCCATACCGATGGCGTCGGCGAAATCCAGCCCCAATAAAGGGAATAATGAGAATAGGTATTGATAAACTCGTTTATGTTTTTCATATTATTGTAATGTATATTATATTTTAAAAATTATTTTATATATTTATATTATAATTATATATTTTAAGTAAAATATGTAAATGTACACTTTTAATTACGTAAACATTAAGAAATATATAAATGACTCGTAATTGGATTAAACTTATTTTACTAAAATTATGATTAACTTTATCCTCTTCAGATTATAATTAATTTTGTAATAATTTTATTTGGTATAAGTATATATATATATATAAAGAAAAGTTGGCAGTAATGAATTTTGTGTATATATACATAATATGGTTCTTGATTAAATGTATATATATTATAAATGAAGTTGTTGTTTATATATATATATATATATGGTGTTTGATTCAATATATTTTTATTGGATTCAATTAGTATATAAATACAATATACATATTTAATTCATGATTAAAGTATATATATATATATATATGCATATTTATGGTAATATATTTTGGGTATATAAATATTATTAAAATTAGGTATAAATAAATTTTTTAAAATTTTATTTGTAGTAGTTATTTTTGTGTTTATGGTTATATATCTAATAAATTAATATAGTATATAAAAAAGATATAAAATTATGAGTAAATATATAAATTGAGTAAAGTTGGTAATAAATTAATATTTACTGTGTTTTTATATAATTATTTATAATTTTAGAGTAATGATATTTAAACTCTAATTATAATTTTTAGTGTTTATTTGTTTGATAGCTATACAATCTATTTAATTTGTGGTCTTTATTTAAATTTAGTATATTTACAATGATTAAATCTCATAAAATTTAAATTTATTATCTTTGATATTTCTTGAAGAAATTATCTGTCATGGGTACCTGATAATAAGATTTATCTCACTATTGTAAATCTTAGAGATATTATGGAAAGAAAATCAAGTATCCCTACAGAATTGCTTAAAAATAATGATTTTCTTTTTGATTATTCAAACGATAAATTAAAAATTGATTATCTTATTATTAATTATTTATTATAGTCTTTTTAATGAATTTTAAACTTTTCATGCCTTAAATGTACTCTTACAGTAGTAATATTGAGACGATATATTCATAAAATATTTTAAACTATTTTCTTGTTTATCTGTAGTTAAATAAAATTTTTAATTTTTAATGAAATATCATAAAACTTGTTCAACTATCTTAACATCATTCTTCAAAGTGAATGTGATATTTTTTTCAAGATTATGGACGAAATCTTAATAAAAAAGTTATGGTGAAATTCTTTTTTTTCTACCAATTTTAAAAATAAAAGTGCTAAAAAGATATATATTGGCACACAACTTTCATAATTCTTTATGATTAGAAAATATTTGTTATAATTAACATTAACAGAAATTAATATTAACATGATATCTGGTTCTGCAAATATGGTTGAAGACTTTACAAGAGTCTACCTTATATTCTGAATTTAAGTAAAATGGCATTTCGATAATGCATTGTATTCAAGTAGATCCCGAAGAAATCTATTAAATTTTAAAGAATACATCGTAATGGATGTCCTATTGAAACAATGTGAGAGATATTAAATTTTTGTATTAACTCTACAAATGTGAACTAGAAGTTCATATTTAAGAAATTTTAAAATTCTTAACTAGATTATACTTTATAAAAAATAAAGATAATTGAGTTACACTATATGTACCAAAGTGCATAGATCCCAAAATTTTTATATTTTGGCATGATCATCTTAGTTATCCAGGTTCAAATATAATGCGACGAATGATTAAGAATACAAATAAACATCCAGTTAAAAAAATTAAAAAATTCTTTTGTTTGATAATTACTTTTGTAATTCCCGTACTCATGATAAATTAATTGTGGGACATTCACTATCTAAATTATATTTAGAATCCTTTGAATTTATATAAAAATACATAATGATATTTGAGGTCCTATTCATCAATCTTATAGACCATTTAGATACTTTATGATTTTAATTGATGTTTTAACTAGATGGTCACATATTTACCTATTGTCAACTCAAAACATTGATTTTGCTAAGTTTCTTACTCAAATTATAAAAGTTAAGGTCAATGTATTTTGATTACCATATCAAGACAATTTGTCTAGATAATATATACGAGTTCACTTGAAAAATATTTTATGATTATATTATCATTGAACATTTTATTATATATGTTTATATTCAATATGGTTTATCTGAATTATTATTTATTAAGATTTTACAATCAATTATTATTATTATGATTATAAAATTAAAACTTTCTATATCTGCTTGGATACATACTAATGTTTATGTTGCACCTTTAATTATATTTGACTGTATGCATATCACAAAATTTTTATTTTACAACTTGTGTTTATATGATATAATATATCTTATTTAGAATTTGTGATATTAAAATTCCTTATTGCATTGTATATGTTCTTATTGCATCCACTCAAAGACATAAAATGAATTATCAACATTATCTTAATATCTACGTAGGTTTTAATATTATAGACCTTTAACGATAAATTTTCTAGAATAAAATTTTTAGTGAGTTGATTTTTTCATCATTAGAAAAAGATAAAAGTAAATGGAAAAAAGCATAAAGGATTAGTTGGAATACATCAACTTTGTCCAATCTTAATACACACACAAATCAATGAGAACTAAAAGTTTAAAAACTAATTCGTTTGCAGAGTATTGCAAATCAGTTACCATATACCTTACAGAAACTAATAAGGTGTCTAAATCAAATGTTCTAGTAGCTAATACTCATGCTTGGTTGATTGTTCATATAGGACATCTTATTAATATGGGAACCATTGAATATAACATACACCTGAAGCGTAGTGGACCATATGATTCAAAATATTAATTTTTGAAAAAAGGAGAAATGAATGATTTCAAAATGACATTCCTAAAGAGGTTAAAAATAACATAAATCAACAATTACATATTTTTAAGAAGTAACACTAGAAGTAATTCCGATATAGAAAATTTTTGAGATCTCATTTAAAACTAGAAATATATGTGAAAATGGGTGAAATTATTGTTGATAATATATTTGCATATGATATTGCTGAAATTATTGAAACATGTTTGAGTCTAAAAAATTATTAAAATTATCAACGTCGAAGTGATTAACCAAAATGGAAAATAAGTCAAGCTGAGTTACATTTATTTGCTAAACATATAATATTTAGATAAATAGTCCAGAAACTAAAATATATCAAACCCAAGGAATATTGTATGTAAAAGAAATGAATCAAAAAAAATTATGAAAAGAATAGATTTTTTCTATTATGAATGTAATTACTCTTAGAGTTAGTTTGACAGCTCCTGAAGGACTAAACATATATTATAACAACTTGCTCATATGACTCTCAAGAGAAAATAATTAAATGAAATTGTGAAATATAAGGTACAACTTGAGTCATAAGAATTCTCAAAATACCTTGTATAAATTATGATGAGATATATTTCTCTGTCATGAATGTTATTACTTTTAGATTTTTCATATGTTTGGCAGCTTCTGAAATGCTCAATATATATTTGATAAATATTATAACAGTTTAGTTATATGATTCATTAAGTAATGACCTATATCTGAAATCCCTGAAGGATTCAAGATATATGAAGTATCAAAATATCTGAAGCATATAATACATAGACAAATATATTATATTAAGCTTCAAAGATCCTTGTGTGGGCTAAAACAATCAAGACGAATGTAGTACAATTACCTCAATGAATACTTAGTGAATAATGAATATAAAAATAATTTTATTTGCCCATGTATTTTTATCAAAATGATAAATTTAGAATTTACTATAGTTATGTTAATTATTTAAATATCGTGAAAACTCTTAAAGATATATCAATTACTGCAAACTATTTGAGGAATGAATTTGAAATGAATGGTCTTGAAAAAAAAATTGTCTTATTTTTAAATTGAATATTTGTCAAATAAAAATTTTCTACATCAAGCATCATATATCAAAAAATTTTAAAATAATTTTATATAAATAAATTTTATTCATTAAATACTTCAATATTTATTTATTCTCTTGATATAAAAGATATTTTTTTTGCTCAAAAAAATAATAAATAAATTTTTGGTCATGAAGTATTGTGTGAATTTTTTGAAATTATATAATTTTTATAAAAATATAATTTTTTTTTATAAATTTACATTTTTTTAAAGAATAAATAAACCATTTGTCTTTTTTTTTTTTTTGAGGTCGATGAAAAGTGCAAATTCATTCGTAAAAAAAATGCGTAGCCATTTGTTTGAGAGACAAAAAATCAGAACTTATAAGAAAATAAATTTGATAAATGAATAAAGAATTTGCAGTGGAAGGCCATAACTGAAATTTGACATTACACCTTAATTTCTTTTCCATACACAGGGACTGAGAGAGAGAGAGAGCGCTCTGAGATCCAAACACAGAAATGCGAACTTGAAGATCTAGAGAGAGAGAACGCTGAATTTTTATTCTTTTAGAGAGAGAAAGAGATAGATGGGGTGCACTTTTTCGGGGCTGAATGCTCTATACGACGCCGTTAACGGAGGGGGAGACGTTTGGATCAACGAGAACAGGTTCAGGATCGTCAGACAGCTCGGTGAAGGTGGTTTCGCTTATGTTTACTTGGTTAAAGAGGTGGTCACTGACTCCTCTGCTTCCACCGGAGGTGGCGACCTTGCCAAGAAAGTCAAGGACATTTCTCATCTCTCTGGTAATTACCTTAACTTATTAGTTTACTTATTGTTGTAATTAGGTTAATTGGTATTTCTGATCTGCGAACTTAGCTTTAAATTGTGTGAATTTCTTATGGATTGTATGTGTTATGAGTGTATTTAATAGTGTGAATATCTGATCTAGTTGATCTCTTATTGTCTCTGCCTGAATTACTATGCAGATGATGGAACTTATGCAATGAAGAAAGTTCTCATACAGAACGATGAGCAGTTGGAGTTGGTTCGTGAAGAGATTCGCGTCTCATCCCTGTTTAGCCACCCTAACCTGCTTCCTCTTCTTGATCATGCTATCATTGCAGCTAAGGTAACTAATCACTTCCACCTGTTCATCTTTACTTCAAAGTTGAAGTCTTTGGTGTTTTTGATATTTTCTTATTTGATAAATTTGGTAATCAACATGTGCACCGTGGCGTAGATTTGGTTAGAAACGTTCAGTATAAAACTTCTAGTAGACGATTTCTATTTTTGAATATTGGAAATTTTTTAAAAAGAATGGATTTTGGTATGGTTTGAATTCCCTAAACTCCTGTACTACGAAGCAGGAATGAGCTACTAACTTAATGGACCAGTTTAATCATAACATGGATTTATCTGATCAATTCTTGTGATTGTCGTATTTCGTAGAATGTCAAAATCTATTAATGTCCGAATTGAAAACATTTTTTGAATCAAACAATAGTGTCTTTTTGGCAGCAAGTTGAAACTATACAGGGCACCCTGAAGTTAGAAAAAAAAGTATCTGCTTGTTGCTCTAAATCATGAAACAGGCCTAGGTAAATAAATCCATAAATCAAGGAGGACAAAAGGTGAAAGTGTTTATTTAGGCGAAGAGGGAAAATCATGTGAAAGAGAACTTCCTATTATTATATGGCTTATATTGCATAATTTTTAAAACTAAATTGCTCCATGTTTTTTCAATCAGAAGTTTTCAAATTGTTATGAAGGGTTACTCTGGTAGCTGATAGATTTGATGACTTCTAGGTTTGGTTAGAAGTAATTTAAAATATCATTTGCTACTGGGATCAAATTGACTAATTACTCAACAAAAGAATCTTACCATCTTTAAATTACAGATTTTGAGTGGCACTAGTAGTGTCGCCCAGTCCGCACTACTTCTGTGCACTGTAGGATTCTTCTGTGTGTCACATATTGGAAAGTTTGCCCGGATGGCATTGTTCAGAATGTTTCCATCATCATTTTTCCATGTTGTATTTGGTAAGTAATGATTATTAGAAAGAAACAACAAGAGAAAAAGGGTGGCACTGGCACCTAACCACTTGAAAATCATAGCACTAAATAAAAAAATAGAGAGCGAAATTGAAAAAAAATAAAATAAAATTTTGGAATTCATATGCTGAAAATTATAAAGACCCAATAAAATTTGTCTGTGGAAGGGCGAAGAAAACTGCTTCATCAAATCCCTACCTTTATTTCATTGATCATGTGTTGTCCTCCTTAGTTTGACAATGTTTGTTGCTATGTGTGTTATGGTTAGAGATGCCAGAGTTATTGGCAGGTAGAGCATAAATCCAGTGATATGTGTAATATTGAACCTGTTCCTATGATTCTTTTCTTTCATATTGGATTTCTTTGGACCTTGTTGCTTGTTGCGTGCATTTCTCCTGTGGGATTGCTTAATCCAGTAATGGGTGCACAAAAATGGTTGTGCTGTTGTCAATGCAGAGTCCCCAATGTCCCTCATAGATAATAAAACCATGGTCTAAACTGAACCAAAGAATTCTGTGCTCATTGCTAGCCATAATTTTTTGTGAGACAACCATACACGTCGTAAAACGCACTACTCAAAAAATGGGAACTTAACTAATACATTTTCCTGGAATTCAGGTTTCTTTAATCTGACTGATGAATCTTGTCACAACTAGCATGGTTTTCTGTTATCAACATTAGAGACATGCGATTCTTATTTTTTTTTGGCGTTATATTTTAGTATTTTCATTTTTTACCTTTTGGTTTAAATGGTTTCCACTGAATTCAATTTATGCTAGAAATATTTTTATTTTGCTAGGCTCATCAAGATGGCTCTTGGAACCATGAAGCATATTTATTATTTCCAGTTCACTTGGATGGGACCTTACTTGACAATTCCAAAGCTATGAAGGCCAAGAAGGAGTTCTTTTCTACTTCAGACGTTCTCCAAATATTTCGGCAGGTGAAACAGGGTCAACTACTCTTTTTTGATCTGACAGTTTCTCATGCAATGCAATTTTATGGGCTTGAGATGGCTGTTGACCTTCTCTTCGAATGACTATAGCCTTATCTAAAGAAAGACCTGACATGGACTAGATCTAATCTGTAAAAACTACAATCATAAATAACATGCTCTAATATCAGATATCTTTCTGATAGCAGCAACATTAGAATTTATTGGTTACTTTGATAACATAATCAACGGTTGGATATGATGTTTCACAATCTCTTTATTTTATTGAATCAATCTGGAAAGCACGAGTGATTATCCATCCTGCTTTTCCTGTTGGCATTAAATGTTATTATTTTATGATGCTGTGAGCGTCATCACTAAGAAAATATTTGCTGCAGCTTTGCGACGGACTAAAACATATGCACAGCCTTGATCCTCCATACGCACACAATGATGTGAAACCTGGTAATGTACTTCTAACACGTAGGAAAGGACAACCTCCTCTTGCCATATTGATGGATTTTGGAAGTGCTCGACCTGCAAGGAAGCAGATACGGTCTCGTTCAGATGCACTACAGTTGCAGGTGCACTCTTTTGACTAAAATCAATGTTACCATGCTTTTCGGTGCATGCATTCTCATATATATGCTTAAATGTTTTTTTGTATGTGCTTTGAAGTTTTATGGTCTTAATTTTTTTTTTTTATTTTAAATTTCTATTATATTTAAAATTTTATTTTAATCCAAGTAATCGATATGGTTACCTTCGCCTAAACTTTTTCACTGAAGTTTGCTTAATTTAACAATACAAGTGAACTGTTACCATGACTAGATTTTGGCTGCCTATTATGTAGGAATGGGCATCTGAACATTGTTCGGCACCCTTTAGAGCTCCTGAGTTGTGGGATTGCCCAAGCCACACAGACATTGATGAGAGAACTGACATTTGGTCGATAGGGTGCACACTCTATGCAATAATGTGAGGATCAATCTTCTTTTTCCATTGTTTATTTTCATTTTTTACTTTTGTATCTTTTCTTTTTGTCTTTTTGTTTTGTTGGTCAACTTTTTGACTGTATGTACATTTAGAGTTGCAGTGTCCATACCCATTATTGATGTTTTAGTACGATATTTAACCATCTTTTCATTTTTCACTTTTTAAAAAACTTGTCTTTTTCTCCACTTTCCTATTTAAATTTTGTTGCCCTTATGCATTATGTCCTTGCCAGCATTCCCTTCTGATTTTGAGAATTGGAAAGTTCTGTGAATGCGAGGCTAAACTCCCTTAGACTTCGAAGTTTGCCTATTAGTTACAGCTGATCCTACAGGTATGGGGTATCTCCATTTGAATATGCACTTGGAGAATCAGGCGGAAGTCTACAATTGGCCGTTGTAAATGCACAAGTAAAGTGGCCAGCTGGACCTAATCCTCCATATCCAGAAGCTTTACATCAATTTGTGACCTGGATGCTTCAGCCGCAAGCAGCAGTTCGCCCTCTTATTGATGATATTATAATTCACGTTGACAAGTTGATTTCAAAGTTTTCTCGCTGAAGTGAAATCAAACAAAAACAGTACTGCACTGATATTGCAGCAATTGGCCAGGCAATTAAGCAAGTAGGGTCGTTCACCGGCGAATAGATCTTCAAAAATACTTGAAAATGGCAGTGGAAAGCACACAGGGAAACAGAGTTTTTCAGACAACACAGATGTCTGCTTTCTTTGGATAGTTTTGGGAATTGTGCGTTGGCTTAATGTTAGTGTATTTTTGTCACATCTATTTAATTTTTATGTTCTGTAATTTATTTATTAGAAGGTGAGACTGGCCCACTCCAATATTCAATTGCTTAGTTCAACCACAATAATTGGTGAAATATGCCACTTGTGTTTTTAGTTGATATTTGAAAATTTTGCATCCTTCACGTCATTCAATGACTCCTTTTTTTACTTTTACTGCAGAAAAGTTTAGTTTTCGTGTCAAAATTTTTTCAATTTTACTTTTAAAAATGGCAATTTTTTATTTTTTTTATTTTTATTTATATTAATTTATTTAAAAATAATTTTTTAATATTATATTTTAACATACACGTAAAAAATATATATATAATATATATAAAATATATAACAAAATAAATATTTATTAAATATTTAAAAATATTTCTAATATTTTTAATTTTAATTTTATATTTTTAATTTTTTATTCTCATAACATTCGTATAATATTTATATAGTACTCAGCACATATTAATATAAAATAGACAATATATATATAATAAATAAGGTTAGATTTTCTTATAAAAAAGAGTTAATTTTTGAAAAACACTTAAATTTTATATGAATTTTTAATTCTATCATGAATTTTTTTGATAAATTGATATTTAAAATTTAATTTTTTTTAATTTTATATTTTGATTGGTTGGACACTGTGATTGAAAATTTTACTGTTATGTCAGTTTATATTTATTTATTTTATTTTGATTTAATTATTTACAGGCTTTAAAAATTATTAACTCCTGTTAAAATTATTAACATTAAAAGTCAATATAAATGAGTCTTCTTTAACATAAAAATTTTTAATTTTTGATGAGGTTAAAAATTTTTAATGTCTGTTAACATCGAAAATTAATATAAAAAATATATAATTTGTTTTATTTCTTTTCTCCACTGAGCTTTTTTTATGTAATGGTTAATTACTTGTACTGAAAATAACATATATCATAAGATATTAATATAATTTAGTGATTAATTATTTATTTAGTAATATATCTCAAAATTATTTCACACAACGGTTTTAAATTTTATAAACTTTGTTGCTTATATAGAGAAAAACACAAAAAAAATGTTAGTCGTTAGATATATATAACATATTGATTGTATTTTATGTTTATGCAACAAGACCATCAAAATTCAAAACATAAAAAAATGAAGTCATTGATGAAATATTTGCATCTGTTTATGATTTTTTTAAATATGCAATTTTGCTGTCTAGCAAACAGAAATATGCACCATCAAATGAATTAATAATATAATAAATGGCCGTAGCTTTTTGTAAATTATTCCATTAATTTGTTTATGGAAGATGTGAAATGGATGGTGGTGAATTAAAGAAAGGAACAAGGCTTATTCTTAAATCAAGAAAATTGGCGTATTGACGCAAGGGCTTGACATTTTTTTTTTTAATGTTGAATTCTAATGTTGATACGCGCTAAAAATTACTAATGGGTGTTAATAATTTTTAATGCATGTTAAAAAAATTTTTTTTTAATTGAAGAAGACTTATGTATGTTGATTTCAGATATTAATGGGTGTTAAAAAATTTTAACGTCTATGAATAATTTTAAACGAGCGTTAATAATTTTTATTGCCGGTTAAGAATTAAATCAAGATAAAAAGTAAATACGAACTAATATGTAAGTATTATTTTCAATCACATAGTATTCAACAGGTCAAAAGATAAAATTTTTTTAAAAAATTAAATTTAAGTATTAATATATCAAAAAATAATTGGTAATAAAATTGAAATTTGTATAAAGTTTAAATATTTTTAAAATTTTAATAAATATATAACATATACATGGCGTTTATTAAATATTTATAATATTTATTAAATATACATGAAATATCTACTAAACATCTGTATAATAAAATTAATATTTTTTAAATTTTATTTTTTATGTATATAATATATAAAATTTATTTAAAAATAAATTTAATAATTTTTATTAATATATTTTTATATATTTTACTTTTTCTATTATTCTTTTAATCAAAATCAATATTTTTTTCTTCATAAAAATTGATGAATTTTATATGCTAAAAATATAGTTTAAAATATTAATTTATTATTTTATTAAAATATTTTTATATAACAGTAAAATTTGAAAAAAATAAAAATTGTTAGTTAAATATTGATTGCAGCAAAAAAATATTTTAAAAAAAATTTTTGTTTTAATGAGGAGCTGAGTATTTTTAAAAATTTGCTCTTTTTTTCTAAAAGTGGAAGATACTTTTATTTTTTATAGTATTTTTAAAATAATTTTTTTTTTTTTTTTTGTAGTTTTGTAAATGTGGCTTTATATTTTCTCATGCAAGGCTTTCTTAACTTGCTCTTCTCCCTCCCCAAGATGATTTGAATGGGCCTTTTTGAGTCTTTGACCTATAAAATACGAGAATGTGATTTTGATTTTAAAATGGGGTTGAGCTCATATTTAATTAGTGCTTGAAATTGATTTTAATGGAGTCTAGTTTAAACTTAAACTTGAATAGCTCAAACAACCAGCCGAGTTTGTGAAGTTCCATGTAATTTTACGTGAATACCATAATTTAGCAGTACTTGTTTAAGCTCAAACTGAACTCATTTTAATTTACTCACTGTACTCTAAATCAGTAAATAAATTAATTTCATAATTTAATGATAATAAATTAGCTAAACTGAACTAAATTTCACATATTCCTATGATTATAAACTTTTATAAGGAATAATGACAACTTTAAAACAATTAAAGAACTTAGAGGTTTTTTTTTTTTTCCTTTTTCAGCATTTACAATTATATATTTTGGAAAAATAATTTTAATATTTTAATATCAAGTACCCTCTGTAAATGTAGGTGTGAGTATATATATATATGATCAACGTAGTTAATTTATATTCAATGTAAGGTTGGCCACAGCCTAAAATTATATACTAATAATATAAAAATTTTAATAAAATTTCATAATAATTTTTTTTTTTATAATTTCATTAAAAATTTCAACTAATAAGATAGAAATAGAATATATTATATTTTTGATAAATAAATTTTAAATTATTATTTTTTTATTATTCATTCAGCTTCAAAAATAATAAAAAAATTTATAGTTATATTATAATCAATTTCATTCTATTCTCAATCAGAATTTTCAGCCAACCTAATAAATAATTAAAAACTTATACTTAAATAATTAATTACAATATCTAAATATGTATAATTTAAAAAAAAAATGCAATGAGAGTGAAAAATTATTTAAGAACCTAATATTAAAAATTTTGGGTTTTAAAATAAAATTTTGATAATCTAACGAATTTTAGTAAAATTTTTAATTTAACATATTGGTTTACTTTTACTAGAACATAATTCGATATACGAAACTAAGAAAATCTAGATTTAAATTAAATAAAAATTCAAAACTCGAAAGAGCACAATAAAAGCCAAAGTAAACAAACCTCATAAACAACCAAGGCCATGAAAAGTAAATAAAAAAGGCCTACAAGACAAGCAGTAGCGAAAACTAACAATTAATTTATCTGTTTAAAACCGGAAATAGGGAAGAGACAAGAAATTCTGAAGTCATTGTTTTCAAACAACCTCAGATATAAAAACAATAAAAAATTAAATAAAACAAAGGTAATCATTGACTTCAAAAGTCTCTAAACTTCCATCCAACACTAAGTCAAAACCTTTTAGATTTGGGAAAATCTAAATAGAGAAGCTCTTGTTGATTGATCTGAGGGAGGAATAACCTAAATTACTAAAAAAAAGAAGAGATTTTTGCAAGAATAAAGAACTAGATCTAGGGCTGGATAAAGGAAACAGAACTTTACAAACAACGAGATAGTATAATAATCAAATATTAGAAATTTTTATTTTCTTTTTAAAATTTAATGGAAAAATAAAAAAAAAAGTAAAAAAATATATATTATTGATATGTTGCTAATATATTATGTATATGTTGCAGATATCATTGTTTATTTTATGTGTATTATGTATATATTATGTATATATATATTTGTATAATGAGAATATAATAATAAAAAATATTAAAAATAAAAAAACAAAAATTGGAAAAAAAGAAAAAAAAAACTAACGTGAAAAAATATAAAACAAAAAAAGTCACATCGTATTATTGAAAAAAAATATTACCGTGGTATATTTGAAACAGTGATAAACAGGGTATTAGATGTAAATTCCCAAATTTGAACGCAACCTGAGCAAAATCCAACTCACAACAAGTTTATTTCTTTATAATTTAACCTCAAATTTTGTACCTTGATCACTGCGGCGAGCAACATATCCACTAACACTAATCTTGAGTTGATTTTAATAGACTAGTAGCAAGACTCTTTTATCAGGTTTCAACTAAGTTTCAATAACTTGGATCAAGATAACCTTTGGAACTTTGTTCCTAAAAGACTGAATTTGCTTTGTCTTCGCTTTGAAATTAAGATTAGAACTGAACATCAGCTGTACATGACACCAAAAAACTTCAATAGTGGGAAATTCACTTTATGCCTAGTGCATGAGCAAATCATGGGTTTTAACTTTTAACCATTCATGCCCACTAGAGTTAAAGTCAATTTCATAACCAGACTAAAAGAGAATCTGGAGGGTATGGCTCTAAGCTTTTCAACCACAAGAATAATTACCTTTGCTTGCCTTTCTATAAGATGCTATGCCAGATTGTTTTCATCCCTCATTCTCCAAATTTTTCTGTAGATAACATATTAACCTGTAATAGCAAAGACAATTAACGGCTGCAGTCACTGCATTTTCCAAGTCACTATAACAAGAGCACTTTCTCTCATTGTATCAATAGATTCTAAAAAAGGGACAGAGTGAGGCCAACTCATAGCCTCATCTGAAGCACAGTAACCACAAGATCAATAACCAATCTCTAAAAGCCACTTACAAATTCCAAAAAATAACTCCCAACTTTTTGGATTCCTTCTCTCTGTTCCTTGCTTACTTACACTAGCCACGCCACGCCACTCTCTGCTATTTCACTCCTTACACTACTAAAGAAATTATTCTCTACTAAAGAAATTATTCTCATAGAATAGGATTTAGATACGACAATTATATTGTAAAAATAAGTATGCTGCATGTGAGTTTAGAAGACGATGGATATCCTAGCAACTGGGTTCGTAGTTGTGATGCTTGTCATGCAGTACCCTGCACACTCTACTGTTATAATGACTCAGCGTACCTCTGTCACAGTTGTGATGAGTACATCCATGCGGCAAATCCCTTGACTTTGCGGCATCAGCGTGTCTGGGTTTGCACTGCATGTGAAAATGCTCCAGCAGCTTTCACCTGTCATGCTGATGCAGCAAACCTGTGCATCAACTGTGACACTGAAATACACTAGGCCAATCCGTTGGCACAAGGCCATATCAGAGTCTCAATACCTTCTATCTCTGGTGTGGTGAACACGTCCTCAACTGGTCACCTGGAAGAGCTGCCAAGGCCCCAGCTGGACACAGAAAAAGAAGTTTTGGCCAACGAGAGTTTTGAGAAATTAGAAGAAGATGAAACAGATTCTTGGCTGCTGCTTGATCTTGATAATATCAACAATAGTGGATTTACTTGCGGTGAGCATGTTGATGAGTGCTTGGATCTCGTGGAATATAGTTCATGTACCGAGTATCACTGCCATGATCAGATGGATCAGCACCAAATTTCTAGTGTGCGTCAAGGAGATAGAGGCAGTGATGGTGTTGTCCCAGTTCAATCTTTTGAAACAAAGGATCAACAAGATCACCAGCAGCAGCTGCAGAGTTTTGTTGACAGTGGGTATGAAGTCTCTAAAGTTGCTTCCAACAATACCTCAAGCAGTCAGCAAGTAAGATTGAATATCAAATTTACATCAATTTCTAATAGCATAAATGTACTTATAATCACTTTCAAAGTTCCCTGGAAAGATGAGAATTAACTGTTATAAATTTAATTTAATAGCTTTATGTTAAGGATTATAGCTGAAATTCTGCTTTGAGTTGCTTGACCTTGACGAGTGAACCATATTTTGGCTTATGATGCAAGTCTTTTAGCTTGGTTGTCACTCATATGTACAAAGCTTAAATTCTTCTCTCAGTTAAGGCTGTAAGCAAGCTTTGACATCTGTTTTCCTAATATATCAGCCAAGAGTACAATTATTCTCATGTTTCTGCTGTAATTCAAAACCAGGTCCATATGTCTTTTACCAATGCTGGCTATTTATTGACAACAAGCAACATACCAAATTCACATTCTAGATTTTTGAGTGGGAAAACTCTCCTTCCAAACCCTTCATTGTTGATGCCACTCCAATTTACTCCAATGAATAGAGAAGCGAAGGTCCTAAGATACATAGAGAAAAGGAAAACACGGAAATTTGAGAAGAAAATAAGATATGCCACTAGGAAGGCCAATGCAGAGAGCAGACCCCGAGTTAAGGGCCGATTTGCTAGGCAAGCAGACATGGAGTTTGAAGTGGACCAGATGTTTGCTACAGAAGCCTATGGCTTTGGAATTGTTCCATCATATCAAGTAAAATAAGAGAAGGGAAATGGAGTCTGACAGAAAATGAGTTAGTGATCATAGAGTTAACCTAGCTAATGTTGTTTTTCAAGTTATGAGTTGAATAAATGAAAATAAAACTTGATATTTTCTGTACATTCCAGCCTTTATATAACTGTAGACATGCATTTTATTTTTATTCATCTTGGGTTTTCTATTGAATTGGTTTTGCATATTTGGCCATCAAGTTCTGTTTCAAGTTTTCTACGCAATGAAAATCTTTCATACGCCCAGAAAAGCGGGGAAAGGGATGAAAAGAAAAGAATAAGCAGCGATACATATTCTGAAGGTTCAGTCTGAACTCTAAAAAGACAAATACAGTATCATTACTGATATTTAAGAAAGCTGGCTGCACTTTTATATTTTCCTAATGAGAAAGGTACACAAAGCAGAACAATTTCACCCATGTTTAAAGAAAACACAGTTCACATCTCTAACAGGAAGCTATGAAAGGAGGGTTCAGGGCAGGGTAATGGCAGTTTCACAAAGTTTTGTTTGCTTGATAACAGATATCTAGCCCACCATAGTGTTTTCTTCTGCTTCTCTATAGGTGATTCACTAATCTCCTAGAAATGGTAGACAAGACATCAGAAACAATGCTTTGACCAATTATTAACTTAATATCTTCGAGTATTTTGCAAGTTGTATTCTTTTCTTTTAGTTTCAAGTTGCGGAGTGCACTTTTCTTGTAGTTCTCACATATTTTGTAACAGCTACTTGCTGTTCCCGTGTTTCTGGAAGAAATGAGACATTGATTTAAAAAAAAAGGAAAAAAAGTTGAAAGATGAGCGACTTCTTCACACAACTAAAACTGCAAATTTGCATATTAGAAATTAAGAACATTGACTAGGAATAAACTAATGTTTGCTTATCTCTAAAGGCATCTCCATATGACGAAGAAATGATGTTTTGGCAGCAAAAAAATATTTTCTTATTGAACAAATTATCGTACTTTTGAACTTGAGTGTGTATTTCAAAGGAAAGAGAAGTAAGAGAAATCAATAATGTTTTAGGCAAAGATCCCACCTCAACACTGAGCTTTTTAAAAGATGATTGCACTTTTCCCCTTATGGGAAAGATACTCACCCAGTTGAACAGTGCTCAACCACACGGAAAGAGAGAAAGGAAAGGCTTCCCGAGAGAGGCAATGGTTGTATAAGTCCTAAATTTCTATATACCTTTATTATCCAAAGTAAAAATAATTAATTTTATGCCGAGATCTTTGTCTGCTTTTGTTGGTTTCACAGCTGATCCTTGGACCATAAGTACCTATTTCAGTACTGCCATTGGTTGGTCTCAGTTCCTTTTTTTTTCTTTTTCTTCCCACTCACAAAAGCACTCAACCTATAATATTCTTATTTTCTAGCGATTGCTCTTTCAACTGAAGCCACCAATATTACCATACAGAACAGTCACATTTTCAGGAGATTGGGAACGAATATTAATATTCCCCCTGATAATTTTTAACCTCACTTCTCCTTTAGCTCATTAACTTCTCTTTAGCAAGGCAAGAACTTCTAATCATACGAGGGGAAAACAAGAACATGAAATAGATAATAATAGAGAAGACAAAAAGAGGGTCAAAGAAGAAATCATACAAAATAACAAGATGGTAATTTCCAATGCCCTACGGACTGTGTACAGTCTCTACTCAAATATTTCAGGACAAAAATATTGGTCTACATGTATGCCATCACACCCATTTTCCCCTGCCACAGGTGGGTAAGACATTAAGGTTAATTTAGGGGACTTCAGTTTTCAAGCTTATCTACCTAGAGACCATCTCCATCTCATGGGACTAACATCAGATCTGCTGAAGAACCTCCAGGCAACTATCTCATGCATTCATTCGCTAATCATTTATTTATGAAGGCTGCACACAAAGCAGTGAAGCTTCTATTCAAACCTCCACTTGCCACTCAATTTCTTCTTCTCCATCTCGAACTTAAGACTCGAATAATTTTAGTTTTGAAGAATTATGAATTCAAATGTAGCTAAACATTAGAAGTTAAAAGTGTTTGAATTTATGACTGTTTAATTTTAGCTAGTTATTTGACAAACATATTGTGGTTGAATTTGAAAACATCATGAAACAGTTAAATAATTATGAAGTTATGCTTGGGAGATCAACAAAAGCTTTTTGGATTAGTCAACACTTGTAGTGAACGTGCAGAAATTTGCTGATCATGATTACTACAAATAACCTGACATTTAATGTTATTCATGCATTTCTCTGATTATCATGTTATGAATGTGCAAATAGATTGGATTTCTACAACCTCAAGAATTATTATTTTCTCAATATTTTAGTCAAGATAATTTGTTTGACATCATTTGCAATATTGCTTATTTTGGATTATTTGAAGGTTGATTAATGAGATATCCAAGTATGGAGACTGAAATTTTAGTTGCATATGAAATTCAGTAAAAGGAAATTAGAGGTAGGATCTCAAAGTTAATTATAGGTTAATGGGAGGTTTTAAAGAGTCCTAGAAACTTGGTGTGTGGGCTGGTTAACCTGACTCTTCACTTAAACCGTGTTGTCTCAAACATTAGCTACATCTCCTTGACAACAAATGGAGCATTTCCATTTATGCATCCACATTAACAAAAGACTCTCATCAGGTAGTTCTTCAGAAATTCTTTTGGCTCATTTGCGTCAATTAACACACAATTACAATGTCTAAGACCCTCCTTACCATCCCTATCTTTCTCTGTATATATAAAAGATACCTCAAACTATATTGTCTCTTTACCCATCTCTAGTGAATCCTAGGTATTCTATACCCTCTCTCCCCGGATATACATTTGAGCTTCTTATGACTATCCACTGCTCTCACAGCCTTCCCTTTTTTTTTTCCTTACTTCCCAACAATGTTCATCACCTGTGCACTATAGGAATGGTGGCATCTGATGCAGATACTACTAAAGAAATTAGCTCTGATAAAAAACATATTTGATAACAAGGCCATATATAAAAATTAAAGGTGTGAAAAAACATGAAAGCAAATAAAAAATGTTTAAAATCTCCAAAAATGGTTCCTTCACATTTTTCAAAATATGAAGGGTTCCACTGTGAAAATCGCCACAATCTATAAAGCCAGAATAGAAGCTAAGGCAACAATTTACGTTAGCCATTTCTTGAACCACAAATCAAGTTTCTCTGCCATTTACTATTTCTATCCAACCTCCTAATCCATCCCACAATTATAATACATAAACACATCTTAATCATCATACTTAGTTATCATCAAAGTAACTTAAACTATACAAGCTTACAAACAGGAACGAGAGCATCAACACAGTTGAGCACGTGCTTGTAATTGTCCATCTGCATGAGAAGAGGACAACAAACATCTAATGTGAGAAAGGAGAAAACATGGAAGATTTAAGCAAAATACTTGTACTAAAACCGTGACACTATAACTCTCCTATTGGTTTTACCTTTGCACGAGTTTAAGTTAGGCTGTTATTCGAGGCTCAATCTTCATGCTCATTTTCAGCCTCAGAATCTGCATAAACAAAAATAGATCTTAGACAACAAAGTCTTTCATGCAAGTTCTCATTTCATAAAAAATCATAAGAAAATTAAAAGAAAAAAGCATTACAGTAAAATTAATTAGGATAATTTCTTTTTCGATTTATGCATGGTTAGGTTATAGTTTGTGTATGAATACTTTAAATTAAGGCATAGGAATGTTTATTCTTCTTGATGATTGCATATCTAGGAATAGTTTTTAAATGTTGTTTTGATCGTAAAAATGATGAATGATTGCTTATAAACATGCTTAGGAATGAGAAATGTTGAAATATTGACTATTGAATTTTTGGCGTTTACTGTCTAAAAATTCAAAAATTTGACAAAGTAGATGAGGAATCATAGAACATGCGCCCTACATAGGAGCATCCAACCCTAGGGCACCCCTTCCTCAGCTCTCTTGTTTGTTTTGTGTGTTTTTGGCAGGTCCAATGCAGTCCCTAGGCATAGAATTGATTTAAGATTGATGATAACTCTGTTTGAATATAATTTATATTAATTGTTGGGATTTGGGTGATTTGAAAATTCCTATTTATATTACTGCTTTTAAATAGTTGTTTTTGCTCATCTTATTGTTAAATTACTGCAAATGCATCAAAAATCAATGTGGAAAGCTTGACATATTACTCCTTGACAGACCATGGAAGTAAGATCTAACTCTCAGATCCAAATCTCTAAGGATTAAGGTTCACAATGAGGTTTAGGCACTAAAAGAGACTTCCTAGCTAACTTGATCTCTGACCAATTGATTTTACCGCCTGGTGACTCTGATTCCCTGCCTAACCTGGGGTAAACTAGGTTAAAAGGGTCTAAGGGTACAGTGAAAATTGATTGTGGTATCCATTAAGCTGCTCACACATAGAACAGAATATTTTTGTTGTGTTGTACATAATGCTAAATGTTGCAGTAAATCTGAGTTTAATATCTGGTAAATGATAAGATGATATGATTGGGTGCCTAATGCTCAAATTTTAGCACTAACCACTTCACAAAAAAACTAGTATGGGACATCTGCACAATCACAACTACAATGTGATTTTGCAAGAGACCTTGAACATATTTTTTGTACATCAGAATTTTAAATGATGAGCCATACAATTGGGTAGTTCTCCCTTTCCTATAAACCCATCCCACCCAACCCAGGACTCAAAATCGAAACCTATTGTCTCCCTTTAGGAACAAGGAGACCTTAAAAATTAAAGTTGTTAACATCAACATAGGTTAAAGTGAAATTTTAAAGATAACATCCCATTTGCACTCCATCATATTGCAATTTGGCATAACCTTTATGGGGATGATGCTAATTGCTTCTAGGTCATTACTAGAGATGTTAATAGCTCAGTGACAAAGTGCCAAACGTGATTATCAACAAAAGTAAAAGGTTCTCGTTTTTTTACAACTTTTAAAGCTTCCACACCATATTTATTATGTATAGGAATTTAGTGACTACCATTGTTTCATAGAAGAAACCAAAAAGACAACTCATCCTTCATTTCATCCTCGTATTCCTCAACTAATGCCAAATATAAACCTAAAAGTTTGATTGCAACTTTTAGTCAAGCTAAAAGGAAAATAAGGTCACAAAACAAAATGAGTTGGGTACGCATTAACAAAGCTCTAAGTTTAGGGATGCTATTAGAGAACAATAAGTAGAAGATTTATATACACGTAGGTCTTCCTAAAAGTTAAATTTAATTGAACGGAATAAAGGAAAAAATAGTAAAATTGACATACTAATTTGACATTGTTCGAGCACCTTTGTGTTTCCCTAAAGTTGCTGAATACTATGCTAAAAATTCAATCCTACATTTTAGTTTCATTTTCATCTTTCTTCCACTGGTTTGTGCTCATGCTCAAGTACAAGGTACTAAGATTCATATATTCCATACCAGATCGAACATCATCACTGACTTGGCCTCCTGCCTGGATTTGTTCCACAACCATCCGAATCATCAATATCCACCAATATATGTTAAAAACAACGATGATGAATAGAAGTGTGTTGAAGAGATAATAATACAAAGGTCCTTCCACCATGAACTTCTCCATGTCCAAGGTCAAAAGCACTTCATAGCTGTTGATGAAGAAAAGAAAAAAGAAAACCAGAAAAAAAGGCAGGCATTAGAACAAAGAAGAAGAGACGGAATAGAAACAGTAGAACAGAGTTGCTACTCTAGTCAACCATTTGTTGCAGGTAATGTTAAGAGGCAGCTACTAGATAATTTATTTGATTATACTAATTCTTCTTCCAATACTTATGTATCATTGTTCATCATCATCATCATCATCATTATTTATAGAATGGGGAGGAGAGGGCAGAGGCCACAGGGCTAGGGATGGCAGTGGGGCAGAGATTCCCCGCCCCCGCCGGGATTTGCCTCGAACGGGGTGGGAAATCGCCAAAAATTTTCCCTGTGGGAACAGGAAAGGGGAGATATTTCTCCCCATTGGGCGGGGCGGGAAGTATACTCCAAGCCCCGCGGGGATCCCCGTCCCCGTGGGGACCCAAAAAGAAAATATAATATTTATATATAATATACATATTATATATATATAATACTATACATATTATTTATTATTATATATAGAGATTATTTTTTATTTTTTATATATTAGTATTTTAATTATTTGTACATATAAAATAAATTTATTTTAATATATTTTATCTAATTCTTATAGTATTTTTAAATTTTATTATATATATTTATTGTATTATTATTTTATTAAGTATATAATTATAATAAATTAATATTTTTTATATTTTTAAATTTTAATTTTAAAAATAAAAAAATAAAAAAAAATTTCCCACGGGGATGGAGACAAGAGATAATATTCCTCCGTTTGTATAACAGGGCCGGGGCAGGGATTCCTCGCCCAAGACGGGGACGGAGATAAGGAGTGTTCCCCCACCTCCGCCCCACTGCCAAGCCTACACAGAGCACCATCTATTTTCTGCACAATTAAAATTAGTAACTATCTAATTGGGCTTTTGAAGAAAGAACAAGTTAGAGCCAAAGCGTAAAATCTTTTTATGGTTGTTATTGTACAAGTAGTAGGTGGAGTATACATTTTGCCCCGTGGTACAAACAGGGGCAGTTAAAAGGGGTTATACATTTAGGGAAGGATGAGCAAATGAATCGAACTGACATGATCTGACCATTTTTCCAACCGATCATGTCGGTTTAGACCGACTAGATTAGTCAACTTTGGTTTAAAATTTTGATAAACCGATATTATTGCATATTTTGTAAGTCAAAATAGATCAAACCCGATTGTCCGACCGATGGTGGTTGGTTTTGCAAACTTCTCTCCTTTTTGAGTTGTCAATTTCGAAAGATGAATTTTCCAACCCAACTGACGGTAATCAATTTGATAGGCTCCTAAGACCAAGCCGACCGATGCTCATTCCTACATTTAGGTGAGAATTATAAATGGCATTCATATGTGCAAGCTATAAATGTCTCAACAAGTAACAAAAGAAAAGTTTTGCAATTCACACCTGGGATTCATTATCATAGGGGACAACTTGACTAGTACGCTATTTTTGGTTGAAAATAAGTAATTGTCTTTTGTTAAAAAATAAGTAATTGT
The DNA here is from genome assembly GCA_947685225.1 of Garcia nutans. NCBI lineage: Eukaryota > Viridiplantae > Streptophyta > Magnoliopsida > Malpighiales > Euphorbiaceae > Garcia > Garcia nutans. The sequence continues at coordinate 53,408,128 of CANTUV010000011.1, forward strand.
CAGTGAATAATTTTCCACCAGAAATAGCATAAATTGCACAATAATTTTCCTACAACAGTGAGATGGCTAGTAAAGGTTAAGGCATCACAGAAAACAAAAGAAAATTCCAAATACAATTTAAAAAAATGCAAATTTCAATTTTCAGGTACCTAAGACAGGGAAAATTATCTTTGCAAAGCTCATCCATATATTGTTTTCTGAACAGTTTGAATATCAATTGAAGTTTGAAAACGAAGGCAATGTTCTATTTAGTACTTTTCCTCCAACAATACAACCAATGAGGGATATCTTCTTTAGTTAGCTGCTGGTCCAATGCTTCTAAGTTTCTATACAGGTTAGAAACATGCAAAAGGAGATATTTAATGTCCATCATTCTTTAGATAATAGTGAAGATTTTCCAATGAGCTCGATATTTGGGACCAGGAAGGTCAAAAAGTTTGCAAGCTAACCATGAAATTTGAAGTTAATGGAAACTGAGCTGATATTTAGCTGCCACCAAAAGTGGCTCAAAAATTCATACTTTCTTGTCCACAATCTGCTAGTTAAAGGGGATGGATTGAAGAATGTATTTGGTTTAATGATGAGGAACAGTTTTGAAAACAGAACAATGAGGATTAGTGAAGACAAGGAACAATATCTTAATTTTTTATTGAAATGAAGACAGGCCAAGAGAATGAACACGATAATATAAAATGTGCCACTAGCCCACTACAGTCGATGAAATCAAGAAACCAAAGAATTCGAGGTAGTTATGCTAAGTATAAGAACAAGTATGGCAAAAAGAAAAGCAGAACCAGAAATAAATGCCATAATGGTCATCGCTCATCAGACATCACAGCAAAAAATAAAGCCTTAAAAGAACACAAGCTGGCTCACTCAGCACACTAATACATACAAGTACAACACCAAGAAGAATTGATCATGCACCAATCATCAACATGCAGGAGGTAGAACAAAATCAGGCTCGTCTAAACTGTAAAAACAAAGGAAAATCCTGCAAAGACACTAACTTGAAAAAATAAATGTTTAACCAGCATCTAACAGACTATTAGGAACAAATATAGATTCTCAAAATAAAACTCAATATTATTGGGAAAAATGTCAGTACAGAATGTGAGCAATTAATTGTTTCTAGGGTCGTGAGCCATTGCAATTGACAAATTCTTATCATGTTGGATGCTAACTCACCTTGTACTTCGAAGTACCCAGAAAGGATAGTAGATGATACGAAGTATCGTCCAATTGAGAAATAATACGATAACTCACGCTCTTTCTTAGCGTGAAAGTATGAGGAATAATTCTTTGAATAATTTCTAGTAAATAACCTAAACTTTTCTTTTCAAAAATATTTCTTAATGATGCACACACATAAACATGTGCATGCAATTAAGCATCCGCTCAGCTCATGCTCTTTTTTTTTCCCTTTTCTCTGGGTTTTATTTCATCTATATATTTATTTATTTAGCATATAATCAGAACAGAAACCTGTTTTTTTGTAACATTGGGCAGAATGAAACCAAACTTGTAGTTGCATTCTTTTCAAACCGACCTTAACATATAAGATAAGACAAGGTGAGTGATAGTTGACACGTGATGAGCCATGGAAATCACAAAGTCCTTACGTCTTGTTTCCTAAAAAATCAAAGCAAATATGGAGTACGTGTAGAATCCAGTAACATACATGTAAAGTGCCTTCAATTTCAACCTGAACACCATGAAAATAGCAAGTTAGCTAACGCACATACCTATAACTCTAACAGCAAGAATGAATGCAAAATTTGAACATTAAATATAATACAGCTATTCGTATGTACCAATAGCAAGTTAAGTGTTTGATGAGTTAATGATCTCACATAAGTTTCTGATCAGGCCAAATTTGATCTCCAGGTGCCACCCAAAAATACTTGGTATTAGTGAACCAGGGCTCATTATATGAGACAGAAAGAGCCAAAAGCTCTGCAGAAAGAAAATAAACATATTTCCAAGCTGAATCCTTAAATTTATTAATTTTCTTTATATGTGCATGTTTAACTACATCCTTTGATTTCTTTCAAAAAATCAATCTTCTCGCTAAAGGCTGCAACAAAAATTAAATCGAGTTAACTCTCCTTTGATTTAGCATTTACCCAATAAGAAGATCAAATTACAAGAAAAGAAGAACAGAACGGGCCCGTGAAGAATACCTCAAAAACGCATGTATCAAGAAAAAGCCTGACTGAAGGAAAGAAGAGAGCGAAGAAAGGAACGGCCGTGAAGTCACTGGCAACTGGGTAAGATTCGGACTCCCAACCTAAAAACCCCATTTGGTTCTTCTTGAAGGAATTCTACAAAAATTACAGGAAAAAAGAGAAACAAAATAATAATGGAGAAATGTTGAGAGGAAATTTGCAGGAATCATCATCGTGTTTATGCGGAAAGATAATACACACAAAAAGTAGTTGATTTGGCTTTGAAAAGATCAGAAATTTTGATTTCGACACTACTAATTGACCGCCCGGTGGGCTGTGGCTATCATAGGGCTTGAGTTGATTGGCCCATGCCATCTCAGTTTCACTCAGCTAAAAGCCCGATGACGGGCTTCCTCCATGAACGTGGAGCTCGAGATAGCGTCGGACTCGGATCGGGTCTTAACCCTAGAAAATTTGGAGCCGTAAATCATTAATTTTATAATTTTATTAAAATCTTAATTTTATAAATTTGCATTTCTTAATAATTTTATCATTAATTTTATAATACATTATTAGTATGATTATTCTACATCATTTACTTTAATCTAGTTTCAATATTATTTTCTTAAAGGTAATATTCATATATATTATTCATGTTTGTTTTAAATATATTTATTTACTTGTTATATTTAAATTAATAATAGACTGAAATTTTTAATGCTAATAAACTACTATATAATTATATCTTCACAGTAAGTAAAATAAAATAAAATAAATTTATGGATCCTATTATTATAATTTTTGTACATAAATTATATATTGTTTTTATGATATATAAATTTTATATATATAATTTTTTTCATCACATGTTAATTACCTTCATAAAATTCTATTTGAAGAATATGTTGATGATACAATTATTGAGCTTGTTCTTACTAAAAAAAATTTAATAGTTATATTTAAAATAATAATAATAAATTTTTTTAACTAGAACAAATTACAATTTTAACTATACAATTATTTTTTTTTCTTCTAGATACATATAATGATAAAATAATATTAGAGTCATACAATTAAAAGGTTAAAATTATACACTTACTGCACATATATATAACACATTATATTTGTTACATATACATAGTATAATATATATTTGTATTATATTTGTTATATATAGACTTTATATTATTATAATTCTATAATAATAAATGTATGAATGCTATATATCAATAAAATAATTGTGTTTCTATTATTAACTTTGATTAAATAACACATATACTTACACTTATAATTTTATATTTTTGTCATTTTATGTTAGTTTATATATTTATATATGCATTAATTCATTTTATATTTTTTTTATAATGCATCCCTGCAATATTGCACAAAAGTAATGATATTATTTCATTATTATCTCCATAAATGATTAAAAGTTGAATATTTAATAGTAAATGACTCCTTTGAATTTTGGCAAAATTTAAAAGAAAGATTTAATCATAAAAAAATATTATTCTTTCAAAAACACATTATGATTGGATGCACTTACGATTGTAAGATTTCAAAACTATTAGTAAATATAACTATGTTGTCTTTAAGATTACTTCTCAACTAAAATAATATGGTGAGAAGATCACTTATCAAGACTTGTTGAATTTTTTTTTCAACTTTTCATGCCTCAATCATATTCCTGTAACAGCAAAATCAAAAGCAAGGTCTTAAGAAATATTCTGAATTGATATCATACTCTCTTGCTGCTGAACAAAATAATAAAGTTTTAATAAAAAAATTATCAATCGCAACCAACTAGGTCTAAATTATTCATTAAAATGAATATTATAATGATAAATAAGCTTATTAAAATTATGGATGTGTTCGCGGTTGTGGCCATAGTTGTAATTGTAGTCGTGATAGAGGTAATAACCGTTATAAATATCGAAATTATAATAATCACCACAATATCAATTTTAAAAAGACTAATGACCATATTGAGAAATATGAGGAAAAAAAGAATTTATAAAATAAAAATAAAGAAAGCATTTGCCATAGATGTGGCATAAAAATACATTAGTTACGTATCTCTCATGCATTCAAATATCTTGTGGATTTTTACCAAATTTCTTTAAAAGGAAAAGGAAAAGGTGTTGAAGTAAATTTTCTTAACCATAATGATCCAATTTATTTTAAAAATGCTGCTTGAAAAATTGATAATTTAATGATTAATAAAAATTCTCATTTTAATGTTCATATTAATTAATGTATTTTTTAATATCACGTATTTTTATTTGTTTATTTTTTAATTGTATTAAGTTTAATATTAAGTGTGTTTTATTTTTAATATCTAAGTGTATTTTATTTTTAATTTTATCTTTATGTACTTTATAAAATATACTAAATAAAATATTATGACTCATTCATAATATTTTTATTTTGAAGGAAATGTAATTATACAGTCACTTAGCTGATATTGTTGGAGATTTATGTCTGGCAGATAATACAATAACGTATATTATTCTAAAATACAGAGCATATTTTTCTCATATTCAATTAGTTCATGCCAATATTAATACATTTTCTGATACTAAAAATTTAATTAAAGGTTTCGGAAGAGCACATATTATATTATCTAAAAGCACAAAATTAATAATAAATGATACATTACTTTCTAGTAATAAAAAAATCTTTTAATTAAGTTGTAGAGATATACGTCTCAATGGTTAACATATTAAGACTAAAGATGAAAATAACAAAAAATATTTTATATTATATCTACAATATCAGAAAAGAAGTATACAATAGAGAAATAACCAGCATGTTCTTTTGGATTATATTACACATATATATATCCAGTATAATCTAATATTGCAATTAACTAGAAGTTGGTTGACTCAAGGAGTTTTGTTTTATAGCATGATCATTTAGGTCATCTTGGAGCTGTAATTATGAGAAGAATTATAGAGTATTCGTATGGGCACCCTTTAAAGAACTAGGAGATTCTATCATCAAGTGGATTTTCATGTATTGCTTATATTCAAAGAAAATTGATTACTAGACCATCTCAAAATAAAATTGGATTTGAGTCTCCTCAGTTTTTAAAAATAAATCCACGGAGATATATATGGGCCTATCATTTCATCTTATTGTCATTTTCGATATTTTATAGTTTTAATAGATGTTTTTATAAGATGACCACATGTTTATTTGTTGTATACTCGCAACGTTGCATTTGCGAGACTAATAGCACAAATCATCAAATTATGAGCATAATTTTCAGATTATATAATTAAAAAAATTCATCTTGATAATGTAGGAGAATTTACATCTAAAATATTTAATGATTATTATATAGCAATTGAAATTATAGTTGAGCATCATGCAGCTCACACTTATTATAGTTGAGCAGTGCTAATTAAAATTAGACTGACTGTTTATCATGAATTATTCCCATTAAAATTTGTATTTGGTGATGAGTCCAATATTTCTCATTTGAGATTTTTAGTTGTGTAATATATATTTCAATTGCTCCACCATAACATATAAAAATAGGCCTACAAAGGCAATTAAAAATTTATATTAGTTTTGAATCACCATCAATTATAAGATATCTTGAACCAATGACATATAATATTTTTACAGTATGGTTTGTTGATTGTCAATTTGATGAGACGATGTTTCCAGCATTAGGAGAAGAAAAAAAAAAGTTAGAAAAATAAGATTTTTCATGAAATGCATCATCAATCTCTCATTATGATTCTTGAACAAATAGAAGTGAACTTAAAGTTAAGAAAATTATTTATTTGCAAAATATTGTAAATTAGTTGCCAGACGTATTTACTAATGCAAAAAGAGTAACTAAATCGCATGTACCAGCATTAAATGTTCATACCCTAATTAATATTACAAATGAAAAATTTATCAATATCCTAGCGGATATGTCCAGTATACGCCATAAGAGTGGTAGACCAATTGGTTCCAAAGATAAAAATCTTAGAAAAAAAAGAGAGTAAATTAGACAAATTAGTATTTCTAAAATTAACATACCAGAAAATATGATGATATATAAATGTAAAGAAAGATTCATTTCATCCTAAAGAATATAATGAAAATATTTTTGGTCATGAAGTACTATATCTTAATGTAATTGATGTATTAATATATCTAGCTAACTATACAAAGCCAGATATAGCTTTTTCAATTAATATCTTAACAAGGTATAGTTCTGCGCCAACACGAACACACTGGAATACTGTTAAATATATATTTGTTATTTTCGTGAAACTACTAACTTGAAATTATTTTATTTAAAGCAATTAAATTCCAAATTAATTGGAGTTACATATGATGAATATTTATTTGATACACATAAAGGAAAATCGCAAACATAATATTTATTTTTATACGGTAATACTGCAATATCTTGGCATTCAACGAAATAAATAATCGTTGCTACATCTTTAAATCATGCAGAAATTACTATAATTCACGAAGTAAGCATGAATGTGTGTGGTTAATATAATTAGTTCAATATATTCAGGACACATGTAATCTCTCATCTATTGATAGGAGCTCAATAATTTTGCACAAAAATAAACTGCGCGCATTGCTCAATTAAAAGAGAGGTATATCAAGGGTAACATAACCAAACATATCTTACCAAAATTCTTTTTTACGCATAAACTGCAGAAAAAAGGCTAAATAGATGTTAATCAAATTCTCTTAAGTGACAATTTAGCGAATTTATTAACAAAAATTTTATCAGCGACAACATTTAAAAAACTAATTCACAATATTGACATATATCGATTTAGAGATATTCATTAACATAATGAGAAGGAAAACATGTATGCATTATATTAAGAATATTATACTTTTTTCTTTGTTAAATTTTTTTTCTACAGAATTTTTACCTAGTAAAGTTTTAATGGGACATATTCTTAATAGAAAAACATCCAAGGGAGAGTATTATGAATAATTGAAGACATTAATAAGTGAATATTTCTTTTTATCACTTAATTATTCTATCACTTTAATCATATTATCTTGTCTCCTAATTATCTTATCTTGCCTCTTTAATTATTTTATCACTTTATTTATTTTATTATCTTAATAATTAATATGTAATAATTTATTTAATTTTCAACTCTATAAATAGAGGGGGTTGTAAGGCTTTTGATAGATGAATAAAAATGTTAGAAATATAAATATTCTTCCTCTCACCTTTTCAAATAATTAATTTTAATTTTTAGTTCATCATTTCTTAATAATTTTATCATTAATTTCATAACACTTAATAATATATGTCATTCACACATGTTTTACTCAAACAATTAACAACTAGTTTATATTACTATTTATATTCACAGACATAAATTACACATGAATTCAGAATAAATTAGAGCATTCATTCAACACAAATATATTAATTAAAATAATTAATTAGTATAAAAGTAATTTTCTGTAAAAATGATATTTAATTAAGAGGATTGATTAAGCTTATAACATTATTAATTTTCAAAGTTAATCCATCTTTATTCTCCTTAAAATATATTGCTTATCTTTTATTATTTTTCAATCATGAAAAATCTCACTCAAAAGAAAAGAAATTCACTATTAATATTATAGTTTGATAAAAATAAAAAAATCTTCATATTTAATATTTTAAATATGCTTTCATTGTATATTGATGCAGTACATATACATAAGTCATAATTAACACGAATAAAAATATATACAAAACGTAAAAAGTAAAGGTATGTATATAGAGAAGAGCTGGTAATCAAATCTCAAGGGACGATAACAGTAGGCAGCAACCCTCAAAAGCAAGCATCCAAACACCAGTAGCAACACAAGCCTGCACAGCTACAACGCAAAACATGCAAATATTTTTCATATAATTTCATTAGTAAATTAATTATTTCTCTATCAGCAACTATATCTATAGAGAGAGAGAGAGAGAGAGAGAGTATTACCATCCTTTCCAAAACCCATCACCCTTGGATTTGGTTTGGTTTGGATGATGATGAGGATCAGAATGATCAGAAGGAGAGTTGCCATTTTTTATTGGAAAAGTTGGTGCTGGTAATGGAGCTCCATAAGGATGTGGAGAGTTTGAAGGATATGATGGCACTGTACCAATTTTAATGACATTGAATTAATTCCAATATAATAAATTATGTCTATTATATGACATATATACATATATACTTAAATTTGCTAAGATCGAAATATGTGTGTATGTGTGTGTGATGAAGTACCGGCTTGAGTTTGGGGCTGATTATTATAAGTACTCATCCCTTTGGAAAGCCTTGAAACAATGGAAGAACTATATTATTAGATGGAAGACAAATTGAGGAGAGGGGGTATACTAAATTAGGTGGTGAAGATGGCACACACACACACATATATATATATTGTTTAATCAAATTGATAAATAAAACAAAAGTTGAGATTGTGATTAGTGGAGTGGCTGTAGCTACTACTTTGTTGTTTTCCTTATTGGTTCAGTTACGGCTAGTTATATGTAGCTTTAGGGTATTGAAAATTTGAAATAGCTCCAATATTATATTTAATTGAAGAAACCGGTTTATTGTTTTTAAGCTTAATGAGAAAGCAAAGGATGTATAAACTTTGCTTGTTTATTAATTTTACATCTAATTTTAATTTTTATCAATTAAATGATTAAATTATTTAAAATAGTTCAATATTATCACACACCATGTATTCTCATTTTGTGACATGATATATCTTATAATTTAGTCTTAGCTGGATAAAGCTAATAATAGTATTATAGCTAGGTCTCAATTCGTAAAGAAAGTCTAAAGAGTTGAGACCTTAAAAACTTTAGCATTTAAATTTTTTAAACCTAAATTTGATCCACATCCATATCTAATTTTAATATACTTATTAAAAAGTAATTCTTTACCTTTTCCTTGTCCAAAGCATTCTTCCTTTGCAGCTACAGCCATATTCGAACACTGTAGCTCCTATTAAATTTGGATTCGATGTAGCACAGGATGGAGTAGGGAATTCAGTTGATAAGGCTGCCGACCGAAAACTACTTGGGTAAGAAGCTTAGCATTTTGAATCGGACCATCCACTTAGTAGCCTTGAATCCCTTTCTATGAAAGAAGGGGCGACGGGGTAGAAGGTAGTGGGCATGTTAACAATTAATATCAAATAACACAATCTCATCTAAATAACATTTTGAATTACAGCTTTTTTTATATGGATTGAAGCGGATTTAAACAAATGGATGAGTGCTACAATAATTTTATGCAATCAGTTAAATTAAAAGTTAAGTTTCACCATACTGTAATACAATCTATTAGACATTAAAAAAATAACATATGAATAAAATGAAATGAGAATCCTAAAATAAATATGTAGATATATTAAAATAGACAGAATTTGCAGTGAATGTGATAGAGAAAATGTAAGAGTTACTCATATTAAAAATAAAATAAAAAAACACAAACTGCAGTGATTTGGTCATATAAAATAAAGATTTAGTGATACACCTATTAGAAAAATTGAATAAATTAAAATAGATATAGCTAAAAAAAGGTAGAAGTAAATATAACTAACTTGAAAGAAAAATAATTTAAAATAATCTTATAGCCCTGTATCTCTTCCAAAATATAATTACTAATAGTTTCGAGTAAAAAAAATTATATTGTCAATCTTTATTAACTTGAGATTAAGACTTTGTTGAGTTTAGTTTAGTTTCTTCAGTTATATACGTGGGATAGTATTGAACTATTTTAAATAGTTTAATTAAACATTTTACCAAAACTTACTTATTTCTCATATGTAAAACTATGCCGTTTTCTCCACCAACAAGCTAAGGATAGAAACCTAACAATTCTCTTTCTCCATTATCACTTTCTCAAGCCTAGGTTTTGGCATAAACCCAAAAGAGTGCAGGGTTCATCATCTCTCTTCCTTTATTTTTTCTCAAATCTTTATTCTATCTGAAATCCAATTGATATGTTATTTTTTTTAGCATAAATTGAAATGCTATTTGAAGGTGTTGATTTTTTCAATGTAATTGTGGCTTGACAATTTGGTCTTTGAAACTAATTAACTCCTTGCTTGGATGCAGTGACAAACCCAGCACATCAATCAGGGGATAAAATTTGATCGTCGGTCTTCTCTCATCTCCTCTCTCTCCCCTCCTCTCCTCTGTCTTATTTCCCCTTCCCTTATTTGCAAATGACATGGCAGAGATATCTCCTCTCCTCTCCTCTCTCTCCTCTTCTTTTCTCTCTTTTTCTCTGTGACTCTATCTTCTTTCACCATGAACGTCGGCGAGGGAGAGTTATTTGCCCCCCACGACCCCTTTAGGTTCGTCACTGCTTGAATGGTAGTTTCTTATATTTTTATATAATATGGTATAATTTTATTTATTTATTTATTTCAATTTTCACTCTTTATATTATAATTTTTCATGGTAATCTCATAATTTAAAATTTATTAATTTTTAAATAATTAATTTGATAGTTTTATATGATTTTTATATTCCAAAAATCTAAAATAATTAATTTTTAAATATCAAATATATGATAATAACTAATTTTTTTATCTCTATATATATTAAAATATTAAAAAATTATTAAATTAAATAACAATATTTTTATTTCATAATACTATATCATATAATATGATATATTACTACTATATAATATCATATTTTTATTTATAATATTATATCATATAATATGATATATTACTACTATATATTATTAAATTATGATGTTGGTCATCTAAATAAAGTTTAAGTGACTAATAAACAACGGGATCTTTTTTTTTTTTTTTGAACTCAATAAACAGTGGGATCTTGAATGCTCTTGTTAATGGAGAGATTGGGCTTTTAAATTTCTGTTTCTTTGCTGCTGGCTGGAGCGTGGAGCCTTTGTTTTTATATTTGTTTGATCTCCATTAAAAAAAAAAAAAGGGATAATTTTGTCTTTCCATTTTTGTTGGTAGGAAGTGGGACAGGTGGCAACCAAGGGCTCAATCATCTCTGAGCAGAGCCTTTCTGAATCCGAAAGCTGGCATATTTGTTTGCCCAGAGGCTAAACTGCCCCTTGAAGTTGAAGGTGGGCTCTACAACCGCAAAATCAATGTGTTCTTGGGCCCCTTTGTTTGGTCATTTTCTGTAATTGTGGGTTTAATAATTTTCTTTAAAGATCATAGTATGTCATTTTTTAAAAAAAAAATTTAAATACCGTATAATTTCGAGATATTTTTAACGTATAAAGAATATTATATATATTCTTAAAATACAATAAATTTTTAATAAATTAAATATATATATTTCTGAAAGTGAAATATTTTTAAAATTAAAAGTCTAAAAGTGAGTATTTTTTTAAAAAAATTTGATATAAGTTTTAAAATATTTTTATGTTTTGGTATTTTTGAAAAACTAAAATTTTTTTTCTATTCTTTATATGTTGACTGTACAATTAAAAATGCCAATTTATTTATATATTTTTTGATATACCCTTTTATTGTTTTGTTATTTTTTTAGTATCACATATAAAATTTAAATTTACCTCAGATAAAATGGGTACTAACAAACTCGGTGGAAGAACTTACATATTTTTAAAAGAAAACGACGAAGAAAAAGCCATGATATTTAATTTGTGCTCGTGAGTGTATATATATTTGGAGGTATCTGGTAAGATTCACATAATGCATGGAGGGAAAGAAAATTTGACTTCTTAAATTGAGGTAGGGAAAAAATTAAATAAATAATATATATAATAAGTAAATATATTTAATTACATTATAAATTTATAATAAATAAAATAATTAAATAAAAGACTGCCTCGTTTCTCATAGCCAATAATGATTTTAACCCGTGCGTGTGTTAATCAAGTCAAAGAAGCGTGCATGAACAGACATCATTTGACCAAATGAGTTATTGATTTATTTTATGATCTCTTGTTTTTTTTTTTTCCTTTTTTAATTATATAAAATTAATATTAAAAAAAATAAAGAAATAAACATAAAAGGGTAAAGCAATGAGAATGAGATCTGCAGCAAAGAAAAATTGTCCTATTAATACAAAACGACAAGCAACAAGAATAAGTGATGGGGGCCAAGTGTGTCTGGGTGATGGCTTATTATAAGTTGGGAACAGCACAAGCGCATTCAACAACGGGAAGGGGAGACATCGAGTGCCCCAAAGTCCCCCTCTTAGCCCCTTATGTCTTTCTAGTATTTTATGTTCCTTTGTTCCTCTCTGCTTTATTAGGCTTTCACCCTTTTCTCATTTGTCAATTTTCCCTTCTTTTATTATTATTATTATTATTATTATATCACCTACTTTTCTCTTTTTAATTTCATTTTATAATTATTAGTCTTTTGTTATCCTCCCATTGTAAATCCTAACCGCACAAAGTAAATTTCTAACCGTGTGTATTAATTTATATAGCGGTTTTTAACTGTTATGTGCAACTGTTAAGTAATCATTATAGTTTCTTACTTTTATTAAAAAAAATTTTGAATAAATTAAAATACTCTCCACCAATCTATTATTATTAAAATTACTATATACTTACTTTATTAATCAACTTACCAGTAACAAAAATATAGTTAGAAAAGAATTAGTTAGCTTTTATACATTTCATGAAATTATAATTTTAATAAAACAAAGAAAATAACCATTTAAAAGCATATTTTAAATCATTTACAGTTATAAGGTCTGTTTGATTTACTGCTATAATCAATTCTATTATATTTATAATTATTATTATAAATCATAAATTATTAATATTTTTCTATTTTAAATTAACAGACACATTTTTTTATTTATCTTAAAATTTTTATTTATTATTTTAATAAATTAGGTAATATATTTAATTTATATTATATTGTATATTCAATGTCGCTCTTTGACAATATTTAATAAATATATATTATATTAAAATAATAATATAATAGAAAATTACATGTAAATTTATATTTTTAGTAAAAAAATTATTTTTTTTTAATTTTATAAAATAAAAATTTGTTATTCAATTTAAAATAGAAAGAGTAATTTTTTTATGTAAAATTTATTTATAACTAAAAGAGCCGATATCACTGATCAAAATTGTAAAATTTCACCAATCAAAACGCTCCTCGCTACACGCAGAATTATACATAATTGCAGCATGAACAAGGAATGTACTGTTAATTCGGTTAGTTAACTAATTGAATTGATCATTTATTTAAATTAATTTTTTTAATTAAATTGATTAAATTTTTATTTCGGTCAATTTAATTAATTAACAGAACTAAATTATTTAATTTGATTAATTAATTAAATTAATCAATTTTTTAATTTTATAATAAAAATTTTATTTAAAATTAAAATTTAATATAATTAAAAATTAAAAAATAACTTTATTTTACAATAAAAATTTATATTTATAGTAAAATAATAATATAATTTAAAAAATAAATTAAAAAAATTAAAAAGAAGTTCGGTTAAAAATTAATCGATCAAACCGAATCGATTAATCTTTAACTAAATTAAAAATTAAATTTATATAAATATTTCGAACGAACCGATCGAATTATTTTATATTCAGTTAATTGAATTAAATTTTTAATCAATTAATTAAATTTTATCCACCTCTAACATAAATAATGAGAATACAAAAATAAAAATAATTAAAAATTGACAAGCAAACTTCTTAAATTTCAATATTTAATAATGAGAACACAAGAATAATTATTATTATTATTATTATTTAATTTTTATAATTAAAACAAATGATTAGACTCTATCCAGATAAATTCAATTGCTCATATATTAAAAACATGAATTCTCAATTAGAAATCATAATGCCAATTATTCTGGTTTTCACTTTGCTTTTGTTTTCTTTTCAACTATGTAATTATATGGCTTTGATTTGGTAGTTGATTTAATACCCAAAATTGAGACAAGGACGCTGCGTGTGCCCCTTGAAAAGTGAGGTTTTTATACATTAATATATGATTTTTTTTACCATAGTATTTTAATCTCTATCTATTTCAATTTATAAGTATAAATTTAATTTTATTCCGAGCATAGATTATAAATTAAGACTTTTTATCTCCCATTAATAAGATATTTAATGAAATTAAAATTTATATTTTCATCCATTTACTCAGCTTTGTTTAAATAATCGAACTATTTATTTTATACCATACATGGTGATTTTTAGTTTTCTATCAAAGTTAAAATCAAAATGCTTAACTTTTGTTCGTTAAAAAGAGATGAAGAAGCAAGTGGTTCTAAATAATTACTCCCTCCGTATTATTTAGATAGAAAAAATTTTCTTTTTTGGTGTATCTTTTATATAGAAAATATGTCATTTTAGGTAAATTTTGGGGAGTGAAATAAGATAAAATATCATTTATACCCTTGTCTAAAAAGTTTAATGTGAAGAATATTTTTTTTAGGGATATTTAAGTAAATAGGGATGAAAAAAGTAAAATTTCTTTAATTTTTTTGTCCATTTTACTTTTTCTATATAAATTATACGGAGGGAGTATTAACTAGGTCTATTGTAGGATATTTCACTTTACTTAATCATACTTTTATATAATTTAATTTGAGCGTATGAGATTTTAAATATTTCTACCTAAAAACCAATCATATCATATCTTTATTATTAGATTCGAATGTTGGCTGAATTTTTTAAAGATATTTAAATGTGTTCTCTACTTTTCGATTTTAAAACGTTCGCTTAAAAAAATCATATCACATCCCTAGTTAGATTACATGTTGTGTCATAATAGTCAAAAGTATACAGCAATAGAAATTCAAGTGAGATAAAACCACAATAATTGACATTAGGTAGTAATTCAGCAATATATATATATTACAATACAAAATAATATAAATTATTTAAGTTAATTTGTTTTCTTTATTATAAATTAATTATTTTTTTATAATTTTTAGATATGGAATGAATTTAATGTTATATTTATTTTTTTCAAGTCTTCCTCCCTTCTAACTTACTAAAAAAACCTTGTCTTTCTGAGGAGAGGTAATTAAAAAAGGTCATTTCAAAAGTTACAAAAATCACTTCAGAAATGACTGCAGAATTAAATTCTGGTAGTTGTGTGTCTGATCAAATATTAATTCACCCTAGTAGTGCCTACTTCTGCTTAAATTAAAAAGGAAAGTTTATTTTTCAAAAAAGCCTGGAGGACCATTAACATCCGCCAAAATAAAAAAATCAGAAGCGGGCTATTAATTAGAGGGTGTTTCTCAAAACTTAAAAGTTGGTCAAAACTGCTTATAAGCTGTTTTTAGATTATAAGTTATTTAGAGGGTGTTTCTCAAAACTGGAACTTTTCAGCTTATTGTGAATAAGTGATTTTTAGATTATAATCAGATTAAAAATAAGCAGTTAAGCGTTTCTGTAAACTAGCTAATAATCAGTTTATAATCAGTTAAGTGTTTCTGTAAAATCAGCTTATAATCAGTTTTTAATTGTAGAAACTGTCAAAATGACTAAACTGTCCATGAGTTTATTTATTGTATAAAAATAATTTTTTAAATGTCAATTCAAAATTTATTTTACAATAATAATAATAATAATAATAATAATAATAATAAAATTTAATAATAATAATAATAATAATAAAATTTCTTTGATGGGAACTAAAATGTATAAGGTAGGCAAATTTGAAATATTGAAGATTAGGTAGGGATAGTATGGTCTTTTACTTGGTCAAAACTGCTTAAAAAATAAGTGCTTAAAAAAAAGTAGCAAAACCCAACTTTTAAAAAACTGATTAAAATCAGATTATAATCTACTATTTAAGTTTTCAGAAACACTTAAATAAACAACTTATAATCTAAAAACAGCTTATAAGCAGTTTTGACCAGCTTTTAAGTTTTGAGAAACACCCTCTTATTTAAGTGTTTCTGAAAACTTAAATAGTAGATTATAATCTAATTTTAATCAGTTTTTTAAAAGTTGGGTTTTGCTATTTTTTTTAAGCACTTATTTTTTAAACAGTTTTGACCAAGTAAAAGACCATACTATCCCTATCTAATCTTCAATATTCCAAATTTGCCTACCTTATACACTTTAGTTTCCATCAAAGAAATTTTATTATTATTATTATTATTATTAAATTTTATTATTATTATTATTATTATTATTATTGCAAAATAAAATTTGAATTGACATTTAAAAAATTATTTTTATACAATAAATAAACTCATGGACAGTTTAGTCATTTTGACAGTTTCTACAATTAAAAACTGATTATAAGCTGATTTTACAGAAACACTTAACTGATTATAAACTGATTATCAGCTGATTATTAGCTAGTTTACAGAAACACTTAACTGCTTATTTTTAATCTGATTATAATCTAAAAATCACTTATTCACAATAAGCTGAAAAGCTCCAGTTTTGAGAAACACCCCCTTAGAAATTGTATATGCTACTTCAACATTAAGAGTTAGTATAATTAATTAGAAGTTATTTATTGCAAATTTTTTCACAATATCTATTTGGACAAATATATATATATATATATCTAAGAGAGTTGAGAACCTTGAGATTTGGATAAGGGTATGTTTGAATGGAGGCAGACGAAGGTTTTATAAAATATTGTAAGGTTAGTAGGGTGTTTAGAATGAGATATTTGGAGCTTTCATAAAAGTATAAGAAGGTTTTTGAAGGGTCAATTAGTTTTAAATAATTTTTTTTTCTTATTGAACCTTTATTTTAGAGGCTTTTGGAGGTTTTCAATTTTTTTTTTCCAAACACAATAAAAATTAATATGCTACTTTACTCTATCCTACCATACCTTACTCTATTTTATTAAATTTTCTCATAATATCTCTATCTAAATAGAATTTAAGGTGTGAAAATTTTGTAAAACAATTGTAATCTTATATTTTTAATAAATAAATGTAATTTTATTGAATTTATAATTTTATAATTCTCCACGTCTCGCATATTGCAGAAGTATTTATACACTATATTGTCTTTATACATACATATATATATATATATAATCTAGTTATCAATTTAATAAGTTAATCTAGTGTACCCACACATAAAATTATTCATTAAAAATATTTAATGCGCATACCTTTTACTAAAAATATGAATATAATAAAAAAAATTAAAAAAAGTATTAATTTTGAAGGAAAAAACAAATTAATTTTATAATTTTGATGATAAAGATAAGATTGTTTATAAATATATTTCAATAATAATATGCCAAAGTTATAAACGTGTCTAATAGTAAATAAATAATTGGAATGTAACAAAAGTCCCCGTCTATAGTAACAGAGACATAGTTGAGCTTTCCTTCTAAGGAGAAGGGAAGAGCAGAGTACAACAAGGTTGCCTACATACTTCAACAAGTTCCTCTCATATAGGCTAAAATTCCAGTTGGCGCTCTCTGCAATATTTACTCATACAAGTTAAACAATAAAATAAAAAAAAATAAAAAAAGCCTGCTCTCTTTTAATGACAGGACAATAATATAAAGGTAGTAAAAAAACTAAATGAGGTAGTCCAGAACAGCCCTTAGTAAGCGTATTTAAAACATGGGTCTTATATTCTCTCTACGGTTGTTGTTACCGTGAGACTGAACCATTCCGCCCCCTTTGCATTTAGAGCTTCTTATTTTTTATTAATGACATCTGCAAGAGAGAATTAAAGATGGGTTTCTTTCTTTTTCTTATTCACCACTTGAGAAAACCAATTTAAAGCCAAGTGAACAACTCTTGTCCTTTCAAATTCAAATAACTATTCGGTATTTATGCCTTTTGTTAATATAATAATATTAATAATAAAAAAAAATTCACTTACTTTGACACCTTCTAGCTGTATCCATCCTCCTGTTCTGTTTTGTTCTGTTCTCTGCTGTAATTTAAGTCAGAATGCTAGGAAGTAATTAATAATTATAGGGTTTTCTTTAGATTTCAAGTTATAGCGACTTTGTGAGAGAAACTTGCTAATTACTTACCCCTCCTGTCCATTAAAGATAAAGTGGGTCTTTTCTTTGCTGCTTTCAAAATTGAGAGAGATTGGTGGCATATCTGTTCTTTGTGTTTCTTGGTCAGAAAGATAAAGCCATAACTGGGTTTTTTTTCCAGGTGTCCCAAAATTAATGAGCTCTATTATATTTATTTGTATATATATATCCTATTTAAGAACATAAAAGCTTGTCTTTCTGTTCATTCTTCACAAAATAGCCTCTGCTCTCTCTTTCTTGTTATTTTTTGTTTCTTATTCTTGTTCCTTTTCTCTTGTTATTTCTTGTTCCTCGTTCCTTGTTATTTCTTGGTTCTTGTTTCTTGTTTGTTACAGTAATGGAGTCTTCCCAACTCTTTGGAGGAGCAGAAGAGTGTCATAGCAGTGAATCTGGGTGGACAATGTATCTTGGTTCCCCCACTGGTAATAATGATGAAGGTAAGGAAGAAGAAGAAGAAGATGACGATGATGATGGTATTAATGGTGGAAATGGTGATAAAAGAAACTACTATAATGAAGATGAAAGTGATGATTCTATGGCTTCTGATGCTTCTTCTGGTCCAAGTCATCAAGGTATAGCGTATTTCAAGCGCAAAGAAGATCAAGATTATGATGATGGCACCAGTAAGTATTGCTCCCAAAGGAATACACATAATAAAGAGAAGCCAAAATCTGGAAGAATCAGAATAAAAGATGAGAAAGAAGAAGTGGGATTTAAGGCCAGAAAATCTTATAATAACCATAAAAATAACAGTAATGCTCCTTCCCAAAGTGGTTCGAAGCAGAAGGTAAGAAAAAGTATCAGCTGGATGGGAAAAAGAAAATAGTATAATATATATGTAGTTTCTTTTGTTGGTGTTTTTTTGTTTTTGGAGGATATGCATATTAATGTATGCTGCTTGGGCTTACACTGTAGATCATCATAGAAAGCTAGGAAAGTTGAATATGCTAATTATGTAATGTTTTTATTTTCGGCGGCTTCCAATATATATATATATATATATTAATCTTTGATGTTGTAGTAGAAGTTGAATCAAGAAACAAAATTATGGTCATGATATTCATTTTCATCACCTATGTAAATGTTTATATATATGTATATGTATGCAATTATTACTATATATATCTTTTGCATGAGCTTTTAATTTTACAAATATGAACAATACACAGATTAAGAAGAAAGAAATGATGAAATTCTTATTAGAAGAATAATGATCTTGAAAGAAAATAAAATCTTCAGCTTAGAGAATATCAAAAATTACTTTTCTTCGTTATTCCCTCTCACTATTTATCTTTCTATTCTGTTCTTGAAGAAGGAATCTGATTGGTTGATTGAATTGATAACTGATTGCCACTGTGTCATGATCACGTGATTCATAACCAACTTCACGTGTTCCATTTCTTCAACGGCTCCTTCTTTACTCTGTTTTTATTTCTTCAGTTCTTTGAACTTGTTGATTCTCTGATACATCCTGTATTAGCCCCCCTCAAACTTGGCCATGAATGTCTAGAAGGCCAAGTTTGGAAAGAAGAAACTTGAATCGTGCTGGAGAAAGAGACTTTGTATATAAGTCTGCCAGTTGATACTCTGTTTGGATAGGAAGTAGATGAATTAAACCTTCCGTGATCTTTTCTCGAATATAATGACAGTCTATCTCAACATGTTTGGTTCTCTCATGGAATGTGGGGTTTGCTGATAAGTAGATAGCGGATTGATTATCACAGTACATGCTTACTGGATTTGCTAAGGAATGACCAAGATCTTGAAGAAGATAGGCTATCCACTGTATTTCGCAAGCTGTAACAGCTAAAGCTCTGTATTCAGCTTCAGAAGAGGATCGTGATACTGTTGGTTGTTTCTTTGATCGCCAGCTAATCAGGGAGTCACCAAGGTACACACCATACCCTGTTATTGATTTTCTTGTATCTATGCATCCAGCCCAGTCAGAATCACTAAAAGCTTTTAAGATTGGTTGTGTCTTTGCTGGGAAAAAGAGTCCTGTTCCTGGACTTTGTTTCAAATATCTGAGTATTCGTTGTAAGGCCTGGAAATGAAGAGTTGTTGGGGCTGAAAGAAATTGACTCAAAGTATTAACTGAGTATGTAATATCAGGTCTTGTTGTTGTGAGATACAAAAGCTGACCCACTAGCTTTCGATAGGAAGATACATCAGATAATAATTCCCCTCCTTCTTTTGTTAATTTCACATTGTAGTCCATTGGTGTTGAACAAGCTTTGGCTCCTAGAAGGCCATTTTCTCCAAGTAACTCAAGTGCATACTTTCTTTGACAGATATGTAATCCTTTTGAAGATCTAGCAATCTCCAAACCCAAGAAAAACTTTAACTGCCCCAAATCCTTGATTCTGAATTTAGCATCCATTGCTGCCTTTACTTTGTCAATTTCTTGTTTATCATTCCCTGCTAGTATTATGTCATCTACATATACTAACAAGACAGTAAATGAATGATCAGCTGACTTAACAAATAGAGAGTAGTCAGATTTTGACTGTTGATAACCAATAGAAGTAAGAAAAATGGTAAGTTTACAAAACCACTGTCTGCTTGCTTGCCTTAAACCATAGAGGCTTTTGTTTAACTTGCAAACTGATCCTGCAGGAACTTGCATTCCTTGGGGAGGTTCCATGTAGACTTCTTCATCAAGATCACCATGGAGAAATGCATTGTTGACATCTAGTTGTTCAAGGATCCAGCCATTCATTGTTGCCAGTGATAAAAGTAACCGGATTGTTGTCATCTTGGCCACTGGAGAAAAAGTATCAAAATAATCAACACCTTCAATTTGTGTGTATCCTTTGGCCACCAAACGTGCTTTGTGTCTTTCTATTGTTCCATCTGCCTTGAGCTTGGTTTTGAAGACCCATTTGCATCCAATTGGAGTTTTATTTTGTGGTAATGGCACCACTGTCCATGTGTTAGTCATTTGTAGAGCTTCAATTTCTTTATCCATAGCCTCCCTCCATTGTATATGCTTTACTGCCTGTTGATAGGTCTTGGGTTCTGAAATGTTAGAAACAGCAAGAACATAACACTTATGCTTATTTGACAGTTGCTCATAAGACAATACTGCTGAAATGGGATGCTTTGTTGATTCTGACTTAGATCTGTCTTCAAGTTGATCTTGATGAATAATGTTGCAATGATACTCTTGTAGGTATTGTGGAGCTTTTCTAGTTCTTGTTGAGTGTCTATGCACAACCAGGTTATCCTCTCTTGGTGATGGAGGAGCAGAAATTAACTCTGCTGAGATTGGAACTTCAGAATCATAATCTGGTGAATCTGTGATTTGTGGCATAAGAGGATCAAAGCTTGTATTTGTATATGGGAACACGGACTCATAAAACAATACATTCCTAGATAAAGTGATATTTTTGGATATCAGTTCCATCACAAGAAATCCCTTTGTTCCTTCTTTGTATCCCAAAAAGATACATTTCTTGGCTCTTGGTTCTAACTTACTTCTGTGTGCTGTCAGTGTATTAGAGTAGCAAATAAAGTGATATTTCTTGGCTCTTGGTTCTAACTTACGTGTTCCATTTCTTCAACGGCTCCTTCTTTACTCTGTTTTTATTTCTTCAGTTCTTTGAACTTGTTGATTCTCTGATACATCCTGTATTATGAGCCTTGGCAGAAAGTTGATTGCTTAATAATGCCTGCAAATTGATGATATATTATGGATATGTTAGTGAACTTGTATGGATATATATATATAAGTGCCTTTGGATAGTGATTAAGAGTTTTGTTACTTTATGCAATTGTCTATATATATTTCGGATTCAACGAGCTAGCTACAGATTTCAAGCATTACCAAATGCCATTATTAACTGAATGTGAAAGCAAATTAGGCAGGCAAATTACTGAATATATATGCAAATTAGGCAAGCAATAATTACTGAAAGTGTAGACTGATGTCTTCATCACAAAAATGGCATAAAGTAGATAAATTATAGTAGTGATATATTTCATTTAACAATTGTAATGCCAGGTGACAAAGCTTTGAATTCAGTCTAAACTCTAAAGCAAAAGATTCTATATATGTATGTAACCATATTAATAACTGCGTAAAGTGATCAAATTCATAATTTCTATTTACATCTAATTAGAGAAAATAATCATTTGAAGGATTAAATATTAAAAGAGGAGAAGAATGTATAGGTATTTTATACACAAGTAGGAGATAATTAAATTGATAAGAACAAGTGTGCTCCTCGTAATATTATCATTTATTATTTTTTAAGTTACTTGCAAATTAAATCATTAGTTTTGACATATTTGTTTTGACTTATTAATAATAATAATAACGTGAATTTTTTTACAAGGGTAAAATCTAATAAAGATGAACAATTTTTTTAATGTACTTTCACTCAAGTATTACTATCTTGCATATTTAATTTCAGTCAAAATATGAATAAAGAAATATGCTTTTAATTTTTCAATGTATTTGTTGAAAGCTGATCAAATTAATTTTATAAATTCTAAATCATACTTAGATCATTAGATTATTCAAATTAAAATTATAATAACAGAATATGTGTACCTAACATCATTGATTGTTGATTACTTAAACGAAGAATCAGTAGTTTGTGATTTTCTAGAGATAATCCAACGAGAATAGCAGAAACAATACTCAAGGAACGTTGAGTTTTATTTCGCTCTGTTTTTTCAGAGACCACGACCATTTTATAACTTTATTTTAAAGATTAATTTTTATTTTAGTCCTTAAATAAAATATAAATTTCTAATTAATCTCTACGCTATATTTTTTATAATAATTTGACACCTTAATAGTCAATAATTCTAATTTAAATATTACATTAAATTAACTATTTAATTTGACAACCGTACATAATAATATTTATATATTTAGCCCACACATAAAATTAATATTTCGTATAATTTTAATATTTGTGTCAACTTAATTAATAGTAAAAACAAGCCGGAGACAGTACATGCAATGGCAATGGAATATATGAAAAAAAAAAAAAAAAAAGGAGCAATTATATATATGAATCTTAGAAGAACACACAACACCATAAATCCCCACCCAGATGGCAAAGACAGAGACAAGAAGTATAGACAAAACGACAGAGCAGTGGGACCTTTGGGGACGCATTGCCATGCACGTGGGTTTACGATGATTTTAGTAATTTGGCCAAAGATTTGACAATTCTCCGTTGCCCCCTGGCCCATAATAAACTAACATTAATGTTCAATTATTTATGCTTTTCTGACATTCAATTCTTACTCCACGCACCTTCATATTAATTTGTTGGTTTTTATTATGCCATTGTTTGAGTTTTTGTCGAACAGAAAAAAAGAATTATAAGTTTGGTAGTTGCAATTAGGCCCCAGCCTCCATATGGTATAGTTATTGATTAGACTATATGCAATCTGTTTTACTTATATTTTTGTGAGTTAATTTGTATATATTATTATTTAAAATAATAAACTAATTAAATAATTTTTTTATAAATGTATTTGGTTTGACATTTAACATTTGTATCGTATAATTTTATTATTTAAATAAAAAGGATTAAGTACATAAAAAAAGTATTCCATTGTAATTTAATTTAAAGCCTTAATTTGACTAAGTTATGATTAGAATGTTTAGATAACTCTTTAATTTCACTAATTATAAAATATAAACATACATTATTATGCAATTAGTTTAACATTTTCAATAAAGTGCCTTGTTAGAATAATCTTTATATTATATAATTTTTTCTTTAAACTATTCCTACTTAAACTTGTGTTGCAATTGTTGGATTTATCGAAAATGACTTTTAGCTTGTGTTGCAATTTTTTTTTCCCTTCAAAAAAAAAATATCTATCGTTTTAAAATTTTTGTATGAGAATGAAGAGAAGGCATTAAAATATCCTATTTCTAATTAAAGAAAAAAAAACTAGAATATTTCTTTTTTATGTGAAGAAGTAAAAGTAATCAATATGGATGATTTAATATATAAATTGAGGGTCAAATTAAAAAAATAATAAGAAACTTATTGAACTATTGAATTGATGATAATTTAAAAATAAAAATTTTATCTAAAATGTAAGTTAATACGAAACAAAGAGTAATTTTAACGTACACTAAGACAGAATCTAATACTACATGCATAGAGGTTAATAAATTTGAGATCGATTTTTTTTCACTCATATTAATAAAAATAAAAAATATTTTTTAACTACTCTTCCAAAAACATCATTTATATTAAAAATGTTTCAAATTTGTCATAATTATAACGTCTGAGGAACTCAATTTAAAAATGAATTTTAATAAATTTTAATTAATAAATTGAACATAGTATTTTTTTTTAAAAATAACTCATCAATATCAGATAGATTTTGTATTTTTATCATGTTCATTGCTTATAGTATGAAAAGTTTTTTTTTCCTTAAATGCTTATAATATCAAAATGTAATGGCATTAATTAATTGATTTTCGTAGTTATTAATTATATAGATATAAATCTCTGCAAAATAAATAATTTTTTACATTAAAAAATTATTGTAGAGGAAAATAGTATACTAAAAATATTAAATAAAATTTATTTTTAATTAAAATATTAAATTAATTTAAAATATATTATATAGTTTAGAAAAAATACAAAAAAAATTCAATATTAAACGTGATATTAGTTGTATGCGAGTATGAGATGACGGTTCTTCCATTATTAAGTGCGTTCTTCACGAGTCGGGTTTAGCCTTGGCTTAAGGTCCGGTTCGAATAGATTTCGAGCTATGGAGTTGGGTTCAAAATTCGACGTGTGGCCTTAGTAATCCGAGTCCCTCAGGCCACTCGGACTCCTCGGACCAGCGGGTTAGTCCCATTGAGCCCAATAATTTTTTTTGTTATTTTAATTTTTTTAATTTTTTCAATTATTTTTTAGAAAATTTTTAAATTATTTTTATAATTGGTTAATTCTTTTAATCTAACTAAAAATAGTTTCATTTGACCTTAATTCTTAAATTGTATAAAATAAATTTAAATAATAAATATTATTTATTTTAATATAGTAAATATAATTTTTTTACAGTTAATCTATATTTTAATTTTTATATTTATAAATATTCACATACTATATTTAACAAATATATATCACAAACTAAAATAAAAATAATTTATAAATATATATAATCAATCACTTAATTTATTTTATTTAATATAATAAATTTTAAAAAAATAAAAAAAATAAATTATATAAACTATTTTGAATCGGGTTAGACCAAGCAGAAATTTTTTACTTTGAATCTAAAGTCCTACTTTAACTATTTGAGTTCTTTAAAGCTCAACTTTATCGGACTGATTGATTCGGATAAAGTCGAATTGATTGGATTTTTTTTTGGATCTGTGAACGCTTTTAATTATTAATGAAGATTGACACACGTCACACAACATGAGAGAGAGCTGATGAGCAACGTAACCCAAAACATCTACTGATGGTTTCACCTATATATATACAAATTAAGGGCTGAAGGAGGCACCAACAAAGAGCATAGCACACATTAATTTATATACGTAAATGTGTTGTTGAAAATTAACCCAAAGTTGACCAGCAGAACAAATGCTATATAAATACTGGAGAGAGGCATGTGACCACTTGTTCAATAAATAA
This sequence comes from Garcia nutans, assembly GCA_947685225.1. Taxonomy (NCBI): domain Eukaryota; kingdom Viridiplantae; phylum Streptophyta; class Magnoliopsida; order Malpighiales; family Euphorbiaceae; genus Garcia; species Garcia nutans. The sequence continues at coordinate 53,433,917 of CANTUV010000011.1, forward strand.
CAATATATTATAAATATGTGTATGGAAATATCACTTTCATGGGTTGAAAGTGGGAATTTGAATAATGGGGAGACATATCACATACATAGAGCTCAACCCCCCAGATGAGTATGACAATTATAAAGCCTTTTTACCCTTTGGAAAATGACTCTGTTGAGTCATACAAACAACTGTATAGACTGGATTTTGTACTCGACTAGCTGGCTTTCTGGCTTTTCCCACTCTAACCTTTTATATCATGTCCGACGATTCTTATTTATTATTATTTGGAGCAATGAAAAGTTGACCAACATCATATCTAAACGTCCTCAGTTGGAAAAATTATATGCTACAACCGTTGTAGCAATAAATGCCTACAACGGACCAATAAAATTCTTACACGTAGATTAAATGATTTATTTCATTGGTCCGTTGTAAGCATTTAATCAAAGTGTAAGAATCTCATTGGTCCGTTGTAGGCATTTATTGCTACAACGGTTGTAGCATATAATTATTCCCTCAGTTGTTAAAAAGCAAGTTGAGGAAAGAAAAACCTAAATACTCATACAAGGAGCCAATTATTAGAAAGCTTCAATAATCCATCCATGATGAGAGATGCCAATAAAACACCTTCTTTGCAAGCAAGCCAAAGAAGCTTCAAGTATAGATTTTTTTACTCCGTAATACCCATAGATTGCTAGGAGGATATCTACTTTCTTCTGAATATTCTTTTTGATTTTCACTCCAAAAACTCAGATCTAAGGAACAAATGTCTTCTATCATAAAGAAGGACAAAAGAAGCCTTATAAAGGTAAGATATAGGGAAAAACCACACTAAATAATAAAAAAACATAAAAAAAATTAGGAGAAGAAGAAACATAGTGCATATAAATGAAGCTAAAAAGGTAGAAAAGGCTAGAAAAAGGAGCTGTCGCCGACCTCCTGACCTATAGCAGCTCTAAATTATGGCTGCAACAGAAAAGAGATATGAGAGAAACTTGAAAGCAGCTTAGGGTTGCTTGCTTGATCACATTATTATTTTATTTCAATCCTTTTTGTATGATTTCAATAATATACACACAATACCTTATCGAACTTCAAATTCATTCCTATATTTGTTTTCTTATGAGTAATCATTTACTATCCCTCCTATAAAAATAATATCTGAACTGCAATTATAAGCTATGTTTTTTGGACATTGCCTTGTGCATGTTATTATGTTTCTAACCACCAAATTGTCTTTGTATATAAAATTTTGCTACAACGTATGCCTATCTACCTTCTGTCATCGTTAAATGTTTATTTACTCTTTATTATACAATTACAAAAATTCTCAAAATTAGAAAATAAAATAAAAACAGTCTCTTTACAAAATCTATATATGACAATAAGTCTTAGAATATTCAACACATATGTTAATAAATTTTCAATTTTTAGATACCATGTGCATTTAATACAGTAAATTAAATAAAGTCTACCCAAGTCACATCCCTCCTTTGAATTATATATATATATTTTCACACACACGAAGCCACCCATTATATTTTTAAAACAAAAAATATATAATATTATTTTTTAAAAAATTTTAATTTATCTCCTTAAAAAATAAAATTTGACTTCCTTTATTCTTATTTACTAAAAAATTGAAAAAAGTGGCATAATAGGAAAAAATAATAATAAACTGTTTTTGTGAAAATTAAATAATTTTTTAAACCACCAAGATGGTAATACGTAATTTGATGATAAAAAATTTATGTTGATTCCGCTTAAATCTTGAATTCGATTTTTAGGCACCCTCTCTCATATGTAATTAATTAAATAAAATATTTTTTAATTCACCAACTAATCACACAATAAATAATTGAGATATTGAAATAAAATATTTTAAAAATATATGTTTGTATTTATTATTGGAAAATAAATTTGTTTATTTTCCAGAAGACTTGAAGAGTTGGATTGTATTGTTAGGAAATTATTCTAAAATTTATTTTTTTTAATATACATAAAAAATTGAATATGAAAATTTCAAGAACTTAAAAAAATGCTAAAATTAGAAGAGATAAGATAGTCTCACTCAGACTTTCTGTGATCCAACTTCGCTCTCTTTCTCTCTATGTATGTTTGCATACATACATATACATATACATATATATAATATTTATTTATTTTAATTATTTGAAATTAAATATGGTCTAGACATGCATGGATGCACCACTTCACTGCGAAGGTGGTGATGGATGTGGGACCTCAACATTCCCTTCTCTCTACCTATCTTCTTAAAGAATATCTATTCTACATGTCTTCTTTTGCTTCCAATTTTGTTACAAGGTAGGCCTTATTTTTATATTATATATAATATTCTCTGTCATATATTAATATTTCAATAATTTTATATTTGCATGAATAATAATATTTTTAAAATTTGATTCTCCAGTTGTGTATTTAAGAATTTTATTTAAAAAAGTACACCTTAGATTATATTTTATTTTTCAAATATATAAAATATATTATAAATCTAAATCACTTGTGTGTCAAATAACAAAAATTATTATTTTTATAATATTATTTTCATAATAAATCAAAATTTATGTCGAGTGAAAATTAGTATTCAGTCAGAATTTCTATTAATTAGAAAGATTCACTGATATAGAAAATTTTCATGACAAATTTAATATGTATTAGTGCTATGAGTAAATAATTTAATTTAATTTTTTTTGTTTTAGGTTGAACTGAAAATTCTTATTATAAGATGCTGTATAATTTTTTAATGAAAATAATTTCTTTAAAATAAAAAACAAGAAGTAGGGTGGCGTGGTGCCAAATAATTTTAGGCTCCGCTAAATTGGGATTAGACGAAATCCTTAAAGGAAATTACACGGTATGTGAACTTAATTTTATATTTAAAATATTTATATTTTTTTTAGAAAATTTAAAAAAATATTTTTAAATTTTATTATGAATATATTACATACGTCTAAGTATATTAAATGTATATTTTTTAAAAAAATGAATATTTTTTGAAATTAAAGGTGAAAAGAAAATAATTTTAAAAGAAAAATGGAAAATAAATTGAGTTTTTTATCTTTACAAAAATACCAAAAATAAATAAATAAATTAAATTTACCATGTTTTTAAAAATATTTTCAGATTTACCAAAATTTATAATTTTTTTTTACAAAAATATCATATTTAAATTTATTATGAGTTTATTTTAAATTTATTATGAACTTATTATACATTTATTATGAGTTTATAAATTTACATAGTTTATTAGGAGTTTATGAATTTATATAGTTTATTATGAGTTTATTATAAAATGACTAAAATATTTATAGTAAAAATAAAAAAAATATAAAATATAGTAGAGAGTAATTTTATTTTTTTTAATATAAATCCCAAATGCTTATGCAGCCCATATCGAAACATATGTTGTTTTTTAGTTGGGCTGGGTTGAGTCATCTTCCAAATGAATAGCCCAGGGCTGGAAGGGATAAATAAGAAACCCAAAGGTATAGCTGTGGAACATAGATAACTATATGGGCTTTTTATAAAATTAATTTAGATTTTAAATAACTATTTAAAAATATAATTTTTATTATAAAAAATAAGCTAAAAATATTTATATTTTTATAAAAATATTAATCCTACTAAAATAAAAGTTTTTTTTAAATATATTTTTTTCCTATAATTACTATTTTACTTCAAACTTTTATTTTTTTTAAACTTCACTGTTTAATAAAAATATTCTAATAAAATAATAAAAATTAAAATTTTAAATTATTTTTTATCATATAAAAATCACTTTTTTTGTAAAAAGAAAAAAAAATAATTTTAATTATAAAAATAAATAACACTTCTAAAATAAAACAAAATAAAAATACAAAAATATTGATAAAAATTATTAAATTTATTTTTAAATAAATTTTATATGTGCACATAAAAAAATAAAAAATTACACATAATTTCATTATATAGATATTATGTAAATATGTTATAGATATTATGTAGATATTATGTGTATGTTATATTTTTGTTATTTAAATTATTTGTATTTTATGTAAAACTTATTGAATTTGTATAAATATTTTTTGTGTGTTGTAAAAATAAAAAATTAAAAAATAAATATTAAATAAATATTAAAAATATTATATTGATATATTGTAAATGTTGTAAATGTAGTTTGTTTTGTTTAAAATGCACTTTGTATATATTGTATATAAATTTATTATTATTATTATTATTATTATTTTGTACATATTAAAAATATAATACAAAAAAATTAAATAAATTAATTAATTAAAATAGAAAAAAAGAAATTACAAAAATCATAAAAAATAAACGTTAAAAACATAGTTTTAAAAAAAAATCTGCGTCCATATTTATAAAAACAAAACATAGCGTGTACTTTATTTTTAAAAATAAAAAATTTTCAAACGTACACAATGTAATTATTCCAAACTAATAAGAAAATTATAAAAATATCGAGCTTTTAACAAATATTTGTAGATTAAAAAAAAAAACTTTTTCAAAACTACAAAAACACGCATTTCTAAATGGAAAAATAATATGCTTCATTTTCTTCATCCCTCTCCATATTCTCCTACAATAAAATTTCATCTTCATTTTTTTCTTCAACAAATATTTATATTTATCTTTTTTTCAATAAAAATTTTCATCTTTATTTTTTTATTCAATAAAATCTCCATATTATTCATACAAATCTTCAAAATATTAATTAAAAAAATAAAAAATTATATGTAATTTTGCACACAAATCAAAAATACAAATCAAAACTCAAAAAGCTTCAATAAAAGAAGAATCGAATACTAAAACTTGAGAAAAATCATATAAAAGCAAACCGAAAAGACTAATTTTTATCTTCATATTCAGTTTAATCTTTATCTTTATCTTCTTCGACAAACTCTTCATCTTTATCATTTTTTTTCCAATAAATCTTTACCTTCTTAAAAAAAATTAATTTATCAATCAAAACTTAAAAAAAATTATCGAAACAAGAATTATTAATATGTTATAAATGTTTTGTGTTAAAAAAAATACAAAATAAAAACTGTTAATATAATGTTGCTGTTTAGTATATTTTAGAAAAATACATAATAAAAAATGTAAATATTTTGTATATATTAGAATAATACAAAATAAACTTAAAAATATATTAATTTTGTTATATAGATATTTGGTAAATGTATAATATATGCTTAATTTATGTTATAGATATTTAGTTGATATCATGTGTATGCTAAGTTTTTGTTGTGTATGATATATATATGTTATGTAAATATTGTGTTTATATTGTCTAAATAAAAATTTAAAAAATAAAATTAAAAAATAATAAATAAATTGTGTAGATATTTGATAGATATTATGTATATGTTTAGTAAATGTTTGGTGTATGTCATATATTTATGAGAATATGAAATAAAAAAAATATTTCTAGATAGAAACACATAAATTAAAGCAAAATGGAAAAAAGAAAAAAACAGAACATAAAAAAAAAAAACAACATCAAAAGAACCTCACTTCTCTTAGCGTGTTGCATAAAAATGAATATATATATATATATATATATATATATATATAACAAAATTGAAAGTGAAAACAAAAGTAGTTACATTTGAAAAAAAAAAAAGAAAGGAGAAAGTAGCATATTTGAAAAAGGAAAATTGAAAATTGGATAAATAGTATAAATTCTTTTAATTATATAGTATTTAATAGAATTAATATCACTAATCGTAGTTGAACTTTACACTTGTAATATTAAAATTCTTAAATTTCAATTTGTCATGATAAAATTTCTCAATATTTAATTTTTTTTCACTAAAATTTTTGACTCAATTTTTTGGCTACTGAATGGTAATAGAATGAGAGTTTAACATATAGAATTTTAGAGAGAAAAATTAGGTTAATGTAATATTACAACTTTGATTCTAAAATAAAGGGTTTTTTTTTGTGATATGAGAGTATTTTTTTAAATTTGAGTTTTTTTAGAGATTTATAATTCAAAATTTAGGTTTTAGGGTTCAATATTTAAGGTTCGGAGTGTAATTTTTATTTATTACTATTTAGTCATTGAGAAATAAATATAGTCAAAGATTTTTATGAAAAGAAATTACATATTAAAAAATTTATTATGACAAATTAAAATTTATGAATTTTAGTGATACAAGCGGCAGTCCAGAGATATTTTAGTGATATTAACCCATATTTAATATAAAGCAAATTAAATTATATCCATTGTTAGGATAATTTTCACTAGCAAATTAATTTTCACACTGATAATCCTTTACCGTGAAAGCCATCAACAGTAGGTAATGTGATGCTACTTGCTGACAATGCAAATTATCCATTATGCCACGTCAACACTCATATTGACATGATGTCACATCAAAAATACCATATCATCACTCCAAATTTATAAAAAAATAATACTATGAGTAATTTTCACTTATTGTAATTCAAGTTTATTAATATATTGATACATATTTTCATCTCTAGAGTTTATTTTATATAAAAAAAATCACTAACATTATTATCTTGTGTATATAAACACTTTTAATCCCCCATTTTTTATCCATACTGTTGACGGAAAGTTGGCGTGATGTTCAACTAAATTTATAAAAAAATAATATTCTTTATAAAATTCTATATATTTATAAAATATATGTAAAATTATTTTGTAACTTGAAAATTTCTTACTTTATAAGTTTCATAGACTTAGAAAACAAAGATAATTTGCACATTATTGTGTAAATTGAATTTTCTTTTATTAAAAAAAATATTTTTCACAAAATTCTCCATAAATTTATAAAGATAAGTTTACACATTATTTTTTAATTAATTTTCAAAAAAAACAATATTTTTTAATTTAAAAGTTTTTATAAAAATTATATATATATTTTAAAAAATTATCCATACTTAAAAAATAAAAGTGATTTTACACATTGTTTGGTTCTTTTGAAGTTCTTACAAAAGTTGGCATTTTATAAAGAAATCTTCCATAAATGATGATAGAGAATGTAATAAATCATTATTAAAAATGTACATTTAATCGACCGATCAAATTTCACTTTAATCAAAATTTTTAAATGTCTAATTTATCCATTGAATAAATTAATTTTTTTTTCATTCAATTAAATTAATTAATCAAATCAAATCAATCGGTTTGGTTAATTAATCGAACCGAGTAATTTTTTTTATTTTATAATAAAAATTATATTTATAATAAAAATATTAATATAATTAAATAACTAAACAAAATTTATTATGAAAATAAATAAAGCATAACTTTATTTTTTAATACAAATATATATTTATAATAAAAATTTATATAATTAAATAATAAATAATAAATAATTATTTTAAAAAGAATTTGGTTAATAGTTAATCTATCGAACCGAATCGATTAATCGTAAACCAAATTAAAAATTAAATTAATCTAAATTTTTTTATCGAACTGATAAAATTAATATATGATCAATTAACGGAATAAAAAATTTAGATAGTTAATCAAATTTTATCCAACCTTAATCATTATACTTGTAATACGCAAGGATGGAATGAGAAGATAAATAGTTTAGCAATCTACTTGTGTGACACGGAGATGGAATGAGATAGAGAATTAGCTTAGCATATGACATATTAATATCGCTTTAAGTTATTATAGGCACGAGTGAGATACCTGTAAAGCAGACGGTTATAATAAAATCTTTTTAATAAGTACATGTGTTATTTTATGTATTATTAAATCTTACTTTTATGATTATATTCTCACAATTTTAAATTGATGAAGAATAAATCAATAATTTTACAGTTTATAACTCTTATTAGTAATTTTATAGTTTATGTCTCTTATTTTATCATCTCTTTTTTTTTTCTCTTTAAATTGATGGAAAAAATTGAGCCTTTGTTTGTTTTAAGGGAATAGATAAAAAAAAAAAGAATGAAAATTATATTTTTTTTTCAATTTCTTTATTTAGAAAACAATAAGAGAAAGAAAATAAAGAAAAAAAATATAAATCAATTTCTATCATTTTCCTCAAATTCATTAAAATATTTTCCTATTAATCAGGAGAGAATATGATAGAAATGAAAAAATAAAATAGACAAATTATAAAATTATTAATTTAAATTTATCAACTTAAAATGATGAGGATATAATCATAAAAATAAAATTTATAAATTTTACTTTACTTCCTATGCTATCTAGATAACTAAACGAAAAAAAAGAAATTCTTTTATTTTTATTTTTTTATTGTTCTTTTCTATTGTATTTTTAAGGAACCAAATATAGACTTAATAAATTTGAGAGAAGTGGGATAAATTTATTTTTATTATTATCCAAAAAAAAGAGAGAGAAAAATCATATTTCTAAAAGTAGTATATTTGAGTTAAATAAAATTTAAAATGGATTAAACGTATTTAAGGAGTAATTTTAAAGGCCGAATTTCCAAAAAGTTATTGTTAAAAACTAAATGGTCCGTTTGATAGAAAACAGGAGCATCATATCCATGGCACACGGTGTTACACACTCAAGTACTGCCATACGGGAGTGAGTGTGTGACGTGGACTAAAGTTCACCTTCTCTTCTTCACTGTTATTTTCACTCGTAGGAACGAAGAGAAAGCTAAGCTCAAAAGACAAAAATGGCGAAATTCTCTTCCATTCTCCTCATTTTACACCAGTTTATCGCCGATCCATTATTTCAGTTCTCTCTAAACCTAATCTCTCCCTCTCTTCTTCACCAGCTCCATCTCCGAAACTCCCCTTCTCTCTTCCATTCCTTTCCTTTTTCAAATTTTCGCTCCAGAAATTTATCGGCTCGGGCTTTTGATTCTTCCTCCGAGGAGGAAAAGAAAGAAAATGAACAAGCAGAGAAGGAGGAAGAAGAATCTAAGATAGTTGAAGAAGAATATCCTATTGGAGAGTTTGAATTTAAGGAATTTGGAGCTTGGAATCGTTTTCTTGTTAAGCTTAAAATGTTGATAGCTTTCCCTTGGGAACGTGTTCGTAAGGGTAGTGTTTTCACTATGAAATTGCGTGGCCAGGTTTTATTATTATTATTTATTTATTTTTTCTCAATTTTCAAAACCGTGCTAAAATGTAGATATGTGTTTAATTTTATAATGTTTCTGTTTTCAGATATCTGATCAGCTAAAGAGTCGTTTCTCTTCAGGACTATCTTTACCTCAGATTTGTGAGAATTTTATAAAAGCTGCTTATGATCCTCGTATTTCTGGTATTTATCTTCACATTGAGCCCTTGAATTGTGGTTGGGGTAAAGTTCAAGAGATTCATAGACACATTTTGAATTTCAAGAAATCAGGTAGGCTTGAATTGAATGAATATAAATAACTTTTTTTTTGGGACCTTTTATATCCTTTATGGTGTAAAGTTGATTATTTTGCAGTTTATGCTAATGATAGGCGATTTATTACTTGATTTTAGGATGTTATTATGAAATACCAAATTTTCATGGACATAATAATATTGTTTTTAATGATTTATGGTATTTGCAGGCAAATTCATTGTCTGCTATGTCCCTGCTTGTAGAGAGAGAATATTATCTTGCCTCTGTCTGTGATGAGATATATGTCCCTCCCAGTGCGTATTTTTCTTCGTACGGGTTGACAGTTCAAGCATCATTTCTTCGAGGTTAGCCTAGTTATTTCTTGAGCTATTAGATGATTTTTAAAAAAAATTAAGGTTGTTATAATAATAATGATAATTGAATAAGCCGTATGGTTTTTATTTAAATCACTGTAGAATATTATAGTCTTAGAATGGGTGAGAACCTTTTACCTTTTTTTTTGTCATACAAACGGAAATTTTTGCACTGTGGTCATATCAAATTCCACTTTGAATACAATTTGTAGTTTCACACTGAATCAATATTTGGTATCTTTTAGATTATAATCATGTCTTGGAGACTTTGTCTCTATGCAGCTATTACATTTTGTCAGAACTGGTATACTTGAAAGATTAGCATATTACTACAACAACACAACATTGAAAAAAGAAGAAGCTTCTGTTTGATCTGAGTTGTATTTGGATAAAATTTCTTGCACAAGCTTGTTTAGTGCTTAAAGTGCACGAAAGGTCCTTAGCTCCAAATGGGGAAGAAGTATTGAATTCTTTTTTTCAATTTAAGTGTTTCCTTTTAGACTTTGATTCAAAAACACTCTGATGAGTATTTCTTACCTACTGGGTGTTGTTTCATGCTTAGGCTTCTGGAATGGTTGGGTAATTTAATTGTCAACTTTGTCCATGACATAAGAAACAGTTATTGGATACCTTAAAAAAGATTTTGAGAGCTTTTCTCAAGGAATTTCAATAATGCTTCCGCTATGAGATTTTCTTGGAAATATTCTTGGATGTGTTACTGTGCGGAGAGAGAAATAGAGAGAACTCTTGGAGCATTCACTGTAATTCTGTTGCTTGGGAGAGAAGAGAGTGCTTACATGTAATAATGATTGAAGCATCAGCTCAATGCATTGGCTTTACTCAACATCTTTTAGCATTATAGGTCGTCATCTTTTCATCTTGTGTATGGTTATGTGAAAATTGCTGTTGGCTTTGCTGCTGTATTTGCACTATGTTACAATAATCAAATGCAAAGAAATTCCTTCGAATTTTTACTCTATTTGAAATTGGTGGTACATGCAGTGGATGTGACTTGCAAATTATAATTATTTGACATTGGGCATTATCATTTTTCTTTTCAGGAATTTTTGATAAAGTAGGAATTGAGCCAGAAGTTCAAAGGATTGGAAAATACAAAAGTGCTGGGGATCAACTTACAAAGAAAACTATGTCTGAAGAAAATTGTGAGACGCTAACAGCTTTGCTTGATAACATCTATGGGGAATGGCTGGATAACATTTCCTCTGCAAAAGGTTCTCTATATCTTAAGAGTTGTGCTTAATGTCATAGTATTGAATATTAATTCATGGTCTCTGTTATGTGTAGGAAAAGAGAAAGAAGAAATTGAGAACTTCATCAATGAAGGAGTCTACGAAGTAGAAAGGCTGAAAGAAGAAGGCTTGATAACAGATATACACTATGATGATGAGGTAGATAAATGCTTTTGTGATTATATCTAAAAGTTGCATTTGTATATGGAAAGCTGATATGTGCTAAAGCAGTTGCCAATTATGAATTTTTAATGCTTGCAGTAACATTATTTTTTTAAACACTAAAGTAAAAGGTTCACATCCCTGTTACACAGTGAGTCCCAAGAACTCTTTAGTGTTATACTCATTCAAGTAACTAACAATGGAATTGCGGTTTCTCTTTCAAATATGTCCGCTGTTGACTATTTCCAATAAATAGGAAAAAAGGGTCCCTAAGACGGTGTCCTTAAAATGGCATTCTCGATTGGTATTTTAAGTTATATATGGGTATGTGTGTGTAACAATATTTGGATATTGTCTTAGTGATATATGAATCTGCAGGTTATCTCCATGTTGAAAGCAAAACTCGGAGTCCAAAAAGATAAAAATCTTCCTATGGTTGACGACGGGTAGTCACTTTCTCATCGATGGCCTTGAAATTACCTTTCTGTTCAATTATCTTTTGTATTTATCATTTTATATGCAACTAAACTGGATATCCTTTAATTATAAATTAGGCATGTAAAATTTTAAACTTCTGGATTGGTTGTTCATATATGGGTTGGTTCCTTTTGACTTGTGTTCTTGGCATAATTCTCGCTTCCTTCAAACCTGAGCTATTTATACATGATATTAACTTCACATGTGAGAAAATTTCTTCAATATCAACATGATATTAGATCCACAAATGCGATCAAGCTCTTGTAATGTGCTGAACTTTTCCCATACATGAAGGTTGACTGATGAACAAATTTATACATGAAAAAAGTTCTTGAGGGATTCCATGCTTTCTAGTTTCCACTTCTACATGTGAATATTTTTCTGATTACCGCTAAATATCTGTGATATGTTCCTATTTCTTGGTTTCTTGCAACATGTTCTTATTTCCTGGTTCTATAGAATATGCATTCATATAACACTTAGCTGAGCATCAATCTGTATATGACCCTGCATGGTAAATTGGGAAGATTCATTTATGGTTCAGGATTGTTTCATTTCTTAGTTTTGATCTTGATAACTGGTGAATGTTTAATTCAATTTGGCTGCTGTACATGAGTCCTCTGTCTGCTGTTGTCTCTACTGTTATGGTGCTTGCAGTGGTTTCATTGGGGATTGTTGAACTGTTCTTGGGAATCATGTGCACAATTTTTGACCATTCAAAAAGTCGTCATTTTGAGCTGCACAATATACTACCCTCTTCGTTGAACACCAGTTTCTCCAGTTTGCTAATCATATAAAGTTTACTCCCTTTCTAAATTGTTTTGTTTTATTTTATGTAGTTCTTAAGATATTGCATCAGACATTAGGTTGATTTTCTGTGCAAGAAAAATTTGGAAAGCTGAATTTGGTGCAGTAAAACTACAAGGAATCAATAAAATACCTGACAAGAATTCAGGAGGCTTATTTGACCTCTTTGCCTATTTTATAGTATTTATTGCAATTCTGATATTTCTTTGTATGATGTGTCAATTTCTAATCTTGTTGATTAGTTAAAACATGTGCTCGCCAACTTTGTATATGAATCTCTCTCTGTCATGTCCAGGAAATACTCGCTAGTTAGGAATTGGACACTTGGTTTAACTGGAGGTCAAGACCAAATAGCTGTGATGAGATCCTCTGGGAGCATTAGTCGCGTACGGAGTCCATTAAGTTTACAAGTTCTGGTATTATTGGGGAACAATTCATCGAGAAGATTCATGGTGTAAGAGGTTTTAGTTGATCTCCTATGATTCTCTTTCATTAATCTAATATGCATGTAACTTGTTCTGTTGTTTTTTATTTTCTTAAGTTTGTTTTTGAGGTGTAGACAGAATATCTTTAATTACCAATAGTTGATATTTTCAGTCAAGATGTGTGTGTAACTAGACCATAAACATTTAGATGAAGACATACTCTGTTTGTGCTTCTGTTGTCAATTGTTTATGATTTCACATTTCCATATGGGCTTGGTTATTTTTCAAAAAGAGACTGCAAGTTTAAACAAGAGATTTCATTCATTGGGATTTTGGTTCAGGGAGGGAAAATCCTATAGGGAATGTTTCAACCAAAAAAAAATTTGAAGGGGTATGAGGCCCCTTCTTACCTGAGAGATTTGCCAAGTACAAAAAAACTATATTTTTTCATAATATAATAATAAGTAAATAAATAAATTAAAGAAAAGAAACAACAAGAAAAGGAAAGGATTTCAAAACCATTTGAGTGATTAGTTGTTCCTGAAGTACTAGTTCTTTGCACCATGACATCTTTGGCGGTGTAGACTGCCATTATTTTCTCATTATTCTTTATGCTTTTCTTATTCTCTCTCAATTTTTTTCTATTCTTCCTTAGAGTAAAAAAAGTATAAAGCTGTTATTATTCGGATTGACAGCCCAGGAGGTGATGCCCTTGCTTCTGATTTGTAAGTGTTTCTTCGGTGTTCCTAATTGTACCAAGTTTGTTTTGTGAATGCTTGTACAATCATTAAATATTATTGTTATCAAACTACTTACAAGTTCTCAATGTGAAGTGATATTCGATATTTCTCTGCCATTAAATTCTATGCGAAAGTTATGGGTCATTTGCTCCTTACATTGTGCCCTCTGTCCCCACCTTCTTCTCTCTCCCCTCTTTCCTTCTCATCCAAGATTCACTAAGTAGGAACTTGGTTACTATTTACCGAAACAATGTTAGTGGCGTGCAATACATGTGAACAAATCCCAACATGATCGTAATAGGATTTAGCACATCATATTGCATTAGACTACCTGTTCCTTGGCCAAGAAAAATATGAAAGAAGTAATCATCAAGAATGCAGTTCTATCACTTTTACATTATATTGGATAGAGTTGCAAGTATCAGAAAATTCTGTGATTTTTGATTTCAGTGATATGATTGGTTAGATTCAGCAACTAAACAATTAAAATTGGATGCAAATTGACATTGAACCTACAATTTTATCCACCATATGCATTTTCGTTCAATTTAATTTTAAGTTCCCATGATTTGAAAACTAAATATAGATATTGCCATCTTATAATTTCCACTTCTTTGATCACTTTCTCCATCTCTTCCTCCTTGCTTACTAGCTATTTCTATTTTCTCCCTCTCCTACTCGCTCTCTCTCTGACCCCTTCTTCTTCCTATATTTTCCCTCTCTTTTCTTCATTCTTCCTCTTAACAAAATTTGATATGGAGCCTAACAGTAATCTTGTAATGGTTTATTTTAGTTCCTTGGTAGAAGATAATGTTGGTTTTGGACATTTTGCTGTTATGGGGAGAATAATTTTAGAGAGTAAACTGTAGGTCGTGGAAACAAAGATTTTATAGTTGATAGGTGCAATTCTTAAAAACGTCAAGTAAAAAGACATTATATCTTTCTATACTTGGCTATATGATAAGAATTTATATCTCCAATAATTTTGCTAATGAGAATCTGTTTTACCATATCTTTCTTTCATTTGTATGTGTGATTATGTTAACAACCATTTACCATGTAAAAATTGAGGCCTATATAATGTCCTACAAAGGCAAGTACCTTAATTAGCTACATAGTCATTCAATGTTTGTTAAAATCAAAATATTTTATTTTTCACTGTGTTTTGTTTGCTTTATATCAGTTTGTGCATCTATATATGCATATTTGTGAAGTCAGTTATTTTGTAGCTCTGGAAAAGGGGAAATAAAGACAAAATGGTTGCCTTATAATGGCCTTTGGTATTAAATTATATGCAGAATGTGGAGAGAAATCCGACTTTTGGCTGAAACAAAGCCTGTGATTGCGTCAATGTCTGATGTGGCTGCAAGTGGAGGGTACTAAATGGCAATTGCAGCAGGGACTGTTGTTGCTGAAAATTTAACCATAACTGGCTCTATTGGAGTGAACTACAAATCATGAATCTCTTTTAAGCATGAAAAATAAAATAGCTATGAAAGTTAAGGGACATAGTCCTTCTATTTTGTGCAAATATGCAATGATATTTTGTGACAAAGAAAAGAATATTTTTTGAGAGCAAATAACTGAATTGGCACCCATATAAGGGGAGAAAAAAAAAAGGAAATTAGGCTAGGTTTGTGGATGCTTAAATTCTGTGCTGAAGCCTCGTCTATTCATGGACAATAAAGAAATTGCTTTAGAGTAAATCAAGATGGGGAAAGAAATGAAATGAAGCCTTCTGCATTTGTTTCTTATTCATTAGTTCTTTAAAATGGTTGTCTGCTGGGAAGTTTAACTTGGGAAAGCTATATGAAAAGATTGGCTTCAGCAAGGAGATCATATCAAGGGGTGAATATGCTGAGCTCCTTGCAGCTGAACAACGACCGTTGAGGTGAGAGGCATTGATACATGTCTTACTATACTGGTACAAATCCTCTTACAATGTAACTGTGTCAAGTTTAAACTGTTAAAACTTGAGTTAGATGGGATTTTGTACCTTTGGCTATGAATCTTATGCCAGACTTCGTTGTCCTGAAGGCTTCTTTAATTGATTTGAGATGGCTCCCAAAATGTGCGTTTCTCTTTTGACTTGTGTTTCCTTTTGCTACGTTACCTGAAAGAAACTAACCCAAGTTGATTTTCCAGACCAGATGAAGCAGAGCTTTTTGCTAGGTCGGCTCAGAATGCATATAAGCAATTTCGAGACAAGGCAGCCTTTTCAAGATCAATGCCTGTAAATATTTTGTTTTGTCATTTATTTCTTTATATTGTTTAAATTGAAGCAAAAACAAAATAAGAAAAATTAGATGAAGGAGAAGGAAAAGGAAAAGCAACTCAGAATCATTTTACTGCCAGGTGGAAAAGATGGAAGAGGTTGCCCAGGGAAGAGTCTGGACTGGTACAGATGCAGCTTCACGAAGTCTTGTTGATACTATTGGCGGGCGTTCTCGTGCTATTGCAATAGCGAAACAGAAGGCGAATATTCCACAAGACAGACAGGTTGGTTTGACTTTATAATTTGTCTTCTATTTCGTGTTGATTACCAGATTGGTTTCTGTTTGAAAATGATGCTGATTCCTGTGTCAGCTAATAGCCAGAGCTTACTTGAAATTGACTAGTTCATAAACATATCACAGTCACGTTAATTATGTCAAGACCATTGATGCTATGATCCTTAGGATTAAGAATTATACCGTAACGTAATAATCTAAGCTCTAGTAGTAGCAATGTTTCATGCAATGTCATATGCTACAAAAAAGATTCTTTTGTTTTTCAAATCACTTATTTGAGGGACCAAGATGCTAGCTCTGTTGCCCCTTTTTGGTGACAAGTTTTAGTCCGTGAGGTCCACTTCCCCAGTCCTTGTGGAATTTCAGTAAATTTAAGAACGGAGGCAGTGCTGTGCTTCTGTCCATAGGCAGATGTGAACTGGAGATACCTACCCCTTTCTCCTGCTGTATGGCAAGTTGGCAACTGAACTTGTTATTTTCATTTCACCAAAATGTTTTCTTAACTGTTACTAGTTACTGGCATTGCTGATATGTTACCATGGCCAGCCTTCTGACGATCATGACTAGAAGTTGGGTTATCTTCCATTAACTGACACTCCTATGGAATTCAAACATTTTTTTTTATTCATTATTTTGTTTTCTGACCAATCACAACACTTTTGCTTGTTACCAGGTAACTGTCGTTGAGCTGTCAAGGCCCTCTCCTACATTGCCAGAGATCTTAAGTGGCATAGGGAGTTCTATAGCAGGAGTAGACAACTTTAAAAGGACTGTTGCAAGATTTGACTTTTACAGATGGAGTTCAAGCTCGGATGGACGGAATCATGTTCCAGAGACTGGAGGAAGCTTCTTATGCCAATCCCATTTTAAGCTTGATAAAAGATTACCTTGGTTCCCTTTGACCTTAGATCATCGCCAATTGTCTAAATCTCTCTCTCTCTCTTTCTATCTATCTATCTTAACTTTAGTTGAATTAGTTACAAGTTCATTATTTGAATTATCATAACAGTGGTCATAGGAGCAATACATTTTGTCATAGGAGATGGAGCCTACATCGATTAAGAAAAAGAAGAAGAGGAGGTTTAGATTACAACTTTAAGAGTAATGTGATGACATTCACCGTATAGCAAAAATAAAAATAAAAAATGAAAGATTTCAGGATTACAGCATCCAGTTTTCTTTGGAATCATTAATGACATTGGTTGTGGTGACTGGTGATAGTTTTCTACCATATTTCATAGGCATATTAGGGATGCAGTGAATGCCTTTTTTGCCTGCATCTTGATCTTGCAGCATACCACGTATGTAACTGCAAAATGCGGTAGCTCAAATCATGGGAAATTAACTGTGACTATTGATGTTTGATCCATTTATTTCTTATTTATTTTACTTATTACGATCAAACACAGGTATGGTGTTATTTATTTGTCTTCTAACCAAACTAAATGCAGATCTCCTTGCATTTATATTTCTCAGGAGCAAGGTGCAATATATGTAGAAATAGCATTCTCAGGAGCAAGGTGCAAGAATAAGACTGGAAAGCCATGCTAACAACTGAGGTTAAAGATATTCATTGTCACAGCTATCTATATCAAAGTTAAGTTGAGCAGTTGGTATAGCTAGTTGAGGAGGTAAGAGGTTGATGTTATGCCACCATGGCTGGCTGAAACAGCCAAGGCAAAGCATCCTCGCTGTCAAAACGCAAGGAGAACCTTAGTAGAATTACTATTATTTGGATTTGGTATGGATTTTGGAGGTTTGAAAGGATTTTTTTTAAAAATAAATTATTACTATTTTATCTATTTAATTAACTAATTTATTTATTTATTTAAGAAATAAAGGAATTAACATCTGGTTGATTCCATCAAATTATTTATTCGTTCTTTCTGTTTTTTTGCCATTAAAATCTTGTAATTAAAATGTTATTCATGAGTACTTATTATTATTATTTTTTTTTCATGTCAGCTAAACTAAAATTCTTCACCCCCAAAGTTTAAATTATGTAATTTAAAAGCAAAAAGAAAAGAAAAGAAAAGAAAACTAAACTAGACTACTTCAAATTAGTAATTTAATTCAACAAATCGAAAGAAAATTAGAAGATCTTAAGAATGGAAAAAAAAAATAGAGCATGAAATCTGGAAAAACAATGATCGGAATGGAGAAAATGGAAAAACAGAATCTGGAAAAAAAAAATGGAAGAAAAAATAAAGGGGAAAAAACGAGATTTATAAATGATGAAAAAATGAAATCTAGGAAAATGGAAAGACAAAGCAAAATAATTAGTCATTAACCCAAAATTAAAGGAATGAAAAGAAAAAAAATTGAAATGACAAACACCAATGACATTTCTTAGAAGGAAAAAAAAGAACAAACAAAAAATAATTCGAATTTAATAAACTTGAGCAACTCTGTCCAACAATCCATTTTTATCTTAATAGGAGTCGTTTTCTTTTATGGTTTTTTGGTCATGCTCTTGAGTTTTTCCAAGCAGAATATATATCTTTCTTCAACATTTCCTGCTTGAAAAAACTATGAAGAAGATCAAGTGGAAGTTATGATAATTTCTCTGCAACGACTAAATAATGCTGGTTTAGTGGCACTATCACTGGGCAGTAATCAACATCACTACTTTCATTCTCCCTTCTATGCGACCAAACGAGGAGCGCGTAGCAGGCACTCGCTTGAATCTCTTCATCTCTCCACAAAAACCCAGCAAACCAACGCTCTAACTCTAAGCCGTCAATTCTCTTTTCTACCGGAGATTACTAATCTTTGTGAAATCGGCAACTTAACTGAGGCCTTTACCCTTCTTCAGGCAAACTTACAAAATGCTAATTCCAGTTCATTACAAACAAAACAAGCAATTGGTGTGCTTCTTCAAGCCTGCACGCACCAAAAAGACATTGAAACTGGTAGAAAGATCCACCATATTGTGTCAAGATCGTCCCTGTACAGTAATGACTGCGTTCTCAATACCCGTCTCATTACAATGTATGCGCTTTGTGGGTTTGCTTTGGATTCTCGTCTCGTGTTTGATAATTTGCAGAGGAAGAATTTGTTTCAATGGAATGCGCTTGTTAGTGGGTACACTAGAAATGGACTTTTTGGCGATGCTATTAACTTGTTTTTGGCATTGATGACAGATACAGAGTTCAAACCTGATAATTTTACTTTCCCTTGCGTGATCAAGGGTTCTGCTGGCATTTTAGATGCTGGGTTGGGTGAGGCAATTCATGGTATGGTGATAAAGATGGGGTTCGTTTTGGATGTTTTTGTGGGTAATGCTTTGATTGCAATGTATGGGAACTTTGGATTGGTTGATGAAGCAGTCGAAGTGTTTGATTATATGCCTGTTAGGAACTTGATTTCTTGGAATTCAATGATTTGTGGATTCTCTAAAAATGGGTTTTCTCAGGACAGTCTTAATATGCTAACCGAGATGTTAATGGGTGAGGAAGGGTTGTTACCTGATGTTGCTACAATAGTGACTATATTACCAGTTTGTGCGAGAGAATTAGAAGCTGATATGGGAATGAAAATCCATGGTTTGGCTGTGAAACTAGGGCTGAGCGAAGAGATAATGGTGAATAATGCTTTAGTAGATATGTATTCAAAATGTGGGTACTTGCCTGAAGCCCAAATGTTGTTTGAGAAGAGCAATAGCAAAAATGTGGTTTCTTGGAACACCATGATTGGGGCCTTTTCTACAGAAGGTTATATCTGTGAGTCATTTAATCTTTTGAGGAAGATGCAGATGCAAAGAGAGATAAAGGCTAATGAGGTCACTGTGTTGAATATTCTGCCTGTTTGTTTGGAGACGGCACAATTGCGGACTTTAAAGGAACTCCATAGCTATTCAATTAGGCATGGATTTCAATATAATGAATTGGTGGCCAATGCTACTGTTGCAGCCTATGCTAAGTGTGGAATGCTTAGTTCTGCTGAGTGTGTCTTTCACAGCATGGAGACAAAGACTGTGAGTTCTTGGAATGCACTTATTGGAGGTTATGCACAAAAAGGTGATCCTAAAAAGGCTTTAAATTTGTACATTCAAATGACATATTTGGGCTTGGAACCTGATTTGTTTAGTATTAGCAGTCTTCTTTTAGCTTGTGCCCATCTTAAGTCTCTTCACTATGGCAAAGAAGTTCATGGATATGTTCTAAGAAATAGATTAGAAACCGATTCCTTTGTTGGTGTCTCACTATTATCTCTTTACGTCCATTGTGGAAAATCATCTTCTGCTCGTGTGTTGTTTGATGGTATGGAAAGCAAAAGTTTAGTGTCTTGGAATGCAATGATTTCTGGTTACTCTCAGAATGGATTTCCAGATGAAGCCCTGTCTTTGTTTCGTGAATTGCTTTCTGGTGGAGTTCAGCCGTGTGACATTGCTATAGTGAGTGTGCTTGGGGCTTGTTCACAACAATCGGCTTTGCGGTTGGGGAAAGAAACCCATTGTTATGCATTAAAATCTCTCCTCATAGATGATGTTTTTGTTGGCTGTTCAATCATAGACATGTATGCAAAAAGTGGATGTATAAAAGAATCTCGAAGAGTTTTTGATGGGTTGAGAGATAAAGGTGTGGCATCATGGAATGCTATAATTGCTGCATATGGAGTTCATGGACATGGAAAAGAAGCAACACAACTGTTTGAGAGAATGAAGAAAACAGGCCAAATGCCTGATCGTTTCACATTTCTTGGTATTTTGACAGCATGTAGTCATGCAGGGCTGGTTGAAGAAGGGCTGAACTATTTCGACGAGTTGCAGAATTCCCATGAAATGGAACCAAAATTAGAGCATTATGCATGTGTTATAGATATGTTGGGTCGTGCTGGAAGATTGGATGAAGCTCTAAGGCTTGTTGATGAGATGCCTGAGCAACCAGATAGTGGAGTCTGGAGCTCATTGCTTAGTTCCTGCAGAAGTTTTGGTAGTCTGAATATGGGGGAGAAAATTGCAGAAAAGTTATTAGAATTAGAACCAGAAAAGGCAGAAAACTACGTATTACTTTCAAACTTGTATGCAAGATTTGGCCAGTGGGATGATGTGCGAAGAGTGAGGCAAATGATAAAAGATACTGGCCTTTGGAAGGATGCCGGCTGCAGTTGGATTGAGATTGTTGGCAAAGTATATAGTTTTATTGTAGGGGACAATTTGTTGCCGGAGTCAAAACACATCCGGTTGATATGGAGAAGATTAGAGAAACAGATAAATAAAATTGGATATAAACCTAATACAAGTTCAGTGTTTCATGAGTTACAAGAAGAGGAAAAGATTGAGATATTGCGAGGGCACAGTGAGAAACTTGCAATTAGTTTTGGATTATTGAAGACAACTAAAGGCACAACTCTTAGGATTTTCAAGAACCTGCGCATTTGTATGGATTGTCATAATGCTGCCAAGTTAATATCAAAGATAGCTAAAAGAGAGATAATTGTGAGAGACAATAAGCGATTTCATCATTTTAGAGATGGATTATGTTCCTGTGGAGATTATTGGTGAAAAGAAGCCAGGCAAGTTTTCCCATATTTGATTAGTGAAATAGTCGATGGAGCTCAACAACAGATTTCCACTTGCAAAAACGGTCAAACTTGCTACTTTTTTACTCCATTTCTCAATGGCCTTGGAGCTTCTGGTAAGAGGAACAAAAGTGCAATCCAAGAATGTGTATATATTTTCTAGAAAAAAAAGTATATATTTGTTATTTGCGTCAAGAATATATACAATAAATACCTCAAAATATTCGAGTATTCTTTGGATTACAGGAATTTGAATGAGCTGCATCCCCAAGCGTTAGTCTAAAATATAGTGTTTAATTATTCACAAGGGTTCGATTCAACTGAAATGATAACAAATCTTAATACCAACAGCATATTATCATCAAATACACAATCTGCTTCACAACATAAAGAACACCAGGTAATGACTTGACACAAATCTAACTTATGCTCAATCAGTAATACTATCAATATAGCACACAGAATATTAAACTTCAGAAGTTTAACTTCGGAAGTAGAGAACTCTCCACCATTATGTATTACAATCAACTCATTGTCACTGCAACAATAGGTCTGATCATTTTACAAACTTGGTTTACAGACATCTATGAAGATTGAAAGCACCCAGGTCCATGGATCAGAATTGCACGGGTATAATTTGTGTACATATCTCAGTTCTAATTGGATTCACCTTCTAGACGAAAAAAATTACTAAGAAGAAATTCATTTTTCCAATTATAATCAATTAAAATCGTTAGGCTTCCCAATTTTGATTTTCTGTTCTCCTAGAAATCCTGTAATAGCATTTTTCTGCCAACTCTTGAAACTCCTGCAATCAGCACCTTGTATTAAGTTCAATATGAACTAAAATTCATCCAGCAAGAATGAATCTACAAGATCATCTACAGAAAGCTTATGCAAATATTTCTAATGGTAGAAAAAAATGAATATATATATATATATATAAGAGAGAGACAGAGAGAGGCTGCATTTTTAGATCACAAGATAAACACAATTTTAGAATTATTGATGCTTCTATATTCCTACTTCCCATGTCTGACATTTTAGAACCTGAAGTTTCGATCAACTATCGTTCTAGGTAAATCATAAGCTTTAACTATTTACAAGTCTCCACTGGCTAACAATTTTAAAAATGTTTGCATAACTACAATCGTCCTAAATTCATGGTCAGATTGAAAAATGATCCTGGCTATCCCCTTTTGCTTTCTTACCCAGCCTTCTCCACTTAAGGCTTGGAACATTAACACAACCTAGCTAGCCAATTGTGCATCTAAAATTACATACATTAGCTTAATGTATTCTTCCCAACATTTCCCTCCATTCTCGTTCATCAGTGATACAATGGCTTCTTATTTTGTTTGTACTATCATTATCCATTATATATTTAAGCTAAGTAGGACTAAGACTAAGTATATGCATTGTAGATTTAATAGCGAAAATAGAGAAAGAGGCAAAATTATTTTAGACAGAATAGCAGTACCTCATAGTATTTATTTTAGATACCTTAGCTCTATTCTTCACGAAGATGGGGGTTGTGAAGAAGATGTAAATCATAGGATTAAAATTGGTTAGAGGAAGTGAAGGGGTGCTACAAGAGTTCTATGTGATCGAAAGATGCCAATTAAATTAAAAGAAAAATTTTACCGCACTGTAATACGGCCTGCGATGATGTATGGTAGTGAGTGTTAGGCAGTAAAAGGACAACACATAAGTAAAATGCATATTGCGGAAATGAGAATGATAAGATGGATGTGTGGTCATACTAGAATGGATAGAATCCGCAATGAGTGTATTAGAGAAAAAGTGGGGGTATGACCTATTGAGGATAAGATAAGAGAGCATAGATTGAGATGGTTTAGCCATGTGAAACAAAAATCTAACGATGCGCCGGTTAGAAAAATCGAACAAGATAGAGTAGATATAGCTAAGAGAGGCAGAGGTAGGTCTAAACTGACTTGGTCAAAGGTGGTCCAAAATGATCTTATGATGTTACATCTATCAGAAGAGATAACCTTAAATCGTATTGAGTGGAAAAGAAGAATCCATATAGCCGACCCCAATTGACTTGAGATTAAGGCTTTATTGTTGTTGTTGTTGTATCATTATCCATTACCCAACTCCAACATGATGACTATAACAAAAATAACATGGTTTGATAGTGGGATTTTAAGTCACTCAAAAATTCATTCTCAGGGCACTTACTTGTGATCAAGATGTGCTAGAATTTCCCCACCAGGGAACGCTAATTTAGTTGCCTCATATGCAACTTTAATTGCTTCTCTCCAAGTTCCACCAATATCTTTTGTATTTGTATCTTTGTTTGCTTCACTTAAATCTTCCATGGGTATAGAATACCCTGAGAGTAGGTGTGCAACCCAAACACCATCTTTTCTGTAATTAGGCAAGTAAATAATTTATTATCTCAGAAAACAAAACATCCAAATGCAATAGAAAGGGTTTCCAGATATCATATACCCTAATTGTATAAGCCAATAACGCAATGAAGTTACAAATCATATTTGAAGCAACTATTTTATGTTAACATAGCCAATTACGAAAAAAGGAACACCAAAATAAAGCAGTGCTTTAACAAAATAGATAATATAGAACTGATTACCACAAACTGAGTAAACTGAGTCATGGTGCATGTTATATGCTCATAAATAATACAAATTGTATTAAAAATATAAAGGAGAAAGCACCTACAATGTTAATACGATTTCAAATGTAAAAAAATGAATGCTAAATTTAAAATGTTTCAGTATATTCAGTTCAGTAGAATAAACCAATCTAGAAATAGAAATCCATAACTCAAGCCAAAAAAAAGGAATAAAAAAGTAGCACAGGATGATCAAATTCGTACAGCAAAGCAAACAGGTCAACATTACTTACAGAGCTATATCCATATGCCGAGGTGCATAGTGTCCACCCCCTATTCCAAGAAGCACTTTTCTTTTGTCATTGGCACTAGGTATCAATGCGTGGGAACTAAAGTTAGAGAAGCATTATCATGAAAAAGGGAATAGTTTTAGTAATCAAACACTGACTATTTGAAAGTATAATAACATATCATACAACTTAAGCGAATTCCATTAAATTTCTTGATAAAAAATCCATGGGACAAATGCACACATGAAGCAGTTAGTATTTTGAAAAATTAGGGAAAATGAAAAAAAAAACATAGCCTCGCCATAACATTTACATAACATGCAATTACATATCACACAAATGAACATCTCAAGAAGTACAGGTATAGATGCCTGCTGGTCAGTCAATATTAAGCAACTAACTAATTATTTATGCCAATGACTATCTCACTGAGTGTCAAAGGCTCAAAGCCACTTGAGAAAAGATTAATAATTAGAATATGAGATAAAACACTATTACCTGCTCCAATCTCCTACTGAGGCACCTCCTCCAAGTCCAAGTCCTTCCCAAACTAACTTCAAGCACCAATAACACCAACTTATTAGAAAGATACAATTGCATCCAGTTACATGGCTTAGTCCTAGAATGCCATCAGCCAAATGTGTTCATCTCATGGAAAATTGTTACAAGCATGCAAGACATAAGTCAAAAGCAGGAAAAATCCTTATACATCCTCTTGTAAAATTTTGTCACATATTGGCAAAGTTTGGTATATGAAACCAACATTTGATTGTAGATAAATGTGCTATATTACCTTCAGAACATGTGAATTGTCTTACTTTAAATAGGGTGCTTTTATGACATCATTGCAAAATCCAAACACGAGCTATATAAAATTAAGGTTTCTTTTTTTTTTTTAAGAAAAGAGAAGGAAAAACAAAAGCTAGAATCACAGTAGCAGAGATGCCAATGAAAAATGCATAGGTCTTAATAAAGCCTTGGATATATACTCACTAGAGCAATGACTTGAGCAGCATCCTGCCTCTTCCAGTATTCTTCTGTGCTACCTATTCAGCAAAAGGAAACAGAACAAATAGTTTCAAATACTGAAATACATGACCATAAAGCATTACCATTCATAGAAATGCTAACCACAAAGAACGATTAGTCAGATTTTTCTCTGATATTTATGATCTACACTACTTCAAAATTCCAGTATAAGTTACTTATTCAGACACCAGGTCATTTCTTTTTCCATGAGCACAAAGAAACAAACAGCCTATACCTAACTAGTAAAAGAAACTCAATACACTATCAACTGGTATAGATCCTAACTATCAATCTAAACATTGTTAAAGGAAAACTGAAAATAACAGAAAATTACCAATTTCAATGAACATAGTTGGCTTAGTAGTTACTGGTCCGTGATGAGTAGCCTCTAATGTAATCTGCAATCAGGCAAAACAATTTAGATAAAACCACTTGAGCATCTTTACAGCTAACGAGATTGAGTGAACAACCATAGAAGAAATGCGAAATACCTCAAACTCAGGAACTAAATTATGAGACTGAGCAATTTTTTTCAAGAGTCTGAGCCATGGTCCCATCCTCGGATCAGGCGGCGCAGCCCATCCTGGCTCACCGCCTTGCGGCGGAACATCTCCTTCACGCAAATGAGGCACTCCTACGCATAGAAAAAACCACATAACATGCGCAAATCAATTCAAAATTCCGATTGCGATTAACACATGGACGTACTGAGAAAGAGAAAGATAGTACCGATTGGGTGAATGGTAAGGGCGGGCCGGTTCGAAACGGCAGTGTGTTTGCTGAAAAAGATTACCTCACCCACCACCTCACCGGTAACCTCCTCCCACCGTCGGTCCAGGTCGTCTTCTTCAACGATTCCTTTGTCGTGTTGCAATAGCCTTACTTGTTGATTATTAAAACTCTTTATTTCCTTTATGATTTTTCAAATAAAAAAAAAAGAAACAATAAATTGTGGAGCCGATTATTGAAAATTAAAATAATAATAATAATAATAAAAGCTAACCTGAAAAGAATGGCCAGGCTTCCACCCGGGCATAGCTAAAAGAGCGGTGGCAGGGTTGACGGATGCCGGTTCGGCAGTTGTAGCCACCAATAGCGTCACCATATTTTCTCTTTTTTGTAACTAACTACTACTACTATTATTATTATTATAATCTGTCCCATTTTGCGGCTTTTATATAAGATAGAGCCGCCATTACCGATTAGATTCTGTGGTTCAAAGAATGCTGCCACGCCCATAGACCCTGAAGAAATCACTAACAAGCAAGCTGTCGAACGACGGTGCAGCGAGGTTGCCTTCCGCAAGTGCAAAAGAAAGAACGACACCGTTTTAAATATATTTACATTTAAGTTAAAACACTGTCGCTTTTGTTTATGATCCGTCCGCGGTCCGTGTTAATTCGAATCGAGACGTGCCGTGAGGCCCGATGAAACGTGAAAAATAAAGCTGACGCTGCCCAGGATCGAATTGGGGACCTTTAGTGTGTAAGACTAACGTGATAACCACTACACCACAGCATCGGATGATTTAGGTCCAAAACAAGTTATTCCTTTGGAGAAAGCCCGTTTGGTATTTTTCGGCAAATGAAGCTTGAGGTGTCATTTTTAGAAACAGGTAGATGTCGTACGGCGTTCTTGCACTCCATTGGATTTTTCTGATGGCTGCTCCCAAGCTCAAACCTCACCGTCTCCATAAAGGTAAAAATATAATCCCTACCTCTAGCTTTTGCTTGTATTTATTTTAAATTTTTATGTTTTTGTCTTTCGAAATATGTTTTGCGAATTGTTGATGAAATAAAGAAAATACAGTTGTAGGAACTGCGTTACAGAACTCTTCTGAGAAAGCAAGAACAATGAGTACAGAGTCCTCTTTCAAGGATGCTTTTGGAAAATACGCTGAATATCTCAATAACCTTGTAATTCTCATTTTACATTTCTTACTTTTGTTATTGCTGTTCTTTTTGAATTAAATTGGCACCAACTCAGTAATTTAGATTTTTCATCTATTGCTTGCTTGCGATCAATTCAATGCTCATTTTTTTAATAGAATGGTTCTTAAAAAAAAATCCTGTATATTCAACTCAGTGATTAAATGTTTATGGATTTATATGGTTGGAGTATACATAAAACCTTTGTGGTTAATGTATTCAACTTGGGAGGGAATTTTTTTTTTTTGACCAATTAACTTGGGAGGGATTTAACATTATTTTGTGCAGCAGAATTAAATAATAGAGTTAAAAATGAATTTTATTGTTTTGTTAAAAGGGAATAAAAGAGTATTGAGTAAAAATATTTTAACTGAAGAAAGGAAAGGAAGCATCATGAATGAGAACTATTAATGCAAATAAAATTATAGGGTTGAAAGACCTAGCTCATTACAAGAAAATAAATCAAGTTTTTGCTTTTATTATGGAGTCAATGTTGAAGTTCAAGACTAAATTGAAAGTACATATTAGGTTCAAGGATGCAGTTGTATGAAATACAACAGTAGGGACTGAACTAGAAAGAAATATATGCTTAGGGACTAACATATGCAAACCTTATATGTGAATGGACTCTGGGTAATGGGCAGTGTGAAAGATTTTACCATATAAAAATGCTTTGCAAAGTATTTGCACTCTTTCCAACCTTGCATGAATCTAAAGGTATTTTAGGGTTTATCTCTTATCATTCATTACTAAAACTATGCCATGCTTATCATTCAAGCTATGTATTCTTGTAGAATGACAAGCGGGAAAGAGTGGTAAAAGCAAGTCGTGATGTCACCATGAATAGCAAAAAGGTCATATTTCAAGTTCACAGGTGATAAGAAAACAATTCAACTTTATATGTACATACCTTTATTTTTTTCGTCTGGATATATTGTTCGTTCGTTCATGACTTGGGTGCTTTAAGAATGTTTGTACGAGATCTTCCTTAAAATTTTGTCATTTGTAAAGCTTTGTTGCCTTTCAATGCAAGAACCAACTTTCAAATGAATTTTTATTTCTTATAAGTAGAGAATTTTATTTGACATTAATTTGGTTCATGTGATACATCACTTGGGTTTACTTTAGGGCTTGACCTTTCTGAATCTTAGTATTACTTCTGTACTGATATTATGGTGCTATGATCTTGTGTAATGACAGAATTGGCAAATATAACAGAGAAGAAGTTTTTAAGAAAGCAGAAAAGGATTTAGCAGCTGTTAAAGATCAGTATATGTCCCGATTGGTTAAAGAACTGCAAGGGACTGACTTTTGGAAGCTAAGACGAGCATACTCTCCTGGGGTAATAACCTTGCCTTCGTCCTTATTAAGGCCTGATGCATGCTACTGACTAATCTATTGAACCTGGAGTCTTTGCAGGTACAAGAATATGTTGAAGCTGCAACATTCTGTAAATTCTACCGAACAGGGACTCTTTTGAATCTAGATGAGATAAATGCTACTCTGCTACCACTTAGCGATCCATCTTTTGAGCCTTTGCAAATAAACATCCTTGACTATCTTTTGGGGGTAATATCTGAGTTTTATACTGATTTAGAACACTTGCTCTTGAAGGAACTTGTTCTTGGAAAATGAAACTATGAACCAGGATTTTATCTGTTTTACTTAGTTTAAAATCTCTATAGAACAGCAATTTCATATGCATAAAAGGGTAGTGAACCAATCAGATGAATTTCTATGTAGATGTAAATTTTTTGTATGATTAAGGCAATCTAATCAACAATTCATTTTACTGATTTTTATCCATTAAATAACTGGTTTATGGCCTCTTGCAATTGCAAGGAAAGGTCGTGTATAATAGACCCTATGGGTCTGACCCTTCCCCAGACTCCGGGCATTATGGGAGCATTCTTGCATTGGGCTACCATTTTTTTTAAATAACTGGTGTATGGCTTTTTATGCTGCTAAAAGCTAAAATGAAATGAGTACCTACAATTGTATTTATAATGCTCTACCGAGTAACAGGGTTCCATGGCTAGAAGTTTATTTTTATTCCTGAGTAGTTGTTTACATATGCATCCATGCCTATGCAAGGAGTGCTTATTATACTTGTGCAGCTTGCAGATTTAACTGGAGAGCTGATGCGGTTGGCAATTAGTCGAATTTCAGATGGTGAACCTGAATTTGCTGAGAGGATATGCTGGTTTGTGTGTGAAATCTACAGGGAGCTGAGCCTCATTGTCCCTCACATGGATGATGTTTCTGACATGAAAATGAAGATGGATACGATGCTTCAAAGCGTGCTGAAAATAGAGAATGGTATTTGATTGAAAATTTTCTGTTCAAAGTTGTGAATAAGATAGGTCATACTGCATACGCATATGCTAGTTGGACCTGGATAGAGTGATGATTAACTCATGAAGTTAATATTGCTTTCAGATTCCCCCACATAGTGATAATATTGCCAGCAACTTTGGATTGACTGGAAAGGGAGAAGATGACAATTCTGTCATCTCCATTATACTATCCCAACTTATATTATGTTTGGGATCATAAAGATCTAGAATTCATTGCTAATGAATTGTGTAAAGCTCCATTTGGTTAGCTTTGATTTTGAAATGAAGATGAATTTAGAAAATCTTATACTACATAATTTCAAATTCAAACACCTCTTAATTTCAAATTCAAACACCTCTGCATTTCAAATTCTCAACTATCCAAATGGGATGATAAAAAAAATTAATTTGTGTATAGTTTTTATCATATATGTTAATACATGGAATTCATTTTGAATAAAGTGAAACTCATACGAAAACTTGCAAAACTCTGTTTGTAGAACTCATTTGCAAATCTTACCCATTTTGATAACTATAACAAGATACCTTGTAAATAAAACATAAAATTCTGATGAGACTTAAAGCGTGTAAAATGTAGATTTGCAAATGAATTGAATAAAATTTTATGAAATTAATTGGCTTCAAATATTATCTAAGTGAAATTTAATTTAATTTTCTAAATGCTGATGGCAGCCCCCTGCCTGTGCTTGCCATTTGTGCTAATTAAGGATGAAGGATATGAAAATTCTTTTAAGGATAAAATGATTTGAAATTCTTGTGTAAGGATAAAGTGATGTGATGTTCTTTTGTTCAAGGATAAAGGGAAATAAAATTCTTTTACCGAGTGGTTTTTTACTTTTTAGCATGATATTCCTCAAGTTCTTTAGAAATTTGTTTAACGGCTGATAACATTTGCACTAATGCATGGAGGATGTGTTCATTTTCAAGTAAACAGAAGAAATCATTTTTATTATGTGATTACTGTGTTTTAAGAATAAACAATTAGTGTTTATGTCTGTGTGTATCAGTTTCAACTGAATTACATTTTCACTTTCAAGTTCCGAGGATAATATTTTTGCCCAAGAAATTCTAAATTGCAGTTTTGCTGGATCTTTTAATTGAGGTTTTGCTGCAGCTTGCTTCAGTGTCCATGTGAGAGGATCAGAGTATATTCCACTGCTTGGATCAAGTGATGCAAGTTCCTTTCTGTTGGGGGTGTCTGATGTTGAATTATGAAGTAAATTTGAGGTTTTGTTTTTTTGTTTTTCTCCTTCTTGTACCTACTTTATGTTAATCTTACATTTTCCCCCTTTTACTGCAGGGAATGTCCCTGTCTGGAAACATTTAGAAGAGAGAGTTTTTCTTGATTATGAGTGGGAATGGTTTCCGCACATAGAGGGGATCCACTCATCCATGCAAATAACTTTCTGTAAAAGTAACCTGCCTTTCTTATTTAGTTTAGTTTATTTTTATTTTGTAATATCTGCCCATGGTTACCTCAAGAAAAATAGTACTTTGATACTTCTAAAGGAAACAACTTTCTCTAGATCGCCTTTCTGAATCTGTAGTAAAATGCAGTCAAGCTACAAGGCCTTCAAAGAGTTTTTGACATGAGGCTTAGGTGGTAATGTTAAAATTACTATCCTTTCTTATGAATTTCTATAGAGTTTGCAATAGTACTCGGAATTCTATATGTCATGAATTTGAATTTGAATTGGAGACAGGTAAGAGGTGATTTTGTTAACTGGGTGGTTGATTTTGTTACTAGACATTTTAGCTTATACACATACTGAACTGGGATTGAGTTATTGATCTAGACCTAGGGTTTCATTGAGGCTCATCTCTTGTTAAACCAGTGAAAATATTAGAACCATTGTTTTCTTTTTTCTGTCAGTAGAACTATAAAAAATCAGTAGGCATCTAAGAATTAACATCACTGTATAACTTGGGTTTGATGTTTCACTCTATAGAACAAAAGGTGTTTAGTAAAAAGTTGCAAATCTAAAAAGATCACTTGTACACCAATCATATGCCTTACTTTTCTTTCGATCTTTGTCAGGTCTTGCTTTTTCTAAAGCAGGAATGATGACCATAAAGCAGCTTTTTTATATTATTATTATATTATATGATTTATTATACTAATTATTATTTTGACTGTTATTATCTTCAATTGCTCAATTACATTAATTATCAGCGACATGATTGGATTTCTATATCTGATTGGCCATAATTAAACCCTAGGAATAGTTTTATTTGTTTTTTAATTTTAATATAGTTGAATAGTTTATATACGTAATATGCCAAACAAATTTTTTTATTATTATTTATTTATTTATTTCTCTTTTTAAATTTTTGGGAGTTTATTTTGAGTAAAATAATTATGAGTCTATTAAAGTAAAACGATTATATTTTAAAACAAAAAAAAAGTTATGTTTTAAATATGATTTATAGAGGTCTGTTTTTAAAATATATTTTTCAAATGTTAATTTCTCAGAGTATGCACAAAATTTTATATTTTTTGTGTAAATTTTATTAACGACTTCAAATTGTATTAAAAATCAGACGAAATGGTGGTATTTTGATCTCATTTTATTTGAATTGATTTGGTCTTTTATGTAAAAAACAAATGATGCTGAGATGAGAATAAAATTTTATTGTATGAGCATATTATTATATAATAATATGAACATAAAATCTGTAATAGCATTATTACCATCCTGTATAAGTTA
This sequence comes from Garcia nutans, assembly GCA_947685225.1. Lineage (NCBI taxonomy): Eukaryota > Viridiplantae > Streptophyta > Magnoliopsida > Malpighiales > Euphorbiaceae > Garcia > Garcia nutans. The sequence goes on from CANTUV010000011.1 coordinate 53,466,379, forward strand.
ATATAAAATGATATGAATGTTTTTTCACAAACCTTTAATTTTATATTTGTATGAATTGATATTATTGGAAGATTTAATTTTAAATTGCGTTTAATGTAAAAAGACAATTGATGTATTTAATTTTAATTAATTTGAGATTAAAAATTTATTGAATTATGGTGAATTGCATGGCATTATCATAAAGAATCGACATGTCAAAAACCAATTCCATGCGTATTTATTTTTATTAAAACTCTTCACCTATTCTTTGCCATTCCCATTTCCTAGTAACTTCATCTGTGCATGTTTGGTGGCAGCTACTAAATGATTGCACATGACTTGCACTTGCTAGTGCCGACCACCGACTAAACCTGCAATATTAATAGCAGAATATTTTTTCCATTGAAGTATCATATTATATAGGAAAAAAAAAAGTAATTTGAGAACTTTTTGTTAATATAGATCGAAAAGAAAATGAGAATTTTTTTTTATCAATAAAAGAAAATGAGAATTAGAAAAGTAAGAATTATGTGGGAGTCTACATATACATCTTAAATATTGTTTTTAAATTCCATAACACTATCAATTTAGTTTCTATTAACTACAAATAAAAGTAATAATTCAATTCATTTTCTCTTTTGATCTCTCAAATATATCTAATTACGAAATAATTAGTTGAGAAAAATTTATAAGCAAAGCAATTGTGAGAAAGAATGAAATTTAAGAAAAAGAAAATTATCCGAAAGAAAGCCGCACCGACGTCGTATGAATATTAAATAAATTGAGGTGCGTGAAATAAGGGGCGATAACATGACAAGTCAGAATCAGATCGGGACTTCTCGTAAGCATTAAGTATTGGTTGTTCCAAAACTGACAGCTACATATGAAATTTTTATAAAATTTATGATAATTAATCATTTTTTTTTATGCATTATTTTTATATGATATTTAAAATAAAAATAAAGGGAGTGTCAATTATTTTCATAATATAACATCTTTCAAATTAAAATAAATTACTCTCTCAATTCTAAATTTATGAACACAATTTTTTTATTTCATAAAATTTTAATTATTTTTTATTAAAAATATGATAATAATTGTTGAGTTTGGAGAAACTATTTACTTTAAATATCTTCTTTATGGATCATGTAAGAAAATACATTTTTTAGACCTAACACTGTATTTTAACACAAATTTAAATTAATAAATTTATGAGTTGTTTTTATTTATATATTTTTTACTAACTTTATTTTTTTAATACTCATACTTGAAATTTTAATAATAATGACAGCGATGATGGCGATAATAATAATAATAATACTTTGCAAATTAAATAAGAATAAACAGAGCAAAAGAATAATAAAAATATAGCTATAGTTGCTCCACTTATGGTAAGGAATTCTTAAATAAATTGATAGGTAGATTTGATTTATCTACTTCAAACACTCTGCTATTATTGATTATGCCGTGCTGCTTCTTTTATGTCTTAATTATTAAAAAAAATTACAATTAACTCTACTTAAAAAGGAAAAAGTATATGACTGATGACTGGAAGGATCTATTCTTAAGCTATTTCTTTAAAAATATTCAATTTCTAATTTTTAATTTTATAAATACTTCTCCTTCGAAGATATACATCTAATATATATTCATTTTAATGATTAATAACTTATTCTATTGATAAATATATCTAAAAAAAACTTATAATTAACTTGTGGTTTTAAATATAACAAAAATAATGATTGAATCTTTAGCTCATAATGTTTCCTCTATAAATATTTTTAATTTAATATACTAAAATGACTTTTAAAAATTTAAATTCTAACAAAAATTTATAATAATGTTTATCTAGATAAAATGTATAATAACTTACATTTAGATATATTTCTTTAAAAAAAAATCATATATTTCACCCAAAATGCAACTCTAATTAATTAGCAAAATAAATTCTCAAAACGCTCTACTTTAAGAAAATAAAATCCTTTGATTTCTTCTAAAAATATTTTCCCGTATAATTCATATAATGTTGGATCGAGTTGCATTCAAAGGTTAATTAATTTTAAATTTTAATACAAGTAGAATAAAAATAAATAAATACTATAAAAGAACATAAATAGTTTAATTGGATAGTTATAACTTTTTCATAACTATAGGATTGTCCACATCGTAATTAATGCTTCACAAGCTCAACTTCATTATGTCCTTTTGAGCATTTATTCCTTTACATCTGCCTTATACTAATTTAAATTTTAGGTGATTAGCTAATTAACAACGACTATATAATAGTGCATCATACAGATACCCAAGACATGTTTGGTGAGTTTTTTTTAGCTTTTTTTATCAAAAAATATATATTGAAAGTATTAGGTAAAATTATTGAGTGCATGTCAGTGTACTTTAGACTCGTAAATACATAAACTATGTCCACTTATATAAATTTATTTAAGAATATGAATTTGATATTTATGTGAATGAAAATGTGCTATAATCGCTGAATTGTATATATATATATATAGACACACGCACCAATAGAGTATGAATTATAACCAATATAGAGCTATAGCCAGCCCCGCTCCATAGTTCAGTACAATGCTTACAGATGAAGCCTCACATGATCTTCCAGATTACTTGAAAGAAAAAGAACTCTCCCAAGAATTGAGTGAGTTGATTGTCTCTTTACCTAAAGAAAAAGGTTGGGTTGCAAATCATCTCCATCAATACCAAGGTTTCTGGCACACAACCAGGCAACTCAAAGGAGTTATTTCTTGCCAAAACCATTTTCAAGCTCAACCAAATGACATTTTCCTCATCACCACTCCTAAATCAGGCACTACTTGGTTAAAATCAATTATGTTTGCTTTGGTTAATAGATTTAAGTTTCCTAACCTGAAACAAAACCACCCTTTGCTTACTAATAATCCCCATGTTCTTGTCCCATTCTTGGACATGGAATTTATTGATACTCATTCTCCTAATTTTAGTAATCTCACCTCTCCAAGATTGTTGTCTACCCATTTGCCTTTTGTGTCTCTTCCAAAATCTTTGGAGGAGTTTGGTTGTAAGATTGTTTACTTGTGTAGGAATCCTAAGGATTCTTTTGTTTCTCTTTGGCATTTCACAAACAGGTTGAGGCCTGAAGAAAAGGGTGAAATTTCACTTGAAGATGCCTTCGATAAGTTTTGTAGAGGTGTGAGTTTGTATGGCCCATTTTGGGATCATGTTTTGGGCTATTGGAAGCAAAGCTTAGAAAGGCCTAAAAGGGTGTTGTTCTTGAAATATGAAGATTTCAGGAAAGAGCCCAATTTTCATTTGAAGAAACTGTCTGAGTTCTTGGAATGTCCGTTTTCTCAAGAAGAGGAAAATCTTGGTATGGTTGATGAAATCTTGAACTTATGTAGTTTTGAAAATTTGAGCAATTTAGAGGTCAATAAGACCGGGAAATTACCCTCCGGAGAGCCGAATTCCTCCTTTTTCCGGCAAGGTGACATAGGAGATTCAAAGAATTATCTCACAGATGAGATGTTGGAAAGAATGGACAACATCACTAAACAAAAGCTGCCCGTTTTTGGGTTATATTTGTAAGGTTTCTTTAATGAGCGTGTCCTTTTTCCTATTTAAAAATTTTACGATGGACTTAATTTATATCCAGGCTCGTCAACAAGATCAATTACAAAATGTGATTTAAAAAAAATTAATTTAAATTATTTTTTAAAATATTATAATTTAAAATGACTTGATCTATGAATGGCTATATGGACCAAATTGATGGTAGAATTTCTATTTTCTATTATCTATAATTTGCATTAGTTAATCACGTCTCAGTGGCTGTAACATAAATGCTTGGTTGGCGTTTCCGTGGCCTTATTATCTGTTATTAATTATTATACACGAGTTATTATTTATGATCCTCGAGATTTTTTTTTTTTTGTTTTTTTGGTTACAATAAGGTGAGCTAAGCCCATAAAAGAACATTAACGACTATAGGAAACACCAATAATATCATGTATGAGCCAAAACCGAATTCTTAGAGGAGCAACATTCAAAATGGTAGTAACCAAAATAAAATTCTAAGCAATATTTACTACCCAGTCCTCAGCAAATTTTGCCTCGCAAAAAATATGAGTAGTGAAATGAACCACTTCAAAGCCATGAGCAAGGTTATAATTCATCATTTTCTTTTAAATTTTCCATCTCAATTATGAAATAAAAATCTAGAAGCACGAGAAGCAAAATGATAACAGAATTAAAAAAAAAAAAAAGAAGAAGAAGAAGAAGAAGAAGAAAATAAGGAAGGTAAGAACCCATTAAAATTTTTCCATTTTTCATCCAAAAATATATCCATTTCTCAAATAATTACAAGTTTACAATATCTATCATTGCCGCTTGCCATGTCCTTTTTCCTTACCACAGTTTTTTCAATTATTATAATTTCATATTAATGACTCTTGGTTTTTTTATTTTTAAAAGAAAGAGAAAGACATAGATAAATAAAATAATGAAACTAAAAAAATAAAATAAAAAGAGAGAGAAAATAAAAAAGGAAAGAAGAAAGAGAAATTAAAAAATAAAAAAGAAGAGGGAGATGAAGATGAGAGAATGATTGGAGGATTATAATTTAGGTGGGAGGTGGGTTCAGGTCGGATTCGGTTGAGTTTGGAGTAGTTTTCAAACCGATGAGTTTGGCAATATCTTCAAAAGTGTAATTCAAAGTCGACCGAAAGAGGAGAAATTTCGATCGACCCGGCCACTTTTCGGTTTTGGTTGGTTAAATTCGGTTGGACTCTGTTTGAGCCTCTTAAATGGGCCTTGATCCATAAAAAAACAAGGAAAAAAAGTAAGAAATAAAAAAAATTGATCTGTTAAAAAAAATTAGGAATACAGCTTTCCAAATTCTGAAAATCTTCATAGTTCATAAAAAAAAGATCAGAAAACCATCAAATAACAAACAAATTTCGTTTTGCAAGTAAACAAATCAACTATATGTTATATCCATGTGCAAATATATAATATTTGCAAACACAAAAAGACTTGCAAAGACTAAACATCAAAATCAAACAGATCTAAGAAAAAAACAAAAAGATTATGTAAGAAAATTTACAAAAATAGAATCATCAGAATTTTAAACAAACATATTTATATAAAAAAAATTGAAAAATCAAATATTTCTATAGATCTAAAATATTTCAAACACAAGATATCAAAATAGTACAAACACATAATCAGATCTTACATATAATCTGAAATATTTCTATAAATCTGAAATATTTCAAACAAAATGAAAAACAAAACAAAAACACGCAAAAATTAAATTTTTATGGTTATGGAACTCACGATAGTGTTCGATTGAGACTCGGAGTATTTTGGAAGATAGAAGCTCTATGTCTATGAATCTAACTATGAGTCTACGAGAGTGACGAAAGAGAGGTCAAAGAGGAGAAGATAAGAGTGATAAAAAAGAGAAAACGGAAGAGGTAGATCGAAGAAGAAAAGAGAAATGAGAAATGGGTGGGTGAATTTGTGAAATGCGACAATCTAGACTAGTGTATATTATATTATATTTGTGTACTCAATATATCGGTCGGTCTCGAGTTATATCGATATACATTCATGAGAATCGACCGACCACCCGATAATAGCATATTTCGTAAATCCCAACATCACTAGCATATTTCGTGGCAGAGGTTTTTCTGAGAGTTTCTTGCATCCAGAAATCAACCAAACAAGTAGGTTCCTCATTTTGCCCCATTTTTGCTTTGCTTTGTTTGGAGCAACCAACTAATGTTTGAACAAGGTGATCGAGTCTGGTGTTTCGAAACACGAAACCAAGAAGATCAATCGAGAGTTTCATGAGACCAACGTTGAATAAATTATAATAAAATTTGAATCTTTCTCAAGCTTTATTGCTCAAATAATTTCTAACCAGTACAATTTGAGAAGTTTCAAGATTCATATCACGAACTAACAAAAGCGCAGAAATGGGTTTATCATTGATGTCCATTTCTTTAAATGCTTGAGAATTATCATTTGCTGCAACTCAGAATATGTAGATAAAGCTCTAGGAGTGAAGTTGGGAACAATTCGACCGTGAAGATCTTTATGTTCTTGACCAAACATATAGATCAAATTATATATGTTCTCCTAAGAAAAGAAATTTGGGAGCGGTGGAGGTTGCCATGGATGACGAAATGACGGGTTTCACAGGAGGAAGAAGAGAATAAAGCTTCCATGGCACTACATACAAGAAACTCAAACTAAATTTTTTTTTTTATTAAGTAAAAAATATATTTTTATTGCTGCAAGGAAAAATAGAGTAAAAAATGATGTAAATAAAAAAGTTTTACACGAAGCAAAAAAAGTTAATTCATACGCTATGTCACATTAGTATAGAAGAGTTTGTTGGTTAAGCAAATTTACTACTTCAAGGGTCTAAGTGGTAAATTGAAGAATATAAGAGACAAAATTATAGAACTCTTATACAAGAGACTTTGAATGTATTAAGCCTTTATCTTTTTATACCATTGTACAACATTGGATTCTTCATCATCCTTTATCATATAATTAAATGAGAATTCCTTTTAAAAAAAGAGTTAATGAAAATTAAATATTAATTAATTGAAGTTTAAGGATGAATGTAAATAGAATTATTGTAACATATTATTATTAATCTCAGTTATGATTTTTTTTTCATAATATTAATGAGATTTAATAGATTTTAAATATTTACACTTCTTTTTATCTATGGAATTGAGGATTAGAGGGTGAAATGTAAGAATTTTTAAGTGAATTTACATATTTTAACTTTTTATTTCACTTAAAAGACTTCAAATAGATAATATGAAAATCCTCTGCAGGTTAATTTAGATTTAAATTTCTGAATATCAAATGGATTTGGAAGCTCACTATGATTTTATTTCACTTAAAAGACTTCAAATAGATAGTGAATATGAAATTTCACTCAAATAGACTTCCAATAGTGGATTTGAATTTACTGCAAATATGCTTTTAAGAAATTTAAATCTTGAAATGTTTTCTTTTTAAAAAAACTTTCCGACGTAAGAAAAAATATGAAAGAATTTTGCACTAATAATAATGTATTCAAATAAACATTTATATATAGTACTGTCAGATGTGGAATTAATAGTATAAATTCAAAATAAGCAATATGGTAGTAATAATTTATCAAACAAGTGGACCTAAATTTAATTTCTTGTTTTGATATTAAAAAAATTAAGATGTTTAATTTCTTATTTTTAATTTTATTTTGATATTATTTTTGGGCAATGGTTGAATCAACCACAACTATTTTTTTAAAAAAATATATAATGAAAATTAAAATAATAAAATAAAATTAGGTTGAAACTGACTAAGGAAGTGATCACTGGTCATAAAAATTTACAATTTTTATTTTCATCTCTAATAATTAATTAGACATTTTTTATTTCTAATAGTTATTTGTATTTTGACATATATTTTTGGACATGTCAACAAATAACAACCAAATAAAACTAGTTTAGATAAGTTAAAATATCGAAAACAAAAAACTATAATTGATGTGAGTTCCCCTACTGAGAGAGAAACCCGCCAAATAAAACTAGTTTAGATAAGTAAAAATATCGAAAACTAAAACTATAATTGATGTGAGTTCCCCTACTGAGAGAGAAACCCGCCAAAAATAAGTGTATGCCGCTATCTGCGGAGAGCACACGGTATCCTTTAGTAAAAGGCGAAAGAATAGTTCGCTTTGAGCTCACCGCGCGGCTGCGTGAGATGCTTGGGATAGTTTTTTGTTAATTTATAAAGTGGTCTCGTGGAGAGACATTTTCCTTGCTTTCAATGTGGGATTTCTAAACATTCACTCATACGCTCGGCCATTATACTTTGCTCCTCTTTGTTGTTTCTATCTTTTGTTCCCTTGGCTTTGTGCGAGTGAAAATGGATAAACTTCAAATTCTGAACTTTGAATTGGCGCTTTGACATCTATTAACTATGAAGATGGCTTCCAAATCCTCTGCAGTACAAGCCATTAACCTTAAACTTATTGTTGAAACTCTTTGTCAAGAACACCAAATGGCTTTATTATTGGTTTAGATTTAAAGTTGAAAGATTTATAATTGCCAACATTTCAACTCTGATTTATAATATGAACTACCTGATGGAAGAACAAAATATCATCAATCAATGAACAACATACAAAAGCCATGATTTTGAGTAAGCAAATAAACTAACTCACAAATAAACAAAATTAAAATAATAATTTAAGAATACAATATGATAAAAAAAAATTTCATTTACAAGATATCGGTTTTGAGTGTTTTACCATTTAATATTTTTTTAGTACATAAAATAAACCTCAATGGAAATCTATAGGGTAAACAATTATTAATAAGTTTGATTAATAGTACATTGAGAATAAAATTAATTAACAAATTTTATTAATTTTATTTAATTCAAATTAGGAGTTTTATTACTTTTGAAATTCTTTTATTCTTTTTTTTTAAATTATTATTTTCAAAGTTTTATTCTTTTTTTAATTGATTGAGAAATAAGTATATTTTTATCCATTGCTGAAAAATTATAAAGATTTTTAAATATTTATTCATTTCAAATCAGTGATTGTTCCTTCAATGAGGCTACTTCCATGAATAAAAAAGAAAGGTAATGTTTAATTTTTAACGTATTAAAGAAAGCATATGTTATGGCTGTAACTTTGAATTAGTTAGTTGGTTAGACAGGTGGATCATGTATTGTATATCAGCTGTATTCTCATACCATTCTAGAATATGATTATACCAATTCCTCAATTCATTTCACTTCATCTTTCTCCGTTCGATATATATATGCAAGTGGTTGCTCAATATATATATATATATATATATATAAAGTTGAGTTTAAAATTCATTTAAAATTATTTGTTTATCTTTTTAAAAATTAAATTCATGTAAAAGTGATTTCATTAACATTTTTTTAATCACCTTCTTTATCAAAATATAAACAAGCAAGTACATTAGTGTCTTATTATTATTTTAGTTTATCCAAATATATAGTAAACATGGTGCGTATATATATATTATGTTAAATATTAAAAATTATTAAATGATTATGTCAAAAAAATATATTAAATGATAATGTTCAATTTTAACTCTATAATCTGTCTAACTAAACACTAAATACCCATAAAACTCTGTAAATGATGACTCCCAGTTATTATAGAGTTAATCAGATTTTTTACCAAATGCACAATTGTTTGTATTGTTAAAAGATCGGATCTGTTTGTGAGTGAGTTGATTTTTTATAAATAAAAATAATCTAATTGCATAATTAAATTTCTTTTTCAAGTTCCCTTTACAAACTAAGACAGCTGCACGTCCGACACTTCATTATTACGAAAGAAAAATCTGCAAAGACTATTCAGATCCATCAAACAAATACAAAATTGAATTAGCAGGAAAACGACAAAATATTGAGACTAGAGTTGGTGTGGGTTACCCTCCTCGAAGGAAAACCCTCCAAAAATTAGCGTATGCCACTATCTGCGGAGAGCACACGGTATTCTTTAGTAAAAGGCGAAAGAATAGTTCGCTTTGCGCTCACCGCGTGGCTGCGTAAGTTGTTAACGCCAATTGTTTGTTATTTTATAGAGCCGTCTCGCGGACAAACATTTCCTGGCTTTCGATGTGGGATTTTAAACATTCACTCACCCACGCAGCGATCATGTATCTTTGCTCCTCTTTTTATGTTTAGTGAGAATTATTAGCTTCAAATTCTGAACTTGAATTGGCACTTAATTATGAAGATGATGGCTTGCATATGTTCTGTAGTACAAGCCATTAACTTTAAACCTATTGTTGAAACCAAGTACAACATTTTTAACTTTAAGCTCGACTATATATGTATAAAATGGTTTATTGTCGGTTTAGATTTTAAAAAAATTTTGAGGAGGAAGATTTACAATTGTCAACATTTTAACTTTGATTTATAATACGAATTACTTGAAGGAATGATAAAATATCGCTCATGATTTTCAGCAAGCAAATAAACTAACTTACAAGTAAATAAAATAAAATAATAATTTAAGAATACAATATGAGATATTTCCATTTTATAAGACATCAATTTTGGAGTGTTTTACAATTTAATATTATTTTTTATTATATAAAATAAACTTCAAAGAAAACCTACTGGACAAACAGTGATTAATTATAAATTAAGAATAAAATTAATTAACAAATTTTATTTAATTTAAATTAGAAGTTTTATTAATTTTGAAATTTTATCTATTGAAAATTTGTCTCAAAATTAATTGATCAATTCTTTTTTGTATAGGAAAAGAATTCAAGATTCATGATATTATTTAATTAGTGATATATAAATAATATAATTATAGTATTAGTTAATAATTAGAATTCTAAAAGATTTAGAAAATCTCCTAATTATATAGAACCCTAAAAGGATTTATCAAATATAAGAGAGAAGTTTATCACAAGCTAAAATAGGATTATTCACACATTGAATAATACAAGTATATGGAATTAAAGTTTTAGCTCGCTCCGTCAATTTCCAAGATATGATCTCTTTGTATTATTTTATTAATTTTTATAAATACAAGTATTTTTTAAAATTCTCAATTGACGTATAAAATATATAATTTTTTTTTTAATTTTGGGTGCCATAAAGTATTATTTTGTCTAATATTGAACTTAATTTTAAATTTTATTGTATATTTTTATATTTTTTGTTGGTGCCCTTGCTAGTAGTGTAAATAGACTCTTAATTATTGTTCTTACATATTACAATAACAATCATCGAAGAAAGATGCGTTCAAATAAAATTAGTAATCTACCACATAATATTTCGAAGAATATATTAATGCGGTTGTCAACAAGAGATGCAGTAAGAACTAGTGTATTATCAAAACAATGGAGACACAAATGGCAAGTGTTCCTAAATTTGTGTTTGACAATAGTTTTCTCGAACCAAAGTTTATAGAGGATGAGCAACTTATGATGAAGACCATAAATGAAGTCTCATTACTTCACTCTGCGGGACCAATACATAAATTCATCTCGATATTTGTATATTAGACATGGGTTCTGAAATTGATAGATTGATTCTTTTTCTCTCCAGGAAAAATATTCAAGATTTCAAACTTTATGTACATTTATTTAGACTCCATAAATTACCCTCCCACTTCTTTTCATATACGCAGCTAAGATTTCTGACTCTAACTTCATATGAGTTCGGTCCTACATCGGGATTTAAAGGATTTAGAATGCTCATCAGTCTCAAGTTACAACATGTTCGACTACATAATCTTGATTTTGAAACTTTTTATCTCCAACTGCCCATTGCTTGAACGTCTAGCATTGAATCAGTGCAGTCATACTTCTAGCTTAAAGATTAATGCTCCTAATCTCAAATTCTTATATTTCAATGGCTTGTATGGTTCTTTATGTTTCAAAAATGTGCTTGGTCTTGAAACTGCAACGATTTATTATAGTGAGTCAATAATAAGTCTAGGATGTGAATCTTTGGAAATGGCAGAGATTTTAAGCAGTGTGCCTGCAATAAAATATTTGACTCGAGTAATGGTTTTCTAAAGGTAAGCTTCATATTCATTATATGTTGTTCTATTTAGCATATAAGAAACTTGGTTTAATCCTTGATAATTTTATTCTGGTTTTTGTAGTTATTGGCTATTGGCAAAGCATCAGATAGCTATGCTTATTCTAAATCCAATATCAAGCCAACTCAAAGAAGTGAGGCTGCTATATTTTTGTGGGACTAGTCCTGAAATGGAGTTTGTTGAGTTTCTATTAGCAAAATCATGTGCACTTGAGAAATTGTTATTCAGATTCATGGAGATATAACTCACAATTCTGAAAGTTTTGATTCAATTTTATATGTAGAAATTCCCACGTGCATCACCAAATGCAAAAATCATATGTAGAAATTTTATAGCTAGAGTAGATTCTGTTGCAACTTTTAACTACTCCTAATATTCTCTGAATTTGTTTACAAAATCATATTTAAAATTTATTTTAGCCTTATGAATATAACATACTCAATAGTAGTCTTGACTTTTGTTGGATTGTTAAAGTTTATTATAATTTCATTTCTCTTATTATAATGTGTGTCAAATCATTATATATAATTATTTAATTAAAATAGATTGATTATTTTTATTTATGATATATTATTATGTTCTGTATAATAAGATTATGTCAATAGGTAATTACATTTAGTTTGTTATGACTTAAAACCAAAAATTTTAAAAATACCCCATTATACATATAACTTTATTTTTTTTTTGATAATTATTGTTTAATTCAACTTTACCACAACCCTCTACCAGCCTTTTTTTCGTGATTAGGCAAAGTAAGTAAAAATTTAAAGCATAAAAATAAATTTATTAGTGCAAAATTGTATGTAATTAACATAGGGAAGCACTTGTCTCATAATATAGTAATTCATATATTCAAATATTTATTTTTCCTTGCAATTTCTCGAACATATATAAGTAAACAAGTATTTAAGATGTTATTATAGCTATATATAGTAACATGGTTTAAAAAAAAGCAATATATAAGTTATATATATAATAATAACAATATTTCTCAAGTTTAGCTCCGCTAAAAAAATGTTATATATATAAAAACTGATATTTCTCAAGTGTAGCTCCACTAACAAACAACTGCAAGTCTAATTGGAAATAAAAGTTTGTACTCCTAAAAAAATGCTAATTGTCTAACCTATATCAATATAACCTAGCATTCTTTTCCCAGCTAGTTCTTCTTTTCCCATTTTTGAGTTGAGCGACCAAATAATTGAGAGGAATGAGGTTTTATTTGCAGAAACCTTTTTCGAAAAATCCTAATAAAAATTAAACAGAACTTAGAATAAATTAAGTAAATTCACAAAAAAAAATGGTTTAAATTGGTAGAAAATTGAAGAAAGATAGAAAGAATGAAGAAAATTTGAAGAAACTGATGAAGAATATTGAGAGTAAGAGGGAATTTTAAAAGAATACTAAGTGGGAGAGAATGAGCATGAGAGAAAATTGTATAACAGAGAAAGAAAAACTGTGAGCTGGGATGCGGCTAGGGTTGGCTTTACAATTTAGATTGCTTATATATGAAAGAAAACATTGTAGTTTCAGTTGTAATGCAATATAATATATATTTGCACTAAATAGTCGGTCGATTGTGAGTTGTAGCGAAAATTTAAGCCGTAATCCAACCGACCGACTATTACTTAATAAGTTTTGATAATTGAATGCGGCGCTGACCATTTTAAAAGCACAAACTGACTGAACCTGACCAAAAGTAATCAGTTCAATCAGGTTCGGTCGGCTTTACAATTTCTGCATAGCCCTAATTATAACAACACAATTACACAAATCTACATATTATTAACAATTTAATCACAACAACATAATTCAATAATTAAAATAAATTATTATGCTTAATTTCTAAAAACTTAAACCGCTTTCTATATTTTAAAAAAAGTGCCAAATTAACTAAGCCTAATTACACAACACAAATCAAATCAATAAAATAAAAAAGACTGAGATATAAATATCTCACATGTCAAATTTTAGAAGAGGCAGTGGTGGCCGAATAGTGGTTGTGTTACTCATTGGCTGGTGGCTGGCGTTGGTCGCTAGCTCCTCACCTCTCTCTTTCTTATTGAAGGCTGTTGTGTGTGAAAAATATAATTTTACATAATTTTTTTAAATACCTCCAAGATGAAACTGGACCATTTCAATACGATTTTTTTAAATTACTCCTAGGCTGAAATGACGAGATATTTAAAAAAAAATTAAGGGATTTAGATATTAGACTATTTTCGATCTAAAAAATATACTGAACTGAATCAAATTATATTGAATTGAATAACCGAAATAATAATTGATTTATTGCTAATAATATAAATTTTATTATATTAATTTATTACTTAACATTTAATATTTTATATAAATTTAAATTAAAGTTTTCTTAATTTAATTTAATATAAATATAATTAATGGTTATATATAATTTTTAATTTTTTTTATCTTAACACTATTGATTAACATATTTTGCAAAATTATTAAATTACTAAAATATAAATTAAATTTAAAAAACTTTAATTGTTAATAAATTATTAATTAAATATTTTAAATTAAATTGATATTTAATATATTTATATAAATAATCACTGCTAAGTAATTTTTTATAATAATATTAATAGTTTTCAATAAAAATGATGAGCATAAATATTATGAATAATTAGCAGTACTAATAATTATGGAGATAAATAAATTGTGAATGTATTTGAAAATAATATGAATGATATAAATATTAGTTTAGATATAAGTATAATAAACTATTAATATTTTATAAAATTTATTAGAATTATTTTTTATAGTATGCTGCTTAATATATTAACCTTTACATTTCTATCATATTTTTTTGAACAATTTCTATCATATTATATATACGTATGTATGTACACCGTAATTTCCTTTATTGGATATTCTAATAATCACTAAAATATTTGCATGATAGTTATTTCTAAACTATAGAAATTATTTTATTTTTATTCATAAATATTAATTTAAAAAATAAGTAAATAAAATATATAATTAAGTAGTTATTTTCCTAATTTTATTATAAAATGAAATATCAACATGAATAAAAAAATAAATAATGTTAAAAGTATACATTTAAAATAATTAAATATATATTAATTTATTACTAATCAAAGTAACTTTATAATCTAATTTAAATATATATTAATTTATTACTGACCGAAGTCACTTTATAATCTAATTTAAAAATAAATAAATAATAACAAATATAATTTATTATTTTTTTATATATATTTAAAATTTAAAATACAATTTCTGAAACTCCGAACGAATTACTCCAAAAAACCAACAAAAAAAATATAATGTAAAATTTTTTTAGTTTCAGTTAAATTATAGAGATGAAATTTAAAATTTATCAATATTAAGTTTATTTCAAGAAATTTCTCAATTTTTTAATTTCTCCAAACCGATGCTAATTGATAGGAGTTTCAATGAATAGGATTGAGAGCGAATCTCAGAATTAAATGAAGGTCGGCTATGATAGTTAAAGGTTGTAAACTGCAAATGGTCCAATTCCCTGCCTAAAATAATACGCATTTAAAACCCAATGGTTAAATGTCAAATGGGCCAAAAGGGACAGCGGCAGCAGTTCTAAATTAAAACAAAATAAATATATAATAAATTATTCAATATTATAATTTATTACACTAAATTATTCAATATTATATAAGTTGATTAAATATGAATTAAAATAAATATAATTCTCTCCAATACATTAAACTTAATTAAGAAGTAGATGAATTATAATATCTCTGACTTTAAAAATTAATTAAAATTTTGTTAATTAAAGAACTATGCCAGATGCAAAGTAATTAAAATTTCATGCTAAAACATATGCTTTTTAAAATTAGATAGCAAATATTTTGATTTGAAATTATACCCACCTCTTAAAGCTCTCAACTGACACAAATCCATCTTGCCAGTTTGTATAAATAGAATAGCATGCAGCTTTAATAATATCAATTTTCTATTAATAATTTGTGATGGTAATGTATGGCTTTCGTAGCAAGCAAAATGAAAGTTAGTTTAAACATTAATTATTTTCTAGTTTGTTATAGCCCTTTTTTCAGTTAGGTGACACCAAATTTATTCATAGACTTTTGTATTGTGGTTGGTGGCTAATTGGCTAAATGGACATTTTTCATGGCTTAATCAAGCTGGTGTTAATTTTTCTAGCAAATTGAAATTGAGCGTTAATATATTTTAATAACATAAGTCATAGTAAGGGTACGATTTTCTCCCTTAATCAGAAATCTTAAATTTAAGTTCGAATATATTCTGTATAAAATATATTTAAAATTTAAGAGAAATTATTTTACCCTTTAACTGATCTGTTCAGTGTGAATTCAGATTAATCTGTATTTTTTAAATTATAAGATACTGTAGGGTTAAAACAAAAGAAATATTCTTTTATAAGCACTAATACAAGAATGTTTTTTATTTGTGTTTATGTTAATTATATGCGTTACATGCATAGCTGTTGGTATTGGAGTTTTATTTTAATCTTTTGTATTTATTATGATTTGGGGTGAGAAATAAAAATAGCTAGGCTGTACTTGGGTTAAGGCCTTGTGTGTGTCTATTGAATTTGGCACGTGGAGAATTATAACATATTGTATACTTCACAATTCTTATATGATATAGGAATTTTGGACTTACCTTATATGGTTTATATGTACCACGCATGCTAAAATAAAACTCTTCTCGTTATAATTTGGTTAAATGATTATTTATCTTAAATGAACTTATATATGTATATTTGACAAAAAAAATTATTTATGTAATTTAGATTTAAGTTAAATAATCATAAAGTCTCTGAGGTTTTTTTTATATTACACTAGTCAGTTTCTGTATTTTTAAAATCTAATTTTTACATCTTTCTGTTTTTAAAAATTAAACTGTTTAGTAATTCTGTTAATATTTTCATCCTAAAAATATTAGTCAACTACTTTAATATTATAAAATAATTTATTTGCTCTTTCTTTATATATATTTTTCTTTGTTATTTGTTAAATCATGCTTATTTTTAATTTTATTTATATTTTTTACAAATAATTTATTTTAATTTTATAAATATTATTAAAAAATAATTTTAAATAATACGAATAATATCTATTATTATTTAACAGACAATCCATATATATTATTTATTTTAATTTTATAGATGTTACTAAGAAAATAATTTTAAATAATACGAATAATGTATTTTATTATTTTATAGTCGATCTATATATAAAATAAAATTAAAAATAAATAAACTTAATAAATAACAACTATAGATATATATAAAGGAAGAGCAAATAAGTTATTTTATAATATAAAAGTAGTTAACTAATTATTTTAAGATAAAAATATTAACAAAAGTACTAAATAGTTTAATTTTTAAAAATACAAGATGCAAAAATTAGATTTAAAAAATATAAATACTGACTAGTATAATATGTAAAACCTCAGGGACTTTATAATTATTTAGCCTTAGATTTATAATGAGACTTATTATGTGCTCTTAAGCTATATAAATTTAAATGAAAATATATGATACTCCCTCAATTTTATTTCAAGTATCGAATAATAATAATATGCACATACAAAGAAAATGATTAATCATTATAAATTTTATAAAAATTTTATTATAATTTACCTAAATATTATTTCTCATTTCTCACCCTACTTATTATCTTCCATTAATTAATATGGTCAATATTAAAATTTTTTAATTAATGCTTTTTTGAATTTTTATAAACAGTATTTGAAGTAAAAAAAAATTACATGACACTTGAAATGAAAACGGAAGGAATAATTAATTATATTAAATTTCTATTTGTATTTGAATTACATTTGAATTATTATTTATTATGTATGTTTTAGATATGCATATACAGTACTTAAAATATTTATAAAATTTTTTTTCTGCCTTTATATATATTTTTTCACTGAGGGTATGGTTTGCTAGGTCATTCATCTTATTTTTCCGTTTTGCAACATTTTTCAACTTTCTAAACAAGGTTTAAATTCTATTTCTGACCCAAGCTAAGATCAAGTGGAGTTGTACTTCATTTTAAATGATTTGCAAATGTTATAAATGGAATTTAATTTGGCTTGACCGATATTTATTCTCTTATATGTAATTGAGTTTTTTTTTAATCTCTAGATTTAGTTGTGTAATTAATATTTGCGTTATAAATAATAAGTATTTGTGTAGGTCTCAATGTTATCTTGTCAATTTATTATTTTAATAAGATTTAAGATAAATATATGAATAATTGAATTTGTATAGTCTTCATATTATATTTTAAATGTTCGACTTGTTATATTCCAGCCATGATATTGAACAGGGACCTTGCCACTACTAATATATGCAATTTAAATGACAAGATTTTATAATTTTAAAATTAAATTAAATATGAAAAAGTCTAACCCCGCCATGTTTATATAAATTATAAAATTCTTATTATTAATTTGTAAAAGGTAGTTAATTTTCCATCTGCCAAAATTAATATCAAATTATTAATCTTATTTTTATATCAATTTTCTCTTCGCATGTATTTTAAAATAATTAATTAGGCCACTTATTAAATTTCTTTAAAAAATTTTATCAATGCATATTTATTTTGTAAACTAACCAATATCAATGCGAAAGAAAATTATTTTTTATTAATTTCATACTATAATATATATAGCGGACACAAAACTTAAAACTTAATGGAGGCTTAGATAAATTCAAACAAATATACCAATAGATAATTACAATTTTTTTTAATTGAATGAATTTGTTGGAGAACTCATTAATATCTACTACAACCATATACTACTGCATCATATTTTAAATTTATTTAATATTATATCTACTTAATTAATATTTAATTCATAAAATCCCGAGGAGAAATGAAAGTGAAAAAAGGCAGGGAAATTATAACAAAATCCCAGTCGAAAAAAACGTCAATCGAAATCCGAAATTGACGCCGAATGTTGAAAATGGCACTTTTTCATTGCCAGCGCCCAGCTGTCAAAACTCCAACTTGCAAAGCCTCTGTCCCCTTTCATCAAATCTTGGAAGATCTCTCTGTGGGGATTCTCCATCTCTTTGTCGTTCCATTTATTATGTAGGCGCCTTTTTTTTTTTCATTTTTTTTCTCTTTAGATTTTTCAATTTCTTTTTTATTTATTTCTTTTTTCATTTTTGAGAAAATAATATGAAATTTCCTTCCCATTTTACAAAAAAAAAATAAAAATGTTCTAATTCCAATTTTAGCTAAAATTAAATTTACATGCTTTAAAGTGCATATTCTTATTTTAATAAAATCTACAATAAAAATATAGCGGATTAGTGACTAATTTTTTTTATCGATAATTCTTTTTTTTGATAATTATTGTTATTGACATATTATTGACAAAAAAAAATATATTGTCAAATTTTTTATCGATAATTAAAAAGTCAACTAAAACAAAAATCTATCGGTAAATTACCAATAAAAAAAATAGTCGGCAATATTTACCGATAGAAATTATTTTTGTTGGTACTGATGAAAAATTACTATCAGAAAATTTTATCGGTAATACCGACAAAGTAGAAGTTCTGTCGATAATTTCGAAGTATTCAAATTGTCGGTAATAAATAAATATGATTATAAAAAATAAATTATTTTTTAAATTTTAAAAATCTTTTTAAATTTTATAATATATAAATACATGTATAAATTATTTATTAATAAGAATAAAAATAAAAAAAAATAAAATTAATATTTAAAAAAATATTATATATAATAAATATTTAAAAATAAAAAAGATAAATATAAAAATAATAAATCATATATAACTATATGAAATTAAAATATCATCGTACATATATAAAAAAAATATAAAATCAAGTAACAGGAGATGGTGAAGGTGAAGGTGGAGGAGCATCATCAGACAGAAAGTGTCGTAATGGATCGAAGATTTCTCGCATTAAGTTAAACATAAACTCATTAAGCTGCTACTGGATCAACCTCTGCATTTCAATTTACATCTGTGCCTGAATTCAAAATTGAACCTGCGCCTTCACCTTCACCTTCATCTGCATCTGCTTCTGGATCTGCACCTTAATAAAAATTCAACACCTTAAAATATTTCTAATTAAAAATAAATTATTAATTATACTAAAAGTTTTAAATTTCTCTAAAACATATTTTATAACTATTAAAAATACCTTCAAATTTTAAATTTTTTCATTATAAAATTTATTAAATTAAATCTAATTTACTAAAATTTTAAAAAAAAGTTTAATTTACTTAAATTATTAGTAAAAAATCTAACCACAGTCAAATAAGTCTAAAATATTTTTTTTATTTATAAAAAATTTTAAAAAATATAAATTTTTTAAATTTTTCTAAAAAATTATTTTGTGAAGTAAAATAATCACTAAAAATTTATTCATTCTACCTATTTTTTTAAAAATTATATAAAAATTTAAAATCCTAAAATAATACTATAAACACAAAAATAAATTCTAAAATATAACAATAAATATAATTTCTCAAAAAAATATTTTATAACCATTAAAAATAATTAAAATTTTATATTTTTTATTCTATAATTTATTAAATTAAATCCAATTACATAAAATTTTTTAAGAAAATCCTAACAACAATAAAATAAATCTAAAATATTTATATTTACAAAAAATTTCAAAAAATATAAATATTTTAAATTAGTTTAAAATTTTATTTTTTGCCCTAAAAAACCTTTAAAATAATTTTTTTACTGAAATTTATAAAATTAATTCATTCTACCTAATTATTTTATTTTAAACAATTATACAAAAATCTATAACAATACACTTATTAACTTTTTTAAACAATATAAATATCTTAAACACTAAAATAATACTATAAATATAAAAAAAAATCAAAAAATATCTTTAAAATTTTGAAGTTTCAAAAATATAATCTAATGTTTTTAATTAATTTCAAAAATTAAATAAATAATTTGCTTAAATTTTTTAAAATTTAATAATAATACATACACTGCCTAAAATAAAAATAAAAATTCTCTAAATTTTTATAAAAAAATTTACTTTCCTAAAATAATATTATGAGTAAATATAAATGTGTAAAAAAAATTAATTTTCGGATATATTTTTTGCAAAAATATAAAACTACCCTAAAAATTTAAATAACCAACAAATAAATATCAATTATCAACATAAACTACACAAATATAAATAATAACAACAAAAAACACAAATTTTATTATAAATTAAAAATTCAACAAAAATAAAAATTATAAATAATATTTAACAAAAATTTTAAAAAATAAAATAAATACATATATCTTTCTCCTTCTTCTTCTTCTTTTTCTTCTACTTCTTCTTCTTAATGCAACAAGAGAAGAAAATGGTGAAACAAAGCAGAAAATTAACATGAGCAGTGGCACAAATCGAAAAAATGAAGAAGAAGATAGGATATATGTTAAATTTACCATGAGATTAAAGTATATCTCGATACATTTACCGCGAGACACTTTAATCTCTCGGTAAATTTACAGACAGATAGATTTTTCTGTTGGTAAATAACTTTAATTAATTGATTGACTGACACTAATAATTTATCAAGAGAAACGTACTTCTGTCAGTATTATCGAGAGAAAAAATATTTTCTCGATAAATGGCATCAAAGGGAGCAAAAAATTTAGCTATTTTACTATTTATTACCCGCAAAAATATTTATCTGTCAGTAAGTTTTCTCAAAAACAGAACTTTATTAATTGTCTGACACTATAAAATTATCGACATAAATAACTTTTGTCTGTATTACAAACAAAAATAATTTCTCTAGATAAATATATGACAATTGGTGGTAAAAATCCTGCTACCCTACTATTCAATTATCGAAAGAACGAGTTTTCTGTTGATATTACCGAGAGATTGTTTGTTCTATCCATATTACTGAGACAATGTTTGTTATTTCGGTATTACTGAGAGAATATTTGTTCTCTCGATAATTGTCTCTAATAAAAATTTGACTATATATTTACAGACATAAATTACCGAGAGATAAGATTTCTCTCGGTAATACATAATAAATAAATATTAATTATTTTACTTTTCATTTACCGAGAGAAACTCTCTTCGTCGATACTACCGACAGAAATCTGATTCTGTCGGTAATTAGCAATAAATATAATTAATAATTATATTAGATTTTTTATTTACCGACAATTAAATATTTTCATCGATACTTTACCGAGAGAATAGATTTTCTCTCGGTAAATGTAATACATTACCGAGAGATGAATTTTTTTCTGTAATATTAAATAAATAAATATTAATGATTGTACTATTTATTTGCAGATAAAAATATTATTTCGTTGGTACTACCGACAAAAATTTAATTCTCTAGATAAAATTAGCAGTAAATATAATTAATAATTATTATATTGGCTTTTTTATTTGCCGATAGAAAGATTTTCTCTCGATAAATGCCTATTATTTACTGAGAGAATTTTTTTATCGGTACTATCGAGAAAAATAAATTTCGGTTGGTAAGTTTTGTCGATAAATTCACTCGTCATAATATCGCACTATATTTATTGATACAATTTTTATCGGCAAATGAATCTGTCATTATTTTATCGGTAATTTGTCGATATTTTTTTTAATTTTTTTAATATTTATGTATTTTCTTGATATAACCAATAAATAAAATTCTATCGATAAAATTATGTCGGTAATTCGCTACATTCTTGTAGTGATTCAATATAACTATTTTCATATTCATATTTCTTTTGTTATTATAGACATGAATTTTGGAATTTTTTTTCATAATTGAATTTTATTTTTTTTAAGACAATTGAATTAAGCTACTTATATTTTCAAAATGCATAAAAAATTTTAAACTTATTCCCATTTATAATTAAATGGTTGAATGTATAAGTGTCATGAAGAATTTTGGTTCAAAAATTCCATTAATTCTCCCATAGCCTTAAAAAATAAAACATAAAAAGGAATTTGGATTTTATGATTTGGTTTATTTATTTATTGTTTAATAACAAAATTAACCTAATTTTGTCCTTTTTACAATTTCATTTCAAATTTTAATTTTTCTCAGTTATATTATTAAATTATTTAAAATAATCTATTATTATCACATAATATATTGTTGGTTTTTTTGTGACCTTGCATTTATTATTACCATTTTCATCAAGTGCATCAACTCTATATATAGCTTTTTGGTATATATATATATATGTGTGTGTGTGTGTGTGTGTGTGAAGGCAGCATATTTAGGTTTTTTTTTTTTCTTTTAGAAATGTATAGTGAAATAGAGTTTGAAAAACAATCTATCGTTATATATATGATGGCCTCTTTCTTGTGCCTTTATCTTATACGCTCACATCAATAAGTCTTTCACTAAAATTACTAACCTGTTATTTTTCATTATTGTTCTTTTGTTTCATATTTTGGCTAGATGGTTATAGAAAATAGTTCAGATTTTTATAGTTCTTGATGATGGTCTAAATTTGAAGTTTATAAATGGGGCAGATATGAATGGTGGTGCTCAAACGAGTAACTGTATAAAAAAGTTATAATTTTATATTATAAAACATTATTTGCATATTATTTGATATGATTTCTTTTTAATATCAGGTTATAAAATAGATGTGACAATGTTAAATTATTTATAAAAAAAGGTAAAATTATTAAACTAATGAAATTGAAATTGATGATAAAATTAAAAGAAAAATAAAAAATGAAGCTCTAATATTAAGACCTTCATGTATTTAATTATCTTGTGTGTGACTATGATAGGATTCTAGGAATATTAATTTGACTAGACAAGCACAACCCACTTTCAAGCGAAACTCCATTAAATAATAATAATAATAATAATAATAATAATAATAATAAATAAATAAAGAAGAAGAGAACTTCAAAGATAATGTCTACAAACACAAGTTCCTGAAGACGAGGGTCCAAACCTTGCCCACATCTTAACACAGCTTTAGGAGGAAGGGGAAAAAAAACCATCAATTATTTAAAAAAAAACTCAAATTTAAATTTTTCTTATTTTTCATTAAAAAAAGAGAGGAGATTTTAATTGTGTTCATTTAATAAACATCTTGCCTTATTTCTACTTTAAGGTGTATTTTCAAAGTAATTTCATTTTACTATTAGATTAATATACTAATTATTAATTTTAAATATATTAAATTATGATAAAATGAGATATATTGTAATAAAATATGTTCTCAGTAAAAATATTTTATATACTAGACTAAAAATTTATTTAATTGTATTGTATTTAATTTCACTGTATAAACTTATCATATATAGTTTAAATTAATTCAAATCATTAGTAGAATATATTCCGTGTGAATTTTTATCAATTTTGACAAAGTTAATTATTTATAATAATATTACACACTTCATATATATATATTGTTTTTAAAATTATAAATTTAAAAGTTAAATTAGCATCAAATCATTAAAAAAAATTGCATAATAATAATAATAATAGTAATAATAAAATAACAATAATAATAATAGCGGAGTAGTAGCTTTATCTGTTAATGTGAGGTGGATAGTAAGGTGACAACCAACCAGAACGACCTCTCATGTCCTTGAAGAGTCCTTTAAGTTATTTTTACTATTTTAATTAAAACATATTACATATAAATAAATAAATAAAAATAAAATTGTGTTCAAAAAAATAAAAATAAATATAATAAAATAACTCAAACTCAAATGGCCAAAAAAGAAAGGAAAAAAATTACTATCACACGTGTAACGTGCGTGACTGCCAAGCTGGCTCCACGTCTAAATCTGTTCGTGGGTTTTTCACATGTCACGTGCACTTTTTTGTATCCCAAAGTGTAAAATAATAAAATAATACATAGTCGGTGTATGTTAACTGTCAAGTGAATTCTAGCCTCTTTGACCGTTGACTATGTAGCCTTCAGTTGGAAAAGATAGGGAAACAAACAACGCTTCATTAAATAAAGAAATACTTTTTGTTTAAAGAAAAAAAATTTAATAAATCAAAAATTTAGTTTGCATTTTTATGATTTTTTTATGTACATCATTTTTTATAGTCAAATTAGACACGGTTATAAATATATTAAATTTTTTTTTATTAATTTTAACGTAATTATATATTAAGAGAATTAAATTTAAAATTTTTAACTAAATTAAAATACTTTTTATTAATTAATCTATACACATAGTGATTTATGACTATTTTAGAGAAAAAAAAAATGAGAGAGGTTGCAATATTTTATATGTATTAGATAATTATGCTCATTAGAAAATCAACAATTCAATTATATTTTTATTTTATTGCTCACCATTTAAATGTTAGTTAATTAAGGAAGATCTGACCAAGGTTAACATCTGGCAAAGACACTTTGAACGATGGTTGGATAACAGTTAGAATGGTCGTTAAGTAGTTGGCTGTGACTTCTTTGTAGCTTAGGATATGTGCCACGTGGGTATCTGTTGCTTGAATGATAAGGGGAATGGGGGTCATCAAAAACAGAGTACAACTTTCTATTGAATTTTCAAATCATATATGACCTCCATTTCACTTGATGGACATATTTAATTAAATTAATTTTATTATAGATCTCTCAAAATAATGATAATAAATATTATTTTTGTCTAAAATTTTAAATTTTTAAATCATATTGGACATTTTAAAAGAAAAAATAATTTGATCTTTTTTTTATTACTAGTTATTAAAATATTAACTCCATGAAAATCACTCATTAAATATGTTTTAAGTAGTGATATGATATTTTATGATATAATATCAGACGGCTTGGCTTAGAAATTAGGTTAGAATCTCTAATTATTGTGATCATCCAATAAGAAACATCTTTTGTCTCCCATAATGATCATTGCGGCTCTTTATTTGTAAAATTTTAATTGAAAAATTTTATAATAACTATAGCAAATCAATTATAATCGATCACAGAGAAATTAAGATTTGCTTGTTTTGCAAGTTTAGTACTTGCTCTTTTTGTAATTTTATTAATCCCCAATAATTTCATTTTATGTGGGAAAAATGAATATAAGTTATGAATTTTCGAGAATGAAAGATTTAAGTTTTTTACATAAAAATATTTAAAAAGTGAAAATATTTTTAAAAAGATTAACTTTTTTATTATTTTTTAAAACCCACTTTTCAATTTTTAATTTTCAGTCTATCAAGATATATATACAGTGCATTTTTTTTTTATATAGTCAAATTTTAAAAGATAATATTTTTTAGAATTTTCTAAAAATTATTGGAATTTCTTAAAAAGAAGAATAAAAAATGACGTTTAAGTTCCTCAAGATTTAAATCCAAATTTATTATCTAAATCCTATATATAATTACATTTCGATTTCAACTTAGTTAGAGATAATCATATTATTTATTACTTGCAATATCCTTGTTTCTAGAATTATTAGAACATGGTACTTTCTTAATTTGAGAATAATTAATATTAATAGAATGTGAGTTTTACATATTGGTTGGGATATAATTATAAAGAAATTTATCAATTTAGAGTATAATAATAAGTTTTTAAGAGAATATAGTAGAATTGTAAAAATTGAAAACTTGAGTATTGTCAAACTAATTGGCCGAAGAGTAATTATCATCATATGACAATGCCTGCTTATTTTTCCTTTCAAAAAAAAAAAAAAAGCTGACTTGCAATATGTAATTGTAAATTTGAAATTGCCTGACAAGCTAAATTTGTCTCTTGGCATAGCTTCTGACAAGTTATAAATTTGGCTCTTAAAATAGGTTGGAGATTTATGTAAAAACATACAGCAGAATCAGGAGCTCTAGTTTGTGTTTTTGTTGTTATTATTATTATTATTATTATTCAGATTTAATTGTTAATGTCTTACATTATCAGACAAATATATATAAATATTAAATTATTTGACCAATTTAATATGAGTAAAATTTTTATTGCTGGTTTAAATTTTGATCTAATGCAATAATTGAATTTCTACCTTTTTTTTAACATATATGTGTATTTTTTTTGTTGAAAAGTATGGAATAGAGACAAATTTAAAAAAAATTAGTTACTTTGTATAGGGATGGGATGTGATGTTAATGGAATGGGGGTGCGATGCCAAATGAAGGGAGAAACACTCTTTTGTTTCCCATAGAAATAGAAATGGGATGCAATTTTTCTTCCTTGGTGGGACTTAGACAAGTACCACAAGCAAGGATCTTTAACTCTCTTATATATTAGGGATGAAAATTTCGATTCATAGAAATGGACGCTTGCCTAATTTGATTTATAATTTTTTTATTAATTATATATAGGGAAGAGGATACCTAAAATTCAAACTCGAAATTTAAGCGAGAATAATATATGTTTCTGACCATAAAAATGGTGATTATTTGATTTTTAATTTATTTGTTCTATATATTAATGGAAACTTGCATGACCATCCTAACTTTGACCTCATGGAAACTTGAAAATTTATAATATGTATAAAACTATTAATTACATCTATTTTTAAATATAATTAAACAAATTCAAAATAATATGTATATAAGAGGAATCTTTTCATTAGAGATATATGCAGACAGAAAATACTTTTATTTTAGATAATAATTAAATTAATCTTATCATATTGAATCATACTTTTTTTGAGGTTTTTTTTGGATGTTAGTTATTTATTAGAGTTTAAATGTTTAATATCTCAGATTCTTTTCGACTTTAATTCAATGATATTGAAAAACTTTTAGACTTTGATATATAAAATTCGAAATATACTAAACGATAAATTTCTCAAAAAAAAAATACGTCAAAGGGACAATTAAACTATTAAGATATAGTTTGGTAGCTAGAAGCGTGTGTTGTTCTTTTAAAAATTGAGTTTAAATCTCCAAAATATATTTTCCTCCTATATGTAATCAATAAAAAATAAAGCAGGGACAATTAAAGCCAGAAAATGCTTTATGTGGTAGTGAAAATGAGATGGGAAATAATAGCTAGCTCCATATGATGAATATCATGTAGTGTGATATTCATATACATAGCTATCCAAATTATGGGGGTGAGCTTAATAGCACAAGTTAACACATGGTAGCTAGCTATTGACAGGAGGCCATAAACCAGAGTATCAGTAACCTCTTAGCAAGAGAGTTGTTGCATTTGCAGAGAGGGTTTGTACTTTGTAGTGGCAATTGCATAGATGTAGAACCATATCACCAACACTACTTATTAATTGCTGATGCTTAAATCACTCCATATCATATTCTTCAGGTGGAAAGCCACTGGCCACCCCATCCCCATAATTTCCAACATCTTTGTATGGAGAATTCATTCAGCTGCCATTTCCCATTAATGGGGATTGGGGAGAGCATTACTTTTGGTTTTTGGTAATTCCATTTAATTATTAGTAATCTTCTACCTATCCAAAATTGTTATTATTATTGCTCATATGATTAAAAGAACATGTTAAAAGGATTGTTAAGAGTTCAAATATATTATAGTACTTTGACTTTCAAAATTCCAACAAAACATATTTTATTATTTATTTGTTGTTCCCCTGTCAAAAAAAAATTGTTATTTTTAAGTGGGAGATGAGCAAAGAGAATCTCCAACCCAAACCATCAAAATAGTATAACTTTTTCACTAAAATAGTGTAAATGTTAAAATTCTTCTACAACCTATAACCATTTTCAACAATAAAATAGCATATTCTTTAAAATATTTTTTTTATCTATTTTTTATATATTTCACAAATTATCCATATAACTTTTTATTTATCAATTACTCTACATAATTTTTTATTTCTATATTGATCCAATAATATATTTTAGTATTTAAATATTAAGTAAAAATTAATATATTAATAATTTTAAATTTATTAATTAATAAAATAATAAATAAAAACTAATATATTAATAATTTTAATTTTATTAATTAATAAAAATAAAATATTAATATATTATTAAAATACAAAGTAAAAAATAAAAATAATTAAACATTAACAAAAAATATAAAAGTAAATATTAATGTTCAGTTAATCATCCGAACTAGTATATTCTTTTCATAAATGATTAATTAATGCATTACGGAGCACAATATGAGCATCTTTATTCTTGATTTGTATAAAACGAGTAATAAATTGATTAAATCTTATACTTTCATCTATTACTCTTTTAACTTTTAGTGTAGGCGCTTCTCTCGCATCGTAAATTGGTGCATCAAGATCACGTTCATCTTCGATTATCATGTTGTGTATAATAATATATGTAGTCATTATATCATATAACAAAATTTTTTTTCCAATAACGTGTTAGTCCTACCACGATTGCTAATTGTGATTGGAGAACTCCGAAAGCACGTTCAACATCTTTTTTACATGCTTCTTGTTTCATGGAAAAATATTTTTTCTTTCTACCTTACGGCTGTTGAATTATTTGCACAATAGTAGATCATTTCGAATATATATTATCAGTTAAATAATAACTCATGTTATACTCTTTTCCTTGAATAACATAATAAGCTAGAGGAGCAATACCTTGAGTGAGATTAGGAAAAAGATTAGATGACTCCAATACATTGATATTATTATTGAAGCCTGGCAAACCAAAATATGCGTGTCATATCCACATATCATAATCCGCTACTGCTTTGAGAATAATAGTTGGTGACCCCGAACGACCTGCGCACTGTCCTGACCATTCAGTTGGATAATTTTTCCACTTTCAATGCATACAATCTAAATTACCTAACATTTCTGAAAAACCACGTTTTTTACCAACATAAAGTAGCCTAACAACGTTATTAGCGGTCCGTGTTCTTAGATATTATGAAAGAAATATCTCCACAATAGCAAGATAAAATCTTTTCATACATTCAATTGATGTTGACTCACCTATCTTAATATACTCATCAGTAGCATTTGCCGATAGACCATATGTCAACATTTTGAATGCAGTTATTACTTTATGCAAAGTTGACAATTTTAGTCTGCTAAGTCCATCACTTCGTTGTTCGAAGTAATTACCATGGCCTTTAACTACATCAACAATATGAAGGAACAAACTTCGAGACATTCGGTGTCGTTGGGGAAATAAGTTCTCTCCATAGCGTGAATTTTCGGCAAAATAGTCATTTTAATTAATTTTTGTTATAAATTTAAATTTTGATGTTTTATATTATAATTAATTTTTGGCATTATTTACATATTAATTATATTTCATAAAAAATTAATAGTAAAATAGTAATATTTTAATATAAAAAATATTTAATTTTGTTGAATTAATGAGAAATGAATTAAAAATTAAAAAAATAAATATAAGGGCTAAATTATAAAAAATTAAAATTTAGTGGATTTAAAAAATAGCGTGTAAATAATACAACACCAAATTTTGTGTTATACTATTTTTTTATTTTTAATACCATTTTAATATTGGATTGGAGAGAAAATTAAGCACCATTTTAATATTTTACATCAAAATAGTATTTGGTTAGAAAATATCAAAATGATGCTTGGTTGGAGATGTTCTAAGCAGCTAAGCTATGTTTCAAAAAGAAAAAATAAAAATTTGCAACATGATATATATTGGCTTAATTGATTGTTCCTGAAAATGGTAGAGACAAAGCAAATGATAACGTAATAATTTGTGTAAAAAAAAAAGAATTGAGAAAGACATATATAAATTAATTGGAAAAGAAACACAATTTCTCAATTGGATGGGCTTTTTTTTTTTCCAATAATTTCCAAAAGCAAATAAGAAGGTGCAAAAATGAGGGTAATGCCAAACAAGGAAATTGGAGTGCGTTGGGTTTGGTCTGGCCAGTTAAAATTAAAATTCATAAAAATTTTTTTATCAGGGTCCCTAAATTAAGGAAGTCAGAACACGTGCGAGGGATATGAGTCGCGGCCGGCATCTACCATAAGACACGCGTGTGTGCTCCCGCACCATAACATTGACCCCACACTCCCCACTTCCGATGCCCATGTGGGGGCATTACCCATTTATCTTTTTTTTCCTATTTAATTTATTATTACTAACTGGGAATCACCATTTTTTTCTCCTAAGTTCTTTTACCATATTTATTTTATATTTAAATATTTTAGCACATATAAATTATTATTATGATATTCTATTCAATTTAAAAATTATTTTTTTTTGTAATTTGTAACATTATTATAAAAAATACAAATCGAATTTATAATATATAAATTAACTAAAAGCAATTATATATATATTGATTGTAATAAATTTCTAATTAGATTTTATAAGAATAAAATAATGTGAAATTTTTTATTAAATGTCTTATATAAAATTGATTCTTATGGAATAATTTCATATAAATTTATTTTTTTTTATAAAATTATCTTAACAGGTAGAAAATATTTTCTACTAACTCTTTACCTCGCAACTAAATTGGTCTATTAGCAGTATTTTACTCTTATTTTATAGAAGCAAATGAAGTATTTTATATTTTTATAAAAATATTTCATTCTTTTTAATAATTTAAAATTGTAAAATATTTTCTTTTTCATTTAATATTAATATACATATTATTTTTGTTATAAGCAAATAAATTTTGTCTCTTTCCTGCTAAATATTATAAGTCTAATCCAATAACAGACATTAAAATAAAAAAAAAATCATACAACACATATTTTATGATTGAAAGATCCATCCAACGACCATAATGATAGCAGCCATACATTAAACAAAGTGGAAAAAAAAAAATTCTTGCATTTTGTGATTTCACCTTTTTTCTCATTTCTTTTGTTGTTCTTCTTCTTCTTTTTTTTTTCCCCCATTTTCCTTTGACTTTTATTCCTTTTCCTACATTAAATTTGAAGGCAATTCCTGAAAAAAAAAATAGGAGTTGATAATAACCAAGATGTGAATAATTAGTAAGTGAATTATGTATTTTATTTTATCTTTAAAAATTTTAGTTTTTTCTTTAATTCAAATATGATTTTTTCTTAGTTTTATTTGTAAAATTAAATTTTAGTAAAAATAGATTAGTATCATAAAATAAAAAATTTTGCTAGAAATTTATTAGATGTATTAAAATTTTCATTCAAAACTTCAAATTTTCAATATTAAAATTTTAATAATTTCTTTACTTCCATTGAATTGTCTTTGGATTATACCTATTTAATGGTTGTAATTAATTACTTATGTATGTTGTCCAAAAAAATCATTATTTAAGTATTAGTTTTATTTAATTATAGTAATTTTATAAGGCTGGCTAAAATTTCAAATGAGAATGGAATGAAATTAATTATAATATAATTTTTAATTTAGATTATTGTTACAATTAAATAAATAACAAAAAATAATAATTTAAAATTTATTATGTTAAAAATATAATATATTTTATTTTGCTGGTTCAAAATTTTAATTAAATTAAAAAAAAATATTATGAAAATTTATTAAAATTTTTATATTGTTAATGTAGATGCAGGGTTTGTTAGGTTCAGAATGAGAGAGAAAAAAAGTGACGTTATTTTTGACATTCAACAAAAGTTGAAAATGTATACAGAAAAAAAAAAAGCTTGTTTACAATATATAAAACGACTAAAGAGCCCTTCTGAAATAGGCTATATAAGCACTAATACCCTCAACCCTATACGAAAGAGTAAAATACAAGAACTTTACAGAATAGAAAAATACAATACAAATACACGATTTAACATGGACTATAGCAATTGATATATGTTTTCAAGTTTTCACCTTTGTCTTTTACCTTTTTATTTGATAAAAAAAACAAATAATTTTGTATATATTTAAGGATTGTATCTGTTTTAAAAAAAGTATTGTATCATTTTATTGTTTTTTTCTGGTATATCACATTATATACATGAACAAAAATGTAGTGTAATGCATACAATTCCATATTGTATCATTTCAAGAAATTCTTTGTTTTTTTAGAAATTTAAAACCAATGACTGGCACTGCTTTATTAAAAAGGTAAAAGTCAATTATATTATAAAAATTAATTTTTACCATTGTGAATTTTCTGTAGTTCTTATCTTAGTGAAGACTCCAGATGTTTTTTTTTTTTGGGTGAAAAATGACTTGTGAACTTGGCTTATATATTACTCTATACATATGTGTATGCTTGTTAGTTATTATTTTCTTTAGATGAAAAAATTTATATTAGAGGGATTTGCTGAAATTAAAATTTTCTAAAAATTAAAAATATTTTTTGAATTATTTTTTCTTTTAAAATTTATAAAATTTAATTTTTTAGTTTCAAAAATATCCACTTTCACAAATATACATCAATTAGAGGTATACATATATTATTTCAATTAAATTAAAAAATGAATATTTTTAAAATTTTAAAATTATAAAATATTTTAAAAAATAAAAAGTGACGTACTGTATAATTTTCCCTTTAATAAATGAATTAGCATATGCCCACGCATGTATATATATTTTTTTAAATGACAGATTTAAGAAGGCTGAAATTTAGTAAAATATATTTGTATTATTTTTACTTTTGGGTGAACATATACAAATACAAGAGACATGACAAGGTCACCTTACAAAGCTACAATCCAATAATTTGTTCCTCCGTTTCTATTTTTGTTTTTTCTTTCGCTGTTGAAAGATTCATTTAATTTTTGGCAACATAAATGAAAAATATATTTTTATCATATGATATATGAGTAGTGAAAGAATTTTATTAGTTCGTGAACTGCACCCATTCACATATAATTTATTTCTCACTTTTTTTTTTCTATTTGTGTTTGTCTTTATTTATTTTTTAAACTTTTTAATCTTTTTTTTAATTAATGAATCATTAATAAGATATTAAGATGATAAATGAAAATAATGCATATTCTCTCTTTGAATTTTATTTAAAAAGAAGTCCAATCAGTTGATTGTGAAAATTCTAATTCTCAAGAAGAAAATTATTAGATAGTTTGTAAAGCAATAATTTTCTTTAGATAACAGAAAAATTAAATTAATGAACCTAAAAAAAATTAATTTACTATGTAGCATATGAACTAATTAATAGTGATCTATTTCCCTTTAAACAGGTACTAATATA
This sequence comes from Garcia nutans, assembly GCA_947685225.1. NCBI lineage: Eukaryota > Viridiplantae > Streptophyta > Magnoliopsida > Malpighiales > Euphorbiaceae > Garcia > Garcia nutans. The sequence goes on from CANTUV010000011.1 coordinate 53,500,019, forward strand.
TATATTTATGCTATAATAACATTAATACGAACAAATATATATATATATATTTAAAAAAACTTCAATATTGATGTATTTGGGGTTAAAATAAACAAATAGTCAAGGTCATGTGATCAAGTTAATGAATACATTTGCTATTCAAGTTTTGAAGGGTTTAAATCTCCTTATTATTGAGGGCAAGTATTAGATATTATAAAAAATTCAATCCTAAAATAAACAAATACAAATGTTTATTTTTTATTAATTATATTAAACAATTAATATAATTTTGACATATATATAAATATATATATCTATAAACGGATATGAAAATATCTCTTACTAAAAACAAAATCAAAAATAAAATTATAGGCATTTAAAAGTTAATTAACAATTAGTGTTTAGCATTAATATTATATTAATTACGAGCGTTTAATTAGTAAGCACAACAAAATCTAAATATTAACAATCGGACAATGATGTCAAATCACTAAAAAATAATAAATAATCTTAATATTTTTGAGCTTTCAATCCCCAAATATATATATATATATATATATATCAACCGAAGTAATAAACAAAATAAACTTTTAACAATAATTTAAGAAAATAAAATTATTAGATGAATTATGGTTGATTCATGTGGTTTAGCTTTTCAGAATGATTCGATCACATTCAATTATTTTTCAATTCCCCCAAAAAATGTGAATCTGTACTAACTTATGTTTCACTTTTATACTAGAAAGTTGTAATTTTACAATATTTTTCAATCACAATCTTATGCATATTGAAATATATTAATTTTTTTCATATGATGATAAAGGTTATTTTCCTTTTCCTTTTCTTGTTAATTAAAGAAATCCCTTAAGCCTAATATTTTGCTAGAAAATCATCGAACCCCGACTTATACCCCAACAAGGAAAGCTGTTCTTTCAGGGGGTTAAAAGATCATGATCACAAAATACACTGTTTTTGCACTAAAAAGAAATAAGAAATCAATATTTAAATTTAAAAATATATAAACTGATTCAAAAATAATTATTAATTATTTTTTAATATTACATTTTATTGGAATGAGAAATTAAATATGAATCTATTATTTAAGACATGTACACTTACTGCTAAATTGTATCTCGACATACAAGTATTAATGATTATAAATAAATTATGCATGTAAATTTAATGTTGTATTTTATGGTATTAAAATTTTGAAGGATTGTAGTTTATTTTAATCTAAAATATTCCTTTTGAAATTTTCATCTAAATTTGTGTTCAATTCTATTAATTTAGCATTTTTATCAGTGGTTAAATAATTTTAACTATAATATTGAAATGTAATGTTTTAAGCGTGCAAAGTGACATTTTAAATTTGAGGGTTGAATACACGTGAGAATGATTTATTGTGAAAAAAATTTATAATTACTGTTAGATTATCTAAAAAATAAAATACAAATCTTTCAGAAAAATTTTCTATAGAAAATATAAATTTATAGTTACATGAAATAATTTTCTTAACTTATAAAATTATAAATAATTTTTAATTTTTCCTATTTTAAAAAGATTTTGAAAAAATATTTAAGATATTTTTAAAAAATTTTCTTTTATAAATAGAGTCTAATTTTTTAAAATTTATTTATGAAAAACAAGAAAATACAAAAAATTCCATATTGGCATAAAAAAAAGTCCCTCTACAAATTTTTCCTAAATAAAATACGGTTTTCCATTTTAAAATAAAAAACAAACAGTTTCCCATTTTAGTAAAATTTTACTAAGTAACGCATTTTCTAAATTTTCTAGAAAATAAATACTCCAATTTTTTTTAGATAACTGAAAATAGAAAATAGAAAATTGTTTCCTACATACTATAAGTCTATAAGTAAACATACCCTTATTTATTTTCAATTTTAAAAAATGAATAAGCATACAAAATTAAGAGATTTATGCACTATTACAATTTTAAAATTTTATAAAAAAAAGTATATAAATGGTAAATATGAAAAATGCCTAATACCATGCATATTGTTTTTTTTTTCTTTTTTTTTTGAGCCTGATACTATGCATATTGTTGGCAAAATATTAATTAGAATAAATATATAAATAATAAATATATATAAAGATTCAATGGTCCGTGCTCAGTTGAAAATACATGTATTAGTTTAAGATCATTTTGACAGATGCTTGTTAAGTATCATACTAATACTATTATTAATTAATGGTATCCCTGTCCCTATTGACCTATACTCAAAGGCTACGCATAATTACACAATTACCCAAATCAGGAATCATACTTAATTTTATATTCTCTATTTAAGTTCATATCAACGTTCTTTTTTCATAAAATATATTTTAATCATATAGTATGAAATTATTATATTATAATAAAATAAAATCCAATTACTCATTTAGTCACTAATGTAATAAATATATTTTATATTTCATAAAAATTAAAAAATTAATTATCTTTATTTATATATGTATCTTTATTATACCATCACTTTAATATGAAATATATTTACTAAATATTTTAATAATTAATATTAAATATAAATATAATACATTCGTAATATATGAATTAATTTATTAAAATTATTAAATTATAATTTAAATAAATAAAAAAATATTTATTAATTAGAAACGGAAAGGAGTACATAATAAAATTTATACTATATAATTTTAATTTAATTTAATTTAAGAGAAAATTATTACTTTGGTTGTGGTAATTTTCAGTCAGAACTATCTTTAAATGCCAGACTATTCTATTACCTTAATTAGATGTTCTCCTCCAACCATTTAAGAACATTTTTTTCACATTATATTTCTATATTTACGAATTAAAACCTTTTAGGCATTGACTTACAAAAAAGTAAATATTGATTCATTAAAAAAATAATTAATTACTGAAAACAAATAATTTTTCCACAAATATAATTATGAATGAAAGTTATCCTCATAAATGTGAAAACGTGATGCGTGTAAACCTAAACTAAACAAGTATATAAGCCACCTTTGAGCAAAAAGAAGAAAACAAGTATAAAACCCATGGATCAGAACCCAGACCCGACCCAGATCCATAAAACAATGGTAAAATGGTCCGTCTCCAGAAAGCTCGGAGATTTTAATTACCTTTTGGATAATTCTCCGGGTAAGAATCTCTCTTACTTTTTTACCATTTTTTCAAGCACGTGGTTAAAATTAACCCCCCTACTAATTTGCCTATATCTCATCTATAAGCGTACGTTAGCACTGCAAGTCTCGTACTTACTAAAATACGCAGGCAGTCAGTAGTTAACGTGTCCTGGCTCCCACCCCGCCGCCTCCGTCCTCCTTTAAGTTCTGAAATATATTTCTGATTTTGTAGAGAAACTGAAGTGGGAAACGGAGCTTGCTAGTGAGAGAAATAATTGTACATATATATTTATATAGAGAGAGAAAGGGAGAGTTTTTATGGGTATTTGTTATTTTGAAGTTGCAGGTTTTTGGAGTATCGTGTCGGGAGGTGTCTGATTTCCTATTTAGAAATATGAATTTTAGATTTTTTGTTAAATTTTTATGGTAAATGTCGAATATAATATAAAAAAATATTCTTGTTTCCTTTTGTGAGAGTGCTAAGATCTCCCTCTGGGATACTCCTTTTTATCTCCTGTATGATTGTATATGTCTATATATAGCTCTGTTCTTGTATGTGCGTGTGTATGTATACATATTGATATATATTATTATATAGCTAGTGTCTTCTCTGTATTGAGTTAACCAAGAGAACTTTGGGTTGGGAGATTGCAAATCATCAAGAATTAAAACGGTAGGTGCTAAATTTTCATCTTTGATTCTCGTGCTATGTTTTTTTGTTTTTGGATTTGTGTTTCTGGTACTGGGTGTGGCAGAGATTTTTAGTTGGCAGTGTGTTTTTTTTTTTTCTTTTGGGGATGTGTTTATTGTTTAATTTGTTAACTTTGGTGATAGATTGTTTATCGGTTTTGGCCAATGATGTGATTAGTGTTTATTATGTGGTCTCTGTGATCTTAATTGAAACTTTACCCCCCCCCCCCCCCCCACCCCCCCCCCCCCCCCCCCCCATCTCTCTTTCTCTTTCTACCTGCTTTTGCTTGCGTTCAATGGTTTAATTTGTGGGTGTGGTGTTTATTTTGGAGTGGCAGAAGTATTTAGTCTTCTGTATATCTCTTTTCACGGTGGATTTAGAGATTGGTCTTCTATAGATTCTGTTATAATTGCTTCTACTTTTCTTTCTAGTCTTTTTGGGTTTTGCTATCTGTGTTTTCATTAGTCATGGTTATTCCTTATGGTCCTCTTTTTTTCAAGTTTTTCATTGGCTGTTTTTTTTCTCATAGCTTTTTATTTCTACAGAGGTCAACATGAGCTTTTCACATGATATAGATGATGAATATGTGAAGCTCTTTCGAAAATTGAATCCACCCAGGTTCGTAAATTCTTATATTGTTCAGTTTCAATTGAAAGTACACAATTGACTTTCGAGATTTATGTCTATTTTTGTTTAATTTCCTCTTTCCTTTTCTTTCAGGGTTGTCATTGATAATGAATCCTGCAAAAATGCTACTGTTGTAAGGGTATGTCTTTACTTTCTTTCTCTCTCTTGGGTTGGTGGATGTACTCTTGGCCTTAATTTTTGCCTCTCCCTCTTTTTCTTTTTACACCGTTTTTTTGTTACATAAATAATTTTGTGATGCAGGTCGACAGTGCAAACAAACATGGAATACTTCTTGAAGTTGTACAAGTACTTACTGATCTTAACCTCATCATAACTAAAGCTTACATATCTTCTGATGGTGATTGGCTAATGGATGGTAAGATATTTCCTTTTCACATTCCTTTTAGCTTTCTTTATGTATTTATGTTACAAAACTAATATTGATTTTTTTCCCCTTTCTTTACCAGTTTTTAATGTAAGGGATCAAGATGGAAACAAGATTACTGATGAAGCAATTCTAGATTATATTCGAAATGTGTGTTTTAAGTTTGTCGCTGATGCTATCTTCTTATTTTTGTTTTTCGTTTCATATTTTACCCTCTTCATTAGGTATCAAACAGATCTAATTATTTGGGTTTTTTTTTTCTTGTTTCAGTCTTTGGGGCCAGAATCATGCTTTATATCTTCTATGAGATCTGTTGGGGTTAAACCATCTATGGACCATACTGCAATTGAACTAACAGGAAGTGATAGACCAGGGTTGCTATCTGAAGTGAGTGCTGTACTCACCCACCTAAAATGCAATGTGGTTAATGCAGAGGTGTGGACTCACAACACAAGGGCTGCAGCTGTTATGCAAGTAACTGATGAGGAAACTGGGTGTGCAATTACTGATCCAGAGAGACTATCCAGGATTAAGCAACGTCTCTGTAATGTACTCAAAGGTAGTAACAAATCCAGGGGAGCCAAGACTGCGTTGTCTCATGGGGTTACTCATACTGAGAGAAGGCTTCACCAAATGATGTTTGCTGATCGGGATTATGAACGAGCTGACGATGAGGTCTTGGATGGGAAGCTGAGGCCCTATGTGGGTGTTGATAATTTGTACGACAAAGATTACTCAGTGGTGACCATGAGGAGTAAAGATAGGCCGAAACTTCTTTTTGATACTGTCTGCACTTTGACAGACATGGATTATGTTGTTTTTCATGCCAGTATTGATGCTGAGGGGCCAGATGCTTATCAGGTGTGCCGTCTTATCCTTTTGTCTTTTGCTTAAATGTATAAACCCATTGGCCTATAGTTTAATTATTTTGCTTAATTTATTTTGTTTGTGGATGCTTTTGTAGGAATATTATATCAGACATATAGATGGATCCCCAGTGAAATCAGATGCAGAAAGACAGAGAGTGATACAATGTCTTGAAGCAGCTATTGAGAGAAGAGTATCTGAAGTAAGCAAATTATTGAATGATTTAGAACTTGCATTGCTTAGATAATCCTTCTTATTGTTATATGATTATGGCATTTTACTTGTATCCAAATTTGAGATGATTTTGATGTGGGTTTTGAAGATAACGATAGATTATTTTAATGTTATGTTGAGTTTTGATCTATTAATTTGTCCAATACATGACATTCCAGGATTTAGCTGGATTCAGTTGGGAATCTTATGCACAGATGGATTCCATTTAAAGATTTCTTGATGTACAAATGTACACTGTCTATGAATAGCATAAAACAAATGCTAATGGGATATTTTGTTTGTTGTGCAGCTGTTCCTCAAGTATATTTGTCCATTATTTAAATGATTGACTGTATTTACCCTTTGTGATTCAGGGCTTGAAACTGGAATTATGCACTACAGACAGAATTGGGCTGCTATCTGATTTTACTCGCATATTTCGAGAAAATAGCCTTACTGTCACCAGAGCAGAAGTTGCAACCAAAGATGGTAAAGCTGTTGATACATTTTATGTACGCGATGCATCAGGATATCCTGTTGATGCTACAACCGTAGATTCGATTAGGCAAATTATTGGCCAGACTATACTTAAAGTGAAGGGAAGTCCTGAAGAGTTATTAAAACCAGTGTCTCAGGAATCATCCACCAGGTTTCTCTTTGCTGGTCTGTTAAAGTCCAGATATTTTGTTAACTTTGGTTAGGTCTTATTCTTGAAATAGAATTTTAGCCCCTTGCTCCCCATGTATTTTAAACAATCCTCATTAGCCACAAAAATTCTATACAAAATCTCAGGCCTTTTTAGCATATGTATGACTCGAAAAAAAAAAGGGTTTAGGAACAAAGCCAATTTATCAGTGGTAGAGAAAAAATGCCATAGGGAGCAGTGGTAGTGCTTTGTAAATTCACCTCTTGCCTTTCTCACTAAGCTTTCAACTTATTAAATATGGATCCAATCTAATGTTGTAGCCATTAAAGCAAAGAAATGACTATATGGAACTCTTGAGTTTCAACTTTTTGTACATTATTATTATTATTTTTACTTATTAATTAATCTCATATTTTTATTTTAATCCTATTGTATTGTTTATTGGTGATTGTGTGACCTGGAAATTTTGTTTTTGACTCCAATTTTGGATTTTTATAGTTTATTAAGTTAGAACATAGTGGATATTTAAAACAGACTTTAGGCCAAAGAAACCCATTTCTTTGATGACATTGAATCTTTTAATTATTATACTGGCGTGTGAAGGAGGCACCAAACTTGACAATAACATTAGCATTCATTCATTCCTCCATTTATGGGTCATTTAAGAAGCATTTGGTGGCGGCTAATCTGTTTGTAATAATGACTTTCTAGTTGTTTCAATATAACCACAGCCACACTTGAGAGAGGGCCAATTCATGGATTGCTCCATTCTAAAATTAATTTTAATCTCACAGAAATCAAATTGCGAATTATTATTATATATTGATTCAAAGTTCAAAAGAATCTCTTTCAACTTTTGACTCAAAATTATAAATTATTATTAGTAATAATAAAATATTAAGTTGCTTACTATTATCCTTTTTGCTAAAAATAGGAAAATTTTAAAAAAAATTGGAAATTATTTTTGGGCTCCCATTATGGTTGAAAGTTGGAAGGGGAGAATTTGAAAGGCAGTAGTCACTATTTTCTCCAGTGGAATGGTCCATTGAAATCATTCTAATCCAATCGAAAGTGATTTGAATCTTCTTTTTGACTACGTATTTTCCTTAAAAGAAAATAATATGTGAAAAAGCTTAAAAAAAATGCATACATTCTAACAAAATTTGAAAAAGAGAACAAAATAAATAAATAAAAGGCTGGGAAAATATGTCTTCATTGTTGAATATTAGGTTGAGTCATACAGATGACCTGGCACTTTCACTATTAGTTACTGTATAATAGTCATGCAGGTACTGCCACGTCGCTCCTTTCACTCTCCTGATGTTTTGCCGCCTCTTCGAATTTTTTTTTTTATAGTACCACGTCAAGACATCATTTGATTTTTCTCTTTCTTGTATTGTAATTCTAAAACAAATTATAAAAATAATAAATGTTTGAAAATAAAAAAAAAATTCACTTTTATAATATATATAGTAAAAAAACTACTAAAATCGTCTTAAGCTTTTATTTTTAAGACTTTGGTGGCAGGTATGTGTTATATTTAAGCTACAAAATTGACAATTGAGTTTGGGCTTTCCATAAAAATATAAAAAAAATTTAAAAAATTATAAATTTATTATATTTATAAATTATTTATTAAAATACTAAAATTTATAAATTATTTACTAAAATATTATATTTTTATTAGTTTATAATAAGTTTATTATGTGTCTATAAATTTTAAATAGTTTATAATAAATTTTTTATAAATTTATAATAAAATAATTAAAATACTCTTAATAAAAAAATATTTTAAAAATATAGTCGGGCTTATCATTTTATAATTCGGTTTCATAGTTTTGTAACAAATAATACATACAGCAGCTTGTTTGTCAAACATTTTCATCTTTCCTACGTGCTAACTCTCCTTTCAACTCTTTACATATAAAAAAAAAACCCTCCCCTTTCAACTCACCTTATTTTTTAAGGTTCAAAATCATATAAAATTTATACTATCGTAGTACAGTTTACAGTAGCCAGTAGATAATATATTACTTGTCGAAAAAATATTTAATAATCCCAGATTCCATATTCATGAATCTTGGAGAGATAGGAATATGTATAAAATAACCATTTTGTAGTTTTTTTTTTCTTTTTGAATCAGTCAAAAGCACTGGCGAAGGCATGTAGAAGAGAAGGGGCAGTTGCCCCCCTTCACTTTTTGAAAAAAAAATATATATATATAATATTTTTAAAAAATTTTTAAATTATTTATTAAATTTTTAAAAAAAATTTAAATTGCCCTCCTCTTTTTTTTTAATTTTTACAAGAAGTAAAAAAAAATACAATAAATTATTTATTCTATATACAATAGTTCTCTTTTAAAAAATTGATAAAATATTGATAATGTATAAATACAAAAAAAATAATAAAAAAAGGGATAAATTTTTCAACTAAATTAATTTGAACACATTTAATGAATTAAGAAACTCATTTATTTTAATTATTTTTTAAGAAATTATATTCATTATTTAATTTTTTTTCTCTTTATTTTATTTTTGTTATAAAAAATTTTATAAATTTAAAATTCTGTACATATTTATATTAATATTTTTTATTAATTAATTTTTTAATAATAAAAATATATTATTAATAAATTAATAAACTTATAAAATACTATTAAAATAAAATAAGAGATAAATAATTACGAAAAATTTAAAATTTATAAAAAAAAATTTCGCCCCTCTTTATTTTAAAGCCTGGCTTCGCCCCTGGTCAAAAGTCAATAATCTTTTAAAAATATAGAGGGTATAGAGCCTTATTCTGTAAAATATCTATAATATAAGCTGAAGCAAGCAGCTAGGTTGGCATGAAATCATGGCAAAATCATGACCATTTATCTTGAATTTGTTAAAAATAAAAAATACTTAAAATAAAAAGAAATGGGTGCATAGGGAAATTAATAAAGTGTCATGTGCTGCAAAGTTCTAATCACTGAAAACGTTGATCTATTAAATATGCGCATTGATTCTTTCCTCACATGATGGATGATGTGTGTGTATATATGATAAACAAGTTTCTTGCATAGACAGCAAATGATGCAAACCTCATCTCTTCACATGAATGGCTAAGGTTGTGAAAATATTCTATTATAAAGAAAAAAAATACTTAAAATAACTTATGATTCTGTGTATGGTCATAAAACAAGCATTATTACCCTCAAGATAAACCAGTAGAAAATAAATAAATAAGGGCATCCAAAAGATCAGACTTATAGACTAACACATGGAGGTCTCTGGTGTTGATGATTTTCCTGGTTTCCAAACTTGTATTCATAAAGATGAATTTGAATACAGAAGGCCTTTGAGTCTGCTGCAAAGGCGTGCTCCCTGTCGTCTGCAGGTTGAGCCAAATGCCAATCTTGAAAGACGGAGTGCACCTCAAGCAATTGGATTCAGCATCACTTCTTCTTCTTCATCATCTTCGTCATCATCAATGGCAGCGTCTTCTTTTAATTCATTCTGCTATAGTAAAGATCCTATTTCTCTACTTTCTCCTCTGGTTTTGCCTTCTTTGCTTCAGTCTGCCTACATTCAAGAAGGAAATACTGCAAAATATTATTGAATTCTTCAAAGCGTTGTGCTTGTGGTATATTTGATTAATTTTATTTGTCACATTATATGGCCATAGGCTTTGTATATTTAGCGGATTTGGTTCTATTGTTATTGCAAACATGACAGATAATGCGTTGATGCTTTTTTTTTTCTTTTTTTTAACTTTCTTGCTCTTTTTCTAAAGACTACACATCTGCAATCAACTTTTCAGCATGCCACTTTCACAGAAATCTCCGATAATATACTAGTAGCTAATTATGAGCCAGCATGAATAATAATCAAGGAAATGAAACTCAAACCAGTTTCTTTCTTTTCCCTGATTATAATTCAGAAATAACGAATAAATGATTTTGCCTTGATTCTGAAGGAAATAATTCAAACAGAAGTTATATGGTTTTCACTGAACATTGACGATGATATAAAAATACTAATTACCAATTAGAAACCAAATCAGTTCAAAGCCTTGCAGCGTATGTCTAAACTCTAAAAGTTCTCCTTTCTTCTTCGTTCTTGCTGTGCTGGCTCTTCAAGATATTTTGTTGAACTAAGAACTATAAGATATTTAACAGTTCTAAGGCTGTCGATACTTCACGAGTCATAAGTGTGATTCTCACCCACGGAAATTGCAAGATTCTAAACCATTAGAAGCTGAAGAATAATTCATGAACTAGTTCTTCAGTCTTCACAAGTTGCCAAGGAGACATAAAATGGACTCTTTATGATAATCCAGTCCTGATAAAACTTGAGCCTCTGGCTTTTCTCACATTTTGGTCAAGCATTAATTTCCTCACCCTTTCCGCATCATCCCATTTCTCATTTAATGTATACAAATCACATATAAGACTATACATGCCTCCATTCTCTGGCTCGATTATCTGCAAGACCTGTTCAATCACTCGCTCAGCCATGTCCAATTGCTTGTGCTCCTTGCAGGCTGACAAAAAGGAGCCCCATATGACAACATTAGGCTCAACTTTCATGCTTTTAATGAGCTCATAAGCTTCGTCCAACAATCCGGCCTTAACAAACAAATTAACCATGCATCCATAATGCTGAATTCCATACTCCAAACCGTACTCTTCAATCATCCTGAAATACTTTAGGCCTTCTTCAACCAACCCCGAATGAGCACATGCATTAAGAATTCCTGTGAAAGTCATCTCATTAGGTTTAATGTCTGTCTCTTGCATCATCTTAAACATCGACAATGCTGCTTCCCTAAAGCCACGTTGTGCTGTCCCACATATCAATGCAGTCCAAGTCATGTCATTTCTTTCTTGCATCAAATCAAAAACCTTCAAAGCATTCTTCAAGTATCCACACTTTGCGTACATATCAACCAGAACTGTGCCAATTTGCGCATTCAGCTCCCACCCATTCTTCGCATAAAAGCCATGAACCGATTTCCCAATTAGCAAACCAAGAGAACCCATCTGTATGCAACCTGATAAAACAGTTCCCAAAGTCACTTCATCCGGTTTTAGTTCCCCACTAGCCATCATTTCTCGAAATACCGATAACCCTTTATCCCAATACCCATGACTAATATAGGTCGTGATCATTGCAGACCAAGAAGCCACGTCCTTTAATGGCATTTCCTCAAAAATTGCTCGTGCTTTATTAATATCTCCTGACCGTGAATACCCAGTAATCATCGTATTCCAAGTTATAGTACTTCTCTCCGGCATTTCGTCGAACAGGAGACACGCATCACCAAATGACATGACACCATAAGAATGAAGCAGAGAAGTGGCCACATAGACATGAGTATTGAATCCCAATTTGATTATATGGGAATGCAAATGACGAATAATAGTGAGATTCTTTAAGCGGATACATGATTTAAGGGTAAAGAGTAAAGAAAAACTATCGAAAGGGATGGAGAGGCGGTGCATTTGGGAACATAATTCCAAGGCTTTGTGTGGGCATGTAGCATTCTTGATGGCTGAAGCCCATGTGTTAAATCTTTTGCCGATGAAGCAGAGTCTTGGGTTTTTTCTGGATCTCAGAAATCGCGAGAGAGGAACTGGTATCATGGTTTATATAATTTGCTGGAACACTTCCATTGAAACCTTAAAAGTTAAAACAAGCTCTGTCGCCGCCGCAAACTATTGTTGATTTCTAATAGAAACTGTTTGATTTGTTCCCTTTATATTTATTAAGTAAATTTGCAGCTCCTTCTTCTTAGGCGAAACTTTGACCGTGCTACTGTGAAATTTTAAAAATTATATTTGCCTAATTTTTAGATTATCAAACAAAAAAAATGACTTATGCAGCTATTTTTGCTGATATTCACCCACTATTATTAGATGTGTGATGCAAATCAAATCCGAATTAGTCAAAACAAAATCTCTGATATCGAACAACCACACACAAAAAAAAGAAAAAATATGACAATGGTTGTATTTAATCACTCATTTCATATCAACATATATAATATATTTACACATTATATATAAAAAATATAAATTAATGTATTAATATTCTTAATTAAAAGAAGTTGAAAAAAATTATAAAAATATATTTTAACATTAATAATTATATGAACTTAATACTTATAATTTAAAAAAAGAGAGTAAAATTTAAACTTATCGAAAAGGGAAGAATGCAAGTACTAGTTCATAGGAACACTTCCCTTCTTGGTGAAGTTTTTTTCATTCTGTCACAGAGCTCTCTTTTGTGCCTTTTGTCTTAGATCTAGGGCTGCTTCCAGCATTCTGTCTTTCTATTGTGTTTTTTTTTAGATTCTCTCTTCTCTATTATGTTGTTAACTTATGCTTTGATGGTTTTTTTTTTGAGATCTGTGCTTTTGTTCTATATTGTTCTTATGCCCTTCCCTCTGTTCTCTTTGAGCCCTTTAAGGCGTTTACTTCGTGGGTCGATTTGGAGTCAATGGCATCTCCTAGTTATCTTTCAGTATGTCTACTAGGTGATGTTTTCTTGCCCTTCACAGTTTGTTTGGTCTCCATTCGACAAGAAAAGAAGCACTTAATTCTCTATCCTCCTTTTTTGCGGTTAGCAGAGGTAAGCTATGGGTTCCTTTCCTCTTTAACACATGGGTATTTTATATGCTGCAGTGGAGGGTTTCACTCAGGCTTGTATGCTTTGAGTTCTTGGGTTTTTCAAGACCTTATTGTTCGAAATCTTTTGTTTGATTCATCTGTGGACTGAGCCTCCCTCTGCTATCTACCTCTGGCTCCCTTCCAGGATCTCTTTTTTTCCTGGTTATAAGCACTTGGGTTTGTGTAAAAGCTTTTATTCTCAGCATGAGTGCTGGTTTTTACAACCTTTTACATCTTTATCTAGCCGGCTTTTTGATCAATTAGCGTCCCTAGCTTTCTGAGGTCCTATGAGTTGTTTGTATTGCTTCTTTACCTATTTATTGTGTTCCTTTCCTCTATTTGGATCCCCCCATCCCAAGACTAGAGAAGTTTATCTTATTTGTTTATGTTTTGTATTGATGTACTTTTCTACTGTGTTTCAATATATTATCATTTTATTGGCCAAAAAAATTCATAGGAGCATTTCTAACAATATATATATATATATGTAGAATTTTAAAACATTTAAAATAAATTTATCAATTAAAACTTGATGATTCTACATAGTTTTGGCCCTAATAATTCTTTTTTCTCAATAAATAATGCTACCATATTTCTATTATATCTGAATATAGTATATAAAATAGTAAAAAATTATATCAAAGTTAATTATAAAAATATCATAACGTGTTGTACATAAACGGAGCCAAGATAAAAAATTAAGGGGACCAACCATCTAAAATAAATAGTCACAAAAAAATAAATTAATTATAAATTTTAATTTAAAAAAATATAAATAATTAATAGTGTCTCGACTCTTAATTCAAGTTATTAAAAATTAAAGAGAAAAATTTTAAATAATTATAGAAAAAAAACATAAATTATAAGTAATCTAAAACTATTATCAAATCTTAAAACTATTATCAAATTAAGTTGTAAAAAAAAAAAAATTTAAAAAAACTTAAAAAAGACTAATTTATATTGTGAAATCATGATCTCAATTGTTATTGAAATTGCTCAATTTATAATTTTTTAAAGGTAGGTAGTAAACTAAAAATAATAATAAAATTATCTTATAAATTTTTTTATAAAATAAAATTTTAATTTTAGACTAATTTATATTTAATTTTAAACTAAGTAAATATATTTAAATTAATATTTTAAATTTGAATTAAATTTATATGCAAAATGTTTATTTAATGAGAAGGATCCATTGTTAAATTTTTATAATATATATTAATTAAAATAAAATACATATATATATATATAATATATTATATATGTAATAAAATAAAAAATATATATTTTATAATATTATATATATATATAATAAAAAAAATGAGAGGGGTCCTGTGATAACGTGGCTCCGTCCCCGGTGATAATATACTTGTATTAACTAGTGTTCCAGCACTTTCCTGCACTTTGTAGTTTTTTTAATTAATAGATATTTTATATTATATAGGATATGTATTGTTTATTGATATATTGAGAAAAAAATAACATAAAAATATTTAAATATTCAACAATGCCGTGAATTTGGAACCAAAATCGATAATAAATTATTAAATGTATATATTATTTTAAAAATTCATCATTAAAAATTTAAAAAATAAAAAATTATATGCATCACTCCTTTTTAAAAGTCGGTTAAAAAATTTTAAATATATTTTATAATATAATTTATAACCATATAAATTTTGAGTATTAATTATATATCTGTGTGCTATGTATGTGTGTATTTGAAAAAGTTATTATGTAACATCTATAAATTTATTAAAATATTAAAATATAAATTAATAAAAAATAAATAAATAGTTTAAAAAATTAAATAAAATGTTGAAAATATAAAAATATAAAATATATACATAAGATATAAAGAAAATATACGACATATAATATATATTAGAACTTCTATCTAACGTACACACTTAAAAAAAAAGAAGAAGATAAAGTTAGATTAAAAGTTGAATAAATTAATTAAAATTAATTAATTAATTAAAATTAATTAATTAATTAAAATTAATTAATTAATTAAATATAATTAATTTAAATTAAAATTAAGATAATTATAGATATAAAAAATTATATTATTTTAATATTTAATTATTTAATAAATATTTATATAAGTGACGGGTAAAATTAAAAATGTTGAAAATAAAATGAAAAAAGTCATCTTTTTTTTTCTTCCAACTATGAAGGCCGAATTTTAAGAGAAATTATGGGAGGTTTTCTTCATCCAAAACATCAAATTTCACAAAGATTTCAAAGGATTTAAGATTTTTTTGAAGATTAATCAAGATTTAGATAAGTAATTTATAGTTTAAGCTTGATTTTAATGAGTTTTAAGAATATATAAATTTTAAGATTTTAATGAGAGATGAGATAATTATTGAAATGGGTGTAGAAGATGTTATTTTGATAAGAAGACAAAGATTATATAGTTGAATGGTTGATTTGGTTAAATATAGGAGTTTCGAAGTGTTAGTAACAAAGTTAGGGTTTTAGAATAGTATTA
This sequence comes from Garcia nutans, assembly GCA_947685225.1. Taxonomy (NCBI): domain Eukaryota; kingdom Viridiplantae; phylum Streptophyta; class Magnoliopsida; order Malpighiales; family Euphorbiaceae; genus Garcia; species Garcia nutans. Next base: position 53,515,702 of record CANTUV010000011.1, read on the forward strand.
ATAAATAATTAATGTTTATTTGATTTTATAATTTAAATGATGTTATTAAATGATTTTAATGATAGAAATAAACTTAGAATAACAATTAAAATTGAGTAGAATGAATATCTATAATTAAAGAAAGTTAGGGTTAAAATTTAAAAATTTGAGAAAAATATGCTAAATTGGTTTTCATTAGTTAGAATGTGTAAAAATATGATTCTAATATATAATATATACTTATATTTTGAATAAGCATTAAGTAAATTATATTTGCCCAACTTTACTAGTAAAAGACATTGTAGAAAGTGGTGAAAAAGTGATAATTTGATAGCTTAAAAATTATTTAAACAATGTTAGTATATATTTTGATATAATTGTATTATAATGCATTATAATTTGCATATTATATGGTATGTTGGTTTTGATGCTTTGCCACTTTGATGTGTGAAGTCACATACAAATTACTTAGCTATATGTTTAAATGCATGAATTGCATAATAGATAGATATTTAAGTCATTTTAGGATGACTAATGACATAATATATGGAATGTGTTTGTATGAAAAAATGTTACATGCCAAATTATAATTTTATATAGGCTACATTATGAAAATAAAATGGAATATGAAGTTTGTGATTAGAAATGTGATAAAAAAAATAAAAAAAAATGTAAAAAAGAATGAAAATTGGCATAAATGATAAAATATAACAAAATTGTGAAATTATGTATAATATGTATAAAATCTTATATGATATCATTTTTCAAAGATTTTGTGTTTAGCGGCATGCTTATAATTACTTTCGGGCTAGACGTTAGATATTACCATTATGTATTTTGCCTTCGAGATTGATACTGAATGTCAAAAATAGTCTAAAATATTATCTCTGGAACATAAATATTATATATGGTCTTCTGAGCCAATGTATGTGATTATATTAAGTGATAATTTGAAAAGATAATATAAATAATTTGAAAAAAAATTTTATGTTGCATCGCTAGATTCAATGAAAAAGCAATATACATTATTTTACTTTATTATCAAAGTATATACCATCAAACAAAATGCTTAGTGCAATTTTATTTATCGCATATGTGACAGGGTTAGTACTGAGAGCTCTACTAAACCTGAGTAGGTCTAAGATTTTTGAGTTTTTTTTGAAGTTTTATTAATTGTCACATACTATAGCCAACTGCACACATCTAATTATTTTATTTTAAGTAATTTGACATATTTATATATATTATGTTATATATATATAAATAATGTAAACTTAAAATATTTGGACTATTGAGAATTGGGAAATATGTTAAATATTGATACATGTATATATATATATGAGTATTTTAAGAAATGTTAGAGATTTTGGGAGAATTGGTTGGTTGAAAATTTTTTGGGCGTGTAAATTTTCACGCAAGTTATTTAAATTAATTTTTGAGAACATCCAAAATATAGATAAAAATTTTGGCTAATTTTTTTTAGAGATTTTTCATTGAAATTTATATTTTGATAATTTATTATTAATTAGTATTTTTGTTCATTTGTTAAAGTATATTTTAAGATTTAAAATATCTTACATGGAATTATGAAAATTTTAAAAAGATTAAAATTGTGACATTCTCATATTCTGTGTACATATTATATATAATTAATTTTTGAAAATATCCAAAATATAGATAAAAATTTTGGCTATTTTTTTTAAAGATTTTTCATTAAAATTTATATTTTAATAATTTATTATTAATTAGTATTTTTGTTCATTTGTTAAAGTATATTTTAAGATTTTAAATATCTTTCGTGGAATTATGAAAATTTTAAAAAGATTAAAATTGTGACATTCTCATATTCTGTGTATATATTATATATAATTAATTTTTGAAAATATCTAAAATATAGATAAAAATTTTGGCTACTTTTTTTCAGAAATTTTTTATTAAAATATATATTTTGATAATTTATTATTAATTAGTATTTTTGTTCATTTGTTAAAGTATATTTTAAGAGTTAAAATATCTTTTGTGCAATTATGTAAATTTTAAAAAGATTAAAATTGTAATATTCTCATATTCTGTGTACATATTATATATATACGAAGAATATATATTATATATATATATTATATAAGAGTGTTACATATTATATTAAAATATAAAAATTTGATACCTCTATTTTAGTTTTTGAAAAATTATCATTTTTTGATAATATAATTGTGTAGAATAAAAATCAATATTTAAAAATTTTAATTTAAAATTATGAAAAATATATTAGATTATGAATTTAAACGATAAAATATGTAAAAAATTTAGCAAAATTTTAAATGTGACAAATAAGTTCAGAGAAAAATTAGTGGTCAAAACTCAAAAGTTTCACCAAATCACTATGTGTATTTTTATATTAAAATCATATGCTTTTTGAACAATTTAAAATTTTATATCTTTAAAATATTTTTACATATATACTATATATTATAGATAAAGTGACATATAAGACTACTTTATACTAATTAAGTGATATATTAACTTTTTCGTTTTAATGAAATATATAATATTTAGTTATGAAAAAATAAATTATATGGTCAATAGTAAATAAAATATAAAAAATTATAAATAATATATATTAATTTATTTGAATGAAAGTTGAATTTAAAAGATAATAACATTTTTAAGTAGAAAGACAATTAATCAATTATATTAACTAAACAATAGGCGCAATATAATAGAAATAAGCACGTTTTGTTTGAAAAAATATGTTACATCAAAAGTCAACATTTATATTTTTCGAGCAGATCCAATTATATAAATATCGAATTTATTAAATATTATTCGTCCAATAGTTTTTTTGTATGCTCTCTTGTGGCATGAGTTCCTAGTTCCTTGTTTTCTTTGCTATGGAAAGTCAGACTACTCCTCGTTCCCTTCATGACGAGGAGGATGAAGGCATTAGTTTTGATATTGCTCCGACTACTACTGAGCAAGGATATGCGTATTGTCTTGTCGGGATGTTTCTCACTTATAGCCCTATTAATTTTTTATCAATGAAATCCGTCCTTGCTGATCTTTGACATCCTCTTGGGGGGATAACGATTACTGAGATTGGGGCAAAACGATTTCTATTTCGTTTTTACAATCAAGTAGATTTTGATCGAGCTATTGATGGTGCTCCATGGCTATTTAGCAAACATCTATTAGTGTGGAGCAGAATAAGCCCAAACATGGATCCTCTAAGAATACCGTTGATCTACGTTGATGTGTAGGTGATTATGAAAGAGCTAAAACCAGGTTTTATGAGAGAGGAGGTGGCGAGATCTCTTGGGAATTTTGTTGGGAAGTACATTTGCATGGATACTAAATATTTGACAGATTTTGCAGCTATGGATGATTATTCTATGAGAGTCCGTATTACTCTTGATATCCGGTAGCCGTTGAGACTGAAAAAGAAGTTGATTGATGGTAGGGGAGAGGCGTTCTATGTTCTTTTTTCCTATGAAAGGATCTTTGTCTTATGTTATTTGTGCGGTTTGCTGGGACATACTGATTCGTACTGTGAAATGCGGCTGAGGAAGAAGCCAGAAGAACTGACTTTCGAGTGGGATGATCGGTTAAGGGTGGTCCCTCACCGGAGCAGGAGAGCGGCAAGTCAATGGTTAGTAGGAAATGGTATGTCTAATTTTGAGGCTAAAAATGCGGCTGGAGTGAAGGAAGGAGATATGGAAGGTTCAAAGAATAATGCTGGTTCTGCGCAATTATATTCTCAGATTTTTAGGAATTCCTTGTATGGCTATAACTCCACGTTAAAGGGGAAAGGAGAGGATATGGTTTTGATGGAATCATATTCTATGGGGAGACTTAGCATTGATGGGCTTGAGGAGGATGTGGACCCTAATATTCCTGGGGACCCAAAAAAGAGGCCTAGGAATGAAAATACAGCAAAAAATAAAAACCACCTAACATTTCTTTGGATAAGGATTTGGCAGGAGGTTCTCAGACCGGAGTTAACACTTCGAGTACCAAGACATCGGCTCATCCCGGGATTCGGGATAGCCGAAAATAATGAAAATAATTAGTTGAAACTGCCGAGGCATTGGCAACCCTCGGGCAGTAAGGGCTTTAAATGATCTGGTAATCAGCCATAAACCAGATATTATCTTTCTTATTGAAACTCGCATGCATGGTAGTAGATTGGAGGAAGTTAAAACTGTTATTGGTTTTGATAGTTGTTTTTATGTTGATAGGGGGTGGGGGACTTTGTTTGTTCTGGAAATCCTATGTGGATTTGTCACTCTTGTCATATGCTAATAATTTTATCGATTGCAAAATTAATAATAATGGTATTTTTTGGAGATATACTGGTTTTTATGGTTTCCCTGATTCTAATAGAAGACGTGCTTCTTGGGATTTGATTCGTGCTTTAGCTAGCCTTTCATCGTTTCCTTGGCTTTGTTCGGGTGATTTCAATGATATTGCTTCGGAAAGTGAAAAATTGGGCGGGCCTCTTAGATAAAATTACTTATTAAATGGGTTTAGAGAGACTCTTTCAGATGCTAATCTTATTGATTTAGAAACTACGGGCCCTTACTTTACATGGGAAGGTACTAATCCTACTGGGGATAGGGTCAAAGAAAAATTGGACAGGGCCTTGGCAAACTTAAGTTGGGCCTCTATGCTTCCTAATGCTTTGGCGTCTGTGATTGTTACTCCCATTTTTGATCATTTTGCCATTTTGACTGATGTAGAACCAGTGTTACAATCAGAGAGTAGGGAGTCTTTCTTTCATTTTGATAACTCCTGGCTGCATGAAAAGGGACTGAAAGAGGTTGTGTGGGATAGTTGAGTAAGTGACCCGACAGCTGATTTTATGAGTAAAAGGGATAATTTGATTTCGAAAGTCAAGCAGTGGGGGAGGAACAAAAATAGGCAGTTTTGGGTTACAAAGAAGATTATTGTTAGGCAACTTGAAGTTAATAAAGGATTAGCTGATGGTTCAGAGGTTTCTCGTCTCAAGGATGAATGGAACTAGATCTTGCTTACTGAAGAGACAAGAAGGAAGCAACAGGCAAAGTTGTTCTGGTACAATCATGGGGATAAAAACTCAAAATTTTTCCACAAGCATATCAGGGACAGGCATAGACTTAACAAAATTAAGGCTTTGAGAGATGATAATGGTAATGTTTGTTTCTGATTCGGAGGGGATGGCTTTGTTAGTGAAGAATTATTTTGAGAAGCTGTTCTAGAATAATGAGGTTTCGGACTTTAGCAGGCTTATTAGTATCACTAGTTGGGTAGTCTCGGATGAGGATGCAACATTTCTTCTGGAACCTTTTTGCAAGGAGGAGTTTTGTGCAGCCCTTTTCAGCATGCACCCAGACAAAGCCCCGGGACCTGATGGCTTAATCCGGCTTTTTGCAGAGATATTGGCCTATTCTCGGTGGCAAAATCTTTAAGGCAGGAACAGAATGGCTGCACAATGGTACTTTTCCTCAAGCTCTTACTGTTACAAACATTGTGCTTATTCCGAAGGTTTCTATGCCGAAGAGTGTTATAGATTTTCGTTCGATTGCTTTGTGTAATGTTCTTTATAAGATTGTTTCCAAAGTTCTTGCAAATAGGCTGAAATTGATTTTACCTCGTTTGATTGCTTTGAATTAATTTGCGTTTGTGCCAAACCGGTTGATTACTGATAATGTTTGTGTGGCTTTCGAGACTATCCATAATCTGAAAAATAGAAGAGCTGGTGAACTGGGTTATTGTTCTCTCAAAATTGATATTAGAAAAGCATATGATAGGGTGGACTGGAATTATTTGAATGCTATGCTGATTGCTATGGGTTTTCCAGCTATGTGGGTTCATTGGATGTCGATGTGTTACTCTAATGTGAGCTATTTGATTACTTTGAATGGTTCTTTAGTGGGACCTGTTACACCTCACAGGGGTCTCAGACAAGGAGATCCTATTTCTCCATACCTTTTTTTTTATTTATGTTGAAGGTTTGTCTACGTTATTCAAAGAAGCTGAAAGTAGAAGGTTACTTCATGGGTGTAGTGTGGGGAGAGGATGTCCACGGATATCTCATTTATTATTTGCAGATGATTCTCTCTTTTTCTTTGAAGCTAATGTCTCTGAGGCTATGGCTGTTAGTAATATCTTACAGGAATATGAAACTGCTTTCTGGTCAATCTGTGAATTTCCAGAAATCAGGCATAATATTTAGCCCTTGTGTTCAAAATGATACTAAAGTTGCTATCTCGAATGTTTTAAATGTGAGCACAGCTTTGGGGGAAGGCAAATATCTTGGACTTCCGTCGCTCATTGGGAGGAATAAAAAACAGATCTTTGGGTTTATAAAAGACAAGCTATGGAAGCAGATTAATAACTGGAACAATCACTTTCTGTCTAGAGCTGGGAGGGAGGTTTTGATTAAATCAGTGGCACAGGCTATCCCTTCTTATTGTATGTCGGTGTTTCTTTTGCCCCGTACTCTTTGTGAGGAGTTGCACAATGAACCGATTTTGGTGGAATGGTAAAAAAGAGAATGGGAGAGGGATGAATTGGCTCGCGTGGGATAGGATGACAGAGCTTAAAAATGAGGGTGGCATGGGATTTAAAGATCTCCATCATTTCAATATTGTTATGCTTAGTAAGCAGGGATGGCGCTTGTTAACGAAGAAGAATACTTTGTTTTATCATATTTTTAAAGCCAAATACTTCCTGATGGGGGACTTTTTGAAAGCTACAAGAGATTATAAACCTAGCTTTGTTTGGTCTAGTATCCATTCTGTGATTGATTTATTGCGGAAAGGTGTGCGATGGAAGGTGGGTAATGGGCATAGTATCTTTGCAGGGACGGATCCTTGGATTCCAAAGCAAGGTTCTTTTGTTGCGGATGATGGGGATATCTTCATCCACGAAGGTTTACGAGTTTCGGATCTGATTCATGTTGATGAGAGGAGGTGGGATGTTGGTAAACTTATGGAAAACTTTTCGGCATGTGATGTAAGTGCTATTCTCTCTATCCCTCTTAGTATTTTTGATGTCCCTGATTCTCTTATATGGCATTTTGACAAGAGATGATGTTATACTGTCAAATCCGGCTACCATGCTAGTTGTGATAGAAGGAGCAATAGAGGTATGAGCAGTATCGTGTGGAAATGCATTTGGTCTTTAAAAATCCCTCCGAAAATTGGTGATTTCTTATGGCGCATGATGAGAAATGTGTTGCCCACTAAATTTAATTTACAGCATCGTGGGATAAATGTTGATGTTGCATGTCCAGTTTGCTTGGCCACTGAAACTGTTGACCACATAACTTTACATTGTCCTAATTCTGTTAGGTGTTGGCAGTTGGTTGATGTCTTTACTATTAATAGTGCTGATACTGTGATGGAGAAGTTTGTGCAGATTTGGGATAGTGGTGGTGTGGAATTTGTTGAGTTATTTGCTTTTATTGCTTGGCATCTATGGAAGTCACGAAATGAGGTTATATGGGATTCTAAGTCTGCTACTCCTAATCAGATTGTGTATGCTGCTGTTGCTCACTTGATTGAGTAGAAATCGTTGAGAAATGCAAGAGTGTGCAGACAAGGGATCATTGGAAATTCTGCTGCAGTTACTGCCCACAGTAATGTGCTGTCAACTATTGATAATGTGGGGTGGAATTTGTTTGTTGACGCGACTATTGTTTAGATCATTTTTGTACTTATTTTTAGTATGATTTTATGTGTGTTTTAGTTAATATTTTGATTAATTTTTATTGTAAGTATGTTTAAAGTGTTTGTTTTAGGTTTAGGTACAAAAAGACCATTGGAAGATCAAAACAGTGCAAGAAGAGCAAAGAACGAAGAACAGTAGCTGACACACTTAAGGGACACGGCCAAGCTTGTGGCCGTGTCCCATATCAAGCTAAGAAGAAGTCCACAAACACAGAAGGAGACACATGCAAGGGACACGGCTAAGCTTGTGGCCGTGTCCCTCCAAAAAGCTCAGACACGGCCAAGCACACCAAAGCTTGGCCGTGTCACACACCCAACTTCAAAGAAAAGAAAGAAAGAAAGAAAGGAAGAATAATCAAGAGACACGGCCAAGCCAACCATGGCTTGGCCGTGTCACCTCATGGAAAACAAGAAAAAAAACACAAGAGACACGGCCAAGCCACTCTTGGCTTGGGCGTGTCACCTCCTTGAAGAACAAAGAAAGGAAGGAAAGAAAAAGAAGCCACAGTGAGGGACACGGCCAATTGGCTTGGCCGTGTCCTATGGAAATCAAGAGACATGGTCAAGCCAACCATGGTTTGGCCGTGTCACCTAATGGAAAGCAAGGAAAAGTGAGTGAAACACGGCCAAGCTCACCCAAGCTTGGCCTTGTCACCTTAAATTTTATAAATTCTTTCACACGACAAAGAAAAAGGAGAGAACGGCTAGGGTTTTGAAAGAAAGAAAAGAAAAGATAAGAGGGGGGCAAACATAATTTGGGATGAGGAGAGAGTGACACTCTCCTTGTCCCTCATCTTCATCCTCCATCTTCATCTTCTCCATCTTCCATTGAAGATCTTTGGGATTAAATTGGTTTAACAAGCTCTTGAGGGTTGAAGCATCATTGAAAGGATTGGTGACTTGAGAAAACTCCATTCCATCTTCCAAAGGCACAATCAATTAAGGGTTGGAGACTTGAGAAAGCTCCATTCCATATTGTAAAAGGGGAATCAACCATTGAAGAGGGCTTGAGTTCTTTATCAAACATCAAAGTGGAGCTAGGAGGAAGACTAATAATCCTACTCTTGGCATCTACAAAGGGTTTTTCTATTCTCTCTTTTAATTCATTCTTATTGTTTTTGTTTTATTAAGAGATTGATATTGCAATGAACAATTTATATTTGATTTATATTGAGTTGAATGAATATTTTAAATTAATGATGTTGAACTAAATACCCATGCCTAGGGTTTGTAGTATATTTGATTGAATGCTTTGATTTGATATTTCCATTGATGTATCTTGTGTTGGTTGATTGCATTGGATTGCATGCTAGGTTAATAGATTAGCTACCTATTGATCTCTAGATATTGAATGAAGGACCGAGAGGTGAAATTTGATATCGGAATTATGCAATCGACTACCCTATGAATGAATTAGAAATATAAGTTATAGGGTTTCATTAATTTGCAAATGAAAAATAATTGGTTATTGCTATTTCATGAATGTGAGAACTAATGGATTGGTAATTGACTAATTAACTTTAAGGAACAAATTAATTACAAGGTTATGTTCATGGATAATTGATAATTGAGTTTTGATTGAATGGACCTATAACCCTAGGCACATTCCCAAGAACCGATTTGATCTTGTACACTCATCACACACTTCAACCCTACGCACGTTAATCTTAGGTTTAAATTGTTATTTTGCATTCCAAACAACAAACTTTCACTTTTAATTTAATTGCTTTAATCAAGCTATTACGAACTACACCTTCTTGGGGGAAACGACCTTGGGGCGATCACCATTGCTACAACTACCTTGTATACTTGCTAGTGACGCTTTGTAGTAGTACTTAATTCGAGCGCAACAGCTATATTCCAGCAGCAATGTGTTATCGGTTTCGGCGTGGTTGTGGAACATGTTGAGGGAGGTTGGCTTTCTTCGGTGTCCGGTTATCAGCTGGGTGTGCATGAACCAGATGTGGCAGAGGCAATAGCTGATTGGACGGCTATTATTTTTGCAATTTAGAACCTTCAAGGTGCTAGTATTATTTGCTCTGACAATCAGTTATTTGTTCAAGCAGTTAACTCAGCAAATGTTGTTAACTCTGAACTTGGTTTGATTATCCAAGATTGCAAGAAGTTACTTTACTCCCGGCCTGATCTAAAGATTGTTTGGATTCGACGGCAATCTAATACTGCAGCTCATTGTTTAGCTCGCGTTTCTGCTAATTTTTCTAGTTATGTAATTTGGAACTCAGTTCCTGATGCTATTGTTCATCTTTATAGAAATTAATGAAGCTGGTCTTTTGGCCTTTCAAAAAAAAAATAACGAATTTATTATTTTTATTGAAATATTCAATATTAATTTTATATAGAAATAATAATATCTCAACAATTAGAGAAGAAATATAAAAAAAATAATGTATTTGTAGAAACAAGAACAAATAAAAATATCAATAAATCTATGAAGAATAGGTTTATATTTATTAAAATAAATAAATAAATAAACAAATAATGAGATCTCTGTCAATTTTTATAACTTGCGGCAACTGAAAAAATAAAAAATAAAACAAAAATTTTGACAACGAGATACGTACGAATAAATCTAAGACGAGTATAATATTATTTTCAAAGTCTGATTTATAGAAACTAATAGGAAAAAAATATCACTGGTTTTTAACTTTTTTAGTTTTGTTATCTTAATGTCTGGATTTTTTACTGTTATTTTAGTATCTGAACTACAATTATCAATCATAAATTGGTTGCCTAGACCTATTTTATCCTAATTGAAATTCCGACTTTATTGATTTCAGATTCCGTAATTACTCTTACGCTGTATTTGAGTTGTTGGTAATATAATTTATTAATGTATTATGTAATATAATATTATATGATATTTTATTATAAATATAATTTATTATATTTTAAAAAATAAAATAATATAATATAGTTAATTAAATTATTTTTATTTATTTTAATGATATGATATGATTTGATGAATAATAAAATATTTAAAATATTTTTAAATTAAAATTTAAATAAAATAACATTAAATTTATTTTTTATAATTAATAATTAATTTTATTTTTTATAATTAATAATTAATTTTATTTTTTATAATTAATAATTAATTTAAATCTTATTTTTTTATAATTAATAATTAATTTTTTTTTATATTTTTTATAATCAATATTTTATTTTTTGAGATCAAAAACTCGAAATCAAATTGCATAAAGACTAAACACAAAACAACAATAACGAACACAACTTCTCTCTACTTTTCTCTCTCCAGTGGCCTCCTGATTTGCTCTAACCGCGATCTGGGGCTGTGATCGGCCTTATTACCGGTTGCAGCCCTAGATCCTCTTGATTCTCTATCTGATTTTGTTATTTCTTCAGTTTCTGGTTAATAGATATGGATTTTAAAGTCTGTCTTTTGGATCTAGCCTCAGATGGCTTTTTATTCTCTAACCAGTGAGGGGTTCTTGGAGGTCAGATGCTTCTTTCCGGTGGAGGAGCCTCTATGTTGGTTTTACCAGCCTGAGCAATCGACACCAGGAGCCAAGCACGGCGGTGATTCTTTTGTACGCAGGAGACAAGCAAGCTTCCTCTATGTTCTCTCAAGTTTCTGCATGCTTTACCAGTCCCCTTTAGTTTCTTTGGTCGATGATTCGAAGATCCGACCGATTTGTAGAGATGCAAGCCGTCTTCATCCAGCTCACCTCACTTATTTCATCTGATCTTATTGTCCTTCAGGCCCAGATTTGGCTAGTTTGGCCATTATTTCCCTCATCTAACTTGATATCTGAGGTTGTGTGGGTTTGTAGGTGTTTGATTGAGGGTCTGTTTGGTTTAGCGGTTTCATGCAGCTGATAGCTGTTGCTGATAGCTGGTAGCTGGTAGTTGTTGCGGATAGCTGTTAGCTGATGAATAATGAGCGTTTGGTAAAAATATAGTAAGCTGTTGTTGTTATTGTGTAAAATGACCAATAAGGATATAATTTTAAATAAACTCAAATTTTAAAAATTTGAATAATAAATATATTTATAATAAATTTAAAAAATATAATCTATCAGCCACAATAAAAATAGATTGATGCCTTTTTTTTGGTAAAATTTATTGGTAGCTTTTAAAAAAAAATATTAGTAGCTTTTTTTTTTGGTAAAATATATTGCAATCCTCATAGATTCGATTAATTAATATATATATAAAAGATTGACGTATAAATTATTGATTTGGCATATATCGTTATACTTTAATAATCACACGTTATAAGTTTAAATTAAATGTTACAGATATTAATATTATCTAATAATTCAGGGTTAATATTGTCAAATAAAAAAACTATCAGCAGCTGTTTAGAAAAAGCTAGGAGGATGAGCTTTTTCAAACAGCTGCTGTTTGAGCCTTCAAACAGCTAACAACTGCTGATAAAAAAGTTAACCAAACACCTATTCTTTAGCTGATTGACTTGAAACAGCTATCAGCTGTCTCAATCAGCTAAACCAAACACCCCCTGAATATTTTCTCAGGGATGTTGTCCTCTTTTTCTTAGTAGACCTCCTCTCTGTGTTTAGGCCGATGCTTGATATGGGGATCTTGTTTGGTATATTTTGCTTGTTTCTGCCGAAGGTTGTTGGTTTGTGGTTTTGGGTTGTAAGCCATGTTTTTCATGGCTTCCTGTTTATTCAGTTTGTTGTATGTTGTTATGGAGGTTGTTTCATGGCTTCCTGTTTCTTTATCACTTAATCAATGAACTTTCGTTGCTGATAAAAAAAAGAAGTAAAGAACACGACGATTAAGCTACTCCCTGGCCAACCGGCATCCTCAATACACTCAACCTATTAATCTCGGTTTTTTCTTCAGAGGAAATAATATTAACAATAAAATCCGAATAATTAATCCGATCCTAATAACTAGAATATAATAGTGATGCCCTTGCGATAGTATAAGCAATACAATTAGCTTGTTGTTGTACCCAGTGGAAAGAAATGCAACTAATAAGCTTTCTCAATTCCTTACAATAAAAAAATGACATCCCCAAACTCTGTTAAATTAGACAGATTAGATGATAAGACATATAAGACCTCTTGGTTGTTTAACTCAACTTCCATATTTGACAATCACATTTCATGCAACTAAGATAACACCTCTTTAACTGCAATTGCTTCTGACTCTTTAACGTGATAGTTGCCTCTCATCCACCTCGATCTAGCTCTACAAAATCGACCCCAGCCATCCCTAAGAATAAAATTGATTCCCACCTGCTGTTGCTGTGCAAAAATGGCAGCATCTACATTAACTTTCAGGAGTCCCAGTGATGGTGGCTGCCAAGTAGAACGACCCTGCCTCTGAATCTGAATCATAGAGCTTGAAGGCCCCATTCTGATGTTGTTTCGAAGTCTTTGCCTCTCCTGCCAATAAGAGCAAACATGATTTATAGAAGGTGGGTCTGCAAACCTCCTCTCCTAAAGCCATTTATTCCGATGCCACCAGAGACTCCAAAGAAGAATACATGATTTACAATAGCAACTCCTCATTGAGGTTATCCAACATAAAAACAAAGAGGTTTTCAACTGACTCAAACACTGGATTGACGCCCAACAGATTCCAACATGCAGATGCCCGAAGACAAGAAATAAATGTGTTCCATAGTTTCCTTAGTTCCATAAAACTCACAAGCTGGATCTATATTCATCCCTTTACTAATAAGCGTATCCTTTGTTGGAAGGATTCTATATAATAATCGCCATAAAAAGGATTTAACTTTTGGAAAAATATCAATTTTTTAGTCTCCTCCTTTCTCCATTGATACGAAAATTGTTGATCTGAGAGGCTAAATTAGTTGCAATGTGGTAACCTGATTTCACATGTAAAATCCATTATTAGAGTAGTGCCAAACTCTAATATCTTCGTTATTAAGTCGACTTAAGAGGGATCTTAATTATCCTGTCAAGATCAAGAGAAGCCCACGTCACTATCTTGCTAACATCCCAACTCTTGGATTGGAAATCAATAAACTCCGAGACTCGCATATCTTCACTCCCATCCTGCAAGACAGATGTCACTCGGAAATTATCATTGTCAGATAACCAATTGGATCCCATACTAAGACATTTGAGGCATTTCTAATTCTCCACCTAACATCTCTTTTCAGCATCTCAATAGCAGACAATAGACTTCTCCAAAAGATTATATCCTTCCTTAGTATCAAAGAAGTCAACATTGTGAAAATATTTAGTTTTAAAAATCCGTGCAGGAAGAGTAATCGGGTTAGATAAAATCCTCCAACCCTATTTACTGAGCATAGCTAAATTAAAATAGTGAAGATTACGAAAATCAAACTATCATCTATTTTCTTGGGGCATAAACGATCCCATGATATTCAATGAATATTTCACTTTTAATTTTTTTCGAATCCCACCAGAAAGAGTTTATAATTCTAATCAATACTTAATTTTATAAAAACATAAAAATAAATATTAAAATTAATAATATATATATTAAATTATTATCTAATAATCTAAAGAAAAGAAAGAGGCGCAAAATATGATGAAATAAAAAGTAAATTTGAAATTTAATAAATTTGATAAGGGTAAATTTAAAAAAGAAATTTCTAAAACCATATAAAACCACCAATTCAGTGGTTTGAGAAAATGAAAAAAAAATATAATTTTTAAACCATGAAAAAACCAAGATGTACCATACTATACCGTATTTAACCATAAGCTAGCATAGTAGAAAAATTCAAATATTAAAATAACAAAAATATCAATTCAGCCACCTATGATATATTTTTTAAAACACATAAATTTAAACTTTAGTATTCTATTAGGATAAGATAGAAATGTCTTGTAAGTATTGGACCGGATAAAATACAATACAATGCCAAATACATATTATTAAGCAAAGAAAAATACTATTGTAAAATATTTAAAAAATATTTGGCTTCTATTAACACATAAATTAGTTCCAATACATTTAAAATTATTTCGATTAAGAAAAAAAAAGAAAAAGAGAACACATCTGAATTCAACATGCATTAGTGGGATGTCCTGAGATAAACGATGTGGGATTTTAAATAATATTTGTAAACAATTCATCATAATGTTTTAGAATATTTTCAGTTATTTGTGATATAAAAATAAAAAAGAAAAAAAGAAAAAAGGAAAAAAAATAAAACTAGTGTAACGGTTGGTTAACCAGCGTCATGAGTCTCATGACGTCAACTCGATGACAAGCTTTGATATCATCAAATAAACGGCTAAAAAATTACTCAAAAAAGACAAAAAAAAGAAAACACACCGGCGAATTCGAAATTTTGTTATATTTATACTCCGTTGTACTGGTTCATTGAAAGATAGGTTAACATGCAGTTCAGTGAAAAAGTAATAACAGACAAATCAAACTAAACGTTCCTTGATCTCTATACGTCTGTGACACTCTCTTCTTCACACATTACCGTAACTGAGTTGTTATAAAATCTCGTCTTGCGTAGAAAGGTTGCAGGAAATTGTGTGAATGCGTGTCCAATTTTTGCATTTTCGAGTTTAGTACTAAATCTCCTATTTCAATTTTTAAAACCCTAAATGCAAAAAAGAAAAAAGAAAAAAAAATCTTTAATCTTAGTTTCAATTTCTCTGTTTTTATACTCTCTTCTGGTTCGATTACAAAGGGTGAAAGCTTTCTTCTGTAAAGTAAGTTCACAAGATCAAAAAATTGTGTTAATTTTAATTCTCATGTTCAAATTTCGGGGTTGATTGATTTTTTGTTGGTTAAGGTTAATATTTTATTTCTCATGTTCATTTCTTTTTTTTTTGGGGGGGGAATCTGATATGGGTTTTGTTTAATTTTATTCAATTTTGGGTTTAATTGTTGTTAGTAATTGTAATTGGAGCACGTGATTATAAATTCTGCTACTTTTTGGGTTAAATTTTGAGGCATTTTGGTGGGATAGTTTGAAATTTGTCTGTTAGTTCTTCAGTTATTATTGTTATTGTAATATTATGGTTATGTGGGTATTTCTTTTGTTGGGATTTATTATTGTTTGTTTCTGTGGAGGGTTTCAGTATCAGTTATCTGATTTGGATTGTTAAATATTTAATTAATTAGTCCTTGTCTCTTTGGATAGCATAATATTCATTTAATGTGTATAATCATTGTTTGCGAAGCAGAGCTAAATGAGAGAAGAGGGGGCATCGAGGCATAGGCCTGGAAGTTGTTCTGGGAAGAAGGTAAAAAGAAGTTACAAAATGCGAGGGAATTTCGATAATGTGGTTATCATTGATGTTGAGAATGAGTGTTTCGATAATGTTATTATCATTGATGTTGCTGAGTCTTTACAACAAAAGTTAAGAGGTTCACTTGTACTCAGAGAACCTAAAAGATTTCCCATTCAGGAAATTGTAAGCATTGATGATGATGATGACGATGATGAAAGTGATTATGAAAAACATCTTGAGTTTAATGTGAAAAATGATGTCTTCGATAGTAGTGAAATCCCAAGCAAAAATAGCCCTGCTGCTGACTACATGCAGAAATCTGAAGATGTGGATGCTGATGATTGCCAGGTTGTACAGGAAAAAAGACCATTCAAGTTATCAAAGTGTAAGGAAATGAATACCAAGAAATCTCCCTCTAGAAATCGTTATGGTTTGAATTCTGAGTCTGAGTGTGAATCATCTGAAAGCAGTTCTTCTGATTGCGAAGTTATGGAAGGTTCTTCCAGTGACCTTCGCGAACAGTGGGAAAAAGCTTCGCTGAAGAGAAAA
Organism: Garcia nutans; assembly: GCA_947685225.1. Taxonomy (NCBI): domain Eukaryota; kingdom Viridiplantae; phylum Streptophyta; class Magnoliopsida; order Malpighiales; family Euphorbiaceae; genus Garcia; species Garcia nutans. Next base: position 53,532,143 of record CANTUV010000011.1, read on the forward strand.
TCGAAGAAGAGCAAATCTGACCCAGAGGTTCAGGCAAGTCCCTGCAGGTCCAATAATAATATTCATCCAAATGTTGGATTGAATAATCGGAATAAACAAAGCTCAGAACCTCCTGTTTGCTCCAGTTCAGAAAATGTAAATGTTCAGGAGGTAAGTTCTAATTTTACTACTACTAGAGATAGCTTTCCAGGCATTGCTTTCAATCCTTGGACGGAACATTCTTTTGCAAAATCTGATGGGAAAATTGAGCAGGAAAGTTCTTCATGTTGGTGGAAACCAAATTCAAGAGAGGATGCTGCTTCTCACAGGAAGACTGATGTTCATTCAAGAAGTGAGAAATTTATAGAAGATTCCAATTTATGCACTGACGAGTGTAAAGTTGTGAATGGATGTGGTACTAGATTTCCGAATAAAAGAGAAGGTCCTCTTGGGCCTTCTCCATGGTCTGTTCAAAAAGTGGGAAGTAAAAAGTTTAATGAGATAAATTGTTTTCAGTATGATGAACAGAGGAAAACTGGTCAACATTCTTTTTCAAGTACCCAACTTTATCCTAACTTAGACTCTGAATTTGAGAGAGCTAGTGCTCAGGTTGAAGATGCTTTTTTGTGCAAGGTTCAGGGTAAAATGAATGGTGTTAATCACACAAGAGGTTTTTCCATGGAGAAAGATGGAGATCTTACCCCCTCAACATCTAGCTGTAAATGTACTGAGGCACAATGTAAAATTATTGGCTCTAAGGAGAAAGATGAACTAGTTTCTGGGTCTTCAAGTTCTGAAGAGGGAATGAATCAATCACATGCCCCCTTTTGTGATGCTATTCCTCCAGTTCAAAGAGATATAATCAATGAGCGAGAAAAGCTCGAGGAGACGGATCAATACAAGCGAGTGGTAGAAGAAGAATGGGCTGCTAGGCAGCGACAACTGCAAATTCAGGTTTGTTGCAGATAATAGTTCCTTGATCAGTAACTACCCAATTTTCTGTGCTAGCAAAAATATGTTGATGAATGATAATAATTTGAGCACTTTTTTATCACTAGATTACTGCACATCTGCTTTATGAGCATGTGATACTTCGGTGACTGTGATTTTACCATCAAACAACTTCTTCTTTATGTATAAACACTTTTGGTTAGAAAACTATGTGATAACTGATTGTCTACATCAATGTTGTTGTAGGACATTAATAAGTTGAGTACTGATATGATAATGATAAAAATGTTTTGTTCTTAATTAATATCTATCTTGCATTTTATTTTTCAGCCAGAAGAAGCTCAGAGATTGCGGAAGAGAAAAAAAGCTGAAACATTGCGTATTTTAGACATGGAGAGACGGTTAAAGCAGTGCGTGGAAGAAGTAAGAGAGACACAAAGGAAGGTATAACTCAATATATATTCCGAATGCTCTTCTATTATTGAAATAGTACAGTATATTAAGATCAGTTATTAATTGTGCCTCTTTATTTGTTAACTAATTTGAAATTTAGGATGAGGAAAATTTGAGCATCAAAGAGAATCTCTGTTCTGTAGTGAGGAAGTGCCAGCTGGAAAATACATGCATTGATATGGCTTCTTTACTTCGTGGCTTGGGTGTCCATGTCGGAGGTGGATTCCAGCCCTTGTTACAGGAGGTGAGTTGCATTCTTATGTAGTCTAATGGCTGTAACATGTTACCCTGTTTGCTTCTGTTAAAATTTGAAAAATGCAAAAGTCATTTTTTACGAGGATGGAAACGTATTGGCAACTGTTCATTATGAGCTTACTATGGTCTTTAACAAGCTAATTGGCTAATCCTCTGTTATTGCCTTAGAATTTCTATGGACTAGAATTGCAGCTTAATTCTTATGTCACAAAGCCATAAAAAAGTGGACACAAGGATACGTCAGTTCTGGCATTTGTTTTTGCTTTATTTATTTATTTATTTTTTACTTTAGTGATAATTGTCTGTCATTTTAGGTGCATGCAGCTTATAAACGAGCCTTGTTGAAATTTCATCCTGACCGAGCATGAAGAACTGACATTCGTCAGCAGGTTGAGGCTGAGGAAAAATTTAAGCTTATTTCTCGCATGAAGGAGAAATTTTTATCCACTTCATGTCATTGATGAGTGCTAACAGAAGGTTAATATGCCATTTTTTGATTTGTTGGGTTGAAATTATAGTTAATGCTTCTATTATCAGAAGTATTATATGGTATTCAGCATTTTTTTGGACTGCCTTACCTGGTGGGCAGATCATATTTGTAAAGTAGTAGCAGTTTTCTGTTGTTAGAGATGGAAATCATCATGGTCTTAAAAAAATGTTGTTCGCTTCATTGGCCTATAATGAATTAAATGATTAATTCTTACCCAATGAACAAATTATTTGTTAGCATCTCAGACGTGTCCATCCAGTGCTTCTCACCTTCTCGCTTATACCTAAAATTTCACTGTAACTTTCTCCTGTCAGAGATTTCAAGATTGTTTACGCATTTTTTTAAAAAGCAAATGAGGTAATATAAAATTGATTTCATTCTGAAATCTCACACTTCGACACTCGTCAATTCATAAATTGGAATCTTCCATAAATTTCTCACTTCATGAATGAACATCAGCATTCTCTCTTGACTTTGGTTCCCACTACCATGAAGAACTTTCCTGCTCAATTTTCTTCATCCGATTCTGCAAAAGAATGTTCAGTCCATGGATTGAAAGCACCATCTTTAAAGCCATCTCCAGAAGTAGCAAAGCTAGAACTTACCTCCTCAACATTTACGTGTTTTTTCAACTGGAGCAAATGAGGTTCTGAATTTTGTTCATAAATTAACAGCTCTATTCTTCGTTCCAAAAAATTTAACCATTTATTTACTTTTTTTTTATGGAACATATGATTCCAAAAATTTAACCACAAATTTCTGTTCTTTTAAAATGATTAAATAACATTTATTAATTAAATCATTAGTTATACTTAAAAATATATATATCATATGAAATTAGAATTATTTAAATTAGAAAAAAATGAAAAATTTTAAATAAATTTGAGAATCAAAGGAAAAAATGAAATTCTGTTTTAAGAAATATGATCTCATTTCCAATACCAAATCCAGATAACGAATAATGGTGATAATGAGAAAATTTTCCTTGAAGCAATAATGAACACAAGGAAAGGAAATGTTAGGGCTACTAAATAAGATTGAATTATTTTCAGCGTTTGCAAGTCCATTCTTCTTTCTATGAGCTGACAAAATTATATTATACATTTGTTATTTAAGTAATTTCATTAAGAAAATATTTTAGTTAACTATATATATATTTTTTAATTCGTGCCAAAGTCCCAAAATTTAAAGAAAATGTTTTATAAGAACATTATGTTGCTTTGGACATGAAATCGAGAAAGATTTCCGACCAAATCATGGTCGGAGACCGACTTCCAATCACATACGGAAAATTAGAAAACCTTAACCAACATGGATGTGGAAAATCAAAATCAGAAACCATATTTTTTCACTTAAATCATATCCCTTCCTAATCAGAAAAGGATTTAACTTTAATCAATAAATAAATAATGTTAAATCAATCAAACCCAAAAACAATTACCATTCGTTCATTCATTCATTCAAGATCAGTAATATCATCACAGCTATGGCAGTCGATCCAAATAGAATAGTAACTCTGGACTTAAGGAGTTCTCCACCACTACAACCAAGACCAAGACCAATGGCTCTGTCAAGTATGTCTAATCAAATGATAATTGAACAAGAACCCCTTTTCATACTTGAGCTACGCTTCTCTTGCAAATTCGATAGATGGCTCAGAAATTTTAATGGAGATTGGACTCGTCTTCAGTCAACCCCAACTGCTCCTTCTTCATCTCACTTGTTGGAAATTAATCCTTGTTACTTATTTGATCCGTCCTACATTCATATTCTTCACGAGTTTCTTTCTAATTTCAATCTTAGTGACTCTTCGCGCTTTAATATGGCTAATGATATCGCTTCCTTTCTCGTTTCTCTGGCCAGCGACCAGAGATTCTTGGGCTCTTCTGCGGTGGCCGTCGCCGAAGTAGAAATTATCTATGAAGAGTTGATTGATGAAGAGGAGTTTCTGAACTTGATGATAGGTGCCACCGCCCCAGCCACAGATGAGTACTTGGCGGAGCCGCCCAGTAGAAGAGGTGTTTCGAGATCTGTCATTCTGAGATTGAAGAAGGAAGGGAAATTTCATGGCGCGCAGAGCGGCGGCAGTGGTGATTGTGTGATTTGCTTGGAGGAATTATCCGGTGCGGTTAAGGCTATGATAAAGTTGGCTTGTGATCATTTCTTTCATGAACAGTGCATCTTTATGTGGTTGAAGGATCAGAACACTTGTCCGATTTGCAGACGTGAAGTTAAGGATTGAAGAAATTTTTTTTTGAATTTTAGTTTTTTTTTGTTAGAAATTTTTTGAATTTTAGTTAATTGTTGATTGCAAATATTAAATTTTTTTATATTGTCATCATTAATTCTATTTTTTTTCCTGAAAAATTACCCTTTTTTTTTCTTGTGTATAATTTTGTTTAGTTGATCAAAGTAATGGTTAATTCTCTCAATCAATTTTATCTTATCTTCTTATCTTACGCAATGGCCGAGTTATTGTATTTGTTTTTGTTTTTGTTTTTTATTTTTATAATCAGCTTCCACTTTCGGTTCGAATTACAAATTTAAATGATAAATTATGAGTATTTCATTTTCTTTTGTTCTTCAGGTTGATGTTTAGCTTCTCAATAAATTAATAAGTTTTCCATTGATTAATGCCTTAGATTAGATTGAATAGATTTGTGCCTAATCTCTATTCATTGATGTGGTTTTCCTAATTTACATTTTTTTTTTACTGGAGCAAATGAGGTTATAAATTTTGTTCATAAATTAACGGCTATTTTCTTCATTCCAAAAATTTAACCATACATCTCTGTTCTTTTTAAATAATTAAATAAATATAAGAAAAAAATAAACCATATGAAATTTGAAAAAAAAAGAGAAAAATTTAAATAAATTTGAGAATCAAAGCAAAAAATGAAATTCTGTTTTAAGAAAAGAAAACAAAATACAGATAAAGAATAATGGTGATAATGAGAAATTTTTCCTTAAAAGCTCTAATGAACACAAGGAAAGGAAATGTTAGGGCGAAATTAGATTGACCAAGCAAGATCCTACCGAAAGTTGTTGCGGTAATTAATATTATTATACGATTAATGAAAAATAATAATAATATGATTAAATATAACAGTAATATACATAAAATATATATAAAATATAAAATATTTGTTTACATATAAAATATACAAAGTATAACAACAATATACTTAAAAATATATATTTAAAATTTATGAAAGAACATTAAACGCAAAGTTTAAATAAAAAAATAATTTATTAAAAAATCAAAAGTAATTTTAATTAAAATTAAATTATATGTTACGTTTAAGAAAACATATACATAATATAGTGTATATATAATTACTAAACATAATATCCAATATAAGAAGAAAATAAATAATTAAATTTATATGTTGAATTCTCAATTTTATTTTTATTGTTAAATCAAAATAATATTAACATATGCTTAATAAATTAAAGCTTTTAACTAAGTTTTATTTCAACTTGATATTTATCAGTCTTAAGCAAAAGGTTCAAATTTGAAATTCATATCATTTGTTAATTAAATTATAATTTTAAAAACATTATCTTAGAGATCATTAGATCTTATAGAATATATATATTTTTTCAAACATTAAGAATAAAAAAATTAATATTAAGATGATTTGAATCATACTATTTTTTTTTACATAAGCTTAAGTTATTGCTAAGTTCAAATAAAAAAATCAATTTAAAAGTAAATAAAAAATTTATTAAAAATAAAATAAAATAACATAAAATTTTAAACCCAAATATAATTAGTAATATATTTATTTTAAATTATTCTTAAGATAAATAAACTTATATTCTCAATTTAAAAGTTAGATAAAAAAATGAAAATTTATTATTCTAAAAAATTATAACTTATAAAATTCATTAAAAATTAAAATTAAAATAATAAAATTTTGAGAAGTAAAATAAAAAAAATAAAAATCATAAAATAGAATAAAAAAACAAAATAGGAAAAAAATGAAACTGAAAAAGAGTCCATCAAAAAATAATTGAGGATCAGCATAGTTTCGTCCACTCGGCATATAACTACTTATTTATAGAATCTCTACAAAAAAAAGCGATGAAAAAGGGCAAAAGAAAACAAAATAGAAAAAGACAAACAGAGGTAAAATGGAAAATAAACAAAAGAGCCATGATTTAATAAGAAATGCACTGCCACAAGGAACAGCATTCCTTGTGGCTCTTTTAGTATATATAATAATTACTTTCAGCGTTTATTATACGTTTGTTATTTAAGTAACTTCATTTTCCATTTCATTAAGAAAATATTTTAGTTAACTATATATATATTTTAATTCGTGCCAAAGTCCCAAAATTTCAAGAAAATGTTTTATAAGAACATTCAAATTCTCCATGTCAGTTTCTACATGAAATCAAGAAAGATTTCCAACAAAATCATTGTCGGAGACCGATTTCCAATAACATATGCAAAATGAGAAAACCTTAACCAACATGGATTTGGAAAATCAAGATTAGAAACCTTATTTTTTTCACTTAATCATATCCTTTCCTAATCAGAAAAGGATTTAATTTTAATCTATAAATAATGCTAAATCAATCAAACCCAATTAAGAACAATTACCATTGATTCATTCAAGATCAGTAATATCATCGCAGCTATGGCAATCGATCTAGATAGAATAGTAACTCTGGACTTAAAGAGTTCTCCACCACTACCACCGAGACCAGTGGCTCTGTCCAATACGTCTAATCAAATAATAATTGAACAAGAACCCATTTTCTTACTTGAGCTACGCTTCTCTTACAAATTTGATAGGTATCGCAGAAATTCTAATGGAGATTGGAGAAACGAATCAATCCCAACTGCTTCTTCTTCTTCTTACTTGATCGAAATTCATCCTTGTTGCTTATTTGATCCGTCCACTACTCCCTACATTCATTTTCTTTATGGATTTCTTTATAATTTCAATCTTAGTGCCTCTTCGCGCTTTACTTCGGCTAATAAAATCGTTTCCTTTCTCGTTTCTCTGGCCAACGACCAGAGATTCTTGGGCTTTGCTGCTGTAGCCGTCGCCGAAGTAGAGACTATCAGTGGACAGGTGATTGTTGAAGAGGAGTTTCTGAACACAGATGAGGGATACTTGGCGGAGCCGCCCAGTAGAATAGGTGTTTCGAGATCTGTCATTCGGAGATTGAAGAAGGAAGGGAAATTTCATGGCGCGGAGAGCTGGGGCAGTGGCGATTGCGTGATTTGCTTGGAGAAATTATCCAGTGCGGTTAAGGCTATGATAAAGTTGCCTTGTGATCATTTCTTTCATGAACAGTGCATCCTTAAGTGGTTGAAGGATCAGAACTCTTGTCCGATTTGCAGAAGTGAAGTTAAGGATTGAAGAAATCTTTTTTGAATTTTAGTTTTTTTTTGTTAGTAATTTTGAATTTTAGTTAATTGTTGATTAATTGTTTTAATTTTGTTAAGTTCTACCAAGTGGCGAATCTGAACTTAAACTTAAATGGAGGGAACAAAATCTATAAAAAATATTATAAAAAATTTATATTTAATTTAATTTTTATATTAATAAAATTAATATTAATATTAATATTAATATTTAATTTAATTTTTATATTAAATAATTAAATATTAAAATAATTATTATTTTTATTTTATTATTTAAGTTTTACTTTAGAAAATTAGAAGTAAAGTTATATAATATATATTATTTTTTAAATAATATTTATATTTTTAAAATATTTTAAAGAAAATATTTAAACTGTTTATTTATAAATAAATTTATATTATAAAATATATTTTATAAAATAATTAAATTAATTACAAAACTATAAATATAAATTATAAATAATTAATCTAATTATAAAATTTTAAATTCTAAATTCATATCATAATCAAATTTCAAAATAATAACCTAATAATTAAAATAATAAACTAAAATCTATGAATTAAATTTTAAATTAAATAATAATTATAAATAATTATAATACTCAATAAAATTATTAAAATAATAAATTAAAAATTAATTTTAAAATTTTAAAGTAATTAATATTTAAACATTAATTTTTTAAAAAAATAAATACATATGCACGTATATACATATGTGTGTATATGTATAGATGCATTGGAATGGGGGGGGGGGGGGGGGGGGGGGGGGAATGATCCCCTGCCCCACCCTGTGAATTCCCCCCACTTCTACCAATTAACAATAACTAGTCTTGAATTGAAGCGTTGTGTTTCACTAGATTCTATAATATCTATCGGTTTCTGAATTTGATTTTCCATATCTGTGTTGGTTAAGGTTTTTTCATTTTTTGCATATGTAATTGGAAGTCAGTCTCCGACCATGATTTGGTCGGAAATCTTTCTTGATTTCATGTCGAAAGCAACATGGAGAAGTTGAAAGCTCTTATAAAACATTTTCTTGAGATTTTGTGAGTTTGGTTCGAATTAGAAAAAATAGTTAACTAAACTATTTTCTTAATGAAATGGAAAATGAAGTTAATTAATTAACAAATGTATAATTTAATTTTATAAACTCAGAAAAAAGATGAATGGACTTGCAAAACAAAAGAAAAACGCTGAAAACACTCCAATCTAATTTTGCCCCAACATTTCCTTTCCTTGTGTTAATTATTGCTTTAAGTAAAAATTTCTCATTATCGCCATTATTCTTTATCTGTGTTTTGTACTGGAAATGAAATCCTTTTCTTAAAACAGCTTTTCATTTTTTTTTTATTTAGATTCTCAAATTTATTAAAATTTTTTATTTTTTTTAATTTAATAATTATAATTTCATATGACATATATATTTTTAATTATAATTATTGATTTAATTAGTAAATTTTATTTTTTTTGACCCTTAAAGGATTAGTAACTTTTATTTAATTATAGAAAGAATATATTATTTTTATTTGTATTTTTCCATTTTTACTATTTTAATATCTGATTTTTTTTTGCCAGTTTGGTATCTAAACTTGAGTTTTTATAGTTAAGTTTGTTGCTTCTTAAGTGGTATGCTGTCAGATATTTATACTAACTATTTTCAATTAAAAATTAGCCATGCTAGATTATGAATATTGATACGACTAAATTACCATTAGGACACGTCAATTACGATTTTGCATAATCCATCCTATGGCACTTATTCTGTTTTTTATCAATTGAGCTCTTTATTGACAAAATACCTTAATTTATGTCACTCAATTCATATATCACTTTCTTCTTTCCTTTACCGACGAGGGATTTATTTCTACTTCCAACAACCAAAAATGTAATGCTTTTGAAGTTCATTGCAATTTAAGTTAATCAAACTAAATCGCAGAAAGACCTTGCTTTATTGGGTATAAATTTATTCACCAGCGATATTTTATTAGATACCTGTGCAATCTTATCCGCAATAGAATTACCAAAAAGTAAGAGCCATAGAGTGTTGTGAGTTTTGCCTGTGGCTGTGAGCTGTAGCATTGTTTGAGTTGGTCTAATTCAGTATCATCTCGAGTTTTCAAGAATTTTCTGCCGTAATTGTTAGTCATTTCAAAACATTAGGAAATTATATGCATGCACAGAGTGTCTAGCTCATAGTGTAGGAAGTCAAGGATTAAACAAGGAGTCACTACGAATGGAGCTTGCTCCATGAGTAAATGTGAGGCTGAATTACAGGAGTCTTCTTGCAATAATGTGTTTGATAATGTTAAATGATAGAAATTTGCACCATTTATTATAGATTTATGTATAAAGAGAGTGAAGTTGACTTGTCTACTCCCAAAATCTTCACCAGAACTAACCTAGCACCAGAAACTCCACTATTGCCATCTGCAGCTTAAGTGCATACTAGTGTGGTCCAGAAATTCTAATTTAATGCCTCAAGCACAATTTGAAGTCCAAATTGTGGGCAGATTGAAGGATGTGCACTGGTGCATGGACATAACTAGGTGATAGGGTAAACCTGTAGTGCTGTAGAATCATAGAAAGTGCAATCTTTACTTCTGCAGTTGCAAAATTTGAGCCAACACAACTTCGAGAGCCTGAACCAAATGGGAGACATGCTGCAATGTTATTTTTTGGTAGCTTTGGCAACCCCATCTTCAAAACTTTCTGGTTTAAACAAGTGAACATCTTCTCCCCATACTTGTGGGTTACGGTGAGCTGCAAGCATTGGAAGAGACCCAGCCATCTCTTCTGGAGTAACTATATTTCTCAATCTGCCTTCCTTTTGAACTACTCTTGTGATATTGAAAACAGGAATATATAAGCGCAATAATTCGTTGACAATCATGCTCATCTACAAAGAAGAAAGAGAGTTCAATTACTTTGCAGACAGCGACAAATTTGGGCACAAACTGGTTAACAAATTTTTTGGTTAATAAGGTTCTGACTGGGGGCTTGAACCTGCAGACAACTCTATTACTATTAAGTCAAAGCTCATTGGTACGAACAGATTAATTTGGGTAAATGCCATGTTTCACTTACAATCTTCAATTTTCCAATGCTATCTGAACCTGGTTTTTGCTTTCCAATTAGTTTGATCACCTCTTCTCTTGCTCTATCCTGCCAAATTGGATGGATTGCTAAAGAAAAATAGTCCAAGTGAGTGAGCTTGCAGTTGTTTCTTGTCCAGTAAAATAAAATGTCTTGCACTCATCAATTATATCTTGCACTGTTATTTTCTTTGCCAAATCTGTATCATGGTAAGCCTTTAGAAGTACTCCAAGAAAATCACTTCCATAATTATCTAGCTTCCTCACAAACACCTCCTCCTCTCTTGACCTCATCATCATCATAATAGAGTCTCGCATGCCTTGTTCAAGTTCGTCTGATTCGATATCATCCCAAGTTTTCAAGAATCTCCTGCCACAAAATACCTTTTTTATATAAGATAAGCAAAACATGTTCTCATTTTCTTGAACTGTATTACTACTAATTAAAACCCCATAATTAAATATTGTTATAATATTGAAGAGGGAATTGATGAATTATACTTGATTCCAGGAATTTTGACTTGAAAATTGTTTCTGGCAATAATGGATGGTGCCCATTCTTGTGAGCATGTCAAATAAGTTCTTTCCTTGCAATAACTATTTCCAAAAGCTGTCCTGGAAATTATTTCTGATGTTAAAACTTTGAATTCTGGAAACATGTCAATCTCCTTCACTTCATTCTGCTTCCATCTCTCAAGCATGTCTTCTACGCTCCAGCAACCATTGCTGGAATAATACCCTAAAATGAAATCCATTTCTCGATCAATTCAGGAAACAGAAGAAACACTTGAAAAAAGAAAAAAAATAAAGAGAGGTTACTTTCAAACTTTCTCCATGAAAAGCTTGATGGGCTAGTTTTCTCATCTTCAACCATTTTTCACCTTGAGGCGCTACGAGTCCGTTCCCAAAATGCTTGTTTGCGTAATTTTGGAAGATCTTTTTTTTGGAATAATCCCTCCTTATTGTTCAACACCTCTAGGACCGAGTCAGGCTCAGCGACCACCAACTGAGCTTGAACACCATACCAATTCAGAAAGTTTGCTCCTGCACAAATATGCATGACAAATTGAAGATTGATTAATTGAAAACAAAAATTAAAAGAAAGAAGAAAGAAAGAATCGTTTTTGCTATCAAATTACCATAAAGCTTGATCCATGAATAAGCATGAGGCTGAATTCTAGGAAACATGTGATGTGATAGTTCCATTGTGTGTCTCATTTGTGTGATCTCTTTGGTGTTTCCATGAAGGAATTTATAAGAATGGCCTTTTATTCCTTGAGAGCTCATAGCAGATTGTATATGAATTGGAGTTCACCATGCTGTTTTAAAGAACTTGAAGATATTTACTGATAAATATAAACACAAACAAGAAAAAAGGTAAATTATGAGGCTTCTCATCACCTCCATAGCTCTGCCTTCTTTTTTTTCCATTCTTAACCACAGACTCAAATGACTCATAACTTCATGATAAAGGCGTTTAACCCATTTGGTTTGCTATGAACAAAATAAAACCGTAGACTCTTGATATTGGCAGTATTAGCAGAAGCAGTCAAAACAACCCGAGGTTTTAAAAAACGTTCTGCTTGTTTGTCTGACAGAAAGAAGTTATGTGGTAAGAAACACACATGGGCCTACATAACATTTTCATTAAAGTACCTGTCCCAGACGTAATAAAAAACTTTCCATTTTTGAAAAATGGTACTGCTAATGATGCTGGCTGGGGTCCGCTGTGAACTGGTGCTGCTTTGAATAGCAAATTTGATTTAGTATGGGGTTGCTAGACATAAACTTCATCTTCAAGCCTATGATACTGTGTATTCGGATCCTAATAATAGTTTAATCAATGACAAAGGAAGGAGGAATTCTATAATGCTACTAAACCGATCCCACTCAATCACATTCACAACCTATTAAATAACTTTTTTTTCCTTTTTACGTTGTTTACACAACAAAGCAACTTGGATTTTCTTTTTTCTTTTTTTATAAATTAGTCCAAGCACAATGGATATGTATTCTAACAAACTTGCTTAATATTTTTGTATCAAGTGTTAACCAAACAGAACATAGTTAAAGCCGTTCATGAAGTCCATACTGTTTATCATACAGATTAGAGGCCGTCCATGGAATTTCAATTTATGGACTTCTCATTTTTCTATTCCATCTCGATGATTCGAAACTTATACATAGTTAGAGCCGTTGATGAAGTCCATACTGTTTGTCAAACAGATTAGTGGCCGTCCATGGAATTTCAATTTATGGACTTCTCATTTTTCTATTCCATCTCGATGATTCGAAACTTATTATTTACTAATCAAAGCACACAAGTTCAATATGAGATGCAATTATATGCTCTAATTTTCCTAATGAAACGGTTGCTTGGAAATCAATTCCAATGATAGAATTTAAAAAAAATCAAGAAATTAAATAAACACCAAGAACTAAGAATTGGCAAGATGATGCATCATCTACACATTGCCAGAAAATTTAACGAAAAGGAAGAAGAAAAAAGCATCTTTGTTTTTGCATCCGCATTTGTTATGTACATATCATTGTATATGAAGAAAATTCATAACAGATCCTAGTTTACAAAGCCTCAAGAATGATCTGAACTCCATGTTCAGGGAACATTATGAGAATTTGAACAGGTGAATGCACGTAATTAGGAGATAGAGTGAACCTGTAGCGTTGCAGAATCATTGAGAGAGCAATTTTCTTTTCTTTAATTGCAAAATTCAATCCCACACAAGCTCGAGGTCCAAAACCAAATGGAAGATATGAAGAGACGTTATTGTTAGTAGCTTTAGCCACCACTTCTGCAAATCTTTCTGGTCTGAAAAGATGTGCATCTTTTCCCCATATTTGATGGTCAGAGTGAAGTGCTAGTGGTGGAATGTAGGTTTCCATCTTCGCTGGGATTTTTAGTTCCCCTAGTTTGACTTCTCTTGTTATATTAATAACTGGAGGATATAGCCTTAGAGATTCATTGATAATCATGCTCATCTACAAGGAAAAGAAATTCAATAACAGTAAATGTAGGTATCAACCCATTCAAGTTGACTAGTTTAGTTAGTTGTCAAGATTTACTTACAGTCTTCAATATTGCAACCCCATCTGCTGTTGGATTCTGCTGGCCAAACAGCTCAAGTACCTCTTTTCTTGCTTTATCTTGCCAATCTGTGTGAATTGCTAGAAGAAGAATAGTCCAAGTAAGTGAGCTTGCAGTAGTTTCCTGTCCAGCAACATAATAATTCTTACATTCATCGATCATGTCATCAACAGATATCTTCTTATTCTTATCTGCATCATTATAAGCCTTTACAAGTAATCCAAGAAAATCACTTCCATAGCTATCAAATTCACCCGTTATCGCTGCCTCCTCTCTTTTCTTTACCATATTCAATATGCTGTCTTTTATTTCTTCTTGGAGTTTATCCAATTCGAGATCATCATTTGTTGTAGGAAATCTTCCACTACGATGAACAATGGTACTTGGTCAGCTATTTACAGCAAAATAATTCTGATATATTAAAAGGAAAGAACGAGGAAACTCACTTAACTCCTGAAATTCTCACTTTGTAAGTGTTTCTACCAACAATGACGATCATCCTCTTCAACATATCAAATATTTTCTCCCCTTCCAAATAGCTGCTTCCAAAAGCTGTCCTGGAGATTATTTCTGATGTTAAAACCTTGAATTCTTGGAATACCTCAATCTCCTTTCCCTCATGGTATCTCCATCTTTCAAGCATCATTTCCACACTTGCTATCATTGCTGGAACCATACCCTACAAGAAAACCCATTATTGGGAATAACTGATTTTGGATAAAATCTAATAAAATTTTTTTTTGACCACTTAACATGACTTTAAATAGCATAAAACTGGGACTAATTACCTTCAAGCTTTCTCCATGGAAAACATAATTGGCGAGTTGACGAATCTTCAACCATTTTTGGCCTTTGGATAATACAAGTCCATCTCCCAGTAGTTTCTTAGTGTACTCATGGAACCCTATTTTGCAATATATTTCCTCTTTACCGTTCAGAATCTCTTTAACCAGCTCAGGTTCTGTAACTGTGAGTTGAGATCGAGCACCATACCAAAGAAGAAAGTTCATCCCTGCAAGCACCAATTGATGAACAGAAACTAATCAATAAAATCAGGCATTAGACCTTCAATTGAATTTTTTAAACAAAAATGTACAGTCTTGCCATAGAGCTTAATCCAAGAATATATATGTGGCTGGATTCTTGGAAGTCTGTGATGTGACAATTCCATGAGATTGTTCATGGCATCCTTTGTCATACTGGCTATCTCTTTAGTGTTGCCATGGAGGAATCTGTAAGAAGGGCCTTTTATTCCCTGCGATCTCATTACTGACTGTATGTGAATAGGCATCAACCATTCTTTGTAAAGAAACCTTACAAGAATCATAAGGAAGTATAAACACAGACATGCCAAAAGATAAATGATCAAAGGTCCCATCAGCATTTCAGCAATTTCAGAGTGGCTCACTAGGAAAGAATACCCAGGCAGCTGTGATGAGAGGCAGAGACTTTGATTCCAGACAATGTTTGTGTCTAGCACCGGAAAACTATAAATATTCTGTTATCTTTCGATGTTTCAAATTGGATATATAATAATACCATATGACCGCAAGAAATTGACTTCTCCCGAATATACCCCCCCAAAAAAAAGTTCAATAATTTAGATTGGACAAGTATACAATGATTAAGTATTTATCAATAGCATAAGTTATATATGCTCTCAAAATCAATCTGCTATCTCTCTCTTCACTTTCTTTTAATAAAGAAAAAAAAACTACAAAAAATAGATTAGCTGCCACACACCAATAATTGAACAATAGAATAAATTATATTGGACAGTACAGGAATACTAATACATTCATAGCTGGATTAATTGGATAATAATTTCCATTGGTTACCCGATAATCTTGTGGGGACAGAGTGAGAAGCGAAGCTGGTGACCGGACATAAATTGGTGAGAAGGTAAACTGGTAATGTTGCAGAATCATTGAGAAAGCAATCTCAATCTATGAAATTGCAGAGTTAGATCCTGAACAACTTCTAGGCCCTAAACCAAAGGCAGTGACATTGTTGTCTGTTGCTATGACCAAGCCTTCTGCGAATCTCACTGGCTTAAAAAGGTGAACATCTTCTCCCCATACTTGAGAATCATGGTGGATTGCAAGAATTGGAATTTCGAATCACTGTATTTGTAGGAAGTACTAATTGCCCCATTCTGACTTGCCCTCGGAACGGTTACGGAGAATTACAAATTTCAAATTGGACCAAATGGTACTCACTCCTGGTTGGAAGTGGCCAACAAACAAAATAGTGAAGAAAATGGTTTAGACCATTTTGTCCCAATTGTGAAGAAAATCAAATCAAGAACCAAGCCCAATATGCAATAAGGTCAAACTGTTATCTGTCCATGGAGTCCCAAATTGCTAACGGGCATCCTTGGTTTTCAACAGATTTCTGCAACAGCATGTATCAAGAAGTAGACATGCAAATATGTCAGAAAGAGCTAACAATCCAATTATTAAATTCAAGAACTTGTTAAGAATTTAAAATGTCTTCAGTTTATCCTCATTTATAAAAATACATAGGAAGGAAGACATTGTACCCAGACAATTCTAGGAACCAGTGGCGGAATTAGCGACATTGTCAGGGGGCAAAATTTTCACTGTCGGAGGCCAGACGCCGGACTGTGTAGGAAATCAGACTAGCAACCAAGGAAGGGGGCTCACGAAAGACCAGACATCGGACTGAGACAAAGAAAACTCCCCGTTCCTCCTCACATATACTTCTGGCCGGCCATCTAGAAGAGTCGTGCTGCACCACACGATCCCACCTGATTTCGCCACTGCTAAGAATTATAATTCTACATTCTTTTCAATAATGACACCAATCCAGGGATGGAGAGAGAAGGTCATGGGCATGGGCGGATTTATGTGGGGGCCAACGGGCTCAAGCCCCACTGAATTCATTGGGATGCGCGCATATATATATATATATATATATATAAATCTTGCTGTGTACATATACGAAGACTGAAGTTATATAATAGCCAAAACTATGTGAACAAATATAACTTTCCAATACATATATATTGATAAATGAATATATTTATATATATATATATTAATAAATGTATATGAGTTTGAAATCAAAATATATTAAAATGTTATACTAGATATTTAAATTTGAATATATATAATTTTAATTTTTATGAATTCATGTAAATTAATTTTTGTGAGCTGGTAAAAAATTATATATATAAAATTTACTTTCAGTTCAATTAATATGACTCCTAAAAAATTGTATTATTTCAATTTATTATTTTTTAAAAATTCTTTTATCTTTCTTTTATTTCTCTTTTTAAACAATTTTCTTTTCTCTAATTTTTAAGCCAATTATTTCTTATAAAAAATGTAGTTGTAAAATTTTTTTTCTTCTTCTATCTATCTCTTTCTCTGCGTAGTTTCAAAGGAATATAAGTTCTCGATAAATTTCTCAATTTTATTTTTATTTTTATTTTTATTTTTTATTTTAAGATCTATAAATTTTAATATCATTAGATTTATTTTATTTTGTCTTTATAGATATTGGCATAGAATTATGTTGTATTGTTCATAAAGTATTCATTTGAATTTACTCCCCGTGTTGAAAATAAAAATTTTCAAAATCTCAATTTGTTCTTTTTTGTGTTTTTTTTATTAATTTATATTATTGATGAACAAAAGTAAGATATATTAATAAGCGTAAAATTTATTATTTTAAATTTAAAAAATATTTTACAATAGTTATGACTAATAAAATTTTTAACAATTATAAGTTTAATAGAAAGCAAGCTCCCAATAACTTTAACTTCTACGTCCGCCCCTGGTCTTGGGGATAATGGACTTCCTCTTATGCCACCTTATATATATATGGGAGAAGGTACATATATACTATCTAACTTATCACAAAGGTACAACTTAGCCCTTTTTTCTTGATTTAAATAAGCTCAATTTTTTTAAAAACTAGTTTTTTAAGCTCCTCACTTAATGAAAATTTAACGCCATTATATTATAGGAAGAATGTACATATATGCCCTAAATTTATTGGGAAGATACAATTTGACCCTTATTTTTTGGGCTCAATTATGCTTAAATTTTCTAAAAAATAACTATTTTGATATAATTTGACACTATTTTTTTTTCTCAAATATGCCTAGATAACGATTAATTTAATTCTCACATCTTATCGCTAGTTAAATTGTTGTACATATATAATATAGACAAAAATTTTTATATCTCTCACTAATTATGCTTTTGAATTCAAAAAGAAAAGTAAAATATAAAAATAAATATGTTGTACAGTTGTGAAAGAAATTTGTTTCTTGTTCGAAATTGCTTGCAGAAAATGAATAAGAGACAAATAGTGATATAGTATGCAGAGAGATTTATAGATTTTTGATAGCTCTAGTCACCATATAGAATCCACAAGCAATTAAATCTTCTCTATTTTAGGTGGTAAAATCCAAATTCTTTCTCAAAAAAAAAAAACTATGCTTCTGCCAATTCACGAGACAATAATCATCATAGACGTTGAGGCTAAGAGCATCGATAAAGAAGTATGTAATATGTATGATTGATGTTTTTTCGCCTAAGTCCTCTTTTACTCACTTTATGTTTGGCCAATGATTTGATACGCGGATTATGAAATTTTAAAGAGATGACTTGAGTTCTGTAAAAGATGAATATAGTAAAAATTTTAAAATTTCTTTAATAAAATGAGAAAAAATAAAAATCTCATATGTTTCTGTTCTATTTTTCTCAAACCTTTTAAACAATCATATATTTGTAGAAAGTTCAAACAAAATTTTATAATTATGGATAAATATATAGTTTTTTTTTGTAATAAGACACTATGATTTTTTTAATAATATTTAATTATTTTATATAAAAAATAATTTTTATTTTAGGTGGGGTCCATATATTCTCCGTATTTAATGATATTAAAATTTTCTGTTTGCTTAAGATCAAAATAGTTATTTTTGTAAAATTTTATGCATAATTGAGCCAAAAAAAAAAAATAAGAGCCAAGTTATACCCACGCGATAAGTTTAGGGGCATATTTGTACCATGCCTTATAATATAACATCGTTAATTTTACCATTAATTGAGTGGCTTAAAAAATTAATTTTTAAAAAATTTGAGCTTATTTGAGCAAAAAAAAAGGGGCTAAATTATATATGTGTGACAAGTTGAATGACATATTTACATATTCTCCCTGTATATATGTATAATTGATTTCTTTTTGCATTATATATATTGTTTTTTAATTTGTAGGTATTTAAGATTTTGTGACTAGAATTTTGTAATTTGAGTATGAGTTGGCAAAATTAATTTTCTCATTTGAAATAGTATTTTTATACAATTTAATTTAATAAAATTCTATAAATAAATTAATAGATCCAAGAATTAAAATAAAAAAGTATATAAAATATTCAATAAACTTTTAGAACCTCCTTTAATTTAATTTCCGATTTCACCACTTCACCGAAAGAATTAGCATATCAAGTGACATGTGCTTTCCTTCCAAGTGGCTACTTCCGAGGAAATGATTTCTGAGGCTAAGACCTTGAATTCTAGGAATACATCTCTCTCCTTCCGTTTGTGGTGTGTGTCCAACTGCAAACATCATTTCCACACTTGTTATCTTTGCAGAATACCAACAAAAACAGAGAATCAAATTAACAAATTGACATAGGCCTGCTGGTAAACACTGAGCTATTGATTAGCTTAGCAAATATATATGAATAGCATCCTGAACCAAAGATATTGCACTCAGATAGCAGACTTTGATTACCTTCAAAATGCAGCAGGCAAAGTTTTAATTAACATTTTTTTTCGTTAATTGAAGTCTTTTAATTTTTACCAAGCTAGATAGGGATATTTGTAAATAATTTTTAGCTTATTTACATATATCAGAATAATATTTTTTTAAATTAATAATATATTTATTAAATATTTTTAAAAAGTTAAATGATATGCTTTAGGGGTGGACAAACTCGGTTCGGCCGACCGAACCGAACCGATCAGACCAAACTGACCAAAAACCGATCGTTGAATTTAGTAACCGAAAACCGACCGAACAAAATTAGAAACCGCGAAAAAATCGAACCGAAAAAATTCGGTCGATTTCGGTTCAGACAAAAAATCATTGAATCTGATTTATTTTGCTGCAGAGATCAAAATACCATCAATTCGGTCGGTTTCGGCTCTCTAAAAGTAAAAGCATACAAATTGAGCTTCAAATATTACAAATCAACAACAGTGTTTCGGTTGGTTCGGTTTTCTGAGCAATGAAACCGCTAGCCGACCGAACAGTTTTGGTTTGATGTAATTTAGAACCGAACACCGAACCGACCAGTCGGTTAACTAATTTTTTGGTCGATTTTCGGTCGATTTCTTGGTCGGTTCGATTTTCACAGTTATTTTGTCCACCCCTAATATGCTTCTTTTTACTTTTTTTTTTCAAAAATACTTTATTATTTAACGATATATTAAATATATCTAACGTATACATACTAATATATACTAAAAGAAGTATTTTTAAAATTAAAATTGAAAAAAATTTAAAAATTAGATTTTTAAAGAAATCTCTTCAAAAATTAAAATCAATATGGGGTTGAAGAATTAGGCCTACTAGCCCCAAGCTACCTTTTTTTTTCAAGCTTTAAAGATTATATCATTTCTTTTTTCTCTTTGCTAAAGTTCTTTATTTGAATTTTTTCTGTTTACAGATCTAGGACTACTGTCGGCCATCTGATTAGCGACAACCATAAATTTATCATTTTAACTTATTTTCCACTAGTTTTTGTGTTTTCTTACGGTTTAGAATAATTTAGCTCTAGATCTTGCCTCTTTGAAACTTTTGTCTCATCCTTCTTTATGAAGGTAGTTTTTGGTATCTAGATTCAGTTTTTTGGAATGGTAAAAAATAAAAAATATCAATGGATCTCTCCATGGTGGTCGTGGTTCTGAAAAAATGATGTGAGGTAGTAAGCTACAATATTTTTTCTTTCAAGTTGCAGAAAATTTTCATTCTTCTTTTTTCCTTTTCTAGGGTTTGCTTAAGATTTAACCCCCTACTTGGCTCCTTTGCTCAAATTTAAGGAAGTTGTCACTCAAGTGCCTCATGCAATACTTGCAATTTGCTCAGCCTCCATGAAAGTTTCATCATGTTTCCTCTTTGATCCCCTGTACAAGATAATAAATCATTGTTTTCCCTTATTTAATTCTAAATATGAGGATATTTGGGATTTCAAACCAAATTATATTTTCATTTTATTATTATTTTATTATAGTTTGTTTTTTAGCAGACTTGAAGATCTACTTCTAGTTTCAGTCTCCGGCCTTGTTCTTGATTATTCATGGCTATTATTTTAGGGGTTGTTAATTCTGAACTCTGTTTCCACTTCATCTATGGAAAAGGATGTTATATTTCTATTTTACTTAGTTTATTGCTTGTTCTTAGGGTGTATAACTTTATTTATTTAATGAGATTATCTGTATTATGCTAAAAAAAGTTGCCCCTTTTTCTCCACTGCCTCCCAAGTGTCACGAGATTTCTTTCTCATAAGCTCAAATCCGTGTGGCACTAGCAAACTTTGCCCAACACTTGAAAGAATGCTAGTCAATCTTCCCTCAAAATGCTTGTCTAGCTTAGACAAGTTAAATGCAGAAGCTAAGTAATAAATAAAGCAACTCAATCACAAGAGAAGAAAAAATTGAGAGAATGCTTGAAATCTCTTATTACTCAAAAAACTTGGATTTCTTAGATAGTCACAACAAATGAATCCTACCTTTATTTGTACTACTCTACCTCCTCAATGGATATTGGTGATCAATTTTATCCAACGACTTAAATTAATATTCTACATAATTCCTAGCATATTCCTTTGAATATTCTTATGGCATTTTCCTAAGACATTATCTACCATATTCTAGAGAAATCTGTACATACACAACTCTAGAACTTTATAGAATACTACATAACATTCTTAAGAATATTTACATACAATATTCTAGAGAATTCCTAGCCAAACCTCTCATTTTGGCAAGTCACAAGAAAGTCTTGTGACATTCTTCCCCATCTAATCTGGCGACGTTCTCGTTGCCTTCAAGTCTTAATAAGCTCAAATTTGGTCCTTGAATTTCCACAAATATTGGATAGGTTCCCAACTGGCTTCACTCTAGGGCAATCCATTCCACGTGACAAGGAGTTCATGTGTAGGCGATTGATTGGAATGGTGTTTCACCCTATCGGCCAAAATTTCTTCCACTTTCTTGTCATGTTGGATGCTTATACCCATTGACGCACTTTGTGACATTCCATGGCTTGGATCTTTCACATCTTCCTTGTATGGCTTCAATAAGCTCACATAGAATATGGGATGAAACTTAATTTTAGGAGGCAACTCCATCTTGTAAGCTTGCTTTCTCACTTTCTTGATGATGAGAAATGGTCTCTCATACCTCTTAATGAGTCCACGATGTAGCCCTATCAATTTTGCATGATTATGCATTTTGACAAGCATAAGGTCTCTTACTTGGAACTCCCTCGATTGTCTCTTCTTGTCAGCCCACTTTTTCATCCTCCTGGATGCCTTCTCCAAGTAGGTTCTAGCAACGTCGGCATTATCTTTCCAATCTTTGGCAAATTTATAAGCTGAAGGACTAACACCAATATAGCCTATGGCAATAGAATTTAGAGTCAAGGGTTGTTGGCCAATGACTATCTCGAACGGACTATACCCCGTGGATTCACTCCTTTGAAGATTATAGGAGAATTAGGCAATATCAAGCAACTTAGCCCAATCTTGTTGATTGGTACTCACATAGTGCCTCAAGTATAACTCCAACAAGGTGTTCACCCTCTCCGTTTATCCATCCATTTGAGAGTGAAAATTAGTTGAGAACTTGAGGTCAGTACCCAATAACTTAAACAACTCGGTCCAAAATCTTCCTGTGAAGCGAGTATTCCTATTTCTCACAATAGTCTTGGGTACACTCCAATATTTCACAATATGCTTTAAGAACAAGTAAGCAGCTTGTTCGGCGGTGCACTCCTTCGGTGTTGGGATGAAAGTGGCATACTTGGAGAATCGATCCACCACTACTAACCCACAATTGCATCCTTTAAAAGTGGGTAACCCCACGATGAAATCCATAGAAATACTTTTCCAAGGTCTTTCAGGGATGAGAAGTGGCTCGAGTAGATCCGCGGGTAATTATTGCTCCACCTTGTCTTGTTGGCATACAAGAAAAGTTTTCACATGTGCCTCAACATCATCCTTTAAGTGAGGCCAATAATAAGCATCTTCCACCAATGCGAGAGTCCGATGTATCCCCGAATGACCAACCCATTTGCTATCATGAAACTCTTTCAAGGCTTCCCTCCTTAAGTTGTCATGTGATGGAACATAGAGCTTTTTTTCTTTGGTGTATACCAAGCCATCTTTTATCCAAAAATATATTGTCTTCCCCTCTTTGATAAGAATAATGATGGTTTGGGCCATGGAATCATGCTCTAGCTCTTTTTTGATTTGTGCCCTCAAGGTGCATTACAGATTGCTAATGTCGACTAACTCTCCTTTTCAACTCAAAGCATCCGCAACTAAGTTGGCTTTACCAGGCTTGTACTCCAAAGTGTAGTTGAACTCTGCTAAAAAGTCTTGCCATCTAGCTTGCTTTGGAGAAAGCTTCTTTTGTGTTTGAAAATAGCTAGTGGCAACATTGTCTATCTTGACCATAAACTTGCTCCCAAGCAAGTGTTGTCAACATGTTCGCAAACAATGTACTACCGCGGTCATCTCCTTCTCTTGCATCGTGTACTGTCTCTCAGTATCATTGAGCTTCCTACTCTCAAATACAATAGGATGTCCATCTTGTATCAATACTCCACCTATTGCAAAATCGGAAGCATCGGTGTGCACCTCAAATGGTTGGAGATAGTTGGGGAGCACTAATACCGGCTCCTCCATAATTTCCTTCTTTAACTCATCAAAGGCATGTTGGCATCGCGAAGTCCACTCCCAACTTTGCCCTTTCTTTAGTAAGTCCATCAATGGAGCGGTTATAAAAGAGTATTCATTGATAAATCTTCTATAATAGTTCACCAAGCCAAGGAATGATCTCAACTCGGTGACTTTGGTTGGTGGCTCCCAATCTTGGATGACTTACACCTTTGACTTATCCATTCTTAGCTTGCCTCCACTGATGACATGATTCAAAAATGTCACTTCTTCTTGGCCTAAGGAACATTTCTCCTTCTTCACATAGAGCTCATTTTTTTAAAGTGCGGAACACTTACCTCAAATGCTCCACATGCTCCTCCAATATTTTGCTTTAAATGTAATATCCCAAAAATTTTAAAAATATTAAAATTTAAAAATTAATTAAATGATTTAAAAGTGTATATATATTTGATTAAGTGAAAAAAAAGGAAAGTACTTATATGTTGTATATATGAAGATATATACAATATATACAAGTCAACATTTCAACTTGGACAAATGATATTTAATTATTTAATAAGATATTAATATTAATAGATAGTGGAAGAGAATTTTTGAGATTAATTATTATTATAATAATATACTGCTTGGTGGAGATTAAAAGAGGGGATTGTGTGGTTTTAAAGAGAATTTTGAGATTAGTAGAGTTGTTGACCATTACTATCTTCATCTTCTTCTTCTTCCTCCTTGGTAGTCGGCCATCATCTCCATCAAAGGGAAAGAGATTTTGCTTCTTGCTAACTCAAGAAATTGAAAGATTTCAAGTGTTCAAGTTGGAGTTTTGAGAATTTTCTCCATATTTGGTAAGTTTTCAACTTGTTTCTTTGATTTTCTTTGAAAGTTTATATGTGTGAATTGAATGTGTGGTGTGGTATATGTCTATGGTTGATTTTGGTATGTATGAAGTTGTTTTAAGTAGATAAATATGAATCTGGAGTTAGATTGAAGAAAAATGTTAAGTTTGGTGAAGAGAATAAGAGTTTTGTGTTGTGTAACTTTTGAGTTGTGAAGTATGGTTGTGATTGCGTATTGTTGTTTGTAATTGAGTTATTTTGATGTTTATATAAGAATTATGTGGTTTAATGATGGTTTTGGTTGTGTTTGAATGGAGTTGAAAAGGTTAATGAAAGATGATAGTTGGATGAGGCATTTTTATGTTGATATCAGGTTTTTGGCCTGACACGCCCAGTGACACGACCATGCCTTTGGGCGTGTCGATGGTTCTATTTTCAGTGTTGGTGACACGATCAGTGATACGCCCATATTACTGAGCGTGTCATAGCTACTGCATTATTGTAAAATTGACACGTCCATGTCACTGAGCGTGTCATAGCTACTGTGTTAGAGGAGAATTGACATGTGAAGTAACACGTCCATTTCACTGAGCGTGTCATAGCTACAGTATTGTTGCAGTATTTACACGCGCAGTGATACGCCCATGTTACTGAGCGTGTCAAAGCTTCTGTGTTGTGAGTTTAGGGCACAGTCATGGACACGCCCGTGTTGTTGAGCGTGTCATGTATAGAGTTTGCCATAGATGGTTCTTTTTCTTATTTTTTTTGTGGACCACTTAGTGATTATGTATAATCACATTTGGTTTAGGCTTTGAAGAGACTTGAGTTACCCAATCCAAGTATTGAGGATATCTTAGAAGAGGCGGTTAAAGTGGTGTTTGTTGCTTTAGATGTAAGTACAAACTTTGAATAATTATTTATATTTACATGACATTGAGACTTAACACATTTAGTTGCAAAATGTGTTAAATTACCTACTACATTATTAGTGCATGAGAAATATGCTATGATTTGTAATGTTACAAATGCATAATATGAACTATGCGAAATATATGATGATGACTTAAAATATATGGATAATGCAATTTGTTATGTATACACTAATGATGATATGTAAATCCATAGATATTTGAGGCATTGTGCCTAGTTGATCATGAGAAAATAAGAAATTATTTGTAAATGAAATTATGAAAGAATTGTGTGCCTAGTATGTTATTCAATTTTCAGAATTTTGTATTTGGTGGCATGCCTAGAAAGTAACAATCTCTTGAAACTGGGTTAGGCTTGGTTCTTGAAGCCTAGTTGGGTGTTACATGATGTAGCAGACCCTTGAAGCTGGATTGAGTCTAGTCCTTGAAGCTTAGTTGAGATGTTACATATGAGGTAATCCTCATTGTGATTATGATTCGCCTTCGGGCTAGACAAATATTGTTACATTGGACCAAAGCAGTAACTCTGGAATTTGAATGACATATTAGATCCTTTTGGGCCCATACTTGTGTTTGTTTTTATGTGAATTATGAGTTGTGGAAAAATTGAGCATATTATCAAGATATAATGATATAATGTTATACGATATGATATCTTTATGTGTTGTGCATTGGCATTATATTTGAATTATAATATTATCAAAGTTTGTATTACTAGGCCTTTAGCTTAGCGCGATTGTGGTTCATCACGTAGGTGACAGGTAGATCCGGTTGAGCCAGAGAGTTCAGCTAGACCGAGTCGAGTCTAGGCTTGAGATTGTGAGTGCAGTGTTGATTGTGGACATCAAGATCAGAGATAAACTGCCAGCATGTATATATTTCATATTTTTGTACATATTGATTTCATGTTTTTATGTATATTTCGCAAACTATTGAAAATATTTTGGATTAAATCTTTGGTAATGAAGTAATATATATATATATATATATGTTTTAGCAAGTAATATTTCAACTATTGTTTATACGATATTGGTTGAATATTTTAAGATTATACATATTTTATAAATGATGATTTGATTGTTTAAAAAGGCTGTGATATTCTTGTATCCTCTATACGTATATTATATATAGCGGGTATATGTAGTGTACATATATTGGATATAAGAGTGTTACATTAAATCACAATATCATCAAGGTACATAACTACAAACTGATCAAGGAAAGGAGCAAGTACCTTGTTCATGAGTGAGGCCAACGGGCATCACAAGGAATTTGTATGACCCATACCGTGTGACACATGCCATCTTTTGCTCATCTCCTTTGGCTATACGAACTTTATAGTACCCCCGATCGCAAATCCAACTTGGTGAAGTACCTTGCATTGCCAAGTTGATCAAATAAACCTGCAATGAATGGGATGAGATACTTGTTCTTGATGGTGATCTTGTTGAGTGCTCGGTAGTCAATGCAAAGTCGAAGTGACCCATCATACTTTTTTTGGAATAAAATCGGTGCACCATAAGGAGCTTTGGAGGGATGGATGTAACCAACATCAAGCAATTCCTTCAATTATCTCCTTAGCTCTTCTAACTCGGGTGGTGCCATACGATAAGGAGCAAAAGTAGGCGGCTTTGCTCCAACCTCCAACTCAATGGCATGATTCATCTCTCTTCTTGGAGGAAGCTTCTTTGGTAGCTCGGCAAACAGACATCCTTAAACTCTTCAAGCACGTCTTGAATTGCCTTTGGTGCATTTACCCTTCATCTATGGAGCCTTTGTCTACCTTGAGGGTGGCAAGATAAGTTGGCTCCTTCCTCTTTACCCTTTTGGAGAGTTGGATTGCAGACACCATCTCTCTTTACTAATCTCCCTCTTGATGAGAACAACACATGGTTGTCCCTTCTCCATGATGCACATGGTGTCAGCATAGAGAACTAAGAAAGCTTTCACCATGTCTATAAAAATATTTTTTTCTTTTTATATTTTTTTGTGAGAGTTTATTTGTTATTTGTAATTAAAATTAAAATTTTTCTTTTATAATAAATAATATATTTTATATGCTAAAAATATAATTTAAAATATTTTTATTATTTTATTGAAATATATGTATTTAATAGTGAAGTTTAAAAAAAATGATGAAATTGAGGAGTGGGGAGTGATGTGTTTTTAAAATTTTGCTTCAACTTTTTCTAAAAGTGTAAATATTTTTATTTCTTGAAGTATTTTTGAAATAAAATTTATTTTTTAGGCAGTTTTGTAAATGTCCCTTTTCATTTTTTTTTGCTAAATATATATATATATATATATATATATATAACTAACTGAACTTTACTTATTTAGTTGGTTTACTTATCGACCTTTTAATTTAATCACATGTAATCTCCTAAATTACTTTTTTTCTTAACATATAAATATGGGTGTACTCGGGCCAGGCTGAATCATAATGTTCTTTAGCCCGCAGTCTGGCCAGAGTTTGGTTCGAGCCTATAAATTCTACATGTAGCTCAATTCTAGGACTGGGCAAACTGAGTTAGCTTGAGTTAGTTGGACCAATCAGGCTAATGGGTTAAGCTAGAAGTCTTCTAAAAGCTTTCTTTAAGCTTGAAATTCACCCATTGAAACTAATTAAACATTGAACTTCTACACTAGTGATCTACAAAAAGATTAAACAAAACAAATTGTCATTGTAAAAAATTTAAAAAAAATAGTTTAAAAAATAGTTTAAAAAACACATTTTAAACTCTATCACATAAACACTAAATTATCTTTCCAAAAGGAAAAAAAAAATCACAAGAAGTGAAAAGAACTATCCTATCCTGTGAACAAAGATTTTCATCCCCACTCCCAGTGGAATGGTTCTTGCGACTTCGATACTTTTAAGCTCTGTGTCTTAGAGAACACGAACCTAAATCTGAAGAATAAGAGTAGCCATCTGAACGGACTAGAAAGATAGAAAGGAGTGGATAACTCGATCATTGAGAAATTTTTAACTTTCTACTGAGTTCAAAAAGTTGGGTATGTATGAAAAATGTGAGGATGACCCAACATTCTCATAACGTCCGATCTATTGGAACTAGTCTCTTTTTCATATTTAAATATTATTGAACTCTTGATTATTATAATATCATTCATATTAAATGCAATTATAATAAACAAATACTCATTACATTGAAACCAAAACAACCAAATAAAATGGACACTCATACAAGATGAAAACATACCCTTACAATGTTCAAAATACAAGTAAAGTAAAATGGGATATCCATCAAAAGATGGAGACATGCCCCTTTATATTAATCCAAAATTCTTAAAATTAGAATAGATAACTAAAATAAACAAGACACACACGAAGTAAAAATATGTCTTTTGCAAACCCCTTTAAAAATACATATAAATCTAATAAAAAGAACAAAGCAAGAAAAAATAATACAAACATAGATTAAAATAATTGAATAATTAAAAAAATAAATAAACATATCTTAATATTAACCAGTTAATGAAATATAGGGCGTTACACATATGGAGGTGCCGCTAGCCAGTTAGTAGGCAGGGGTCAAGGGAATAGCACTCCCGAAAGGTAAACTATTTACAAAATAAATTTTGTTGTGGAATTAAGATTTTATTGTTGAATTAGAGTTTTAATCCAAAAATTTAGGGTTTGGAACAAAACTAAGGTTTTAACCTAAAAATTAGGTTCGATGTGGAATTAGGGTTTTAAGATATAAATTATGTTTAAAACATGACAATTATGGTTCAATATATGAACTTAGGGTTTTAATTATCAAGTACAAGTCATGTTATGTAATCCAAAATTTTGGATTTACAAAAATATAGTTAAAATATTTTACTTATCTTTTCGGGTAATTTTAATGTTGGATCTATGACCTATTGTAAAAGATTTGGAAAATAACGTTTATAATTTTATTATGCAGTGAACTCATCTATAAAGATAAATGATAACACCGAATTGAATTAGTTAAAAAAAAGATTATACTTGCATTATCGACATTACCAATTTTAATATGTTGAATCACACCTACTGCTTGGCTTGAAGAATGGCCTGGATCAACCGATGTTTTGATTGGAGTTTCAAAGATCCCACGATCAACTAATGTCTAGTTACTGTCTCTCTCTTTTTTTTATTTCTTTTCAATATGTTAAATATAGTTATATGTTGGATTAAACCTAATTGCTATCTGTTCTATTGCTAACTCCTCATAACTCCTTTAATCTGCGTATTTATAAGTAAATATTAAGGTTAAATAAGTTTACCAATATTAACCCTATTTGATTGTATGAATCCTTCTTAATTTAGGATACTAAACACGGCTCATGTCAAATTAGAATCTCAGCCAATTCGATATGATCATATATTCATATTGGATTGGACCATGTCCAATTCGACATGATTGTATACTGATGTCAAATTGGACCATGTCCAATTCGACATGAGAAGCTCTCATATTGAATTGGTTTGTCTAATTCGATATGAGCATGGCTCATACCGAATTTAACCCAATTGGATTGATTTTTTACTTTAGATCGGGCCTATTCGAACTTTAAAAATTAGGCAGAGCGTAATTTGGGCCTTTTAAAATTGGTCTGATCTAATTCAAGGCGTTAAACTATGTTTAAGCTTTTTAAATCGGACCAAACTTGGCTTAGTCTTTTTTTATTGGGATCAGACTTATTTTTAAAGTCAAATTTAAGGATCTACAGTTTTGCCACATGCTTGAACGATCTTAAATTCATTGAGAGTGAAAAACAATATGTTTTTAAGGTGATCTTGGATGAGGATGAGTTCTGAACCCGCAACCTCCTGGTTTTGGTTCTGGACCCTTGATTTGATTTGGGTTCTAGATTTGAGATATAATTTGAGTTCTAGATTGAAAAATTTATTTTTGATTTTGGACACAAAAAATTAATTTGGGTACTGGACCCGAAAATTTAATTTGGGTTCATGACTCAAAAAATTTAGTTTGATTTAGATTTCCAATTAGTTTGATCACCTCTTATTTTGCTCTATCCTGCCAAATTGGATGGATTGCTAAAAGAAAAATAGTCTGAGTGAGCTTGCAGTTGTTTCTTGTCCAGTAAAAATGTCTTGCCCTCGTCAATTATATCTTGCACTGTTATTTTCTTTGGCAAATCTGAATCACGATAAGCCTTTAGAAGTACCCCTAGAAAATCACTTCCATAATTATCTAGCCTCCTCACAAACACCTCCTCCTCTCTTGACCTCATAATCATCATAATAGAGTCTCACATGCCTTGTTCAAGTTCGTCAGATTCGATATCATCACGAGTTTTCAAGAATCTCCTGCCACAACATACTTTTGAATATAAGATAAGCAAGGCATGTTCTCATTTTCCTGAACTGTGTTAATACTAATTAAAACTCCATAATTAAACATTGCTATAATATTGAAGAGGGAATTGATGAATTATACTTGATTCCAGGAATTTTGACTTGAAAATTTTTTCTGGCAATAATGGTACCCATTCTTGTGAGCATATCAAATAAGTTCTTTCCTTCCAAATAACTATTTCCAAAAGCTGTCCTGAAAATTATTTCTGATGTTGAAACTTTGAATTCTGGAAACATGTCAATCTCCTTCACTTCATTCTGCCTCCATCTCTCAAGCATGGCTTCCACACTCACAACCAGTGCCGGAATCATACCCTAAAATGAAATCCATTTCTCGATCAATTTGGGAAACAGAAGAATCACTTGAAAAAAGAAAAAAGAAAAAGCAAGAGGTTACTTTCAAACTTTCTCCATGAAAAGCTTGATGGGTTAGTTTTCTCATCTTCAACAATTTTTCACCTTGAGATGCTACGAGTCCATTCCCAAAAAGCTTGTTTGCATAATTTTGGAAGAACTTTTTTTTTAAATAATCCCTCCCTATTGTTCAATACCTCTAGGACAGAGTCAGGCTCAGTGACCACCAACTGAGCTTGAACACCATACCAATTCAGAAAGTTTGCACCTGCACAAATATGCATAACAAATTAAAGATTGAATTGAAAATAAAAATTAAAGGAAAGAAGAAAGAAAAAACCATTTTTGTTATCAAAATTACCATATAGCTTGATCCATGAATAAACATGAGGCTAAGTTCTAGGAAACATTTGATGTGATAATTCCATTAGACCATTCATGATTGTGTGTCTCATCTGTGTGATCTCTTTGGTGTTTCCATGAAGGAATTTATAAGAAGGGCCTTTTATTCCTTGAGAGCTCAAAGCAGATCGCATATGAATTGGAGTCCACCATGCTTTCTTAAAGAACTTGAAGATATTTACTAATAAATATAAACACAAACAAGAAAAAAGGTAAATTATGAGGCTTCTCATCACCTCCATGGCTCTGCCTTCTTTTTTTTCTTTCTTAATCACAGACTCAAATGACTCATAACTTCATGATAAAGGCGTTTAGATCCATTTGGTTTGCTATGAATAAAATAAAACCGTAGACTCTTGACATTGGCAGTATTAGCAGAAGCAGTCAAAACAAACTGAGGTAAAAATATTCTGCTTGTTTGTTTGACAAAAAGAAGTAATGTAGAAAGAAAAAGACATGGGCCTAAATGATAACATTTTCATTAAAGTACCTGTCCAAGACGTAATAAAAAATTTGCCATTTTTGAAAAACGGTACTCCTAATGATGCTGGCTGGGGTCCGCTGTGAACTGGTGTTGCTTTGAATAGCAAATTTGATTTAGTATGGGGTTGCTAGAGATAAACTTCATCTTCAAGCCTATGATACTGTGAATTTGGATCCTAATAAGAGTTTAGTCAATGAAAATTCTATAATGCTACTAAACCGATCCCACTTAAATCACATTCACAACTTATTAAATAACTTTGTTTTACTTTTTATGTTGTTTACACAACAAAGCAACTTGGGTTTTTTTTTTTCTTTCTATAAATTAGTCCAAGCACAATGGATATGTATTCTAATAAACTTGCTTAATATTTTTGTATAAAGTGTTAACCAAATAGAACATAGTTAGAGCCGTTGATGAAGACCGTACTGTTTATCATACAGATTAGTGGCCGTCCATGGAATTTCAATTTATGGACTTCTCATTTTTCTTTTTCTATCTTGATGATTCAAAACTTATTATTTACTAATCAAAGTACACAAGTTCAATATAAGATGCAATTATATGCAATTATATGCTATAATTTTCCGAATGAAACGATTGCTTGGAAATCATTTTCAATGATAGAATTTAAAAAAAATCAAGAAAATAAACACCAAGAGTTAAGGATTGGCAAGCTGATGCATCATTTACACATTGCTAGAAAATTTAACAATAAGGAATAAGAAGAAAAAAGCATCATCATTGTTTTTGCATCCGCATTTGTTATGCTCATCTACAAAGCCTCAAGAATGATCTGAGCTCCATGTTCTGGGCACATGGTGAGAATTTGAACAGGCGAATGCACGTAATTGGGAGATAGAGAAAACCTGTAGTGTTGCAGAATCATTGAGAGAGCAATTTTCTTTTCTTTAATTGCAAAATTCAATCCCACACAAGCTCGAGGTCCTAAACCAAATGGAAGATATGAAGAGACATTATTGTTAGTAGCTTTAGCCACCCCTTCTGCAAATCTTTCTGGTCTGAAAAGATGTGCATCATTTCCCCATATTTGATGGTCAGAGTGAAGTGCTAGTGGTGGAATGTAGGTTTCCATCTTCACTGGGATTTTTAGTTTCCCTAGTTTGACTTCTCTTTGGACTTCTCTTGTTATATTAAGAACTGGAGGATATAGCCTCAGAGATTCATTGATAATCATGCTCATCTACAAGGAAAAGAAATTCAATAACAGTAAATGTAGGTATCAACCCATTCAAGTTGACTAGTTTAGTTAGTTGTCAAGATTTACTTACAGTCTTCAATCTTGCAACCCCATCTGCTGTTGGATTCTGCTGGCCAAACAGCTCAAGTACCTCTTTTCTTGCTTTATCTTGCCAATCTGTGTGAATTGCTAGAAGAAGAATAGTCCACGTAAGTGAGCTTGCAGTAGTTTCTTGTCCAGCAACATAAAAATTCTTACATTCATCAATCATGTCATCCACAGATATCCTCTTATTCTTATCTGCATCATTATAAGCCTTTACAAGTAATCCAAGAAAATCACTTCCATAGCTATCAAATTCACCCATTATCGCCGCCTCCTCTCTTTTCTTTACCATATTCATTATGCTGTCTTTTATTTCTTCTTGGAGTTTATCCAATTCCAGATCATCATTTGTTTTGAGAAATCTTCCACTACAATGAACAATGGTACTTGGCCAGCAATTTCACAGATAAAATTCTGATATATTAAAAGGAAGGAAAGATGAAACTCACTTAATTCTTAGAATTCTCACTTTGAAAGCGTTTCTACGAACAATGACGGTCATCCTATTCAACATATCAAATATTTTCTCCCCTTCCAAATAGCTGCTTCCAAAAGCTGTCCTGGAGATAATTTCTGACGTCAAAACCTTGAATTCTTGGAAAACCTCAATCTCCTTTCCTTCATGGTGTCTCCATCTTTCAAGCATCATTTCGACACTTGCTATCATTACTGGAACCATACCCTACAAGAAAATCCACTAATTGGAATAATTGATTTAGGATAAAATGTAATACTTTTTTTTTAACCACTTATACAGCAACTTAAATAGCATAAAACTAGGACTAATTACCTTCAAGCTCTCTCCATGGAAAGCATAATTGGCAAGTTTACGAATCTTCAACCATTTTTCGCCTGTGGATAATACAAGTCCATCTCCCAGTAGCTTCTTAATATACTCATGGAACGCTATTTTGCAATATATTTCCTCTTTACTGTTCAGAATCTCTTTAACCAGCTCAGGTTCTGTAACTGTGAGTTGAGCTCGAGCACCATACCAAAAAAGAAAGTTCATCCCTGCATGCACCAATTTACGAACAGAAACTAATCAATAAAATCAGGCATTAGACTCTCAATTGAATTTTTTTGAACAAAAAGGTACATAGTCTTACCATAGAGCTTAATCCAAGAATATATATGTGGCTGAATTCTTGGAAGTATGTGATGTGACAATTCCATGAGATTGGTCATGGCATCCTTTGTCATACTGGCTATCTCTTTAGTGTTGCCATGGAGGAATCTGTAAGAAGGGCCTTTTATTCCCTGTGATCTCATTACTGACTGTATGAAAATCGGCATCAACCATTCTTTGTAAAGAAACTTTCCAAGAATCATAAGGAAGTATAAACACAGACATG
Source organism: Garcia nutans (assembly GCA_947685225.1). NCBI lineage: Eukaryota > Viridiplantae > Streptophyta > Magnoliopsida > Malpighiales > Euphorbiaceae > Garcia > Garcia nutans. The sequence continues at coordinate 53,566,829 of CANTUV010000011.1, forward strand.
CCAAAAGATAAATGATCAAAGGTCCCATCAGCATTTCAGCAATTTCAGAGTGGCTTGCTAGGAAAGAATACTCAGGCAGCTGTAATGAGAGGCAGAGACTGTGATTCCAGACTTTGTTTGTGTCTAGCACAGGAGAACTTGAAATATTTTATTGTCTTTTGATGTTTCAAATTGGATATAAAATAATACCATATGAAAGTAAGAAATTGACCTCTTCCATGAATATCCAAAAAAAAAGTTCCATAATTTAGATTGGACAAGTAATAATGATTAAAGTATTTATCAATAGCATAAGTTAAATGTGCTGTCAAAATCAATCTGTCATCTCTCTCTTCACATTCTTTTTATAAAGAAAAAAAAACTACAAAAAATAGATTAGCTGCCATACACACACACCCCAATAATTGAACAATATAATAAACTAGACTTAATACTGATACTGCAGCTCCTTCGCACAATTTGCCCCCTTAACCCCGATAATTTTCGATGAACCACACGACACCTTCAACTCGTTAGATTCAATAGCAAATTGCCCCTAATGCTGAGATGTCACGCATGAACTCTCCTCCTACATCCCGCGTGAAGCGCTAAAATTTATTGAAATTAATCATAAAATAACGGTAATTTCCTTAACACATGCTTCTTCTCCTTCTTCAACCGAAATCCCTACTCCTCTGCCACTAATCACAGTGCGCAACAAAGATCAACAAATGTTTGAAATCCCTAATCTACTACCACTAATCCCTAATGTTTTAAATTAGATTTCTCTAATTTCTTTAAAAAATCCAGGAGAAGAAATTGTTTTAAATCCTTTTTTTGCTTGATGTATTGTGTGTATTTGTCGAAAGTAATTTTTGCATCTCCATCTGTATCAATTGGCAATAAATTGAACTGTATAATTATGGAAATTTTTATATAGACTGAAAATTTTCAGAATTAAGAATAAAATCTCAGATAATTATCCTTTTCTCTTTGGTTCAATTTATCTATGCCCGCAACTCTCTATCTCCACCTTTCTCTCTCTCTAATGGCAGAGACACCATTGAAGCGCCGAAGAGAAAAAAAAATGAAACTGAAGAAGATATCAAAAGGAAGAAATCATTTAGCCACTTACTTTCTCTTCTTGAATAAGAAGAAGAAGAGCCAAACCAAGACATATCCTCTCTAATGACTACTCTTCAACGAGAACTCTTTTCTGAATATTCTAGTGCTCTTTCTTCTCCAACCACCACATCAACTGACCAAGAAATTGAAAATTTGACCACCGTAACAATCTCCGTAAAAGATTATCCAACTTCCCCCTCTAGCTTCTTCTTCTAATTTCTTGAAGGAAGATGAAGAAGATGATAAAGAAAGAGCCATAAGGCATCTTCTTAAAGCATTTGATGATGAACATAGAAATTGTAAGTGGTGGGGAAGATGGTTTTGTTAGTAACGAAAATGGTTTGAATGGATTAGATGGATATTATCTTTATGATGGTATGATGGGACATTGAAGACTACAATTTTTTTTTTTTAAATATGGAGACCACAGGTTTTACTTTTTATGGAATTTAAGATTGGTATTTAATGGTATATGGAATTTAATATAGGTATATTGGCCAAAAAAATTTAATATAGGAATTTAATAGTGCAGAGAGTTTTTTGATAGAGTGCGTTTTTTTTTTTTTTTTTTGCAGGCGGTGCCTAGGTGTTTTATTTTAATTGGGTCAATATGAAATATTTGCACTTCACTTGTGCTAACTTGTGTTTGATAAATTTCAAAAAAAAAAAATATATTGTGTTTGATAATATTAAAAGAAGGATTAAATAAATAGGAAAATAGTTAATTGAAGTGCTAAAATGGTCAAATATAGGACTAAGTGATATTTTTAAAATAATTTTAAAGAAATCTCTTCAAAAAGTAAAATCAATATGGGGTTGAAGAATCATGTCTACGAGCCCCAAGCAGTTTTTTTTAAAGGTTTGGAGATCATATTTTTTCTTTTTTTTCTCTTTGTTACAGTTCTTTGTTTGGGTTATTCCGTTTGTAGATTTAGGACTGTTGCCGATTGTGTGGCTGGTAACATCCCTAAATCTATCACTTTAACTTGTTTTTTCTCTAGTTTTCATATTTTTGGTATGGTTTGAAATAATTTAGCTTTGGATCTTATCTCTTTGAGGCTTTTTGTGTTCTCCTTCTTCATGAAAGATAATTGTTAGTATCTAGATCCAGTTTTTTGGAGTGGTAAACAACAGAAAACTTCAATAGATTTCTTTATGGTGGCTCATGATTCTGGAAAAATGATGGGAGATAGTAAGTTAACAAGGGTTTTTCTTTCAAGCCGCAGAATTTTTCCGTTCTTCTTTTCCCCTTTTTGGAGTTTGCTTAAAAATTCTCCCCCTGCTTAGTTCCTTTGTTCAAATTTGATTAATATTTTAGTTGAACTTGAAAATTTTTGGACAAATTTTAATTTTTAATATAAAAAATTAATTAATTTGAAGAAGTGACAATTATGGTATGGATAAATAAGGAAAATGCTAAAGATGAAGGATGTAAAGCCTAAAAATTTGGCCGTCTCGTTAATGTACAAAACAATTAATATTTTTAATTTCTCTCTTATGTGGGCTCTATAAAAGTAAGTAGTGTTAATTTTTAATTAGCTCACCACTCTAATTAAAAATCCTAGTTAGAGTAATAATAATAGCATATAATTTCTTCTAGGTTGGCAATGGGATGGGATAGATCTCCGCCCCAGTCTTGGTGGAGATTTTTTGCTTCCACTCCCACCATCTCGAAGATCTGTCCCAATGAGGTTTTTGATGGAGAATTTATCAATCATTAATTTTTTAATTAAAATTTAATAATTTAAAAGCTAATAATACATAATAATTATTATAAATTTAATAACATAGTGATCTATCAATTGTATACGATAAAATAAAAAAAATACAATATAAAATACATCAAAGTAAATTAATTTCACATTTACAGATCAAAACTTCAACATCTTAATTTTGTTGTCAACCATCTGTCAAAATTTATATTTAATATGTTGCAGTACAAGAAAATTAGAACTATTAATCTGTTGACATTAATTCTTAAAAAGACTAAATACAATAAACTTATATCACTCATGGCCTTACTCTCTACTCTCCTATAATCATTTTGTTACTCTATGTTCTCTACTTATTATGAAGCTCACGAACTTCTTTGCCTTCCATTATCAAATGAACTCATCAAAGAAGAAACCAAAATTAATAAAGAGAAAACAGTTTCTTAAACTCTTCATTTTGATAATTGTAAATTTTGTCCTATTAATGGTTGCACAAAGTTGGCGAGGACACGAAGCAGAAACCAAAATTGATAAAGAGAAAACAATCTCAAATTCGGCAAACAAAAAGCCCATGTCATTTCTAAAGAGAAAACGAAATGAAACAAATTGGTTTTTCTATTTACAATTTAGGAAAAAAAACATATAAAGTTCAATTTTCAGGAGATTAGTCGTTAACAAATTCTCCAACTATTTACAGATACAAGTTATTTGGGGTGAAAAAACAAAATAATTTGAAAAAAAAAATTAAAACTAAAAACAGCAGTGAAGTAACCTCATTGTAACTGAATCTTACAAAGTAGAACTAATAAACAAAGAATTAGTATTTAGCAAAGGCATTGAAGTATCTAATACAGATACCATATAGAAGCGACAAATCGTAAAAATAAATTTATTCTTTTCAACTTACTATCCAAATTTGTAGTGAAATTCAGAGAAAAGTAAAGAAAATGAACAACGAAGCAGATACGGATGGTGGAGACAGGTGCAGATGTTAGAAGTAGAGTAGTAGACACTGGTTTGGTGATGAAGATAGTGAGATGCGGCCAGACAATGCTAGGTTATTTGAAAAGGGAAAGATGTAAGATGTTTTGGTTTTTGATTTTAGGGTTAAAAAACATTTGATTTTGATTTACTTATATTATAAAAAATATATATATAATAAATATGTTACAATATAACACAATATAATAAATATGTATGATATTATGATTATATATTATATTTATATATTTATAATATATAAATATATTATACACATTAATTATATATAAAATATATTATATAATAATTATATATATAATTTAAAAAATGGAGATTCTAGCGGGGTGAACTGCAAGCATTGGAAGAGACACAGCCATCTCTTCTGGAGTAACTATATTTCCCAATCTGCCTTCCTTTTGAACTACTCTTGTGATATGGAAAACGGGATGGTATAACCGCAAAGATTGTTTTATAATCATGCTCATCTGTCAAGGGAGAAAGAGAGTTTAGATAGTTTGAATAAAACTTGATCCAAACTGATTAATTATTTGAGTAAATGCTATGTTTTACTTACAATCTTCAATTTTCTAATGCTATCTGAACCTGGTTTTTGCTTTCCAATTAGTTTGATCACCCCTTCTCTTGCTCTATCCTGCCAAATTGGATGGATTGCTAAAAGAAAAATAGTCCAAGTGAGTGAGCTTTCATTTGTTTCTTGTCCAGCAAGATAAAATGTCTTGCACTCATCAATTATATCTTGTACCGTGATTTTCTTTGCCGAATCTGTATTATGATAAAAGCCTTTAAAAGTAATCCAAGAAAATCACTTCCATAATTATCTACTTTCCCCATCAACATGTCTTTCTCTCTTTTCTTCATCATCATCATTATAGAATCTCGCATGCGTTGTTCAAGTTCGTCCTATTCGACGTCATCACGAGTTTTCAAGAATCTCCTGCCGCAACCGAAATTGTTACTTTCGAATATATAAGAATCCTGAGTTGTTTACTACTTTAAAAACCCCTTCAAATCTTTTTATAATGTAATATAGAAGAGGGAAGTGATGAATTGTACCTAAATATTCCAGGAATTTTGTCTTGAAAATTGTTTCTGGCAACAATGGTAGCCATTCTTGAGAGCATATCAAATAAGTTCTTTCCTTCCAAATGGCTACTTCAAAAAGCGGTCCTGGAAATTATATCAGATGTTAAATCTTTGAATTCTTCAAACATGTCAATCTCCTTCACTATGCCTCCATCTCTCAAGCATGGCCTCCACACTCACAACCATTGCCGTTGCCGGGATCATACCCTAAAATGAAATCCACTTCTCAATAGGTTCAGGAAACAGAAGAAACACTTGAAAAAGAAAAAAGAAAAAAGAAAGAGGTTACTTTCAAACTTTCTCCATGAAAAGCTTGATGGGCTAGTTTTCTCATCTTCAACCATTTGTCACCTTGAGATGCTACAAGTCCGTTCCCGAAAAGCTTGTCTGCATAACTTTGGAATATTCGTTTTTGGACTAAACCCTCCTAATTGTTCAACACCTCTAGTACCAATTCAGGCTCTGTGACCACCAACTGAGCTTGGACACCATACCAATTCAGAAAGTTTTCTCCTGCACAAATTCGAATCTATAACCAATTAAAGATTGAAATGAAAACAAAAATTAAAAGGAAGAAAGAACCATTTTTGTTTCCTACATTACCATATAGCTTGATCCATGAATAAACATGAGGGTGAATTCTAGGAAACATTTCATGTGATAATGCCATTGAACCGTTCATGATTGTCTGTCTCATTTATGTGATCTTTGGTGTTTCCATGGAGGAATTTTTACGAAGGGCCTTTTATTCCTTGAGACCTCATAGCAGATTGTATATGAATTGGAGTCCACCATGCTTTCTTAAAGAATTTAACAATATTTACTAATAAATATAAACATAAACAAGAAACAAGGCAAACTATGATGCTTCTCATCTCCATAGTTCTACCTTTTTTTCTTTCTTTCTTTCTTTCTTTCTTAACTTCTTATTCAAATACTGTAAGAAACCAACAGATTTAACATTATGAAGGTGTCAAGGATCCATTTTTTGGATGAATAAAATAAAATTTTTAGACTTTTGATATTGGCAATATTTGCATAGGCAGCCAAAATGGTGAGGTTTTTAAAGGGATAATTACACTCCTCACCATATTTTATAAATTTTTTTTATTTTTACCAATAGTATTTTAATAATTTTGCGATAAACTCATAATAAACTATGTAAAATCATAAACTCATAACAAACGTATAATAAACTTATAATAAATTTAAAATAAACTGATAATAAATTATCTAAATCTGATATTTTTGTAAAAAAAAAGTCATAAATTCTGGTAAATCTGTAAATATTTTTAAATATATGGTAAATTATTTTTTTTTAATTTTTTTTTTGGTATTTTTGTAAAGACCCTTTTTAAAATATTTTTCTTGTTTTTTCTAGCAGAAATAATGATGCAGCCAAAGTAAGGAAAAAAAATAATTTTCTATAAATTTTTTTAGTCTAAAAATGCTTAGTAAAATATACTTCAAGCAATCCTTAATTTTAAAAAAAAAATTAAAATCTTATTTGTTTGCATTTAAGTTTTTAGTTTTTTAATTTTTAAAATCAAATTTTTTTCATTTTTTTTATATTTTTTGAAAACCTATTTTAAATTTTAAAACTTATATCATAATTTTTTCTTGTATATATACAATCACAGATTTTATTCACATATTAAAAAAATTATATTATTTATTCTAATGATACATTATAATATTAATAAGATATTATAGATAATTAATAAAATAAGATAAAATTATTAAAAATAAAGAAAATAATTTTGTAAAAAAAACCAACCTCTCATTTTTAATTGAATTTGTAAAAAAAAAATGCAAAAAATAAAAAAAATAGTAGAGAGAGAAAAAATTCATTAATGTAAATCTCTTTCCAAAATAAAAATCGTAAAAATTATGTTTTTGTAAATTTTATATTTATCTAAAATTATTTCTTATCTGATAAAAAATATCAAAAACTCATTAATATTACCAAATACATCTTCATTTTTTTTTTAAAAAAAAAGCTAAAAATTAAAAACAAAAATCATCTCAAACACACCTTAAGAAAACTTGAAAGAAAAGAGAATGTTCTCTTACGAAATTTTATTGATTGTCAAAAAACTCCCACTTCAATGCTTAGGGTTCTAGAAACCTAATTATGTCATATAAGAAAATATACTATAAAGGTAACAAGCTAAAAAGGAAAAAAATAAATTACAGATTCAAATAAAATATTTGATTAGATAAATAACCATAAATAACGTCTTGATATGATACTCTATTAAAAATATTTAAAGAAATAAAATACATAAAAAGTTGTTATAAATAAAAAAATATATTTTCAGAGATTTAAATATTATAATTTGACTGAAAAATAGACTACACATTTTAACTTATTGATCCATTTCTCGTTAGGTTATATCCAAAACACACTTAAATTACAATTTAACTTTTAACTCTGATTATTAAATTGTCATTAAAGCAACTTTCTATCAAACTTTTCGATAAAATCTAAGATTTGCATCGATCAAATAATTAAGTTATACAGTAAGAAAAGCCCACGGTCATACATGACACATTTGTTTTTAATAAATACCTGTCCTAGAGGTAACTTTCTAATTCACAAATTACATTTGTTCTTAATATGATGGAATTGTCTGATAATATATGTTTCAGATTTATGGATTTTATGGATTAATTAGCACAAGCGTAACTAAGCTGCTTTTGACTCACAGGCTCAATGGATTAATCACGTTTAATTTTTATGAATTAGACAGACAAATAGCTGTTCGAATTTTTTTGAAAATTGAACAGTTAGTTTGCATGCACTTAAACGCATCTCAGCATTTCCTTTATCTTTTGGCTTATCTTTACTAATTAAATACATGTATAATTAATTTTTTCAATGGCTATAAAAATTATTAATATCAACTAATTTTTTTCAATGACCACAAATTAAAATAGAGATCGTAAATATTTTAATATTTTAGCCATAATAATTTCGAATTTAGTAATAACAGTCCCTTTAGAAAATGTTACTGCTAGTGATGTTGGGTCTTGGGTGGGGCTACTGGGGGGATTATGCGAGAAAAAAAAATCATTAAGTAGAAAATAGAATTCTACGAATGAATTGGGCTCAGCACTATTTTTTTTTTTTATACTTTTCTTATCTTTTTCCTTTCTCTAATTAAATGAAGTAACAAAATTTAATTTCATCTCATCTAAACTTGCTAAAATTTAAATTAAAATAAAAATTTAATTATAAAAAAAATAAAAAAGAGGACAAATTTGGTATCACCCCATTTTAACAAGCTAAAGTTTAAATAACAATATGAGTTTAATTATTTAAAAAAAACAAAAAAGAGGAAGGATTTTACGATGCTACTAAACCAAAACGATGATACATGATGGCTGCAAGGGCGGAGGTAAGGGATTCTAAAGGGGCAATAAATTCTTCTTTGCTGGCGACTAGAAACCCTTATAAGAGGAGCATCTAGTCGCCAGTGTTGTAGAGACAGGGCCGCACCTCCCCCCACTATCTACAATCTGCATTTGCTTGATGAGAAAGAAGATAATTAATTTTTTTTTGCCTTGACTGAAATGACGCTGTTTCAACCAAGGTAAATAAAAAAAATAAAGCTCTTAATAGAATAGGCTCGGGCAGAACAAAAAGGAAGAAGAAGAAAGCTGAGAGCAGGGGCTGTGGTGAGGAGGCCGACCGATCAAGCAAGGGAGCAGATTTGTGATTTAGAGATTTAATTAGTATTTTTTAAAATTAGTTTTTATTTAATTTTTTTAGAATGTATTGTTTAATTTGTTGATTTTAGTTTATTAATTTGATTGTATTAGGTGAGTGAATTTGAATATTGATGAAAATTAGGATTTAGAGTTTTGATTTGTATTTTTAAAATTAGTTTTTATTCTATTTTTTTAAAGATGTATTATTTAATATGTTGATTTTAATTTGATTTTAATTTTATTTGGTGAATAATTTGTGTTTTTTAACTTATTGTTTTACTTATGATGTCAATTAAGTTGCATATTAGTATAAATTGAAAATTTAGAGTATCATAATTATATGAATAATTTTAAAATTCTTGAAATAGATATAGATAAATTTTTTATCAAGACTAAGAGAGTATGTGGTGAATCGTCGAATATTACGATCCAAAACCAGAAATTAAGCAGTCAAGCAAGTGGTAGTGGAGAAACTAGTGGTGGTGGGGAAGCTAGTAGTAAAAAAGGGTGTTCAGAGTTTAGTTTTGATAATATTATTGGTGATCCAGTATTACATAAACTTATTTATGAATATGATGTTGGGATTAGGGATGATGTTAGAAGAAAATATTTAGCTAATGAACACAATGTTCCACAAAGAGAATTTGAAAAAATTAAAAGAAATTTTAGAGATATTTGGTTCTCTAAATACGAGTGGCTAGAGTATAACATGTCTAAAAATGCAGCTTTTTATTTCTGGCGTTATCTTTTTAGCTCGAATAGAGGATCTAAGTATGAGAATAATATCTTCACATTCATTAGTATCAGTAATTGGAAAAAGGCATTAGAAAAATTTAATAAACATGTTGACGGTCCAATTAGTCCATACAATAATGCAAGAATGTAATATTTTAGCTTCAAAAATCAAAGACAAAGTGTGTCTCATGTATTATCTAATTTCAACCAAGAACATGAGGCCTTTTATCGGACATATTTGACTGCTGTTGTTGACATAATCCATTTTCTTCTATTATATGGATTGGCTTTTCGAGGACATGACGAGTCGAAAAAGTCACTTAACAGGGGTAATTTTTTTGGACTTCTTGATTGGTACAGTGAACGCAATATTGATGTGGAGAAAGTAGTTAGTTCAAATTCTCCTGAAAATAATCAACTCATTTCTCCATATATCAAAAAGTAAATAGTGAGTGCTTGTGTTTTAGAGACGACAAGAGCAATTATTGAGGATATTGGAGATGACTTCTACTCTTTATTAATTGATGAGGCTCGAGATAACTCAATGAAAGAGCAAATGACTGTGATATTGAGATATATTAATAAGTTAGGACAAGTGGTTGAATGATTTATTGGAGTAGCACATGTGAGTGACACATCTGCTCTATCTTTGAAAAGTGCAATTGATGATTTTTTTTGCGAAACATGGACTATCACTTAGTAGAGTTAGAGATCAAGGATATGATGTAGCTTCTAATATGCGGAGTGAATCAAATGGGTTAAAGACTCTTATTTTAAATGAAAACTCCCAAGCAAGGTATATTCATTGTTTTGCTCATCAACTTCAATTTGTGCTTGTTGCAGCAGCAGAGAACAATAGATATTAAAGTAATTTTTTTTATTAGACTTCAATGATTGTAAATATGGTTGGAGCTTCATGTAAAAGAAGGGATGCTTTTCATAAAAAATAACATGATGAAATAATTCAACATTTATAAAGCAATTTGGTATATTTGCAACTTTGGTATATTTGCTTATTAAGTTAACTTTAGTTTTACTTGTTGCAACTGCTACCATTGAGAGAGTTTTTTCAGCAATGAACGTTATAAAAATGAATTTGAGCAATAAGATGAGAGATAATTTTTTAATCGACTGTTTGATGTTCTATTTGGAGAAAGAAGTTTTTGTAAAAATTGAAAATGAAGTTATCTTGCAACGTTTTTGAAAAATGCAAACCCGTAGAATATAATTATCACCTCGTAGTCATAGTTAATTTAGAAATATAAATTAATTGTTGAACTATTATAATATTAAATGTTTAATGTATTTTGAATTTATCTGTATTTTTTTTAAATTTTGCCCCTCCCTCTCTGTAATCTTTTGGTTCCGCCATTGAATGACTGGAAATCATTAAATGCAAAACAATAATTTTGTTGATAATTACTTAATCATAAATATAAAATATATTATTTCTAAATATAGAGGGCACAAATAATTTTTTATCAATAACGGTCACAATTTGCTGTTTTTTTTTTTTTGAGAAATTTACCTTATACACGCTAATTCAGTTTCCGTTTTTAATATTACTGCCCATAATTTTTTTTTTCAAATCTATGTAGTGCGTGGATTTCTTTTCAACTTGTAAAATTTCAATGGTGGTTTTTTTTTTTTTTCTCATTTTAATTTTATTTATATTTTTTTATTAAAAAATAATTTTTTTAATATTATATTCTTGCAAATATATAATTTACACACAATATTTATCAAATATCTAAAATATCTATATACTATCTATTAAATATATACAAAATATCTATCGAACGTACATAAAACATCTAATAAATATCTATATGATTTATTTAATATTTTTTTTAATTTTTTAATTTTATATTCACATAATATAAAAAGAAAATACATAACATATACACAACAAAATTAATATTTCTTTTAGATTTTTTTACATATATAATATATAAAATTTATTTAAAAATAAATTTAATAATTTTTATTAATATATTTTTATATATTTTTGCTTTTTATATTTTTTGTGAGATTTTTATTTATTATTTATAATTAAAATTAAAATTTTTTCTTTTATAATAAATAATATATTTTATATGCTAAAATATAATTTAAAATATTAATTTTTATTATTTTATTAAAATATATTTATTTAATAGTAAAATTAAAAAAAAGATAAAAATTGAAGTAAAATATTATTTCTATTAAGAGAAGATGTATTTTTTAAAAAAAACCTTATTTTAGTGAGGAGTGATGAATTTTTATTTTTGAAATAATTTTTTTATTTAAATAATTTTGTAAATATCTCATTATTTTTTTTTTTGCTAAATATATATATAATCAATTGAACTTTTAATTTAATCTTATATAATATCCTAGATTTATTTTATTCTTAACATATAAATATGGGTGTACTTGAACTAGGCTGAACTAGAATTTTCTCTAGCCCGCAGCCTGGCTAGAATATGGTTTCAGCCTGTAAATTTTATTTGTATTTAATTGAGTAAAAATCAATTAAATTAAATAAAAAATAACATTTATCCTTGAAGCAACAAAAATAATAAAAATGAAAATAAAAGTTAAAAAGAGGAAAAGGAAAATAAAAAAAAGAAACAAAAGCAAAAAAAGATAAAATTCAAAATTCAAAAAAATGGTTTTTTTTTGGAACTTTACTATTCGTTATGAGGGGTGTTTTAGCATATATAATTTTTAATTTTAATTTTTTAAATTAAAAAATAAGAAAATATATTAAGATTCTTTTTTATTTAAAGAAAATTTTTTTTGTTCATTCCTCTGCTTTTCTCTTCAAATTCAATTCTATTGGGTGATCCGTAAATAAAAGATAGAAGATAGAATTCTACGAATAAGTTGAGCTCAGCATTAATTTTTTATATTTTTCTTATCTTTTCTTCGCTCTTATAAAATAAAGTAATGAATTTTGATTTAATCTCATCTAAAGTCTAAATCATAATAAAAATTTAATTACAGAAAAAAAAAAAAAGAAGACGGATTTGGGCTCACTTCACAAACTAAAGTTTAAATCGTAATAAGAGTTTAATTATTAAAAAGAAAAAAGAAAGTAAAAGAGGAAGGATTTTACGATGATTCTAAACCACAAAGATGATACACAATGGCAAGAAATTATTAAGCGCAAAGTAATAATTTCGTTGATTTTTTTTAGAGAAGTAATAATTTCGTTGATAATTACTTAGTTATAAATATAAATATATTATTTCTAAACATATAGTGCACTGAATAATTTTTTATCAGTAACATTCACAATTTGCTAAGTATTTTTTTTTTCTGTTTTTACACAACAAACAAAGCATGACTCTTAGATTGTTTTACAAATGTGTACAAACACAATTACGTACTCTAATTAACTTGCTTAATATTCTTGCATTTCCTTACCATGATAATCTTTCAATCTGACAAATGCCATTTAATTACCATAAAAGTTTCAACTTCTAGAATTCATTGAATTGGGACCTTTTCTTTACAAGGAAATAATTAGGTGATTTATATTTTTAATTTTTAATTTTTTTTAAAAATAAGAAAATAAATTAAGATTCTTTTTTCATTTAAAATTTTCTTGTTTCCTCTATTTCCATTAATTTTTATTTAAACACATGCAAAGATTTTTTCTATTTAAATCTTTCTCTATTCCTCCATTTCCATTTTCTATATAAAACATGTAAGAATCTTCTCTATTTAAATCTTTATAAAATTTGTTTTTACTATTAACTCTTATTATTCTAAGTTAATAATTAAATGATAGATTAATAATTTATTAGACTATATTTTTTTTATTTCTCTCTTTTTCTCTTCAAATTGACGGGAAAAATTTTGGAGGATTGGAGGAAGTTATTTCTATTTTTTTCTCTCATTTCTTCATTTTTATTATTATCCAAATAAAGATAATAAAAAATAAAATTTCTATTTTTTTAATCAATTTTCCTCAAAACAAATAATAGCTCAATGGTAAAGTAGCTAAATAATTCTCCCTTGTTGCGTTCGTCCTTCTTTGGTCTGTCATTCGTATCGATTTCTCATCATCTTTCCTAAATCATCTTCATAATTAAAGCAACTATATTTATAAAAGGGATAGTACAAAAATAAAAAATTAAAATTTTCGTGAAAATATGGATTTCTTTGAAGTCTCTTTGTGCTGAAGCGGTTCTCAATGTTGCTCTTGACTCTTGAGTTTCTCGCCGCCGAGGTATTTTTCAAATCCAATATGTTTTGCTTCTCTATATTATATTCATGATCGTGATGGGATGAGTTTGTTGAATGATTCTCATTTGAGCTACGGATGATTTAGTTGCCTGATTTTAATTGCCAGAGTTCCCTAAAATCCAAAAATATTTCTCAAATATGGATTTGGGCTCTTAAGCTTCAATGATTCTGCGAAGGAGAAGGCAAAGCCGAAATAGGCAAAGAAGTAACGACATAATATCACGAAATTTGTTCGCTTTCTTTGTATCTCTTTAATTTATATTTCGATCTCATGAATTTGTTCAATTACTTTTGGTGCTTTAGTTAATCGTTTTAGTATATATATTTTGAATTTCATTAACTTCTTTTTTTCCCCTGATTATCTGAAGTTGAATTAATGATTTAGTAATTGCAATCGATACATGGGTATGAGTATACATACCGATTTGGTTCTACTCTCTTCCCTTATTTTCCCTTCTAATTCTTGTTTATGTTGTTTGCTGTTTCTGTTGGGGATTTACGCCTCAATTCCGAATTAACCCAATAATTACTGAAGTAAACCGATTCGGTAATACCCAGGATGGACCACAATGATCTTCTTAGACAGTATTACCATTCCACGTAAAATTTCAGTTGGGCGGAGGGGTCACAAACGGTCCCACTTAAAATCCGGCCTTCTAGACAGAAGTTACGTGCACGGTATATTATCTGAATTTTCATAGCAGAATGACTCCAATAATTATTGTCTGAAATTTGATCTGTTGACACCTCCAGAAAATTACGGCAGTAAAATAATAAAATGAGACACAAAGATTTAACGTGGTTCACCCTTAACTTTTTAGGGCTACGTCCACGGAACAAACTCTGAAATATTCTTCCACTATAAAAATAGTAGGCTACAAAGAGATTAATACAAAAATAGTGGCACTCTCAGTGTTTACAAAACACTCCCCAAAAATTATAATCTTCACTATTTTTACTCTCCCAAAATTTTAGGACCCAATTCCTAAAATTTTCTTCACAGATAAATTTCTTATCTGTGACCTTATCTCACATTTGCTATATATTCTTCTCAGCCTTGGCTCTCTATTTATAGAGAAAGAGAGCCGTATATGACAACCTAAATGGCCTAATTTTAGGTGAAATTGTCTAATATTAGGCTGCCTAACATTGACTTTTCTTTTCACACGTTTTCCTTCTCTTTTTTTTTAATAATATGTATGGTGGGTCCCACTTGAGGACCAATCACCAACAAATCTCCCCCTTGGGCTTCAAGTGGAGATATTAACCGTACTCTCCATCATCCCCGCAGCTAACCGACAAAATTTAAATTTGTCCTTCGGAAGAATCTTCGTCAACATGTCTGATCCATTTTCGTCTGTATAGATCTTCTCAAGCTGTAACTGCTTCATCTCGAATACATCCCTGATCCAGTGATATCTTACATCAATGTGCTTTGATTTAGAATGAAAGGAGGAATTCTTCCCCAGATGAATCGCGCTCTGGCTATTGCAGAACACCAGATACCGTTCTTGATGAATTTCGAGTTCATTCAAGAACTTCTTCATCCACAATAGCTCCTTGCACGCTTCTGTTAGAGCTATAAATTCTGCTTCGGTCGATGAGATAGCGACACACTTCTGTAATCTCGATTGCCATGACACAGCTCCCCCTGCAAATGTGATTAGATAACCAGATGTAGACTTCCTTGAGTCAACATCACCAGCCATATCTGCATCAGTATAACCAACTAATACTGGCTTATCTCCTCCAAAACATAAACATGTTTTGGTTGTACCTTTAAGATACCTGAATATCCATTTCACTGCGGCCCAATGTTCCTTTCCTGGATTTGAAAGAAACCAACTCACTACTCCAACTGAGTGAGCTATATCTGGCCGTGTACAAACCATGGCATACATCAAGCTTCCAACTGCTGAAGCATATGAAACTTTTTCCATTTCTTCCTTCTCTCCATCTGTAGAAGGGCACTGTTTTGAACTCAATCTAAAGTGATTAGCAAGAGGACAGCTAACCGCTTTAGCATTCTCCATGTTAAACCTTTGGAGTACTTTTTCAATGTACTTCTCCTGTGATAACCATAATTTCATGGCACTCCGATTCCTTGTAATTTTCATGCCAAGAATCTGCTTCGCTGGTCCCAAGTCTTTCATGGCAAAAGACTTACTTAGCTGTTTCTTTAAGCTATTAATTCTAGCAGAATTCTGACCAACGATCAACATATCATCCACATAGAGCAAAAGAACAATGTAGTCATCATCAGAGAATTTCTTCACAAAAACACAGTGATCCGAAGTAGTCTTCCTGTAGCCTTGCTCCCCCATAACAGACTCAAACTTCTTATACCACTGTCTCGGTGCCTGTTTCAAGCCATACAAGCTCTTTTTCAACTTGCATACATACTCCTCTTTTCATTTTTCAATGAAACCCTCTGGCTGCTCCATGTATATTTCTTCTTCCAAATCACCATGTAGGAAGGCAGTCTTAACATCCATTCGCTCGATTTCCAGATCAAAACTGGCGGCCAATCTGAGCACTGTCCGAATGGATGTCATTTTCACAACGGGTGAAAATATCTCATCAAAGTCAATACCCTTTCGTTGACTGAACCCTTTTACCACCAATCTAGCTTTGAATCGTGGTTGGGAGCTGTGTTCATCCTGCTTGATCTTGAACACCCACTTGTTCTTCAAAGCTTTCTTGCCTTTGGGCAACTTCACCAGCTCAAATGTTTGATTCTCATGCAAGGAATTCATTTCATCTTGTATGGCTTCAATCCAGCTCCTTCTATGTTCATTTCCCATTGCTTCTTCAAAGCATTCTGGTTCTCCCCCATCAGTAAGTAAAACATACTCGTTTACCGGATATCTAGTAGATGGTTGTCTGACTCTACTAGATCTTCTTTGAGAACCTTCAGGTGCTGGTGGTTGAATTTGAACATTATCAGAATCATCTTCTGGTTCATTCTGATAAGGAACTTCTGGATTTTCTAACTCTGGCATTTGTTCTTCTGGAACATTTTCTTCATCTCCAACTGATCTTTGTTCTGTTGTTGAAGGAACAATCTGTGCATCTGTTGAATCACCATCAGATCTATTGGCAGTCGACTTCTGAGTCTTTTCAACATCTTCAATAGTCTGATCTTCAACAAATACAACATCTCTACTTCTCACCATCTTCTTCTGGACAGGATCATAAAATTTATAGCCAAATTGATCTTGGCCATAGCCAACAAATACACATTGTCGAGTCTTGACATCAAGCTTAGACCTCTCATCCTTAGGAATATGTACGAAGGCTTTGCAACCGAACACCCGCAAATGATCATAGGAAACATCCTTTCACGACCATACTCTTTCTGGAGTATCAAACTGTAGAGGAACACAGGGTGAACGATTTAAAAGATGAACTGCTGTAAGGAGAGCTTCACCCCAAAATCTTTTAGATAACTTTGCATGTGAGAGTAAACATCTAACTCTCTCCATTAAAGTTCTGTTCATCCTCTCAGCTAAACCATTCAATTGCGGTGTCTTGGGAGGTGTTTTTTGATGTCGAATACCATTCTCTTTGCAGAAAGCATCAAATGGCCCAGTGTATTCTCCACCATTATCTGTTCTAATGCACTTCAGCTTTTTGCCTGTCTGCCTCTCAGCCAAGTATAGAAATTGTTTGAAAATATCTAAAACTTGATCTTTAGACTTCAAAGTGTATACCCAGGTCTTCCTAGAATGGTCATCGATAAAAGTTACAAAATATCGATTTCCACCATATGACATCGTCAATGGTCCACACAGATCTGAATGTACCAGATCTAACACATTCTTCATTCTGGTAGGTGGAGTAAACTTGAAAGCAACTCTGTTTTGCTTTCCCGCCATACAATCTGAACACTTCTCTAAGTGAACTTTATCCAGTCCAGGCAGCATGCTCTTTCTGACCAGAGTTGTCATACCTTTCTCACTCATGTGGCCTAGCCGTTTATGCCACAATTCAAATATACTGTCATCCTCTGCTACACTTAAAGTGTCTTGAGAGAGCTTCGCATGCATTATGTACAGCTTTGGATCTTTTCTTCCTTTGGCTACAACCAAGGAACCTTTTGTAAGCTTCCACTGGCCATTTCTAAAGATGCTACAGAAATCTTCATCATCAAGTCTGCCAACTGAGATTAAATTCGAACGCATGTCAGGTACATGCACAACACCTTTTAGAATTAATCTCGAACCATTTTTTGTCTCCAAGCAGACATCTCCCTTTCCAACGACTTTTAACAATTTGTCGTCTGCTATCTTAACCACACCCAAATTGCATGGTGTGTAAGATGAAAAATTTTCTCTCCGGGATGTTGCATGAAGTGTAGCTCCACTATCAATTACCCAACTGGTCTCCTGGGTTGCAAGATTAATAGTGTCGTCAGTGAATAGCTGAAACTCAGCCATGACATTGGCTTCATCGTCACTGCTTTCTTCTTTCTTTGCCTTGCCTTTATTCTTCTCCTGCTCGCTTTTGAACTTTCAGCAATATCTTTTGATGTGCCCCTTTTTCCCACAATGATGGCACAAGATATTAGCATATTTGTTTGATTTACCCTTGCTCTTGTCTCTTCTATTTGAACTCCTGGATTGGCTCCTTCCTCTGGGCTGGTTATTTCCTTTAGCATCTGCTACAAGAATGTCTGATTGAGATGATGAGGAATTTTGTGCTTTTCGCCTCATCTCCTCATTTAGAACAGCGTTTTTGACATATTTCCAGCTAACTCCACTACGAGATGTAGAGTTTGTTACTGATATCTTTAAAGTCTCCCACGACTCTAGCAAAGAAGCGAGCACCATAAGGCCGAGGATTTTATCATCAAACTTTATGTCCATACTTGACAATTGATGAATGATCGCCTGCATTTCACTCAAGTGATCTGCTATAGAAGTACCTTCCCGGTATTTGAAATTCATCAACTTTGTCAAGTAAAATAACCGGTTGTTACCGGTCTTTGAGGCATATAACTCCTCAAGCTTGTTCCACAGTGTCCGAGCATGTGTCTCATCAGAAATGTGATTGTACACATTATCATCGACAAATTATCGAATAAAGCCACAAACTTATTGATGCTCAAAAGTCTATTCTTCGTCAGTCTTGCCTTCAGGTTTATTTGTGCTAAACACTGGCTCGTGCAGTTTTGTTACCATAAGGAGATCTCTCATTTTATTTCTCCATATATGATAATTACCGCCATTCAGACTGATTATCTTGCTCGTCCTAGCCTCCATTACTTATTCACAAAAAAATTACTGTGTGAATAGTAACCGTATGTATTAATAGTACCGTACGTATGAATAGTATCCTTATACGTATGAATAGTACTATACACATGAATAGTACTGCAAATAGTATACGTGAATAGTTATGTAAATAGTAACCTTAGATATTACTATTTATTACTATTCACAATAAAATAATTCCGCAACGGTTTTTCGAACGAACAGCACCAACGGACTCGTCGTAATTTTCTGATCGTCGTGATATATTTATTTTCAAAATATATTCACGGTTCCAGTACTGCTATCTGACCGGCTGGACCTGCCGAAACCTGGCTCTGATACCACTTTATTGGGGATTTACGCCTCAATCCCGAATTAACCCAATAATTACTGAAGTAAACCGATTCGGTAATACCCAGGATGGACCACAATGATCTCCTTAGACAGTATTACCATTCCACGTAAAATCCCAGTTGGGCGGAGGGGTCACAAACAGTCCCACTTAAAATTCGGCCTTCTAGACAGAAGTTACGTGCACAGTATATTATCTGAACTTTCATAGCAGAATGACTCCAATAATTATTGTCTGAAATTTGATCTGTTGACACCTCCAGAAAATTACGGCAGTAAAATAATAAAATGAGACACAAAGATTTAACGTGGTTCACCCTTAACTTTTTAGGGCTACGTTCACGGGACAAACTCTGAAATATTCTTCCACTATAAAAATAGTAGGTTACAAAGAGATTAATACAAAAATAGTGGCACTTTCAGTGTTTACAAAACACTCCCCAAAAATTATAATCCTCACTTTTTTTATTCTCCCAAAATTTTAGGACCTTCACAGATAAATTTCTTATCTGTGGCCTTATCTCACATTTGCTATATATTCCTCTCAGCCTTGACTCTCTATTTATAGAGAAAGAGAGCCGTATATGACAATCTAAATGGCCTAATTTTAGGTGAAATTGCCTAATATTAGGCCGCCTAACATTGACTTTTTTTTTCACACATTTTTCTTTTTTTTTTAATAATATGTATGGTGAGTCCCACTTGAGGACCAATCACCAACCGTTTCGGCACTGGTTTTATAAATTCCTCTTCGGCTATAGAAGCGAGGTTGCGACAGGATGATTGGCGGCGGCAGCTGAATAGAGAAGTGAAGACTGTTTTTGCTGCTTTTCGCTCTTGATTATTGGCTTTTCATGTTATTTTTTTTTATTTTTTATCTTTTAATTTATTTAATTATTTTAAAATAAAAAATAAACACAAATCATTTAAATTTTTTATTAATTTTTATAGGCCCCACTAATTCTATATTAATTTTTGTAGACCCTATGGTTTCATTAATATTGAAAAATTATTATCTAAATAGGATGCATGTACATTCTACCAATAAAAAATATCAAAAAAATAATTATAAAAAATTTAAATAATTTTATTAGTCTTGAAATAAATCTTTTTTCCACTAATATATCGAGGTCAATTTTATTGTTAACAGAGAGGCTGAGAGGCTTGTACGTTAGTTTTTTTATTCACCAATCCTGTCTTCCTAACCTCTCAAAAGGATCAATCCACATTATCTAGATAATTGATAGATAGTCCTTGGACAATCTTTTGAAGTCCTTTATTGCTGAACTCAGGCAAAACCAGTAACAAATCAATTCATTCTTTTAAAGAGAAGTTAGAAGCTCAAATTGACAGCTCAAGGAGTTTATGAAAGTTTTTCATTCTGAAGAATTTCACACTACAACTGTCTCACTCTTTACATCAAAATCCGAAACCTCTGCAAGGCCTTATGCGTTCACTCAATTATATTTATCTGCTCAGCCTTAGCAGTTAATTAAGTCACACAACTCCTTCCGTTTAGGAAGAAATTGATTCGCCCAGTTCTTGGGCTTTTTCATTATGTTCTGACCTTTAAAGGTTCCCTGTTTCTCTCAAGTGTAACACGGACAGTGAGAAGATTTAAGTTCTGTGGATGGACTTGCTGCTCTAAATTATCCTTTGAGCTGTACATCTTAATTGTGTTTTCTGTAGTTATTATATTATGGAGCTTATGGTGTATTTTGTTCCTTTGGGACTTAAGCCCACCCTATATGGGCCTTTGTATTTGCTTGTATGTTTGATGATACTTAGTTTTATTCTGGCCAAAAAAAATCCATACATTCTCAAAATGCATCCGTGGGCCACATGAAATGAACCCACCAAACTTTTTGTTAAGGGACACAATTTACTATTTTAAAATTTTTTAAAGTTTTTTTCTCTCTCTTTTTTTTTTAATTTTAAGTTAATTTTTATATTTTTCTTATAAAAAATATGGTGTCTGTCCATTTCTCTTCTATCTTCATCTTCTTCATCACTTCTCTACTGTTGCATTCTGTTACTTCTTCTTCTTCTTCATTGCTCTCTCTTTCTGCTTCTTTTAATTTTTTTTTTCAATTTATTTTCCATTTCATTAAATTCAAATCAGTTTTTCTATTTCCAATTCATTTCTCTGCCATACAATCGTGTGAATCCAAATCGCACAGCCGTGGATACAAAAAAGCTTATGGCTTTCTCTTATTTTTTCTCTTTCTCTTTGGACAGTGCTGGTTTGCTTTTGTACGGCCTTGGAGATGCTTTTCACTATGTTTTGAGTAGTCTTGCCTTTTCCTTTTTTTACATCTTTTATTTTCTTCATCCTCTCATTAAATCTTGGTCAGTTTGCATTCTTAACCTCATATTTTGCAAAGCTAAGTTTCAAAATGCATATATTCTAACTTTCATAAAAAAAAAATTAATTAATTCAATTGATAATAATAAAAATATAGTAAATATAATTACTAAAATATATACAAAATATGATTTTATTAGTACATAAGACATTTTAAAAGAGATTTAAAATTTTTCACAAATATAGAAGATTTGAAATGCAAAAATAGTATCCTTCGATTCACAGGCAAGCAAGCCAAAGATGTGCACAGTTGTCAGATGTATTAGCATTTGTTCAATGAAGCATGCGGCAGAGAAATAATATTATCAAATGCAATTAACCTTTTGCGTTTAACTATAAATATTAGCACAGTAACTGGTGTAATTTCAACATTAAAATTTATCAATAAATTTTTATACAAAAAGCTCTATCCATTTGTATATTTGAACCTTTTAAAAATGCACTCTCATTCATATTTAATTGAAATAGTGAACTTCATATATCTATTTAGAAACACAGTGCACTAGCAAATAATTATTCAAGAAGCACAAAAGTAAAAATAAATAAATTAAAAATTAAAAACAGTTTTATATTTATTTATGGTTTTAATGGATTGATAAGTTTTAATACCCAACAGTCTTCTTCCATGCTAAGCGTTGTCTTGAGGCATCAAGAGCTTCTTGGTTAAATATACTGCAGAGTATATGCTAATCCAAATTACAATGGGTGGAGCTTGATTTGCAATCCATGTTTCGGGCACATAGTAACAAGGTTAATAACAGGTGAGTGTATATAAGTTGGTGACAGGGTAAACCGGTAACGTTGCAGAATCATTGAGAGAGCAATCTTAGTCTCTGTAATTGCAAAGTTGGATCCTACACAACTTCTAGGTCCAAAACCAAATGGAATATAGGCAGTAACATTGTTGCTTGTAGCTTTAGCCACACCTTCTGCAAATCTCTCTGGCTTGAAAAGGTTAACATCTTCTCCCCATATTTGAGGATTGTGATGAATTGCAAGAACCGGAATTTCGGTTTCTATATTTGCAGGAAGAACCATATTTCCCAATATGACTTGCCTTTGGACAGATCTCGGGATAATAGCAGCTGGAGGATATAGCCGGAGCGCTTCATGTATAATCATGCTCATCTACAATAGACAAAGAAGAAAGACAAAAGTTTGAATTTTAAGCTTAGTAAATGATAATAAAGATACAGTTATAGAACAGGTTTTAACATCTCTAGCACTTACGATCTTCATTCTTGAGAGGCCATCGGGGTTTGGATTTTGCTGGCCAAATAATTCGAGAACCTCCTGCCTAGCTTTATCTTGCCAGTCTGTGTGAAGAGCTAGAAGAAAAACAGTCCAGGTGAGTGAGCTAGCATTTGTTTCATTTCCAGCAAGATAAAAGGTCTTGCACTCATCAATCATTTCTTCAACTGATATTTTCCTCGTCTTATCAGCATCATTATGATCATGATGGGCCTTTAACAATAATCCAAGAAAGTCATTTCCAAAGCCATTTGATTGATCCATCATCGCTGCTGCTTCTCTTTTCTTTATAACATTTATGACAGAATTTAGTATCCCCTGTTCTAGCTCGTCTGATTTGATATCATCCCTGGTTTTGACAAGATTTCTGTAACAATAGAAAAAGGTATGCATATATTTTACATCAAGAAATTGAAAATCATGCACAAAAATCAAACCCAATAAATTCAAGAAGTAGTATATATAGGGCGAAGTTAGACTTTTTAATGAAAAGGAGCAAAATAAAAATATCATATATTTTTTAAAAATTTAAAGGGGGGCAATTAAACATTTTAAAAATTTTAATAATATATATACATATATATATATATATATAAAATTACACATATATATAAAAAAAATTCAAAATAGAAGGGGACAGCTGCCCCTTCTATCACGAGTCCCTGCGCCCCTGAGTATATAGCAGAGGCAAGAACTATACCCAATTACAGGAATTCTAACTTTATATCTGTTTCTGCTAATAATGACAGCGAACTGGTTTAGCATATCAAACACGTCTTGCCCTTCCAAGTAGTTGCTTCCAAAAGCTGTCCTGGAAATTATTTCTGAGGCTAAGACCTTGAATTCTTGGAATACTTCAATCTCGTTCCCATCATAATGGTGCCTCCATCTTTCAAGCATCATTTCCATGCTTGTTATCATTGCAGGAATCATACCCTGCAAAAAGATACCATATGCACAGCAGCACAGATGTAATTTCTCATTTACGTGAGTATATAATAAATAAAGAGAAAGAATTAATTTACTTTCAAGCACTCTGCATGGAAAGCATGATTGGATAGTTTACGAAGCTTAAACCACTTTTCTGGTACTCTAGTTGCTATAATTCCATCCCCTAAGATCTTCTCAAAATAATTTCCCGGTTCTGGTTTGGAGAATACTCCATCTCTATTAATAAGTATCTCTTTAACCAGGTCAGGTTCTGAAACTACCAAGTGAGCTCGAGGACCATGCCATCTGATGAAATTCCTCCCTACAATAATTTGCTCAAAAATCAAACAAATAAATAGTGTTTTCGATTGAGAGAGAGAGAAAAGAAACTTCAAAATGACGGAGCAAAAAATAATTGTTACCGTAAATCTTGATCCAGTAATAAATATGAGGCAATATGGTTGGGAGCACTTCGTGTGATAATTCCATAGGAACACTCGAGGCTTTATTTGTCATATGGATAATCTCTTTGGTATTCCCATGGAAGAATCTGTAAGAAGGGCCTTTTACTCCTTGAGACCTCATCATGGACTGTATGCGAATTGGTCTCCACCATACTTTGTTGAAGAACTTGATCAGAAATGAGAGAAAGATTAGACACAAAGTACAGCTTGAGAGATAAATTACCTGCAGGATTTCCATTACACCAAAACCCACTAAGGATTATCAAATTAAAAAAAAGTTTGATATTATTTATATATATATACTAATAGGCTAGTCCGATTATATGGTAAAGAACTTAATGGCTTTATCTGACTGGAAGCAACTAAACTGACAAGGAGAAACTTTGTTCAACTTAATATAAGAGTAATGAATTAGTTTTCTAGCAAAGGAAATAATATTACCACTGAAACCATATGTGGGTATGTGTGTGTGTTTGTATTCATGTTTATCGATATGTACATAAATGCATCGTTGGAAAAACTTGTTAGAAGCAAAAGTCTAATAAATCACACGGCGTATCATAATTGAAGAAGAAGACGACAAGCGTCTACAGGTGACAAATGCCACTTTAAAAAAAAAAATGTGATAAGGATCAACGATTACTAATCTAAAAACAAAATTACAAATTAGTCATGATTCATGAATCATAGATTCCTAAGGCGGTATTTAGGTAATAACAATCCTCAAACTTTGTGGTGTATAATGATCCATGTTTCATTTCCTATGGCCATAGTTAGGGGTAGTAGATTTCAAATTTGTGGTGGTGCATTTTCGGGAGGGCAACAATTGCAATCATAGATTAATTAGTCATTTTGTATTTTTCTATTACTTTCATTCCCACTTCCAACGTAGAGTGTCGCACAAAGCTTCCTTCCATGGCTACCATCACACGGCTAATAACCAATTGCATTCGTTAAAGATGACTTAGATAAGCTTTAATTTAACCAAAAAGAATAAAAAAAATAAATTATAAACAAAATTGATTTTCTTATTATTTTCTCAACGAGGAAAATGAAAATTGATATCATCATATAACTTATACAGACGTAATTCTCGTTGACATAATCATTATTTCAATTAAAGCACATCAGAAGTGGTCTCTTCTCCTTGCTCTATAAATATAAGTAAATTCTCATAAATAAAATATCTTTCACCTATTCTCTTCTTTATAGATAAATTAAACTCTGACTTAAATATTAGAATCTCTCATTTAAAATTAATCTTCTCTTCTTTATCTTGCCGGAAACTGAACCTCGAACTCCACAAAATAAAGTTAAAATCCACTTATCATCATTTGGTGAGCATGGATTAGCGATTTTCCAAAAATAAATAGACTTTTGGACATATTTCCAAACATACAACAAAACACTTGTGCACTCTCAAACCAACAAACAGTCCAATATCCATACACATCCTGAAACCCTCAACCAACCCAAACCCTCAACCAGCTAAAAACAACCAGACAAATCACAATCCCCATACGGCACAAAACACCCCTCAAAGGTTCGAACTGCCGTGCAAAGGCCAAGGCCCACCGTTCCTACCAACCCACCCCTAGAAACTATGACCCTTACACACCAATTGACTGAAATTTTTTTTTTGTCAAACCACAATTCAACCCTATCATAAAAAATTTTCAAAATAGCTTAAAGTACAACCTGATTTCTATAAAACTGGCCCAATCATGCCGGGTCAGACCTGGTTGGCTGGGTTAACTGGGCTATTGGGCTAATTAAAAGCCCTAAGTGTTTTAGTGCTTACATTTAAGACACTTCAAGATTCCGCTTCAGATGGGTAATAGTGGAATATTGAGGTTGTAGTTGACAATGGAAACTAATATCCATTCCTTGTCTTTACCTAACTAGAAGCAACTAAAGGTGACAACAATATATATATATATATATATATATATATATGCAGAAAGATGGAAGGTTCTTTACAAGACTCAGGCCCGTCTCTCAAGGGGGAGCACCCTGAGCAACCGCTCAGAGCCCCTCAAATCCAAAATCTGTATATTGGTTGAATGTGTACAAATAGCAAATTTGTATTAAATAAAGTATAAATACGTCAGCCTAGATGAATAGGTACAAATAGCAAATTTCTTTTAATTTTCCACCAGCTGACATGAAGTTCTATTAGCACAAGTAAAATGAGTTTAAAACAGTATCATACTACTACAGATTGGTTCCATGACCATCATAATTCAGCACACTATTAGAGTATTAGTCATTCTATGATCCATTAAGTCCATATTAAATTCCTGACAAGTTCAAACTTGCTTAAAAGTGATTTTCTTGGGAAGTTATAACTTAGGCATCTACCTTGTTGAAAATAACTAGAAACCACATTATTTAGGAACCGACACCTATTATTTAGGAACCGACGCTGTTTTTTAGGGGCCCATATTTTAATTTCTGCTCGGGGCCCCTAAAATGTCCAAGACGGCCCTGACAAGACTCATTAACATCTACTAATAATATGTTAATTGTGTTAACAAGATGTAATTGTTTGTAATTATTAATATCACGACCAATGGGTGTTAAAATATTTCCAATTATTTCTCATAAATTTAGTTATGAGCCAGTTATAGCTTTCATTTTCACAGAGTATAACAACAGTATCACAGTTGTCTTAGTCATTTTTCCTAACATTAAATTTTGGGAGAACTCCAAGGCCTACTTCTCTATACTACATTTATTCAAATTCTGAGAGTAATATTGTTGATTATTTCGTCTTCACAAATTGATGTAATACTGTAATGACTAAAATAAATAAGAGAACAAAAACCAACCCAATTTTTTTAAAAAAAAAAAAGCTAGAAGCCAAGAACTAATTAAAATGGAGAAACATCTTTTAACAAGAAGATGCATTTACATAAAAGCTTCTTTATAACTATCCTCTCCGTTAGAGTGATTCTCCTTGGATTTTGTTAAGAATACACTACAAGAAAAATACTTGATTTAAGGATATACTTGGACCGGGATGGGCTGCATTTAACCCAAGCTAAAGGCTCAGATCTAATAACGGTCGGGCTCAAGATATAGGCCCCTGGACAAACCCTCAGCCCAGCTAGGCCAAGCCGACCAGGCCAACGGGCTTGGACACTTTCTTATTTTTAAATACTTATTTATTTTTAGCTCTTCTACTATACCTATTGCATTTTTTTTTATCCAATTCAGATTTGTAAACAAGAAAAAGGATATTTCTCACAATGTTTTACATTTAATATAAAACATATAAATCAATAAAATTAACCTAAATCACCAATAAATTATTTCAAAAATCAAATGAAAATCACAATAATCCTAAATAGCTACCAACAATTCAACATAAAGTAAAAAAAATGCAATACTATATATTACAAGTTTAAAAACATGCACAAGTTTAATACCAAATTACTAAACCATACAAGTTTCAACTTTCAAACTCCAAAAAATAAAATCTCAACATGATAAAATAAAAAAAATTTAAAACTCAAATGAATTTAAAATAATTCCAAACATTAATCAACATGCAACTTTAAAAAAATGCACATGCAATATATTGCAAATTTAAAATCAAATTACTAAACTATACAAGTTCCAAAAAATAAAATCTCAACATAATAAAATAAAAGTTCAAAACCCAAAGAAATTAAAATAATCTCAAATATCAATCAAAAATTGGTAATTGGTTGGTTGATCTCCATATCTTTATTATTTGTGCTTGTTGATTCTTGGATTAGACTTATAGAAACTCTTGATACAACATCTGTAAAAATAAAGAAATTAACTATAATAAATATAAACTATAAAGCACATTAACAAATTATAGAAATTGATGAAATAAATAACATATCATTAACAAATTTTTGGTGCTTTTTGGAATATGACTCTTTAAAGTATTTTTTCCATATTTCACCGGATCAGCAGCATAAGTAATCCCACTGCAGTTATATTTAACTCTATGTTTCCCCTTTGTTTATTCTAATAGAAGTCTAGTAAAATGATCACAAACATCAAATTTATTTTTATAATGAGCTTTTTTCTTATTAACAGATTCACAAACGATGGTTTTTTCCTTTATATTATTATTATCATTATCATTATAACTTTAGAAGGGGAGCCTTGACGTAGCGATAAGTGCTGTGGCCGTGTGACCTGAGGTCACGGGTTCAAGTCGTGAAAACGGCCTCTTGCAATTAATTGCAAAAGAAGGCTGCATATAAAGACCCAATGGGTCCGTCCCTTCCCCGGACCTTACTTATTACGGGAGCATTCGTGCACTGGGCTGCCTTTTTTTTATCATTATAACTTTAATTGACATCAAACTCACTTTCATTTTATTAATTTAAATCAATAATATGAATTTTTTTTAACAAAAATACATATATAGTTTCATATGAAAGTAGTACAACAAATTTAAAAAGAAAATTCTATTGAGAAAAAAAAAACAACAAACATAAAAGCACATAATTAATCTTGTCCATTTAACTGAATTTTCTTCATGAATATGTGTAGATTAGTATTGAATAACTTATAACAATTAATTTTCATAAATTTTTATCTACAAGTTATTCATTGTATTGAAATTAAAATTATTATACTACATTTAATAAAGAAAAATTATTATGCTACATAATATTTTAATTTATTATTTAGCATTAAAATGAATTTCAAATTATATTATGATGATCAAGTAATATCTATGTATTAATTATTAATTATAATCATCAATTTCAAATTATATTCTCATGATCAAGAAAATCATGGATCTATCATGGTAAACAAATAAGAAATTAATCAGCATCTCAATTCACCAAGCTACCAGTGTAAATTTGTAAGAAATCAAAGCATTTGGCAGAAAAAAAAAACTTAAAAATTAGTAAGAAATCAAAAGAAAAGAAAGAAAAGAAATTACCTCATACTGCTGAGGTCTTGTCAACTGTCGCCTTGAGGAGCTGCATGCTGATGTTGGGTGAGCTCACGTTTGCTGTTGCTGGGTGAGAACAAGCAGCTGCTGCGGAGAACGAGCTATTGCTGCCTGCTGCTGGAGGGTGAGGGAGGCGATGGTGAGCTGTTGTTATTGCTGTGTGTGATTGGAGGGTGAGAGAGGCTGTCCACAATCCAAATCGAGAGAAAGAGAGAGAGAAGGAAATGGAAAGGGTGGGATGAGGCCGATGGTCTGCGTATGATTAGACGGTTAGAGAGGCAGTCCAGTGAATCCACAATCCAGATCGAGAGAAACAGAGAGAAAGAAAGAGAAATGGTGAGTGAGGACGTCCAGATCGAGAGAAAGAGAGAGAAGGAAAGGCTGGGGTTTGGGCATAGTCAGAGTATATATAGTTAGGGTAAGTGGGTAACCATATATGGTTGGCTAGCCACATGAACACTCTTAATGCTTATTGGTAGAATTGCAATAAAAAATTATTAATGACAGATTTGCAATGAAAATTTATTATCCATAAATTTAACAATGAAATAAATATATCCCTATATTCATCGCTAAAATTAATGGCACATTAAATTTAGCAAACTAGAAAAATTACTCGCTAATTCTATTATAAAATATGGCGCCAAATGTTAAAACTAAAAATTTAGCAGCGATAATATATGTCCATTGCTAAAAATAGCGATAGCCAATAACGGTTGTTAATAAATAAAATTATTAAATTTTAAGATAATTAAATAATTAGCGACATATAAATTTTATTGCTAAATAATATTTAATTTAAAAAAATTATTAATGACGAATTTGATAATATTAAAATATTTAATTTTTTATTTATGTGGGCTTTTAGTTATAGAAATAATTTTTATTACTAATTTTAAATATTTTAAAATACGATAAAAAATTTTGTGTGAACTTTTAGCAATTATGTCGTTAATTTTAAGTATTTTAAAGTATTTTGTTGCCAAGTTTTAGTAATAAAATTATATTTCGCTACCAAAACTTTAATATTTATTATTTTCCTTTTCTTCCTTCATTTCTTTCTTCTTCTTTTTGTCCTTCTTTCTCTCTTTCTCTATCTTCTTTCTTCCTTCTTTTTCTTTTTTCATTCTTTTTTTTTGTTTTTTCTTTCTTTCTTCTTTCTTCATTCTCTTTTCTCTTTTCTTTTTTTTTTCTCTTTTTTTCTCTTGTCATCGATCAAAAATCTCACCGGTCATTCATCTACTGATAAATTTTAGAATAAATATTATATTTTATAGAATAAATAATATCTAAAATTTTTTTTTAGAAATTATTCGGTAGAATGATTTTTAGAAATTATTTAGATGAATAATTTATTTTAAGACTCAATAAATTATTTAATTAAACAAATAATTTTTTAGATTGAATAAATTATTTAATTGAACAAATAAATTTTAGAATAAATTTTTTAAAATTATTTGACAAAATAATTTTTATTTTAGAGAAATGTTAGAATAATTTTTTTTTTATGAATTATTTAGTGGGATAATTTATTTTTAGATTGAATATATTTTAATTTATTTTTAGATTGAATATATCATTTGTTAGAATAATAATTTTTAGAATAAATAAATTATTTGTTTGAATAATTATTTTATTGAATAAATAATTCTTAGAATAAATTATTTTTAGAGACATTAGTTAAAAATAAATTATTTTTTAGAAAAATAATTAAGTTGTCAGATAATTTTCTTTAGAAATTATTTAGTAAATAATTTAATTTTTATGTAAATAAATTATTTATTAGAATAAATATTTTTTGAAATAAATTGTTTAATAGAATAAATAATTTTTAGAAAAAAATATTTTAGAAATTAAAAATAAAATAAATTATTTTTAAAATTAATTAATTTTATTTTAAATTTTTTTTAATAATTTAACGATAAATTAGTAATTTTTATTCTGTTGTTAAATTTATTTCCATTAAAGGATGATAAAAAAAATAACAACAAAATATATATAATTAACGGTAAAAAAAATTTATCCTTAAATATCTACGGTATCAAAATTTTATTGTTAATTTTTAGAAACAATATGAATAATTATAAATGATACTAGCCACATGTACCTGCTGGATTCATGTGCAACATGTACCTGCTGGATTATGTGGAGCTTGGTTAGGCATTACCGACCCTTTTTAATTTGGCCGAAGAGGAAAATGTGGTTAGGGATAAGATGTGTCAATTTAGGTGGCTCCGCGTAAAATGATGTTGACGCTATTTTATACTGTCGTTAATGGGGCAGATAAAAAATAGTCTTAAGAATTAAAGTGTTATAAAAGTATAAACTTTAAGAATTTTAAGTGTAAAATTTAAAATAACTATGCTATATGTTAATAAATTTTTCAGAGATGACAGTGAAATTTACTCAATCTAACACGAAGTCCATTGTCAATCACTCATGAGTCATGGCCAAAGATGGCATAAAGGCGACTCGATTAAGAGGGTGTTTCTCAAAACTTAAAAGCTGGTCAAAACTGCTTATAAGCTGTTTTTAGATTATAAGTTGTTTATTTAAGTGTTTCTGAAAACTTAAATAGTAGATTATAATCTGATTTTAATCAGTTTTTTAAAAGTTGGGTTTTGTTACTTTTTTTTTAAGCACTTATTTTTTAAGCAGTTTTGACCAAGTAAAAGACCATACTATCCCTACCTAATCTTCAATATTCCAAATTTGCCTACCTTATACACTTTAGTTCCCATCAAAGAAATTTTATTATTATTATTATTAAATTTTATTATTATTATTATTATTATTATTATTATTGCAAAATAAATTTTGAATTGACATTTAAAAAATTATTTTTATACAATAAATAAATTCATGGACAGTTTGGTCATTTTGACAGTTTCTACAATTAAAAACTGATTATAAGCTGATTTTACAGAAACACTTAACTGATTACAAACTGATTATCAGCTGATTATTATCTAGTTTACAGAAACGCTTAACTGCTTATTTTTAATCTGATTATAATCTAAAAATCACTTATTCACAATAAGCTGAAAAGCTCCAGTTTTGAGAAACACCCTCTAAATG
This sequence comes from Garcia nutans, assembly GCA_947685225.1. Taxonomy (NCBI): domain Eukaryota; kingdom Viridiplantae; phylum Streptophyta; class Magnoliopsida; order Malpighiales; family Euphorbiaceae; genus Garcia; species Garcia nutans. Next base: position 53,599,060 of record CANTUV010000011.1, read on the forward strand.
CCTCACTAACTACATACATCATTGCCCCATCCGATAATTCAAGTTTTATATAAAAATATACTACAATATAATAAAAATAGACGATAGGATCAATTTTTTTTAAATTACCGAATACAATTTTTTTTCCTTTGAAAAAACATCATTCTATGTAATTTCCTCAACAACAAATTTCATTAGCTTTGGACTAGACTTTGTTAGGCCCCCCTAAGCCCACCATAGGTGACCCGGAGAGGTCCAGTAGCAAACCACTGTGCTGGCCTCTCACCCAAAACAGATCAATTTAATATCGTGCGAGATATTGGCCCACATAGTGATAAGAACAGATGCCACGCTTCCTTTTATAAGGTTTTTCTGTTATCATGATTTCAATAATAATTTTAAATTGTTGATCAATAAATTCAGCTGCATTTATTGAAGAATACGAGAAAAATTAAAAATAATTTTAAATTTATCATATTTATAAATTATTTCTTAAAATATCAAAACTTATAAAATATTGACCAAAATATTAAATTTTTCTTAGTTTACAATAAATTTATTATAGATTTATTATGAGTTTATAAATTTTATACAGGTTATAAAAAATTTATTATGAATTTATAATAGAATGATTAAAATAATACTAATAAAAAAATAATTTTTTTTAAATTATAGTAAAAAGTGTATTTTTTTGTAATGATGGCATTTAATAAAAAATTATAAAATTAGTATCTCATATAACGCTTCGGCTTGGGGATGTCAAGAAAGCACAGCACCTTAGAAAAATTAACTAGTCTTGGTTGGGCTGCGCGAGGCCCGTGCAGTGGTGCATTGCGTTGACGACGCTCAAAGACCCCGGTAGCAATCTACTATACAGAGCCTCCCCCTGCAAAAATTAATGGACTTTTGACAAAAATATAAAAAATAATTTTAAATAATTTTAAATTTATTATATTTATAAAATATTTATCAAAATATTAAAATTTATAAAATATTTATTAAAATATTAAATTTTTATTAATTTATAATGAGTTTATAAATTTTACATAATTTATAATAAATTTATAATAAAATAATTTAAATATTTTTAATAAAAAATAAAAATTTATAAAAATATTGTGGATAATAGCCTAAGTATTAATTTAATATCATGAGGGCCAATAGTCCAAGTATTAGATATTAAACTGATAAGAACAAATACCACTGGGGAGGTATTAAACCCACATCGAATTAAATTAATAACAGATATTATATCGAATAATGGCGGGAGGTATGAAATGAAAGGCCTTGGGTTTTATAAGGATTACTATAGAAATAATAAATAATAAAACAAATCCATCATTTAGCTGTTAGCAAACACCAACCAAAGCCCTTTTTTTTTCAAAGGATTATGCTATTTATTTAAGGGATTTTTTACATAATTAGCTTTAAAAATAAAACAGTTTTCAGAAAAAAAAAATAGCGAATTCTTTTCATTTTTATAAAAAGTATCTCCTTCTTCATATTATATGTATATATTGTGTAAAAGAATTAATATATATATATATATGTTTTACTATCTAATCATTAACTTATAATTTAAATTCATAATATTATTATTTTAAATTAAAAAAATATATAATTCAATATTTAAAATATATAAATACATATAAAATATCCATATAATATACATAAAATATTTAATTATAATTCTTACTAATTATAAATTAACATTTATATTGTATAGAAAAGTTTATACTGAAAAGTTATTTTAATAAATTTTCATAGCGGAAAGTCATTTTCTTTTTAATTTTTTTAATACTTCTTTTCTTTTCTTTTTTTTCAGTTTTGATTTCAATAAAAGATAAAAATTTTAAAGAAAATAGAGGTATTTTAGTTATATATATAAATATAGATTTTAATAGTAAAAGTGATGAATGAACATTTTATTGCCAAAAATAAAATTGAAAAATTATTTAATTAATTTAAAAAATATCTTTTTTTTTTTCATTTTTACCAGGGTTATTTCTGTCATTTTGCACAAATATCATTTTTTTTCTTTTTTACATTATTCTTGGTTTTTTTTTAAAAAAAAACTACTATGTTTTTTGCTATTCTTCAGTCTTTATGAATTACATCTTTGCATTGCAGACTGTCTTGCTTTATTTTTTTTTATTCTTCTCTTTCTTTATTTTTTTTTTCACTATATTTAGTTTTTCTCTTTGTATTTTAAATGAGGTTCTTAATTACAATCGTTTATCCTTCAATTACTTCTTTCTTCTTCTCTTCTTTTTTACATATTTATTCTTGATTTTTGATCTACAAGCAAATTAAATCTCAGATTTGTGAGGAACTATGTCTATGGAAAAAGAAAAAACAATAAATAACAAATAAACGCCTTAATGTAAGCCATTTTAGGTATTTCCAAAGGTTTTTTGGGTTTTTGTGGTTTGTATTTCCAAACGCCTGAATGCTTATGTTTTTGCTATCAACAGTAGTTGTGATTAGTTTAATTTGAAGTGGGATTAATTTAATTTGTTTGGATATTGGTTGTACAACAATGAGTAGTTTGATTGTATTTTCATAAGAAAAAATTAGCTAAAAATATTAGAGAAAGTGGGGCCTGTGAGAGGTTGATATGGCTGAACTCATTATATTTTTTTTAATATTTGATATTATTTAATGAAAAATTTTGATATTTTTGAAACATCAGTTACTTTTTCTGATAAATTTATCAAAAGCGCTATGAAATAATATTTTATCGTACTGGACTTCAATCAGCGACTTAGGCCACTGTAATTGTTGGCTTGGCCATTTTGTGTGTATGTGTGTGTGCGTGCGCGTGTGGCTGAGAGCTCGTAAAGTGCTGATGTGTGCCAGTGAGTCCAAAGTGTGCTGTAGGTGAATGGAAAAATGACAAATATTATTATATTTTTAAAAAAATTTATTTTTTTTATTAAAAATATTTTTATTATTTTATTATAAATTTATAATAAATTTATTATAAACTGTATTAAATTTATTATAAATTATATTAAATTTATAAATTTATTGTAAATTAATTATAAATTTTGTATAAATTAAAAAAAATAAATATTTTAATAAATATTTTATACTTTTTAATATTTTAATAAATATTTTATAAATATCATATATTTAAAATTATTTTTAATTTTTTTATATTTTTATCAAAAAGTCCAAATTGTGTGGCTGCTAGTGTCCGTCAGTTCGTGGGTGGCGTTACCGTGCCTATGTCTTTTGGTGTGAGTTGATTGTGAAAGATCAATTTATAATGATTTTCTTCAAGCGAGGACGTCACCTCACAATTTGTGAGAGATCAATCAACCTGCTAATTTACAAATTTGATTATTAAAAATCATATAATTTAAATTTTCAAATATATATATATATAACTAAAGCACAAATTCTAATGGACTAAGCATAAATATTATAAATGATAAAAAAAATATTACTTAAATTTTTCTTAATTAAAGAATGAATGGAAATTATTTGCTAAAAATATAAATTTATGTATGAATTTATATATTCATAATTTTGATATTAAAATAAAATATTTTTAAAGTGGGCCATACTCACGTCCAAATCATTCATCTTGAAATTATTGTAGTTTAAATAGTATGATATAATTCATAATTTTTTATTTAGTAGATGATTTATTATTTGATCCATTTGCAGTTAAACAATAATTTGTTAATGGAGTCGGGTTTTTTTTTTTTTTAATGTTTGGAGCCTATGAGAAATAATTCAATGCTCCTAACGGTGCCAATGTATACAACTAATGAAATGACTTACTAAGAAATTTAGAAAATGTTCACCATGTATAAAACCTAGCTTTAAGTGCTTAGATTCTCTAACAGACTTCTGAAAATGGAAGGAAAGAAGTTCTTAATTTTGTGAAGGATTAAGCAAGAAAGCTGGTTAATTCTTGAATCTTGAACTTTAATTCCCATTCAAAAGACATATATACCTAATTATTATTATTTTTTGTTTCCAAGCATATCATTTTTCATCAGATTTTACATTGCCAAGTATATAGTTTAAAAACAAGGAGAATAATAAAGGCATTTATGATATTGTTAATATACATCTCACACGTTTGAATATGATTACAATTCTCTAGCCTTCACTTAGCAATGGATTAAGAATCACTTGAAGTCCATGTTGTGGCCTAGTTGTGACAACCAGAATTGGCGAGTGAACATAGGCAGGTGAGACGGTGATGCTGTACCGCTGAAGTATCATTGAAATGGCTATCTTAGCTTCATTAATTGCAAAGTTGACGCCTACACAAGATCGAAGTCCCAAGCCGAATGGTAAATATACACCTGTATTGTTTTTTGTAGCTTTAGCAAATCCTTCTGAGAATCTCTCAGGATTAAAAAGATGCACATCTTCACCCCAAGTATTAGGATCATGGTGGAGTAATAAAGTTGATATTTGAAAATTTATATCAGCTGGCAGGGTGAGCTTCCCTAATCGAACTTCTCGCTCTGTTTTTCTTGTAAATACAGCTACAGGTGGATATAGCCTTAAAGTTTCATTGATGATCATGTTCATCTGAATATACAAAACAAGAGGCTAATCAGTATTAAAGTTGTAATTTTATTCAATAATATTGGAGCTGTTTCCAGGATTGAGACTTAAGAGGTTGCAAAATCATTATTCCCAGTCAAAATCCAAATAATAAAAAAAATATTGCAATTTGATTCAGCTTACTATATTTAATTTTGCAATTCCATCCGCTGTCGGAATTTGGTTTCCCAAAAACTTGAAAACCTCAGTTCTTGCTTGTTCTTGCCAATCAATATGGATTGCTAGAAGCAGGACAATCCATGAGAGCAATACGAAAGCTGTCTCTTGTCCGGCAACATAGAATGTTTTGCACTCATCAATCACATCTTGTATCGAAATCTTCACGGATTGATCATCCTCATGATAAGCCTTTAGTAAAAGTCCAAGAAAATCATCTCCAAAGCTCTTTGCTTCTCCACCAATCAATTTATCTTCTCTCTTTTTAATTATTTCCAGAATAGAACTATGAATTTCATTCTCAAGTTTCCGAGCTTCAACTTCATCTCTACTCCTGAAAATCTTACTGCAACATGAAATAGGCACAAAAATGCATTATTTTGTATAATATTGATCAAAAAAGAAAGTAGCGTTGCCGAAAACTCGAGATTTTTTTACATCAGTTAGAATAATGGATTTACCTGATGCCAGGCAGAGTAACTTTGAAATCGTTTCTGGTTATTATGTTTATTAACTTGGCTAACATATCAAAAATGTTCTTTCCCTCTATGTAACTACTTCCAAAAGCAGTCCTAGAAATCACATCAGATGTCAATAATCTAAATTCTTCAACCACCTCAATCTCATTGCCTTGATGATTTTTCCACCTCTCTAGCATCATCTCAACACTAGCAACCATATCAGGAATCATATTCTGCAAAATCAACCCTTTTTTCAATGAGTAAAAACTTGCATAAGTAGAAAATTATGGGTTCTATTTCTTTTTTTAAATTCGCTCTGATTAGTGTAAGTGTAAACATCTACCATGATGACATTAGAATCTCACTTTTAAGCTCTCGGAAAGAAAAGCATGGTTGGCCAATTTCCTCATCTTAGACCATTTTTCACCATCAGATGACAGAATCCCATCTCCTAATAGCATTTTAAGGTAAATTGGGAACTCTGGTTTTGGATAGGTTTTATCTTTATTATTCAGAATCTCTCTAACAAGCTCTGGCTCTGAAACAAACAACTGAGCTCGAGGACCGATCCAAAACAGAAGATTCACACCTATCAAGAAAAGCCCATAAAATGTTACATAGGAAACTGAAATTCAAATCAAATAAAAATATTGATCAAAATCTCTTTTATTACCATATTTATTGATCCATGAGTGAAAATGAGGATGGATTTTAGGAAAAATGTTATGAGATAAATCTTTCATGGGTGTGCTCATAGATTTATTTCTCATTCTGATTATTTCTTTGGAGTTTCCATACATGAACCTGTAAGAAGGGCCTCTGATTCCATATGAACTCATCAGATTCTGAAGGCGAATGGGTTTCCACCAAACTCTGTGAAGGAAGTTGAAGAGAGTTGAGAGAAGGTAAAGGGTAAGACTACTTGAGAGAATAATTACAACTATTTGTAAAATATGCATTTTTTTTTCTTTTATCGAACTTTGAGCTCAGGACCTAGTGAAGTATATATAAAAGAAGGTGGTAAAGAACACACAGCGAGAGTAGTGCTGGTTGAATACAGAAGATGGAAGCCAATCAATGACTTCGGCCGGTGGGATAGGTGATGCTGAGGTCTTCGAGGCCAATTTTTTGGAAGCTATATCCTGAACCGAGTGAGGTTTTTAAATGGAATCAGAGTTGGGTTTTAAATTTCAACTATATTGGCGGTGGTGAGGTGGGGGAATAAAATTTTTATAATTTGATCATCATAAAAACAATATACAACCCAACAAAAAATAAATAAATAGGTAATTCTTTTCTAAGTTTTAATAATTAAGTTTATTTAACTTTTAAACAAATTATAAAACTAAATTAGATATAAAATATTTATTTTTTTTCAAAGTGGACTAGTTCTTTTTTTTTATTGATTTATTTTTTTATTAATTTCAGAATCATTATGTAAAATATTATTTTTTATAATTTATTATGAATGGAAATCAAGATATGGATATTAATAAGAAATAAAATTTAAAATATTTTATGTTGTAAAATTAAGTAAGGAATGAAAATTATAAAAAAATATTTAATTACAAAAAGAATTAATACAATAAAAAATATTTAAAAGTTAAATATTTTACTTCCGACCTAATAATTTTTAGAGAAATAATATCCGTACTTTTTAATACATTGACTCTATGGCACCTATAATAATGAAGAATATTTTTTCATCAATTAAAATTTTATTCGTATAACTAAAGAGAAATTTAACTCAAAATTTTCAAACATAAAATATAAATCAATTGCAAAAAAAATTTAAAATAATGTAGAACTTAATAAATTTAAGAGACAATCTATTTTTTAATCCCCAATAATATAAATTTTCTCATAATAATCACTGACTTTTTTTTTGTCATTTGGTATTATAAATTATTATTTTGTATTAAACCAATCAAACTTCATGCTAGGAATTTTTTTCAAGCATGCGTGGAGGCTTATGTCGCAGGCTTAGTAATAATTATATAGACTCAGTAATAATTATATCAATATTGGCAAAACTTAACGTTTTACCTTAAATAAGCCGCTAGATTTATAGAAGAATAATTATATGCTACAACCGCTGTAGCAATAAATGCCTACAACGGATCAATGGAATTTTTACACGTAGATTAAATGCTTACAACGGACCAATGAAATGAATCATTTAATCTATGTGTAAGAATCTCATTGGTCCGTTGTAGGCATTTATTGCTACAACGGTTGTAGCATATAATTATTCTTTACAGAATCGCTAACCTCTTTCAAATCTTCAACGTCATCTGGTTTCGTTTCCAATTTATAATATTTTGCAAAGGAAATTCATCCAAGGATCTAACAAAAAAGGAAAAAAAAAATTAATCATAATAATAATATTTTGCCATCTGACTGGTTCAGCTTGGAATTAAATTGCCATCTGACTTGAGAATAATAAAATCCATTCAAGAACTAATACAACTTCGAAATGAAATCAATTTTTTCATTGCGTCATTTTGTCGAACACATGGTGAAAACCAAAACATTTATCAAACAACATGAACAGTGGCCAAATTCAAAATTTTGTCGTTTTCCCACTATTTTCAATTTTTCAAGCATCCAAACAAGGTGCATCTTAACTAAATTAACCAAAACAACAGAACCTGAAACATAAAGAAAGCATGAACAACTTCAAATTTCATCCCTACTGAATCGCATTGTGCAAAATAAGAAGTTACAGAAAATCATACTCGAAGAAAACTATCGTCGAAGTCTTTACGAAGAGCAAAACTTGGCTTTAATTTGAACTTCTTGGTTCTGGGTGTTTGGCACAACCAATTAAATTGATGTAAAGGATGCCCATTAATCCATAACCATCCAGATTGCTTTCTGTGTTCTTGAAAGAACCCAATTTCAAAATGACCCTGAAGCTGGAATTCACTGGAGAAATGAGTACCAGTGTCGGCGCCATTGATTATTAAAATTGACTCATTTATTGATTGTTAAAGCGGTTTTAAATCAAGGTGTGAGAAGAGAGGCTGAGAGGCTCCATCAAAACACGTATCTTGCAAACCCATCAAAACATATATCTTGCAAACCCCATCATCTCTCAAATCTTGCAAACCCAGAAGAGCAGAGATGCCAAAAGAGAGTCTGCTGGTGGGGAATTCATGCAACGGTGGAGACGGAGGTGCCGATCAAGCTTCGAATCTTCTCCAAACATCCATGGCTATTGAAGCTGTCCCTCATATCGGCCATGTCAAAGCGACAGTCCGATATTGATACTTCTCCAAACGATTTTGCCTATTTCAAAGGAAACGATTCTGAAACAAGTTGCACATCAATTTTCGTTTATAGAGAAAAAGAGAGAAAAAGTAAAAAAAAAAAAAAGTGAACTTAATTCTGTTATAAAGAAGGCAAAAATTTAGAGAGAGAAAGGAAGCGGAGAGCTTGACCATGACAATGGTGGTGGTTTTTCGGTGCCGGAGTTGATGAGTTTTGCAGTGGTTATAGAAGAAGAGCACAAGTGATGGAACCAAGAAGCCAAATAATTTTTATTAATTTTTTTAAGAAACGTAAAATCAACAAACGTTTTTTTTTTGTTCAGAATAAGTATATTATTATTTTTTTTGGTACAAAAAATTAAGTATATTATTAAAACTATGATAAATCGTTCTTTAACAACATAAATAACATGTAGGGATGAGAAGAGATCCAATCTTCCTCAGGACTCCCTTTAACAATAGTTGCAGCTAGCCAGTCAGCAACCCATCTTGGCACAAAGGAAAAAGACCAATCATTAAAAAGAGAATTAGAAGCTAAAATGTTACATACCAAAGGTTCAATTTCCAACGATCGATCAACAAACCCATTAATAGAGTTTATCAAAATTTGGCATTCATATTCAAAGACATAGCGAGTGTAATCCTTTTCTTTGGCAAGAGAAGTAGCATATAGAAGGGTGCGGGCTTCATTCAAGAGAGGAGAGGTCAATTGAATAATAAAAGTGGCCCCATGGATAATGTTACCTTGGAAATTTTGAAAGACCACCGATGCCACAACATATGGAGAACTTTTAATGAAATTGGCATCAACATTTACTTTTAACCAGCCTTCCGAGGGGGGATCCCATTTGCTGCTTAAAGTAAGACCCTTATCAGTGGGATCTGTGATATGCTTTGAACTCGGAGAGTCTATAGTGAGGGAGTGGCATAGGTGCATTGCCTTAGATACCGTGGAATCAGGATATATTGTGGAATCAGGATCAATCCTTACATTTCAAAAACATAGTTCATTTCTGGCTTTCCAAATTCACCAACAAAGATAGGCCACTCTGCAAAGAAAATTCTTACTAGCAACATAATTAGAAATATTTAATAAGCAAGACCACCACTCCTTAAAAAGAGTTAGTATTCATGGTTAAGGGAAAGAAGCCCAAATTAGATCCAAATCATGTTGCCTTTGCATGTTCACAATGAAGTAGCATATGGATTATTGTTTCCTCATTGTCACCATAAATTGGACATAATGAATCCTTGCTAAGTCTTCTCCTGAATAGATTTCCTTTTACTTCCAAAGCATTAATATAGAGTTTCCATAAAAAGCATCTGATTTTGGGCTGCATGTTTAATCTCCATATTGATTTCCAAGTATTAACACATGTGGAGTGTGCAGGGGTGAATGTTGGCATAGAGGCTTCTCTTACATCACACAGGTAATGATAAATTGATTTAGTGGAGAGTTTACCTGCTTTATCCGGATGCCAAATTAATCCATCTTCTTCATTCGTGAAGGATAAAGGGATTTTGATAATAGCTTTTATAGTAGGCATAGAAAAGAAACTGTGTATTAAGCTCCTCCTCCATCCACCTTTAGCATCAATAAGATCTGAAACCCTTCTTCCTTGTACATTAGGTGGTCTCTTTTCCTGAACTTAGAATTGAGGGAGAGTAGGAATCCATAGGCCCTTCCACAGGTTGATCTTATCGCCCTTCTTCATCATCCATCTCATGCCCTCTATAATGTAGTCTCTTGTGTCCACCATACTTCTCCATCCCTAGGATGGGTGAGATCCCATCTTTGCCTTAATGAAAGAGCAATTTGGGAAATAAAGAGATTTTAGAAGTTTACCCTGGTTGTGTCCAAATATGTTATAAGTTTCTAGCATTGTTTAGTTATCAAAGATATATTAAATAAGAAGAAATCTTTGAATCCTAATTTGCCTCTAAATTTGGATTTAGTCAAAGCCTCTCATTTTTACCAATAGATGCCATTACCATCCTTATCAAATTTCCACCAAAATGTAGAGATGGCACGATCCAAATCCTTAGAAAAGCCTTTTGGAAGAAGGAAACAAGACATGACATGAGTTAGAATAGCAGTAAGTACCAATGTAATCATGACTTCATTGCCTACGTGGGAGAGAAGGTTATGTTTCTATGATTCTACCTTACTCAGGATTTTGTCCTTGAGAAAAGATAGTGTCGATTTCTTTAAAACTCCCCATTGAGTTGAATTCCCAAATAGTTCTCAACACCAGTCATTTTCCTTCATGCCTAAAATTTCTGAGATAACATGTCTCAAATTCAATGGAGTGGAGTGACTAAAAGCAACTCTGGATTTCATAAAATTGATGGCCTGACCAAGAAGCTATACAATAAAAGTCAAGAATATGTATGAGGGAAAGTGCTTCTTCAATACCTGCTTTGCCATATAGTAAAGTGTCATCAACAAACAAAAGATGAATAAACAAGGGTAAGTTTCTTTTAATGCGAAAACCCTTTATTAAATTTTTTGCCACTGCTTGGTGTAATAACATAGAAAGGGCATTTGTGATAATTAGAAATAGAGAAGGAGAGAGTGGATCTCCCTGTCTTAAGCCTCTGGTTGGTTTGAAGTGTCCTATGCAATTCCTATTCATAATAACACCAATAGAAACTGAAGACACACATTGCATAAGTAATCTGATAGCTTTTTTCCAGAATCCCATAGCTCTCAAGATTTACTCCAAAAAAGTGCACTATGCCCTTTCATAAGCTTTATTCATATCCAATTTAATAATCATATTCCAAGACTTACTAGATGACTTATTTTTCAAAGAGTGAAAAAGTTCATGGGCAATGAGTATGTTTTCATGTATTATATGCCCTAGAGTAAAGGCACCTTGTTTTTGGGAGATAATATCATTAAGGAATGGTTTTAATCTAGATGCCAAAATCTTGGATATAATCTTGTAAGAAAAATTATATAAAATAATGGGCCGAAATTGTTGAAGAAATTCAGGATGAGGTACTTAGGGATGAGTACGATATTCGTGGCATTCAATGATGAATCCATGACTCCCTTTTCAAAAAAATTTGCACTACTCTGGTTACGTCTTCCTTAATGATTGGCCAAAACCTATGATAAAAGAGCCTTGGATACCCATTTGAAACATGAGCTTTAAATGGTCTCATACTTTTAACAACAAAAAAAATTTCCTCTGGAGAAGGAGTGGAACAAAGAGAATGATTAAGGTCTTTTGGAATTCGGGAATGAAGATGCTGCAGGATTTGGTCGTGGTATTCAATAGGGCTTGCCTCATACAGATTCTTATAAAAGTTAAAAACCATATTATTAAGAGTTATTTCGTCCTCTACCCATTCTCCATTTTCATTTTTGAGTTTAAGGGTGGTATTGTGAGCCCTTCTTTGGATTGTTGATGCATGAAAGAATTTGGTATTTCTATCTCCCACTGTCAACCATTTAATTCTTGACCTCTGGTACCAGTACTATTCCTCCATTTTCCACAGCTTGTCTAACTCATCTAACAGAGCCCTCTCCTGCATATGAAAGTTCCCTGATTGACCATTGAGATATAAATCCTCCAATTGGCCCTTCTTGTCCATGATACCTTTTCTTGCATTCAGTTTATGAGCCATATCCCATTGAGATAGGATTTTAGTTGTGTGTTGCAGTTTTTCAGTTATTATTTCCATAGACGAAATATCCTTATTTATAACCTATGCTTGAACAATCTTATTATGACAATCATCTCTTTTTAACCATTTACTTTCAAATATGAATTTCTTTTTGTGCCTAAAAGGAGTATGTTTTAGATTCAGAATTAGTGGTCTATTATCAGAGCCCAAAAGTTCTTCATAAACTATCTGTGCTTTTTCAAAGTTCAACCTTTATGTCATATTACATAACCCTTTGTCTAATCTTGATTGTATATTGAGATGACTTTCTTGTTTGTTAGGCCATGTGAATTTTGGTCCATTGAAACCCAAGTCTATAAGGAATAGGTCATTGATCCAATCTCTAAACATGTCTGCACCTCTCCTATCAGTTTGGTTTCCTCCCTGCTTTTCATTCAATTGGCAAATAAGATTAAAGTCTCGTACACAAAGCCAAGGGGTGGAATTATCAGGGTTCAAATCAGCTATCTTCATTAGAATTCTTTTTTTGTTTTGGAAATAAGATGAACCATATACAAAAGTTACAACAAAACAATTGCATTCAGGGTCATAAATCGAACAGTGGATGAAATTAGAATTTACCTCAATAGTTTGAACTAACCAATTATCAGCCCATCATAAGGCCAATCCTCTAGCTTGTCCTTGAGTATAGACATAATCCCTGTATTAAAAGCGATTTGTCCTTCTCTGCTGCTCCATATAGTGCTGACTGTGTTTAGTTTTAGACAAAAACACTACTATTCGTTTATAGAGGCTAATATGATCTTTGAGAGTCTTTTCTAGTCATGGATGAGCCGAATCCCCTGCAATTCCAAGCTAAATTCTCATTGGGATAAAAAGTGAATACATTAAACATGATATGGTGTGTTTTATGCAAATGAATTAAATTTTACCGAGCCTGTTGCATAAGCCTCCATATAGGCTTGGAAAAAAAAATCCTAACTTATAGTGGAATTGATTTAATGTAAAATAACAACTTATGGTACCAAATAATAAAAAAACAAGATTGTGATTATTCTACGAAAATTCATATTTTTAGGAATTAAAAAATATGTTATCCCTAAGTTTAACAATAGCAGTATATCTGAATTTTAATTTTCTTGTTCAATATTGCATCTTTATTTTTATTTTCAACTTCAATTTCTATTGCTACATTCTCCTTTTCCAATTTCTTGAAGATTAAGTGCTATCTCTTTTGTTTGTATATCAATTGATTTCTCTCCATTTATCTTCGCAGTAAAAATGAAATGCATAACACAAATTCAATTTTGCATAGAATTCTCTTTTTTCCTTTAATCGCTATCAAAAAGAATTTGATAATTAGTATTTATAAATAGATTATACTAATTATAAATTAATACTATATTCTATGTTTTTATATTACATACACTAGCACTGAGAATAAATTTATGCACTTGAAACGTAATCATCACCGTTCCAAGCTCATATAAGGACTATTACTAATTAATTTACATATAATTTTACATCCATTTATTTTAATTTAAGCGTGTCTTGTTATTTTTGTCCACCGTCCAGTCAAATATTCCTGTCATTTATGCTGACTTTATTATATAATATTATAGAGTGGAGAAAGCGAGAAAAAAAACTGAAATAATATGTTTTTGGCTGGCTGAAAATGATTTAATTTAGCTATTAAAATTTTTCTTTTTATTTTTCTAATAGAATTCATTCAATATATGTTCCCGGGCATAAAATATATATATATATATATGCTTCTGGACATTAAAGAATTATTTTGTTTATTGGTTACATATAAAATAGGAAAACATCTAAACTCAAATTTCCGATCTAAACAGAAATATCAAAGAAATATTTTAATTATATCAACTTTCATTAAGAAAATAATAAATTTAATTTTTTTTATTGATAAGCTAACTCTCTTGAGAAGTTTTTAAAGTTAGACATCGAGGGTAGAAAACTACAGTTACATGTCAGTGACCTTTTGTAGACTGAAGTTAAGTTAAAATCTAATATAAATTGTATAATGAGCATGTGACAATAATAATTCCCCTTTTATATTTATTTTGAAGCTTGGAGAACCACAATCATAAATCAGGATTTTTTTTTTTCGTCATAAGAAAAGTTCCATAAGTTCTATTAACAAGAGCATAAACAGTATAAATAATCTAAAAAGTTAATAAATAAACACTAACAAATTCAAAAAGAATATAAGAGACCATTCTAAGCAGGGGCGGAGCTGGGGGGTCGTGTGGGGGCTGACGACCCCCCCTCGTCGGCGGCACAGATGTAATAGATAGGGGGTCTGCGTCGCCGGCGGTGAGTTTTGCAGAGAGAACAGAGACCTCCGCCCCCCCTCAGCCCTCTGTCTTGCTGCGATTGCGAGAGAAGAAGAAGAAGAAACAGGCTATTGGTAATTTTGCCCCCCCTCTCATAGGCTCTCTGGATTCGCCACTGATTCTAAGACGATATAAGTACAAATAATATAAAGAAAAGCATTAAAATAAAAGATTAAGGCTAGATTTTGGTACTGAGGATAGAGCATCAAATCTAGCTGATAACCTCCTACTACCAAATCTTGAATCATTAGAGAGCCAAAAAAAATCTAAAATTCACACTTCAAAATAGATAATGTTTGTTGTTGTGTGCTTATCTAAGTTTTAAAACTCAAAAAAGGTCGTGACGGTAATAAAAAAAAAAAATTATATCCGTTAATCCTTCAAACAGCTTTCTCAAACCCATAATCTCTTCATTTAGAAGGGACATATGTGGTAACATCATAGATAGGGGAAAACTCATCTTTAAATAAGAATCTCTGCTTCATAAACAACCACTATATAAACCAAAAAATCACCTTAAATGTGCAATACAAAAGAACCCATCAAATAGCCAAATCTAAGAAGAAAGAAAAAAAAAATGCAAACTACAATAATCTGAGAGAAGAAAAAAAAACAAACAAAGGAGAAAGGAACTCTAGAGTTGTCACTGACCTCCCTAGATCCAATAAAGAAACATTGAGAGGTGAAGGGTTAATGGGTATAGACAATGGCAACAAAAAAGGGTTTAGGTTCAGAGAAAAAGAAGTTTTATCATTAATATATGCATAGTATGGTAATTAAATCATGACAAATTTGTACAATAATAACAATAATAAAATTATGTTAATAAAAAGATGTTAACCATCAAAGTGTAATTTGGTAGCTTAAAAGCCAAAAGTGTGTTGCTTCCATTTAAATCTTGAATTTAAATCTTAGATGTTTTATTATTCACATGTAATTAATAAAATTAATAAAAAAATAAAAAAATATATATTATTATCAATTAAAAGTCTCAAAAGTTTCAGTGCTTTTCTAAAATAGTCACAAAAATTGATCTCTCCAAATGAATCTTTTACTTTTCTTACTCCTATTTTTACCCCAATTATTTTAATTTGTTTACAAAAAAAAATCAAAATTTTTGAATTCACTAGTCACTACTACTAGAATGCGATATCACTCTTTGCGAGACTGCTCCTTCTGTTGTCAGAGGCAGAACACTCCCTAAAGATCTTTAGAGTATGTTCTTTTATTTCTAATTTTGTTTTCATCTTCACACACTGTAGTATCGAGAGCTAGCAACAAATCCCAAAAAGGTTTGCTCTTGAGAGAGTATTCTTCAAATTCGCATTATCTTAAAGTTATTAACTCTACTAAATTCTTAAAATAAAATTTATAGAAAATTATTTAAGGGGTTTACTATCAATAATATTATTTAATAATTGTATTATTTGATACTTGCCTTGTGACCTAGGTGATGACAATCAAGATAAAAGCAACTGAAATGATTGTTCGTAATTCCTAATTAGAACTCAACATATAATTAATTCTTAATTCCCATTCTGATCATGTTTCATAAGATTTTATATGGCCTACTAATTAATTATTGCAGTAAAATAAGAACAAAGGCATTTGTAATATTCTTAATGCATCTCAGTCTCAGATGTCCACAATTAGCTGTATATCATCTAGATTCTCTACCCTTCATTTTGCAGTGCATTAAGAATCACCTGAATTCCATGTTGTGGCCGAATTGTAAGAAGTTGAATTCGTGAGTGAACATAAGCAGGAGAGAGGGTGAAGCTATAGCGCTGAAGTATCATTGAAAGGGCCATCTTAGCTTCAGTAATCGCAAAGTTGACGCCTACACAAGACCGAGGTCCCAACCCAAATGGCAAATATACACCTGGATTGTTGTTTGTAGCTTTAGCAACACCTTCTGTGAATCTCTCAGGTTTAAAAAGATGCACATCTTCTCCCCTAATATTAGGATCATGGTGGAGTAATAAACTTGATATATACAAGTTTATATCACCTGGCAGGGTGACCTTGCCCAATCGAACTTCTCGCTCTATTTTTCTTATAAATCCAACGATAGGAGGATACAACCTTAAAGTTTCATTGATAATCATGCTCATCTGCATATAAAGAACAAAAGGCTAAATTAGTATTAAATTGTAAGTAAACTTGGAAATATCACTGAGTGGTTTAAAAGCTGAGAGGCTATAAATTCAGAGAATAAAAACTTCCTGTCTTTAATAATAACAACAACAACAATAAATTTAAATAATAAAAAGGAAAAACTGAATATATAATAATGAAGATAATAAAATATTGGTCATGTGACGGGTGCAATTTGATTCAGCTTACTATCTTTAGTTTTGCAATTCCAATCCGCTGTTGGAATTTGGTTTCCTAAAAACTTGAAAACCTCAGTTCTTGCTTGTTCTTGCCAGTCAGTATGGATTGCTAGAAACAGGACGACCCATGAAAGCAATACGTTAGTTGTTTCTTGTCCGGCAACGTAGAATGTTTTGCACTCATCAATCACATCTTGTATCAAAATCCTTATGGATTGATCATCCTCATGACAGACTTTAAGTAAAATTCCTAGAAAATCATCTCCAAAGCTTTCTGCCTGTCCACCCATTATTTTATCTTCTCTCTTTTTAATTATTTCCAGAATGGAACTGTGAATTTCATTCTCAAGCTTCTGTGCTTCAACATCATCTCTGCTTCTGAAAATCTTACTGTAATAAATGGACACGAAAAAGCTATTGCAGAAATATATATCTTCTGCAAATTCTCATTATCCAATATAATTTTACATTAGTTAGAATAACGGATTTACCTGATGCCAGGTAGCTTGACTCTGAAAGCATTTCTGACTATTACATTTGTTAACTTGGCTAACATATTAAAAACTTCCTTTCCCTCTATGTAACTACTTCCAAAAGCAGTCCTAGAAATCACTTCAGATGTCAATAATCTGAATTCTTCTACCACCTCAATTTCATTGCCTTGATGATTTTTCCACCTCTCTAGCATCATCTCAACGCTAGCAACCATAGAAGGTATCATATTCTGCAAAATCACCCCCTTTACCAATGAGTAAAACTTTGCATAAATAGAATTTTTCTGAGTTTGAATACCATTGATTCAAATCAAAGCTCATTGATAACATGATGCACTTTGAATTACCCTCCTTTACAAATATAAAATTTTATGATTTTTTCTTTTATTTTTTTTTTCTCAAGGACTGAATGCTGTTCGAACTCAACAAACGTCACTAACTACCAATGAGCAAAAGCTTACTATAGGTAATGTGCACTTCAATGCAAATATAAACATTATTCACGCCAATCAAATTATCTAATCTAATATCTACGATGATAACTTAACATTAGAATCTTACTTTTAAGCTCTCAGAATGAAAAGCATAATTGGCCAATGTCCTCATCTTAGACCATTTTTCACCATCAGATGTCGCAAGCCCATCTCCCAACAATTTTCTAATGTATGCTGGGAGCTCTGCTTTTGGATAGATCTTCTCTCTATTATTCATAACCTCTCTAACCAGCTCTGGCTCTGAAACAAACAAGTAAGCTCGAGGATCTATCCAAAAAAGAAGATTCACACCTATCAAGCAAAACCCAGAAAATTTAAATAGGAATTGAAATTTGAATCAAACAAAAATCTAGATTAGTAGCTCTTTAATTACCATATGTATTGACCCATGAGTGAATATGGGGCTGGATTTTGGGAAAGATATTATGAGATAAATCTTTCATGGGTGTGCTCATAGATTTATTTCTCATTCTGATTATGTCTTTGGCGTTTCCAAAGATGAATCTGTAAGAAGGGCCTCTGATTCCAGATGAACTCATCAAATTCTGAAAGCGAATGGGTTTCCACCATACTCTGTGAAGGAAGTTGAAGAGAGTTGAGAGAAAGTAAAGGAAAAGACTGCTCGAGAGTATAATTGCTACTATTTCTAAAATAGCCATTGCTTTTTATCAAACTCTGAGCTCAGAACAGGAAGAGCGGGTTGAGTAAAGAAAATGGAAGCATTGGCAGAGAAGTTTTGTTATCTCCAAAAACCATATACTAACGTATATGACATGCGTTATTTGCAGCGGCACTCGAAATTACAATGTTGATCATACGGACACGTAACTTACTACTGATATATTTATTTCTTAAAATGTAACTCCACTTGCTACCTGGATGTTTATGGATCAAAAACTCATTTTTATAACTCTCAAAAAATAAATAAATACTCATTTGAAATTTAATTACTTACTATTTATATGAAAATTTCATTAACAAACAAGGCCAAACATCTAAAAAATTTCACTTAAATATAATTTTTCTCCGTCTAATTCTATTTTATAATTTATGCCAATTGGTATATTGGTATAGCACTTTTTATTTTTTCCATCGAATTAATGCAAGTTAAATTTAGAAAAATTCTACGTGGAGGTCCTATATGAAGGTGTTTTAAGAACATAGTTCAAGATGATCCTAGTAGTGCTTCACCTAGTGATCAGCCAATAAATGAAGATAAGACAAATGAGAAAGAGGAAAGTGACGAGGAAGAAAGTGACAATGATAACAATGGCGGGCAAAAATGGTGATATGTTTTAAAGTGACTCGATAAAATGGACGACACAAATAAGAAAATGAGCTCGAAATTGAACATTATGGAGACACAGCAGAGGTAATATGAAGATCAATTAGGGTCCATGAATCGAAGAATTATCAACATAATAAGATAGACTTATTATAATTACAATCTAATAAAGTATATTGAACTTACGGGATTATTTATTCTTTCTCTAACTCCATCACCTCCATCGTCGCCATAATTAAGAAAAATTTTATTCTTTATTTTTTTTCTATTTCTATTTTCTATTTCTTGTTATTTGTTGTGTTATTGTTTGAGTTTGCATATTTTTCATTGAGAACAATAAAAATCTTAAGTGTGGGAGGAGAGTAGTTAGTTTAATTTATTTATTATTTTTTTAATTTGTGTTTTGTGAATTTTTCTCCTCTATATTTATATCTCCTTTATAAAAAAAAAATTAAAACTAGATTTAAAAAAAATTTCAAAAAAATATAAAAAATATAAAACAAAATTAAAAATTAAAAAAAAATAATAATAATATATATTTTTAGTTTTCTCAAAAAAATAAAAATAAAAAATAAAAAAATTATTATATATTATTAAATTTTAATTAAATTTTAGTTAGTTGTTTTAGTTTATCTAGTATTGAAATTATATCTTTTATTTTGAATTGAACTCCTAATCCTAGTAAACTAAGAGTTTATTTTTAATTAATCAACTTTAATAATAAAAGTTTAAGTAGAATTTTTTTAGTTAAATAGTTTTAGGATTAATCTTTATTTTTTTCTCTATTTAAGGTTGAATTCCTAGCAATTCTAATTGATTATTAGCAAAGCATTAGAATAGAGAAAGATGAATAATAAAGAAAGTACAGTTCAGTACATAAACTGTTAAGAAGGAAGAGAGAGATACTTATAAGATTTTACTTAACTCTTATTATTATTAGTTTGATTTATATAATATTTGTTAGATTGTCTTTTATTTTTTTTCTTATTTAATTTAATTTTTTTATTTTAATTTGTACTAAATTTAAATTTCAGTTTTTAATAAATACTTGAATCTGTTCTACGGCTATTTTGCAAATTTTTTGGGTTATTTTTTATCCCTGCTTATTTTTTACTTGTTATTGAGTGTGTTAATTATTGTTATTTTAGATTTCAACAAGATATTTAAACTCTTTAGCTAAATTAAAATATTTTTTTGCTTATTTTCAATTTAATATATGGAATGGATGAGGTTATGATCTTAAAAAATTTTACGAATTAAGAGCATTTATTTTTAAAAATAGTTATAATTATTTTTATTATAGTATTTTGAATTCATTGTGATGTAATAGATTCTTGAATTATTACGTATCACTAAAGTAGTAAATTGTTTAATTGTAGGGGGATACGATATGAGAATTATGCATTATTAATATAATTAACATATCAAAAAAATTACGAGATGGAGCGTAAAACACACTTGTTTTAAATAACTAAGGTGGAATGGAACATAAAATGCATCCGGCAAAATAACAAAAAAAGAGAAAATAACAATAATGGGATGGAGCATAAGATGCACCTATTGAATATATATATAATAATAATAATAATAATAATAATAATAATAATAATATGTTAAATATATAGTTCTAATTAATCCTCAATTGTTGCTTAGTGATGCTTGCTATATTTTTTAATTAATGAAGTTATGATGAATTTCTTATGACTATGGTTTGATATAAAGTTTTTGTACATCACCCTAATATAGAAGTGTGCTTAATTTGTGAAGTTGTTTAAGGTTATAATTTTTAAAGTTTAGTGTTTTAAATTGAGGATGAGTAATTATTATTTTTCTTTAGTTAATTATGTTTAGTTGATTGTTGGGATTTGATTTAATGATGGTTAATCTACTTGAGGATAAGTAAAAGTTTAAGTATGATAGAATTTGATAAGTGCATATTGCCTATATATTTTTCTATCAGTTTTAGCACAAAATTGAGTTGAATTAATTTATTTTAAGTTTATTTATGTGTTTTAATTTTATTATTTTTGAATAAAGGTTAGTTTGAATTAATTTTTGTAGCACACTTGCAAACTGAAATTTTAAGTAAATTAGACCCTTAAAGCTCCAATAAGGATTTCAGTGATGATAAAGTTCGAGATTCAAAAAGTTATCTTCATGAAGTTGATAGAGAACAAAATAATAGTCAATTGCAATGTGCTTGGAGCAAGGTCTGGTGATTGGATTGGTTGCCATGAATATTGCACTTTTGTTGTCGCACAGAATTTGCGGTGGTGATAGCAGAGAGACTTTTAAATCACGCAGCAATTGTACAATCCAAGCTATTTCAGCAGTCGCGACAGCTAATGATCGGTACTCAGCTTTAGCGCTTGATCTGGAAACAGTTTTCTGCTTTTTAGAACACCAAGAAATCATATTATTACCCAAGAAAACCACATATCCAGTGGTCGATCGCCGAGTATCTGGGCAACCAGTCCAATCAACATCTGAATACGCAATCAACTTCTTGTTTGTACCGATCGTAAGTTGAAGTCCATAATCAATTGTACCCTTGACATAATGCAATATGCGTTTGAGTGCCCTATAATGGTCTTCGGTAGGAGCATGCATAAATTGACAGATCGAATTGACACGGAATGAGAGATCTGGCCTTGCGATGGTCAAATATTGTAGTGCTCCGACAAGGGACCTAAATAATGTTGGATCCGAGAATGGTTTTTCGGAATTTGAGAGATGTTGACCAACCATAAAAGGAGTAGAGATGGCTTTAGCTTCCAACATTTTTGCACGTTGTAACAGGTCAAATGCATACTTGGTTTGGCTGAGGAATAATCCATGATTATTAGCTTGAACTTCGACTCCTAGAAAAAATTTTAGATCACCCAAATCCTTCATGGTAAACTCCTTACAAATTCTGTGAATAATAGTGTGGATCAAGGTGGAATTGTTTGCTGTAACAATCATATCATCTACATAAAGTAAGAGATATATCGTGCCTTTGTTTGAATGATGAACAAATAATGACGAATCTGCTTGACTCAATGTGAACCCAATTGTCACCAAGAATGAGCTAAATCGATCAAACCATGCTTTAGGAGCTTATTTCAAGCCATATAGAGCACATTTTAAGCGGCAGACATGGTTTGGATACTGTGGATCAATGTAGCCTAGGGGTTGTTCCTTGTAGACTTTTTCAAAAAGATGACCATGAAGAAACGTGTTTTTGACATCTAATTGACGTAAATGCCAACCTGAAGTTACTGTTATGGAAAGTATAATGCGAACCGTGGCCGGTCTGACTACAGGATTGAAAGTATCTTTAATGTCCAGGCCATGAATTTGCGAATATCCCTTGGCGACAAATCTTGCTTTGTGTCTTTCTATGGAGCCATCAGCCTTAAGCTTTGTTTTAAATATCTAGTGACATCCCATAATATTATGATTGGGAGGTCGAGATACAAGCTTCCAAGTGTCATTACGGCGTAAAGCACCAATCTCCTCATTCATAACTGACAGCCAGTGGGAGTGTTTTGAAGCAGATTTGAAACCTTTTGGTTCAGTGACACTGCTTAAGGCATGAAAATATGGTTCCAAGGACGAAAGCTGGATTGTTGTATATGCTTTAGGTTTCATAATCCCAGCTTTTCGTCGAGTGACCATGGAGTGTGTGTTTGTCCTTCTAGTTGCAACTGCAGTCTGATCAACTGATGGAGCAGTTAGCACTGGCATTGGATCTAGAGAAGACACATGCGGCAATGTTGGTGTTGATTATGTTGGCAACAATGGTAATGCTGGTTGTGGTGTGAACAAAGTCAATGGATCACTGCAAGGTAAACAAATTGATTTTGACACAGTGGGGCTGCCTATACTATTATTTGAAGTAGTCTGATTATCAGAATTCAAAAAATCTGAAAATTTAATGTATGGCAGTGTGTTAGATTCAACATTTAAACCAAGACCAGCATAGGGAAAAATATTTTCATAGAAACGGACATGTCATGAGACAAAAATCCTGTGTTTTTTCCGTTCTAAACAACGAAAACCATTATGTATAGGGTTGTAACCTATAAAAGCACAAGGTGAAGACCTAGGAGACAGCTTATTAGGAGCATAGTCTCGTAAATATGGAAAACACAGACACTCAAAAGTTCAAAGTAAAGAATAATCAGGAGACTTACCAAACAGAGTTTCATAGGGTGTTTTGCCACCAAGAACCGATGAAGGGAGGCAGTTAATAAGATGAACTGCTGTGGAGAATGCGTCAACCCAAAGAGTTAGTGAAACTTTAGAGTGAAACATCAGAGTGAGTCTGGTTTCAGTGACATGCCTATGTTTGTGTTCGGCGATTCCATTTTGGCTTGGAGTATAGGGGCAGGCTATGTGTAGATTGATCCCACATGAGTCCAAATGTGATCGAAACTTATTGTTTGTAAACTCAGTTCCACCATCACACTGGAATGATTTTATTTTAGCAGAAAATTATGTTTCTACATGTGTTTGGAAACTGATGAAAGTAAAAAAGAAATCTGATTTTTGTTTTAAGGCATAAAACCAAGTAAATCTGGTATTTTCATCGACAAAAACAACATAATATCGAAATCCACTTGAATGAATAGGGGAAGGTCCCCAAAGATCACAATGTATTCTTTTAAAAGGAAATTGACAACGTCTATTAAGAGTGGGAAATGGCAAACGATGGCTTTTGCCAAGGTTGCAACCTACACATAATTGAGAATCTTGACCAACTAGCTTGTCACTATATGAAATAACTCCAGACTGAGAAAGACTTTTTACTGTTCGAAAACTTGGATGACCAAGCCTCGAATGCCACATATGAACAGAAGTGCATGGCTTATTTGATGAAACAATGGAGGTTAAGGCTTGCTGTGGTTGATGAAGGACATATAGGCCTCGTTCACATTTACCGACTCCCAACACTGTTCTTGTGGCTGGATCCTGAATTAAAAAACCAGAAGAAGAGAATGTGACTACACAGTTATTTTCTTTGGTAAGTTGGCTGATGGAAATAAGACTTTTCTTAATTCCTGGGACAACTAAAATATTTGATAATAGAATGGATCGATTAAGAGAAATGGGATGTAGTGAACCAATGTAGGAAATTGAGAGGGATTAGCCATTACCAACCATAACCCTTTCATTACCATTGTAAGAAGCAACATTTTCTACATTGTCTGGATCATTGGTTATGCGTGAAGTGGCACCGAAATCTGGGTAACAAGCAGTATCATCGGAGTCTGGAATTGAGCAAGCTGTAAAGGCTTCTGCAAGATTGGCAGACTGTTTCTTTTTTAGATTTAAAAAAGTCCAGCAACGTTTAGCAACATGACTCTACTTATCACAAATCTGACAGTGAACTTGTGTTTTGTTAGTAAAAGAAGACTTGTTCTTCTTGTTCTGTTTTTGCTTAAAAGTAGGATTCTGTTGGGCATAAAAAGCAACGGTTGTGGACTGAGAGGACAGAGATTTTTCAAAAATCGCATGGTTTAAAGCCTTTGGGATAATTTTTGCAAAAGACGAGAACGGAATTTGCTCCAACATGGTAGTTGCAAAAACTTTCAAAACCAATGGACTTTGTCCATGTCATCAATCGAGCATCCTATAGCTGCCAGTTGATCACAAGCTGCTTTGAATTTTTTGGAGAATTCAGCAACTGATTGGTTTTCCTGTTGCATCAGCTGTAACTCATCCTTCGGTTGAAGCTCACGCATCTTGGACCGGTGAGAGAAGGAGGCTTCAAGTGTTTGCCAGGCCTCATGAGCATGCTTACTGCCGAGAACTTCACTCATGGATTCTTTCGTGAGTGAGGAGTAGATCAAACTTAACAAGGTTTGATCTGTGTTGAGCCAATTATCATATTCAGCTGTCGAAGTGATGGAACCATTAGGTGCTGTTATCTGGGAAGAAGGTGGTTTGATGGTTCCATTAAGATAGCCGAAAAGTTTTTAGCTTGTCAACAGTGGGATAAATTGATTCCTCCATAGTAGGTAATTGGAATAAGTCAATTTAATGGTGAGCATATGCACCATTGTGTTGAGTGGAAGAATTTTTGTGAAAGATGAGGTTTCCATAAAATCGATATGCTCTGATACCATAAAAATGTTTAACTATTGGGTAAATCAATTGAAACCTCAATGGGATATATGTTATTGATGTTACTGTATTTAAAGAACATTTACAGAGGTGTAAATCCTAACAAGAATAATCTAATATATGCAGTTAATATTTACCCTATAAGTTAGGAAGTAAATCACAGATAAAGTCAACAACTAACTAGAGGAGAATATGAGAGAAGTAGTTGTATAGAAGACCAAGTCTTGAAGACAACTCATGCTGTGTTATCATAATTTATATTCGTTTTGGTTGTGGTTTGATCTTTTGAAAAACTCCGATGGAAATGTTATGGTTGCTATGTCCCTTTTTCCCGTCGAGTTTGTAGATTATTCATCTTAAATTATAAATAAAAAATTAAATAATATGAATTAATTTACTTTTTTTCTTCCTTCGGTGTATATTCAATCATTGGAACACACTTAATTTTATGAATATTGATAAAATATTAAACAATAAACCATTTTTATTTTTCTTTTTAGCTTATTGCTTAATTGTTTTACAACTTTTCCAAGATGTATGTGATTAAATCACCAGGCATGTTTGGTGATTCATAACAGTATTCATTTTTCCAAAACAATTTTCTTTGGAAATCAACAACTCATAATATCATAATTCAAATTATCATAATTCAAATTTCATCATGACAGGAATAAAATCGGAGAGAAATAAAAATATTTTTACAAAAAAAGCAATGCGATAATAAATATATAAAAGAAAGTAAAATAAATTAAAAAACACATAGAATTTACGATATTAGCATAAAGCATACGTTCTAATATTTGAGGATTTTTTTTCACAAGCTCACACATTGCTACTACTCTCATACATAAATGAGCTGCACATATACATGATAATTAGACTACAACTCGACATAAGTGTCCTAAGTCGGATAGACCCTGTATGATACGAATAATTTTAAATAAATTATATAAATAAAATTAAAAAATAAAGAAATTGATCTTGAGTCAGTCTGTTTGCCCAAGAAGGAATATACTTACCATTGGGTCATGCCTTAACATATAAATATTTTTTCAATTTAAGTTTACATACTAACATAATTTTATAAAATAAAATATTTTAAGTGTTAAATAAAATTTTAATTATAAAATTTTTATTGATAATTTTTTTTGTGTGCATCAAAAATTAATTTTACGGATAAAAATTTAATTCTTTTTTATTTATATTTATAATTAAGTTAAAATTATAAAAAAAAATTCTATTATATGTTTACATATGTCAAAATAGAATTGCTCAACAACATATTTTTTTCATAATAATTAATATAATTTTTAATTTTTTGTTTAATTTAGTTATTATTTATATTATTATAGTTATAATTTTTTTATTTATGTTATTATAGTTTAATTTGTGTTATTATAATTTAATCTATATCATTATAGTTTAATTTATTTTATTTGTGTCATTATATATTTTGTTTTTTTTATCAATTTATATATATTTTTTGTTTAAAAAAATTGTAAATTTTATATTTAAAAAAAAATTGAGTAAGCCTATATTGATATGATACTATATAATTCAAAATTATAGTTATATATGGCCCAATAAATTTTATTAGACGGTTACTTTTAAAATTTTAATTTATATGATCTAATATAATATGAATAATTTTTTGTACGGCACACTACTTAAAAGTCATGCACATATATATTAATAGAGTGCTGGAGTCGTGGTCATTTGCTTCGTCATTAAGCACATGATATTACTTCATCGCAAAGCACTTTGCTATGGTTGGCTAGAATTGCCATCAAAATGTGATTGGCTAATTTTGGTGGCACTATAGGGTTTCATGCGTGCATTAAGGAAAACCGCCGATTGTAATGTACCTATTAGATGAGACCAATCACTAATTATAATTTTAAAAAAAAATTAAAATTATTTTTATAAATATTATAATTTAAATAAAAATTTATTATTGGCTTGATACACAGTAGACACATCAACCTGGGCCATGTTGGAATTTCTCTTTATAAACTTGGAAAAAAGAAGCCTTTGTGCATAGTAAATTGCATCCATCAATCCTCTATAATCACCAACCTGCTCTGTCTTGTTTGTCAACAAATACTATCAACAAACAAAGAAATTGAAAAAAATGTCAGGCAAAAACGACGGTTCTGGGTCTGGAATTGGTTCAAACAAAGAAACTGAAAAAATGTCTGGAAAAAACAATGATTCTCGATCTGGAATTGGCTTGGTTCTAGCTGCAGTGGGGGGGATTGCTGCAGTGGCTTATGGCATAGCTAGTCTTGCTAGCCCATCAAGTTCAGGAGAACCCAGAGAGACAATGAAGGCTCCAGGAAGAAATACTCGAATTTTCAGGGATGATTTTGAGAAAGATCCTGCTGATTATTTCCGCAAACTTCGTGGCAAGTAATAATGATTCAACCAATGTCTAAATTCAAGGAATTTATCAGTCTTGCTTATATTTATATATGAATAAATGTCAGTCTTGTTTTTTTTTTTATCTGGATCTGTCTTGTTTTATTTGGTACTTAATGTTATTGCAATACTTAATGTTATTGTAATTATATATATATCCTTTCTGATTTTCTTTAAAATATAAATTCACCATAAAAATGAATTTTGATAATTCTTAGTTAATGTAAAAACATAACATGTTTTTCTGAACAGTAAATATCAAATGAATTATAAGAAATCATGAATTCAAAACCTTTAACACTAATAACTGATTTTACGTTTCTCATTTTGTCTTCTTTAAAAGTCTAAGTAGGAGAGAGAAAAGATCAGATATTTACGAATTACTCCCTGTCCTGAAAATAGACTCACATTTTATGTTGGTTTGATACAAAAAGAGTATTTTTTTTTTCAATTATTAGTTCTCAATGGGTTAAAAACTGCATATAACCACAAGTTTATTAGATTAACAATTTTTCAAACCCAAACTCTGTTGTACTATTTCTGCAGTTAGCAGTGCCATTTCTAGAGCCGCAAGAGGATGTAAAAATTTCACATGAATGGAGATTAGTCTAATTTAAGATACAGATTTCTGAAATTTAATATAAAACTAAGTTTTAGTCTCATTTTCTGTTATAGAATATTATTAATTAGGAAGACTATTGACATACTTGTTTAGCCTAAAAATATTTTTTAAAAAATCAAATAATCGTTGATTTAAAAATTCTGAAAGCTTGAAAAAAAATAAAGAAAGAAATTAATAAAAATGCATTCATCTGTCAAAAAAATTTATTAAAAATCCTCATTAATGGAATAAAGTGTTTTTAAGTAAAGATGAAATTTGACCAAGACTTGTTTACCCATTTCTTATTGAACTAAGACTAAAACTGTCCAAATTTTAATTTCGAATTTTAAGCAGAATTACCAAACTGCTTTAGATGCAGTTTATATATATATATATATATATATATATATATATATAGTTTTCGTTAAATTGTTGTATAAATACTTGCCTTCTAGCTTGCATCAATCAACTAATTAAGCTATTGATTAATACTTAAATTAAATAAGCTAATAGCCACAAATCTTGATGACGCTTGGCTGTGATCAAATAGCCTCCGTACTTTTTGCTTTTTCGTCTTACTGCAATAGCCATACAATCAGCATCTTGAATGCAATATTCAGCATTTTTGCTTTTTCCTTGTCATTTGCCCTTTTTTTTTTATTAATGAAGAGATTTCTTGAAGCGTAGGAAGTCATGATTTTATTTATTTATTTATTGTTGGAAGAGAAGATACTCGAGAATTATTAAACCTTTTTTCCAGCATGCGTCCAGAGAATTGTCAGAGCTTCTGTTGTCTTAGTTAAGGATCGTTTCACATGAGAACAGTCATAGATGATGGAGACATTATTAGTGCGCCAGTGTACGGACATATGATATTTAAGAATTCATGCATCAACAAAGTTTGCCAAATTATTGTCCAATACTACATGCCTTGCATTATTTCATTAAAACTGAGCGAGTTATGATGTTGTTTATTATAAAAAATATTTTCTAAGTTCCTTTTAGTTTTTGATGTTGATGGATATGTGTAGTATATAATAGTATATGTATATATTTTATATATTCTATTTATATTTTTCATATATTTTAAATATATATATTACATATACAATATTTATCATATTTTCTCTACCCATTACACCAATATGCTTTTTCATTTTACTATTATAAAATATATTAAAAATTAAAATATTACACTAATGGTCCCACCGCTCAATTCAATAAACACTTATCCAATTTATAGTTTCAAAGATAACATTAGGAACTCATTATATACACCTTTATACCTATAAAATAAATCCCAACTCATAATTAGTCAAAACCCTTATAAAATATAGTTTTTCACCTTTACCCCCTCCAACCTTAACTAAATATATTCAATCACCCACTCAAGCTTAAATTCATTCCTTCTGTAATTTTTTTTTATCTTCATTCAACTTCATTTAAACATTCATTAATATTTCATTCAAAACTTTACTTAAAATAAGCTTATTAATAGTTAAAGCACACTTACCAATTACTTCAATAACCACCAAAACTATCTTCTATCTTTAATAATCTTTGTTAAAATTTGATAAATGAAGAGGTTAAGATAACCTCTTTTTGCTCATCCATGGAGTCGTCCAATAAGAAGAAAGAAGAAAGAAGAAAATGAAAATTCTAGAGACTTTTGACTTGTCCCATATATTTCCACTAATTATATATATATATATATATTAATTTAGATATTTTATAAAATATTATCATTATATATATTATCTTTTCTACTTTTATCTTCTTTTACCATTTACATTTAACATTTATATTATATATATATATATCATTTATATTTAATCTTTTTTATATATAAAGTATATGTTATTTATATGTTGTTTATACTTCTATCTCTTTATCTAACAATCCTTAATCTCTCACTAATTAATCATCATATTTTCATCATTTATATATATCAAAACACATACAACTCTAACATATTATAGCTATCATCATATTCTCTCTACTTATCACAATAATATATACTCTCACATTTACTATTCTAAAGTACATCAAAATCAGAATATTACAATTATAATTTATTATATTATTTAAAATAATTTAAGTAAAAAATAATATATTTTATTTGTTTATTATAAATTCTAGCGTAATACGGATAAATTGATTATTATTATCATCATCATTATCATTGTTTGAAAATTATTATTTTAATAAAAATAATTTCTCAAGTTTTTTATTTTTTTTAATTTTTAATAAATTTTTTGAGCTAATTTTTATAGCATTGACTTTTCAAAATTTTTAATTTTTTATTACTTTATTTTAATTTTCTAATATATAATATAAATTTAATTATCTTTAAAATAATTTAAAATAATTATGTTATTATTATAAACGAGTTTATAATTTTTATTATTTTACTTTATTTTGAATAGATTGTTTACACCATCTAAAAATATTTTTATTATATCAACTTAATTTAAATTTTTATATATTTACCTATTCTTGCATTTTTCTTTAATCATATCATTTTCCAGTTAAATTTTATAATTTTTTTAGCCATAAATTTTTACTTATTCTTTTGTATTCATATTATTATTTTTTAAATTTTTTAATTAAAGTAATAAGATTAAAAATTAATATTTTCATATTCCTTTGATCAAATCTCAAATTAATTAAAAAAAATTTAATATATTAAATATAATTTTTTATAAATATTTTTTATTTTTTATTTATTTTTTATCAATAAAGAGAAGATTTCATTAAAGTGGAAGGAACATACAATCGTGCTTTAATGAAATTTCTCGGTGATCTACAATCGTCCTTTTCTTTTTTTCTTTTCTTTTTTTTTTGACCAATAATCTACAATCATTCTTTTGAGGGCATATTTATCTTATCTGTCCATCATTTCACGAACTTCGATATAGCCAAACCCCACCCGGTACCACTTCCAAGTCAATCACTATTATTTTCAATTTCACTTTGATATTTCTTTTTGCTATTTGAATTAGATTTAAGGTGAGAAAATAGTTATCGAATTAAAAAAAAAAAAAACGATAAATAAGGGTCAAGATAATAAGAATTTTCCTTAAAAATAAATCATTTTTATTTTTCTTTTTTATGTTTAATTCACCCATAACAAAATTTATTTTCCAAAATAATTTCCTTTGAAAATCAAAAAATCAGAATATCATAATTCAAATTTCACCATATTTGACATTTCCTGAACCCCTGCCTTACTCGCCAAACCAATCAAAGGACAACCAAATTAAATTTTACTTTTGTTCGGAAAATGATAAAAATACCTTTTATTTTGTAGATATTAAAAAAATTAAATTATTTAATTAATGAATAATTTTTTTATAATTTATTCATTTTACTCTTTATTTATATTAAATAACAATTAATTATTGTGAAAAAAAAAGATTGAATTAAAATAAATTGTAATATAGAAAATATAAATAATTAAATATAATGTTATTGATTATAAAATATTTAAATAGATGTATAATGAGTAATTTATATTATAATTATAATTTAAATAAAATAAAATAAAATAATTATATTTTAAAATAGATAAAAAAATAAAAATACCTCTATAATTTTGGGATGAAAAAATATCAAATTTTCCATTAACTATAGTATTCCATGTGTACATTTAAGAAAAGTCGCCGATTTTAACAAAGCTTGGCCAAAAAAGGAATTTGTGCATAGTAAATTACATCCCAACAAAATAAAATAGCTCTTATTCTTGAGAGTAAGAAAATGCAGTTGATTTTTAGTTTAATGAAATATCAGGTTTTATTGTTTAAAAAAATATCAGTTTCACTTCTGAATTTTTAATGTAAAATATTTATTATTAGAAAGTTTTTTTTGGATCTTTCTACTGATAGGTGAGGCCCACTAAATTGACCTTTTCCTTTGTTTTCTTTTCAAAATTTATAGTGAAAATAACACCGTTTTAAAAGTGTTTTAAATAATTAAAATTTTTAAAGGGGCTAATATTGTGTTTTATTATGCTGGATCTGATTATAATGCCTTGGGATAGATTTAAAAGTGGATTAGAATTTTACCGTATATTTACAGTGAAATTGAATCCACGTTGCGCGTGATGTGTTCAGTTTTTACCCACAGCTTACTACTAACACGCGACGTTATATAGGTGACATCAGCTTGATAGCTAGAAATTTCGCCACGTGTCAATAGTTTAATAAATATTCTCCAAGTGAGTGGTCCCACATCCTGCTCAGTTTTGTTGGTCAACAAACAAAGAAATTGAAAAAATGCCAGGCAGCAACGACGGTTCTTTTGGATCCGGAATTAGCTTGGTTCTAGCTGTAGTGGCTTATGGTATAGCTAGTCTTGTTAGCCCATCAAGTTCAGGAGAACCCAGAAAGACAACGAAGGCTCCAGGAAGAGATACTCGAATTTTCTGGTATGATTTTGGGAAAAATCCTGCTGGTTATTTCCGCCACCTTCGTGGCAAGTGATGATGAGTCAACTATATTCGAGGAATATATCAGTCATGCTTATGTTTATACATAAATAAATATCTGTCCTTTTTTTTTTTTAATGTGGATCTGTCTTGTTTTATTTGGCACTTAACTTAATGTTATTGTAATTACATATATCCTTTCTGATTTTCTTTGACATATAAATTCACCATAAAAATGAATTTTAATAATTCTTCGTTAATGCGAAAACATAACTTGTTTTTCCGAACAATGATCTAAACAATAAATCACTTGTTTAAAATTGGGAAAAATCAGAACTGATTTTAATCTGATTGAGAGATTTTTTTTCCTTCAAATGAAAATCATTGACAAATAGAAATAGCTTAATTTCCATCCATTAGATTCAATAATATTAAAATCATTTCTAAAATAAAAAATTTAAATGCTGATTAGAGTTAATTTAAAAAAAAAATGCTAACCAGAAATGATTTCATCTAAATAATGGATGGAAATTAGTATAGGATAAAAGGAAAATATCTAGCAAAGGAGTGAGTGTTTTGTAGAATAAGTAAAATATTTATTTATAAGTTAAAAAAAAAAAAAGATGAGCCATAGACTGATCAAAATTGGACAAGAGAAAGTGGAAAGTGCGTGAAAAGACAGAACGGAGGGAAGGAATAATTGTTGAAAAAGATGGAAAAAATAAAAAGAAATAAAATATAAACAATAAATAATTAAGACCAACTAAACTTCAAAATGGATTTAAGTAGATTAGCATGATTGATCACGGATTTTAAAAATATTTAAATTAGTTTAAATAATTAAATTAAAAATATTAAAAATTAGAAAATTTTGTTAATTTTTAAATTTTTTTAATCGAATTATTTTAATTTTTATAATATAAAATAATTTTAAAAATTAAATTATATTTAAATCGATAATCAAACTGAATTAAATGAACTAAATGATTATTTGAAATAATATTTGATTAATTAATAATAATATTATTATTATATTTTATTATATTATATTAATTTATTTTTAATATTTAATATTTAATATAATTAAATTAAAGAAATTTTTAATTTAATTAAATATATATATATATAATTAATGATCATATATAATTTTTAATTTGTCAATTAATATTGATTTATATATTTTATAATATTATTAAATTAACAAAATATAAATTACATTTAAAATATTTTGATTGTCAATAAATTATTTATTGAATAATTTAAATTAAATTTATAGGCTATATAAATTATTGCTACTAAGTATTTTTTATAATAATATTAGTTTTCAATAAAAATGATGAATTTGTACGTTAATAACAATTAATAGTGCTAGTGATAATAAAGATAAATAAATGATAGAATTAAAAATAATTTGAATAATATAAAATTATAAATATTAATTTAGATATAAATAGTAAATAGGTTCAACTAATAAATTTTTCATATTATATCATGAAATATATTAACTTTAATGTTTTTATTATATTATATATTTGTGTGTATATATATACACACCTTAATTAATTTTTTATTTTATATTTTATTAATTAAATATGTATATCTTACTAAAATATTTCCACAATATTCATTTATAAACTTTATTTTTATTCATAGATATTAACTTAAAAATAAATAAATAAAAAATATAACTAAGTGATAAAAGATAAAAAATGTAACTAAGTAATAAACGGATTTGTGTATCATACTTATATTGATGTTATTTTTTTTATAACAATACTGTTGTATTTATTGAGATTTTTATTTTTATAATAATACTATAATATATATTATTATATAATATACAATATTATATTATAGTAATATACTACGTTATAGTACATATACATAATATACATATAATACTATATATAATATTATATATATTATAATATAAATATATACTATTATATAAATCTACATAATATACAATATTATATTATAATATTATAGCGATATACTACGTTATAGTATACATATAAATATATATATATTAATTTATAATATATATATATATAAATAATAATAATATATAACATATAATATAATATAATATAATATATAAGAAGACAGAAAAGAAAGAAAGAAAGAAAAATGGGAGACAAAAGAGAGGAGA
This sequence comes from Garcia nutans, assembly GCA_947685225.1. Taxonomy (NCBI): domain Eukaryota; kingdom Viridiplantae; phylum Streptophyta; class Magnoliopsida; order Malpighiales; family Euphorbiaceae; genus Garcia; species Garcia nutans. The sequence goes on from CANTUV010000011.1 coordinate 53,633,831, forward strand.
AAGGAGAGAGAGTGTCATAGAAAGAGAATGGAGAGGATGGATATATGTCCGATTTACCTTCAACAGCTCGTTATCTCATGACACAAGCCATATCATGAAAATTGCCACTTGACGACGATTCAACCGCTGTTAGAATCGTTATTTTCGTGATTTTTTGACTACTTTTCGCTTTTTACTAGATGAGATTTTGTTTTAAACTATTTTTTGTACTTAATAATATTAATTTATTGTGTTTATTTGAGTTTTAAATCGTGTATGATATTTTTGCTTTAATAATATTTAGATTTTATAAAAAATATAATTTTTATTTTATAAATCATTGTATATTTGGGTCTGTAAATCTGTATAATTTATAAATATTTTATTTTATTTAAAATATTAAATTTTTAGTTATATAATATAATTTAATATGTATACATATAATTTCAAAGGAATTTAATTGTATATGTTAATAGATCAAGGGAAGTAGTAAAAGAAAGGGATTGTGGATTTGAGAGCATTTTGACTCAAATAATAATGAAAATTCTCAAAAAAAAAACTAAATGTAAATATTATAATAAATCTCTTGTATGTCCATCTACTAGTGGTATCTCTAGTTTGACTAATTATTTATCTAGTTGTTTATTATATTCATATAATTTGGACAGTAATCAAAGCACATTAGCCTTTAAGTCTCAACAAGATAAAGCAGACAAATATACTATTTTTTTCATTTGGTAGGATGATCATAATGAATGAGTTACCATTTAAACATGTTGAACATCTAGAATTTCGTAACTTTTATGGTGTTATACAACGATAATTTGTAATTCCTTCTCATCAGATTATAGTTAGAGATTCTGTTAATCAAACTGTGAGCACTCTTGCCTGTCACACTGTCAATGACCACCATATGGAGGCACACACGTTGGACAAAGAGCACGCCACCAGGAACTCCCAACGTTGATTCCGACCGGCTCCAATGTCCTTTTCCAATGAGACAAATATTATTTAAGAATCTAAAATTTTAAAAAAATATTGTGTCAAAAACTAATGTGAAGATTTAAAATTCAATATTAGTAGCGTTGTTAAATTATATATATGTGTATAAAATTTGTGTTATTGTGTATGAAAGTTGGAGATTTGAAACTCAATATAAGTTCTATTATTGTGTTTATTATTTTACAAATTATTTTTTGGATTGAATTTGATTGAACAAGAATTATTTATTTATTGTACTTTAGAGTTTCTATTTTATACTTATTATTTTTTAAATTTGAGTTCATTGTGGATTATTTTAAAAATATTTGAGCCAATTATCATATTTTTTCTTTATTAAATTGCAAGGAATGAAGTTCAAGTATATGGAGTTTAACAATTTTTAATTTGTCTAGCTTACTTATTTGCAATAATTTAGTGTTGGATATTGGATATTTTTACTTTATTATGGATAATGAATATTGGATATTTTTAATAATTTTATCGACTATATTTTGAATTATAAATATTTAAGTTGAGTATTTTTATTGCTAAAATAGTTAAATAATATTTTTTATTTAGAGTTTTAAAACAGAGATAATTTTCGATTCTCCGTATCCAAATAGATCCGGATTTAAACCATAGAAACCGAATCTCCAAATCGAATTGCTTCGAAAAATCGGAGCTATTCAATTCGAAAATTCCTTTACTACGTTTGGTTCAAGAGATTTCATTTTTAAAATTTTTAAAATTCAGTTTGAAATTGGAGATTTTTTTATCTCTGAACTGCGCTAGACCGTGCTCAGCCTTAAATGTAAGTTCCTTGTTTAAAGCAGAGAAAAGGATGAGAGTTGGGGCAGGGTGAAATTTAGTAGAAAGATTAACGAGACTAATGGTGCTTGTCCGTTTAATAATAAAGAAGAGTAGGCCAATTTTGAACTCAATTTTTATGTAATAATCAACCAAATCTTTAATTTAAGGTTATATATAAAAGAAAAAGAAAAAAAGGATCAATTATCAATTTGGTCCCGGGCAAACATTTAAACAAAATGAGAATCTCATGACTAGCTAGTCTTTAATTACTATTAATTTTAGTCCAGTTTTCTTTCTTTCTTTTGTTTTAAAAATAATAATAAATAAATAAATAGTGGATATGTATTTGGATAAGTGGAATTTAATTAATTTTCATGGTTACTTTTTCAACATTGTATAAGGAATGGATTTAAAAACAAACCTGTTGAGGAATCATAATATTAGCCTTTTGTTTTAATGTTAGTTGCCTTGCTAGACATTAGATTTAGATGCTAACCACAAGTGAGATTTTATTTTATGTTACAAAAAATAAGAAAATAAAATGATACTATTATCTTTTTTTAGTGGAAGAGAATAAAGTGAACATATACATTCTCTCCCTTTGCCACAATTCAATTGTAGCACAAACTTTTTTTTTTTAATTTCACACTCCTTTTCATTTTTTTTTGTACCCTTTTAACATTTACATTAGCAATATTATAAATTATAAAGTAAAAAAAAAATTAAAAGAAATTACATGACCTCATAATCAAGAAAAATAAATTATAAAAAAATTAATTAATTAATTTAATCAATACGTGATTGATTAATACTTAAATTATTAATTAAGCTAATAAGTCAGAAATTTTTACCACTCTTAGTTTTGATCAAATAGCTTTTCGTGTTTTTTGCTTTTTTTTTCTTAATGCAATAGCCATACAATCAGCATTCAGCATTTTTTTATTTTTGCTTTTTCCATGTCATTTGCCTTTTTTTTTTTTGTTAATGAAGAGGTTTCTTGAAGCTTAAGAAAATAAATTACAAAATAAATAAATAAATAAATAATTTAATTAGTATGTGATTGATTAATACTTAAATTATTAGTTAAGCTAATAGCTAGAAATCTTTATGACGCTTAGTTGTGATCAAATAGTCTCAGTGTTTTTTCGTTTTTCTTTTGATTGTAATAGCCATAAAATCAGCTTAGGAAGTCAGTGGGTGATTTATTTTTACTGTTGTTAAAAAATTCAATTGGTGTTACATTCGATTTATTTGTTATAAATTATTAAACATTTTTTCTAGCATTCGTGTAGAGAATTGTCAGAGCTTTTGTTGTCTTAGCTAAAGATCGTTTCACATGATAATAGTTACAGATGATGGAGACACCACTAGTGTGCCCGTGTATGGACATATTTTCGAATTTCCTTTTTAGTTTTTTATTTTATTTATTTTATTTTTTAATTTAAGAATTAGAAAATAAGAAAATATGTTACAATTTCTTTCTGTTTAAAGTTTCTTCCTTTTTTCTATTAAAAAAAAAATTCTTCCTTTTGTAATAGGTCAAGATGCCAAATGACCTTTGAAGTCAGTGGGTGAGTCATTTGAAATATGATTTGTCAATTGTGGGTGGGAAGCTTTTAATGTTTTCGACCTTTATTATCATTTTCGAACAAGCAATTATTTGGTCAAAAAGCATATTCCTTTTCTTTTTTTATTTTTTATCAATTATCATTTTTTGTAGTCGGTATGACTATGGATAAAATATTGTTAAATATTTAATATGTCTTAATTTATTTATGTAGAATGAATAATTTATAAACGAGCTTAATATATATATATATGAATAATATTTATACTAATTATGATAGGATCGGATTAAATTTTAATATAGTGCCCATTATTTAAAATTAATTATATATTAATTATATTTTATTAAAAATTTAATTATATATTTATTATATAATTATTTTTTTATAATTATTTAATTAAAAATCATAATTTATATTTTAATTTTTATAATATTTTTTATATTTTTATATTTAAAAGGATAATAAAATAAATTCAAATAATAAATAAATAATATTAAATGAGTTTAAAAAATATGTGTATAATTATAATCAAATTTAAATAATTTTAGTAGTCTAAAAAATAAATAAATTTAGATTCGAGTAAGATAATTTTTATAATACCCTATCTATTGTGACTTATGCTAAAATATTGAATTGCCAGTAATTATTGAATGAAGAATTACCATGCGAACCTTATTTCTAATATTAGTTGTTTCATAAAATAAAATAAAATAATTATAATATATGATATGATTCATTATATATAAGTAGTTTGATGACAATATTAATTTTGAAAAATTATATAATGTTATTTTTAATTTATTTTTAAAAATATCATATATTTTTCATATATTTTTTATATGCTAAACATGGAGTTAAAAACAAAAAAATTATTTTAATTTTTTTTTATTTTTGTGTATTTTCGAAGAAATTGCTTCTGATTTTGCATTAGGGTATGAATGTGATGGCCTAAAAAATGTTATTATGTTATCATTATCATATATATACTAAAACTCCTCCCTAAATAAATAATAGATTTCCTTTTAAATCATATTTTATTTTCTTATTTTTTATTTTGTCACTATTTTTTTATTTTTTATTTTCAATTTTGTTTTCTTAAATGAGAAGTCAAAAAATTTTGATTTCCAATTTAAATTAAAATCATATATAGAAAATATATATTAAATGAAATATATTTTGTTAAAAAAATAAAATGTTATTATATATATTCAATGATTAATATTTGCTAATATTTTTCCTTTTATTATAAAATAAACACTTTTGTTTAAATAATATTTAACAAGTAATAAATTTTTTAGGTATTATAATTTTTTCGTTTAAAAAAAATTTACAAATAATAAAATTTCACTTATTTAGATTACTAATTTAAACTTTATCAATAATAAAATTAAAAATTAATGTTTTAATTATTCTTTTTGATCAATCAATTCAAAAAATCAATTAAAAATAAAATTATACTCTACACATGTCTTATTATAAATATTTTTATAATATGTGAATATGAAAATTTATAATATTATATATAATATTTTTTTATGCATTACTTATATTAATACATAAATTATTTTTTTCCTTTTATTATAAAATAAACACCTTTTTTTAAAAAAATTAACAAGTAATACATTTTTTAGGTATTATAATTTTTTTCTTTTCAAAAAAATTTAACAAATAATAAAATTTCACTTATTTATATTACTAATTTCAATTTTTAACATAATAAAATTAAAAATTAATATTTTAATTATTCTTTTTTATCAATCAATTTCAAAATCAATTTAAAAAATATTTATATTCTGCACATATCTTAATATAAATATTTTTATAATATGTGAATATAAAATTTTTTAATATTATATGCATATAATATTATTTTTTATGCATTACTTATATAAATACATAAATTATTTTTTTTCCTTTTAGTATAAAAATAAACACTCGTTTTTAAACAAATTTAACAAGTAAAAAATGTTTTAGTTATTATAATTTTTTTCTTTTCAAAAAATTTAACAAATAATAAATTTTATCAATTACCTTTAATGAAATACAAATGAAACTAATTTGGAACAAATGATATAGAACAGATTCATTCTGATAAAGTGTTACAAAATTAATAAAAAATTATTAATAAATAAAAGAAATAAAGAATCATAAATTAATTATCTTAAGAAATAATTTAAAGAGAAAGAACACTTATACTTCTCACTTTTTCTTCATTCATCAAATGTCTTATAACTCTTTCTATTTATAGAATTGTAAATTAAATAAAATATTATATATTAATTATTAAAATAATAAAATAAACAAAGTGATAAAATAATTAAAGAGATAAGATAAAATAATTAGGTGACAAGATAAATTGATTAAAGAGATAAGGAGAAACATCCACTATTAATGTCTTCAATTATTTATAATATTTTTCAATTAATATTTTATTATTATTAATATTATTAAGGTATCATATTAATTAATTGGTAAATTATTGTTGTTGTTGTTTTTAAAATAAAAATTATTATAATTTCAAATTATGTATGTTGTGTTTCAAATTTCATTTGACGTAGAATATCATCATAATAAAATATTACTAATCTTTTAATTATAATAAGAATTATTTTAATGTTAGGCACATAATTGTAGAAACAATATCTTAACCCAAACTCAAGCTCCCAACTAATCTTTTAAACGTCTTTTTAATATAATTACAACTAATATTATTTAAAATAATTTTATATAAAAACTAATGTGTTTTATTTTTTTTATCATAAATCATAGCGTAGTATGGATAAATTTATTATTATCATTATTATTATTATTATGCTTTAGAAGTTATTATTTTAATAAAAATGATTTTTGAATTTTTCTTTTTATTTTTATTTTAAATTTTAATTAATTTTATGAGCTAATTTTTAGAATGATGACTTTTTAAATTTGTGAACTTTTTATTATTATTATTTTATTTTAATTTTTCAATAGATAATTTAATTATCTTAAAAATAATTTAAAATAGTCATGTTATTATTATAAAGGAGTTTATAATTTTTATTATTTTACTTTATTTTGGCTATATTTTTTACACCATCTAAAAATATTTTTATTGTGCCAATTTAATTTAAATTTTTATGTATTTATTAATTCTTCTATTATTCTTACATTTCTCTTTAATCATAGCATTTTTAGTTAAATTTTATAATTTTTTCTAGTCCAAAAAATTTAATAAGTAATAAGTTTTTACTTTTTCTTTTGTATTCAGATTATTAATTTCCAATTCTTTTAATTAAAGCAACAAGATTAAAAATTAATATTTTCATATTCCTTTAATCAAATCTCAAATCAATTCAAAAAATATATTAATATGTTATATATAGTTTATTAGAAATATTTTATAACATGTAAATATGAAGATTTTTTAATATTATATATATTTATATGTATAATATTATCTTTTATAGACTTGTTATATATTACTACATAAAACACTGATTCATTTAAATTTAATATAAAATATCAAACCCCAGCATATATAAGTGCTAAAAAAGACTCAGTATATCACAGGTAAAATTATAAGCTTGTAATGTTCTAAAAGAGACACACCTAATGGATAGTCGAATTGAAAAAAAAAAAAAAAAAAAAACTAACCATTTTTTTTTTTGAATTTTGAATTTTACCATTTTTCTTATTTTTTCTTCCTTTTTTTAATTTTTTATATAATAAATAGTGAAATTATAAAAAAAAAATTTAATTTACAGTTTTACCATTTTTTCCTTTTCATTTTTTTAATCTTTTGATAACTCGATAAATATTTCAATAAAAAGTATTTAAGATGTAAATTTAATTTTATGAAATAAAATGTGTCCTTACTTTAGTTACATATATTGTTTTTATCTTATTCTCTTTCATATTTAATCATTTAAATATAAAATTAATTAAAAATATTAAATTTTAGATACTGTATTTATATTTTTACTCCTAGTTGATTTTATTTTCTTTTTTAATATTTGAGTATTATATTTTGTTATTAATCGATATTCTAATCTTTTCCCTCTCCTTTTTTTCTGGATGAAAGTTAACACTAACGGCTTAGCTTTAGGAACTCCAAGTATGGTTGATGTAGGGGGAATTTTCAGAAATTCACGTGGATTTTCTCATGGGGTGTTTTCCCTTTAACATTGCTTATTCTTTTGCTTATGTTATTGAGCTGCGAGCTAAAATTTTCTCAATTTTGAGAGCTTCAGATAAAAGTTAGCATAGGCTATGATTGGAATGTGACTCTTTTTTTTATTGTTTATCTTTTTTAATCTAAATCGCAAAAGGTTCTATGAGAGATTATACAAAATTGGGCTCAATATCTATCATTTATGCACAATATATAAATTATTGTCTCTCATAATTATAGGGAGGGTAATAAGGTGGCGGATTGTTTAGCATGTTTTGGAGTCTACTTCTCTTGTTTGCAATGGTAGGATTCAGCTCCTGAATTTTCTAATTCTCTTATACATGAGGCCTTTAGTGGTAGAGATAATTATAGATTTTGTTAATTTGCTATATTGTAGCCTATCTTGTAATGATGATTTTTATTTATCTTTTGTATATTTTTTTTAAAATTTATTTTAATTTATTACGTTTGTTGTAAATGTGCCAACCTAGTTGAAATGTTTGCATGCGTTCTCGACTTTCTGTCTTTCAATATTTCTCTTAAAAAAACTGGTTTTATTTTCCTTTTTAACTCATAAGCTACATTATTATTATTATTATTATTATTATTATTATTATTATTATTATTATTATTATTATTATTATTATTATTATTATTATTATTATTATGCTTTAGAAATTATTAATTCTTATAGTAATGACTTTTTAAAATTTTAAACTTTTTTTATTATTTTATTTTAACTTTTTAATGGATAATATAAATTTATTTACTTTAAAAATAATTTAAAATAGAAATGTTATTATTAAATTAGATTTATAATAAAAGTTTTAATTAATATTTTAATTAATAAAAATTTCAAAAAATTTAAAAATGTTAAATTGAATTTTAATTAAATAAATAAAATTACAAATTAATATTTGATTTTTTTTATCAAATTTAATTAAAAAAAATCTTAATACATTATACATATCTTATTATAAATATTTTATAATATATAAATTAAAAATTTTTAACATTATGTGCATTGTGTTTATAATATTTTTTATATGTATTAATTATTTATTAATATATGAATTATAATCATATATTAATAAATATATAATCCATATTATAAGACGGACTTATTATATGCTTGTTTATTACTATAAATAGTTTAGTAATTAGAATATATAATTATCAAATATACTTAGCTTCATCGAATAGTTTGATCGCATAATTTTAGTAGTATTAAATTATTATCAAATATATTATTTTTTTGTAAATTAAAATTCTTAAAAGATAAAAGACGACAGTAAGACATGTCATCACTGAATTAAAGACCACCTACGAATATGAAAAGTTAATTTAATAATACTGAGAGGAGATATCAATATGTGCTCTTTACCATGTAAATCTATACTTTCTTTTCTAGCTTTAATGTGAATATTTACTTTCTAAAAAAATTAAATCAGTAAATGAAATTAATCATATAATAAAATTTCGAAAGAAAAAATCTCCAATTAGAATAAGATATTAAAATATAAATGAATCATATTTTTTTTTATTTTTTTAAAAATCTCTAATAAAATATTTTAAAAATTATTATTTTTATTTATTTATAATATGTATTTAATTTTTTTTATTTTACTTTCTTATAAATTTATTTTTTAAATAAAAAATTATTAATAATTTATACTATTATAGTGAATTTAATTATATAAGAATCTCAAAAATTTTAACTATATAATTTTATTTTATCAATGATATTATATTTATTTATAAATAATCTACATAAATAAAATATCGGGCTCATTAAACTTTATAAATTAATTGGTAAAATATTTTATCTAAAGAAAAATAGAAAAAATATTTTACTAAAAAAGTAGTTTAATGGGTTCATATGTCAAAAGATAATCATAACATTAATTTAAAATATAATAAAATAAAAAAGAAATGTTATAAGTGTAGTTTAGGTATTATTTAAATTTTTCTGTAAATAGGAGTGTTCAAAAAATTCGCAATCCGGCTCGACTCAAAGAGTTCGAGCTGGGTTGGGCCGTCCTGAACCCATAATAGGATAGGGCCATAAGTTCCAATGCTCGGATTAAGATTGAAAATCTCCAGCCCAACACGAGGTGTTAATTTTTTTTTATTTTTTTTATTTTTTGAAAATATATATTTTAGTAATTTAAATTTCATATAAATTTTTTTAAAAAGTTTTAAAATATTATATGTATTTTATGATATTTGAGAGTCTTAAAAATTTAATCCATAAAAAATAATTTTTATATTTTATATTTTTTTACTTGAATATTGAAATAAATAATGAAATAACTAAATAATTAAATAATTTAGTCATCATAAATATTAATATAATAATTTATATATTACATATAATTTGGTACAATAAATTTTTAAAGTAAAATTTATAAATAAATTTTATTAAAATTTAATAAAAAAAATAAATTTTATCCTTAAAAATTTAATTTAAAAAAATTATTGGATCGGCACTATTTGATTCGACAGTCAAGTCTGATGTGGCCCGGTTCGATTGAGCTTAGGGCCGGGCCACTTTGTAGTCCTAATATTTTTCGGATCAAGCTAAAAGCTGAGATAAAATTCAGTCCAATTCAACTAAAAAACACCCATATTTATAAAATTACGTTATAATCAAATAAATTAATATTTTTTTAATATTTTATTATATATTTTAAATATAATAATATAATATTTTATAATAAAATATAATTTCTGTAATATAACTCTATAATATATATTTTTTATAATTAATTTTTTTAATAATTTATTAAATATGCTATTATTATATAAATAACGATGGAAAAGTAAAATACATAAAATATTCATATATTAATTATATTTTTTAAAAATTTATAAAAAAAAAATGTGATATTTTTTTTAATATAGGGAGGATAATGGAAGGGGACGTAACGACAATCACGCTTAATACTGCTCCATTGTGGGGCCCTATCTCCAAAGTGATCTACAATCGTCCTTTTGTGGGCATACTCATCTTATTCGTCCACCATATCACGGACTTCGATATAGCTAACCCCACCCGGTCCCACTTCCAAGTTATTATTATTATTATTTTCAATATCATTTTAAAATATTTTACTTCTTCTGTTTAAACATCTAATAATTATACAAATTAAAATAATTATTAATAATTATAATTTTTATATATAATTTATAATATTTATTTAATTATCTTTATAATTATTTATTTATTATTGATTACTAAACTTAAAAAATTTGATAAATAAAAATAAATTTAAAATATTATAATTGATATCACTTTAAATTTATAAAAATACTAATTAAAATAAAATAATTTTTTATATTATATATAAAATAAAACGGAGGGAATAAATTTTATCAATATTTCTTTTTGATATTTGAATTTGATTTAAGGTGAGAAAGTAGCTACCGAATAGGAGAGAATAAATTTTAGGCTTGGATAAGATAAATAAAGGGCAAGATAAGAATTTTCCTTAAAAATAAATCATTTTTATTTTTATTTTTATTTTTATTTTTATTTTTATTTTTATTTTTATTTTTTATTGTTTATTGTTTAATTGATTAACAGCTTTTCCTTTATGTATTAAAGTATTTGATTAAATCACCGGATATGTTAAGTGACTCATAACAATATTCATTTTCCCAAAACAATTTTCTTTTTTTTTTATCAGTAGAAAAGTAAATATCATTAAACATAGATAAACAGTATAAAGGCCAGAGACTCCAAAGGCAAACAAGATTAAAAGCTCTGCTTTCAAAACAAAGATTCCCCTTTTAAACATCTTTGGCATAAGATTGACAGAAAAAAAGTATATAACACAAATAAAAATCGATCACCATAAAGGGAACACGACCGCTGGAGCGGCAACAAGATAAATCTAGAAAATTTCTTTAAGCCACAGCACTTGCTCAACCTCAGAAATAGTAACAATAAATGAAGAAAAAGAGAGGGTAAATCTCTCATACAGGGACTCAGAAAATAGCTCAAATAAAAAGCGAATGAGCTGAAAAATAATGGAAAAATAAACCACCATCACTGTATCTTCTTTTGGGAAAGATATGAGAAAGCAACTTGTTGACGAATTGCATAGTAATTCTAAACTATAAGGGCACGATCGTATAAATAGTAAGTGTTGATCGTTGTTCCCACGAACAAAGAATTAATTGATTAACCCTAATTTAATTTAACTATTATTTAAAAATAATTAATTATTTTTAAATAAATTCATATTGGCAAGTAGGATTAGATTTCATTTGAATTATTTCAAATGATTAAAAACTCAATTTTAAATTAATTCAAATTTTCTTTTAATCAAAATTATTAATTTCTTAAAATTTAATTTTCTTCTCTTTCAAGCAAGAAAATTAATAATCGCTAGAATTTAAATATTCTATTATCATGAATAATAAACTACAATAACCTATCAAGCTCAAAAAAATTAAATTGGTCTCCTAAATTCTTTTATCTCTAAACTGAATTTTTAGACGTCGTTAATTTTCATAATCTAAAATGATACCTAATTTTTACTCAATATATTATTTCAATATAACAAGTAATTGGTGGCCAATCAATCACAAACATTGAGATAAAAATCAACAAAATCTTGATTCTAAAAATGAAAAGTAATTAAATCAATCAATACCTATCATTTATAATTCTAAATCCACCTAATCCCATTGAGGATATTAGTTGTTCATAGCTAATTTAAATATAAAAACAATATCAATGAAGAAATAAATCAAAATATCCATAACTCTAAAATTAAACTTAATGAAATAACAGAGAAATCAAAGCATTAAAAATTAAAATTCTAAACCGTAATTGAATGTTCAAACTTTATGAATGAAACTTGTAATTGAATCATCCTCCAAGCTCAAACTTTCTCTTTACTTCTTCTTCTCTAATGATGGATGAAGGTTTTTCAGAAAAAAGATACGAGATAAAGATGAATTCCCTCCTGATGGCTCAAAATTCGCTGCCTATTTTCCTTCTAAGTTTTTTTTTTCGCACCCTAAAACATACTCCTACTCTTAATTAACTTCTGTATAAATTCAAATTTAAATTTATAAGCTAATTTTCTATCAGATAGTAACCTTATCTAAATCTGATTCCTTCAGCAAAGTTGTATTTCTTGAAGAGTATATGATTTTAGGCTTTTGAATCACTTCAATTGGACTTCGGACACTAAAAATATAGCCTAATTACTCTCAGTGGTTTGGATTAAAACTCTGCTTCAGCATCTCATGTCTAATTTCGACTTGATAGTTAGAGGCCCAAACAATCTTGGATTTTAATGAACTAGATCTATCTGAAAAACTTGAGATATTTTCTATAAACTTTATGAAGATAATTTTTTCAATCTCAAACTCTATCATTACCGAAATTATTATTGAAACTTTAAGGGTCCATTTTGCCTAAAATCTCCGTTTACAAGAGTCCAACAAAAATCAACTCAAACTAAGTCCTATTAAACAATAATGAAATTATAATACATAAATAAGATTAGAATAAATTAATTCAACCTAATTTTATGCTAAAACTGATAGAGAAATATATGTGTGATTTGCATTTATCAGTAACTAAGGAGAGGCTTTACTAACCAGAAGTCATGTAAATTGGTATAGGAGAGAGAACTATTACTGTAGAACTTGGATCGGTCTTAGAACACTAAAACATCAATAAGATGGAACGCCACTCTTCATCAGATAGTCTACCATGACCGAGATGTCCATCCAATAAAAAAACCAAATCGAAAACTTAAAAAGCTTGTTGAAGTACTAAAATGGTGGAGGGATGATAAATCCCTAGAGAAAAATATACTAATAATGCATTTGGTTACATAAGAATTCGAGAAAAGTTGATTATATAATTCTGTTTGATCAACAATACTATTTTTATTTATAAATAATCTATATAAAATAAAATATTGGGCCCACTGAAATTTACTAACCAGTTGATAAAAATATTATACTTAGTAGAGAATAGAAAAAATATTTCAATAGAAAAGTATATTGAGGGGTCCATATGTCAAAACACGATCGTATCCTTAATTTAAAATATGACAAAATAAGAAAGAGATGTTATAAGGGTAGTTTAGATATTACTTAAACTTTTTTTATAAAGTTATGTTACAACTAAATAAGTTAATATTTTTTCAATCCATTTTCTTAATATTTTGTTGCATCTTCCAAATATAGTAATATAATCTTTTTCAGTAAAATATAATTTGTGTAATATACCTTTGTAAAATATATTCCCCAAGAGCATTGGATCGAGCATATATGTAATTCGATCCATCAAAACACCATGAAAAAACCAAAATTAAATAAGAAATGAACAAATATCTATGGTTGCCAGTGGCCTTCAAGATGTAAATGCCAGTGCCCTCCAAAATGTAGATCTAAGGCTAAGAAAATCATCAGCAAAAAACAAAGAGAAAATAAATAGAGAAAAAGTAACCAAAAACAATTTCCATTAGAAATCAACAAATCAAAATATCAGGATTCAAATTTCATCATATTTATCTTTTCTGATCTACTAGCTCACACTCCAACCCAATCAATGGGCAACCAAATTAAATTTTATCAATTTTCCATACATTATAGTGTCCCATGTGTGCATTTAGAAAAAGCCTCCGATTTTAACAAGCTTGACAAAAAAAAAAAAGGCATGTGCATAGTAAATTACATCCCGGTAAAATAATATAGCTCTTATTTTTGTATAGGAAAATTTAATTGATTTTCATTTTAATGAAATATCAATCTTACTCTTGAATAGAAGTGAGTATTTAGTCAGTCGGTTAAACCACAATTTAATCAAATATTTTGATAGCATATTTTTATGACTAAACCGATCAAATTTTAATTTTAATTGGTTTGGTTAATAAACTAAACCAAATCCGTAGATTCAATTAATTTCAAATTTAACCAAAAATTTTTTTTTCTCTCTTCTCTTGTTTTTTCATTTTTTTTAATGTTCTTATTTCTTATTGGCCACTGAACCTTATTTTGTGGCCAATAAGGTTGTTGGGTTATTTCATATATATATATATATATATTTGTTAGGTTGTTAGGTTATTAGTATCAATAAAAAAATTTTATAACTTTACACAGCATGTCACACTTCAACTCTCTAAACCTAGGTTGAACTTAATATGCTATAAATCTCAAATCATAATTTTTTTTATTATTCCTCACAAATATATAAGCATTTATAATATTTCTTTTCTCATCTACATTATTAAAGATAATTCAAAATTTTAACTATTTTCAAAATAAGATAAAATTGAAATTATTTATCTGTTGGACCAACCTCTTCTATATGCAGAAAAATTTTAAATTTAAGAGTCTATGTTATACTGGAGTCTATCAAGTTGCTCCAAAAGAATATGAAAATATTAATAAATAAGGGGTTAGTCCAACTACTCAGTGAATAGATAAATATGTAACAAGTGAAAATAACAAGGTTTAATAAACACTTAATATATATTTAATCAATAATCAACTGGATAATTAATTCTTGAAATATTAAATATAACTTTCAAATATTTCTCAGTTCTCAGAAAAATCAGAAATAATTCAATTTATGCATATTTTATATACAATTAAATATAATTTTTACAGATCCAACTTCAATCTAATAGCACATAATGACTTATCTCGCAAGCCCAAAGAAAAATAACTTTAATATACATATACATAGCAGTTATCCCTGTCAAAGATAAATTATAATATATTTAATTTATATAAACACACGTCATCAATGTGCGATATCACATAATTATAATAAGATGATATATGAATCATTTATCTAGCACAGTCCAATCAATCGGTTACGTATATAAAAGTCAAACTACTTATTTGTTCTTAAATTATAAGAAAATAAATATTATTAAAAAATAAATCATGATCTTGAATTCTGTAAATTCTGTTCTAAAATCATAAATATAAATATTACTTGAGAAATAAAATGTTATATATTTACCCATTCACCTGGATCAAATACCGCACTTGCTTAATTAACATGATTATTTTGATATTTTATAACTGTAGCTGGATTTATTCCTATAATAACATAAAAATATTATTTAATTTTAATTATATCTAGCTACTATAGATATATACTATGAAAATGATGTGTGATTTCAGTCCTTAAATTCTAACTATTATCTCGGTAATCTCTTAAAATTTTTAAAGTAATACTCCAATGAGTATTATCCAATTTCTAAGGCACCTGTCTATCTTATTCTTCAATAAATATTTTCAATGACTTAAATATAATTTTAAATATAAAAATCTATTAAGTATGTATAATATTTCTATTATATTATTTTAGTTCATTTATATTAATAGTTTGTTACTATTAATAATATTTATTTATTAACTAATTTATTTAATTACGTATTGAATTATATTAATTTAGTCCAATATAAATATATATTAGTTTTTAAAATAAATTTGTGCTAATAATAATAACAATGCTATAATAAAAAAATAACAATAATATTATTTACTTTAATTGTCTTACTTGTTATACTTTGTGATATTCATAATATTGACTTGGACATTAATATTATTTAATTAATTTTTATTACTTAGAATAATTACTTAATTACCTTTAATTTAACTATAGTAATTATATATTGATTTCAATAATAATAAAAATAATTGTATATAATTTATTTGCTTAATAATACTTTAATTTTATTTTTTAACAATTACTCATAATAAAGTTGCTAAAATAATAATATTATTTATATAATTAAAAATAATTATTTAATTATATTTTTTTAAAATTAACAACTCATGTTAAATTTATTATTCAATTATATTAGTGATAATAATAATAAAAATATAACTATTTAAGTATACATTTAGTAGCTTACTTTATATTAATAATAATTTTATATAAACATTTAGTAGTGGTAATTATAATATTAAATATTATTATATTAGTAAACATTCAATTATAATGATAATTATAACTTTTATTTAAGTAATCATTCAAATATTTTTTTTTATTTTTATTTTTATATAAATATTTTTTTTTATATTAGATTAGAAAAATCAACGAGAACGTATATAGGGTAAACCCATACAATCACTCAAAAGGATACCTCTTAAAAAGCAAGGTAAAGAAGCAAGAGAGTTAAAGAAAAAATTTCTATTGTGTAATCTACTGAGCAGAGCAAAATAGTGAGCAGCCTGGTTGCCTTCCCTGTATATGTGCATGATTTGACAATCAAAGGAGTTGATTAAAGTCTTCGTTTTTCCTACCAGTGATGAAGGATGAAGAGTTTGAGGATGAAGAAGAATGTCCACTAATGATGAAGAATCAATTTCTATCTGAAAGTTGTTAAAACCAGCATCTAAAAACCATTTGGTAGCGATCTGAGTTGCTTGCAACTCTGCATTAAGAGCGTCATCAGCATGAAGAACAAAAGAAATACCCATACCCATAGTAATCATTCAAATATATATATATATATATCAATAATAACTGTAGTAATAATAATATTATTAATTATTATACTAATTTTAAAAAATTATTAATATTTATTAAATTTTAATCATAATATTTTACTACGACAACACTAACAATATTATTAAATAATTATTACGTAACATAATTTATATTTTAGCCATTATCATAATTCATATTTAAATAAAATAATAATAACCTAATTATTATAACTATAACGATATAAATCTTAAGCAATAATTAGTTTTAGAATTTTCTATAAATTTTAAATTATATTTTATTTATTACCTAATTTGATTATTTAATAATTAATTAACTCAATTTAATTTATAAATAATTTAATTATTAAGTAAAACTCTTATAAATAATAGTATATCTTAACTTAACAAACTATTTATTTATTATCTTTTAAATAATTTATTTATCTCATACTATTTTTATTTATAACTTTATATAAAAAATACCACCAATTAATAGTATAATAAAATTTATAGCTCAATAATTAAACTTAATTTAATTATAAATATAATTACTCTAAAACTAATGTAATATTTTTATTCTAAATAATTAATTATTAAACAACTATAAATATTTATTTATTAATAATTTTTTTAAATATAACAGATAATATATTTAAATTTATTAACTAACAATAATCTACTAATTCATAATTTTATCAACTTAGTATATATATATACATACTATTTTGTTCTACAATCTACTAATAATTCTTAGAAGTTTAAATCTTTAATTTTTTAATTATACTTAATATTTTATTTTAATTGTCTACAATAATTAATTATCTTTTATTTTAGTTCATCCTTTAATAACAATAATTGATTAATCAATTGAAAATAAAACTCCTGATTTACTAATAATTTTTTAACTAATTCATTTTTAGTCTAACAATTTATAAATTTTATATTTGTAATAATTCACAATTTATTTTTCTTTAGTTATTTCTAATTTATCATAATATCTTTATAAAAATTTAAATCCTAAATTTCTTATTAAATTATAATTTTAATTAATTAAAATTTATTTTAAATTTATGTTTAAATAAACTTAAATGTGTAATATATATATAATTTATATTCATCTGTAATTCGTAATCAATATACCAAATCAAAGCTTAAGACGAGAGGGTTCTAAAATACTCGAGTCGTCAAAAAAATCATCAAAAAGTAGTCAAAATTGGCTTCGAAAAATAACGCTGGCGAGAGTTTCGGATTGCGCGTGAACCTCACTCTGGTGTTGGACAAAGGTGTTTTTGGTGCCAGTCGATGAGGCTTCGAGAGTAGATCATGGTGGTTCAGCGCATATCATTGGTCGGTGGCTGAAAAGTGGTAGATCAGAGGCAAGACGCTACTGCTGTCCATTTCTTCTCCCTCAATTCTCTATTTTTGTCATAAATTCTCCTTATTCTCTCTCATTCTCTCTGTTTTAATTTCTTTTCTTTCTCTCTCTATTTTCGCAAACTCACCTCTCTTTCTCGGAATTCCAATAACCTAATAAACATAATTCTCTTTTTATCAACCATAAATTATAATTTTAATTCCTCATTAATTATTTATTTTCTTTCCATTGATTAATCATCGTCATTTCATTTTTTTCCACTACACTTAATTTTTCCACTTCCATTATTTAAAATTTATTATTATTATTTCTATTTTTTATTTTATTTTAATAGTTTATCATTATTTTACCAATAATATGAAGACAACATTTATTAGTGCATTAGGTATTTGTCCACTAATCCACTAACACAAATATTTTAATCTTATTTTATTATTTATTATATATATATATATTCTTTTACTTTATTATTATTATTATTATTACATTTAAATATTAATAAATAAGGGATCAACTAGAAAACAATCTCTTCAAAACTTAAATATAAATTATAAAATTTATATGAGTTTGTAGAATTAATTAAGCTTAATCTAGATACTAAGTCTGAAATCAATTTTGATATGAAAATTTAGATAAATATGGATGGAAAGAGGCCAAGACTTATATAATTTCTTTTGATTACAAATATTTTAATTATACATGGACATAGCGGGAATGTGATGGATAATGGGTATATGATGTTTGATTTGGTTATTTATGAAATAAGATGAAAATGGTTATATGTATTGAAATTTTAAGTTGAACCATGGTATATATGCATATATTTTGATGGCTAAAACTATTTCTAATAAGATTAATTGAATTTTTATAGACTTAATATTTCCTAGTCTAAAAAAAATTTATATATGCAAATTAATTTGAGTTGATAAGATTTTTTTTTTAAATCTAGAGGGTTAAAAATTTACTTATTATTACAAGAGTAGTATGAGAAAATCAATAATTCTTGAGTAATATAAGACAAGAATATTTTTGGGTTTTAGAAAAAATGAGAAAATGATTAAGAATTTGGATATATATATAAAAATGGTTTATAGACTAAGAATGAAATTATATCTATTGATAAAATATTTAAAATTTAGTGGTGTGATAGTAAATGAGATAAATATAACTAAGTAAATTTATAATTATTATTATGGTAAATCTATGTTATTTATGGTGGATTAATTAAAATTAAGTAGTCAAAGAAAAAATGAATTAGTTAATAAGAAATAAAAAATTATTGGTAATATTTTATTATTAGAATATTATGGTCATATATACATGAAATGTAGCAAAATAACTATTTTAATAAATAAGAAATAAGAGATTGAGATTATTTAAGAAAAAGATAAATTATAAATCTTTTTGGTGACATAATGTATCGAAATTTTTTTTGACATAAGTTGATTATTAAGTTGAATAAAAAAAATTATAAAGCAATGAGTATAAATTAAGTTGTGTAGTTAAATTATATAGTTATAGGTTAAAGCCTTTAATAGAAATAAGGAAGTAAGAGCAAAACTATATTTAAATATAATGGTTTAGATTTCTTAATAAACATTTAAGAAATAATAGTAAATTTTGACTTATTTATTGAATTGATTCAGTAATTAAAGAGATAAGACAGTGAACTAAGTATATATATTAATTTTATTGGAAACTATTTTAAAAAGAAAAAAAAGATACACTTTTTAGATATCATCATTTGTTTTCGTAAAATAGGGAATGAATTTTCTTTAAAGGGGAAAGATGTAATATCTTGTAATAATAATAATAATAAAGTAAAAATATATATAATATAATAAATAATAAAATAAAATTAAACTATTTGTGTTAGTGGAATAGTGGACAAATACCTACTGCGCCAATAAATGTTGTGTTCATATTATTGATAAAATAATGATAAGCTATTAAAATAAAATAAAATAAAAATTAGAAATATTAATAATACCAATAAAAATAAAATTTTTAAATAATGAAAGTGAAAAAATTAAGTGTAGTGGAACAAAAATTAAATGATAATGATTAATCAGTGGAAAGAAAAAAAAATAAACGAGGAATTAAAGTTATAATTTGTGATTGATAAAAGGAGAATTATGTTTATTGGGTTATTGGAATTCAGAAAAAGAGAAGTGAGTATGTGAGAATAGAGACAGAGAAAGGAAAGAAATTTAAACAGAGAGAATGAGAGAGAAGAGGGAGAATTTATGACAGAAATAGAGAATTGAAGGAGGAAAAACAGACAGCAGTATCGTCTTGCCTCCGGTCTTCCACCGGCCGACGACACACGTCGGACCACTATGATATACTCTCGATGCCGCATCGACTGACACTAAGAACGTCGTCGTCCAAAGCCGAAGTGAGGCTCATGCGCCACCCAAAACTCTAGTCGACATGCCAATTTTAACCACTTTTAGACTACTTTTTTCGTTAACTTTGGTATTTTAGAGCCCTCTTATTTTAAGTTTTGATTTAGTATATAGCTTGCGAATTATATATGAATATAAAAATTATATATTATGCATCTAAGTTTATTTAAACAAAAATTTAAAATAAATTTTAATTAATTTAAAATATAATTTAATAAGAAATTTAAGATTTAAATTTTTATAGAGATATTATGATAAATTAGAAATAACTAAAGGAAAATAAATTTTGAATTATTACAAATATAAAATTTATAAAATGTTACACTAAAAAGGAATTAGCTAAAAATTTATTAGTAAATTAGGAGTTATATTTTTAATTGATTAATTAATTACTGTTATTAAAGGAGGAATTAAAATAAAAGATAATTAATTATTATAGACAGTAAAAAAAATTAAAATAAAATATTAAGTATAATTAAAATAAATTAAGTATTTAAAATTCTAAGAATTATTAGTAGATTGTAGAATAAAATAATATGTATATATATATTGAGTTGATGAAATTATAAATTAATAGATTGTTGTTAGTTAATAAATTTAAATATATTATCAATTATATTTAAGAATCTTTGTTAATAAATAAATATATATAGTTTTTTAATAATCAATTAAATAGAATGAAAATAATATATTAGTTTTAGAGTAAATATATATATATAATTAAATTAAGTTTAAATCTTGAGCCATAATATTAATTTGTGGTATTTTTGATATAGAGTTATAAATAAAAATAGTGTGAGATAAATAAATTAATTAAAAGATAATAAATCAATAATTTATTAAGTTAAGATATACTATTATTTATACTAATTTTTATAACTGTGGTAATAATAATAATAATATTAATTATTATACTAATTTTAAAAAATTACTAATATTTATTAAATTTTAATTATAATATTTTATTACGACAACACTAATAATATTATTAATTAATTGTTAATTAACATAATTTATATTTTACCAATTATCATAATTCATGCTTAAATAATAATAATAATAATAACCTAATAATTATAATTATAATAAAATAAATCTTAGTTAATAATTAGTTTTAAAATTTTCTATAAATTTTAAATTATATTTTATTTACCACCAAATTTAACCATTTAATAATTAATTAACTCAATTTAATTTATAAATACTTTAATTATCAAATTGCAAACAAGTATTTTTATAATTATTGAAAACAATATAAAATTACTATAGTTAAATTAAAGGTAATTAAGTAATTATTCTAAGTAATAAATATTAATTAAATAATATAAATATCTAAGTAAATATTATTAATATCACAAAGTATAATAAGTAAGACAATTTAAGTAAATAATATTATTGTTATTTTTCTTATTCTAGCATTATTATTATTATTAGCATAAATTTATTTTGAAAGCTAATATATATATTAGATTAAAATATATAATTTAATACGTAGTTAAATAAATTAGTTGATAAATAAATATTATTGATAGTAATAAACTATTAATATAAATAAACTAAAATAACATAATAGAAATATTATACATAATTAGTAAATTTTTACATTTAAAATTATATTGAATCGTTGAAAGTATTTATTAAAGAATTAGATAAACAAATGCCTTAGAAATTGGATAATACTCATTGGAGTATTATTTTAAAATTTTTGAGAGATTACGGAGATCATAGTTAGAATTTAAGTACCGAAGTCACACATCATTTTTCTAGCATATATCCATAATAGCTAGGTATAATTTAAATTAAATAATATTTTAATATTATTATAAGAATGAATTCAGCTGCAGTTATAGAATATTACCCTATTGATAAAACAAATATAATATTTGGTCCAAGTGAGTGGGTAAATATATAACATTGTATTTCTCAAGTAATATTTATATTTATGATTTTAGAAAAAAATTTATAGAATTCGAGATCATGATTTATTTTTGAATGATATTTATTTTCGTATAAATTGAGATAAATAATGATAGTTTAATTTTTATATATGTGACTGATTGATTAGACTGTACTGGATAAATGATTCATGCATACTCTTATTATAATCCAGCGAGATCACACCTAGATGACGGATGTTTATATAAATTAAATATATTATAATTTAACCTTGGCGGGGACAATTGCTCTGTACATGTGCATTATAGTTATTTCTCATTGGACTTGCGAGATAAATCATCATGCACCATTGAATTGATGTTGAATAAGTAGAAATTATATTTGAGTATATATAAAAGATGCATGAATTAAATTATTTCTTATTTTTATGAGAACTGAAAAATATTTGAAAGTTATGTTTAAGATTTCAAGAATTAATTATCTAATTAATTATTGATTAAATCTATATTAAGTATTATTAAACCTTACTTGTTCTCATTTGTTACATATTTATATATTCACTGAGTAGTTGAACTCACTAATTATTTATTAATATTTTTAGACTCTTTTGGAGAGCAACTTGATAGACTCTCGTAGAACATAAACTCTTGCATCTGAAATTTTTCTGCATATAGAAGAGGATGACCAACAGATGAATAATTTCAGTTTGATCTTATTTTAAAAATAGTTAAATTTTTATTGATTATCTTTAATGATGTAGATAATAAAAGAAATATTATAAATGCTTATATATTTGTTAGGAATAATAAATAAATAAGTTATAATTTGAAATTTATAGTATGTTAAAGTTTATTCTAATTTTGGAGCATTGAGGTGTAACACAACGGCTCTTCAACTATAATTTTGGATCTTATATAAAAATATTTAAAAAGTAAAAATAGTTTTAAAAGCCTTTTTAAAAAATCAAATTTTTATTTTTTAATTTTAGAAATCCTATAAATATCTAGTATACCAAACGTATATATATATATATATTAGAATTATTTTCAATTAAATTTTAAAAAATGTTCAAAATGTTCAAAATTTTAAAATATTTTTTATATACCAACCATATATATATAATATTTAAATTGTTAAAAGTATTATTTAAAATTTAAATATTTAATATACTAACTATATATATATATATATTAGTATTATTTCCAATTAAATTTTAATAAATATTTAAAATCTTAAAATTATAAAATATTTTTAAATAATTAAAAAAATTATAAATCATATAATTTTTTCGATAATATTTGCTTGAATAAAATTCTATTGGATTTGATTTATTAATGAAGAAGAGAAATTAAGCTAAGTAATAAAAGATGGGCCACGGGCTAATAATTAGGTTGCAGTAGGCCTACGCAGGTTGTGCATATAAAATTAATTTACTTCCATTAATTTTTTTTCTGTCAATTAATTAATTGGTTGAATTAATCGTTAATCAATTAAAAATTAATTTTTTTATATTTATTAATTAAATATTTAAATAAATAATTAACCTAGCTGAAAATTTAGACGATTAACCATTAATTATTCTTGTAGAGTTTTCGGTCTTTGTATTTGTATTGGCAAAAAAAACCCATAATATTGGCTTTTCGATGCTTCATTTGAATATAATGTCTTGGGCGCCGTGCATATTACTATATAATCACCAACCTGCTCTGTCTTGTTTGCCACCAAATACCATCAACATTCAACAAACAAAAGAATTGAAAAAATATCAGGCAAAAACGACGGTTCTGGATTTGAAATTGGGTTGGTTCTAGCTGCAGTGGCTTATGGCATAGCCAGGCTTGCTTTCCCATCAAGTTAAGGGAAACCCAGAAAAACTATGATGGCTCCAGGAAGAGAAATTCGAATTTTCAGGGATGATTTTAAGAAAGATCCTGCTGCTTATTTCCGCAACCTTCGTGGCAAGTAATAATGATTCAACCAATGTCTAAATTCAAGGAATATATCAATCATGCTTATATTTTTATATAAATAAATGTCAGTCTTGTTTTATTATTATTAATTTTTTTCATATGGATCTGTCTTGTTTTGTTTGGTATTTAACTTAATGTTATTGTAATTATATATATCCTTTCTGATTTTCTTTAACATATAAATTCACCATAAAAATGAATTTTAATAATTCTTCGTTAATGCAAAAACATAACATATTTTTCTGAACTAAGGATCTTCAACATAACGTGTTTGTTATAAAATTGAAACTTAAAATTTCAGCTGTAATTTTTTTTTTTAATATCTTTGGTTTGGCTAAAATTGCCGCTGAGGGTCGTAGCAATTTAATTTTTTTTTACTTGAAATTTACACAAGTTATCAAGATTATTATTGTCCCTAATATTTTTTAAATATGATGATGAGGTTATTACAAAGTATATATAGATGTCTTGATTTGAGTGCCATTATCCCTATTGTACTACCACCATGCACACTCTGCACTTAGTTTTTTTTTTTGGCATTCTTTTCATAGCAAAAGCAACATAAAATAGTGGTGTTTATAGCCTAAAAATTTTTTTCCTTATATTTGAAACGTTTATTTTTCTTAAACATAATTTCTTCATAAATTATGATTTAAGCTTCAATTTAGATTTATAAATATGAAAAAATTGTGATTCATGGATTTTAATTTTAAATTCAAATTTAAATATGGAAATTATAAAAATAACTAAAACGATTATTATTATTATTATACAATATAAGATTAAATTAATTTTAGACAAGTAATTCATAATGATTTTATTAATTATATTTTCCTTAAAAATATATTTTATAATTATTTAAAATGAAAAAAAATTATATAATTGATTTTAATTATTTTATAATTAATGTTTATTTGTGTTGAGTTTATTGAGTCTAAGAATAAAAAAAAGGCCCAAGTTAGCTTGAAGAGTAACAAAATAGCAATTATATATATATATATATATATAACGTGTACACGTGCATGTGGCCGTATTAGTGCACATGTATATAGAAAGTGTACACGTGCATGTGGCCATATTAGTGCACATGTACCCGTAATAATTTTATTATTTGGTAGGTTAAAAAAAAACCTTTATTTTTTTTGTTTATTCATATCTTATTATAGTATATATATTATTTTTTGTCATGTTAGTTTTTATTAAATAAATTTTTTTATTTTAAAAAATTAAAATTATGAGTTAAATTTTTTTAAAAATTAGAATTATAAGTTAAAATTTTTTTAAAAATAGAACTATGAGATTTCATCTGTTTAAAAATCCTTAATTTTTTTAAATTTATTATAGTATATGCTTTATTTTTTTAATTTATGAGGTTCTATTTTTTTAAATTAAAAAATTAAATAAAAAAGATAATCTAAAACTATGATTTTCGGTTTGCTTAAATTTTTTCACATAACAAATACACCTAAATTTTTTTACCTAACAAATAATAAAATTATTTCAATATATATATCAAAATTTATTTTTTATTATTTAAAAATTAAATAAAAAATTTATAGGTAATTTTAAAGAAAATAAATTTTTTAAAAATTGTCTTTATTAGTTAGTGTTTAATTCTATTTTTTTAATTATTTTAAATAAAATTTTCATTTAAATTTTAAAAATAAACTGAAAACCAAAATTATTTATAAAAATTTTAAAAAAATTTGCAAGAAGCTATTTTTTAATATATATTTAAAAATTAAAAAATATATATTAAAAATAATACAAAAATTATAACAAATAAATAAATTTTTGTTTAATTATTCATGTCAGATTAAATTAATTTACTTATTTTTAAGGCTACTTTATCTTACAATATCTTTATTAATTATTCTTTTTGTTAAATTAATTTAATTGAAAGGTGACTCGGTTAAATTTTTATATATTCATTAAGTCGGATTTTAAGAGTTAACATTGTCCTTATTGTTTTTTTTTGAAAAAAAAAATTTTCAAAAAACATTGTCCTTATTGTTTTCTAAGCGGGATTGTTATGGAGAAAGCCCACGGTCTAATAGTTTCAATTCAGTGGCAGACCTAGCAGGTTATGTGGGGGAGCAAAACTTTTACCTCTAATCGTCGCTCGTCGTCAATGATGGTGGTTCGATAGTCGATAAATCGTCGGTGATGGGCTGATGGCTGCTCTCCCCCTCCCTCAAGTCTGATCGTCTCCTCCATCTCCCTCTCTTTCTGCTTGCTACTGCCACTGCTCTCTGTGAAATCGCAGGGGGGAGGCTGAGATCATCTTTTTTACTTGCTGATGCCACTACCCTCCATGTATCCTCCCTTCTGGCAGTCGGTGAGGGGGTCGGACGACCCCTCGTGACACCCCGTAGGTCCATCGTTGTTTCAGTTGGAACAATATTTGAAAATTAAAAATTCCTCCAAAACTGCAAAACTTCTTGTGGAGAGCATGTGTTATATGTGACTAGTCAAAATAGGAGGTTTGGCTAGAAATTCTCCAGAATGTTATATGTAAATATGCTCTAGAATGTTCTATAGTGTTCCACATAATTCTACAGTTGTGTATATGTAGATTTCTCTAGAATATGATAGATAATATCTTAGGAAGATGCTATAGCATATTCGAAGGGATATGCTAGAAATTGCGTAGAACTTTAATATAGGCCGTTGGATCAAATTGATCACCATCTTACATTGAAGGGGTGTAGTATAAATAGGGGTATGATTCATTTTTTGTAACAATCTAAGAAATTTGAGTTCTTTGAGTAATAAGAACTTTCAAGCATTCTCTTAATTCTCTCTTCTTCTCTTGTGATTGAATTACTTTATTTTATTACTTAGCTTTCGCTTTTAATTTTTCTAAGCTAGGCAAACATTTTAAGAAAAGATTGACTAACATTTTTTTAAAATATTGGACAAAATTTGATAGTGCTGCACGAATTTAGTACTAATGTTATATCCTCAGGACAATTGCATTATCGCAGAGATGCTTGGGCTCCTCCACCACAAAATTGGATAAAATTTAATATTGATGCCTCTTTTATTCCTAATGCAGATTTTGCAGGTGCAGACATAGTGGTCAGAGATTCTAATGGATTTATGATAGATGAAGTTGCTTATATGATTCAATCTATTTCACCTATTAGTAATGAAGCTCAGGTACAGTTAAAGGCTGTTCAAAGAGCAAAGCAATTCAACTTGCAAAGGTGTATCTTTGAATCAGATAATCAGCAACTCATCCAAGCAATAAATTCACAAGAGTCCTGCCCACTTGAGATAGATCATTATGTACTGCAAATTAAGCATATTGCAATTAAGCACTACTGTAAACTTTCATTTTGATTTTGCTAATAGGAATTGCAGTAGATCTCCTGACTGGCTTGCATCAGCCGTTTCAAAATCTGTAATTAGGTATGACCAGTGGCGAAACCAGCTTGTTGAAGAGAGGGGACAAAATTTATTTTTAATACAGATAAGGAGGAGATAGGGGATTGGGAGGCTGGACCTCCACATCTGCTGTTTTGGCCGACGAAAATTTATCTTGAAAATATTTGCTGGTGGCCGGACAAGGAGGGTCGTCAGCCCCACTCGATCCTATCTAGTCTCACCCTAGGATATGACTGGTTGTATAACCTGCCACAGCAGCTTTGTAGGCTGCTTCTGCTGGATTTTCCTGTCTTTCGTCTTTTTAACTAATTGAAATATTCAGTTCAAAAAAAAAGTGTTTGGCTTAAAAAAAACGAAGTGTAGCATAACGGGGATAATTCATAGCACTCTAATCATGACATCTATCTGTACCTTGCACTAAATCTCATCATCACATTTTAAAAGATAATAGGGGTAATAATAATTTTTCATTTATGTAAATTTCAAGTGCAAAAATTTTAAAAATAACAAAAATAAAAAATTAAATTATTGTCCCTTAGCCAGCAAATAGAAAGTATAATTTTTGATTTGACTAAATTTTCTTTTAACTAAACCTATGTGATTAATTAAAAAAAATTACAACCGAATATTTAAGTTTCAATTTTATAATAAATTAGAATTTAAAATTTTTATTTATTAAAAAATATTAAAATTTAAACTAAAATTATGAATTTCGATTAGAGTTTATACTCATATCCTTTGATAAATATTGAAAGAAGTCACATATTTAAATAAAAATATAAGATTTATCTTATATTTAAGTAAATATTCCTTGAAAATAGACTCATATTTTATGTTGGTTTGAGAGAAAGAGTATTTTTTTTAATTATTAGTTTTCAAAAAATTATTTCAAACCCAAATTCCGGTTTTAAAGGCGTAACTTCCTTGTGATGAGGGTTGGGGCAGAGGGTGCAATTTAATAGAAAGATTCATGAGACTGATGGTGCTTATCCGTTTAATAATTAAGAAGAGTAGGCCAATTTTGAACTCAATTTCATGAAATAAAAAGGGCTTCACGTTTTGGGAAATGATGTTTTGTAGGGCTCTGGAATGGACCACCATCTGGGCTTTAATCTTTAAACTACGGCCCTATTCACGCCCGAAAACTCTGTTGTACTATTTGTGCGGTTACCGGTGGAGGAGGTAAATCTTGAAAATATTTTTAAAAAAATCACATAATCGTTGATTTAAGAATTCTGAAAGCTTGAAAAAAAAAAAAATAAAGTGTATTCAAGAAACTCTAATACAGTAAATAAAGAAATTAATAAAAAAAATGCAATAATCTGTGGAAAAAATAAATCAAATACATATAAAGAAATATAACAGTACTCAATAACACCATAGACAACATCATAATATGATATTAAGAAAAAAAATTCATTAAAAATTGCCATTAATGGAATAAAGTGTTCTTAAATATCTAAAACATGAGATTTTGACAAAAAAAATATGGCTTGCATAACAGTTATTTCCTCTGCCCTAAATTAACACTCACTTCTTGTTTTATAAAGATAAAAAAATTAATTATTTTTATTAAAAATAATTAATTGCATATATTTTTTTATTATATTATTATTTTAATATAAAATATTTTTAATAAATAATACAAAATAAAAATATTATAGAGATTTAATAAATAAATTATAATTTAGGACGAAAAAAAATATATCAATTTGAGATGGGAGAGTAATTGTTAACCCATTTCCTATTGAACTAAGACTAAAAAGTCCAAATTTTAATTTTGATTTTTAAGCAGAATGACCAAACTGCCTTTAATGCAGGTTTTTTTTTCTTAATTTTTTAAAAAGTTTTTTGTCAAGCTGTTTCATAAATATTAGGTTGCCCTGCCTTCTAGCTTGCAGCAACTATTAGCTGTGAAGCACAAAAATGAATATGGGACAAAAATACCATACGATATGATCATGGTAATATAGTAATTTTTGAAAAATAAAAACATTGGGTGAGATACATTTATATACACATATATATTTTAAATTATATAAATACAATAATAGATAATCATATATTCAAAATAAATATTTGCTAATTCATTTATATATCAATATTATTATGCACGTGTATATATATATATGTATTTTTGAAATATAAACATATAATAAAAGATAAATATATTCTCAAAATAAATATATATTAGTTTATTTATATAGAAATATATTTATATAAATAAAAAAATATTTTTTATGGCAAAAAAATAATCTTTGTAATTAAGATTAATTATAATTATCTAATTAGTAATTTACTAATATCATGCAAATAAAATTTTATGTCAAAATATATATTAAAATATTTAAAAGTGTTGTGTTCTCACTGTATTTTGTATATGTCATATCCGTATTCTTCTAGTGTCTAAAAATAAAAATAATAAAACACGTAGAGAGCAGTGTCTAATATATTTTACGCACATGGTGAATGCATATTCTTTTTAAAAAATTATCACACACTAATATTTCACTCTGTTTAAAATATTAATACTTTATAGGCTATTAGTAAGATTGTTATTTGATAATTCTTATAAAAGTTAATTTAATTGCATAGTCAAGTCCCTAAACGAGTGAGAACATAACATAGATAAAAAGTAAAAAAAAACCATGTGCATCACCGAACTACTGTAGCATACGGAAGAAACCAAAAGAGTTCAAGGGTTTCCAATTGGCTTTCTCTCCCTTTGTCACAATTTAATTATGGCACAAACTTTTTTTTTCTTTAATTCACACCTCAATTTTTTATTTCTAATATATTTTTAACATTTACAACAACAATATTACAAATTACAAGATAAAACAAAAATTAAAAGTAATTACAGAGCTTTAAAACCAAAATAAATTAATTAATTAATTTAATTGATACGTGATTAATTAATACTTAAATTATAAATTATTGATTAAGCTAATAGCCAGAAATCTTTATGACGCTTAGTTGTGATCAAATAGCCTCCGTGTTTTTTGCTTTTTCTTCTGACTGCAATAGCCATACAACCAGCATTTTGGATGCAATATTCAACAACTCCACCTGTAACTCTATTGCTTGCCCACATCATTATCAACCTCCATGTCATTGATCTCTTTTTCTGCCCGAGAACTAGCAATGCCACTCCTTGTTTTTTAGCTTCTTCCACTATTAATGGTCCTTTCTCTTTTCCCTCCACCACTGCCATTTCTATTTGTATCTGCACTTTACATAATACATTACTATTAATTATACGAGTGTACATAATAAGAAAAAAGTGCTCATTTGGAATTCTCTTGTTGTTATGGAGGATCCAACTATCGGAAAATCAAGCCCCTTTTTTCCAGGTATATGCGTCATTATACGCATTCAAACACAATAAACAATCATATTGAGTGTGCCATAATACAGAGGAGAGGAAGAAAAGGAGCAGGCAGGGAGTATAATATGATTTGGAGATATTACAATTATCAAAAGAGTGACAATAAAGAATCTACATAGCAACTTCAATTACTTTTAGAATTAAAACTGAGTTGAGTTGAGTTAACTAAGCTGTATAATCATATTCTTCAAGGAAATTTACCCAAAAATTTTAAAAAGAAAAATGATGGCTACCCACCTCTGGTCTCCTCAATTGACACATATTCTTCAAGGAATTTACAAGTTCATAAGCCCTTGGAGAAGCTCTCTGTTCTTTTCTGGCCTCTTCAGTTGTTGATGTAGCTGTTAATTATTTCAAGAAGTTTTTATTTTCTTTGAATAACAAAAACTGTATAATATATAACTATAGTATAAAATTAAAAAGCATGATAGAAAAAGAAATTGCAGAAAAAAAAAATTGCACGAACCTTGTAATTTAGATGGTTTAGCAACATGAAGAAGAATGAGAAGATCATGGGTTTGAACAGTGTGAGAGAGTGCCCAAAGTAAAGCTCCTTTAGCTTCAAAACTTGAATCAACCACAATCATGATTTTTCTACCAATGACATTCAAAGGTTTTTCTTCTGCAGCTTCATTGTTCTCACTAATGCTACTACTCTTTTGATCATTTTTAGCAGCAGGCACAGTAGAAGGATTGAAATTATTATTTTTGGGCTTAGATTGTATAGGCGGTGAACGAACAACTCTAACATGAGGTCTAATTCTATTAAGGCAGAAACTTGGCAATCTTGTGCCTGCCTTTCCCATCTCTCTGTTTTCTCTTGAAAATGGGTGCTAAAGAAACAGAAGAGAACCTAATTATTATATGAGATGAAGAAGAAACATAAAGAAGAAGAAGAAGAAGAAGAAGAAGAAAATGTAATAATTAGGCAAATTTCTATATGTTGGTTATTGTTGGACCACTTTATATTATCTATGTTTTTTATTTTATTTGCTTTAATGATGTTAGTTTCTTTTCTTTTATTTTTCTTTTATTTGCTTTAATGATGTTAGTTTCTTTTCTTTTATTTTTATGTTTCTGTGTGGGGCTATTTATCAACGTGCTTGTCATCAAGGTGTAGGGCCTTCAGTTCTCTTTCGACAAGCTGTGCAATTTGTCATAGAAGATATGGCATTCTGTTTTTTTAACAATTAAACCGTGTAGTATATATTGTTATCAATGATGTGCTTTCCACTCGTTTCAGCAACTCTCTCTCTTTTTAGAAACTGCAGCTCTATTTTTTTTTTCCTTGCCTTATGGTTGGCATCATTCATGTCTCATAATGACAAGATAAGATTATGGTTTTTCTTCTGGTAAATTTATTTTCAAGATAATTCTGAATCGAATTTCAACTTGACCAATTAAGCAAGTTTAGATTCAACAAATTGTCGACTCATATACTGAGTTTTAGGTCACACCACATAAAGTTAATAACTAATTTTATCCAACTTGTAAATTCAACTGGAGCTAGCACCCATTAATTAATCATTTAAATTCTAAAATACCAATAAAAAATTAAAAGATGTGAACTCAAATAATTCATAAATTATGAGCCAGATTATAGATAAACCTATAATAATTCAACATATATTTAATTTGTTCTCTATTCATAGATTTCAACGTAATATTTAAGAAAAGTCAATAAGGATCTCATGATTTGTTCAATTCAAGACGCACAGATTACCTTTTTTTTTTTTTAGAATTACAAATTACTTTAAATTTGATATAAATCTTCAAGTATTCTAATTTGACATGTAATCAGAACTTACTATAATCTGAAGTGATATTATTTAAATCAACAAAAAGAAAATGATACTTGAAATGATTGAAATCTAAATTCACTCAACTCAATATGTTAGCTAGCTACCTCTAATCATAAGGAGAATATTTTCTTTGCGAATTCACTAAATCTAATATATAATTTTATTCACAAAAAAAGTAATTAAATTCAATACCATGTGCAGAAGCTAAATTTTATTATTACTTGACAAAATCTGTGAATCAAAGATAGTAAAGTTAATTAACATTTTATTTTTTTTCCTTTAATGGAAGAAAAACATACTAATCACTAAATAGAGGAAAAAGCCAAAAAAAAGTGGTTATAATTAATTTGATATGTTGAAATAAAGGAATACGCCAAATAAAATCATAATTTCGTTTTACAAAAGGCAAAATGTTCTTCCATCCATCTGCCATTAAAAATTATTCAATATGAGAAGTAGAAAAAAATAATAAAAAAAAGCCAATGCAAATGCGTTATTATTGATGTTTCATATAGAAATATAGAATGAATTTGGGCATTCAAGTATACTACTCGATTTTTTAGTTTTAAATCATAGCTTGCGTTTAAAGATATCATGATAAAAGAAAATGGCAATTCACGGCTCAGAGTTTCATATGCTTTTAAATTTCTGTATGGACTTTCATGCGAAACAAATCAATTGAAATTAATCTTATAAGTGGGATTTAGTTTTTTAAATTTTGTTGATTCTAATTCTATTTTTCCGAATTGGATCATAATAATAACAAAAACTAAATATTTTGCTTTCTTGTAAATCTTATAGTAATATTCTTTGAAAATTCATAATTTTAATTTTTAATGATTTATTTTCATTGAATAATGGAAAAAATGAGTTTAATATATATATATATATATATTAATTCTTTTTAAAAGAAATGGAAATCTCCTGCTCTGTAAGGCAGGCATTCCACCATTGAGCTAATAAATGAATGGCTGAATTCAGAATATTATATATGCAAATTAAACAGCTTAATAGGAGAAATATGTAGCATCCGAAATTTATAAAAATTAAATTAAATAAATTAAAATTAAATTAAATAATTTAAATAAATAATTTAAATAAAAATAGAAGAATTTTAAGTGAAAAAATAAAATGAAATGCATATGTGAGATATATACAAAATATATATAATATATAAAAATCAACAAAAAAAGTTAACTTTTTTAAAAGAAAAGTCAAAGTAATGTGGCATTTTAGTAATTATACTTTAAAAAATAAAAATTATTTAAATAATTTTAAAATAAATTATTTTGAATGAAAAAAATAATTTTGGGGTTTTTTTATTAAATAAAGAAATAATTAATTAAAAATATAATTAAATATAATATATATATATTACATATAAGGTGTGTTTGATGTGTATATAAGATATACATTTTATGTGCATATGGATATTTATATATATTAAATATACATAATATATATATATATATATTGCATGAATATGTACACAAAAGTATATGTAATATATATGTAACATATATTAGATATATACATATACATAAAGTATACACTACATATATATGTAGTATAATTTAGTATCGGTAAAATTAGTGTTAATAATAATATAATATTAATATTAATAATAAAAGAAAAGAAAGAAAGTTAAAGGAAGAAAAAAAAAATGCTTGGTATACATTTAAAGTAAATATTTAATTAATTAATTAATATATGTATAATTATGTATAGGAAATGAGGTAAGAAAAAAAAAAGTCTTCTTTTTCCTTTTTTTTTAGCCATGGCTGAACCATAGAGTGGGAGAAAGGGAGAGAGAGTTTCTTTTATACATACTAAATCTATCAAAATTATTAAAGATTTCAAGTGGATTTTTTTTAAAAAAATAAGAAATCAAGTTTTATTTCCTTAAAGCTTAAATTTCTTGGTTGTATGATTATGTTTGGATTGCTAGTGAGAGAAAATAATGTTTAATTATTTAATTGGGTATGAATGAAGTTATTTTGAGTAGTTAATAATGATTTTAAGGTTGAATAGAAGAAAATATTGAATTTAAGTTGAGTTTGGTGAAGATAGAGAATTTAATGTTATGAACTTTTGGGTTCGTGAAATCATAGATTTTAATCGTGCAAGTTAATTCTAAATGTATTGTTTTGATGTATAAACAATGATTTTAAAGTCAAATGATTGCTTTGACTGAGTTTGATTAGACTTTAAAAATGAAAGTGTTGAATTTAGAATTTTGAAAAGTAAATTTTTAAAAATTGATTAATTATTTAATTTTAATACTTAAATCATGTTCTTTAATGATATAAGTCATAGAAATAAGATTAAAATGATAATTAAATTAAGTTGGAATGGAGAACATTCAATGGTGAATGTTATGCCATTTTAGAATTTTGAACATAAGCATGTGTTTAATTAATGTAATTGGTTTAAACATGTTAAAATATATTTGTAATGATATAAATAAACTCAAAACACTAATTTAATGAGTTAATATGAATTTGCTAAATTTAAGTAATGAAAGACTTAATTTTAGAAATTTTGTAAGAGTGTTGTTTAATTAATGCTTGATATTAAGAATGTATTGAAATGTGATACTAAATAATTATATTTGATCACATTGTGTTTAGGCATTAAGGAGAATTGGTTTGCCCAATTCTAGTGTTGAAGGGCAACTTGAAAAATAAGGTTGGTGAGAGTTTTGAGCTTGCATTTGAAATCTCTTAGAGGTAAGTATAAACTTTGGATAAAATTGGATATGTTGCATTATATTGGGCTTAACATATTTTGATTGAAAAATGTGTTAAGCTACTTAATACATTAAATATTTATGAATAATGTGTTATGGCATGTGATTCGTTATGTATGCATTAAAGATATTATGAAAAGTCATTGTTAATGGCTAAATTGTATAAAATGTGAATTATGTGAATAATGTGAAAATAGTCCAAAGTGTTTGGGTAATGTGATATTGATGTGGTATGTGATACCTTATGATGATATAATGAGATACGATGAAACAAAATGATTTGACATTGATGAAATGATAAAAAATGAGTAAATAAGGCAATGTGTCTAATTGATAATGAGAAAATGAGACAATTGCCTAATTGATATTGAGAAAAAAAGGCAATGAGCCTAATTGATTATGGAAAAATAAGAAAAAAAATTGATGATATAAAATATGAAATAATTGTATGCCTAGTATGTTATTCAATTTTCAGAGTTTTATATTTAGAGACATGCCTATGAGGTTATTCTCATTATTTACCTTCGGGGCTAGCTTTTGAGCAATTATTTGATTTACCATTGGGCTAGATATTAGGTGTCACTTGTCTTCGGGCTAGATGCTGGGCATTACTATGAGTTGCCTTCAGACTAGACGCTGGACGTCACTTGCCTTCGAGCTAGACACTGTGTGTCAATATGGACAAAAATAGTAACTCTGTGATTTGAATAATATATTAAATCCTTTAGGATCATGCTTGCATTTGTTTAAATATGAATTGTAAAATGATGTAAAAATATATTTAAAGATGATCTTGGATGTTACACTGTGACATATCATAAAAATATTTTACATTAACATTACTTTACAATTTTATTATTATCAAAATTTGTACCGCTAAGCTATTAGTTTAGCATGATTATAATTTATCGCGCAGATAACGGGAGAGATCTGGTAGAGTCGGAGAGTTCTGCTAGACCTGATTGGGTCTAGACTTGTATTTTTTTTACTTGAAATATTTTGGATACATCAAGAACAGAGTCATATGTCAGCATGTATATATTTGATATTATAATACATTTTGATCTTGTGTATATTATGTTTATGTTTTTAAAGAATATATATCTTGTAAACTATAAAGACTCTTTGAACAAATTGTATAATAAGAGTTTTATATGTGTTTTGATACATTTATGTAAATGTATAAAATACTTTGAGAAAATATGAAGAAATTGAGAAGTATTTGGGACAATGTGTGATTTGTTTTATTGGAAGTGTTTCTTTTGTAGGTTGTGAACTGTTGAATTTTTGGGATGTCCAAATTACAGATAAAATTTTAGTGAATTTTTTTTAGAGATTTTTATGTAATTTACTTATTTCGGAACTTATAATTTATAAATAATATTTTATTTATTATTTAATTATACATTGTAAAGTATTTGAGATTTTAGATATAATATGTGAAATTTTTATTAAACTGGATCGTGATATTTTTATACCGTATATGCATATTTTATATATATTGAATGTATATATTATATAAATATAAAATATAAGGGTGTTACAAATAATCAATTAAAATTATATAATTGAAATTAATTAATTAGTGATTTATGTTAATATGTTATGGCTTTTGCACCTCAATTATTTACTCCTCGTGCTCATTATACCCTCATCATAAAAATTAATAGAGTACCAATAACACTAATTAATTGAAGAATAATAGTGGAGAAATTGCATATTCCCTTATTATTCCTCCATTAGGTAAGAGTGAGTGTAATAAGACTATGTAAGGCAAGATTATGGTAATAATTCTTGCAAGAACATGTATCATTTCTTTACCATTAGCAACATCTTGGACAATCATCAATTAAAATATTGGAACTCATTAGTTATATATTATATATCTAACAATTAATTTTTTAGAGAAAAAAAAAAGAAGAAAACCCAAAAATCTCTTTGATGTTACAATTACAAAGAGTCAACCTCATGATGTAACTTTTTC
The DNA here is from genome assembly GCA_947685225.1 of Garcia nutans. Lineage (NCBI taxonomy): Eukaryota > Viridiplantae > Streptophyta > Magnoliopsida > Malpighiales > Euphorbiaceae > Garcia > Garcia nutans. The sequence goes on from CANTUV010000011.1 coordinate 53,671,761, forward strand.
AGAGTAAATGTTGATTTGAGTTACGTAAATATATATTTAATAAAGCAAGGAAGAGGAAGGATCAGCTAAGGCCTAAAGGACCTACACTTGACTTTTTCAAAATAGACAAAAGTTATGTATTATTTTTATTTTTATTAATTTTTTTTATTAAAGTAAAAGATGATCACCAAACTTCACTAACTTTGCAAAAATATTAAGATGGTTAAGAGGTCTTTTCAAAGCTTTTAATTATTCACTTTTTTTTTTTCTATCAAAGGCAAATATTTCATTACTAAATATCAAGAAGTACAGAGAAAAACTGAGAGTGAAGACAATACATCCTAAACAACAGAAACAGAACTAGAGGAATATTAAACAAAGAGAAACTACCACACTTTTTCATAGCATAAAACATATGAACAGATCAAAACAACAACGAACAAAAAGCTTCCAAATGAACCTTAAATAATAGCTTCCCCCACGCAATTTAATTATTCACTTAGCTGCATATACATAATTATGTAAATTTGTTTGTCAATCTTTCATTGTTCATTTTTTAAATTTCATTCTGGTTAAAATTTTGAACTTTTTACATCTGAATATGAGTCTCTAATGTGATTTAGAAAATAAAATATATTAGACTCAAAATTCAATTTGGACTATATAGAAAATACAACATCAAAATAAAGAAGATAATAAATTTTATGTAGTTCGGTATAAGCTTACGTTTATGGATAGAGAGAAATAAAATTTTTAAAAAAATAACATTCTAACCATCGTCCTAAATTCGCCCAATATGCTAACCATTTTTAAATATTGAAATTACCGTACTCTCAACTAATTTTCTCTAATACATAAGACTTATACAAAATTTACTTAAATATTTGGTAAAAACTAATACATGATTGTGCAAAAAGCCCTTAAGAATCTCTCATATAATATTCACATTTATAATATTACTTGCTGTTAATCCTAATAAAATAAGAATCTTTACTCATTCAGTAATAACATTAAAATAAAAATATTGATTGATATAGAAAATAATTCTCTATTTGACTTAGAAATATTTCTCATATACCAAATAGAAAAATATCTCTTTTAAATTTTATTAGGATTTGGAGATACAATTCTAATAATCTTCATCTTGACTGAAGATCTCACAATCATGTAATTATCAACTATCTCAATAATTTTCATTTTACCTCAAATTAAATTATCATATAATCTTCAAATGTTTAAAATTTTCAATTTATCAAACCTTCAACATATTAGTAAAATTTTTTTTTGCCCTCCCAAAGAGGCCTTTTAAGTTTTCAAGTATTTTTCTCCCCCTTCTCCATTAATAATCTATTATTTCAAAAATGCTTGTCTACTCTATTATTTCAAATTTAACTGTAATTAATAGTCGATCATCTATATAGACCGTTAAACACAAAATTATTTTATCTTCCATGAATGGAATTTGGTGGTCCTCTCTCTTGGGTTCTCATTCTATTTGTGCTTTGTGCCTTAATTACTATAGCTACAAGAAGAAAGCTTTTTCTCTCTTGGATTCCAAATCCCAGGCTTGTGTTAGACTTTGCAATGCTTCACACTTCATATATTGCTATCTTCAAGAAATAGGCTATCATTGCTATAAAGTTTGAGGTGAACTATGCATTAATTCAAGGGAAAGTTCTCAATTTAATGGGGATTATTGTTAGTTAAGTTGGCAACAGAACTATAGTAATTAAAGTAATTAGAAGTGGTTAGGTTAATTAGTGCATGAGTTTAGTTTTCTAATATAATACGTATGATTCTGAAATTTTCTGTGCATGGATCCATTCCTTGATTTGTTACAAGCCAACATAAAGCCTCCACACAACTTTTATTATCTTTTATTCATATGAAGGTTTTTTTCTATTGGAAGAACTATACAAAATAAAATTAATTAAAAATAAAAAAAATAAAAATTTTAATTTAAAATTTATATTAGATATAATAAATGATGATATTTTTAAATATTTTAATAATTTAAAATTATATCACTTAATATTTAATATTTAATTTTAAATTTTTCCCGACATTTACTTGCCTAAATACAAGAGACATTTACAAAACTACCTAAAAATATAAAAATATTTATATTTTTATAAAAAGTTGAGCAAAATTTTAAAAATACCCAATTCCTCACTAAAATAAGAGTTTTTCTTAAATATCTTTTCTCTCACTGCAATTAATATTTTATTTCAATTTTAATCTTTTTTTAACTTCACTATTAAATGAAAATATTTTAATAAAATAATAAAAATTAATTCTTATATTTTCAGCAAAAAAATTGAATTTTAATTGCAAAAAATAAATAACTCACAAAAAATAATAATAAAATAAAATATATAAAAATATATTAATAAAAATTATTAAATTTATTTTAAAATAAATTTTACATATTATACACATAAAAAAGTTAAAAGAATATCAATTTTATTAAGTAGCTAGTGTGTTAATATTTGATAGATATTCTATATGTTTGATGGATGTTATATATATTTTATGTATTTATTTATGTATATTATATATATTTTATATAAATATTATGTGGATGTTATTTGTATATTATTTGAATATAAAATTTTAAAAAATAAATTTAAAAAATATTAAAAATATTATGTAAATATTTGATAGATGCGTGGTAAATATTTAATAGATATGGTAGATATTTGATAGATATTTAGTATATGTTGTGTATATGTTATTATTTATTGTGTGTGTATTATATATATATATATTGTATATGTATATTTATATATATGTATTAAGAATATGACTTTAAAAAATTATTTATAAATAAATAAAAAGAAAAAGAAAAAATAGCAAAAAAATAAAAAACGGCAATTAAAAAAATAAATAAAAAAATATACACCCACCCCTTAAAAAAAAAAACTTCTCTAACCATAAAAATGAAAAAGAAGAGGAAATTACGTGAAAACAATATAATTTCCTCTAAATAGTAGATAAGAAAAATAACACCCTCCATTATATTTTTAAAAATTTTTACTTTTTTTATGAGAGATATTTTAATTATTTTATTATAAACTCATTATAAACTGTATAAAATTTATAAACTCATTATAAACTTATTGTAAACTAATTATTAACTTATTGTAAACTCTCTGTAAACTAATAAAAATATGATATTTTAGTAAATATTTTATAAATTTTAATAAATATTTTATAAATATAATATATTTAGAATTATTTTTAATTTTTGTTGTATTTTTTATTAAAAATCCTAGTAAATACAATAAGAAATGTAAGCTCAGTAGGAATAAAAGGGCCATGCTAGGAGCTATTGTAGCCCATCTCCCTTAGAGATGGCCACGGAAAATCAAATTGTGGATATTGTAAGTTAGCTTTACTTGGGGCAAATTCACTGTAATTGGGCCGAAAAAATGAGTCCATTTAAAGAGCAAGTATGAAATGGGGAATATTACGACATTTACTAGCCTCGTTTTAAAATTACAGCCCTTATTTTATTTCTTTATTTTTTCCTTTTTTACGGGTTTTCTTTCTATGATTATTTTTTTCCTATTTTTTATTTATATTTTTTATCCATAAGTAATATTTTTATTCTCATATTCTCAGCATACATACAATACATAATATATATATAATATATATATATATATAATTTATTTAATATTTCTAACTTTATTTTTTAATTTTATATATACACAGCATATACACAATATTATACATAATGTATACATAATAAATACATAACATACATATAATATCTATAAATATTTATATAACATATAAATAACATATATCCAATATTTATATAATATTTATACAATAAAATTAATATTTTTAAATTTTATTTTTATGTGTATAATATATAAATTTGTTTAAATATAGATTTAATGATTTTTATTAATTTATTTTTATATATTTTATTTTTGTATTATTTTTATAAGTATTATTTGTAATTTGTAATTAAAATTATTTTTTTTATAAAAATTAATATATTTTATATGTTAAAAATATAATTTAAAATATTAATTTTTAATATTTTATATTTATTTAATAGTATATTTTGAAAAAAAAAGATGAAAATTGAAGAAAAATATTATTTGGAATAAGAAAGGACATAATTTAAAAAAATATTTTAGTGAGAAGTGAATTACTTTTGAAAATTTGATCTAATTTTTTTTTCTAAAATCATAAATATTTTTTGTAATATTTTTTTAAAAAAATTATTTTTATAGATAGTTTTGTAAAAATCCCTATAAAATATTTTTAAAAAGTGCAAAATTTGTGAGAGGTATTAATATAAATTTCAATTGAATATAACATTCTAATTTATGCAAAATACAAATTTGATAAATGATAATAAAAAAAATTTAAAAGATTGTCAATTTAGACTGTAAAACTCTATTTGTCTTTTTTTTTTTCTACGAATTTTTAAAGAATTTTTCTTTTTTTTTTTTAATTTAAAAGTGGGATTGTCATGACAGACAACAATCATGCTCTCTTTTTTTTGGTTTTTTAATATATTATTTAATTTTTGCTTTTTTAATTTTGTACATTCTTATTTTGTATTTATTATCCTTAAAATAATTTTTAAATCAATAAAATTTAAAATTTAGCATTTGTTATTATTTAATATTTTTTTTATCTTTTAAAATAAAACTGAATATAATTTCAGAATGTGTTCAAAATATTTTCTATTTTCTAGTTTCAGCTTTCTTTAAAAAAAAAATGAAACCACGTTTGATAATATCAATGAGTTTTAGATTTTTTTTATTTGATAAAAAATAATTTTGAATAAATATAAAATTCATAATATATGATTTTTAAAATTTTGGTTTTGAAAAGAAATTTATATCAATAATTTTTTTCTCTCTATTTTTTTTTCACATATATTTTTTCTCTTTTTTTTTTAATTTTTTTTGCAAATTCAATTATAAAATAAAAGGTTTGTCTTTTTTTTAAAATTTTAATTTTCTTTGTTTTCAATAATTTTATTTTATTTTAATAGTTATTTATAATATCTAGTTAATATTATGATGTATTATTAGAATATTAAATAATATAAATTTTCTAATAAGTGGATAAAATATGTGTTCATATATATATGGTAAAAAAATATTATGATATAGTTTTTTAAAAATATAAAATAAGTTTTTAAAAAATATAAAAAAAACTAAAAATATTTTTTTATTTTAAGAAATAAAAAAAATTAAAAATTTACAACATAAATAAATAAACATGGCTTAAGTTTTTATTATGGAGTTTCAACCTTGATCGATTGAGGCCTTATCCACTGTTGTCTTGATCGATTGCCACTTTCAACCTTTAGGGACCAAAGTCGATCAACATTGATGTTGTTAGTTATGTCCATTACATTGAAGGTAGATCAGTTGCAACATAAATCCAAAAAGCCCAAACTTCTGGGTTGATGTGCATCTTACTTCTTGCTGATCAGACAGATCCATATTTTATATTTCTCCGCAGCCCAGTCTTAAGTTATTTTATCACTGCTCTCTTATTGGTGCGGTTGATTTACTGAATTATCCATGCTACAGTACTGTTGATGGTGTATAGCACTTCTGCTACCTTCATCATTTGCACCACCTTATTTTGTTGGAGCACTATGATTAATTATGTTAATTTCTGTAGTAGAGCAGTAAGGGATGATGCAGGCTCTATTTTGTTTGTCAAATGAGATGCAGGTTCCTCTTTTTGCTTGTCATATGTCGTGAAGTGTTTGGCATTTGCGTGGTGCAACTGATGTTAGCAAACAAAATGACTTTAAATTTCTGCCCCTTTGACAGCTAAGATTGCAGCTTCCTGTCTTTTGGTTCGAAGGCTGTAGAGAGTGTTTGCTGCTAAGACTGGACGTAGAGTTAACAGGGTTGGTGTGCTAAAAGTCTGGTATTTGTTGGATGTTGTTATTGGGTCTTGATTAAGCAGCGCGGTTGCGTGCAAAATTACTGAAGCGCATATCTGTTTTGGTAATAAGAAGCGCTTTTTTGGGACATAACCATGTCTTCAGTGATGATACAATGCAGGAGTTTTAAAGGTTTTCTTCGTTCTCTATTAGTATGTGACAGTCAATTCTGTGTTATAACTATATATTGAACGAATATCTTCTTTCTATTGATCTTGGTATTGGTTTTTTTTTTTTTACATAAGTTGTTGATAATTAGTTGTGGGTATATAGGAAAAGTCTAATGGCTTGGGTAGAATGTCTCAATTAATGTTTTTCACCATTCTGCAATATTATTATATACTCTCTATAAAAAAAATTATTATTGAGTTTTATCTTTACGTTTTTTTTTTTTGAAGATCAAGTGTCATTTTCAAAGGTTTGTCATCGTATGGGAGGTAATTCAAAATGTTTTTGTAGATGATAATTCAAAATATTTTTGTAGATGATAGATGAAATGAATATCTTATTTAAATTTAAATTATTTGTAGCATGTTATTATTATCTATTATTTACAACAAAAAAAATATAGAAATATCTAATAATTTTACTAGTTATATATATTTTATATATTTTAAAATTATTTAATTTTATTGTATATTGTAAATGTATTTTTTAATTTATTAACAAAAATTTATTTTATATTAAAAAATAATAATAAATAAACTTGAAACGTACCATAAATTTTTAACTTAAACTTGACACCATTGAAATATCAGTTTTTCTTTTTTCTTTAGCAAATTGAGATCTCAGCTTTACTCATTGAATTAAATCTTATTAATTCAAAAGAAAAACACAAACATATAATTAAAATTAATTTTTTTAATATTATAATTTAAATGAGAGTTTGTGATTGGCTGGATTCATGATCAAAATTTTATATTACTTTTATTATATAGTCATAAATAAAAAGATCTAAGATAATATATAATCCATTTAATTATACACACATATAGCTTATTATTGTTTTACAACAATTTTGAAAAATTTCGAACTAAACTTCATAAACAAAGAAAAATTGTTTGTTATAAACAAAAATACTTCCTAATAATAATTTATTTCAGCACTTGAAAATAGATCCACTTTATTCATGGTTAGATTTAAATTAAAAAAAAAAGATTTTAAAGATTTAGTCCGTCTTTTTCATAATTGTCTTCATTAATCAATTAGAATTTGTGATTAAGTCCGCTTCAAATCCTCTCAGCGCACAAATACTATTTGGCCTCAAAATTTATATGTTGAAGTTCTACAAAATTTTGGTTTGAAGTTTAGCCTTAAATTATAAATACCTTAGCAAAGAATCCTTCAAAGATAGGATTTGTTTATGCGTAGAACTTCTCAAATTCTGAATTTTCTTTTCTCGTCAAAACTACTTTCCTCTTAATAATTTATTATTATTTTGTTTTTCATCTTCTTTCTGCTGGGTTCTCCTCTAATCTTTATCTTTCTGCTGGGGTTTAAGTTCATTGACTGATGGGTTTATTATAAAGATAATTATTATCATTCTATTAGGAAAATATGTTTGTTTACAGTTTTGTGCTTACTAATTACCACAAAAGTAATTATTTATGCGGGTATTTGTTTTGATCATTATCAGATTAGCACAGTAAAACATTATTTCTTCAGTAAGTTGCTTACAGTATTGGGAGCTTTTTCTTTGAATTTTTACAGTATTGTACTATTTCTATTTAACAGCGATGATGGGTTCTGGTTTTACTTGCTTTCGTGTTGCTGAAGATCCTGATCATCCACCTGAGAATAATAATGCCAGAAATTGCAATATTAAAATCAAAGAATTCTTCCATACCTTATTCAACAAGGTATGTACGTAAATATGTATATTCTTCTATATATATGTATTTTTTTTGTATTAGTTTTCAGGAATATTTTGATTTATTTTGTCAGGAATTAAGCCCAAAATAATTCAATGGGAAATATTGAATAGCCTTTTGATATCAACTTTGAAGAAATATAAAGTTGTCCCTTATCATACCACCAGTCATCCATGAAATTTTAGGGTAACTACTAATGCAATTATTGCAAAATTTATAATTTCTTGCTACAACATACAAATAAATTTGCCTGTAGTGCACAGCAAAATTCAACAAGGAGGATATTCAAGCTTCTAATATATCTCCTGAAGACATTACACGGCAACAAAGTGATAAACTAGAAGCTGAACTTTCTTATTTATATGCCTCCAAAGATGATGAAGATGTCTGCCCCATATGTCTTGAAGGTAAATTAATTAAACACATTTTTGATATATAACTTCTCTATTTATATAAATTTAACTTTGATTGAAGTTTGAATTCAATCTCAAAAATCAAAGAACATCTATTTTTTGTGATGTTGGCAGAGTACAGTTTGGAAAATCCAAGAATAGTTACACAATGCAATCACTATTACCATCTTGGATGTACATATGAATGGAAGGAGAGAAGTATAATATGTCCTCTCTGTTTTAAGGTAATGTCCTTTAATTTGTTTGGAGGAAGAGAGAATTTATTACCTTGTTTAATCTATTGCTTAATTTACTCCTTTTTTCCTTTGTAACTTCATGCTATAATATATAGTTGTTGCTATTGTTGTTAAGAAATTAATTAAAATATTATGTTGAATAATTTATTTAAAAGTATAAAAAAATATTTCAATCATTTAAAAAAGGATGCTAATTAATTGATTTATAAATATAAGCTAATTAATTTGTGTAAAATATTTATGGAAATTTAAAGTCACTTCACTTTATTTTAGGATTATATTGCACTCTTAAGTAATGTATAAACTAATTTACTAGTGAATTATTTTGCTCACTTTGGGTTAATATTTCAGGTTTTGGTATTTGATAAAAGGTGATGAAGGGAAGCATGCAAAATTGAAGATTATAACACATGCGATATGATAAATTTCAAGCAGAAATATATGGAATTTTTTCGCATTTTTCAAAATTAATTTTCCCCATATTTTTTATGCTTTTATATTGAGGATCCATAATTATATATGAGAAGACAATTCTTCTTGCATGTAAAGGCTATTAAATCAGCAGTATCAATTTCACTTTTGTTCATACTAATGCGAAATTGCCAATGAATTAATAGTAAAAATGCATTATTATTTACGTAATTTTATAAATTCACACACCTCTCACTTTATTCAAAATGAATAATTACATGCATAAAATATTAAATATATATTTTTAATATATAAAATTTATTATTAAATTAATTGGCAAATGAATCAAATTACACACTAAATACGTATGAGAACTTTATAGTACAAATCATTTGAATTAAAGTATTTTTGAATACATTGGTCAATATCCATCGAAGATCAACTTGCATGTGAAATTACTTTGAATTAAACCATATCAATTCAAATACATCCATACAACTTTTAACTTAAATTGCTAATCATGGTTCTGAAGTTAAATTAATCAATAGTCTAATATATCAAACTGTTAGAATTGTGCCGAATGAGAAAAGTTTTTTCCTATTTTTAATGTGAAAAATATTCTTACATCGAGTAGAGAATTATTTCTTACATGACGTTGCAGAAGTTAATAATAAAGATGAAATAGTTACTATTAATCTGTTTAGTTAAAAAAATGCCTAAGTAATAGATAAAAAAAAAGAGAAAAAGTTGCTCTACTCAATTTTTATTGAAATCTAAAAGCTACCTTTACTTTCTACAATATTAGAGTTAGAATTACGAAAATATTAATTCCAAATAAGAAATTTTTTTTTAGAAAAACAATAGGCTATCAAAATAGAAAGAACTACATATATAAAAAGAAAAATATTCAACAAGGTAAATAAAATGTCAAAATGACATTCCGATAGAGATTCATACAAAAAATAAATAAATAATAAAAATTTATTAAAAATTGTCATAACTAGAAAATTATATTTTTGAAAGCCTAAAAATTAAAATTTAGCCAAACAAATGATAAACCATAATGCAAAATAATGATTTTGATTTATTAGTCTATATTTCATCGAGCTAAACCTATAGAACACTAAATTTGTAACTTTAACTTTTGGCAAGAATTATTAAATTATCACTAGAAAAATTTTCTATCAAATTGCTTTATAAAAATTAGGATTGTCTATTTTACATCACTACATAAATTAAAATTTCTATTTTAATGTTGTTTCTAATTAAATGAGAATTCTTATTAAGTTAAGATGAGTGGTGAATACATAATAAATAAGAGTATTATAAGAAAATTTATTTAAGGGCTTTTATGCAAACATGTAATTAATTTTAAGTATTATAGATAGTTAGTTGAGGGATCTATAATTTCAATCCTTGAAAATGATAAGCACATTCAATGAATTTGAAATAAAATGTTTGAGTGTTATTTTCTTTATTAAATTTTATATTTTTATCTAATTTGATTAGTTGATTTTTTTTGTTTTTGTCCATTCATATAAAATTTATATTAAATCACGTAAAAATTTATTATTTTTTCTATTTTTTCTATTTTATCATTACATCTTTTGCATAATTTTAAATTAATTACTGAATCTATCCTAACACAAATAATGTTAATTAAGGGTAACAAAGGTCAAATAAAACAACCTCAAACTAGCCATTATCTTAAGCAAATTATATTTCTGCCTTCTATAAACACAAATTTCTAACACATTTTTAATAAAATATTATACCTATATATAATATATATACATATTTCAATCAGATAATCATGTTTATTATATTATATATTGAAGTACTGATGAACAATAAATATTATATATATAAATTTTATTTTACCCAAGGTGATCTAACACCCTTTTTTTTGTCAGTAGTAATCTAACACATGATCTCCTCTTTTCCAACGCAAATATAATGATATAGTCATATCCGGATAATGAACTAACTTAGTTATAATCTAATCGCCCTCTGAAGAATGCTTAAAAAACAAATTAGGGTTAAGAAGGTTTTAGGCAATGGTTAGGCAGCTTCACAGCAACCAATGAAGAATAGACTCCACTGTGCTTCCTGATTATGTATCAGTGCGTTTTTAGACATTTCATTTCAATCTTGCAATTATTACTGCCAACAATCTGTCTTAATTTGCTTTCTTTCTTTTCCCTTATGTACGATGTTCAATTACATCTACTACTAGCTTCTTCCCCCCTGATATTTTCACCATCACTGGTATCTTAGTATCTTTGGTTTATCTTTCTGCCATGGCCCATAAGAGATTCTTTTGTTTTTCAAAAATTATTATAACAATATTTGAAAATTTTGTTTTATTAATTCCTATATCAAATTGCTTATGATATATATTTTCACTTTTTAGATTTATTATATTAATCTTGATAATTGATATCTAACTTCTTTTCTCTAGCATAAAAAAAATATGAAATTAATATGATGAATAAAATTTAATATATGATATTACTCAATAATAATATTAAAAAAATAACACTTTATAGAAATGAATTAAAAAATCTATTTTATGACATATTTTGAAGTAAAATTATTTAATTTATGTACTAATACAATATTTTTTCTATATATATAAATTGAAATTTGAAAGAAAATAAAAGTCAAATAATTTCGGTTTTAGTTACTAATCCTGACTATAATTCAGAGCTTTTCACCCTTAAACTATAACACAGACATCCTTGTGTTTGTTACCTCTGAATCTCTGGCGTCCAACTCACACATAGGCAGACCTTAGCTAATGGTTTTTGTTAGATATTTAATGAAAGAAAAATTGTATATTTTATTGAATAAGAAACACTGCTTAAATACAATTCTAATATAACTGAAAATATGTATTATGGATGATCAATGATTCTAATTACGATAAACACAAACAAACGTCCATAACAAATTCTTTAAAATCCAACCACTAATTAAAGACTAAGTCTAAATACAAAAAAATAGCAACTAACATATTATACTTTGACTAAAAAATTGATTTGCAGTATTTAAGATAAAATCTAACATTTCTCCTTATCTTCTATACCGCAAATACCCATCTTAGCTCGCAAAACTTCAAATTTGACTTTAGGCAGAGCTTTAGTGAAAGCACCAGCAACCTGATCCTTTGTTTTTGCAATAAACTAAGGACACTTCTTCTTTTTAAATTTTTCTTAGAAAGTAGAACTTGATCTTAAAATGCTTTGTCTTCCCATGAAATACAGGATTAGAAGAGATTGAAATGGCTGCTTGATTATCAACAAAAATTTGTATAGACTCTTGTTGCTCTAAATCAAGATCTTTGAGAATTTTCCTTAGCCACAAAGCATGGTTTGCTGTAGTAGTTGTAGCAATGAATACAACCTCTGCAGTATTTTGAGCCACAATTTTGTTATTTTTTGCAGCTCCAATTCATTACACTTGACTCGAAACTGAAACAAAAACCTGTAGTGCTTCTCATATCATCAACTGAACCTGCCCAGTCACTGTCAAAATGCTCAATTAACTTGAAATTTTGACAATGGACATACTTAACTCTAAAATGAGCTGTTCCCTTGATGTATCTGACGATACGCTTTGCAGCTTGCAAATGCTCCTCACTAGGATAGTGCATAAATCTAGAAAGGAGGCTAACCGCATGCATTATGTCTGGTCTGGCAGCAGTAAGATACATGAGGCATCAAAGTAAACTTCTGTAGTGATTTTCTTCCACTTTGGCTGCATCATCGTCTTTGCAAAACTTTACTTTAGGCTGCATAGGAGTGTCAATGGATTTGCATCCTTCCATATGGAACTTCTTCAAGATTTCTTTTGCGTATTTGCATTGACTGATGAGGATCTCATTTTGTCTTTGCCTCACTTCAAGACCAAGAAAATAGGACATCAGTCCAAGGTTTGTCATCTCAAACTCTTTCAACATTTCAGCCTTGAAACCATCAATGAGCTCTTTATTGCTTCCTGTAATAAGAAGAAAATCTACATGAACAGAAACAATGGTTATGTTAAAGCAATACTTCTTCACATAAAAAGTTGGTTCACTAAGGCTTTTTACAAAGCCTAAGCTTAGTGATCATCTATATGTTGTACCAAGCTCTTGGCTCTTGCTTAAGACCATACAGAGCCTTCTTAAGTAAATACACCTTATCTTCATGTCCTTACACAACAAAGCCTTATGGTTGCTCAACAAAAATTTCTTCTTCCAAGAAACCATTCAAGAATGCAGACTTGACATCTAGCTGAAACACCTTTCAACCTTTTTGAGCTGCAATAGCAATAATCTAATAGTATCGAGCCTTGCAACGGGAGCAAAAGTCTCAGAGAAATCAACACCAAAGACTTTTGCATAGCCTTTCACAATGAGTCTTGCCTTATGCTTATTTATTGTTCCATCGGCATTAAGTTTTATCTTGAAAACCCACTTCACACCAATAACTTTTCTATTTTGAGGTCTTTTAACAAGCTTTCAGGTTTGATTTTTTTTTTTCAATCATCTGGAGTTCTTCTTTCATGGCAGACTTCCATTTTTGCTCCTACATTGCTTCAACAACACTTCCCAGCTCTAACACTGCTACATTGCATTTTGTATTAATGTTAGATATTAGTCAAGTGCCTCTTACTGAATGATCATCAACATCATCCCCAGTAGGCTCTTGTATACTTGAAAATTTATAAATTTCCCTGTTTGTGGCTGAAATATTCTGTAGGCTTTTGAAGTATTGCTATAGCCTATAAAAATTTCAGGCTTAGATTTTTTTGTCTAATTTGTCTCTCTTAACCTAAGGAATGTAGGAGAAACAAGGGGATCCAAACACTTTGAAATTAGAGAGAGAGGGTTTGCGGCCATACCAAGCTTCATAAGGAGTTTGTTTTTGAAGAGCTTTAGTAGGCAACCTGTTCAACAAAAAAACAGATGTATTAGCAGCCTCTGTCCAAAACTTTTTAGGCAAACCTTTCTCATGTAGCAAGCAACGAGTCATTTCCATTATGGTTATATTCTTCTGCTCACTTACTCCATTTTGTTGAGGAGTGTAAAGAGCAGTTAATTGATTTTGATTACCAGCCTCTTCACAGTATTTTTTAAACTGATCTGAAGTGTACTCTTTGCCGTTATCAGACCTCAACACCATGATCTTGCATCCACTTTCATTTTTCACCATTTTTTTAAATCCCCAAAACACTCCAGCCACTTCAGACTTGAAACCAAGAAAATATATCCAATACATTCTGGTCAAGTCGTCAATAAAAGCAATATAGTACTTACTTCCTTTGAGTGATGGTGTTCCAAATGGGCCTCCGAGATCAGTATGTACCAGCTGAAGTTTTTACGAGGCTCTCCAAGCCTTTTTAGGAAAAGGCAATCTGTTTTGCTTGCCAAATTGACAAGTACTACAACTTGATAACTCTTCCTCAATTGAAATTAGGCCCTATACCAACTCATTTTTTTGCATAAACAACAAAGCTGAGTGATGAAAATGACCCAACCTATTGTTCCAAAGGTTGCTGGTTGTGGCAAAAGCTTGATGGATTGAATGCTCCTCTTCCATTAAATCAAGAGGAAAGCATTTTCCTTTCATTTTGATTTTGAACACCTCCAGCCCTTTTGCATCCTTGATAATGCAATATTTGTTTTCAAAACACACTTTAAAGCCCTTTTCAATTAACTGACTAACACCCAAGAGATTTTGGTTAATATCTGGAATGTACAACACATCAGTGATGACTTTAGTTCCAGAATTGCTTTCAATTGCAACTGAACTTTTACCTTTCATAGGTATGTAATCTCCATTTGCAACTCAAACTTTCGTGATTATTGTCTTGCCAAGATGCTTGAAGAGTTCAATATTATTGGTCATATGATTTGTGCAACCGCTGTCCACAAGCCATTAATCAACCATATTACTATTAGCATAGCAAGATGCCACAAACAGTTGCTCTTCTTCTTCTTGATGTATAACTTTAGCCTCCACTTGTTGGTTGTTTTTACTTCTGCAAATTTTGTCAACATGGCCCATTTGGTTGCACTTGCTGCATTTAGCATCAGGTCTACTCCAACATCTAAAATGAGGATGATTAGTTCTACCACAATGCTTCCAAGGATGATAGTTACCTCCTTTATTACTTGTTGCACCATTGTTACTTGTTTCAACTCCAGCACCAGCACCAGCACCTAGATTACCTCTGTGCTTCTTTTCCTTTTTCTTCTTGCCCTTCTCAAATTCTTGAATTTGCAACTTAGCCTACATTGCACCTTCAATTGATCCATCCTCTCTAATTTGCATTCTTTGCTCTTGAGCTTGAAGTGCATTCAACAACTCGGCCAAAGAAATTTTCGTGAGATCTCGGACTTCCTCCAATGCAGAAATTTTGGCTTCAAACCTTTTTGATACTGAGACCAAAATCTTCTCAACAACTTTGCTGTCAGGCATACTTTCACCAATAAGCTTGAGTTTGTTGACAATTTCCAGCAACCTATCAATATACTCCTTCACATGTTCAGAGTCTTTCATCATCTGCAGTTCAAACTCCCTTATGAGATTCAAGACACGCATGCCTTTAGTACGGGCATTGCCTTGAAATTCTGTCTTGAGGTACTTCCAGATGTGGAAGGCTGTTTCAAGATTCATGATCTTGGTAAAAATTGATTCAGACACCGCTGAATGCAAACATGTTTTGGCCTTAAACTTCTTTGTAGTTTTCTCCTTGTGTAACTTGATCTGCTGCAATGTTGGATTATCAGGAAGTGGATCGATTTGAAGATCCCCAGTCACAACTTCCCAAAGATCTCATGCTTGCAAATAAGCAGTCATTTTGACTGTCCACATTTGATAATTTTCTCCAATGAATACTGAATGAGCAATAAGAGAAAAATCTTTTGAAGCCATTAAGCTGGTATGGTTAATATGAAACTTGAAGAGTTAGTGTTTGCAAATAACACTAAAATAAATAAAAACACAAATTCTTTAAGATAAAGGCTCTGATACCATATATTAGATATTTAATGAAAGAAAAATTGTATATTTTATTGAATAAAAAACACTACTTAAATACAATACTAACATAACTAAAAAAAAGTATCATGGATGGTCCATAATTCTAATCACGATTAACACAAATAAACGTAGATAACAAACTTTCTAAAATTCAACCACCAACTGAAGACTAAATCTAAAGACAAAAAATAGCCATAACGTATTATACTTGGAGTAAAAAATTGATTTGCAGTATTTGAGACAAAATCTAACAGTTTTCACTTGGTAGATAATAGATAATGATAAGTCTTGAAGTTGGTTGTAGATTAGTTTTGTTAGGCTGTTGTATCTTATATGTATCCTTTCCTATTTTATAGGTTGTATATTCTGTATTTAAACCTCAGTTATTATCAATGGAATATACCTTTTTCCTCAAACACTATTATGGTATCAGAGCCTACATCCTAACGGCACAAGGTTTTTTTTTTTCTCTAATCATGGGTGATCAAATTCCTCAAAATACCCAAACCACCTCAGTCGTACAGTCACCAACTGTACCGAGTTCTACCCCTCAGCTGGTATCAATTAATGCGGCAGCCCAGGCTCCAATTAAGCTTGATTCTTCCAATTATGAGTCATGGCATACGCAATGGTACTCTCTATTGGTTGGTTATGATTTTCTCAAGTATGTTGAGAATCCTGATTCTGATATGACTAAGACAGATCCTCTATGGTTTCGACAAGATCAACTCATTCGATCTGCCTTGATAGCGTCTCTTTCTCCTGATATTGTTCCGTTTATTGTGGGGGAACAGACAGCAGCAAATGTGTGGCTTACATTAGAGAAAACATACGCTAAGCCTTCTAAGGCTCGTATTATGGGTCTCAGGGAATCCTTGTTCAATACGAAAAAGGGTTCTATGTCTATTACTGGATTTCTACAGAAGATTAAATCTATCACTACCACCCTTGCGGCTGCTGGAGTCACTATTTCTATGGATGAAATTGTTCTTCATGTGCTCCATGGGCTTCCTTCGGAATATAAAGAGGTAGCGGCTGCGATTAGAGCACGAGATGCTGATATTTCATTTGATGTGTTACATGACAAGCTAACAGACTTTGAAAGTCAATTAGCTCGTGATACATCTGTAATTGCTGCACCAACCACAGTGAACTATGTTGCCAAGCAGGGGCAATTCAAATCCTATGGTGGGAATAAGTCAAATTCAGCTGATAAAACGACATCTACTGGGTTCACACAAGTAGGGGCTAGTTCGTCGGGCAGAGTCAAATGTCAATTCTGTAACAGACTTGGCCATATCGTGAGGGACTGTTATAAACTGAAGAAATTAGTTCCCTGGTTGTTTACAGATACTCCAGCCTCCACCACTAAGCCGCAGGTTAATTGTGTGACAAATACTGGACAAGCTTCGACTCAGAAGTGGGTTGTGGATTCTGGAGCTAATCAACACGTGGTTAAAGATCTTCAAAATCTGTCAATTCATTCTGAATACGAAGGTCATGAGGAGGTTCTGCTGGGTGATGGTAGTACATGCTCTATTACTCATTCTGGTTCTGTTTCACTTCCATCAAAGTCTAGAAATCTGGATTTAAAGAATGTGCTATGCGTTCCTTCCTTAAATAAAAACTTAATATCTGTTTATCAGTTGTGTGTTTCTAACAATGTTGAAGTGACATTTAATCCTGTTTTGTTTTCTGTGAAGGATTTGAGCACGGGGGTGCTGCTTGCGGAAGGGAAGCAAATTAATGGTCTCTATGAGTGGCCTTCTGATCTGTCAAAACAGTTAGCTTCTACTACAAATCACACTGTTGTGTTTTCTCCAACTCTTTGGCATAATCGGCTGGGTCATCCTTCTACTCCTATCTTGCGTCAAATTTTAAGTCAATTTCAAGTTTCTGTTCAGACTAATAAATTATTTTGTGATTCTTGTAAGTGCAACAAGATGCACAAAACTCCTTTTTCGAAGTCTAGTTTGAGTAGTACTAAGCCTTTGGAATTAATTTATACCGATGTCTGGGGTCCTTCTCCAGCTGTGTCCGTTGATGGTTTTCGATACTATCTCATTTTTGTTGATCATTATTCGAAATATGTTTGGTTGTTTCCTTTAAAGCTTAAATCTGATGTGTCAGTAGTTTTTCCAGTTTATAAGAAGTTAGTAGAGAATTACTTTGGTCAGAAAATAAAATCAATCTATTCTGACAACGGGGGTGAATTTATTCATCTTAAAAATACTCTTCAAGAACATGGAATATCTCATTTTCTAACCCCTCCATACACACCTGAACACAATGCTGTTGCCGAACGTCGTCATAGACACATTGTTGAAACTGGTCTCACATTACTTCACTTGGCAAAATTACCACTATCTTTTTGGTCTTATGCATTCCAAACAGCAGTTTATTTGATAAATAGGATGCCCACTCCTGTTCTTGGAAATAAAAATCCATTTTTCTGTTTACATAATAAGGAACCAAATTATGCTAAACTTAAAGTATTTGGCTGTCTCTGTTACCCTTGGGTTAGGCCTTATAATTCTCATAAACTGGAAAAACGTTCTGTTCCTTATATCTTTTTGGGATATTCAACAACTCAGAGTGCATATAAATGTTATGATCCAACCTCAGCCAAACTTTATGTCTCACGTCATGTTGAATTTGTTGAAAATGAGTTCCCTTTTGCCACTATTGCTCAGAGTCTTGACCGAGCCAATTCTGCAACAGTTGATACCTGGTCAGCAGTTCACTTTGTTTTACCTCCTTCACGTTTTGATAGCTCAAGGACCCAACAAAGTTTACATGCTTCTCCTTCGCCTATGCAGTCACTACCGGTTGCGTCAAATCAAAGGGATGATAATAGAACTGTATCAGCGGTGACAGGTATGGATTTGGAGGTTGTTTCTGATAATTCAAATAATAATAATACTGATAGTGCAGTGCCTCTCTTACCTGCTCCATCAGCTCCGAATCAAAATGCTCATTCCATGATTTCTCGGGGTAAGAACAACATCAGGAAGCCGATTCAACGGTTATGTTTGAATACAGTTTTAGAGAAGTCTGATCAGTTATTTGTTCCAAAGACTGTTGCCCAAGCATTGAAAGATCCGCAATGGAGAGGTGCTATGGAGGAAGAGTATCGGGCATTAATTAAACAGAACACTTGGTCGTTGGTTCCCTCTGACAATGCACAGAATGTTGTCAGCTGCAAATGGTTATTTCACATAAAAAAAGATGCGAATGGAAATCCTGTTCGACGAAAAGCATGATTGGTGGCCAGAGGATTTACACAACGGCCTGGTCTAGACTTCGATCAGACATTTGCTCCGATTGCCAAACACCCAACGATGAGAGTGTTACTGTCAGTTGCAGTTGTAAATGGATGGTCCTTACGACAAATTGATGTTAATAATGCTTTTCTGCACGGTGTTCTGATGGAAGAAGTATTTATGGAGCAACCTCCGGGATTTGTTCAGTCATGTACACCCACTCATGTATGCCGACTTCACAAGTCACTGTATGGACTAAAACAGGCTCCAAGGGCATGGAACTCTGAGTTTACAGCATGCTTAATTTGGTTGGGCTTTGTACAATCACATTCAGACTCGTGCTTATTCATGCAATTTCAAGGAGGGAATTGTATCTATGTTCTCGTTTATGTTGACGATATTATAATTACAGGGAACAAATCCGAATTGGTTGAGCAAGTTATACAAGGAATTAAGGCAGGTTTTTCAATTAAAGACATGGGTGATTTACATTTCTTTTTGGGAGCAGAGGTTGTCAAAACCAAATCTGGATTGTTTTTATCTTAGCACAATTATGCAAGGGAGATTTTAGAGAAGGTTAAAATGCTGGAAGCAAAACCGGTGTCTACACCAATTTCTGTCACTGCTAATTTGAGTGTTGGTGATTCGGTTTTGTACACTGATGTTGCAGAATACAGGTCTGTTGTAGGCAGCCTTCAATATTTGTTACTTACTCGACCAGAACTTGCCTTTGTGGTCAATAAACTTTCTCAATATGTTGCTCAACCCACTGTCAATCATTGGGCAACTGTCAAGAGGTTGTTACGGTATATTGCAGGAACGTTAGATCATGGCCTGCAGTTCTTCAAAAACACAGACTTAACGCTACATGCCTTTTCAGACGCGGACTGGGCAGGAGACAAAGATGAAAGGACATCCACTGGTGCTCATATTATTTTCTTGGGTAAGAATCCAATAGCATGGTCTTCGAAGAAACAAAAGTCTGTAGCGCGATCATCCACCGAGGCAGAGTATCGTTCAGTGGCTACGACAACTGCAAATTTAATATGGATCCAAAATCTACTTGCCGAACTTCAAATTCCAGGTAAGGACACACCAGTCATTTATTGCGATAATCTGGGTGCTACGTATGTTGCAGTGAATCCAGTTTTTCATTCTCGAATGAAGCATCTAGCCTTAGATTATCATTTTGTTCGGCAAAGAGTGCAAGAAGGCAAACTACGTGTGGCACATATTTCATCAAAAGAACAGATTGCAGACTTGCTAACAAAAGCTTTACCACCTTCAGACTTTCACAAATTCAAGAACAAGATTGGTGTTCATGCCCGACCACCATCTTGCGGGGGTGTAATAGATAATGATAAGTCTTGAAGTTGGTTGTAGATTAGTTTTGTTAGGCTGTTGTATCTTATATGTATCCTTTCCTATTTTATAGGTTGTATATTCTGTATTTAAACCTCAGTTATTATCAGTGGAATATACCTTTTTCCTCAAACACTATTAGTAGACACGCCTATTGTCAGGTCTGGCGCCTATCTCCACTGATTTCTACCGATAATCTTTGGAGATATATATATATATATATATATATATAATACTTGCATATCTAAGTTTGAATTTCCAGCCATAGTTAATATATTGAAACTCTGCTTCTGGACCCAACGAGCTTCCTGCAATTTTGCTGATGTGTGGACTCTATTATACTGTTGTTTCGGTCGCCACCTCCCTGGACTCCTTCAGCCTTGGTGTGCAACCTTCTTGACTGGCTCAGCTCTTGAAAAAGTCATTGCATCTTATGGGTTCATCTAGTTGGGTATTTAGATTACAAACTCATCAGCCTTCCCAACCTTCTAGTCACATTTGATGCTGTTGAGGTTTGGTTCTGTTTCAATTTTAACAATTTGTTGGATCATAAGTGTATTTCTTGTCGGTTTTTTGGGATTTTTTCACATAGATCGGTCGAGATTTAGTTTTGGACGTATGAGGGTAAGCCTATTGGCTTGGGTAATCATCTCCACCCATTCATGTTTTTCCCCATTTCTAATGACAATAATAATGCCTCCGTTCTATCCAAAAAAAAAAAAAAACTATATACGAAAATTATGTATCTCCTATGCATATAATCTAACCTAGTGAGAGTATATAATCTAGCAATAAAACCAGGTTTGAATCATTTCCATAATATTTAAAAATATAATTAACTTTGCTAATTTTAATCAACTGAAAAAGGAGCAAAATAATAATCGGTAGCTAGAAGTAAAATTTAACAAAAGAGTAATAATGTATGTGTATCTATTCTTAAATTGTATAGTAATAATAAGGGTCGAACATTTCATTACCAGTTTACTACACAGTTTATGATGCATACATCATATCATGATAATTAATTTGTAATATCATAATAAAAAGAAGGAATTAAGATGTCAAATAACTATAATATAGTAGAAGTCTTTGTGACATCAGATTTTCCCCCCTCATTTTTTTTTGCAATAAACAATAACATATCATATATATATATATATATTAACAAGCCAAAAGCTTCCTAATATATAATATAATTAATTAAGGATCATACATATGTATTACATTTATATATATATATAAATATATATATATATATATATGGTGGGTGTCCTTTAATTAATTAATTAATTTCTTCATCCAAATTGATATGATCATGTGGTGAAGCATCCAAGATGACATGAATATATTGGTTCAAGTGTAAGGTTCAGTTCATTTCTCCTTACTTCCGGTACTGCTTCTTCCTGATAATTCCCACTGCAAACATATATATGTACATATTGTATACATGAAATATTTCATTTATTAAATAATTAAGCATATGGTTAGCTAATTAATCAATGGCATGTGAAATACAGATATATAATAAAACAAAAATAATTAATTACCCAATGTTTAGGCATGGAAGTGGTGGCTGAGACAGAAGGAAAGGTGACATATTGAGGCCAGGGTTTTGCTGCTCCCATATTGCCTGTTGAGCCACTGCCTTCTCCTTCTCCTTAATCTATTACCAAATTACAAAACTTGGCAGTCACTAATAATTGTTAAGACTACTTTACAAACAAAGGAATGGACCAAATATGAGAAATCACATATCTAACAAAAATAAATAAATAATCAAATTAATATAAAAATAGATTATCTAACCTTATTACCCAACTTTCACGATTAACCATATTTTAAATTGCGAAATAAATTGTTATAAAATAGAATCAGGTAAAATCAATAAGAAACGATTTGAATGAGTTACCGCTCCCGTAAATACAGTTGTAATTATGAAATCGGACGAATCAAATAATAAAATCAGTAAAACGGAATGAATCGAATCGATATAAAATAAAAAATAATATATAAATTAATAATATATGATAAATTTAATCCATAATAATAATAAAGATTATTTATCGTCAAAAATTATTTAAAAATAACTATATATAAATATATAAATAATTTTTAATAATAATTAAACACATTTTATATTTTTTTATAATAATATTACTAAATTAAAAATAATAATAATAATAATAATACATCACTTATTAATTAAAAATAAAAAATATCATTTAAAAATTTATTAATTTTAATATGTCACTAATTAAAATTAAAAAATAAATAAATAAATTATTTATTATTTATTAATTAATTATTATTATTTATTTATTAATACTTTTTCTTCTTCTTCTTCGGCTTCAAAAGGAATTCAGTTTCAGTGGGTATTTAGTACCCAGTTCATCTTCTTTGTTTTCTTCTTCATCGCCTTCGTCAGCTGCAAAACCTTCAATATCCATCCTTTCCTTCTTCTTCTTCTTCTTCTTCTTCTTCTTTCTTCTTTTTCTTCTTCTTTTTAATTTCGCAGATGCACAGATTTCATAGCCGATTCAAAACATTCCCATATTGGCCGATTAACCAATTCAATGATACAAACAGATAATTTAGATGATTTTACTAGTCCCTTAAATTTTATTAAATATCAGCCGTTTCGATATAAATCAGCCGATATTTGAAACCCTGGGGTTAATATACTTAAATCTACATTAAAAAATTTAACCCAAACTAATATTAAAAAGAAATTTTAACATGATATTAGAAATAATAACTTGTGTACCTAAAAATTTAGAACATTGTTCTTAGGTGATCCAAGTAGAGGTCATAAACTTATCAACAGGGAAGTGTTAAAACTATTCTACAAACAAATAAACAAATGAAAGAAAGAAACATGGAAAATTCTACAATTGAAAAAAAAAAACAAATAATTAAATTAATATAGAAATAGTCTTTTTTGGACTGACCCTCTTAAATTTATATTTAAAAAATTCAATCCAAATAAATATGGAAAGAAAAATTTCACACTATATAATTATATATCATTATGTAATTTCTATACCTATTTTTATATTCAATTAGTAAAGAAAATTTTCTGTAATATACAAGTCTACCAAAATGATAACATCTCATTTTTGTTCAACACAATGTTCTAAAAGTTATAGTAATGCTATAAATTTTCTATTTTCATTTTTAACTAATCATTAATTATGCAAATGAGTTTAAAAATGGAGACTATTTAACGCATAAACATTATCCAAAGTGAAGACGAATAATCATTTTGAAATCATGAGAAGTGTTCCAAACATGTTTGGAAGTACCTAACTTCTTGGCATTCATATTGCTATAATGTTTTTTTTTTTTAAATCAAATTGGTCCTCTAAAAAATGCAATTCAAGCTTCGTTAATGGCATTAACTATATATGCATAAATGGATACCTTTCATTATATATGAGCAAAAAGAAAAAGAATGACATCTTTTGAATGATGAAGTCAGATCATTACCTGCTTTGCTAGCATGTTATTTTGCTCTTGTATTGCCCTTTCCTGTCACAAATTACACCAACAGAAAAGTGATGAAACAAAATGAGCAAATTATAATATTTTGTGTGGTTTTCCCCCTTAAATATGGTTAAACCAAAATTTTTTTGACCCTATCAAATCAATCAATCCATTCAAATATAAATGAAAACTATAGTTTGCAAATATGTAGATTTGATTATAACTCAAAACACAAGCAAACCAAAATTTATGATTTGATTGTAATTTAATAAAAATTTAAATTATTAGAAGGCGAACAAATCTAAAAAATTAAATATATATAATCAATTTTTTATATATACGTAATTAATAAAAAATACTTAATTTTTTTTATTTCACAATTTTTTAGAAGATAAAATAAATATTCAATAGAAATCAATTCAATTTTAAAATTGGTGTAAAATTGAATTCGGTCTGAATTAAACCCTTATGTAATTTTCAATAAACCAAACCAGCATTATTGGTTTCACATCAATTTAGCTTCATTTCGATTTAAAAATTTGTCAAACTATAATATCAGTTTAATCTATAATACCATGTACATCCTTACCTTAAACCATATTAACTTGTAATGTGAGACTATAATTTATTAAAGATCGGACGTCAAGACTTGAATCTTATTAATGTTAAATTTCCCACCCCAATGTTAAAAAAAAAATTAATTAATTAAGTTATACTACAATTGCAAAAGCGTAAAATATAGAAATTCATCAATTTCAATTAATCTAAGTGCTTCCTATGTCCTAAAATCCAAATTATATAAAACCCTAAACAAGATCAATATATTATCTTGCAGACTAATTAACATGCATTATTCCAAAGTATATGTAGCTCTAGGCCTTGAGATGCAATAAGCAACCATATAATAACCTTCCTTAATTAGAGCTTATGTTTTAAAGATCTGGTAATTAACTCTATCTTTAAATTCATGTTTTAACTAGGGCAATAATAAGATTAGCAGACAACAGGTGATTTTCTCAAACTTCACTAATTTTAGAGTTTAATTCTATTGCAATCAATAAAATTGAATTTCTTAAAATAAAGTCTACCGATTCTAATTTACGGTTAATTAATTAAAAAAAAAACTATTGATTATCATACAATCAATCCAATAAACAATAATCAGAATTAAATAAACTTATTATAAGAAATTGAGTTTTAGTGATTGCAATAAAATTGAAGTCTAGTTTAGTAACTGTAGCTATTTAATCACAAAAGGCATCTATAAGAGTTTGTCTCTATGATTCTCCCACTTGCTTATTAAGTTCTAATCAAAATTCCTAACTCAAACATTCCATATATCATACAACTATGTCCAATTTCAGTCAAGCTAGGAAGGGCGAAATGGTATTAATTAATTATCATACCTTTTTCTGAAGCTCAGAGATGGACTCATGCATCAATTGGTTCTGCAAGAAATAAATCATATTAGCTAGTAATTTCAATTGGCATATACAACAAGTAAATAAATATCTACAAATATATGTGGATGTATATACTTTTCTTGACCGAATGTGCTTAAGAGCAGTATCAAGCTGTTGTTCCAAGTTTTGTAGCTCTTTAAGGCTCAATGAATCTAAATCTTCTCCCAAATAGTGCCTGGTGATATTTGAGTTAATATTAATAACAATTATAAACGAAAATGAATTTAACCAAATCATAAAGCAAACAAACTCAAGTTAATTATTTTTAGCACCTATGATTTCTCTGCAGCAGCTCAACCTTTGCTTTGAGTCTGTTATACTCCAGGGTCCAATTCTCCTGCATAATTAATTAAACTCATTGTTAATTAATTGGGTTTGGGTACTAAAAAAAATTAAATTGAGGTCAAAAACTGAGTTATATTGATAACCTGCATGCAGGTAATCAAGATCGGCTTTCTACTAATTAAAGAACCAACCTGTGAATTGAGATCAGTTGCTATGACTTGCCTTTCTGCATAAGAATACCTCTCATAGCGTTCAAGAATCTTGTCCATGCTGTTTCAAAAGAAAATAGTTAATAAAATCCCATTTTCTAACTAAAATTATAAAAAACAGTTTATGGTTTTCGACAGATTAGCATTAGTTTTTGCGGCTTTGCCTGAAGATATATGGAATTTTCATAGCACAAAAGACATGAAGAAAGCAAATCTTTGAAGTTTATGCTTTCATTCAGTTTATATACTATGACTATATATAGTCCTTCAGTTTGTATTAGTTTCACATAAAACATTCAATAATGCATATATATATATATATATATCTACTAAGAATACTTCCCGTAATCTTAGATGAATTCTAGTTAATGAATTGGATTTATCGATAGCATGGATTTGACAATAACTATTTAATTAAGGAAATTATTATTCTACGGTTATATCAAGAATCATATAATTTAATGTCTTTTATGTTGTGTTGGAAAAATCAGGTAATTGTTTTTTTAAAAATAAACAACTAGTGAATTTAATCGATTCAGTAATTTATAGAATAAGCTACAATAGTCTCCTAGATATAATTATCATTCCAAGTAAATTTTCAGAAAAAATTTGAGGGATCACAAACGGTCCCACTTAAAATTCAGTATTCTAGACAGAACTTACATGTACAGTATATTTTCATAACTTAGACCCGTGTATATAAATAAAATAATACACACGAATAGTAAAATATATCCAAATGAATTGTATAAAACGCTATAAATAAACCCTACAATTAATATTGAATATTATATTATAATTGAAAAGAAACAACAATAATAATTATTAAATACAAAATAAATAAAAGAGAGAAGGAACTAACACACTCGAAAATTTAATAACAGAGTTCGGCTAAAAATATTTAGTCTCCAAGCACCACTCAAATAGCCCATTTTTATTTATATATGAGAGAAGAGTATACAATTAAAATATTTCAAATGGATGGGAGAATAAGTTCTTAAATAACTCCCATTTTCTCTCAAATTTTTTATGCTATCGATGTAAGATAAAAATTATACAAAAAAATCAACATGCTGATACTTATAGTTACACCTTTAAGAACAGTAATACTCATACATGTATAACCCCTCACAAAATCCCCTCTTTTCAATGTAGAGAAAAGAAAATTAAAACTTTATAACTTTTGTCATACTTTTTCAAAATATATCAGTTAAATATATATTTTTCAAATTAACCATATGGTTTACTCAAAAGAAAAAACAAAATAAAATACTAAATATAAACATTACTATCTAAATGTAGTTATTCTAAAACCATACTGTAATTTATAGATATAGGATTTTTGCATTTTTATTTGGACTTTCTTTTAAGGACCGTGTTTCTATACGCTATTCACACAGAGTTTAAATCAATTCTATATATTATTTATATTAATTACATACATGTAGATAATAAATCAACAGTTGCTAAGTACCCTTGGCAGTGGATCTGAGACAGATGTCAAATTGGGTAGCTTAAATCAGAACGACTAAATAATATAAAATGTAGCAAAGTGGGGAGGACAAAATAAACAGAAAAAATGAATTTCAAATAATTAGTTTTTTTTTTAAAATATATAACATAAATAATTAATTATTTCTCAAAATCAAATGTAAATATATTGCACCTCCAATTGCGTTAAAGATTGGAGTGCGTGCAGTAAAAAAAGAAAAGAAAAGAAAATTGAGTTTCTACAAATCAATTATACTTTTGTATTGAGTACTGCAAAGACTAGTTATATTGAAGTTTGATTTGATTTGAAATAACAATTAACAATTGTTATGATTTTTGAAGACGAAAATGCTCTTTACTAGCTGCTAAACTCTCTGCATGAAATTATTCAAGTAGATAGCTAATTGTGTTTTTTAATCTTTCTCTTCAAATGCCCATATTAATTTTAATAAAGAGACACTCTTGTGATATTTAGAGTGTCATTCACTGATTTTCATATCCAAAGATTTTAAAATTAATTAACACATAATCATGGTTCTGTACTTAATATATTATAAATGCATGGTAGATAACGTGTCCCCAAATTGTGAATTGTTATGTACGAGGAAGAAAAAAGAATAAAGATTTTCTGTTGAGATGAAGCCAAGAAACCAAGAAAATAAATGAAAAAAAAATAATAACATATATAAATGTTCCAAAGATCATGTTATAGACTGAAAGGGGAATTAGATCTTAGAAAAAGAAAATGAAAAACCTAAAAACTTCAGAAATGAAAAACCTAAAAGCTTGCCATGAATGTCAAGAAACTGGAGCATATATATATATATATATATATATTTATATGAAAAAGATAGAATAAAAAATTCTTCAAGAAAGAGAAAGAATTGAAGTACCAAGCATCAGTAGAGTATTCAAAGAGCTTCCCTTTGTGAGAGAAGACAATCAAAGCAACTTCAGCATCACAAAGAACAGAGATCTCATGAGCTTTCTTCAACAAACCGCCTCTTCTTTTGGAAAATGTTACTTGTCTGTTGATCTTGTTCTCTATTCTTTTCAACTGAACCCTACCTCTTCCCATATCTTCTGCTGCTGCTGCTGCTTCTCCAATTCTATTTTTTTTTTCATTCAATAATAATAATAATAATAATTAGAACTATAATGAAATCTTTTCTTTCCTCAAAATAACCCAACAAACAAAAACAAATAAGAAAAAAAAAACAAAAAAGAGAGAAATATATAAATACAGAAAGAGTTATAAATAGGATTTTACTTGTTCTTGCTACATTTGAAGCATTCCCAAGAAAGCATGCACATATATAGAATGGGAAATGGAGAGATAGATGGACATTACTGGTTTCTATCTAAACTGCCTGGTTTCTCAATACCACTCTGGTTTTTTTTTCAATTTGCGCTGTCGACTTCTCATTGGCTCCTTGTACTATCTCTGTCCTTACTGCCTGTTGTGTGAATTACCACATAGCATATTTCTCCTTTCTTTTTTTTTTCTTTTTTTTTTCATCAGAAACATAAATATTTCTCCTTTCTTTTTTTTTTGTCTTTTTTATTTCCAAATGAAAAACATATATATATATACTCTTTTTTTGTCCCTTCTCTTTCTTTTGGCTTTCTTTCAATTTTTATTTACGACAATTAATTTCTGCTCACTGAATTAATATTTTGGAGTCGATTTATATGTATGCTGGATTAATATTTAAATAATTTAATATTAATAAAAATTACTTTTCAAGACAGAAATAATTTAATTATTTAATAAAAATTACTCCCGTGTCAATAGACGTATCTCTAAAAAAAAATTTAATTATTAAATAAATAAATAATCCAACATGCCCAGACTAGTGAGCGTGTCGTTTGCTTGTTTGTCACAGTATATGTGACACGCCCGTATTTTTTGGCGTGTCGATTATGATTTCATCCAGTACCTGTGACACGCCCATTGACACGGTCGTGTCCATGAGCGTGTCAAGTACACTGGCTTTTATACTATAGGGCATGCCTAGTGACACGGGCGTGTCGACGTCTTTATAAATAGAACCGACGCCATTTTCACGCGAATTCAAATTTTCTTTCTCATTTTCTCTCAACCTTCTTGCAATTCAACCGGCGCATTCACACACCTACTCACTCTAAGAGAGATTCTCACTCCCGGCTTGCATTATTTGAGTGCATTTGCTCGTTTTCCCATTGAATTTACTCGTTCCACGCGGATTTTCGCTTTTCAGGTATGAAATCTCAACTTTTGCGATTTTTGTTCGTTTTCCTTCGTTTTTCTTTCATTTTTCGAATACATTCCTTGTATTTTCTTATCTTTACCTTGAAGTTGGAAGTTTCATGATGTGTTTACTTTATTCTAATGTGTTTTTATTTCTCATAATTTTTGCGGCACTTTAATTAATTTTAATTTTCTTCGTTTTGAATTCCATTTTGATTCGGCGTATGTTTATTTTTGAAATGGTTTAAATTATATATTGATTGTTTCATTTGTTGGTTTCTAGTTGCGCGTTATTTTTTAAAAATATATTGTTATTGTGGAAATTGATTTTATTGTGGTATATTTGTGCTGTCGTTCGGGTTGGTTTATTGCTTTCGGTTGATTAAGCATGTGTTGCTATAGGTGGATTATGTTTGGTTATGCTTTATCGCTATAATGCCGGCATTTTGGTTTAAACTGTATCATGTTATACTTTTGTTATTAAGGAACCTTTTATTTATTTTGTAGAGTAACCGAAAATGGGCCCTCGCAAACAATCATCTTCCCAGCTTCCTACCAAGCGTGCACGAGGTGAAGGCAGTTCCAACCAACCCGCTACACATCCAACTTCTAAATTTATGGCGACACACAAATGCCTCCGATTTTCAAATGCCGAGGAAAGAAGGCGATTCGAACTTTTCGGCAACAAAGAATGGTCTACACCTTGTATCTTAGATTGGGAGGCTATGGAACTGGCTAACATTGCAGCAAATGTTCAAGAATTAATTAATCAACCAGGGTGGGATCAACTCTTCTCTATCAATGAGCCCTTATATCGAGAGCTTACACTAAATTTTACTGCACCTTCCAGTTTCAGAAAACCAAGGTTTTCATTATTGAGCCAACGATTAAATTCAGACTGGGAGGGCAGAGATTCAGCATGAGCATTAATGACCTTGGGGTACATCTCGGGTTATATACTGAAGAGGAAGTACAGACCTTCGATTATCTAAACTCCGAGGTGGATTTTGTTGAGTATGAGGTTACTCCTCCTCGGATTTGGCAGAATTTTGCACCCAATGCAGATAAGTATCAACCCAAGGTTTCTAAGGTATCCAATTTCGAGTCTTTCCCATGCCGAGTGGTGCACAATTTATTAGTTCACACTATTACAGCTCGGCTGAGCAGCACAGGGGTGGTAACATTGCGAGATCTGTTTTTCCCGAACTGCATGATGCAGAAGACCCGGTGCAATGTCGCATATGCCATCACCCATTTTTTCTACGAGCAATCTAAAAAAGGAGCATTAGGTACTTTACATGGTGACATGTATGTCACAAGACTCGCTCGTCGTCTAGGTCTGTTAGATGGCTGCCTACCTATGACGGTGGATGGTATGCCCAAGTTGTTGGGTATGGACACATTGAAGAGACTGATCCGGGAGAAGGTAGCTGGGCTGCAGGCCACTCCTATAGATTCAGATGTACCAGAGGAAGCTCCTTCTGCTCCTCCTTCCGATATACCACCACCTCCACCGTCAGATTTTCTGGGTACATCCACCGCCGCTGGGCCTTCGACCGCTGCTGCTGCACCTTCTTCTTCTGCTGCACCTTCTTTTGTCCAAACTCCTGCATTCCGGGATTGGCATCAGTCAATTAATGTTGAGTGGGATGATGACAGGAAACCCACAGATTTAGAGCGTCAAATTTGTAGGATTAAAGGGAAGATATGGATTATTGAGCTAAATCAAAATATGATCTTAATCCAGCAGGAAGAGCTGCAGCAGCTTTTACAAGACCAAAGCACTTCTTTCCAAGCCCAGCTGGATCACGAGATCTTGAGACGGTAATGGCTGGAGCAATCCATGTTGGAGTTCTGGCGGTATCAAGGGTTTCACCCTTCGCAACCACCACCTCCACAATATCAGCCACCTGCCCGTGCACCTACACCTGCACCGGAACCTGCAACACAAATTGATGTTTTCGATGATGAGACCAGCAGTGACGATTTCGGCGATGCACCGATTCTTGACTAGCCCACATTTTAATTTTATTTTTATGTTATTTTTCATTTATTTGCTTATTTAATACCCTTTTTAGTTTTCTTTTTTTTTAATTGCTTTTGGACAATTGTTATTTTCTTTAAGAACTGTTTCTTTTGTTTATTTATGTCTTAACCTTGTTTTGTTTGCATTTTAGAATTTTGTTTTGACGCAAATCCTCCTTCACCGTACTCTTGGTATCGTACTCATATTCATCCACTTATGGACATAAAAAGGGCAGTTGTTCTCTCTCTTCATTATTTCTTATTTTGTGCACACATTGGGGACAATGTGCATCTTAAGTGTGGGGGAGAGGTATACTTTCTTGATTAAATTTTTACTACTTCATTCTTTCTATTTGATTCATTTGTCTCAATTAATGCCTGCTAAGTAAGCTAGGTTGTTATGATAAGTGTGACTTGATGTGGTTTCCCTTTATATGTTAAACTAATTTGAGATTTCCTAAATGACAATTTCTTGTTGAGGTTAACTTAGTGATCTTGATCAATTGCTGAGGATCGATTGTAATAGCTACAGTTAAGTTGTGGATTGATGGAAATTGGAACATGACTAAAGTTTAAAACCTTAGTTACATTTTTTAGCATGATATAATTCCTTGGATTCTTGAGTCGGACTTAGTACGACTCTTAAGTTTCTGACCCTTAAATTATATATATTTATATAAAAAATAATAGTATATAATAATAATAATAATAATAATAACCAAAACAAATAATTCTAATTAAAGGAGCTTTGAAAATTTTTTCTTGTTCCGCTGATTTTGACTCTCGAATAAAAACAAATGAGTTGGAATCATGAATAGTGCTAGTAGCCATTTGAACGGTGATTCTGGCTAAATAACTAGGGATCGGCATCACAAATGTTTACCTTCGCGTCAAAAGGTTAGTATCAGTTCAAACAAGTCGGGCTCCTTAAAATATGTATATATATACATATATATATGTATTTAAAAAAAAATTTGAGGGTTAGAGAACTTAAGAGAAAATTCACGTTTTTCGTACTTTGTTCATGGCATTTGGATTTGCTAGAATTTTATGCTTAATTTTTTAACTCTGGATTTTTAGGTTTTAGGTATGTGAAATTTTTATTTTGAAACTTCTTGATTCAACTGTTATGATTGTGAATTATTTTTCTTGGTTGAGAAAGTGAGGTTTTCTGATTCGAGCATGGTCAAAACTTTATTTTTCTTTTTGAATATAGAGGGATTCCGTCATTTCTACTTATTACAGTGATTTAGTTTGCTTGAGGACAAGCAAAAACTCAAGTGTGGTGGAATTTGATAAGTACACAATTGATGATATTTTATTCCTATTTCTTAATATGATTATTATCCAATTGAGTTTAATTTGTTTGTTCAAAGTATATTTTTGGGTTAATTTCAGGAATTCTCTGTAATTTGAGGCTTATGGTCATTTCGGAGGAATTACGGATGAAAGTAGAAGAAAAGAGCAAAATTTATCAATGGACACGCCCATGAACACGGGCATGTCAATAGACGTGCCCTTGATACTGCATTCAGAAGCATTGACACGCCCAGTGACATGTGCGTGTCACCGAACGTGCTTTATATTCAAACTCACAGTAGCTGTGACACGCCCAGTGACATGGGCGTGTCACTGGACGTGTCTTATATTCAGAATCACAATGGCTATGACACGCCCAGTGACATGGGCGTGTCAATGGCCTTGTCACCTATGGAAAAGTTAAATTTTTTGCACTGATTGAGGAACAAGTGGGGGACAAGGACTGTGTTGTTGCCAAAGAAAGATTAAAGAAAAGAAAAGTTGACCTAAGTGATAAAAAGAAAGATAAAACAAAGAGAATATGGAAGACAAGGGAGAATGGTGTGAGTTGGAAGGTATGGGGTGTGAGCTGGAAGGTATGGGCTGTGAGCTTGGAAGAGAGTTAAAAGAAAAAAAAAGATAATAGGGGGAGGAGCCAACTACTGGAGCAAGGAGGAGAGTCTTGAGCTGAGTTTGAAGAAGGAGATACATCCTATACAAGATCTAAACCAAGAATCAAGGATTAAAGTGAAGAAATACAAATTATTCACCATGGATTGTTTGATTTCTTTTACTCATTTCTCTTGTTCTGTTTTTCTGGTTTTGAACATGAACTAATTCCTTCTCTTTCTAGATATTGATGAACCCTAGCTTATTTGTATGGATTGAATAATTATATTTAGTTGAATCATTTGATTGAGTTGTTTTACTCTTATGATGCTTAATAATTTATTTCCAATTGATAATAGCATGCTTATTGATTAGTTGCCATTTTTATATTATTGACTTGAGAAAACTTGATATGAATTGAATACTCATAAGGGTTGAGGATTGATTGGAGTACTAGAGATAGACTTACAAGATCCTTTGGTTTATAGTTCTTTGTTCTTAATGTAAGACCTATTTAATTGTGTTTGAGAAGAGATTCCGGGATGCCAACTCTGCTTAGTGATTAGGGATTAATCCACTCGAGAGAGGTTTTAGTCTAATTTAGAGGAATGCCAACTCAAATCTATTAAATGATTTAGCTGAATTGATTGATCATAAATATTATTGAGGTTAGGGTGATTCAATATCTGGATAGTATAATTATTATCAATCCTTTTTGCACAACATTTAATTTCCCTTTATTTTCAGTTATTAAATTAGTTGTTTTTAGTTACAAAGCATCACACAACTATTAATTTGCTAAACAACGGTTAAGATTTATACTAGTATTTGGCCTTGTCCCCAGTGAAATGATAACTCACTCACTACTATATTACTTAGGCGACCCGTGCACTTGCGGTATAGCCATAGCACATAGCAACAAGCACCAGAAGTTATCCAAGTTTATCAACTTCTTAATTTCTTTCTTTCAGCAAGAAGTAGTGAACAATATAATTAGTTAATAATTATTAAATGTATTAAATATGTTAAGTTAGATGCATTCTAGATGCTTCGTAGCAATATTATGAATGGTTTAGTAGGGTATAGATGTAAACTATAATATAAATAATATAATATATATATGTGTGTAATAAATGATATCAAAATAAATATAAAATAATATATTATAAGATTATGGCATAATTAATTAATATGTGTGAATATATTGATTTAGTCATAGTTTTACACGATGTTTGGTAGCCTTAAATATATATGAACTCTAGAATTATCATACTTTTGAAATTGAAATGTGACATTAATTGACAAGCTTGCTTTTTTTAATTAGAATGTCTCATTTTAATCAAAGCTATAAACAAATCGGATGTTTGTCCTTGGGAGATAGAAGTCATTGTTCTGAATATCAGAAGGGAGTCTAGAAATTTTTGTTTTTGTTTCTTTTTCCATATTCTCAGGAAATGTAACAAAGTTGCAAATGAGATTGCGTCGACTATCCATAAATCATCTTTAAATCAAGATTGGTTAGTGAATCACCCTTCTCATATGAAGGATTTGCTTTTGTATGATGCTAATTCACTTAATGATAATCATCTTTTGATAAAAAAAAATTATGTTGCTTTTAAATTGTCAATAGAATAATTAATAATGATAAAAAAAAGGCTAAAAAATAATATTATATTGATATAGTACACTCATTAATCATTATTTTTTAATTGAATTGTTGGAAATGATGTGACTGAGTAGAAATATTTCTCATTTTTGCTATAATCCATTGATTACAATTTGCGACAATCCATTGCTACTTTCAAACTTCTCTTTAGTTTTTGTTGGATTTAATAAATACGATGTTCTTTCTTATGAAAATTATTTCATTCTTATAAAAATACCTGTTCTCTAATTTCTAAATTATTATTCCCGCTGCATGGGACAATATTTAAGATTCTATATAATAATAGATCAGATATTTATAAATCAAACTGTTTGAGGACATAAAAGTTGAGTTATCTCATGTTATACTTGTATGATTATGCTTTCATGATCGAGTTAATTGTTATATTTACATGGTTATTTTTCCAGTTATAGAAATTCTTATCTTTTTGGTTCAATTCAAGAATATAATTTATGATGTGTACAAGGTTATACTTTATTAATTTGCAGTTGACTATCATTCGTTTAATTTTCTGAATGAAAATGTATCTCTTATTAAAAAAATCAAATACATTATAGCCTTCTAAATTTTTAATTTGATGATATAGTTTTCTGAACTCATATTTTTATACATTGTAAATACAAACTTACAAGTTAAAAAATATGTCACACTTCATTCTCTTAATTTAAGGGTAGACTTATCTCATGAATTATCATTCTATTATTTTATTATAAAAATATTACTTATAATTTAATTTCTTAATATTCTTCATACAGGCACTTTAATATCATCCAATAATTACTACCATTTTAAATACATATTATTTATTATTCAATGCGAAAATATAAATACTTTTTAAATAAGTCCAAAAGATATTTATGTTAGTCCGAACTTTTCTATGCACTGAACGGGATAAAAGTAGAGGTATTCTATATGTTTATTTTCTAACCGTATCTGAAATATTTATATAAATAAGGGGTGAGTACAACTACTCACTGAGAATATAATCATATAATAAATGGGTAACAAATAAAATTTTACTTATATAATTACTATTAAAATTTTATACTATTGCATAATAATTTATTTCTTAAAGAAACATAAATTTATAATATCATGTCATTAAATATAATCATATAATTTAATACACTAAATATATATAATCCATAGATAACATAATAATTTAGGTGTAAGTAAATATATATTTACTTATAATCTAAAGGTAAAATATGGCATCCTGAGCGTAGTGATGAGGTATGACAATACCAAGAGTAAATATTCATGGTCATACACATGTGCAAAGCTACCTTCAAAAGGTGACAACCTGATATACACCCTAAAGGTTATATGTATATCAAGCGTTGTTCTAAAAATAGTATTATAATCATAATCCATTAATTCTTTTAATACCTCGTCATCATAAGTATCTCTATTAGAAAATAAATAATGATTGTATTTAGAGTATTTATTCAATTTTATCAATAAATAATTATCATACCATAATTCAAACAACAACATACTATTGTTTGTTCCCATTTTAAATATATTCATAAATAATATTTTATCTTTCTAAATATTCTTTATAAAATTAATTTCATCATAAAATAATTTTAATAAATCACATATATATATAATTTAATAAAATTCTAATGTTATATAATTATTCACTCACCTTAATCAATAGTTTAAATTATTTAATTATTGGATCACCTCTATATTCTATAAATACAGTTGAATCCACACCTAAAGTTGAATCCACACCTAAAGTGATATAAAAAATAATAATTTACTAAAATATTATCTAGGATTAATATTATTGAGGTAAATAACATAAAAAGAAAATGTAAAAATGAGTCCTAAAATTCTAACGAATGTTCGGCGGAGTTTCGGGATAACTTGGTCATTTTCAAAATTTTAAATTGATACTCCAATTAGTATTACACAATTTATCAAGCCAATTACTTATCAAATATTCCAATAATATCTTTAACAACTTAATATAATTTGAGTGTCTAAATTTATTAAGTATTTATAATTTTTTTATACAACTAAATCATATTATTTTAGTTTCTTTAATTTAATAGTTTAATAATATTTAATTTATTAATTAATTTAATTATATATTAAATAATATTAAATTTATATCTTTAGTACTACGATAATTGAATATTTTAAGTTTTAAAATAAATTATATTAATAATATTAATAATGGCAACAATAATGCTAAAAATATCAATATATAATTTATTTACTCTTTAATACTTTATTTATATTTTATTTTCTAATAATCCCCTATATATTAACTTAAAAATTTTTATAGCAAATTCGTAACATTATTTATGTAATTAATAGTAATTATTTACTTACCTATTATTTCAAATTTAATAAATATATTTTAAATTTAATACTAAATAATTTTAGTAATAATATCAATATTAATTATTAAAATAATTCTATACTAAACTTAAAATTAATATAATATATTTATAGTGATTATTCTATAATAATAATAAGAATATTATCAACCATACTAAAATTGACAATTTTTAGTAATAGTTACAATAAATTTGTTGAAATATTTGGTTACCAATATAATAAAATATTAGTATTTAATTACTAATTAATATTGATTATTTCTTAAACAAGATAATTATGACTTTAATCATTATAATAAAATTGAATATTAAATGTTATAAATTTCTATCTATAGCATATTCATCATTTAATTAATTATTCAAATTTCTAACTTAATAATTAAAAATCCTTATACAATAATTTATAATTTTTTATAAATATAATTAATCATATTCTTATATGTAAATACAATTAAGTTATTCTTTAAATTATTAATAAAATTTATTATTCAATAATTTAATTTATTTAAACCCTAAATATTTTTATTCTAAAATTAATATATAAAAACTTATCCTTATTCTAATTTTAAATAATTATTCAATTACTAATTAACTATATATATATTAACAAAATTCTTTAAAACTTATTAATGAAAATATTAAATTTACTAACAACTAACTATCAATTTATTAATTCATAAATGTATATATGTATAATATAAGTAATTTATTCTACAATTTATTAATAAATATTCACAATTTAAGTATTTAATTAATTTAATCATACTCTATTTTAAGTTTAAATTTTCATTCTATTTACAATCACTTAACTAATATAGTTATTAAATAATTAATAACAATAACTAAATTTTTTAGTTGGTGGTTGATTTATTTAAATTAATTTATGACATAAATAATTATAAATAAATAATTCACTATCAAATGAAAATTTTAATCAAACTCAATAGATTAATAAATTTTAAGTTAGTATTTAAAATGTATAATATGAAATTAAATTTTAATTATTTTTAAAATTAATTATGCATTTATTTATTTTTATTGGTTTTCTCTTAATATCATCAAATTAAAATTTATTTCTTCAACTTAACCTCATAATATTAACTAATTATATGTATACTTAATTAATTTATAATACTAACTAATATATATATTAATCACTAATTAACAACCTAATTATATATATTTATATTATTTTAAATTATAATTTTAAATTATAATAAATAAGTTCTCTAAATACTCATCTATAATTAGCAAATGAGGTATTAAATTAAAGTTTATTAAAAGAAGGTTCTAAAAATACCCAAGTCACAAAAATAGTAGCTGAAAAATGGCAAGAAAATTAATCAAAATTCAAGCCAGTAGCTTGATTAATCGGCGCATGTGGTCTGATCCGGCAACGATCGACGCGTCTTTGAGCGGCGCTCCTAGTGGTACGGCAAGTGTCTCACCGCGATCGGCGGTCGGAGGTAGATTTGTCAAAAACTACCACTGTCATCTTTCTCCATTCCCTCTCTCTGATCTGTCTATGTTCTCTCTCTCCCGGTTTCTCTTTTTTTTTTTCCTTTTCTTTCTTTTTTCTTTTTTTGTTTCTCTTTTCTTTTATTAATATAGAACTTGTTTTATTTTTTTCCAAGTTGGTAGACACATTTAAATTTCTTTATTAATAATAATAATAATATTATTATTATTAATTTAATTAAATTAATTAGTAATAAATTTTTTTAACTTGATTTATTTTTATC
The DNA here is from genome assembly GCA_947685225.1 of Garcia nutans. Taxonomy (NCBI): domain Eukaryota; kingdom Viridiplantae; phylum Streptophyta; class Magnoliopsida; order Malpighiales; family Euphorbiaceae; genus Garcia; species Garcia nutans. Next base: position 53,711,118 of record CANTUV010000011.1, read on the forward strand.
ACTAAATATCTTATTATTATTACATATATATATATATACACATTTTTTTAATTTCAAGATATTACAAAACACATTCAATACACATGCAAATAAGAAAATGAAGAGTTTCAGGCAGTCGGACTTGATGGTTTCTCATGGGTATTTGGTCCCCTCTCTCCTCCTCCTCCTCCTCCCTCTTCCTCTTCTTTTTATTGTTTTCTTCAAAATTCTAGTTTTTATATTCTTTAAAATTTTCTTCTTTTATTGTATCCATATTCTTAAATTCTTCTTTTGTTCATTTGATATTCATTTTTTTCTTTTTTAACATTTTTTCATTTGAAATAGCTATGAACTCAATATATAAAAGTTATTAGATATGCATGCCCTAGAGATAATCACCTTAGGTTGTAATATACACATTAACATTCATTTATATATTAATGAATTAAGGCTCATTTATTATTCAGTACTTGTATGATGCATATAGTTTATTATATATCTTAAATAGTTTAATAAAGTTCCTAGTATAAAACAAAGTGTAAGAAAAATCATGATGAAATTATGATATGAGAATCTTATTACATGCAAATATGTTTATATGAAAATTATACCTAGTCATAGTACTAACAGGATGGGACATTGTTAATATGGATAGATTAGCACATGTTATACTTCTTTATTTGATCAAATAGTTGTTCTCATAAGCTGTAAACATGGTGATGATTAGAGTTAACATATTGATGCTTGTTGATAGAACAAGTTCAATGGATGACCCAATAATGAGATAAACATATGGATTTCTATTCAATATCAATGATCTTATCTCATCACGGTAGTTGTGCAAATATCCTTAGACATGAGGTCTCTAAGATATCTTAGACATCAAGTGTTATATTTTACTCTCATTTCTTATTGTCTCATGAGGTCATTGGATATTCCATGAGGTATTTGAAGATAGTTGAGAGATTAACAAAGGATACATCACTCCTAATAGAAGTAGAGTATATCTCACAGCTTCTTATAGGAAGACATTACTCTGAAAATCCTTGGTCAAAATGGATGGATCTTTGAGAGAGTCTAAAAAATGTCTTTTTTTTTATAGAGTAATGGGCTTTGGAAACAAGAACAAATAAATTTGGGCTAGGTGTTATGTAGTCAGTCTAGCGAGAGTTAACACAAAGTTCATGCTTTAAATCGAATGAGATATAGTATGATATAAATAGTTTATTGCACAGTAACTATTTTTAGAAAGGTTGAAGTCAAACCACTTTGATTTTGTCAACACTTAGGTGACCATGACGTATTGATAGATGTCAATCTTGGTCTGCTTAATATTAATTAGTTGAATGGAGAATCAGTCCTAAATGAAGAGTTCATTTGAGGAAAACTTAATTTTAATTAAGAATAAAATTGGTATTTAGCTACCAATGTGTTTGAGAACCTAATGAGTCACACACTAAAAAGAGTTCAGAATTAATTAAATTGACTTTAATATATTATGAGATAATATATTTAATAGATTAGATCTATTAAGGAAAAAGAAAATGAGTTTATTACCTATTAGGCCAAATTAAGCCCATTTGGGCATAATAACCTATTAAGTTTAGAAGCCCTAGTAAAATGAAACCCTAAAAGACCAAAAAATATATAAATATCTTCTTAACGAGATGAGAGCTAATCTTTGCCTCTTAACCAAAAAGGAAGATAAGAAAGAGTTTTTTCTTCTTCCTAGGTTTTCTTCTTCTTCTATTAGAGTGTTTCTTCCTTCCTGGCATAAAGACTCACTCTAAGTCACTCATATTAAATAGAAAATTAATTCTTCACTTTGCATGATTACTATTAGAGACAATCATATCCTTGGATTGTTGTGGTTTGCAATAACCCAACAAAAGGAGAAGGTGAAGAATTTATGAAGAACGCTTAGGTATAATATCTAAACCTTGTATGTTCTTCTTTTAATTCGATTTTAGTCAATATGAGATGATCTTGAGTTTGGAATTTTTTTTATTTTTCTGCTATATATTGGCTGTCCTTTTTTCTTTTTTCTTTTGCTATGAATTCCCAACAATTTTAAGATGCCATTTTGAGGAAGCAGGCACATTCTAAATTTTTGGATACATTTTTTGTGCTCTCATTAATTATGGGGTAAATAAATTTCGTTTCTAAATATTTCAAAATTATTGATTTACACATATTTTTATTGATTTTAGGGGTTTTATTGATTTTTAGAGTGATGAGGCTTGTAGCTTCATGTGATTTTGGATATTAAATACAATCTTATAAACAATGAGAATGGTTAGAGAAAATTTCACACTGAAATTTAAATGAAAATTTTTTTCAAACTTATGTATGTGAACTTTCCAGAATGAGTTGAAAATCATGTGTATTGCACCAGAAAATCATGAGTACGTAGTCGCAACTTCAGCTGTTTGTCATGCAGTTTGGCTGAGAAACTTATTGAAGGAATTGAACTTAGCACAAGAAGAACCAATAAAGATTGGTGTTGATAACAAATCAGCAATTGCTCTAGCAAAGAATCCAGTATTTCATGATCGATCAAAGCACATAGATACTCGATTCCATTACATTAGATAATGTATTATAAGAAAGGATGTACAAATTGAGTATGTCAAGTCACATGATCAAATTGCTGACATCTTCACGAAGCCACTGAAATATGAAGACTTTGCGAGGATAAGGAGTTTGCTTGGACTTATAAAACAAGTTTAAAGGTGAGTGTTGAAATATAAACTTATTTTAAGCCCACCTCAAAGAATCTTCTAATATTTTTCATTTGATGAATTACAAGTTAAAGTTAGGCTAGATGGTTGAAAATGGTGTTACAAATGTGTGGTTTTGATGATATGTGTTAGGTGTGTTTATGTGGTTTGTGTTAATTTTGAGTTAGTATAAATACCCCCTCCCATTGTAAGTTATAAGCATAAAAAATCAGAAAGAAAATAAGAAGTAAAGCTTCTCTTGAGTGTTGATTGTTGTTATATGAGTAATAGTTGTTTTGTAATAAAATTTTCAAAATTCTTATTACAAATGTGTTTTGGTGTTAACAAAGGGCCATTACATGTTGTCTTCTAGGATCTTTTACAGCTTGTGCATAAGTCGTTGGTTTAACATCAGTAGAAATTTGAATTGAAAAAGCTTTATGGGAGGGAGATAGTTTACTGTAAGAGATAAAGTTAGAAAGAGGATAAGTTGTGAGGTTAGATAATAGTGAAATAGGTGAGGATTGAACAAGAGAACAAAGATAAGCTTGCAAATAAGAAGGTGGCCTAATAGGTCAAGAAGAGGTTCTGAGAGAAGAAGATAAAGATGATGACTGAGAAATTATGGATTGAGTGGGAGAAGTACTAGCAATTGTAGGATCTAAAAAATCAGGAAGAGGAGTTGACGTCGATTGAAAGGAAAAAATTATTTCGTAGAAGACAACTTTTCTCGAAATAAACACAGCATTAGTTTAAAGATTCAAAAGCTTAAACTCCTTTGTACCAGGTTTAAAACCAAGAAAACACATTTGAAGGCTCTAGGGTCAAGATTAGTTCTATTTTGGGAGAGAGTAGAAGCAAAGCACAAGCAACCAAATGCTTTCAAATTTGTGAAGTCAGGTTTCTAATTATGCAGGAGTTGAAAAGGACTCAAGTCATTAAGTATGGCGTTGGAAGCCTGTTTATAAGATAAACAACATGAGTCAAAGCTTCTGACCAATAACCAGTGGACAAATTTCTTTGAAAAAGTAAGCCCTTGTGACATTTAAAAGAATAATTATACAATGAAACCGTTGTATTACAACAAGCCAATCGAATATCAACATGTGGCAATGTTTTACATTCGATTGGCTTGTTGTATTACAACATTGCCACATGTTGATATTCGATTGGCTTGTTGTAATACAACGGTTTCATTGTATAATTATTCCATTTAAAAGGTGTTGACGCTTCCTTTCAGCAACACCATCCTGCTGAGGAGTGGCAACACATGAAGTCTGATGTATGATTTCCTTTGAATTGTAAAAAGTAGGCCAAATAAACTCTTGTCCATTATCAGAACGAATTGCCTTGACCTTTATGTCAAACTGAGTTATTTGACTCACAATATACATTGCTTTTACGTTCCAATGGAATTAAGCAAGTAAACTTTGCTCACTCATGTATTTTACAATTAGTAGCTAATTAATTAAGCTTTATATATTGTTATAATGTTGTAACCCCAATAAAAATCATTAATAATATATATATTACATGATCATTCACATTATTTGTCATTCACAAAAAAAATAATAATGAAAACATATTTATGTGAAAAATATTACTCATTAATATATAAACTTTTTTTAATACAAAATAAATTTTTATTTATAAATCAGAAAATATATCTGTAACACATATATAATTTTATAGTATACAAAATGTATATTATTAATGAAGTTACTGAATCTCTATAAAATCTGAAGTTCTTCTATGCAAATTCTTCAATGTGAATAGTGAATAATAATAATATGCTCCAAGAAATATATTTTTAGCGAAACATTCATTTAATTTATCATTTATAAAAAAATATTGAATCAATTTTCATATAAAATAGAGCCCTGCATTAAGTTAAAAAAAATAATAAAAAAATAAGCAGTAGTCCTTTATTCTAATTATCAAAGTGAAAAAGTTATAAATAAGCACTTAGTGCTATTACAACTTTATAGGGGTTAAAAAAAGCCTTGGTGCAAAATGGCATCGTTTTGCACCAAGAAAAAAATAAAAAAATAGAAATGCCTTCGTATTCAATCTGAGAATAGCTGCTTCGACCTTACGCACGCCGCCAACAGCCCACCATCATCCACCAAACTACAAGCACCACTCTGGTTTGACAATAAGATCCTCTCGACCTTAATGCCATGGCGAACCCAGCAAGGCTAATCTTGTGCACAGGTAACGTCATGAGCAGGGCTCCTCTGCAAGCCAAAGAATCTTCTTTGGTATATTTTCAGCCATCAAGTAGGGTCCTTCGTTCCTCCAAGCCTTGTATGGTTTTGCCACTGCCGCCATTTGAAAAAGGATAAATAACTTTTATTGGATAAGGACAAACATTTACTTAAAAATGATACATAGCTTTCAAACAAAAAAAAAATACAAAACTCAATAACAAAAACTTAAATTTTAAATCTATATAGATCTAAAAATTATTTTGAGGATAAATCCCAAACAAAGCTATAAAACTATATATATAAAAAAAGGAATAACACAAAAATAAGTACAAGATGGGAAAAAAAGACAGATAGAACTATTATCTATCAAGAAACTGATGGCAATCTTCCTTTAGAATTAACAGGTAGAAAAACATATGAAATTTTAGATAAAAAGAAGACAGATAAAATTTATAAATATATAAACTTAATTATAGATTAAATAAATATTTGTATTTTTTTATTTGTACAACACATTAAAAAGGAAAATAGCATATATGCACGAGACAGAATAAAATATTCAGAATTCATCAAAGCACTTAATTTCCCTAATAAAAAAATCTAATTTCCCGTATAAAACTGTTATTTTAATTTAGGTACATTTTCGATTAGTTTATTTTAAAAGTTAAATTGATGTGGTTATTTTAAGAGTTTGTTGCGGTTATTATTGATTAACACTCAATGAACTAAAAAAAAATCTAAATTTTCTAATCATTAATGTTGCCGCACATGAAATTTTTTTTAATATAAAATAAATTTTTATTAATAAATTAAAAATTAAATATGTAAAATACTAATAAAATTATATAATTTTAAAATATATAAGATGTAAATAATTAATGAAGTTATTAGATTTTTTTTTAATTTGAACTTTTTTTAATATAAATAGTGGATAATCATAAATAATAATATTTTGCGAGCAAATTGTTTTAACCAGAACTTGTTGCTTCTTAATGACATAATTAATGATTCCTTAATTTTCATACTATTATTGACTTAAGGCCTAAATATTTAGTTTCTTCTAACTTTTTTTTTTAAACTCCGTACCATAGATGAAAAGTTTTACTTTCTTTTTGGAAAAAATGAAGTAAATATATTGTAATGCTAGTATTGTGTTCAATAATTAAATTTGTTAATCCTTTTTACATTTTGAAGGTTATATATATAAAAATATATAGATGAAAGATAGAATAAGCACCTATATTAAATTTATTTATTAAGAATAATCAAATAATTAACTTAAAACTTAAATGATAATTTTTTATTTGTAATTGTTCAATGTATGTATATGCAAAGAAAAATAATATATAGGTTGTTAATTAATTAGTACTCACAATTATCTATTTCTAAACGATAGCAATATAAATATGCATATATGTTTTATTACACAGTTTCAATATTCAAAATCAAATGTTTAGATTCGTTCTGAATGATTTGCTTAAATATGTTGCAAGGTCAATTAGAAGATCTGATCAAATAATGTAAAAAGTGAAGCATGAAAAAGAAATTTGTAGAAATGACCCATTGAATTGATTGAATTTAACGAAGATTTTAAAATGGCAATCTAAGTAGTAATTGCTCGTGGCTAGACCTAATTATGGGCTTTAATTAATTAGTAAAACAATTATGTACAAAATCAATTATATGTTTTTAAAAAATTAATATTTTTTATCTAAAACTGATAAATATACTTTCTATTTTATAAAAACAAAAAATTAATTATTTTTATTAAAAATATAAATTTAATATATTTTATCTATTTTACTATTATTCTATTATAAGTTATATTCATTAACTATTTTTAATAAATAATATTAGATGAGAATATAATAAAATTTTAATATATTATTTTTTAAAATGATAAATAAATTATAATTTAAAATATTTTTTTAAAATTTATGCCCCATGCTTCCGTCGGTTGAATCCTTATTAATAGGCTTTAGAAAATTAATGGTCCAACTAACAAACAAACTGCCCATGCAAAAGTCCCATCTTTCGGGTATAAAGTCATGAGAGACAGTGACCTCCAACCACTTGTCGATATTAATTGTGTCAACTCTGCTTAACCAATTAGCTCTTTCGATTTGATTTACCAAAAATATATATAAACAAAATTACCTTTGCATTTGATTTATTTTCTATTTTACTGATTAAACTTTTAAAAAAAATTAATATCACACTAAATTATGACTTATTAGAACCAATGCACTTTTTTTTTATAAACAAACATTAGTTATTGTATTAAGTAATTATATAACAATTGTGGGGGTAAGCATTACACGATTGGCATTGATAGAGAAAGATATTGTTTTTAAGTGGGAAGAGTGAAATTAAGATATTGATGTTCCCTCGATGTGCTTCAACATTGACTCCTATCCAACATTTTTTTTTAAAAAAAAGGTGAAATTCCACAAGGGAAAAATATTGCATGTTATTTCACAAATGTGGCAATATAATGAGGCCAAAGGCAAAGGGGCAGACCATGTTCTTTCATATAAAGTGTTTCGACTAAAAGTTGCTGTCATATATATATATATATATATATATACATATATACAGAGAGAGAGAGAGAGAAGCAATGAGGTCCTCAACCAAATTGCCATATTGGGCCAAAGATTTTTTATTCATTTTGCTTTTCTTTGTTGCGATAGATGAGCCTTTTTAGTTTCTTGATTATCATTATATATCATTGTTATTACTACTTATTTGTTATTATTATTAGGATTATTCTTTTAAATTTACTTTCATTTTTTATATAGAAATTGAATATCCTCTTATTGGAATTGATTCAATTCAGAAAGTGAGTTTTCATTTTTTTTTATCAATCGTATTTAATTTTTAAGATGAACACCTCAAGAGATAATTTTTAGATATAAACTAAAACATGGGGATTATATATATAATTTTAGATTTTTATTTTTTGTTAAGCGATTACAATCAATGATTAATATTAGAAGTTATCGATTGAACCAAAAGTTGATAATAAATGGTTGAAAAGTCAAATTCCAGCTGTTCTAAATTCAATATTTTTATTGTTAACGGTAAATTATTTTATGAGCTCTAAATTAAATAAACATATTTATTTAAATAATTTCATGAATTCATATATTAAAAAAAATTAGGGAATCAATTTTTTATTTTAAAACTTATAAATAATTAGCTTAAAAATTTATTTTACCAAATAATTTATATTATATTATCCAATAAATACTCTTAATAATATAGCTATGAAAATAGTGGTGCATATTTTGAGGGGTTGTTTCCTTGCGAAACAAGTATGGTTTCTTATTACTGGCATCGCTTGGAATGATAAATTCTTTTCTCAAAACTATTAGATTCTCTAGTTTAGTATTATATATTGATTACTTTTAAGAATGAAAAATGAATCTTTGTTCTCTGATATGCATAAGTGTTTGCTAGAAATCCTTTCTAAATTTGATCAGATAGTGAAAGTAGTAAAAGCCTTTAAACAAAAGAGAAAGACATTGGTTGCCATAGGTTAAATAAGGAATCAATATGAAGCATTTAATTCGGCTACAGGGAGAGCTTTTGATGGAGGAGCCTTGAGGGATGACAATGGACCTTAGATTACGGGGTTTGTTATGAGCATTGGCCCGTGCACCATCACAAAGGTAGAACTTTTGGGTGTTTATCACGGGCTCTATCTTGCCTAGCAGAATAGGACAAGGGACTTAAAATATAGGAAGATAATAATTGTATAATGAAGCTCATGTTAGCCTCCGCAATTGAACTCAGTGTAAATGTGATGCTTGTCAACAAAATCAAAAGCTTGATTCGCAGGGATTTAGGAACCCATGAGATACCAAACCCTCCGAATGAAGTAAGATTTAAGATTCACCATGATTTGCTAGTTATAACTCTACCTATACATAAGTCTTTTTTTTTTACATAGTTTGTCCTAAGCCCAATAAAGGAGAATGGTTGCGGTATATAATAGCCAGCATAAAACTTTATCACATTTCATAATATGGATTCATATAATATTAAGGTTGGGGCGTTCCCAATTTGCAATGCCCTATATCGAATTCCGAGTGTAGTGAGAAATAGGCAAGGGTGTAAGACATTCTCTAAATGCAATGTGCCATTCAATTCGTGGATTTTGTTACAGGTAAGTTGAGAAAAATTATCGATATTGTGGAAAGAAGAAAAATTAATATCGCCAGCATTCAATAGACTAAACTAAATGGGTAAGGGGAAGAGTAAAAAGAAATTGAGAATATAGGAAATAAATTATAGTATACAAAGACAAATAAAAATAAGAATGGATTAAGGATAATTTTGGATTAGTATTTTAAGGAGGTTATTATAGTCTTGAAAGAAGTAGAAGATAGGATCATTTCAAGAGAACCGGTTTTATAGAAGGAGACCAATATAGTTAGTGCATACACTCCTCAGGTTGTATTAGATGGGGAGAGCGATAAAAAAAATATCGAAAGATATAGAAGAGATTATGTAAGGAATTTCAAGTGGTGAGAATATTTTTATAAGAGAAGACTTCAATAAAAAAATTTTGAAGGGATAATATGATTTGAGAGGATGGTGAATATGGTTTCAAAATTAGAAACAAAGAGGAAAAAGTATCATTGATTTTACCCTGGCCTATGATTCAATAGTGACAAATACTTACTTTATAAAAAGAGAATCACATCTAATAACCTTTTAAAGTAGGTAATATAGAAGTCAGATTGACTTCATACTCATAAGAAAGGCTAATTGAGCTCTTTGTAATATTATAAATTTATCTCAGGTGAGGCTTTGACCTTTCAATATAGATTGGTAGTTTTGGATGTAAAGATTAAGAGATTGGAAAGCAAGTTTAGGAGGAACTGAATTGCCAAGATAAGATGGTAGACTTTAAAAAGGGTAAAGCAAATGATATTTAAGGATGAGTTGGTCAAAACTAAAGTTTTAGATGTTGATATGAATATGTTTGTAATTAATATATGAGTGGACATGTCTATAACCATTAAAGGAATAGCTATAAATACTTAGCAAATCTAAATGATATGATCATCCTTCAATGTAGTCTTAAAGGTTGAATGAGAAAGTACAAAAGATAGTAAAAACTAAAAAGGAATGGTATGAAATATTGCCCAGCTATGGTGATAATTAAACTTTTGATCAATACAAGCAAGCGAAAAAAAAAAGGCTAAAAAAGTGGTTAGCCAAGTAAGAGCATAATTTTTGCAGAAGATATATGAGAAACTTGGGACAAAATAAGGAGAAAGGCTATATAAAAAATCTCTATGATAAGAAAAAGAAAATGTCAAGATTTAGACCATATTAAATATATAAAAGATGAAGAGAATAGAGTTTTGGTTCAAGAGCAGGATATCAAAAAAAGAATGAGAAGTTATTTTGAGAATATTCTTAATAGTAATCGTAGTAAAAATATTGAAGGTTTGGATGACACAATTGAGAAAAATATGAAGTACACTCGAAGGATTCAATTTTCTGAAGTTAATAAAGCCTTGAAGAGAATGAAAATAGGTAAAGTTTGTGGTCCAAATTGAATCTCCATTGAGGTGTTGAAATATCTTAAAGATGTGAGAGTTGTGTGGTTGACTGCTCTATTTCATAAGACTCTAAACACAAAGAAAATGCTAGATGAATAGAGATAGAGTAGTTTTATACCTATATTTAAGAACAAGGGAGATATCCAAGATTATTCTAATTATAAAGTTATAAAATTTATGAATCGCATAATAAAATTGTGTGAGAAAGAAAGAGTTGTGAAACACAATTTACATTTGAAACAATCTTTTTTATTAGAGATTTGATGGGAAGACATAGGGAGAGGAAGAAAGATTTGAATATGGTTTTTATTAACTTAGAGAAAGCTTATGATGGAGTTCCTATAAAAGTATTATGGTAGGTCCTGAAGCATAGAAGAATATTAATTAAATACATCTAAATCTTGAAGGATATATATGATGAACCTATAATTAGTGTCCGTAAAGTTGAAGGAGATAGTAAGGATTTTCTTATTTTTATTAGATTACACCAAAGTTTAGTTTTGAGCCTCTGTCTCTTTACCTTGGTCATGGATGAACTTACAAGAAATATACGGGATGACATCCTATGGTGTATGATGTTCACACATAACATTATGTTAATAAATAAGACTCGAGCAGAAATAAATAGAAAGTTATAGTTATGGGGAGACACTTTGAATTCAAAGGGTTTTAAGTTAAGTAAAACTAAGACTGTGTATATATATTACAGGTTTAGTATAAATAAAGAAAGGGGTGAAGGCATTTTGGATGGAGCGACAGTGTCTCATAGCACTCTTTTAAGTATTTTGGCTCAATTCTTCAAGAAGATTGATGTTGTAAAAAAGATGTTAGCCGTAGGATTAAAAAAGGGCGAATGAAGTGAAAAATGACACAATAGTTTCATGTCACTAGAAGTTGTTAGTTAAATTGAATGGTAAATTATATCATACTATAGTACGACCTACTATGATATATGGCAGCAAATGTTGGACAATAAAAGGACAACATATAGGTAAGTTGCATGTTACTGAAATGATAATACTCAAATAGATGTGTGGACATACTAAGATGGATATAATTCGTAATAAATGCATTAAAGAAAATATAGGGATAGTACCTATTAAGAAAAAAATAAGAGAATATAAATTCAGGTGACTTGGTCATGTGAAATAAAGACTTAGTAATGTGCTTGTCAGAAAGACTAAACAAATTAAGGTGGATATAGCCAAGAGAGGCAATAATAGACCTAAACTAACTTGAATAAGAGTGGTTTAATATGATTTTACGGCTTTACATCTATTTAAAGATGTGACTCATAACCACTCTGAGTGAAAAAAGAAAATCTATATAGCTGACCCAAATTAACTTTGGATTAAAATTTTATTGAGTTGAGATGAGTTGTATGATTTATTGTGTATAACTTGCCCACATATAGTTAGTTCTTGAATTATGAGGTTTCTTCACTCTTGTAATAAAAAAATAATAATATAACTTTATATCATTTTTAATCATTTTAACATGAAATGTGCTTATAAATTATTATTTATCAAATATGTTAAGTATTTATTAACTGCTTATGAACACTCAAAATTAATATATGACTGCTTAAAATTTTAAATTCTTATAAGTCCATATTTACTAATTTTTATAAACTAAGCCAGACATTAAATATTTCAAACACTTATTTATGAAGTAGGGTTCATCCTAAATAACTTAAATAAGAAGTGACTTTTTTTTTATTTGTATACAAGTATTTTCTTTAATTGCATTTTCCAATAATATCGATCATACTCTTTATTTTATATCAATTCTATCCTAATTTTGAATTTTAATTACAAATGATGGCCATAATTATTAGAAAAACTTACTAATTGAAAGATAAAAAACTAAAATTATCATTAAACTTATGATACCATATTGGCAATTTTTTAAATTCTAAATTTTGATTGAAATTAATTGAATCCTTTAATTTTTCAATTTTGATTGATTATATTATTAATTTGATTATTAGTTTTTTTACCATTTTTTTATAAAATTAAATGATTTAATCAATTTCTATAAAAAATCAAAAATTAAATTGATAGTATGATATAGTATGTTCTAAAATCATTTTTACAATTCCCTTCAAATTAATGTGGAAATTATTCTTATTATTGTTAATTTTACTCTATGTTAGAATTGAAAAAAAAAATCAAATTAGAGTATTTTTGATATTAAAAAGAATAGGGTATAATTGTAAGATTATGTACAATTTGGGATATAAAAATCTATTATATATATGTATGTATATATTTGTAATATCCTGTTCTTAAAAAAAATCTAATAATAATAATAGTAGTAATAAAAAAAATGTGCCTACCTAACAAGTAGGTAGATAATTTTAAAAAAATTGTTTTAAATTTAAAAGAAAACAAAAAGAAAGAAAAAAAAAGAGAAAAAAAAAAGAAAAAAAAAGAAACGGGAAAGAGAGAAAAGAGAGACAAATCGGAGAGAGAGAGACGGTAACGAGAATAGTGAAAGAGAGGAAGAGAGTTTTCTATTTTTTTTTCTTTCGTCACCTTCCGGTCACCAAACGACAACACATGCCGGCTACTGGAAAAGAAAACTGGTCGGGCTTACAACGGTATCAAAACCACCGTGAACGGAGGCCAGAGTACGCCGCACGCGCCGCCCAAAGTGCTAGTCGAAAATTCTGCCGGCACAATTTTTTTATTACAATTCCGATCGTTTTTTGACCTATTTTTCCGTCGATACAGATATTTTTAGATTTTTCTCTTCATAAGCTTTAATTTAACATCTCATTTGCTAATTTAGGTGTGTATTTTGAATTTTGATAAATAGTAACATAAAATTTTAAAAAAATAAAAAATATATATAATTAATTTAAAATAATAATTATAATTAATTATGAATTATAACTATTAAATTAAAATTTAAATAGTAAGTGAATGTGTTAGATTAAATTTATTTTATTACAATTCGGTTAATTATTAGAATTTTTTATTTAATTTAGATAAATTATTTGTTAATAAAAAATAATTATTATTATTATAGTTGTTAATTAGTGATTAGTATATATATATATATTAATTAGTATTATTAATTAATTAGCTTTATATATGATTAGTTAATATTATGACATTAGGTTGAAGAAATAAATTTTAATTTGAAAATCAACAAAAGTAAATAAATACATAATTAATGATAAAAATAATAATAATTAAAATTAAATTACATATTGTACATTTAAAATACTAACTTAAATTTTATTAGTTATTTACTGAGTTTGATAAAAAAATTCTTATTTGATAGTAAATTATTTATTTATAATTATTTATGTAATAAATTGATTTAAATAAATAAACTATCAAATTAAAGATTTAAATATAGATATTAATTATTTAATTATAAAATTAGTTTAATTATTGTAAATAAATTAAAATTTTAGATTTAGAGTAGAGTATGATTAAATTAATGAAATATTTAAGCTGTGAATTTCTATTTATAAAGTGTATAATAAATTACTTAAATTATACATATATATATATATTAAGAATAAATAAATCGATTGTTAGTTGTTAGTAAATTTGAATTTATCATTAAATAAGATTTAAAAAAATTTATTAATAGATATATATATATATAGTTAATTAGTAATTAAGTAATTATTTGAAATTAGAATGAGGATATATATATATATATTAATTTTAGAATAAAAATATTTAGTGTTAAAATAAATTAAATTATTGAATAATAAATTTTTGTTAATAATTTACAAAATAAATTAATTATATTTACATGTAAGAATATGAGTAATTATATGTATGAAAAACTATGAATTATTGTATAAGAATTTTTAATATTAAGTTAAAAATTTAAATAATTAATTAGTTACCAAATGATGAATATGCTAGAGATGAAAATTTATAACACTTAATATTTTATTATAATTTTAAGTTTAGTAAATAATTATTTTAATAATTAATATTGATGTTATTACTAAAGTTATTTAGTATTAAATTTGAAATAATAGGTGAGTAAATAATTACTTTTAATTACAAAAATAATGTTATAAATTTACTATAAATTTTTGTTATTATAAGTTAATTATATGAGATTATTAAAAAATAAAATATAAATAAAGTATTATGAAAAGTAAATAAATTATTTGGCATGATATAAATATTATTATTGCTATATTTAATATTATTAATATAAATTATTTTAAGACTTAGAATATTAAACTACGGTAGTATCAAAAGGTTAAATTTAATATTATTTTATATATAATTAAATTAATTAATAAAATAAATATTATTAAATCATTAAATTAAAAAAAACCAAAATAATATGATTTAGTTGTATAAAGAAATATTATAAATTTAGACCTTCAAATTATATTAATTTATTAAAAATATTATTTAAATATTTGATAAGTAATTCACTTAATAAATTATGTAATACTCATTAGAGTATTAATTTAGAATTTTGAGAACGACCGAGTTATGCCGAAACTCTGTCGAAATTTTTTTAGAATTTTAGGACTCATTTTTACGTTTTTTTTTTCATGCCATTTACCGGGTAGTAGTATTAATCATAGATAATATTTTAATAAATTATTATTTTTTATATCAATTTAGGTGTGAATTCTACTGCAGTTATAGAATATAGAGATGAACCAATCGATTAAATAATCTGAGCTATTGATTAAGGTAAGTGGATAATTATATAACATTGATATTTTATTAAATTATATATATTTTTTGCTAAAATTATTTCATGATGAAATTATATTTATAATGAATTTGAAAGAAATAATTTTTATATATATTAAAAATGAGAACAAATAATGGTATGTTGATGTTTGAATTATAATATGATGATTAATTATTGTTATAGTTGAATAAAAATTTTAAATACACTCATTATTTATTTTCTAATAGAGAATCTGTGATGACGGGGTGTTAAAGAAATTGACGGATTATGATATGATATTGTCTTTAGGATAACGCTCAGTATACATATAGCATTTAAGGCGTATATCAAGTGGTCGCCATTTGGGGATAACTCTGCATATGTGTATGACCATGAATATTTGCTCTTGGTGCTGTCATGCGTCATCACTGCGCCCAAAATGCCATGTTTTATCCTTAAATTGTCAGTAAATATATGTTTACTTACTCCTAAGGTATTATGTTATTTATAAACTATATATATTGAGTGTATGAAATTATATGATTTAAATTTTATAATATGATATTGCAAATTTTATATTCTTTTAAGAAAGACTTTATTATGCAGTAATTATAAAATTTTATACTAGTAATTATATGAAAAAAAAACCATATTTGTTCCTCTTTTATTATATAATTATCTTCTCACTGAGTAGTTGACATCTTAATATATAAATATTTCAGATATTGTTGGAAAATAAACCAGTAGAACACCCCCTTCTTTCTCGCCGTTCAGCGCATAGATAAGGTCGGGCATGCATAATTATTATTTGAAGTGTTTATGAATTAATTGTATTTTCGTGTTGGATAATTAAATAAGTTGTATTTAAAAATAAATTTAGTATCTACTAAATGATATTAATGTGTGTATTTGAATAATATTAAAGAATAAATTATAAATGATATTTCTATAATAAAATAATACTATGGTAAATTATGAGATAAGTTCATCCTCGGAATTAAGAGAATGGGGTTTGGCAATATCTGTAATTTTTTATTGATACATGACTTTGGTGTCTAATTAATTATCAAAATGTAGAGTCTATAACATGTAAAACATATATGCCCTCTAAAGAAATTTTATGAAGAAGTGGAATTGAAGGACCCATTTCTAAAGTGGAGTTCAAGCATCTCATTTATATCTATACTCAACCAGACAAATGCCTAATAAATGAAAAAGTTGATCCGAAAAATATTCTAATGGAATAAAAAGAACAATATGATCACCATTAGTTTCCCCATCTCTTCTTCACTATAGATGTGAATGGAATTTGTTCTTAACGTACAATGACATGATTTTTTTTATATATTTTAGTCTTTGTTTATTTGAGGGAAATTGATGAAAAAGAAAAAAAAATTTTGATTTTCTTTATTTGTTTGGATAATAACAAGTAAAAAGAAAAGGAAACAAAAGAATAGAAATTATTTCTTCCCCAATCTAATTTCTCTCAAATCCTCTAAAACTTTTTCCCATCAATTCGAAAAGAAAAAAGAGGAAAATAAAAAAAATAAAAAAAAAACTTAATTTAAAAAATTATTAATTTATTATTCATTAACTTAAAATTATAAGAATAAAATAGTAAAAATAAAATTTATATATTTTACTTTCTTTAATGTTATAATTAAATAATAAAATAAGAAAAAAAAACTTAAATTCTCTTTTTTTCCTTTCTCTTCTTTATTTTTTTTCTTTTCCTATGCACAAGTAAAGAACCAAATATAGGCTCATAGATTTTATTCTAATTTAAAATTTTCTGATTAATAACATTTAATGATAAAAAAAAACTGTAAATAATATAATGATCAACGGTCAATTATATATGAATGACTAACCATTTATGACTAACCTTTTATAGTTAATCCAATAAAAAAAACCTTTTATAGTTAATATTAAACACAATTGTAAAATTTTTGGTAATTTAGTGATCAATTGGAGGTAAATTATGAAATAGTGAATAAAGATATTATTTTATATCATATTAAATCATATTAAGTTTTAATTAAATATAACTAATAATTTTAGCATTACATATAAAATTCTAATAAAAAATATACATTAAATTTAATTTATATTTGTATATGCCAATTCTTTTATAAATATTAAAATATTTATGAATAAATATAAATAAATACATTTTTTAATTAGTAAAACGGAGCCCGATCCCTTTCTCTCCCTCTTCTTATAGGTAGAATGACCATTAGCAACAACATCTGAGCCCAAACTAGGACTCCCTAAGATAATCTACGACTTTAGATATAAATTATATATCATTCTTATGCTAAAAAAAAGAAAATAAAAGAGATTTTTTGGAAAAATTCGGGTACAGTTGAATACTAAATTAACCAATAGATGGTTACAAAAAACTTTATAATAAATTACTCTCTGTCTCATAAGGATTATCCACTTTTTTTTCTACAAATTTTAAAAAAATGCAATTACTATTTTGATAATTTTTGTATCTTTTTTTTACTCTTGTTCATATATTTATTTTACTTTGAAAATAGCTCAAACTATCATTAATTTTTTGTTTAAAGTGTGAATTTATTAAAGAATAAAATAAGAAAAAAAATTAAATACATTTTATTAAAGAAGAATATTGGTGCACCAAATACAACATTAGATTAATTTCTTTATTCTAGGCAGTGATTTAATGCATCATTTATTGATTCTATATGGTACTTGCTTGAATTTTTTTCTGAAGTTTCAAAAAAAGATTAAAGCATCCAACCAGGAATATGTCCATTAACATTTTGTCCTGTGCTTGCAACTGTCACTTGATTTGTTTCCTCTCCATTGTAACTGTAAATAAGAAGCAAAAAATATATAATATAAGGAACCCATTAATTAAAAAAAATTATAAACTTGCAACTCTTGATGCTATAAATTATAAATTATAAAAATTATAAATATGCAACTCTTGATGCTGCAAGAAAATAATAAATTAAAGATTTTTTTTCCAGCGAATATGGAGGATTTAAGAAGCCAAATATTCAATCTCTATGGCTAACTGGAAATTGCATGCAATATATGATGATTATCTTGAAGAGAAATATCATTTTCTACTGCAATTCTATTTTTTTTTTTTAAAGAAATATAGTTACATCAGAGAAGCGCAGTAAATGACAAGATACATTTATAAGAAAGAAGACTATTAATAAAGTTCCATTTGCAAATATTTTATAAAAAATTAATTGCAAGTTTTATTAGAAATGATTTCTCTATAATGTCCAATTCTTTGCGTGTTAAAATGATCTTTTCTACATTGAGCTTAAATTTGTTGTTTTTAGGTACTACTTTCGAGTTGGAGGTTATTATTTGATTTTCTTGTAATCTTTCTTTTAATATAGATAAAATCTTCCTGATTTATTAAAAAAAATTATCAGAAATAATTTAACTGAATGAATACCATAATGAAACTTGAAAAATTCAAAAAAATTCTTGATGAATATTTCAAGCAACAAGAAAGATCACATTCAGCCAAACTCAGGATGAGTGTTTTTTTTTTCCTAACCAATAAGGCATTAGAGCTAGTAACGAGGCGGGGATTAGAGACAATTCCCATCCCATAAACAGGGTAAATTTATCTTTGTTCCTGCCCTATGGAGATTTTTATGGAAAATTTATTTATTTTATTTTTTAAATTAAAATTTATTAATATAAAAATTTATAATTTATAATAATTGTATATTGAATAAGATAATAATTCAATAATTATATATAATAAAATTTAAAAAATATAATACAATAAAATATATAAAGTTAAATTTATTATACTTATGCAAATAATTAAAATACAATATTATATATATATATATATTATAAGAAATAATATGTATATTGTAATATATAATCTATATATTGTAAAATATATTGGATCCCCATAGGATAGGGATAAGAATTCCCACAAGATAGGGAGTACATTCCCCATTTCTGCCCCCATCCGAGCTAACGAAGAGAGTTTTTTTATTCTATTTCCATTCCCGTAAGAGAAAAATACAGAAAATTCTGGCTCTATTCTACACAAATTCCTATAAAAAATACAGATTCCCGACCCAGTGCCAACCTAGAGAGCATCAGGTGTTTAGGGCTACAATTATAGATATTATTCTAACAAAATTTAATTCTCCTTTTGTTTTGATTCTTAGCGTTCAAGTTAAGAGATTTTTACATAACCTCCAAATTTGAATTTTTATTTAGGAAGAATAAAATATTTGTTCAGAATTTTTTTCACTTTTTAGAAAGTATTATTATTTAGTAAGTAATTATTTTTTTCCTACTTAATTTTTAGGTTTTGTCATATGAATATGGCTTTTGCTACCTATTGTAAATGAGTTTTGGGTTATTGTTTATCAATAAAATTTGAAACTGTCTTTTTTTTAAAAAAAAAAACCATATAAAAGTAAGTGTATGATAAATCACATATTGATCAATTATAAGAGTCTTAAATGACTTAATTAAGGTGGTTTTTGAATTGCCCGTTTCTTTCTTTTCTCTCTTCCTAGGAGTGAGCTTCTTCTTTTTCTTTTGTTGCCCTAGATTTAGGGCTGCCTCCCACCTCTACTTCCATATTTTAGTTTTTTTCTCTTCTTTTCTTTTGTTTTTTATGGTTCTGTATATTTTTCTTTTGAATCTAGACTTTAGATGGCTCTTTTTTATCCTCTATTTTCATAGTGGTAGGTTTTTTGCTAAATTTGTTTGTTTGGAAAGGAAACCAAGAACATTCTTAGAGAATTTACATGCTTTGATCTGTTTTTATGACAGATGATATTTTTAAGTCCTATTCAAAATGGAGCTGTGACTTCTTGCAAATCAAGAACTTTGAAGAAGTGGGGGCTTTGTACCTCTGGTGCTCAGATGATCCCCACTCTATCTTCGGCATCCTCCCTAGCTAAGGTTTTCAAGAAAGCTTCTCTTTTTGTGATGCCAATTGATCATTATATGGCACAGTTTCTTTCCTCCATTTCTATGATCACCTTTGTATGGTTTTCTTCTAAATATTCTAAATCTGATCTAGGAGATTTTTTACATCTAGTTTTTAGATGTTAAAAATCCTCCTTCAGATTGAATTTTCTATTGTTTTAATGTATCTTCCATTCTAATAAAATAATTACTTAATAATAAAACCTAAATAGAACAATATACCTTATATGTTTACCTTGATTAAGAAAGAAAGTGAAAAAATGGTAGACAAAGTGCTGTTAGTCGCTATCTATCTAATTTGGGTTAACATTTTGGGGAGGAATTGGGAAGAAGTTGAGTCTGATTACATGTTACTGGACTTCTATTTGTCCTTCCATAAATTTACCTGTTTTACAAACTCTAATTGTCCTATAATTTGGTGGTATCAAAATCTAAAATTACAGATATTAAATGTGTTTTCCAAACTAATGTAGAATAGTATTATCTAATGATATGCATGTTCAGTAAGAAAATCAATGAAACTAATTAAATATGGTTAAATTAAAATTCTTTCCATGAAAGTAATGATTACCCGATCCTCAAATTACTGTGGCATTTTAAAGGATCAACAAGACCCTCTGAATGAACAGGCTGCTGGCAGCTGCTGTGCTGAACATTTTGCTCTCTAGCTTCCCATGGTATCTGAAGTGCTGCATTTGTTTCCTCCAACTGCAACCATAAGAGAAAACACAAGTTTTTAGATTTCTTTCTAAAACTTGCTCAATTTACATAAACATAACTTTTTTTATAAGATGATGATGACATGACCATTACAAGCTTGATGTTTTTTTCATATATTAGAGTCGAAAATGAATTAAAACATCAGGTTTTCAAAATTCAAAATAAGCAAAATAGGTAGATAGGTATGCAATTGAAATAATAATGAATTGAATTTGTGTTATAATTATTAAAAAAAATAAAGAAAGAAATGTACGTAATATCCATTCAAATTAATATTCATTTCAAATGCAATGCTATTCGAAAGTAATTAAACAAAATTCACAAGAATCTGGAGTTGAGTGCGTAGTAGCTACCTTCTTCCTCAAACCATTATTGGTTTCCAGTAACACTTGTTCCTGCACAAGACTCAAATTGTTGTAGAATTCGTATCTCTTAGTAGAAAAAAAAAGAAGGAAATAACTAATTATACAAGTATATATATACCTTCCTTTGAATTGCAGAAAGTTGATCAACCATGAATTGGGTCTGCAAGACAAGAAATATTGAAATGATCAGCGCTAGTGCAAATGCCCATCATTTTTGTCTCACTCAGCAGCATTTTTTTATCCATACACTCAACAGCATTTGAACATGAGACCTTATGATAAAAGTTTTGTCATGTCACTTTATTACTTGTATATTATTAAAAGAAAAACTCCATTTTCATCTTTAAATTACAATGAAATTTACTAGAGAGATACACATTTATATATCTGTAAATTCATAGAAAATATTATATATGTCCACCAAGAGAGATTATTTGTATTTTTTTTTTTTTAACTCGCGCTCTGAATCCTTCAAAAGTTTCAAATGAAATGAATTTTTATTAGTTAATGACTGTGAGTATTAATTAATCTATCTAAGTTTCTCCAATCTTAATTTTTCAAGTCTAAAATACAAAGTTAACAAAAACTGCAAATCAAAATAGAATTTAATTGCATACCTTTGTTGACCTGATTTGTTTCAACGAAGAGTCAAGCTGTTTTTCAAGCTGCTCAAGCTCCGTTGAGCCCATGTCACTCAAATCCTCCCCAAGAAGATTTCTATAAAATCGCAAAATAAAATATAAATAAAATATATTCAGTAAAACAGAAAAAATTTGAAAATAAATTGTTGAAATTCTATGAGAAAATTTTGTTTGTCTGATTAATGCATTAAATATTTGTACCCTTTTTTTTCTAAAAACAATTGAAATTAATTGACTATTTCATTATTCAATAAAGATGGCATGCATTACAAGTGAAAGTTCATTACCTCTGTGAACGCTGTAAAACCTCAACTTTTGCTTTTAGCTTCAAATATTCTTGGTAGCATCTCTGCTTGTACAAAGTTTTAGCAGTTATAATTTCTTAAAATTCATCGTGGATAAATATAATAGTGGATCTTATAAATCAAAGTGATAGCAATCTCTAAAACGAATTAAGTACCATTAAATCAAAAGCTCAATAAGTTTATCTATAAGTTTTGAGTTCTGATTTTATTCTGTAATGCTTTGGAGTATATATTAATAGTAATGGTATTTAACTTATTCATATACGGTTGAACTCTTTTAAAAACAATAAACAAATAAAATTATTTACGGTTAAAATAACTACTAAATGAAGTTTTTTTTTCGAGTTGTTAGTTCAATTGTTTTGTTTTGTTTCATCACTCCGGCGAAAAATATTGAAAATAAGTGATACCTTTTAAACAATCATTAAATTATAGTTTGGTGGCTAGAAGTATACGTAGTTTCTATTTAAATTTTAAATTTGATTCTAAATATTTTTATATTTCTTGTTGGGTAAATATTTTCATAGAATATCTACATCAATATACAGATTTTATTCATATATGAAAATTTTAGTTTATTGTAAAAAAAATGATAAAAAGAAAGTAGCATAAAAGGGAAGCTAGGCGGTACCTGGGTATCATGCACAGATTGGTTGGCCTCCAATGCTCCATAACTGCTTCTATGGTACTTCTCAATTGTCTTTGCCATGCTGCGAATTAATACAAAGAGGTAAATAATTGTTAGAAACTCAGAATTTTAATTTTTAATAAAGCTCTATATATCAGCTTATATTCTGACTTCACAAATTCAATTGGGAAAATCCACAGAGGAAAAACAAGATTGGAACCAAATTGCACTTGTAATTTTAGGTCTTAGAATAGATGTTACTAAATTAAATCAGTTAAGTTGGCTTATATAAACAATTAAATTATACTCAAAACAGTGTTATAAAATATTCAAATCAAAATTATTTATTTTCCATTTATTCCATAAAAAATGTTTTTATTTTATTAAATTAAAATATTATATTAAATATGAAATTACATCTTAATTTTGTGTATAGAAGATTACAATAGGTGTTATTCTACTCCTTAAGACTTTGTATTATGTAGCAAATATTGAATTAACAAGATTAACAACAGTAAATCAGCATAAATATACATCTTTTTATATAAAAAATAAAATAAAACTGCCAAACAATTGAAGTTGAGGATCGGGGGAATTTTCATACATATAAGTTAAAGGCTTAATCAAATTTATCCTAAATTTTCACACTTTCTCATTCATATCGTTGTTCTTTCTTTTTTTCTTTTATCTCTTTCTTTTTTTTTTAATTCGAAACATGATTTCAAAATCTAGCAATTACATTACAAGTCAAAATTAAAATAAATTTTTAATATCAAATTATTAAGTAGAAGGCCAATTATTAAATTGAACCTTCAAATTATTATTATTAACAAATGATCAATTTAATTTTTGAATTTTATTTTTAGTAAATTGAACATTTTAACTTTGTGAATTGGGTTAATTGAGTCCATTAGTTTAACTTAATAGTAGTTACTGAATGCAAAACTTTAAACATTCTAATAAATTGTAATCAAAATATAAGTCTAAATTAATATTGTAATATAACAAGTTAAAATACAAGAAATTAGTCGAAGTCAGCCCTTCTAATACAAACTTCACAACAAATTAATCTAAGCCATCTGTCGAGCTAAACTTTCAAACAAAACATAACCTAAAACAATATAATGAACAATACAATATATAATATGCTAATGAATCATTTCTCTTTCAACTTAGATAGGATTTGAGATGTTTACTTCTAACTAATTCATCGAACATGTCAGCCATATATATATATAATTAAAGTTCCTCACATCTCAGTCATGATTTTCAGAACCCTTAATTTAACCATTTAGGTTAACCCTATATTTTTTATAACTTCCCCTTCTCATTGAAAAAAAAGGTATAAACAAGACAGAATTAATTAATAACTATACAACTTCTGAACTACCATAAAAACTAAAAATTGCCTCTTCCTCTAACTTAATTAGTTAATTTGTCCAATGATGAGAATTGTGCTAAATACATAAAAAATATACATATAGATATGAAATATATACATATATATATATGTTTTATTTTATCCTATTTATACGCTCAGTTCTTTCAACAAACGTTCTTACTGTAATATTAGAATTAAAACAGAAATTTTTATTAGTCGAAGTTAAACAAATTAAATTTTTTTAAAATAAAAAAGATAAAAGGAAATGAAGTTTCTAATATATCACTTAAATGACAGTTTTATAATATATTAAATATAATTTTTATTTTAAATTTGCTGGCTATATGTATAGTAATTATAATTAAATCGTAAAATTATAAAATTATTAATATTTTTTTAATTTGTTAACTATGTATATATATAATAATAATAATAATAAACTTGTAATCTTATATCCTCTTTTTCAGTACTGGCAAGTTAAACCTCATTCCTAAATATATTATTTTAGACTTAAATTAATTATAAGCTAATTAGTTAGTCAAAAATTAGAATTTGCATGTATTGGTTAATCGGTTCATAAAATTATTTTACAAATCAAACTGTTGATAATTATTAATTATTAGAGTCGATTTTTACTAATTTAGTTTAATGACTAATCAAATTTTTAATTAATAAAAAAATTATTAATTAAAGTAATTAATTTAAGTTTAAATTTGAAGGGGTGTCTTAAGGCAACGGTAGGCGTTGTACGGTAACCTGAGATCATGGGTTCGAGTCTTGAAAATGATTTCTTACAATTGTAAGAGAATGCCGCATACAAAAATTCAATGAGTCTGATTTTTTTTTTTTTTGAATCCCAAGTATAATGAAAGCGTTTGTGCACTAACTATTTTTTTTAATTTAAGTTTAAATTTCATAAGAAATTAAATAAAGGTTATTTTCTTAGAAATATTCATTTTTAATATTCATAACTGTAATTATAAAGCAAAATTATTAATTAAATTTTAAGTCGGAAATTTACTTCTTACTGATTTTTCGATCATTGAATCTTATATAATATTATTTACCAGATTGAACTACCTTTTTTTTTTGTAAATACAGTACTTAATTCTTAATGCAAGGTAGGAAACTCCTTAAGCCATTTATGTTGTTTTGAAACATTATAATTATAAAAAATATACATAATTTATTAATTAATACATAAATTATTTCTTAATCTTTCTGTAATATTCATTAAAATCTAATCACAAGATCATGGAAATATTCTTCGGTTTTGCAAAAGAAATGCAACAGAATGAAAATTTCATGCATTAATTGTCAACTCCCAGCCCAGAGGAAAGTTAATTTGCAGCTTTAGAGTTCAGAGTTTAGGAACATGCCCAAGAATACCCTTTTCTTTTTTTCTTTAATTCTTTTATGAGAAATATAATAAACGCAACAAGCAGGTTTGGATTTTTATGTTAATTAATTTTTTTTATCAATAAAATGTTTCATTTGTTATGAAGTCCAGATATGAATTTTCAAAAAAAAACCTCAAGAATTCAAGAAACTTGAGAAATTTCACATTAGCCAAATTGCTTTTGCGATTAGAAAACAGAAAAAATAAAATATTAATCTTTTCTTGAAAAATATATAACTAAAAAATTCATGGGTAAATTAGTTTATTCTTAATTATCACTCAAATCTCTAATAAAAATCACATAACCAAGAAATAAGAAATTAAAGATCAAGAAATCAAGAAAAATAGTTATAAAGATGAAGAAAAGAAAAGAATCGAAAAAGTTGCATACCTAGAACTGCTACAGAACTCATAGAGCTTGCCGCGATTAGAGAAAAAGATAAGGGCAACCTCAGCATCACAAAGAACAGAAAGTTCATAAGCTTTCTTGAGCAAACCATTTCTTCTCTTAGCAAATGTTACTTGACGATTAATTTTATTTTCTATCCTTTTCAGCTCTACCCTTCCTCTCCCCATAGCTTCTATTTCAGCAGTATGCTTCTCCTTATCTCTCTCCTGCAGCTTGTTGTTTAGGGCAAGTTCTTGTTTCCTTTTTATCAGAAATAGGTGCTTAAATTGCTACATCTACCTATTAGGTTTTCTACAGTATTATACTTCTCCGTAAAATTTCATCAATCATTTCCCTTTTGGAATAGGATGAGAGAGAAACAAGAAAGAGAAATAGAAAGAGAAAAAAAAAAGTATGGGTCACCCTCTGTTTCTTTTTTTCTTTTTCTTATATTTTATATGTAGCTTGCATGATATTGATTTATTTTTTTTATAGCTATTAAGTATTCTATAACTCAGATACTGTACACTAATTTAAATTTGCGTGGACAAGTCCATTAAAGAGATAAAGTATTCCCTTTCAAGTTGACTTCTATTAAGAGAAAAAAGATTCATATTATTTCATTTTACCGCCAGGGTAGTTTATTTTCATTTTGATAGTTATTGATTTTTTTGGGTCATGAATAGTTTCTGAAATTGACTTAATTATAATTAGATTGTTTTGCTATTTATTTATGGTATGTAGACTTTCTTGGCTAGAAAAAAAATTACATTGTTTTATTATTATTATTATTATTATTATTATTATTATTATTATTATTATTATTATTATTATTATTATTATTATTATTTTCTTTTCTTTTTAATTTTCCTTTTCTGGGTATTGCCTTATTATTGGTTAGCTGTTGTCCTTCTGTGGAAATAAATTGTGAAAAGAAGTTTATATATTATATATATGTTTACCATTTTCTTTGCCTCTTTTGTTTTTACTACAGAAATTCCTCCATTACCCCAGTCCTTTAACATTCATGAAATTGTCCATCTCAGGGGAAAAAAAAGTATAAAAATCATGATGATATTACATTTGCTAGATGCAGTCGTATATGGTAATCATGGACAATGGTTTATAAAAATCTAATTATAAAAATTTTTAGAGCTGAAGGTATAAAAACAAAATTTTGAGTATAAAATTAAAAAATATAAATTGTTGGTATAAAATTAAAATTAAAGTTGTAGGTATAAACTTATAAAAAATTATGGAGTTAGAGGGTTACTTATAAAATTTCATGAGTTATAAAGATAAAAATAAAAGTTGAAAAGAAAATAAAAATTTAAGAGAACAAATATTAAAAATATAAAAAATTAGGGGAACAAATATAAAAACTTAAAAAATTTTAAGTGTAATTTAAGAAAACGATCCTAGCCCCCTTTCGGCCTTTCCGCCAATGGCATGGATCTAACTGGAAGTATTG
Organism: Garcia nutans; assembly: GCA_947685225.1. Taxonomy (NCBI): domain Eukaryota; kingdom Viridiplantae; phylum Streptophyta; class Magnoliopsida; order Malpighiales; family Euphorbiaceae; genus Garcia; species Garcia nutans. The sequence continues at coordinate 53,738,534 of CANTUV010000011.1, forward strand.
TTATTGTTTGTGTTATTAAGAAAGTAATAAAAGTATTATCTTGAAAATATTTGTTATTGATTGAAAAATAATATAATATAATGTAATACAATATAAAATTAATTTATAAAATATAATATCATATTATATGATACAAAAGTAAATTACTTTTTTTAATCATATCTAATATTGATTTATAAAATTTGAGAGTTCAATATGGATAAATAAAATTTTATGGGCTCAATAAATAAATAAAGTTCAAGGGCTTTAAGATGTTTTTTTCCTTTATATAACATAGAAAGTTTTGTTATTATTTTGAAAGCTTAAAAGATTATAGTAAATGGTGATTGAATTATTCAATGAAATATTTTTCAAAAATTATTATTATGTAAATAAGATAAACATGATATTTGAAGAATTTCTATAACATTGTAAGGGTTAAAATTATAAACTAAAATGATATAGTTTATAAAGAAAACTACTTGAAAAAGAACCAATGTTTGCACCCACTTCTAAGTTCTAAATCATAGATAGAAACACCACTTCAATTGCAATATAAAAGATGGTACCGTTCTATCTTTCTTACATGCAATAAGGAAATTTCAGTACACTGTCCAAATATACTTGTTTTGTGAAAATTGTGCCATTATTGCGTATGAATTCTCAATTTATCCAACCATATTATATAGCAACTACTCATTAACTCTATTTGGTTTTATTATAAGGTCAAGGCCAGTTGTAAATAAGAATATTGATTTTTTATTAATTTATAAAAATTGGCTATTTAAGTGACTGAATGTATTTAACTTCTAAATTTTATAAAAACACATTGTTTTTTTTTTTAAAAAAATTGATCTATTTAACCCTTATGTTTTCTGATTTTGGATAAATTCAACAGTCTAACATTTATAAATATGTGAATTTAAACGCATGCTTTTATGTGATAAAAAAAATTAAACCTCTTAACAATCAAATTTAATAATCATCCATCTCTCTCCCCTTTTTAACCTTAAATTTTATTCCTTCTTGTTTTAATAATATCTATTTCTAATTGAATCTTTTAATAATTTAACTAGTTAATATGTGAGTAACATCACTTAGGTTTTTTTTGTGCTAAATATATATAAAATTAAAAAATAAAAAAATTACATAGATCATTTTAAAAAATTTGAAGATTGAATATGTTTTTATTTTAAAATTTTAAGATATCATGACTTTTTTATATTTCCTCCGTTTTATAAAGATTGTCCACTATTATATTTTAAAATATCTTAAAATAATTATCTATTTTTATTTATAGAATATATTTAATATTTTTTTATTTTATTTTTTAATAAATTTATATTTTATATAAAAATTAATGATAATTTAAATTATTTTTAAAGTAAAATAAATATATGAATAAGAATAAAAAAAATATATAAAAATTATTAAAGTATTAATTATATTTTTTAAAAATTTATAAAAAAATATATAATATTTGTGAGACACATAAAGTATATAAAAATATGAATGTCAAAAGGCCTAATTAAATGCATTGATGTGGATTAACCACTGTTAATTTGCAATGGTACGTGTATGTCAGCGAATTAGAGTAAAAGCAAAGAGAAAAAATGTAACTTTTTAAAAGAACTACTAATTAATCTACTCAGTTGAGATGGTACATAAGCATTTGTAGCTAAAATTGATGGTTAATAAATGAAGATAATGGTGACTTTTAGAAGCAACAGTTTTTTATTTTGACTAAGCTGGAGTTTTTCAACAAGAATGGATATATTTATTACACACACAAACACAATTCTTAAAAGAAAAAAAAAAGTATCAATAACTTAATTTCAATGATTTAGTTAAGTAGTAAGTGTATTTACTTTCTATTTTATGCTATTTATTAAAAATTAAATTAAATTAAATATTTGAGAATCTCTTAAATTTAATATATATAATTTTCATTTAATTAGATAATAAAATTTCTTTCTGTTTCAAAATACCTGTCCAATTACAAAAATAAAAATCAAGTAGGCATTAATTTTTTTTTAAATTATTTTTTACGAATTATCAAGTCAATAACTTTAAAATAATTAACATGTTAGTATTTTATACAATTAATTGTCATTTTACTTTAAAATAATATCTAAAAAAGTAATTGATGATGAACCAAATAAATATGTTACTTAGCTTTCTCTTCTGAAAAATCATAGTGCCACTCTATCAGACACTCTCCCTCTTCTTCCGTTTTTTCTACCAAGTTCAAGGGCCACCGCCGGCTTCATATGCAAAGATCGGCTGGAGAGTACACAATCCAATCGGAGAAATTATTGGGGCCGAGAACAATATGTATCAGCTAGTAAGAACCCAGAAGAAAAAGGAAAATTATTTGAAGGCAAAACCATCTTCGGAAGTAGTAAATCCCTGTACTAGCTCTATCGGGGGAGAAAATCATTGGAGATGCTCCACCAGTTGAGAAGAACTACTGAAAAATAATGATCTCCCATGGGTGAGAGGGCAAAACGGCCACTAAGACCAAATCTAAAAAAACAAAGAATAAAAACCATAATAATAATAATAATAATAATAATAATAATAATAATAAGAAAAATCAGAGGTGGTCTAGAGCTGCCAGCAGCTATTTGGCCGATAACAATTTTAAATTACTATTGAAGACTTAGCCGGCGCTACTGGACTAGAGAGAAGTAAAAGGTAAAAACCTAAGAGAGAGAATTGCTTAAAGTATCCACCACTTAAAGCAGAGATAAGCATGTCTTTTAATTTTTATCTCTAGTCTAGAAATAATTACTTATGAGAAGCTTCTTTTGCCAAAGCATACGAGCCTCTAATAAGTAATTAGATTTCATTTATTTATACGCACCATAAGTTTACGAACATTACAATTTTTTTTACAAACATTTTAAATATATAAAATAAAATGGATGACTATGCCCATTTAATTTGTAAGGATAGATATCAGTCGATTCAATTAATTAATCGAATAAACTGATCGATTAATTAAATTAGAGTACAAAAAATTTATTAATTGAATTCATTGAATTTTTATTTCGATCGGTTTGATTAATTAATCAAATCAAATCAATTAGTTCAATTAATTAACCAAATCAAATAATTTTTTAATTTTATAATAAAAATTATATTTATAAAAAATTAATATAATTAAATAACTAAATAAAATTTATTATAAAAATAAATAAAGTATAATTTTATTTTGTAATAAAAATTTATATTTATAATAAAAATTTATAGAATTAAATAATTAATAATCTTTTAAAAAAAATAGTTCGATTAATTAATTAACCGATCGAATCAAATTAGTTAATTTTTAATCAAATTAAAAATTAAAATATTTTAAAATTTTAAAACTAACGGGTGGAAATAAATTATTAGTTAATTAATTAAATTAAATTTTTAATTAATTAATTAAATTATGTCCTCCTATTAATTTAGGTTGAATAGAAAAAAATGGTAAAAAAATAAAAATAATTTAAATTTTTTATTATTAAAATAAGAAATGTCTTATCATTTTAGACAACATACACAAAATAATCGAGCAGGGCTTTTTTTAATAATTGTACTATAATTAATTAATTATTACTATTAATTAGAGAAAAAAAAAAGATTACTGAAGACTTTAGCTTTGGAAAGAAAAAAGCGTAAGAAGAGAAAGGGTTATAAAAAACAAAGGAATGAGAGAGCAGCAATTCCCATAAGCGTGATTTGAACAAATTAAAGAGAAAGATGAGAGTCGCAATCAACACTGACATCCTATTTTTTGGATTCTTTCACAGTAACGTGTCCAATACTGATTCATCCTAACCATTCATTTTTCACTTCTACTCTTTTTCGTACTTGACTTCTTACACGCGTCGCGCACTCACTCTGTACCTTTTTCATCTCCAACACCCGGCTCTATGCTCCTAACTCCAACCTTAGTTTCACAAATTTCTTTTTTAATTAATAATTATATCAAGTCTATTATAAATTTTTAAAATTAAATTAACAATCTTGCATGCAAATCAATAGTCAATATACTTGTTCAAAAAAAACTCAATAATCGATAAAAAAAATATTTCAAAGTCAAATTTATAATTTTTTTTTATCACGAAAAAGATTGAATTAAATATAAATCCATAGTATAATATTTATTTCATCTAAGTAAAGAAAGCCATATAAAGACATTAAACATAGAACTAAAAAAACAAAAATACATCCATCTTTTTCTGAAAATAAAGTCACCAAAACTCTGGCATAGCAATCCATGAATCTATTATGGGGGTAATTTTAAATTATTTTAGAAGTTTTATCTAATTACTTTTATTTTAAAAGATGAATTTTTTTTAGAATTAATTTTTTATTGAAAATTTATTTTTCTAATTTGATATTAGACTTTTATTTTTTTTACCATATAATTAGAAATATTTCTTAAATAGAATTTATATTTTTTCTATTCAAGCCAAACGATCTCAAAATATGGCTATTTGGGTGAAGTAATTTTTGTGGTCATTTTATGATTTTTACTTTATTCTTAGTGTGTAATTTATAATTTTATGAGATTGTGTGAGATTTTTTGGTGTAATTAGATTAAAGATTTGAATGTTCTTTTTTGTTTTTTATACTTTTTAAGTTTTTAGTGAATTTTGCTCTTCTCTGCACGTAGACTTAGGCTGACGAAAATTATATTAAATTTTTTACTAGCTATTTTATTTTTTATTTATTTTTTATTTTTTTTAATTTATATTTTATTATTTATTTTATTATTAATTCATATAAATATTTTCGAGGTCTTATATTCTTAAGACCCATGGCCATAGAAAGACACTAATAAGGCCAAAAACTGAATAAAGAAGTAAAACCAAATATCTGTTAAACAATAACCCATAACTATAAATTTAAAAAAAAAAAAAAAAAAGATGAATCTGAAAAGATGTTTGTCAACCTAAACATCCTCAGATATTAAAGCAAATGGAGCGAGAAAATCAATAGAAGTCCTAAATAAGGATCAGAGGGAACACCAGATGAAGCCACCGTAAGAATAAACTATTTTCTCATCTAAGAACAACGAAAATGAACAGGGGTGGATCTTCAAAAAAACTCCAAAAAAAGGCAAGGAAGACTGATTCATTTCTGCGAGTTTAGTGGAAAACTCTTGAGAGAGAGTAAAAATTTTGTCTTCTTCCAAGATCTGTAGGCTACCAGATCTTGAACCAAAAATTAAACCTTTCCAGTAAAGGATGACACAAAAAGTGATGGATGGATTCGACCTTGAGCTGATTTACACCAAAAGCAAAGGAGAACCCATAGAAAATGGTAAATCAAGGGAGCCAACAGCAGTCCTAGCTCTACATTTACACACTCAAAATCCCACTAAAGAAAACAGGATACTAGAGAAGAGAAAAAGTTGTATACAAATCAAATTTACAATCTCGCACCATCTTAATTGTATTATTCTCATTGATACTTAAAATTTTACTTTAGTATTATTTTTTCTATAAAAATTTGACTCTAGTTTAAAATATATTTGAGATATTATTATTTTTTATAATTTTAAAAATACTTTTAGTATTTTTATTAAACAAATAAATGTACTAGTATTTTAAAATTTCGTATCCACCAGTAACATATCATTTTATACCGATTCAAAACTTTTAAAAATTTAAGATATTGAATCGGAGAATCTAATTTTATAAAAGTTATTCAGCACTTTTATATATAATAATGTTTGATTAATAATTTAACAATGAAATAACTCTATTGTAATTTAGATATTTATAAGATTCAAAAATCTTAATATTTTTTTTCTTTCACTAATTTTTAAAGAATTTTGATCAATAAAAAGAAAATATGTTGTACACAATATGCTTTATTCTTTCTGTCCAAGAACATAAGTATAATAAGACCTTGAACAGATACAGATAATGGAACACGATTCATATTTAAGAGTAAAATTTAGGCTGCCCAAAATCTTATTATTTGATTTGATTGAGAATATTAGAATTTAAATGAAAAGAAGGCAAGGAGAAGACATCAACAACAACGATAAAATAGAAGCCAAGGAAAGGATTCAATTGGTGATATCAAAAATCTGACAAGATATTTGCAACTTGAATTTTTTTTTTTTAAGAAAATAAAAAAAAATGAAATATAAATTTAGATTACATTGATCAAAATGTTTTCTACTTCATCATTCTCTCTTATATAAAATAATAAGAAGAAGAATAAGAATAATAATAATAATAAGTTGAGTAAAAAATATATAATTGATTAAAACAAAATTCTGATTTGCAATTTGAAAATATTATATGGGTCCAATTAAATAATGAAATTTTTTTTGGTATACTTTTACTCTTCATTTTCATTCGTTTTCCCTTTTTATTCCATTGTAAAATCTTGTAGAGTTAGTTATATATAAAAATATTTGGAAAATAAATAAATATTTGGTAACACTAATATGCCCTTATCATGTGTTAGAAAATCTTAATCTATGAAAAGGTTTAATTCTTTGTTAAAAATATATATATATAAGTAATTAATTAATTAACATGGAATTATTCTTTTCCAAAAGTTGGGGCATGCGACTCAGATTTAGGTGTGAGGAATCCATATATCATCTCTACAAGATTACTATCTCCTCCCAGAAAATTAATTCATCGAGTAAATTTTTGTATAAAATATTCTAAAAAAAATTCATTTAATTTATTTTTAACTTTTAATTTCAAAAATACTCACTTTAAATTATATACATTTAATATATTAGAGATATATATACAGTACATTTTTAACTAATTAAAATTAAAAAATGATATTTTTTTAACTTTTTTTAAATTATATAATATTTGAAAAAATTAAAAATATGGCATACCATATAATTTTCTCTACAATTATTTTTTGCTAAATCGATTTATTATTTGCAAGGAAACATTACATGCTTAAATTTTCAGATGTATTAATTAGGAGTGGAAACAAAACTCAATTTTCTTCACAAAATGAGCCCAAATAGAGTCCAATTAAGACAACCACATAATGGCTATTGAGTTGGGCTTCACATGAGTTCTATGTTATGTTATATAAATAGTTTAAAAACAATACCTTGTGGTTTTTTTTTTTTTTCCATTAGATCAATAATCAATTGATATATTAATATTATGAGTAATATAATACCAGGGATGGATTCAATATTGAATATTGAAAAAATCAAAATATAAGTATTTACACAATTAATAAAATCAACTACCTATTTTTTCTGCGAAGTTTTCTCTCTTTCTGGTAAAGATTTCTCTTTTTTATAAAGTTTTTCTCTCTAATTTCTGCCCTTGACCTCCGGTAACTATCTTTCATCTTCTCCTTATTTTGGTATATATTTTTAGTTTTTTAGTGGTTTGTTATAAATTTAGTTTTTTTTATAAATTTGAGCGTTTAAGAATAAGTTTAAGAATAGTTTTTTTAGTGGTTTTTTAGTTTTTTTATAAATTTGAGCGTTTAAGAATAAGTGATATAAATTAACTTTTTTAAGAGAAAATTAAAATTTTATATTTTTAGGTCAAATAATTTAATTTTTTAACTAATTTATCAGAATTTTAGATAAAAATTAGAATTTTTTAAAATTTTAATTTTTAATATATTTAAGTAAAATTAGATTTTATATGAAATTTTTATAATAATTAAGCAATTATGTTAATTAGGGTTTAAATTTTAATTAAGTTAGTGGTATTTTATATAAGAATTTAATTTTTTGATAAGTATATAAAAGTTTTAATTTTAATTAATATAGTAATATTTTAAATTTAGTGTTATATATTTAAAATCTATTTAATATAATATTATTTTTAAATTTAATACTCCCTCCGTATTATTTATATAGGGAAAATTTTCTTTTTTGGTGTATTTTTTATATAGAAAATATGTTATTTTAGGTAAATTTTAGCGAGTGAAATGAGACAAAATATCATTTATACTCTTATTTTAAAAGTTTAATTTAAGGGATATTTTTTTAGGGTATTTAAGTAAATAAAGATGAAAAAAATAAAATTTTCTTAATTTTTATGTCCATCTTACTTTTTCTATATAAATGATACGGAGAGATTACTATTATAATAATTTTTAATTAATATAAAAAATCTCATCAGCTTGCCATCAAATCACAACTGTACTATATAATATTAAAAAAAATTATATAAAATTATAACTTTTAGTGATATAATATTAAAAAAAATTTACATCAAACTATAATTTTAAATTATAATTTATTAATATAATATTAAAAAAAATTATACTAAATTACAATTTAAAATTACAGTTTAATAAAAAATAATTTAAAAAATATAAAAATATTAAATTAAAAATATAACTCTTTAACTATACGATAATATTTAAAAAATTATATTTCAATAATTTTGCAGAACTTTTTTTATATTTTAATAATTATTTCTGAGATAGCCCCATGGACCTTATAAATGAAAAGTACGTCATCAATATCTTCTTTTCTAATGATATCGCTGAACTCACGACAAATTAAGTCTTTGTCATTGGCCCCAATCCAATGTCTCAAGTCTTCTCAAGCTCTAAACCCACTTTGTCCAACTGGAGAGTCCCATCATCCTTAAGTGCATTTGTTGGCGTTGGTATCTCCTTTTCCATCTGATTAGACGTGCCCAACAAAATGCTACTATTGATCCGATTTATATTTTTAGTGTTGGTGTCAGATAAAGAGTTATCAAGTGCATGAATCTGTGAAGGAGACCTGGGCCTGTCACCTTTTTTGGTTTGCCTTCTACTGGAAACTAAAAGACTACCTTTCACCAGTGTTTTGGATTTGGGCTTAATCTTCTTTCTGGTGGTTTTTTGAAATAGCTCAAGGTCTGGATCAGATTCAACTTGGGTGGTATCAACATCTGAAATATCCTCTACATAATCCTCAAGGTTTGATGTAATCTTGGGTTTACTGTAGATTCTGGTCAGCACCGAGGTACAAAGTTAGAGTGCTGGGCTAGAGAAGGCCGAACGGTTGGATTAGTGACTGGGCCCTTGGAACTAAAGTTCCGAGTTGGTAATGTCGTGCTTTGATACATTTTCCATATTCTGCTCCATTCTTGGCTCAGCATTCGAAAGATTCCTAAGAGCAACTGGGGGAACATCTTCATGGGTTGGAAGAGACATGTTGGCCACTAGGTCAGAAGATAACTTTGGGGTAATGGGCGCACTATTGTTGTTAGAACATGGCCCCTCGATGTGAGAAACAGTGAGTGCAGGTGGAGTGTCAGCCTTTTGGTCTTGCATCCCAGCTAGAAGGTTAAGCTGCCAATCAACTGTAGTGGTCGGAGCGGTTGTTGGAGGAGGGACAAAATTACTGTGACGGAGGAGCTCAGAAAGTGTATTAGCCAAAAGAGTCTGCTCTAATTGATATGTTGAAAGTTGCATCATCAATCTTGACAAGTAAAGTTTCAGCAATGAGTGTCTAGTTGGTACTAATCAACAATCTAGCACAATCTAACCTTTCCTTGTTCAACGGATCGGAATCCACCATTAAAAGGGAGCTCCATCTGTTCACAATAAAAGAAAACAATTTTGCATCCCAGGCATGGAGGGGAATTTGTTCCAGCCGAATCCATGTAAATCTTTCACATGCTACCAGATTTTTATCCCATCTCTTCACTGAACTGAACCTGTCAAGTAACTAAACGTGGTCCTGCTTGAGAAAATCTTCCATATCAATACAGTTTTTGAAGATAATGAGGACCAACTTCCTCCAAGAGTAAGAAATTTGCACTTAGTGTCACAATACCTGGCGAAGAAAGTCTAACTGATACAGATATTCAACAGATAAGACTTCACCAATAGCAACAGCCTTGAGCCATGAATTGTCACACACGTCCATGGAGAAAGATAAAGTAGGACTATCTATGCGAGCATCCTTGTTTAAACTTTCATTCTTAACTATATCAGCATAAGAAACCTTTGAGCCATTGTTAGTAGGGAGAGCCACTGGATAACCAGCATGTTGCGTCTGGACCTTGTCTGCAAACTTGAACCAGAATCTGCCTTATTTGAGAAAAGAGCCATTGGCCCCAAAAATGGCCCCTTATGCCCCAATGTATGACTTGTATCTGACGAAGCCGTATCTAGTGGATGCGTTATTTCTGAGTTTCTTAGGCACAATGGCATCGTCTACCTATAATTTTATTTTAATTTTAATATTAAAATAAATTTTCAAATTTTTATTTTTTATGGACTCACATATACTGTTATCTGAAAAAATGAACTATTTAAATAATTTTTTAATGGACATATATACATTGTTATTTTTATAATTTTATCCTTTAGATAAAAATAATTAAGTAAAAAAATATTTCATTTTAATTTCTTCTAAAATAGTAATTCGACTAATGTCTACCATATATTGGTTTTACTGTCTATTTATCGGGTTCATAGACAGAGTCTATACTCTTTTAACTGTCAGATTAAGCTCTCAAAGAGTGATAGACTTGGATGCAAAATATTTTGTCTTACAAAATTCTTTTTTTGTTCAATAAATAAAGCTCTAACATAATAAATATACAAAATTGATATATTTTGAACATCCGTTAACACAGTTTGAAGTTTTACTGATATATGCAGATATTATTTTTTATTCCTATGGATCAATTTTTTTAAGTAAATGATTTTTTTTTTCAATTTATTAAGTTCGTCTATTCGTAGATAAATTAATTATTAATTTAGATATTAATTTTTTTATTGAAGCCCGACTCTTTCTCTTATTTTAGAGGTAAAAGAGTTGACTAAAATAGAATTCGACCCCAAATTTAAACAGAAGTCTTTGAAGTTCATATTATAATCATACATCAAAATGACAAAAACCTGTTCATAATTGCAAGATTGTAATAATTTACAGTGGCTTTATGTTTTATGGATGAAAAAAGGTTATTAATCTACAAAAATTATTATAATAAAGCACAACTATAATTAATTTTCTATTAACTTGTTTAGTTTATAAATTTTTAGGAAAATAGGCTTTAAGCAATCAACAAATCAAGAATATTGACGGTTTAAAAAGAATAAAGAAGATTCTCTATGAAAATTTTAGGCCGTGTTTATTTACAGAAAACATCGTTTGTTTTCCTTTTCCAATTTTTTTTTCCTTTTCTGAAATTTTTAATTTTTATTTTCAAATTGAAACTCAAAAAATAAAATAAATATATAGATAATTTTATGATATGATTAATGTTTTTATTTAAAGATAGATTTTAAACATAAATTCTATAATACGATTAATAATATTTTAAAATCATAAAAAAAAATTGTATTTGAAAGAATATTATCAAACGAACTAAAATATAATAATATAAAATAATTATTTTCATATATATATATAAAAAATTATCATAAATTTGGTTCATATTTCATTTATAGATCAGACTAATTAAAAATTTTGATTTAAATTATAATATTTAAAATATTAATTATTTTTAATTTTAAAATCATTATTTTTTTATTGATCTAGTCCATAAATAAAGACATAAACTTTAGAATTTTTTTATATATAAATCTAAAAAAATAATAAATTAATAAAATAATAATAATTAATAAAAAAGAAGTAGATATATTTTAGGATTTTCCATTTTCCATTTAAAGCAAGTAATTAATTTTCAAAATTTCAATTACTATCTACCTATATGTTGCCGAAAAGAAAATGAATAAAACATATTAAAATAAAATATTCAATTAAGTAAAACAAATTATAAATGATATTTCGATCCAATATATTTGACAATAATTAAGAAAAAAAATTGTCAAAAGTGGACATAAATGAAGAAATGTATTTTCGAATGCCGCATCCTATTGGACTAAATTTAAAAAATATCTAAACTTGAACTTTTACTTTTGAACAAAAATTACCAAACCATCATTAAAATAGTTTCGGATCCAGCAATGATCTGCCTTTTGTTTAGCACCAACATTTTATTCTGATTGATGATTTTACCATACATTTGAAATTTAATTAAAATATGTTTTATAATCCTTAGTTAATATTTTAAGCCTAATTAGTCTCGATACAACTTATCTGAATTCATTTAACTTTTCATATTTAATATTTAATCCTCTCTTTATATTAAATTATTTAATTAAATTTTGATATCAATTCAAGTGTACATGTCTGTAATAAAAAAAAATACCCAATCAAGCAATTTTTGGATAAGCAAGGAGACAGAAGCTAAAAATATGATTTCTGGGATGAAATAAATCATGTTTAATTGTTGAAAACAGCAAGCCTCAATGCCCACAAGCTTTTTGTTCCTTAATAAGTTAATATACTCTCTTTTTTTAATCAGAAGTTAATATACTCTCTCTTGGAACTTGGAGATATATATATATATATTTATACTAAACCTTTTCTTGAAGAGACCTCACCTGGGCTATAAAGACAAATAGCAGAACATGTGTGGTTAGATATAGTTTGGACACAATTGTTCTTGTTCTTAAAAAAAAAGACCAAGTTTTTGGAGAGTTTACGTTATGTAAATCGAAGTGTCAAATCATCAAATGGGTTGCAAATCATTGTTATTGAAAAAAGGACTTTGTTGTATCTTCGTTCACCATCCATTTTTCTATTGTTCATTTTTTAATTTTTTTTTCATAAAAAGAAAATTTTTCTAGTTGCCACCATTCAATCTAATCCCAACATACTCACAAACACAAATCATCTTCTTATCTTCTCTTCCAAATTTAGCGGCAAGTCACTATGAGATCGTATATAATTGAGCCGCTATAAAATTGTATATAATCACACAATCTTTCTTTATCGGAATACTGATAAGGTTATGACCTTATAAGAAAATAACTCAGCCTTCGTAAGGGGCTGAGTTATTTCATTTATAGCGAGGAATATATAAACTCTTCACTGTAGATAATATTTTTTTATTAAATCATCTCTGATAAAATAATATCGTTTCATCATGAACAATTAAAATTTTTTTTATTCCTATCAAAATGATATAGTTTTATCATAGAGGTAAAAAAAAAATAACGCTGTAATAAAACGACACTATTTTACTGAAGCGAGAATTAAAAAAAAAGAACGAAACTCCTTTCTCTTCTCCTTCTCCCCTGTTCTCGCAGCCTCCTTCTCTAAAATCTCATCCAACCCAGCCAATCAGTCATCGGGCCATCTTAGCATAGTCTGCGCCGGTCCATCGCGGCCAGCTCCATTGGCCACTACAACTCATTATATGATCTACATGTCCTGTATTTAGATTAAGTTTTTGGTGCAGGCCTAATAAGGTCAATGAGTGAGTCATGTGAATACCATAAGTATAAAAAGGAAAACTGAAAAGGCTACAAGTCTCAGGGTAGGGGCAAAGAGCAAAGAATAAGAACAATAAATCACACACAAGGTTTAGAGTTGAGTGGTGTTGAAAGCCCTCTGATTTGTTTTAACAAGTACTTGACGCAGAGATTGCTTCAGATAAAGACAAGAATATGACTGTATGAGTGTGGATTTTGTGGCAAAGCAATTAAGGGACCATTGAAGATCCTCTAATTTCTCCTAATAACTTCAAGCCTAAAACTGACTACTCCTTGTTATCTTAATACAGCTGTCTTCATCATCCAACTACCTAATTAGAGTGTCTACTGCGTACTGCTTCTTTCTTTTTATGTTGATGCATAGCTAATTTCATTGTGGTCCTTAACCTTTGTCGTTACCAATACTTCTCTTCTTTAGAGCTTGTAATATTATAAACTTGTGTTCCGTTGAATTTTTGTAGGTTTCATGGCTAATTTATTTTTTAGGCTTCATTAAATTAAGTGTTGAATTTCATGAATTATTGGACTTCTTTAAATTATTGAGTTTTTTTTTTAACAAAATAGCCTTAGCCTTTTTATCTTTCCTTTCTCAATCTTTATTTTTTTTTATATATTTTCGATGTGGAATAAAGTCACTGTCAACATTTTTAAATTGAATAATTGAGGGTTTTATTAAAAGATTTTGTTAAATCTCACATCATTTAATATAAGCATATAACCTAGTTGGAAATTAGTCTCTAACTTTAATATTTAGCTTGTGAAATTACATTTTTCAATATATATTAAGAAATTTAACATAATATTATAACACAATATTGTATATTTGATTCTTGAAATTTAAAATATTTGTATTCTTATTTTGAGGTTGGCAAACTAAATTGACTATAGTATGCTTGATTTTTAAAATTTTAAAACATTTTTATTTAACCCAGAATTTATCAGTGATGTAAAAAGGATTATACTTTTCCATTCTCCTCAATTTTCACAGCAACTCATTAAAATCAATGGAGTCAAAGTGATCACAATTATTTATTTCTTGAGTAAGATAGAGAGAGGAGAAGGGAAATAATGAGTATTGATGGATAATTGTATAGTCTCTAGTCTAAAATGAAGTTGATATCGTTTTTTGCATAAATTGCCTGAAAATTATGAAGGTGATATGAAGTTAGTGTTATAAATTTAACGAAAAAAGAGTTTGTTGTGTTATAAGGATAAGTGGTGAAATTAGCCATGTGGAGATTAATTAAAAATAAATCTCTTAAAAAAATTATTTTTCCCCAATGTTAAAAATTAATTACATATTATACCTATTTGAATAAAATTATACACATAATATTTTGCAATTAACGATAAATTGCGGATGAATTAATTGGTGTAGTTCTTCATTTCATTTTTTATCAAATGAATAATATTAATAATTCATTTTTAAAATTAAGAAAATAATTTATTTTAAAAAAATTTGAAAACAAATAATAGCCATTACAATAATTTTAATGTTTAAGTATTAAAAATTTTCAAATAATTTAATTTTTTTTTTAAATTCTTCAAAAATTTTATATTTTAATTGATGTTTATATATAAAAAAAATAAAATTATTAATTTTGAATAGTATTAGAAATTAAAGTGTATATTAAAGAAAAACACAAAAGGAGTGCACTTGTGATTAGTTCATATCTACCAACACAGACGTGTGTGCCAGCATTTGCAAGTCTTCTTCTTGTCTCCCACCCAACACCAATAGATGGGTTAATGGACCAAATCTTATATAATATTAAAGCCTATTATATCTAAAAAGAATAATTATTTTTTTTAATAAATCAAAAAAGAAGAATTATTAGAATTAAAGTTGTTTACAATTCATGTACGTTTAGCTCTGTTTTGCTTCAAGACCAGAACCTCAACAAAATCTTCTTTTTCTCTTTATTTGTGGGACTTTTTTTTTTTGTTCACTTCTTTTTTATCTTTACGTATGTTTTTAAGTGTATATTAAATTCGTATCAAAATGATAATTATATCAAATATCACAATTCAATACAATTAGAAAATATATCTGAAAATAAAAATCGAATTAGAAATCATGTTCAATTTTAGTTCTACTGTTGGATCAAAATCTAATTCATAGTAAAATATTCGTAAATTAAAAAATATATATTTATCACTATCCCAAGTATTGAGCATTCACGAATGATAATATTGACAAATTTGAAATCTGTCTTGAATAAACTTCCATTTCTCAATAGAGTGATTTACATCGAGTAACAATAGCCTTTGTAATTGGCTGTACTCCATGTCAAGATTCCAGGATTAAAAAAAAAACAAAGCCACTTTTTGCTACATATCAGCTTGGTTTTCTCTTCTGGGAATATGCCTAAGGCTTGCTATACTAGCAGAATTGCAGAAATGACATAAAGGCATAGCTGTATCTCCTCTATCACCAGGGAAGTTCCTTATTGTGGTTAGTAAACTCCAGCATGAAGCTTGGAGATATAGAACCAAACCAAACTGATCTGGAAAAAAATAATAAACACATAAAAACAGTGTTGCTTTTGTATGATTTTTTCTTCTGCCTCGCACAATTTGCAAATGCTTCAAGTTCCTGTTGCCTCGTCTTGCACGAGAAACTATTACAAGCTAATGATTTCTTAGCAGACCGCCACAAGAAGATCTTGAATTTTGGCTGAACTAACTATCCCAAGTTGACTTCCAAAATTTTCTTGCGTTCTGTGATCCTGATGAACTAGCAGCTCCATTTAACATGGCCTCCTGCTCTGGCAGAGTCACATTATAATACCCCGATTTTACGTATACGTGCCACTCGTTTTAAAATGCCGCACCAGTTTATCTGCACTTTGATTTTTCCCAATTGGAAATAATAGCCTCATATTCCTCCCTGCTAAACAGACTTCTTGAAATATCACTTCTCCAATTCCTGTGCTCATTACTAGCTCTGCTCCCGCCTTTGGCCTTGGAGAAATATTTTTAAACTCTGGTTAGTCTGGCATCCATGCATTTCAGGCCAGGTACCACCTCAACCCCTTCATCAGGATGAAAAATAATATTTCAATAGATGTGGTTGTACAGAAATTTTTGATTGCTTATCAATGCTTAAATATACATGTCAACTTAGAAAGATACTTATCATTTATTGATCCCTTTTAAATAAAATGGGTTTTCTCATATTTTTATTATCATTTATCACATTAATAGAAATTGGGCGAAGTTAACATCAATTCATTAACAGTTCAATTATTACTTTCCCTCTATAATGTAACTAAGATATTCCTTCCAACTTCAAGCTTTCATAATTCATAGTTGTTAATGTCAAATTCCACTTTTCTTTTCTTTTTTCTTTTTAACCTTTAAAAAAATAGCACTAAGGTGTACTGATAAGGACATTGTAAAAAAAAAAAGAGCATTGAAATTCTGGAAGAGAATTACCTTTTCCCCACATATCATATTCCAAGCACTAATATCTAAAACTTAAGAGCTAGTATGTTAGTGTTTGTCAAACTCTGTAAATAACTTTGACAGTGTTGTAACGACTGAATATTATCTTTTATTTTTCAAAAATATATTTTAATATCATTAATTACACTAATTAAAGAGTGAATTCCAAGATCTCAAAAGAAATGAGAAGATTTACATAGTTTATTATAATGTAATGGTAATGGCAAGTTCATGTAAGATATGCATAAAAAATTTAAATTCAACTTTATGAATGAAAGAAGAAAAGAAAGAAATGATAGGATGTACCAAATTCTCTCCAAACTCCATAATGATGATATGTTGTATATAAATACAAGCATTGAACAAATAGAAGAGTTTGTAGTATATACATGTCCATAAAAATAAAAAAAAATAGATCCATAGCCAACAATCAAAAGCCAATCCCACTAAAAAGAGATTAGGAGCCCTAGAATCCAAGGAAGCACAGAACCTTGCCCCCCACCTTCCCTAACAAAACCTCTGGTTTTCACATTATGAGAAGGATAAAATCATGTTTCCCTTATACCCCAATCGTCTTCTATTAACAATAAAGCACAAAAATCACATCAAGATTGTGGGTCTCCCCAAAAACACACTTCATCATATAATATGATAATGTCATAGATATTGTAGTGAAATTTGATTATTATAAAGCTCTTCCTTCCCACCACTCTCAATCATTTCAAAACCATTCATTAATTCAATTCCTTTTCTCTTGCAATAAATAATAACGACACTTGCAAAAAAAAATTTAACAGAACCTCCATCCATGCCCATATAACAGAAAAAGAAAATACTCAGTTTTCAAGATTCAAAACCATGTCCATTACAGGACTCTCAGAAACATCTAAACTTCACAAGAAATCTTTACATAGAAGAAATGATTCTGATGAGCTTGATGTGTTTGAGGCAGCAAGGTATTTCTCAGGATACAATGAAGCTGCAACTTATAATACACATAAAATTATTACGAGAGGAGAAGATCATAGACAATATCCATGGAGAGGAGGAAGAATGAGCTTAGATGTACCAATGAAAACTCATCATTCAGTTCTGCCTCAGCAGTCTCATACTAGTTCTGTACTAGTGGAAAAGCAAATATTGAAAGAGAAGAAATATAAACAACCAAGCTCTCCAGGTGGTAGACTAGCTAATTTCTTGAATTCTCTTTTCAATCAAACAGGTTCCAAAAAGAAGAAATCGAAGTCTACAACACATTCAATGAAAGATGAAGATGAAAGTCCTGGCGGAAGAAGGAAAAGAAGGAGCAGCATTAGTCATTTTCGAAGCTCAAGCTCTGCTGATACAAAATCTTTTTATTCTTCTTCAAGTTCTGGTTTTAGAACACCACCTCCTTATGCACACACTCCTACAAAGAGTTGTAAAGAATTGAGAAGTTATTCAGATCACAAACAAGTAATTTCCTTGCCAAAGTACAATGGAAATGTGAAATCTACAGCTTTCCAGAATGAGGTATTGGATGAAAAAAGGAATACAGATAATTTATCTTGGTTGGATGAGAAATTTAAATTCAGCGATGGGATTTCTGAGAAATCCAAGAATCTTGATAGTAGTCATCGATATTTTGAGAAAGATAGGATTTGGGCTGATCGCTATACATCAGAAGAGAGAGAATTTAGAAAGTTCAATGAACTAGATGACGGAGCTGAGAGTGATTCAAGTTCTGATTTGTTTGAGTTACAAAACTATGACTTGGACATCTATTCAAGTGGTTTGCCTGTGTATGAGACAACATTTATGGATAGCATCAAAAGGGGAGCACCAATTTCCAATGGCTCCCTCTAAAATTTATTCATATACATTAAATTTTAATTTTCATTTCCTTTCTTGATTGGTTTTTAATTTGTTGTTTATTACTATAGGAAGCTGTGGGAAGAAAATTGAGGTTTCCTAGATTTCGCAATTTTCTTTTCTTTTCCCCTTATGGCCATCTGTTTTCAATTATTGCAGTTCCTTTGTATGTACAGTTTGTAATGTTTCTTTGTCTTCTACTTTATTCTCTTTCTCTATTTTTATTTTTATTTTTTGGGGCTGGATTGCATCTCAAGAACATTATTGAAAGTCTACAGTTGTATTTGTCTTGCTTAGATTGTGGCATGATTTGTTATTTTCCACTAATTTGATAGAGAAACGAGGCATTATTAACCCATGTGGACTCTATCTTTTAATCTTTTGACTTTGGACTTTCTGTTCTGTGCTCTTTGGAGTAAAAATTTAAAAAAAAAAAGAAAGTAAAATTATTATTTATTTTTTAAAGACGAAGAAGAAGAAGAAGGGCATATCATAGCCATCCAAAGGACTCTTTTAACTTCGTTGCAGGAAATCTGGACAGGAACAAGAGACAGTTGTTGATTTAAAAATTTGGTAGTATCAAAAAGGAGTGGAGTTGTACGGAAACAATATACTCCCAATATCACACTTTTTATTAGCAAAACTGCTAAAAATTGTGATTAAGAGTTTTATGTATATAAGGTTTTGCATTTCTGTCTAATCACATGATCAACGTAGAAAAGCATGCAAGCGCTATACACTATTGTGCAGCATTAGTGGCAGAATCAAGACAAAACCAAATGAGGCCCATTTAAGATTATAATATATTTTATAATATAAAGTTTTGATTAAACTAATCCCAACTTTTAAAGCTATATATTGATTAGTCAAAAAGGAAGGATTGATATTGATACTCATGGAAACATTTCTTAAACAAACAAATGGTATAGCCCTAAAGATTTCCTATCATGGTAACACTATGGATGATAACAATTTTTACATGTATTCAGCTATTGCAAAGAGCCGGCATCTGTCATTTCTTTGTTTAACTTGACACAGACACTAAACCAACCTGTTCCTACATAATTTCAAGTTCTGATGACTGAATTGTATACAGGTCCGTGACTAAAATGCTCTGTGAACCAAACACTTTATATCTTCTTCAATTTTTTCTGACAAATGAGTCAAGGATGGAGATAGATGGGTCCTATCTACAGCCATAAGAGTAAATCTGTTAGGGCTAAAACACATTCAATTATGGATTGCCTACAGAAGACAAAGGTAGGGGTGGGCAAAATAAAATTCAATTAATCGAACTAAATTTTCGTGATAGTATAATTCGGTCGGTTCGGTCGAAAATTTAGAATATTTTGATTTTTGATTCAGTTAACGATTAATCAATTTGGTTTAGTCGGTTAACCGATTAACCAAACTATTTTTAAAAAAAATTAGTTATTATTTTTTTTATTTAATTTTTTAATTATATAAATTTTTATTATAAATATACATTTTTATTGAAAAATAAAATTATATTTTGTTTATTTTTATAATAAATTTTATTTAGTTATTTAATTATATTAATTTTTTTATAAATAAAATTTTATTTTAAAATTTTAAAAAATTAGTCTGTTCAGTTAATTAATTAAATCGACAGATTTGATTCGATTAATTACTCAAATAGACCAAAATAGAAATTCTTTGGTTCAGTTAATAATTTTCTTATACTTCATTTTGGTTAACCGACTGATTCGATCAGTTAATTAATCAAACCGACCGATACCCACCCTTAGACAAAGAGAAGACTAGACCAGTTAGGCCTTGTTAAATCCCACATCTATCTAATTAATATAGAAATGATTTATACAATTTTAACAATTAGCTTTTGAGATTCACACTCTTAAATTTATATTAAAAATTTAACATAATATTGGAAACAACTGAGAACTCAAACATAAAAAACCAATTTCCAACCTAATCAGGCCCTTAATATGTAATGCTAAATGCGAAAGGCTACAAAGGCTAGAAGTCAGTGCAGATGGTGAACACGTGTGCATATATATGTATAAAAGCTTAAAGTTTGAAGGTATATAGAATGATCACGAATACTAATAATAGCCTTTAGAAAGAATGATGGACACACAAAATAAGCACAAAGCACCAAAAAGCCCATGAGAAGGCATGATACAAAAAATTGATGCATAAGGCATCAAAGTGGGGGTCATGGCAATGTAAAGCAAGAATGAAGTAAGTGGGTGGAGGGCCCAAACATGGTCTTATTCAAAGGGAGATGCCATTAGAATGTTGATAGTGATACACACATAAGATATGGACCTCTTAAGCTTTCTTGTGGTCATGGACAACCAAATCTTTCATCCTTTTCTAAAAGTTGGAAAAGCAAAACCCGATGTTCTTGTTTTCTTGATCGCTAATCAGAGAAGATAACATGGGCTAGGTACATGAGGGAAATAATTTTATTGACTGTGTTTACTTATCTCAGTACAAGAATATCTGCAATACCAAATTGGATAAAGAAAAAAAAATGCTTATTTTGCCTGAAAAACAAACAAATGGTATTGATGAAATATTTAGTATAATCATTTATATATATATATATTAAACATCTACAAATCTCATTAACAGCAATAACATAATTGAAGATGTTTATATAGAAAATATATTTAGCTGAGAACTATGTAATAAAGATGACATTATTCATTGTGCAAGAATAGCGAAATTCAAGTTTCAATATCTTGTATGAATATGATGCTTACAGCTTATGAAAACTCATAAGCTATATCTGCAATCAAAGAACACTTCAGAAGTCACTGTTTGTTCCCAACTCAAGCAATAAAATGTGTGCTTAGCCATCATATATATATGTAGTCATATATAGTTTTCTGGTATAGCCTCATTTTTTTTTCTTTTATTGGTAAATTTTTCTTTAACTGGAACTTGAATTCGAAACTTCAAAAGTCTTCAAGACAACTTCAAAAGTCTTCTAAGTTTTCTTTTAGAGCAATTTTTTTTCCATTTTGGCATAACTGTAGAACATGGCTAAAACTATGAAATGTTTCAAGTTTTGAGAATATTTTTTATCCATTCCTGAATTACTTAGCTCAATCTAATTCAATTTTATAGCAGAATTAGCATCTAAAAACAAAATTCATCCATATTAGAATTCATTTACAATAACCTTTCAATTGCATAAAAAAATTTTAAAAAAAAACACCCAGAAAAGATGGAGAGATTAAATAATAACTTACAATGGCTGCTTTGGGTTGCTCACAAGTCACAATTCCTCTCCAAGAATTGCAATTCTCAGTATGCCATATTGCAATTGAAAGGAAAGTAATTCAAAACTTTGTTCGATTTGTCTTCTGAAAAATTGGGTGGGCTGCGCAAATCTTTTGGGCCTGTATTGTTCTCCCTTTCTTCTCCCAATCCAAGACTAGCATATACTGCAGGTATCTCGTATTTTAGCCCGTATTTGATTGTATAAAATCAAATTCACTCTAATTCTTAAATAGTAATTTTACCATATTTATTTTTTGATTTGACTTTTAAAAATATAATTTAACTGAATTTTTAAGCTCATTTATTTTTTTTCGGTGATATTTAAGTTCATTTATTAAAACTTAAAAGATATTAAAAAATTTACCATAACATGAAAACATAATAAAATATTTAATATTTTATTAAATTACGTCATAATTTATATGTAAATTGTCTTCAATTTCTGGTGAGCTTTTTGTTAATTCTTTTGTTTATGTTTACTTGATTTTCTTTTTAATATTTTTATTTTGATATTTGTCAAATAACATGTAATTTTCATGCAACTCAAACTTCAAATAATTATTGGACTTTTAATTATTCGCTTAAAATACTCCTAATTATTTAACTTTTTATAATTCTATGTTTTTTTTTTTTTGAAAATATTTGGCTTTCAGTTTGATTAAAGGTCGGTTAATGATTCCACTAACTAAAAAATAATAATTCAATTAATTAAGTAAAATTACATAGTGAATGAAGAAGCGAGTGTCGGTGAAATCAGTTTTGTAGAAGCAGGTTAAGAGATGAAGTATGTGTCATTTTCAAAAGATATGAAAGTAGTAACTGTGAAAAAAGATAGAGCCTAATAGCAATCAACACACATAACTCTAATGTCAATTTCTCAGCCATGACAATACAAATACAAGAGATGTTATATATTAGTACACGGAGGGAGTGAAAAGTGCAGAAAAGACCTTAAAATTTTTAAGAAAAAAGTACAAATCAACTCTTAAAATTTTCTTCTTATTTATTTTTTAGAATTTTAAAAAAGCTAATAAATTAATTTTTATTTTAATAGAAAATTAATTATCATTAATAGTCTCATTTAGCGGAATAATATATAAATATATCTTTTAAATTCATGTGAAAGTATAAATTGATATTAAATATTTTTTTTACTTAATTATGAATAAAAATAATTTTTTTTATCTATTTATAAATGAATCAAACATATTTAATAGCGTTTTATAATAAATAATATTTTTATTAAAATTATTATTTAATATTTTTTCTATTGAACTTTTAAAATCACATTTAATTAAAATTATTTTTTATTTTAAAAATATCAATTTTTAATTAACTTTAAAAATATATCATATAATTAATCAATTAAAATTATTTTTTAATTTTAAAATTAAAAATTAAAAACAGTTTTTTCAAAAAATAGATATTATTAAAATATTTTTATTTTTTGATATTTTTAAGAAAATAACTTAAATATATCTTCCTAATAAAATAACATATCTAAAACAATATGTATATATATATAATTTGAATTGATTATTTTAAAATTTTAATAGAAGAAATATTAAATAATAATCTTAATAAAAAAAATTATTTAGTCTCTTAAATATATTTGATCCATCTATAAATAAGTAAATATATCATTATAGTGTATAATTAAACAAAAAATTCAGCATTAATTCATATTTTTATGTAAACTTAAATAATATATTTATATTTTCTTTTATTAATACTAATCAAACAGTTAGCGATAATTAATTTTTTATTAAAAATATATTAATTTATTAATTTTTAAAATTTTAAATATATAAATAAGTAAAAAAAAAATTAAAGATAATGTATATACTTTCATATGAATTTTAGGAATATTTTTACACTCTGTCTCGCTGCATGTCATTATCCATTTAGCTGTCATTTCTCTCATACTTGTAATATTCAGAGAGATGAGCTATATATCCATGGCCGCAATAGCCGGTAGCATGGACCAAAACTAAACTGTCAAAAGCTTTTCTTATCTAACTAATAAACCATTATTTGCTTTCAAATTATTAGACCACTCAAAACTCCTTTATATATGATAATGACTCACACGCCCCCATTCATTTTAATTTTTATCATATGCTTTTCATTTCTCCTCCACCAATTTGGTTCTGGTTCAGTTGGGCCAATTGCGATAAATAGAAAGAAATATTTTAAAATTTATTTTTATTTATTAATTATCATTCCAAAATTTTTATTTTAGTTAGTATTGATTTGAGGTGAGGATGACAATAAATAAAATATTTTTAGATATTTAATTTATCTTAATTAATTTATATAAAATATAAATAACTTGCAAATGAATTTAGATAAATATAGATAATAATTTAAAAAATTATACTTTTTATTATTTTTTATATAATCTTTTTAATTTTTATCTGAAGTATTTTAGTTATTTATAGTAAATTTATAATAAATTATGTAAATACATAAATTCATAATAAACTTATAATAAATTCATAATAAGTTATATAAATTTAATATTTTGATAAACTAATTATAAATTTTTATAAATTTAAACATATTTTAAAAATACGATAAATTTAATTTTTTATTTTTTTTTAGCATTTTTGTCAAAATCTCTTATAATTTTACTATTTATAAGAGGTGCATGTAGAATTTGAATGCATACTTTGGAGCACCCACTGTATAAATCTGATTATATATATTATTAGTTATATTTAATTAAATTTTAATTATATATTTATTATATTTTATTTTAATTATAGAATTATATGATATAAAGCTATTTTAATAAAATTGCATTAGTATTTTTTTTTGAAGGAAAAAATTGCATTAGTATTATATTTTTATTTATAATTATTTAATTGAGAAAATTATATTTTTATAATTTAAATTTTATAATATTTTAAATTTTTATATGTAACTAAATATAAATAATAAATATGTATTATTAAATAGATTTAAAATAGATATAAATAATAATAATAATAATAAAGGCACAATATATTTTTATTCTTATATTGTCAATTTGTCAATATTAGTCATTTTATTTTCTATATTTATTTATTTATTATTTTATTTTTTATATTTATCTATTTTATATCAGTATATACTTATATAAATATATATTTGTCATTTTAATTTTTATATTTATATATTTTATATTAAATAAATATTTATGTACACATATATCATTATTTTTAATTTATTATCTATTGAGTATGGATTAGACGCATATAAAAAATTAAGTAATCAATATCTTTATATATATAAATATATGTTAATATAAAGTGGACAAATATAACAAGTAAAGGCAAATACATAGATATATTATACAAGGGTTAAATTAATAATAATAATAATAATAATAATAGAAGAGAATGAGAAGGAGAAGGAGCTTTCAAAGGATAATAATGTAGTGTAGAGAAGTGGGGGCAGTTGAGGAATTGGGAATGGTTGGATTTTAGTTGTAAAGCAAAAGTTTTGAAGGAGAAGTTTGGTTGGCAGTGTCAGCAGAGACAGGCTCAGAGCCACACACACACTGAACGCTCACTTTGGTTGGTCTCCTCTATTCATCTTTTTCTGCCCTTTTTTGCTTTTTAAATGGGACACGTGTATGCTCACCCTTCTATACATGTGGCAACTCAGGGGTCTTGTCATTCACATCTGCTAAAACTTTATCTGATTCAGTACTATCTCTAATTTTTGGTTTGTCCCCACCCTGCCCTCTTCTTTTTTTTTTTTGGCTTTTTCTCATTTAAAAATATTTGCCAATTAATCCTACATTTCTTTTACCCTATGTTAGACTTGCCGTAAATTAGGGTTATTTTAATAAATAAATAAAAAAGTAGTGTATAAGGAATTTATTTTAAATTATTTTTTATTATTTAATAATTTAAATAAAAGAGATAATAATTTAATTTTTATTTTAATAAAAAAATAAAATTAAAATAGTCATTTTACTCGCTTAAACAATTAATTATTTCTATTTATTCTTATTTTTTTTATTTTGAGGATAAATAATTTAGAGATTTAAGAAAAAATTAAAAATTAAACTTAAAATTAAACATACTTTACTTTATTTTATTTTACTCCTTTTATCTTACTACTTTTGATACCGAACAACAACAAAAAAATTACATTTATTTTTTTCCTCTCTTACCTCTATTTACTCTCCATCAAATATATTGTTAGGGTAAGGATTCTTTAGCTGTACACTGAAAAAAGAAAAAAAAATAAGTTAAAATAAAATAATTAAAAAATATAATTTATTTTTATTATAATATTCTTATCATTCTAAATTTAAAAAAAATAAATCAATATTTTTTTTCCTAAATAATAAATTTTTAAAATTATACGATATTTGTATATTTTCCACTTTTCCTTTTTTCTCTCTAAATAGGCGAGAAAAACAATTTTGTGGTCAAGAAAAAAATTAGTGAAATTTATATTTTTTTTTCTTCTGTTTTTCCCTCTCATTATTGTCTAAACAAAAGAGACAAGACAATAAAATTTATATTTTCTTTTCTTTTTATATTTATTTCACTTAAAACAAACAATTATTTAATTTATTTAATAATTAAATATTTAATTTAATAAGTTTAACATTTAAAATTAAATAGTATAAAAAAATTGATGTCTCGGTTATACTTAAGGAAACATCTTTCAAGTGGGCGTCGGAGGTATTCTGCAATCCCACTCCCATTGTTAAATAGTCTTATATATAGAATTCTAGAAAACGTGTGAAATTAAAGAATTAAGAAACTTTTTTTTTTTATTAAAGATTAAGAAACTTCACCTTAAGGAGCGAGACATGTTTTATTGTGGAGTACTTATTTTTGGCCTTAAAATATAGGGAATACAGACATTATATGATTTTATATCAAAAATAATAAATGTCTACTTATGTTAGAATTTGGTGTAATTGTTTTTAATAACTGGTAAAATTAATATTAAATGTAGTTTTTTAATATGTGTAATGATAATTAAAAATAAATAATAAATTTTATTTTTTAAAAGAACTCCAAACTAGAGCTTTAATAAACAGCAACTTAAGTGTAAATTAACAGCTGCATCAAAACATCGAAAAGTAATTATTCATAATATTTAGTAATTTTTTATTATTACTGTTATAAAAAAATAATATGAAAATTATTTTACTATTAATAATTTTTTTATAAAATAAAATTGTCTAAAAATATATCGATAAGAGTTTCGGCCTCCTATATTAAGAAAGTAATCGGTATAGATATGTTTGAAAAATATATTATTTAATGAGTTATAATATAATTATTATAATTTTATTATGTGTTGTATTTCTTTACTATAATTTTTATATATGTTTATTTTTTTATGTTATTTTATTTTTTAAAAAATTATTTCAAATTTGGAGTAGCCACCAACTATTTGAAAAAAAAATCAAAATAATTTTTTTCAAATAAGTAATTGTTTGAACTTCCAGAAGCTCTCTTTTTTATTTTTTTTAATTAAATGGAATTGACATATCTGTTATTATTAAGTCAAATCAGCTATCAGTTTGCCGCTAATTGCTTCTCCAAATTCCTCCTTAGTGCTAATTGCCAAATCAATTTTTTAATAATAAGTAAATTTTATTTCCAGCTTATTTTTTGTAAATTATCTTTTAAAATTGACATGTGATAGACAATTTTTTAAATATATTAGCTTTTTTAACACGTGCATTGCGCATGGTTTGGATTTATTTTATTAACATATGGATTACAGATATAAAATAATAATTTTCAAAATTCATTTTGAATGAAAATTTATGATATAAATGCAATAAGAAAAGAATAATAAATTAATTTTATTATTTTAAATTTGAGTAAAATAAAAATAAAGAAAATAATATTTAATTGTAAAAACAAAATTTAAAATATGTTAAATATTTTATATAATATTTATATAAATAGGTTAGATTAAAAAAATCAAATGTTTTATTAAGATTAAAATTTACTTTAGATGAAGCTGCATTTTCTGAGTCAGAATATGGGGTCTGATTCTCTAGCCCCGCAATAGATTGTTAACTTCTTAAACTCTGATCAATAAAAGTATTTTACAATTATTTCAAAATAAACATTTGCAAGTTCTATTATTCTAAGGAAATAACTGAACTCAATTTGCTTCAATATTTTCAATTGGTTTTACATGAAAATAAAAATATAAATGATAATCTAAATCTAATGCTATGTACATAATAAAAAAATTTAATTAAAATAAAAAAAAATGCAGTAATCATTTGTGTGCATTTAATGTTCTCCTTGAATTACATTGTTTTTCATCTGAATCACATAAAAACAAAAAGGTGTATAATACATATAGAAGAGGAAGAAGAAGTAGATGCTGCACATATATAGATATATGTATATATATATATATTCTAACTCTAATTTATCATATAATAATTGAATACGTTTTATTTTAATTGATATGTAATATTTATATTTTGACATCAAGTTTAATTTTGTTAATTTGATGTTAGCTTAATTAAATTTTAAGACTTGTCATCAAGATGAAGATATTAATAATGAGAGTTGGGTCTTTTATAATTTAATCTAAAATTATTTTTAATCATAAAATCATTAAATATGGCGTTAATGATTCAATTAGATTAATATATATATATATATGTAATAGTCTCGGTAAGATAGAGATTAGTTATTCTCGTTAACTAAATTACATATATAAATAGTACATATGGAGATATGACCATTTAACCGACTCAATAGAAAATTTTTAATAGTTAAAATTACCAATAAACTGTCGATAAAATATTTCTTTAAAGAATATAATATAATAATTTTCTTTGACTTGAGATCATCATAATAATTGACAAGTTATTTATCAATACTTTGATACTAAACACTTATTATTTCAGAGTAATAATTGAAAAGATATTGTGCATAATTAAATATATGTAGAATTAGTGATTGATCAAGATGAAATCTGTCAACTATTGGTAATGATTTTAAACTCTATGTTGTCATTAATTATAAATTATTTAATTAAGACCTTAGTCAGGGCAGATGAATGAAGAAGAAAAGAGTTTCTTAAGTCATTCACTTGTTGTTTATAATTGATATAAAATATAATTGGCAACCTATATGATTTAACGGGTTAACCATATTCTAAGATTGACCCAGAGTTATAATGACAGAAAAAATATTATATTATTCTTTTATAAGTTTTTGATAATAATTATTTATTTCATATTATTTAATCATTAAGGAGTGTTACTAGACGCCAATCTTAATTAGTAAATTAATTTGATTAATTTATTACCGATTTAGTATTGAACTTATGGGGTTGCACACTAACGAGTGTTCTGAACTTTGTTAATGGATTAAGTATATTATTATTTAATAATTAAATTAAAAGATTTAATTATTTAAATAAATAATATTTTCAGTCCAAATAAAATATTATTATATTTTTTGCTAGCACCGATAATATAATTAATATTATAAGTGACAAATTAAATTTTCTATTTAAAATAGAAAATTAATTAATTAATGTTATATGGATAAATTTATATATTAAATTATTATTTATATATTTGATATATAATATATATAATAAAATAATAATATTTAGTTAATATTATTATTAAATTATTATTTATACATGTGATATATAAATAATTAAAATTTAAAAAATTAATAAAATAATATATTATAAAATTATATTAGTGTTTAATGCATTAATATTAATACTCCAAGCATTAACATTAATGCATCGTGCACTAAATATTAATGCCTAAAGCATTAATATTTAAGTTCATCAATATAGCATATGACACTTAAGAGTTATAAATAGTTATAACTCGGTATCTATAAATAGATTTATAGTCAAGGCATTCAATATAATTTAAGAGAAATAATTTTTTATAAAGTTAAGAAAGAAAATTTTTTTATAAGTTTAAGAGAGAAATAATTTTAAAGAAATAAGCTAGGAGATTAAAAAATATCTTAATATTGTAAAAAAATATTTTTTATAAGGAGAGAATTAGAAGATTAAAAAAGTCTTAATCTTATAAATATTTATTCAATTTTAAAGTTAATATTTTAATAAAAAAATTTAGCTTAAAATCTTAATTTGCTCACAAATCCCATTTTTTAAATGATTAATAGTAAAATTCAGTTTTATTGTGGATACACGTAAAAATTTTGTAAAATTAAAGTTTTAATTTAAGAGTTCAATTATAAGTAATTTTAAACATATTTTTCAATATATATGTATAGATATATAACAATTTTAAACACAAATAGACCTATTATAGATTATTCTAAACTTCAAATAGACCTATTATAGATTATTCTAAACTTTCACCGTGATTATGAATACGAAATAATCCAACATATATAATTATAATTTTACTTAATATTATGAATCATTGAAACCGTGAAAACAGAGGCAAAATGATATACAATGATTCAGAGTAAGATTCCTATATTATTATTCATGATGCTTATATTTTGCATTTATTTTTTATTTACAATTTTAATCTCATATTTAATTTGGTAATATTTTTTCACTGAAATTATATGAAAAAAAAATTGATATTTATTTGGAAGAATAATATTAAAATAAGAAAAAGAGAATTCATACCTAATAAGAGATCTTGAGTTCTTGAATATAAAAATATATTAAAACTTAAAAGAAAAAAATTTACTGTTATTTTATTGCTCTTGATATCCTATACAATTAAACTCTAAAAAAATAATTTATATCAAAAAAAAAAACCCTATTTAAAAAAAATCCCATGATTTTACAAAGAAGACAAGTGAGGTTTCATTCTTCATGTAAAAAGGCCATTTTAGCCTCGCAAAAACACAATTTTCACATGATTAATTTATAAACTAATAACGTGGCCATTTCAGGTCAAGGAGTGGCTCCAAACTTCGTAAGAATTTTACCTCTCTTTAGTGTGCGTCGGGTGGAAAATTCTAACATCTATAATTGTATACATTTGACCTATAATAAATTAATTTAATGAAAAAATTAATTTTACTTAATTTTTATACATTTGATCTATTTACACTTGCTTTAATTTTTATACATTTGATCTATATTTAAAGAATTATCCGTAAAAAAATTAATTATATCATCATATTATCAATTTTTTCTTTCATTAGTTAAAGGAGCTCCGAGCTTTAGATAATTACAACTACGCGAGTGACTGTATTTAATATTTTTTTTTATTGCATTAGGATGATAATCATCCAAAGCAAATTCTCATAGATGAAAAATTCTATATATATACATAATTATCACATATATTAATATTTGTTTATATATATTAAATTTTTTTCAATTTTATTAAATTTTAAAAGCCAACTGTTAAAATTAGAAAATTTATTTCTATATTAATCATTTATATATTTTATATTTATTTAATATGAAACTTATTCGAATATATATTCTTATTACTCTCCTCAAATGATAATTAAACTAAGATATTTTTTAATAAATATAGTTAACATTTATAATTTTATAATACTCATGATGAAGTAAATTTTTAAGTTTGAGAGACCACATATTAAATAAAATGATTAAAATGTGAGGAACAACTCATATTATACGGGCGAGGAAAACTCACCCTCAATACAAATTCATGGTAAATGGAGTTGTGAGAATTAATTTTTACTCTAATACCATAATGAATTTTTTAATATAAATTTTGGAAAGCCAGTTTTAAAAGTTAATTGTTAATGTTGAAGAGCTCATTTTTATATTAATCACTCACATGCTTTATATTTATTCAATGTAAGACTTTATTCTTATATATAATTTTATTATATAATTTAAAAAGTAATTTAATTACAATAATATATATTATTTTATACTGCAAAGTCCAATTTATTATAAGGCTAGTTATTCATTTAGCAATTATCTTTAGGCGACCTTGAAGAAGAGATAAGATAAAATGCTCTTATAATTACAACTTAGCTTAAATAGGTTACACCTTGATTTACTGTGACCCATAAAATTAACAAACTAGATTACAAAGAAAAAGAAAATTCATTTAGAAATATTTTTATGTTGATGCATCAAAGAAAAAAGTCTCTCATATTTAATACACGAATATGATATTACCTGTTTATCAATATATTATATATACACAAAGATTAAAACTAGTACCTAATCTATATCGTTTTATGATTAATATACAGGTTAAAATGATAAAAGAATAAATTCCAATATAATTAACACATGAAAAAAAAAGTTTCTAGCTCTTATATTTTTAAGTTTTTTTTTTCTAAATTCACACAATATAATCATAATGTATTTTTTTATATGTTCAAATATTTTTTTTATAAATATTAATTTAAATTATATTTTTAGTCCATCATTATTAATTTAAATTATATATTTGCCCCATCATTAGCTTCATCTAATTAAGTTATTTTTAAAAGTTATTTAAATAAATTTAAGGTGATTTATTTTTAAATTTATTTAGAGAAAAAATCTTTTTACCTTTTAAATTAAATTCCATCCACTGAAATAGCAAAAATAAATTATTTAAGTAGCACCATCCACTAACTACAAAAAGTAAATTCGACTTGTATAAAAGAAACTGACCCCAACACTGCTCTAAATAAATCAAAGTTTTCAGAAGACACAAACTCATCGGCCATCGCCTCCATGAAGGTGATCAGTCGACTTCATCTCTTAAATAATCTTCTCCTAATAACTTCTGATTTTAATTATTTCTACTGCACAATCCGCTCCCACATGCTGTGAATATATATATATATGTGTGTGTATTATATATATATAGTAAGTTAGTAATATTCATTTGGATTTTGTTATTCAATAATAAAATTTATAAATTATATTTAGATTTGATTATTGTTGAACTATACATGTTTTTGAGGTTTATTAGATTTTCCTGTTTGGCAAATAATATTTGGCATAATAAATACTTATAAATTTAAAAATAATTAAATAAAAAAAAGAGAATGTATATTTTATAGAAATTAATTTTTTTGGTGGTATATTGATTTGTGGGTATATTTAATTTTTTTTCTAAACCATAAAATATTTGATTGAATTAAATATGTGAAACCAGAGTCCTACTCCAATAGCCTTTGACAGGGCCAGCTCAATCTTTTTTTAGAACTTAGGCGATAATTTAAATTTAGAATTTGTATTATATATTAATCATAATATTATAATTTACACAAAATTTATTTTTCTAGCTTCTTTAGATACAAAATTAATAATTAGACTTTTAGACTTACTCTAGCATTACTAATAAATTTATCAAGAGTTCCCTTTTGAGATTCAATAAGTTTTTTAATTTTTTTAAGTTTTTCAAAATTCGATTCATATTTTCTATTAGACATAATAAAATTAGAAAAAAAAAATACTACTAAATAAATATTTAATAGAAATAAAATATAAAATATAAAATAATTATAGAATGATAAAAATTTATTTTGGAGCTATAATCTTGAAGATCAATCCTTGCATGTAATTGAAGAAAAAAATAAGAAGAATTTGATATAGAGAATAAGAGAATAATGAGACTTGAAAAAAAAAGTGTTAAAATATAAATATATAGTAGATTTTTTTTAACTTTATAACTTACAATTTAAAAAGTGGAAGGTTTTTTTTTAATTTTCATTAAACTAGAAATCATTAACTCTATATATTTTATTTTAGCTATTTTTAGGTTATTATAATTAATTTTTTTAAATAACTTATTTAATTACTTTTAACTAATAAACGGGGGTTAATAAAAACTAATAAAAAAAAGTGGCCGGTGGGCCTTAGGCAATACCCTAAGTGACTTAGAAGCAAAGCCGGCACTGGCCTTTGAAGCTATGGGGGATAATTGGAAGAGTAGTCTGGTCTAAGCTTAGAAGCAAGCACAACAGAAGCAAGCTAGTCTACAATTCTATTACAACATCTTCTAGCAAAAACAAAACTAACACCACTAAAATATATCATAAGGCTATTAATAGATAATATAACATAGCCAATCTCAACGGGATAAAAATTAGAACTGGTAGTAACATGGATAAGTTGCTGATTATCTCTGATTAAAAAATACAAAAATGTAATTGCAAATATATTGCTCTTTGTGCTGCCTTCCAAAGAGCCACTATTTCATTCATAATTGATGATGTAGAGTGAATCAGATAAGCAACTCCGTCATTCAAAGCTCTTATATTATTTTTAAAAACTGTAATTGTACCAGCCACTGAAACACCAAAAAGGAAATTTGCATCTATGTTAACCTTTATCCATCCCGTAGGGGGCGGGAGGTGTCCACTTTGATGTAATGCTACCGCCACCAGACTCATCATTCCTACCATAGCTCCTCCAGTCACTTATATTAGACAATGATAGAGCCTTGTAATATTTTGAAAAATTAGTAGAGGCTCTATTTGCTGTAAATTTTGGATAAGAAAGTAAACTCTTAAAGCACCAATCATTTAATGAGCTCCAACATAAGCATGCTATTTTTGCTATCATCGTGGATTTGTGATTCAATTTTAGCATTTCTACTATATCAACCCACCAATTGAGAAAAGAAGCAGTATTAAACATCAAAGGATTTATTCTAATATCATACACAAACCAAGATACCCTTAAGTGATTATATTCAAACAATAGATGGCAAACATTCTCCACTGCAATATTACATAAAGGACAGATAGAAGATTTGCTAATATTTATTTTCAACAAATTTTTACCAGTATGATGAGCATTAACGTAGGCTACTTTCCATATAAAATTTCGGATTTTAGAGGGAACACTAATCTTCCAAAACATTTTTCCGATTAAAACCACCATGCATAGCACGCTCAACATTTAAATTATTGCTCTGATTCCTATAGTCGCATAGATATTTATAAATTGATTTAACTGAAATGTTCCCTAATCTATCAAGTTGCCGTACAAGTTTATCATCCTGATTAACTTTGGCAATGGGAATATTCCTAATAGCATCGGATTCATGAGGAGAAAATAAAGAATTCAACAAATTCGAGTTCCAAGCACTATTGTTATGAATTGAATAAACAACCTAGAAGACATTAGTGTAAGGTGGTTTTGCAGAAAAATTTTTAAAGTTTGATAAAGATGGAATCCAAGCATTAGCCAAAACAAGACCAAAATGAAAAGGGGATAAATTTTTCAAGTAAAAATAAAATTGCGGGTAGATTAAAAATAAAATTTTTATTTTTATTTTTTATATCATTTATTAAATTCTAAAATTTTATTAAATTTTTTACATGTTCTTTAATTTTAATTATTGAATCTATTAATTTATTTA
The DNA here is from genome assembly GCA_947685225.1 of Garcia nutans. NCBI lineage: Eukaryota > Viridiplantae > Streptophyta > Magnoliopsida > Malpighiales > Euphorbiaceae > Garcia > Garcia nutans. The sequence goes on from CANTUV010000011.1 coordinate 53,773,695, forward strand.
GATGATTTTAGTAAATTAAATTTTATAAAAATACTATTTTAAATGAGAATATTATTTTTACCCAATTCATAATTAAATTAAAAAATTATAGCAATAATCTAAATATATAATCATAAAATTTTAATACAAAAAAAGCAATAATATATATTTATATATAAAAAATCCAATAATTTATATATATATAATTTAAATAATTATAAATATATATAACTATATAATAATACCCCCCCTGAATCTAAGGATCTCCTTATATTGGTATTTGATTTCATCTTCTTAGTAAATATTTAAATTTTTAGTAAAAGCCTTAGTAAATATATCCTTTTTTTAAATTGTGCTTCCATATACTATAATTTCCCATATACTATAAGCTATAATTAATTAACATATTAGAATTGTTTAATTATTCTTTTAAAAAAAAATCTTATAATTTCTCTTCATATTCCCAATTGAGCTATTTAAACGTTGATTCAATTAAAATGCCAAGTAACATTCAAATGTCTAAGTGTTGACTATGCCATTATTCTTACTCTTTTTATTCTATTTTATTTATTATTTTTAAAATTTTATTTTATTTTAATTTATTTATAATCACCCATAAAAAAATACAATACATATTTTTTTTTTTGAATTGTATCTCATATTATACTTGTACAACCAATTCAATTAAATAAAAATCAAATACTATTACTTTCACAACCAATTTTTAATTACGAAACTAAATTAAAAGAAGTTATTATCTATCAAGAAAAACTTAATAAAAAATTAGTATGCATTTCCTTTTATGCACCAATTATCTATAGATATTTGAATTTAATTGACTCTTTTAAATTAAAATATTAAATATATATATATATATATATCTTTTCAAATGGGGTTTTAAGCTTCTATGGAAAAAATATTTGATTGAGGCTCATTAATTTATTATTAACACAGCCGGACTTCCTTGACTGAAAGATTATTAAAAACAAATTTATTCCTAAGAGTTAGTAATCTCACATAAATCCATCATTAAAATAGTATTAAAAAAAATTCAAACTATACACGGGAAATGCTACTGACTTAGATTTGTTCTTTTCCCTAAAAGAGACCAATCGAACTAATAATAAGTGAACTACATTCATATTTTAGTTCTATATCATGTTTAATTTTTTATTGGGGGAAAAAAGTTTGCCAAAATAACACAGTAATTTCAATGATTATCTTAATGGTTGAAATAAGTTTACTTTACATCAAAAGTCATGGCTTCTTAAAATTATAAATTTCATTTCTTATATGAATTTTTTATTTTTATTTCACAAAATGTTTTAAGATCTTCATTATTTTTTTTAAATTTTATTCAGGTCTCCAATTATTGAAATTTAATTTCAGCTATACATTTTATGAAAAGAGAAATTCTCCAGTGACAAAATAAGATGATATTTTTTTTCAAAAAAAAAAAAAGATGATATTTAGGGTGCTGTCGTGATAGGAAAAATATATCTTTAATTTAAATTTTGATCCTTCTAAGAAATAATTTGTTGTGTCTAAATTTTGTCTTAATTATTTTAGCTAAATTTTATAAATTGACATAAAAAAAATATCCATAGTCTTAATTAATCTTATAACAAATTATTCAAAACTTTCAATAGCATTTAAGTAATTACATCGATAAACAATCCAAATTAAATAGAACAATAACTAAATGTTAAAATTTATTTTTTGATAAATGTTTAATGGATAGTTGGAATTGAATAAATATTTAAGATGAGATTAAGAGGGTGTTTGACCTAACTTATAAAAATTATTTTGAAGTACTTATAAGGTAATATAAAGTTTATAAATATTTAAAATTTTAAGTAATTACATATTTATTTTTTGATAAATATCTTTAGACAAGAATATAACTTTTTTTTTTTCAGTTAAAAAAATTAAAATAGGGGCTAGAATAATGGGGAAATAACAGAATATTGGAGCAAAAGTTAAAGAACAATGCAAGAGAAATTAGGCACAAAAGGCAACAAAAGCATCCAATATATTGTAAATCTTTATACAATTATTATCAAATTTTGGTCAAGATTTCCAAATCATTCCCCCCTATAACATGTTTCATATAAGTGAAAAATACTGGAAAAAAATAAAGAAATTCAAAGGTAAAGGAGCTTTATAGTTGGCCAAATTCTAATATTTACAACATTTATATCTTGAAAATAAATAAAGAAAAAAAGAAAAAAGAAAAAATAAATTGTCAAGTTGCATAAAAATATCCAACCATGCCTCCCACCAGAAGAGCCATGGCCCAAAAAAAGCATAAAAACTATAATAAATGGGATTTAAAAAAAAATCTTATGCTGTTCCATTAATAATTTAATATCACAATAATAAACCAACATGCCATAACTTTTTATTTTATTTAAGCTTTTGGCCTCTTCTCTTTGAACGTTTTGAGTTAATTAGGGGATTGTCTTGCACTTTACATATATGCTTCTTTATTATTTTATAATACATTGAAATATTTGAAGCCTTTTAATGTCACTCTAATTCATAAATAAATTTATTATTTTAAAAATTCTTAAGTTTGTTGTAAATAAAATTTTATTTTAATATCATAAAGTTTAATTCTTTCACAATTTGACATATAATTAAATTATAATTTATCATTATCAAGAAAAATCAAAAGATATGAAAACAAGGAAATGACACAACAAGAATGCCAAAAATAGTGCAAAAAAGAAAGGGAATAAAATGAGAAGAAGAAGGACAAAATGGGAAATACAAAAAGTCTGAAAAGCTACGAGAAAAAGACCTGGACGTCCTTTTGAGACGAGCAGACCACCACCAGTATGTATAGTGTAGTGGACTTCATGTTGACTCACAGTGTATGTATATCTGCTTCTTCGACCTCTTCTCCACTTATCTGAAAAACAAAAACAATTATTACACCTTTCTTTCAATTTTCTCTTTCTTTCTCTCTAATATCTTCTCTGGTAAGCAGAACAAGAATCACCGTTCACCTTTGTTTTTCATGTTTTCTGGGTTCTTTTTTTTCTTTGTTTTACTGTTTATGTGCTTTTTTGTTTCCGATGAACTGTTGGAAAACAAGTAAAATACTTGGAATCGGGCATACAACCCGTTTCTTGTCTTGCAATTTCTTAGCAACCATGCTTTGTATTTTCTTTCTTAAGCTTGTTCCCTTCTAATGGGGGATTTTTTTTTCTTTTTGTGTCTGGGTTTTTGTTTTTTTTTGGGAAGCTTACGTTTTTAATCCTTTTTTCCTTGTTTGTTTATTTTTGGATTTAAAATTTGTTCTTTTGTTATCTGGGTTTGTTTTAGAATAATCATTAAAGATTTTATGTAAAGTCTTGTGGGTTTTGACTCTGTTTTCTTATTGGCTCCTCTGTTTGGTTGCTGAGAAAAGTAAAATGATATGGGTAGAAATTCTAAGTTCTCTGTATTCTACTACTCAGTTATTGTTGTATGATAATATTTATAATCATAATAATAAACAAAGAAAGTTGGTTGAGATGATAGTTCCTGTAAAAGAATAACAGAATAAGAATTAAAATTATCCTGTTTTTCTTCCTTCAAATTTCTCATCCAAGACACAGGACGGTGTTTTTTTTTCTTTTTTTTTTTGCTATTCATAGTCATTGTTTTTGTCGATTTGTTAATATGCTTTTTAGAAATGTTTTGTCTCAATGGGTCTGTTTACTTTTGGTCTATTCAGTAGCAGAATTATGGGTTTTGTCCCTGAAGTTGAGTTAGGTTATTATTATCTGTTTACAACGTCAATTTCCTATTTTGTAATTTTTGATCTTCCTGCCTGCATGATGTTTGTTATATTGCTATTTCTTTGAATTGAAAAAAAATTACAATTGAAATTTGATTTTGGGCTATGTGCTGAATGGTTATAATGTTCTCTTTGTGAATTTTGTCAGGCATTTATACTTCTGCAATTCTATTTCTTCCCTGCTGATGGAGTCTTGGCGCTATGCGGCAGAAGGGAAAGGCTTTCTGTTCTCAGATGAAATAGATTTGTCTAATGATTCATTTGGGAGAAGTAGAAAAGCATTCGCAGGATGGGATGGGAAATCTGTTAAAGGTATGGAGTTTATAGATTTTAGTTTCTCTGAAATGCCCAAAAGGTCATTTCATGGTAGTAGTAACACAGGTGTTGATGTGGGGTTGGGGGTGTTTGGTAGTGGTAGTGAAGCGGGTGTTATTGATTTTGGTAAAATGGAGTTAACTTCTCTTAGTCATGTGATTGCTTCAAATTCATCATTGGAATCTGGGTCAAATCATTCAAATTCTTTCATGGAATCTAATAGTCAGGATTCATCTCTAATTGATTTAAAGCTAGGGAGACTAGTCGATGGCAAAGATACACAGTATGGTAAGTTTTTGAAAGAGAGATCGGTGGTATCTTCAGTAAGCCCAACTTCTCAGGCAAAGAGAGCTCGAACAATGAGTTCTCGCACTCAGACTCCCTTTTGCCAGGTCTATGGTTGTAACAAGGATCTCAGCTTCTTAAAGGATTACCACAAGAGGCATAAAGTCTGTGAAGTCCACTCAAAGACTCCTAAAGTCATTGTTAATGGTGTTGAGCAAAGGTTTTGTCAACAGTGTAGCAGGTTGGCTTTTTTTTTTTTCTCTCTCTCTTTTTCCTACTCCATTATTTTTTTCAGTCATGATACTTAATTATCTTAGTGCTTTTGCCTATTCATTGCACTTTCTTTTTATGGTTTTCAAATTTTTAATGGCAATGGTAGGCTTACTTTATATGGTCTTTTGTTGGGTTTGTCTACTGGGTTTCTGGTTTATTCTGGTAAAACATTAAGCAAATAAAATAGGAAAACAGGTGAATGTAGGATAAGACTTTTTGTTTAGTGTAGCTCTGGCTTTTTAGTCCATTTGGATGGGTTTAGTCTTCCATTTAATTGTGTCAATTGTTTAGCATTTGGTCAGCATAAGTGATTTTCTAATATACTTCCACTATGTGAATCATGTATCAAAAAAAAAATTTCTATGCCAAGTCTTTTTCTTTGTTTTAGTAATTTTGTTATTTTGTGATTTGATTAATCAGGTTTCATTTGTTGTTTGAATTCGACGATGGTAAACGTAGCTGTCGCAAACGCCTAGCAGGTCACAACGAACGTAGAAGGAAGCCTCAGTTTGGTGCTCTCCCTAGCAGATCTCATAAGTCACTCCCATCTTATCAAGGTATGAATGGTTTATGCTCCTGTTTTGCTTAAAAAATGTAACTCGGTTTTATATAGAGTCTGAATGAACATATTAACCTTCCCCGCATCCCTGGAAAAAGAAGAGCAACAAAGGAATTAAACGGGAAAAAAATCATTTTCTGTGATATTTTGTAAAGCAGTTCAAGTGGGGCAGTAGCAACTAGTTCACAAATCATCTAAACTAATGCATTCAATTATTGTACTGATTGGAAGATTTAGGTTTTTTTTTGTACATCTTTTACTCCATGGACATGTTTCAAGCTTTTGTTTTTTGTTTCACTCAATTTAGACATATTGTCATTAGGTACAAATCTTTCTAAAAATCCTTTTGGGTCTCAACTGATGTGCCAGTTCAATGACTAGTGATTAGAGTTTACAAGTTAAAAATTAGTTCCTGCAAATTAAGAATTAAATTGAAATTTGAAAGGGAAATATAAGGCTGAAGCTATTATTTGTCTTTGTCCTGAATGTTGCATAGGCCAATAGAAGTGCTCTTCTGAGCATTGCAATTTATTTGTTCTTTAAGTTGCTTCCTGCGCCCCTAATAGAATCCTGACTATGCATCAATAAGACTTATATGTGATTATGGAGTGATCCTCCCCTGAAAGACCAATTATCACTATGTTCACATTCATTTTCAATTCTGAACATATATCTCTATAAATTTCTGATGTATATAATTTGGCAGACACCAAATTTTTGGGGACCCTGCCAGAGAGAGCATCTTTTCCTTTCCCAAATATACTTCCTGGTGGTATTCCTTCTCTGGAGAAATATGAACTGGCTGAGCGTTGTAAACCTGTTAAATGGGAAGAGAGGTCAATATACAATACAAATGGGCAATTACTTCCAAAATCCTTTCTCCATCTACATGGCGATGGGATCCAGAACACTTCTGGAATTTCTCCTTCAACAACTGATGACTTCACTCGATTTAATGCATCAACTGTTCATGAGTTAGCCGGGGTGTCACATTCCAGTTGTGCTCTCTCTCTTCTGTCAGCTGAACCACAGGACTTAAGCAATTCAACTGGAATTATAATGGCTAGGCACTTGATGAGTCAAGCCAACCGTTCCCATCTCAATGTGGGTGTTTGTGACAAACCATTTGGGGCAGAATCTTTGGAAAAGTATGTGCCAAATGGATTTCATTCATCTGGAGGGAATCCCTTAAAATCTAACCATATGGGGCCATTCATGGTCTCTTGTTCTGGTTACGCTGCTGACCTTCAAGTTCAACCAAGTGGATTTCTTCAAGACTCTGACATTTTAAATGCAAAATATTGTGCTTCTGATGATAACGAATCTACAGTGGATTTGCTTCAACTGTCATCACATCTTCACAGGGTGGAGCAACAGAGGAATTCTGCACAAGTGAAGCAAGAAATTGAGGATATCTCCACTTTCCTTGCCACCTATGGTGGATGAAAGGAGCAAGGTGTGTAAAATAACCACTTGAAATTTCTTGCAAATTCGTTTTTACTGAACTTGGAAAATATTCATTTTTTAAATGACCACAATTTGGATTATTTCCTTCAGAAAATTATCCAAAAATCATGCATAAAATCTGCTCGTTGGCTTCTGATGCTTTGAGTTTCCACCTGAAGTCACTTTATTTTAACATAGATATGCTAGTAAAATCTCAAATAATATGATGAGAAAGAACCATGACTTGCAAGGATCTTTATCAAATTTTATTCATCAATCTAGCCAAATCTATCTTGGGAAGTAATGATAAACGCATTGTTAATTGATGCAGGGCAAATGACTAAGTTGAAGGTAGCGTAAACTAACTCCATTGGTGCAATAGACAGAAGACTGGTAGACTTTAGATAAGTTGAAATTTAAGATACAATTTCTAGTAAATTCCTTTACTGATTGGTACATAACAGAAATTAATATGGTTTAATTACTCTCAAGATCATGTAAGTTTGATACTCTTCCTTGCTTTAGGAACTTTATTTTGCCCCCTACTTGCAAATATTCTACCGAGTGATTCTAGATAAATAATTCAATTGCTGAACCATACAACTTAGCATGTCATTAGAGAACCTTTCAATTTTTATCTAAAGCAGATTCTGCCTTTGTGAAGGGGCAATTTTGAAGTGACAAGAGCCAAAATGTAAAAAGGCTATCAAGAAATCTGATGTTGAGTTTTTGCGACACAAATGCAGCATTATTACTTTTGATATATAAATTAATTTCTTCATAGGGCTGTTAATATTTTATTTAGAAGAGCTAATGCTTGATCCACTATATGATGATCTTTCATAAACTTTGGTATTTATTGGTTAATATTCTGATTCTTGATTTGCTGGTGAAATGGAATATTTATTTCCTCTTTGCATTTCTTTATAGGGAGCCATATTTTATAGATTATCCCAAAGACTCGGGAGCTAATACTTATTAATTATTTTAACCCAACAAACAAAATGAATTGTTTGGAAAAGAGAACTTTTCCATCTTTGCTATCATTTTAGTCCTAATTACCTTTCTAATTGAGGATAAAGGGTAAACATCCACTTCTGTTCTTCCACTGATCTAAAGTTACTTTCTTTTTATTTATTTGTTTGTCAATCATTATTTCTTCAACCCTTCTCAGTACCCTATGCAGAGTGAGTTGTCAGGGTTTAACTTTTTATTTTACGAAGAGTGGCAACTGGGCTTGGCCTAGAGAAAAGATTAAAATTTTTATATAAAACTGAAGTTTGGTGCACTTAATTATGCGATTATGGCCTTATAAAATTGTTATTTGTGCATGTGCATAACTCAACTTTTGAACCGACCTTTTTTTTTTGTGACCCCTTCAAGTGTAATATATTTATGCTTTGATGTCAGTCATGACGCATATTATTATTCATAATATAAACAATAGCACTTCCATTAATAAAAATTATTATTCATTGTTTCTATTAATCTGTTTTTAGCAGTTTTGTCTTTCAATTTGGTAGTAGTTGATTCTCTAGTGCATATCAGCATAATTGTGTATTAAAAAATATTAATATAAATGACAAATCATATTTTACTTGACCATGTTTTGATTTGTTTTGGAATGATAATTATAATGCAATTTTCAGAATGGGATTTGATTTCTTAACTTGCTTTCCATATTTAAATAATTTGAAGTTAGAATGAACAAATAAAATAATAAAATTATTCATTTATACATTAAACTTTTTTTTAAAAATTATTTTCTAAAGAAAACTTATAAATGAGCTAAATAATTATCATTAATAAAAATTTTATAATTAATTAGTACATAATAATAATTTTTTTTAAAAAAATAAAAAATAAAAAAAGGATGATGTTAGTTATAAAACGAATTGCACTGGGTAATTTTTTGTTATCAGTGAATAGATAATATCATTAAAACAAGAGATGAGCATAAAATGCCTTCAATCCATAAGGCACCATGAAGAACGGAAGGAAGACAATCTTCATTCTATTCAACTGTATCATAAACAAAAAAAAAAAAAGGATTTAATCCCCATTACAGGATCACAGCCATAAAGAAATAACAAAGATGCCTGTAAAGAGAGAAAGATAGAGAAGCAACAAAAGGTTCACTGCATAATGATAGAAAAGGATTGATAAAAAAAAAAAAAAAAAAGGTTTCTTAATCCTGAGGTTTCAAACATCCTCGGTTGCTAAAACAATGATGAGTGAGGGGATAAGAAGACTGGAAAAATAGCTCTAGTATGTCGTCATAAAAAAAGACTACCAAACACCTTCTTCAGTATATAGTACTCAATGAAATAATAATTAAAATATACAAATTTGATTAAATTAATATTAAAATTAAATAAATTTGTTTATATTGATATTTAGTTGCCTAAATTTGAATCATCTAATCTAAAGTTTAACCTCAAATAAATAAATGATTATTTAAATATTTTATGATACAAAATATGTCTAAATTATATTAACTCTCTCTCTCTCTCTATTTATATATTCAATTTTAACATATAAATTATTTAAATCGAAATATATATAAACTTGAATTTAGCCTGACTCGTTATAAATCTTAAGAAACATGCTATATATATGATACTATATTTATCATCTAAATACTATCACAAATCTTATCAACTCATCGCTTCACAAATTATAATATTAGAAATTATAATAGCTTTTCATGTATAAACTTCCGTATAAAAAGTTTTATTTATGATCATTTGTCTCATTTTCAAACACTAGGAAAATAAATGGGTTAATATAATAAATTTTTGTACTTATTTATTACATGGTATCAAAAAATAAACATAAAAAATATCAAAACAAATCAAAGATTTTTATAAAAATAAATAAAGCTGTTGTCGAATAAATATTAGTGAATTTACATATTGTTCTCGTCAAAGCAAACTAATATAAAGTAAAATAAGGGTTTTTTCCACAAATAAAGTTAATAAATATGTGGTAAAAATCATTATTATAAGTTGCACACCAAAACACAATAAATAATAGATCTGAAATTGATTCTTTTTCTGCATTCCAACAAAATAAAATAAAATAAATCATTGTCATAGGTTGAGCATTTTCTAAATTTTAAAGGGTTTTTGAAAAAATACAAGAAAAATTAAAAAAAATTAAATTTATCATATTTATAAATTATTTATCAAAATATCATAATTTATAAAATATTTACTAAAATATCATATTTTTAATAGTTAATAATGAGTTTATTATGAGTTTATTTTAAATTTATAAATTTTATATAGTTTATATTGAGTTTATCATAAATTTATAATTAAATAATTAAAATATCATAAAAATTAAAAAAAATACTGTAAAATATGTTTTTTTTTAATTTTAAACCAGACAGAAATAGTTTGGGCTTAGCGTATGTTTTGGGCTACCTAAATTATTTTAGACAAGTTATTGATATTATTGACCCAGCTCAGTCAATTATTTCTTCCGTTTGGATTAGTTTTGAAAAAATGACACTTTTCATCGTGTTTTTTAAAATTTTTATTTTTTATTAGAAGTATTTTAATTATTTTATTATAAATTTATAATAAATTCATTTTAAACATATTATAAATTTATAATAAACTTATAATAGACTAATAAAATTATGATATTTTAATAAATAAGTTATAAATTCTGTTAAATAATTTATAAACATGATAAGTTTATAAATTTTTTCAGTTTTTTTTTTCTGTATTTTTTTCAAAACCCCTTTAGTTTTTATTATAATTCGTACAAGAAACACCCTCCATTTCCCTTAAATTATGACTCTTAAGTGTGAAGTGGAGGGATAATATTAATACCAAATAAATTGTTCACTGGAAAAGGAAAAATGTTCAGCATTTTAATTAATCTAATAATAATGTGGAAGAAACAGAACAGTAAGCAAAGCCAGAAGTGATCTGTTTATATGCACTGAGTTATTAGCTGACTCAGATAACAGAAGAATAAAAAAAAAATTACATTGACTATTATATTTTTAAAATTTTTAATTTTTTATTAGAAGTATTTTAGTCATTTTATTATAAATTCATTATAAATTATATAAAATTTATAAATTTATAATAAATTCATGATAAACTTATTATAAATTTATTCTACATTATTAAAAATTTATTATTTTAATAAATATTTTATAAATTTTAATATTTTAATAAATAATTTATAAATATAGTATATTTAAAATTATTTTAAAATTTTCTTGTAATTTGATAGAAAGGCCATAATAAAAGCCACGTGGTTGTAATAGATGTGGCTAACTAACTAACAAATAAATAAACCGGCTAATAAGCTTGAGAAAGACAGCTTGGACAGAAAATCATTGAAACTAGAAACATGAAGAGGTTTGGTAAACATATCAGCTATCTGATTTGAACTTCTAATAGGTAGAAGCTTGATTAGTCCAGACTGAAGATCCGTGAGAATATGCACAAGCAGTGGTGGAACCAGAAAATTATTGAGGAGGGGTAAAATTTTGGCCGTCGCCATCCGTTCACTGTCTCTCTCGCCTGCTTGCCGTCGTCTGCAACTCGTCTCCTCACTCTGTCTGTGCTGTGCCTCTCTCTCGGTCTCGCTCGAGCAGCAGCAGAATGCTGCTGCTGGCTTTTAATTTTTTTTTAACTCTATTAAGTGAAACAGCGTCGTTTCGCTTAATAGAGTAAAATTTAACTCTATTAAGTGAAACGGCGCCGTTTCACTTAATAAAGTAAAAAAAAAAATAACAGAGGTTGTCTTCAACCTCTGATGACTGCGTGCGTGGGACTGGAACTGGGACGGGGGGCGGAGCAAGGAAGTAGCAGGGGCAACGGCGGAGGGGGGGCGGAGCTCTCCCTATATACGTGTGCATTGCCGCCGGCCAGGGGGGGTCGTCCGCCCCCACACGACCCCCCCAGCTCCGCCCCTGTGCACAAGCCATTCAATTCACAAGCTGTCTGAGCCAAGTCCCTGTATTCTGCTTCAGAAGACGATCTAGAGATAATGCTCTGTTTTTTGGATTTCCATAAGACTAAAGATGAGCATAAAAAAAATCCTATAACAGATCTTCTCGATCGTAAGAGAACACGAAGCCCAATCAACATCACTAAAAGCTTGGAGTTTCAGGTCCGGAAGATGTTGAGAAAATAAACCTTAAGCAGGTTGAGCTTTTATATATTGAAGCACTCATTGAAATAGTTGCCTATGGTGAGCATTGAGCAATGGGCTTTATCAAGGAATTGGCTTAAATATTGGACAACATAGTTAATGTCACGCCTAGTGTTTCTGAGATAGGGAAGTTATCCTACGAGTTGTCTGATGGAAGAAGCATCTTCCAAAGGAGAATCTGTAGAAGCTGTTGCTTTCTTTCTGCTAATACCCATTTTGTTCTGGTATTTCAACACAAGAAGTTTGATGGATAATGCCTCGACAAAACTATAAAAATCACCCCGCATGAATCCTTGCCCATTATCAATATGGATTGCTTTCATCTTTGTGTTGAATTGAGTAAGAACCGTGGAATAGAATCTAAGCATGGATATTCTAGCATCAGATTTGGTTTTCAAGAGTAAAACCCATGTGAACCTTGAAAAATGAATAATAATGGTGAAAAAAATACTTGTGCCCAGTAATAGAAGAAACAGTAGGACGCTCAAGATACAAATCTTGAAGGATTCGAAGCCTATAGTTGAGATGGATAGTCTAATCTAAGTGCCATACATCAATCTTATTACAAGCATTGGAATTATTTACAGAATGTCGATAAAGGAGTGAAGAAAAGGCAGAAACTTCTCCTATAGCAACTTGTCTGGGAAAATATATAAATATATATTATGGTGGCTCATACTAAACAATAAAATTAAAATACTTTCTAAAATTAACAGGTACACTTTCTTTTTTTATTTATCTCAAATTATATTTCATCTTCCAGCTTAATAAGTTAATAATTAAGGATTTTGTTAATTAAATATGGATATCTATTATATCCATATTTAATTAATATTACTTTAAAAAAATTTAATCTTTTTTAACTATTATGAAATAGAAAATCTATCTGTCAATTCGGGATAGAGAGAATACATTAACAAAATAATATTCTTAAATAAAAAAAAAATGAAAACACCAACAACAAGAACAAGAACATTGCTAAAGCAGGCCTAAAAAATAATTTAGCTTGTCTCAATTCTCAAATAAGGATTTGGTAAACCCTAAATCTTCCAAAATCAGTCTATCATAAGAAAGAGTTTAACCATACATTATATAATATAAAATAATATAATGCTAAACATCCAGTTTGTAGTCTATTTTACTTAGCTGATCAAGTTCAAGCTCCCAGGCAGAATAAGAGAAATTAAAACACCGAAACACATACTTCAACAAGATAGTTAAAAAAGCGTAGAGATATAGAAAGCTAAATCAAATTAATTAAGGACCTAATCACATTCTTAATATTCAATTCTCCTCTCTTCTCTAAGTTCCACAACCTCTTACACTTCTCTAATCCTGCAAAATGTTCAAAAGAAATTTTTTAAAAAAATTATAAATTACTTATATATATATGGGAAATTAATTAAGGAAGGGAGTTTTAATTAGGTTTAACTAACACTATTATTGCTCCCGGTAAGTGATCCAGCTGCAGAGTTTGGAATGTACCTAGCCCACTGTAACAACAATTTGATTTATTTTTTAGATTAAATATAATTAATATTTAGCAAAAATAAAATAAATGTAAAAAAAAGCATAATATATATATTAAGATAAAGAAAATTACGGAAATGGCAAGTTAAATTAATTAAAAAGAATTTACATTTTTTGCTGCTGTGCTGAATGCTTCTCGATGTGGAATTTCAGGATTTGCAGCTTTGATGCGTTGTATCTCCTCTCTAAATTTTTAATTTCATATGATAAAATGAGAAACTAATTAATACAAAAAGTAGGAAAATAATTAAATTTTTAATATTTGTTTTAATATAATAGTCTTCTAATTAATCTTCTTACTTCATAAACCGATTGTAAGCAGATGGAAGTCTATGTTTCTTCTCAGGTGCTGCAATTAATTAACAATTAGGTTAGTTCACATAATTAAATTTAATTATTAAGCAAAACAAAAAGTAAATGAATTAGGGTTCTTACGTTTGACTACAAAGGGTGCTTTTGGAGACAGTGGCTCACTTGATGTGGATGAAGATGATGAAGATTGTCCCTTTCTTAAATCACTGAAGAAATTCTGCTTCTTCTTGTTTATTTTTTTATATTTATTTTTATATATATTATATAAATCCACCTATCGTTAGTACTGAGTACTATAAAATAAAAATTCCTCTCAATGCATGGAAAAACAAATCAAGATCATACATATACATATATATATATATATATATTTCAGTTTAGATTACAGAAAGCAACAGTAGACTCAATCATCAAAGATCAAGAAGGAAATATTAAAAAAAAGAAAGAAGAAGAAGAAGAAGAGGAGAGTATATAATATATATATATATATATATACCCTATATCCATTAATCATATATAGATCGAAAAATAAGATTTTGCAAAATATTATCTTCAAAAATTTTAATAAAATTTAGAAAGTTAAAATCAATATTGGTCTAAATTAAATGAACATTGTTAAATCCAATTATATGTATAAAAAAAATTAAATAAATACCTGAACAGTCAATTGATGATCGAGGCATTGACCTTGTAGAGGAGGTCTGGTGCTGAGAAAGGATAAGTTACTGCAATGACCACATTTCACTGTTACTGTATCTAGCAATCTCTTACTTGGAATCCCAACCTTCAAAATTAAAACATTTTTTTTATTTTTAATTACCCAATAATTTATAATTTAACAATTATGATAATAATATTCTGTTTTATGAACTCTTAAGAACAAATTAGTTTGAAGAGAAACATCAATATTATATATATTAAGGTTACTATGCATATATATCATGAAACTATAGTACGAATGAGCTAAGGAAAAGAAAAAGAACATGAACAAGTGAAAAAACATGTTGGTTTCTATATGAGAAACAAGATAGATTCGATGATTATGAGAAAATAAACTGACTTAATGATACTGAAGTCAATAATCAGACAGACTGCAAGAAGGTTGTGATTTTGAAATCTTGTCGGAACATAATTAACTCAAAAAAATAAAAAATAAAAGTATAAGAATTACAGCGAGAACAGTGTTGCAAAAGTTGCAGCGGACATAGCAGAGATGCTCAGATGGTGGAACCATGTCCATGGTCCCCTTTTCTTCGAGGTTCATGATGTTTCTCAAAGATGAAGAAGAAGAAGAAGAAGAAGAAGAAGAAGAAGAGAGAGAGAGAGGCAATAAAGAAAAAAATGGTCTTGAACTTAGGGTTTATGTGTTGTTTTGATAAGGAAGAAGAAAAGAAAGAATTATAGTAACTAGTTAGTGGTTTAATAATGATTAATGAGAGTGGTAGAACGAAAGAAACATGTAGAGCCAGAAGTCTAAGCTACTGAGGGTCAAAAACAAGATCTTTGGGTTACTAAATACTTTTTTTGAACATATATTACTTTTTATTTTATTTTCTTTTTTTTATTTCTTTTTCTTCAAAGCTGATAAGTTTTGCATGCATTTGTACGGACGAATGCCAACCTACTTAATTATCGTCATAATCCTTAATTCTTCACCCAAAAGATGAACTTAATATATTTAATTATACTATCAATAATTATATATAGTATTTTTTGTTATTGGAAGAAAATAACTAGGGAGAACTGTAATAGCTTTTTATTTATAATTATAGATATTACTGAATTTATTGGATTAGGACTAATCATATTTGCACTATATTAACTCACTAAGAGTGATGACTTCATTCAATGATGGAACTGTAATAGCTTTTGAAATATCAATTTGAGATATTATATATGTACATATACTCTAAAAGTAGCGGGCAAAAAGAAAATTTACACATTTCTATTAATAAGCTTAATGATTTTGGAATTTACAATTGAGAACTCAAACCTAAAACTCCATATTTCTTATATAATTAACAAAGTCTTAACTATTTATCTAATGTATTTAAACCGTTCCTATATACGTTAATATGCATGGTGTGTCTAAAATCATAAACTCAATTTTAACGTAGCATTGGTTTTGATTGCAGCAACCAAACAAAATGTAAAAAGTAGTTTCGTTTTAGAACTTTTATAATTTAAATATGTAAAATGTATTTAAAAAATATATAATTTTTATTAATTACTTTTGATACAATATTTTTCTCAAAAAACAAAATAATCACGTCAAACACCAAAAAATTTAAGTATATAATGTGCAACAAAAGACGCTTAAGCAATTAATTAAAACCAAACCTTTGATACTATTATAAGAAATTGGAAATTTATTTCTTTTAGATATAAAGAGAAATATTAAAATTAAAACTAGAGTTAGAGATCGAACTGTAGAAGAAATATACAAAGCTTACCATGTTGGCCAATCAAATGTTGAAATATGAAGAATGGCATTATTAACAAAAAAGTATAGAAAATATAAGATAGTGTCAAATTGACAAGATAGTTGAGAGCTCAAACAAAGGGGTGAGTGGGTCCAGGATATATATATATATATATAATATGAAGAGAAATTAAATTGAATTGAGTGAATGAGTGAATGAAAAGATAGTAAAGAGAGGGCAACCTGTCAATTCATTCCGTCTTTTGTGGGTGCAATGCTAAACATGGAAACTTGATTGAGACTTATGCTTTAATCACAAGTCACCATCACACATTGACACACTAATTAGCCACCTAGCTACCTCTGTATATGGGTTTATTTTATTTTATTTTTATCATTGAAAAATTAATTAAAAATATTAATTGGTCTTAAGAGTAATTAATATTTAATTTAATTTTTATATATAATTAATTTTGTAATCCTTTTTGGTGAATGGTGTTACTTATATAGTTAAATTTAATTAAGCATTCTTAGCAAATTTAAGGTTGAAGAAGGGCACTACATGATCCGTATTTGATTGGTCTTATATTATTGTCATACAATATATATATATATATAATTGTAAAAATTACATAAGAAAATTATATAAAATAAATTATAGATCAAAGATTGATTTTTTCTTTTCAATATAATATATTATTCAAAAAAATTATACA
The DNA here is from genome assembly GCA_947685225.1 of Garcia nutans. Lineage (NCBI taxonomy): Eukaryota > Viridiplantae > Streptophyta > Magnoliopsida > Malpighiales > Euphorbiaceae > Garcia > Garcia nutans. The sequence continues at coordinate 53,790,500 of CANTUV010000011.1, forward strand.
AAATAAATGATTTATATCATATCTATGTATGAACTGTTAGAAAATATATAACTATATAATATAATTGATTTTCAGATACATAGCTGGCTATGTAAATAAATATAATAACTTTTTATATTACGTATTTAAAAGAATGCATCTAAACATGATTGCAACATAGGGAAGAATAAATAAATTGAATCAATTTGACTTAATTATCGTTTCGATTAATCTTATAGATTATGTCAATTTAAATTGACTGAATTAGTCAACTTCAATTTAAAATTTTGATAAACTAATATTATTAATTTGTTTTAGACATGTATATTGTATAAGTAAAAATTAAATATGATAAAATCAATTGAGCCATACTTGATAATGGCCAGTTTTACAAACTTATTTCATTTTGAGTAATCAATTTTAAATAATAAAATTTTTAATTTGACCGATAATTATTGATTTAACAAACTTCTAAAAGCTATCCAAATCCACCTATGCACATTTCTGCCGCAATAAAAATGTTTGATAATACTATCATTATTATTTTCTTGAGCTATCTAGATATTTGAATAAAAAATAATTAAATTATATTTGAAATTCAAAACGATTATAAATTAAAGTTTTGACAAAAGTTAAAATTAAAAAATATCAAATCATTTTTAGTTAATTTAATTTTGTTTAAAAGAAGAAGAAGACAGTAGGTTTTGATGGGACGATTCCTGAATTACCAAAGATAGAAATAAAGGTGCAGAAGTATAGCAACACTTGGTATCCACAACTTTCTGTGCTTGTATAAATCAACTTTCTCTAGGTGTTTATAAGTTTATTACCCTCAAGATCTCTTCTTAGTTCGATGTATATAGTTTTTTTTTTCTTCTTCTTCTTTTTTAATTTTAATTAATTTATTACTTTGAAAATTTAACTTAAATATATTAATTACAGATAAGTTTATTTTATGGGGAGGAGAGGGCATGTGTTGTGTTGGGTTGCCATGAGATTCCCATGTCTATTGCTTTTGTGGGAAAGCTCTGTTCATTAACGGATTTGCACACAATCATTGGATCTATCTTTACCCTCTTTCTTAACCCTTTTGGAAATTCTGATTAGACACATCTCTCTATTCACATTTCTCTCTCTTTTTTTTATTTCATTTTTCTTTCTTCGTCTCAAAAGTTGTTTAATTTTTTATTTTACATCTTTATACATAATTTGAATGAATTGAGGAAGATTTATCGTTGAAGTTCTTATATTATATACCACAAGAAAAAATTGGTTTAATTGTTTACTCAATTTTCTTTAATTTATTGATCAAACAAACACCACTGAGCTAGTATTCTTACAATTTTATATTTTTAATGGGATTTCTTCAAAAGTACTTAAAAATAAAAATATTTAAAAAAAAACATTCACTTTTTTATTTCGTAATATTTATTTTTTAAATTTTCAGTTTCAAACATACCCTACTTACTTTGAGAGATATATATCTAGTTTACAAAAATTATAAGATATAATTTTCTCTTTTTTAATCTACTCGTTTATTCCTGCCATATATATTTATTAATTTTCTTTTCATTAATTTAGCTTTCTAGTTATTTTAGAATCAATGAAAACCTGTTCCATTTTATATTATGTGAAAGGTTATGATTGTTTTAGCACATTGTCAGGTAATTAATTACCACTTAAAAGTCTACTTATAGTCTTAATTGTTTCAACAAAGATTGAAGAGCCAGGCGGCCAGAACCAGGTCAATAATGGCGCCTGATTTAAAATTAAAATTTATTTACTGCATAAAATCCATATTTTGGAGAAATTATTACTGCACTTGTATTAAACGACAAATTATTATTTGGTAAATAGGATGACTTCATAAATCAATTTTTATATTAGAGTAAGTTCACCTATTTTATATGTTATGAACTTAATCAAGCACGTCGAGAATTTATAATTAAAAGAAAAAAAAGAACTCTTTGTGAATTTCCCTGTTGAATATATACAAAAATTAGATTAAAATCAACAAAATCATGAGTAAGTCCAATTAATCCAACTCAATTCCACGTATATAGAGATTTCGAGGCTCAAAATGTTTCAATATCTATGTGTATTGTTGAAAATTTTGTGCAATTAATTAATTAATTAATTCTTAAGAGCATATTTGTTTATGACGCAGGTATTAATTTTTAATTGGTGAAAAAAAAAATTACGGGCTAGATAAATTATATCTTTAAAAATTTGACCTTTCTCGTGAACAAATTTTTTTATCCATTTGAATTTTACTAATTTAATAAACGTTGTATGATTAAAAAAAGGTAAAAATTTACTCATATCTGATTAAGTTAATTTTCAGTCAAAACCCAAATTTTTTTAAAAAAAATCATGTTATGATATTTTCTCAAAAACTTATGCTATTAAATCTTTTGATACTCAGTAGCTTTTTTTTTTCTTTTAAATTAATTGTTTCTTTAATTATGTGAGCTCAGACCTTGATTTTGATATATAAATTATGTTTCACACCTCTAACGTATTTCTGTTCCCTGCAAAGCCTGCACTACCTCAATTGCTATGCTCCTTTTATTAAATGTTTACCCTGTCATCTTTAATTATTTTTGGCATGGCTATATCTAATAATTATAATATTTAAATACTTTTATAATTTAATAACTAATTGTAATGCCCTGTATTTTTCAAAAATAAAAATAAAAAATAAAAAAAAATAAAAAATAATAGTTAGAAGGTTAGAATTTTTAATAAATTGGTGCAGCAATTAATAAGAAACAAATAAATAATGATATGACATTAATCATGATAAAAATTAGAGTAAAAAATAAATAAACAAAAAATAAAATAATGGTAGTAATAATAATAAAGTTGATGTTAAAATAAAAAATTTAAAAGAATTTAATTAATTATTATTAGTGGATAAAATAGTAAAAGTCACCAAAGATTTAATTATGATTGTTAGTGGAAACAATTAGGTAAAAAAATAAATAAAATAAAATATTTTTTAAGTTGAGAAAATTAGGTAAAATGTATTATGAATCATCATAATTAGATGATGATTAATTGTTAATAGTTATAATTGTTAATGCCTATTATGATAATTATTAAAGGAAAGAAAGAGACACAAAGAATGAGAAAACGCTACACAGAGAGAGAGAGAGAGAGAGAAAAGAGAGAGAGAGAGGGCTATTCTTAGAGCAAAAATTGAGAATATTTTGGGTTAAGATAAAAATTTTCTTTGAGAAGATAATAGTTGATCAAAAGAATTTCAAAACAGTGAGTGTTCTAAAGATTTTTAATTTAAAAGCTTTAAAAAATAAAATTTAAATTAACTAATAAGTTATGATTTATATTCAATTAGATTTAATGGATAACTTAATTGATAATGAAGATAAAGTAGTAAAGAATTGATTGATAATGCATGTTGAAATTTTCTGTTCCTATTATATAAAATGAGGTGAATAAATTTTTAGATTAATTTAAAGAAGCTCAATGAGTATAAAATTTTAACTTGAGATTTTATCAATGTGTTAAGAGTTGTTGTATAAAATTTTATAATTTTTAAGTATAATTTACTATTTAATAAAAATATAAGAATATAGACAAATAGAATCAATCTATTAATTCAAAATATGTAAAAGTTAAAAAATCTATTTAAAAATCATAATAAACAAATCCAGAAAAATATAAAAGTTTACATATAATATCATATATATATATATATATATATGTATGGGACATACAGTTATAATTTCATAATTTTAATAAATATTTAGTTATATAAATAAAACCAAATGTTGGCATTGCTAGAGTATCAAATGAAAGAACATAATCAATATGATTGAATAAATATAATTTAAAAATATAATAAGTGAAAGTATAAAATTTTGATATTTAATATAAGATATTTTATACATGTCTATATTACTTGGTAAAAATTTCATGAATTTTTATAAAGGTTTGATGCCTAAAAAAATTTAAAAAATGAATACTACCAGAATAAATGTTAAAGAGATATAATCTGTAGGTTTAAAAAAATATAATTTTTAAATATAGCAAATGAATGTACAAAAAGCTGAAATTTTATTTAAAAGTTCATATATATATCTAGTATACATGATTAAAATTTAAGTGAATATTTAAAGATGAATAAAAAGTTAAAAATTGAGATTGCCAAAAAAAATTAGGAAATTCGACAGATTTATGGAGATTTAAGAATAAATTAATGTGTCTAATTATATATATATAAATATGTATAAAATTAGTTAACTAATTTATAAATTGCTATGTTATTGTTATTAAGTAATAATTTCATAAATTAAAATATTTATTTATTTAAATTATAATTATTATTAATATTATTATCAAAATTTATATAGTAATTAAGATTATTATTAATACTAATAAATTGAAATAAAGGTAATTGAAAAATACATTGATTAATTAATTGTTATTATTAAATGAGAAATTAAGATAAAAGATAATTAATTAGAGTAAATAATAAATATATGAATTAAAATAAAACATTAAGTATAATTAAAATAAATTAAGTATTTAAAACTCTAAAGATTATTAGTAGATTGTATAACAAAATAATATATATATATATATATATATATTGAGTTAATAAAACTATAAATTAGTAGATTGCTTTAGTCAATAAATATTATCTTTAAGATTTTTTGTTAATATATAAATATATATATAGTTGTTTAATAATTGATTAATTGGAATGAAAATTGTATATATATATATATATATTAGCTTTAGAGTAAATATATTTATAGATCAATTCTTGAATTATAAATTTTGTTGTAAAATAAATTAGTGGTATTTTAGATATAAAGTTATAAATAAAAATATTAAGAGATAAATAAATAAATTGAAGGATAATAAATAAATAGTTTGTTAAATTAAGATATATTAAATACAAATGTTAAATTATTATTTATAAGAGTTTTATTTGAAAAATAAATTAAGTTAATTAAAAATACTTATAAATTAATTTGAATTAATTAATTATTAAATAATTAAATTAGGTGTTAAATAAAATATAAATTAGAATTTATAGAAAATTTTAAAACCAAATGTTAATTAAAATTTGTAGTATTATATTTATAATAATTAGGCTACTATTATTTAAGCATGAACTATGAAAAGTGTTAAAATATAAATCATATTAAGTAGCAATTAATTAATAATATTGTTAGTGTTGTAGGAGTAAAAGTATTATAAATTTTTTTTTATAAATATTAGTCATTTTTAAAATTAGTATAATTATTAATATTGTTATTTTAACAATTACTATTAATCTTATGTATTTATATATTTACTAAATATTTTCTAAATAGTTAAGTTATTATTATTATTACTAATATAATTGAATATTAATATATATTGACTATCATTGAACTATAGTAATTATTAAAATATAATTTTAAGTGGTAGTTAAATATTAAGATTGCTATGATTATAGTAATAAAATATTATTATTATTAAGTTTATTATTAAATTTATCATAATAATTATTATTAGCAAATATTAATTTTAGTATCAATATTGTTAATATTTTTACTATAATTATTTTTATTGTTAAAATTTAATATGACAAAACAAGAAAAATTAAACTAAATGATATTATTCTATTTAAATGATATATTTAGTAAATATATATATATTATTAAATATATTTTTACTATCATTGTGATTGTAATAAGTTAATATTTTTGGAGAATTAAAATAAATAAATTATTAATTATAATTAAAGGATTGTTATAAAATTATTCTCTTAGGATTATTCAATAATAATTTAGTATATAATTTAGATATTAAATGAATAACTTGTAAGTAAACTAAATAAATATTATTAAAAATTTAATAAAATATAATTATTAGTAATATTAATATTATAATTAAATTATAAAAATAAATAAATTAAATTAATTATAGCTTAAAATATTTTAATTATTTATTATTTTTGCTCAATTATGATAAGTTAAAAAAACTATATGGGATAATTAGATTAATATTGTCAAAATTTTATTAGAATTTAGGATTCGGTTTTATATACTTTTCATATAGTGCATATCATAATAGGTAAAAAATTTTAGGATAATTTTTAGTTAATAATTATTTTTATATTACTCTAGTAGTAAATATAACAACTGAAATAAAATCATAAAGATAATCCATTTGATTATAAAAATTTAGCTTTTAGCCAAGGTGAGTAGATAAACGTATAATATTATATTTTTCAAAGTATTATCTGTATATATTTTTTAAAACAGAATTACTAAACTCATAATGATGTTTTATTTTTTAATGATATTATTTTTTTATTAAATGGAAATAAATAATAATAGTTTGATTTTTATATATGTGATTGATTGATTATACTGTACTGGATAAATAATTGATATATACTCTTATTATAATTCTAAGAGATCGCACATTGGTGACGGATAATTATAAATTTATCCTTGGCGAAGGTAATTGCTCTGCATATGTGTATTGAAGTTAATTATTCTTAAGTTTGCAAGATAAGTTACTATGCACCCTTAGATTGAAGATGGATCAATAGAAATTATATTTGAGTGTATATAAAAGATGTATAAATTAAATTATTCCTGATTTTTTTGAGAACCGAGTAATGTTTGAAAATTATGATTTTATGAATTAATTATTCAGTTGATTATTGATTAAATATATATTAAGTATTATTAAATATTGTTTATTCTCTCTTATTATATATTTACCTATTCACTGAGCAGTTGGACTCACTCTTTTATTATTAACATTTTCAAATGCTTTTGAAGAATATCAACTTGGTAAACTACAATAGAATATAGATTTTTAAATTTGAAATTCTTCTGCATATAGAAGAGATTGGGTCAATAAATTAATATTTTCAGTTTGATTTTATTTTTGTAAATTATATTTAATGAGGTAGATGATGAAATAAATATTATAAATGATTATATATTTGTAATGAATAATAAATAAATAAATAAGTTATGATTTGAGATTTATATCAAGTTAAGTTTAACATAGTTTTAAAGAGTTGGGGGGTGTGACACTAATTAATATTCATTTTATAATTTAAAGATTGATAAAATAAATATTATAATACCAGCTCCCTTTTTTATTTAAGAATTATTAATATGTAAATGAAAAATAATTCGTTGTTACATTGTCAAAAGTCTTTAATTCATTAATGTATATATATAATAATAATAAATTATTATAGTATTATAGTACTTTAAGTATTTTTATTTCATCTTAATAGTTTAAAATAAAAGTAAATTTATTTATTATTTTTATTTTTTAGAGTAAAGAATAATAATTTAACAATAAATTTGGACACAATATTATTCAAATGTTTTCATGAATAGATAAGTTTTAAGTTTAAATCATAGCTAAAACTTAATTTTAAAAAAATATATATAAAAAAAAATATTAAATATATTTTACAGAAAATCTTCAACCCTTCCAGATAAATAATTCTAGATTTCTACATGTTTGGAGTCTTTTCATCCCTACATATCAAATTATGACTAATCTTCATCGTGTTGAAATGAGAACTCATCTTATAGAAAATAACATATTTTTAGTATCAAAATAAAAAAATAATAATAAGAAAAGGTAGTATTGTAGTTCTCTTGCTAGAGATTTCTTCCAACATAAAAATAACTCATTATTGCATTATATATTGATTCATAATAATTCATTAAAAAATAACATTACAATTTATAATTAGTAAAAATTTATCATACGCGCATTATGAAAAATTTAAGAAATAAACATAAATTTTAAATTTTAAATTTTAAAGAATTAAAGACATAATAATAATTAAATTCTAATTGAAAGCACAGGTGTTTATTTTTTTAATACAAATTAAATAACAAACTAAAATTCTTATATCCATGCATTTTGTCCAATGGATGAAATAATATCCATTAAATAAATAACATCCTTTCATTTTATCATTGCCCTGAAATTTCCAAAAAAGAGCTTGAGAGGGTCAAGTCCCATAAGATGAATTTTATTTTTATTTTTTATAAATAAACAATATTATGAAGTAGAATTTAAAATAAAAATGAGATTTAATCATTTAAGGGTGAGATTCAATGGTGAGGATCAAGTTTTATTTTAATAAATTTAATTTTTATTAATTTTTTTTAAATTTATATTAATAAATATTAATTTTTTATTATTTTTTAAATGAAATTTTTTTTTTTACGAAGTGAAAGATCGTCCCACCGTAGAGCTTGCTTCATTGTCCCATTTCTCCTGGGACTGGCCCCTTATTTTCACATGCATTGGAGATCACGGCCTCTTTCTGGATTTTCAATTTGTTACAAGACTATTACAATTTATATGCACTATTTTAATTTCCTTGTCTTTCTCATAATTTAATTGTTAGTTGATGATGAAGCTATTTTAGGGGGGTCCATCTAGCTTTATGAGCTCTGATTCGAATGATGGTTGCGCTCGATCTTTAACTTGCAAGATAAGAGATAGGCGGATTAGGCTCTATCGGAGGAGACTCTGATGCCGAAGTTTGAGCATAGATAATAATAATGCAGAGAAGAGAGGAGAAGAAGAATCCAGAGTCCTTTTACGTGTGAGAGTCTGTCCCTATATATAGATGGTGTGTGAGGGACAAATCTGTATGTGTCGAAGAATATTTAAAAAGTTGTGCTGATGCGCCTGTCACATCGAGACTGTATGACTGTTGTGTCAGAAGATGTCAAAAAAGCTCGGTAGGACGAGAGTATACAGAGCTGAGATTCAGTTTTCTTCAGAGTCCGTCCAAAGGGAGATTAGTCATGGAGCTCGGTTAACATGCTTGGTTAAAGGAAGAGTAGTACCACTAGACCCCCTCAAGTTATCTGACATTTATATTAGTTGTAAAGGTGCCACACAAGAGAGCTTGGGCGAGCTCCGTGTAACTATGTTGATCATGATATAAAGAGATTGTGCTCGGTGCATGAGCTAGGAAGAGTACTCGGCGTACGAGCTAAGGGGAGTACTATCTGACGCGGACCCTTAGCAACGATGGCAGCAAACCCAACGTATAACAATGGTAGAGAACTCCTTGAAACTTGATAATCACCTCCTAAGGAACCCAACGCCTATAAAGAGACGCGAACTCACTATGATTGAAGGATTTAGTTGGTAAGAAGAAGGAAAACGCCACAACTCTTGTTGATAAGTAAACCTAATTCTTGATGCAAAGAAAGAATTAAAGAATCCACTCTAATCTCTCTCACACGAAAATTCACAAGAAGAACTTGTAGAAGAATTCGAAAAATTTTTATTAATTGTTGTATATCAAATTCTGCCTAATAGTGCCCTTAAATAAGGGTTACAAAATTCCTAATTGCATAAGGAAAACATTCCTAATTGCATAAGGAAAATGGAAAACATTCCTAATTGCATAAGGAAAAATATAAAGTAATCCTAATCCACTAAGGAAAATATAAAGTAATCCTAATCCACTAAGGAAAACATAAAGTAAATCTGAATCTAAATCAGATAAGTAATCTAAATCCTATCCAAATCTAATAAAACAAATCCAAAATAGATTTGGAAAGACTAAATAATATCAAATCCTAAAAGATATGAAAAATAAAATAATATCCTAACTAACTAAGGAATGAGGGAACCACATCCCATGTGACAAAAAGATGCCTTCCACTTGCTGAAATTCGTAACTTCCTTGGGCCCATATTAAACATGCCTTAATTAAGTCCAAAAAAAGGCCTAATGTATTGGAAAAACAAGCCCAACATGTGCAGCCATGTTCAGCCTTAAAAACTTGCTAAACATGCCAAAAAACTTGCTGAACAAGCCCAAGAAAGCATGCCCATGTGTTTGGACGTGATTTCCATACTTTGATCTTCACTTTAGGCTTCCCTTTGTGTAGCTTTGGCCTATAAGCTGTATCAAGCTCCACAAAGCCCATATTGCTTGAATTGCACCAAATCTGCTCCATATGAAGTGTAGCACGCCCCAAGTGTCTTTCAGCCTTATAAAAGAGCTTTTGAACTCCTTTTAAATCTATTTGGATGATGTAAGATTGCTTTTCTTCAATGGCACAAAGCTGCCATATCTGGTTTGTATCATTCTCCCTTTCTTTTGAAAAGATTCGTCCTCGAATCTTGCTCATGTTCAGATCTGGAATGGAAACTTTAGGCACTAATTGATCTTCAGAAACCTCCTCTTGAGTTGATGAAAATAGTATGAATGTTTCTTCTAGAACATCAACTTGCACATTGTCAAAAAAACTAGGAAAAGCTCCGTTAGTTAAAGACAGCTCACATGGAACTGAACCATCCTCTTCTTGAACTTCTAAATCAGCTCCATATTCTTTGTCTACCTCTTCAACCATATTTTGAACAATTTCATCGCAATCATCATCATCACAACCATAATCATCATAAATAGGTGAATTCTCATCCACATCTCCAAGAAGATCTCCATTTTTCACAAACTCTTCTTTAAATTCAATTATGGGAATCTCAGTAACTTCACTCCTTACTTCATCAAGTAATGGCACTACATCCTCTACTTCACAAACATCCTCTTCATGCAACTCTTCCAATTCATCCTCTTTTTTTAGTTCAACATTGGAATCCTCCATGGTTGCACTCTCCTCTTTCACCTTAATGGTAGGAATTTTTGAAACCACACTTATTGCTTCACATAGTTTAGAAGTATGCTTACATATATCTTCCAATTGTTGTCTCAGTTTCTTATATTCTAGTTTCATCCTCTTAGATTTCCTTTCTTCTTGTCGTCTCTTACAATGAATAAGAAAGTTTTTCTCCTTTGCATAGAAAACTGAAAGTTCTTCCTCTAATGAAGCAATCTCCTTTTCACAATATGAATATTCCCTTGTGTACCTTCGTGCACCTCCTAACTTTTGATACCACCTTTCAATAAGCTCTTCAAGAAATCGAATCTCACCATCGAGATATTGTAGATGATATTTTTCTTTGGTTTCCTCTTCATCCATCTCAATCTCAATTGTTGTTGACATTTTTTTTTATATGTAGAATTTGAAAATCACTTGTAGCAAGGCTCTGATACCAAATGACGCGGACCCTTAGCAATGATGTCAGCAAACCCAACGTATAACAATGGTAGAGAACTCCTTGAAACTTGATAATCACCTCCTAAGGAACCCAACGCCTATAAAGAGACGCGAACTCACTATGATTGAAGGATTTAATTGGTAAGAAGAAGGAAAACGCCACAACTCTTGTTGATAAGTAAACCTAATTCTTGATGCAAAGAAAGAATTAAAGAATCCACTCTAATCTCTCTCACACGAAAATTCACAAGAAGAACTTGTAGAAGAATTCGAAAAATTTTTATTAATTGTTGTATATCAAATTCTGCCTAATAGTGCCCTTAAATAAGGGTTACAAAATTCCTAATTGCATAAGAAAACATTCCTAATTGCATAAGGAAAACATTCCTAATTGCATAAGGAAAATGGAAAACATTCCTAATTGCATAAGGACAAAAATATAAAGTAATCCTAATCCACTAAGGAAAATATAAAGTAATCCTAATCCACTAAGGAAAACATAAAGTAAATCTGAATCTAAATCAGATAAGTAATCTAAATCCTATCCAAATCTAATAAAACAAATCCAAAATAGATTTGGAAAGACTAAATAATATCAAATCCTAAAAGATATGGAAAATAAAATAATATCCTAACTAACTAAGGAATGAGGGGACCACATCCCATGTGACAAAAAGATACCTTCCACTTGCTGAAATTCGTAACTTCCTTGGGCCCATATTAAACATGCCTTAATTAAGTCCAAAAAAAAAGGCCTAATGTATTGGAAAAACAAGCCCAACATGTGCAGCCATGTTCAGCCTTAAAAACTTGCTAAACATGCCAAAAAACTTGCTGAACAAGCCCAAGAAAGCATGCCCATGTGTTTGGACGTGATTTTCATACTTTGATCTTCACTTTAGGCTTCCCTTTGTGTAGCTTTGGCCTATAAGCTGTATCAAGCTCCACAAAGCCCATATTGCTTGAATTGCACCAAATCTGCTCCATATGAAGTGTAGCACGCCCCAAGTGTATTTCAGCCTTATAAAAGAGCTTTTGAACTCCTTTTAAATCTATTTGGATGATGTAAGATTGCTTTTCTTCAATGGCACAAAGCTGCCATATCTGGTTTGTATCACTATCACTAGTCCCCTCTCGATCATTTGATATTTATGTCAAACTCAAGTGTATTGCCTGTAGAGGTCAAATCAAACTCCGTCGAGATAACAGAGAGGCTGAGACATACAGAGTAGAGTTCGTATTACTAGAAGGACAAGGCTAGAAGGGCAAGGCCCGGTCTCCCAGGAGTAATAGTACCGTCGGCCCATATGAGAAGTCTTAGCCTCTATGCCAAGGAGAGTCAGTGAATATTATAGAAGGACACATGTCAAAAAAGAAGTGAGGCGACTCTTCGAAAATCGAGGTAACGGTTGGGAGAAAATTAAAAAGACGAAATGTTTGCTGCATTTAAAGAGGGATGTCGGTTCACATGGTCGAATAATACTATAAATAGAGGGTAGTGGGACAGCATTCGGTACACGATTCAAAAGAAAGAAACTCGATTCGTCTGACTAGTAAAGGTTTAAGAACTCAATTTTCAGATATTAGTGTTAAGTTTCTGCTTTGCATTTATAATTCTAATGGCAAAATGGTGCAAGCAGTTATTGAAGTGGCTGCATCAGAGGAGGGAGGAGAGGTGGGCTCTCCAATTGTGCTGGGGGAGAAAAACTGTGCCGAACTAGGCCAGTGATGGCTGAAATGATCGAGCCGGAGATACGAAGACGTCTTCAGCCGGTGGATGAAAAGGAAGAAATAGTTAAAGTCCATAGGGTACACTCGGCTCGGAGAAGGCTCGAGTGAGAGATATCAAATCAACTCTGACAAAGGTAGACCTGGCTAGAATACGGCAGAAGTACCAAATACCAAAGGAGTACAAGATGCTTATCCCGGAAAAAGGATGTCCAAGCCTATGACACACTACCAGAACACTAATTGACCATCTATGAGGAGGATCTTAGGTCAGGGGTGTGGCTTCCTCCGTGCCCCTTCCCTCTGGCATTCATGAACTATCACAGAATCGCCCCTAGGCAGCTGAGTCTAAAGGCATGGTTAACGATCATGGGGTTCGAGATACTATACGGGTTGCTCGGGGTTATGCCTACTCCGTGCGTGCTGAGTGCTTTGAGCATGCTTAAGATACACCCAGAAGCTGACGAAGACTTTATGTACATACAAAAAAGGTCAGGGCTTGAAATGTTTGCAGGAAAGCCGGACTTAATAAAGGCATGGAAGGATCGATTTTCATCTTGGAGAACCGCGAGGGGTTCGACTACTCGAACATATGGTGGGTCACCCATAGTGGTGAGCAATTGACAAGGAGTGGACTAGATGAAAATGAACTCGGTGTGTTTGACACAGTGGAAGGAGACATTCTGAGAGGAAAGAGGAATGTCGTTGTACTGATAAAGGAGTACTTCCCTCTTGGGAGAGCTTCAAAGAAAATTCGGCCAGAAGGTCAGGCATGTATGGTCTATGCTTCACCGATGTATTTATTTTTAAGTGTTTGATTAAATTATGACTCAGTTGAACAGAGAGTGGCTTTGGGTCAACGAGCAAAGAGCTCAAATGCCTGGCAGAGAAGGTGGCAAGAAGAGAGGCTCAAAAGAAGGAGAGGATGGATGAGCAAGCAGGCAAGAGCAGTTCCGCTCGTGAGCACCTTGGAGAGGTTATTGGGATCAGTCCAACTTGGGAGCAGGAGCTTACAATGGACTTGGCTATCCTTACTGAGATGATGCCAGATCCCGAGCAACACAAGAAGATAGAAGAACAGTTGTCGCACAAAGGAGTAGGTGAGGACGTGTCTCGAGGAGAGGTGGAAGAATTGTTATCTCTCCGATACAGCATGCTTTGACTGGTGGAGATGGTTAATGAGAAGCTTGAGGGCCCACACAATACCTCGTACTGAGTACAAATATGGGTGTTCAAAAGGTGCTCGGGCAGATATACTGAGCTATCCTAAAGGAGAGGCACAAGGATGCGCCAAAGAGCTCGGAAGACATAGCAAGGGAGATGTTGTCAATGTCTCCCGCGGTAAGTGCAAATCAGAATGCTGGACTTGAGTTAAATTTGGTATAAATGCTAAAGAAAAGAAATATTGCATGTCACTCAGCTCGCTCATATCATGGAGGATAGGGCAAAAGGCATGGCGGCTAATTTTTCCCGAGCTATTCAGGACATGGATGAGGAAAGGGCCAAGAGGCTCAAACTAGAGAAATGTTTAAAGGCCAAAGACGAAGAGCTGAAGGGCACTCATGAAGCTCTAAAAAGAAAGACAGAATAGCTTGGAGCTAAAAATGAAGAGCTGCACTATGTCAAAAAAGCTTTAAAATTCAAAGATGAGGAACTACGCCTGGCAGAGGAAGCTCTGGAAGCTACCCATTAAGGATTAGTGGTTAGGTCTATGAGGTGCGACAAGCGCTATGCTCCAGATGTTTATGCCTATCAGAAGGTTGTGTCTAACCAATTGAAGAAAGAGAATCCGGACATGGACATGTCCTTGATGATAGACATAGATATCGACCAACTAGTAGTTGAAGAGATCGAAGAAGACGAAGGGGATGATGTTTCAGACTTGTAAAATTTTAGCATAGGATTTGTTTCAGCTCTGTTTGTTAACAAACTGTAAAGATCGAGCTCTATATGTAATGAACTATTTTCTTATCAATGAAGTCTTTCTTTTATAACTTGCTTTCAATACTTATGTTTGATTAATTTGTTATGTGATATGCTATGTAAATTACTTATTTGACTCCAGTATTAACCGAGCATTGGACATGCTATGCGATGTTAACATGTTTATGATATATGTTCAATATGCTCAAACACGAGGTGCATCACAGAGTTCTATTAATAGTGTCTTGCGCACAATTATATGGTATGCTCGAGTTACATCGGGCATTTTAGAGCCCGTGTACCTAGCGGTATGTTAAGTATGGCAGGGTGATTAAGCCAAACTTTACATTGTGCTATGCTATAATATGAATTTAGATATGCACTCTAAGAACTTATAAAATAAAAATGAATTGAAAGCTGTAAAGTAATTACATGCTCGAGGTATTATCCACAGTGGCCGGTCATACAACCTGCTTTGAAGTTCAGCTGCTAAAAGAGCCTTTTTGCTTTTATAGTTCGGGTGGGAGCTGATCGAGCTTTCTCATCCTATTCATATTATTGGCTCTAGTGGAGTTGCATGAGCTATTCTGCTTTGAGCAGATTATTGGCTTCTCTTTCTGATGTAAATTCTTCAGCTATGCTATTAGCTTAACCGTGGCTCGGTTGAGCTTGAGTGTTTAATCTCAGATCTTGGATGAGCCTAAGTGCCACTGTTGGGTATTTAGGGGTACAAGTACTTGAATATTGATGTAATTGCTCGAAAATCAGAGGTGTCAGTGCCTCTCTTCATTGCCTTGACATTTATGTCAAGCAGTCCCTTGAGCTGGGTTTCAGAGGGCTAACAAAGCGCCTAACTATGTACATTGATACGTCTTTGATACAATAATAAAATTAGATAAGAGGGGCTTGGGATCTCATATAAAGAGTGATATTACATAAGCCCCTAAACTTACAGAATTGAAGCTCTGTCCTTCACAGGAGGCTATAATAAAATACACGCGCAGACGCTATAAGAAAATTAATATGGTATGATGTTATAAATAAAACAAAATACATGAGAAGGCATTAAATAGTTCGGTATTATAAACAAAAAGCTTCTTATATTGCTCAGCTTTAATTGTATTCATACTGTTATTAGCTCATTTGCTTATGGTGAGCTCGGTTCGTTTAGTTAGATGTGTCGATTCATACATATTGGTATAGAAAATAATAATTGATTACTTATCTGATGAGCTACAGTGTGATGAAGGAGTTAAGAACTTGATGTGCAACCAGGATACTTATGAGGAGCCAAGAGCTCGGTGTACGATCATAGCACTTGTAAGAAGCTAGTAGCTTGGTGAACAACCAGGGCACTTGTAAGATGCACAATCAAAGTGCGATTAATTTGGTGCGACTAGGGCACACTTATGCACTGTTAGAGTGCAATTAATTCTTGCGCAACGAGGGCGCTATAAGGCTTTTTATGCAAGCCATGTTGAGCTACAAGTAATTGGGGAGCTCGGTTGAGCTATTTGATATTTGAGCGATTGTGCGTTGCATTACATAGCTTGATAAATTGTAAATACTATGTGCATTCATTGTGAGAAAAATGAGACAAAATAATAAAGTAGAGCACAACCAGAGTGCCTATTGGAAGAGCTGTGAGACGTACCTGAGATATACCGCCTCTGCTAAGAAATAGCTTGTCCACGTTCACCGCACCACTAATGACGGGGCTATCTCAGAGGGGGTCCGCCTAGCTTCTCGAGCTCAGGCTCGGATGATGGTTGCGTTCGGTTTCTAACTTGCAAGACAAGAGAGAGGTGGATCGGGCTCCGCCGGAAAGAGACTTCGATGCCTAAGTCAGTGCTCGATAAGTCTGAGCATAGATAATAATAATGCAGAGAAAAGAGGAGAATAAGAGCCCAGAGCCTTTTTATCTGTGGGGGTCTCCCTATATATAGATGCTGTATGGGAGACAAACCTATATGTATTAGAGAATATTTGAAAAGTTATGTTGGTGCACCTGTCATATTGGGACTGTATGCCTGCTGTGTCAGAAGATGTCGACGAAGCTCTGTAGGGCTGGGGCGTACAGAGCTGAGGTCCAGTTTTCTGGAGAGCCCGTCTAAAGGGCGATTAGTCATGGAGCTATATTAACATGCTAGGTTAAAGGATGAGTAGTACCACTAGATCCCCCTCAAGTTATCTGACATTTATGTTAGCTGTAAAGGTGTCATACAAGGGAGCTTGGACGAGCTCCAAAAAACTATGCTGATCACGATATAAAAAGATTGTGCTCGGAATATGAGCTAGAAAGAGTACTCGGTATACGAATTAGGGGGAGTACTATCATTAGTATATATCAAAAATATATTTAATTATTATACTACTTATATATTTTTGTAAAAGATTAATTGAAATAAAATATAAAATCAAATTAAAAAGTATAAATAGGAATGACTTAATAACAAAACATTAAACTTTTGATATTAGACCTCAAAATTTTAATAAAACCATTAAAATTTTTTACTTAACTTTATTAAGAAGATGAAGTATTTTATATTTAAATTTAATTTTAAATTACTGAAATCATTGACTAGTGACTATTCCTAAATAGTAGCAGTAATAATAATAATAATAATAATAATAATAATAACAATAATAATAATAATAATAATAATAATAATAATAATAATATATGCAAGCATATTACTATTATATAATATATAAAAAAGTAAAACTTCAATATTTTTCAGTTAGATTTACAATTGAAATACTTAAATAAATAAAGGTCATTTTCGTCTTTGCAAATAATTATTGAAATACTTTCAATAAATTAAAATATATCTCTTATATTCTTTTTAATATTACTATTAAAATATTCCCTCACTTTGTTAATCAATCACTGTATATATATATTTTAAATAAATATTTATAATCTTTTTTTTTCATTTCCCACCTAATATAACAATGATATTAATTATTTGAAAAAAGTTGGCTATTTTTTCTTTTATTTTTTTTAAACTAGCACTTTGCTCCATGGATTTGAATTAATGTAAAATCAATTGTAATCTTACTATTTATCATAAACAATAATAGTTATAAAACGGCATGAGAAAGAGGGTGGATTATAAAATATTACAATGATTTCACGTATAATTTAAATATAAGCTCAAATTCGAATTTCTCTCTTTTATAATATTGAAAAAACAATTACAAAAACTAACTAAAATAAAAAATATATATATTAAATAAAAAATAAAAAATTTTCATGAAAACAATAGCAAAAGAAAAAAAAAAGATTGAATTCACCCTGGCCATGCCAATCCCGTTCTTCTAATTTTAAAGCTATTTTCAACTCAATTAAATTCAATAAAATTTTAATTATATATCTTGAACGGTCTAATATTTATATTATATTAATTCATATTATGATATGTAATAAAATTTTACGTTAGTTATTGTTAGTTATTATTTATGTCGCAATTTTTTTTATCTGAATTTAAAATTGACCATATATAAAAACTCATGCAGAAATAACGTTATCTTAAAGCTATTTTAACATTAAAAAATAAAATAAAATATGTGATTTAATTATATTATATATTTATATTGAGTCATAAATTTAACTAGTACTGAAAGTAAGGATATAAATATAAATTTGATTAATACTGTTATAAATATAAATTTGATTAATACTGTTATTTTTAATGGTTCTAGTAATTATTTTTCGCTCTTTTAGTTTAAAGTAATTTATTTTGTTAATTATGTGGGTAGATAATTTATATTCCATTAATAATGATTTATGGACCTACCAACTGTATGAACACGTAAAAGCTAATAACACGTGATAACCCAATAAAACAATAACAATAGTATCGTTAACATTGTAAATATTATATGCTCAACTCAACACATGTTGTTTTGCACTAGAATGGCATTTTTGTTTTTGGGATCTAATATTTATTGCCCCCTTGTTTGTCTACCTGTGGACTGTGGCTGGTACATGTTTTTTTGCTTTTAATTTATTTCTCTTTTGATAAATTTATTTATAGTTACCTTAATTGCTTCATTTGATATGTGCTGTACAGCAAATATTGACGTTTTAATTTAAAATTACTCAATAGATAAATTTTCAAAAAAATTTTATATAATTTATAATTATGTCTTTTTTAATTGTATTCTAAATTATAAGTTAATTATTTTTAATTTCCAAATCCTATGATAATTTTAAATAAATAATTATTTATCTATAACTATAAATAAAAAACAATAATATGATATACATAGATTTACAATTTCAAAATAAAATTAGCTATCAAATTATAAAATATAGAGAAACTTTCAATTCTATTGCATCATCATAATAATTCATGTAAATAATAGAAATTTTTTGTTATACTAAATGAATAGATACCATTAATAATAAATAAAAAATATTTATTGACTAAATAAAAAATATAAAAAATAATTAAGCTTTATTCATTTTGTATCTAACAATTCTAAACCTCAATGTAAATAAATCAAAAGATAATAACTAATTATTATCAATATCAAATAAGATATCCAAATTAATTATCAGCTCTTATAAATAATAAATTTAATATTTTAAAATTTTAATTTAACAGGATATTTTTAATTAACATTTAAAATTAATAATTTATCTTATAATTATTTTTTAAAAGTATTTATCTAATACTATTCAACTGAAAAATAACGTCCAGACATAAAACATAAACACAAAAAGTATACAAAGTAGAGTAAACGAAACATTTTTTTAATTCAATCATTGATGGACTAACGATAGTTTTATGTGCATATATATATGTATATACACACACACAAATACTTAATTAATAATTTGAATAAGTTAATTGAGTTGATAAAAATAAAAAGTAGAGTAAATAAAAATATATATATATATATATATTATCATTGATAAAAGTATAAATATGATACATTACCTACAACTTAATTGAGATGATTATTTAAATATTTTAGTTTATGCTATTAAAACAATAATGTTTCATCTATCCTAATTAAATAATCTAAGAATTTAAGTGATATTATTTTGGGCCTCCGTATTATTGCTAACCCTGAAGTAATTTAAGAAAAAAAGTAATACAAGTAATTGTTAAAGAAGAATAAAAAAATAAAAAAATATTAGGTTTTTCTTGTATAAAATTAGGAGGAGAAATTGAAGCAGTATATATTGATTTTGTTAAATTATATATGAGGTGAAGTAGAAGAATAAATAATAGAGAAAAGTTGAGGATTTATCACCCAAAGACAAAAGAAAAATAAATGATTAAGAATTTATTAATAATTATTAATAAATATTTATACTATGAAATAATATATTATAATTATATTTGAACTATTCGTCACATAATAATTAATGATTATCTAATTAGTAATATATATTTATTTGAAAAATTTAAATAAAATTAATATATTTTATTTAATATTAATAATAATTAGTCATTATCTAATAATATAAATTATTTTTTTTAAAAATTAAATTAAAAATATTTAGTATTAATAGTATTATGTCATATGATATAATATAGTGCTAGCGATAGTCATTTTAATATTATATATATATAGATAGATTAGTCGTAATTATATTTTAAGTTTAAATAATAATAAGGATAATAATAATACTAATAATAATTTCATATAAATTTAAAAAAATGGTAAAATTGATGTTAGAATTTATTATATCATATACTATTAATTTAATTTTTAAATTTAGATATTTACTTATAAGATTATTCATTTTTATAATAAATTATCAATAATAGTAGGTAAAAAAATTATCAATAATCAAATTAATTACTAAATTAATAAAAAATTTTAAAATTTTATATAATTTCAATTAAAATTTAAAAATGAAATTCTCAATATCATATAATAAGTTTAATAATCAATTTGAGTTTTTTATTTTTTAGTTAATAATGTTTTTCTTACAACTATAATTGAAAATAAAATTGCAGTTGCACTTTTTAAATTAAGATAATTAGAATGCAGGCAAAATTAAAACTAAAATTATTTATTGAGTCTTTAGTTGATTTTCCCATTTTTTTTTCTTATGAGGTCTAAAATTTAGTTATTTCAATTATAAATTTAGTTTTT
Source organism: Garcia nutans (assembly GCA_947685225.1). Classification (NCBI taxonomy): domain Eukaryota; kingdom Viridiplantae; phylum Streptophyta; class Magnoliopsida; order Malpighiales; family Euphorbiaceae; genus Garcia; species Garcia nutans. The sequence goes on from CANTUV010000011.1 coordinate 53,811,345, forward strand.
TTTTTCTGTTTTAATAATTAAAATTTAAAAGTTCTAGATAATGGAGTATTTTTTTTTAATACTTTGGCTCTCCCTTTGATATAGATGGATTCAATAAAATGCTGAGAAATTTATTTAAGATGTCTACTTTCATATTTAATATGTCTTATTATATGAATTTAAACTATAGAATTAAATAAAAATAAGTTTTCGAATATGTAAAATAAATTCCATAAAAATTTAAAAAATTAATTTAGGAGTTCACATTTAATTTTTGCATTTAATATAAATGAATTTATTCTTTGTGATTTTAGAAAATCAAAATATATCCAAATTAGAATTTATAAATAAAATATAAACTTCACAAAGACAATAAACTAATAAAATTTCATATTTAAAATGAATTCTAAAATTAACTGATTTATAAATGAAAATTTCAATGAAATAAATTTTATAATAAAATTTATAGAAATATTTTTCTCTTAATATTTTTCAAAATGTTTTTCATCCTCTCAGTGGAGGGAATTTGAGAACTTTGGTATTCGTTCCTGCCATCTAAATTCTACTCTATCTGTTTCTATTCGATCAAACCACCGTTGAATCCATCAAATCAATCAAAAGCTTGATTTCATCTTCTCTGTTTTCCTTCCAATGGCAAAATCTAAAGACGAAGAAGAAGAAGAAGAAGAAGAAGTAGAAGAAGAAGAAGAAGAAGAAGAGAAATCAGACGGTCTTGAAATAATTTCAAGGGGATCTTTATACAGTGGATTCTGGGACAAGAAGTATTGGAGCTCTTCTAGGGTTTGTTTTCCCCTTTTTCTTCAATCCTTTCGCATAGCTTTCATTATTCATTATATGATTATTCGATATGGCATTTTGAGTTCGCTTGGCAGATTTTGCTAATTTGTGGTTTGTTGTGGAAGTTAAAGCTAATTTAGATGCAAATCAAGTTTACTTTATCATGCTAAGAGGAGAGGGAGGACACTGAATATAAATCGTTTGAAAATTTTAATATCACTTGTATTCGGCTGTTGAAGCTTTCTTTAGATTGGCTGAAACGAGGACTGATGATGATATATCAACATAATTATGTTGCTTTTTCACTCTCAGTTATAATAGTTTGAAATGGATTTTACACTAGTTGGTACCGAAGTAACACTTCTTTGGGTTAAGGTTAAATTACGTGATCTTTTACGTGCAAGGCAATTTATGTTCTTCAAGGGTTGAGAAACTGGGGTGTTTGAAAGGCATATAGTAATGGGTTAACCGTTAACAAGATGATAAAGACTAGGAAAATATGTAGGTATTTAGGGTTTGCAATGATTTAGCAGATATCAATAGAGTAAGGTTTAGAAATGAAACATGCAAAAGTTAGATATTCTGGACCTTACTGCTGCTGCAATTACATCCCAGTGTTGTAAGAGAGAAGAAGTGTGTCTTTGGAGGGGTGTCTTCTTATCCAGGATATGATAGGAAAGATATAAGACTTAAGATAACAGAGTTTAAACTCTTAAAAATCCTAATTAATTAGAATCAAATTCAAGAACTACAGAGGATCTGTCTCCTTGGTGTGACAGTCAATGTTCCTTAATGTCCCAAATTAGAAGTTCCTGTAGAAAACAGCTGCTAAATCCCATCATCATTGCTGAATAAATTTTGCCACAGCTGCATTTCTCTCATAAAGAAGCATAGCTAATTAACTTAACAAGCACAAGCTTACTTGGCTGGTCCTAGGCTGTTTGTATATTCTGTTTGCTTGCATCTCATTTTGCCATGCTATTAGTTGACTGAACTTGTATTTTATAGGGTAAAGATCGGTATCCTTATCCTGTGGGATATCAAGCTCGTCGATCTTATACTAGGAGCACTTATAAGATGGAAATTCAGGAAGGTCATAAAGGTCCATTATTTGTGGTTTGTACCTAGACCCTGCAGCTTTCCAACAAATAGCGTTTGCATTTATGCATAGCTAAAAAAAAAGAAGTATGATCATTTTTTTGCAGATTACTTCTGCTGATGGGCATTTGTGTTCTGGGAAAACAGCAGATATAGCATGGGAGAAATTTCAGAAGAAAGGTTGCTTGCGAATGAAGATATGGCATGGCAAAAGATTTTCTTGCAAGATAGATGGTATAGAGGTAGACCTTAGCACCTTTGGCAACAAGTTATCTTTCTAGGTGCATTTCATACTAATAATTGTGACTATCAGTATCTTTCCCATATTTGTACATGTATATATACTTGTTCAACCTGGGATAAAACTTAGCTTTCAGGTTCTCGCAGAGCTTGACAAGGAGTTCTATCTTGAGGATCTCTTAGTAACTTTAGTTTTGTCCTGTATTTTGTTTATTCCATCAACACCTTTTTGAATATTCTATTATGCACCATGAAATATTGAAGTTCACTGCAGTGGAGCTGCTAGCTTTATCTTTTGATGGGCATTTCCTTTTCTTTTTCTTGATGAACCCAAGCAGTGTAGAGGTACAGAAACATTACCAATTGGGAATTAAAAAATGTCAGTCAGATGAGCACTATGAACGATCAAAATTAAGCCTGCTCCATGCTGACAAGAAAGATAAGGAAGTCTAATAATGCAATGTTATCTCTCTCAGTAATAAATGGGTTAAGTGTATACCTATTTATGGTAATTGGTTTAGTCTTTGATGCATCTGAAGCTAATGAAAATATTTGAGAATTAATTTTTTTAGTGGGACAAAATATGATGCTGTCCAAAAGATGAAAGTATATTGCAGTAATCTTGTTTTGGTGTACGAGGAGGAAGGAGACACTACTATTGATTAAAACTAATTTGGAAGAAAAACTAATCTCATCTATTTGCTTTAGTGGAGTGATGGTGTTAAAAAGGAGGCTTCTGCCATACAATCTGACATTTAGTTATGTTTTTAAAGTGTAAATTTCATATCTTATTTGCTTGAATCTGGTGTATGAATGAAGAATGCACTTGAGACAGAATACCTTTAGGATTATTGGGAACTTAATTCACATAATTGAACATAAACCACTGACTTTTTCTTTTTTGCGGTAAAATTGTTGCTAGCTTGCGCCAAATCCTTTTTTCATAAGCCTGGAAATAGTTACATGTTGGTTGGCTTATTTTTCTGTTCTCAAATAGGAGATTTTGAACAATGGAAAACCAATGTGATTCAATTTTTATCTGGTAATAGTCACTGTATGACACTGTTATAAAATTCTTATTTGAAATTTACGATCCATTTATTTCATTGTAAATTCAGAATTCATCTAATCTTAATTGAAAAACTTTAATATTTATCCCTCGATCCCCGATCACTCATGTTGAATGACATTTAAATGTGGTATTGAACATCATAACTATCAAATTTATGTAACCATGGTTTTTCATTGAATTATTAAGCTGCATGCATAATTTGTATTTTGAGGGTTTTGGATTTCCAGAGCTCATATTGTTCCACTAATTGCAACCTTTGTGATGAATGGCTCTCCATAGTTTTTTTTTTCTCTCCCTGGTTATTCTTTTGCGATGAATGAATCCATAGTTATTGATTATTTAATTGCACCTTCTTGATTGTCCTTGGCTTTGTTGTTATTGGTGTCAGATGTGCATCTCTTTTCGTAATATTCCTTATGTTTGGAGGATCATGGCCGAGTGATCAGGTCCATTTTAAGTGTCCAGTTTGTGTCTAACATGGTCAGAGGGTACATTAGGATGGGTGAAGAGTTGGAGTAACAGATGTACCTGGCTATTCCTGCTTGCGAGCAGGTGCACACTTCATTATTCCCTGGGTGAAGACTGGGATATTATGCTAAATTAAGTTATTCCTTTGTTCCTGAGATATGCAGTTCTTCGGATTCAGAAATCCATTTGTTCAGAGGTTACTTCGGGAGCTGGTAGCAAATGTCAATGGAATCGCAGGAAGTAGTCTGTTATCTTCCAGCACTTGCAATGGAGCTTCCAATAAACAGCACAATAATCAACACCAGGGTTCACACACTTCTTCTTATCTGTTCCCATATTTAGCTATGCCTCAAATTACAGGGAAAAGAAGTAAGAGGCGTGATATTACAAATCCCAAGTCATTAAGTATTAACAGTAAAAGTTTGCGAGCTGGAGATTCGACATGTATTGTTGAGCCATCAAATTTAATGCATGGGAATCTGCAGCAAGGGAGTAAACTTCCAGGAGGAATGTTAATGGGAGAGCAATTAGAATTTGTAACTGGAGAAGAAAATAGTCACTTTTCAGCCAAAGATGGTTTGTCCTTGAAGTCTGTTGAGTACTCTGATCATCTAAGGGGGAAAGCTGTCCCAGCACAAGCAGAAAGCAAGCCTGCTAGATCTGAAGATAATAAATCCATTATAGTCAGTAACTCCTATGCAGAGGAAAAACCTGTAAGCATTCATCGTCATTTCTTCTCAACTTTTCTATGCCAGAAGTTATGAATTGGTAGACATGTTAATGTCTTGTGAGTTGTGCTCACTTTCTTTTTGTTTTCTACATATGGGTTCTCAGTCCTGTCAAAGTGTCGTGGCTTTTCTTTTCCATACCTATTCATTAAATAATTATTTTTCTCAGATTTTAGTGAAAATCATGTTTCCAGAGTCAATTGATGTACTATAAGAAATGTTCTTAATGTCTCACAGCTTGATAGGGTGCGAGATATTGAAGTGGAAGGGTTGAATCTTCCAGCATTATCAGAGCTCACAGGTGCAGATGCACTATGTGTACAAGAATCCCAAACTGTCCATGATGTTGACCTTTGTGCTCCTGATACGCTAGATACTCAAGGTGTTCCTTGACCTATGCACCTCTTTTGTGCTAAGTTGGTCAAAACAATTTCTTAAGCTCTCATGTTACTCTTTTCATAATAGTCATCAGTGAATCTCCTTTCTTCTGTGTTTGACAAGACTTTCCTGCCGATGATACTACAAATTATGCTCCAAGTACCTCCAATAAAATAACGTGTGGTGTAAAAGAAGATTTAATGGCAACTGATGTGGTTTTTTCTGAAGACTTGATGGATAAATCACACCCAGGAGAGGAAACAGGTATATCTAATTCAAATGTTAGTTCTGAAAAGAGCGACTTTGATTCTGCAGGTCAAGATATAGCCAAGTCAATGATGACAGTTCTGCTTCCACAAGCTATTCCTCTGCTTAAAAAAATCTTCAAGCAAGAAAAAGAGAACTGTTAGTCCTTCAGGGAATTTTCTTTTTTATACCGTCACCTCATAGAGGAAAAAAATTAAACTAGCTTCTTTGTAGAGGCTCAATCTCATGGTATAGATCACTCAGTTGAACAGAGTTCTGAACATAACCAGTCTATTGTTCTTGACACATTTGATGATGGTCAATGTGGGGATCTTTCAATACGCCTATTGCCTTCCAATGGTGTGGAAACCGATCAACCGACTTCTGATAAAGATGCATGCCCTCCCAACAGTGAGGATCAGTTTGTTAATGTAGATGTGAAGGACTCGTGGGTTTTTCGTCTTGAGACTAGTGGGAGAAAAGATGTCTTGTATGATGATAAAATGCAATTGAATTTGACTAAAAGGCCTCAGGATGGGGATCTATACTTATCTGAGTCTATTTTAGGTTGCATTTCTACTGGCGAGAAAGTTTTCTCTGAAGTAAACCAGGATAGAAGCGAGCATCTGATTCAAAAATCAGGTGCTGAGATAAATTCCAAGAACTTCAAAACTGCAGCTGATTGTAATGAAGGTAGTGATTATTGACTCCTTTTTACAGTATACTCTATATTTATTTGTCACGCAGTAGAATATGTCTATAACTAGGACTGATATTGACTGATATTCCCAATGTTCATCTGGCTCATGAAACAAGGCTAATCTATATATTTATTCAGTTTTTCATTCTTCATTAACAACATATATGGGGAACCCCACAACCTCTTTTCAAATTGACTGAGATTTCAGATTTATAATTAGTGCATTGTGTGGTTTTGTCTAAATCAACATATGAAACAATTGAACGATTTTCTGTAATTTTGTAAGTGTATTTTTATTTTGAATTTCAAGTAAGCCAAATAATTCTTTTAGCTGCAGGCACAAGTGATACTAGTACAGGAGCTTTGGGGAGTTCTGTGCAATTATCAAGGAAGGATACTGTTGTTAAGGCTGGGACCTCTAAGATCAGCAATATATCCAGTAGTCAAGTCCCAAAGAAAGTATACACTACAAAAAAGGTCCCAAATACAAAACCTATTGCAAGAAAACGTAATCCTCCACTTTTAGAAAGTGTAATATGCAGAAAAGCTTTAGATGGTCATGTTCCGGAAACCACAGGAGCTTTGCTTGACTTGGAGGGCTTCTGTAAGAGCTCTTCCATCGATGAACTGCAAAAAAAGGAATTACTAGTGTTGATACCATGGTTGGCGAGGAACTCCATGGTTTGCATACAGACAAAACGACTATAACTTCCCACCCTTAATCAGACAACCAGTTGCCTCTTATATTGCAAACTCAAGATTTTGTTGCTTCAGAAGGTCAGGATACATCAAATCTTTTTGTTCTATCTCAGTCAACTGTAGAAAAACCCCAAGCACATTTTAAAGAGAGGCTGGTTGGGCAAGAGAATACTTTAGATGTTAATCGTGGATTGGAGAAACAAGGAACTGGATTCTATCATAATAAGAATTCCATTTCCAAGGAGGTTCAAGAAAATTCTGAACTAAAGATAATGAGAAATTTGGGGCTTAACAATGAATTAGAGGGCATCATTGAGCTTCTGGGATGCTACTTCCACCCATGCCTGTTTTGTCACTGTTGCTGAGCAGAAAAGAGAATGAAATCTACATTTGTGCTCTCTGTGGCCTCCTGGTAGATAAAGACAGAACTTTGTTTCTTTACAAGCTAGCAATTGAAGAGCCCAGTAAAGGACGCCCTTGTTTTGTTGGTCACACATCAGTAACATGGTTATCTTCAATAGATATCCTCGGCAGAGAAGTAAGATATGAAACCATTTGTTTTTTTTATTATATTAAGTGACATCTTTGGTTGTCATGCTCCCATTATTTTCATAATTTTATCCGCTTTATTAATCTTTTCTAGATTGCATTTGAAAGATCTGGTTTGCAACTCACACCAGATGGGCAGTGTCTAGTTTTACTTGGCAACACAAGGACACCATATTGCAGGTAAATTGTTTCTGTCTTTGATTGGTTGCTGGGTAGTAATGAGCAATACATGATTCAGGGAAGGAAGAATTGATTGTTTGTGCTCAACATGTACATCAAACTGCTTTGAGAACAACACCGTGAAGATTGTACAAGTTAAAGCAGGATATGTTTCAGTTGTACAGAAATTGAAGACAACTGACATTTTACAGCGCATACTAGTATGTGAACCCAACCATCTCATTGCTGCTGGAGAGAGTAGGAGACTGTACCTGTGGACCATGAATTCAAGATGGAGGTGAATCTATTAAGAAAATGCAAAGTCTAATTTTATTTAAATTCTTTAAGGCATTGTCACGGCCTTGTTGTTTATTGGTATTCCAAAATGTTTTAGTTTGAGCTATATATCTTTTTTATTGCAGTTAACTTATAGAATAGTCCAACTCTTTTCTTGTGGGGCCTTAGTCTCCTTTATGATTTAATTTATAATTGCAGTTGTCTGTATGTAAGCCATATTGGAAACATCTTCCCCACACACGTTTGCTTCTTTCTTCTACCCTTCAACGTATGATCACTTGGACTATATTTTCATCCTTTTTAAAAAAATTTTTTTGAGCTTTCACATATGGGCCACAATGAGGAAAATATTTCAATGTTGAGTTTTCTTCTGTCCTGGGTGCTTCATATTTTCATGGTAGCTGGTTAATTTTGGATTTATTATCTATGCAATCATTGTTTATTGAGTTAACTCTTTTTTCATGAAGGTATATATTATTTTACTGGGCTTTCATATATATATATATATATATATAATCTCTTGACTCATGTTCGCAAACCCTGATATTTCTCATCTATGATTAGTTTTGGATATGGCTAATTATTCCTTATGAAGCCAATAGTTTTATTTGTTTTATGCTTCACAATTTGTAGTACTCCAATAGAAGAATTCACCATACTATCCAATGATTATATATCCCCTTGCATAATAGAGTTGAAGAGAATTCCGAAATGTGTTTCTCTAGTTATTGCTCATAATGGCTCTGGAGAATTCACTTTATGGTAAGCTGCTTATATGATGTCTTCTTTCATCAATTCGAAGTTGCTAATTTGTCAATTAGTGGATGTACTGACTCTATTTGTCGCCAGCATTTCATTTCATTATATCCCCCTATCCTCCCTCCCCCAATTCTTTGCCTTAACATGTCATTTGCATGTTTATTTCTCATGTTATAATTTTATAACTAGATCTTAAACCTTATTATTACCAAAATCAACTTCTCATTGTACTATACAGCCACATTAAATTCTGCTTATAAATTTCAGTGATTAACTGCTTTTTGCTTCGGATTTTTTATGCAATTAAATATTGTGTGCTACATGCCATATCCTAATTTTAAACTTGTATTTAACTTTTGCTTCCTCCAAAAATGTATATCACTGCCTTCTATTCCTTTCAAGTTAATATAATAAGTCTATATCTCAAATGAATATAGATGTTGGGTTTGTGACATGATCAATTTTATTTAATAAATAGAGAAAAAAACCTTTTTTAATGACGGTTTTAGAGTAGTTAGAATTATTTTATCTTTTGTGACTATGGATATTTCTTTGGAAAATTGAGTATTTCGCCGGTAATGGCAAATTTTCCTAAAAGTATTAAGTTCTTTTGTCCTTGCTAAATGCAACATTTTCTTGATACTTATAAAGCATTATTTTATTCCTGAGAAAGGTGCTGTACATTAAGAGGTCTCTGGCTAAATTGTATTGGGAAATGGACATAACTTATTTTCAACTTAATTTTTGTCCAAATTACTGGGTTAAGATTTATCAATATCTACATGTTCCTTTTGAACATGATTTTATGTTTTTTTAATAGGATACTCTCGTTAATAAAAAAAAATTTCCTCTTTTGATCTACCATACAATAAATGCCAGAACTTTGGTCTCAACTTCACTGAATTTCTGAGTCTGCCACTGGCTTCAAGTTATATTTCTGAGCCTGGCTAAGTCTTTCTATTTTGCATGCTTGTGGTAATCGGAACCTAAAAATTTAGCTTCTCAGCTGTCTTCAAAATTGTAGATACCACCTGGTTAAACTAAGAATGGATGCAGGTACAGTGTCGCCCTTATATCCATGCACAACACATGTAGAAAAGAAGGCAAACTTTGTTTAAGAGTCTTATGTGTCCCTTTTTTTTTACATTTTCTTGAAGTTTCCAAATTATTTTACTTTTTCTTTGCATCTATATCCCTGCATGGAATAACTGAAGAGCAATCAATTTTATATTTGCATTGAATTGCATGAGTATATGATCACCAGTTTTGTTTTTTCAGGGATATTTCAAGACGCATCTTCATCTCAAGGTTCTCTGCTCTGAGCATTTCAGTTTATCAATTACTTCCTATTAGTTTGTTTAGCTGGCAAAGAGAAGTCCATGATTTCGGTTGCTCTAATGTTTAAGCTCAAATAGATAGACTCATGGATGCAACAAAAATGCAGTTTTCAAACCACGGCAAGATCCATTATTTTCCTCCTTTACTGGGGGAAGATATTGCCATCTGGTGTCTTGTTTCTACTGTTCCTGATCCTGATGCTCAACATGACTATGAATCAAGTGATTGCCAGATAAATTCAAATGGATGGTGGAGACTAGCGTTACTGGTGAAGGGTACAGTGATCTTGGGAAGTGCACTGGATGCAAGGTGCTTAAAAATTTTATTTCCTAATTTTGAAATTGTGTTCCTTGTCTCTGAACATTGCGAATTGCTTTTTTGTGCTTTTTTGTTTTGGGTATATGTTGATGATAAAGACAGTTCAAGCATGTGAACCACATTTTGGACTGTCAATGTGACATCTTTCTATTATTTTCTCTGCAGAGTAGTTTGACATGTTGCAACTTATAAGAAATTATAAACATATTTTAGAATGCATCAGTAGCTGTGGTTTTGATCATAAAGCAATTCATGCTATGAATCTGCAAAAGTTCTTTCATCCATCTGTTATGTATAAGAGAAAGAAGGAACAGAAGCTGAAAACGAGTAAGGTTGAGTGTGGAATGTTGAGTTGTAATAAATAATAGAATAGTTAGGAATTATAGGTGATGGTTATCTGAGTTTTTGTATTTTACCTGAAGGTGAGCTATATGATTGTAATTCTGCTGATGTTTGGTACATTATGAATGAATGATAATATTCTCTTCCGATTCTCTTCTCTCTCTGTTTCTCTGTCTGCTTTCATTTCTCCCTGTCTTCTATTTGTTATTCTCGTATTCCTCTGTTCTGCTATTCTACTCTACTCCTTTGTCTAATTTTCTTATTCTGAATTGATTATTACTACTGCTAATACTGAGCATTATTCAATCATTCATCATTATTCATCTGAACCATAACAACATCTGAGGTGTATAATCAGCTATTACAGGTGCCAAAATTTTGACTTTAGATATCAAATGACTTTGTAGGGTTGCTGCTATTGGTACATCAGCTGGTCATGGAATAATTGGTACAGTCGATGGCCTTGTGTATTTGTGGGAATTATTGACAGGAAATAAACTTGGCAGTCTGCATAAATTCACAGGTATACTTCAATTTTGGCAGTTAAGGCTTCTGTTATATGCTATTATATGATATTAAATTGAGTAGATTATTATCTACAAGGTACCTTTGGATAACTAGTCATTTGAAATGATTGAGCATTTGGAATTTGTTGTAATGCCTATTTTCTATGGTTTTTCACTTGAAACTCAAATTAAATCCACAATAATTTCAAATAATTATCTATGACAGTAGACCCCAATGAAATCCTGAGAATTCTAGCATAATTTGTCTTGCACAGCATCCTTCATCTTATCATATGGATTCCCATCTTTCTCGTATGGTTTGATGTGAAGCCATTTTCTCAAACAATAGTTATGCATGTTACATTGCACTACTAAACTTAACTGGTTGGCATGACATGAAGAGTAGTTCCTTCTCGCCAGTAGAGTTCCATTTACTGTCCATTTGTAATCATAAACAATTTGTTTTAAGTAATTGATTGAAGTTCCTCGAAGAGATCATAGAAGAATCTCTCTCCTTGATTTTATGGAAGATTCCTTAAGACATTTTTTAGAAAAACCTTGCCGTTTGACGTAAAGAATTTTTGAAGAAAAGGAATTATGCAGTCAAGGGAAATTATCATTAAAATTGGGAAGGCAAGGAAATCATCTTTCATGGGTCACTAGTTGACAATTTTTACTATCGCAAACGGAAGAATGTGATACTGATGACTTTCCCTCTCTGTATATGACAACGAAACTGATTTATCATCCATGTCAATCTGATACCTCTTTATTGCTATACTCTGCAATGCTATGCAAAAACATAATGAACTGATTCTGAAGATGATGTACTTGGTATCGGGTATCACTGGTATAATTTGTTCTCCTTACATCTTATGCACCCAAGATGACCCAAATTAATGGTGCTTCTGTAGGTTCAGTTAGCCTCAAAAGCCTTAAAATAATAATCTGTTTTGGCTAGTGAAAAGATAAGCAAAATGTGATTCAAATAACTTGAAATGATAAATTGCCTATATGGTATGCTGGTAAATGCTAGCAAGTAAATTGTTTCATATATCCAAGCTATTGTGCTTGCTTTCTTGTAAACTGGTTATTCATAAGAAATTCAACTGTGATGCATCTAGAAAGGAATAGCATATTGTAAAATCTTACTAGGCTTGTGGATCCTGTTACATCTAATCAAAATCTTAGATTTACAAGGACGATGAATAATCTTAACTCCATGTTTTTAATTTGTTCAATTCCATCTGTATGGCATAAAATTCTGAAATAGGAGTCACTTCAAATGAACCAAGTTGCTCATGAGCTACTTGGACTCTTTTTAACTTGTTTGTTTTTTTGTTCATACTAAATCCTAAATTGTTAGCAGTTGGGTGATTTGTGTATTCACAAGTCAGTTCACTTGCTGGCATGTGAATTTGCTTGTTCATGAGATCTTAAGCTTCTTCATTATAAGCACATGAGGACATCTGTGAATACACATCTTAGGAATGGCAGAGTACATCACATTCATGCATTTAAGATTCATGCGAAGATTCTTTAGCAAATCGAAAAGATAATTTCAAAATATACTGAGCTGCTAGGTAAAGAGCTAGAGCTGAGTGAAACTTGGCCTGCTTTAACTCGAGCTATACTATTATTAGTGAGTGAACTGGATGTTCTACAGCTTTATTATCAGAAAGTTCTGTTTTTTTATGTATCTGCACGCTCATATCCATTATGATCCTTTGCATGATGTTTAGCTTCATGTTGGTATCCTGTGAACTAGACCAAGCAAGTACTTGCTAATTGCTATAAGCATATCATCCAAAAGTACTAATACGGTAATACCAACATCAGTAATCAGGTTTGGTTGGAAAATCATTTGAGTATTTCTTTTGAAAACTTTTTTCCCTTGTTGTCAGTTGGAAGTGTTTCTTGCATTGCAACTGATGATTCAGGGACTGGCTTGCTGGCAGTAGCAGATGACAGAGGTCAGTTACTGGTTTATCGACGCCCTCAGTGAGTTAGTGTTCACGAAATCAATGAGATGAGGAAACAAGGTCCTTTCTCCTCTTCCTTGATACGCTTTTTATCTTTCGGCTCGTAGTCTACTGGAGGGCGTGACGAGGAGTAGAGTTGTTTATAATTGGTATTTGTCAAGGTTTCCCATTGTATTTGCTCCCGAATGTACAAATGCTCCTTTTTGTTCTCTTTATACAGTACAAGCCACCCATGAAACTATATCTCATTCAATTCAATAAATACATGACGAAAAGGATATGTATCCAAAATGATAGATGAAGATGAAGATTCAATTTACTTAAGCTTTTAATTTTTTTGCACTCCTTAATGTTGTATTAATGGAACTTTTTTTTTTCTTTTGATAATATGTATTAGCGGAACTAATTTATTGTTGTGCAGAAGTAATATATACTCTTGTAAGTGCAATTACTAGTTTACAAGTTAATGAAGGCGGAAATCTCTATATAAGTCTAGTGTTAGAAAAATTTTTGTTTACATTTTTTTTTGTGTATTAATATGATTTGAATAATCTGTTCACTGATATGATTTACTATTTATTTTTTTTACCGAGTAAAAAATAGTAGTAATTTTTTTTCTCGTGTTATTAGCACATTGAAGTGGGTATACAGTCAAAATGGGTTTTATGCACGGGTGAACGATGAATTTATTAATGAATAACAATGAAACATGTATCGGAGAAAATATGCCATTTAAAAACTTACCGGAAAGCAGAAGTCTGAATGATACATATGTAGGATTGTAATTTAGCGAATGGAGAGTTTTGAAAATTTAAATAGTTCGCCGTAAAATAGTTTTGTTTGAATTTAAATTTAAATTAAGTTTGAGATAAATCTAAATTTATATCGAGTCATCTCATATAGTATGTATTTTAAATTTTAATTCGAGCATAATTTAAATAAGTCTAACGAGTTTAATAAATTTATTTTATTTTTTATTTTTATGTATTTTTTCTACATTTTTATAAAAAATAAACTAAAATTAATATTTTTATAAAAAAATAAACAATATAATTATATATTAATAAAAATAAAATATTATATTACTATAATTTTATATTTTATTATAAAATTTTAAATTATTTTATATTTTAAATTATTTAATTTATGTATTATATATTAATAAATTATATAAATTAAATTAGTTAAAAATTAATATATTCATATATATATAATTTAATATATAAAAATTAAATTATATATATTTTTAATTCAACACAATAAATGAGCTAAATTACGAATTTAATTCAGGAGTTTTTTAAATAAATCGCCTTATAAATTAACGAGTCGAATATTTTTTAATTTAAATTTTACTCATTTAATAAATGAATAGGTTAAATTCGAGTTTAAATAAATTTTTATCGAGTTAAATTTAAATCAATTTTTAATAATTTAGCTCAGTTATAATTCTAAACACATGAAAGGACGGAGCAGAGGATGAATTAGCAGAGCAGGTTTGAGGTTAAAATTTATCTTTCAAAAATCAATTTTTGAAATATAAATAAGCAAAATAAATTAAACAGTTGAAAAATATTATTTCACTAATAATAGCAATACCAATTAAACAGTTAAACGGTCATTATATTATATTATATGATGGGGTTGTGGGCTCCAGATGAAAATGCAAATTCAAAAAGATTGGATGCAAAGTCGCTGACAAAAACTGCCAGTCAAGCGAGGTGTGTAAGAGTCAAGGCTTTTGACAATTGTCATTAGATCCACCTTAAAATAAAGACACCATTTTCAGGAAAAAGAGAGGGAGGGAGAAAAGTTCAATTTCAAATGCTTAAGTTTCAAATTCATTCTAATTAAAATAATACTCCATCAAGACGTTTCATAAAGATAGACTATATTCTTCATAAAAATAGACTATATTTTTATTTTATAAAAATTAAAAAAATATTAATTAATTAATTTTATTGAAAAAATATATATTTTTATTTTATTTATATTTTAATATATGATATATTTAATAAATAATATTATAAAAAATTTATATGATAATTAATTTATTAAAATAATAAATAGTCAATAATTTAAGATAAAAAAAAGCCGATTTTTACGAGACAAGAGAAAGTAAAAAAAAAGCAAAAATAAAATTTGCAATGCAATGCAATGATCGGAGAGACAAATACAAAAATAGAACGGACAAGTAGGCCCAGCAAAACGCTTTCAAATTCAACTCAGTGATTTTCCGAGGCCGTCAGAAATCAAAGCTTATTTCAATTTCAAGTCTCATTTACCTCAAATGTCTAAACTGAGTTAAAATAGCTCAGTATCAAACACATACAAAAAACATCCCTCTGAAGTACTAAAAAAAAAATACTCTCAATTGAAAAATTATATATATATAAGACAATAATAAATAATAATGAAGCTACACCAACTAGGCAACTAACAAACTTCGTACTAGAAAGGAAAGGATAAACAATAACTGGCTTTCAAATAATAATCAAATTATTCACTTTGCTGTGCCATTGGGTAGCTTTGCATTTACAGGTTTTCCTTGAGAAGAGTTGAGTTCATCCCAAGCTTCAATCCAAGTGACCATAGCATCTGCTAGTTTAATGAAGTAAGGATCTACCTTCCCAAACTTCTCTTTCACCTCCTTGGCAAGTTCGATATAGCATTTTTGAACAGTAATGCATTCTTTTGGAAGGACTACCTTTTGGAAGAATGGGATAATATCTTCCTGCCAAAATATGCCATTGTACTCTTTTTTCAGATTAACAAATGGATTGCTAGCTTTGCTGTGCCATATGTAGGGCAGACCTGTCTTAACTCCCCATCCCATATGATCACATATCACCTGCAGTGTTCAACAATTCAGCAAATGTGAGTTTAACCATTTGAATGAGCTAACAACTGAAACCGTCAACATATCAATACCAACAACAATTTCGACGTATTAAGCAATAATAGTTTGCTCGGACTGTATTCTAACATCATTCCAAAATAAACAAATCAATTGCAATGATGAGTGTTGCTTATGGACGAAATATACCTTCATGCACCAACCAGCCCACATATCATCGTATCTTCCAATAGGCTGTCCATCACCCATGAGCCCAAAATACATTGCAGGTCCAATCAACTCACGGTTGAATGCAAGGTTCATGCCACACATTGGGAAAAGTGTTCCTTTGGGTACTGTCATAACAGCATCAACATACCTGAAATTGAAACGGGATGTCTCATTAATAGCAGAAAATATCTCATTATTAATCGCAGAAAATTAGTTCTAGGAGATCTAACTACCTTGTATTTCTCTCATGAGGCTTGACCAGCTGGGTGGGAGCATCATAATCAGGGATGTTAAGCCAGAGGCCATGAGAAACAGCAGTGGTAACACCCTCTCGGAGACTGAAAGGATATCCACGAACAAAGTCTGCACCTTCTCTGTATGGATCATAAAGAGTATTGAAGAAATGTGGAGTGGATGGACTTAAAAGGTTTTTGATGTGCTGCTCAAGTGCATTGATCTCTTTGCCTGTTGGGTCTTTAGCAACCTACAAATTAATACAGAACATTTTTAATCATCCTAAGTTTTGCACAAGATCCAGCAGGTTGTTCTGATAAGTAAAAAAGGGTGATCAGTGCTGTTATTGTAGGCATCATAGCGAGCCAAGAGCCGATGGAAGACAAAACACTGGCTTTCTGAGATGCCATTTTGTTATCAGATCCTCAACCATGACCATATAGAAACTAGGCAGGTTGTCTCCATGGATAAAAAGAAATAGACAGTTCTTCCTGCAGAGGACCTTAATTACGAGATTTTGGTACAATGCCGTCAGAAAAAATCTTATGTTTGAACTTGAAGCAGTAGATAATATATGAAGATCTAACAGGTGTCAAAGATCTACGATAACTATTTACATTCCAAGCCTCTGGCTCATGTTCAAATTTGCATAAAATTTGGTCTATCAGTAGAACAATTATCAACTTAGATTCTTAGAAGAAACGCTAATGAGCATAACACTAACTTCAAACTGTAAAAATGCAGCTGCAAAAAATGCAACACAAAGAAAAGCATAATGGACTCAAATAAAACTCAGTAAAAAGAATCAACTACCACCAAAAACAGAAATCAAAATACCGACAAAAGGTCAAGTCAAGATCCAGATTTTTCAAGCACAAACTTTTTAAAACCACCCAAATATTCATCCTCAGAAAATCTATAATTCTTCATTTCTTCTTTAAATCAAGTTCATTAAAACCAAGAACCCACATAACCACCGAGATTCAAGACTTCTACTCCATAACATTAAAAGCTATAACTCTTGCCATAAACACATTGATCAAATCAAGAAAAATGAAAAAAAAAATTCCATCATTCAGGACCTAAAAGAACAGAAACTACTAATAGAAACAAGTGTTAAGCACAGTAAAAGCTATTTTCTGTTGAAAAATCAAATCAATATCAACAAGAAATCACAAAAATCAAGAACTTACAAAGCAATCATCATCAATAGTGAAGATATACTTCTTCTTGGAGACCATGTAACCAAAGCAGCGACAAGCAGAGTCCTTGAAGGAAATGCAAGAGGCTTTAGGACCCAAAATCCTATTAATATCATTTCTATTGTAGAGCTCATAGTCAAAACCATCGGGGACTTTGATGGTCTTTGATGGATCACCATCTTGGACTATGATCAAGTGATATGGCTCAAAAAATGGCCTCCACATCTCCAAGAAATCAAGATTTCTAATTGTGGGTATCACTACATCGAGCTCATCTTTCAAAAGGGGAGTGGGTTTGATCGAAGATCCTGCCATGGCTTAAGAGAGAGGGAGAGAGAGAAAGAGAAGCTGAGAAATGAGCCAAAGCGAGGAAGGTGGTGGCTTGTCTCTCTGGTTGCGTCAATTGGTATATAGAGGCTGTGAAGGGTAATTTTGGAAATGAAAATTAGGTTTCATAAAATATCATTCAGATCCCTGACTCCAGCGGTGGAAAATTTTTAAATGGATTAAAGAGTGATCTTTCGTTTAATAGATAAGAATGTTTAATCACTCGCACCGACAACTTATCGATCCTTTCTAAAATTCTTTTTAACTTCAAATAGCTCCCCATATTAAGTAGAATTTTTAATGTGATTTACTGTGGTGAATTAAGTGATCATTTATTTCTTTATTGCATATGATAATTAATTTATGGTATTTGATTTTATATTTTATTTAGACTTTTATCGAATTAAATTTAAAATTTTATTTAGACTATAACATATTAAAATGACATACTTTGTTAACATCACAGTAAATTTTATCACCTCACATTACACAAGTTATTATATAAGAAATTATAGTAATTTTTTATTATAAACTTTAGACTAACTGTCATATTTACTGCAATATAACAATTACATTTATGTATTGCACACTAACAAAAATAAAATAAAATAAAAAAGCGAAATTAAGGATTTTTGTGCCAAAAAAAAAGAACTATGCAATTACTAAACAAATACTAATAGAAATATTATTTGGAAAAACATATTAGTGATGATAAAATTAATAATATTTTTTTATAAATATGGTAAAATTAATAATATGCTCGAAGACATAACATAATTGTTGAATATCTCTCCATTAATAAATTATATTGAAATCCCTTATTTTTCTAATTTTAAAAATAAAATCAATATAACATGTAAAATATTTTTAATCTATCTATTTTTAATATGAAAAAAAATGCTTCCCAAAAAAAAAATTGAAAAACATATATAGATCTAATTTATCATGAATTTTCAATAATATAATTTGATGTTTAACCAAATAAAAACAAACAGTCATTTGCTCGACTTTATTGATTTATAAACAATACCTTATTATTTAAAAGCATTAGGTGTGAATTTCAGTGCATGCGAACAATTTTTTTTGATATTTTTTTTATTAGATCATTTTGAGCAGAAATATTAACTGATTTTTTATAATGATATTTATTTATTTATTTTTGTTGCTTGTTTTCTAACAATTTCAAGTTTAACTTCACCGAAACTTGTATACGGGATAAAATTGAAAAATAGTAATACAAACTAAATGAATGTGGAAAATAGTATAATGAATAAAAATTGGGAGGCTGTTTAATTGTAGAAAAATTTTGTTTTTTAGAAAATTTCCCAAAAAAATTAAAAAAAAAATTTACGATTTTGTTATAAATATTTTCCATTTGAAAAATTAAAAATAATTTCATATACTATTAGCTTATAGTTAAGTTTAAAAAACTATTTTTAATTATTTTTTATATAAAAAACACAAAATTCTTAAAAAAAATAAGAAAATGAAATTAAAAAAATAAAAGTGAAAAATGTTTTACTTAACTAAGTAGTCTTTGGAAGTTGACACTTTTTTTTTACAATTAAGACTAATAAAGATGAAATTATTTTTTTAATCAAAGATTTCTATATAATAATTATATATTACCACTACATTAAGTAACATAAATCATTGAAAATTAACAATTAGTAATAATATAACAAATACTAGTAATCATTGAAAAGTATTTTCGTGTTTTATTTCAAAAAAAAAAAAAAACTTAACAAATGGTAATAATATAACCTTCTTTTAAATTTATGAGTACTAAACATATCTTTTAATATATAGAATTATCTTTACTTGTTTGCCTTTAATTTTGTCAATTAAATATTTGAACTTTTTTGTGGATTGGCTGTTAAAATTAAATAATGGTTTCAAATCTGGATTTTTTTTAACTTGCTTTACAAAATTGAGGGGTGAATAATTTTGAGTTTGCAAAATGATCCCTGTTAATATTCAAATACTAATTTATGCTAAATACATCTAATTTAAATGAAGAAAATCTATTCATACCTTTGATTGCAAAGAAACAAAAAATTCATTCTGACATTGTAATAGAAATACAAGCATTGCTTGCATACTTATTTTTAAATTTTTTTTATCAATTTAATGAGAATTTTCTTGAGAGTTATTTGTCATATTATATATATATATATATTACATAAATACATTTAATTTTTGAAGTCAGCTATTTTTACTCTTTGAATATCTTTTAAAACCCTTTTTAAAATAATTTATTCTATATTAAATTAAATAAAAATATTAATATCCCTAATAATAAAAATAAAACTTGACCCGTTGTTCGTTTTATTTCTCTCTCTTTCTTCAAATTCGCTTCTCCTTTTATTTTTTTTTATTTTTATTTTTGTGAGTTAAAAACATTTCAATTTTAATATTAATCACTATGTTTAAAATATAAACATTATGAGTAATTCAAATTCAAATAATAAATAATAATAATAATCCGCATTGATTTATAATCCAAAACAAGTCCAACCAACAAATGATCTTTGTGCTCGTTGGTGACAGATTTACCAATTGAATGCTCAAATTTTGAACCTTCTAAATGAAATTTCTTAAATCTTAACCATTTCATTATTTAACAATATAAACTACAAAATTAGTCAAACAAAAATGCGCAATTTCTTTTTCTTTTTTACTAATTGCATTTTTTGAGGGATCGATCTCACCGACAATTGGAAGATTTTGCACATAAATAAATTAAGGGGGGGCCTCATGTGAACTTGTTAGTTGGGTGAGAAAAGAAGCTGAAGTAGAGATTTATTTGCCCTTCATATATATATATATTTATTATTGTTGTTGCCCACAATATTTCATTGTTTATAATAGTACACTAACTATTATTATATTGTTCTGGTTGTGACTTTAATTCACCTTAAAAGTTGTTGAAATCAACAAAATGATTATTAGGTTTAATAACAAAGAATAAAATAATAACTAGTCGCACAATTCTATTTTAATTTTTTTGACAAAATAGAAATGAAAATTAGTTCGTTATAAAAATACTAAAAAAATTTAATTTATTATATTTTTAAAAAATTTTCAGATTTATTTTTATAAAAATATCAGATTTAAATAATTTATTATGTGTTTATTATATATTGATTATAAATTTATAGATTTATATAGTTCATTATGAGTTTATTATAAAATAATTAAAATACTTTTAATAAGAATAAAAAATATTTATAAAAAAATATAGTGAATGGTGTTATTTTTTAAGTTATTATTACTATTGTTATTATTTATTTACATTAAAAATTAAACCAAAAGAAAGAAGAGAGTAGAGCTGCAACTTGCAAGGCAAAAAGCAAGTACAAAAGTGCAATAAAAAATGATGCATAGAAATTGAGTTGGACTGTCAGAAAAAGAATAAGAGAATTGCAAAGCTAAGAAAGCGGAGACATATTTTATGACCCCCAAACACAATTCATGCTCGAGTAATTTGCATGTTCAATTGCATATATTCCCTCATCTACACTTGTCATCACATGCTTCCCTACCTTCTCCCATTACCCAAACTATTATATATATATATATATATATAATAATAATATAAAATGCAAAATAATAACCATAATATATATAATAATATAAAATAATATTTTAGTTTAAATATAAATCTATTATTCACATCTATATATAAATATTAATAAGTAAAATTTTAACTTATATTTTCTATTAGATTTAACATGTAAATTGATTTAAATTAATTTATTATAAGCTTATTTATGTATTTTTATTTCATTATTTATAAATTAAGTTTAATTTAAATTAATTTCTTATAATTGTGTATAAACTGAAATTTTTGTCAGAATTGGATCTTCAGAATTTTAAGAGCAAGTTTGGTGATTGTAAAGAGCAAATTTCAAAAAGTGATCTTCATAAAGTTGATAGAGAATATCTCAAACTTTTCAAAAAGGTCTGGTTAGTTCATTTGGGCCTCCAACTAAAAAGTAGAAATTGAACTTTAAATTCTAAAGCAGAAGTCAAGTCCGTACTACTGAGAGTAAATAGGCTATAACTAGGGTATCTGGAGTCCAAATGAGGTGATTCAAAAGCCTAACACCATCTATTCTTTTGGGGCTACAACTTTACTGAAGGAGTGAATTATAGATAATGAGGATATCTGATAAAAAATTGAGTTTGAAGTTTGAATTTGAATTTTGAAAGAGAAGCCGAGTAGGAGTAGGAGTCTGATTGGAAAGAGTTAATTTTGGCTACTGAAGGGGGACGTGAACAGAAACATGGAGAGCAATCAGAATCAATTCTTCTACTACCCTTTTCATTTTCTTTTAGGAGGAGATTAGTTTTTGACCATTGGAGATCAAATAAGGAAGAAAAATTTGGATTAAGGACAAATTCATCATCTCTACAAGAACATCTATCAATCTAGTTTGAATTTTTTATTTTTAGTTTATGTTTTATTTCATGTCTTTGTTTTGTTATTAATTTGAATATTAGAATTATGAATTACATCTCTTTCTTAATTTCTATGTTTATTATATTTATTTTAGTCATGAGCAACTAATCCTTTTTGTGGGATTAGGTAGATTTGAATATTTAAATTATGAGTTTAATTATAATCTATTAATATACATAGATTGATTTTCTTTTATCATTGATTTGATGATTTTAGTTTAATCAATTAGCAATTGTTTAACCACAAATTGTTAAATTTAAAGAATCATATAAAATGCAAAAGTTGAATGTAATTTTTGATATGGAATCATCAACCTTAAGTGATTAAGTTTAGAGATAAATTAATTGCCTAGGGATCCAAAATTAATATCTTGATTAAATTGAATCAAACTTTGATTATTTAACATAATAATAGTAATTTAATCATTGTCCAATTATATTTTTCTTGCTTGAGAGAAGTAGATGAATTAGTGATATTGGATATCTAAGATTTAAGAATTAAAATTTAATGCTTCATTAATTAGACCTATAGTAAAAACTCTATTGAAACCTAATTCTACTCATTTACCATTGATTATTTGAACATTTAGTTTAGAGTAATTAATTAAGCTAGACTTAAAATCAATAGGATAAATTTAATTATTGCAAATTTAGAATTTTTAGATAATAGTTACATTGAATTTAGGTTAATCAAATATATATTTTCTGTGGAAACGACACTCACTCTAATACTTTACTACGAGAAACGATATGTGCATTTGCGGTATAGTCATAGCAGTACACATTCACCCATTCAACAACATATATATATATATATATATACTGATTTATCAAGAATACGACATAAAAAAAATTTAAAAATTTTCATTTTAATAGGAACATATATATATATATAAACACTGATTTATTAAGAATACGACATAAAAAAATTTCAAAATTTTAATTTATTGCTAGAAATAGCTTAAAACTAAGAGTTCATTGAAAATTTCCATTTTAATAGGAATAGAACTGCCCTAAAAGGATATATATTTACACACACACACACACAAGAAAAGCCGCATATAGTTATGTCTGCGTATACTCTATTCCAGAATTATCAATATTTGTCAAATATGTTCCTGTCTAATATTTTTTCATCAGATTCTGTTTGAACATGCAACTTATTCGTTTCCTCTTCCATGGAAAATGCACTCATCATTAATAATATTTATTCCCCAAAGAGTTATTGCGCGCTAAGAACATGAACTTTCATTCCAGGCCCAAAAACAAGCAGTTAAAACCCGAAAACCATAGGAATTTTCGTTCACATTAGCTTTCCAGCCCAATACTCCCAGAAAACCAAAAAAAAAAAATCAATTGGAGAAGAGGGGAAAAAGAAAAAGAAAAATATTCAATTCCAATGCCAAATAAATAATGTAATTTCTATTTTTGGTCATTTAAATAGTAGAATTCCATTTTCCAATATTCTAATCTCAGTTCTCGAGTTAATTTCAACAGTTAGCTGCTACTGAAACTGCATTGAACAGTTTGTTAAATGAACTGAAACTCTAATTTTACTGTGGTTCTTCTCACTTGATAATCAGTGCCATAACAAGGAAGAGTAATTTCATCCCTGTACCTGTTACTGTTAAGCAAGTTAAAATTTTTCCGCAGCTACATATTCTTTGCTTATTCTATGTATTTAAAATATTAAATGTTCTTCTAAATAAGCCTTAATCAGTACTTGGACACCCTTATATGCAATCCATTTGGTGCTTCAACTCTTGGAAATTTCAGAATTTCATCTCCTCCAACTTCCTCCCACCTGCAATAGATGAAAGTTACTATCACTAAAGCCTGGCCTCAAATAAATAAAGAAAGAATCCTGATAAACCCTGGCTTTGTTTGGTAAACTTTTATTTTTTTCTGCCTTTTGCTGTTATATTTTCGAATAGGAAATGACAAGTTTACCAAACAAATTCTTAGTAAAATAATGTAACCAACCTGTATCTTGTGACAAAAGAATGAAGGAATGTAGAAATTATAACTATGCCTAATTCTTTTCCAGGACATAGCCTACTTCCTCCTCCAAAAATGAAGCAATTGCGAGACTCCAAGCTCTTATCCTGCCATTTCATTTAAATTCTTTCATGGGATTTTTTTAGCGTTGTAAATTTATGTTAAATTTGAGCAATTTATATGTATGTACCTGCAGCCATCTCCATGGATTGAAGGTTAAAGGCTCTGGATATAGCAATGGATCATAGTTACTTTCCCTTGTATATACATATATTCTCCATCCTTTTGGAATAATGAACCCTGAAAATAGAATTAGAAATGTGTAAATGCTAGCAACCTATTATTTAAACGAGAAATAAGTTTCAATGTACCATTCAATTTGATATCATTTGTTGTCTTTCTTAGTACTCCATTAACAATTGTAGCCAATCTTGATGTTTCGAAAATCACCTGCGTTGATTTTAATAAAATGTTCATGACTAAAATTCATTAAAAAACTATTCACAGCGCACCAGACTTTCCACTTCCTGTTACTTACAGCTCGAGTAAAACTCATTGACTTGTAGTCATCCCAATGAAGTGCCTCCACAGACTTTTTCCTGTCGCGAATTGCTAAATGCTCTTCCTAATCGTATTAATCCAAATAAAACTGTTAGTAACGGGCATAATAGTGACATTTCCATAAGAATTGAAACCTGAATTTTAGAGAAACTTGAATTTTAACTTACTCTAAGTTGTTGAAGAACTTCAGGATGGTCATGAAGATACTTGATAGCCATCATAGAAGTAGTCGAGACAGTTTCATAACCTGAATATAGAATTGTAATAACCTGATCAAGAATCTCTTGATCATTTAAATGGTATTTATTAGAATCTTCATTGCTTAGAAGGTGACCAAGAATGTCATTTTGGACTATTGAAGAAGCTCTTCTCTCCTTAATTATTTGTCTCAATATTTTGATAGCTCTTTTTCTTCCCTGTAAAAACTCAGTTAAAATATGGAATTTTTTTTTTAAATATTTTGAATAATTCAGTAATTAATTCTTCAAAAATCAACCTGGAGTCCACAATGATAATTTGTGCCTGGAATGTTGATAGGTAGTGATATTGATCCTACCACTACCTTATCAAACTCTGCTCTGAAAATTCCATAAATTGAAGTCGATTCAGTTTCAAGAATTTGCTTGAAGGATATGAAGAATGCCATCTGAAATTTAAAGAAACAATTTGAAATTACATTAAAATCTTTTTATTTGCATATTAAAAAATCACACACACACCAAAAAAAGAATAAGATCCTGCAAATCTTAAACCATGCGGCCCCATTTTTTTTTGTCCTGCTCATCATTTATTTTCAGAACAGTTGTTCAAATGTCAATATCATGTAGGCTACTTGCCACAATAAATGCAAATCAAAATGGTGATTTAGAGCTATCTATAATATGTTTTTGATTAAGAATTTTAACCATGGGGGGATTAGAAGGCTGATAGCTTATATTTTCTTTGCTAATATTAATTTTCCTTCACATCAATCGGTACTAATCTGCTATTTTTGTCTGGATTGAAACCAACTAACTGCAAAAGAGAGAACAAAAACAAAGACATCTAAACAGTGAAATAGATGGTTTTGCCATTCCATGAGGGACTATTAAACTATAGTAGATAGTAACATAGACTCAAGACCTTTAAACTCTTAAGGTTCAAATTTGCCATGTCATGGCGCTGAAAACAACTCCACTATCACTGAGGTAAATCTCATTCAACCACGGAGAGCGTAAATCAGTTGATAAAGAACTGTTCTAGCTTAATAAGGGGTCTTGAGTTCAAGCACTGAATATACAACTACATTAAAATTCGATAAAAAAAAAAAGAGTTTTACTGTTCACATAGTCTTATCCTCTTCCATTTACACAAAAAAAAAGGTAAATCTCATTCATTTAAAATTTTTTCTTTTAATTGCAAATAAAAAAACAAACCTCATTAGTTCTTTCTTGAATATCAATGGTTTTGCCTTCCCAATTGTCAAGAAAGAATCTGATATACTTGTCGATTTTTGACAAAAGTTGTTCTTTGATCATGGAAGGGCCAGTGAGGGATAGCAATGAACCTCTAATGTGTTTGTGAGTAGAACCATGTACAGCAGCAATGTTGTTTTTTCCAAGTATATCTAGCATGGACTGAGGGTAGCCAGGAACAAGTCCTCTTCCTTCATTCAAAAGAACGTATTTATTGAGCTCTGTATCCATGGAAATAATTGTAGGATACCCCAATATATGAGACTTGAAGAAACTTCCGTACCTGTCAAGAAACAAATTAAAATTATATATATATTTCATACTGAATCAAGAAAAAAGAAGATAGAAACTAACTAAAGAGTAAAGATTATGAAAGAACTGGATTGGAGCTATATATATAAAAGAATTCAATATAGAAAGAAATGAAATTTACAAGATTTTTGAAATATAGACATAAATAATTCAGGAAATACCTTGCTCTCTGTTTTTTCATGAAATCAGGTCCATATCTGAGAAATTCACTGGTTTCTCCAAAAATTGGCCACCCCATTGTTCCTGGAGGCAACCCTTTTCTTGCATACCTTATCGAATTCCATTTGAAGAACATGGCCAAGAAAGTACATAATCCAAAAAACAAACCAACAGACAGAAACACTAAAACTGCCATTGGTGCTCCTAAGAAATGAATTTTGAATTCTCAAATAAACAGAGTACTCTGTTTTTGAGAGAGACTAGCAATGGTAATGTAGCTGCAAAATGGTATGGCTTGCTCAGGTGTTTTGTTATATGATATGAGTGTGGGTCTCTGATCTAGACAAACTATTTATACAAGTAGTGATAGAGATATAGACAGACAGAGGGGAATTGCTGAATAGGCCAGACCATGCACCTACCCAGTGACCTATTATTTTCATATCACTGTGAATATTTATATAGTACAAATATTTAATATTTTAAGTTGCCAAATAATAACAATAATTATAGTTTAAAATATTTTAAATTCTCTTTGAACAATATGCATTGGTACTTCTTTACTAAATTGCACAACAAATTACTAAGATACGATTCAGTGACTACGAGCGTATATTATTTTTGTTTATGTATTCTCTTCCCTAACGTATAGTATAATTAATAAAAAAAAATTGTACAACATAATCCTCTTCTGTGTAAAGTTTTGGTAACCATAATAATAGTTTATTTTGGTAACTATGTAAAATTTTACTGTGGGTATCCACAGCCACAAGCCTGTTCCAGATTCACTTTGATCCATTTCACAAGAAAAGATATATCAATCTAATCACTATATTGCCTACTGCGAGATTGACTCCAAATATATTTAGCATATAAGTTTATGAATTTATCCTTTTATTTGTTGGTAAATAGACTGGAGTTATAATTACCAGGTTTACATACCATTTTTTTAAAAATAAAATAGTTTAATAAATCATAGATTAAATAACTATTAAATCTTAACTCGGTGACCATAAGCATTATTGGTACGGCCTAAGATGTTTTGCTTGTGGTAATAAGTGAGCAATTCTATTTGCACGTGAATGTCAAAATGATAAATTTACAATAATTAATAATGGAGTTATTACTACTATTAATTTTTTTATATTTAAATTTCATAAAATTAAGGAATTTAATGATCTTAGTCCTCTTATCAAAATTCAAATTTAATTCCAACTCTCATATTTTGAGAGATTAAAAATATCTCAAAATCTTTCTAAAATTCCTGTCCACAGTCCAATTGAGAGGATTAGACTATTAAGAAAATAAGTTTTCTGAAACTAAATTTGATTTTGTCTGCTAAAAAAAATGGAGATCACATTAATTTTCATAATAAAAATATATTTTAATCAAAATTTGATAATGTTATTTTCGACAATAAATTATAAAACATGATATTATTAAAAATTTTAATTCATTCATATTTTGCGTATCATATGGTAGTATATAATGTTAATACTTATTAATATTAAACATTTGTTTTATAGCAACATCTAGCTAATTGTTGCTGTTAAAAATGAATACTTCTTGCAATGCGAATTATTAATCTAATAATCGTAAGGTGTTAACATTATCAAATTGAGCAATCAGTTATACCGAAGCTCAACTTTGTATGAGATTGCTCAATTTTGTTTATAAAATTGCTCAATTTGATAATTTATGAGCTTGCTCAATTTTGTTTATCATCAGTCACACTGAAGCTCATAATTATGAGATAATTATCACATTATAAAATATGATAATTCTGATTATGGGTTTTACTTATGATTATAAACTCAATTTTATTTATAAACTATGATGATTGTGACATTTTAGGTTTATGATAATTCTCAATATAGCTCAATTTTATAAATATGATAACTTTGATTATAAATTTTAATTATACCAATTTATTACTGGAGAAAGTTGTAATTAATAAGATTTTCCTAATCCTTCCTTCTTGAAAAGAAAAATATGAAATTTCTTTTTCTTTATATATAAATCAAAAGATTAGATCTAGTTGTAAGGAGAATGCATGAAATTTCTTTTTTCTTTATGTAGAAATCAAAAGATTAAAGAATAATTAAAAATAGGTGACCCTAAAAATTGACATAATAAAAAACTCTAGCCACTCTCCTTTTTTATGACATCTCATAGGTTTTTCTTCTTTCTTAATTTGAGAGTGGGAGCTGCTGTCAATTCATTAACAGATGACAATCCCATTTATCTTTCTTTCTGATTTATTATTTGATTTTTGTATTTTTTTTCAATTTTGAGTGTTTTTATATATTTATTCTCAAATAATTTTCAAATAAATATAGATATGAAATTTAGCATTTGTATCTTATTTTCATATTTCTTTATTTTTAGAATAAAAATGAATGCTATTTAAGTTTTTATTATAAAGTTTTGTTATTTTTTACTTGAAGGTTATGTATTCTCTTCAAATGAAGGTTATTTGTCTTTCTTTAATGGATATTTATCATTTTCTAATAGAGGTTATTTATCCACCACAAATGGAGATTTTTTTTTCGTATAAAAGGTAACAGATGACAGATAAAATAAAAGTCCTGCTGAAAGTCAGATTGCTTGTGACATATTACCATTGTCCACTGTTTGCATCGAAGAAGTTCAAGAAAATCCAATTCCAATAACTTCATTAGTTATCTCCATCTTATATACTTTAAAATTTTATAATTTTATTTATACTTTGCAGATGTACTTTTTGACTTATTAATAAAAATTTATTTTATATTAAAAAAATTAAAAGATTAGATCTAGTTGTAAGAAAAAATACTTGACTGATAACCACCGAGCATATCAATCAATTTATCAAGAAGTCTTAAGTTGGAGTCCTTAAATATATAATTGTATTAAAATTCAATAGAAAAAATTTTATTGCTTTTGTGGTTCTACTCAGCCCGACTCTGAAATAATTTTTACAAAAAAAAAGCCTTGATTGATAAACTTATTTCTTGGTTTTCATCTTTTCAACTTCCTCATTCACATTGTTATAAGACTTTTTTAATAAAATTGAGCAATCTCATAATTGGAAAGACAAAATTATCAAATTGATAAACAAAAGTTGCAGGAAAAAAAAAAGAAGTCTCAAAAAGGATAGAGACGACAATAAGGTATGGATCATATTTTTAAAAATTCTTATTCTACCTAATAAGTGAAATGACATACCTTATCATCCAATCAATCTTAAATTAGATCGAATTGGGTATAAATAATACTACAATCACAAATCAGGCTAAAATAAGAAGAGTTATGTCATAATCAGATAGGGTAATAAAACACAATATATATAAAAATTAAATATAAAAAAAATTACGAAGAATATAATTATAGTAGTCAACTATCTTCATTAAAAAAATATTAACATTAACTATGACTTTATTAGCATAAATATTTTTAAAATATAAACAGTATCATCATCAAAATATTAGCATAATACATTGCCTTTAAAATCTATAAGCAATATCATCTTATTCAACCATTCACTTCTAACATAATTATTTAGTTATCTTCCTCAAGTGCAATACTACATTTGAATAATTAGGAGTATCATCATTAATGCCATCAAGGATAGTTTGAATTATATAATTAATATTAAATAAAAATTGCATAAAATTCAATTAGTATGATATTTGAAACTAAATATTATATAAATATTTAAAATATATATATAATCGGATTGATTTTAAGTAGAGTGATACATAATCTGGATCTAATTCAAATATATCTCGAGTATAATTTTTCTTATTCATACTTTAATTATAAATATATCAAGTATAATTCAATTCAATTGGAATGAATATTTACCAGATGGAATAAAATTCTCTCCAAAAAGAGGGATCCAATGGTGAAGTATAGGGACAAGAAATGTACTTCGAAAACCCTTTTTTCGAAGGGAAAATGGCGTTATAGGGACATGGAAGATTGTTTTTGATAAATATTTTGACTTTAGTGTATGGTTTACTATTTTTTTTTTAAATGCTCGTAAAATAATTATTTTTTTAAAAAAGAAAAATCCTGCGAAAGTCCTCACGTGCATTTGTTTTTATTCTCTATAGAACCGACACAAACAAACACAATTGCTTCCATCATTCTTCTCTTTTAACTGATTGCTCCTGTTTTTCCCTTGCATCCTTCTTCTTGCTCTCCAACATTTCCATTTTGCCCCCAATTTTATAATAAATTATATTATTCAATTTTATAAATATTTTTTTTGCCCCATATGAAATTTATTTCTTCATTAAATATTATTATATAATATATTTGAGTTAAATAAAATAATTCATAATTATTTAATTATTTAATTTCCCTATATTAAAGATTAAAAAAAATGTTAGGGATACACATATATTAATAAGTTTCACTACTAACAGATTTTAGATATTTAATGGCTTATTATACTCTTTCCCCATACTTTTAAAAATTAAAAAATGTTACCACTGTCAAGGTTATTCATAAATATATTACTAATAATCCTTTAAATTTTACACTTTATTTTTAATTGATATTCATATACATCCACTTCTTAGGCCGTTTTAATTCTGACTATATTTACTGAGATCAAAATTAAAGATTTATGAATGAAAAAAAAAATCTAAATCCTCATTCTCTAAAAATTTGAATTATCATTTAATAAAAAAACAATCGAATTCTCACGAATAATTTAAGGAGTTAATCAAGGGCGGACACAAAAATTAAATATAGTGGAGGCTTATTTTACTTTCTATTGAATCTATATTTTTAAAATTTTTATTAGCAATAACGCTTATAAAATACTCTTTATTTTGAAATAATAAATTTTAATCATCGCTAATATATAATAAGAAAAATTTGCAATTATGTTTTGTATAAAAAAATTGACTTGATGAAATAAAGATAAAAGTGAAAAAAAAATTTAAAAATGATGATACAAGTAAGTTTTATTTGTAAAGAGTAAGTTTTATGTATATAACTTTTTATCAACCTATAAAAAATAATTTTTATCAACTGAAAAAAATTACATATATATTCAAATTTAAATATCTAATATCACAATTGTAGCATATATTGATTTTAAATATGCTCAATGGGGGCTAGTATATATACATATATTGATTTCTATTTATACTGATTTTTAATATGCTCAACGGGGGCTAGTACAGATACATATATTGATTTTTATTTAGCAAACACCTGTATTTTTATATATACGTGTATAGATGTTCAAGTAGAAATTTCAGTTGGGGCTTGAGCCCCCATTTGCCACTTAATGCGTCCGCCCCTGGAGTTAATGCCCTCATCAATCAAAATTAACCATTGAAGTTCATTTTCATATATTTTTTTTTCTAACCCATCATTTTAAATTTTTGTGGATAAATTACTCATGAAGACATGAATGAGATAGTAAATTTATTTTTCACACACATACTTTATAATTTATAAATAAAATTCTATTTGTTTGTATCAAAAGCAAATGGGGAAGAAAGATAAGATACAATTTGAAAACAGGCATGCAACCATGTCCAATCAATCACGCATCTCCAGATTTTTCATTTCTTTATTTTTTTCTCAATTGGTAAACAAAAGAAGCTTCAATCATCTTTTTTCCCCTCTGATTTCTGAATTCTGTCTGCAGTATAAAAAAAAAGAAAGAAGAATTTCTCCAACAACTATAATTTTTTTTCCTTTTTAGACCCAACAAAATAGACAACCCATCATAAATCACCATACACATAATACAGAAATAGGTGATCTGTACCTTACATTTTATTGTCACCAACAAATAATTCAAAGCCAAAAATACTATTATTTTATTTTATATATAAATAAATTTAATCTAAAAAAGAGAGTTCTGCTATATATTTTAATTTTTTTTCCAATTTATTGTATTATTATTTGATTTGATGGAGTTATATAGTATGTATATATATATTAATTATATATAAAAGTATCAATATATTTAAAAAAAGAGTAATCACCAATTGAAAAATAGAATTAATTTAAAATAATTATATTTTCCTAAAAAAGAATATGAGTACGAATTAACAAAATTGCTTCAATTGCATTGTGGTTTGGGTTTTGGGAAACCATTAAATATTCTATTTTGTATTCTACTCTAAAATTTGTTAAATAAGTTTGGAACATCCTTCTTATCTTTTGCCAGATGCATGTGCAACTTAAATTCAACCCTATATATAGTCAAATTATAAATATTTGCTAATTGGACTAAAATAGCTAACCAGCTATACATATATAAAATACACTAGCCGCTAAAATGTTTTCCAAGGCAACTTGAGAAGTAATTAAATAAACAAAATTAGTTTTGTTTTTCTTTAAAAAAATTATTTTCATAAATTTGATTTCAAATATAACTTAAATTCAAAATTTTTTAGTCTGAAAAACAAAATTATTTTCATTAACTTGATTTCAAATGTAGCTTAAATTCAAAATTTTTTACTCTGAAAAACGAAGTCAATATCATTAATAAAGGCTCTTGATAAAAAGAAAATAGGTTTTCGCAAGCTATTAAAATAATCAAACTTAGTATGTAACTTCTAGATTGTAAGATACTGGATAGTGAAAACCAAAAGAATCATCAAACTTCCGTAATGACAATGTTACCAAGCAAAGCTAAATTGTCATATTTTTCAATTTTCAACTAACTATTTTTATTTAATCTTTTCATAAATAGACTCCAAATTCTAATTATGCGGTACTAATTTCTTCTATACTTCAAGTTCTTGTTTGTTCCTCATTGCCTGCATGCCACTGATGATCCAGGCTGCAATAATAATAATATTTCATAATTTATTTTTTGGTAAATTTTTATGGAATAAAATATAAAGTAATCAAGTGTATATTTTTAGACGTCATTGCAGCCACATAAAAGCTCTCCATTCAGTTTATCTACAGCTTGAAATGCTCCACCTCCATTGCTTCTCTGCACCATCATCATTATCAATAATAATAATAATAATAATAATAATAATAATAATAATAATAATAATAATAATAATAATAATAATAATAATAATAATAATATCAATGTCATATATGTTTAAGCTCAATGTTTGAATTACTGTATGGTTATAAAGAACGACAATATATTTTAAAAGAGTTTTGAATAATATATTATATATATATATACCTTGTAAAAATCAACGGCAACAAAATTAGCCCATCGATTACCAGATGCAGTATAGCATGTATTAAGTGTATTGATAAGCTTTTCTGAATTGATTTTGCATGCAGTTTCCCTTACTGGAATTGATCCAAAATTATTTACTAGAACCAATGATTTAGTTTTGTCATCAAGTGATGATGATTCTCCTCTGTTACCACAATTCCCTTGCAGCCCTTCGTTCCCATCTGAAAATAAATAAATTTAGTTACACCTAGTTTATATATCAGAGTAACATCTGAGTGTAAAAAGAGCATTGAAGTCTTTACATTTAATAGTGCAACAAAAACCAAATTTTAATGAAAATTATACATGAAAATCAAATTTTAAGAGTCTTGCCTTTGCAAATTTAATATAACTACGGATAAATATATTTCACTTGATAATGAACTGTTCTAACTTAACTAGATGTCTCGAGTTCGAATTTACGAGTATCCAATTGCATTAAAATTAACTCGGTAATATGGAGAGCTTACATTGATTTTCGACCGTATAGTTCCATTGATAAGCTATTCCTTCAGTTTGTTGCTTGGGCTTGACAGAAGTGAAGACAATAAGCCTTTGATTTTTGGCAACCATGTCCTTCACTAATGGCCAATCTTGGCCATTTTGCGGCATTTCTGACACTGGAAACCAATAGTTCATCAAACCCGAATCATTGAAAACTTTTGTTAATCCATTTGGTGTTGCAACATAATCTTCCAGGATCAATGTTACTATTTCTGATGGATTTGCTGACAGAAAAGCTTCTATTTCCTTCAATGTGTCTATAACAGGTTCCTATATATATATATATATAGAGAGAGAGAGAGAGAGAGAGAGAGAGAGAGAGAGAGAAAATATATAGCATATGTATATGTATTTGTGTTGAAATTGAAAGTTGAGATTCATGAAGAAGAATATGAATTACTCGCAAATGCTGTGAAGTCCTGACATTTGCCTTCAAATGAATGGCACAACCATATATCTCCATCAAAATCGTAAGTGTCCAACATTAAGGCTCGAACTCCATTATTAAGCTGTTGTGTTACAGTATCTTCTTGATTTGAGAAGGTGAGTCTCGGAACTCCAGTGTGGGATGGCTCTCCTTTAATGGCAAATGAATTGTGACCCGTCAAGAATGCATATTTGTTGAATGGCAGAGAATCGTTCTGCTTCAACTCCCACATAATTCCATTATTAATTCTAGCAACTTGTCTACTATAATTGAATTCTAAATGGTTCTACATTACACACACACACACACATATATATATAATTAAATCTAGTCACTATTAATTTTCAAAGTTTTCCTACTCACCAATTGTATTTTTATGTATAAATTCTTTTAAAATCTTAAAATATTATTAAATAATTTTCACCATTTTTTTAGATTTATATATTGTGACGGAATAAGATCGAAAAACGAAACCCTAACAATAATCGCCACAATCCAGAACACAAACAAGCATAAAAAAGAAACAAACAACAGAATTGTTTACTTGGTTCACCTTTACACACAGTAAAGGCTACATCCAAGGCGAGGAGACAAAACCCCTCAGTCAATTCCTTAGAAACTTTAAAATCGGTAGAAACTGTTACAAGCCAAGGTCTCAGACTATCACTTTCTCTCAATTACAAACTGTAAAGCTCACCTTTCTAACCAAAATCACAGAAAACAGGCTCGCAAAACAGATCAAAGAAATCAGTACAGAGAAGAGAGAAGAAAACAGAAAGAACACTCTAGAACGCACTGACGGCCGAAAGAGAGAGTGAAAAATTACACAGAACACTTATAACAAGGGTATTTATATCAACCCTAAACCCGTGCACAGGAGAACCGCATAAGACATCTCTTCAACACTGCACAACGCACCGTATCATAAGAAGGGCTAATATCATCACAGGTGACTTTGAGTCACTTAAGACCCACATATATATTTAAAATATATTTTTAAATTAAAAAAAAGTCTAAACGATCATATTATAAGATTATCAATATATTCGCATCTAATAATTAGTATTTTAGTAAAATGAAATTTATTTAACAAAAAGTCATAAAAAATTATATTTCAAATAAAAAGTAGAAAATAGAAAATAGTGAATTATAAAACTAAAAGTGAATATATTTTCAGTTTTCCATATTTCAACATGAAAAATGAAAATTAAAAAATGAAAAATGAAATAATATAATATGTTTCGTAATTAAACAAGATTTTTTAAGTTGTCAATTCATGTGTGTATTAAGGCTCAAATCTGATATAAAAAATTTTATATAATCAATTATTCAAACATACACTTGTTTACAAAATTCACATTTTCATCATGTTTAATGTATGTAAAAATTTATTTAAATTTCTAAATTTTTAATTGTACAAAGTTGATCATGCTTGAATTGAATTCTACCAAAACACTTTACATATACCACAAGCTTGAATTGGTCTGTGACGGTCGATCTTACACATCTTGACCCCTCAAATTGTAGAGAACAAGACAAGCAACAAAGCCCAGCCTCACAATCTGCATCAGAAGAACATTGATCTTGGACCTGTTTTGTAATTTACAAGCACTATAATTAAATTAAAATAATCATACTAAAAAATTCGAAGAAAAATAAATAAACAAATCTTGAAAGAATAAATATATTAATATTTTAATATTAAGACCTTGCATTGCCCATTAGTGCAAGAAAAAGCAGAGTGTATGAAACGGAGAAGAACTAAGCCTATAAGTAATGCCAAAGTTGTAAGATTAGCCATAACAATGAAGAAAAAAGAAGTCGAAAAGCTGTGATGAGTTGTGAGACAATTTATAAGGGGAAAAAATAATACATATTAAATGTACCATTTAATACAGAAATGGAAATTAATATTAAGAATACATAGAGAGGAGACCAGGAAATTAATACATATTAAGTGCAGTAGATATTATAAGCCAAAATTATAGTAGTAATAAAGAAATATATTTTCCATAGTTGGAAAAAATTTTAGAGATGGATTTACCAAATGTTTGAAACCATTTTGCATTATTTTGGCAGGATAGGAATTTCAAAATATAAAGCCAAATATAGAACATTTTAAAATTATCATGTTTAAGGTGAAAAAAAAATTGTATTTTGGAGTTTTTAAATATTATATTATTTGTTAAAAATTTAATTTTTTTATATTTAGTTTTTAAATTTTTATTTTTTTTATATTGAGAAATTTTTGCTTAATAAAAAATTAATGAGAAACTATGTAGGATAATGTAGAGTTACAACAATTATGTTGTTTAATATATATAAAATTTAAAATAGAGTGAAGTTTTCTTTATTTTTGTAATTTTAATAAATTTTTATAATGAAAAATTCAATTAAATTTTTTAATGTTTTTAAAAACCAATATTGCAAATTTTCTCATCAATGATTTTATTTTTATCATTAAAAAAATTTTCAATGTGAAAAAATTTAAGGATTTAATATAGATAAATAGAATTTTAATAATTTAATAAATAAAACCTGATAAAATAAAGGAATTTGGCAATGAATTTATAAAAACAAAAAAATACTATTGCCATTCATGAAATATTAAAATTTGATTATAAATGGAAAAATCCAATTTCTAGAATTGGAAAAAGCATCGATTTCTAATCTTAAATTTGAAAGCAACTTTCCCTTATAAAATAAAATAAAATAAAAAATTATTAACTAGGGATTAATTTTACACAATTTTTATATTGGATATTGGTTCATTCTCCAAATTTTTTTTTTAAATATTGAAAATAAATCAAACATATAAATAGAAAACTAGGGTTAATAGCCTAATACTCCTATATATTATCAATCCGCATAAATTTTAATTTTGACAAAGAGACATTAATATTATATTAAATATTTTAAATTTATTACAAAATTAAATTTTGAGAGAAAAAAATAAATTTTCTTATCACTAATATTTATTAAAAACTTTTAAATTATAAATTATTAAATTTTGAGACATTTACATGACTACCTAAAAAATAATTTTTATTTTAAAAATACTATAAAAACTAAAAATATTTACACTTTCATAAAAAATTAGAGTAAAATTTTAAAAATATCTCATTCTTAATAAAAAAAATATTTTTTTAAAAAATATATATTTCCTCACTACAATTAATATTTTACTTTAATTTTTATCTTTTTTTAAAAATTCACAGTTAAATAAAAAATATTCTAATAATATAATAAAATTAATATTTTAAATTATTTTTCATTATATAAAAATCATAATTTTTTATAAGAAAAAAATTTTAATTTTAATTATAAAAAATAACACTAAAAAAATAAAAAGTAAAATATACAAAAATATATTAATAAAAATATTAAATTTATTTTTAAATAAAATTTATATATTATAAATAAGAAAAAAATAGGCATAATTTTATTATGTAAATATTCTATACATATTTTGTAAATATTATAAATATTGTATGTATATTATATATTTATTATTTAAGTTATATATATTTTATATAAAAGTTATTAAATATTATATGAATATTATACAGATGATGTAAAAATAAAAAATTAAATAAATATTAAAAGTATTGTATAAATGTGTCGTAGTTATAATTTATATTGTTGAGTATGTACTGTGCATATATTATGTATATGCTTATTTTTTGTGTGTATATTAAAACTATAATATTAGATTTTTTTTTAAAAAAAATATAAATAAAATAAATTAGAAAAAGAAAAAAAAATAAAAATAAAAATTAGAAAAAAAATCAGTATCATAAAAAGGCAAACTTGAAAAAATTGGGCTGCTTTTTATAGAAGTGAAAAAAGGATGTAATGCACAGTATTTATGAAAAATGAAAATAACAAAGGGGTATGTGGCGTAATTTTCCCTTAAATTTAAGAAGAAATTATCTTAGTTGGGCTTTACCGGATCAGGTCTAACTCTGACTTAGGGCCATTATAGAACGACAGTGGCCTCTCCAAGCAAAAAGTTGTTGGGGTTTTGGTTTAATTCACAGGGAAAAGCCATGAATCTTCTTTGAGCACATGGCAGGCAAGGAAAAGAAAGGGAGAAGAACTCTGTCTTAAAAAAGTAAAACCCAACAAAGATTCAGCTGAGAAAAAGAGATTTCAGAATTTGTGCAAAGAAAGAGTTGACTAATAAACAGTATGCCTACTCTCACCAAACTATTCACAATGCAAGAAGCCGCCCAACACAATACTAAGGAGGATTGCTGGATTGTTATTGATGGCAAGGAACCCTTTATGCATCTCTTTCTGGGTTTTCTCAGTCATAGTCTTTATCTATATGGGTCATATTTTTTATGTGTGCTGTGATTGTTTTGAACTTGCCCCTTTCTGGGTTTTGTGCATTATTCTCTCTTCAGATCTTGGTTGCAGCTAGATTCTTATGTTGTTTATTTATAATTTGGTTTTTCTCTGGATTCCTTGATAATCTTTGCTTTGTATCGCTTTTTTTTTTTAAAGGAACAGTTGCCTTTGCAAGTATTGCACAACTGATAGTTTAATTTAAAATCTAGTGGATTTTTTGCTACTCGCTTAATAGGGTAACTTTTATTTAAACATAACATGCATAATTAACTATGAAAATTTATACTAATTGTGCATATACGTTATAAAGTATAGGCAATAGGCGGGTTAGTGTAAGTTGGTGGTAATTGTGGGTTAATACTTTGAAGTGCTTTATAAGGTTCATAATGTTGATTTATAAATGTATATGTCTATTGATGGTGGGAATTGAGTTGCAGCATTCATTATTCTTCACTTTGAAGAGTAATATTTGTGTTAACTTACTGTATATATTCAGGTTTTAGTGGGGTGCCTTACCTTGAATCTTTCTCTTTTAAATCCTTCTTAAGCATTAGTGAAACGATAAAAACAAAAGGCCTTCCTGTGTACAGGATTTCTCATAAACACTTGTTTATTCTAAGCAGACTGCTAACACAAGCGCCAGGCTTTTACTTAAATTAGTTTCCAATGTAACTGTAATTATAGATTGTTAAGGTATATTACTGTCATACTTTGGAATAATGTTATTCTCAGTGGCCAAATTTTGATGCATGAAAATCGATACTATGGGTTATACTTTATTCTGTGCTTTACTTAACCAGGAAATGCTATCAACATCTCATAACTCATGAAGAGAAAAAGAAGCCTCTTACTAATCTCCCCTTATATTTGCATAACGTGTACCATTTGTTTTGGGTCCATTTCAGGTGTATGATGTGAGTTCATATTTGGATGAGCACCCAGGTGGAGATGATGTTATTCTTGCTACAATTGGTACTTTTCTTATATTTTTCCAACCTTAAGAAAATAAAATGCATCGACAAAAATTTCAATTAAAAAATAAGACAACTATCAAAAGTTTTAGTTATCACTCACTAATCTAAGTGGTGCTTGTACTCGTTGTAGAGAAAGATGCAACGGATGATTTTGAAGATGCTGGCCACAGCAAAAGTGCAAGGGAACAATTAGAAAGCTTTTTCATTGGTGAGGTTGACCCATCTGCCCCAGTTATCCCAGAACTTGAAATTTCCTCCAAGAAACAACCAGCAGAGTATGTCCAGAAGGTCAAGTACTTGACCAAGCAATATTGGGCAGTTCCTATAGCCATTGTTGGTGTATCTGTGGTTGTTGGCTTCTTATACCTACGTAAGAAGTAGAGCAATCCAAAATTTTCATCTTTTGTTGCTGAGAAAAAAATATTTGTTGTCACAATTTTGAAAAACTAGACATAATGGTTGAGATAATTGATCTACCATTATTTATAATTCATGAAGAATTTGAAGATCAATGCTATAATTTTATTTACATCATCATAGCAGGAGTTGAGATTTAAGTCCTGTTGAAGATTCATTTATAAAAAAGACTAGCTAATGAAGTTCACCTTTATTTATAATTCATTTATAAAAATCGGTACTTTACTGGTTTAGATATTTACTAAAATTGTTCTTTAATTAAAGTAAATCATCCGAATTGAGATGATGATATAGTTGGGTATTCTATACAATAAGAGTTTTAATGGTCATTTTTTGTTATTTTAATTGATAAATGACAGATATATGGATGTATGTTCGTTACAATTATTATAGACGATGTATCTCACCGTATTAAGTCTACATTTCGTAGAACAACTGAATGATACACGTAAGGCATCGCCATATTTGCATAGAGATTTCGTGTGCTTTTATTAGTGTGATTTTTTTAAACTCTTGTTTTTGTCGTTAATTATTATTTTATTTTATTTATTATTATTTTATTTTTTTATACATTTGTACCTTGTTATTATTTTTTTTGAATAATTTAATTATGTATTGTTATTGAATATTAAATTTTACATGTTTAGCCTTTGAAAATTTTCAATTTTACAAATTAAAAATTAAACTGTTAATTTTAAATTTTATTTACTTTAACAGATATAGTAAATATAATATTTTTACGTTAATATAGCTTTTTCTGTATATTATGATCCTCTTTTATTTTTTTATTAATGTATTCTTTGTTGATTTTTTAATGGTATTTTTGTTTTTTATAATTATGTCGTATGGTTGCTGCTATTTAAATTTAAATATATAGCTATATAACTACAAAATTAAATTTGTATGTGTTAATAGAATTAATGTCTGCTAGTAAAAATTATCAGTTTGAATATTTATATTAAATTTAATATTAAAGTGGAAAATTTCAATCCCAAATTTTTTAGAATAAAAATTCAAACACGTCAATGCAAAACAAACGAAAAATATATAAAATTATTAGACATTCTAAGAAAAGAATATATAAGGTGAGGGAGCACAAAAAGGAGAAGAAAGAATTTTGCAGATTGCAAGAATGGCGCAGCAGCTGCAACAAGTACAAAAGAACACACTGTATCTAGGAGGATTAGCAGAAGAAGCGAACGAATCCATTCTCCACGCGGCTTTTATCCCTTTCGGTGATATTAAGGATGTCAAAACTCCTTTGGATCAAGCTACCCAAAAACATCGCACTTTTGGCTTCGTTACTTTCCTCGAAAAAGAGGATGCCGCTGCTGCCATGGATAATATGGACGGTGCTGAGCTTTATGGCCGTGTCCTCACTGTCAATTATGCCCTTCCCGAACGCATTAAGGGTGGTGAACAGGGTTGGGCCGCCCAGCCAAGTACGTCTCTTCCTTCCTTTTTTTAAATCCTAATCTTGTTTTTCTGTCTTTGATGGTTTTAAACTTGTGGGTTTGGTTCAAGTTTAGGTTTTTCTGTGTTTTTTTTTTTCAGTTTATTCTGTGGGATTTTTATGGTAATTGGGGTTTAGGGTTTTTGGATTGATTGATTATAGCTAATTGGGCATGGGTAATTTTGATACTCAACTAATCTTGATACTGCGAATTTTGATTGTTGATGGCTGTTGTGATTGTTCAATTGCTATAATTTTACAAAACCAGCCAACAGACATATATGTAGAAGATTAGATTTTGATATGTTAGATGTGAAACTTTGATATGGGACTTGATGAATTGAAGGAATGTGTTTATTATAATTTAGTTCAGCAACTTTATTTGGATTTGGAGTTTTGTGAAATGAGATAAGAAACAGGAAGAAAAGGATCTAGTTATCCATATCAGCATTATCATAATCTTATGATTATACTTAACCTTTCTATTGTGCGTGTCAATTTTTTTTGCTCCAACAAATAGTCTAATTAAAGGATGGACTTAGATTTGCAAATTTCTTATGCTTAAAGAATTATTCAATTGTATGAAGTCTGATTGGAAGAAGTTTTAATTATTTATGTAAAGGAGAAATTGAAGTTTGTTTCTCTAGGTTAACATTGATGAATTATCTGCAATTGTTATCTTGGTGTAAGGACTGAACCTTTGAATACCAAGATTACATGAAGCAAGATATATTATTCATACAAGTCTTCGCATATGTGGCTCTTTGACAAGCATTTAGTCCTGTGATTTTAAACGTGAACTGTGTAGTATTAAATGCCAGATGGGCTTAATTATATCTAAATCACAGAATAAACTCCTGATGATTTAGTTGCCGTGAACTTCTTGGATTCTTTTGTCATTCCATCAAGTTGTTTATCTCGGCATTTTTATTTGGCCTAGACAATTGGTAATATTAACCGGATTTTTTTTAATTTCAAAGGTCACATGTTCATTAACTTCAGTTCAAAATAGTGGAGTTTTTGTAGGAAAAGGGAACCAAGGAAAGAGGAATGGCGAATGAAGAATTTCACCTCCTGAAAAAGGAAGTTTTCTTTGTGAAAAAAGTGGGTGTCGTGGCTTTCCTTTGATTACTTGTTGTTGTCAAATTCTAATGGCAGATTCAGGAGTCGTGTGCATGTGGAAATTTTGTAATCTTTAATATTTCTTAGGGTTTAAAGCATATAGATCAATCTTATTGATGTGTGATTGACTTGTTCTTCGATCTTCAGTTTGGGCAGATGCTGACACATGGTTCGAAAG
Organism: Garcia nutans; assembly: GCA_947685225.1. Taxonomy (NCBI): domain Eukaryota; kingdom Viridiplantae; phylum Streptophyta; class Magnoliopsida; order Malpighiales; family Euphorbiaceae; genus Garcia; species Garcia nutans. Next base: position 53,854,408 of record CANTUV010000011.1, read on the forward strand.
GCAACGGCAACAAGAGGAAATGGAGCGAATTCAAGCAGAGAACAGATGCAAGCTGCAGAAGAGTTGCATAGAAATAAATTAGGGCAGGAGCGAGAAGGGGAGAAGGAAGATGAAATGGAGGAGAAGGATGACCCAATGGCAAGGGCTGAAGCAGAAGTTTTGAACAAAAGCTCTTAGATACCGAAGTGAGCATATGATGAAAGGAGTTTCTGTTTACTTTCTCGTCAAATGCATTTCTAGGCTAACTCTTTGTAACCTTAATACACCTAGAGAGCGCATTGAAATACTAACATTCATATAGATGACCATTGTTTTTTATGCAACTGCTTTGGTTGTTTATCAGTTATTGCTGTTGATATACGCATCCTATGCACTCTGGTGAACTAGTTCCACAACTGGTCTCCAATTGGTATTATTACTCTTTTGCCGCCTTATGTCGGCAATCCCGTTAAAGATACAAAATGTCAGCCCTGAACGCATTGATAAACAATGCCTACAAACAATCAAATTAATCCATCAACCCCAACAGTAAGCATATCAGAGTTCAAAATTCAGTATATAGTAAAGCCTTGTTCATCTGCATGTTCGTTTGATTTAGAATATGATCCTTTTAGTCAATTCATAGGAAAATAACACCTAATTTGATTTTTTGACTTTAAACTGAACTGGACAGTAACAAACATAATGTTTGATGAAATAAAAATTGTTTCTTTTTTTTTTAAATTAAAGAGACACTAAAATTTCAACTTTAAATCTCTTAATATAAATCTAAGCCAAGATTCGTTGGTAGATAATCCTAAGTTCTAAGGAGAAGTTCTAAGTAAGAAATCGCCACAGCGCATCATGCTCAAAACTTTGTGTCATCTTCATAAATTTTTTTTATGAAAAAAAGGTCAAGTCTTCATAATGTTAAATGTTAATTGTAGACTCAAATATTAATTTTTTTTATGTGGTTTCCAATTTTAATAATAATTTTTAAAATTTTATTTTGATCAAATTTACTCTAGTTTAAAAAATTAATTTCAATGCCATCTTAATTAAATGGCTTAGATAAATATCTAAAAGAAAGTATTTTATTCTTAATTAGACTTGAACTTATATTAGATCACCAATTTAGTTTCTAAATTTTGATTTAATTAATCAAAATTCTTAATTTAACAAAATTTACCATTTATTTTAATTAAAATATAAAATTTAAAGATTAAATTAATAATGTAATATAAATTTAAGAATCAATTTGATTTTTTTATTCTCAAAAATTAATAATATTTTAATTGCAATATAAAATAAAAAAAACAAATGAAATTTATAACTTAGTATAAAATTGAACAAATTTAAATCCCAAGGTAATAATAAAATTAAAAAAACCTCAAAAATATAATTCTGATAAGTTTTTTTTTATTTCATTAGTCACCATAACTATGGAGAGCCTTGGCGCAGCGGTAAATACTGTCACCGTGTGACCTAAAGTCACGGGTTCAAGTCGTAAAAACGGTCTCTTACAATTAATTACAAGAGAAGATTGCGTACAAAAATCTAATGGGTCTGACCATTTTTCAAAACCTTTCATCACGGGAGCATTCATGTGCCGGATTGCCTTTTTAGTCGTAATAACTATATTACTAAAAAATAAATATAATATCCTATTCTGCTGATTGCTGTTCTTAAACACCACAACTCAAAGCTCTTTGCATAAACCCCCACGTACATTTTGGGCTACAAATTTTTTTTTTTCTGGATAAATCCTACCCCGGTAATTCCACCGGAAAGCTCTGTTAATGGCGTCTTTCTCTTTCACCAAGTTCCTTTCCTTGCCCAGGTTCTCTCTTATCTTTAAAATTTTCATCTTTTAACTATAATTTTACTTTGAATTGATAATATTTGCTTGCTCGGTCGAAAAATTCCGGATTTATAGTTCACTTTGACTAACATGTTACAACAGCCGACTAGTGGGCATTTTAATTTTTGTCTTTTCAAATGATATTTACTTGCTTAATTAGAGGTTTTCTGAACGTTGAATGCTTTAGTACATGGGTAATACAAACTGATTTTGGGTCTTCATATAAACAGATGGTTTTCAACTTGCCCAAATTACCAGTCCTTGAACCTTGTTCAACTTCAAGATTTTAGATTGCAAAATAAATGGGGTCTTGCAGCTATATCTAGGAAGAAAATTTCTGAATCTTTGCCTGAAGAGGAACCTCGTGAAAGCGGTGTTGTTTTAAAAAGGAAAACAACTAGGAAGTCTAAACGAGCTACTTCTCGAACTAGAAAGAAAACATCTGATATACAAAATGAGAATTCTGCATGGGCAACAGATATTGAAGCTGCTACTGAGCAAAGTATTATGTCTGCATCGAGTGAAGATTCAACAAAACCGCGGAGGAGGACTCTACGAAAAGGTAAACCTTTTATCATTTTATGTGTGTGTGTATTCTTGACTTAGATGTTGCTTGTTTTCAAGTGTTCAATACATGGTTTTATCATCTATAGATACACCAGCTTCCTCAACAGTGGAGGAAAAGGGAACTCAGAAAAAAATCAGGAGGAAGACTAAGAAGGTGGCTGAGGATGAGGAGGCTCGAGATAGTGAATCCGATGTTAGTGATTTAGAGGAGTCTGCATTTGTTCCAAATGTTGAAGCTGAGAGTGATGGAGACCTAGAACTGGACAAAGATGATGGAGATGATGTTAGCTACACATATGGTTGGCCTCCCCTTGTTTGTTGCTTTGGAGCTGCACAACATGCTTTTGTGCCATCAGGAAGGCCAGCTAACAGACTTATAGATTATGAAATCCATGAAAGAATGTCAGATGCATTATGGGCACCTGAAAAATTTGTAAGAGCGCCTGGAGGATCTGCAGGGAGTGTTGCAATTGCACTTGCAAGCTTGGGAGGCAAGGTTGCTTTCATGGGAAAACTTGGAGATGATGAGTATGGTCAGGCCATGTTATACTATATGAATGTGAACAATGTACAAACAAGATCTGTTCGTATTGATAGTAAAAGGGCAACAGCTGTATCACAGATGAAGATTGCTAAGAGAGGTCGCTTGAGAATGACTTGTGTCAAACCTTGTGCTGAGGATTCTCTATCAAAATCTGAAATAAATATTGATGTGTTGAAGGAGGTAATGAATTTTAGTCTTCGGGAATATGATGTCTGTAATTCTTAAGATTTAATTCTTTTCATTTGTTTTTTCTTCTCTTTCCATATTTATGTGGGTAAATTACACTGATTTTGTTAAAAATGAATTGGAGTAATTCTATATGAATGGATGTGTTTTCCTTTATGAGATACATAAAGAAATAGATAATGCAGGTAGTGTGCATCTTATGCCACACTTTGTTTCTCTAATCTCTAGCGTCTTTCAGGGGATTGTTTGATGATGTTATCTTTTTGTTTCTGATTCTGTTATGAAATTTCTAAGGCGGTCTTAAACATTCTCTTCCACTACAATTATGCAATTCTGCATATTGTTTTAAATATAAAGAATTGCATACTTCATTCTTTTTAGCTGTTGAAATTAAACAGTCTCTTTCAATTGAGTATTGCTTAAACAAAAACAATTGTAATTGGATCTTCTTTCACAGCTGATTCTGTACAATTGCTTGATAAATAAGCTGTTTGACGGCTATATTTCTTTCTCAGGTCATTCAACATTTTAATTACTTCATGTGCAGGCAAAAATTTTCTACTTTAGCACACATTCCCTCCTTGATCAAAGTATGAGATCAGCTACATTGCAGGCAATCAAGATTTCAAAGAAGTTGGGAGCGGTTATTTTTTATGACTTAAACCTACCATTGCTGCTCTGGCAGTCCAGTGAAGAAACCAAGTTATTCTTGCAAGAAGTGTGGAATCATGCAAATATTATAGAAGCAACCAAGCAAGAGCTTGAGTTTCTCTGTGGGATCAAGCCCTCCGAGGAATTCGACACCAAAAATAATGCCAGATCTAAGTTTGTCCATTATGGACCAGAAGTGGTTGCACCACTCTGGCATGAAAATCTGAAGGTTTTATTTGTAACAAATGGAACTTCTAAGATACATTATTACACTGAGGAGCACAATGGTGCAGTGCATGGTATGGAGGATCCCCCTATCACCCCATTCACATGTGACATGTCTGCTTCTGGAGATGGCATTGTTGCAGGTAGGTATCATGCCTCTGCATAATTATTCATATTAACTTTACCCCCCCTGGATTTCCTAGACTGGGTCAGTTGTGAAGCTAATAGAAGTACTACCCAAAGAAATTGAGTTTCACAATTTTGCATCTTGCCCTTCACCTAGTCTTTCATGTGGTCTCCAGTGACAAGTTGTGTGTGGGAGCATCACGGCTTCTACAAGAATTATGGAGAAGCCCAAGAATTTGTTTGGATTAGTTTATTCATTGATGGATGAAATCTGCTGTTATAACATTCATAATCTTGGTTAAAATAGCAGTATAAATTAATATCTGCTACGTGGTTGGGAGAATATGAACTCATGATCCAATTTATTCATTTTCTATATCCACAGTAGCACATGTTAAAATACTCTGGTATTGAACTTTAAAGTGTTCTTCAGTACGAAATTTTTTTTTAAGGTGTTCATATCAAGGTAGATTGACTCATTGTTTTTCCTGAGAATCTCATTTTTTGCTATGTCCTGTTTTCAGCCATCATGAGAATGTTATCTGTTCAGCCACACCTCATTACTGATAAAGGATACTTGGAGCAAACAATCAATTATGCAATTGACTGTGGAGTCATAGATCAATGGCTGCTAGGACGGACACGTGGCTTTCCTCCTAAGGAATACATGGAAGAAGTGGAGCCTGATCCAAATGGCATCAAATCAATAACAGAAAAGGAATACCGCACATTGGAGCCTGTGAATTGATCTGTTGGTCAGGCTAATATGGATAGCTTTGTATGTTATATGTCTTCCTGACAGGCCAGGTATTTCTTCCTCCTATGTAAAGTTAAATTGAATATGTTATTCAATTGATTGGGTGCAAGTCTATTGTGTAACACCAATTTTGTATTGTACTACATCTATAGAATAACCAATTCATGAGTTCCTTTTCAAAATATTATTTTTTCTTTGTTTTCTTCAGCTGAATTATTGATTGATTATATGCTTGTTTAGTTTTTATTTACTTATGTACTAAAATATTAATCTCAAGGGTCTATAAGATAGGGGGTTTTAGTGAGGTTTTGATAGTTTAATACATGAAGTGAGCTGGTATCATCAATGATCTGTCATTAAATTATGACTTTTGCTCATTAGTTTATTGCAGGGGTAACCCATTGTTAGAGTAATTTTATATGGTCCATCTAAGAGGGAAATTAATGTGCTTAGGCAATAAATTTGATAGCTAGTTGATATTATCTGTGCAAATCCCACATACTCAAAATGAAGTCACTTTCTTAAAGAAAAGACAAAAGATGGCCACACCATTATGTAGTTGTTGATAATTGAGAGTAGGTAAAGAAGCTAATCTTGAATTCAATGGAGAGTGATGTCAAGTTCAGCTTTTCTTTTCTTTTTTTATGTTCTTTAAATGATTATTACACACATATGCCTATAATTTTTTTATGCCTTATTGAACATGCTAAGGAAACTCCGTCTATATATGAGATTTTTGTGTGTAGCCGGTCTTAAACCCGGGTAAAGGAGAAGAGTTACGGTAGGTGACAGTCAGCGTAAAATTTTTATCACATCTCATGATATGGATTTTAATACTAATATCGTTGGGGCGTTCTCTACTTGCGACGCGCTACATCGGAGCCCGGGTGTAGTGAATAATAAATAAGAGTGTAGGGCGTTCTCCGAGTGCGACGCGCCATGTCGGCTCCCGGATGTGGCGCATAATAAGCAAAGGTTCTCACATCATGGACGGGTATGGATAAAGAAGTTAGTCCAAAATACGAGTATTACAAGAGATACATGTTTAGATAATGGTAAAAGATTATATAGGAAGAAGTATAAGAAAGAACAAGTAGAGAGTAAGATTAGAATATTGGATCTCTTACAGGTAAACTGAGAGAACTTGTTGATACTATGGAGAGAAGGAAAATTAGTATTGTTTGTATTTAAGAAACTAAATGGGTTAGAGGAAAAAGTAAAGAAGTTGAGAATACTGGATATAAAGTGTGGTATACATGAATAAATAGAGGTAAAAACAGAGTAGGTATAATTTTGGATCGAAACCTAAAGGAGAAAGTTGTAGCAGTGAAAAGAGTAGGTGATAAGATTATTTCAATTAAACTTGTACTTTAAAATGAGACTATCAACATAGTTAGTGCATATGCCCCTCAAGTTGGATTGGATAGGGAGAGCAAACAAAAATTTTGAAATGATATGGATAAACTTATGCTAGAGATTTCAAATGATGAAAATATTTTTAGAGGAGGAGACTTAAATGGACATGTAGGAAAAGACAGTCGGTTTTGAGGAGATACATGGAAGGTATGATTTTGGAATTAGAAATGAAGAAGATAAGAGTATCCTTGATTTTGCTTTAGCCTATGATTTGATTATGGCAAACACATATTTATAAAAAGAGAATCTCATCTAATGACCTTTAAAAGTGGACAAAATAGAAGTCAGATTGACTTCAAACTCAAAAGAAGAGCCGATCGAACTCGATGCAAGGATTGTAAGGTTATTCCAGGTGAGGTTTTGACCACTCAACATAGGTTAGTAATTTTGGATGTCAAGTTTAAAAAATTGACTAGTGGATCAAGGAGGAACATAATTCCTAAAGTTAGGTGATGGACTTTAAAAAGTGAAAAATAATTGTTGTTCAAGGATGAGTTGGTCAAAGTTGGAGAGTAGGAGGCAGATATGGATATGTCATCAAATGATATGTAGATATGTATGTCTACAATAATTAAAGTAGTACCTAGAAAGGTTATTGAAGAATTTAAAGGGTGTGGGCATCCCTCGAATGAGTCTTGGTGGTGGAATAGAAAGTACAAAAAGCGGTAAAAAGTAAAAGGGAATAGTATAAAAGTTTGCCAAAGTGTAATAACAATGATGCTTTTGAGCAGTACAAACAAGCGAAAAAAAAGCGAAAAAAGATGCTAAAAAAACAGTTAGTCAAGCAATAGCACAATTTTTAGAGAGTTTATATGAGAAACTTGAAACAAAGGAAGAGGAAAAAAACTATTTATAAATTGGCTAAAATAAAAGAAAAGAAATATCGTGATTTAAACCAAGTTAAGTGCATTAAAAATAAAAAGAATAGGATTTTGATTCAAGAAGAGAATATTAAGGAACGATGGAGAAGCTATTTTGAGGAACGTCTTAATGGTGACTATAGTAGTAACATTGAGAGGTAAACGTTAGGCCCGAGAAAAATGGAAAGTACACTAGACAGATTAGGTTTTCAGAAGTAAAAGAATCCTTGAAGAGGATGAAAATTGGTAAAGCCTGTGGACCAGATGAGATACCCATTGAAATTTGAAAATGTTTGTGAGATATAAGAGTTGTATGGTTGACATTTTTTTCAATAAGATCCTAAGTACAAAAAAAATATCTGATGAATGGAGACAAAGTAATTTGATACTTATTTTTAAAAATAAAAGAGATATTCAAAATTGCTCAAATTATAGAGGTATAAAGCTTATGAGCCATACTATGAAACCGTGGGAGAAAGTTGTGGAACGCCATTTGCATTTAGATACTTGTATCTCCCAAAATTAGTTTGGCTTTATGTATGGTCGATCAACTATGGAAACTATATTTCTTATAAGAGATTTGATGGAAAAGTATAAAGAGATGAAGAAAGACTTACATATGGTTTTTATTGACTTGGAAAAGATTTATGCTAGAGTCCCTATAGAAATTTTATGGTGAGTCCTAGAGCGTAGGGGAATATCTATACGATATATTCAAGTCTGAAAAGATATGTATGAGGAAACTATCATCAGTTTTCGCACTGTGGAAGGGGATACTAAGGATTTTTTCGTTTCTAATGGGTTACACCAAGGTTCAGCTTTGAGCTCTTATCTTTTCGTTTTGATCATGGATGAGCTAACAAGACATATACATAATGACATCCTTTGATGTATGATGTTTGCAGATAATATTATTTTAATAGATGAGACTCAAGTAAGGGTAAGTCAAAAGTTAGAGTTATGGAAAAACACTTTGAAATCTAAGGGTTTCAAGCTAAGTAGGAATAAGACTGAGTATATGCATTGTAGATTTAATAACGAGAATAGAGAAAGAGATGAAACTATTTTAGATGAAATAACAGTACCTCATAGTACTCATTTTAAGTACCTTGGCTCTATCTTTAAGAAGATGGAGGTTGTGAAGAAAATGTAAGTCATATGATTAAAGTTGATTGAATGAAGTGGGGGGTGATACATAAGTTCTATGTGATAAAAAAATGCCAATTAAATTAAAAGAAAAGTCCTACTGCAATGCAATACGGCCTGCGATGATGTATGATAGTGAGTGTTTGACAATAAAAAGACAACACATGAGTAAGATACATGTTGCGAAAATGAGAATGATAAGATGAATGTGTTGTCACACTAGAATGGATAGAATCCGCAACGAGTGCATTAGACAAAAAGTGAGAGTTGCACCTATTGAGGATAAAATAAGAGAGCAAAATTAATATGGTTTGACCATATGAAACGAAGGCCTAGCGATGCGTTGATCAGAAAAATCGAATAAATTAGAGTGGATATAGCTAAGAGAGGCAGAGGTCTAAACTGACTTAGTCAAAGGTGATCCAAAATGATCTTATGATATTACATCTATAAGAAGAGATAACCCTAGATCGTACTGAGTGAAAAAGAAAAATTTATATAATCAACTCCAATTGATTTGAGATTAAGATTTTATTGAGTTGAGATGTTGAACATATTGAGAAGGTAAATTTAACACTATTGGTGCACTCACAGGCATCGCATAACTCGGAAGTAATATAGATTATGTTATTTTAAATCTGGGATTCATTCGAAACTCTATTCTTACTTAGCTAGTTGAGTTCATATATATACATGCCTGATTTTTGCAAATATTTTAACTAGTTGATTTAATACAATTATTTCTAAATAATTAACCCTTTCTAGAATTGGCAAATTAGGCAGGATATGCCCATTTTCAATTCCATTGTTGAAAAGTCTATGCATTAGGTTGAAATGCAAGGTGAAAGCGAAATAATGACAAGTGTCCCAATTTTTTTTTTATATTAATAAAAGGTTTTTGTCATTAGCAGTATACAAGTTTTGTATAATTTTTATTAGTATAATTAGGTACTTGAAAAAAACTAATAATACCAATTATTAAGTGGTTTCAGACACTTTCATAAATTCAAATTATAATATGAAAAGATTACTTATTATAGTAAATATAATTTCGCGATTAACATTCAACGAATGACCTTTAAAAAAGTTCAAAAATAAATGCCCAGTAAATATCTTTGTTGGAAAGGATTTTACATTCTGATAAAAGAATCAAATGAAACTTTGAGTGAAGTTTGTATATTCTGATAGGATTTGTATGAAACTGTTTCCGTAGAAGTCCTACTGAATTCCATGAAACTTTCATCTCAGTACAAACCAAAAAAGTAAAAAGAAAGAAAAAGGGGACTGCTTCCACATTTCCGATGGGCTGGCTTCCCATGGCAGTATGCTTTCAAAGCTTCAAAAACATTCCTAAGAAAGAAATCAAAACCAGAAAAAAAAAATTTTGCACGGAGGCCCCAATTTTATTCTTCTTCGTACAAAAAGGATAATCACACTTCTCCAACTCCTCTAGAGACGGGAGGATGAAAAACAAAGCCAGAATGGAGAATTTAACCCAAAACAACCATATGGAGAAAAAGATGGGAACTGATGGAAGAGAAAAGGATCAATGGATGTTAAATCCCTCAGCTACAAACAAACATACACATTGGCAAGCAAAACTTGACCCTACTCAGATAATTGAGAGCAGTCAAGTTTTGAGGCAGCTGCCTTGTCCAAAAACCAGACCAACTTCCCTTTCGTTGGCTGAACCAGCCGAGCAGGCAGTAATGGATGGTCAGGTCCTACATCATCAATTGCCAAGTGCACAGCCTCTGCTTTGCCTTCACCTGTCACAACCACCACGACGTTCGATGCTGAGTTGATGACAGGCAAAGTGAATGTTATCCTTTCAGGTGGGGGCTTGGGGGAATCAGTAATAAAAGTTACCCATTCATCATTTGTATCAAGCACAGAGTGGTTAGGGAACAATGAGGCAACATGACCATCAGGGCCCATTCCCAGAAGAATGAGGTCAAACTTAGGACAGTCGCTAATATCAGACACGCTGATTGTTCGTGTTTTCACTAATTGTCGAATAACAAATTCATACTCATTGGCAGCCTCCTCTGCTGACACTGAATCATTGATAGAATGCACACGACTGGGTACAATAGGCACCTATAAACATTCAAGCAGGTAATGATAAAAATTTAGCCAATCAAATAATAACCAAACAAGAGAAGCAAAAACTGGAAGAATCAATTCATCTATTCAGCTCAAAGCCTACAGCCAAAGTATCAATTACTAAACTAGAATTTTTATGTTTGAAAACATAATTTTCCTGGATTACAACAGAATCAATACAGGCCTTAACCTTACTTAATCTTTTCTGAAATGTTATATTTTAATTTAAACAGTTGATGAACTAACATGCATGGCAATCTATTTCCTTTTAAAATGAATCTGACTGCAGTACCTACATCCCAAAAGTAAACAGACATCAAATTCCTTGTACATTCTTATGGATAACTAGAAATAGAATAGCAAACAGAAAAGCTATTTCATGCAATGCACTCAAATCTGCCCCACTTCCCCTATTTCCTCCTCGGTTAGAGGATCGCATAATTTCGAAAATGGATACATTTTTTTTACTTTTAGGGTAAAACTCTAAGTAGGAAATTCATTAGATAGAGATAACATCTAGGAAACATAGGAAAGATGCAGCAATGAATTGGCACAATATGGAAACACATTCCATCTAAATCAAGCTGGTTGTTTAAATCTTCTGAACCTCATAAACAGCATTCCCACCAAGGAACGGAAAGTGAAACTCTCAAGTAATATATCTTCCCCATTAAGCCTAGATGTTTCTTAAGTCTTTGTATTTGCAACAAAAGACACAGATAAGGAAATAAGATATACTAAATGTGGCTTTCAGAAACATGATATTACCCCATCTAAATGTGTGAAATACACCTAATCACAGAGATTAGAAACTTAGCTGAATAAGCATCAAAAGTTTTTTGTCAGCAGTGAGTTTAAATTATTAAGCTTATCTGTAACAGGGAATTATTCCGTGCCTCAATTGTCACAACATCTTGCCTATTAGGTTACAACAAGGGGAAATTCAACTCAATGGAGAGTTTGGGCGCACTTACTTGAGCATGAAAACTTAATTTACTCGCAGCAAAATTCTTGTTAGATTAATACAACATGATGGTGAATCTCCTTCTATTGGCCTACTGGCTGAGCCTTCTCAAACTAGAAAAATGCCCATTAATTATCTTTTGCAGATAGTCCTATGTGACAAAAGACAGCCAAGAAAAAAAATATTCCCATATTCTTTTAAAACTATCCAGTAGCTCAAACTCTGAATTCCAAAGCTTGATTCTGCTATTATATCTGTAATTTTATGAAGTTATGTGTATACATACATATATATATATATATATATATCCATGGGAAATGCATCAAATTCAATAGACAATTCTAAGAAAATTCAGTAAAACATCTTTATTCACAGCGAAATGTATGTATTTGAGAAAATTATGTGCAATATCAAAGACAAATACAGAAAAATTTCATGAGTCCTATTCAACTTTCAAGTAATAACAATAGTAAACTGGGATAGTATTACCCAAGACAAAAACATTTCAAGACAGTATCCACAACTGTTCACAGTACACATGGTGATCTTGAATAGACAGACTCAACATTGATACTAGGGGCCACAACTAGGTCAGAAAACTGTGCACCAATAATAACATTAAGTTGAAGGCATGAACATACATGAGAAAGGTTTTTAGTCATTTGAGCTGAGCAGGTGAGGAATTATAAGTGCAAGGATCCGATGGTGATTACAGGTCTATAAGATGGAAAAAATAAAACTTATTCAAGAATTCGCACAGAAATCCTACGCAGTTGGCATTAAAAGCTATTTGGAATTGGGTCTTGAAAGTAGTATAGCATAAGTGTTCATAAAAACCACAGACAAGTAATAAATCAGATAACAGCTCTAGTTAGGGAAAGGATATATCATGTATCTAGTTACTTCACTGTGTTCATTGTAAAAATAGCCACTGCATCAAATGGCTGCAGGAGGCAACCAGAAAATCGTTGGCTACAACTAGAAGCTAAACTCCTTGATACACATCTTTTTCATCTGTGAAATTTATTGCGCTTAAATGGTAAATAGGTTGAAAAGCAGATTGATAATTTCAATGAAAGTAAAAAAAAAAAATCCAGCATTAAGCAAGTCTACATTGTAAAAGAAAAAACACACTGAAACGGGAAATTGCTCCTTATGCAAATTCACAAGATCTAATTGCACATTTGATTAAGCACAAAAACATGAAGAACAAGCGTATGAAGTTGTTATGGGAGAAACTGGAACCAATTATAAATCAAATAAGGCTACAAAACCAGTTTTGAAAGGTAGATTGAATTAATAATGACCCATCATTAAAAGCAATGCATCAGCTTGTTTAACAGGAAAACAGGAAAAGAATCCCTAGTTTCTTAAGAGCATGAAGAAAAGAAAACAAAATGCTGTTAATGTTTGAAAAGGCAGACAGCTGAAAAACTGATGATAACTTATATGTAGATAGCAAAAGCAATAAAACATTCAAAAGAGTAAAAAAAAAAAAGAAACTCAAACCTTTGAGAAAAGGCCATCCTTTGCCAGCTTATAATTGCTATCAGCATGGTTTTTTGCCACCACACGTTCATCCGCCCAAAATATATCCCATTTAGCCCAGTCTACAGTCTTGTCATAAGGAGCTTCACACAGTTTTCTGATGCCCAATAGAAGTTTAAACAAAAACAACAGCATCACAAAAATTTTGAAAAAATAAAATCAAAAGGAGGTGATTGATACCCCATTAAGCCAATGAGAGAACCACCAGATAAGGCAATGGCAAAAACACCCCTTTCCTTCACAGATGACTCGGATAGTTCTGCAATATAGTCTGCCAGATCAGTGCCAAGCTCATCTAAACTTTCATGAATCCTCAACTCTCCTCTATCTTTATGAACCCCAGAAAGATCCATCCTTTAAACAAGAAGTTTTGCAGCTCCATCATCAACAAGTTTCAACAAATGCAACGCATATACAAATTTATAGTCAAAGGAACAAACAAATCACGCACTGTTTAGCATCAATACTAACTAAGAGAATCAACAATAGGAGGACAAACTGGCGAGTAAAAGAAAGTGGAAGAGAACATTATAGCCACAAATTATCAAGGTTCAAGGGAATTCAAAGCAAACAAACATTAAGAATTGAGATCACTATCCCCCTTACAAAGTAAATGACTCAGAATTAGAACAATTCAGTTCCCCCATCCAGAATTCATGAAGCAAAAATTATAAATCATAAATTTCTTCTCAAGGGATATAAACAGCAGAAAAATCAGAGTACACATTTGAGTTGAAATTGGCAATATTAATAGCAAATCAACTAATTGGCAATGATCATTATGATTGAAGTATCTATATAAATCAAAAAAGGATCTTTACCAAACAAACAAAGAAATAAAACTAAATTCACCGGATAAACGTTAATCAGGTGGATTTCACAGAAAAATTAAACATACCCATATCACAAAACTGTCTAAAAATTCACGCCCATTACACCGATAATTAAAGAAAACAAACATGTAGAAGGAATTATCCACCAAAAGAGAAGAGGGAAGAAAAGAAAAAAAAAAAGCTCATGCAATCTAACTGAGAAGTTATTTTAATATGTAACAAGTAGCAGTGTAAAATACAAGAAACCAAAGAAAGAAATGCTTACAAAGAAGCAGGAGAAGAAGAAAGATGGTTTGAGAGAGAAAAGCAAAGAACAAAAAAAACTGACGAAAATGGAAGGTGGTATCAACACAAAACACGAAATTGTTATATAATAATATGCATATACATAAATGAATTATTACATTATATGATTATATAATAATAATTAAATAAATATAAATAAATACTTTAGCTTAATCTATTTACTGATTATATAATAAAAACTCTACCCTTAGTTGAGAAAAAATTATTTTACCTTCTGGGCCTCCACGTGCATCCAATGATCGTGACAGAACACACACACAAAGTCTCTCTCTCTGTCTCTCTCTCACACACACACACACAGAGAGCCAACAGATAAAATTGGATAGAGAAAGAAACTCTTATAAAAAGAAAAAAAAAAAACAAAAGAAAGTCTCTTTTAAATGAAAAATTATCTGAAAATGCTAGATCCTCTGCTACAACATCTTTCTTGAACTCAGAAGATAAAATGCAATTAGTGTTGTTCAGAAATGAAACAAGAATTAAGAAAATATAAAAACTGGTTTTTAATCCTTGATTAGAATTTATAAATTGGGTTTTATTTTTATTTTTATTTTTATTGGGATACAAAGGCCATAAGATAAAGGAAAGAAAAGCGAAGAAGGGGAAAGGAAGAGAGCAAGAAACAGAGTCCTATGAGACTAACCAAACACCTGTCCAAATCAAAAGCTGACATATGTACCAATTAGGAATTTTCTCTTATAATACTAAAATTTATTATATTATATTATATTATATTATATTTTACTTTCTATGGGCTATTGGTTTTTAATTTTTGTTTCTTTTTCTTTGTTTTTAATCTAATTCTAATCAAATTATTATTAAATTGAAAAAAAATTAATTTTCTGTCGTCCTTTTATTTGCTTTCTTATAAATTTTCTTTCAGCTTGTCTCGCCAAAACCAGCTAATTTACATATATTTTTTTATATGTTTGTATATGTGGTCTCGCACTTTACTTATATCATATTCTTGAATCTTGATCCCATATATTCTTCCACTACCTATAAGAGCATATATTATATGTTATCCTCTACATTGGTTTATGAAATGTTGTGCTTTAAGGTAACCATTGAATTAATATGGACGGTCCTAATAATTTCTTATACTTATATATATTAAATATAATTGAGATTATTAAATTCTTTACATCCCAATAATTCTTAATAAAATATGTTTTCTTGATCACAAAAACACATGCAGGCGCACACATATCCATTGATGTTTTCATATGAAATTTATTACTGTTTTTAGTTTCATTAAAACTATAATTTAAAAAAATTATTCCACTAAAATTATATTTTATAAAATTAAAAAAATAATTAATTTTTTAATAAGATTAAAGAACAGTCCGATATATTAATATTCCCTCTATATATGGAGTTCGGAGAAGAGTTGGACTTATAAAATTTTTATATGCGGCTTTCTCTTATAATTGTAAGATTAATTTTCACGATTTAAATCTGTGACTTTCAAGTCACATGAGGATCACGTTTACCATTATTTTAAGGCTCTCCTTCAATTTTTTTAATAAGACTACTACTACTAGTCTACTACTACTACTACCACTATTATTATTATTATTATTATTATTATTATTATTATTATTATAGTTAATCCATTAAATTTTTCCCTTTTTTTTTAACTTTATCATCTCAAGTAAATAGTTCATTCAGAATAATTTTTTTTTTATAAAATTGAAAGAATATAATGATTATCTTAATACTTAGCTATAAGTTAAACATGACAATTTAAGTTGCACAAAAAGAGTAATTTTTTCTTTATTTCGATAATTTAAAAAAATTAAGAACTAATATGGTGGTAGAGTAAGTAAATATACAAAGTAGTAGTGTTTATATATTGAATGATATTGTGAAAGTTGGGAAGAGTTTACGTGGTTTTGCTCTCCAACCTCCCCACCACCACCACCACCATATATAAGAATAAAAATAAATAATGATCGATTATCAATAGAGAAGAAGGTTTGGAATCTCATCCTATTATCATCAAATATGAATAAATATATATGGTAACAAAAGATCGAAGTGAAAAGTCGTTTTATAAAAATTAGACTCCAACAAAATTTAGAGCCACACATGATGACAAATCAAAGAGTAGTGTTTCAGGAATATTAGCTTTTTCAAAACCTTGACATCTTGATGTGGGCTCAACGTTGTTTACTCCATTTAGCGTGAAGCAATGACCCTTCAAACCAAACCATTTATTGGCCTCATTCCCCTCTCCTAACTTTAACACTAAAAACAAACACTCATCTTCCTCTCAAATTCCACTTCTAGCTACTTCTTTGGGAGCTCTACTTTACTTCAAGAAAATATAGGAAGCATTTTTCCCACCTCTCTCTCTCTCTCTCTCTCTCTCTCTATATATATATATATATATATATTAAACTCATCACATATCTAAAAATTATGAAAAATATAATACGCTTATAATTAAAAAGGTAATCCAACTAAAATAATTTAGGTTATCTTGTGCTGTAAAGTTCAATATATTATGAGCCCAATATACCATACCTAACCTATGAAATTTGACAATATATAATCTTATGACTTAGATTGTATAATTTATTTTTCTTTATTTAGAAGTGGACGATCGGTCAATCAGTTAATTAACCGACTCGTTTCAAATTCAAATTTGCTGACCGAGCATACCAATTTTAATTTTCGATTGGTTCACTTAATTAAATATTTTAATTCATGTGGTTCAGTTAATTCATCTTTTAATTGAATTGCAATTTAAATTTTTATTATATTTATATTTAATATTTTTTACTAAAAATATTTACTAAATATTTCATATTAAAATAAATTTATAATAAAATATACATGTAAATTTATTTTTTAATAAAAACAATTATTTCTTTTTGATTCTTTGAAATAGGAGGGAATGATTTCAATATATATATATATATATTCAGTTAACCAACTAGTCAAACTAATTAACAATTAATTGAACTAAAAACTGAAATATTTCAATTTTTCAACTGATTGGACTATATAAGATACGGTCAGTTAATCAAATTAAGATATTCAGTCGATTAATTGAATATTCGGTCGATTAATTATTAACGCCAACCCTTATGTGCATGTAAAATTAACAAATAAATAGATAAATTAAACACATATTAATAACTTTTGTAGTCTAAGATTTTATTTTTAATTGTATTGACATATTCATCAATAAAGTTCATAGTTTTAAACTAATTCTATACATAATGATATAGATTTGTGTTACTCGTTGATAATTGCAATAAATAAATATATAAAAGATATAATTAATTATTTTCCAAGGTCTAGCTATAATTTGATAAAAAAAAATTTGGTTTGTTTGTGTACATAATATATTCTTTTCATAAAATAAAATATAATAAGTTAATTAGAAATTCAAATATTTATGTGCTAGAGGACCTATATCAAATTATACCCCCAAATTTCATAATAAAAAATTTATCTCTTAGATATTCTTATATATCGTCATTAATTTCTCTTGTACCTTTGTAGATTTGATTCTTTAAATCCAAATAATGTAGTACTCAAGTTTAGAGCAAAATTTTAGTGCGTCCCCAGTCTCCAACGTGCTTTTGCAATCTGAAAAGTTTATCTTATAGGTAAGTGATTGCTTCAATAAAATTCATTAGTATCTTAATCTTATCAACGTGCCTTTCATAACGAGTTCTTTAATTGCTCATTGTTCACGTAGATGTTATTGATTGTAATATAAATCATTCTTTATCAGAAAATAATAATTACTCAAATTAATAGCAAAAAATAATCAAAAAAGTTAAATATAGGGCTGATTTAGAAATATATGAATAGGAAATATTAGTTTAAGCTATGTTCGGGATAAACAAAATATGTTCAGTAATATTATTAAATTTTATATTTTGCTGGTTAAAAAAATATTTTCATACTAGATACGGAATCTATAAAATATAGTTTTGAAAATTTTGATTTTGAAAAAAACATTTTATGTTAATAAAATTTTTCTCTTTTTTTTACAGTAAAGTTAGTTTTTGACGTTTGTCTTTTTTTAAAAATTTTTTATTTTTAATAATTATAATATAGTTTTTAAAAATGTAAAATATTTTTTAAAAAATTATAAAATAAAAATTGAAAATAGTTTTTAATTTTTAAAAAATAAAAAACTAAAACTTTACAACCTAAATACGAATACATTCTTGTATTAGGGTTTAATGTTTTGATTTGGATATGATTTGATTTGTTGTGGTTGTTGGCATTGAAGATAGAAAAATTTAACAAAAGAAGCTGTTTGAAGAGGTTTCTAAATTATTAACTAAAGGGAATGGGATAAGAAACAAAACAACTAAGAAAAATACATAAATATGAATATTTCAATTTATAAGGGTCATTTATTATTAGCTCCAAATATATATCCTTTACCTTTTAATATATCTATAATTAGTCAAATTATTTTAAAATAGTTAATTATGGCTAATAGTAAAAGGAGCACTAACACTAATTAATTGTTTTTGCCAAAACTAATACAGACTATAATTTAATAAAGTTTGTAAACAAAAGTAGCATATAAAATGATAGTGTTTAAAATCATTGTGAATATATAAGTTTTTATTTGAAATTTTTATGTAACCACTCATCAAATATATATTGAAATTTAACAATAATAATTTAACATCATTGGAAACATGTCAATATTTATATTTATATATGTATTTATAAAGAGTAAGTTGATAATAATATTATTAAATTTAGATTTTAATATATATTAATAAAATGTCAATGGCGCTTCTAAATATTTATAATAATGTTATATAATAATGTTACTTTTGACAATATGATCCAAGTGAAGTAATGTTAAAAATATTATTTCTAACACAAAAATAAAAAAAAAACTAGAATTATAAAAAGAGAAAAGCTATACCTCTCTCTATATATATAGTTCAGCAAATGGAAAAAAAAAAAAAAAAGAAGAGATCCTATTAATTCCATTAATTAGGCCTTTCAAGTTGTGTAATTTTAATAGCCTAAGATCATTATAATATGAACATTTAAATGTGTCTTTTTGATAATATCAATATACAAGCACTTCTCGTATAGATGTTTCTCACATAAGGTTTTTATTTTATTTGTTTAATAAGACTAAGGTTTTATTTTATTTATTTTATTTGGTTGGTAGATGAGAAATCTTATTATTTAATGAGACTATATATTATATATATTGGCACTTGCTTCGATCTCAATGTAATTGTCAATTTATGGAAATGCGGGCTTTGATTTGAAGATAAAAATGGGAAGAGGTCCTTTTCATAAGGAGAATAAATAATTTGTTCATAATCATACATCATATGATAGATTAATTTGCTGTAGTAGAATATTTAGTTTAGTATTTATAAATAGGACAAATATAGCTTTAAGCTAGCCTTTAACATTAATGGAATTTGCAACTTTCTTGATTTAATAATTTAATAATAATTTACATGTTTAGTTTTCTAATTCAATTAAAGATTGATCATCATTTTGCTCAAAAATATATATTTTTTATCTTTATTCTCAAACACTTCATGTAATTATATTTTTCTTAAAATTTGGAGACCCAATGCATAAATTCAATTTATTTCCCATATTATTTTATAACAAGAAATCCAGATTGTCCATTAATTTTTTTTTTAACAAAATTGGTACTTTTTAAAAAAAAATTTAGTTCAAATCTCCACTTTTTTTTTAACTCTGAACAGTTAAATAGTTAACGGCATATGCTAATTTAAAATTTGATTATGAATTAAATTAATTTTTTAAAAAAATATTATTATAATATTTTTAAAATTTATTTATTAATTAATATTTTTACAACCAATAATTTATAATCTTAATAAATATTTTTAATAATTTTATAATTTATTAATAATCCATAGCTTAACAAATAATTAAAAATATTAAATAATTTATCATAATTTATATTATATAGGATTTTTATAATACTTTTTATATAATATTAATTATAATATTATGAAATTAATATTAAAATTATTAATAAATAATTTATGTTAAAAAATTATAATTTATAATATTAAAAATAATTTCATCATATTATAATTTATAATATTAATAAATATTAATAATTTTAAATTTTTATTATATTTCATACTTTTAATAATTATTTAATTTATAATATAATAAATTATTTATTAATATCAATAATTTATAATATTAATAAATATTTTTTATAATTTTATAATCATAATATTTTAATAATGTATAATTTAATAAATAATTAATAATTTAATAATTTATATATATAATTTAAGAATCATAATTTTTAGTTATATTTTTTTAAAAAAAAAAACCATTCAACAAATAAGAAAATGAAGAATGAATAGTATACTATACTCCTATAATGTATTAAATGGCTTTAAATTAAAAAAAATAATATAATTTTGATCGCTACTGTCTATGCAAAAGAATTGATGGCATTAAATTAAAATAGATAAATATTATGAATTATAAAATTATAAAAAATATTTATTAATATAATAAATTATTGATATTAAAAATATTAATTAATAAATAATTTATGATATTAAAAATTAAATAATTATTAAAAATATAAAATATATTAAAAAATTATTAATTTTATAAATTAATTTAATATTCTAAATTATAATATTTTTAATATGAATTATTTATTCATATTTTTAATATTAATTTTGTAATATTGTAATTATATTATGTTAAAAATATTATAAAAATATCCTATATAATATAAATTATTATTATTTAATATTTATAATTATTTGTTAAATTATAGATTATTAAATTATTATAAATTATAGAATTATAAAAAATATTTATTAATATTATAAATTATTAATATTAAAAATATTAATTAATAAATAATTTTATAAATATTATATTAATATTTTTTAAATGTTCAATTTGGCATCTGATTTTTAATTTTAGTTTAAATTAGTCATTACCTTTAATTATTTATTTGTTATGTTGAAAGAGATAATTTATTTTAAATTTAAAAAAAATATCTAATTTAATAAAAAAAATTAAAAATTAATTTAAATACCTCACTATAATACAATAGCTAAATTAGACCTTTAGCCTTTAGACTAAATAAAATTAAAAAAAATTCTTTAAGAATTTATTTTTAAAATTTATTTTTGTCATTTAATTTCTTAGAATTTATTTTTAAAAATATAGACTGAATAAAATTAATTTTAAGAATTATTTTTTAAAAATTAATTTCAATGAAAAATAATTTCTTGTCATTTAATTTCTATAAAATTTATATAGTGAATGTTTTAATTTTTATTAAAATGTATTTTATTTTTATTAAAATTTTGTTACAAATAATTTTTTAAAGTGCTTGATAAAAAATTATACATGTTATAAAATAATTATAAAAAATAAAAAATAAAATATGTTTTAATAAAATTTAGAATATTTATTCAAGACAAATATTTTAATGAGATACTCAAAGCACATTAACTGCAGCCGGAGAATTTCAAAGCACCTCAGGTCCTCAACTTACAATGGGCCAGCAATTCTTATTGACCAAAAAACCCAAAAAAAAAAAAAGGGGGGGGGGGGGGGGGGGGGGGGGGGGGGGGGGGGGCAGCAATCATTGATTCTGTCAAAAAGAAAATAATTTATTCATTGCTACATTTTTTTTAACAGAAATTTATTCATTGCTACTTTGTTGATATTATTGGCCAGCAACTCTTGATTGGTAAGCTTGGAAAATTACAGTATAAGGTCTAATTAAATAGGTAGTAGTATAATACAGTACTACTTTCATTCCATTTAAATTACTATTTTTATAAAAAAAATTATTTTATTTATATTATTATTTTATAAAATTAATAAAAATTAATCAGTTTTTTTTTAATTATATTTTTATTATTAATGAGTTAATCATTGAGAGTATAATATTTTTTAATATTAATAAGTTAATAGATAATATTTTAATTTATTTAAAATAATTTTATATAATATTAAAAAATTTAATTATTTTAATAAATATACTGAAGTGATAATTTAAACTAACCAATTATAGTATAAACTTGAGTTTTCAAGCTTACCAAATTAGAGACCTATCCAGAGCATAGTATAGCTTTTCACGCTTATCAACAGCGCAGGAAAGATGTAGAAGGCTAGAAGCCAACACTAATAGAGAGAATTTACGGCTGAAAGAAAACACCAAACACAACATTAACCGTTGAATTAGGGATTAATTTAATCACTTTAATTAATTATTTGTCTTTATTCTTTGTGCATTAGTAATATATAATTAAATAGTTGAAGCACTAACGTATGGAATCTTAACTCTTCAAATTCTTTAAAAAAATTCCAAATTTTCATTGAAACATTTTCAGATTAGACTTCGTATCTTTAGCATAATTTCTTTTTATATATATTCATTGCTAAGTTTGAATATGGTATAAAATTATTTGTTCTAAGGTTGGACTAAAATTATTTCATAATTTCTTCCATATATATATATATATGTGTGTGTGTGTGTGTGTTTGTGATATTTTATAAAACATATTTAGAATAATTTCATAAAAAATGAGTAAAATATTATCAAGTAAAAAATTAATAATATTTGGGTAGATTTCAAAAACAAAACGTAATTCAAAATTTTTATTTGGAATTCACATATTGTTGAAAAAAGATTATAAAATAATGATGCATATTTATTAATTAATATTGATTATGTGATTATTAAGTTTAATCCATCTAAAGTTTTGTTTATGCTTTAATTTTATTTTCTTTATTTAAGTTGTACTTTTTTTGGTAGTTTGTTTCATGTGTCTTACTTTATAAATGTAAGTATTCTGTAGATATTTAATTTTCATATTTTAATTTATAATTATTCATCATATCCATTTATAATATTTCTCAAAATTTTATTTAATATTTTCATGTTTAGAAATTGATTTTTTTAAAATTAATATTAAAATATATCAATATCAATGAAGGGCAGTGTTGCTATTATATCTAGATATAAACTCTTTATAAAAATGCTATTAAGAAGACACTAGATAATTTAAAGGCTAAATAATTATAAAGTATTTGAAATTTTACATATTATATTAATTAATTTTTGTATTTTTAATACTTAATTTTTGTATCCCTGTATTTTTTAAAATTAAACTGTTTAGCCTTTTTGTCAATATTTTCATCTTAAAATCATTAATCAACTACTTTGATATTATAAAATAATTTTTTTGCACTTCCTTTATATCTTTGTTATTTATTAAGTTTATTTCATGTTTAATTTTATTTTATATATAGATCGTCTGCAAAATAATAAAAGATATTATTTGTATTATTTAAAATTATTTTTTAGTAATATCTATAAAATTGAAATAAATGATATATATGGATTATCTGTAAAATAATAAAAAATATTATTTGTATTGTTTAAAATTATTTTTTAATAATATTTATAAAATTAAAATAAATTATGTACAAAAAATATAAATAAAATTAAAATTAAGCATTGCTTAACAAATAACAAAGGAAAATATATATAAAGAAAGAGCAAAAAAATTATTTTATAATATTAAAGTAGTTGACTAATATTTTTAGGATAAAAATATTAACAGAATGACTAAACAGTTTAATTTTTGAAAACAGAGGGATGCAAAAATTAGATGCTGAAAATACAGAGACTGATTAGTGTAATATGTAAAACTTTAAGGACTTTATAATTATTTAGTCTAATTAAAAGTGAGTCTCTCTCTTTGTACTTTGAAGTTTCTCTTGAGGCTTCTCCTATTTGTTTTTAGATCTAAGGCTGTTGTTGTGCCGGCGACAGCCTAAACACTAGTCTTTTTCTTATTTTCTTGATAGTATCGTATTTTTGTATATATTTTTTTTCTAGATCTAACTCTTAGTGGTCTTTTGTTGTTGCCCAGAATTATTGCTAGAATACCAGAGATCTCTATCCAATGGTGGAGCAATAGTAAATATTTCTCTCTCTTATGGAGTTTGTGCATGAAATCAAGCCTATTTTTTGTGTTTATTTTGTTCTTAGAAGAACATTAGCTTACCTTTCAATTCTCACAAGCTGCCTTGATGTCTAATCTATCCTTTTTTCATCCTTGGTTGGTGATTGTGTTTCTCTACCAATTTAACTCATCTCTATTGCATATTTTGAGCTATTATTTCTTCAGTCCTAGTGTTGGCAGTGTTGGCCTTCATTTTCCTCAAAGAATTTGCTATATTTGAGAATGGCTTTGACAATAAGTTTTTTGTTGGTATCAGAGTCATTCTCTTTTTAGGGGTGGTAGTAGATAGATATAAACTTATTTTCATAATTAAATCTTTGAACTATAGATCTAAAAGTGAATAGTATTATCTAGGATTTGGATATGCAGTAAGACTCATTTCAACCAATGGTTAGGCATTGAGAGCAGTAAGTCAGTGGTCGCGTATGAAAACAACATAAAAATACTTTAAATTTTAGTTTTTAAATATTTAAAAATGGAACTATTTTTATGTAAATCTGTTAGTACAACTAGATTTGATAACTCCGAGTCGTCAGAAAGTAAAAGAATTATAAATAGAAATAAAGTAATATTAGAAGATTTTAATAAAGCAATTGATAACTATTTTTATGTAAGTTTGTTAGTGCAACTAGATTTGATAACTCTGAGTCATCAGAAAGTAAAAGAATTATAAACAGAAATAAAGTAATATTAGAAGATTTTAATAAAACAATTGATAATTGGGTAATACCTAACATAGATAAAGAACAGATTTATAAAATTTTTAAATTAAATATATTTAAGAATGATTACATAATTAAAGTTGAAGAAATGGATGTACAATTAAGAAAACCCTTTGAAAAGATAACATTATTGTCTGCAGAATCTATAACGCACCATAAAAGTAAAAAATATAAATATATACATATAGGACTTGTACAGATAGGAATAAAGCCTTTAACCAGAGAAGGATTAAATAATAGTATTCTAGCAGTTGTTAGAGATGATAGGTTTGTAAATTTTAATGACTCATTATTAGAAACAATAAAAACCAGTTTGATTAGTGGACCTATCTCATTTAACTGTTTCCATGATATAACTATATCCTTAAATGATTTGAACATATTAAAAAGTGTAATATTAGAAATTAAAACTCATAATTATAAAATTCTTGAAGGATCCATTATTGTAGCATTATGTATAAAATAAAGTATAAAACTATGGTATCTGCATTTGCAACAAAGTATATAATGAAACCCAAATTATAATAAACTAAATTTTTATAAATAGACTTAAGTAAAACCAATACAGTAATCCCTAGGACTGTTCGATGGAAAGATATTAGTCTCCTTGATGAATGGGTCTTAGAAGACGTTGTTCCTCCTTTAAAACCAAAGAAAATTGTAAAGCCTAATATAGAACTTAGTAAAATTGAACAATATGAAGATGGTAAAATTAAATTAAAATTTAATAGACATAGTATTAGCAGTAGGTATTCAGACTCTTCATTCTCTGTATCGATAGTAGAAATAGGTAGAGGCTCACAATTACCCTCTGTTATATATGCCCCGTATAAAGAAAATGAACTTAAACCTATTATACAAACAGTAGTAAAGTTTAGATATTCTACATCAGATATATCTGAAACTAGTAGTAAATTAAAATGTGTAGATTACAGTACAACTTTACGACATCTTTTTTATAATCCAACAGGAATCATGAATCCTTTGGAACCAAACTCTAACTATAGTCAACATCAGGATAGAAAATAATCTCCTTCTCCACCTGAATCACCTACAGCCTCCTTTATGACCAATAATATAGAAAGCATAGATAGAGAACTAAATGTAATTAATAAATAATTTATATTTTAAAAAGATAAGCTAGATAAAGAATTAACAGCAGTAAAGAATTCAGATAAATTAAAAGAAGTAATGAATGAGGTAAAAGACTTTGAATCAGTAAATAATGAATATATTAATTTTGTAAAACAGGATGAAGATAATATGAAAGTTTTTGATTAGTTTAAAAGAATTTATGGAGGAAAACTTAGCAGAAAAATTAATAAATCCTATAACAATTAGGAATAAAAGAACATAATGGAAAGTAAATAATAAAATCATATAAAGTGAACATCCACCTAAAGCTTCAAGTATATTTATGTATAGTGATACAGAAATTTAAATCGCACCGTTCAAAACTGTTGCAGAAAATGACTAGCAAAAGAAAGTATTAGAACAAAATAATTTTAGTACTGCACATTTATTAAGCATAGGAAAACAATTAAATAGAATAGAAAATTCTATTAAAGATAAAGAAATAATAATAACAGTTGAGAAAATTGTTTTAGAAAAAAAAATTAAAGTCTCATATTTTTTAAACCATTTGAAGTATCAAATAGGATGGAAAGAAGTTAAATCTAAATATTTTGATTTTGTAAAAGCAATTAGAGACCAATTAAGTAAAATTGATTCTTCATTTGGATCAAAATAGGTAGTTCAAGATACACCTCAATTTAAAGTCTCTAAAATTATTAGTATAGTAACTCAAAATCAAGATTCAGAATCAGTTGAAGATTCTCAACCTAAAACTGAAGATCTTGAATCTTTTAGAAAAGATATAGATTCACAATTAAATCGTATAACACATAACTAATCTATAGTACCTAGAATTTCTATTCCATACTTAGGAATTATAGATAGACCTAATACTTTATCCCAATATAAATATAATACCTCCTCAGTTTATGAATAAAATATCGATAGCATGTCAGAATATAATATTCTTAGTCTTCTACAACAGATGACAATGACTGTCAATACTTATAGAACCCAAACAGATACGTCGGATAGAACTATAACATAATTACTTATAGCTGGCTTCACATGCCAATTAAAAGATTGATTAGATAATCATCTCACTGATGAATAAAACTTAAAAATATTAAATGTTATAAAGACTTATGAAGATAGAACACATGTATTAAATGAACATAATGATACTATTCAGGATGCAGTAACAACACTAATTCTTACTGTATCACTTCACTTTATAGGAGATCTTACTCATTTAAAAGATAAAAATGTTGAATTACTAATTAACCTTAGGTGTAAAAAACTTAGTGATTTTCAGTTTTATAAAATAACTTTCCTAACTAGGATTATGCTTAGAGAAGATTCCAACTAGGCTTTCTGAAAAGAAAAGTTCTTAGCAGGATTGCCCTTTTTTCTAGGAGAGAAAGTTAGGAACTATATAAAATAAGAATATTAAAACCCTATTCCTTATGATAATTTGACTTATGATCAATTGATTAGTATAATTCAAAATAAAGGTTTAAAGCTCTGTCAAGATATAAAACTCTAAAAATTATTAAAAATATGAAATAATAAAAACTAAACAAGAATTAAGCTAATTTTGTAGACAGTTTGATTGTAGCATAACTCAGAAATATAAATATTATAATGGTCAGTGTTTTACAAAATATAAGAAATCATATAAAAAAAATAAGAAGAGTTATAAGAGAAAATATAATAAAGATCATTATTATAAGAAACAGAAAAATTATAAGTCTTATAAATCTCGAAAATCTAATAATAAACTATTTAAAAGAAAAGATAAACAATTTAGATCGTATAAAAATTTAACATGTTATAATTATGATAGAAAAGGACATACATCTAAATTTTATAAATTTGATAAAAAAAATTACAAGAATTAAATTTAGAAGAATTTATATTGAATAAAATTTATGAATTATATTTAGATTATTCAGATTCTGAAAGCTATTTAGATTATGAAGAAATAAACCAAATAGATGGCATAGAATCAGAAACTAGTTCTGAAAATAGTAATAAATCAATAAATATTTTAACTAAAAAATAAGAATCTATTTTAAAAGCAATAAAATATATAAATGATCCTAAAATCCAAGAAAACTTTTTAAATAAAATATTAGAAGATACTAGTGATAAATCTAAACATTCAATATTATCTAGTACTAGTAAACAAATATATGATTTAACTATAATTTTAAATAAAAATAAAATAATAAAGAATAAACTTACATTAAATGATTTACAAAAAGAAATTAAAGAAATAAAAATAGAATTAAAAGAATTAAAAGTTAAACAAGAGCATGATTCATAAATAATAAAATCTCTATTAAATTCTACCTCTTCTGATGAAGAAAAAGAAGAAGATAAAGAAGAAACTAATAATAATAAAATTAGTTTAATAATTAAAGAAAAAATCTCTGATAATATAATTTTTATGCTACATGAAATTATATTAAGAAAATATTTAATAAAGGTAAAATTAAAATTTTTAAATAATTATAATATAGAAACTATAACTTTATTTGACACGGGAGCTAATTTAAATTGTATTAAATTCAGTCTAGTTTTTAAAAAAAATTGACAAAAAACTAATGAAAGTTTATCTGCTGTAAATAAATTTAAATTAAATATTCTTAGTAAAACAGAAGCCTTAATAATAGATAAAATTTAAAAATAAAGAATATATTTATTTTAACTAATATCCATCATATGATAATTTTAGAAACATCATTTATGAATTTAATTATACCTTATTTTGTTAAAGATGATAGTGTAAGTTTTAAAGTTAAAAATTAAAAGATTATTTTTTTTATGGAAAAACCAAAAAAGAAAATTTTAAATTTGATAAAAGCTCACTCAATAAATGAATTACAAATAATATAGTAATAAAGATAAAATCTGAACAACTTTGTAATTTAAAGAATAATTATCATTTATAAAAAAATAAATGAATAATTAAATAATAAATTTAAATAAGATAAAATTAATAAATTAAAGCTTTAAATTAAAAGGAATTTATGTGCTGATATTCTAAATGCATTTTGGAATAGAAAGTAACATATAGTTGATCTACCATATGAAGTAGGCTTTGATGAAAAGTTTATTACAACTAAAGCTCAGCCCATTCAAATGGTGCTTGATATAATTGAATTTTATAAAAAATAGATAAATGATTTAGAAAATAAAAAAAATTAATTATAAAATCTAGAAGCGCATGGTCTTGTGCCACATTTTATGTTAACAAGACTTCTGAAATAGAAAGATGAGCACCTAGATTAGCAATAAATTATAAATCATTAAATAAAATTTTAAAATAAATTAGGAATCCTATTCCAAATATAAAAAATTTATTAGGAAGATTATATAAAGCTAATATTTTTAGTAAATTTGATATGAAACCAGAATTTTAGCAAATCCAAATTAACCCTAAAGATAGGTATAAGACTGCATTCACTGTTCCATTTAGATAGAATGAATGAAATGTTATGTCTTTTGGTCTAAAGAATGCACTTTCTGAATTTCAGAGAGTGATGAATGATATATTTAATCCATATACTAAATTCTATATAGTTTATATAAATTATGTATTAATTTACTCTACAATTATAGATGAATATTTTAGACATTTAAAGATATTTTTTATGATAATTAAACAAAATGAATTGGTTCTAAGTAAAGCTAAAATGTCTTTGTTTTAAATTAAGATTAGATTCTTAGAAAATTATATAGAACAAGGTATTTTAGAACCTATAGAAAGAAACTTAACTTTTGGTGATAAGTTTCCTGATCAAATCCTTATTAAAGTCCAATTACAAAGATTTTTAGGTTGCTTAAATTATGTTATAAAATTTTACCCCAACTTAAATAGAATTATAAAGCCATTGCATGATAGATTAAAAAAGAATCCGAGCCCTTGGACAAAGGTCCATACTAGTATAGTAAAACAAATAAAAGTCTTAGTAAAGACCATTCACTGTCTTCATATAGCTGACCCATTAGCTCCTAAAATAGTTGATAGTGATGCTTTAGATATAGAATTTGGTGAAATTTTAAAAAAAATTAAAGAGGAAAAAGAAACCATAGTCCAGTTCTATTCAGGACATTGGAGTCCGACCCAATTAAACTATTCTACTATTAAGAAAAAAATTTTGAGTATTATTTTATGTATTTCAAAATTTTAATCTGATTTATTAAATCAAATTTTTTTACTGCGTATTGATTGTAAAAGTGCTAAAGAGATTTTACAAAAAGATGTAAAAAACCTTGCTTCAAAACAAATATTTGCTAGGTGATAAGATATTTTAAGTATTTTTTATTTTGATATTGAATTTATAAAGGGAGTAAATAATAGTTTAACAGACTTTCTAACCTGTGAATTTTTTTTCAGACAATATGGAAAAGAAAAATAGAAAAAATAAAGATAAAGAAACCCTAAAGCCAGAATCTTCTAAAGCATTGTTTGATCACTCAGATAAGATCACTAAAGTCACTGCTAAACCTTCTAAGTCTTGGGCTGATATAGTTATAGAGGAATAATAAAAAGCCCAAATGGAAAAATGAATCTCCTAGTTGGCTCAATCTCCATATGTGGTTAAAGCTCTTTTAAAGATGGGACATGAACCTCGTCTAAGAGTTCCAAGTGATAATGCTCTGATCCTATATTTAAAGTAACAAATTGAGATAGGATAATCTTCAACTCCTAAAATCCTATCTCAAAATATTTCTAAAAACGAGTTGATTGTTTTAAACCCATCAACTCAAATTATTTATTCAAATTTTTCAGTAAAACATTCTAAATCAGAATGGATTACTAAAACTTATTTTAGTACATAATTAATTATTGAATATGAATCTGCTTAGCATAATCCATGAAAGATAATTGAATTTGTATTACCTAATGGTTGGTTTTTTAAAGCTAATGATTTGTCTAAACCTCAAGAGTATTTTTTAAATATTCTTATTGATTATGAATCCATATTTTTAAAGCATATTTTTAATCGGAAGAAAAAGGATGTCATTGTCTATTTCTCCTTTAAAATTAAAAAGATTCATCATCCTTCTGAATAGGAAAAATCTCTGCACAACCCTGTGCAGTTTAAAGCTATTCCTAAAGCTTCTTATTGTCCATCCTATAACTATTGGTATAATATTGAAGCCTGAACCAATATCTTATTTTTTCAAAACCTGGCTAAACCCATTCTTGGCTGATGTATTTCGATTCCAATATAAAGTTTGACAAACTACCCATGTGGTTTGTAGACTGGTAGTATTATTGTGGTAGTGAAGACCGTATACTATCACAAGATGTACTATTGTCCTTTCAATATTTTAAAGCTCACTTCAATCCAAGCCCATTTGAAAAGAAATTTCTCAATTTTCTTCTCTTTTCAATGGCTTTTAATATTCTATGGGTATACTAGTAGTATTTCGATACTGGAATACAATCTGGTTCCAATATGCTTGTAATATTAAGGAAAACTAAAATCAAATGGTGGAGTATCTTTCGCAACTCTACATTTGAGCATACTGTAAAGCAATGGATTCTCAAAATGAATCATGGTGGTTTTGACCCTAACCTATATGTTTTCTTTGGAGCCCAAAGAGTCCAAAACACAACCCTTCTTGCAGCCGCAAAGACTCCTGGAAATTATAAAGTCTTAATGCAATAGATGGTTGAGTCTCTTCCCTCAACCTCTGAGTCCATAAAGCCTCGGAGAACTTGCTCTGCTGGATCTTCGAATAAAGTCCAATTCAAGAAATCGTCTAAAGCCCATTCCAGAAGAAAGAAGTCTTCTTCCTCTTCTGACTTCTCTTCATCATCATCCATGACATCATCCTCTATCGAAACAACTGAGACATCTGACTCAGATTATTGCCCCAGTAATGAAGATGACTGTTATGAGATCCTGTCTCCCATAAAGATAAAAAGTAAAAAAAAATAAAGAAAAAAGAAAAGAAAGAAAAGGAAAATAAAGAAAAGGAAAAGGAAAAAGAAAAAGAAAAAGAAAAAGAAAAAGAAAAAGAAAAAGAAAAAAGGAAAGAAAGAAAGAAAAGAAAAATAAAAAAGAAAAAGAGGAAAAAGAGGAAAAATAAATCAAACTCTGATTCTGACTCATCGGAGGATTAAAGGCAGAAGGAACCTTATTTTTTCATACTAAAGTCAATAAAGACGGTGTCCACTGACCAAATACTATTCATCAACAGTATACACTAGAGAAAACAGACAGTAAAGTCAGAAGAACTATTTATCTACAGGTCTCAATAGTAAAATAAATAGTACTCCAATAAGATACTATTCATCCACAGTTTCAGACGCGTGAAGATATAATAAAAATAAATAGTAATGATAAGTTACTATTCATCTACAGTACCAGATATGTGATATATATATATATATGTGTGTGTGTGAGGGCGCCCTAAACAAATTGAGAAATTGAGAAAATTAAAATGAAAGGGACAATAAGGTCTTAGGCTAAATATCTGCCTGATATTATATTATATCATATTCATCATATCTCAAGCCATAATTTTATTTTTATTTTTATGGATTTTGAATGTAACAATTTTTAAATTTTATATTTTCCATTAATATTATCTCAAGTGAAATTTCTTTATATGATTGACAACTTGATTTAATAATATATAATATAGTGTAAGTCTATATGATATAATATTGTTAAATAAAATATTTTTTTTTTGGTTTGATGATATTTTATAGTACCTTAATAGGTTATGAGAATGCAAATTATAAGTATATATTTGACATTTAAAAAATTTATTGATGATATTTTTTGAAAGATAAAATTTTAAAATCATAAAAATCCACTAAATTAATGGTTTGAGAAATTCATTATTAAAATCTATGATATTCAAATTATGAGATCATCATAAAAAATTATACCATGAAAATAAAAATTAAAACAAATAAAAAATTCAACCATACCATACTTATTAAATCATGATAAAACCATGAAAATGAAGTTGAGAAAAAAGTGGGTGATGATTATTACAAGGATTCTTGAATCTTGATGTCAAATATTATTTCTAAGAAGAAAACTCTCAAGAAGGCTCTAATAAAGATGATCTATAAGATTGTAATATAATAAAGGTCAATATTTGATCAAAAGAAAGAAGAAACGTTTTAATATTATTCAAAATAGCCATGCTGAAATTTTGGCAGAAAAATGGGGTTTTCGAATTGCAGGCTGACTCCAAATCATTGGAGTGGTTTTTAGTAGAGAAGGTATAATTTAACAAGACGAGTCGAATTTTAAAAATTCAAACTCAGCTCGACTTAAAATACTCGAGTTCAAACTATATTTTTATAAAAGATGTACAATATTATTAATTTATATTAATAAAAATAAAATCTTATATTACTATAATTTTATATTCTTTACTAAACTTTTAATAATTCTTTTACTAATAAATATTATGTTAATATAAATTTCACCAACTATTAAATAAATATTAATATTCATAATTTAAAAATTCAATATATATAAAAAATTTCAAATAAAATTTATTGAATTAAATTTTTATGTGATATCAAAATTATTTATTTTATATTATTTAACTTATTTATCACATACAGATATAATAATAAATTATATAAGTTAAATTAGTTAAAAAATTAATCAATTCAAATACATAATTTAATTTATAAATTGAATTATGTATATTTCTAATATAACATAATAAACGTGTTAATTTGCAAATCTAATCCACGGGCTTTTTAAAAGAACTAATTTGCTAGCCTGACAAGCTAATTATTTTTTGAATTAAGCTTGACCAATTTAACCCGAACTCGAATTTGAATGAATTTATATTAAACCGAAACTCAAATCGAGGTCGAATAACTTGATTTATTTATAGCCCTAACTAGAGTTTTTTACCTAAGAAGAACACTCCTTAAAAGGTTCTAATAAAGATAAAACCTGTAAGACAATACAATGAAATCAGGATTTAATAAAAAGATTCATTTTTGAAAGTGATATATATGTCCCCAAGGCAAAATGAAAACATGATGGGCTAAGAGGATAACCAAAAGCTCTTAGCTTTCTTCAAAGTTCAAAGGGCTGGAAGATGGAGCCCATTTGAGGGCACTCACAGACCTGCGTGAGCCCTTGCTTTCCAGGCATGGCCGATTAAGTACTGCTGGCAGATCCAGTATTGCTAGGCAATGTTCTACTGATTAGTTCATTGTGGAAAAATACCCAACAGTAAAAAAAAAATGCCATGTTTATGCTATACTGCAAGTGCACACTGAAGAAGACGCATATTTAGCACCTCACTTGATTAAGACGAACATGCAAGTTTTGAGAAATGAGGCTAGAATTGTTCAAAAGAAATGCATCTAGCAAAGAAGGAAGGAAAAAGACGTGTTGAATTGCACTTTTGACCTGTATTTTCTTTAAAAAGAAAGCCAGAACGTGACAACCCATAAAATAAGCTGAAACATACATCAGAAAACTGCAGTCTCTCTGTATTTTCATTAGCATTAATAATAAGCATGAAGCAAGACAAGTCCAAGCAGAGACTACATAGAAGCTCCAAATATATACCTCTCATACAACAACAATTTTCTATTTCAAAATCACACTATTGAAAAACAAATAACAAAAGTAGGTTAGAGAACAGAGTGTAGCCATT
This sequence comes from Garcia nutans, assembly GCA_947685225.1. Taxonomy (NCBI): domain Eukaryota; kingdom Viridiplantae; phylum Streptophyta; class Magnoliopsida; order Malpighiales; family Euphorbiaceae; genus Garcia; species Garcia nutans. The sequence goes on from CANTUV010000011.1 coordinate 53,888,965, forward strand.
GGTATATCAGAATTCAAGGTACAAGACTCCATCACATCTGCCAACTTCCATATGCAGTTCTCAGTTTCTGTTTCTATGGACTCCAGAAAGAAGACTCCATTCTTTTCTGGGTCATTACCTTCTATACAACATACTCTCATAGGCTCGTGTTTGAAGCGAGGCAAATCATCTGGTACCCTAAGTATCCTCTCAGCACCAGGAGATGATACCTTAAGGAAGAAATAATGTTATCTCAAGAAGTTAATAGCATGATAATTAGAACCTAGTATGAGCAAAAGTAGAGAAAAAAGAGTCAACCATTGATTACCTCAAGAGCCAAATTATCAGATATTTCTCCAAGTGCTCCAACTTCTTCCAATCTTTTCTTGTATTCTTGAGAGTAGCTTTCAAGCTCCTCCACGCTGGGACACCCATATCTGATGAAAGAGACTATCAAGACTAAAATAGCTATACATGCAGAGACGAACTATCCCTTTATGGATACACAAGAAGTCTCGCTTCACTTCTCTTCAAAATCCACTCTTTATGGAGACCCATATCTGATGAAAGAGACTATCAAGACTAAAATATCTATACATGCAGAGACAAAATATCCCTTTATGGATATAACAAGAAGTCTCGCTTCACTTCTCTTCAAAAACTCCACTCTTTCTAAAGCAACAGATGAACATAGATTATTAAAAGCAACTTGTCACTGGGCAAGAAAAATCAGCTTGTCCAAGTGCGACAACTAGCAGGCAGTTTTCCCCGACCGGGCCAATATGCACTACCGCGGCTTTCCCTATATATGCTTCTGGAGCAAACTGGGCTGTCCGAGGAGAAGAAACACTAGGGTCCGAGGAGGAAAGTCCCCAAGTTCAGCCACCAATTGACTTGCTCTTCACCAAGAACTCCTTTGGCCTTTCATTGCACCCCAATGCCAATGTATTTGGCCAGCAAATGCCAATTTTGCACGACCAATTCTCCTCAACTTACCTATGGGCCAATTTCTACACCAACGGGCCCGACGCTACGCTGCGCCGTTGGGCACTCTGGATCACTTTATTAATTTCGATCTAAACTTGCTGCCTCCATCCTTGGCTTTCCATGGCCAATCACCCTTGCCAATTTGGCAGCTAATTGGAGGGTGGTGACAAACTGCTGACAATCTTGACAAACAATAGAACCCAGTACTACTATTCTGCTAATAATATTTTAACTTCTTTGAGACCAGTGGAAAAACTAATTCTCCTTGAATTAAATGGAACTTTTATTAGCTATCCAAGTTGCAAAAAAAAAAAAAAAATGAAATTGAAGATCTCTCTGTGCCTTCTAATATAATAAATAAGAGAAGATCTTACTCATTTGACAGCTTATCTAGTCTGATATAAATGTATCCGCGTGGAGTAGTCTTGAAAGCATAGAACTCCATGTCATCACCAAACTGTGGCAAGACTTCACGGGCAATAGAGAGTGCTCGTTCACCCCATGGAACACCTTGTAAAACAACTCCACCACCGTCCCCACCATCACCAGCCTACATATATGAACGACTAATATCAACAATGAAAAAACTTGGATAGCTGAATCTTAAAGCCGAGAGAGTCACAAAACACTACACCTTGGCCTCTACGTCCTCCTCTTCTTCCCATCCGTCTCTCCTCCTACATCATCCCATCCATCTGCTTCTTCCTCTTCAGAAGTTACATCTGCAATATCTGAACATAGATGAGCAAAGAAGGCATTAAAATTCTGTAGTGAAGCTATTAGAAAAGCTCAAAAGACTTAAACTAATAACACCTTTAGCTAGACTTGTCAGAATTACATATAATGAAGCAAGATTTTAAAACCAAAGTTCTGCATCCACTTTGTCAGAAGGAACAAAGCAACAAAGTACCATAAACATAGAATTACAGGGGCAATCTGTGGTTCGATTACAAACATAATAGTCATGATATAAGAACTGCTAGAAATTTATTCCCAGAAAAAGTTAAAACTGGAAAAAAAAATAGTACATCATTCTTTCCTTTCCTCTGTCGTTACTCATCTCATTGTGGGGTGCAATTAGGACTTCAAATTCTGCATTCAATTGGCATAAATATGTTCCACTGCACAAAGCTAGAGTCAACTCCATAGGCCAAAAGATGGCCAGTTCTTTCCCAAAACAAATACAAATTAATCTTACTCATCAACCAATAGTGAACATCAAATATTTAAAAAGCACAAGCAAGAGAGAGAGAGAGAGAGAGAGAGAGGGAACTTTTATCAAACATGTGAAAAGCACAAGCAACAGCGTATAAAAATTCCCACACAAATGCCATAACTTCAAATGGATAGCAATCCCAAAAGATAATAATAAAGAAAGGAACAAACAATTACACTGAAGTGAGTTTTCTTCAGTGCTACCATTTTCTTGATCTGCATTCTGAATGGATCTAGTATTCAAGAACCGAGGAGTGGAAGAGGAAAAATAGTATATAGCAGAGATGGGTCGTTGTTTTAGAGAGAAACTAAGCAAATGAAAAGGAAAATGATGATAGAAGCGTTTTGATGGGGAATTTTATTTCTGTTGCGGTGTGGGTCAAGAACGAGAGGAGTCTTCTGATATTGCAAAAAGTAGAAGAGAAAAGAGAGATGCGAGAAGTATGCATAAGCAGTAGATGCTGAATAACTCGATCACTTCTCATTGCTTGTTTTTATTTTTCTTTTTTTTCTTTGGCTTGCTGGGCTGATTTTGCTTCTAAGTTTCTGGCGCCTGCCGGTGCTCTGCTCCAAGCCGTTGTGAAGTTTATACTGCATTTGGGAAAGAGAAAATGAGATTATTGCAATTATTCAATTAACTATCTCGTTCGGTTTTTTTTTAAGAAAAAAGAACAATCTCGTAATTTTTAGAAAATTTTTGAAAAATATTTATTTTTCAAATTAACTTATGTAATATCTATTTTTTAAATTAAATCATGAAAGTCAATTTTTTTAAATTAAAAATTAAAAAATGAATATTTTTTAAAAAATAAATAGATATTTTTAAAAATATTTTACCTTAAGCATTAACTCACGTAATATCCATTTTTTCAATTAATTTATGAAAGTGAACTTTTTAAATTAAAAGTTAAAAATAGAATTTTTTTTTAAAATAAAGGAATATTTTTAAAAATATTCACCTAAGCTCTAAAATTTAAACACTTTTAACTCATTGTAATCATAGTGATAATTAGGTCAAAAGTTCTCTCTGCAGCCGTGAAACCGGTTCAAAGATTTCAATGCAGCAGCTTCAATCATCAAGATTTGGATTCCATTCATTTCTCAAACTTCTCCCCCAAAAGAAACACGAGAATGAAACTTTATAAACGCTTTTTATGAATAAATTGAAATTCCGTGTGGTGTGCAACATTTAATTATTGAAATAACACAAGTTTGTGCTAATAATTTGCATATACGAAATAACACTACTGTTTATCGACAAAAAAGAATAAACAGAGATGCATCCTGCTCTGTGTTATTTCACCCTGTCAGAATTTTGCCCATATCAGACTATAACAAGATCATACACATAAATATGGTTAATTTCATTCATACATTGTGTTCCCCAGCAACCAACTTCAGCATTAGGGTAGAAACAAAAAGAACAGACACCATATCAAAAATTGGCATCTAGAACTTGAAGAGTGACACTTTAATAATCTAATAATATACATAGAAAGCGAGTGCTGCAAATGAGAAGGCTTACATCCATCTGACACCAAAAGTTTGCCCTTCTCAATACCCAACAAAAAATACATGCATGCAGCCACTCTCTTGCTCTGAGCTTCCAACTATATTTACAAACGGAGGATTGTGCGAAGTGTGTCGCAGAGATTTTGAATGGTCTGCTGCTCTTGTGTTGCTTGCAACTCTTGAAGTGGCATATCTTCATAACAACTGTGACAAATGCGAGCATATAGGGGGGTAAACAGTTAGCAATGAATTAACCTTGCGGGAAAAGCTGCTATGCAATACTAACGATTTCTTGAGAAATCCAAAAGGAAAATGTTCCAAATATGTGCAAACAGATTAGTGTTACCTTTTGTGGTAGGCCAAAGCTTGAGCCAGATTCAGCAGTGTAGAACTTGTAGATAATCTTTGGTAGACACTTGGAGGAAGGGGCATCTGCAACTCATATCAACCCATAAGACATCAATACTTGGACACTCTAGAGTGCGGACATGTGAGAGACAGAGAGTGAGTATAACCTCATTTTGTACCCGTCTACCCTTTTTGGAAAGTCCATCACCAGCAAAAAGCTCTTGCAGTGCATCCCCTGATAGGGTTTCACTATTATCCCATTTAGCACCTCCAAGCAAATTGTCCGACAAGAGTGCAATAGGGGATATATCTGTTGCCTTCAAGAATGGTATAGGTACTGTATTACCAGCTGCATATGTGCAAGAAAGCTGCAAAATAATACGTTCCAAATAAGCATTACTTCAAATTGCAGCCACAACTAACAACAAACAAAAGAAATAAAGCCAAAGAAAAGCCAGCAGAGAGAGAGAGAGAGAGAGAGAGAAGGACAACTTCAAGACACTTGCTTATTTCTATCTCAAAATAACAGCTGTTGAATTCCCCCCTTAAATCTCAGGAAAACAAATAGGACCAAAATTATTATGATATGGTCTTGATCCAGACATGATAATTTTGTCCAACCCTGTTCCGTCTAATCCATGCCCCGCTTATGGTAGCAGACCAGGAATAGGAACACACTTATTTTACCTCAATTCTAATCAGTTATAAATATATATATATATTTTGTGTTATAATTTTGACTAATAGAAATATGTATTTATCTTTAGAGATATATCATTTATAACTCAACGCTATCCTTTTTTTCTACAAGATTAACTAGTACTAAAATTTAGATAAATACCTCATAAGATTATAAGAATGTAATAAAAATTAGCCAGTTCCTGCAGCCCTGCCCCCAATTTCCCAACAGAAGAATATTGGAATAGCAAAAACTAACCACCCTGCCTCAATGGTATTCTGCTGATAATAACAAAAATTGTTCAGAATAAAAGAAAAATAAAACACCTTGTCTTGCACAGCAAAGGCTTTTCTGCTGACAGTTTCATTCTTAAAATTGGGTGTGTCCATACTCCCAGAGATGCTACTGTTCCTGATATAATGTGCAGGAGAGCCAGATAGCGAAGGAGATACCCTTAAAGTCTGTAATACAGGATTTGATTCTCCACCCAAAATGTTGTTTGCAGCAACATTTCTTGCATTTTCCATCCTAGAAGAGCAAAGCAAATGAATTATGGCACACTAAAGGATTTTACAGAAAAACCAAAATTGAGTTAGAAAATGTCAGCTTTGATGGGAGTCAAAACAGACAAAAAGACCACTTCAAAAGAACATTGTCTACTGAATAAAAAAAAGGTATCAACAAAAAAAAATACTAATATAATCCTCTGGTGAAAAAAAAATCCCTCTACAAAACAAACTTCAATCTCCAATTTTCTTTTCTCGAGCCAGAGAGAGCAGAAAGTTGCAAGTGTAAATAAACCTCAAAAGTAAATGGTGAGTAAAGTACCAGGAGTCTGCTAACTTGCCTCCTTTGCCACTAGCGGAAGTGCTATCAACATACCCTTGATCCTTTGACAGGTCTATGGCATTATGAAGTTCGGTTGGAGTAGTAATCTTGCCCATCTCTTCTCCACCATAAACTACTACAGTCCCAAAGTCTACTGTATGAAAAGATTGTGAAGAGTGGGCAATTAAGAATATGGCAAAACATATTACCATAAACATTTGCGTATTTCAGAAGAATAAACCAAGTACAAGCAGTCATCCCATGATCTGCTTGGCTAAAGCAAAAAAATAAACCCCATTATTTCTTTGATGTTCCATAAATCCTCACTCTCCAATAAACAAATCATGTTCTTTCATCCATGCCTTGAATTAACTAATCTTGTACAAAATAAATAAATCTCTAAAGATATATAAGTAACTTATGGTTGGAAAAAAATCAACCCTCAAAAATTATGAGAAGCTGCTGCAATGAAACTCACAGCTTCAGCTGATACATATTATAAATCTCAAAGTGCTACTTCATTGAACTCACAGGAACACTTCAGGAAGCAAAGATACTGATAATCATGTTAATTGCAGGCAAGATAGTTAAAAGCGCTAGGCGCAACTAAGGCGATACATCCTTGTATGGCCTTAGGCGCAAGGCGCAAGGCGCAAAAAAAGCGATAGCCCGAGTAAAGTGAGGCGTAAACTTCTTGTAGATACTAATTACTAGTAATAACATATAATACATCTTTGAAGTAAAATATATTGGAAGTTATATTAATTTAACGTTAAAAAAACTACTAAAAAGTGAAAGACAACAAAAATTAAACAAGTAACATATTAGTTTTCTATCAATATGATTTTGATTTTGATTTTTGAATGCTGTTTGTTGTATTAGTTTTCTATTTTGATTAGCTTTTTTATTTTGAATGAAATTAAAAAACCTTAAAGACTTTTAGATTTCCTAAAAGACTTCAAATTTCCTAGAAGATTTTAAATTTTCTAAAATAACTAATTATTAAACATAAGCTATTAATAAGAAAAAAAAATATTTACTACATTTATTTAGAAAAAAATATATACTTCGCTTTTGAGCTTCTTGCTTTTTCTAAAGAAGCGTTGCTTAGGTGCAAAAAGCCATTGCCCAACTCAAGGCGCCTGATTTTGAACTTCTAAAAGCGCTAAAAGGCCATTTGCGCCTAGGCAAACGCCTGGTTCGCTTTTGACTACACTGATTACAGGTTCTAAATCAAGTTGCCAAGTAAAATCTAGTGAGATATCGGCAATTTATATTTTGAAATTATATTTTGGAGTGCATGGCTGTGTGGGTCTTTAGGCGTAAATGCATATGTCATTCAACTGATGCATTAACCCCAGCATGTAAGATGACAAGGCCTGAATATATACCATGATATGGTGTTAAGGTCAACATTATACTCTACACAAACGCATGCATGCGCCCACATCCCAAAACATTTTGGCATCCATTTCAGATATATCATTAACCATGCAAAATATATCATAACTGATTAAAATAGTTCTATACTTGTTTAGTAAAATAAAATGCAAGCTGATATTGAACCCTGAGACACCTAACAATTATTTTGGTCCATATTGATGAGAAACTCCGAAATTTTCATCACAATGTATGGATCAGTAAGCTTGAAAACTGATCTTGTTTAGCATGAAACACACAATGACAAAACGTAAGTGTTCCAACTCCCCAAAGATTATACCAATTATGATGCACCCTTAAGTTATCATATATCTTTTTTCCTGCTAAGAAGCTTGCAGCCAGAATATAAGAAATAAGAAGCAAGCATAAAAGCATACCATCTCCTGCCCGTTCCATGCCATCTGCCATCTGAGGTCGCTTTGATGGAACTGTAGCTCCATAATCCTCATTCAGTTGCAGACCTACTGGTGACTGTCAAAGGTTAAAAGAATGATGTGTGATTTCTCAAAAAGAGTTAACAGAAACTGAAAATTGCTGAAAGAATGAGATTTTGCTATAGACAAACTTCTGATGCAACTGGCACAAGATTTTGTGCTTGCTGAGCCATTGAAGCCCTAATTTGCCTGGCCTTTTCAATCTTTGGTAACATTGCTGAAGCTCCATATTTGCATTTTTCAATAAACTTATGCTGAGTTTCAAATACAGAAAAACAGTTCAAGTTAGCCACACTATAACAATAATTTTTTATTTGAATTTAAAAAGGATCCATATCACTTAGGGATAATTCATAGTACAAGATTGAACATCATGTGTTGAATCAATCAACAAGCATAGGCAACATAAGAGTTCACCGTAGTGGATTAAAACCATGTCAAATGTAAGATAGGGTAAAGTAGTAATGGACTAAAACCATGTCAAACATAAGATAGGATGGAGTATATGAAGCATATTTGTGAATGACCAATACACCAAAAATTTAACAAAAATACACAATTTTCATGTTTATATTAATCACTCACTCCATACCTTCAGCATCTCAGATGCAGTCGGACGTAAACGAGGTTCCTTCGTAAGGCACTTTGCAACAAAATCATGAAACACAAGTGACCTACAAAATAAAATAATCTATACTTGAACACCGTAGTGCTTGTTTTTACAACAATAGCCTACAAGAGATTGCCAGTAAAGGATTAGGAGTGCAAAGAACTTAAACTAACCATTTTTCTTTGTCCTCGAGCATTGGAGCTGGCTCAATGGATATCATGAATAAAACCTATACAGACAATAAGAATATTAGACAAACTTAGAGATGCCTCTTTGACTCCTAATGACAATATGCAATTTTCTTTACACCGTTTGATTAGAATTTCATTTGATTATATCCTACACTTCACTAATTAAGAATTGACCTCTATTTTTCTATTGATCAAACTGCTAAAACGCATGATACAGATATCAATAAGCCAGTTAAAAGCAAAGTAAGGTGCAAAGAGTACCCAAGCAAAAGCACAGACAAATATAAGAGTTAAAAGACTTCAAGTAATGTCACTGACCCTCATTGGATGCACAGTTGATCTTGGAGGAAGTCCCTGAAAAAATTTAATTAAAAATAAAAATGTCAAAAATGGTGTTGAAGGGTGATTAATTCTCATGAACAAGCATATCCATACATAGAATGTCAATGCAACCTCAACCCACCCACCACCCATCGCATTCAAGGAAAACAGAAAAAGCTCTCTCTCGTGAACTGTTTTAGCCTCAGTTAAGAGCAATAATGTTGGCTATTGGTCTGAATCCCCATCCTTATAGAAGGATCACGATTTTTTTATTCTGTTTCTATGGGTTCGGTTCAATCACAATTTATCCCCATCTTGTGCCCACTTCCTACTGATGTTGGCTATTGCAGAGTGTTGACATCAGCACCTGAACCCCTTTTTTGTTGCCTCATGCAGTTGTAGAATATGCCAAGAAACTTATGCAGGATACCTAATTTCTACCGGACAAAAACCAGCATGGTTTCACCCTTTACTATAAAAAAGAGGTAGATTAATTCAAGAACAGATTGCTGCAACACTGACTAAACATGACAAATATGGAGAACCATCAAGTTTTTACAGATACATTTTCAATAAACTCATGCATTAAATGACTATACCTCAGCCATTTCAATTGCAGAAACACCAAGAGCCCATACATCCACCTGGAAGAAAACATTGTGATAATAAGTTGGTAATAACAGTAACCTGATAACAGCAATGGAACTTCAAGATTATTGATGCCTTTGAGCGTCAAACCAATGATATCATGCATCAATGCAATCCAAGGATTTAAATAAAAAAAACTTATTAAAAAAATCAAATTCTGTTAAAAGATTTCGATGTATAAACTACATGGTCAGGCCCAACTAGAGATAGGCATTGGCGATATATCACCAAATTATAGGTCTTGAGGTCCTAGGCTAGGCCGAAATTCTCTCATTTTTTATGGAAATAAAAAGTTTTAGCGAGTCAAATACACATACACACATCTTATTTATGCCCAAACTCTTAGTTTCAGGCTACTCTCAAGCTGCCTGGACAATGCCCATCCCTAGCCCCAATAAGCCATTGGCTCAATTTGAGCGAAGTACTTGCTTTTTGTTTATTTCACAAGCTAAGTGCAGGCAGGTGTAAGAATACTGATGTTTTGTTTGAGTTAGACCTAGGGAGGATATATGATTAATTGTCATCTGCAGTGAAACCACCTACAAGATATCAACAATTTAAACCATGGTTAAGTGTGTTAACTCAAATATGCATCTTTCTTCTTCCTATTAATCCTTCAGAAAAACCATTTTCATAAAAAAAGTCACCATTGACCATGCCTTTCATGAGTTCTGATGCCATATAATTTTTCACATGCACTTTTGCTGTAACATTCTAAACCAGTCCTGTCTCCATGGGACCTTCAGAAAAGAGTCAGATCAGAAAGATAACTTTGAACCATGGTAACAAGACACTATCATTTCCTTAAACATATAACACATTTACTAAACAGAATTGCTAACAATAACAAAGTTCGTCAATCTTCAAAAGTACAGATTTTTGAAGCTAGAATTAAAATTATGCATAAGTATTGTGTGGCAAAGCATTTTCTTACTTTTTTCCTTTCTTAACAAATGCTTCCCCAGCTGCTAAACTAAATCTTTATGACTTTCATTTTGGTGGTTCAGACAGCATGGTACTATGAAAATGCTGATGGACCCACACAACCAACATAGCGAATAAAACATGTGAACACGCCCACATCATTGCAAATGATTTATTACCTAATCCTATAACTGATTGAAAAAACAAGAATGCGTAATAAGTAGAATCAAATCCAACAGACAAATGGTAAATAAGGGTATAGTACCTTTCCATCATAACGACTTTCCTGAATAACTTCTGGAGCCATCCAATGTGGTGTGCCAATGAACTGCAATAGAGATGTACTATTTTTAGAGAAGCTACTTCAAAATAGACCATTTTATAATTAAAATTTATAGCAACAAGTATCACACGACCAGCAAAGCAAACTTGATACAATGAGCAGGAGCTCAAATAAAAATAATGCATATGCACTAAAATAAATATCAGGATGCAAAGGAGTGTCAACAATTAGAATTTAGCTTTAGAATTCAATGATCACCGTTTTTATATTAAGTGTCCAATCGGTTCACTTGCTCCTTTGCTTTTTTCCACTGCTTAAAAACTACTTGCTTTCTTTTGAATTTAAAATTGTCTAAAATGCAAGTATATTTAATAAACATATGAATTTTATTTTAAATGAAAAAAGATAGAGAGAGAGAGAGAGAAAAAGACCAATGCAATGGTAAAATGATAAACTCAACTTAATTTAATTAAATCTTAATCCCAAATTAATTGAAAGTCGGCCACATGAATTCTCTTTATCCACTTAAAGCGATTATAGGCTACATCTTCGAAGAGATACAGAGATATAAAATAATTTTGAATCACTTTTGTCTCAGTTAATTCAGGTCTACCTTTATCTCTCTTAATTATATCTACCTTAAAATGTTCAGTCTTTCTAACAAATGTATCACTAAGTTTTCATTTTACATAGCCAAACCATTTTAATATTTATTTTCTTATTTTATCCTCAATAGGAGTTACTATCACCTTTTTGCTGATGTACTCATTGCAGATTTTATCTATCCTAATATATCCACACATCTATTTCATTTCAACTACACACAAATGTCCAACACTCGTTACCATATATCATAATAAGCCTTATTGTAGTGTGATAAAACTTAACTTGCAATAGAAAAATGATATATTGATTTTTACTTTATAGAAATAATTGTTGTATTCTAAATATTGCTTTTTGTTATCTAACTAAACATTATTGTCTTTCTAAAATAGCAAAAAGCAAAATATAAAGTGTGTCAATCAAATGGATAATAAAATGATAACCAATTTCTGATTGGTGACTTATATGAAAAGGCAAACACATAAACGATCTTCTTCCATGGATACTCTATTTTAATCTTTCTAATTTTCCATAATTTTGCTATACACTTGCTTAAGACCAAGGACTTAAAACGTGAAGTGAAATCCTATTTACCCTACCTCCAATCTACTTCAGAGAATCAAGCATAAAATTCAAGAAAGCTCATCATGTACGACATTATTTCTTGAACTATTATTCTTCTTTTTTCCCTTTCATTTTTTTTCCTTTCAAGTTGCTATGATCTAGTGCAACATACTCTCTCTCTCTCTCTCTCATATACATATATATATATATATACACACACACTAAAAGCACAAGATAATGCAACCTAATTACACAAAATCTTGAAGCTTAAAACACCAAAGAAGATTAATGGAACAAAGAGGTGGAGTTTTGAAAAGCCATCCATGCAAAAACAGGTTAAAGAAAAGGCATTTTGACTAGAAGTCCAGAAACTCAATGCAATGTCCTTTCCAAATATCAAATCAACTTCACATGCATACTCTTGTATTCTAGAGATGCTGCTAGAAATTCTTGTCCAAATAAAATTTTTAACTGTGAAGAAAAGAGAGAGAGAGATTAAATTTCTGTGTAATTTTATTCATAGCTGAAACATATATTTATATACATTTTAGGTTGTCCTACTCCTAGATTAGAGCCTTAATTGAAGGAGGCTAACCTAACAGCTAATACACCACAAATCACTCCTAAAAACACTCTTCTAATGTCAACTTACAGCTGTATAACTAACAATATACAAGTAGATTACACTAAGTTTAGGAAAGAGGATCCTATACATTAACTAAGGAATTAATCAGTTTCCTATTATTCTGTTAACACTCCCCCTCAAGTTGGAGCATAGATGTTGATCATGCCCAGCTTGTTACAGAGATATTCAATTCGTCTTCCATTCACAGCCTTCGTAAGAACATCACTTAACTGATCCTCGGTCTTTACATATCCAGTTTCTATTTCTCTAGTTTGAATTTTCTCACGTACAAAGTGGCAGTCAATCTCTATGTGTTTTGTGCGTTCATGATATACTGGATTTGAAGCAATATGAAGAGCTGCCTGATTATCACACCATAATTTTGCTGGTAGAGCAACTGTCATACCAACTTCGGTTAACAAATGATGAATCCATAGGATTTCACAAGTGGATTGAGCCATAGCTCTATATTCAGATTCAGCACTAGATCGAGATACCACACTTTGTTTCTTGCTTCTCCATGATACTAGATTCCCTCCCACGAATACACAGTATCCAGTGGTAGATCTCCTATCCTCCTTGGATCCAGCCCAATCCGCATCTGTATATCCCTCAACCTTTGAATGTCCATGGTTCTTATAGACAATCCCGCGTCCTGGAGTACCTTTTAAATAGCACAAGATATGTTCCAAAGCTTCCCAATGTTTGACTGTTGGTGATCCCATAAACTGACTTACAACACTAACAGCAAACGCAATGTCAGGCCGGGTCAATGTGAGATAGTTGAGCTTCCCCACCAATCTTCGGTATTTCTCGGGATCCTTGAATAATTCTCCATCACTCTTAGCAAGATAGTAATTGGGGATCATTGGTGTGCTGCGTGGCTTGGCGCCCATTTTCCCAGTATCTGCCAACATATCAAGTACATACTTCCTCTGAGACAGAAAAATACCTTTCTTGCTCCTTGCTACCTCTATTCCCAAGAAGTATCTCAATAGTCCCAAGTCTTTTGTATGAAATTGTTTGTGCAAGAATTCTTTCAATCCTGAGATTCCAATCCCGTCATCCCCTGTGATAACAATATCATCAACATAGACTACTAGAAGGATGATACCCGCTTCTGACTTTCTGTAGAACACAGAATGATCACACGTGCTTTTGAGTAGGCCAAATTGTTGAACAACGGTGCTGAATTTCCCAAACCATGCCCGAGGGCTCTGTTTCAAACCGTATAAGGATTTTCTTAAGTGACATACATTTCCATTGTTCCCTTGAGCAATAAATCCAGGTGGTTGCTCCATATAGACTTCTTCTACAAGATCACCATGAAGAAAAGCATTCTTGATGTCTAACTGATGCAGGGGCCAATCATGAACAGCTGCTAGAGAGATGAATAATCGAACCGAAGTCATCTTGGCTACTGGAGAAAAGGTTTCAGAGTAGTCAACCCCATACGTTTGAGCGTAGCCTTTTGCCACAAGGCGTGCTTTAAGTCGAGCCACTGATCCATCTGGGTTAACTTTCACAGAGAATACCCACTTGCAACCTACAGCTTTCTTCCCTGAAGGTAAATGTACTAATTCCCATGTGCCGTTCTCATCTAGAGCATTCATTTCCTCCATCATAGCATTTTTCCACCCTGGATGAGCCAATGCTTCTTGAACAGTTTTAGGAATCACCGCTGAATCTAGGGTAACAATTAAAGACCGAGATGTGGAGGACAAGTGATCATAGGACACAAAGTTTGAAATGGGATAAGTACATTGACGCTTACCTTTTCGGAGAGCTATGGGAAGATCAAGATCGTGAGTGCTTGGAGTCGGATCCAATGACAATGCAGCTAGTTCAGGACATGTATTGGCCTCTTGCAGAAAAATATTCCTTTCCCCCCTCGTGTATACTTTAAAAGGTGGCTCGCTAGGTTCCTGCAAGTCAATTTCTGGTGCAGGAGATGCGTCAGGCGCAGGAGATGCATCAGGAGAATGCAATCTTTGTGGTGAATAGATTAACCAGTCATCTTCTTCCTCCCCCTCTTTCGAAACCTGGGAAGGTTGAGAAAAGAATGCCATATCTTCTGAGAAACATACATCAATGGACACCAAATACTTTTGGAGTTCAGGACTGTAACATCGATAACCTTTTTGAAGTCTAGAGTATCCCAAGAAAACACACTTTAAAGCTCTGGGATCCAGTTTGGTGATATAAGGGCGAACATCACGAACATAGCATGTACATCCAAACACCTTAGGTTCAATGGGGAACATAGGTTTATTTGGGAATAAAACACTGTATGGGATGTCTCCACTGAGTACTGCAGATGGCATTCGGTTGATCAGAAAACAAGCAGTAGACACTGCATCAGCCCAAAATAATTTAGGAACCTTCATATGAAAAAGTAGCGCTCGAGCTGTCTCTAATAAGTGTCGATTCTTCCTCTCAGCTACTCCATTTTGAGCTGGTGTATCGACACATGATGTTTGATGAAGTATGCCATTTTGTCCCATATAATGCTGAAATACCTCGGACAGATATTCTTTGGCGTTGTCACTTCTTAAAGTGTGAGGACAAGTATGAAATTGATTCTTTATCTCATTACAGAAAGCAGTAAAGTGAGAGAACAACTCAGAACGATGTTTCATAAAATAAATCCATGTCATTCTAGAAAAATCATCCACAAAAATAACAAAGTACTTAAACCCAAACTTTGCCACAACAGGACAGGGTCCCCAAACATCTGAGTGAACAAGTTCAAAAGGACTAGTAGTTCGCTTATTTATTCTAGGACTCAAAGAGCTACGATGGTGCTTAGCAAAATGACAGGACTCACAGTCTAAATTCGACACATTATGAAATTGAGGACACAACTTCTTCAAAGAAGATAAAGAAGGATGACCCAGACGGCAATGTTCTTCGAAAGGAGAGGAAGAGCATGCGAGAGAGCGAGGAGTAGTATCATCAAGAACATATAGGCCGCCAGATACATGTCTTTTACCAATAATCTGCCTCGTCACAAGATCCTGCACAATACAATAGTCAGGAAACAATGAGATACAACATTGAAGGTCTTTTGTAAGTTTAGGTATATTCAAGACTGAGGACAGGGTAATAGAAGATGAGAGTTTAATTGTTCCAGATCCAGCAGTACTAGATGTGGAACCATCAGCCACTTGAACAAATGAGGGTAGTTGATGCTCATGATAAGTGGAAAAAAGAGTGGGATTACCTGTCATATGATCAGTGGCCCCAGAGTCAAGTACCCATTTGGAGGATGTGGTGGCAAGACATTTGTTACCTGATTCAGTGGAGGATGAGGTGGGAATTGCTCGAGATGCTTTAAACTGGGCATATTGAGCGTACTCATATGCTGGAATAGTGATTGTCTCAGGTGGAGAGCTAGTCACAACATTAGCTACATGTGTCCGCCGAGCATTTTTCTTTCTTAATTCCTCACAGGTACGCTTGGTGTGCCCAGCTTTATGACAGTAGTAACAAACTACTTCTCCAGAAGTCCGGTTAGTAACTCCACCTTCAGTAGTGTGAGTGTTTGTCCCTCTGCCTGAATAAGTTGCTAGAGCATGAGGAGATGGTATAGAAGGTGTCTTCTCAGTGCGAAGTAATCTCGTGTAGACTTCCTGCAATGTGCCAAGAGTGGCGCTAGATAAAATTTGAGATTTACCTGTCTCAAATTCAAGAGGCAACCCAGCTAGAAAACTCATAATTGCCATTTTCTCCCGTTGTTCTTGTTGTTGCTTAATGTCAGGGGTGAAAGGATATACTGCATTAAGTTCTTCATAAGTTTTCTTAAAATCCATAAAATAAGCTGCAAGAGACTTTGACCCCTTTTCGGGACGGTAGAAGGCTTGACTGACATTATACATATGATTGATATTATCCTTGCCAGAAAACATAAACTCTAGATACTCCATAAGTTCCTTAACAAACTCGCAATGCCCAATATATTGATAAATACTACTGTCAATAGTATTACTGACCTGTAACAGTAACCGGGAGTCATCTCGCAACCATGTTTTCGCAGCCTTAGCGTCAGTGGGGGGATTCTCAGTCAGGTGATCCTCCATCTCAATACTCCGAAAATAGACTCTAATAGTCTTGACCCATTCTCGATAGTTGGTACTAGTGAGTTTCCGATCTGTAAACTTAGCTACAACCGGAACTAGATCAGTAGTTGTAGTCATGGTTTTCCCTTCGTCTATTGCAATTTTATCCCCCATAATGAAAATAACACTAAAAAAACAGAAATAGGAAATAAATAGAGACAGGGCAGAAGTGAAGAATAGGTGCAGGAACCAAATTAGCAATACCCAGTCCTGAAATCACCACTGTAGCACCTGGCAGAGGGTAGAAACAGGCTGGACGGAGGCTGGATTGGTTGGCTGTGAGCAAGAAGTACACACTCTGGGGTGTCTGAAGAAGGAACAACACTGTTCACTCTCTCCGGGGAGGAACAAAACAGATTCTAACAGAGCAGGGGCTCTGATACCATGTGAAGAAAAGAGAGAGAGAGATTAAATTTCTGTGTAATTTTATTCATAGCTGAAACATATATTTATATACATTTTAGGTTGTCCTACTCCTAGATTAGAGCCTTAATTGAAGGAGGCTAACCTAACAGCTAATACACCACAAATCACTCCTAAAAACACTCTCCTAATGTCAACTTACAGCTGTATAACTAACAATATACAAGTAGATTACACTAAGTTTAGGAAAGAGGATCCTATACATTAACTAAGGAATTAATCAGTTTCCTATTATTCTGTTAACATTAACCATGTACATTGCACGTTAGTTTGACAACTAATGTACCGTATTGCGCTTTGACATGGTCCTTGTTAGCTGTGCTGCAACCCCAAAATCACCTGCTCAATATCATCAAAGTAATTCCTAAATAAGTTTCCAGTATATTGGACCCTGCACGGTAAAATACATAATGAAAGAGGGAAAAATAATAACAATGTTTGCTAGAATTTAACAAAATGGTTAAAATTTTGATTAGGTTAACAACATGCCACTCAAGGTGCTAACTTGACCATGAAAGTCAAGTATAAAGCTACAGATCTGTAGCCTCCAAAACAGAAATGCATAATATATAAGTACTAATCTAAGTCATAGGCCTCCTAGCTTCGGGCATTTTTGGCCAAAATTTATCTCCTTTTACTTCAATTCCTTTAGAAACCATAGATTTATGAAATCATCTCATAAAAACCCCAACGCTATTAGTTTACTCCATCCGCCTTTAACAAAGAAAAGTGTAAATTGAGCTTAAACTGAAGGCTATCACTCAATTAGTGGATAAGTACTAGAAAATCTATTGGAGCTGGAACAAACTTAAATCTTATTAATCAAGGATTTTAAAGCACATATCAATTAGTGCAACCACCTATTATACTTGGTTATCTCAAATAAATCAAGGCATCATGAGTAAAAAAGCATCATATGAAGATCTGCAACAGGGAACTGTCAAGTAATAATATAAACGACAAATGCATCGAATTTTTGGCATGTGAGGTTTTGATGCATGGCAAAGCTATCAATATTATCAGATGGCAAGGTAATATGATTCAACCATCATAAAAATGCATTTTTATTTCTTATAAATTAAAATTGACAGAATTATTTACTATTCATTTTATGATGAAAAAAGTACTCACCCAACTTGACCTCCCCTTGTTCAGTTAACAAAATATTACCACCCTTTATATCTCTGTGGACCTTGAAAATTGAATGCAAATAGGCAAGGCCCTACACAAAATTCAAAAAACAAGGGAACAAGAAAAAATCAAACCAATATCATATTCAGAAGAAAAAAAATGACAATTAACCAACATTATTCAAGAACTTGGTTCAGCTTTGAAAGAAACTGGCATTGCTACAATGCATGCATGAGTCCACACACATACAAATGCAAATAGCTAGTTACATTCTTAAAAAGGTGGCCCATAAATATGAAAGCTGAAACAAGTTGGTCTATTATTTTTTTGATTAAATAAGATAAGTTAAAGTAGGGCTTCTTTCATGAAACCGTGGTTAAAGGAGAGGCATCTCTCATGTATTTCTAGCATAGTTTTATATGTACAATATCTCAATAATTTTCTTCATCCAATCAAATAAAGTCAAAGATACCTTTAGTGCTTCTCTACAGATATATGCTATTTGATACTCCTCCAAAGGCTCTTCAGAAGCATTCATCAAATCAGCAACACTTCCACCCCCACAGTACTCCATAACTATCTGCAAAAACAAAGAAGCTAGTCTTTCCAAATTCAAGACAACAAAAAGCTTGATTGTTTCCATGCGAGTGCATCCATATATAATTATGGAATATACATTACCAATAAAAAATGCTTCCAATAGGGTGAAATTGATTCAGCACTAGCCTTAAAACAAGTACAAGAGATTAGTTCGTACCCAAAGATATTCTTCACCTTGATAACTTCCCAAATATCGAACAACATTTGGATGGCTACATTGTTGCAGCATCTCAATTTCACCACGAATTTCTTCATATCCCTCCTCCTGGATACACAGCTTGATAATTGAGTTCCAGTATTTGAAACCATCCAAATGCATATGTGATCAACAAACCATACTCACCCCCTCAGTCAAAGATATAACTTTGATGGCAACAAGCTCTGAAGTTCGTAAATCCCTGGCCTTATAAACAGCCCCATAAGACCCCTTCCCTGGCACCGAAAAAGGCAAGCTCAACATAACTTTTGAAAAGGACAAAAGTAAAAGGGACAAAGTGATTAATAATATCATTACCACACCAATCCATTATCAACTTATTCACTTGAAATCAAACTGCACCAAAGCCCATGAGAAATCTAAATGCTCACTCAAATCCTTGACTTGTTCAGTAACTCAGTATAAAAATGAGACATCACAACTGCATTTCACTAAGAATAGATGATACAACGAATGCCTAATTTTCATAAATTTTATATATCCAATAGTCACAATCAAACCCTACAAAAAACCATAAAGGTTCATTTAATTCACCTTGGAATTGAAAATGGATGTCTAATTAAAAAATCTCATTCCAAGTTTTTTTAAATAATTAAACAGAATTTTTTTGGTTAGATAAATAATTATAGTTAAAAATACATAATATTTCAATACAATTAAAAGTTATTCAAACAAAAAATTATCAAACAAATGTGGATCCCTTGTGAATCAAATGAAAAAGAATGGAACATTATCCTAAGAATTGCATTCCATTTCCAATTCCCGAGCAAAACAAACCAAGCATGGCCTAAGTGAAAATCCCAGTTGCCAAATATGCACAACTAACTGAAAATATATTATCTGAGGAATGAAACAGCACAAATTGTAAATGTAGCTGAATAACCTAAGCGTCCTTCGAAGATATGCTTCAGAAAATTAAGCGCTAGATAGTAATTTAATCATACGAATACGAATGTATTGAATATTACACGCACCAAGTTCATTGAGCAATTCATACTTGGTCATAGGATCTTCCCTAGTAACACTCTCTGGAATCGAGCTGGATGACATTTTACTCTGTTGCTGATACCTGGCCTCGTCTCCCATTGAAGACTGAGATCCACTCCCTTTCCTCTGCTTTCCAAATCCTAACTCCCCCACCGCCTGCATACTTGCCACTGCTCTTCCCATCGTCGATACTTCCACTCTCCCAGTCCTCCTCAACACAGTTCCACTCACCGTTGGCTTTACTACAAAAGTACCAAATCCCTCTCCATCATCGCCACTATAATTATCGTCTCCTTCGTCGGTTCTCTTACTATCCACGAACTTAGAACCTCTAGATTTTCTTAAAGACGAGGCCATTGACGAAGATGAGGATGACGGTTGAGTAGGAGGCCGACTCCGAGTGGTTTTGACAATCATAGTTCCAAAATCGGCAGAGTTATCGTCCTCAACGTCGTCATCAAGCGGAGCAACACCGCCAAAGTCTTTGGGCAGGCGTTTAAGAAGAGGAGGAAGAGAGTCTTCGTCGTCGTCGTCGTTTTGATGCCCTCCACCTTTATAGACCATTGTAGCATAGATGCTGTCGTCGTATTCTTGGGTTTTGGAATCGAGTTCTGGTTCGGAGCCTGAATCATGGACTACGACTGCAGAATAAATCTCCGATTTCTTTGGGGCTTTGCGGGTCGTCCGGCGACCGGCGAACGGGTGATCCATTTTCCCCCAACAATAGGCGACACTTTCGTGACCGTTGCTGGTATATGAAAAATTCTTACTGTGGTAACCAAACGCAACTTCTTATGTCCTTTTTTTCTGTATGGGCCTACTGGACCCAACATTTCCAACACATTAGTGGCTCGTGTGTTTCCTTTTTTTTTTGTTTTTGAAAAATTTCAAAAATAACTTAAAAAGTAAAATTGCAAATATGATATATAAATTAAAAGAATTACAAAAATATTATACAAATAAAAAAATTATAACAATTCAGTTAATTGTAAATATACCGTATTATTATAAAAAAAAATTTTATATTTTTTGAGTTTGATTGCTCCTTTTGTAATTAAAAATAAACTTAATTTGATAAAAATTGGATTTTTCTTAAAAAAAATAAAAAATAAAAATATTTTTAAAAGTATTTATGTTATTAAATATTTATTTTTAAATTTTTCATTGTAATTTAAAAATAATTTTACCTTCCAACATCTGACTAATAAAAAAATATATAAAAATTATAGAATATTAAAAAAATTAAAAAGTGAGAGCAATGCGTTTTTTCTAATTTTCATACATTTTTTATTCTGTTTAATTTGAGAATATGAAATTAAAGTCAGAATGCACATTGAAATATTATTATTATTTATTATTTATTATTTATATTTAAAAATTTTAGAGAAATAAAGAAAATTCATTAATTATTTATATTTTATTTATTTTAAAATTATATAATTTTTATTTGTATCTTTTTTTTTATTTATTAACAAACAATTTATTTTGCATTAGCCGGAACCTCAACCCGAACCCTCCATACAAACAACCCGGATCCTTCTTATTTTTTGTCATGAAATCACGATTTGAAAAAAAAAAAAGAAAAGAAAAGCGAAGAAGAAAGAAATGCAATTGATTTTAGATTCTATGCATCAGACCTTGAGAATAACTTTTGCCTTTTGATTGCGTTTTGATAGATTGGTAGAAAAGCAATGATAGGAAGTGGACGCATCCGGCTGAACCGTTGGCAACAGGCTGCAGTTGCAGTTGTTTCAGCAGTTGGTGCATTGCTAGACCCAAGAAGAGCTGATTTAATAGCAGCTCTTGGAGAAACAACTGGAAAGCCTGCTTTTGAAAGGGTTCTTGAGAGAATGAAGAAAAGCCCAGAAGGCAGAGTAAGTCCTTTTCTCTAGATTTCTTCTTCTTTTTTGTATTTCTTTCTTTTATTGTTTCTTTATATTTGGATTTGTCAAATTGATCTCTGCTTATGAAATGTTGATTTGGGAATGTTTGATAATTTTCTATGATGGATGAAATCTTATAAATCCCTTCTTTGTTTTAGTCTTCTTAGCTGTTTTGAGGGGAATTGAAATTCTAAATCATGAATTGACAAACCCTATAATCAATAATAGGGATTCTTGCTAATTAATTTTGGAAGTCTCTTTGCTAAAAACATCTATTTAAATTCTTGTTGTATTTTGAACTCAAGAATTGATAACATATTTCTGGATATTATAATCAGAAATCTAGCAGGAAGTAGAAGTTAACTATTTTCTGTAGTAATAGTTACTAAGCTTCTGGTGGACTTCCAGTGAATTAACCTCACAACTAGTTGCTGAACCCAAAAATCATCAAATTAAGATCATCATTTTTCCATCATTCTGTAGTTTGTTCTTTCTACATTGTAATTATGATAGTATTTATGATTCTATTACAGAATATACCACTATTGGTAATTGCTCATCATTTCTAGAGCGTTGTTGCTTTTTGTGATAATCGCCAATAGAATGCCAATGTGTAGTTTGTAACGTTGGATGGATGAGAGCTACTGTGCGTTGTTTGAAGGTATCATCGTTGTAATATTGTGTATATATTTAACTGGTTAAATATTAGAAAGGTGGATACTTGGTACCTCATATAGTTACACGAGTTGTTTGATATTTTGGTTTGCTTTGCTAAGAACTTGAATGTTCTTTAAGATATGTATACGGTTTAAATTGAAAAGAAAATATTTGGCCGAATGCATATTTGACGCTCATACATTTGTAAAAATGTTTTGCGCCAGCCTAAATTTTCAAATGACCTATTTAATCTTGAACTTTTGAAAATAGTCTATTTACATCTTTTTAGTTTTACATACATTTAGCTTAAAATATCCTAATCGGTGGAAATCCTAGCGTGTAAATCAGTAATAAATTCATTTAAAAAGAAATATTATTAAAATGGGAAAAGAAAATTTAGAGTAAAAAAGAGAGGATGATGGTTATAAAATTTGATTATTAAGAAATTCAATTTTTTTTACATGTACGAATTCAAATCCATAGATTTTTTAGTATTGAAGTGTCAAGTATATTTAGAATTAGAAAGTGTATGGATTAAATAGGTCATTTGAAAGTACGAATGATGCAAGACTTTTTTTTGATAAAGTTGAAAGGTTAAGTTACGCATTCGACCAAAATATTTTGTGCAAAGTTTCATATGAAGACAAGAAAACAATTTCTCTCTAAAAGAGCTGTATGTGAAAATTTTTTTGTGCATTTCTCTGAATGTGATGCTTATTTTGCAATAAGCATAACCAACAAATTTATACTTTTGATAGGCAGTACTCTTAGAGAAACCCCGTGTCATATCTGTAAAAGTGGCACATGCATGGGATTTGCCACCAAACACATTTGGTGCTGCCTATGCCAGATTCAAGGGATCCAGGGACTTTTCTCCAGATGACCGGCCACCGGTGCGATTCATGGACACGGATGAGCTAGCGTATGTAGCCATGCAAGCACGTGAAGTACATGACTTCTGGCATACCCTATTTGACCTCCCCACCAACTTAATTGGTGAATCAGCACTCAAGGTGATAGAATTTGAGCAAATGTTTCTTCCAATGTGTTTAATGTCTGTTGTGGGAGGTACAGCAAGATTTAATGAGAAACAGAGGACATTGTTCTTTCAGCACTACTTCCCATGGGCCATCCGAGCTGGAATGCAGTGCCCGGATCTCATGTGTGTATATTATGAGGGGCACTTTCATGAGGATTTAGACGATGTCCGTAGAAAATGGGGTATAATTCCTGCTTCTGCTGCTGTAAGCAAGATATAGCCTTATTGTAGCTGCCAATGCAATTGGCTAGAGTGATGTCCTGCATTGTTTTGCAGATTACCTTGCTTTGTCACTCTGTTTGATGCTATGTACAGATAGAGATTTATTGATGAACAGAAAATGGTTTATTCAGTACAATAGAGATTTATTGATGAACAGCAAATGGTTTATTCAGTACAACTAATGTTTTTATTTTTTTTCACTCACAAGTCTATAGAGAATTCATTTTGTTTATATGTGGTTTGAACATGTGTGGATGCTCATGCTCCTTTATCCAGCGAGATCAATCGCGTTTTAACGGCGGATTTAGCACTACAAAATATCAATCTGCTGGACTAATTTTTATGCGAGTCTTCCGAATAGGACTATAATCGAGCCGAGCTTTAAAAAGTTCAAGTTCGGCTAGTTATAAAATAGTCGAGTTCGAACTCGAACTCGAATTCGAATCGAGCTCGAGCCGAGCCCAAGCTTATATCGAGTCAACTCATATAAAATGTATCTTGAGCTTGAACTCGAGTTTGATTTAAATAAGTTTAACGAATTCAATAAATTTATTTTAGTTTTCATTTTTTATTCATCTTTTTCTACATTTTCATAAAAGATACTAAAATTAATATTTTTATGAAAGATAAACAATATAATTATATATTAACAAAATAAAATATTATATTTTACTATAAATTATTAATTTATTTTATATTGTATATTATTTAATTTATTTATCATATATATCATATATTAATAAATTATATGAATTAAATTAGTCAAAAAATTAATATATTCACGTACATAGTCTAATATATATAAATTAAAATATATATTTTTAATTAAATATACTAAAAGAGCTAATTTACGAGTTTAATTCACTAGTTTTTTAAATGAGCTAGCTCGAGCTAATAGCTGAGTATTTTTTAGCTTGAACTTGGCTTATTTAACAAACCAGCAGTTCGAGCTCGAGCCTGAATAAATTTTTACCGAATCGAGACTCAAGCCAAACTGGAATAGCTTAGCTCATTTATAGCTATACTTCTAGGTTTATTCTTTCTTTATCCTTTTAACAAAAATTGACAAGAATAACCGCTTGAGTATCCTACGAAGATGCTGGAACTGCATGAACGCTTCAACGCCATTTAAAACATAAAGCTAAAAATCAATATTTATCAAGAAGCCAATCGGATGATTTAAATCGGAAAGGTCATTTCTGTTATTATTGGGAAATCTGTTTGGAACAGATTGGCATGTTGCATTCACACGGCATAACAAAGAATATTGATACTAAATTTGCCACCAGTGAAAATTTAAATCTCTCAGCAATTTTTAGTGCATACAATCACCAGGTGACATTAAATACACGTCTATGCCTTTTGCCTTGGAGCTCATGCTTGCCGCCTCTGGGCTAATACCAATGTGGCTATATAAAAGTCGAGCTGTCGTTTCTGCCACACGACTCTTTCGAAGTATTTTTAACTCTTCCTACCAGTCACCTTGAACTTGTACTCTTACTGGTATCAGTTTCTTGCACGGTTAGTCGGTTTATCAATTTACTTGCATCATCCTTGCGAGGTGACAAAAAAAATGTAGACACGAGCAGTAAATATAACCTTGGCATTTGGCAGAGATATATGAAGCAAATACAAAAGTAACACATGCGTGGCAACTGGCAAGTGCACCAGAATAAACTTAACTTTCGCAAAGAGCAAAGCAAAATATTGCTGAGAACCCAATAAATCAGAAATATGTATCAAAAATATCAAAAAGGCTTTTTTAACAGATGTTTATGCATATAAAATCCAATGTTCTTCATTTAATAAACAGAAAATCAACACCAAGACCACCTATATATTACATTGCATGAACCAGAAAGTTTGCCTTTGTTTATATTAAAGATGAAAGCATTGCTTCATCCAAACTACAGGTTTTCCACAAGAATCAATAAGCAGTACTCCCATCATGAAGGTATTGAGGGCCGCCTCAGTTGCTGCCACCAGGTCCACCACCAAAGAGGTATCCCAGAGAAGATCCACCACCAGGGGCAGCATGGACCTTGGTTGAAGGTCGATCCTGAACCCAGTACAGAAAGCAGTTACAATGCAGAATGACAACTTAATACTTTGCTTGCAATGAAACATAATAAGCATGTAACTGATAAAGATTAAAATAAACACTTATTTAGGCGTTTAAAAGCACCTATAAAAAAAAGGTTCCCAGAGCTTCATAAACTTAAGACAAGATATCTATAACTGCTTGCTTCAACCTCCAGACTAATCACGCTGCTGATCAGTCTCATGATAAGCCTCCAAATTTCAAATATAAAACATAATCAACCGCCATGAGAATTGTACAGTAGATATAACTAAAGAAGAAAAGAAGACATGCAAGTAATAGTGCATTCTAGTTTAACACATGAACTAGTCCACGACATCCCACACACCAACCCCAACCCCTACTCTTTCTTTTTCCTATTTAAATAAACCAGAAGATGCTATTTCGAGTTCTCATTCGCGTTCCCCAGTAAGGGCTTGGGTCAAGTATCCAGTTGCATGCCTACTCCTTCATTAACCATGAATCCTGCAATCAATATTATTTTTGATAGGACCTGGAAAGAGAAATAATCAACTTATACACGACACATATAAAAAGCTTAGAAGTCTCCCCATTGTAGGGCAGATGGAGAGAACTTTTGGCTTTGAACAGATTAGTAGATTTAGGGGTTGCATATAAAAGCAGTAATAGAAAAATCTGAGCAAAAAGTATATCCTTCACTACGCATGGAATTTTATGCAAAATTCTCTCTTATTAGAAATTCAGAAGAGAATATCCAACAAATCACAGAATTTGTGACAATAAAGGTTCTCCTGCACCAATAATTATTCTGTGTGCTAAATTAAAAAATTATTACTTCCATATGCATTAAGCATGACAGTCCCTAGGTCAGATTCCCATTCATTCCAAGAAAAATCCTAAAAGAAATTCAATCAAATAAGTAGCATCATCTAAAAAAAGAATCATGAGCCGAGCAAAATTCCTTACACCCAAAACATTTCATAGACAACTGAAACAAGATGTAAAGAATTCACAAAAAACTTGAAAAAAAAATGATACTACAGAAAATCATACCGTGATGAAGTTTCCAGTGTTTTGGCCATCTGCCCGCATATAGTTGTTTGTAGAGGAACTATTAATACCAGCAGGAATCTGCTTGCTGATTTCTGCTGGCTGAGCGACAGCAGGTTTGGAGGGAGGTGGATTATTCATAGGCTGGACATCGTTCGAAGCAGGTTGTGCATTGTTTGCGGCAGGCTTTGGAGCCTCTCCACTGCCAAATAGATAGCCCAGTGAACTTTGCCCCCCTCCACTGCTAACTCCACGGCCCATGCTCTGAACTTTTGCCCGGAAAAGCAAATCATCAGAACCATGAATGAATCATAAAAAGATGAAAGGTATTTCAGACAAGTCATTTTCTGGAATTTGTAAAATTATAACACATACTCATAATGCAAACATCAATGAGAAGGTGAAAAAGTAAGATCCTTAAGTGTCATAACAATCTACATCGCTAACATTCAGTACTGAGACACCAAACAAGCTTCTGGGCTCAGTATACTTACTCCCGATTTCCAAAACTACACAAGCATTAACACCCATAATAGAATGTCCCAAACATTCAAAAAATTCCAAAAATCGGCACAAAATAATTACGAAAACTCCCTGCTATTAAAAACCATTAGGCTTCTTGTCCAATCTCATCTCCAAGGAAGATCTATTCAGATTTAATTATTTGCCAGTACACTATAAATTATAAAATTCTAAAGAAATTAAAAGAAAAAAAAAAGCGAAATGTTAAAACAAACAACCCAAGTCGTAGGCTTAATCCAGCAACCTAAAATCACAAGCAGCAGAAATTAAAAACCCCAAAGAAAAAAAAAAGAAAAAGAAAACACATCTGAATAATTCTATTTCTAAATAAACTACAAATAACCAAAATGACATGAAATTAACAAAATTGATCTAGCACATTTCAGTTTAAACCCAAATTATCAAACAAAAATCCCAATCCAAAAGCCACAATCTATCTAAATTATCATACAAAATAACAACAGATCTAAAAGAAAAAATTGCATTTTGAGCTTAGAATTAATTACCACTTTCAAGCCAGGAACAGTACAATTGAACAAGAGATTTAGCAATATATAAAAGGAAAAGGGTTTCGTAATATACCTTAGCAAATTTTTGAGGCTCAGATCCGAGGAGTAAAAGGGAGAGAGAGTGTGAGATAGCGTGAGAGCAAGAGTGAAAGCTTAGCAGCGCAGCAATTGAACTCAGACAGAGGACAGCGAAATGTGAGTTTTATATAGAGACAATGGATAAAGAGTGATATTTTTTGAAACCAAATTTCTGATATTTTATTTTATTCTGTTTCTATTAATTGGTTGCCATTTGATTTCAAAATTTTAAAATAAGGAGTATTTTGTAAGCTTCAGTGAATTGAATCTTTTTGAAAATTGTTCCTTTCAATTTCAGGGAGCGAAGGAAAGTGAAAAAAATTTATTTGAGTCAAGTCAATTGGATAAGAAGGTAATTTTGTTAATTTACAACGTGCTATTTTGTGATTAGAAAAAACTTCCAAAAGAGTTTTCATCTTTGATGCCCTTTCTTTCTAGTTTTCAGCTCAAAATCTTATAACCCACTACTTTAAATCTCCCATTTTCTATTAATTTTTACAGTTTATTTTATATTTTTACGATTTTATTTATTTTATTTTCCAATCTAGTCTAATAAAGGTTTTTTTTTTATCTTCTACGTTCATTATGGTTTATTATTGTTTTATAGATTTAGTAGCCTAGAAAGAAAATCAACAAAAAATTTCTTATGAACTCTCCCTAGTTTATGGCGTTTGGCCTTTGTTGGTTCTTCTAACGGTGGGTTTGATGCTCTCATCAATGTGAGGACAGTGAAGGTATATAATTTTAGGCATTATTCTCAGCCAATTTTTCTAATAAACTTCTTTCACAGTGTCGACCAATGATATTTTCAGAACACCTTAATTTTTTCTCTTGATTTATTGTTGTTATCTTGGTTGTTTTCTCTCCCGACGTATCAGATTTCTTTGGAAGATTTTTGGGTCTAGTTGTTTTAGAAGTTTAAAGTTTTAAAATTTTACTGTTTTGAAATATTTGCAAAAGTTATAACCAATATAAAAATTATAGAAACATAGGTTGAACAGGAAGTAAGTATATATTGACTTCAAACCATTTGTACCCCCTTCATATAGAGTTTTAACTTTGTTTTCCTTTTCACAAAATTATAGTATTCCCGTCCTTTAATTTTTTTTTCATAAAAATTAAGAATATAATAAATAAAATAATATTTCTTTTCTTTTTATATCCTTCATAATATAATAAATACATTTAATTTTAATTTTATTGAGACATTCAATGCATTCTGATTATGGAAAAAAAAAAGAACTAAAATAAAAACGTGATCTATTCATAATTGCTTATAAAGTGACACATAAACTAATGAATAAAAATTTACGGTAGAGCATATTTATCATAGAGTAATAAAAAAATCTGTAGGGAACAAAATACTCACATGATTGGGGAATAATGAACATGAAACTCAGAATGGAAACTTTTTAGCATTCAGTGTATGGTGCGTGTTAGTCCAATTTCAATCACTTCACCTTTTACAAATCCAGCCTATGATGAAAAAATTTAATAACTCACCGTATGAAAAATGATGAGAAGAAAAAGTGTATCCCTTGTTTTGCTGATAATATTAAGATACATAAATTAGAGGGATAAAAAAGAGATTATTTTTATTAACATGCTTGAGAAAATAAAGAATGTAATTTAAAAATCATTCATTTATTAAGTGTTGCAGCAATCCAATTCAACACTATATTTCTGGGCTGGGGCTGAGTGTAGAATTTCTTATTATGCATAGTAAAATTTATTATTGCTCTACAAATAGAGAATATAGCATAGCCTTTGCAAAATAATATAAAAAAATAATAAAGAGTAATAGATAGTTTCACAAGTTATCATATGTTATTTAAGTGTCTAAAAGAAATAAAAAAATTTAACAAGTATATTTCATACATAAATGCATAGCACCATATAATGGAAGGAATGAGGAACTCATCATATGTTTGAGATTGCATCAGATGGTCAATTCTACAAAAGAGTTTTCTGTCTTAGATAAAAAATAGGGCTTAATTATACCAATCATCATTGATTTTTTGCATTATCCTATTAAAATTTATAAACTTTTGATTTTGTTCTAATAAAATTTTTAAAATTATTTTTAACAACTAGAAAATATGGCATGACATCCATGTGTTGCTTTGTGGCAAAAAAGAAACTCAATTTCATCTCATTCTCTTTTTATATATTTTTTAACAGACCTAAAATTACATTTTCAACAGATCTAAAATCATTTGTTCTGCTTTTAATTTCCTATATATAGGTATGGAGTGTGTTTAATTTTGAGTTTCCTCGTATGTGAAAAACTTATGTTATTTGAACCTACTTTTTTTGGCCCATCAGGGTTATTAATAATTTAGTCTATGCCACTTTAAACCTAAATTGCTTGTGAAACAATTTCTTAGCCACCAAAGAGAAAAAGAACAAAAAGGGAGAGGAAGAGTGTCTTCTATTGAGAAATCACATTAAACCAATTTCGATTTTTTAGACAATCAGATGATCATCCGTGTTTCAATAAGGCTAAAATTTGGTGGACATTTAGAGGACTCATTGTTATTCATTATAAACGGTGGAGATCAGTTTTAGATAGCTAAATTTTTGGTATTTGTTGTTTTAAGACTGTTCATGTTCTTCTTGCAGCATTGACTAATTTAGCTTTCTCCTACGAGCAAACGATCATTTGTGGTTTAATTAGGCTGAAATTTGGTGAACACATTCAAAATATATTGTTCTTTGATATAAACGGTGGAGATCAAATTTGAACAGCTAAATCTTATCCGTTTAGGATGAACAATAGCTTTTTATTTGAAAATTTTTCATTCCCTTATTCATCTCTTGTTGTTTGATTGATTTGTTGTTAAGATTTTACTTGAGGATTATTTTAGGAGCTTGTTGTTATTGTAGAAATTAAATTTTATTAGTGGAGTTCTTTTATTTGAACCAGGAGATGTTCTGTGATTTTTATCCTTTACATTGAATGAGTTTTTTATGTTAAAAATTCTTGTATTTTTACATAATTATTTTTGTACATTGTGAGATAGATTTTATAATATTTGTTCGCAGAATTTTTTCTTAGCTTTTATTTATTAAAGATTCATTCAAGTAGGAAATAATTTATCTCGGTTTCTTTCTATCAAAATGAGTTAAAATTGAATTCATTTTTTTTTGTCATATGGCTATATATGATTACTACATCACATTTTAGTTGTTAAAAGACGGTCGCAATGATTTTATTGAGATAAAATTAAAAAATTTGAGGATTTTATTTTTATAAAACAAAGTTTAAATATTTTAATGAAATAAGAGTAAAATATTAAGGACTATTGATATAATTAACTCCAACAAATAGAGTGGAGGCTATTTTTCTAGGAAAACTTTTAGTGATTGTGGCATATAATAAGCATGCGATCTATTCACAATTACCTATAAAGTAGCATATAAAATAATAACTAAAAAATTGCAATATAGCATATTTACCATAAAGTAAAAAAAAATATGTTGGGAACAAAACATTCACCTTTGGAGAAAAATAAATTTGGAACTGAGACAGAAAATTTCTTAGCATTCAGAAATATGTTGTGTGTTAGTCCAATTTCAATCACTTCACCTTTTACGGACCCAACCTATGATGAAAAAATTCAATAGCTCACCACATCAAAATAATATAACAACAATGGTAATCAAATAATATTTAAGACATCATTCAATTTTTGAGACATTAGAAATATTAAGATCGTAGCAAATGCATCACATATTTTTCAGAGACAAATAATAGCATATGAATGGATGAAGTTAGTCATTTGGCTTGTTAAAAAAATACAGATCTACAAAATTGTAAAATAATTATTATAGTTATAGGTTGCAACACTATTAAGTCAGTGTATCGTGGTAATTTCTAGTGTGGTTCACCTTATAGCAAAGATCCTCAAAGAAAAACAAGCATAAAATGTTCAACATACATCTATTGTATCTCCCAGTGAAAATAACTTTCCAAACTGGATGAAAAAATTCACTAGGCACATTATCTAAGACATGTCTAGAAGCAAAAGCTATATCTACTCTTGCATAGTATTTGATAGAAAAATATGTTAATATATGTTGTAAGACACAATAATGTAAACTTATCATTAATAATTAACTAAAGTTGACAGTGATACTCACCCCCTATATCACCCACAGTTAAATGGATCTCATAATCACTCCACATCTACAAGGGCAAAGCCAGGATTATCATAGAAGGAAATTTTTTTTTTTAAAATCTTATCTATATAATAATTATTTAATAAATTTATTAATCTATTAATAAGACATCTTTATTAGTTAACAAAAAAAATTAAAAAAATATAAAAAAATAATTTTTTAATAAATATAATTAATGCAAAAATCATCAAAGAATATTGGAAGTATAAATAATAAAAAAAAGAATTAAATACAAAAAATAAAAAAATTTTAATTTTAATTTTATATTTTTTTCTCAATTTTTTTTTTCATTACACTTTTAATTTATTTTTAATCTTTAATTGATTAGTTGCGATTGAAAAAATTTGGTTAAAAATTTTAAAAATTATATTTTTTTTTAAATAGAAAGATAATTTAAAATTTTAGGATGGACAAATAAAAAATTTTAAAAACTTTAATATATATATATATTTATTTATTTATTTTTTATAAGAAAATAAAGGAAGATAATTGCCCCCTTTTCAATCATGTGGTTTTGCCACTTTACGTATGTTAGCTTAAGTCATTACTCCAAAAAGAAAAAGACCCACAGAAAAAATTTTCTCTAGAGCCAAGATATTTTCTTTGCCAGGCAATGATAAACTCTAAGCACCCAATACATATCTAACACTTGTGACTTCCATGTATAAAGAAACCATACAAATGAAAGCACAACAACACTCTCTCTATTCTTGTTTTTTTTTTTTTATAAAGGCGGGCGGCACCATCGGGATAAATTTATTTATATCTAAAAAATAATAAATCAATACATTCAGTTCTCACTAAGCCTTTTATAATCTGAGGTAGTGAAGCTTCAGAGTCAAAATAAAAATGACGCAAATTAAACCTACTTAAGCTAGCAAGAGAATGAGAGATTTGATTAATTTTTCTATAAACATCACGAACAGTAGATCCAGAAGAGATCAGAAAATTACGAATAAAGCAAAGTCTATGATCAGTTGACGTTAAGTCCCGCAAGCCAAGGAAAAATTGAGCAAGAGCCAAGAAATTCACTTCAATTTTTACCATGCAATTGTAAGCATTTGCAAATCAGAATGTTGCAACATATAAAGCAAACTCTATTCTTGTTTTATGAGCTGTGAAATTATAGTATTTGGTGCTGTAATTTTGATATTATAAGTCAAAGTCATCGCACATTAATACCAAATAAAATCATAATAAAAACTTAAAAATTTCATAAATATAATAGAGAGAAATATTTTAGATAAACTACTAACATTTTTATAACTGCAATAAAGGTGACCAAAAATTGTGTAGGACCCTTTAAAGCAGCCAAAAACTATTTTTGTATGGCGCTAGCTCACTAGATAAATTTCTAGCCAGTAATGAAGTATATTTGTGACATATTCTCAAATGCCTAAGCATCCTTAAGCATGCCAATAAGGTAACATTAAGCATGATATAACCAACAGGAACCATTATATCTTCAAGATAAGGATGTAAATAATTAAGCTCATCAGACACCTCTTTAGTCATTTGTCCAACAGTATCTTTGAGCTTATTAATCCAATCAATTGGAGCAGCATCATTGTTACCCCTACTAGAAGATGCTAAAAACGATCGATGGCCGAACACAATGCTTGCTAAAATGCAAGGCATTGGTGATATGATAAACAATTTGGCCTAATGATTCAAAATGTTATTATTGCCATTTGCAACATTTTCTGTTTGAATTACCAAAGCATACGATGATCTAAAGACATTATTAGCAATCTCGAATTAATGTGATTATTCAATGACTTTAGCCTAAAACTCCTAATTTTAGCCACTATTGCGAAGGAAAACAAAGATGAACAGAGCAATGGAAAAAAAAAAAATAAAACATAGCAACGGGGGTGACAATTGTTGCACACCGAGTTATCCATACATATATATATATATATACTTATCAACTTTTTGTAACTAATTTGATCCACGCCAGCTGCTTTTAGAAACTTTTTACATATATGCTGATCTGCATTTTAAACCATGTTGTTTTTCTTTTATAAACTAATTAATTATTATCTGCATTAAAACTGAAAACTTCTTATGAACAATTTTGCTTATATTTAATTATGAAAATCTCAATTGATTGGCATCAAATTTTGATTTATAATGAAAATATATCATTAAAATTCATTTTTTTCTCCATTTTCTACTAAAATGCTATTTTTTTTCTTAAGCATTTCATTTTCTTAATAATAAAATGTTATCATTTCAGTCAATTAAATAAAAATATTACAAGTAGCAAACAATAATTTATAAAATAATCAAATGGAAGAGTATATTTCACTTGTGCATATCATATTTCTTTGTTGGCCTAAGCCCAATATATTCAACCCATACAAAAAAAACATATAAAAAGAAAAAAGAATAGGGTGTGTGATTTGTGTACCACGTAAAAGCAATATATAAAAAAAAGAACAAAAGTGAGGTGTGTGCAGGTGACGGTGCCGAGAAGAAAAAAAAGATTTGTAAGTTCTTTGATTTTTTTTCTTCTTCTTAGGATTTCTCTTCTTGTTTTTGGATGCTATCAAGTTTGATTAGTACTCTGGGAGTTACAAATACATTAAAGGGTTTTTTTTTCTACTTTTAATATATAATCAAGGAGAATTTTAGAGAGTTTTGACTAAAGAAGTAATTTGAGTATTTTTTATTTTGAAGATCTCAAGTATTATTAAATTTGATAGTGATTATATTAATTTCTCTTAATAGTGGATACTATTTTAGAATTTAACCTGCGAATTTTTTATTTATACAAGATCTAAAAAATACTTTAAGATTATATTTAATTTTTTTTATTTAAAATATTTAAATAGCGAGTCTCATATAATACCATTTCATAAAAATAAATGAAAAATTTAACTTCCATTGAATTATAGTTCAATTTGCTTTATTTTTTACATAAAAAGGTCACAAATGAAAAAAAAAAAAGGATCCAAAGCAAGATACCTCAAATAGTTTTTAGTCATTTTTATATCTTTTCCCTAATTATATATATGTGAATTTCTTGTTTTAATCCGTTTTATTTTTATACTTTAAACACAAATAAAAACCTTTCCTCCTTTCTCTAGAATCTTTTTTTTTAAATTTTCTCTCTATGCTTTTTTTTAAAAGATGAGTTCATTAAACCGCCGAAGAAAATACAACCTAAGGGAAGATTTTTGGCACCTAAAAAAGACTAGATGCAAAAAACTCCAAAAAAAAGATCTAAAAAATATGAGTTGAAAACCATCATAAAAACAATAATAAGCTAGAGGAAGATATAGATATGCCATAGATATATCAGTGAGAGGCACAAAGGAGAGAGCTTACAACAAATCTTAGTTGCGAATAGAGTTGAAAACTAATCAAGAGTGATTTGGACACCGAAAGATTGGAGATAAATGATCTTCATAGTCCCCCATCTCTTGGGAACAACAAACTCATCTTAGGCAGAATTATATTTCTCCAAAATTCATAAAAGACTTACCAAACTAAGAGGATCATTTGAAATAAAAGATTGATTTTCACTTCAAAATCTTAGATCTACAAAAATAAACCCTACTATCAAGAGGGTGATGACAAAGTGGACCTTAAAAGGTCAGATCAAGGGATAAAGGCAACTAACCACTGAAAAACTAGAAAATATATAGAAAAACTAAGAGAAAAAAGAAAATCAAGGGCTTCAGTGGTCAAAACGGTTATCAGCAACTCTAGATCTTAGACAAAAAAAAAACTAAAGAGGGGCTTTATAGAGGAGAGAACTTTAGAGAAAACTTCTCTTAACTTCCAAGAGAAGTTTTTAAAAATGCATTCAAATTGTTCTCTTCATGCTTTCTCAATTTTTCTCTTTTCATTTTGTCTTGACATGCATTTTTCTCTTTGTGCTCTCTCATTCATCTAATGCTTCCCATGAAGTTAAAAATAATATTTCTTGAAAACTTTATTGCTCTATTTTTTTATATTTGTTACTTTTTTTTAATGTTCAATTCATTAAAATTAAGAATATAATAAATAAAATAATATTTCTTTTCTTTTTATATCCTTCATAATAAAATAAATAATTTTAATTTTAATTTTATTGAGACATTTCAATGCATACTGAAGATGGTAAAAACAGAAAAAATAAGTTAAAAATATAATAATAGAAAAGGTGCCAATCTTTTTAAGATATTTAAAAAAAGAAAAAGTTAGTAAATATTTAATTTTTCTTCAATTTATTTGAAAATTTATGTTAAATTTTTAATCAGAGTAAACCAACCCCATGCTTACTCCTGTTTATGGATACTATTGTTTTGTTTCCCTTAAAGCACAATTAGATGAAGTAATTTTCAGTTGCGAGAGCTCCAATGCTATCAATAACGTGGTAAATTATTAATGGGAATATTATACTGTATACCCGCACAAACCCTTACAATTTTCAAGAATACGAGGATTTTTTTTTTCACTTATACGAAAATCTGTTTTTTTTTTTTTTTTATGTTTATGGTGCTCTTTTTTCCTTTTTTTTCTGATTTTTTTAATTTTATTTTTTATAATTTTATTTTATTTAAATTTTTTATTTTTAATGTCATATTTTTAGTATGCACATAAAAAAAAGTAAATATATACACAACATATATAAAATTTACATTCAATAATCTAAATTATACCTATAATATCTACACCGCATATAGAATACATCTCCAATACATTTACATAATATTTTTAATATTTATTTAATTTTTTATTCTATTAATATTTGCACAACATTCACGTAATATTCACACAACATTCAATAATTTTTACATAAAACACATACACTTAAATAATAAATACATAATATACATATAATATCTACAACACATTTATAACATTTATAAAACATATACAACAAATCTACTACACATTCATATAATGAAATTATGTGTATTTTTTTTCATATATATAATATATAAAATTTATTTAAAAATAAATTTAATAATTTTTATTAATATATTTTTATATATATTTTTTGCTTTTATTTTTTTCAGTGTTACTTATTTTTATAATTAAAATCAAAAAAATATATAATTTTTATATGATAAAAAATAATTTAAAATATTAATTTTTATTATATTATTAGAATATTTTTATTTAATAGTAAAATTTAAAAAAAATAAAAATTTAAAATAAAATATTAATTGCAGCGAGTGAAGAGATATTTAAATAAAAAAAATTTATTTTAGTGAAGAATGAAATATTTTTAAATTTTATACCAATTTTAATTTTAAATTAATTTTTTATAAAAGTACAAATATTTTTAGTTTTTATAGTATTTTTATAATAAAAATTATTTTTTTTATAGTTATGAAAATGTCTTATTGGCAATCTCTCAAAGCCCAAGAGGTAAAATGTTAAAATCCATATATATAATATATATATATATATATATAAAAGACATCAACCTTAAAAACAAGACAAAAATTATCATAGGGAAAAAAAAACTCTAATTAGATATTTTGAAGAAAAATTTTCAAGCCTCATTGTTTACGTTGAAAATATAATTTATTAGTTTGTCAGCAACATAATAAATTTATATATATATTTATTTTTTATAAAAAAAAAGTTGTCAGAATTGACTTTTTTTTCTTAAAAGATAAATGGTGAGGAATTGTAAAAATTAAAGGGAAGAAATAAAAAAAAAAAAGATCATTTTCAATAACTTAAAATTTTTTTTATATATTAATGACTTGATCATTAAGCAAATTAAAATTTGGATTCTTCCAAGTTAAGCACTCCTGGCAGCAGAAACGGTATGCAAATGCAAATGGAATTTCTGTGTACGTGCAAAGGGGGGGGTTTAATGTTAAAGCTACCTACTCATTTTAGGGTGACTTTCTAGTTCAACTTCTTATGTGCCTTTGCCTTTAAAAGAAATTTGAAAATGACTATGTCATATTGTCATGGATATTGGTAATTAATTATTCAAAAATTAATAAACACTTAATGACAATTTCCATGAACATATTAGGCCTATTTTTTCAAACCAAAATTATAAAAAAAAAATCATCAAATTAATTAGTACTATCAATTAAAATGCTCTTGTTGAGGTGGGAAGTGTTTTCATGATAATTATACAGGAAAAATGCAAAAAAAAAAATATCATGAACTATTTGAATTATCTCATTTTGAGCTCTAAAGTTTTTTTTTTTTTTTCCTTTATCTATTTGTGATTTTTTTAGTATAAAAAACTAAGCAAATTGAACTCTAACTTGACGAAAGTTAAATTATTTATTTATTTTTTATGACATAACATTACGTGAAATTTACTATTTAAATATTTAAAATAGAAAATATTAATATAATTCTCAAATATTTTTCAAATCTCGGATTGAATTTTAAAATTTTTATAACAAATTTTTCTGAAAATATATATATGTTATATTATTATCAATATTTTTAAATTAATATAAATAATTAGATTATCAACTACAATATTCAATAATAAAAAAGATGAAAAAATTAAAAAATAAGTAAAATAAATCAAAATTTCTTTATCTATTTATTTATTTTATAATATTATTTTTTCATTTAATTTTTTCATATAAAATCATTAACTCACATTTATTTTAAATTATGTTTTAATATTTAATTTTTATATAAAAATTTCATATTTTTTATCTTTTTGATTAACTCACATTTATTTTAAATTATTTTTTGATACTTAATTTTTATATAAAAACTTCAAAAATTTATAGAAATTATAAATACATTGGTAATGATGTTGATATTTTTTAAAAAATATATTTATTTTCATATATTAATGACTTTATGTGAATAAATTAAATAAAAGTAACATTATAAAACAAATAAATAAATAATTAGATAAATAAAATTGATACATTTTACTTATTTTCTCTTTAATTTTTTTTTTATCTTTTTTATTATTGCCTATTGTAGCAGGTGATCTAAATATTCATAATAATTTAAAAATATTGATAGTATTGTGTTAAAAATTCATTATGACTTTTTGTGAATAAATTAAATAAAAAATAAAATAGTATTATAAAATAAATAAATAAATACATTTTGATATATTTTACTTATTTGCTTTTTAAAATTTTTTTTGTCTTTTTTATTATTAAATATTGTAGTTGGTGATCTAAGTATTTATATTAGTTTAAAAATATTGATAATAATACCACACACATATAAATTTTTAGCATAATTTGATATAAAAACTTTGAGATTCAATTTAAGATTTGAAAAATATTTTAAAGGCATATTTGATATTTTTTTATTTAAAATGTTTAAATAGTGAGACTTATATCATGTAACGTCATAAAAAAAATAAATAAATAATTTAACTTCCATTAAGTCATAGTTCAATTTGCTTTATTTTTGACACAAAAAGGTCACAAATGAATAAAAAAAATTAGGGTCCAAAGCAAAATACCCCAAATAGTTCATGCTTTCTTTTTTTTATCAGTAAAAGATGAGTTCATTAAATCACCAAAGAAAATATAACCTAAGGGGAGATTTTTGGCACCTATAAAAGACTTGATGCAAAAAACCTCCAAAAAAAATGTAAAATATATGAGTTAAAAACCATCATAAAAACAATAATAAGCCAGAGAAAGATATAGATATATCGTAGATATATCAGTGAGAGACAAAAAAGAGAGCTTACAACAAATTTCAGTTATGAATTAAGCAGAAAACTAATCAAGAATGATTTGGACACCGAAAAATTGGACATAAATCACCTTCATGGTCCCCCATCTCTTGGGAATAACAAACTCATCTTAGGCAGGAATATATTTCTCCAAAAGCCATAAAAGGCTTACCAAACTAAGAGGATCCTTTGAAATAAAAAGTTGATTTTCACTCCAAAATCTTAGATCTACAAAAATAAACCCTACTATCAGGAGGATAGATGACAAAATGGACCTTGAAAAGGTCATATCTAAGAATGAAAGCAACTAATGCATTCTTAATTTTTCTCATCTTATTTTCTGTCTTGACACGCTTTTTTCTATTTGTGCTTTCTCATCCATCTAATGCTTCCCATGAAGTCAAAAATAATATTTCTTGAAAACTTTATTGCTCTTTTTTTTATATATATTTAATGTTCAATTCATGGGTAAATAACACCATTAGCTATTTTCGTGACATGTTATATATCGTATAATTGTTTTTAATTGTTAAATGAACTCATGGTTAGATCTTCAATTAGGGTTTTAATATAATAATATGTTTTATTACACTAAATATATATTCTTCTTTATTTATTCTATACCATCTATTATATTCTATTATCTTCCCTCTTGTAAGTAGGTTTTGTTTCTTATTCATTTTTTTTCTTTGCCTTTCTCTTTGTTTTTTATAAATATTAATCAACTTATTGATTTTTATTTTTCTAATTGATTATTTTTACATCTTTACTTGATGCAGTGAAGAGTTAGACTAAAGATTGAAAGGAATCTCCAAGAAGAAATTAATAATAATTTTTTTATTTTAATTTCTATAAAACTATAACTGATTTTGAAAAAAAAAATAAAAATTAATTTTAACCTCACACAAAATCAATCGACAAAATTATATTCTATTAACTAAAAAAAATCTGCATTAAAAAAAACTCAAAAAAAATTCTCCATGAAGTTTTAATTCAGAAGTTATTAGGAACTATACCAATGTGTAGGTATAGCCGCGTGCAGAAATTGTTAATTTCAGTTCTTGAATTGCAAGCTCAGATTTAAGAAAATTATCAATCTGAATCAAACCACTTATAGTGTAATTTAAGGACGGTTTTAAAACCATCGATTTGAAAATTAAAGAGAGTAGATGAACTAGTTTCAAAGGATGGTTTAGGGTAGTTCAAAAATGGGTTAGGGCAGTTTAAGGGCGATTTGAGGCAATTTAAAATTCAATAGTGGATGGTTTTAATTGAAGAATTAGAGAAAAAAATTATTTAGAATTAAGATTAATAAAAAATAAAATATCAAAATTAGCTCAAATTAATTAGTCAAACCATTAATTCAAATTGGATCAACGTACTGGTCTTGATTCTAATTTAGAAACATCAGTTCACGATTTAAAAGTATCATAAATCGGAACTTAAACCATTTTCATACCATTAACGCTTCAGTTCGTCTTGATTTTGGCTTTAATCAATTTCGAGCTTATTTTGACTTAAAAAATATTATCAATTCTATTATAAGCAATATAATTAAGCTTCCTCAATGAAAAAAAAATCAATTAACAATTTTTGGTGATAGAAGTTTCAAATACATCAAAAATACCACGTGGGGGAACAAATCATGGCATATGCGCACATGTTCTTGTTGGCTGAAGTCTTAATTAACCATCCATTGCTTTGCTTGCTGCCTAAAATAATATTTGTTTTTTTAGTTGAATCATCCGGTATTTCATGAAGTTTTTTCTATTCACAATGTTCGAAACCGAGACCTTACTTAAACGACAATAAGTCTCTTACTATTTGTGTCAATCAACGTTATTATATTCATGATATAAATTAATCATAAGTATGTTCATAATATAATTTAATCATAAGCAATTGTTAATAAATTAATAGTTAGAATATAATTTTTTCAATATTTATAACAAAAATACAAAAAAAAATTTACATGTTTATCGATCATCGTCACTCTCTTACATTTTCTTTTTTTTTTTTTTTAATAAATTTAATTTTGAGAATCCAAACTCGAAAGCACTCAATTTTGAGAACAAATTCAGTATCATTCAATAAATAATAATTGGAATTTATCAATTCAGTTTAGGCTTGCTTTGGTGGAATTTGCAATATATCTAAAAGAATCCTATAAAGAGCCTGAGGCTTAGAGAAAAATGGAGCATGATCAGAACCTTTAAGCTGGAAAACTTGTTCAGGAGGATTGGATTCGATCATGGCTTCCTGTAAAGAGATTGGAATCGCACAATCTTCTTGAGTTTTTATGTAAAATCGTCGAACCGAACCATAGTTTTTCTCAGAAAGACAAAGCTTCTCTACAACCGGTGCAATTGGAATTGGTCTCATTGATACAGATGCCAATGCTATGTCCTGAACAACAATTATACATTAAGTTTTATATTTTCAATCATAATTTACAACAATTATAGAGATTTAATTGTAAATTTTATAATGGGAAAAAATAAAAAAATTACCTTAGCTGAAGTTTGGTTAAATAATAAATTTCTCAAAATTGCCTTGTTAAGGTCAATAGCAGTTGGAGGATTATCCTTCCCATTTGCATATAAAAACACTTGAGCTTCTCTCATCAGACTAGGTGAATCCGTCTGAAATAGCATTTAAAATTTTATAATAAATATCTATGAATTAATATAAATATGAAAGATGAAAAATTCAGATCCTAATGATTTTATTTTCTTTAAAATTATTTTTTTTTATTGAATTGGAGTATAAAAGAAGGATTTCTTCAAAAAAATTAAAAAAAAAAAGAATTATTTTCAAAATACTCATTTTTTTTCAAAACTATCCGTTTTCATTTTGAATTTCAAAAATACCTAATCTCCGAATTATATACACATTCAATATATTTCTACTATACTAAAAATATATTCATTCTACTTTTGGTAATATACAAAAACAATGGGATATTTTTGTTTTGAAAAAAAAATGACATGTAATATAATTTTTCCAGTAAAAAAAAATAAAATAGTAGCGAACCTGTTGTGATAATAAATGAAGAGCACTCTGTCCATTAGAGACCATAGTTGCAGAAATAAAAACAGATTTAGCAATTTTGGATGGAAACAACTCCATCACATGTGATATACAAGCACCACCAATATCATGTCCCACCAACATTACCTACATTAATTTTTAATTAAATTAATTTCAACACAGTAAATTATATATTAAACTCAACATTATATATATATATATTTTTTTTTTTTAATTAATGAAATTAATCAATAATTAAAAAAAATAAAATAAATTATTAAAAACCTTATTGTCTCCTTCGATGAGGTTTTGAAAAAGATCAGTCAGAGGCTTAGTGTATTGGGATAGAGAAGTAATGGAGTTAGGATCAGAAGAATGAGTGCCAGATGCAGTTAGATCAATTGCATCAACTTTTAGCCCAATTTCTTGTAGAAGTGTCATTATTTTATACCAACACCATGCACCAAAACCACCTCCATGAACCAGTATTATATGCTTTGTTTCAACTTCTTCAATCTTTATATCCTTTTTGAAAAATAATAATAGAATTAGCTGGTAAGTTTAAACAGTGTGAAGCTATTGAAAACAAAATTTTATATTTATATTTAAGATTATATATTAAAAAAAAATTGATATTTAGATCTACGCGTTGAATTCTTGACAAATCCATGACATAAAACGTGATATTAAAAAAAAGTAAAAAATGAAGACTAAAGGCCATTTAGAGATTTAAATATTAATTTTATTTTTTCTTTTAAGTTATTAAATTAAATAGTATTACGGATCTTTTTTCTTTTTCGTGTGGGTAAAATATTATATTAATGTTTCCAATATGATTAAAAAAATGTTATATTCTTGTTTCTTATATGATAAAAAACCATTAATGTCAAAATTTAAAATTTAATTAAAGAATCTTTATTTTTATTTTAAATCTAAAAATCAAATCCTGTCTAATACAGAAATTACAAATAGTTTTATCAATTAAATTGATTCCGATCAAATATATAATTTTTCAACATCATTCTTCATTTTCATAGTCTTAAACTTTATTCGTTACATCTAAAATTAGAAATTCAAATGAAACAGAATTTAAAATTTTTAATATTTTTAATTTTCAGATTATCTTTTGTTTATATAATTTAATAAAATGAATTGATTAAATAAACAATTAGACTTAAAAATACATTATATTATAATAAAAATTAAAAATAATTTAAATTATTTGAAAATAAAAAATAAGAAAAAATTTAAATTATCAATATATAAAAAATACTTCTATTTTCAATCATAAAATGTATCACATATAATCATCAGATTTTGACTGAATCAACTTCTCATATATTCAAAAGAATGTTTAAAAATAAAAATATACAAAAATAAATAGCGAGAAAGGTCTATATACATTATTTTTCAAAAAAAAAATTATTAGGTGGGTCAAATTAATTATTTCTCTCTCTCATATGCACTGTAGATCCCATAGAGGAGAGAAACAATAATGCAATTTGCAAACCATACCACAATTAGAATTTCACAAAAATTAATAATTTTTTTTTAAAGTTCACAGTTTTATATTTAATATGATTACAATTATTTGTTTTACTTATATAAATTCAACTTTTACCAAATTTAGTGAA
This sequence comes from Garcia nutans, assembly GCA_947685225.1. Taxonomy (NCBI): domain Eukaryota; kingdom Viridiplantae; phylum Streptophyta; class Magnoliopsida; order Malpighiales; family Euphorbiaceae; genus Garcia; species Garcia nutans. The sequence goes on from CANTUV010000011.1 coordinate 53,933,136, forward strand.
ATATAAATTAAATTCTATAAATTTTGTAAAAAAATACTCCCTCCGTATCATTTATATAGAGAAAATTTTCTTTTTTGGTGTATCTTTTATATAGAAAATATGTCATTTTAGGTAAATTTTGGGAAGTGGAATGAGACAAAATACCATTTATATCCTTGCCTTAAAAGTTTAATTTGAGAGATGTTTTTTTTAGGGGTATTTAAGTAAATAGATATGGAAAAAGTAAAATTTTCTTAATTTTCGTGTCCATTTTACTTTTTCTACGTAAATGATACGGAGGGAGTATGAATCAAATTCATTTATATCAAAGAAAGAACAAAGAAAAGTTTTCAATTGAGTGATTTGTAGTAACGAATAAAAATTTTGATTGAAGTGATATCAAAATCGAGTTCCAAGATTGCAATTCAAACTATCAATATAAGAGACTAAAAGTTTAAGAGAAGAAATGAAAATAATTAGCAAACCTGGTTAAGAATCTGGGTTGGTTTGAACAAAGGATCAGCAAGAGAGCGTTGTCTAGAGCTAGAACTTTTTGAAAAACCTTGTTTCTTGGATCCTTGAGAATGGTATGTTGCATTTACAGAGGTGGATCTTGGAAATGGAAGACTTCCATTTTTCTGGTGTTGGCGAAAGAGCATAGCAGCTGCAACAGCTTGTTCTGCTAAATCTTTATCATCCATTAATAGCTGTGTCTTATTATTATTATTACCACTCTGTTTCTTGGAAGAAGAAGGAGGAGGAGGAGGTAACGATAATCCATCTTTTCCATTTGAATTGGAGACTTTCTTTATCCTTTCTTCTTCAACAGCTGATGGGCTTACACAAGGTATTGCATTTCCCATTTTCTTTGCATGAAAATCTGAGAAAAACCTTTTCTTGATGTTTATATTTATAAATGGAAATGGAAAACAGAATTTGTAGTTGACTTCAAGTTTTTTCTTATTGTGTGAAAGAAAAGCCAAGGTTGCAACTTATATATATATGTGTGTGTGTGTGTGTGTATAAAGTGGACAATAAAAGGAAATTACTAGTTTTTAATCTTCCCCAAAACTAGGAAAGCCACCTGGATGATTCTTCTTTTTATTTTCTTTTTGGTCTAAAATACAATTAACTATTTGGATAACAAAAATAAAAAATAAAAACCACCTGAATTTTTCTCATTCTACTTCTAGCTAAAGATTCAATTAAAAGTAAATTATCTATGATGTAATTGCATAAAGATCCATCTAGGATTCAATTGTTTCTAAAAAAAATAACGATTGCTAGACAATATTTTTCAACAAATTTATTTTTGTTAATTGGTTTTAATATTAAAATTTTAAATGTTTAAGACTACAAAAATATTTTGATTTCTAAAAAATTTATATTTTTATTTTATTATTGAATATGATAAACAAATGTATAAAATATGATAACTGCCTATAACCAGTGATAATAATTAATGATAATAAATTAATAATATACTTTAACTGTCACAGTCCAACTTACGAGCTAAAAAGAGAAATCAATTATAAATTGAATTATTAATGATTAGTAATTAATGAATAATAATATTATAGTAATTTTATAATAATTACATAGGTGTTGTATTTTTTTAGATAATGTGATCATTTATTACTTATTATGTCCACAGACTATAAGATAGAAATTCATTTTTTTTATTATAATAAATTTCTTACCAACAAATTATCTTTTTTCACTAATTAATTCATTTAGCGCACCAAATAATAGAAAACATAGAAAATGTTTCTAGACACAATTGGAAGCTTAAAAAGAAGATTCTTTAACTCTCAATTGATGTTCTTTTTTTGTAATCATAATAATGAAAGAAGGTTTCCATTGAAAAAAAAAACTCAATTGAACGTGTAAGGATAGTGTATAAAATAGCAGGAAGACAATAATTAGGAGCAGTTATTTAAAGACTCTGCATCTTAAAGACTTTTATTTTGGCTGATGCTGTGACCCAAAAGAAAAACATGTTAGCTGGTTTTTATTATTATTATTAAGCAAGCTAAAGTTGAATAGATTCTTGGGCAGGGCTGGCATCAATAGAAAAACCAATTATAAAATGCTCATTTTTCTAATGCAAATATAAAGAAATTAATTAGCAGATAAAGACATGTTAGAATTTTTCAAAGCTAAAAAGCCAAATTTTATTCTAACTTTTCAGAAATTCTTTAATTATTTCAAAATTTCTCTTGGTGACCACGAAAAGAAGTTTGAGTAATTTGACTTTTATACAGTTTTATAAAGACGTAACTTGCAGTGGACAAAGCAGAGATTTGAAAATCTTCCAATCCAACTCAGATGTTAAAATTTTGTTTTATTTAAAGAAAACATTTATATTGAATTGTCCTGATATATAATATGGTTTAAAAAATACGATTTTTAATCTGAATTTGGTTCTATTCTATTTGGAAACTGAAACATAAATTTATAATATATCTAACCATATATTATAATTTTATAATTATATATAGATAGATTTAAAAATAATTACATATATTATAAAATATATTTATATATTTTTCTAGTTTAATTTGTAAAACGGCTATAATAAGTTAATAGAAGTTTGTTATGTATTTTTTAAAAAGTTCAGAGAGCTTTAGGGCTTTTTACAAAAATATAAAAAAAATTAAAAAATTTTTAAATTTATCATATTTATAAAATATTTATCAAAATACCATATTTTTATTAATTTATAGAGAGTTTATAATTAGTTTACAATGAGCTTATAATGAATTTATAAATTTTACACAGTTTATAATAAAATGATTAAAATACTTTTGATAAAAAAAATAAAAATTTTAAAAAATATAGTGGAGAGCATAATTTTTTCAGAGTTTTACGTGGTACCATGTAATTTAACCCACAAATCAAACTTTAAAGGATCTTTCTTTTTTTAATTACAGAAGCCATGTTGAGATGATCACTTCAGTGTGAATTCAACAGGTGACACAAGATTGTAACCCAAGAGAAAAAGGAAAAGGAAAGAGAAAAAGAAGGATCAATAGCAGACCTGTGAATGTCACGAGCATGCCTCAGGGAACGACCATTAATAAAATTTTCCTTGCACCATTTTCTCAGTATCTTTTCCTTTGGGATTTTTTTCATTGCCAAGTTCCATCCCTTTCTTTTCCAAGAGTTCATCTGCAGCTCTATATACATTAATGAAAGTAAGGTGGTCTCCATCTGGACTTGAAAAGCACTTCATTGCAGTTCTTGCCTGACCAACAGGAATATGACATGAGGCTTAGCCAAATGCATTATCAAGATGGTTACAATAAAACAATTAGAAAATAGTTCAGATGCATTATATAATGTTAGCAAGATTATGAAGACACAACAGACCTCATTGTTATAAGATTTACACACTTATACACAGAGCAGAATTGACGGCAACAAATTGATATCATAAGTTTTCATTTAAAAAACTGAAGCTTCCAAGTCTTAAAAACCACAACCTATGTTTCTATCAATTACTGAACTCCCAGGTCTTCTGAGGCTTTCATACAATCCATTCACATTACGTTACCTACTCCTGGCCTTTTTTTTTTACATTTGTCAAATCTTATTTAAGAGCTAGATGGAGATGTAGAATCTTAGGACACACTTGATCAAGAAAGTATCATACTTTCATGAGTTGGAATTGTATGACACAACTCAAGAAGCATAATTACTGGAATCTTATTAGTGACAGAAAAACAATCCAAAAAAGCACTACAAGCTTGCATTATAGACTCGGTGAATTTTAATCGTTTAGGTACTTGAACTCCTAATTCTTATAAGAAATTATCTTCAAAAACAAAAGAAGAATGGACTCGACTCCAAACCCCATTTTTCTTTTTTATTTCTTAATTTTTCAAATTTCCATTCTCTAACTATTGTCCAAAAAATAAAAAATAAAAAATAGTCTATAAGAATCGAAGCAGAAATAAACTCCTATATTTTTTAAGAACGTGTTTTCCATTTAGAAAACAACTAAAAATAGTTTTCTAAAATTCAACTATTAGCTAATAAATATACAAAACTATCTTATAATTCTCTAAATGGAAAATATTTCTAACTAAATAACAAATTCTTTCTATTTTTATTTAAAAAATTATAGAAAACTGGGGTTATTTTCTACAACTTAACAACCCCTAAAATTTTCCAAATTTTTACTAATGGTCCCATATGGAGTTCACTTGTTTTCTGAATTCGAGAAACCGTAAAACATAGTGATAGTTCAGCATATTGCAGAGGCAAAACCTTAATTGTACTAATGCAGATTAAATTTTGATGCATCTCATCCCAGAATAGAAAGCAATTCATTCATGCATACCTCTTCTGACTTCTCACGAGGATTATAAAAAATGGAATACACTGAGAGCATTGAAACAGTTATAAGCATTTCTTCCAAGCAGTTGAATTGACTGGCTAGAATGAGAGCTTTGGAATAGATAGGATCTAAGGGAAGGCTAACCATTTGATGCCCTACAGGATCTGACAACTTACAGTCATCTGTCAAAGCACCAAGCAGAAACAAGTGCTCCAATGATTTGATGATTGTTGCCCTGTTCAAAAGTAAGACAAACTCGGGACGTTAATAGATATGTTTATATACACACACACACACACACATACAAACATATATTTGACAGATAAGAGGATATATTCAATGACAATAGACTAGCATGTCTACTGAATAATCATAACAGGTGCTCCAAGTAGTAGAACATTCTGAAACAAGCTCTCCAAGGATTAGAATCTAGAATCGAATCATAAGATTCAGTAAAAATTCTTCCAATCCATTTAATATATATACATACGTGTGTGTGTGTGTGTGTGTGTGTGTGTGTGTGTATATATATATATATATATTAAGGAAAAATATGGAGTGATGATAATAGCCAATTGGAAATGTGCTTCCCTGTAAAGCAAGAAATGAGGCAATTCCCACCATGGTCAATTCTTCTATGATATAAGGGCATGTATAAATTAAATAAACATTTGAAGCTATATCTCTTATATATTTTATAAATAATATCTAATATTTATATTTCTTATCATGTAAGCTGTAGCCATATGCAAAAAAAAAAAAGTTGAAATCTATATTATTCAATTTTCTATACATAAGCAATATTCTTCAGCATGCTAACCATTAGTTTTCATGATCTATGATTATACTCAATAGAACCTGAACACAAAATTCAAAATAAATATGGCAAAAATATAACAGATGACCATCTAAGATGGTTGAAAAAAAGATACATGACAACAATATCTAACTAGCTAAAATACCTTTTGCATGTCACCAGTCCAGTGTTAGCTTGGGGGAATATCAGAATAGGAGTTGGAAATAGAAGTTGAAGCATGACGTATAAGTTTCTTCTAATTATTGTATAGTAATAATAATCTCAATATCAAATTACCAAAGGGAGTTGTAGGTGGGTGGGGTGGCAAGGGGCCTTTTCATGGTAAAAGATTAAAGTTAATATTATGCGGCAAACCTACTGGGTCCTATAAGCCTAATGCAGAAAGAATATATTGTCACATGATTTGGCCAGTATATTTGCGATTCAAGATGTAGATTAAACCAATAGAATTTGGAGAATCGTAGCAAAACATAATATTTAAATGGAGAATCATACTATTCTAATAACTATGAATGCAGGGAGACGCTGCAGGACTGCAGAAATCAGAATCCAGGTAAATTATGCAGGTACCGGTCAAACAGGATTAGTAATTTCCCTTTACTGATACAGTGAGAATCCCACCCAGCCAAATTCAAGCTGATTATAAGCAATTTACTTAAGGCTTTCTGAGCCAATAAACCAATCAATGATTCAACCAGTATTCGTATATAGAAAAGATTAAATAAATTCCCAAATAGTTGTTAAAAGTTTTTTTTTTAACATAAATGGGCAACTTGACCTTCGGCTGCACTAGTAAATATGAATTTTTTGGGAGGAGACTTGGAGGCATAAAATGGACAACAAGAAGCCCAAGAGAACATTGAAGGAGAGAAGCAAAAATGAATGAACCATATTCTATGGCAAAAGACACAACCTTAGTAAAGCAAATATATCACCCTCCAAGAAGAATTAAAGTTAATTCCAGCTAATCCTGAAAGATAATAGCTCATCCATAACCACGCACATGCACACAAATAAATGCAAAAATAAATTCACACCAAACCAATAGAGGCATCTAAGCTATACTTGGATGGCTTTTCCATGAAATCAAACCCAATGATATCGTCAGCACCCAGAGCCTTGAGCTGCAAGATGACATTTGAGAGGTTGCAACGTTTGATCTCTGGCTTTGTTGAATCCTCAAGTTTCTCGAATTCACATTCTGGGTAAAGACGAAAGCATTTTCCAGGTCCTTCACGCCCTGCACATCCACTGCAGTAAGAAACTAAGAGTGATTCTGAATTATTTGTTCATAAGCATAATTTTAATTTTAATAATTACTAAGCAGGCATTTGATCAACATAGCATAAGATATAAGCTGAGAATAAGAAAGAATGAGATGACATCGAAGTATTATGCAATGAAGCTTCAAAAAGCACCATATAATTGAAAGTAAATTCTTATTTCTTATAATATCATCAACCTAACTCATGATCGTATCCAGCCACCAAATTCACATAGAAGGAGATAGAGGGGGGAAGAGAAAGAAAGTGATGTATATCCAAAAACATCGCACCTAAAAATCCAGGATGATAGTTAACACATAGAATAGATGATGTTCACAAATCACATAATGACGGTAAGAAATCACACATTTCCTGCAACTAGTTTTCTCATGGGAAAGTTTAATGAAATGCGCAGATTAATTGAGGTAGCCAACCATAAAAACACCAAATGAAATCTACTGGCAATCACAACTTATCAAAATATTCTTCAAAATAACAAACTCTCTATTTTATTCAATTTTTAATATATGGAAGCTTTCCCTTTATTCTTCCAGGTATGGTTCAGTGTGCCTAACTCCTTTGAAGAGCCTGAGCCTTTGATGCTGGAACTACTATCAATGATTCCATGTCTTTGACTGGATCATATGAACGTGCTTTTACAAATCCAGGGTCTATAACATACTTGATTCCAGGAATCGTAACTGAAGTCTCAGCAATATTTGTGGCCAAAATTACCTACACAAAACATTGAATTAAGGACATACACTATGAGCAGTGACTGGATAACACATATAATTATGGCAGAACGTGAAGGTAAGGCTTGTGTTTTAATGACCTAAAACACGCATGGCACAACCTAACATCAATGATCTCCCTGCAATAAGGGAAACTAATATACCATCCACACAGTTCTAAATATAGAAAATCTGAGTGCATGAAATGAAACATAGATTATATCAACAATACAACTCAATCATCTAAGGCTTCATCCCACTCTAGATAACATTGCAAGAGTCTGATAAATTGAAGCTCTCCCAAGGACAACTCACATGTATCCTTAAGCTACCTTACGATGCCCGGGTGAAGCAGGCATAAAAACTCGCATTTGCTGCTCTGATGGAAGAGACGAAAATATGGGAACGGTTAACAACTTCCGATTGGCTTCAGGTAATTGATGAAGTTGGTCCTGCACAAATCTTTCAACAGTTTCAATCTCTTCTTGCCCCGTTACAAAGACAAGTATGTCACCAGGGGCCTCCTCCACGTGAATCTAACAAAACAAGGTTAAAAGAAGTATAAGAAGCCATAACAAAGAACTACAAGGGCTCTAAGGACTAATTCAAGCACTTGTGGTGTATTTCATAAATAACTGAAAATATAGAAAAAAGAAAAGTAGATGAATTCTGTCGATTCAATTTAGCTCTTTTTGGAATAAAAGCAAGGAACTCAATGATGTACATTACAGCAAGACCATGAAAAATGAAGTTAAAAAATTAAAAGGTATGAATAAAAAATTTTGGTAACAAAGCAGGTACTAAAATTGCAGGAATGAACAACAGTTGCAATACACAACTTGGTTATACTTCAGAAGAATGCTAATTTAGAACCTGGAATATGGTAACCAAGGCTGCATTGAGATAATCTGTCTCAGCGTGAACAGTATACAGTATATCAACATGATGTTGGCGTCCTTCAATGTGAACAGATCTGGCACCACCAAAATACTCTGAAAAAACACGAGCATCCAAGCTGGCAGACATAATGATTAACTTCAAAGGCGGGAACTTTTTATTATGGCATTGCTTGAGAAAACTAACACATTCAACCCCACTTGCTTTCTCCTCCACTGGGTCATGGCTGATCATGGATTTTGACCTCGCATTTTGTACATTTTTTAGCAAGCCTAGCAAAACATCCGTGTTAACAGTTCTTTCATGAGCTCCATCAACAATGATGACTGAATATCTAGAGAGGTAAGGATCCAATAATGCTTCCCTATAAGAATATCAAGACTTACATCAGTTTACACCTGATAGAAAGATTCGTGAAAAGGCCTAGATAGGTAAATAAGGAAGCCAAACCGCAGCTATGCAGCACCTAAACATTGCAAATAATTTTTCCTTTGTTCACTCCCAAAATTCAACTTCTAACTTGCATGAATTTTCAATAGGTAAACATAGAAATGCAATAAAAATGGGATAGCAATATTTCCAAAGCTCATTTTGTAAGGCCAGAGCAACTAACTATTCCAAATTTTTAATCGACACTATTACCCTTTTTAATTAAAAAAAGATCTAAACTTCATTTTATTTCCTTCTTTACTCATCCATATTCTATATATTCTATCAAAGAACACAAACCCAGTTTATAAAAAGCTGTAAAAGATTAAAAACAATACTATAATTCCAAGACATGGATTATTACCTGAGAAGTAATCCATCAGTCATGTACTTGATCCTAGTAGAATTAGTAGTTTTATCATCAAATCTAATAGAATATCCAACCCTTTGGCCCAACTCAACACCGCATTCTTCCGCCACCCGTTTTGCCACAGTGACAGCCGCAACACGCCTGGGTTGAGTTATCCCAATAACTTTACCATCACGAAAAAACCCAGCATCAAAAAGAAACTGAGGTAATTCTGCACAAAAAATAACAAAAAAAACATAACTTCAAAGTAAACAGTTGACAAATAATAATAATAACAGAATTGAAACTTACGAGTTGTTTTTCCACTTCCAGTTTCACCAACAATGATCAAAACATCATGGGTTTTAACCTCCTGCACAAGTCGATCCTTAACTAAAAAAAAAAAGAAATACATTGAATAAATAAAAAAAACAGCACAAATTTCAATGTGAAAATACAAGAAAAAGAAAAGGAAACCTGAAGCTATTGGTAGAGAGTCTCTTTGTCCCTTAATCCTCTCCCTCCTGTATTTGAATCAAAGAAAGTCGACTAAATATAAAAATTCAAAAAAAAAGGAGAAAGAAAGTATGAGAAGTTAACCTGGAAATAGAAGAGTTGGCGTTGCTTCGAGGTTGATTGGAGAAGTTTGAGTTGGGTTTTAGGGTTTGGGGAGTATTTTTGGGTTTGTTTTGCGCCATTGAACCTACTCTTCGCTTTCAGCTGGAGGGAACAGAGAAGAGTCTACAATTACAATTCCCTCTCAAACGGTTAAACCCTTGCTGTTTGCTGCTTCATTCCAGCAACGGCGTCGTTTGCCAGTTCTTTATCCTTAGATAAATTGTTGTCAAATTAAAATACCTCTCTTTCGTTAAATTACCGCCTTTGCAAAACAAAATTATTCCAAATATAATATTACTTTATCTTTATTATTAATGAATTAATTAAAAAAATAAGAATAAAATATTTTTAATATTAATGAATTGATGGAGAATATTTTAATCTATTTAAAATAATTTTATTAGTTTATAAAAATCTTATCAGATGTGAGTTATTTTTTTTAAGCAATCATATGTGAGTTTTAATCAATGTTCCATTTCTTTTTTTTTATTTTGATTCCAATAAATCGTATTTAACAGTGGCGTAGCCAGGATTTTAGATAAGGGGGGTCTAATTCAACTTAAATACTAAACATTAAAAATATCAAATTATAAAAGAAATAAAAAAATTCCAGATTATAAACTACAAAAAAATAATAATTTCAATTTAACTTCATACTACTTTTCTCAAAAAAAAAAAACTTCATACTACAAAATCAAATTAAACATTTCAAATTTATAATGTCCTCAAGTATTCAAGCCAATTTCTTAATTCATTATTTTTCAAATTTCAATTCATTTTAGCAAGATAAAAAAATTGCAACAAAATAAATATGAGATTAAAAGTAAGTGGTGTACCTATTCTTAACTTGTTGCCGCTGCCTTGCTGGTGCCAATCGGTGAAAGAATGAAATTGAAAAAGGAAGAAACTGTTATCTGAAAAAAAAAAAAGGAATTAACGAAGAAGAAACGTGAGAAAGAAGAGAAAGAGTCACAATTAAGTTATTCTTGTTTGTTTGTAATGGGCAGAGTCATTGACAAATCTTGTTTGTTTGTAATGGGCTTGATTAAAAGGCCCAGTTTTAAAGATTGAAAAAAAAAGGATGAAAAATATTGGGAGCGTGGATCGAAGTTGCGTGCTCTCACATAGTAAGGCCAAGCTGTTCCATCTCAACCAATGTAATATTCATTCTCAAATATACCTAAAAAATTTTTATTTTTAACTGAGGGGGAACAGGACCCCATGGGACCCCCTTTATCTCCGCCTCTGTTTATATAATTTAATTTTTCATGTTTGCCATACATTGTTCATGAAATGTACAGCATTTGAATATCTCAATGATTAAATTCTACTAAATTTAACTTATTCAATAGTGAGTGAGCTCTCGAATTGAAGTCCTAAGTATTACTCCCCACATGTATTAATAAAAAAAATGGTCCAATGATTCAAAGAATAATAAATAGAAAATGAAAAGAATCCGAAGTGAGTGTGCAAAGCAAAAATAACAGGGCTCACATCGGTCACCCTCTTCCCCCAATATTGCATTATTCCTTGCCAAGGTTATGAACATGGAAAGTTTAAAAAGGGAACCAGGGGACAACTAACTGGAATCATAAAATGAAAGAGGAAATACAAATGCTCTTTAGTTTTAAAGATAGTTTAGTGATAGAAGAAGGACACGGTTCTAGTTTAAATTACTTCAAAATCCACTCATCGTTAAATATCAATCTCGATATAAAAAAATAAAAAAAAAACCTTCAAAATTTTGGCTCTTATCAGTGCGCAAGACTCAAACTTTGCAGCAAGTCTCACTGGGAAGAGTGTGAGATTACACAATCTTTGATGCAAGCAACTACGTTTAGTTGTTGAATATTGCCTACAATCTCCAATCACAACTATCCTGTGACAGAACTAGACTCGAACTAAAAATATTTCACTTCAGAATCATGTTGACCACAGTTCTGGGATCAAAGAGGAACTAGTGCCTTGGGGTGGATATCCAGATTATTTGGAGTACAGGTTGTGTTTGCTACGGCATGTTTATCACTACACTTCCTGCTGATGCCTGGTTTGCTGCACGATTGCTTCCAAAATTCTTTCGATTGGATTCCCTTGCAATTCTTGAACCGAACTACACAAATCAAGCAGAAAAGGATATTTTTTAATAGTAAAATACATAGAAATTAGAACCTAGAGTTTCAGAGCATCAATAATAGAGCATTCCTTTTCAGTTCAAGCACAGAACCATCTAGTTAATGAATTTGTTTTGCTTTGTTCCTCTAAATTGCATCCAAACACAAAAGATATTACTGCTTTGATACAAATAGCATCTTATCCTACTCCAAGACAAGCATGCTGAATAAACTTGAATAAAAATATCACAAACCTGGATTGCTCTTTTAGGAAGAACTGCTGCCTCATGTAAACCAAGCATTTTTGCAACCTTCAAGACAGATCATACACAAAATTTTGGTTAGGACCAAGTTCCCATAAAAACTGAGAAATTTGATCCCTGCATGGCAGCAAATTTATTTGTTAACAGATAATCTAGGAGGTAATGTTGAGGGAAAATTAAGACAACTTTTGTAAAGATTTCTTATGAACAGGGTTGGTACCCCCTATTGCCTTTCATGTTATAGTTTTTACAGTTTTTTCTTATAAAATATTGCGAATTATAGCATGCAGTGTCACAGCTATGCATATGGTGCATAAATGTTCAAGCAGACATGATAACATTTGACAAGAATATAAACAAACACCGGACAAATAACTAACCTCTCGCAGGATCTTCTTATCACCTGTTCCACTAGGTTGATTAAGGTTGGCAACGTCCCATAAAGGAATATCAAGAAGAGTCCTAATAACATCTTCATCCAAGAAAGGAAATCTAGCCTGGTGAAAGCAATTAGAGAGTTAATATCCCATGCAAGGAAAGAATACAAGCAGCAATAAATGTATATAAGAAGAGTCCTACTACCTCCTTCCCATTATCAGCAATGCATCTATCATCTCTCCCCATGTTTCGTTTCCATATTCTCTGCATGTCCAACTTCATTTCCTCATGGAGCCCAAGCCAACTGATGATAGCATGCAAACAACCACATTGAGTACCAAAGATAAGCATATGTTGCTACAAAATATAATTTGCTCAGAACCATGAAATATGTTGTACACCAAAAAATATTCTTTTGGACTGGAAAACTTAAAAACTATAGGATACCACATGCAAAAGAAAATAACTTGAACTTTGAAATTTAGTACACCAGCATAAAAATTATTGAAAAATGATGACATGTAATTTTTGACCACTCATGTTAAAATCATACCTTCCACATCTATATTTTGTTTTATGCCTTCCATAACCAGCACACTGCTCATCAGCACCAGAGCCAACCAGGACAATCCTGGCATTGGACTTGTACCTAGATCGCTGCTGATTCTCATTAGCTTTAGTACTAGTTCCTTCATAGGCCCAACCATAACCACTTGCAGATAGCCATAAAGCCATTCCTATATTCAGGTCCTGAAAAATTATGTACATAAAGCACCCTTTCAAGTCAGGAAATTTACCGCCAAAAAATTCATTTCTTACATGTTTAAAAATATAAAATTAGAATCCTAATTTTCTTTTCAGCCAGACATGCCTATCACTTTAAGAGAAAACCCTAAGAACCACAAAGATGAATGATGTCTACTTATGTATCACTAACTACTCAAAATCCTAAAATAGTTCATTCCAGTGAACAACTTCAGAAATTAGGAAGTTATATGGATGCAAAGCACCCTGTAGCAAACATATAATAAACTATATTTATTTAGAAGGAAGCTAGTTACCATATATGTATTCGCAGGATTAATGAGAGACATGACATGCTTCATTTCCGAAGTCAACTTAGACAAATCAGCATCAATCTCTACAAGCTTCCACCTGCATTCCCAATAAGTATTGATTTTTATACAAGGAATATCTAAAAAGAAGATCATTCAGCTCAAGTTCTTTGCCTATTTCATGCTTCATGAGGAAGTCATTCTACCTAGTTTTCTGGAAATCAAGAACTCAGAGCAGTTTCCGTTGTTCTTAACTCCTAGTTCAATTTAGAGAATTTTACTTATTTTTTTCTCCATCCATCTTTATTTGTATGTAAATAGTCTAACTAAATTTTCTCTAGTTATCAGCACATACCCTTGTACATGGTAAAATTTACTAAGGACCAATACATAAAACATCAGATCCAAGAGAATAATTAAATTTGGTACCTCCTCAATGGCGCAATTCTGCTGAGCTCCTCCACTCCTGCCTTGGCAGAGATTCTGTCAGGAGCAAGCTGACCGTCAAAGCTAACATTAAGTAAATCAATTCCATCTGCCAAGAGAAATTCATTGACGAATTAGCTCAGCAAACAAATTGACAAGATTACATTTTGTCTTTGTTTTCAGGTCAACTTCAATATAGGAGATGCAAAGAAATATAGGAAAACTCATGACAGAAATATTGCCAACATTTTGCACTTGGATGACTATAATTCCAGCTTCGGGTTCAATATTTCCCATTTGAATTTTGAGCATCAATACTTTGCTTCATTTAGTTTTCAGTTTATATCAGTTTTCTTCCTCTTCTTTTTCGAACTTATCCATATGCCTCTTTATACACCTCTGTGTTATTTAGGTATTTCTCTCTTTTTAACAAAACCTTCAAAGAAAATCTTTTATGGTTTATTAAAAATCTCTTAGTATCAACCGTTAAATAGTAAGACAGAGAAATGGACAATCTAGGATTTTAAAATATCTCAATTTTTTATATTACGTGAAAATAAAAAAAAAAGAAAGAAAGAAAGCCAACGCAAGACCATACTGTAATGGGCCTACTTGAGTCTATAAGTCCAGATTTTAGGAGCTGAGCAAATTTATACAGAACTCCATCAAATTATTAGTTCCAATGGAAACTTTCAGTATGTTGAACACATTTAAAAAATAACATTCCCCATTTTAACATCTAAGTAACTAAATGGTTTTGGAGTTTGGACCATTCAAAACTCAACAAGACTAGACCACAGTATAGCAGAAAAAGCCAAAATTAAATAGCCCATTTATTCCAACTGAAATGAGAAGACAACCAAGAATAACAAAAGTGATAAAAAATAAAGAAATGAAGGCATAAAAAATGACAGGCTGCTTGAAAGATCCTTGTTCGAATAGCCCAAAAATTAAAAAAAACACACGCAAAAAGAGAGAGGAACTAAGTTCCCTAAGCTATTCAGTGATCACAACAGACAAGCCCTAGTTTGAGCATAAGAGTTCATGATAAAGGCAATAAATGCCAAGCATTATGACTTCTACACACTATGAGCTGCAGCAGAAAATATAAACTTCTTGGAAACTTCAAAATTTAAGACACTGATTAGAAAAGCACAACTTTAAAAGATAAGAAACAAAAATAAAAGGAAGATGAAAAGTAAAGTTCAGTAGAAACACCTACAACTGGGATCTAGGCACTGATGCAACAATGCAGCGAGTATCATAGAGTCCAATCCACCAGAAAATAGAACTGCGACTGGAACAGGTACCTCTTGTTTACCATCAGATGTTCCTCCCTATGAATTCAAATCCATCGAGTTAAGAGTTTAATTAAATTGAAAGAATAAATTACTTGGCACAAACATTACATATTTAAAAGGAATTAATTGGAAAATGCATCAATCAGGAAACAGAACTCACTTCTCTGCTTGGGTTGTAGTAGAAAATTTAAATAGAAAGGGGAATATGCTGTACAAGCACAAAGGAGTTCAATGTAAAGTAAAAATTATAACTTTACTTCATTTTATAACAGTAATAAATAATATTAAATTGCTCTCCGCATTTTATAACAGTAATTGATAATTTTACATTGCTCTCCGCATTTACATTTTCATAAAAATAGATATAAATAAAGGGGATTAAAGTTTGACAAAACTTGAACTCATCTGAAAAATAACAGTCGTCAAGTAACAATCTCTATTTGATTCACAGAAAATATTTTCAAAAAATTTCCACATTTTTTTAGTGCTTGAGGCACTTGGAAAATTTTGTGGATGGAAAAGTTCTCCTGGTCAAACGGAAAGTAAACCAATTTTGAAGGAAATGATTTGCTATATGAACAAAGGTATGTTATCTTTTCAGACTTTCACAAACTCACAAAAAAAGAGAATAAGCCTTTTTTTTCATTTAATATTTTCTACTAATATATTATTTTATTCAAAATGAATGTATCCTTAGAACAATTTGCTGATTAAAATAAAAGTAGAGATACTATTATAAATAGCAATCAAACTCCACACCTGAAATATTTTATTGAATGATGTGCGCAGCATCACAGATTTCCTTAAAGCACTCAACACATTCTGAGCTTGCAATGAAAAGCTGGTTTGATCAGGCCCTACAAAGTCAAATAATTATGATCAAAGATCCTCCTTCTTCATTTGTCAAAATGAAGTATTTTCTAACTTATGCTTTGCATTTATGCACTATGGCAACATTATGACCTGATTCAAACAGCATGACATCTAAAGAAGCTAAGTACACGTTATTTTCTCAGTATATACTTGCCATATGAAAAATGCAAATCTTCTGTTTTAGGTTCAACGCAAACTCTCTCCCATTTAATCAGGTTTATCAGCATGGTATTAGCCCATTCATGTCTTTTTACTTCAGCAGAAAGGCATCCATGCAGTTCTGAATTCTTCATTGATAAACTATATGCCCCGCATGAAAGCTCCTCCCAAAAATTGGCCTCGGCACTATCTTCAACTCCAAGTTCTGCACTAAAGCGATGGCATGTGTTAGAAATCTGCCGCTAATATAACTCAATTTGCAGTTTTATCAAAATATCCATATTCTGTGGTCCCCAGGTGTGTAGCTTACATGAACATAGAACATCACAAAGCCTCTCTCAGATTTTAGATTGGAAACATCACACCTATTCTATACATTTATGTGCAACTTTTACCATCCTAGATTTTCATTATACTGATGAATAATAATAAATAATGAATCATCAGACCTAATAAAATACTAATTAATGGAAAGCTTGGTATTTTTAATGCAAAATACTGTTCCAAATCATGCAAATAATCTTCTTTATCCAGAGAACGATAAACATGAAATTAGAGGATCAAGATAAGAAAAGCTCTACCAAGCAATATATACCAGAACTCTGATCAACAGAAGAAAATGGTGATACAGAAGATAGCAGAAATCGAGGGTCCTTCACGGTTGGCCAGTGAACAAGAAGACTCCGCCGACCAAATGCATCCCGACCAAACCACAATCTTTTTGAACTCTCCTATAAAACATAAGAAGCAAATTTTCACTGCTAAAGAAAACCAACAATAACAACAACGAACAGAAACATAGCATTCACAAGTACCTGCCAAAAGATGACAGCCCAGGGCCCCTTAATTGTTGAAAGAACATCAAGAACAGAAACCATCCCATTTCCACTACTAGAGCAAGCACTTGTATGTTCTTGGCAACTACAGGAACAACAGTTTCCAAGAAGTTTCATAAGAACTTCACCATCATTGCTATATCTCTCAACATGAATACCTCCAAAGATTTCACCTTTCAAAATCAAAACGTTAAATTATAATCCAAATGAAAAAGCTTAGAAAAACATATTAGTACAAGTATAAAAGTCACCATTATAAATGAGGATATTTCCAGACGAATCGACGAAGGGCTGAATTACAGAAGTTAATCCTCTAAGTTGTAATGTGGCGCCAATAAAAAACAACAAACTTTCTCCATTCCCATAGTCAAGTAGTCTAGAACCGTCGTATTCTTCAATTACAGAGAACAATTTTTGCTCCTCAGCAGAAACTATGACCTTCTTATGGCCCAGGCTATCAGGACCTCGTCTCCAGAGAGCTGCTTCGATATCGTTGACGGAGATCACAAAATTTGAACTAATTACTGGCTCGGGATTAGGAGCCGGACATGGGGAATGAAGAAAAGTAGAAGATACGTCGATGTGAATGCCGGAGATTATCAGAGCGATTCCGCACATCTTCTTCTCCTCCGCTCCACCGCCACCACCATCACCAGCAGCAGCAAATTTGTGGATTTTGTTATTTAAACCTATAACGGCAAATTTGTTGCTGATATGTAATTATATAAAAAAAATTCAAAAAAAGGCAATCGCTTCCATGGCATAGTGGTAGTGCCTTCGCTTTGTAAGCAAAAGGTCGCAAATTCAGTTCTCATTGGGAGCTCTATCCTGATATAGGCATTTGGGTTTTTCAATTTTTATGATCTAAGAAAGGAAAAATAAATATCGAAACAAGTGAAAAAATATAATCATGTTATAATATATATGAATGTCTATTTAATTAAATTAATTTTATTCTATTAAAATTATGATTTATTTTATTTTATTTATATTATTATTAATTTTATATTTTTTTATTTTTTATTAAAAGTCTATTTATACCATTATATATATTCACAATATACACTCTATTATAGGTGATATATTTAATATAATTCATAATAAAGAAATTTTTTAAATTTTTCATTCTCTATATATTTTTTTTATTTATAACACGTTATTAGTATGAAATTCTATCAATTTATTTATTTTAAGTATTCAAATATAAAAAAATAGATAATACACTCTTCTCAAAATTTATACATATTAATTTAGAAGATCAAGAATTACAAAATTTAAGATTTTTATTGATAATATAAATTCAAGTATGCTTCTGCATTAAAATTTTATAGTTAGTATTAGAGTCTAATTGAATTCAAATATCTTAAGATTATAATATTGTGATTGTTCCAATATTCGTTATTCTATTGGATTTAATTAATTATGCTTGTGATTAATATTTACAAACAAACGAATTAAAATTTTTTTGTGACTTCATTTTGCGCATTTTATGATACT
This sequence comes from Garcia nutans, assembly GCA_947685225.1. Taxonomy (NCBI): domain Eukaryota; kingdom Viridiplantae; phylum Streptophyta; class Magnoliopsida; order Malpighiales; family Euphorbiaceae; genus Garcia; species Garcia nutans. The sequence goes on from CANTUV010000011.1 coordinate 53,951,465, forward strand.
GGATTCATAATACAGCAAACTATTATTATTAGGTTTGTTTTGGTTTTTTTTTTACCAATTGACAATGCTTACAAATGAATTCATTTTTATTATTAAAATAATAATAATAATATTTAATAGTTTCGGTAATGCAACTTGGTCTATATAATATAATACTGCAATTATATTGTATGATGGGCCATTATAGCTTTAAAATCTTCTAAGATATTTTGGACAGTATTTGTAATATATGTGAATGAAGTTTTGTCTTTCATTAATTTCTTGAACATTGTATTACTTTGATTTGTATATTTTATTGGTTAATTTGTTACTAATAATTTTTGTTGATACTGGATCCAAAATGAATTGTTTGATATGTATGTATATGGTGTTTACACGCCATAAATGCAATCATATATATATATCTATATATTCATACAGTGTATTATATCATTGCATAGTTTATTATATTTTTGGTAATTTAAATTGTTTATATAGATATAAGGCCGCCATTATTCACATAATTAGTTATGAATTTTGATGCAAATTATATTGAGTAGTTTTATCATTTAGGATTTACTAACTTAGATAGTTATCAAAGTAACATATGTTGATGAGTCATGTATTAGCTAAACTACATAAAAGAACCATCATTAGTTAAACTATATGAATAGCATATAAAAGGATTGAATTCTTTCTATATAGATTTGGCTAAAATATATATTAAAAATTATCTGCTTTTCTCTGATTTGTACTACACATGAATTAATACAATTAAAGTAAATTTTATAGTAAACAAGAAGTTTACTATTGAATTTATTACCCTTGATATTTTCTGAAAAAATTATTCGTTATGAATACTTGATAATGAGATTCATCTCAATATTATGAATCTTAGAGATATTTAAAAAAGAAATCAAGCATCCCTACATGATTGTTAAGAAATAATGATTTTTCTTTTAATTACTCAAGCGAGAAATTAAAATTTGATTATATCAATATTAATTATTATAGTCATTTTTTATGTATTAAAATTTTCATACCTTAAATGTGCTTCTGCAATAGCAATTTTAAGAGCATATATTCACAAAATAATCTAAATCAATTTTTTTGTTTACCTGTAGCTAAACAAATTTTTTAACTTTTAATGAAAAATTATCAAACTCGTCCAGCTAACTTAACATCATTCTCTGAAGTGAATATATTATTTCAAGACCATAGACAAGAACTTAATAAAAAAGATTGTGGTGAAAATTTTTTTCCTACCAATTTTGAAGTCAAAAGTATTAAAAAGATATATATTAGTATAACTCTTATAATTATTCATAATCATAAAATATTTATTATAGTAAACATTAGCATAAATTAATGTTAATATGATATCTGGTTCTGCAAATTGTGGTTAAAAACTCCAGAAGAGTTCACCTTATATTATGAATTTGAACATTCTGAATTTGAACAAAATGATATTTCGATGGTGCATTATAAAGTGGATCCCGAAAAAATCTACTAAATTTTAAAGAATATGTCGTAATGAATATCTTATTGAAATAAAATGAGAGAGATATTGAATTTTAATTTGAACTAGAAGTTTATATTTAAGAAATTTTAAATTTTTTAACTGTATTGTACTTTATAAAAATGACTAAATTACACTATATGCACCGAAAGTGTGTAGATCTCAAAATTTTTATACTTTTATATGATCATCTTGGTTATCCATGTTCGAATATGATGCGACGTATTGTTAAGAATATAAATAGATATCCACTAAAAGATCAAAAAAAAATTTATCTGATGACTACTTTTGTGCTGCTTATGCCTAAAGTAAATTAATTATGAGACCTTCATCAACTAAATTACAGTTAGAGTCCTCTGAATTTCTATAAAATACATGAGGATATTTGTAACTCTATCCATCAATCTTGTAGACTATTTAGATATTTTATGATTTTAATTAATGCTTCTACTAGATGGTCATATATTTGTCTATTGTCAACTCTTAATATTATTTTTATTAAAATTTTTGCTCAAATTATAAAGTTAAGGTCAATAATTATTGATTATTATATCAAGATAATTTTTATAAATAATGCATATGAGTTCACTTAAAAGTATTTTATGATTATATTACAATTAAATATTTTATTATATATATTCATACTCGATGTGATTTAGTTGAATTATTATTAAAATTTTACAATCAATTATTATTTTTATGCTTATGAAATCAAAATTTTTAATATACATTTGGATACATATTATTATTTATATTGCACCTTTAATTTATATTTGATTGTCTGCATATCATAAGTTTATTATTTTACAACTTGTATTTATCTGAATTAATATATCTTATTTAGAATTTGCGATATTAAAATTTATTCTTTCAGTGTATCTATTCTTATTGCATCCCCTTAAAGAAATAAAATGTTCTTATCGCATTCCCTTAAAGAAATAAAATGGATTATCAATATTATTTTGATATCTATACAGGTTTCGATTGTCTACATTAGATATTATAGACCTTTGCCGATAAATATTTTAGAGCAAGATTTTTTGTGAATTGATTTTCACTTTATTAAGGGAAGATAAAAGTAAAGGGTTAAAAGCACAATAGATTAGTTGGAATACACCAACTTTATCTAATCTTGCTACATGCACAAATTAATGTTAACTAAAAGTTCAAAAACTAATTCATTTGCATAATATTGCAAATCAGTTACTAGATATATTTACAAATATCCATTAGGTATTCAAATCACATATTTCAGCTGCTAATATTCTTGCTCGATTGATTGTCTTTACAGGGCATCTTATTAGTATGACAGCTAATAGATATAATATACGTCTGAAGCGTAGTAGACTACTTGGTTCAAAATATTAATTTTTGAAATAAGAAAAAATGAATAATTTTAAGATGACACTCCTGAAGAGGTTAAAAGCAACATAAGTCAATAACCATATATTTCTAGAGAAGTAACCCCATAAGTTGTTCCGTTACTGAAAAATTATGAGATCTCATTAAAACATCGAAATATGTGAAAAAAGATGAAATTATTGTTGATAATATATTTGTATATGTTGCAATTGAAATTATCAAAATATGTTTGAGCCTAAAAATATTTAAAATTATCAACATCGATATGATTGGCCAAAATGAAAAAGTAATCAAGGCCGAGCTAGATTTATTTGCTAAACATACAATATTTGGATCAATAGTTCAAACACCAGAAGATGCCATACTCATGGGTGTTGTATGTAGAAGAAAACAAAATCGTATGAGATTATGAAACAAGTACATTTTTTCTATTGTGAATGTAATTACTCTTAAAATTAATTTTGCAACCCCTAAAAGGGCTCAACATTATTCATATAGTTCTTAAGATAAATGCGTTAAATAAAATTATGATATACAAGACATAACTTGTGGTATAAGAATTCTCACAAAGTTCTTGTATAGATTATGATGAGACATATTCTCCTATCATGGATATTATTATCTTTAGATTTTTTATCAGTTTGATAGCCTTTAAAAGGCTTAACATATATTTGATGGATGTTGTGACAGTTTACTTATATAGTTCATTAGATAATGTCGTATATATAAAAATTTTGAAGGGTTCAAGATGCCTAAAGTATCAAGATGCCTGAAGCATATAATATCTTGATAAATATACTATATTGAATTTAAAGATTATGATATAAGCTAGATGAATGCGGTATAGTCACCTATTTGAATACTTAAAGAAAATGGATATGAAAAGAATTTTATTTGCCCACGTATTTTTATCTATAAGATAAATACATAATTTATCATAGTTATAGTTTATGTTAATAATTTAAATATAGTGAAAACTCCGGAAGATACCTCAATTACTGCAAACTATTAGCAAGAGAATTTGAAATGAAAGATATTGGAAGAATATGATTTTATCTTAGATTTCAAGTTGAATATTTGTCAAATGAGATTCTTGTCCATCAAATATTATATATTAAACTTGAAATAATTTTATACAGATAAATCTTATTCATTAAACACTCTAATGGTTGTTTTATTTTCTTAATGTAAAAAGAGATCTCTTCAGCCCCTGAAAAGATGATGAAGAGATTCTTTATCTTGAAGTATCATATCACAGTTCAATAGGGGCGCTCTTATATCTTGCTAACAACACAAGACTAGATATTATTTTTTTAGTTAACTTATTTGCAAGATTAGTTCTGCACCAACTAGAAGGCATTAGAATGGAGTGAAAAATGTTTTTTACTGCCTAAGTGGTACATCCATTATAGGTTATGTCTTCACATATAACACTTCAAGTATAACAATACTGTTATTTTTATGACGATATGTGAAACAAATAATCACTGCTACTTCATCAAATCATTCAATGTTATTAATTATTTATGAAACTAGTCGCGAATGTGTGTAGTTGAGAAGCATGATTGAATATATTGGAGAAGCACGTGGATTACCTATAGAAACTAACAAGCCAATAATATTGCATGAAGATAATGCATCATGGATTGCACAAATCGAATGATGCTACAGAAGAGTGACAGAACTAAACATATATCACCAAAAGTCTCTTATATACAAAAAATAATGAATAAATGAAAAGTCGATATTTGCAAAGTTCGTTCAAGCGAAAATCCAACAGATTTGTTCACAAAGACACTGCCGACATCAATCTCCAAAAGACATGTATACAATATTAAGATGTGTTTATTTAAAATATTTTTGTTGAATGTATTTTTTAGTGAAATTCACCTATGAATACTGTACTATTTTTTCACTAAGTTTTTATCCTACTGAATTTTTTAGTAAGATCTTAACGAGACATATTCACAGGGATAGTCATCTAAGGAGAAGTATTATGATATATGTGGATAACTACTTAATTGGATTAATCTTATCCTATCAGGATTGTGATTAACTTTATCTTATTCAGATTATGATTGACTTTATAGTCTTTTGTTCTTATCAAAAGTCTATTTACACTATTATATATACCACATCATGGGTGATATATTTGATACAATTCATAATAAAGAGGTTTTTCAAATTTTTTATTTTCTATATATTTTATCTCTTTTTTTATTCACAATAAATTCTATATTAATTTTATTAGTGTCATAGCCTTGTTTTTAAATATTTAAAAAAAATTGAAACTAGATATGTCTAAATTTCCGCATGTTATATTATGTAATTTTCTCATTCTTCAATGAAATCACCAAATTGAAGAGAAATATGTATTAATTTGATGAGAAATGTTATAAAATTATATGACCAACACTAAATGGCACTCAATTAGTATAAAAAAAATATAACTAATAATTTAATATCAAACATGTTAAATGTTTTCATTTTTAACAGCAATAGTTATCAGTTAATGATATAAGAAATCAAATACTTGCCTTGTATATGTTTATTTTTTTAAAATCTAATGAATCTTATAATATTAGACTTCCAATATTGTAAGTCGTGATATCTCATTATTTTATTATAAATTCATTTTATAAGCAGATATACTTCCTCAAGTTATAAATATAATAAAAATAAAAGTTATTAAATATCTTAACATAAAAAGATAATGGTAGAGTTAATTTGAATTAAAGGTTAAGATTTTTAAATATTATTATTACTATTTTTTTATAAAATTTTAATTTAGACCTTATATTACACCAAAAAGTATATATTAGTCCTTAAAATTTATTTTACTAATTTAGTTTTTTTTTTTCAAATTTAGTCTATATTGTTTTTTAATGGAGTCGCTAAATAATTGACTTTGGAGATTGTTTAAATATTATGGGCCATATTGAACTTTTAAAAAAGTAATAATATAATATTTTTAAAATTTATTCATTAATTAATATTTTTAATATTGATAATTTATAAGATTAATAAATATTTTTTATAATTTTATTATTTATAATAATTTAATCATCTATAATTTAACAAATGATTAGAAATATTAAACAATTTATAATAATTTATATCATATAGGATTTTTATAATTTTTTTAATATAATATTAAATTTTTATTACAAAATTAATATTAGAAATATTAATAAATAATTTACATTAAAAAATTTATAATATTATAATTTATAATATTAATAAGTATTTTTTATAATTTTATAATTCATAATATTTTAATAATCTATAATTTAATGAATAATTAAAATTTTAATAATTTACATATATAATTTGAGAATCATAATTTCGAACTTTATTTTTTTGAAAAAAATAGTTTTGGCAATTATAATTAAAAAAAAAACTAAAATCAATAAGAAAGAGAATGAATAATTAACAACATATTATTTGCTCTTATGGCGTATTTAATGACCTTAAATTAGATTTAAAAAAATAGTGTAGTTTTGATTAATTTATATCCAATAAAATTGAAGGTATAGAATTAAAATAGATGAATATTAAAAAAATATCAATTAATCTAATAAATCATTGATGTTAAAAATATTAATTAATAAATAATTTATATTATTAAAAATTAAATAATTATTAAAAATATGAAATATTTAAAAATTAAAATTATTTATATTGTAAATTATAAATTTTTAACATTAATTATTTATTATTATTTTAATATTAATTTCATAATATTATAATTAATATTACATTAAAAATATTATGTAAATCTTATATAATATAAATTTTTTAATATTTTTCAATTATTTGCTAAATTATAGATTATTAAATTATTATAAAATTATAAAAAATATTTATTAATATTATAAATTATTGATATTAAAAATATTAATTAATAAATAATTTTTAAAATTATTATATTATTTTTTTAAAGTTCTATTTGGTCTCTAATATTTAAATAAAGTCTAAATTAACCCCTACTGTTAATTAACTTAATAAAAAAAATTTAAAAGTTAATATTTACTTTTTGGTATAATACATGGCTAAATTAGACATTTGCCCATTTCTTTATCAAATATCTAACCTAATTTATATGTTAGGAACAAAAATAGAAAACTTATGAAAAAAGGCACATGTTATAGCCAATTTCATTATTTCATTGGCACGATTAATTATTATGTAATTTTAACGTCCCAATTAATCATTTACTTGTTTACTCATATTGTATTGGAGCTATATATATATATATATATTAATTATGCACGTGCAAATAAGAATTATTAATGATGTTGAATTTAATTTAATATTGTTGTTTGCTTTTGCTTATAATTTTATTAATAAAACTATTATCTTTTTTTTATTCTCTAGCAAGCGCCACTTGCATAAAAAACAAATGCGTTCAAACAAACAGACCTGATAATGGATTGTCACTCAAGTCAATGCCTGCAACAAAATTTTAAAATTAATGGCAACCACAACTACTACTAAACTTTCAAGTTAAGCATACTTTCATTACCCTCCCAAAAAATAAAAAACAAAATCCCTTTGTTCATTAGATAGTTTGTCAATGAAAACACACGAGACTTCCATTGTGCCATTATATTATTAAAATCTTAATAATTAAATCTACCTTTTTTTTTAGAAATTCTAATATGAAAAATAAAAATTACTAGAAACGTGATTGATGATAGCTAGCCTTATATATACTCTGAATGAGTTACCACTACTTAATGTTTTGCATAATATGTTCAAAATTTTCATAATTTAAGTTAATAGATTTTGTAATCAACCATATTTAAATTTGAAAAATATTAAAATTTTTAAAATTTAATATGTTAATTGATAATTTTTTTATTAATTAATATTTGAAGTTCGATTTATCGGATTAATTAGAAGTTTTGAGTTTATTTTTTTTATTTGTAATTTATATAATTTGTTAAAAAGTAATGCCATTTATGGTAAAAAAAAATTGTTGCTACATAACATTAATCATTAAAAATAAAAATAGGATATGAAACATGGTAAAAGGAAAGTACCATTATTAAATTTGATTGTCTTTCCGGCGAATAGAGCACCTTCCTGTAATCTTAGAATTCCACTCCAATTCCTTAATGGTTGGTGGGATTCGCATTTTGACGACGTGTTAGTTTTTTATTGGTTGAGATAATTTATTTTTTGGGCCTACTATAAGTGTTAGCGTCATTTGGTCAGTGCTAGTCTGGATGTCAGCCTTTTCACCGTATCTTGTATGAATATCAATTTTTTTATTATTAATTTAATAATTAATAATAACAACCAAACAAAAACCACTGATTTTCGTCGAGCGTGCAAACCACTGCCATCACATTCCGCTTTTCCTTTAAAGCGCGTGAAATATCCCACTTTCAACCAAGATGTATGCAAGGATTTACTTGTTTGACAAATCGAGATTCTTTGAGTTATTTTATTTTATTTTGATATTAATATTTTTTATTTCAAATTAATAAATTTACCTTTTATTTTTTAAAAAAAATTACATTAATGTTGCCTTTTTTTTATTTTTACTATTTTAATGTTTAATTTTTTATTATAATATCTTAATTTTAATAAATAAAAATAATTTAATTATTTTGATCAATTAATATATAATAAATAAATTAAAAAAAATCAATAAAAGCAATTATATTATTTTTATTAATAAAAGTTCAGATACTAAAATGCATAAAAAAAAATTTATACATCAATATAACAAAAATAAAATAGTTTAAATATTATTAATATATTTTTTATCACAAATTTATTTATTTTTATTGATCTTCAATTATATATCCCTTATCATCTTATAAATTAATTAACATATTAAATTTATATTATTTTTATAATTAATATTACTTTTTAAAAATAATAAATATATCTCATACTAAAATAAAATATAACATAAAGATTTATGAATTTATATTTTTTATAGAAATAATTAATTTTTTAAATTATTATAAAATAAAAATATATATAAAACAGTTTGATATAAAGAGGGTAATTTAATTTAGGATTGACATCGATTTTATGGCCTCCGACGGCCCTATATCATTTTCTCTTCTCTTTTTTTTTTTCTTTATTTTCTCAAATGTCTTTATTTTCTTGGGATTCTAGATTATTCCTCTTCTAGATCGACTAATAAGAGCTTGTCTGTTCAATTTTTTTTTTTAAATCTGAAAGTTTTTTACTTGGTGGCTGAATGCATACTTTTGGTATGTTTGGAACTTTTTGAAGTCAATGTTTTTTTTTTAGTTTGTTTAATTTTTGGTACCTCAATGTTTGCCCAAAAGACTTCGAGAATGATTCAATCTCCTTCTTATAGTTCATTTATACCACAGAGCCCAAGTTTCTCCCATTCAAGTACACCATACTCTATTTCTCAAAACAGTAGTTTTATGGTGATAGTTGTTGCCCTCTCAGCCCAACTCATCTTCAAAGACTTATCTAAACTTCTTGCTCAAAGCCCCTAAAGATGGGGTTTTGGTTTTCTTTTCTGTTATATTTCATTGTTATTATATTTAAGGTTGTATGGAAGTTGTGGCTAAAGGGTTCATTATATTTTTTCTCTGTCCATAATTTTATGCAGATGAACCAATCAATGGTTCTCTCTCTTGCATATCTTGTAGGTCTTATTGATTTGCTTTTCATGGTTTTTATTTGTTTGTGGAGTTCTTTTTTGGGCCTTCATTATATACTTTTTTTTGATAGAGATCGGTAGATTTATGACTTTCTTTCTTATGCCTCAGTGATTTTTTCGAACAATTTGAGAATTCTTGTAATTTTTTTTCTTTTAATGATATTTTCTTTACCCCCACTTTAAAATATATTTTTTTAAATAACATATAATATAACATTCACTTAAATTTGCAAACTTACTTTCACGTACCTCCAAAGACTATGTCCATGCCCCGAATGATTCACCTCAGTAAAATCCAGAATGTGAAATTGTCAAAGAAGGTCAATATAAGAAAATTAAAATTAAAAAAGGACCCACAACGAAGGAAGACGCTTGGATATTTTGAAGCCCACATAGCCCCACTTACGTCATTAAAAAAAAAAACAGGAATTAGTAAAAACCCAAATATTGAGTACTGAGTAGGCGCAGCGCAGACAGTCATAAACAAACACCCTCTCTCTCCCTCTCTTCCAAAATCCCCAAAATCTCTTCCTATATAATCTCTTGCTTCTTCCATACTTCGTAATCGTTTCTTTGAGGCTCGGCTTTCTCTGTATTTTTTTTCTCTCCCCAGAGAGAGAATCGAAATAAGCCTTCCTGAGGTCGGTCAATCTCCTTTCTTTCTTTTTTTTTTTTAATTTTAATATTGTTGTTCGTTAGGTTTATTTGTCTTTGATCACCATGTTTCTTCTTTGAATCATTAATTGGTTTTTATTGTTTTTATTATTGATTGGGTAGTTGATGATTTCTAGATTTGTTTTCTGTTTGTTTCTTTGTTCTGTGATTTAGATCTGGGTTTAAAAGTTTTGATTTTTAAAGTCTTAAACTTCTTTTAGTTTCCTATTTTTTTTACTTGAAGCTGCACTGAGATTTAAAATTTTAGTAGGGTTTTGGTAGGTTTTTATAAATTGGACTAATACAAGAGTTATTATATGTGTATTTCCCTTCGTTAAAGTATTTAACTTTGTGCAGGGTTTAGGGTTTAGTGCTGGAATCAAGCCCGATAATGTCATTTAATTTTATTCGTGCAATTTCCTAAATCTCTGACATGAGTGAATAACCAGGAGGGATTTTGCATGTAATTGTTAAATGTAATGTTATTGTGTTTGTATTAGTCACTGGTTTATTTGTTCATGGTTGGTGTCTGATTTCATGTCATATTCTCTCATATTTTATCAGTTTGTTTTATGTATACATTCATTAATCGTTATTGCCTTCATCTGATTCATGTTTATTGTTTTTATTGAATTTCTTTTCAGGCACTGAAATAATATAAATTTATACTCTGATAGGGATGGTGACCCAGGTGGAAGAATCTATCCCTACTCCTCAAGAGGTGGGTAATGCCTTTGTGGAGCAGTACTACAATATACTGGCTGAATCTCCCCAGACAGTTCACAAATTTTACCAGAATTCCAGTGAGATTAGCCGGCCAGATTTTAATGGTTCCATGTCATCTGTGAAAACTTTGGAGGTATGTTTTGCAGAAATAGTAGTTATATACATATTGATCTTGATTGCTGTGTATGGTGTTTTATAACTTCATCATCAAGTAGTAAGGCCAGCATTTAATTTACTCACTTGCGGATGAAAAAATAATATAAATTTTCTGAAAGAAAAAAAGCAGAAGTTATTGTATTCTTGGTCTAATTAACCATGGATTATGTTTACGTGCTTGTTATATTACTTATATTGCTAACAGCTGTTTCTTCCTGGGCATTAATTAGGGTTGGGGAGCAGTGAACCACTGATGTCTGAATTCATTTGTCTTAGTTATAGTCAATTTATCTTTTCCTTCAAACTTTCATGGTTTATTTCTTTTGGATCTACTGCTTTATTTTCTAGAAGTTTGGGGTGTACAATTTTTTTGCCTTTTGTAATGAGTGATTTGGAATATCTTTTTATTGGAGCAGGCTATCGACAAGATGATTCTTTCCCTTGACTATAAGGATTGTCGACTTGAAATATCGACCACCGATGCTCAGATGTCTTTCAAAGATGGGATTCTTGTTTTGGTGACTGGTTTTTTTACCGGAAAGGACAATATCAAAAGAAAATTTACACAAGCATTCTTTTTGGCCCCTCAAGACAGTCGTTCCTACTATGTTTTAAATGATGTTTTTAGGTATGTGGATGAAGAAGAAGCAGTACCTATCAAAATCGATGATGCTGATGACACTGCTCCAGCAGCTCCAGTGACGCCAGATCCTGGTAGGCATACGCATATCTGTGTATTTTTTTTTTCTTTATCTGTGTAATTTTTTCTGTCCTTACTCTTGTTGTTATTTTGGTCAGAAATTATTATTGCTAGCTTTGCTATTTACAGAACCTACTTTGGTTTCTAAGCATACCGTACTGGATCATACAACTGCCTCTTTGGAGGAGGATGGTGTTCAAGCGGAGGAATCTAGTCATTCATTGGACAACGGAAGGATTTCTATTAGTGATGAGGTTGTTTCTAGTCCTTCAGTGGGTACAAGTCAAAATGATGGTTTCCCAGTTTCAGCTGGTACAGGTCAGAGTGATGCTCACTCTGTTTCTGAGGCAATTGTTTCTAATATCCAGGAGGATGCTCCCAAAAAATCTTATGCATCAGTTGTGAGTTCATTCACATGGTTTTCATGCAAGAATTACTATTATTATTGAAAATAATTAATTTCTTATCTTATGTTGTCCCAGGCAAATGAATTGAATTATAAAAAGCAACCATTCCAACAGAGGATTTTACCTGCTAAACCTGTTGAACAGGTGAAAGCAACTGTGGCATCTGAAGCATCTCCTCGTCCAGTTAATAACAAATCTGTGGAAAAGAATAACACCATTTCAGGTTTTTTCTTATTTGTTTTTCTATTACTTGTTTCTGCCTATTTATTTTTTACATATCATGGCCTTTTATCAATCATGCCATATTTGCGGCTTTAATAATTGTTATTTACTTTTCTGTTGCAGTTAAAGGTCACTCTATATTTGTTGCAAATTTGCCAATGAGTGCAACTGTAGAAGATCTTATAGAGACTTTTAAGAAATATGGACCTATTAAACCTAATGGTGTCCAAGTCCGCAGCTATAAGGTCTGCTTTTGATTTAATTTTGTAAAAATTTTATTTTCATTTATTTGTTTTTTTGTTTTCTGATTTGTCCATGTTAAATTCTGTGACAGCAAGAAAAGAATTGCTTTGGCTTTGTAGAATTTGAGTCTGCAAGTTCTATGCAGGGTGCCCTTGAGGTATTGTTATTAATTAAAATTTGCCAATAGCTTAAAATATACTTTTTTTTTAACAGTGCCCTTGTGTTTTTATTATCTTCTTTTGATTTGCTGCATCAATGTTATTTATAATCTTTGGCAATGTGTTTACTAGTTGCAAACTCCTTATTTTGTTGTCTCTATCTCGTATCTGATTTATAGAGTAAATTACTGGCTAAAGTCTTTGAGATCATGCCTTGTAGTAGAACTCCTTTTAAGATTTCAGTGTGTAGTCTTACTGTACAGAATTTATTCAACTTAATGTATAGAGTTATATTATGTTCTTGGGAACTTTTGTTCTACTTCCTCTTTCAGCTCCCTAAAGAGCTAAATCTTGTGTGTTTTAAACTGATATTTGGAACATACATTTGAACCATCTTTCTGCTGCATGTATCTGATTTTTGATAGCATATTGTTTCAGGCTAAAACCGTCAAGATTGGTGACCGACTTGCTCATATCGAGGAAAAAAAAGGTAAGTTAAATATCATCATGTTCTCTTTAATTACAGTTACAAAATTTTAAAATTGATTTTGATAATATGAATTCTAGCTTTATTTGGTCACCTTTACAGCCAACAATGAAGGGCTGAAATTCCCATATAGGAAGGGTGGCTTCCGTGGTGACAACTTTAGGAATCGTGGAGGTCGTGGCTTTGCGAGAAATGAGTTTGATAATCAGGGTGGATTATCAGGACAATCTCGTGGGACAGCCAGACGCAATGGAGAGGCTAACCAGAAAGTATATCAGAATGGTGGAGGAAGAGCAGCCCGACAAACTCAATCTCAAGCTCAAGCTGAAGTTCAAGTTGGGAAGAACTAGGCTCCTGCTTTCTGCTGGAATTTTGTTTACTATATTTTTTTGCTCAATTATTCAATTAGGGAAGTTATTAGGCAATCAGATTGCGGCTTTTATTTTTAGCTTAGTCCAATTGATAGAGTAAGCTTTTTAAGTGATTTGCTTGTTCTGTTTAAACTCTAAAGCAGAACAAACAGAATATGCAAGCGTTTTTTATTGGAAGGTTATATTTATTTTGCAGCGTCTTTCATTCTCAATTTGTCTACTCTTGTACATTCAAATTTAATATTGTATGTGCATATGTGAACTTGGTAATCAATACATTATGTATGTTCATTCATTATTGGAGAACAGTATCTAAACAAGCCAGCGAGGATCTTCTAATGTCATTGGTTTGGCATTTGAAATAAGCTTCCCTTCGGTTTTTTAGGCTAAGGCACAATACACCTGTAGTTTACTAGTTCATTTTGATCATTTTGTCTCTATATATTTATGTATTTATGAAATTAAATATATTTATTAAATTGCTCAATGTATTTATCTATTTTGTTCTATATATTTATATAATTATATATTGATTAATTTATCTTTTGTATTTATATATTTTATATTAAATAAATATTCATATACACATATATCACTATTTTTATTTGGGTGTGTTAAGAGTATGAAACAGAGGATGAAATGGGCATTTTGAGTATCAAATAGAAGATGAAATGATTAATATGTGATTATATAAATATCTATTGAAATAAAATAGAAAAGTATAAATGGATAATTTATTTAATATATAAATATACAAGGTAAGGTGACTAAAATGAATAAATATAAAAGGCTGTAGAAGCATTGGGCCTTTAGGTTAAAGTTTGTAAATCTACACTTTGATTTTTTCATACCATTTGTTTGTTGAGTTCCTGCCCATTGTAGAAGGTATGTTTGAAGCTTTTATTTTTTTAGGTCAACTTCATACTGCGCTTTAGATGGCGAACATGAGCTGTTTTGTTGTAGGCTTCCAGCTCTTAAGGAGTCTTCATGTTAGGTTTTATATTGAGAGAATATGTAAATAAGTTCTTCAAATTTTCGCCCATATAAATATTAGCTCTTAAATTAATTTTAAATTTAATTATAAATAAGTTTTAACACCGATAAAATAATAATTTTTATTTTAAAATAAAAATTTAATAAATTTAAAAAATCAAAATTACAAAAAATTTGAAGAACTCTAAAAACATGAACTCTAACAAAAAAAAAAAAACTCATGAATCTAAAGAATAAAAACCCAAAAAATAGAAACACATTGAAATCTTCAACCCACAAACATAAACATTAACTTATAAACATGGACATTAACTCGGAAAATAAAATCATAATAATTTCTTGGGTTTTTCCTTCTCAGATTGCAAAAATTATTGATGGCCAATTTTTTGAAATTCTAATTCTTGTTTTTCGTCTCTGGCTATTCTTGATTAAAGAAAATGGTGGAATCTTTATTTATTGTGTTCCATAAAGAGATGAAATATGAAGGAGAATAAGTTCTACCTGCAATACTGCCTCTATTAAAACTTATTACACTTGCTCTGTTTGGTTTCATTCTTACCAAATTCTATTTTGTCCCTAAAGCTACTTCAAAACTTCTTAGCAACCTCCTTTTTCACTTACCTTGGTCCATTAATCACTCTTAAAAAAATCATTCACTGTGGTTCATTTTTATAAATATAATTATTACTCGCCAATCTCTTACCTTTCCTAGTTGATTTCAATGGACACTCGGGCTCCGGTATAGGTAACAGCACGCTTGACGGCGATGACATTATCGATGATGCGACCGATTGCTGCATTAGAATTTTAACTGGATCATATGCATATTCAACCCATCTATAGATTGGATCTTACCAAATTTTTCTTTCTCTGTGGCTATCCTCTCCGTGTTTTGTTTAGAAAAAAAAATTGAGAAAATGATGATTTGCAAAAAGAGAGCTCTTTCTTTGTTTCCAAGAACATAGAAATATTGAGAGAAATTTTAGAGAGTGTATTGAGGTATTAGTTTCGTACCGGAAATGATTGCAGAAATTGTTGTTTTTTTTTTCTGGATTAATGCTTGTGAGTTGGAGATTTCAATTTGTTTTTATTTATTAGGTTTTCATTGTTTAGATTCATGAATTTTTTGGGTTGGAGATGATGTTCTTCGTGTTCTTTTTTTTTTTTTTGTAATTTTTATTTTTTAAATTTACTTATTTATTTAATTATTTATTATTTTTCTCAACCTATAAGTTTTGGGCCATTTGAGTTAAACTGGCGTCATCTCTGGAAGCTTAGGTTACCACCAAGAATTAGAGTTTTTGCTTGGAAATTGTTTCAGGGGTGCCTGCCAACGAGAGTTAATCTTTATCGTAGTGGTGTGAAGATCTCAACTGATTGTCCACTCTGCAATTCTGAAGCAAAAACTGAGCAACATGTGCTATTTGATTGCTATAGAACTCAAGAGTGCTGGAGCAGTAATTAATGGTCTTCCTCATTTGCAGATGGTGTTAACAGTATATCTTCTTGGTTCAACAACCTTTGCCGGATAAGAGACATGGAGAAAACAATCATTGCTTTGTCTATCTTGTATCATATCTGGAAATGAAGGAATAAACTAATATGGGAAGGTGTGGATTTTAATATTTGGAAGATACTTTGGGAAGCTTCTCAATTTATTATGGATTGGAAGACTTAAAATTTGCCGAATGAATCAAACTCGGCAAGCACTTTAATTGCTAAATGGACGAAGCCAGCCGAAGGATCTCTCAAAGTTAATGTTGATGGAGCCTTATTCCCTACAGAAAATAGATTTGGGCTTGCCATGGTGGTTAGAAATCATTTGGGCAAATTAGTGTTAGCTAAATCAAGAAGTTTTGCGGGACAACCAGAAGCTGCACTAGTGGAGGCTCTTGCTTTGAAGCATGCATGTTTGCGGCTTAAAGAGCAAGAAATGGACTCTATCATGATGGAGTCAGACGGTTCTATGGCTGTCTCTGGGCTTAAGTCTACAGTCACCAACATCTCTCCTCTCGGAGAAATTCTGAAGGAAGTCCTTGACTTGCTTAGTCAGATTCATAGTACAAGTGTTTTTGTTAAGCATATAGTGAATATGGTGGTTCATACTCTAGCTAAAGCCTTCTATTCTCATTCTGAGGCTCTCTCTTGGACAGTTTGTCATCCTTTTCTTAGTGGTATAATCTGTTCTGATATTGAGTAATAAACTTTTTTTTTTGCCAAAAAAAATTATTATTTTAACGATGTCAATGAATGACTGTTGACGAGGTGCTTAAAAAATTTGTTTTGCTAAAATTTGCGCAAAATTGCCACTAAAATTAATTTAAGGGCAAATTTTCAAATGATTTGTAAGTATGTTTAAAATGTAAAATATTGGAACTACTGTTAAGATTGAATTCAATATTTCCAGCTGACTATTGAAGAGAAAACAATACCTTATTAATAAATTTACAATTTTATTTGTAACAAAATTCTACATAAAATTCCTTATAAATTCGTTTCACAACTTGCACGTTGTACATTATACTGATTTTGAATATAAATTCATGTTAAGAAAATATTTGCTGAATTGAGACGATCAGGGGCTGTTTTTCATTTTCTACTTTTCTTTTTTGTTTATTAATTTTTTAAAATTTTTATTTTCTAATTATTTTTCAAATGGAGAATTGAAAATTTAGAGAACGTGTTTACTTAATGTTGTTTTCTAGTTTTTATTTTTAATTTTTATATAATATTTAAATAATTTTATACAAAAATATAATTGCTTAACCTATTTCATAATTTAAATATTTATATATATCTTTCAATTAAAAATGAAATCATAATCAAATAACAATTTTAAATAAAATAAAAAATTTGAATTATTTTAAAAATCAATCTAAAAATAAATTTTAGAGTATAAAAATATTTTATCAAATAAAAAATATTAAAATTAAAGAATAAAAAAATAAAAAAAATTGAAGAAAGAAACAAACTCCAATTATTTTTTAGAAATCCATATTTTTTTCATTTTTAAAACTCTAACTTTTAGCTGAAAATATTTCTAATTAAACAATAAGCTATACTTTCAAATTTTTTTTATAACTTTTTGGAAAAATATGAGTTAGCCCCGTGGATTCTCTTATTAAAATTTGCCGATGTATATATATATATATATATAAATGAATATCAAAAATTATATATTTTATTACTTAATTTTTTAAAATTTTAAAATATATAAAATAATTATTATTAAAAATAAATTATATAATTTATAATTAATTTTTTATAAATATTAAGAAACATATATTTTCTAATCTTTAAAATTTGTCAAATATATCATTAAATTATATTAATGTGTAATTGATTTATGTTTTATAAAAAGAAGTCATATATTTTATTGTTTATTTTTTTAATTTCTAAAAATATATAATTAATATTTATTTTAAATTAATTAATTTATTAGAAAGATTAAGTCATATATTTTTTTAATTTAAGAGTCATATTTTTTTAAATTTTTATTTTTTTTAAAAAAATATAAATCAATCAATAATATTTAATTATATTAAAGTATAATTAATTTATAAAAAATTAAAAGTTATAAATATAATTTATTTAATTAATATTATAAATTATATTAATATGTAATTGAAGATTAGTAGTCACAAATATAATAAATATTATATTTTAAATTTTATATAAATTATTAAAATTAATTAAAATAAAAAATGAGATAATATTATTTTTTAAAAATTAATGATGTATTAATTTTTTTAACACTGATTTCATTTTTAACTTTTATATATATAGTATAGATTTCTAAAACTCTAACTTTTAGCTGAAAATATTTCTAATTAAACAATAAGTTACATTTTTAAATTTTTTTTAGAGAACTTTTTGGAAAAATATGAGTTGTTAGACCTTGGGTTCTCTTATCAATTAAACATTTTAATTAACTAATCCAAATAGTATTTAATTTAAAATTAAAAATACAAATATCTCGAATTGTTGAATTATATGATATGATAGCCTATTGTTAAAATCTTCTAATTTAATTTTATAGATTAACTGAGATTTTGTATATTAGTTTGCTTCTTCAAATTGTTATTAGCTAATCGATGGGAAAATTTCAATTTCAAGCTTTGAATTTTGCACAAATTTATCATGTGGGTCACATAGATTAAAATAAAGTAAGTGCTTCCATGGTTTAAAACTAGTCACATATTTTTTTTATTATAAAATATTTATTATACACATTTTATATTTATATATCAATAATTTATTAAATATATAATAATTTATTTTTATATATTAATAGTTTTATATAATAAATTATGAGACATAAATAATATATAAATAAGATAAATAATTATAATATATGACATTTTTATTTATATATATATACAAATAATAAAGGTTTCATTTATTTTTTAATTTTGATCAATAATTTTTTTACATTTGAGATATTTTGTCTTTATATATTAATAATTTATTAAATGTATAATTTTTTATTTTACATATATTAATAGTTTTAGTTAAAAATTTATTAATAATAATTAATATATTAATATTTTATTATATATATTTTTTATTTTCATATATTAATAGTTTCAGTTAAAATATTTATTAATAATTTATTAAATTTATTAAATATATAATATTTGATTTTTATATATTAATATTTTTAGTTATTAAATTTATATTAATAATTTACTAAACACATGAACTTTTTATTTTCATGTATTAATAATTATAAATATTAATAATTTATTAAAAATATTACTTTTATCTTTGCAAATTAATAATTTAAGTTAAAAATATTATTAATAATTTATTAAATACATAATTTTTTATATTCATATTTTGATGATTTTTTAATTATTATAAATAAATTATTTAATTTATAATTAATTTATTATAAATATTAAGAGTTTTATATTTTTAAAATTCTAAATAAATATATATATTATTAAATTATATTAATGGCTAATTAATTTATAGAATATTAAAAGTTAAAAATATAATTTATTAATTATTATATTTTAAATTTTAAAAAATATATCAAAATTAAATAAAAATTAATTAGAAAAGAAAAAAAAGTGAGTTTGCCCTTTTTAAAATTTGATGATTTGTGTGTTTATATATTTATACATTATGAATGTCAAAAATTTTATATCTTATTATTTAAAATTTTAAAATATATGAGTTAATTATTATTATAAATAAATCAGTTAATTTATAATTAATTTATTATGAATATTAATAATTATATATTTTCTAACCTTTAAATTTTGTAAAATATATTAATGTGTAATTGATTTATGTTTTATAAAAAAAGTAATATATTTTATTATTTAATTTTTTATTTCTAAAAATATAATTAATAATTATTATAAATTAATTCATTTATTTATTTAAAAGGTTAAGAGTCATATTTTTTTTAATTTTTTAAATTTTTTAAAAAATATATAAATCAATCAATAATAATTAATTATATTAATATATAATTAACTTATAAAAAATTAAAAATATAATTTATTTAATTAATATTATAAAATTATATTAATTTATAATTATTTAATAGAAGATTAATGGTTATAAATATAATAAATATTAAATTTTTTTGTTTTTATATAAATTATTAAAAAGAAAAAAATGAGATAATATTTTTTTAAAAATTTGATGATGTATTATTTTTTTAACATTTCTTTTATTTTTGGCTTATATATATATATATAATATAGATGGACTTTATTTTCAATTTCCTTAATTTTTATTGAATTGGCTTAATTATTGTATTTTATTTTTATTTTTTACAAAAACAACTAACAATATTGATAATAAAAAAGAAATTATAATAAATTAATATTTTTTCCTTACGTTGTTTAAAAGAAACACCTTGCAAACTCATGGAAAATGACAATAATCTAACATAAGATATCTTTCATTGAATATTCATCATAAGAATCATCTGGCATGACGTACAACATATCAAAACTTCAGTATTTTGGTCAAAGATGAATTGATCATAAATAAATTAATTAAAAAAAAAACAACTGTTTGAAATTGGCTAAATAAGATTTTTGTTGAGTAATTCTTATCTTTATCTATTTAAAATATTTTAAAAGCCAAAAGAGACATCGATATTGTTTTTAAAAAATTTCAATGATAATAACTTATTTTTTAAATAACGCCCTTTAAAAAACAGATTTTTTAAAGAAAAAAAATATATTTACATATTTGAATTTAAAATTCAGAAATATGCAAATCAATAAAATGAAAACAAAGAATCCTATAAATTAGAATTATATCTTATTATTATTATTTTTAAATATTTATATATAATAAAATTTGATTATATATTGGCATTCAGAGTTATTAAATATTTAATTTAATTTAATGAAACATAATTTTATATTAAAATATTTTAAAATACAGATTTACTAAAAAAATTAAAGTTTAAATACTCAAGAATTATTAAAATTAAAAAATTAATAATTTGCATTATTAAAGTATTAAAACCCAAGAGTATATGTTGTCGCCCAAATTTGTAATTCTTTGCCAGATTAATTAGAGCCTATTATTATTTTATAATTCATTAATTTTTTTTTTATTTTTATCCAGTTGAATTTAATTTTTATTTAAATATAGAAAATTATAATTTTATATTAAAAAATTAATTTTCTATTTTAAAATAATTTACAATGTTTTAGAATAATTATTTCATCAATTCAAAATTAAAAAAATAAATATAAAATATCTAAAAAAAAATACCAAAAAATTCAAATCCAAGAACAATTTCTCCTAAAAAATTCTGTTTTATTTGAGATTTTTGCCTTCTTCTTCTTCAAGATTCAATTTTTTTTTCTTACGATGTTCCAGATTGAATATTTTGGCATTTTTTTTTAAATCTACATTTTGCTTCTTTTGAATTATTTTTCTCTCATTATTGCCTAAATCTTGAGTCTTTGTTTAATTTATTTGGACAAAGATTTTGGGATTGCTTTTTATTTTATTTTATTTTATTTTTTGAGTACACAATATTATTGGATTTGAATTTCTTGGATTGGTATTTATTTTAGATATTTAATTTTTTATTTTTATTTTTAAATTTATATAATTACTCTAAAATATTGAAAAATTATATTTTAATATAAAAATTAATATTTTATTATTTTTCAAACAAAAATAACTTTGATAAAATAAAAAAAAATTATGATTGAATTTGAACAAAAAAAAACCAACTCTCCAAAGGCTTAGCTACACATTAAAAAAGAAAACAAAAGGGCAAAATTGAGTTTTAACTTTTAAGGGCATTATGAAAAGCAATCTGTCGATTTTCCTTTAGCTAAAAAATAAACACGTGGCAGTGCAGATGTGTCGGAGAATCTCAAAATTTTAAAAAAAATGTCCACGTCAACATCAGTGACGTGTCTTACCAAATCAAGCCTATGAAAGATCCCTTCCAAATCTCATGTTCTTGTCTCGCTTTTTATTATTATCATCATATTATTTTTTAATTAACTTTCACCTAAACTGCACTATCGTTATCCACCCACGTGGCTCCCAAACAGTACTACACTTTCATTATTTATTTGTTTACTATTTTTATTAAAAAATTAATATTCATTAATATTAATATAATTGAAATGACTTTTTTTTCTTGGACATTTAAATTTCACCTCATTAATATAAACGCCATCAATATTCATTTGAATATTGTTAAAAAAAATTTCTAAGAATTAATCTCATTCTCATGCCATCTTAATTCATTTTATATTTTTAATATATTAATTATTTTATTTTAATTATAATTATCTAATAAATTTTAAAAAAATATACTCTCTCCATCCTACAAAAATAAACTTTTTCTCATTTTATAATAATTAAAAAATATTAATTATTTTTATTAAAAATATAAATTTATATATATTTTTTAATTATATTTTTACTTTAGTATATAATATATTTAATAAGTAATATTAAATAGAAATATTATAAAAAAAATTATGATATTGAATGTCTTAATATAATAAATGGCTTATAATTTAGAATAATAAAAAAAATAAACTCATCTTTATAAGATGGAATGAGTATTTTTTAATAAAAAATAAAATAAAATAACAAATACAAGTCATATTCTTCAAAATTATTGATCACTAAAAATTTATTTAATAAATAATTATTTGAAATGTTTGTATATTTATATTTTAAATTTTATTAATATGTTAATATTATAAGCTTTAAAATATAAATTTAAATATTTGATTATTTTTAAATTAGATTTTAAAGGATATAATAATATTTTAAAATTTTAATATAATTCAACTCATCAATCATTTGCAAGAAATTACAGAGCAGATTGAAAAAGAACAATTGAATCAGGAGTTAGAGATTTGTTATAAAACTATTTTCAATCTATCTCACAATTGTTGTCTCTCTTCAAAAGCCAAATACAATCCAAGTGGGGGGAAAAGGCGAATTACAGCAATTGCAGCTCAATAATTTTTTCTTCTTTTTCACAAATTTCAAAATTCCTAATCCATAAAATAAAAATTTCTAAATTAAAAATCTCTAAATTAAAAATAAAGAATATTTTGATCAATTAATCAATTTAGTCTAACAGGACAAAATTTTAAGTTAGCATAGTGCCCCCCATGAATACCATTTAGCAAGTTTATTAGAATTAGATCAATCAAAACAACTAATTTAAAACTATTAATTAAAGTTTATACACAAAACTGAAAATAAAAAATAAAAAATCAAACACCAAAATAATAAAAATAAAAAATTACATACATAATGATATATTTTTACCGTGAAAAGTTTCAGAATTTAGATCTCTACTCTTGCAAGCAACATCATGGAGAAAAAAAATAAGAATTTTTATTATTTTATATTATACAAGTAAGTGCTTGCAAAGATATCAATGACAGCAGGTATACATGAGCTGTACACGTGTCAAAAACCTTAAATGACCTAACTAATAATCAATTAAAATTATTTTCAAGTTAATTGTGAACTAAATTGCTTAAACTAAACATTCTTATACTATTATTATAAAATCTAATAAAAAACTTATCATAGAGAATTATGTTAATTTTGTGCACTATTATCACTAGCTACCCATATACTCACTCTATCACAAATTTATAAACATATATATATTTTTGCATTTGCCTCAAGTTATTTTTCATTTATTACTTTAATAAAATAGTTACTGTATTAAATTTTTTATTATATATATATATTTGATGTTATTCCTTATAAATATTTATTAAGTATAGCCCTTATTAAAAATAAAAATATAATAAAAAATACATGTAAATTTATATTTATAAATTTTATGAAATTAAAAAAAAGTGCTTTATGAGGACAGAAAGAGTAGTAAATAATAATATTAACCACGAAGAAATAAATTTGTGCTGTAATTAAAACATAAGAAGTTATTGTTAGAAACTTGATGTTGATTAGTAGTATACGAAAAAATATTGTAAAAATGTTGATGCATGAACACATTACATATATATATATACATATTTTTTTTTGAAGCCACATTTTATATATTTTTTTTACTTCTGAAGTGATAAGAAAAAAAATATTCGATTTGTTTTTGGAAGCTTATAATTATTAGGAAAAGTTTACTTTTTGTTTTGTGTTTTGAATCTTGGGGTATCAAGGCTTATTGTACTGTATTTTTAGCTTAACGGAGTCTTTTATTACTGATAAAAAAAGATATTCATTAGTGCAACATAAAAAAAATTTACATTTATTATAATGTTTTAAAAATTTGTAATATTATTAAAACATAAAAAATGTAAATTAAAACAGAAATTTCAATTAAAAAAAATAGGATTTTCTCATAAAGAAATTAGGAAAATGAAACAAAATTTTCTATCAAGCAAAAGCAAAAATAGAAAATGGCTCATGCATCTTAGGTTATAATTACATTCCTATCTCTATTGTCAAGCTCCAGGCCTAATAATTCCTTTATGCAACATCAAACATTATTATATAATTTAATTTTAAACAATATATTATTTTTTGTCCTTCTTTTCCGCTAACGTGAAATTCCACACTCGCAAATTGCTGAAAAAATAATTATTGAAAAGTATAATTAAATTATTATAAATACATATTTTATATTTTTTTGAGGTTTAATATATTAATTATCCCATCAATTTGACGGTTTTAATCTTTTTTTTATTTTATGTATTTATATATTTATTAAATTATTTTATATATTTATTTATTTTAATTTAATATATATTTATATATTTATATATTAATTATTTAATTATTTATATTTATATATGAGAGTAATATACTATTTATTTATAAATTTATTAAATATAACATAAAAAATTATAAAAAATAAAATAAGTAATATATAATTATGTAAATATTGATTGAAATAAAATAAATAAATATATTAAATATATAAATATATAGAATAAAATAATTAAAATTGTTATTTTTATAGATAATTGATGTATTAAGCTTTTTTTTAATGTGTGTTATCTGTCAAAAAAAACCCGCTGTGGCGTCATGTGGAAAATGACTAAAAGAGACCTCGAAAGGTCACTTCCAACTGAGTGGCAATCATATTACTGAGGGGTGGAAGCCCTTACCCACTTCGACACGTGTCTCCTTACATCAACTCCAATCTGTCTGTCCTCGCACTGCTTGATCCTTTTTTTTGTACGTAGAATCGATTGCGATGAACATGATTATTATTATTTTTTTAACAAGTAAGCATGACTATTAATAATTCAATTAAAAATTCACCGATCAAGGATTAAAATTATTGGCCAATAAAATTATTGGCCAAAAAAAATAAAAATTCTATTAGATATTACCTTTTTTTGAACATTTTTTAGATACTACTCTTTGAGTATTGAATTAAAAAATATATATAATATTATTTTTAAAATTATAAATTAAATTCGTTAGAGACTCATATAAATGTCGGATTATCAAGGACCGACTTTATAAGGTTTCCTGAATTTTTTTATTTATACTATTAATATCCTTAAGTTTTAATTATTGCCAATAAAATTTTCTTTAACTTTAATCAAAATTTTTAGCTCAATTTTCAATCAGAAAAATGAATATGTAGATTTCATGTGATTTAAAATAAATAAAAAATTATATTATTTTTCATGCTCAAATCCAGTTTTTAACGTGGTTATAAAAATAAAGTTTTTTATTTTTAATTTTTTAGATATATAGTCATATGATGTCACATTAGATACACATAATTATCTGATGAATTAAAAAATCAGAAAATTTAATAAAAGATAAAATTAAATAATTTTATTGAAATAAATTAAAATTTAAGAATATTAATTATATAAATAAATTTTTTTTGGATGATTTATGATATTAGTCATAATTAATAAAGATAATTACAGATTCAATAAACTGAATTTGAAATATTTTGATGTTAAGAAGATGAAGTAAACAAAATATTTTGACTTTGGGAGCAGGCCGTATAATTAGGATCGTGTATTGAATTGGAATTTCGATGGTTTTAAATAAATTGATGGTTTTAATGAAATTTTATAGATTCTCTTATAATTTTATATAAAATTTAATAAAGTTTATTAAATTTTTATTATAGATTTTGATATATTTAGATAGAATTTTAATTTTTTATATAATTAATATTTTGATAAAAAAATATAACATATTTTGTTAGAAACATTATACTATAAATATATATAGCTTTCATAATATTGGACAAATAAATAAATATTATAAATAAAATACATAGATATTAATTTTTTTTAATATTATCTTTGTAAGATAAAAAAATTATAAAATAAAAAATATAATGATAAATTAAAATATAAAATAATATTAGATAAATAAAAAAAATTTGCATATTTTTATATTGGAAGAATATTAAGAAGTATAATTGAGTTTTTTTTATACATAATTAATAAATATATATTTGCAATTAAAATTTAAATAAATTATATATTTTTAACCTATTTAATATGATAATTCAGTGATATTTCATAATCCATTAAGTATATCACTCAATATGTATATATATACAATAATTTTTTTCAAAATTAATATATTTTTATATATTTTTTAAAATTTTGATATTACTATAACATAATACACTTTAAAATAAGATAAATTTTTTTTTTTATAATTGAAACGTATTTAAAATATGTTTAACTTATATCATTTAAATGTTAATATATCACACAATTATTTATATTAAAAAAATAATTTTAATGAGAAATATATAAATGTAAAAAAAATTTAAAATGAATATTTAATTTGTAAAATATTTGGGATGGATGCTGAATTTTTAAAAAAAAATTATTTATATCTAACATCTTAAAATTCAATGAAATCCAAAAAATTTATAAAATTCATTAAAATTAATGACTTTTTGAATACCATTATATTTTAATAGATTTTTAAAAAAATATTATTGAATATCATTATATTTTATGAAATTCTAAATAAATTTAAAATAAATACCATTAGATTTTTTAAAATCAATTAAAATTCATTAAAATTTTAATTCAATATACACTCTCCTTATATTAAGAGAGTAATTGAAGTATTTATACAATAACCTTGAAACTTTGAGGTTTGGGTTTGCTCTCTTTTCTTTAAACAGGGTCTCTATTTTTTTAGTTTTTAATTCTAGATTTAGGATTGTTGCAACTGTTTAGCCATCGATAGCCTTATATCTTTCACTTTTTCTATTTTTGGTGCTCTTGGGAGGGAGCAGACCTTAATTGGTTAAAGTTTTTGATTTTTTTTTTAATCATCGCCCTATCCTTGACTTTTTCTTCTATTATCTCATCTCCCATTATGTTTTTTTTTTAATCAAAAAAGACAATATCTATTACTAGAAGAAATAAACCCCAATACATAAGTAGAACTCAAATAAGGTGAGGGAAACCTTATTGAGCAAAAAACTCAGATAAAATCTAAGAGAAGCTAGCCAATCTACTACACTGGGGACAAACTGTTCAAACATAAGAAACACACTAAAGGTCTCAAGCCTGATACAACATTGAATTAGCCTATAGAGACCTACAGGACACACCATCAATCCAACTACCTTCCTGCAGCAATATACGTTAAGCCATATTATCCATGTCCAGCTATCCGTTAGGAGCCATAGATACCAGTGTTGATGAGGCTCCGGATAAGAAATAAAGAGACTAAATCCCCATAAGGGGATATCCAATATTAAAAGACAGGGAATTGTGGTATCTCCCTGGATAGAAAGGGAACCAATCAATAAAAGGGAAACAATATCAATAGTCCCCACTTGAACGAGCAGTGCGAGGAATATTGAGCTTCTATTGGATTCAGTTGATCTTTCAAAAAAATACTAATTGACTTTGGCTGCATCAACAAGCCACAATCACCTGGACATATGAGATTTCCTGCTAAAAGAATCATGTCCTGAAGAAATAACAAAAATTATAAAAAACAGAAAAAACAAGGCGATAGATAAATAGACCAAATTAGCACCATGAGTCATGGCTCGCATGCAGCCATTACCTTGAATCCCGAAAGGAGTCATGTCTCTTTTGCGGCTTTAGGCGAGCCACCACCGCCAGTCAAATGATCTTTGTTGTTGGAGACATTCACAATATTTTTTCCTGTTTCTAGCCAAGAACTTCCATTTAGACTTTGGATTTAGTTTAATGGAGGTTTTATTGTTTTGATTAAATCCCAGTTGCTCCTTGGTAAGGGGCAAATGGATAACAACCAGACTTTCAAAGAGTATTTCCTTTGTTGCTTCAGGAAAGTCAGAAGTGGGCTTTGGGTTATATCACAGCTAGGTCCGTTTTTATCTTTTTTTTTTATGGGCTACTTGGGTTGGCTTCAAACAAGGCTCTTTTTATAATTGTGGCTTAGGGTAATATCTGTATGGGTAGGCTTATAAGTTTGGGCATCAGGGTTTAAGCTAGTTGGGCCAGCTAAATGGTCACTCGGGTTGTCTTCTACAATTGACTCCTTAGTAAGAGGACATTTTCCAACGACTGCACTCAACCGTTTCAGACTCCAAGACAAGGAAGGAAGGTTCGCCGCCTGATTTGTCAGAAACTTGGTGGCTGAGTTTCCCAAAGCTGAAGGAATACCGGAGCTCTTACCGAGAGGCTTTGAGGAGTCCTCCGGCGCCAGTAACGTGAGAGGATGAGCATTAATGCTTCTAAGCTTTGACCCTGATGAAGTCCCATGATAATTTTTCATATTCAAGCCTATGAACCGCTCAACTGGATTTGCTCGAAGTTCTGGGCCAAAGGGATTGCTTCCCACGTTGCTCAAATCAATGAAGCCTTTGGCTGGACAAAAATTAAAAACATGACCGAACATGCCACAAAGGTAGCAAAAGTCACATAACTTCTCATATTTGAGCTTTGCCCTTTCTAGAGAATCGAATGGGCTTCTATAATTGAATCCGGTGACGAGAGGCTTTTCAACATCAACAGAAACCTTCAGACAAAAATACATGTCCCAACCAACTTTCTTTTTTGACAATCCCACCACTTCCAGGAGGCCATTAAAACAGTAACCAATCTTACTTGCATTCTCAGGAGCCATAAGCATAGGGGAAAATCATGCACTTGGATCCAAAAAAGGTGATTTGGTGAGGTCAATTTTTACCAAAATAATTCCTGGATCCCACCATCTGAGAATGAGAAGGGGTCCAGACACATTCCAGGGTGCCTTCTCATAAACCCAATAGGCAACAGCAGCAGAAATAAACTCAAATATGTAGATATTAAGGTCATACTTAGATATCTTGAAACCTTTAGAAAGCTTCCAAGCTCTCTCCAGAACATTTTTAACCGTAGAAAAATCAATAAGATGAGAGGATAAGACTTTAGATCTTTTTTTAAAATTTTTATTCTTGTTTATCTTGTAGGTCTTTATGTTATTGTTTCTATGGCCAGTGTTTGTATTAGGATTTTATATTTTCGGGTTAAGATTTAATTGGCAACAATAAAAATTGATATGTTTCTGTATTTTATTGTGCATGATTTTCTATCATTCTTCAATGATATAGTTGCTTATTAGATTAAAAAAAAGTAAAATTTTAAAAATATTTAAATAGTTTTAAATTTATGTTGGATCTCAACAAGCTCTAAACATGATTTCATAAGCTGTCTCAATTGTCAAACCATAATGAGTAAAATATTTGAAAATTTAAAGTAAAAATTGATTCTTATCACGTTGCATATGATATAATTTATTTCGTTTTCTATATGTCAAAAATAATGGAATACAATTCTGATAAAAAGAAATGGAATAAATTTATTTTTAAAATTAAAAAAGATTAATTTTATTTAAATGATTAATTTCTTTAAGAGTGTCCCACGACCCCTGCTAGAAAATTTCTTAAATTATTAAATGACAAAAATATGAAAAATAAAAAAAGAAGTGCAACTTGGGTTGTTGGATCCGAGCGACCGATGGCATGGGCCTTGTTTTGGACCACGTGCTCCATGCTCATTCCTCGCCCATTTTTTGCCAACGCTCACACCTTGTTGACTTCTCGTTTGACCTTTCCCCAACGCTTCTTCACTGTTTCTGTCAAAGATTGGCTGCTCCGGCAATTTTTTAAAGCTCACAAAAAATATTATATTAGTATTATTTATTAATTAACTGAATTGATGATGAGAGGAAATTTAACAAAATTGAATGATTAGAGATTAGATTCACCCATCATTTAATCTAAAATTTTTCTTATAAATATTAAAATTTAATTAAATTATACTTACAAAAATAAAATAAAATAAAAAAATTTCAATCAAAAAATAAAAAATTATAGTCACATGAATTATTACAAACAGTATAATTTAAATAAATTGTATTTTTTTATCCTATTCCAAATGCATGAATTTTACAATAAATTGCATATTTAAAATTATTAAACTAAATCATTGCAAATTATGCTTATATAATAAATAATGAGAATATAATTCACTAATAATTAAAATCTTGATAATAATAATGATTTTTAATTTAATATAATTAAATATTATTTTAAAATTTTTAAAATTTAATGTTTTAATATAAAAATAATATTAAATGAATTATATCAATTCAGATTAAAAACTCTTTATATATTAAATATATTAAAAAATAATTATTTTAATTTTATATTAAAATTTTAATTTAAATCAAATTAATCCATACAATTTTTTTTTTCTTAATGTAATTGATTTTTTTTCCAAGGTAAAAGAAAAAGAACTTCGACAATAATTGTTCTGACACTTCTCAAACGACGATGAATAATTTCAAATTATTGTACAACTCCAATCCACCTCTGTTGTAGCATAGTAACTTTTTTCCCTTGCATCGAGATTAGTTACCTTAGTGCTGTTCAAAAATGAACAAAACTGATGAAATTTAATTCAATTCAAATAAAAAATTATGATTTTATTCTATAATATGTGAATGTCTATTATAATTTTATTTTATTATATTTAAAATAAAATAAATTTTATTATAATTAAAATTTAATTTAATCATATTTATATTAAAATTTAATTAAATTATAATTTTTTATTCTACTTATACTATTATAAATATTTTATTATAGATTATTCATATAGTAATTAAGAATACAGAAATTTCATATATTTTCATATAATCTTTATCTTTTTTTTATTTTATTTATAATATGTTATTAGTACGGAATTTTAATCAATTTATTTTAAATATTCAATTTTAAGATAATTATTCTAATTTTTTTTTATTTTCTATATACATACTTATATATATATATATAGTATCATATTATATTTATATATAATAAAATATAAATGAATTAAAATATTATCAATTGAGTATATCATCAATTTAATCAATAATTTAAAATAATTATTTCAATTCATGTAATATTATAATTATCGGTTATAATATTACTATTAAACAAGTTCATATCATTTTTATATTGGTGTTCAGATTTCAATGGCCACATAATGTATTTGGTTTTTACATTTAAAAAATCGTTCATTTGAGAAATTGATGTCCATTTCAATTAAACGCTCATTACTAATTATATTAGTTACTGTACTAATTAAATTAATACAACTATTAGCTTATATCTAAGAAATTAAATAGAATCTTAATTTTCATGTCCTTATTATATGCTGGAGAATATTTTAGTGTAAATATACAAAATCTATTTTATATAATCTATTTAGAATATGTACCACTGTAGATAATTTCATTTATATTTAAATATTATTATATGTTCACAATCCATATTTAAAGTCCTATTGAGTATATAACACATATTTTCATATGAATTTATTTTAAATATCTTAATTTATTTATATGTTGTTCAAAATAATTTTATACCTATCTAATTTTAGGCTCTTATTTTTAAATATAGCATCTTTCCAATGTCGAATATTGCAAAACTTGAATTCGTTGTCCTTGATATTTTTGGAAGAAATTATCTATCATGAGCACTTGATACCGAGATTCATCTCAATGCTATGAATCTTAGAAATACTTTTAAGTAAGAAAATAAAGTATCCCTACATGATTGCACAAAAATAATAATTTTTCTTCGACATCATTTATATAAAAAATTAAAAACTGAGTACTTTACTATTAAGGACCCATTAGCCATTTGAAATTTTTTAAAAGAAAGATATGAATACCAAAAAACGGCGTTTCTTCCAAAAGCACGATGTGAATTAGGGCTGTTCAGGCAGCCCGTGGCCCAACCAACCCGGCCCGAGATATTAATTTTTTTATATTTTTCAATTTTTTTTAAATTTATATTTTGATTATTTATTTTTTTAAAAAATTATATATAAAAAATTATATAATAATTTATATATTATTAGATATAATTTAGTATAATAAATTTTTAAAGTAATATTTATTGGTAAATTTTATTAAAATTTTTTTTAAAATTTTTTTTTTAATTTTAAAAAAATCAGGCCAGGCCACGGGCTGCAAACTGCAGCCAGAAAAAAACTCGGGCCGGGCTTCGGGCCGGGGTCAAACCCGGCCCGACCCGGCCCGTGTACACCCCTAATATGAATGGATTCACTTAAGATTGCAGGATTTTAAAACTGTAAGTGAATATAATTTAGCCTTATTTAAGATTGGCTCTCAATTGAAATTGTGTGGTGAAAAATCAATGATGAGGATATGTTAGAAAAAACATATTCAATCTTTCATGCCTTGAATGTGCTCTTTGTAGCACTAATATCGAGAATGTCGATTTAAAAAATATTTTGAGCTAATTTTTTATTTATTTTTGGCTAAACAAAATAATAAGCTTTTGATGAAAAACTATCAAACTCGTCCTACTGGCTCAACACCATTTCCTAAAATGAATGTAAATTTTTTTCAAAGCCGTGGGCGAGATCATGATAAAAGATATCGTAGTAGAAAAAATTTCTCTACCAATTATGAAAGCAAATGTGCTAAAAATAAAATAAAATGGGTCAAGAATGAAGAGCATCTTGAAAAAAAGGTACAAAATAATGACACCACTTGTTTTAGATGTGGAACAAGAGGTCATTGATCAATAATATACTGTACTCCAAAATATTTAGTCGATCTTTACAAATCATCACTAAAAGAGAAGAAATAAATATTGAAATAAATTTTTTTGAAGTTATAGATCATGGTAGTAATGTTGTGCATCATTTAAATATTGATTTTGATGTTTTTGATTTTTTTAAAGATAAGGATGGCAAGATTGTCGTTTGATAAGAGATGAAAATATTAATTATCGGAATATATTTTTCATAGTTATGTTATTTTTTTTTATTTTTCTTTCATAAGTCATGTTATTTTTATTTTTCAAAAAATATAATAAGATCATATTTTATTTTTTAATATAATTATTTTGTTTACTAGATAAAACATAATAAACTTGATACTATGGAGGACAACATATGCTTAGTTGGCAGTGGTACAATTTATACAATTCTCTGAGATAAAAAATATTTTTTATAATTAACATTAGCTGAAATTAATGTTACTACAATATTTGATACTGCAAATATAGTTGAAAGCTCTGAAAGAGTCCATCTTATGTTTCCAAATGGAACAAAGTTATATATTGATAATGCATTATATTCTAGAAGATCCAAAAAAAAATTACTAAATTTTAAAGATATACGTCGCAATGGATATCATATTGAAACAAAGAATGAGGGTGATATTGAATTTTTATATATAATTACTACTAATTTGAACCAGAAGTTCATATTAGAAAAAATTTTAAATTTATCAACTGGATTATACTATACAAAAATAAAGATGGTTGATATGCACTATATGCACAAGAAGTATACAGATCCTAAAATTTTTATACTTTGGCATGATCGTCTTGGTCATCCAAATTTAAATATAATACGACTTATTATTGAGAATACAAATGAACGTCCATTGAAAAATTAGAAAATTCTTTTAGCTGCTGATTATTTTTGTTCTTATTATTCTCAAGGTAAATTAATTGTAAGACCTTCATTGTCCAAATTATATTTGGAGTCTCATGTATTTCTACAAATAATACATGGAGATATTTGTGGACCTATCTATCCACCTTGTGGACCATTTAGATACTTTATAATTTTAATTGATGCTTTAACTCGATGGTCAGATGTTTGTCTAGTGTCAACTCGTAATATTACTTTTGCTAAATTTCTTGCTCAAATTATAAAGTTAAGGTCAATATTTTCTGATCATCCTATTAAGACAATTCGTCTAGATAATGCATGTGAGTTCACTTCAAAAGTATTTTATGATTATTGTATGTTAATAAGAGTTACAATTAAACATTCTGTTATGTATGTTCATACTCAAAATGGTTTAGTTGAATCTTTTCTAAAACATTTATAATTAATTGCTAGACCTATGCATATGAAATCAAAACTTTCAGTATCTACTTAGGGGCATGCTATAGTTCATGCTGCATCTTTAGTTCGTATTCGACCATCTGCATATCATAAGTTTTCACCTTTACAACTTGTATTTGACCAACAACCAAATATATCTCATCTTAGAATTTTTGGATGTGCAGTATATGTCCCTGTGGCACCTCTCCAAAGAATTAAAATGGGTCATTAACATCGTCTTGATATCTATAAAGATTTTGATTCTCCATCTATTATTAGATATCTTGAAACTTAACAAGTGGTCTTTTTAGAGCAAGATTTTTAGATTATCAATTTGATGAGTAAGTTTTTTCATCATTAGGGAAATATAAAAGTAAAGAGCTAAAAACACAAAAGATTAGTTGGAATACATCAACTTTATCTAATTTTGATACACGCACAAATCAATGTGAACTAGAAGTTCAAAGAATAATTCATTTGCATAATTTTACAAATCAATTATCAGATATTTTTACAGATACCCAGAAGGTGCCTAAATTACATGTTTCGGATGCTAATATTTCTGCTCAATTGATTGTCCCTGCAGGACATCCTGTTAATATGACAACCAATGAATCTAATACATGCCTGAAGCATGATAGACACTTGGTTCAAAAGATGTTATTCCCCAAAAATGAAAAGAAGTAAAAATTTTACCAAATGACTCTCCTGAAAAGGTCAAAGCTAATATATATCAACAACTTCATATTTCTAGATAAGTAACCCTATAAGTGATTTCAATACCGAAAAATTATGAGATCTCATTGAAATTTAAAAATATGTGGGAAAGAGATGACATTGTTGTTGATTATGTGTTTGCATATGCTGCTGCTTCTGAAAAATATAATGATGATAAACATGAGCTTAAAAATATTGAAGAATATTGACATAGAAATGATTGGCCAAAGTGGAAAGCGGAAATTCAGGCTGAGCTATATTCATTAACTAAGCGTAAAATATTTGAGCAAATAGTCTGTATACCATAAGATGTCAAATTGTTGGATATAAATAGGTATTTGTCCGTAAGAGAAATGAATTAAAAGAAATTGTGAGATATAAGGCACGACTTGTGTCACAAGAATTCTCACATAGATCTGGGGTAGATTATGATGAGACATATTTTTCTGTTATGGATGCTATTAATTTTAGATTTTTGATCAATTTGGCAGTTTCTGAAGGGTTTGACATATATTTTATAGATGTTGTAACAACTTATTTATATGGTTCATTGAATAATGACATATATATGAAAATTTCAGAAGAATTTAAGATGCCTGAAGTATATAATTCAAAATCTTGACAAATGTACCTCATTAAACTCCAAAGATTCTTGTATAGGCTAAAATAATTTGGGCGAATATAATACAATCACCACAGTAAATACTTAATGAATAATGGATACGCAAATAATCCTCTTTGCCCATGTATTTTTATTAAAAAGATAAATTCTGAATTTGCTATATTTGCAGTTTATGTTGATGATTTAAATATAGTAAAAACTCCATAAGAGATCTCAATTACTGCAAACTATTTGAAAAAGAAATTTGAAATGAAGGATTTTGAAAAAATAAAATTATCTTAGATTTCAAGTTAAATATCTATCAAATGGAATTCTTCTCCATTAATCATCATGTATTGAAAAAATCTTAAAATAATTTTATATGGATAAATTGTATCCATTAAGCACTCCAATAATTGTTCGTTCTCTTGATGTAAAAAGAGATCCTTTTCGTCCTCGAGAAGATAATAAAGAGATTCTTAGTCCTGAAATATCATATTTCAATGCAATAAGAGCACTTTTATATTTTGCCAATAATACAAGACCGAATATTGCTTTTATAGTTAACTTACTTGCAAGGTTTAGTTCAACACCAACTAAAAGGCATTGGAATGAAGTGAAACATGTTCTACGCTACCTACGTGACACATCTAATATGAGTTTTTTTCAAAAGGAATAAAGTCTGAATTGACAGGATATGTTGATGCTGGATATCTTTCTGGTCCTCATAAAATCCGATCCCAAACAAATTATGTCTTTACATATAATAATACTGTTATTTCATGGCGATCTGTGAAGTAAATAATCACTGCTACTTCATCAAATCATTCAGAGATATTAAGTATTCATGAAGCTAGCCGTGAATGTGCATGATTGAGAAACATAATTGAACATTTTAGAAGAGCATGCAGATTACCTATAAGCAAACAACCAATAATATTAAATGAAGATAATGCAACATGTATTACACAAATCAAAGGGGGCTACATAAAAGGTGATTGAACTAAACATATATCACCAAAGTTCTTTTATACTAATAAACTAATGAAGAAAGGATAAATTGATATTTGCATAGTTCGTTCAAGTGACAATCCAACAAATTTGTTTACAAAAATATTGCCAATATTAATTTTTAAAAAGCATGCACATAATATTGGAATACGCTTACTTAGAGATATGTCTTAGCCAGTTGTATTCTTGAGGGGAAGTTACTTATGAATATTGTACTCTTTTTTCTTCGCTAAATTTTTATCCCAATGAATTTTTTCTAGCAATATTTTAATGATGTATATTCATAGGGATAGTCATCCAAGGAAAAGTGTTAGATAATATGTGAATGATTACTACACTAAATTAACTTTATCCTATTAAGATTATGATTAGTTTTATTCCATTCATATTATAATTCAATTTAGTTGTAATCTTTTATTATGCTCATACCACTGTAAATACCTTATTATAGGTGATTCATACGATAATTAAGAATACAAAATTTTTTCATAATCTATCTTTTCTCTTTTTTATTTACAATAAATTTTATTATTAATATTAAATTGATTTTCAAAAATAGTTATAAACTAAATTTTTATTTAATTATGATTATTTAATATTTGATTCGTCTAAAATAAAATAAAATTAAAATATATTAAAAATTATAAATATTGATTAATATTTATTTTATTTTTATCGATTTTTATTTAATTTTTTTATATTTAAATTTTTGAACATATTTTTTATTTTTTAAAGTTGGTATGATCTAAATTTTTTTATCTATTTAAATAAAATTTACTCTTATTTTGATGTAATTAAGATATTACCTCAATGTTATACAAATATTAAAAGTTACATAAGCGTTTTTTTTTTTTTAATTTGATAAAACTAAAAAAAATAATAAATTTATATTGTAATAAAAATAATTATTCAATTATTAAAAAAAAAAAAAAATCTATTAGTTGGAGACAAGGACAATATTATAATCATGATTATGAATTCGGAATAGCTGTGCCAAAAGCAAGGTTCCACATTGCTCCAGAAAAAAAAGCCCGGTTCCACGTGTCAAATTCCCGAACGAATAATCTTAAAGACATGTGTCGGTTTTGCAAGCTTTTCTTTTCATTCAGACACGCGTCCACTCCGAAAGTGCAACTTGTCTTTGGCTACTTACACACACTCCAAAAAGTACAATACAAAAGACATTTTATTTTACTACTATTATATAATAATTGATAAAATTAATTATAAAATAAATAAAACAAATATAAAAAAAGGTCAAAAGGATTTCTGTCAGTCATACCCACGTGTCGATTTTCCACCTCTCATGATCGCCACTTGGCAATCTCGTAGGTACTTTTCTTATATAACGTCACAAGGGTATTTTCGTCACTCAAAAATATAATTTCCTTTTCGTTTTTTAATTTTTATTTTTAATTTTTTTTACAATCTAACCCTAACCTTCTCTTCTTTCTTCATTCTGCTCCTCTTTCCTTTTTTTTTTTTTTTTTTGTTTCTGTATCTGTTATTTTTTTTCTGCTTTCTCCTTCTTCGTTAATAATCAACAGTTACTCCTTTCTTGTTTTTGCTTTTCGTATTTTATTTTATTTTATTTTTCTTTTTGTTCAATGAGTTCTTGCTTGGCCCAATTTGGATAACACAATTACGAGTATTTTCAGAGAATAATAAAAAAAAAATAGAGACTTTTCTGTTTTGGCGACTTGGGTTTTGATTATAATCCTCAAAATTCTTTGCAAACTCAATAAAAATAAAGTCTTTTTAATTTTTTTTTACACATGGGTTTTTCTATTTCTAAGTCTGATCAATTACTTATCTATGTTCTGTTTCATCACCCAAAACATACTATCCATCTAATCCACTAAAAACACTTGCTGTCTCTCTGTTTTTCTTTTTCTTTTTGGAAAAGATAGCATGGGAGAAGATAATGAAAAAAGAAACAGAACAAGTAGCAGTAGCAGTAGCAGGACAATGGAGAACTTGTCTTTAGAAATAAACAAATACCCAAGAGATCTGTTGCAGAGATTTATGTCAAGTGACTCGCTGCAACAGAAAAAGCCTACTGATGAAGGAGAAGATACAGAGGAGATTGAGCTAAATCTGGGGTTGTCACTAGGAGGTAGATTTGGAGTTGATAAGACTGCAAGGAAACTAACACGATCATCTTCAATCGCTGGTTCAATACCACTAATGAGAGAGAATGATGTATTCAGTCCACCACCTGTATCTTATCCTGTCCTTATGAGGACATCTTCTTTGCCTACAGAAACAGAGGAGGAGTGGAGGAAGAGAAAGGAATTGCAGAGTTTGAGGAGAATGGAAGCCAAGAGAAGGCGAAATGAAAAGCAAAAGAACTTGAATGCTAATTTGAGAGGAGAATTGAATTTGGAAGGATTGAATGTGAATAGAGGAAATTGGATGCTCACATGGGCTAGGCAGGGTTCTATTTCGGCAATGAACGTGAATAGGGGTAATACTTTGGAGGGATTGGTGGGCCAACAGCAGGGTTCGCAAGGGTCTGTGGAGTCCCAAGGAGGGAGTTCTTCTGGGGTGTCAGAACTGGATAGTAAGCCTATTCAAGGTTCTATTTCATTGCCTTTTCTTTTTTATCTTTCCCCCCCTATTTTCTTGGGTTGAGTATAATTGTTTCGCTGCCTTTATGTTTGGGGAAACTTTTTTAGATTGGAATGGACGACCTTAATGGTTGGTTTTGTTATGCAGTAGATTCTGGTGTAATGTTAAATTGATGGTTTGGAGGTGTGGATTAGGCTCTTGTTTGAGCTGGGGGATAATTCCTTTTCTTGAGTTGAAAATTTTATAGCGTAGATCTGGGGATTTCGTTTTGGTTTCTTAGAGAGTTGGAAAAGGTGCTAAATTTTGATGTTTGTTTCTTTTCAATAAATGCTATTCTTCGTCGACTAATTTAAGTGGCTATGTTGAATGGAGTACGTATTTTGCTTTCAAAACTTTGAAGAAGAGAAGGAATTAGGAGTTGCATACAGGCAGCAAATGATTTTTTTTTTTAAATTTAAGGAATTTAAGGTAATGAGATAGCATGTTGCTTAAGGAATGCTAATAATGAATTTTTTTCACTTCGATTAATGGGAATTAAGCTGCTGTTTAACACTAAATTTGTTTACTTTATTGATAATTTGGTGGACTGCATGAGTGTCTAGTTTGAGCTTGTGGCTATTACTTGAAACTACTTAATGTTTGACCAACTTGATGAATTTGCTATTTTAACTTGATTGAGCGCTTGGGTTTGAGCATTTTGTTCAACTTAAGTGCATGGGACCTGGAATTTTAGTCTATAATGCTCAGGGATCTATTATTGTTGCCACTGTGCTGAATATGAATTTTTTGCTAGAAAGGGTTATAGGTTCTTCATCAATTAATTTCTGCTGATATTGTTTTTCTGACAAAAAAAGATGCACCTTTTTGGTGAGTGCGTCAGTATAGAATCTTGTCTTTCCTTCCTAGACTAGCACTTTGTTCCATAGACGCTGCGGAAGCATGGTAGGATGAAATTGAGCAATGCTTCTGGTTATGCGTTCACCTGCTATGAAGATGTCATGGTCTATTTTTATAATCTGTTCCTAATGTTGCTGTTATCACTGATATGCTGAGACATACCTCATACCTAGTAAAGATAAAGGGTATATAGAGGGTGGAGTTTTGACTCTGCAAGCATAATCCTATTGTTAAGTTAGCAATAATGAGTTTAGTGGGCACCAATAATCTGATTACTGGAGTATCTTGTGGTGACAATGAGCATTGAGCATGTTTGATGGATTTCTTAGGGGCAGTGTATTGAAGAATTGAAGGAGAAGGGCTAATGCATAGATGGTGCTAATTCCTTGTGGATCCCCATTTTGTAGACAATTCGCTGTGGCTATAGCGGATATTGGAAAAGCGTGGCTATATGCTCCAGCTTTTTATATGGAAGTCATGTTCATTTATTCCTATTTCTGCAACTGTGCCAAGGAGCCTGGTTGAGAACAGGCAGGAATTGATGCATAACAGTTTGTATTGCTGGAGGCTGACTATCAGACATGGTGCATTGTGTTGAACTTTGATAAACCATTTTAAATATATTACTTTTTTAGTTAATTTCATTTTATACAGGACTATTAATATCTGGATACAGGAGCTTGGGGAGAAGTTAAAGCTTCTCGAGTGATCCACACTTATCATAGATCTATCTAGTATTCCATCTCATTATTTTTCATTCTAGCTATATTGTTGCAGAATTGTAGAAGCCTATTTTGCTGAAAGTATAGATTTTCTCTGGAAGAGAAATTGATCTCTATGGCTATCAGGTAAGTTCAGAACTGTGTAATACCAAGATCTGTGACTTTCATACTTTAGAGAAGTCACAGTTAATACTAAACAAAATCTGCCTTTTGTGAGAGTGGGGGAGTTTCTCAGTAATATGTGGAAAAACACAGTCAAAAACAAGGTGGCGAGGGTTGAAACCTTGGGGGGATTGACAGGTTGATTCCTTAAGTGTAGTGACATGTTTTTAGGCTATTAAATAGACTATTTTGGACTCTGCTGCTTTTTCTCAGTATCCTTGTTTTTGAATCTGCAAGTTTAGTTCTTTTCAATGCTATTACCTACTTTTTTTTTTATCGTCTCCATGGTTGCTTCAAGGTTAAAATTCATTTAATTGGTGACATTAATAGTTGCTAGAGTTGAGAGAATCAGGCCTTACCTTTTGAGTATGTGATGAGAGTTGTGAAAATGTAGGGTGGTTGAGTGGCAGAACTAGAATTGTCGACTTGGAGGGGCCAAGTCAAAATAAATTGAAGATACAAGTGAAAACTGCTATAAAATAGGGGAGCATTACCCCCCTTATTGCGAAGCATGTGACTTTTTTGACCTACTAACGAATCAAATGCAAAAAAGGTTGATCCCATCTGCTGTGATCCTACTGGATTGGTGTTACTTGATGTATGTGCAAACTTTTTATTTTAAATCTACTGCAAGGGAAGAAAAACATGGAGAAATCAACAGATATTTTATCTTCTCATAATATCTCATGTTCATTGCAGGAACAAGCAGTGGTGGTGAAGCAAGAAGCCCTGCAAATAATCAATCCTTTCAAGATCAAAGCAATCAAGACACCGTTGGTTCTTCAGGATTAAAGATAAACGAAACCATATATAGAACCTCCAGAGCTGAGATGGAGAATCCGTCCAGGAAGCTTGATTCTGCTGAAACTAGAGGGAGGGAAATTGGGGAAGATATGCCCTGTGTTTTCACAATAGGAGATGGTCCTAATGGGAGAAGAGTAGAAGGTATTTTGTACAAGTATGGTAAGGGTGAGGAGGTGAGAATAATGTGTGTATGCCATGGGAGCTTTCTCTCCCCAGCAGAGTTTGTGAAACATGCAGGCGGCCGTAATGTAGATCACCCTCTTAGGCATATAGTCGTAAATACTTCTGGTGGTTCTTTTTTGTGATGCGGTGTATTCATGTAGCCCCATAAAATAAAAAATGGGGATGTGAAATAGGAGAAAAGAAAATGAGAGAGAGAATTGTAGAAGATTGATTTTTATTTATTTCTTTTTTATAGTTCTTGAAAGGGAACTTAATATAATAAACTATTTTTCATGTTCTACAATGGATTTTCAACTGTACCATTTTGAGGCTCTATTAGAATTATTTCTTTCTTTTCCATCTATTGTTTTTATCCATCAGGAAGACTTCTGCAGATGTACTTAAACGTTGCAGGCTGATGGTTTCTTGTATATGCAGTCAATTGTCAGAAGCTGAAGCTTCAAGGGTAGTTGGAGATCAATGGCAGATTTGATTTTGTATTGCCTCCCCTTGAATGTTTGAAGAGAATATGCAA
Organism: Garcia nutans; assembly: GCA_947685225.1. Taxonomy (NCBI): domain Eukaryota; kingdom Viridiplantae; phylum Streptophyta; class Magnoliopsida; order Malpighiales; family Euphorbiaceae; genus Garcia; species Garcia nutans. The sequence continues at coordinate 53,994,129 of CANTUV010000011.1, forward strand.
TTTGCTTGGCTAAAATACATAATTTGCAATGTGCAATTTGCTTGGCAGATTTGGCAGCATACAAGAGCTAGTTTTGGGTACTGTATTAACATTACATCGACAAACGTTACAATTGGTGTTCTTTAAAAAAAAAAAAGCAGAAAGCAACATAAAATCATAAATGAAATGCTGAAGCCAAACCCCTACAGAGGCTAAAGTAGCTGGTTTGGGAGTTGACGGCAATAGCTTTATTGCCTTCATGTTGTATGACAAAATTACTAATTATACTATTTTGAATAGCTAATTAATTTAAACAATATTCATAATTTATCATAATATTTATTTTTCTTAATTTTATATTTCTAACTTAAATATAAATTTACAATACGTCCATATCAGCATTTTGTTGAGACTTGCGTCAAAAACAGTGACGGAGGTAGAAAATTATCGAAGGGGACTCACTTCTCACAGAAAATTACATTGATTGGTCTGTGGCCTATAGAAGCTTTCTCGTCGGTATTGCTTGTCGTCCCATCGCTCATTGCCGTGCCCACACTTATAGTGATAAAATAAAAAATTTACCGAGGGGCTAAATTTTTACGGAAAAAAAAATAAGTTTATTATAAAATTAAATATTTAATATTACAATATTTCAATAATTAATTTATACTATTAGATTAACTACACTTAAAAAATAATAATTATATTTTACAACTTTGTATATTTTAAAAATTTTGTATAATAGTCTCATTTTAATTTTTTAAAAAATATTTTTTTAATATAATACACGATCAACCGATTATTTTTATATATATAAATTTTGGTATAAATTTTATAAATTAAAATAAAATTCATTTAAATTCATATATATATAAATTATATAATGCATATTCATATATATATATATATATAATTTATTTAAATTATATATATAATTCATTTAAAATTAAATATATAAACGAATGTATATAAATTCATATATACATATAAAATTCACATATATATAAATGTGTGTATATATATACATATATATTCAAATTCATTTAAAATTTTAAATATATAAATAAATATATATAAATTCACATATAAATATAAAATTTATAAATATATAAATGAATATGTGTGTATATTTTATAAAAAAAGAATGTGTGTGTATATATACATATACATACATATATATAATTCATTAAAATTATATATATAATTTATTTATATAAAATTTATAAATATATAAATAAATGTGTATATATTTTATAAAAAAAGTGTGTGTATATATACACATATATACATACATATATATATATATATACATATATACACATACATATATATATATAAATATATATGAGTCATTCACTTTTTAGGGGAGGTATTAGATAGATATAAAACTATTTTTATAATTAAATATTTGATTTATAGATCTAAAAGTGAATATTATTGACTAGAATTTGGATATATAGTAAGATCCATTTTAGCCGATTGTTAGACATTTAAGGCAGTCAGTCAGTAGTCACGTCTAAAATCAACAAGAAAATATTTTAAAATCTATTTTTTAAATATTTAAAGATGGAGCAATTTTTATATAAATCTGCTAGTATAACTAAATCTGATAACTCTGAGTCATCAGAAAATAAAAAAATTTTGAACAAAAATGAAGTAATATTAGAATATTTTAATAAAGTAATTGATAATTGGGTAATACCTAATATAGACAAAGAATAAATTTATAAAATTTTTAAATTTAATATATTTAAAAATGATTACATAATTAAAGTTAAAGAAAAGGATGTATAATTAAGTAAATCCTTTGAAAAGATAGCATTATTATTTAGAGAATTTATAAAACACCATACAAGGAAAACATATAAATATATACATTACAAATAGGAATAAAACCTTTAACTAGAGAAGACTTAAATACTAGTATCTTAGCAGTTGTTAGGATTGTTAGGTTTGTAAATTTTAATGATTCATTATTAAATAGTGTAGTATTAGAAATTAAAACTCATAATTATAAAATGCTTGAAGGATCTATTTCAGTAGTATTAATGTATAAAATAAAAATATAAAGCTATGATCTCTGCTTTTACAACAAAGTATATTATGAAATTTAAATTAGGCGAAACTAAATTTCTTCAAACAGATTTCAGTAAAGCCAATACAATAATTTCTAGAACTATTCAGTAAAAAGATATTAGTCTTTCTGATGAATGAATTTTAGAAGATGTTCCTCCTCAAAAAAAAAATAGTAAAACCTAATATAGAACTTAGTGAAATTGAGCAATATGAAGATGATAAAGTTAAAATTTAATAGACATAGTATTAGTAGTAGGTATTCTGACTCTTCTTTCTCTGTTTTGACAGTAGATATAGAAAGAGTTTCACAATTATCTTCTGTAATATATGCTTTATATAAAAAAAATGAACCTAAACATGTTTTGTAAATAGTAGTAAAGCCTAGGAATTCTACATCAGATATACTTGAAACCAGTAGTAAATTAAAAAGTGTAAATTATAGTACAACTGTATCACATATTTTTTATAACCCAGCAGAAAATATGAACCCTTTAGAATCAGACCCTAATTATAATCAACATCAGAATAGAGACCAATCTCTTTCTCCACTTGAATCACTTACAGCTTCCTTTATAACTGATAATGTAGCAAACATAGATAGAAAACTAAATGTAATAAATAGAGAATTTATATTTAATAAAGATAAATTAGATAAAGAATTAACATTAGTAAAAAATTTAGATAAATTAAAAGAAATGATTAGTAAGGTAAATAATTTTGAATCTGTAAAGGATGGATATATTAATTTTGTAAAACAATATGAAGTAAATATGAAATTCTTTGATTGATTAAAAAAATTTATAGAGGAAAGCTTAAAGCAGAAAAATTAATAAATCCTATAATAATTATGAAAAAAAAACAAAATAGAAAATAAATGATAAAATTATTCAAAGTGAATATCCACCTAAAGCTTTAAGTATATTTATATATATTAATAGAGAAATTCAAATTGTACCATTTAAAACTATAACAGAAAATAATTCAAATAAAAAGATATTATAACAAAATAATTTTAGTAATGCATATTTACTAAGTATATGATAACAATTAAATAGAATAGAAAATTTCATGAAAGATAAAAAAATAATAACATCAGTTGAAAAAACTATTCCAGATAAAAAAATTAAAAACTCATATTTTTAAACTTTTTGAGGTTTTAAAAACAGGACAACAAGAAGTTAAATCTAAAAATTCTGATTTTATAAAAGCAATTAGAGATCAATTAAGTAAAATCAATTCTATATCTAGATCAAAACAAGTTGTTTAAGAGACACTTCAGTCTAAGGTCTGTAAAACTATTAGTATAGTAACCCAAGATCCGGATTCAGAATCAGTTGAAAATTCTCAACTTCAAACTGGAGATCTTGAATCTTTTAGTAAAGATATAACTCAACAAATAAATCGTTTAACACATTATTAATTTATAGTATCTTGAATGACTGCTCCAGACTTAGATTATAGATAGACCTAATACATTATCACAATATAATTATAATGCTTCCTTAGTTTATGAATGAAATGTTTATATTTTTATTTTATACATTAATGCTACTGGAATAGATCGTTCAAAATTTTATAATTATGAATTTTAATTTCTAATATTATATTTTTTAATATGTTTGGATCATTTAAAGATATAGTAATATCAGAGAAAAAGTCAAATGAGATAAGACAATTACTCAGACTGATTTCTATAGTTCTTAATAGTGAATCGTTAAAATTTACAAACCTAATATCTCTAACAATTGCTAAGATACTAGTATTTAAACCTTCTCTAATTAAAGATTTTATTCCTATTTGTACAAGTTCTATATTTATATATTTATATTTTTTTATTTTTATGGTGCTTTATAGATTTTGCAATAATAATGTTATCTTTTCAAAAGGTTTACTTAATTATACATATATTTTTTTTAATTTTAATTATTTAATCATTTTTAAATATATTTAATTTATAAATTTTATAAATATGCTCTTTATTTATATTAGATATTACCCAATTATCAATTACTTTATTAGAATCTTTTAATATTACTTTATTTCTGTTCACAATTCTTTTATTTTCTAATGATTCAGAGTTATCAGATTTAGTTATACTAGAAATTTACATAATAATAGCTCCATATTTAAAGTATTTTCTTATTGATTTTAGACGCTATCATTAACTAACTGTTTTAAATGTCTAACTATCGACTGAAATAAAATTTACTAAAATTTAGTCAATAATATTTAGTTTTAAATTTATAAATTAAAAATTTAATTATAAAAATAATTTTATACCTATCTATTATTATCCTTAAAAAGTGAATGACGAGGAGTTTAGAATCTCTCGGATTCCTTGTGTCCGCCACTGACCAAAAGCCTTTTTTAATTAAACATTATAGCGGAGAGGTGGAAATTGCATTTATAGCTATTTAGGAGAACTGCGCCTATCGTTAAATTATATTTGGGCTTGCAACTATATCAAAGGTTTCTTTAGCCAATCATTGCAAAAGGGTTATATCAATACTTCAAAAATTTTATTTAATATAAGTATATGTTAATTTTAACTTTCGTGCTGGGATTGAATGTTAAGTATGAACCAATTTGTTTATTTTCGTTATCTTTATTACCGTCAACTTGACACCTATTTATAAAATTAGAATTAGGGTAATTTGGATGACAGCTTTTTGTTTAGGTGATGTAAAATTTTCAGGTATCGCACCAATAAAAAGGTTATATGATCAAATCTTGATAAGATTTATAAATTTATTTATTATACTGTTTTGACAAATTTAGGATTATAATATATATATTTTTTGCTTACTTTCATTTTTCTTGCCATGTTATAATTAAGCTGATTATTAGTTTATTATCAGTCAAACCGCACTAGTCTTCCCTACATCTGAGGACAATGCCATTTTTGGTCAAAAGAATTTATATACTTTTAGCACTAAGTGAAATCTCCAAACGGGCCACTTGTGCTTCTAATATTTATTAAATTTTCTCTTTACTTTCTACATGTTGATTTCATCCTGAATATTGAAATTAGAAACATTTTGTGTCCGTCAAAAAAAAAACATTTTGTTTCAAAACATTCTTCTTTTAATTTTATTTAATTAAATATAATCTAATAATAGTTATAAAATCATATTGAGGAAAACCTATTAAAGCTCATTCAATAACCATTACTGGGAGTTCTCATAATTTCCAAAATGTGTTTCTCATTTACCATATAATATCTCCAATCCAAAAGTTCTTGTTTGTTTCTTGGAAATCATAGACAAATTACTGAAAGAGAAAACCCTCGTATACTTTCAGATTCTAATGAACAAATTCCATACAGAGATGTTTTTACTTAATGATAGCTTTTTTCTGCACTCAAGAAAATCATATAGTTGGCCTCAGGCAGAACTCGCAAGCAGGATGCAAAGCAAATTTCTAAAGCTTTTAGCTAAAATCTAAAGCTTGGCATTTCCATTTCACTCGTTACTTCCCTAAGATATTACGGACAGACAAGAACAACAAAGTATCGCATTGTATAATGCAACATTAACTAATGCTATGCTCTACATGTAACTGTTATTTCCTTAACAACGAGCTAAAGCAAAGATTTCACATCGCACACCTACAGGAATATTTTACAGAATAAAAATCCATGCCTGGCATTGGATTTGCAGCAAATTTTCAACTTACAAGATCGCATTTTTTCTATTTATGTCTTACCTTCCACGCTCAAATGTACATCTTCACGGGCCTCATTATCTAGCTGACATTACGTAGGTTGAATATGCTTCAACTGTTGGACAACTTGCTTCATGGTACTATGGCAGGCCTGGTTGAGAGGGTTTCAACTGTAAATTTCAATGCCAAGTGCAGCATGTCCACCAGATCTTCCTGGGGACCTGAATCCCATAACCCTGCAGTGAAGACATCCTTTGCTTGGCTGTGTCGTAACAGCATGCAAGCCCAAGAAACAATATTGAAACCATTTTCATGTGACGAAAATGAAGGATCCAATGCTCTCTTGTCTGATATCAGCTCGAGCAGAACCACGCCATAGCTGTAAACATCAGCCTTCTCAGACACACGACATGTCATAGCATGTTCTGGAGCAACGTATCCAAATGTTCAAGCCACACCAGTTGTTGCATGGGTTTCTGAAGTCCCCAAGAGCCTAGACAAGCCAAAGTCAGATAAGTAGGCATTTAAGTCATTATCCAACAATATGTTACTGGGCTTGACATCATGATGCAGAACTCGTGGAGCACATTGATGGTGAAGATAAGCAAGTGCAGAAGCTACATCTAAAGCAATCTTGTGCAGAATCTTCCAGTCAACACCTCTTGATGATCTTTCCTTAATGAAATCTAACTGCTTAGCAAATCACTACTTGGATTAAAGTTGCTATACTTTTTGAAAAATGAAATTTTTATCTCTTGATAATATTTAAGTGATCCATATTCTATAATGTCTCAAAATATTAATGTTAATCATGATTTGGATTTAATGTCTATTTTATTTTTTTTAGGTTGTTGTCTACTCGTTGAGATATAAAGAGGTGGATGAATTTTTGTTTTGTTTTATTTTGTTTTTTCTGGCTTGTAGTTTTATTAATTATCTATTTTTTTAATTAAATGAGATTTATTAAAAAAAAACAATTTTCGACTCAAAAAAAAAAAATGAAAATGGCATTACAATGGTCTTCATGATATTATAATTTAATTAGCTTTAAGACAACATAAGAGATAAATAAATCATTACAATTAAGAGCTAAAAATAATTTGGAAGATATAAACTTGTCGAACTTGGTCCCAACCTAATTGATTTTATTTTATAGTTTTAGACGACATATAAGTATCCGTTTCACTTTAAAGTTAAATAATTTTTTTTTTATTTTTTCAAACTCTATATATTAAAATTACTAAAAAAAATTAATATTAACAAAAATGAAAAAAAATTAAAAATAGGTTTAAATTTGATAACAAACCAGCATTAAAATTAATGACAAAAAATTCCTTTACTTATGAAAATTAATTTCTTAATCCTTCAATAAATCTTTAGAATTTACATATACAATATTATCTTTTAGAGAAAAATAAAATATTATATTTTCCTCTTTCATAAATAATTATCACTTTAAAAATTTTATATAAAAATTTAAAAAATTATGTAATAATTTATTTTATATAACAATTCTATTAAATTATCCTTCTTCTTTAATTTAGTACTCACTGAAAATTATAAAAACTTAAAAAAATTAAAATTATAAATTTAATTTTTTTTTTGAAAATTATAGAGATGAAAATTTAGAATAAATGTTATAAATAACTTTTTATAATGTGTTTGGTTGCATAAGGATCCTAAAAAAATTGATATAATTTTTTTTGACTAACAATACTATATTTGTTTATAAATAATTTATATAAAATAAAATATTAGGTCTACTAAATTTTACCAACTAGTTGATAAAATATTTTATTTAAGAAAAGTAAGAAAAGTATTTAATTGAAAAAAGATATCGAAGGATCCACATATTATAAGATAATTATATCCTTAATTTAAGATATAATAAAATAAAAAAGAGATGTTATAATGCTAGTTTAAATATTAGTTTAAATTTTTTTTTAAAAAAAATTGGATTGGAACTAAATAAGTTAATATTTTTTTTATTTTTTTATATATTTCAAATAAGGTAATATAAAATTTTTCAGTAAAATATAATTCTAATAATATATATTTGTAAAATATATTTTTAGTAATAAATTTTTTTAGTAATTTACTAAGCGCATTATTAATTTTTATAAAATGATAACTATTTGTGAACATAATTTATCATTTTAAAATAATAATTATTTATGGATGAAAGAAAAATTATATATGATAACTCTTAGAAAATTGAATAGAAATTTAAAATTTTAATGTAATTTAATGCAAATAAGATGGAGAAAAATAATACGTCAAGACATAACTTAATAATAAATATATTTTATTAAAATAATAGATTTAAAATATTTTTTCTCATAATATAATATTAAAAGAAAATAGAGAGAAATAAATAAATAATTCATAAAAGCGGACGAAAGCAAATTCTTCTATTATTTTTTATTTTTCTAAGTGATTGATTTATTGTTTTTATTATAATTGGGTTTCCATCATATTTCTTTTTCACACTCTAATTTATCTGAGATTTTGTGCTTACAATAAACTTTTAAGAATTCACTCAATAATAGATTTTCAGAATTTCACACTCACAGTAAATTTTTAGAATTTCACCTTGTACCTAAAACTACATGAATGTTTGAGATTTTAAAATCTCTTAGTACTCCCAAATAAGCTATATTACAGCATTTTAAAATAAACTTAAAAGCTTTTATAATTCAAAAAATGATATAATAAAATTTCATGTATTCTAAAAACAAAGTAAGATAAAGATAAATTTGAAACATAATAGTCTCTTTCAATAATTTGATGTGTTCACTTAAATGAGATTGGGCTTGTTTTTTACAAAATTTTCTGTAAAAATTAGAAAATGAAAGAAGACATTTACCTAGTCTAATTTTCTAAAATTGAAAATAAAAAATAAAATTTTATTTTTTTGAAATTTAAGATGAGACCACAAAACATATTTGACATGTTTTCTAAATTTTCCTTTTTATAGTTAGAAATCAATTTTTTTTTAAAATGAAAACATGGCTTAGATAAATCTGCGTCAAATCTTTTTTATTATTATTATTATTATCAATTTTTCATATCATGAGATGGAATCCCAGTAGGTGGTGATTTTTTTGTTTGCTTTTCTGTTATACTTAGTGATGGGCCAGTGATTTTCTTATAACTTATATTTAATTTTGCCTATTTTATATATTTTATATATTTTCATATTTTTTTATTAATTCTTAATTTATTTTATTTTCATATTTATATGTAGACGTAATGTTATATATATTAATTTAAAAATTTTTAAAAATGATTTCTTATTTTTTCACAAATAAATTTATATTTTAATTTTTTATAAAAAAATATTTTAATTTTCTTTAAATAAGCATATTTAATAGTTTTTTAAAATACAAAAATATTTTTCATTTTTTCAAATAAAATATATTTTATAGTTTTTCAAAAAAAAATTTTCATTTTTATTAAATGAACATATTTTCTAAATTTTCTATAAAAAAATAAATATTTTGATTTTCTGAAAAAACTGAAAATAGAAAATAGAAAACTATTTTCTACAATTAATATTTCTATTTCATTACTTAAGAACGCCACCAATATATAAATCTTCATCAACCTCAATAGCTAAAAATCTTTATAAATTTTACTTCAAAATAATTGATAGTGTTTAGTCACTTTTGAACAATGGTCGTTATTTTCCTCTGATAGTATTGGCGATTTTTATAGAATTCATTTAAAAATTTCACTTATTTAGTAGAATTTGATTTAATTGTATTTTATTTTATGAAATTGAATTTGTAAAAGTTTTGATGTCGAAAAAAGAAAAGAAAATATTGGATTTAATTTAATTCTAAAGGCTATACTAATAATACTATAGTTGTTAATTCTCATCACTATACTGCAATGCTTATTAGTTAATATATATTCTAAGTTCAATCAACAAAAATAAATGTCCATAATAACTAGAGAATCAGAAAATTAGAGACAAATTTATTCCTATATTAGTTTTTGAAAGACTATTCCTATATTGCCTTGTCAATGCTGCCTTTTATTTCTTCCAGTTCTTTGCAAACAATAATCAGTTTTCATTTGATATCATCAATAAGGAAATTTCTTCTCTAGGCTGGTTTAGATGTATTATATACACAGAGACAGCCAAGCAAGAATTCTACCAAGAAAATCTGTACCTGAAGGAACAATCAAGAATCTAATATTTTCATGATTGATCAATCTATATACAGGATGAAGAACAAATTAATGTCTTAGTTCTGTGAACTCAATTTTTATTATCGAATCGTTCGCAGGAACAGTAATTTTCAGTACCACCACAACAACAACAACAACAACCATGGCGACATGAACATCTCCATGGGTGGGATGAACAACTCCAAGGTGGACATGACGAACAACAAAAAGGACGAACTACACGGGCAACAAGAACATGAGAAACTACAACTACTACAAGAGTGACATGAAGAACAACTACTAGATGGCCAACAAGAAGAAATACTACATGAAGAACATCTACAAGAGCGGCATGAAGAAAAGCAACTAGATGGCCAACATGAAGAACAACGTCGTCTACTAGGTCGACATGAAAAACAACTACAAGATGGACGTGAAGAACAACTTCTGAACAAGGGAGACATGAAGAATAACTACAAGGGAGATATGAAGAACAACTACATGATCGACATGAAAAAGTATTCGACAAGCAGCATGAAAAACAATTCCACCCGTTGCAGGAAGTTGATTTTGCTTTTGTTTCACAAGCTGATGATGGCTGCTCCCCAGTAATTACTTTTGGGGAACCACTTTTTAACTCATCTGGTGAACTGCACAATTCAAAGAAATTTAAATTTCACAACCATATAATATGCAACTAATATTGAATTATATTGCACGTCATTAGATATTTAAATAAAATGTTAAAATGATAGTGATTGAATTATAGATTTAAAAAAAAAATAGAACTGAATGCGTATATTATTTTTGAAAATGTTTTGAGACAAAGCTAATAAGGGGGATACAGAGAAAAAAGACACATGGTGGAAGGCTGAGAACACCCACAAAAACACCATCTTTTTTTGGTACAGTCCCAACAGTAGCAGACTACCCTGGTACAATTAGAGCAATAGCAGCTTGCGCAGTTAAAGTTACAACAATTCATTGGAGACTTACAATAGCAGAACGCCAGGCTACAATTGGAACAGTAGAATGATGAACGTGCCCACTTATTCTTCTTTTTTCTGCAACAGACAGAAGGTATATTTTGTCAATTTATTGACAAAGCCAGGAATTTCTATATTTATTTATATACAACTTTTTGAAGTAAATATATATATTTTGTTTACATGCACAGGTACAAAGACACCCAATCCAAAGCCAGAGGCATCTCTGTCAATTTGGAAATCAGACATGTCCACAGACAAGATGGTCTTAGGCAAAATTGAAAATCAAGTGCTGATATTTAGGGGTTGAATAAATAGGATTTTTTTAAGTGTAAATTTTGAAATGCTTTTTAAAGTGCAGAATGGTGTAAAGACCATGTAACATGCATGCAAGAAATGGTAAATTAACAACATTTATACATGCAATTATCAATCTCTATATAGAACACATATACAATGCATATGGCAAGTAAATTGCACTGTGAATGTGAATGACCTTGCGCAATCTCCTTTTGCATATGATTTTTTGGAAATTTCATACGCATCTGGATTATTTGAAATAGTTGCAAATCTCCAAGATACAGTTGAAGCCGCTTTGTTGTCTTCATGCTTTTCGTTTTTGTTATCTCCATGGTTATAATCATTGTCCTCCTGTCCTCATTGCCATCAATTTCCTTTATTTCATCTGCGGTGGAGGTCATACTCGTCTCTTTCTTCTCCATTTCAATGGAACTAATCTCATTACTCTTCTTTTTGTTTTTCATTTCAATTGGTTGTTCGCTAGTTTCTTCTGTGGGAACTGAAGGCTGATTATCTCTATCCAGCACTGAAAAGGAGGGGGATAATACTACTAGTTGCTCTCTGGGCTTAAATTCAGTAAGTGGCATACGGTGTCCAGAGCAACTAGCACTACCTAATTTAAGGCTAAACAATGACTCATTAGAAGCAACAGTCCATTCAACTTGCGCTGTAGATATATTCCTTTCAAATATAGCTGAAGGAATTCTAAAAGGATCATATCCTCCTCCTCCTCCTCCTCCTCCTCCTCTATCCATGACTTGCAATGGAGGAGATTGCACAATAGATGTTAAATGCGGCTGATAAGATTGATAAGTAACATCAGCAACTGGAAATGTTAATGCTTCTAAAGAACCAACCGCAGATTCTGTTGATATCGAAGACTTATTATTTCTCGAAACCCCATTTTCATCATTTCTCGATATTGGTAAAGTAGAACTCTTTCTGGCATTAAAACCTTCTTCGATTTTGTTTGTCTTGCAAGACTTCATCTTGAGATGGGGAAATTGTAGAAGAAGAAGATAAAGATGAAGTTGAATCCGAGGAAGGTAGTTTTAGGGAGAAAGATGAATTAAAAGAAGGGTGTTTTAGAGAGGAGGCTTCATTATTTAAATCAGATGAATCTCTATCGGGACTTTCATCAGTAACTTCATCTGCATTGTGTTCTGATTTTTTCTCAATGGAACAGTAGTCGATTATTTGCTTACTGCTCCTATTCCCGCCTTCCAAGCCCGTTTAAACTGAAAATAAAATAAGAATAGCGACCACAACTCATTTCAATATTTGAAATCCTCCTTAATCCAATGCCCAGAATGAACAAATTCAAAAACCATGTCACAATTTGAAAATAGGAAAAAGTTTATATCTTTTGTGCCGCTAGATGGTGTTAACGGGTGGAGAATTTCTGGAATTCGATCGCCCGAATACCACCGGCGATCCAGAGCTTCTCCTATGATAAAAGGAACCCTTTTTTTACCCAAATAAATTATCAAAACATGAAAAAAAGGTCAAAAATTAACAAAAAAAAAAGAAAAAGAAAAAAGGAATAATGATAAAGCAACAAAACCCAGGTTCCAAAATATATAATAAATCAAACTGTAATTACATGTTCGATTTAACTTCTAAAAAGAAGGGAAAAAAAAAATCTGAGACCTGAGTTTTTGTTGCTATATCGAAAACAACAACAACTAAGCCTTAGTCCCAAATAAATTGGGGTCGGCTGAATGGATCCTCAACAAAATAAGCTCAAAAGACACCAAGAAAGATACTTCAGCCTTAGACCCCCTTCCAAGACACAGATTTTACGTCTCCATTTAAGTCTGTCATTAATCAAATCCGCATCAAGATCTAAGGCACGTAAGTCTCTTGCTATCATCTCATTCCACACAGTTCTAGGTCTTCCACGACCTCTAGCCCCCTCAATCAACAAATTTTCACACTTACGAACCGCAGCATTAGGAGGTCTTCTTAAAACATGCCCATATCATCCAAGTCTTCCTTCCCTCACCTTATCTCCGACATCCGCTACTTGGACTTTTTGTCGAATATGAACATTCTTAATTTTGTCCAGTCTGGTATGTCCACACATCCATCTTAGCATCCTCATTTCTGTTACACTCATCTTATGCAAATGCTGTCCCGTTGGTGCCCAATACTCACTACCATATAGCATCGCAGGTCTAACAACCGTCCTATAGAATTTACCTTTCACTTTCAGAGGTATTTTCTTATCACATAGAACCTCAGTCGCACCCTTCTACTTCAACCACCCTACCTGTATTCTGTGAGCCACATCTTCATCTATACGACCATCATTCTGGAACACCGAATCCAAATATTTGAACTGCTTGGTTTTAGGAACTAAAACTCCATCCAACTTAACCTCATGTTCCTGCTTCTTCCTTAGACTGAACTCACAGTGCATATATTTCGTTTTACTCCTACTTAACTTAAAACCCTTGTCCTCGAGGGTTTTTCTCCACACTTTCAACTTACGGTTTACACCAGCACTAGTCTCATCAATTAAAATAATGTCATCAGCAAACAACATACACCAAAGAACATCGTCTTGTATGTTTCTGGTTAGCTCCTCCATAACCAGGGTAAATAAATATGGACTCATGGCCGAACCTTGATGCAATCCGGTAATAATGGGGAAAGCCTCAGTGTCTCCACAAGGTGTTTTCACACTAGTGGATGCATTCTCATACATGTCCTTGATGATGTTGGTATATTTACCGCTGACTCCTTTCCTCTTCAAAACTCACCATAACACTTCTCCATATGGAGATCTTTCTTCTTCTCTTGATACAATTCCATTAGTCTTTTTAGAAGAGAAATAGCCTCCATGGTAGATGTCCCTAGCATAAACCCAAACTGATTCTCTGAAACTCTTGTAAGCTTCTTCAATCTGTGTTCAATAATCTTTTCCCATAATTTCATAGTATGGCTCATAAGTTTGATACCCCGATAATTTGTACAGCATTGAATGTCTCCCTTATTTTTATATATGGGTACCATGATACTCTTCCTCCAGGCATTCGGCATCTTACGTCCTTTCACAATAGCATTAAAGAGTTTAGTTAACCATGCAACTCCTAACTCTCCAAGTTTCTTCCAAACCTCTATAGAAATACCATCCGGACCACAAGCTTTACCCAACTTTCATATACTTCAAGGCTTCTCTTACTTCTCTATGCTATATAGAAAACGAAAAAAAAATCTTAATTTTTAAAAATTTTAAGAATGTGAAGAAATTGAAAGGTATCAAAAGGAAAAAAGAAAGAAAATGGGAATTAGAAATTAATTAGAGATTACAGATTGCTTAGGCAATTTTGCCATCGAAAAGAATGCAAGAATTTAGGGGTTTATAAATGTAACTAACTTTGGCGCCATCTCCAACTACTTTTTACAGGTTGCTTTGCTTCTATGATAAGAGTTTAGATGTCATTGATTATAATACTTTCTTGGACTAAAATCTTGGTAGCTACCTTAAGTCAGTCTTTAGAGTTGAAGCATCAGAATTTAAGTTTAATTAAAATTAAATTAAATTATTTGATTTTTAATCACTTGAATCGTTTCAAAATTGAAAGTTTAAATAATAAACAAATTTTAGAAAAAGGGAGTGAATATTTCTTAAAATATTTTTAAAATTTAATATATTTTTATACCAAATACTTCAATAATTAATTTAGTTTATTGGAGCAATATCCAAAGGTAATGTGTGTTTCAAAATAAAACAATTTTATTTAGAAAGTACTCTAATGGTGCTCACAGTTTAGTTAACTTAACCATAAAAAAAAAAATTTAAACCTTCAATTTTAGTTTAGAAAAATTTTAAATGAAATTAAATTATAAATAAAGTCTTAATCGATTAACGGTTAACCTTATAATATGAACATTTGACTGATATTTTTTTATTTCTAACAGGCACACTAAGTTTTAAAATTTAATAAATTTTATACATATATAATAAAAAATACAAATATAACTCATTATAATAATAAATTTTAATAGAAATACACAATTAAAACCAAAATATGCATTTTAAATTTAAATATAACCTATCAAATAATATAATATATATTTTATAATTTATTTATATAACTTATAATAAGATATAATGATATGTAACTTACAATTTATATATATAATTATATATAATAAAATTTATAAAATTCATAAATTTACAGTTTATATACACACACACACACACCACCGTATAGTTAAGGTCGGGCCTTGGCCCACTCCCTAATTTTTTTTTTTATAATATATTTATTATATATATTATGTTTTTAAACAAATAAATTTTGGTCATTTTCAAGCTCTAAATGCTATAAGTTTAACTCAATAATTTTAAATATCTAGATATATGACTGTAATTATAAAAAAAATCTAATAATCTTAAATATTGAGTCATGTGATTATTTTAAAAATAATAATATTAATTATTAGAATTTTTTCAAAAATATTAATTTTTTAAAATAATCACTTTTTAATTTTAAAAATACCCTTTTGAGAGATATTCATATAATATATTTTTAGTATATTAAAGGTATATTTTATTTTAAAAATATAAATTTAACATAATTGAGTATACTAAACTATATAGTTGAGTATTTAAAAAAATAAAAAAGTATAATTTTAAAATAGCGCAAAAGGTATTTTCTTCAATGACAATAAAATAAAATTTTGTCATATTTTTTTTTAAAACGGCAATAACTCTAAAAAATAATTTTAATAATTTTTATTTTTTAGCCCAATAAATGATTTTTTTTTCATATTGCAGCTTTAAAAAACAACTTGTAAACTAAATTGTGATTTTTTTTTTAAATTTTTGAGTGCCATTAATTGAGTTGTAGTATCTTTTTTAGTAATTGAAATGGTTTAGAAATATTATAATTTGTAAAAAAAATTTATTACTTAAAAAATGATGTGTTTTCTTTTAATATATAAAAACTAGTAATTCAAGTACATTTGGGAGGTTTTTTTATATCAAAATTTGACCTCCTCGATTCATTTTGAGGTTATTTTATAATAAACTTTTGACCACCTCCATACTATTTAGAAGCAAAGTTTAGGTCCGGTTGAATTAAAGTTTTTTTTTTTCGATTTACTCCTGATTTGATTTTTTATTTTGAAGCAAAGTTTTAGATGTAGTTGCATATAAAATTCTTTTTGATTTGTTTTTTATTTAGCTTTTAATTTCTTCTTATGTAATTTTTTTTGAATTTTGATTAATAATTCATATCTTTTTTTTAATTGATAAATTTTTTATTTTGTACTTATATTAATAAAGAAGATAATGAAAGTTTTGACGAAGAAGATGATTGAGACGGAGATTAATTAAAAAAGAAATTAAAAATGAAGAGAAGATGAAATTAAAGATGACATTAACAAATTTGTTAAAGCTACGTATATATATTATTTTAAAACTTTTTCAGTTTTGTAATTATTTTTATAATTTTTGTAATTTTTTTAGCTAGTTTTGTAGATAGTTCAAATAAAATTTCAATTTCAAAAATATTAAATATTCAAAAAAAAAAATACTCAAACAATATTTTTTTAAAAAATAAAAATACCATATTCCTCACTTTAAATAATATTTTTTTATAAAAATATTTCATCCCTCAATTTAAATAAACTTTAATTTTTTTAAAACTTTACTATTAAATAAATATATTTCGATAAAAATATAAAAATATTTTAATAAATAAAATTTAAATATTATAAACATAAAAATTTAAAAAATATTAAATTTATTTTATATATATTGTATATATATTATGTTATTTATATATATTATGTATATATTATATATATTTGCATATATATTATTTATATGTCTATATTTATTATGTATATATTTTATATGTGTTATATGTATATTATTTATATTTATATTTTATATATATTACTGTGAATGTTAAAAATAATAGAATTATCGTGAATAAAAAAATTATAAAAAAATAAATAGCATAAACAAAAAGAAAAACAGGACACACGGCAAAAAACCGTAAAAAGTACAAGAAAAGAAAAAGTGGTATGGCGTGAAGCTGAAAACAAACAGCTTAATAGGCGTAAATCTGAGAATTACAAAACAAAATCGCGTATGCTATGTAAATTTCCCTTGTTCATTAGCATATATTAAATAGTATAATTATCCAAAAACTCTATTACTGTAAATAATTATGAATTATCATCTTAATCTCACTCTTAATCTTAATCAGGTAAACTGGTAAAGGAACATGTATGGATCATAAATGGATGGTTAAATTGAGCTAGAAATGGTGTTTACCATACTTTGTTTCATGGTAGCTTCAAAAATCTCAGATTTTTATCGATCCAGCCACTGTCTACTGTGTCTTTCCTCATATTTGCAAGCGCAGGGAGCTCGTGCATTTCTCTATTTCTTCAATTTCTGTACCGGTGCTTCATCTCCTGTTCGGTTCCGAAATCTGAATCCTTTCTTTCGTCTGAAGGTACAGTTCTCCTTTCTGCGACGTAGGCTTCTTTTTCTCTCTCTTACTCTCAACTCCGTGTCTGATAATCGATAAATTTTCTTGAAATAAGGGTTTTATGGGTAATGTTCTCTAGAGATTTTAGTAAATATGGTAAAATGGAGTAATGGGTTTATTTGGGTGATGCATACAGGCTAATTAAATGAGTATTTTTATATTGGATTTATGATATATATATATATATATATCTGTTTAGGTGGGGAAATATATGTATAACCAAGGGATGTTGGAGAATGAAACCTTCATGAGTAATCATGCGTTTAGTTTTTATATAAATATTCACATGAATTGTTCTAATAAATGCTTTATTTGTTATTCGATTACTTGTTATGCTCAGTTCAGGGTTTTTTTTCCTATCCTTTTTCACTTATTCTTATCTATGAAAAGGATTAGTATTTATTGGTTTTTTACTTAATATATTTTAATTACTTATTATGTTTGGTTCATCAGCTTTGGACGTAGAAATGAATGAAGAAAATGGATAATGTTGGTAACAATAGTTGGTATATCAAATGTATTCAATGATTTACTTAGAGTCAACATCATTAATGAATACTGGTTCATTACACCTCTGTGAAATTTTGCCTTCTCACCTAAACAAGGAAAAATCAAAGTTCTATGGAAGATTCACAAGGTCGACGCTTACCTTCTGATCTTCAAGTATCTGCCTCTCCTTACGACTCTGAAAGGCTTAATTTAGATGAGTATGGAAGACGTGGTCCTGGGTTGCTTGGCCTTAAGAAGAGAGGTCATAGACATGGAAGTCGATCATGGATAAAGATTGATCAGAACGGTGAATCAAAGATTGTGAAACTTGATAAGGCTACTATAATGAGGCATTGTTCCTTGCCTGCTAGAGATCTGCGGCTTTTGGACCCACTTTTCATTTATCCTTCCACAATTTTAGGACGGGAGAAAGCCATTGTGGTCAGTCTTGAACAAATTAGATGTATAATCACAGCTGATGAGGTCATTCTTATGAATTCCTTAGATGGATGTGTTGTCCAATATGAATCGGAATTCTGCAGACGTCTCCAAACAAACAAAGATCAAGCTGGTAAAGTTACATTAATCTGTATATTATATTGATTTGATGATCTTGAATCTTCCATTTGTTTTGCTTGTTAATTGGAAAATAGATGGAATATAATATTTTAATACCTTTTATTATTGCAATATGTAAATCATGCTGGTTGTGGAAGGATTTTTTCCTTTTTTTTAATTGGTTCTCTCCAATTTCATGAGTAAAACACAAAAGAAATTTGAATGTCTATGTAATGATTTCTTCATAAATATGGTAGTCTTTTTTGTATATAACAAATGAATGTTAAATAGGAATTTGAAGGGAAAATATTTTTTGTTGGCCTCTAGTTTAGAATCTTCTCTCTGCTCTCATTAAATTATGTATTAAAGTAAGTAGATGGAAATCTTCAATAGCTCAATATTTTTCCCCTCAAAAATAGGTGCTAATTTCTGTCACTCTCAATTATGATTGGTTTTGATTTCTTGAAATTTATGGATCCGAATTCTGGTGATTCAATTCAGAGGACTTGCCATTTGAATTTAGAGCTCTGGAATTGGCTTTGGAATTAGCCTGCATGTCTCTTGATGCACAGGTATGCTATAATCTGCATCACTAGCTAATTATAAAAAGTACTACACTCTTCTCTTTTCTTTTTTCCCTATCAATGCTTATTTTTATAAATATGTTGCGAACTGAAAGCTTCTTTTACAATTTTTGAGGGATGTCCAGGGGATATGGTCCATATCGAGTTTTTATAAAACTCTGTGGCCTTTCACATTTATAAAAACTCCTGGTAGAAAATCTTCTCAAGTTGGGGAATCTGTTATGAAGAGGAAATTTGATGAAAATATTCCAGTAGATCATCATTCTTAATGGCTTTATAGGATGACTAGCCCTATGACATGGCATTGACATTCTTAAAATAAATGACTTTTTCATTTTCATTATCATTGCCATCATCATGATTATATTCTTCTTTCAGAATAAAATGGAAAGGTAGTCGATGTTGGCATTTGAAAATATGGGGTGGCTTGTTTTGCTGTTTTTGTCATTTGAGAGAGAGCTAAAATATGTATTTCCTCTCTGATTATTAAGGTTGGGATAGACTTGGATCGAGATCATCACTACTTTATTTGATTTTTATGGCTTATTTGATGCCAGTGTGACATAAACAGGATTTTCCTTTTTATTCCTAACAGTGGAAGTCACACTATGTATGCTATAGTGTGAAGGCTTGATTAGCATTTTACAGTTATATTAAGTCTTTGCTTTCAAATTCTATTGGTTTACAAGTTGTTAAACTTTATGTCGTAACTCATTAAATTCAATCAGTACCATGGTTTGAGTGTCTGCCACACCCTTCCTATGTTTATAATATCAGGCATAACTTGCATTTTCTGAATATTACAGCCATCCTATCTGTATATTTACACTCTTGCATGCTAAACTCATAGCAAGAAAGCCTTGATTTGAATACTCGGGGACTGTGCCCAAATTCTATCAGGGATTTAACTATTTTTAGAACATTTCTCCGTTGTAAGCTTTGGTCAGCACTCAGCACAAGCAAGCGGGTTTGGAACAAGCACTTGGCAACTACAGTGAAATTTAGTTGAGTTGATTCCTCTGTTATAAATTTTACTGAACCATGTTCCTGTGACAATAAAAATAATAGTAAAAAATATAGCTAGGTGGAGTTGAGTATGAAAAGTGGTAGGTTAGCCGTTCATGCTTCAAACTTGGTATTTACTATTCACTATACATGATTGTCACTTCTGATATAGCTCTTTTCTGCAAAAGCTTTAGATGACAAGGATCATGTTCTGAGCTGCTTCCCAGCACTTCACTTAGATGGGTCTGGCTGTGGATAATTGCATAAATCACATACGAAAACAATGGATTACCAACCAAGTAACCAGAATTTTCCTACACATTACTTTATGCTAAATTGCTTATATTATGTAGTTTTGGGTTTGATAGGTCAAAGAACTAGAAATGGAAGTTTATCCGTTGTTGGATGAACTGACATCATCAATAAATACTCTTAATCTGGAACGTGTCCGTAGACTTAAAGGCCACCTCCTCACTCTGACTCAGCGAGTTCAGAAGGTAAAACTTTTTCTCCCTTTCTCTGTCTTGGTCTGCTGCCACTTTGCCTCCTCTATATATTAGCTTCGACATTGAAATTTTATAGGTTCATGATGAGATAGAACATCTCATGGATGATGATGGTGACATGGCTGAGATGTATCTTACCGAAAAGAAACAGCGAGCAGAAGCTTATGCACTTGGTGACTTGTATTTTCAAAATAATATCTCAGGTAAGACCAGAGTGCTTTCTAACTCTGAGCCTGTTTCACCTGTGAGGTCAATCAGTGGGTCCCAGAAATTGCAGAGGACGTTTAGCAGCATTGTCACTTCAAGTAAACATGGAAGCTTCACAAGTTCTTCAACTAATGAAGAAAAAGTTGACCAGCTTGAAATGTTGCTTGAAGCGTACTTTGTTGCTATTTACAACACTCTCAGCAAGTTATTATCTGTAAGATTTTTTTCCTGCACGATTATGTTTTAACCTATTCCTGCACGATTATCTAAATAAATAAGATTGCTACAGTTTGGTATTGTTTGCAAATAGATATGTAACAACTGGCCAATGGTTATGGATTTTGTGAAATTATCATTATTTCAACAAATCAGCTGAATGGAAAAGTGTTACTAGTTTTGCAGTTTCTCAACTTAGTGATTATGATCCAGCCTTGGTCGTCTATTCAAACTGAAATAAATGCAGAATCATACTGAGGTTGCATAGAATTCTGTGGGTGCTAAAAATAGTTATACAATTCTCATACTGAGAGAAGGGGGTGTTTGGTAGTTTGTATTTTTTTTTTTTTTTGATAGGTTATATGCTGTATAAACATTGTCCATGCCTTATGTTAATTCTTCAATTAACGATGCAGCTTAAAGAGTATATTGATGATACTGAAGATTTGATCAACATTAAACTGGTAAATGATTAATGACTTGCATTTTATGATGCTTTTTCTTTTTCATTCTCAGTGTTTTTTTTATTGAAAAAACAAAATATTCTGATCTTTTCGCTTTTATATGACCAGGGAAATGTCCAGAACCAACTGATTCAATTTGAGTTGCTTCTTACTGCCGCAACCTTTGTGACCACAATATTTGCCGTTGTGACGGGGGTTTTTGGGATGAACTTTGAAGATTCAATTTTTGATTACGCATCTACATTTAATTGGGTTCTGATTATAACCGGTATTGCATGCGGGTTATTATATATGTCATTCTTGATCTATTTTAGGCACAAGAAGGTCTTTCCATTGTAGAATGTATTGCAAATTGATTCAGGTGAAGACTTACACTTTTTGGCGAGGAACTTGTAATTCATTATCATTTATTGTCATTTTTCCCCATTTTTTTTGCTCTTGGATCAAATTATATTTCAAAAGCTGCAGGCTGGCTATCATGGTGGTATGCATGTGGATATTGTGTAAAGTTCATTGTTATAAAAAAAATGATAAAAAGTCGTTTTACTGATTCTCGACTGAACCCTATTCTGGGCACAACCTAATGATTTCTTCTGGAAAGCCCTTTAACAAGATCATTTGTTAAATGTCTGGTAGGGTCACAACATCTGTTTCCATAGCCCTACTGATCTCTTCACATGAAGCTTAAGCCAACTCCATGGAAATTTCTTGCAGCCTCTTCTGGCTATTTTCTTGTGCTGCCTGTAGTTCTATAATGCGTGCTTTGAGCCTTGATTCAACCACCTCATGAAGACGCAAACTCAGCTCCTCAGGCGAAATGGCATAGATCTCGGTTTGAGTGTGATTGGGAGGGCTTCCACTTGATTCATGTTCTGAATCATATAAAATGGCAGGTTGATGATTGACCTTGTCTAGACTGTAATCTTCCTGCACCGCATCTTTTTCCAAGTTAGGATCCACCTGCAGGAATTGATATGAAAAAAAAAATTGTTTTCTGATCTAATTAAGGTTACCTGAAAGGAATGATAAGTCCTGCCCAAGCTTGGTGATTTCATGTTTATTTCTAACCTCTCTAGTTCAGCATCAAGCTCAGCCTCGATTTCCCTCATTCCCTTCTCATCATTTAACACTTTGCAGCCAAATTCAGATTTATTTGATTCCTGTTTTTCAGAAAATTCAGCTGGTGTACCATCTAGGAAGGAGTTCACACCGGACTTTGTTGAACCCTCATTAGTGAGCTCTTTCAAAGTAAACTGATCTTTCAGTTCAAGTTCATCGTGCAAACCATGAACCAATCTCTCATCCTGCTTCAATTGTTCATTTAAGTTGTCTATTTCTGTTCTATTATCACCAATTGTAAACATCATGCCAGTAATCATCCCTAGGTAGAAAAGAAGCATATCGTTGTTGGAAGATCCTGAAAAAAGACACTTTAAGCAGGATGGAAAAAAAATTTAGGCAAAAACTAAATAGGTATACACTGCTGCTTCAAAAGGGCACCTAGAAGCGAAAAAGATTAATTTCCATGCAAGAAAAATCTATGAAACAGTGGGGTTGAACTCTTCATTTCTGAAATCATGGATACCTGTGGTTAATGGCCTCTCTATGCAGGCACTTGGTGATGGAAATGAAGCACACACATAATCTTCTTATCTATTTTGCTCTCTGTACAATTCAGCTGTGAGACAGTACTCAAAAAAATTTGGTGGTTTCAGGATATACCCAGTAGACCTAGTTATCCTTAGTTGCCTGCCTGCTGCTAATCTCTGAGAAAATCCAACTTCTCCAATGGAAAATTCAGGTAATGATTCAATAGATAAGTCTAAAAAGTACTCCCTCCTTTTATTATTCCCATAAATATGTAACTCTGCTTCACCATGAGTATCATAAGAAAAATTTGCTGCTGTTGCTAGCCTGCATAAGGGGCAAGTTCTGTCGCGAATTCGCTGCAGAAAGTTTCTGTAATGGGAATGGCCGTGAAATTCACAAGAACACGGTTTCAATAAATTCTCTGTGATTCTTGATGTCGAATTTTTCAAGTAATTAGCTTTAGCCACATACCCAGCACCAGCAGCTGCTGCAACTATCCATAAATCCATATTTTTTCTTGCCTTAACTGAGAAAAGAAATTGGATTCTAGGTTAGACCTATTTGAGAAAAATAATTCATGAGAAAGAAAAATTAGTTTTCATTTGAATTGTAGCTTTGAAATGTTTAAAGCAGGCAAATAATTAATATATAAACTATTTGTTTTAAAGAAAAACTCTGAAAAAGCCATTCTTGGCGGTATGCATGTGTGTGTGTCTATATGAGTGTGCATATATATATATATATATATATATTTCTGGATTTCCAAATTATTATTTGTCCAAAAAAAAATATTAAAAAAAAACAAATTGATTATGTCAGTAACCATCATCAATTACTTGACAAGAAAAATAATTGTGGACCGAAATATGTTATGCCCATTGCAGAGATTGTTATGGACTATCGTCAGGTTTGGATTGAGTCGGGAATGTAATGCAAGATTCTTTTCAAAATATTTTTTCCGATTCGCATTTTTCTTTTTCAGAAAAAAAAGTTTGTGAAGTTAGTTTTAGAAGAGCGATCCTTCAGAATTCAACTTCTGCTAATGCTTCAAAAATTTCTTAAGGGGCAAAATTATTAAGAAAAAAAAATACATACAAATTTTGAATGAAATTAAATATTTAATATTTCAGTAGTTCAATAATTAATTTATATTATTAGATTTAATACGCCTAAAATATGGTAATTATATTCTATGAGTTTATATTTTTTGAAAACGTTGCATAATAGCTTCATTTTCAATTTTTACGAAAATTTTCTTCTCCACATAACACACCAAGCAATCAGTCAGAAAATCATCTTCTATTTTATTGGGCAAATCAGTTTTGATAGTGTTCATTGTTGAAAAAATTCTTTCCACAATAGCAGTTGCAACAGATAAGACTAAAGCTAACTTGACAAACAAATATACTAAAGAAAACATAATGTCATAACACGTCTCAACCATTTTCTGAGCAAGAGCTTCAATGTCATGGAGGTCAGAGAAAACTGTAATTTTTTTTATATCAACAATATAGGTCTTAAGTTGATCTTTAAGTATCATTCGATCAATATTGGAGAAATCATTTGGATGTAGTTCAGCAATATAAAGTAATCGAGATCGCTTGAAGTTGGAGAATGAATTTATAGGTGAAAGACAAATAATGCATAAAACCAATTCCATACTTATTTTTGTAAATTGATTTTTCATTTATTGCACAATAAAATCAACAACCTAGTATTGAATGAAAGAAAATTAAGTTGTAGTATTATAAATAGTTCTAGTATCATAAATATGCGACACACTTTGTCTTTGATTTTTGAAATCAACATATTATATTCTAGCATTATTGTGTGGACTACTTAAACTACCGACATGCTTATTAAATTTCTCCATGGCTTTTTTCCAGTTGCGAAATTCAATTTTTGTGAAGACATTATCCCTCCGCTTAGCTCAACACTAGAAATAAAAAGCTGGATCTTTTGAAATGCTATATTTTAGCCACTCATATTTAGAGAACCAAACATCTCTAAAACTCCTTTTAATTTTTTCAACTTCTGTCTGAGAAAAATTATGGCCATATGGCTAGAAAGGTCCTTTAGTTATATATTATCTTCTAACATCATCCTTAATCTCATCATCATACTTATCAATTCATTTACGCAATGTTGGATCGCACACAACATCATCAAAACAAAACTTCGAACATCCTGTTGTATCACTAAATTCCCTTAACACTTACATGACTACTTATTATCGGGATTGGTGTTGGAGTTAGAATATTTGAGGATTCACTAGCTTCACTCTGAAATTTGTTAGTCTTGATCACAAATTTATCCATAGCTGTTTCAATTTATAATTAGATTATATTCAATTTATTTTGCACATTTTGGTTAAATTTAAGGTTTAGTATTTTTTTAATTTTATAATTAGTTTATATTTAATTTAAATTCAATTTATAGTTATTTTATATTCAATTTATAATTATTTTAAATTTAATTTATAAATAGTTTATACTCTAAATATAATTAGTTTTGGACCTTTTAGTTAAATTTAAAGTTTAGTATTTTTTTCATTAGTTTATATTTAATTTATATTTATTTATTAATTAATTTATATTTAATTTATAAACAATTTATAATTATTTTATATTCAAAATATAATTAACATATTAAATTTAGGGCTTAATTTATCTTTTTCAATTTATAATTTATAATCAATTTCCAATTATATTCAACATTTTAATTAAACCTAATCAAACCGTTTTTCTATGATTTTTCTAAAAAAAATCCTAAAAAATACAATCCTAAACAAATCATTCATCATCATAAATTTAATCACAACACTCAAAATCAACAATTAAAACAAATTAGTATATTTAATTTCTAATAAATTAAACTCTATTATATTTTTTTTACAAAAATCCCCCAAATTATAAATAATATACACTTACAAAAACCTAAACATATCATTTATCATCAATTCATCAACATCAATTTAATCACAATATAAATCAACAAACAATTAAAATAATCTATTATAGTTTAATTTCTAAAAACTTCATCTAAATTCTATATTTTTTTTAAAAATTCCCTAACTCATTTCAATTTTTTAACTAAAACTAAAACAACAATAACATCAACAACAACAAAGCCTTAATCCCAAATCAATTGAGGTCGGTTATATGAATTCTTCTTTTTCACTCAGTACGATTTAAAGTTATCTCTTCTGATAGATCATAAGATCATTTTGGACCACCTTTGACCAAGTCAGTTTAGGCCTACCTCTGTCTTTCTTAACTATATCTACTTTAACTTGTTCGATTTTTCTAACCGGCGCATCGCTAGGTTTTCGTTTCACATGGTCAAACCATCTCAATCTATGCTCTCTTATCTTATCCTCAATAGGTGCTACCCCTACTTTTTCTCGAATGCACTCATTGCGGATTCTATCCATCCTAATATAACCACATATCCATCTTATCATTCTCATTTTCGTAACATGCATTTTACTCATGTGTTGTCCTTTTACTGCCCAACACTCACTATTATACATCATCGCAGGCCGTATTACAGTGCGGTAAAATTTTTCTTTTAATTTAATTGGCATCTTTCGATCACATAGAACTCCTTTAGTACCCCTCCACTTCATCCAACCAGTTTTAATCCTATGATTTACATCTTTTTCACAAACCCCATCTTCTTGAAGAATAGAGTCAAGGTATCTAAAATAAGTATTATGATCTTTCTCTATTCTCGCTATTAAATCTACAATGCATATACTCAGTTTTAGTCCTACTTAGCTTAAAACCCTTAGATTCCAAAGTGCTTCTCCATAACTCCAACTTTTGACTTACCCCTGCTTGAATCTCATCTATTAATATAATATCATCTGCAAATATCACACACCAAGGGATGTCATCTTGTATATGTCTTATTAGCTCATCTATGACCAAGGCGAAAAGATAAGGGCTCAAAGCTGAACTTTGGTGTAATCCAATAGAAACGAAAAAATTCTTAGTATCCTCTCCCACAGTGCGGATACCGGTGATAGCTCCCTGATACATATCATTCTAGGACTACCATAAAACTTCTCCAGGGACTCTATCATACGTTTTTTCCAAGTCAATAAAAATCATATGTAAGTCCTTCATCTCTCTGTACTTTTTCATCAAATCTCTTATAAGAAAAATAGCTTCCATAGTTGATCCACCAGGCATAAAGCTAAACTGATTTGAGGAGATACAAGTATAAATACCTCAGGTCAGCGAAAATTCGGTCCGATGAAGGCGTGGGCAGTGGCCGATTGCTGCTCGTCGTCACTGCTCCTCTCTCTATCGCTCTTTGCTGGATGGCTCGACTGGTGAAGAATTCTTCACCAGTCGAATTTTATTTTTATTTTTTAAATTAGCCTTGGCGAAACGACGACGTTTCGCCAAGGCTGATAATTTTTTTTTAAATCAGCCCTGAACAAAACATCGTCGTTTCACCTAGTGCTGCTTAAAAAAAATCATTCGAGCGAGAAATTGTCTTTAACCTCTCGCTCGAGTCGCCTCTGCTGAAAGTAGAGGGGCTCCCATGGAGGCACCGGCGGCCATAGCTAGAAGGCCTCCCCCCTATGGGGGCTTCTGGCCGTCGGCGAGGGGGGGTCCATTGCCCCCCCTGGACCCCCTAGTTTCGCCCCTGCTAGCTAGTTTAAGAGAAAAAGGAGAAAGAAAGAAAGCAACACAGAAGAAGACAGTCAAATTCACATTTCTCACAAGGTATGATACATATATACCACAATATAAACTACTGTACAAAAGAAAGTGCTTTACAAATACAAGTTTATTCTTCGCGTACATATCAAGAAGCTAATGTTCTTTTGGCGCAACTATCCACAGTACAGGCCAAAATATCGCAATAATCTCGGGATATCTGGAAAGAGTCATAAACCTTTCCATCTCTGCTCTTCTTGTACTCAAACAATAGGTTGGAATGGTCGAATGCGGTAAGTTTTACAAATCCATGATCATAGTCTCCGTACAAACTCCATGCTGTTTGGAGCATGGTATATGGTGAAAGGCTTGCTCCTGCACCTCCAGCAACAACATGTACTGTTCCATTGAGGGTGCCTTTACAGTAGTGTTTCTCTTTGTTGGTGCATTGATTCTGTAGAAAGAAAAATGAACATTCAATTATTACTAACAATAAAATGGAATTCAAACTAATTTTTAGATTGTCACTGAACTTTTTTCTTCTTCCATTTTTTTTCTTTTTCAAGATTTGCTTCCTTATGCACTTGTTTGGCAAACAAATCCAAGTGTGGTACAAGCTACTTCCATGTAGTCAAGAATTGTATTCATAGCAGTTTGGCTTAATGAAAGATAAAAATGCAAGTTGTCGTGTTTCATCACAATAATTTTAATTAGTTTCTCAAATTAATTCAAAATGCAGCAAAGAAGATGGTGTAAGAAGCTGCATAAGTTACTCAAATACCTGATATATAGGGCAAGTTCTTTCATAGTTGTGCACATGACCAAAAATGGCAATGCCAACCTTGCTTTCCCTTCTCATTGGTTCTGCAAATGATCCTTCTACAGCATAAGTGATACAAGAAGAATAACCCAATACCCGATGTGCAAGAAAAATCAGCCAGGGTTGCTTTTGTCACTGATGCTAGGCAATTCTCAACAAACTTGTACTGTTATGTTCCCTCTCTCCAATCATGTTCTTTATCAGCTATGCAGAAACGGAACATACCATAGTCAGTAGAGTACCTGGTAAATGAGAATGATAATGGTCATAATCAGCTCCAAGTGCATCAAGGAACAAAAAGACATACATTGATGTACCTCTTGCTCAGCTGCCTATGAAATGAGACTTTTTTGTAAGAGACTTCTAATGGATACTTATCCGTGTTATAGGAGATACGAAACAGTACTAAAAACAGAAGCAGGAATAACTTGTGACTTTGAGTTCTTAAGAAGAAGCATGCATGACATTCCATAATTGAAACACATAATTTGTAGTTGTGCAGAGAATTATTCAACAGATCTATAATATCGACATAATTCACATATTATACAACTTGGTCTGAATAGTACATGATTTAGATTTTTATAACGTAAGAATACATGTGATGATATGATGATACCAAAAAGCCGCATAATGGTATCACTGTTCTGAGGCAGGAGTGAACATATCCAAATCATATGATGAGCTATAATAATAGAATAACATCACAACACTGCTGCAAAATTTTCTTACCAGAATTTTGCCCCTGTTCTCTGCAGGGACATAAAACATAGTCTCAGCCAAAACCCCCGGAATCCATGTTCCCATAAAATGATCCTGTCTCTGGCCAGTCACGCTCATGGTTACCACTGTGAATGCAGATTATTGCCGTCAAATAAATCGAATTCATAATTTAGCAAATGGTTACATTTAAAGCAACTTGAAAACAAACCTGGCAATCATGTGAGGTATGGTTGATGCGACTGGCTCAATTTGTGCAGTAAATTGGTCCCATTGTGATAAGTACCCATTTGCATAACATATATCTCCAATATGGAATACTATATCAATGTTATTCAAGTCTTGAATGAGTTGCTTAGTGGTGTTAAGAGAGCCAGGCTGGATATCATTATATTCACTAGAACCATCAACTTCACCCTGCAAAGTTAAAAGATAAATTTTGAATTGGTAAATGGACTATAGTTCATAACTTTTTATACAAATGAGATAAAAAAAAAAAATTCCTGGCAAGCTACAAGACAATAGTCACTTGAAGTAACATGCATATTTTAGATGCTATTGAAATCCCTGATCGGCCTGGTAAAGGAAAATGGGGAAGTACGGCAAAAGACAGTTCAAACCTTTCCCATATCACCAAAAATGACTACACGTTGAAGCGAATTTTGTCCAGGATATGGAGATGCTTTAAATTGGTATTCTTGACTCCAAATATAAGTACCATTGAACAATCTATGTCCCAGCTTGTAGGTATACCTACATAATTAGGAAGAAACATATGAAATATTGAAAGTATTTTCAAAATTGAGAAGACCTAAAAATTAATTATTTCATTGGAAGTAGTAGTTATATTCTACGATAACTCAAAATATATTAGACACTGGACTTCATTGTATCTTATAGGCAATTTGCATAATCCCTGTTATACACCAATGAGTAGGGGCAAATATAGCCTTAAAGCATCCATTGATTGTTCATTAATTTTCTCCATTTTTGATATTTTATTCTATCTTAAAGCAATATTTATAACTTTCTTGCTACAATGGCGCTTGCTGAATTAAGGCAAATAGCATATGATGGAGATTCGAAATGCATTATCTATATTCTCTTAGTATAGAACTTGAGGAAGAAATCTGAATTTCACGGAAAAGATTCAACACTAGGAATTCCTCAAAAAAAAAGTTCATAAACTAGAATACAATGTAACATACGCTTTGTTGGGCCACAAATCTTTCAAAAAGCTAGTATGTATATATCCAGGATCACGCCATCCCACTGTCCTTGCAGGTGCACCTGTGGATTGGCAGTCATTCAGATTCTTAAAAATTATTAAAAGCACAGTTAAATTATAAAGCCAATTTAAAGCACAATTAAATTAATGTAACAGTAATTTTTGTCACACTTGATGCCATCATCTTAACAAGCCTTTCAAATGGATTCAAAGTAGTTTTTCCTTTTTCCTTTCTAGCTTTTCCTATATACAGACAGCCACAGACAACAATAAGCCATTTGGAAGATGCTAATATGCTGGATGATCTTTTCTTTTTTAGCATCTATTAGACATCAAACAGATAACAAGGTTCGCCATCACAATGCTGTGAACTTCCATTTTAATTTCCAAATATATCTTATGGTAAGAAGAACCAGAAAACCCAAATGCACTCACCACACATACTGCTACAGTCAAAAGTCAGTGTTCCAGCTGGAGAACGGATAGGATCACTTTCTTTAAAACCCCATTCAACAAAAGGTTCTGCTTCATTGATCCCATATCCACTTGTCCATGTTACAGTCATGTGAGCATCGGAATGATAATTATAATAACTCCATGAGATTAGTTCTAGCTCCGGCCAAAATGACATCAGGGGTAACATTAGAATAAAAAAAAAACAAAAAAAACTGATACCAGGATGTCTAACATGATAAACAAACTTATGAGAACAAGATAAGTATCATGTAATCATGTATTTGTTTTTCTCATGTCAATGCATGACAGAAGGGAAACATATTTTCAAGATGTAATACGAAGAAAGCTACAAGTTATAAGAAAGGAGAGAATGGATTGCTTCATTCCATGTTCTTCCTTGTGCTAAGCGCGGATAGGCTGGTGCATTTGGATTCGAGAAAGTTACTGTATTAGACACTGCTATCAACTTTGGCTATTATTCCAGCAAAAGAAAAGCGTTAGCATTCACATAATCATGCATCTTATAGTATAGGTCAAGATTAGTTGAGAGCATACATTAAAAAACCAACGGTAAATAGAGCAAAAGAGAAGTCTGATCTCTGGTTGATCAGTTGCAGCTTCAGTGACCCTTTTCCTGAATCGTTATACTTAGGACAAGAATAATTGGCATACTGAAACTGCATAAGAGTAAGAAAGGTTTGTAATATAACCATAAATCTCATTATACAGAAAGGAAAAGCAGCTAAGAAATGAAATTCACCAAAAATAGGCACTTGAATGAACCTTAATAGGTGCAGAACACAATAAAGGAGGATAAACTCTTGGATTCTCTGAAGGACAGATAACAGTGCTGAACATGTCAAAATATAAAAATATGATTCGAGTTAGACCAGTATATCACACTATGATACAGTATGTGACAAAAAAAAAGGAAATCTTACCCAAAAAAAAAAAGAAATTGGAAATGCACTAATTGAGACATCTAATTTCACCTGAAATTTGCAGGAGAAAACACTCCAATCCAATCATCAACTGATGGGATTTGATTACTGTACTCCACAGTCTCCCAATCTGAATTTTGTTCCTGAAAGGATACGTAGTGTTCAGAACAAATGAAAATGGATTCCATTTGATTTGCAAAATTAATTTAATCGAAAATACATTTTTAAATAAATTTTAATTTTTGAGTTAAACGTAAAATTGATCTGAATATATAATCTCCCTAGCTTTTACTCAGAATTCATTAGTTTCATTAGTTTGCACCTCCTTAATATAAAATTCATTAGCAAATTCTATCAATTTTAGTAGAATTTAACTAAATAACGATTAATTTCAACTAGAATAAAAAACTTAGCATTCCAAATCAATTTTAATTCATAGCAAATATCTCAAATATGGGATTACAAATGAATTCTATAAAATTTTACAAAAAATAATTTATTACCAACCTTGTAATTAATTCCACGCATTGAATCTCAACCCTCTTGATATGCATAGTAAAGAGCTTACCTTGAGTCCGAGAAGTGAAGGTGAGGCTTTAATATAAGCAATATCAGTAAGAGTAAAAGTTGTCTTGTGTATAGCAATTCTTGAGAAAGGATGGTCTCCATGAGAAGCTACCTCTTGAAGAGTTACAACAATAAGAAGAATTGCAAGAACACCAACCTTAACCTTCCCATTCTTCAACCTAGAAAAACTGAAATCAGCATATAAATAAAACAAGAAGCTCTACCTAAATTCCAAGAGTTGAGGAGTTGTTAAGTACCTGGAGACTGTTAGAAATAACTGAAGTGCCTAACTTTTTTATAGGATAAAGAGTTGGGTGAGTTAGGACGTTGTAAGAAGAACCATGTGATGCTATCTGTACTTTAACGAGCTCGGTATCCTATCACTCTCATGGTCGGGCTCTCATCAGCATGGCAGGCTTTGGTATTGGATACTCTAGATCTACTGAGCTCATGATGTCCGACAGACATTCCACAAATCACGCTGACACAGCCCATACCTTATCTCTTTCTATCACCTATAAATAGAAAATTTTGTCCACAGGTAAAAGCTCTTTCTTCTCTCTTTATTCAGAGTAACCGAACTAACTTAGGCATCGGAACCTCCCCCAGATGAGCCCGGTCCCCCCCCTCTCTCTTGTCTTGCAGGTGGGAGAGCTACTGGAGCTAGCCCCCCACCCCCCCCCCCCCCCCAAGAAAACCCCGTCATTATTGGTGCGATGAGTGTGGACAGGCTATTCTCTTGCAGAGGCAAAACCTCAGGTAAGTTCTGCAGCTCTTGTAAGAAAAGTACTTTAACTATACTTTACCATTTTGTACAATGGTGCTCTCGCGCATAACATTCTTATACCGCACTCTCATACCGAACATATATAAAATGCTATCACGTATACTATAAATTCAGCATACAATATTCACTTACATTTAGCTCCTCCGCCACCAGTCGCGCATATCTCAAACAACTCACCATACCTCGCATACCGAGCTCCTCAGTGCTCAGTCCACATATCTCAAATAGCTCACCATACCTCGCACACTGAGCTCCTTAGCACCCAGTAGCGCATATCTCAATAGCTCACCGTGCCTCGCACACAGAGCTCCTCAGCGCCCAGTTGTTCATATCTCAGCAGCTCACCGTGCCTTGCACACCGAGCTCCTCAGCGCCGAGTCGCGCATATCTCAAACAGCTCATAGTGCCTCGCACACCGAGCTCCTCAACGCCCAGTAGTGCATATCTCAATAGCTCACCGTGCCTCGCACATCGAGCTCCTCTCCGCCACCAGTTGCGCATATCTCAAACAGCTCACCATACCTCGCATACCGAGCTCCTCAGTGCTCAGTCGCGCATATCTCAAATAGCTCACCCTGCCTTGCACACTGAGCTCCTTAGTGCCCAGTAGCGCATATCTCAATAGCTCACCGTGCCTCGCACACAGAGCTCCTCAGCGCCCAATTGTTCATATCTCAAATAATTCATAGTGCCTTACATACCGAGCTCCTTAGCGCTCAGTCACGCATATCTCAATAGCTCACCGTATCTCACACACTGAGCTCCTCAGCGCCCAGTCGTACATATCTCAATAGCTCACCGTGACTTGCAAATTGAGCTCCTCAGCCCTCAGTCGCGCATATCTCAGCAGCTCACTGTACCTCGCACACCGAGCTCTTCAGCATCCAGTCGTGCATATCTCAAACAACTCACCGTACCTTGCATACTGAGCTCCTCAGTGCCCAGTCGTGCATATCTTAAATAGCTCACCATGCCTCGCAGACCAAGCTCCTCAGCGCCTAGTAGCATATATTTCAATACTCACCGCGCCTCGCAAACCGAGCTCCTCGGTGCTCAATCGTGCATATCTCAACAGCTCATCATGCCTCGCACACCAAGCTCTTCAGAGCCCAGTCACGCATATCTCAAATAGCTCACCGTGCCTCGCACACTGAGCTCCTCAGTGCCCAGTCGTGTATATCTCAAATAGCTCATCGTGCCTCGCACACTGAGCTCCTTTGCGCCCAATCACGCATATCTTAACCGCTCACCATACCTCGCACACCAAGCTCTACGCCCAATCACACATATCTCACACAGCTCACTATGCCTCGCACATCGAGCTCTTCTGCTCCCAGTCACGCATATCTTTAACAGCTCACTGTGTCTCGCACATCAAGGCTTCAGTTCCTTTCGAACCGTAGGCATTCAAAGAGGCTTTCCTAAGAGCAGAACTTCAGAGGAGGTCGTTTTAGCAACCACTGGGGATAATACCTCAGGTTGGTAATTACTTTATATTGTTCAGTTCATTTTTATTTTACAAAGTTCTTGAACTACATATATACATTCATATCATAGCATAGTATCCTAGCATCATAGTACAACACATACACTTTCATTCCGAACTTTTTTGAGTTCCTGTGCATGACCTGACTGCATCTTGACATAAATGTCAATAAACTAGAGGGGGACTACTAATGCTACCCGTACTTTACCGAGCTCTCTGGACAAGCTCGGTATCCTGCCACTTCCGTGGCCGAGGTCTCATCAGCACGACAAACCTCTGTACTGGGTACTCCAGGCCTACTGAGCTAATGTTCGGTAGACACTGCACTGACACACTCGCAAATCATGCTGATACAACTCAGACATTTTCTCTTTCTATCACCTATAAATAGATAATTTCTCCCACAGGTAAAAGCTCTTTCTTCTCTCTTTATTCAGAGCAACCGAACTAACTTAGGCATTGGAGCCTCCCCCAGGAGAGCTCGATCCCCCTCTCTCTCTTGTTTTGCAGGTGGGAGAGCTACTGGAGCTAGGAAGCCACGTCATCAGTGAGGAAACTGATGAAATTCTTCCTTCTTAGTTCTTTCAGTTTAGAGGAGAATTTAATTTCAATGCCTTTCAAATCCTGCATTTAATCGGTGATTGTGATTTGTGAGTTTGAATAACAATCATTTAAGAAAATAAATAAATAAATAAAAGACAAATTATAAAAAAAATGTAAATTGAAAAGGACAAAATTATGATGTAAGAACACTCGCTATTGGCCTCCGACCATCTCATTTTATTAACTGCCCAGTTAAACATTCCCACAACATAGTAAGGTAATAATCAAACTAAAAAAAAATGAATCTTCCCCTGAGAGATTCCATGGTGATGACGGGGCTTCCTCAGGACGGTCTTAGCTCTAGTAGCTCTCTCACCTGCAAGACAAGAGAGAGAGAAAGAGACAAGGTCTGAGCTATGTCAGCGTGATTTGCGGGTGTACCAGTGGAGTGTCTGCTAGACATCAGAAGCTCAATAGGCCTGGAGTATCCGGTACCGAGATCTGTCGTGCTGATGAGAGTCCGGCCACGAAAGTGACCGGATACCAAGCTCGTCCAGAGAGCTCGGTAAAGTACGAATAACATCACTCACCATTTGTCAAAGTGTAATTGAGGTGTTTTAAATTCAATTTTCTAAGGTATTATTATAACAAAAAAAAAACATTAATTTTTATGAAAGATATGTCAGGATTTACTAATGGGATGATCATCACGTTATATATTCTTCAATGTGATTCTTCTTTTAATTTTGATTTAAATTTAGATCATAAATTGAATATAAGAAAAGAGGACGTTGATAGCTGAGAAAACATCTGGTCTTGTTGATTCTTGACATTCATGCACTAAAAAATGATTTGGCAGTCATAGCAAGAGTTGCCACATTACATCTGAGCAACAAGAATAATGTTTTCCAAGAGGCAAGATGACCAAAGAACAATACATAAAAGAAGTATGGCTGCATATTTTTTATTCTCCGGAATTGTGTTTATTGGTGTGGTGAACTACAATCTGTGGAAGAAAACAGGAAAGAGAATGTTTGAAAATTGTTAATTCACATCTCTAACAGGAAAGTAAATGATCACACAACTTTTGCTCGTCTCACATACTTAACCATGGATCAATAGAAAGCCAGGGACATTCTTTATCTGCAATGCTCACAGGTCAAGATGCCAATGTAGTTCTTGGACAACTATCCACGATGCTGGCCAAGATGTCTCTATAATCCCGGGATATTTTGAATGAG
Organism: Garcia nutans; assembly: GCA_947685225.1. NCBI lineage: Eukaryota > Viridiplantae > Streptophyta > Magnoliopsida > Malpighiales > Euphorbiaceae > Garcia > Garcia nutans. Next base: position 54,030,905 of record CANTUV010000011.1, read on the forward strand.
TCGTAAACCTTACCATCACTGCTTTTCTTGTACTCCAATATAAGATTAGAATGGTCAAATGCTGTAAGTTTTACAAATCCATAATCATGGTCTTTGAAATAACTCCATGTTGTATTGAAGGTTGTGAATTCTGCCAGGCCTGCTCCTCCTCCACCTGCTACCACATGTATCGTTCCATTTAACACGCCTTTGTAGTTATGTTTCTCTTGATTGGTGCAGATATTCTGTATCAGTGCAGAACAAAACCAAATCAGTCCAATAGCTTAGTGTGAAATGTAAATGTCAGTCAAAATTGGTGTACTCATTGCAATAATCGATGTACATTACATTGCAACAAGTTGAAAATGGCCTAGAAGCAGATGTCAGTACCCAAAAAGTTTGATTCATGTGGTTCTGTTATAGTGCAGATGCATGTCTAAAAAATGCTGTCTTTCTAAGAAAGAATTACATTATTTGAGAGGTAGGAGTCCAGAAATTATTTGATATATAGGAAGCAACTTCATATAAGAAAATAGACACAGATACAACGCCGAACAGCTTAAGATCAAAGTAAATTCAAGAGGAAGTAACAGAAGGAGCTAAGTTGGCAATTCTTGTATATATGTTGCCTATAAAACATAAACCACGGAAATGGATTCTTTTTGAGTTGATGAAAAGATTTCAGTTCTAGACTCATGTAAAATGCCGACACAAGCAAGGTACAAGAACAGCTTTGTCACTTCTACTAGTATGTATACCTGGTAAATGGGACACGTCCTCTCATAATGATATGCATGGCCATATATGGCTATATCAACCTTGTATTTCTGCCAAAGTTTCTGAAGGCTTTTCCTTCCCATTGGTTCCGCAAATGATCCTTCCTCGGCATACCAGGTAGCAGAAGAATAACCTAGCACCCGGTGAGCAAGGAAAATTAGCCATGGCTGCTTCCATCTATCCACAGAAGCAAGGCAGTGCTCAATGAATTTGTATTGCTCTGTTCCCTCCCTCCAATCATGTTCTGTGTCGGCTACACAGAATCTAAACATGCCATAATCAGTTGGGTACCTGACAAAAAAGAATCATGATATTTATTATCAGTTCCCCTTCATATTTACAAACAAGAAATATACAGACAATGTGCATCAGATCCTGACTAAGAACCATATGAAGCCTGAACATTGTTTCCAATGGTTGTAGGTTCAGCAAGAATATCTGAAATGTCCAAGGAACCAAGAGGAATAAAGTTCAGAGAGAAGTATAAACTTATTTTTCATTTACAATTGAAAGATAGCATCAACTACTATAGTAAAGCCTTCATAATATGAACATCTGAAATATCATGAATTCAATTATTCCCAAAAAATGAATAAAGCTTACAAATGGTTAAAGTGGATGTTAGAAATTAGAGACTTTTAAGAAAAAAAAAAAAAACAGAACTCATAGGCTCAACCAAAATAATCATATCATCAGCATTCAAAATCATAAACAAAAAGAACCACGTTGCATTAGAAGCTAATTACATCTAAAAGATTGTTGTCAACAAATTTCCAGACCAAAAATTAGTGTCTCAGCCAACACACCGCAATCTCCTCCAGAATCCGAGTTTCCATAGAAAGATCCTGTTCCTGGCCAGTCACGTTCGTGGTTACCACTGAAATAACATAGAAACAGTTTGTCAGATAAAATGACATAAATAGCTGTGCATGTTCAAGTAAACAACAGAGGTAAAACTAGCAAACCTTGCTATCATGTAAGGAACAGTTTATGCAATTGGCTCAACCTGTGCTGTAAATTTGTCCCATTGAGAAAGATATCCATTTGCATAACATATCTCCAATATGGAAGACTATATCTATGTTTTTCAAGTCTTGAATAAGCTGTTTGACGGTGTTAAGAGAGCCATGCTGGAAGTTGTTATATTCATTGGAACCATCAATTTGATCCTGAAACGTGAAAATCTTAAGTACCTCAAGAACTGCATATCCTAGTAAATAGCTTTACATCCCAAAATATGAAAACAGAAGTGAACATTCAAGATGTACAGTAACATTGACATTCAACAGAATGTATTAGAAGCAACATCCTGAAAAGTTCTATTCACTTCATATCTTATAAATCAGAAACACATTCCTAGAATCACAAGATAAATAAAATGTTGACAGGTGAAAAAGTCAAGCAAGCAATACCAAAAATCTATTATGTATAGCCATACAGCTGATGCATCTATTAATTCAACTTTCAGTCTTTCACAGCAGTGTTATGCATATGTTTTTAAGTTCTGGATAAAGGTATCGGTGTAAAACATTGATTGTATATATAACAAGAATATGATACTTCCAAGACAGTTCAAACCTTTCCCATGTCGCCAAAAATAACTACACGCTGTAGAGAATTTTGACCAGGATATGGAGATGCTTTAAACTGGTAATCTCGACTCCAAATATATGTACCATTGGATAATCAATGCCCAAGCTTGTATTTGTACCTGCAAAATTAGTAACATCAAGTTACATGCAAAATCAAATGGCCGATAACATGGTGCTAATCTCATACATTATGATTTGCATCTAGCAGTCCATCTCCAATCAAACGGCAGATAAAATGGGGCTAATCTCAGATTATGACTTGCATCTGATAGTCCAAATCCTCTAGCGAACAACATACTGCACTCCAAATCCAATCTTTGCAAGAGAATCACATTTATTACAAGAAATTCAGGGATCTCAAAGAGAATTATGGAGTTTGTTTTCTCAAGTGTTCATAATAATTGATATGTACACAATTGATGATATTTTATTCCTATTTCTTAATATGATTATTATCCAATTGAGTTTAATTTGTTTGTTCAAAGTGTATTTTAGGGTTAATTTCAGAAATTCTCTGTAATTTGAGGCTTATGGTCATTTCAGAGGAATTACGAATGAAAGTAGAAGAAAAGAGCAAAATTTATCCATGGACACGCCCATGAACACGGGCGTGTCAATAGACGTGCCCTTGATACTGCATTCAGAAGCATTGACACGCCCAGTGACATGGGCGTGTCACCGAACGTGCCTTATATTCAGACTCACAGTAGCTGTGACACGCCCGGTGACATGGGCGTGTCACTGGACATGTCTTATATTCAGAATCACAGTGGTTATGACACCTATGGAAAAGTTAAATTCTTTGCACTGATTGAGGAACAAGTGGGGGACAAGGACTGTGCTGCTGCCAAAGAAAGATTAAAGAAAAGAAAAGTTGACCTAAGTGATAAAAAGAAAGATAAAACAAAGAGAATATGGAAGACAAGAGAGGATGATATGAGTTGAAAGGTATGGGGTGTGAGCTGGAAGGTATGGGCTGTGAGCTTGGAAGAGAGTTAAAAGAAAAGAAAAAAAAGAGAAGGGGGAAGAGCCAGCTGCAGGAGCAAGGAGGAGAGTCTTGAGCTGAGTTTGAAGAAGGAGATATATCATATACAAGATCTAAACCAAGAATCAAGGATAAAAGTGAAGAAATACAAATTATTCACTATGGATTGTTTGGTTTCTTTTACTCATTTCTCTTGTTCTGTTTTTCTGGTTTTGAACATGAACTAATTCCTTTGCTATCTAGATATTGATGAACTCTAACTTATTTGTATGGATTGAATAATTATATTTAGTTGAATCATTTGATTGAGTTGTTTTACTCTTATGATGCTTAATAATTTATTTCCAATTGATAATAGCATGCTTATTGATTGGTTGCCATTTTTATATTATTGACTTGAGAAAGCTTGATATGAATTGAATACTCATAAGAGTTGAGGATTGATTAGAGTACTAGAGATAGAATTACAAGATCCTTTGGTTTATAGTTCTTTGTTCTTAATGCAAGATCTATTTAATTGTGTTTGAGAAGAGATTCCAGAACTCTACTTAGTGATTAGGGATTAATCCACTCGAGAGAGGTTTTAGTCTAATTTAGAGGAATGTCAATTCAAATCTATTAAATGATTTAGCTGAATTGATTGATCATAAATATTATTGAGGCTAGGGGGATTCAATATCTGGATAGTATTATTATTATTATTATCAATCCTTTTTGCACAACATTTAATTTCCCTTTATTTTCAGTTATTAATTTAGTTGTTTTTAGTTACAAAGCATCACACAACTATCAATTTGCTAAACAACGGTTAAGATTTGCACTAGTACTTGGCCTTGTCCCCAGTGGAACGATAACCCACTCACTACTATATTACTTGGGCGACCCGTGCACTTGCGGTATTGCTATAGCGTAGTTCACGCGTATCAATAATCATACTTTGTTTCTCTCCTACCTCCTCCTTAGCCCAATACTTCTAACAATACAGTTTTTGATCATCCTAGAGCCAGGTAAGCTCCTCCTGCTGAGCATGGGAGTGACCTTTGGAGACCCCTTGCTCTGGGACATTAAGGAATTCAGTTATGAGTCTTTCATTGTATCAGCATCCCTGAAATGGTCGTTTTATACCCAATATGGGATTGATTTCATATCATGTTATTGAAACAATACATATCCCTAATATACAAGTTCTATGCACCTAAAGCAACTTCACCTTGTATGCTACACACTTGGCACCATAGAGAGCCAATTTGATAATCACCAAAGCATTTACGTGGGTTGAATGTATTTTCATCACTTTCAATTGAGAATAAATAACGTCCAATGATCTAGGAAAGCTAATAAATTGAAATGGTAAACAAAGTAAAAGAAAACAATGTGAGGTCCTAGCGGTGAACTCTTTTCATAATTGTCCCAATTACCTAATATAAATCACCATACAGTAAGTGTCATTAAGACAAATTTTTCTTATTACAAAACTTATATTTTATTATTTCTGATAGAAATCAAGATTAATCATAAGCTGAAGCAAGAGAAAACCTACACAACATTGGGCCATAACTCTTTCAGAAAACTAGTGTGTATAAATCCAGGATCATGCCACCCCACTGTCCTTGCTGGTTCACCTGTCAATATACATTTGATCCAATGAATATACAACCTATTAGAACAAGCAAAGAAAAAGCACCGGGATGCAATAATCAAATGGAAAATTAAACTTAGAAAACAAACAAAATATTCATTCAAACACAACAATTACCAGTTACTTATTATTACTACTGTAGCCAACTTTAATGTAATGAATTTAAAATGTAATAAGTTTCCTTTCTCTTTTTCTGTTCTTCTGATGACAAAAAGGACAGTGTAGCATTGCTAATTATCTAATATGCTGAGGTTCCAATGAGGTACTCTATAGAAAGTTGTCTAGACATCCATACAAAGATAACAATGAGTTCAAGCAACTTTCAGCCAAGTCATAAAATACTAGGCAAAAATTGATAAAAAAGAAAAACAGTCACCCACCACACATGCTGTTACGGCTAAAAGTCAATGTTCCAGCTGGGGAACGTTTAAGATCACCTCCTTTTGGACCCCATTCAACAAAAGGTTCTGCTTCATCTATCCCATATCCACTTGTCCATGTTACAGTCATCTAAGTAAGAAGTTCAGAACCATATTATCTCCTTGAGAAATTGTTAGCTCCAATAAAAAATGGCTAACCAATGAAAGGTTCTTAGTTTCTAAAGACTAGACAGAAATAAGTAATTCATCAACAGGAGTTGCAATGCAATAAAAACAATAAACAATAGAATTTTAGTATTTTATTTGTTCATCAAAGGAACTTCTTACATTATTTGGTGTGTGATATATGAACTTCAAGACAGAAATAAGGAAGAACTCTGCTTACTTCATTCCATATCTTTCCTCGGGCTAAGCATGGGTAAACTGGTGCATTTGGATTTACAAAAGCAACTCTATTTGACACTGCCACCAGCTTTGGCTATTAGACAAAAACAAATAAAATTGATCAAATATTTACACAATAGACCAAGGACAAAGCAAGAAATAACCATAATTCTCATATAGAAGATTTCAAGCAAATGTAAAATAGTGCATATTCAACAGATACTTTGCGTCTACGGTGGTATGCATTCATAAGGCCTATTAGCTAGTGCTTTTAAAATGTAATATACAATTTATAAAAACCAGAATGCCTATAAGCTGTCTCCCAAACTGTATCATGTAGCATTTGGGGCACACAGAGACTTATGGAAACATAACATTTCTCTTTTGCAACAGATAAATGATGTTGCATTAATATGGTAGAAAAAGTCACAAAATGTATGGTAACCAAATTGAATTGCACTTGCATATTCATATGTTTGGACGCCAATCTAAAATAATCAACCTAAAACAAATTATAAATTTGAATATCAGTGAAACCTAATCTCATATGTAAAATATTTTATGGATGTCAGCTGCATTCCACAAATAATAAATTGGATGATTATTCCTAGTTCTCTTATCTCTGCCATTGGTTAGCTACCCCCTTGAAATGCAAATATAAACATAAAAGTCAAGAGCATACATTTGCTAAACTTCCAGAAAATAGAGCAAAAGAGAAGTCTAATCTCTTGTTAATTAACTGAAGCCTCAAGAACCCCTTTCCTGAATTTTTGTAGCTTGGGCTACTGTAGTTTGCATATTGAAACTGCAAGAGTAGTAAAGTTATTTGAATCTCTCACTCTGCATCAAAGCAAGACAATTAAGGAGCAAAAACTTCATGGGAAAGCAGTTAATATGAACCTTGATAGGTGCAGTACACAAAAATGGAGGAAGATTTGAGTTTGAGCTTTCTGGAAAGCAAGTAGAAGCCCTGAAAATCGAGGGAGATCAATAAAAGAATTACGATTAAAATATTTATAAAAAATTATAAATGCTTACCATAGCCAAACTGAAGAAGATGATTTTACACTACAAAGAAATCAATTTATACCTGAAATTGGCAGGTGAAAATACTCCAATCCAATCAGCATTAGATGGGTTTGGAGAAGTATACTCCACAGTTACCCACTGTGAATTTTGCCCCTAAAATATAGAATAAAGTATGCAAATCACACAAAAAAGGAAAAAGAATTCTTAAACACCAGCACAAGCCCGTAATTGCTTTACTTCATTTAAAATTAAATGGATATGAAAGTCACATTTCAGCCTTTTAAGAAAAGGCAAAACCAATGACCCATCTTGTAATCAAATAAAGCTTCCCCTTGATACTCAGGAGGGCGCTCAGTAAAGAAAAGGAGAAATTAGAAAAATGGCAAGAACTGTAGGATATGCTTTAACGTAAGCATTGTCATTAAGAGCAAAAACTGTCTCTTGAATAGTAATTCTTGATAGAGGATGAACTCCATGGGAACTTGTCTCTTGAAGGGTAACAAGAAATAAAATTGCAAAGAAGATCAATCCTAATCCCATCATCCCTCCCAATATCTGAAATCAATCAACAAAAAAAAATCAATTTCAATTGCAATTCAATTTATCAATCCAATAAAAGGTAAAAACTTTATCCAACTCATAAAACAACTTAACAACTCACAACTCCCAAAGAAATTCTACACATAAACAGTGCAAAAGTGTGATTCCAAAGTAAATACAAGCATAAAATCAACTCAAAATACGTAAAAACTTATAAGAGGTCCAAATGGCCATTCCATGGTTTCCATAATTTTCAAAGAAACAAACAGAAAACAAGTTTAAAAAAAATACAGCCACAAAATATTTTTTGTCACCTATTAAATGATTAAAAAAACCAGAAAAAACTAAAGAAAAGAAAGAGGATCGAAGCAAGCACAATTTGTCAACTATTAAATGATTAAAAAACCAAAAAAAAGAAAGAAAGAGTATGGAAGCAAAGTACTAACTAGTAGTTAATCAAAAGAACGATAAAAGACAAGAACTAGTTGCAGTAGCTCAATTGATGATCATTTGCAGAAAGCTAATAAAGATGAAGAAAGATGCATGAATAGTTTAAAGATTGGATATTTTTAGTCAAAAGCATTAATTTTCAGAATCTTCTATAAAAGATACCGACTTGTCCGATAATGGTAATTATTCAGTTAAGGCTGCCGGAAACGCTTCTTTGGGGGTTTGGTTACAATTTACATGGGAAGTGACGTTATGGGCTTATCTGGCTTCTGCTACAAACAAATTTGTTTTTCCTTTCGGTTTTTAAAAGGCAAGGAATGTAATAAATAAATCATGGCAATGCTTATAAGATTCCTTTTTTAAGATGGATATCATAATGCACCGTTAAAAGAAATTAAAAAAATAAGACCTTTTTTATACTCATTATACTTATTTTTTTAAAATAGTTTTTAACATGTATTTGAATTTGATTTTTTAATTACTTTTATCCTATCGCTTGAAATGAACAGAAAATAATTTAGATTCACAATAGTTTGCTTACTAGTGGCACATACTCATTTTGAGCATATTTTGAAATATTTTTTTAATTTATATTTTTCAAGAATATTTAATATGTAAATTATTATTATTTAAATATAATCTTAAGATATTGTGAATATCAAATACAATTAAAATATTTGAATTAAAATTATTACAAGTGGACCAACTTTAAAAAATGATATAAATATATTAAATATATCAATCTATATGATGTAAAAAACTAATTATGCATATATTATTTATATAAATTTAGTTTTTGAAGAGTTACTTTACATGTGATAATTTTTTTTTAACAATTTTACCCTCCAAATATGTTGTTTAAGATTATCATTTGGACTAGTGTTCATTTTATTATGTAAAAAATTTAAATCCGAAAACTTTTCCCTTCAAGAGTTTTTTAAGACCAAAAAAGCAATATCTATTTATATAATTAGAAAGAGCAATAATTTCTTCTATGAAAATAAAAACTTTTATTTCTATGCCAAACAGTCGCTCTTAAATTTAACATTGCTTATTACAAAAGCTGAATATGACCGCACATTAATTCATGTCTAGAAAATTTTTCCCTTTGTCATCCCTCATGTGCAAGGAGATGGGACAAAATGATTACAATACCACCTCACAATATTAGATTTCATCCTAATAATGACAAGATTGATTCAAATAATCAATGTATTTAAAACAGAATCGAATATTAAACTAAATTAATAATTAATTTATAATTTAATTAATTTAATCAAATTGATTTAAATTTTATAATTTAATAATATTATAAATTTTTATTTATAAATATTAATAAAAAAATTTAAAATCATAAAAATTTTACAATAAAAAAATAAAAAATATACTTTATCAATTTAAAAATACCATATATTAAGTCTAATATATATAAAAAATAAATTTAAAAAAATTTATCTGATTTTTATAAAAAAAAATAACTTAAAACTTATAAAACTGATTCAGTTTAATTTAACTGGTTCGATCTGATTCAACCTATTTAATCATTTATGACCAATAAATCTAATTTTTTAATATTTTTAAATTAGACCAACCTTCAATTTCTGATTCACTCGGTTCAACAGGCCAATTAGGTCTGGTTTTAAAAGACCTGCAAATAATAGATATTGGAGATAGCATCCATAACATATTTATCCATTCAAAACCTTGAAAAAGATACAGCATAAATGCAAGACAAGCTAGTTAAAAAATCAGGAAACCTCCTTTTTCCTGTAGATATAATGAAATTAACCAAGATTGCAGCACCAAATTCAGCCAAAATATAAGAAACTTTTGGCAATAATTGCGCCCATCCATTCCCCTTTTTTTTTAACTTTTATCCCATATAAATCTTAGAACGAAAAGCATAATTTGGCTTTTCATCCAACGTTTCATCCCATATAAATCTTATCCCATAACCACTTCAAAGAGAAAGCACAAACCATAGAACGAAAAGTCCTAACAACAAAATATCATAGGAGTATAGAGGGAAAGGCCCAAAAAAAAAAGGTGCTGCATGCAAATGTATCTTAAGAATAAAAAGAGAGACTAGAAAAAATAAAGACAATAAGACACAGGCAATAGTAATCTTTGTGACAACAGGCTTGTATTGGCCCCATGGTTTGGTTTTACATACACAAACTCCAATAGCAAAAAATGCAACTTGTTCTCTCTACATGCTTTTAATTTACAAAAACAACCGTAAAGTGTTTATATAAAGCTGAAATGTGGACCAAACAGGCTCTTAGTCTACTTGTTATTTGAGATACAAACTTTTTTTTATTTGAAATTAAAAACTCTTTTCTAGACCATTTTTAGACGTTGCAAGATGTAATTTCAAACTTATCTCTGTTTTGGAAATTTTAAAATTAAAACATGTCAAATGGTGTTTAAAACAAATTTTAATGATTTTTTATACATATTTAAGATTTCATGCGCCAGTGCACACATATGTACAAGAACAACCAACAAATCAGGATCCTAGACAACTATAAAAGCAATTAAACAAATTAAATGAACTTTGTTTTTCTTCTAAATGTTGCTTTCGGCCAGTTCATACTCCCAGGCTAGGTGCCATAATGTGTGTCCCTGATATAACTGAGGGAATGGGAAAAGGCATTGAAAAGCAGACAAAAATCAAAAATAAAAATCCTAAGTTTGAGAAGACTTTGGTGCAAAAAGTAATCAGCATAAAAAGTAGAGTTTGACAAAAGGCAGGGCATTGCACCTGCAAAACTGAACTTTGTTTGAATTTTTGACCCCCGTGTCCCGCTCCAGGCATATCCTAATCAAAGCCATCAGTCAGGTTTGCACATTCATAATGAGAAAGGAAAATGAAGAATAGTTCGCATGAGCTGGACAAGACTTAATGGTTGAACAGAACAAGAAATAGTGTGAACAGCGATCTAACCTTGTCCAAAGCAACTGGTGCTGGTATTCTTCCCACTACGGCATATACAAGCAAATGACTGATCCAAACCTGCAAAGCCACACAGGCCTCCACTGGTTTCACAATCCTTGCAGATATTACTATAATATGAACCCTTATATTGCAAAGAAATCCCATAATTCCATTTCATTGGATCTCCCTCATTGCCTCCAAAACTGTATACTGATGTATATTAAGAGCATTAGAGTTTAGAAAGATCCAATGTGTAGCCTGAAAGTTGAATCGGTGACTCATAAACGCAACAAGTGGATGGCAGTGCATTTTGTGGCAATCCAATGCCTGAGACTCCCTTGCAAGAATATAGTCCTCTACAAACACGAGAACCTGACCCTGTCTGGCACAAATCTTGATTTGGATCAAATACAAGAGAAGTGGTAGAGCATCCTAGCAAAACAAATATATTTTCCAATGTTAAAGTAAATGGACTAGCCCGATCCAAGCTAAAGCTCCCTGAGTTCTGCGTTGAACTGCAAGTTGACATTAGAGGATCTGTAACAATTAAGGTGTTGCTTGGGTAATCAATTGAGGAGATAGTGTAAATGCTAGTGCCGGTGGAAAATTCTAGCGTACCAGAGTTGCATCTTACATATCTAGCAAACTCAGGGTGCCCACATCCAAATCCAGTGCCAAAAGGGAACTTCGCAGGAATTGTGCCACAGGAGTCATGACAGGTACCATTTAGTAGAATAGAACGGACAGCAGTACAGATGGTGAAAAGTAAGGGGAGGAAAAGCGGAATGTAGGAGATCCGTGCATTCAAGGGAGATGACATTGGTGAGCTTTTGCTAGAGCTTATAATACAGAGCAAACTAAACTAGTGTGTGTTTTGAGCTGTAGACATATAACAAAGAATAGGAAGTGGCTATTTTCGGTGGAGTGCTTACTGTAAACTGACAATATTCTCTGCGCTTTTTTTTTTTTCTTTCCCAAAAAGCAGAACGTAAGCCAATTACAAGTGACTTCTAGCTATAAAGCAATATGCATTTCCAGTTGGGGGACCCCCAATCACCCGTAAAAATAGTAAAGAAAAGAAAACAAACACGTCAAAGTGAATAGCGCAAACAGTAGTAACTATCAAGTAATGTAGGTAAAAAAAAGTTACCTATTTATTGATAAAAAACAATATTTTACTGCCCAGATGGACAGCTTAGAAACAAAATGTTTAGTTTCTAATTTCCTGCAGCGTACAAAAAAATAGGGAGAGATTCACACTTGACCCAAAAAATTTTCAGTATCATTTTTGACACCAAATGATACATAGCAGAGAAAAATACAGATCTAGTACTACTGCGATTGCTACCTGCAAAAACTTTCAAGGCATCTGGCTGTCTCGCCAAGTGAGATTCAACCGCCCAAGTAAATACCCACACAGCAGAAGAGCATTCGACTTCTACAAGTGATTACTTCATCTGACTCCATTATTAGTGATTTAGCTCTAGTATGTTGATATATTAAATCCCTCTTGAAGCCACACGGTACAAACAAGAACGAAATTATTTAGTTGAATCATCGCTAACATTGCCTCATCTTGCTAGGCAGACATTCGCCAAAACCAATACAAAATGTTAGAGGCCAAATGGAGCCAAAAATAACAAAAAATTCATCCAATTCAGATGATGGCTGATCTCATCCATTTGGAAGATCCCCAAAAACTGGACGATGGCTTCATTTTGCCAATGATTCTTCTGTATCATTTTCATGTGATCAATTTCTTTATTACATAGTGGTATAAACCAGCCCCATTACAGGAGAGTCTTGTCCCCAAAAAGATGCACATCTAACTTCACTCACCCATTCGTTCAAACAACTTAATTTCAAAAATGCTCTATTTATTCCCCCACAGAATCAAAATCTAAGGTCTTTGGAAGTTTATATAAACTCAACTATGCTAAAAGGATCCTTGAATCCAATGCTTGGAAGTGGGTCTTGATTGAATTGAATACCACACAGCAAAAGGCTGTAACCCAAGTGAACGAAGTGAAAAATGGCTCATGATACTCAAGCATCTAAACATTGTTAAGGAGTGAAAGCAAGCACTTCCAAGTGTTGGATCCTTGGAAACAGCTTGCGCAAGTGCAAGGCATTCTTGAAGTTCATACATTTAGACCAGCCCAATTCTTAAAAGCAATGAGTGCTTCCATTTTCCGGAAGTTCCTTTTCCTCAACTTTGATACTTTGAGCTTCTTATGACTCTCCATGAATGCTTGCTTGTACTTCCACTTATCCACAAAAATTTTCATCTCTTGTGATTTTTCAACAACTTGCATGACTGCATCAAAGAAACCCCCTTTAACCAGAGCATACAGAAATCCATCAACCAAATTTTGATCAAATTTAATTCCTTTCTCTTTATCACTTGAAAACTTTCGCTTAACCTCATTCCAGAGCATCAAAACGCTGAAATATTTCTCTGCAGCCACATACCCATTAATTAAGGATAAATAAGTTTGATCATTTGGTTCAAACTGCAGGAAAAGCATTCTTCTAAATGTCCTCTTTGCATCTTCTAGCCGCCCAGCTTTACAGAAGGCATGAATAATTGAGTTCCAGTCATGAGTTTTCACGTCAACTTGAGGGTCTTCAACAACTTCATCTAAAAATGAAGCCATTAACTCAGGTCGTTGACTCTCCATCAAACCTGTCATTATAGTTAAATAGCTCCCCTTCAAGTCAGCTATTCTCCCCTCTCTCATGTCCCTAAACAAAGTAAAAGCCGACTGAAAATCTTGGCCAGTCATGGATGCTTCTATTAGAGTATCATAGCTTCCCGCATCTAACTGAAGCCCAGAATTGCTTATCTCCAAGACAAGTTGAGTAGCTTCAGCTGTCCTATTCTCCTTGCAATATGCTTTCAAGATTGGCACATAGACCCCAAGCCCAACAGAACCACCTTGAGCATCCATTTCATCAAGAATGCTATGAGCTTTATCAGATAATCCAAGATTAACACAAGCATTAATTATACCAAATCCAATTGATTTATCAATCATTTTAGTCCCTGGCTCTATCTTTTGAGCTTCAATTATCAAATGCGCCAAACCCTTTAGATTCCCATCTTTGAGAAATACTTTAACCACATCACAATAAGTTTCCTCGCTGAAACTTGAATTCTCCCCATCTTCCTCCCTCAAGCTACACAACATAGTTGCTAAAACAGATTCCAAATTCCCTAACCTTACATAGCCACTAATCAAATGACTATAGAAAAACCTTTTATTCAAAAAACCAAACCCATCAATCAAACACTTTAACTCAGTTATCTTATCTTTAAGCCCTTTCAAAGCATACAAATAAGCAAGAAAACCAAAAGTCAATTCATCAGGCTTAATACCCAAAACAGACATCATCTCAATAATATTTTGAGCATCACTAACAGACTCAAGTTGACAACAACAGCCCTCTAAAGCCACATTACAAGCATCTAAGTCAGGTTTCATAAAATTCAACTTCTCATCAATAGCAATCCTACAAGTTTCTTCAAAAACCCTTAAAAAAGCAACAAATTTGCCACTCTTCCTACTAATTTCAGCAAGCAAACCACCCCATAATCCATAAGGCATGAAATACCTGTTCTTAAGCATGCACTTGACCAAAGCAAAAGCAGGGGCAGGAGAATTAGCAAATTTCATTGCAGTAAGCACATCTTGTACCGTTTCAAAATCCACAAGCTTTGGATTCTTCTCAACAACATAAACAACAGACGCAAAAGCCCTTTTGAGATTGAGGGTATCAGTGAAAGAGGAGAGATGAGAGATAAGTGAATTGGTGAGTGACCTGGAGGGGAAAGCAGAGTTAACAGTGAGAGACTTGAAGCACTTCCAAGCTTGATCAGTGTCATTAGCGAGAAGAGAATTGCGGATGGTGGATTCGAGGGTGTTAATGTCGTCTAGGGTTAAGGAATTTGGAGAAGGATTATTGCAAGGGTTTGGGGTTGTTTTTAATGGAGGTTTTTTAAGATTAAAAATAGAAGGTTGAAGAAAGGAGTATAAGGAAGAAGGAGGAGGAGTCTGAGGTGTAGAGGATAAGAAACGTCTTTGTGGAAGCCATTGAAGCGCTCTTCTCCACATTTTCCGATCAGATTGCAAACCGCCGGGTTTGCCCCTCTGTTAAAAAAAAAAAAAAAAGCAGGGGGGTGGGGTTGGTTGGTTGGCAAACTATTGCATAATAAATAATATTTAAAATTTTATAACTATATTAATGTATACGGTAACACATCAAAAAGAGATTTGTTTTAAGTCTTATTTATTTCATATTTTATTATAATTTTATATGATATGATGTAATTTAATTTTTATATTTTATGATATGATTTTTCATGTAATCTTATATTAGTTTAAAATTTATGAATTTTTAAACTATTAATTTAACAGTTTTTTATAATTTTATTTTTTAAAAATCTTCAAAATAAAATTTTTAATTGTCAATATATATTAATAAATATTTTTTTATATTTATAATATATTAAAATCTTAAAAATATTATTAAATTAAATAAAAAAATTTATTTAATCATATTATAACATATCATATTTTCAAATATAATAAATTATATCATATCATACATTACTAGAATAAACTATTAGTCATGTAAAATAAAACTTTAATGTTTAACAAGCAACAATTAGAAAACTTTTGCCAAATAATTATATTTTGCAATTATCAGTTAGCAATACCATTGGATTCCACATGAATAAAACAATAATATAAAAAGAATCATATTTTACTAATACGCCACATTTCCATTTTCATAGAAAAACAAAAATAATTGGTCTTAATCAATTTGAAAATTCTTATTACAAGGAAAAAAAAGAAGAAGAAGAAGAAAACTCGCTAATAAATGAAGATGAAAAAAGAGATACTAATAGTAAATTTTATGCGGTTTTTCCTTTTCTCAGGAGAGGAGTGGAAATTTTGAGGCTGTTGTTGACTGCAAAGGTGGAGGTAAATAGTAAATTAGTAATACTAATACGCTCCTGCAAATGGAAATAATAAAAAAAACTTGTTTTTCAAGTAAAATTGAAAAATAAATGAAAACCGTATATTTTTAAAAGTTAAAAAGTGCACCGTATAAATGTAAACATAAATTGATTTTTGTGCTATTTGGTGTAATTTCCACTAAACTCTTTCCTAAACTTGACTCGTATTTTTAGGAACCCCAACATTTTGGGCCAAAACTATCTTTCAAGAGGTTCAAGTTCATCTTCTTCCCTTCTCTCTGCAACTACGATCTTTCCTTCCCTCTGCAACGGCACTGGTGGGGCACAACTCACAAAAAGAGAAATGCACGACAAGGAGGGTCAACGGGTCTTCTAGCCTCCTAGTTCTACTCCTGTAATCGGATATTTAGTTTTAGCTAAATAATTATAAATTTTTTGAGATTTTACATATTACGCTAGTTAGTTACTGTATTTTTAATATTTAATTTTTATATTTTTTTATTTTTAAATATTTAATTATTTAGTCATTCTATTAATATTTTCATCCTAAAAATATTAGCCAATTACTTTAATATTATAAAATAATTTATTTACTCTTTCTTTATATATTTTTTTCTTTATTATTTATTAAGTCATATTTATTTTTAATTTTATTTATATTTTTTACATATAATTTATTTAAATAATTTTAAATAATATAAAAAATATCTTTTATTTGAACATAAACACGGGCAGTCGTTCACACAAAGACGGATAATACTAAGAAAATTGGGCAATATTATGATACCATGAAAAGAGAGGATCAAAATAATGATGTTTCTTTATAAAGCAAAAAGATAGAATAAAAAATATGCAGAAAAAAGAAAGAACTTACAGAATCAAAAACAAAGACGGCATCTTTCAAGAAAAACAGAAAATGGGTTGCTTTCACAAATTAACGTTTAGCGTTAATTCGTAAACACTACTACTACTAGCTACTGATTGGTAAACATTCTTATTGGCTCCTGTGTTTGGGATGTCAAGTCAACTGTCTAGCAAAGCACCGATGTGTAATAACATTCACTTTTTCGATTACGAGGGTGTTTCTCAAAACTTAAAAGCTGGTCAAAACTGCTTATAAGCTGTTTTTAGATTATAAGTTGTTTATTTAAGTGTTTCTGAAAACTTAAATAGTAGATTATAATCTGATTTTAATCAGTTTTTTAAAAGTTGGGTTTTGCTACTTTTTTTTTAAGCACTTATTTTTTAAGCAGTTTTGACCAAGTAAAAGACCATACTATCCCTACCTAATCTTCAATATTCTAAATTTGCCTACCTTATACACTTTAGTTCCAATCAAAAAAATTTTATTATTATTATTATTATTAAATTTTATTATTATTATTATTATTATTGCAAAATAAATTTTGAATTGACATTTAAAAAATTATTTTTATACAATAAATAAACTCATGGACAGTTTGGTCATTTTGACAGTTTCTACAATTAAAAACTGATTATAAGCTGATTTTACAGAAACACTTAACTGATTATAAACTGATTATCAGCTGATTATTAGCTAGTTTACAGAAACGCTTAACTGCTTATTTTTAATCTGATTATAATCTAAAAATCACTTATTCACAATAAGCTGAAAAGCTCCAGTTTTGAGAAACACCCTCTACATCTATTTTTTTTCCTTTTTTTTCTTTTTTTTTTATTTCACACTTTCCTTGTTCCACCTTATAATCCTTTCCCTTTTTTATTTGTCCCACGTTATAATTAAGCACGACAACGTATGGATATTTTTAGATTCCTATTTCATTTCCGTCAATTTATATTTATATAAAATATAGATAGTTTATAAATAAATTTAAGAGATATAAATAATATTTTTACTATATATAATAAATTTATATCAAATATAAATGTTTAAGTATCTATTATTCAAATTTAATTATATATTAATTATATTTTATTAAAATTTTAATTATATATTTATTTTATTTTAATTATAAAATTATGTGATATGGAATTATTTTTAATAAAAATTATGTTAATATTAAATTTTTATTTATAATTATTTAATTAAAAAATTATAATTTATATTTTAAATTTTATAATATTTTTTTATTTAAACATATAATTAAATGAGTTTAGATAATATAAAATGGGTTAGGATAAATACATGTATAATTATAGTCAAATTTAAATAGATTAAATAGTTTAAAAATTAAATATATTTAAATTTGAGTATGATAATTTTTACGGATACTCTACTCTTTTTTATTCCTAGTTATAATCAACTTGTGGTTATTGCTTAATATATTAACCCTTATATAATACCGGATGAATTATTTAAAATATTTAGTAAACATATTTTATATTAAAATAAAAATTACATATAAATTAAATATAAATTTATATTTTTAATAAATAATATAAATAATAAAATTTCCAAATCAAGTGGTTCTCAACTTAATTTACAATTTTTAAAACAAGCTATAATTAATAAAAACTAAAAATATTTAACTCTTGTCTATAAATATTTAACTGTTATCTATATCTATATATCGATATACATTATTATACTAAATCAACAAAACAATACATTTGGAGCTGCTTTTTTTTACAGTGTTTTTTAATCAAACTTAAGAAATTATATTGGTTGAAATCAACAATTATACATTTTACTATGGTGTTTAATATATATTTGATTATGGTATTTAATTATACTTAAAAAATATATATTGGTTGAAAATCTATACTGTTTACTAATATTACTTGGACCCATTGTATTTGTAAAATTATATATTCCTGTACGAAGTTCATATGATAATAATAAAATACTACTTATTTATAGTCAATATTTTTCCCTTATAAAAAAAAATCTATTAAAACTATAAAATCTAATATTAAAATTTATAAAAAAAAATAAAACTTAAATCAAGTTTTTGTAATTTTTAATAATACTCACACAGTATGCCACCGATTATTTTCTAGTTTTTTAAATTTCTATTATCAAACAGCAATTATCAAATGTTTATCTCATGCAGGCTATTGCATTAGGACATAAAACTCAGAGGTTCATCCTCTCCATCTGTGACTGTACGTAGTGTGAGCAATACGTCAATATGCTCGTCTTAATTTAAGAATATAGAAAAATTAGACCGCTTTAGAAAACACAAATACATGAATCATGCTTTAATCATTGACTAATTTGAATTCAAATTTCTTTATTTTCGATTTCCTCGGCTCTGTAACTATTGACTTTGAATTTATAATACAATATAATGTTTGTAATATCTAGTAATTTAGAATTTATATAATAATCAAATCGTTATACAATAAATGATTTACCCGAACCTTTTTTTTATTAATTAGATATAGGAGAGAGAATATTTAGAAAACTCAAATTTAAAATTCGCTTAAAATAACATTTAAGCCAAAATAACACACGTTACTAGTTCTTCCGCTACATCTTAGTAATTTTTTTTGTATTTTTATATAAAAAAAATAACATTTGAGAAGAGAAGCTTACGTAGAGCACAGAAGTGAAGAAAAAGAGACAATCCATAAAAGAAGAAAATAAAACAAGCAATTACAAACATCAAAATAAGACGTTAAAAATATTCAAGATAACTACCTCCTCAAACCAATTAATATATTCTTCTCCTCCTTTTCCTCAAAGAGCCAACCTGTTACTTCTTCATTATTATATTTTCACATGTACAAATTGAAGATTTTAATTACCATTTTTCTTTACAAACTCTTTTTTCTAAAAGATATATTATAGTGAAATTCATGTATTAATTACAAATGGTCAAATACAACTATTAAACATTACAGCTATCCAATATGGATAGGAACACTAACAAATTAATCAAGTCTCACATGTATGTATGCCCAACTCGAAACCTCTTGCACAAACTGTAACAAATTGAGAAATGCCATCTGTAGCCAAACTAAGCTCGTAGGTGCAGTGATTCTATTCTTGAATTTGTGGGGAACACCTCCCTATCCTTTTCATTGGATACATTAATTTACATTTTTTAATGACTTTTTCTTTTGACTATCTAGCAATGGAAAATGTGTTCTACACAATTGTTAGACAAGGACTTTCAAGTTATGTGCTTATTTTCAGTGTCCTGCTGATGCCCTAAGAACTGCAACAGCTACAATAAACATGAACAACATGCTAACAAGTGATGCATATGTTCTTCTTGATGATCTCCTATACTCACCAAACAAAAGTATTCCCCTAAAATTTAATTTTTTACATTTGAATGATAATTTTAAATAATTTTTTTACATTTAAATAATTATAATTATTTTATTTTATTTTTTATAAAATAATATTTAATAATTTAACCTTAAAAAATTGAATTATTCAAAATTTTCTATTTTTAAAAATAGCATAATTAGTATTGTAATATTTTTTATGTTTTAAAATTATTTGTAATAATAATTGTTATTAATTATAAAGTAATTTTATTTAATAATTAAATAAAATTTATTAATTAGTTTAACAAATCTATTAGTAAGTTTTTTTAAAAAAATTAAAAATTTCAAAATTATTCAATTTTAAAAAATTTAATTTTTCTACAATTGAATAATAATAACAATTAATGTTAAAAATAATTTTTAAAAAATAAAAATATTACAGTAATAATTATATTATTTCTAAAATTAGAAAATTTTGAAAAAATTAGTCTTTTATAGTTGAATTATAATAATAATTATTAAATATTATTTTATAAAAATAAAAATAGAATAATTATTATTATTCAAATATAAAAAAATTATTTAAAATTATCATTTAAATATAAAAAAATAAATTTTTTAAAATTATTTAAGATTTGTTAAACTAATTAATATGTGATTTATCTAGATAGTTAGATATTTATTTTTAAAGTGTGAAGTCCAAGAATAGAATTATTGTACCAAAATAGATTATATATGATTTTAAATTAATTTTGTAAAAATAATAGGTTAAATTAAGAGATTATTTAAGAATGATGGATGAAACTAATAAATTCTTTAAGGACGATTGATGAAATTAAGAAATTTTTTTAGAAATGATGAATGAAATTTATAATTGATATATTTAAGAACTGACGTAATATCGTTAACATAGATGATAACAGTTTGGGTCTATGATAATTTTATCATAAAATTTTTAACTTCAGGGATAATTTATGTAAAATTTTTATTAATAAATTATTTCTAAACCATAACTCTTTCCTTTTCAGTTTTTATTAATAAAGAAATTACTCGCCTAGTGATAAAAACAGAAATTAGCCAATCCAAAACTTTTGGCATGAAAAATAAGAACAATTGATTAATTTTCATCTATTATGGTTTCACTGGGGCAAATTTAATCACTATTAGTCAACACACACACACACACATTTGCAGCAACTAGACATGTATGTCTATAGACCTTTAGAAAATATTTTCTAAATCCAAAACTGCCATGAACAGGTCAAAAACCATAAATAACGACCAAAAACATAGGTGATCACCTAAAATCAACCCGCAAAACTAATACTTTTTCTTTTCCAATGTTTGTAATTGCTCTCAGACACATCCATTAACCCTGTAACATGGACAGATTAATCAATTTATCTGAGCTTCCAATCTTGATCACTCTTCCATGTTCCCATCTCTAGTCATGCTTTCAGACATCCTATGCAGGAAATTCCCTAGCAGCCTTTGGTCCAGAACCATATTTGGTACCTACAAAAAGAGGATGCACAGTTAATTTAAGATATAGACAAGATAAATTTTAATGTCAGAGAGAGAGAACAGCAATCAAAACCTTGTCCCCGAAGAAAATTTTTGTATTATCCGCTATGGCCTCAATAAATTTCAGCTCAAGAAATTCAGGAGTAAGCTTAAACTTGTTTGCTTCAGCTTCTTTCATGACACTGAAAAGAGAGAAACAGCTCTTTGTTCATCTTCATTAACAGCATTGTGAAAATCTCAACTGGGGAAAGAAAAGTTACAAAAAAATAAAGGGAAATTTCATTCACCGGTAAAAAGCAGCATCTGCCAGGCTCTTTTCATGAGCCATATACATTTGGTTCTCAATTTCTTGCTGCCTCCTCTCACTGTCTTTCTCCATTAATTTCTGTTCCATAAGGATCTTGCTCACATTGGCATTCTTCTCAGCTTCACTAATAGCAATCTTCTTTTTTGTCTCTGATTCTTTCTCAACTACTTTCTGCCTCTCAATAGCAATCAAGACCTGAAAAGTAATACACAACAATAAGTATCAAAGGCTGCTTCTGTATTTGCGTATGTGTGACTGTATGTGCCTGCTCAGGAACCAAAAATCGAATGCTCTTGTAGCATCCAAGATGCCTGGTCAGGAAAGCTTTTGCAATAATTGGAAGCAAACAATCTCTTTTAAAACAATTACACATTACTAGAAAACCTGCCAACGTAGAAGATACAAAGGAGATCTAGAGAGCCAACTTCCACATTCAGCATAACCTTTGCACAGCATATTTAACATGTTCCCATGACCAACTAGATCATCTTTATTTTCTCAAACTAAATTCCATGAAAAATAAGTAAAACAACACAAATTCAAGAATAGCATGGAATACCTTGGTGTGTTCTTCTTCCATTTGCTCAAAATTCCTTCTTATGCTATCTGGAATGGTAGGCTTTGTGACACGCACACTTATGATTTCAATTCCAGGAGCATAACGTGTGCAATCACCCTGAAGAGCATCTTTCATCTTTTCATCAATCTGAAAATTTTGAAAATTGATGCTTTCATCAATATAATAAAAAAAAGAGATTGAGGGAATAAAAGAAAGAAGAGAGAAGAAGCTTTAAACAACTATAAATTCATTGAAACATGAAAGTTTGCTGTAAGCATGAGTTCAGAAAGCTCAAGTATACAGATGGCACTGATGGAGTTAAAATTTGGTAAGCCGCATCTCATCTGTTGCATGTGGCTTACATAAAAATTAAAATGTATAATGAAGAAAAGAGGATAAAAAAAATTTAACCACTAATCCAGCTCAATCCCTTCAAAATACGAATTCCCAAGTTACATCACAAAAATAGAAAAGAAAAAGATACCCAAAACACAATTGCATGTTGTTCAATACTATAAGATAATCTAAGTTCTTAAAATAATGCTTCATATAGAATTCTTTCACACCTGGTCAAACACATCAATGTAGACTTGTTGCAGACTATGAGAGCTGCAGAACTGATTGATTTCATGATGAATCTTGTCATATATCCATGTGTGATCATATTGCACCCCATAATTAAGAAGTGTCTCATATACATAATCCTTACGGAGCCGGTTAACGACCTGAATTATGAATGCAATCAGTATGCATAAATTTAAAATGCCAAGCCTTGGGCTTTTTATGATAACTAACGAAAGCAACATCTTATGTTCTTACCTCTATCTTCTCAAAGTTAATCATGACACCCCCTTTGGTACCACATGGAATATCTCTTACCTGCATATTTAGAAAGAAGGATTCAATTTTGTGATGGCAATACAGAGTTGTTGATCTTCAGTAAACTGAAAAATGAAGTTTACTTGATCCGTCTGTAGAGTCACTTGAACAGGCTCATAAAGGGTTATCAGAGGCATTTTCAGATGAAAACCTGAAAACTAAAATAAAAGTCGATGATCACAATGCTACCAACCATAGAAAACAAATCCTAAATAAAGAGTTTATGTATGACATCCAGACCTGGATCTGTAATTGTTTCCAGAAGGGCACCTCCTCTCCAATACACCCCTACATGACCTTCCGGAACTTGGTGTAAGATGGATAAGCTGTTTTTAATACTCAAGGATGGTGGAATCACTATCTATAAATGTCATCATAGAATTTCACAAATTTCAGGAAAAAGATATTCCAGCATATAAAAATTCAACATATTTCAAGAATGAAATTAGCCACTTTTCATAAGCCTGAAAGAAAGCCAGAAAATTAAGAAAGCGAAAGTTGAATTATTGTAGTAAAGCCAGGAACTTAAGAAAGCGAAAGTTCAATTATCAAGGTCTCTTAAGCATTGAAAACATAAGGCAACACAATTCCAAACACACAGGTGCCTGCACCAAACTGCCAACTTACTATTTCCTTAGACTCAAGCTCCTTGTCAAGGTCAAACAAGTAAAATTTCAAAGCAAATTATGTCCAACAAAGTGGTTGGCCTCATGATGCTCATGTTTTTTGCTCCATATAAAATTTAAAAAAAAATAGATATTTTAGCTCCAAGGAACAAGAATATAGCATCCATAACCAAAGCAGTCCATGGCAATGCTGCATTGAGATTATAATTCTGTAAATTATGTATGTTGAAGCTGCAAGACAATAATAAATTGGAGAATTCAGTCAACACAAAGTTTTTCAATGCACCAAATCTAAAGTGCTCCATCCAAGGCTCCAAGGTCTACCATAAAACAAAGCTAGAGATGGTATATTTGAAATACTAAAATGACCACCTTTTAGAAACTACATAACATAACATAGAGAAATGATCTTGTGCCACAATATGTCATCCAAAAACAAATAAAATAACACAACCACAATGAATACAATATTGTCAATATTCATAAAATTGATTCCCCGTTCTCCATTTACTGAACCTGGACCTAATTGAAATATAACAGTATCATCTGATCATAATGTATAATAAACTACATCATATTCACCAAATTTTGTTTGAAGCCAATATCGAACATAAAGAAAAATGTAAAACAATATACAGTCTCAGGAACACATATAACCAGCATATAAACAAATACTCATTTCCCATTTATTCTTCCACAAAAATGAATATGAATTGACAAATTAACAGCAAACTTAAATTAAAACAGAAAGATTAAATCAACAAAGCAGCGAGTTAGCCCGAATTTAACGATTCAAGCAAAACCAGCCCAATCGCAACTGGACCAAGAAATCGATAGAACAGCCAAATGCCAAATAGCCGTATAACAAAGTGCAATGTCAAATATATATATATATATATATATATATATACGCACGCGCGCACACACTGATAACTCAAGAGAAATAGTTAAATAGTTTACCACGGAGATGACGGCAAGGAAGAGGAGGAAGACAGTGAGAATGGGAGAAAAGTCGCCGTTAGGAGGCGGAGGACGTGGTTGTGGTTGCGGAGCTGCTGCTGCTGCAGTCCGTTGTGGCTGTGGATCCATAGATTGAATTGGAGAAAGCTTTCCAGAAGACTGACTTTGGGTTTAAGTTTCGATAATGGAAATGAAGTTTTTGCAGAGTGGAATAGAGTGGAGAAATGATTGAGGTTGTTAAGAATACTGACCGTTGGATGAGGATAGAGTGTAAAATGATTGAGGTTGTTAAGCATACTCACGCAGAACGGTAGAAGCAGCCTAGTCCTCGTCAACTTTATATTAATTTGGATCAGATCATGATTCAGGGCATAGGTCTTTTGCTCTTTGCGCACTCTAACGAGGAAAAGGCATTTGATCCTCTACTTTAATTGCAAGGGACTGATATCTGGTCTACGGCTTATTTGCTGAAACGGGAATAGCAAGGGAAAGTAATTGAGGGGAATTAACTAATCTTTATATTTAATTATTTATCATCTAATTAAAAGATAACCTATTCAATCCATATTCAAGGTTTTGCAAATTAATAGTGTATTTGTGTACTGATTTTAATATCCATTTGAACTCACTAAATTATATATATATATTAATCTCAAACAATTATTATGAGTATAAATAAGGAAAATGGCACTATATGCCATTTTTTAAAATATTTCCCTAGTATAATTTTATTATATTAAATATATTTTAAACAGAAATTCAGTATTAAATTATTCATTTTTCTCTCAAATTCTAACTGTTTTCTTTTTTATTTGTCCCATAATTTTTTTTTATTTTAGAGTTGAATTATCGTCGGTTTATTGATGAACGGTAATCTCGTCCATCTTTAATTGCATTGTTTTCTAACTTATTTTTTAATTTTTATGTTATACTTTTTTCTATTTTATGTATTTTTTATTATCTTATCTTTAAAATAATTTTTAGATTAATATAAATCTAAAATTTAACATTTTTTTTCTTATTTTTATGTTTTAGAATAAAAATAAATACAATTTAAATTTCTGTTATAGAGTTTTATCTTTTTTTTTGTTTAAAGATTTTGTTTCGTCTTCAATTAGAGCTTTGTCCTTTTCGTAAGAAATGTGATTTAATATATTTTTACAAATTTCAGATATGACGTGTGCTCCGTTAAAAGTTAAATTGTCTGCGGTATATTATTATTATTCATTATTTATATCAAAAATTTTAAAGAAATTAATAATTTTATTAGTTATATATAACTTATTTACTTTAAAATTATATAATTTTATTTATATTTTAGATATGTATTTTTTGAGTTATTAATGAGAACTTATTTTATATTAAAATATATATATTTTTTTTAAATTAATAATTCTGAAAGTGGACAGTATAATTTTATTATGTTAAAGATATACTAGACATATACTTCTAAAGAAGTACTTTTCAAATTGAAAATTTTAAAGTGGATACTTTTAAAAGGAAAAAAATATATTTTTTGAAAATATTTTTAAGAAATCCATATAAATAAGAATCAAATGTTATGAATTTGGGCCTACTGAAACAGGTCGATGTCGGCCTGTTAAGTGGCTCAAAGGCCCAAAAACGATGGCATATTCAAAGTTTCAAAGTAATTTTATAACTTAAAAAAGCAGTCGGACTCCTTTGCAGAGGCCCAGCGGCTTTCTGGTCACTACACAATTCATATTGCCACTAGTCAGTTTTCAGTTTTCACAGAACCAGCATTATCTGCTTCAGAGGGATAGAGAAACCGAGGGTGGGTGGTCAAAAATGTTCACCCTCAAGGCCAGCCCTTCCTTGTTGCCAATGCCTAGAAAACGCAGAACCCCAAAGCATTTCATTCTCACAATTTTTTCAGAAAATTTCCCTTCATTTCTTCCCAAAGAAATTGAGAATATCAAAGATCATTCTGCTCGAAAGCTCGCCGCAAGAATCGAAAGACTGCCCGTAAATTCATCTCTTTGCTTCTTTATATTTAGTTATTTTTATATATTTCTTGAACTATTCTTTCAGTAAATGCAGGTTAGGTTGTCAGAGAGTTGTATCATGAGTAGTTGTGTGAAGCCATTGATGCAGAGCAATACAAGTCCAGTTGTTCTCCTTCATGGTTTTGACAGGTGGTCCCTAATAATGTTCTATTCAATTAGCACAGTTGATTGATTTCACAAAAAAAATGATGATTAATGTGCCTTTACAGTCACTACATGTTTACAAATTCAGTTCTTGCTTAGAATGGAGATACACAGTTCCACTGCTTGAGGAGGCTGGTTTGGAGACTTGGGCCATTGACATTCTTGGTTGGGGTTTCTCTGATTTAGGTTTGTTCTTATGCAAGCTTCCACATGTTTTTGTGCTCTTGGAACGCTAACCTTTTACTATTCGTTCTCGCACCTCAAGCTATCCTTTATTCCCTTGCTAGAAAGACTTCCATCATGTGATGTTGCATCTAAGCGGAATCACTTGTATCAGGTACTCCTAATGGCTTTTCAAATGTTCTCTAATTTTGATTCTTGACTACTGACTAGGGTATATGAAGGAGACTTTCTTCTATCTTTGCCTATCGTATCCCAAAGAAACCGTCCAACTTCAATTTTGTGTCTAGGACTGAGTAATGTAATTATATATAAACGGAGCTACAATGTAACAGCTTTTATGCTGTCAATCGTCAGATTTACTTCACCATCTTGCTGCTCTGTAATGGAGCTATCAATTTGTGACCTACATTATTCAGAATCAAAAGTTTATTATTTTTTTAAGTATGTTGGGAATGGTTATTCAAAGCAAAGAATATTTGAACAATTTAGTTATATTCAGGCTCTGTTACTTTTGTGGAAGATAATTTCTTTGTGAATATTTCTTGAAAAAAAAAAATCTCTGGGAATATATTTTCCAAAAGAACTCATTTTCTATTGTTTGGTTGCATCATTGAGAATTAATTAAAAAATATTATAATTTTCAGTTTATAAGACTATATAAATATTTAGACTTATGAGAATATCACTTTGTTAATTTATTAGATATGAGAACAAAATTACATAAAAAATGGTAATATTTTGATGGTCGCTCACCACCAGTGATGACAATAGTGATCAATGGTGATTGATTGATTTACAAGTATGTGTTTATGTTTTTGCCTTAATCATTATAAGACAAAGTTCAGAAAATGTGAAAAACATTTTTCCCAAAAACAAAACAAGCTTCAGTTCTACTACAGTATGCAATGTTGATTTTGTTTCATCTCATACCAACTGCAGTTTTGGAGGTCACACATAAGAAGTCCTATCATCTTGGTTGGACCAAGTCTTGGTGCTGCTGTTGCAATTGACTTTGCTCTCAACCATCCAGAAGCTGTAAGTATTTATCAGTAATAAAGCATTGTGAATGTACCTTGAGTCCATTCGGAAGAAGGAAAACATTGTAAGGAGATAAAAGTGTTGCATCTAACAGCCATGAAACTGACAAATTTTAGCTATGTTCTCAGGTGGAGAGATTGGTTTTGATTGATGCAAGTGTGTATGCTGAAGGCACAGGAGACCTAGCAAAGCTACCTAGAATATTAGCATATGCTGGGGTACATAATATGTTCACTCAACATGTCTTGAATCTCCAATATCTCTTTTTATATATGAGATTCCTGTCCATCAATTCTATTTAGGTCCATCTCCTCCACTTAGTAAATTTAGTATTCTATTAAACTGCCTCAATTAAGCATTCTTCAAACTGAAACTAGAGGCAGCAGTGGTAGTTGTAATAGTTTTTGGTCTTTGTTGGACTATGTCTCCAAAAAGATATAGGGTTGCTAAATACTTTTTCACTACATCACACCATGTTATCCCAAATCTATCTCTTGCTTTTCTTTCTCTTTATGGTCTACAATGCAGATATTCTGAACAACTCAGTCTCTTAGTTTTCCACAATTTACCTTCTGAGTTCCCACAAATGCATTTGTTTCTGATCTGGCCCATCGTTTTATTTCCATACATCTATCTTATATTCCCCTTTTTGCTACTCTAATATATTGTGTTTATATTGTGCCTATGTTTGGGTTTTTCTACCTTAGTTAACGTTAAAATTCTCAAAATAAATGTGTCAGAAATTATTCTGACCTTTGTTTTTCATATTTTGACCTTAGGAATTTACTTAAGCCCAAATGTATGGATCTCATAACTAAACTTAGACACTTTTAGCTGTACAAGAATTATTAGTTGTGAATATTAACCCTCAAATATGATCATATATAAATCACACTGCACATATATGTATATGCATAGCTGCATATGTACATGTGTGTGTGTGTGTGTGTGTGAATTGTTTAAAACAAGAATAAGCGACGTTGTTTACCTTTTTCTTTCAGGTCCTACCTCCAAAATGTGTCTACTCCCCATCCCTCACCCAAAACCTCATCAACCTGCCTTTTTTCCTCCTTTTCTCCACCTCCTTTTTTTTTCATGATTTTATGTTATAGATCATTATGATAACCATAAGCACTCTTTATAATCAGGTATCTTTATTGAAGAGCATCCCTCTCCGCTTGTATGTTAATTTCCTGGCTTTCAATAGTATATCATTGAGTACTGCCATTGATTGGATGAATGTAAGTGTTTCTTCTCATACTGGATGAACATGAATGTTTCTTCTAATCATGAATAATACTGCTATAAAGTCTAGCCATGTCGGTTGTTCTTGTGTGCTATATTTCAGTCAAGGTTTGCCAGAGTGAAGTTGGCCCTGATTTGCATTTATTTCTGATTGTTTCTAGGTGGGCCGTGTACATTGTCTATATCCTTGGTGGGAAGATGCCACTGTGAATTTTATGCTTGGTGGTGGTTATAATATCAGTTCTCAGATAGAGAAGGTACCTGCAAAGTTTTAGTTCGACAAGAAGGTAGTAAATTATTTGATGTCCTACAAACTGCACGAAAGGTTAACCCTTGGACCATATGGAGTTCATGTTGTTTATCTGCACATATGCAAGGTCCAGGTAGTGCTGAATTTTGACGGATATCAGGAAGAGATTTCATGCCAAGGACTGTCTATATTACTCTTCGTTAGGAAACAAATCTTATTTTTTCTCAATTCCAAATGTGCTAGGATTCATGAACTAATAGAATGGCTAACAGATCAAGTTTGAGATCATATAGCCAAGCCACCTATTCCTAGATACCAACTACAAGATGTAATTGTCGAGGAAGGGTAAAAAAAGGGTTCTTGTCAAGTTTGTCATATTTAATGTTCTTTGTTTCGTGTACAGTTGAGTTCATCCTCAACTGGATGTATATATATTAAAACCAAACTGCTTAGTGTTTGAATGCCTGCCTCATACTGCATGAGGTTAGGGATCAAACCTCCCTTTTATGACCTCCACATGCACCAGAAAGAATATTAGAATTCTTAACTGAGAATAAAATTTCAAGTGATTGTGGAATGAGTGGCATTGAAATTGACACTACGGAAATGGCTGTTTGATGTTGAGATCATGCCAGATATTTTCTGCTTTTTCTATTAGCATGGCATACCATCGGGGAGTGGTCTCTGGAGTTTGTTGTCCAAGTGAAATTTAATGTTTACAATCAAGGGTTTTTGCCAATGATATTCGGAGAAAGTGGGTTGTCTTGCCATGCCATAAGTCATCTAAACTTCAAAGCCTAGAATTTTCCTTTAGTGTGACCATGAAATAAACACTAAAAAAATTTCAGCTAGTTTTTTTATCTTTATATTTTGTTCTTAGCTTCATGCATGGAAATGTGTCAATTCCCCTTGTTCCCCTGAATACTGCTTACTGATTATTGTTACAGGTCAAGAAGAAGACACTTATAATTTGGGGTGAGGATGACCAAATTATTAACAACAAATTAGCAGTGGTTAGTACTCCCTGAATTTCTCTCATATATAGGTGTAAGCTCTAAAATAATATTCCTTATATGCTAAATTGACTAGCTGGTATAACATTTATCTATTCAATGAGCATGTTCGACTTTCTGCTAACTCAATATTTTAAGCATATGTGCATTTTGAAACTTGACATGTGCTTATGACTCTTTAAATCTTATTATGCAGAGATTACATTGTGAGCTTCCAAACGCAATCCTACGTCAAATACAAGAGTGCGGTCATATTCCTCATGTGGAAAAGCCCGATTCTGTAGCAAAATTGATAATGGAATTTGTCAAAGAAGATTGCTATAAAGAGGCTCAAAGTATTTCTCAGCAGTGAAGGCCTGTACTTTGCTTTGCTTAATTTTATTCTCATTTTATTTCTATATTGCACTCATGAGTGCTGAATTTTGAATTCAGCCATAAGCTGATGAAAGTGGCGGAACTCGGTATGGCATTGAAATTATCCATTTGTTTTTACTCCATTACACTTCAAGAGCTTGCCTTTATAATGTTAGCCAAGATGAGAAATTCAAATCTGACAAGGAATCTCAATAATGTATGGAATACTGGTTATTTAAATTGATGAAATTCAAGGAGGTGTGAATATGATGCTTAGTTATAGCCTTGGATATGGAAATGAGAACCAGATTAAGTAGATATTGGAGATGAATTTTCCTTGCTTTTCTTCCCATCTACTAATAATTGTCATGTTTCACTCTCTACAATTGTGTTGACACCAATGCCTGATTTTGCTATAAAATAGTCTTAATTTTGACAGTGCTTTCCGAATAGCTATTTCTTGCTTGCCCCAACCCAATATTATATAGTATATGACAAAGTAAATTTATCCATAAATCATCATCAAGAGATAAATGAGATGTATCACCACTAATTTGGTTTCTTAATTGGTAAGTCGTTCAGCAGTTGCCATCTCCAGAGCTTAACGTGCAGCCAAAATTTTAACCGCAAATGGTAATGAAATTGTTGGTGCCGGTTTTATCATTTTGTTAAATCTAACAAGTAAAAACTTTCCCAACTTCATCAGCTAGATTTTAAGAGTAATACTCCAAATCTATCTTTAACCATTGTAAAAAATGCAGACTTAATATTGTATTTCATTTTCTATAATTTAATTTTTTTACATTTTAAAAATTGATCTCGTGCTGAAAATGTTATTAAATTTAGAAATTAAAAAAATGACAACGCTGAATGAACCTACAGAAATATTTGATAGAGTGACGACCATTGATGCAGCCAGGAATGATTGCCGCTGTCAAGCTCAGTTACATCCCTACCCAAAACCTCGTTACTTTCTAGATGTCCCCTTAAATTTCTGTAAGAAACTATTAAGAGACAAAATGATTTTGTTCATCACAACATTTCTCTATAAAATTCACACATCCATGGCTGAAATAAAACCATGCTGCATACAGAGTACCAATTCTCCATTAGATTAAAAAAAAATTACT
The DNA here is from genome assembly GCA_947685225.1 of Garcia nutans. Taxonomy (NCBI): domain Eukaryota; kingdom Viridiplantae; phylum Streptophyta; class Magnoliopsida; order Malpighiales; family Euphorbiaceae; genus Garcia; species Garcia nutans. Next base: position 54,063,024 of record CANTUV010000011.1, read on the forward strand.
AGTAGATTCACCACTACTACTACTACCGTTCTCTAGATGTACAAAAGGGATAAGAAAGGGGAAAAAAATCTGAAAAGAAAAGATCAGGTTCTGAACCCCAACAGAAGAAGTCATATCAACCACTCAATGGAGAATCAAATTCCCCAGCTTTTTTCACATGCGAGCAAAGAAACAAGGAAGAAAAAAAAAAATACCCTAGTGGGGTTTGATCTAGATGATCCCATTGTAAAATTACATGCCTACCCATCCATCCTTGCCGTGGCAAAATCTCATCCACATATTCATCCCCATTTGATATATATCTTCATTTTTCACTTTCAATATTCAATCCCACAACAACAAAAATAGTCCTGAAAGCCAGAGACTCGTAGATGCAGCGAAGAACAAGTTAGCGCCTTTAATGGTTGCAACACCACTACCGTCTATGCCAGTGCCACTTCCTGATGGACCCAACCCTCCAAATGGTGTCACACTTGTGGGTGTAGTTGTAGTGATCCCAGTGCCTGTGCTAGTACCAGTCCCAGTCCCAGTGCCTGTGCCTGTTGATGGAGTTGTTGATGGGGTTGTTGATGGGGTGGTTGATGGGGTGGTGCTACTGTAATAACGGAGGAGGAAAAAAAACAGAAATGTTAATCAAAATCAAACAAGTAAAATTGAGCAAAATATATCAAAAGCAAACCATATCATTTTCTAATCAGATTTTCCAGCTAATGGGGACCAAACTAGTGAAATTATTATGAAGAGAACATGTGCACTTCTGATCAGATTCTGATCGGACGATTAAAAATTAACTACACATCAATTATACAAGGAGAAATTGTAAGATATATGAAATGAGAATGCGAGATAATGGAAAGAAGATGTCAAGCTGAAATCGGGAATCTTGAAAAAGAAAAGGGAAAGAGAACAAACTTATGATACGAAATATCAACATCATGACAGCTCAAACCTGCAAGGAAAATGCAGGCCCTTTATTTATTTAGTGTAAGATTTTAGATCTTCTTTTCTTAACCACTCTCTAAAAGAGTACTGATTGTTTCTTAAGCTAGCTATTAAGAAACATGTTAACAACAATATTAATTAGCTTATGCAAACAAATCTCACTTCATATCTAACATTTGAGTTTTTTTAACACCAAACACAAGTTAAGAAAATAAGGTTTTTTTTTTCTTTTCTACCTAACTTGGATCACCTAAGCAAAAACCAAAGCAAATCATTGATATTTGGGGTAAGAAGGTAAAGGAAAAGATGCAGGCGAATCAGATTCATACTGGTTTCATTAGTAGATTACCCATCACAAAGAAAATTAAACTTTTTGAATATGTACAGATTTTTTTTGGGCAAAAGAGAAAATATATCTAAGCTTTAAACGTAGTTGTTAAATGGGAAAATGATTTCAAAGTCCAAAGTTGTGAACTTTCTTATCTTTAAAAAATTTGAGAAATAAACGGGTAAAGAGCATACCCTGCAGATGTAGGATAAACACAAGTAGAAGGTACACCTGCAAATTAGAAGAACACAAGAAAGGAGAAACTGAAATTAGAACTCAAAAAAAAAGAAGGGAAAAGAGATGTGGGAAAATAATATTATGGGTTTTAAAAATTAAGGGGCAGGACTTTACCTGAAGGAGGAGAAGCACTGGTAGTAGCAGTTCCTGAAAAATCACAGCTTCCGCTAACTTGACCTTTCTTCTGAAAATAGCTGTTAACAGCATAGCTGCAGTGAGCTTTTACAGTGTTGGGTTGGTAGCAAGCACCATTTTGAAGGATTGGAGTACAGTCAGCTCCAGCTCCACAAGCATAATCTAGAGACTTTTGCAGCACTGTATCACTTACTCCATCCTTACATACACAGTAAGTAGCACCTGCAAGACCCAAAAAACAAAACAAAAATCAACCAAAGATCCCAAATTTACCAAAAAAAAAAAAGAGAAAAGAACTACGATTTTGATGGATAAAAGATTAAAAAAATCTCTCTCTTTAAAGCAATTAATCATGTTAGCTATGAAAAAAAACCAAGATTAACACAAAAAACAGCCAAGGAAAATTTCTGATGAAACCCCATCTCAAGAATCAAATGGATGGTGGCCTAATTAAGGATTTGAAAGCAAAAGAAAAAGAAAAAAGAAAAAACTCAAATAGCTTACTTGAATGGGCAATAAATGCTGAGAAAAGCACTAAATACACTAAAACAGCCATGATGAAGCACAAGACAGAGTGGCAAAAGAAGAGAAATTAACAGTAATTTAAGAGGATTATAGAACTTGGTTAGAGAGAGAGAGGGAGAGAGAGAGAGAGACGGTGTTGGGAATGGAGATATCTAGACAATAATATGAGAGTGACGGTGGGTCTGTGGGTGTGGATGGGGGTGGTGGTGAAGGCGTCTGTATCTAAAATATAAGTTTGCTTTTTCATTATGTGTATTTTACACCACATAATAATAATATTGCATATAAATAAAATGAATTTTTATCAATAATTTTAAAGTTTAGGAACAAGTAAATATAATTTAGTGGTTTATGCTCAAATATATATATATATATACACATATATATAAGTTAGTGGGGGAATGTGTTTATAGGGAAAGGACAGTTACAAGCTCAAAGTTTATGAACAAATTCGACTGTTATTGTCATTTTGTTTCACATCGCTTATAAACTCACTTATCATAACTTAACCACTTTATTAACCCAACCTAGTTAAGGTTAACTGTGGTTAGCTGGTTAAGGTTGGCCCTAACAAACAGTTGCTAGCTTCTTTGATTCGTTTGGTCCTGTCCTCGTCTTTTCTTTATTTATTTATTAGATTAGATGTCTTGCCAGGATTATACATGCAGTTAGTCGAATTTGATTATGTTAAATTTTTAAAAATGTTAAATAAAATTAAATTATCTACAAGTGAAAAACAACTATAATTTTTTAATTTTTTGATCAATTAATCCAATCGTATGGGCTTTGTTAGATTTTTTAGATCTAAAAATATTAATACTCCTTTGGTCTTCTTCTCTTCGCTTCAACCATAATTTTTTTTCTCATATCTTTTATGGATGTTTTGATCACATGTTATTAAAAAAAAGCCCTAATTTATATAAAATTTCAAATAACTCCAGTGTTAAAATAATTAAATAAAATTTTAAATCAATTTATTATTATTAATTATGATCTCAAATAATTCTCATAAATACACAGCATAAAAAAGGCAAAGCATCAATAATAATAATAATAATCTCAGATCAAGTTCATAATAAGAATTCATAGAAATATCGATGAGAGCTATTCAAAATTAAGTTTAAAAAAATCTCTTATTTAGGTGTAATTTATCCAATGAAAATATCTTAAATAATATTTGGAGAAGAAAAGAGTTTAGATTTTTAAGGAAAACTCTCTAATACCATTAAGACCTAGTTTTTTTTTTTTTTAAAAATGGTCAAAACTGATTATAAGCAGTTTTTAGATTATAAGTTGTTTATTTAAGTGTTTCTAAAAACTTAAATAGTAGATTATAATCTGATTTTAATCAGTTTTTTAAAAGTTGAGTTTTGCTATTTTTTTTAAACACTTATTTTTTAGGCAATTTTGACCAAGTAAAAGACCATACTATCCCTACCTAATCTTCAATATTTCAAATTTACCCACCCTATACACTTTAGTTTTTTATTTGTATAATTTATTGATAACACCAATATTATTATTATTATTATTATTATTAAATAAATTTTATTATTATTATTATTATTATTGTAAAATAAATTTTGAATTGACATGTAAAAAATTATTTTTATATAATAAATAAACTCAGGGATAGTTTGGTCATTTTGACAGTTTCTGCAATTAAAAACTGATTATAAGCTGATTTTACAGAAACACTTAACTACTTATAAACTGATTATCAGCTGATTATTAACTAGTTTACAGAAACGTTTAACTGCTTATTTTTAATCTGATTATAATCTAAAAATCACTTATTCACAATAAGTTGAAAAGCTCCAGTTTTGAGAAACACCCCCTTATCCAATGAAAATATCTTAAATAATATTTGGAGGAGAAAAGAGTTTAGATTTTCAAGGAAAACTCTCTAATACCATTAAGACCTAGTTTTTTTTTTTTTTTTTTTAGAAGACCATTAAAACTTAGTTAAATTTATATAAAGAATTATTTGTCTAAATATCATATTTCAAATTTTGTTAGAGAAATAATTTAAAAGTGATTCCTAATTATTATGGCTAAAATATATGATTTTTTTTAGATTTGATAAATTGTAATATACTATTTTATTAAATTATTAATATAATGTTTCTCTTCAATAATTTAATAATAATACATTTGGTTCGATTATTGGTTAAAATGCTACTTATTGGCTCTCTTCAGCCTTTGCTATCATATTTAGAAGCTACTCAACCATATTGACTATAATTAGAAAATTAAAAAAAGGCTTAGCTTTAGAACATATTGTAGTAATTTAAATTCAAATAAAGATAGCATAATTTCATATATAGATTTCAAAAGCATCATTCAATTAATATAATTTAAAAAATAAATAAATAAAGCTATCAAAGGAAGCAAGACATACCCTGAGATATGAACATACATTCATTCCCCCATGTTTTACATATGGGGAAGCCAGTCCTCCACGAAATACATGTTAGAAAGTGAAAATTTTCACATTAATTTATGGTGTTGCCAAACTATGTAATAAAATTGAAATAAACGTATGTAGAATATCTTTTTATAGTTATTCTGCATTTATTTATTTATTTATTTATTGAACTATATTCTGCATTTATTTATGATTATGCTTTACGCCCCTCTCTGATTCTGGAGCAGACAAAGTTTGACTTGGATTGTTTAGAAACTGCACTCTTGGATTTAACTTTTTATAGTTTTCAGACACCTTTGCAACTAGCGGCTTTGGGTGAATTATTGAACTGTGCTTTTGCTTTTTATCTCTTTATTTATTATTATAATTTTAATTATAATAATTATTATTAACTGTTATTAATTTATTATTTAGTAAAATGACAAAATTATTCATTCACCGACTTCAGCCCTTTTTTATATTTTTTTCATATTTTATTATTTTTAATTTATGATATTCAATAAATATCTTCTGCTATTCACCTTATAGTTATATATATATATATATGTGCGCGCGTGTGAACTATAAATTTAAAATTTTTTAAGCAAACAAATTTTTATTTATTAAAAATTTTCGGTATCTTTTAATGTAATAATATAAATAACGAATTTATATTTTTTTTAAGAAAAATATAACTTATCATAAATTATTCATCAAAGTATTGGCAATAAAAAAAAAAACGGAGAAACATGTTCCCAGACACTTATATCTAACAAAACGGTAAAAATTTGAACTAATTTGAACTAACAAATGAGTTATATGATTATATGTAATTATAAACAAAATTAATTTTAATTAATGTTAATATCAAAAATCTATTTTTGCTAACATAATTAAATAAAAGGTATATGCTTAAATGACACAGTAGCTAGTAAAATAATTCAAATAATTATCTAATCGGTTTGGTCAAGTTTATCCCTTTAATAGAGCTTGGGCTTTGCTATGTAGTTTTCACTTCAGTCAGTGTTATGTTTATGTTTTTTGTGTATTCATTTATTTATGTTGTTTTGATTAGAGTCTCTTATTCTCCAATGTTCGTAGCTGGGAAATGCCTAAGGGACTCTTGTCCCCTATGAGACTATTTTGTCGACAAGCCGAGATCCTTATTCTGGCTGTTATTATCTAATATTTTTTTGAAAGCTCACAGTATAAAGGTAGAAAGCAACTCAATCTATTCAACATTGTGATACGGTTCCATATTGCAGTTTGCTAGTTGACATCCCCCAATAAATTTAGGTATATGAGGTGACCTCTATTCAGGGTGACTAGTTTTTCTTTGTCTCAATGTTTCGATTATTCTCAGTTTATTCAGTTCAAAGCCTTTTCATGTTAAGTATCCAAGGCTTCTCTTAGACTGTCGGGTAATCTATATGTTTGTCAGTGCACACATGCATAGTAAGGTTTGGCCTGAGATTTTTAAGGTTTTAGCTCATATCAAATAACTTTTTTACAATGCAATTGATTGGTTAGCTTCTAGCATTTCAAGTGTGAGTTTTTGCTTTATAGGACTATTCTCATTATGTCTGAGTTTAACTTGTTATTTGAGATTCCCTTTTAATATAATCTCTCTTTTATGATAAAAAAAAAGGGAAATTGTTAGGATTAAAATTTACGAAGTACTTCACCATGGCACAAAACATTCCAGGTTAATATTTAAAAGGAAAAAAAAAACTCACTTAATTTTGCAATGAAATATAGTCAAATTCACATATATATATTTAATGTCCGTCAAATTTACTGTTGACGTAGGTTTATTCGAAGCAGACACAGGCACACACATCCATCCAAGAAAGCAAAATGATCAATAATCAGAATATATGATTGCTTTAATATTTATTATTTTATTATAAAGAAATTGATTATGTGTTGTGTTGGCTTATTTAATTAAATAATTGAACATGATTTCAAAGGGCCAAAAAAATAAATAAATAAAAAGTGAACATGATTTTGTCTTTTGGGCAGCAGTGAACATAATAATCGATCATGAAAAGATTGGTAACATCAGGCCAACCAGTTCAATGCAATTGGACATTATTCTACCACAGCAAATATTCATTAATATTATTAAATAAAATCTATAAATTATTAATTTTTATTTAAAAGCCATAAATAAATATATAATTATATACTGTCAACATCTGTTTTTTTAACTTTTTAATATTTTTATTAGTAATATTTTAATCATATAATATATTTTGTTCAAAAGAATTTTTTTTTTATTTTTTATTTTTTCAATTAAATGCTATTACAATTTGTTTCCTGAGTATCCAAATAATTATTGTACTTCCACTAAACACCATCACGGACGTAAACTTTTTACCATTTATGCTTCTTTATGTGTTCTTCTTTTTTACCCCCCTCTCACCTTGAGCTTAATTTGTAGCTTTTTTAAAAGGTAAATATTAAATATAGTTATTTTAAAAAATAATTATTAAATAATTTTTTATTGATTAAAAAATTATATTATAAATTTATTTATGATAAAAAATATTATAATTAATATTTATTAGTTAATAAAAAAATTATCTAATAATTACTCTTTAAAATAACTGTAATTAGCATTATTTTTTTAAAAACCACACTATATACCAAAAGGCGAAAATAATTAGTGATTGGTATTATAATTTTTATTAATAAAAATTATAAAAATTTAAAAATAATAAAAATATAATTTATGAATCCAAAAATATCATATATTAAATTTAATACACATAAAAAAATAAATCTAAAATTTTTCTTTGATTCGTATTTAAAAATATTTAGAATTTAGAAAATCAATGCAATTTCATTCCAATTCAACAATTTTTCTTATTTTGGCTTTTTTTTTTGTAAATCCAATTTTTTCATCAGTGTTTTTTAAACGAGGAATCAATCTTCTATTTTTGAATAATTTTGTCTGAATGATTGGCCTGGTCTAATTTTAAAAATACTATTAATTTATCTTCTTTATCCATGCGATAGTCAATTTTTTTTGTTAAAAAATATTTTTATATATTTTATTTTTAAAAAAAATTATACATTTTTATATGTTTTTAAAATACTAAATGTGTAGCTATGAAAGTGGATATTTTTAATTTTTTAAATTTTTTTAATATTTTTTGAAGTCTTTTTACTATTTCAAAATATTTTAAAATTTTTTTAATATTCATTTTGAAGTGAAGTGAGTTGTGATTCTTTTGTAACAAGCTTCCTCCTTTTAGGAAAAAATAAATAGGATGGTTTGGTAGGTTGGCATTTATGATGGAATGAGAATCAAATAAATTAAATGTCTATTTCAATTTTATCTTTTAAATAATTAAATATAATACAATATTATGTTATTAATATTATACTAAAAACATGCCATTTAATGAGTATTAAATGAGAGAAACTTGAATATTTTGTTAACCTAATAAGAATTTATATCATTTCATGAATATATATATACACACGCACACATATATATACACGTGCACACGCACATGAACAATTGAATGTAGATATTAAATATACACTCCATTATCCATATATGCTCGATTAGGGATGCATAAAATTCAATTAACCAATTAAATTTTTAGTTAATTCACTAAAAATTTAGTTCGGTTAAATGATCGATAGTATAATTCGATTTGTTCGATCAAAAAATTTAAAATATTTTAATTTTTAATTAGGTTAACGGTTAACCGATTCGATTCAATCGATTAACAGATTAATCAAATTATTATTTTTTTAAATAGTTATTTATTATTTATTTGTTTAATTTTTTAATTATATAATTTTTTAGTATAAATATATATTTTTATTACAAAATAAATTTATATTTTATTTATTTTTATAATAAATTTTATTTAGTTATTTAGTTATATTAATTTTTTTATAAATATAATTTTATTTTAAAATTTAAAAAAAATAACCGAACCGACCGTTTTAATTTAATTAATTAATCGAATCGGCCGAAATATAAATTTAATTGGTTTGATTAATATTTTTTTTATACTTTAATTCAGTTAACTGACCAACTCGATCGGTTAATTACTTGAACTGATCGATACTCATTTCTGCGCTCGTTGTTAAAAAACAAGAATAATAATAAATATACTTTTAGTAATGATAATTATAACAAATGGTAATACTTTTTATTATTTTAATTTTTATCAACATAATTTTTAAAAAATATGCAGACATTTCTTATCATATAGTTTTATTATGATTTATTCTAGCTATAAATAATGTATTAAATTACTTTCTTATCTCTTTATGTATCATATGAATACATATAATATCATAACGCAAAATTTTATTATGAAATTAATTATGTGAAAATATTAATAAATTTTAATCATATATATATATATGTGCTACTTGCTTGATACACTTAAAATTAATAAATATTGCAGCCATTTAGGGCTAGATAACTACATCAATTTTTTGCTTCCAAAAGCAGGAGAGAGGGAAGATGACACTTCCAATCTATTTTATAATATATATATATATATATATTAGTTTTTTAGTTTTTTTCAATATAATTTAATATTATCTATTCAATTCAATAAAATATACTTAATAAATAACTTATATTTTACTAACTTCACTATAAAATTATAAAATTATTTTTTTTTATTTTTCTCTTCCCCATTTTGCCCCTATATAATATTTTTTTTTATTTTTTTAGTATAATTTAATATTATCTATTCAATTCAATAAAATATAATAAATAACTTATATTTTACTAACTTCATTATAAAATTATAAAATTTTTATTTTATTTTTATTTTTAAAATTTAAATATAGTTTAGTTATTGAATATATATATTATAAATAATTTATTAATTTTAGATTAATGTGTATTATGATAAATTATATAAAAATTTTAATAACTTATTGTTTTATAATGAATTGTATAAAAAAGTAAATTTTTTTATAAAATTATATTTCATTATCATAAATATAATTTGTATTTTTCATTCATTTAATCAATCTTGAAATTTATATTTTTTTAATAATTTTTTTAGATCACTCTATTAATAAATTAATATAATATATGTGTCTATATGTTAAGCTTCTTTGCAATATATTTATACTATTAAGTAATATGAAAATTATCAAATCAAAATTAATTTTGTTTATAATTTATAAAATATATAAATAATTAATAAAAAGATTATATGAAATTTTTATTTTCCAAAAAATTTAAAAATAATTGAAGAGAAAAAATGAATGCCAACTCAATTTTTTTAATACAATAATATTTTATTACTAAAGATCATAACTCATGACTCTTACAATGCAATTAGTAGCGAGATCTCAATGCTGAAAACACACACTTTGAACAGTTGCTCTAACCAGATTATGAGTTATTGTGTTAGTAAGTCTATTAACTCAAAATAAATTGTTTGAATATTTATGTTTTTTATTGCACGAATTGAATAAAGTCTTAGTGTGTCTTAAAAATTAAAAATAAATAAAAATAATTAATTTTTTATTTATTGAATAAAAAATTAAACTCATAAAATAATAAAAATATTTATTTCCTCTGACAACTAAATATTGATTTTATTTTATAAGTTATTGAGATAATTTTATGAAAATAAAATATTATTTTTTTATAATTTAATAAGACAGAATAAAAAAATAATTAAGAGATAAAAATAAATTTTACAGACACCGAAAATAAATTTTACGGACACCGAAAATAAATTTTAATCATTTGTATATAAGAACGTAAATTTAATATTTGATTGGTGAATTACTTTTGTTTAATTTATGAAGTAAATTGTATATAATTGTAGATATTTTTTTTAAAAAAAATTGTGTATAATTTAATTATATATGTTTATGTTTATCGAACAGAAAAATAAAAATAATTTAAATAGTAATATAATAATTAAATTTATATATTTATTATAAACCCTATTAAAAATAAACATATATCTAAAATTATTTAATATATATATTACTTTTATCAAAAGACTTAGATATTTATATTTTAAATCATTTATTTGTCTAGAAAATTTTTTATAGGTTGGATAATATTTGGATCGATTTTACCCTCAATTGCTAAAGAAGCAAATTTGAGTTAACTCAAGTTCGACTAGACTCATTTTTAATTTAATTTCAAGTAAAGTGTGGATCAATAATACATTTTTAGGATAAAATATTAGTAAGTACATCAAATGTAATTAATGCATTCTAACTCACATAAATATAGAATTCACATTATTTTTCAAACCAGACTAGACTCGTATATATTTTTTTAAGTTATTGTTCAATTAAATGGAAGTTGAAGATATTTCTAAATAACCCTAAAAAAGTACTTAATTATAGAATACTGCTACACAGAATCTAAGCTAATATGGCAATTAATTTAATTATAAGGGGAGACCCAATAATTGTACACCCTAATAATAAGAGAGGGCATCACTTCAATATATATAAAAAAATAGATATATAATAATCTGTTGCATGATTAATATTGTATATTTATCTAATAATAATGTATTTAATTAGGGGTTTCATGCTAAAATAACCAAATAAAAATGTGGTGGAGTAAAAAGGAAGAAGAAGAACATTTAGAATATTATTGTTTGAAATTCTGTGGTTGCTTTTATATCACTTTATTTTGATAATTCCTTTCTCTAAAGTTTTTGATTGGGTCTTTGAATAAATTGAATTTCTATATCTGCCAAAAAGAGAATAATTGGACCACTTTTCCTAAGGCATATGCCCTTCCTGTTTATGCACACATCATAAATTCTCTTGTTATTATTTTGACATATATTTTTTTATTTTTTTATTTATTTTATGTTTTAAAGGTGTACTTAATAGATTAGTTTTCCTTTTAAAGCTAGCCTTAATTATCTCATATTTTAATAGAAATAGAGAAAAATCATTTCTCTTATTCTTATTAGTTAGAGATTCTGCATATGAGATCTTAATTGTTGAATTTTTTTTAGGTTCTGAATTTTAATTGTTGAATTGAATTTTATATCATTGGAAGTTTAATTTTTGAGAGAAAGTAACATTTTTCTAGAATTCTTGAAAATTTTTTATGTGTTTGTTAGTGGTTCATTTTCGAATGGAATACTAGAGTTTCACTTCAAAATTTTAAGGCAATTAAACATGTGAATTTTGGATTTGACAATTGACATAAGATATTCTTAAAAATTAGGGGTTTTATATCATAAATATTTTCAAAAATTCTCAAATTTTTCTTTCAAAAATATTCTTTCTTAATTTTTTATTTCAAAAATACCCTTTTTTTTATAATGTAAATATCTAATATACATATACATATAGAGTGTGCATGTGTGTGTATATATATATATATATTACTTTTTTAGTCAAGTTTAAAAAATGATATTTTTGAAATTTCTAAAAGGTATAGAATTTTTTTTCAAAAAAAAAATGTCATGTAGATTTCTCAAAATCCAATAATTTTCATCATGAGTTAGTCCATTGAATACGTGAAAAGGACACATTTACTGAACTTACATTAGCAACTGTGGAAGATGAGGTGAGATTTTGAAAAAGACATATATGCATTACAATGGCCAAGCTGCCATTAAGTAGAACTTTTGTCTAAAATCTAAATATTGTTATTGGGATTGCTTGGTTGGAGTTATCTTTTCTCAGAGATAACCTTTTAAGTTTTAACTACGACATTATTTATTGAGTTTAACACAAAAGGAAAGGTATTAAATATAAATTAGGCATGCAAAATTATTATTCTCCACATATAACTTAATATTTTCTTTATTGTAAAAACTAAGTTGATTACTTTTATCATTTTTATTCTCAAAAGTTGACATTTGTTTTGTCTTAAAATTATCATATTTAATTATTTTTTATGAATTATGAAAAATTTTAATTTAAAAATTTTAATACTAATAATAAAAATTGTCATTCCTATGGACAAATTTTTTATATTTTATTTAATTATTTTATATACTACATTAATATCATTGTTATCCTTTTTTTTTTCTTTTCTTTATTAGGTTCATTAAAAAATATAATTGCTTGTAACATAAACAATATTTAATTTCTCAATAATAATAAGAATTTGTGGGTTTTTATCAATATTTTTCTATTGTTAAAATAATATAATATTTTATCTATCCATTAACAATTTTAAGATTTTCAAAGTCAACCATATGCAATAATTATTCAAAATTGTAAAAATAACTAAAATTTTCAAATATTAAATCCGTAGCAACTCAAATAGAAATCATTTATTAAACATTTCTATTAAAACTACACCTATAAAACATTAATAAAAATTTATGTATCCAATATAAAAAAATAAAACTAAAAAAAATAGAGAATTTATTTTTTTAGATCAAATTCATTTATTTTCAACTACATCTGGCAGTTCTTTTTATTATTAATAGTAGTATTCGCATTTTTTCTGAAAGTTTTCAAAATTAAAATATTTATTCCATTCAAATACAAATTATTATGCATTTTCACATAATTCTCCATGAAAAACTATATTTTCAAATGATTCAACACTTAATATAATTTTATATATAGTAAAAATATATTTATAATAATAATAGGTAATTTTTTATTTTGAGTTTGATTTTTTTGAGTGATAATATAATGTAAGTATTGTATTTTAAGAAGAAAAAAAAAGATAGATTAACTTTTCAAAATTAATAAGGATATGATAGTTAAATTAAGTGATAAATTAAGGAAAATACGTGCTAAAAATAAAACTATTTGAAAAGAGTTAGAAATCATTTTAAAATTTATCAATATCAACTCTTAGTTAATTATATGTTTTGTTTTGTTAGGTTTTATTATTAATTATATATATGTATATATGTGAATATGAAGTAAATTTGGTTTTTCTCTATAAGTAAAATAAATAAATAGATAAAACATATAATTTGTACTAAAAAGTTAGAAAATAATTGCACTTTAGTATGAAAATATTTATGTATATATTTATATTTATTATTACATAAAATTTGCTTTATGATTAAAAATATTTAAATCACTTAAGAAATCATAAAGTGAAAAATTATACTTATCCATAATATTCCATGACATAGATTTTTCAATGAATATTATATATATATATATATATATTTTTTTTTTGTGCGTGAAAGAATGAGATTAATAAGTTGTCACAAATTCAATTATTTTTTTTTGAACGAAACAAATTCAATGATTTGATCTCCAAGGAACTTCAAAAACATATGATAATATTCCTTGTAATTGCAAATTAATTAATTAATTATTCACCGACTAGGCTTTTATTTTATGGTTGCATGCTGTCATTTTAATTTTTTTTTTCACTATTTGTAAACTATCTATTGAACACCACTTGTTTTGTTGCTATAGACCATTTTTTTAAAAAAATATTTGTAATTAAACACTTCTAAAATTACAAATATACTACATAAATAAAATTTTTTATAACAATATGATTTATTTTTATATATTTTTTATATGTTCAATATATTTTTGATATATTTTGCATGTGCCGTAAAAATATAAAAATAATAATTTTATAAATTTAAAAGTGTAAAATTATAGAAAAAATAAAACACAGTGAAAATGAAATTTTAAAGAAAAAAATATTTGATTTAATTTCCTTTATAAATAACAAAATATTCAATTAAAATAAAAGTTAAATGGACAATCCACAGTTTAATGGGCCTAACATATTAAAGGCTTGACAGAGAGTTTTTCTTTGCAAAAAGAAGGCCCAGCCTAAGAATCTAAAACCTCATCCATCAATCTTTGTTTACTGTTACTCCGTAAATGTCCATGTATATTCAAATAATATCAAGAATACCCCTCAAAGTCGAAATTACTGTTTGCCCCCTGGAGGGAGTTATGGACCACGAAGGCGGATCACAAACCCTAATAAATCATAAAAGAGCCCGCTGTGTCACTACACAGCTCACGGAGCCTCTTCAGTGGCATCTCAAATGGCGATCTTAACGAGAACCAAAACCCTAATCAAAACCCTAAACCCTATCAAATCCATCTCCACCTTCAGTTTCGTCTCTCAAGAACCCCAACTCGCCACTGAGCCAACTCAGTCCGATTCCATCCCCACTTCTACCACCGTCACTCCTCTTCCTCCTAACCCAGCCTCCGGCAGTCCATTCTACACTGAGAACTGGCGAAATCCTATCCCCCATAACCCGTCCCTAATCCCTGTCGGCCTCCTTTACCAAACTTCAGGTGCTCGTATCCAGTCCATGTCTCAAAATCTTGACCTTAATTCTCTATTGAATGTGTTTGCGGATTGGATGACTTCTCAGCGTTGGTCTGATATAAAGCAGCTTTTTGAGTTCTGGATACGGTCACTGGACAAAAATGGCAAACCTAATAAGCCTGATGTCAACTTGTATAATCATTATTTGAGAGCTAACTGGATGTTGGGAGCTTCTGCTGGGGAATTACTGGATTTGGTTGCTCAGATGGAGGAATATGCTTTGATTCCTAACACCGCTTCGTATAATTTGGTGTTGAAAGCCATGTACCAGGCTAGGGAGACTGAGGCTGCTGAGAAGTTGCTCCAACGGTTAGCAATTTGAGCTTTTTGATTGACCCAAAAACGAAATGTATGCATTTGTGCGATTTTTGTGTGAAATTAGGGGCATATGCTGTTATTGATGAAGCATTATATCGTACTTGATTGGTTTGCTCTGATATTTCTCATATGAATACATGCATGCGTATCTTTTATACCGGCCTTGTGATCATGCATTCTCCACTGTTCCAGGATGGAGCTCACACGGAATGAATCTCCGCCTGATGACGAGTCTTATGATTTGGTCCTTGGTATGCTGTTCTTGGCTGGCCGAATTGATGCTGCCTTACAATATATAGATAGAACTTTAAAATATGGTTATATGTTATCAATGAGAGTGTTTTCGCAATGTATAAGTAGCTGTGTTAACAAAGGAAGGCTGGACGTTTTGGTATCAATTATTGAAAAGTGCAAGGTACTTGATTGATTGACTAATATTTGAACCATTTTGCATAAGAAGTATCTTTTCGGCGGGATATTTACTTATAACACCGTTTTGCATGGCCGTCTTTTTTCTTAATATATGATGTATCAGACAATGGATCAAAACAAAGCTCTCTGTCCAAGTTGGAACATGTGCAACTTTATTGCAGACGTTGCAATGCAAGAGGATAATAGCCAGTTAGTATTTTATGCCTTGGAATTCATGGCCAAATGGATTGCTCGGGGTGAGATCGCAAGGCCTGCTGTTCATCTTTCTGTAGATGAAGGATTGGTTGTATCTGCCCTCGGAACTGCTGGCAGGACCTATAATTCTACTCTCTTGGATGCATCATGGGCAATCCTTCGCCGTTCATTACGTGATAAGAAGGCCCCTAACCCAGAATCTTATATTGGGAAAATATATGCTCATGCATCATTGGGGAATCTACAGAAGGCTTTTGGTACTCTGCGTGAATTTGAGTCTGCTTATGGAGGTTCGGATAGAGAAGCAGAGGAGGAATTGTTCTCACCATTTACTTCGTTACGTCCATTGGTTGTGGCTTGCTCCAAGAAGGGTTTTGAGACTTTGGATTCGGTATTTCTTTATATTTACAAGTCAATGAACAACATTTATCATTTTGCAATCTTTCGATTACTTTTTTCAGTTTCGCAGGTTTTATTATTATATATTAAATATCTGCAAATGGATGTTAAATATGAAACTTTTTGGGTTGTTAAGGTTGGTTGGTTCTTCTTTCTTTGCAACAAGTTAAAAGGAGAAGACAACCCACTGTTCTGCTAGATCTTTCTAGTTTGATAGCCAATTCAATTTTTCAAAGCACCTTGACCTAGATTTTATCAAATTATTTGGGTGGTTGCAGTGATAGGTATTGACCTCATATATCCAAAATGTTACGAAGTAAATGATTTGTGCTTTTCTCTGTATGCTGGTTTGAAAAAAAATGTGCCTGTTATGTCTAATGTTATTCAAATCAAGGCTTCTGCATGGTCACATCACTGTTGTATTAAATTTGGTCCTAATGTACTAATTTACCCCCAAACTTTTTGTGCTTTTGCAGTTGAAACTTATTCTTAACTCTGTGACTGTTAAAACTCAATATGGAAATTCTTTTTTTATTCAGATTGAAATAGATCTAATATTATTTATTTTGAAAATTCAAATTATCCCTAAATTTTCAAATCAGGATTCAACAGTCTCAAAGTGAAAAAAGGGTACAGTTGCAAAAGCTTTCAAAATTTAAGGCAAATGAATATATTAGGCCTTAAATTATGCTCTTGGTGGTACTGTATCTGATACAGCAACTGAATTTATCTTTTAATATTTTTTTAAAGGTTAGTAAAAGGAACATATAAAAATTTAATTTGAAGTTTTCAATAGCTAAGAAAAAATTGACTTCTTATTATTTGTAACTTCGATTTATAATTTCACTTTATCATACACATTTTGTTTGTTACTGTTGGTTGTTTAGCTGTTCTGTTTATCAACAAATCTATTATTGTGCCCTGGGCTGCATGCTACTGCTTCAGTTTTCACAATTGCTTTTTGTCAAAAACATTACCTAGGATTTTATTGTGAAAAATTTTCTTTATAGACCAGCTTGTTTGTGGCTGTATTGAAAATGCATTATGCTCAATGTGTCGAGAACACCTCAAAAGCAATTAGCCTATGCATTTGAGAATCACACTGGAAGATATCAGCAGTAACTTGGTTCTTGGAGTTGATTACTTTTATTTTTCACTTATTTATTCTGACCATGTCGCTCATCTTTGTTCTTTAAATGTCAGGTGTATTTTCAACTGGAGAATTTGAGTCATGCAGAACGTCCATACAAGTCTGTTGCTGCACTTAATTGTATAATTTTAGGTTGTGCAAATATATGGGACCTTGACCGTGCCTACCAAACTTTTGAGGCAATTGGCTCGTTTGGGTTGACCCCGAATATTCATTCATACAATGCTCTTATGTATGCCTTTGGAAGGCTGAAGAAGGTGGAAATATCTGGTCACCCATTATCTTGCATAATTCATCACCCACCAGTACAAATTCACAAAATGTGCAGAGAACAGTCTCATGAACTCGTTTGATTTGCTTAATTGTTTTGTCATTAAACTTACTTTGCTTTTCCTATTGCAATATTCATTCATACAATGCTCTTATGTATGCCTTTGGAAGGCTGAAGAAGGTGGAAATATCTGGTCACCCATTATCTTGCATAATTCATCACCCACCAGTACAAATTCACAAAATGTGCAGAGAACAGTCTCATGAACTCGTTTGATTTGCTTAATTGTTTTGTCATTAAACTTACTTTGCTTTTCCTATTGCAGACACATGAGGCTTCAAGGGTGTTTGATCACTTGGTAGGCTTAGGTATCAAACCCAATGCAATGTCATATTCATTGCTTGTTGATGCTCTTCTCATCAACCGAGATGCAAAAACTGCTCTCTCTGTGATTGAGAAGATGGTAAGTTCATCCTCTCTTTTTCATTGCATATTAAGCAGTTCTGAGATTCTAAAATTACTTTTGGTGTCTGGTCAGGAGCTAATGTGTGCATTGTGAATCTTTTCTGGTCGCCAGGTGTCTATAGGATTTGTACCATCTAAGGAAATACTAAAGAAGGTCAGAAGGCGTTGTGTTCGTGAGATGGACTATGACAGTGATGATCGCGTGGAATCCTTTGCTAAACAGTTCAAAATTCGAATGGGTAATGAGAATCGAAGGGACATGCTGTTTAATCTTGAGTACAGTACCGATTATGCTTGATAGGTAAGTTCATATTAATGAAATTGAGCCTTACATGTTAAAAATTTATAAAAAAAAATTGCGTGGTTGCTTAAGATCCTGTTGAAAAACTGCATGATTTTCAGTAGGAACAATACTGGTGTTTTCTGAAGTTCCATGAGATGTTTCTGCCCCTCCTTCCTTCTCGCCAAAACCTAACAAAAATGTATTTCCCAATAAAATGTTCACATATTCATTTATGTGATTGAATTTGTTGGAACACCTCGAGTCATTGAGTTGCGGGTTCTATATTTCATTTATCTTCCTGCGACACCCTACTTTGAATTAAACTGAAGACTCTTTTTAATCTTGGGAGTGTCCTAACATTTTTCGGAAGTGAGATGACAAGTTGGAAATTTATTGCCTCAATTACAGAATCCTGCGTTGACCGTGATTTGCTGATTCATCTTAGTTTTGCTTGCAGGTTGCTCATCATTCTGGTTGGAAATCTCAGTTTGGGCTGTTTGTAAGTTGCTTGCATCAGCTCTCGCTTCAGACAAATAGTCATTCTTGTTTGTAAATCCTCTTGGTTGTACCATTGCATTTAGTTTTGGGTTTTGGCAGTATGGGATCTTAGGATCATACTGGCGTTGAAACATTTTTGACTGAGAACTATCCATATATCTATCATGACCAGGCAATAAACGTAGGAAAATATTTATTATTTATTTGGGGTAGAAATTCTGTTTAGGGGTACCACCACTAAAAAAGGGCTAAGGTCTGTCAGCGTCCTTGTTCTCAATTCTCATGTGGAATTTTTCTCTGTAAATGATGAAATCAATTTTGGCTTGTAAGGATTTTGTTTATGGACAAGTTTATAAAAGTGGACGAGGGAGGTTCCCCGGTTGCTCTTGCACTGGTCGCAGGTCAATCTATATGCGAAGTTCTTTATTATTGGAACTAGCAATGGTGGTTCTCCACTGTAATTCTTGTTCAAGCTGATAAAATTAAGGACGAAGAGGGAGAGGTAGAATGGTTGGTCTGGTATTAATTCAAATAATGTGTACATTTTTATTATATGCGTTTTTTATTCTGCAATTCTAAATAGGAAAATATGAGTATCACCATAATAACATTTTATGGTGGTCTTTGAAAGTAGATCATCTTTACTAGCAGAACTTTAAATATTCTTCCAACATTTCCAAATAGTTTATAGCATTCCTCCGTTGAGACCATGGAGCTGTCAATTGTCAATATATCCGAACAGTAATTCCGTGTGATGCAGGAGGTACAGAAGTCAGCAGCCTCCTGAAACGACAGGGAAAGTGGATGAGTAGAGCTTCAAATTCAAATTCTAGCTCTACAAGGAATTAAGAAAATTTATGACTCATATTTGGTACTTGTAGCAGTGGCAGAGCCTCTGATGCATATATGACAAAAGACTTGTATAAGATCATGAGAGAGCACAAAAGGAGCACTTTCGAAGAAATATATGACTCAGATTTCGTACTTTGTAGCAATGGCAGAGCCTCTGATGCATATATGACAAAAGACTTGTATGAGATCATGAGAGAGCACAAAAGGAATATATGACTCAGATATGGTACTTGTAGCAATGGCAGAGCCTCTGATGCGTATATGACAAAAGACTTGTATGAGATCATGAGAGAGCACAAAAGGAGCACTTTTGATGAAATATATGACTCAGATTTGGTACTCGTAGCAATGGCAGAGCCTCTGATGCATATATGACAAAAGACTTGTATGAGATCATAAGAGAGCACAAAAGGAGCACTTTTGATGAAACACAGTGGTAAGTTTCCCCATGCGGCGTAGAAGAACAAACAACGTTTGAAAAGACAGCGAGACTGACGCACATACAGCATATTGAAAAATTTTGCAGAAGAGAACAAAATCTATTTCCACAACCACGTGTTGCGCAAACTAACTTTAATGATGACTAAACCAAATTGAAAAAGCATTTGTCTTTTACTTTCAAGTATATACACCAGAAAAATACATTTGGCATGTTGGACGGTGGATATACTTATCATCTTTCTAAAGATGCAAGCTATTTCACTTATTTAGTCAACGGCGTAAGAGAATTACATCTCTAAACTCTAAAATTATAACGAAAGTCCCACCTTGATACCTTTTTTATTTTTACTCATTTAAGAATTTTTTTTTTCTTTTTGTTAAAAACGGATTAATTAAGTCCTCGCCGTGACAATAGCAACTCTGCATTAGAAAAAAACTGATATGGTGATGTGGGATCCACCGTTAAGAATATTATACTTTTAAATAATGAAATTTAAATAATATTTTTAAATATTAATAAAAATAAATAATAAAAATTTAAATCCTCCTATCCATTCCCTAAAAAAACTCAAATTTGTAGTAATATCATCTAATCGCAATTAGAAATTTTCGAAATTTAAAGCTAAAAACTAGTTGAAATCAAGAATAATCCAAGCCATTTAGTCTAAAGATCATTTCATCCAGTGTTAGGATGAAATAAATAAGCAAAAGTTTCTCATGTTTTCAATAATTTTGTTTTTTTTTTTTTGAAGAATAACACATAAGAACAAATGCATATAGTGAATAGTAATTTTATTGTGATATCCTAATGAATATATTACACGTACTCTTTTTTTTTTTTAATATGAAAGACTGAATCTTCTGTTCAGACTTCTCGTGCCAATAATTTTGCCATTTTAGTTGAAGGTCATATCTGGTAGGACAAAACTGAAAAGTCAAATTTAATTCCATTAGAGAAGCGGAGAAAAATCTAGAGATTAAGTTGCTGCATTCTGGGTTTGAGATACCCAAGTAAAATCTCTGATTCCAATGCGAGAGACCAATCTCTAAAACATTAATGGGGGAAAAGGCAGTTCAACACGTCTTTATTCTATATATTCTCGACTTCATTTTTTATATTCTCGACTTTATTTTATATACATATATTGTTAATTCTTGTTCAGGCTGTTGATATAGTAATTATATACTTATGATTTAAGAAGATGGAATGGTTGGTTTGGTACTAACTCAAAAGAAAAGTGTAAATTATGCTCCCTTTGAAGCTATAGCAACTCTATTTAGGATAAAAAGTTAATATCATACTAACACTTTTTGGTTTATCTTTGGGAAGTAAATCTTTAATTATTCTTCCAACAATTCCAGAGAACTTAACAATCCTTTGTACAAAACTATCTTTGCCTTGTATTTGGACATTCGATTCTCCAGTCTAAGATATCCTTTTTCACCCGGATAGCTGTTGGTCTTGGTCATGAACAAATCCACACAGTATTTCCTTATGATGCAGGAGCTACTGCAACCTTCTGAAATGACAAATACAGTTCATAAGCAGAGTATCAAATTATCTAATCCCTGAAAGGAATAAGAAAAACTAAGACTTCACAGATAAATTTACCATAAACTTTGTGTGTTTTTGTAATTATATTCTATTCTTTTTTAGTTTTCAATTCTATCATAATTTGAGATTTTAGTTGCAATTCTATCCTAAGGTTAAATTCAAAAAAATAATCAATAATCAATTTGGCCTTTCTAGCATTTTCAAATTAGAGTAGAATTAACAAAAAGAAAAAGGTATAATTGCAAAATGCACAAAATTTCAAGGTAAAAAGGTAATGGTCCGAATTTGGTATTTGTAACATGGCATAGCCTCTGATATTTTTATGTAAATCAGGAGCCACTCGGTCAGGGTCGAGGATATTCTAGTGTCCATACTTTCCATAATGTAGATGCTAGAGGGTTTCAGGCTTTCGATTTCCTCCAGTTCCCTTGAATAAAAACAGGGCTTACAGGCATCGCTACATATTTTTTACTGTTTTATTTTAACCACCAGTGTGTAAAATCATTGCTCATGGGAGCAAAAGAATTGACAACCCTTTGATCATGTGCGGTAGGTAACTAGCTATCGTATCATATGTGACAACTTAAAGACAAATGTGGATGGCAATACCGAAAACTATGATACACATTGCTTAGATCACAGCTCTAGAAACTTATCCATGGAAGACTAGAATAAAATCTCTGAAGCTACGTCATGGAAAATGGAGAGATCAGAAAATACATACTGACGGCTTAAAATATCTTACTCATTTTTGCTCTTCCATTTTAGCCTTTATGAGAGAGTAGATGGCAACACCTGCAATGGCTATTGCTGTACCAATCCCAGTTTGAGTGGAGATTCGATTACCTGCAAGTTACGCAATCATCATTAGAATATAAAAAACATCGTTACTAGAATGGTGGGGAATTCTTCACCAAGTCCAATGGCAATGGCCTCTGGTCAAGTCCAGACTTCCTATCAAAAACATTCAGGTAGGTCTAAGATAGCTTCGAGTGGAAGAGGGGTGATTGGTTATATTCAATTCTGAGTTCTGCAATACATTTTAGGTCAACATTTTAATGGTGAGAGAACCACCTCAGTTAATCTAAGCTCCAAATTAAACATGTTTCCACATCATAAACATACTTATTCATTGTCATAAGCAAGTTATTTGAGAGATAATTAGTAGTTACCGAACACAACGATGGAGAATCCAATGACAAAAACTCTCTTCAACACATTTCCAACTGCATGCGTAAGGGGTGCAACTCATTCCAATGTATTTGTAGCCACCTGAAATAGAGATTCAATCTCATCGACAATAAATTAAAGACAGGGATGGGGAAGCACTATGAAATGTAAACTAAAAGAAGCAAACGGCAAGATATTCACTATTTGCGAATTCAATATATAGCTTGGATCCACATGGTGTACCAATCAGGTGCCATCAGGAAGTGTCATTCGTTAGCATAATATTTCTGATAATATAGACTTCTCACTTGTCAGTGGCACTTTTCACACAAGGATATTCTCCTAGCTGATATAGCAACTTCTCAAGTTACATTACTAAACCTCAGATGTACAGGAGTTGACAGAAAAGAATGCCGGAAACAGATGACATATGGAAATATAATGATACATAAAATAGTTTAAGGGCAGACATCAACTGAGGTTAGTTTTCCAGAAAGTTGAGAATGAGATAGCTGAAATACTAAGTTTCGTAAATATGAGATATCTGGTTATACAGATGATAAAACATTCCAATCCAGAACAAGTCGGACACAAATTTGAAAAATCCCACCTTGGCAATTGCATCTCTGAAGCCATATTGCATCAGCTGGGGGCCCTCAATCTGAAAACATGCTCAGATAAACCAACAATCAAACATTAACAAGAAAAACAAAGGAATAAGATGTCAAATTTCCATTGGTTTCTGACATAAGCATACTTACTAGTACGGCTGGAGGGATGCAAAACAACAGCGCAATTATTGAAATGTAAGCATACACATTTGTGCTGTCCATACCAGTCTGTTAAATTTGAATAGAAGTTGACAAATATGGAAAATCTAGGGCAGCAAACATACATCCAACTACAAATCTGTTAGTCCAAAGATAAATGGCTTAGATAAGTACAATCCAGGAGTCCATAAAATCTTTATTTTCAATCTATTAATTTTAAAAATAATCCAAGTTATAACTGTTGGCTTTATAGTTGATTTCATTGTGTTGAATGCCTATCAGAACAAATCCAATGCATCATTTCCTGACATAAGGATAACCATAATCAAAGGATCCCTTCCTTCAATGAAGTTACAATATCCACCTCAATAAATTATAAAAAATAAACAGGATAAACGATATCACTCCCCAAACAAACTTACCAATGCCTTTTTAGAATAGATACTTCTGTAGGTAAATGCTATGTTTGAAATCATTGCACTAATGAACCCAGTCCAATTGAAGGAAAGTTCGGTCAATGATGCCATTGATACACCTAGCAAAGAAGTCAAAAAGTCTCAGTCAATAGGGTATATAAGGTACTTCATTCTGTATCCAGACGAAAATTAACTATAGATGCCATAGAGATTGTATATTTTCTCAGGTTTGAAAAGAACAGGATGTTACTTCCTGGCAATAAACAGAAATGAATGAAGCTAGTAAACAGAACACATTATAGTCCTCTGAATTACCAATAACTACTGGAGCCAATGACAGCCATAGGGACAAGGGAATTTGGTGGCCCAGCACAAATTGAGAAGCAGCAGCATTGAAGAATGGCTCTAGAGCTGGTAAAATAACAGGAAATAGTGAAGAGCTAGAATCATAAAGATTATATAATTCTCTCTCAACTTTACTAATGCAGTAAACCTGCTAAACAAAGAAATTCATGAAAAACAAAATTTTGATTACCATAGATAAATAGTTATTAAAAAAAACAAGACAAAATAGTCTAAACATACTCAAATCAGTAAGAAGTTTATAGCAGTATCAATTTGTAAATTCCTAAACATCCATCAATTGAAATTTATCCAAAAATGCATTTAAAAGGGCATTGGTAAGCACAAATGATAAGGGTAATGTACACCTTAGATTATCCATATAATCTGTTCTCCCCCATGGAAGCTAACAAGCATATTGTACTTTCACTTCAGTGAAATGTATGAAAACCAGTTTCTGCTCTAAATAAACAACTAATATCAACAACCTTCGGTCATGGAAATCCAAGTTTCTGAGCATTGAGGACACATGAAGTATGTACTTATTTGCGTGTGCTTGTACACATGCACATGTAACCATCAATCCAAACTGGATGGTCCTATTGATTTGCAAAAATCAGAATTTAGCATAGAGTTTGTTTCACAAGTTACATCATTCAGATTATCATTACCTTTGATGGTGCGAGTGAAAGATACAGCAACAGCTGCAAATGATACATTAGACACAACATGTCCGAGAGTATGACAGAATGCAACTGGGGTCATGGAACATGTCTGAATGATACATTAGACATAACATGTCTGAATAAACAACTAATATCAACAACCTTGGGTCATGGAAATCCAAGTTTCTGAGCATTGAGGACACATGAAGTATGTACTTATTTGCGTGTGCTTGTACACATGCACATGTAACCATCAATCCAAACTGGATGGCCCTATTGATTTGCAAAAATCAGAATTTAGCATAGAGTTTGTTTCACAAGTTACATCATTCAGATTATCATTACCTTTGATGGTGTGAGTGAAAGATACAGCAACAGCTGCAAATGATACATTAGACATAACATGTCCGAGAGTATGACAGAATCCAACTGGGGTCAAAAGCACCAGGAAGTCCCTGTCAGTTGGCTTGTTAGAGAGGAAATCATCTCATTAGTCAGGCCTTACTGAAACCTTGTGTAGAAAAAGACAGCAAGTGAAGCAACTGTAACTTACTGCACGTTTTGGTAGACCAGCAGCCCATGAAATAAGGCAATACACAACTCCAACTAGGAGGTGTATGACTGAGACAAAACTGCAAAAGGCATGACAATTTTCAAATTGTAAATGACATTAATAAATTTTAAAAAGCCAGAGTCTCGTGGTTAAAGATAATAGACAGTGAGGCGCATAGCTGCATGCATTATGCAATATGACATGAAATGCAAGGATGATTTAAAAGAGCAAAATTATATAGTAAGAACCACATACTATGGATACGGGAAATAATTATAGACCTTCTTGTTGAGTATGCTGAAGATGACATTTAAGAAGTACCTACATAAACAACACAAATCAATCAGTAATCTTTAAACCAGAAACAAGCGATCAGATTCTTATAGAAGAAATAAAAAAGTATGCTATTATATGAAAATCTCTAGTTTATGAATACAAATATTTACTGGCACTTATATATTACGAGAGCTTACCACATAAAGAAGAAGAAACCTGTAACCAGTGCAGGAAATCTCTCACCAAAACTTTTTGCAGGCTCCAATTGACTACAGTCACAAACACAATCAATAAACAGATTATCACTTAAACAAAATCAATTAAGTCCAAAACAATCTCTTTAGCAGCAGCTAGCAATGTCAGCAGAAGAAGCGAAATACATAAAACACATTCACTTTGAAATTTCCTCCACTTTATTCGCTGCCAAACAGAAAACTATACTTAAAAAAAAAGTGAGTCTGACCCTTCAGCATCAGCTGCTGCAGCCTTAACAATTGGAAAGTCAACAGAACCTCGTCGCTTAATCGGTTGGCTCCAACTGACGAGACTTAATTGCTGGCCGGAAAACTGAACTTTCCCGGGAGATTTTAAAATCTCCGGCAACGGCGAGAAAGCAAAAGGCGTGGATCAAGATTTGAGCAAAACAAAATTTGGTGAAATTTTGATTTTGTTAGGAGACAAGTAGAGTGAGGAAAATCGAGAAGCGGAAAATGAAGAGTGAATTGAGGAAGTGGTAGAAGCCATTGTAAGAGCAAATTAAGAGTTTTGAGTTTTAATTTGCTGAAGAATGAAAGTTAAAATTAATGAGAATTGATAAAGGCGGTGACTCTTATTTGAATTTGTCAATTATAAAAAAAATAAGAGCAAAAAGAAACGTAAAAATCGAGAGATTTAAAGGTTTTAAAAGCGGAGATATCAGAGAAGAAGATGAAGAAGAAGAAGAAAAAAAAACTGTTGAAAAGGCCTTTTGATTCTCGTCTTTTTCCCTCGATTCCCTCTAAAAACGCTCCCTTGTGTGATTTCTTTTTCATTTGCATATATATATATATATATATATATATTTAAATATTTAATTTTAAAACATAAAAATATATTTTACACATTTAAATTAGGGCTGACCGAACCCAAATTAACCATTTATTCCAAAAATAATATTTTTTTTTGGCCGAATTGATCAAAATAAATATTCGATCTGTTTAGTTATTTCTCATTTAATCTATTTTTTAATAAATACCATTATTTTTATCCATTTAAATTATCATATATCAATTTTTTGTACATATTAACTAGTTTATATCATCTCATTGGCTCATCGTTGTGTGCGTATATAATATATTTATAATTTACATTATCAAAATCAAATTAATTTGAAATTAATTCAACTCCAAGTCTATAACATTAAGAAAAATTTATATATTAATTAAATTATATTTCAGTATCCCCTTGATCTACCTATTACATTTAATTAATTTATTGAATTCTTTCTTAGTTAATTTTTTTATATTAATTTTTTGTGAAAAAAATTAATAATTTAATATATTATTTTCACTATTTTAAATTTTGTTTGGAATTTTTTTTAACAATTGGTAATTGACAAGGAGAATAATTAAATATTTTAAGAGTTTATTGAGTTTTTAATTATATATTTTTGTGAAATCTTTCTTCAATGTCATTGGTATATAACATATTTTTAATTTTATTAAATTAAAGACTAAATTAATTTCTCATAACCATGCATAATATATTTAAAGATAAACTATATGATGGTCTTGAAGCCGTGAACGGAGGCGATGGTTTTGTGCTCGGAGAAAATGGACCACTAGCATCATGCTCGGAGCGGAGGAAGAAGGGATTTGGAGATGCGATGGTCTGGGTGATTGTAGGAGAGAAACTTTTTTTAAGAATTTTTAATTTTTTTTACTAGTCATTAGTGGCTCTACTCGATGTAAAAGATAGAGGCTAAAATGGGCAAAACGTCAAAACATAAAGTTTTAATTATCGGTTAATGGTTAACAGACAGAAATAAAATGGTTAACCGTTAATCGAACTGAAATCGAAATTATCTATATACCGACCATATTTATATATGGTCGGTTAACTGAACTGATAAATCGGTATAGTCGGTTAATCAAATTTTACCTATCTCTAATTTAAATAAGTATTATCTAAATATGAAAGATGATTTCATTTAAATATGTGAGAGAATATAGTATTATTTTAATTCGCATTTGATGTATTTAATAAGTTTTCAATATTAAAGCATCTTAACTTTGCTAAATTGTATTCAAAATTTTTATCATTGTGATGATGGTTCCCTAAATTCTTTTATAAAGACTTTAAATGAGTTTAAAAAAAAACATCAATGAGTGTCTGGTTTTTCTTATAAATGGATTTGGGGAATCCAGTGTAATCTAGACAAAAGAATTCTCAAATAAATAAAAGGCAAAAGGCACAATTAGAAGTAAATTATGTTTTCATGCATACTAAAATAAAAACAGTACTCTTAAAAAAGAAGCATAATGCTTAATAACCAATTTAATTTACCGCATATTTTAATTTATTATTATTATTATTGACTTAATTAATAAAATAATAATATAATATTAATAAATTAATAGTGAGTATTTTAGTTTATTTAAAATAATTTTATATAATATCTAAAAAATTTAATAATTTTCTTAATAGGTGTTCATGAGTTGAAGACGATGATTTTAGCAGCGCGACGATAGTACTGTATATTGTGATAAATATTAATTTCTTGTTGACCTAGTACATAATACATTAATTGTATTATTTGATTATTTTAGTAAAATTATAATTAATTAATCATATACTATAATAAGGTACATTACATATTGACGATGAGGCTTCCTCAGGGGTCCTAGCTCCTTTAGCTCAGGTTCGACATTCGTGGTTGGTATTCGGTGATGTTGTTGCTGTAGCTCTCCCACCTGCAAGACAAGAGAGAGAGAAAGGACCAGGCTCTTCTGGGGGAGGCTCCGATACCTAAGTTAGTTCTGTTGCTCTGAATAAAGAGAGAAGAGAGAGAAACTTTTTACCTGTGGGGGAAATCCTCTATTTATAGGTGATGGAAAGAGACAAGGTCTAAGCTGTGTCAGCGTATTTTACGGGTGTATCAGTCGAGTGACTGTCGGACATCAGAAGCTTGGTAGGCCTAAAGTGCCTGGTATCGAGGTTTGTCATGCTGATGAGAGTCCGACCACGGGAATGACTAGATACCAAGCTCGTTCGAAGAGCTCGGTAAAGCACAGGTAGCATCAGTAGTCCCCCGCTAGTCTATTAACATTTATGTCAAGATGCAGTCATGCCATGCATAAGAGCTCAGTAAAGCTTAGTATGGAAGTGTATGTGTTGTACCGTGATGCTAGGATGTTATGTGACATCATGAAAGACACAACTATGAAACTCAGCCAGGGAGCTCGGGAAGTAGAGGTACTATCACTAGTCCCCGTTGGTCATTTGATATTTATATCAAACTAAGATCTGTGACTCAAATAATTCAAACCAAGCTCGGTCGGAGCTGTAGGGAAGCTAAAAAAGCAAGTTGGAGCTCAAGGAAGGAGCTCAAAAAATGAGAGCTAAAAAGCACGGGAAAGGAGAGCTCAAGGAGAGGAGCTCGGGGAAAGAACCCGGTTATCTAGGGTAGTAACATTAGTTCCCCTCATAAGTCTTGACATTTATACCAAGGAGTGTCCATTGAGTTCCAAAAGGACACACGTCATGCAAAGGTGAGGCGACGCTTCAAAAATCGAGGTAACGGTTGGGCGAAAACTGAAAAGACACAAAGCCTGCGTTATTAAAGACTAACGTCGGTTCACATGGGCAAAGTCTCCTCTATAAATAGAGGGTTCAATCATAACGCTGGCCATACAATCCAAAAGAGAGAAGCTCAGTTCATCTGATTTACTGAGTGAAAAATTCCAAGGCTTGAAAGCTCGGTTAAAGAGGTTAGTTTTAAGTTTGTGCTTTTTAAGTTTTTTCATTTCAAGTTTGATAGTAAAGATGGTGCGAGTAAGTATTAGCTCGGCTCTGCCAAAGGAGTTAGGAGAGGTGGGCTCTCCTAGCACACTGGGTAAGGTGACTCACCATGAAAAGGGAGCTTGGGTCGAAGCTGGGTTAGTAATGACGAAATGACCAAGCCAAATACAAAGAGACATCTTCATCTTGTTGATGAGGAGGATGAAGATACAACAGAGGTGGTTGAAGTGCATGTGAGCTCAGAAAGAGCTCGAGTAAGGGACATCCGGTCCATACTGACAGAGGCAGACCTGGCTGGCATCTGAAAGAAGTACGGGATACCTAAGGGGTATGGGATGCTCATTCCTAAAGAGGATGTCTGAGCCTACAATAACTTGCCTGACAACCAAATGATGATCTACGAGGAGGATCTAAGGTCAGTAGTGTGGTTTCCTCTATCCATTTTTCTCTTGGCTTTCCTGCGGTACCACAAGATTGCCCCCGATCAGCTCAACCCTAATACATAGCGAACTATCATGGGGTTCTAGACTCTGTGTGGATTGGTTGGGGTTGTGCCTACTCCTCGAGTTCTAAGCGACTTCAGCGTGCTCATGATACACTTAGGAGCAGATAAGGACTTTCTGTATTTACAAGGAAGATATGGGATCAACATGTTCACAGGAAAGCCGGACTCTTTAAAGGCCAGAAAAGATCAGTTTTTCATCTTGGAGAACCAAGAGGAGTTCGGCTGTCAGAACATATGGTGGGTCAACCCTAGTGGTGAACAAGTGACAAGGGCAAAACTCGGGGAGGACGAGCTTGCCACATTTGAGACGGTGGAACAAGATATTCTGAGGGAGAAAAGGAATGTTATTGCACTGACAAGGGAGTACTTTCCCCCTCGGGAAGGCTCCAAAGGAGGTTCAGCCAGAAGATCAGATTGGTATATTTTATGCTTGAACACTTGGTTTTTATTTTGCTTATTGGTAATGTGTTTGTGCGTTATTACGTGTTTGGTTAACTTTTGGCTCTGTTGAATAGAGAGGGGCTCAGGATCAGTGAGCAGAAAGCTAAAATACCTAGCGGAGAAGGAAGCCAAAAGGGAGGCTCAAAAAAGGGCTAGGACGACTCGCGAGTAACCAAGCGAGCGAGCAATTAGGAGCAGTTTCACTTGAGAGCAATCGAGCGAGTTGGCTGCTGAGACCAATCAGGCTTGGGAGCAAAAGCCCATAATAGACTTGGCTCTTTCTACTGAGATTGTCAGAGATCGAGTCACACAAGAAGGTGGAAGAACAATTACCTCACAGAGGAGTAGGTGAGAACTTACCTCATAGAGAGGTGGACGAACCACTAGCCCACCGGTATAGCATGGTTTGACTAGTGGAAGCAGTAAATGAGAAGTTGGCAGACCCGCACAATACCAACTACTCAGTGCAGAATGCCAGGATGCATAAGGTGCTGAAATAAATATACTGATCTATCCCGAATAAGAGGCACCAAAATATGCAAAAGAGCTCAGAATATATAGCCAAGGAGATGGTGACGATGTCTCACATGGTAAGGAATAAACCAAATATTTGAACTTAATTAAAATTTGGTATGGAGATTGACTGAATGGATTTCTATAGGTCATCCAGCTCACCCATACAATAGAGAATCGGGTGACGGGCATGGCAGCGAACTTCGCCCAAGCCATCAAGAACTGTGATAAAGAAGTTGCCAAGAGGCTCGAGATGGATAAGTCCTTGAAGGCTAAAGACGAAGAGTTGAAGCAAGTTCAAAAAGGTATGAGGAAGAAAACTGAGGAGCTAAGCTCGGCCAAAGAAACTCTAAGAGCCAAAACTAAAGAGCTGCACTCGACAAATGAAGCTTTAAGAGTGAAGGATGGCGAGCTATGCTTGCCAGAGGACACCCTCGAAGCTGCTCGACAAGGGCTGGCTGCTTAGTCTGCCAAAAGTGGCAAAAGCTATGCTCAGAATGTCTATATTTATCAAAAGTCTATGTCTTGGTGGCTGATGGAGGAGCACCCGAACATGGACTTGTCCTGGATGATGGAGATAGACATCGATCAGCTTGCTGTCGAGCACTAGTCTAAGGATGATGAAGATGAGGAGGAAGATGACTTAGATCAAAAGGATGAGGTCCAAGATTTATATAGTTTTTTAGTAGTTATAGGGTCTGCTAAGGCTCGGTCTATGAATATTATAAAGACCGTGCCATTTTGTAATGAAACTTTAATGAATGAAGTGTCTTTCTTTTTGAACCAAAGTTCGATACTTTATTTTATTTTATCTTTTATGTGACATGCTATTGGCATTAGTCTAATGGCTCAGTCAAAACTGAACTTGAAATAAATTTTCTTCCTGTTATGCTATATTGATTTGTTTGTGAGGGTTATTCAATCTGCTTGAGCACGGTATGCATAAGAGCATTCTATGATTACAATGTACCTTGGGCATGGTTATATAGTAAGCTCGGGTTATACTGCACGCTCTGGCAGCCATGTACTGAGCGGCCTATTAAATATGGTATGTTGATTAACCCGAACTTCACTTCATGCTACGCTATGATATAAATGTATATATGTACTTTAAGAACTTTGTAAAATAAAAAGGAACTGAACAATGTAAAGTAATTATCTGCTAGAGGTATTATCCCTAGTGGTTGGTTAGACGACCAGCTTTGAAGTTCGGCTCTTAGGAGCGTGTTCTTTGATCTCCTACGGTTCAGAAGGAACTGAAGCCTCAGTGTGCAAGGCACAGTGAGCTATTTAAGATATATGCGACTAGGAGCAGAACTCGGTGTGTGAGGCACGGTGAGCTATTGAGATATGCACGACTGGGTGCAGAGCTCGGCATTCGAGACACGGTGAGCTTTTTGAGATATGCACGATTGGGTGCTGGGAAGCTTAATGTGTGAGGCACGATGAGCTAGTTAAGATGTGTATGACTAGGCACTGAGGATCTTGGTGTGCGAGGCATGGTGATCTATTTGAGATATGCGCGACTGGCATTGAGGAGCTCAGTGTGTGAGGCACGGTGAGCTGTTGAGATATGCTCGACTGGGCACTGAGGAGCTCAATACACGAGGCATGGTGAGCTATTTGAGATATGCCAGACTAGACCATGAGGAGCTCGATGTGTAATGCATAATGAGTTGTTTGAGATATGCGCGACTGGGCACTAAGGAGCTCGATATGCGAGGCACGATGAGCTATTTGAGATATGCGCTTCTGGAAGCTGAGGAACTGTAATTGAATACTATGTGCTGAATTTATAGTGTACGCAGTAACATTTTATATAAGTTCGCTATAAGAGTGTGGTATAAGAATGTTATGCGCTAGAGCATTATTGTACAGAATGGTAAAGTAAGGCACTGTTAAAGTACTTTTCTTACAAGAGCTACGAGACTTACATGAGGTTTTGCCTATGCTGGGGAATAGCCTATTCACGCTCACTACACCAATGATGACGGGGCTTTCTCAGGAGGTTCTAACTCCTGTAGCTCGGGTTCAACATCCATGGCTGGTGTTCGGTATTGCTGCTGTTGTAGCTCTCCCACCTGCAAGACAAGAGAGAGAGGGGAGACCGGGCTCCTCTGGGGAAAGCTTCGATGCCTAAGTTAGTTCAGTTGCTCTGAATAAAGAGAGAAGAGAGAGGAACTTTTTACCTGTGGAGGGATCCTCTTTTTTATAGGTGATGAAAAGATACAATGTCTAAGTTGTGTCAGCGTAATTTGTGGGTGTGTCAATGGAGTACATGCCGGACATCAGGAGCTCGATAGGCCTAAAGTGCGATGTACTGAGGTCTGTCGTGCTGATGAGAGCCTAACCATAGGAGTGATCAGATACAAAGCTCATCTGGAGAGCTCAGTAAAATACAAGTAGCATCAGTAGTCTCCCGCTAGTCTATTGACATTTATGTCAAGATGCAATCAGATCACACATAGAAGCTTGACAAAGCTTGGTATGGAAGTGTATGTGTTGTACCGTGATACTAAGATGCTATGTGACATCATGAAAAACTCAAGTATGAAACTCAGCCAGAGAGCTCGAAAATGGAGGTACTATCACATATATATATATATATATAGCAACATTTGCATGTTATCTTGCGTATGCAATGCTTGGACAAAAATGCTGTGGGTGAGCAAATTGTTGTAAGTCGATGCACACTTGTAGGTCTCTCTCACCTGTCGAGCTAGGTTTTTCTCACATAGTCAAGTTTTGCTTTCTTCCTTAGAGCACCCACGTTATCCCAGTCTCTTTTTGGGATTGAAACCATGGGATGAGTTCCACGACCCTCTTTGGAGGGACTCCAATAAACTTATTAATATATATATATATATATATATAATTTATAAATTTAAATAAATAATTTTAATTTTTTAAAAAAATAATAATTTTTAATAAAATAATAATTTTTATATGTAAGTAATAATTTTTTAAATGATATATTTTTAATAAAAATAGTTATTTTTAGTAAAAATAAGTATTTTTTAATAAAAATAATAATTTTTATAAATAAAAATAATAATATTTTAATAAGAATAATAATTTTTAATAAAATAATAATTTTTCAAATAAATTATTTATATAACTAAATAATTTTATTATTTATTATAAAATAAATTAATACTTAAAATTTAATTATTAAAAATAAAATAATAAATAAAATAAATATAAAAATAAAATTCACTAAAATGAGATTTGATCCTCTTCGTTAAACATCCAAATTTCACTTTAATTTGTTTTTTTTTTCCATTCCATGTACGTGGGACCAATGGGAGTGACTTGTCCCTCTCCATTGTGGATTGTCTTAAGTTTCGCGACCGACTATTGTGGCTCAGCTCTCATTCTCCTTTCCACAAAACCTTCACCTTTCCTTCTCTTTACGCTTCTACCGCTTCAGATCCTATTTCAAAACCTTCAACATCTAGCCCTTTTCTTACTCCTACCGAAACTCAGTAGATCCCCCCTTTACCCCTTTGATCCATTCCCAGATCCCTTCGATATGGACAAATTTAGCCTGATGGGGTTAGTTAAGACGAGATTGGTGGGGTTTAGTGCAGTCCCTGGTACCCCCCTCGTCCGAAAGCTCTTAGACTTAATGGCTTTTCTGGTTGTTTGAGTTTAGTCCTGACCTTAACCGGTAATACCTCTTCTTGGTGTCTCAAAGTCCAGGCTTTAGTTTTTGCTTTCAAAGCTTCTTTTATGCCCTTTGGTGCAGTCTGTTCCCCTATTTTCTTAGGTCATCTCCAACCATCGCACTAAAATAAAGCAGCTTCAACTTTAAAATAAAGCAAACAGTATATTATTATCTCCAACCATTTACACTATTTTTATCTTTAAAAAGTATATTCTCTCTAAAAATAGAATATTCTTTATATCATTTTTATTTATTTATAAAATAATAAATAATCATAAATTTTAATCATTTATATAAATAATAATTATTTATGTAGCATAAATAAAATAAAATAATTAAAAATAAAAAAATAAAAATTAATATAAACTAGAATTTTTTTATTCATACATAATAAATACTACATTTAATAAAAAGAGGAATACAAGTACAAGTACAAATATTTATATTACATTTCTGAATTACCATAATCATCCCATATATGTTCGATTAATGCATTTCGAAGTGCATAATGAGCATCTTTATCCTTAATTTTTCTATGTCGCGATAAAAATGCTTCAAATCGGTCATTTTCATTGGTTACAAGCTCAACATCTGGAGTCGGCACTTCCATACAGTCCGAAATATTTGCATGAACATCACGTTCATTTTCAATTATCATGTTATGCATAATAATGCATGCACTCATTATATCATGCAAAATATTCTTCTGCCAAAATCTTACAGGTCCGGCTATAATTGCAAATCGTGATTGCAAAACTCCAAATGCACGTTCTACATCTTTCCTACATGATTCTTGTTTCATTGCAAATAATTTTCTTTTAGGACCACGTGGCTCATGAATACTTTGTACAAGTGTGGACCACTTTGGATATATGCCATCAGCTAAATAATAACCCATGTTATATTCTTTTCCTCGAATAACATAGTGAGCTGGAGGAGCAATACCTTTAGCAAGATTGACAAAAAGATGAGATGCTTCCAACATATTAATATCGTTGTTAGAACCTGGCATACCAAAATATGCATGCCATATCCAAAGGTCATAATCAGCTACGACTTCGAGAATAA
This sequence comes from Garcia nutans, assembly GCA_947685225.1. Taxonomy (NCBI): domain Eukaryota; kingdom Viridiplantae; phylum Streptophyta; class Magnoliopsida; order Malpighiales; family Euphorbiaceae; genus Garcia; species Garcia nutans. The sequence continues at coordinate 54,099,112 of CANTUV010000011.1, forward strand.
TAGTTGGAGATCCACTCCGACCAGCATATTGTCCTGCCCAAGCAGCAGGACAATTTTTCCACTTCCAATGCATACAATCTAGGCTACCCAACATCCCCGAAAAACAACGAGATTTTCCAATATGAAGCAATCTCGTCACGTCATTTGCATTAGGTGACCTTAAATATTCTTCCGCGAATACTTCTACAACCGCACGACAAAATCTCTTCATACTTTCTATTGCTGTAGATTCTCCAATTTTAATGTATTCATCTGTTGCATCTGCCGGCATTCCATACGCTAACATCCGAAATACAGCTGTTACTTTTTGCAAACCCGATAATCCGACTTTACCAGTTGCATCTCTTCGTTGTACAAAGTAGTTATCGTGTTCCACTACGGCATTAAAAATACGTTGGAAGAGACCTCTGCCCATTCGAAACCTTCGACGGAACATAACATCATTATATAGAGAATTATCAGCAAAATAATCGTTAAAGAGATTACGATCAGCATTTTCACGATCACGATTGATCACTACGTGGCCAGCAACCGATCCTCCATGATGCACATCACTGTTTAGTTGGTCTTTATAATAATGGGCAATGGCTACATTATTATTAGTGTGAGCCAATATAAGTGCCATTCGCTCTGCATCCCATCTTTCATTATTCAGTATTTGTGATTCTTCATCATTTTCTGATTCTGAATTTGAAGATGAAGTATAATATTGATAATGAGATGAAGATCCGAAGTTGAAATTCATTTTTAAAAAGAGTAAAACAGAGTCAGTTTGTATTCAAGATAATTATCATCAATATATTTATATTGAAATTTTTATCTTATTTTGCAACGTGTCAAAAGATAAGATATGTAAAAAATTTAATCTCGACCGTCGGATTCAATTTATCTTCGTATGAACCATTGGATATCTGTCATAGAATCTGATCTTATCTTCACTATTTTCCATGCCAGAAGATAAGATATCTAGCAAATATAATCTCAACCGTCGGATCAATTTATCTTCGTATGAACCGTTGGATATCTGTCATAGAATCTAATCTTATCTTCACTATTTTCCATGCCAGAAGATAAGATATCTAGCAAATCTAATCTCAACCGTCGGATCAATTTATCTTCGTATGAACCGTTGGATATCTGTCATAGAATCTAATCTTATCTTCACTATTTTCCATGCCAGAAGATAAGATATCTAGCAAATCTAATCTCAACCGTCGGATCAATTTATCTTCGTATAAACCGTTGGATATCTGTCATAGAATCTAATCTTATCTTTACTATTTTCCATGCCAGAAGATAAGATATCTAGATAATCTAATCTCAACCGTCGGATCAATTTATCTTCGTATGAACCGTTGGATATCTGTCATAGAATCTGATCTTATCTTCACTTTTTTATATAAATACCCCACTACATCCTCACTTTTATTATCGTACTTGTAAACATTTATCACTATCCATCAATCTTCTAAATTTTAATTTGTTTGTAACTGCCAAATCATTAATAATGTTGGCTAAACATCGCACTTTATCATACACAAATGATGAAGATAAACACTTATGTAGTGTTTACCTTGACATTTCTCAAAATCCAATTATAGGAATCAATCAATCGAGAGACCAATTTTGGTCCAGAATTGAAGAGGAATATAATAAGGCACAAACGGAGTTTTGCATCACGCAACCCAGATTGAAAAGATCTCTACAATGTCGCATGCAAGTGATATTGAAAGAGGTTGGTAAGTTTAGAGGATGTATGGAACAAGTTGAAAATCTCAATCTCAGTGGTGCTTCACAACAAGATATTGTGAGTATTCTACATTTATTTTCTAATTATTTTTTAAAGAAGTGATTCTAATATTAATATTTTTATAGGTTAACCGTGCAAGAATATTATATTCACAAGATACTGGCAAGAGATTTAAGTTTGAGCATGTCTGGCTAATTCTAAAAGACATTGAAAAATTTATTAGTGTTAATAATGTTGCATCAACATTTTCAAGCCCTAATCGTAATTTTGCATCATCTGAATCAGACTCTCCTGCTTCGGAGTCTCCTAACACTCCAGGTCTATCTTCATTCTCCCTTGATATAAATGAGGACAATGTTAGTGGAAGTTCATCACAACGTCCTACAGGGGTAAAAAAATCAAAATTGAAAAGAAAAAATGATGATCAATTTTCCGCCCTTATCAAAACCATGAATTCAAATGCTGATCGACTTTTTGAAGCTTTAAAAAAAGGGAACCAAGATAGGGGAGAGTATCAAGAAATCGAAAAACGAAAGTTAGCTTTAGCTGAACGTAAAGAGGAACGTAAAATTATGTTCACAGATCTGAATTCTATAACTGATCCAAATTTACGTGAATATATTCGTACTGAACAAGAAAGGATTTTACAAAAAAGATCTCAACAAGGTCAAGGAACTCAAGGTCAAGAACATGGATTTGGAGTTGAAGAATCTGGAGGTGAAGGATCTAGAGGTGAAGGATCTGGAGGTGGATATGGTCAATATTATAATTTATTAACTGGGTCACAAGATGATTTACCAGAATATTAGAGTTGTTGATATGTATTTTTAATTTTACTTAAATTTATTTTATGTTTATGTTTATTTTTATTTTTCGTTCATTTTATGTTGTATTTTTAATTTTTTTAAAATTTAATTAAGTGTGTGTTGTATTTTTAAGTTGTTTAAAATTTAATTAAGTGTGTGTTGTATTTTTAAGTTGTTTAAATTTTAATTAAGTGTGTGTTGTATTTTGAAGTTGTTTAAATTTTAATTAAGTATGTGTTGTATTGTTTAATTTATAATTTATATTTTTATAATTTTAATATTATCAAAAAATTATTAAAATTTATTTTAAAATTTTATATTTTTTTATTACTTAAAATAAAAAATTAAATAAATTAATGAAATAAATAAATAAATAAAAATTAATATTTATAAATTAATAATAATTAATAAATACATAACAAATTATATTTATTATATTAATTAAAAAAATTTATAATATTTAATTAATAATAATTAAAAAAATTATTCAACTATTATATTTTCCTTTCTTCCTTCCTCTGCGTCTCTTTCTTTCTTCATTTCCTTTTCTTTTCTTTGTTCTCTGTGTCTCTTCCTTTCCTTTTCCATCTTCGTTTTTCCTACTTTTCATTCTTCGTTTAAAATAGCGCAGCTACAGTGCTGCGCTATGTTTGGCGCAGCACTGTAGCATCCATTCAATTTAACGCAATAAATGGCGAACGATTGGAGTAGGTTTTGAAGAAAAATTGCTCTATAATAGCATTTTAAAGCTGATGTTGGAGATGACCTTAGGATTTTCAATTCACAAAAATCAAATTGAAAATGTACTTTCAAATCCAATTGATAAACTTAAAATGAAATAAAGGAATGAGAAAAAAACAAAGGAAGAGAAGAATAAGATTATGTGGTTGGACTAAATTAAAAAGCTGCATTCACATGTCAATAAAATCATTCAATTGCGTGTTTATGTTTTTCTTATGATTATTTTATTAAAACTTTCCCTATTGTTTTTAGTCGGTAGATTGAGATTTCAATCTCCTTTTTCCAGTCCAAATACCAGGAGAAGTTAATTTTTTTTATTGTTGATTTCGAATAAGAGCTTTTAATAAAAATTTCCTAAAAAATATTTTTAAATATATTTACTTTTTTTTCTTTTAAAAATATATATATTTTTATTTTTAATTTCAAAAATATCTAATTCAAGAAGTATATATATATAAAATAATAAAATTATAAGTACAATATTTTTCATTGAATTTTTAAAGAATATTTTTAATTTTTTAAAATTATAAATATTTTAAAAAAATATGTTTATATATTATGTAATTTTTTCTTTAAATAATGATATTCACGCACGATCCATAAAATTATAAACAGTCACATTACAAGGCTAAAAGTAAAGGGTTTTTTCATCAATTTGCCAAGAAATCTGCAATATTATAAATTTGACAGTATAAAAAATATTATTAAATATATTAAAAAAATTTTATCAACTTATAAACTCACTAGTTTCCCATGACATGTACAAAATCTATTATAAATTTATTATGTATAAAATAATTTTGATAAATTTATTATTAGATTATTAAAAATTTATTATATATTTTTATAAAAAATAAAAAAATTATTGAAAAAAAAATAAAAATTTAATGTATAATTGTTAGATTATTATAAATTTATTATATATTTTATAATATATACTTTTGTATTATAATTATATAATATCATAATATATTATTTATAAAAATATAATATATATATATATAATATTTTAGTCTACAGCGTCCGTATTTTTTCGGTCTCTGCATCCGCTCTCTCAAAAACTGCTCCGTACCCGTATCGTAGTCGTCCCTCCGGTAAACCTCTAGTAAATTAAAACCAGAAAAACGCTTTCTTTCAAAATCATTGAACAAAATTTCGAAATCTGCAGAGGAAAATTGCCATAAAAGCTTTGAAAAAAAAATGGAGGGTGGTAATGGCAAAGAGAGAGAAGAGGAACAAGATGGCATGTCTGTACACTCTCCATGTAAAGCTCCTCCTTCCTCTGCTTCTTCTTTCCCTAAGGTTTCTTTCTCTCCATGGTGTTTTAGATAAAATTTGTTGTTGTTTCTTTTTTTTTTTTTGTCTCTTCTTTGAGTTACCGATTTATGGTTTTTGGTTTGATTTTTTCTTTTTGGTCAATTAGGATCTATCACAGGTTGAATTGGAGCTTAGACTATTAGAAGCTCTTGAAATTTATCCTCCCGTCAAATTACGAGGCAGGTTCCTTTTGTAGTCCTCTTAAAGTTTCGATTTTTTGTTAATATATTCAACAATAACTACTGCTACATTGCAAATAAATTTTGTGCATATCTAGCAATTACTGAATTGGAATTACTGATCGGGCAATTGAGATATGATATTTAAAGTTCGAGTTTTGTTCTATTATAGTGATGATTTATGTAGATTCATAACATGTCCAAACAAGACAGATTCAAGAAATATGGAATATTGATTTAATTTTTATCTCTCAAGAGATCGAAATTTAGAAGCTTGATTATTTACAGCTGGATTTATGAGTTTTATTTTATTTTATTTTTAATTAAGATGCTAAATGAATATGTTAATGGGGTTTATAATCATCAGTTAATTTTATTTCCAAAGTCTGGAATAAAGTCTGGATTTACTTGGTCCGAATCATGAAAATTTCCATTTGAAAGCTTTACTATATTGTTTTTTAGAATAGTAAGTACTGAAATCATTTTATCCTTTTTGCTGCTTTTTGGTTTAGGATTTAATCTCCTTTTAAGATCTGTCCAACAAGGTGGATTCTTTCCACAATTCATTTTTCATGTTCAAATTCTATATATTTTATCTTACCCTTTAGTTCTTAATATCCAGAGCTATTGTTTTCCTTTTTGAAAGCTAATCACCCAACAAATTCTTTTCATGCAGGCATGCATCGCCACTTTGTTCTTTATGGTCTGATGGAATTCCTGCGAAGAAGGTTGTTTCTTGCTTGCCTTAGAACTTCACTTCCTCTTCACTTGTGCCAGGCTTTGGTGCAAAAGTTTTTGTTAAACATTTATTTTCTGATACATACTGTTAATACTTTGATGATTCTATTGCAGCTTTGATCGACACTTTTCTCCAGATGAGGTTTTGCAGTTGCTGGACCGTTTCTACAACATAGAAATGCTGGTATTCAACATTTTCCCCCCTTTCAGTTTTCTTTTCTCATATATAAAAAGCATGCTTGTATGGTTAGATGATGGATGTAATATGCTACTGATGAAAAGCACCAAATTAGGAAACAATTAATTAGAATCACATGGTCAAACATGTGTGTGTTTGTGTATATATATATAACATGTACCATTTATAATCTGTCTAAAGTCGAGTCTGGAAGATAGAATTTGGAAAGTCTTACGGAATTTCTTTGTGAAGTGGTTGCTCTGAAGACTTCAACAAGCACCTGTATGGTTGATGCTCAAGAGTCTTTAAATTGAGCCAAATGATAGCCCATTTTTGAATGCACTAAAACTCCATTGTCCATATTCTAATTTTGATCTTTGAATAACTTCTCTGTTTTTGTCTAAGAGAGCATATATGTGTTGCATTTGTTGATATCTGGTGTATTTCTACTGAATTTCAGAAACCAGATGATGAAGAAACAGAAATCCTGAGTCATGAAGAAGATTTTTCTTTGCCTCAAAGTTATTTTGTCAAGGAAGAGTAATAACTCTCAAATTTTTCACTTGCGTTCATTTCTAGATTTACTTGGTCCTGGTGTTCTCAGAATGCTGACAAAACAAAGGGGCAAACTTGAGAGGAGGTAAATATTACTTGGAGTCTTAGAATAGTTATTCGGTTGTAATTTTCATCGGTGGTTGCTCTCACTTGACCTTCCACTTTCTTATTTGGGAAGATAAATTTGTAAATACGAGTAGAGAAGGGTATGGTGCTTGGAGTTAATTGAAGTGCCACCACTTTGTAGGTTATGGACTATCAACTCATATGCAAAGACATTGAATCCTCTTTATGAAGGGGAAAAATATGTCTCTTTGTTTTAGCTTATATGTGCTCAGGACTGTGTTAAGCACTTGTTCTGATGTTTAAGCATAAAGGACTTGTTTTATGATAGAATATTTATTTATTTATTTTAAACTAAACATCACAGAAATGATACTTCCTTGCCAATCTCAGTTTTCTTCACTTAGATAGCCATTAATTTTTTTAAAAATTTTTTTTAACATAACACCATTATTTTTTAAAAAAATTTTTTAATATAACATTTGTATATACTTAGGATTTTAACTAATTCTTTAATAATCTTTATTTATCACCAAAAAAATTACACTGTATATCATTTTTTTAATTTTTTAAACAGTATTTCATAATATCAGTGGCGTAGCCAGGATTTTAGATAAGGGGGGTCCAATTCAACTTAAATACTAAACATTAAAAATATCAAATTATAAAAGAAATAAAAAAATTCCAGATTATAAACTACAAAAAAATAATAATTTCAATTTAACTTCATACTACTTTTCTCAAAAAAAAAAAAACTTCATACTACAAAATCAAATTAAACATTTCAAATTTATAATGTCCTCAAGTATTCAAGTCAATTTCTTAATTCATTATTTTTCAAATTTCAATTCATTTTAGCAAGATAAAAAAATTGCAACAAAATAAATATGAGATTAAAAGTAAGTGGTGTACCTATTCTTAACTTGTTGCCGCTGCCTTGCTAGTGCCAATCGGTGAAAGAATGAAATTGAAAAAGGAAGAAACTGTTATCTGAAAAAAAAAAAGAAAGAAAAATGAATTAACGAAGAAGAAACGTGAGAAAGAAGAGAAAGAGTCACAATTAAGTTATTCTTGTTTGTTTGTAATGGGCAGAGTCATTGACAAATCTTGTTTGTTTGTAATGGGCTTGATTAAAAGGCCCAGTTTTAAAGATTGGAAAAAAAAGGATGAAAAATGTTGGGAGCGTGGATCGAAGTTGCGTGCTCTCATATAGTAAGGCCAAGCTGTTCCATCTCAACCAATGTAATATTCATTCTTAAATATACCTAAAAAATTTTTATTTTTAACTGAGGGGGGAACAGGGCCCCATGGGACCCCCTTTATCTCCGCCTTCATTTTTTTAATTTTTTAAAAAGTATTTCATAATTTTTATGTACTTTTGGTATCTAATCGGGCAAGTGAGCCATTTTTGAAATTAAAAGTCAAAAAGTGGGTAGTTTTTGGAAGAAAAAAAAGAAAAAATAGGTCTTTAAAATAATTTTATTTTTGGTATATATATATTTTTTATAGAAATTCCATTATATTATTAATAATAATAAAATTATTATTCTAATATATAGATCTCATAGGATTACTTGTGAATAAATAAAAAAAAGAATCATATTCCTAATGCATTACTATTAATTCACATCCGAACTACTTGTGTATGTTGTTACACTTGGCAGAGGAGATACGACCATCAAAAGCGAGCATGTCTAGCCCTCTTGTGAATTAAATTAGTCATTATCAAGCTTTGTGTTGAGTCTTAATTATCATTAAAAAAATTTCATAATTAGCCTGGTTATCAATTTTCGTAATTATCATTAAAAATTTCATAATTAGCCTGGTTATCCATTTTCATAATTATCATTCTTAATGATAATATAGTATTTTTTTCGTTTTACTTTAGGTGTTATGTAATAATAATATATGCATATTAATAAAATAATTAGACATTATAAATTTTATAAAAAATTATTATAATTTATTTAAATATTATTTTATATTTCACATTCTATTTATTTTTTTATTAATTAATAGGAGTAATATTAAAATTTTTTAATTAAAATTTTTTAAAATTCTTAAAAATGATATTTATAGTAAAATAAAAAAAATTTCTTATATAACATTTAAAATAAAATGGAGGAAATAAATAGAATCATCAATCATGACAAAGTTTGGGAAAATGCATTGTGGATTTAGCAATTTTTTCTAAGAGATACGAATCTTTTATTTTTACAATTTTAAAAACATTTACTATTAATATATAGAAAATTATTTATTCAAATTATTTTTACAAGATTCATGCTTACAGTTGACCTTTTCCCCTTCTATTGTTAAAATTTCAAACTAAAGTACAATTTCCAGAAAACGGTCTAGAGAATAATTTACATATTTGACAATCTACAGAGTAAATTACACATTTGACAAGTTTAATACTATTATCTCCGCCTCAAAATGGCTTGGGCAATTTTCTAAAGATATTTTTTTATCCGTCTTAAAATACAATTTCATTATTTTACTTAAACTATAATTATATTATAAATTAATCATTATACTTTTATTTAAATATTTTATAATCAATAATATTATATTTAATTATTTATATTTTTTAAATTATAATTACTTTAAACTAATCAATAGCTATTTTGATTTTTTTTATAATAATTAATAGCTATTTAGTATAAATAGAAGATAAAATAGATAAATTATAAAAAAATATTTATTAATTAAATAATCTAATTTTTTTTTAATTTGTGTAAGATGAGAAAGTGTCTTTATCACTATGGAACGGAGAGAATAGTTATTATTGTTATTTTTAAAAAATTCAACTAGTATACTTAATTAATATATAAATTACACATCAAAATATATTCTAATAATAAATGCATCAACGAAATATATAAAAAAGTATATCCTAAAAAATATAAATCCATCAATTTAAAGAAAAATAAAAATCAATGTCCTAAAAGATATGGTAGGATGAATTTCTTTGTTCATACCATTAATTAACACATCAGCTTTGATTTGGAGAGTATAATATGACGCGAACTTATGAACTGGGGGACTTGGGTTTGCTATAAAGAAGGTATATAATAACCAGTAATAACTAATGACATGATGAAAAATATTTCATCATTTAATTAATTAAGGTCTATACATGGAAAAATATTTAATAAAAGTAAAGCAGGGAAAAGAAAATATGAAATTTTGTTTAAAAAGGGGGAAAAAGATAAAAAAGACGAGAAGGAAAAAAGAACAAGAAAAATGGAATCTATCATCAGGCTTTGGTAGACTGCAAAAAGACTGTAATATCGTGGTCTGTCTACTAATTTGTTCCAGCCAATTCAATCCCCTTGTGAGAAAAGCTAATAAAAGGAAGCCAATTCTATAAAGTACTACATAGCCTCCCCTTGCCATGAGCAGAATTCTCATCTTTCATCAATGCTGGTTCTGCAAAGAGAATAGACCTTTAATGGCACAAGGGCAAAAACTACAAACTCGGCTGATTCAAAGGGAATCAAGCAAGAACTTACCTCTCCTCCTTCTGCAGCAGGCTTGGATTCTTCACTTTTAAAGTTATCCTCACCTACATGGATGCCAAAACATACAAATTATCTGAAAATGACTAGGGAAACTTCTAAAGGTAAGCCAAACCAATGTAAAAAGACTTGGAAGTTGTTTCGGGCTGTTACCAGTATATGAGAAACAGATTTTACTTGTCCATATTTGTAAGTGATCAAGGTCAAGTTTTGTTTTGTTTTTTGTTTTTTGTTTTTGTTTTTGTTTTTGCTTTTGCTTTTTGTTTTTTTTTTTGCCTTGTTTGATATAACTAAACAAAATTCTATTGTTTATAAATGAATCCTATATTTCAAATTCATTTTAAAATAAAGGTTAATGTACATATCACTCTTATTTTAATATAAAATTGTATAACTTTGTTCCTTTTGAGTTTATACTGTACCTCCATCTTCAGGTAAGTCAGATGTCCAGAGAGTAAGGTTATCTCTCAACAACTGCATAATAAGTGTGCTGTCCTTGTATGATTCCTCACTTAAGGTGTCCAACTCTGCAATTGCCTCATCAAAAGCTTGTTTGGCCAAATGGCAAGCCCTGCAAAAGTTTCATAATTGCTAATGAGACAAATTATCTAGCAATTCTATGACCTATGGATTACAGCAGAGCTAACCTACACCTTTCAGGAGAATTCATGATCTCATAGTAGAAAACAGAGAAGTTAAGTGCAAGGCCAAGACGAATTGGGTGAGTTGAAGACAGATCTGTGTTTGCAGTGGCAGAAGCAGCCTACACACAGACATCAACAGGAACACTTCAATTATGGTCACAAGTATACGAAAACTGCAAGTACGAATTGATGGAGTGTATTTATGTAGAAAATCAAAAGGATCATGCCTCATAACCCTTAAGTGATTGCTCAGCTGCCTCCTTCCTTTCCTGGTCAGTCTTAAACTCAGCTAAATAGCGATAGTAGTCACCTTTCCTGAATTCATACATGGCAAGGCAATACATCAAACACCAACAACCATAACATCTTGCACTGAGTATACACAATAAAATATTCACAGGATTCAGTCGCTCCCTTGTTTGGTTACAGATTTTGCAAAAGGAAACATATGCAACTGACCATTGTATGAAAAAGACTAATCCTCGTTTCATATAGTCATAATAACGAAATAAAACCAATGAGCCTTGGTTCAGTGGAATTGGAGTCATCTCCAAAGCTGAAACATCTGGAGTTCGAGCTCCGATTAGAGTCAAATCTATCAAAAAAATTAGGCATCAAAACTGAACAACTTGGTCCTGGTGAGGGGAGTGATGGGTCTTGGGTTCAAATATAATCCATCATTATGGTGGCAATTTACACCAATTTAGTGACAAATATTAAAAAAGGAATGACTGGCCAATGCTTTATTGGTCCATTGAACATCCTAGGAAAAGAAAATTTGAAAAAAGAATGACTCACATCTTATAGTAGAAGACAGTAGCTTCTCCAGAGGTAGAAGAGGGGACAAGATGCTTGTCAATTATAGAAAGAATGTCATTGCAGATGTTAGCAAGTTCTTCCTCTACCTTCTGGCGGTAATTCTTAATGAGTTTAACATTGTTTTCGTTTCCTTTAGTCTCTTCCTTCTGTTCAATGGAAGACATAATGCGCCAAGAAGCTCGCCTAGCACCAATCACATTTTTGTAACCCACAGACAGAAGGTTTCTCTCCTCCACGGTCAGCTCACAATCAAGTCTTGCAACTTTTTTCATGCACTCAACCATTTCTGTTCCACCACAAACCAATATATATACATATATGACAATGACAATACTTTAAAAACAACTGTACTAATTATAATTGTACTTCAATTTAATCGTTTATTTCCATGTTTGGAGCTAAAAATCCAAACAAATTAAAATTAACAGTAAATGTTACGATTACATATATATATAAATAACTATAAACCCTAGCTCTCTCCTTTGCATGAAACATTTATAAATTTATAAGTGGATAATTAAGCAGTACAAATTAACTGATTAATTCCATAAACACAATAGCATACATAAACAACAGAAATTTAGATTCAGCAAACGACATCGTAAAGCAAGTACCTTCGTAGCGCTCGGCTTGTTCGGCGAGCTTGGCCATGTAAACATGATTCTCTCTCTCCTTCTCGGTAGACATTGCAGAAAAGTGAGAGTATTAAGAGAGATGAAAGCGAAAACTGGAAAAATGGGCAAATGAAATACAGAGAAAGAAAGAAAATGGTTCAGTTAAGAAGGAGAGAGGAGTTAAAGATGGAGAGAGTCGTTAAAAGAGGAAGACCAGATCTGGACCGTTAGTTGGGTTTTCTGGTTTCTAACTTTTCAAGTGGAATACCGCGCTTTTCGTCTTTTTTGCGTTTTATGATCCGTTCAATCTTTTCCTAGTTTCCTTTTATTTCGGATGGGTCTTTTCGATATTTCACTTTTTTCCCTTTTTTTTTTTTGACATTTTCTATTATTATTTATTCGTCTAAAAATAAAAAATAACTTTTTCCCTCAATTTAATTTATTTAAGCTTATCTTTTTTTTTTCCCTTTACTAGTATCTATAAATTATTGCTGTCTGAATTTTTCTAAAAAAATTATTATTTTTTATTTTTGAATAATTTTTAGTTCCATAAAATTTTCAACTTTTTAAAATAATGACATATAAATATTTTTAATTATTGTCCAGTTATTAGAGTGTTCATTTACAATTCTCATCTATTTTTATTTTAAAGAGAAAATTACATTATATACTATATTTTAAATTTTATTTTTATTTTTACTGTTTCTATTTTTTCTTTTTAATTTTATCTCTTTTTATTCTTTGATTTTTAAATTATACAACATTTTAATCTTCTCTCTACTATGTTCCTGTTTTTATCTTTTTCCTCTTCTTCTTCTTTTTAATAGTTGTATCCATTTTCGTCTACGCTAACACCACCAATAGCCATGCTTAAAGCTTAGCTCATACTTCAATTTTCAATAGAATTTTATATAAACTCAATACCAAAAATTAACTTTTCAGCCAAGTGAATTTTAAAGAAGATGAAGATTACGATTTTGAGGTTATGGGATGTCATCTCTGCTTGTCTGGATTTCATTTGTGGAGCTCTTCATTATTACACTTGAATATGTGTGGTTTAATGGTATACTTGATTAGATAGGTTCATATACTTAATTTTTTCAATGGTGCTTTCTTTGTATTTAATTTAAATTTTAGATCTTTGTTTTATAATTAAGTTAATAGCTTTGTAAGGATGCAACCAATAACTAATTAAGATAATAGTTATATTGGCTCTTTTTTTTTCCAATATTAGCCTAGAAGTAAATGAATAAAAATTTTAAATCAATATAGTCAATTGTATGTTCTAAACATTTAACTAAACTTTGTTCAACATCATATTTTTACTACTTTTTTTTTTCATTTTTACAATTAGAGGAGCAGAGAAATATTTTTCATATGTTAATTTGATTTTGTACATATATTTTATTTTTTTTTATTATTTTTTGGATTTTAAATGTAATGATCGGAAATTTTTTTTAATTTAATATGGACACCATATATTCAAAAAAATACTTTAAATAAATAATTTTTATAATTTTTCAGTTTTGTATCATATATTAGTATATATTAATAAATGCTTATATATGTTTGCAATTTTTTATTTGTTTGTGTTTTTCTTTTTATTTCTTTCTGACATTCTTTCGTTCTTCAATTTTTTTTATTTGTTTTTCCCCACTAAGACAAGAAAGTCTCAAGTTCATAATATTAATAGTCTTTTATTTTTATTTTTTAATTTATTGAATTATATAACTTTTCACAAGAGAAAATAGAAAGTGAAGTGGTATTCAACTTAATGAAAAAGATAATTTGAAATTTTGACTTTTCATTTGTAATTTTCACATATTGAGTTGTTATAAATTTTAAATTATATACATTCATAATTATTTTAAAAAATAAACTATCGAATATTTATCTTATAGTATAAAATATTAAAAATATAAATCTCTATTTGATAACGTACATAACAAATGAAAATTTTGAAATTTGTGGTGCTATGGTTATAATTTAATGTTGTTTGAAAATTTTAGGTATATGTATAAAGAAGAACATTATTATGATTTAGTAAGACTAATTTCATCTCATACAACTAACATCATTCAATTAGTCCAAAGTGTTTATTTGACATTTTTTCTTTATTTTTAATCAAGGTCATTTTATCACTAAATTACATATAAGAAGATTGTTAAAATAGCAAACTTCCATTAAAGAGTACTGTAATTGAAAAAATAAATAGACACCATTTAAAATAATTATTTAATTTAAAATGATAAAATTCATATATAATATATACTGCATATATATGTATATGCTACATATACCTTCATATAATAAGATATTATAACCACATATTGACATTATTTTTTAAAATAAAATAGATATATGCAGTTATGGTTAGCATATAACTACATATACTAATATATAATAGCTGCATAGTAATATTATTTTCCTAAAATAATAGATATATATAGGGATATATTATGTATATCTTCACATATAAAGATATTACCGCTGGCTGATGACATTATTTTTTTTAATATATATATATATAATTATAGTTACTATATACCTATAAATACTAATATATAATAACTTCGTATTGATATTATTTATTCAAAACAATAAGTATATGTAGGTATATACTATATATATCTTCATATATTAAAATATTACAGCTGCAAATTTATATTTTTTAAAAAGATAATAAATATATGTAGTTATAGTTAGTATATACCTAAATATAATAAGATACAATATATGCATACTAATATTTTTTCTTCAAAATAATAGGTATATGTGATATATCTTAATATATGTTGATATATGTTATATATACTTTAACTAAATAATAACAATACATATAAGTATATATTGGTAAATATATATATATGTCGGTATATAATTTTTTTTATTTTTTTATTTATATGTAGATATATGTTATATATAACTATATATATTAAAAATAATAACAATACATGTTAGTATATATTACCGAAAGAATGATACTTGTATATATATATATTACATATAACTAGATATATAGAAAATAATAATAATTTATGCTGGTATATGTTATTAAAAAGATTGATATTTATAAGTATATGAGTATGTATGTTATATATACTTTAACTAAAAAAATGATATATGTAAATATATGCAAGTACGTATCACATACTTTAATTGAAAAATGATATTTATAAACATATGTGGATATATGTTATATATAATTAGATATATATGTAGGTATATATTACATATATTTTAATTGAAGAATAATATTTGTAGGTATACATAGGTATATATTAAATATATTTTAACTAAAGAATGAGATATGTTTATACTTTAATTAAAAAATAGTATTTATAGGTACATGTGGATATATATTATACATATTTTAAGTAGAGAATGATATATGTAATATATGTAGGTATATATTATATATACTTATTAAATATTAAAAGAATAAGAGTATAAAAATGTTATATGTTTAGTTATATATCCGTATATGTTTAATTAATTTAGATAGATATATTTTGGTTATATATTGATATATATATAAGTAAAAATTTAATATAAATATTTTTACTTTAATATTTTTAAAAATTTTAATTTAATATAATTTTTTTTATTTTTAAAATTTTTTATTTGATATATGTGGTTATATATAATATATAATAACATATAACTAAATTCATTTTAAATTTTTATTTAATGAAAAATAAATATAAATAATTTTTTTATGAAAATTATAAAATAATTATATTCTCTTTTTAAAAAATAAACTATTTAAATTTATTAATTTGCATATATATTTATCTAACAATAACTATCTTATTTATTTTTAAATTTAATTTAATATTTAAGTAATTTTATTTTATTATAAATTTTATACTGCATCTTTTTTAATAATAATATTATATTAATTACTTCTACTTATAGAAGTTGCACTGAAAATTTGAATGTTGAATGAGACCCATAAGTTTATAATTTCATACCGACAACAATGATTCATTTTTCACTTGCGCCCCACTTGTTTGTACTAATTACGCATTTTTTTTTATTTATAAAATTGACTTTCTTTGCTCAACTTCCGTATTTTTATAATTAAATGTCGTGCTTAACGTAAAATTAATTTTTTTTAGATAACGTAAATTTAAAAACGCTTTTAATTTTTGATATAGTTTTGTAAATATCCCTATTTTAAATTCTAGAATTTCATTTAATATTATTTTTATATTCGGTAACCCAAAATTTTTTTATTTGTATTCTTTTCCCAACTTTTTATTTTTGTAGGCACTACCATAATATAAAAAAAAAATCAAAAAAAAAAAATCCGATTTATGTGATTACTGCACCTATGACTTGGGTACAAATCCAATTTAGAATTTCGATAGCCGAATGCTAAAGAAAAAAAAGCAACCTGACTTCTTTGAGTACCAAGTACAAAAAAATTTCATAAATTGAGATATTTGTCGATTTTTTTTTAATTAAATTGCAAATTTCAGTTTGTAAAAAAATTATAGATCAATTAAATTAAATTGATTTTTTTAAATTTAAATAGAATTAATAAATAAATTCATTGAACAGTAATGTATAATATATAACAAATCTAAATGAATTTTTTTCATCCATAAAAGTTTAATAATAGAAATAAATTTGAAATCCTAATTTCTATAATTTTTATATATACATATATATAAATTTACTGTTAGGGGATGTAGCTCAAATGGTAGAGCGCTCGCTTTGCATGCGAGAGGTACAGGGTTCGATACCCTGCATCTCCATTTGTTTATTTTTTTCTTTCCAGCTTTCCACTTCGTTGGCTAATTTCTCATTTTATCCTTTCTTTGTTCTGTTTATTTTCTCATGTTTTCTTTTCCCCTCAACTCATTTTCTCGCTCAAATCACGATGTTGATTAGAGGTTTCTCACTTGCTAAATCTATCCTTAATTCCCTTTACAACCACCACCGCCTCCGTCTCTTAACCACTGAATCAAATCAGCCGCACCCAGTTAACCCAGACCACCTTCTCCGAGTCTGCACTATTCTCTACCAGCAACAGAACTCTCTAGACTCAAATCTCCACTCTAAACTCTCCTCTTGTAACTTCCACATTACGCATGAATTCTTCCTCCAAGTCTGCAACAAATTCCCATATTCTTGGCGCCCAGTCTATCGCTTCTTTCAGTACATAGAACAAACACCTAATTCGCATTTCGCTCATACGTCTGTCTCCTTCAACAAAATGTTAGACGTTATTGGAAAATCAAGAAACATTGATCTCTTCTGGGAAACGGTTCAAGAAATAGGCAAACGTGGTCTGGTAAATGACAGGACTTTTATCACTGCTTTGAAAACTTTGTCTTCCGCCAGGGAGTTGAAAAAATGTGTCGAATTTTTTCACCTAATGAATGGGTATGGGTGTGAATATGCAGTGAAGAGGTTAAATAAGGTAGTGGAGAGCTTGTGTAAAGATAAGCTTGTTGAGGAGGCAAAATTTGTGGTTTTGAAGTTGAAGGAGTGGATTAGGGCTAATGAGGTTACTTACGGGTTGTTGGTTAAGGGGTTTTGTGATGTGGGTGATATGATTGAAGCTTCGAAGATATGGAATTTGATGGTTGATGAGGGTTTCGAGCCAGAGATTAATGTGTTTGAGAAAATGATGGAGACATTTTTTAAAAGGAACGAGTATGGTGAGGCTATGAAGGTGTTCCAAACAATGAGAGTGATGAAAATGGATGATTTGGGTCTTTCTACTTATAGGCTTGTCATTCACTGGATGTGTAAAAGAGGGAAGATGTCCCAAGCAAAGATTGTGTTCGATGAAATGTCTGAGCGAGGGATTGAAGCAGATAACTTGACATTGGGGTCTATAATTTATGGGCTTTTAGCAAGAGGGAGGATTAATGAGGCATACAGAGTTGTGGAAAGAATTGCCAAGCCAGATATTAGTGTGTATCATGGGTTGATTAAAGGACTATTCAGGTTGAGAAAAACAAGTGAAGCTACACAAGTGTTTAGAGAGATGATAAGGAGAGACTGTGAACCTACAATGCACACATATATTATGCTATTACAAGGGCATTTGGGAAAGAGAGGAAGAAAAGGAACAGACCCACTTGTGAATTTTGATACAATTTTTGTTGGAGGGTTGGTTAAGGCTGGGAAGTCGTTAGAAGCGACCAAGTATGTGGAGAGGACAATGAATGGAGGACTTGAGGTGCCTAGATTTGATTACAATAAGTTCTTGGATTATTATTCAACTGAAGAAGGTGTGGTTATGTTTGGAGAGATAGGGAAGAA
This sequence comes from Garcia nutans, assembly GCA_947685225.1. Lineage (NCBI taxonomy): Eukaryota > Viridiplantae > Streptophyta > Magnoliopsida > Malpighiales > Euphorbiaceae > Garcia > Garcia nutans. The sequence goes on from CANTUV010000011.1 coordinate 54,117,319, forward strand.
ATTGAGAGATGCAGGGTTGGTCGATTTGGCCGATATATTTGAGAGATATGGACAGAAAATGGCTACTAGAGAGAGGAGGAGAAACAGAGAAGTTGAGCCATAACCCAAAAGAGTTGTATATAAGAAATCTAGTAATTAAACAAAGAAGTTTTGCTATCACTAGTAATTGAATCATGTTTTTTGTTTTTAGCTGAAACTATCAATTGGTACATAAAATGCTTTTATCATATAACAATTCCTGATTTAATATCTCTCTCTCTCTTTTTTTTTTTTTCTCGTTTGCCCCTTTTTCTTTTTTTATTTCTTTAATTTTTACCAGGAAAGTGAACGTGGAAGACTAGGAAGCGCAATGCGAAAATGGGACTCACTTTCGTTAGGTGCAAAATTGCGAAGAAATAAAGCGTAAAAGAATAGATTGATTTCAGATGATCAAAATTTAACTCTGATTTATAATTTGAGAAAGTTTAAGTTTTCCACTATTTATAAACATATTCACTTGAAAGCTTTTGGCCTAATCTTCCAAGGTTACAGCTTCTTAGACAATAACAAAACCTTTTTCAACCCCACCAAAAAAAACAAAAAATATCAAAATCCTGAATCCCAAGTCTAATCTGAGAGAGTATATTGTGTAACTATCATTTCGTGGCCTGTAAGTACTCCCGCGACAGCAGTGATTGTCCACTCCAGTACAGAGTAATAGTATCCAATAAAAAAAAACACTCAGAATTAAAAAAAAAATTATAAAAATTGATGAATGAATACTACAAATGCTTTGACAAAAAATTGCATGCTTCCCAGCTACTTCAGCCAGCCTCGCTTCTACTCTACAGCTTTTGCTTTCTCTGGTTTTAGACATGGAGCAGCATGATGATGCTATCAATGATTCATGTCCTGGCAATAGCATTAAAATCAACTGTATAACTATTTATTATGAAAAATGCATTCGTTTACTACGAGACAAAGCACACACATACACTAATAGCACTTCAATACCGTTGGTTTTGCTTGCAGAAACTCAACTGACCAGATAAGCTACGAGATTAGGATCTCAAGTCAACTACAGGTTCTGAAGAAATATTAGTTTCTAGACGAATGTGGCACAAACTCAAATGTCAGGGGTTCAGTTCAAATAAACTCCTGTTTGCATCTTTTTGGAAGGAAAACATTGCAGCTGAAACTATTTTGGATGCCCGCATGGTGCTAATGGCAGGAATTTTGTGTCAAGGCAAGCATCCAACACAGATCCAGCAAAGAATCACTAAGGCACAAGTAAATGCATGTCAAAAAATTAACCATAACTCTGTTTCAGGCACACTTAAACTGAGCTAAAACTCGTCCATAAAAATGAGAACAATTGGCAAACTTTTATAAAAGAATTAAACGTCTGACTGTATAAAGTTGTATTTTAACAGTACTCTAGACAGATATATGGGAATTACCAGAGCTAGAAAGTTTTACACTTTCAAGATGGTGAGACCCCCCGATGCTAGAACAATCATTTTTTTACAAATGGTTTCTGGCAAACAAGTAGCCGCTGGTCACTGCCATTCTGTAAGTCAATCACCCTTGCTTCCCAGTGTATCTGTGTAGCAAGTGCCCGTGCCATCTCAATAGCTCCAAACTTATCAGAAAGAACAACCCATCCCTGCCAAACAAATCAGATGCATAGAAAAGCAACTTGCTGTAAAGGACATAGAGGAAGAACATTGCTGCATACCAATATGAAGATGATGGCTACTTTATTGTTTTGAATGAGTCATTATGATAATAATATAACCATTATGGTCACTAGTTATTGATTTTGAAACATTCATCTCTCTTTCTCTCTCTATCTTTCTCTCAAGTTTTGGTCAGCAATTTTATTCTTGCTTCTACTTCTACTCAGACCCAGACAGGAAGCAAATTCTACTGTGTTAGGTTCTAATTTATTCCTGCGGGCAGAGATCCCATATGAAGGAGCCCTAGGAGAGTCTCCAACTCCAACTGCTGTGGAAGTAAAGAAAATTAAGAAGATAAATATTTCTATTAACATGCAGCATAGGCTACTGTAGGATAAGCCACAGGGAGTTGTGAGAGGCACCATACAAAATAGAAAGTGATCAACCTTGTAGAACACTGTACAAATTACTCATGCATAGCCAATAAAGATAGACCAGGAATACAGTGAAAATTACCTCGGGCCGTAGAATTCGATCCATCTCTAACACCAAGTCCATCATGCTGCATCTCTCTGAACTCAGATGAGACAGAAGCCCATTTGCATGAAGCATGTCATATGTTCGGGGATATGTGGGGAAGGGCTCACACCTGTGCACCGAAAGATAAAACTATATTATTTCAATGGATATATTTCCTAAAACTGTGATAAAATAATTTCATAGTATATTTTATTAGCAAACTGTCTCTGCTTTATAAACTGCGAAAAATTACATACCACTCTCTGCCTCATCACTAATCCATCAATCTTTCTTAGAATCTTGAAATAGAAGACGATTTTACTAAATATAAGTGAATATGCAACAAAGTTTCCAAATAATCTATAAAATTGATATCAAACAGACAAACTTTTTCATTTATATAAGTTCCTAGTCCCCTTTTAAAGAGTCAGCATGATGACAAGTAAAAAATTATTATGCCAGAGATCCCAAGATATATACAAGGCCAAGAACATATTCTTTACATAATTTAAGCTAAATCAAGCATATGAACAACAACTTGCACCTTTTTTCTTCTTTTTCCTAATGAATCAACATACCAATCATGCATAACACCAGCAAGGCCACGGTCAAGTATCAGAGGAAGCGTGTTACGAGCCCAAACAGGTACAACATTCATCACCCACACTGATTTCTTTTCTTCCAGGAATGCAGCATGTAAACCCCCATAATGAGCATTCATGTCCATCACATTGCGTATCATGTTATATGGAGGTAATGGATCTTCATCCCCTGGCCTCTTAGGATGGTCAGAGAAAATTAAAGGTGTAAGCAAAGACCAATAGTTTCTTAGAGCTGATCCCCAAACTTGCAAGTCTTCGAAAAAATCTTCAGGCTGAACGCCTGCAAGACCAAAAATGAATCAACAAACTAGGACAGCAATATAATGTGGTTTAAAAAACTTAAGGATGTCATATAAATGTTATATGGGTCTTTGCTTGGTGCAACAGTTAAGGCTTGCAAGCATGAGGCAGCAGGTTTGAGTCTAGAGAACAGCCACCCTAAGCAAAAATGCTTAAAAAAAGAACTCTCTAAATTTTGTCCCACATGACTTCAGTAAGAAAAAAAACTGAGTAAAAGCTTTGTTCATCTTTTTAAATGTCATGATGAAATGAGAAGAGGTGATGAGGAAACTATAAGCAAGCTTGATGAATGTAATGGCAGCAAATATGTTGATGATATCATTATGCCAAGTGGACCAATCACAAGATCACAATCAAAGAAATTCCAGCATGTGTTCCAGCACTTCATACAAAGGTGGATTAATGAAGAGGGAGACCAACTTGTAGTGAATATGATGGACCATGAAGAGGAAGTCAGAAACTCACCAACAAGCATGAAGAATCTGCCCATAAGTATGGTGATGGGCATTAGCACGAATTTGGAATATAATATTGATATGGTTTAGTGTTAGTGTGACTAGACACATGTGAACCAACACCAAAATGAATGTACAATCTGCCCATCAATGTTGTCAGAATTATGGGCAGTAATTTAGAGTATATTATTGAGGTGGATGAACAATTAATGCTATTGTGACTAGATACATGTAAACCTAGACTTTAGGCCATTAGTTCTTCTTTTCCAACTATATAAGGATGGGAAAAAGAACTTAATAGGGTTGACTACGAATTTCCAGAATTGTTGAATGTAATTTCTGTGTTTTCAAGTTTGAGAGGTTTTCTTCTTATTCTTGTTGCATGAAGAATTGGTTCTAACTTATCAAGTCTTACTTGTGGCTTTTTAATCAATTCATTTCTTCATCCCAATCACCCAAGTTCTCAATTACAGGTTAGTTGTGGGTTTGGTAGGGAGGATTTGCTTTTGAGTTCTAAGATTCTATGCTAGATGTGTATGTGGGGTTCTAGATGTAATATTTGATCCATGGGTTCCGCATCATTTGGTATCAGAGCTTTGGCTTGAAGATAAATCTCTAGGTATCTTTTATGTTTTAATTATCCAAAGAAAAAAAAAAGAAAAAAAAAACGAATCAGATTCAGTTTCTATATTTCTTCATTTTCTGTTCTTGTTGCACCTTGTTCTTATTCTTCAAATCTGTGAACTTTTGTTTAATTTTTCAATTTCTATCCTTGTTTACTGAAAGTTCAAAAGAAAAAAAGAGGAAAAGATCAAAAGAAAAAACAAAAAAAAAAGGAAAAGAGAATCAGATTCAACTTCCTCAACATAAAAGAAAAAAAAAATCGTACCTGTTTCTGTCCAGAATTTTTCTTCACAAGTGTTTGAGATTTTTTGCATATTTATACCATTAACAGCTTGCTACCTTATTATATTTGATCAAATTACATCAGCTCCTCATTATGCATCCATTTAGCATTTAAAATCTGATATTTAAAGCCTTTCTTGCATTGGGAATAGATTTAGGTTGCATATTCAGATTACTCATTGGAGTGATTTGAATTCTGTTTTTTTTTTTTTTAGGATCCATAATTGTTTTCTTTGTATTCTTAGTTTCATTCTTTCATATACCTCTTGTTTCTTGTATGCATTAAGTAGCTAATTCTCAATCATAGTTACTTTGGTTTGATTAACACAAATACTTTTGCTTCTTGTGATAACTTTCAGTTCTTGTTGTCTAAAATTAAATTGCTTCTAGAATTGCAGAATTCATTTTGTTCATTAGGTTCCTTGTAGAGTCTTTAAAACAAAACTTGTTCTACTTGATTTAAGTGGATTCAATTCTGAAATTCAACTTGATAAAAGAAGAATTGAGAGGTAAAAGGGACCAAGGTTTGAGTGAAATACAAGAGGAGTGTCAATCTGATCTTGAGTGAAACACGTAAGGGAGTGAGGTGAGAAAATTTTCTTTACTAACATTTTCTTGTAGGTTCTTCTTACACCATGTCAAATTCTGGAAGTGAAAAACGTGATATGACCATAAATGACATAGCCTTCATGTTAGAGGCAATGCAAAGGAGATTTGAAAGGTTTGATTTGACCATAAACAACATGAGAGGTGATGTAGACAACATAATGCAAAGGCAGCGGAATGATACTAATCGAAGGGGGCAGAATAGGGGGAGAGGAAACATGATGAATGATGATGAGATAGAGAGGGAAGATGATGAAGAAAGTGAGCAATCAATTGCTCAAAGAAGACCTCAACAAAGGGACAGTAACATATCTTCCATAAAAATGAAGATACCATCCTTCAAGGGGAGAAATGATGCTGAAGCTTACCTTGAATGGGAAAGAAAAGTTGAGTTGGTATTTGATTGTCATAATTATAGTGAAATGAAAAAAGTTAAAATTGCAGCAGTTGAATTCACAGATTATGCACTAATTTGGTGGGATCAATTGATGATTTCCAAGAGGAGAAATGGAGAAAGAACCATCACTACTTGGGCTGAAATGAAAACTGTGATGAGAAAGAGATTTGTACCATCTTACTACTATAGGGAGCTTCACCAAAAATTACAGCGGTTAACTCAAGGATCCATGTCAGTGGAGGATTATCATAAAGAGATGGTGATGATCATGAGTAGAACTAATATAGAGGAGGATACAGAAATCACTATGGCTCGATTTTTGAGTGGGCTGAATAGAGAGATAGCTAACATAATTGAATTACATCATTATGTGGAGCTTGAAGATATGGTACACATGGCCATGAAAGTGGAGAAGCAACTAAAACTCAAGGGAGCAACAAAGGGATTTTCTAATTCCAGCTCTAGTTTCACTTCAAAATGGCCAAAGAAAGATGATAATCCAAAAGGGAAGGAGGCTGCCTGGAAAGGAAAGGAAAAACAAGTTCTAGATGACCCTAAAGGTAATTCTAAAACATCTAACTCTAATCAAAAGCATAGTACCATTAAATGCTTTAGGTGTTTAGGAGTAGGGCATATAGCTTCTCAATGTCCAAATAAGAAAATCATGTTGATACGAGATAATGGTGAAATTGATAGTGCTAGTGAACATGAAAGTGATGATGATAATGATAGCATGCCACCATTAGAAGAAATTGAACATATTATTGAATATCCTGCCCATGGTGAATCTTTGGTTATTAGGAGAGCTTTAAACATGCAAATTAAAGATGAAGAAAGTAATCAAAGAGAGAACATTTTCCATACTCGTTGCATTGTGAATGGAAAAGTGTGCAGCATGATCATTGATGGGGGTAGTTGTGCAAATGTTGCTAGTACTGATTTTGTGGATAAATTAGGGTTAGCATGCACAAAACATCCTAGTCCTTACAAGCTGCAATGGTTGAATGATAGTGGAGAGGTGAGGGTAACAAAGCAGGTTCTGTTTTCTTTTGCAATTGGGAGATATAAGGATGGAGTTTGCTGTGATGTTGTGCCTATGCATGCTAGCCATATCCTTCTTGGTCGTCCATGGCAGTTTGATAGAAAAGCTTTGCATGATGGCTTTAAGAATCATTATTCTTTCAGCCTAAATGGTTTAAATTTCACTCTTGCTCCATTGTCACCTAAACAAGTGTATGAAGATCAAGTAAATATTTTGAGATCATTTGAAAAGAATTCTGGTGGTGAGGGTAAAAAAAATAAAAATGAAGTACAAGAGGCCAAATGTGAGAAAAGGAATGATAAAAATGGCCCATTGGTGAGAGAAAAAGAGAAAGGGAGAGAAAATAAAAGAGAGTGTTTCTATGCAAAAGAAAAGGAGTTAAGGAGTGCTTTTTGTGAGAAAAGAAGTCTGATTGTACTTAGGTACAAAGAGACCTTGATTTCTACATCTAACCTTGATAACCCTTTGCCTAGTTGTGTTAGTTCTCTTTTACAGGAATTTGGAGATGTTTTTCCAGAAGATGTACCCAAAGGTTTACCACCTTTAAGAGGGATTGAGCATCAAATTGACTTCATTCCGGGCTCAACAATTCCTAATCGACCAGCTTATAGGAGTAATCCGGAGGAAACCAAGGAACTTCAAAGGCAAGTGGAGGAGTTGCTAGCAAAGGGACATGTGCGTGAAAGTCTTAGCCCATGTGCTGTTCCGGTGTTATTAGTCCCAAAGAAAGATGGATCATGGAGAATGTGTGTGGACTGCCGAGCAATCAATAAAATCACGGTGAAGTATAGACATCCAATTCCTAGACTTGATGATATGCTTGATGAGTTGAGTGGTTCTTGCATTTTTACTAAGATTGATTTGAAAAGTGGTTACCATCAAATTAGGATGAAAGAAGGAGATGAGTGGAAAACTGCATTCAAAACAAAATATGGTCTTTATGAGTGGTTAGTTATGCCATTTGGTTTATCTAATGCACCTAGTACATTCATGAGATTAATGAACCATGTTCTGTGTGCATATCTTGGTAAATTTGTTGTTGTATATTTTGATGACATACTCATTTATAGCAAATCAGTAGATGAGCATGTAGAACATATTAGGGTTATTCTTGATGTTTTGAGAAAGGAAGAATTATATGCCAACTTGAAAAAGTGCATGTTTTGTAGTGATAAAATCATATTCTTAGGTTTTACTGTTAGTGCACAAGGAATTGAGGTTGATGATGAAAAGGTAAAGGCAATAAGAGATTGGCCAGCACCTAAAACCGTGAGTGAGGTAAGAAGTTTTCATGGTTTGGCTAGTTTCTATAGAAGGTTTGTTAAAGATTTTAGTTCCATTGCTGCACCATTAAATGAATTGGTAAAAAAGGATGTAAAGTTTAATTGGACTAAAATTCATGAAAGGGCATTCAATTTGTTGAAAGAAAGGTTAACTACTGCTCCAATTCTTGCTTTACCAGATTTTGATAAGACCTTCGAATTAGAGTGTGATGCTTCAGGTGTGGGCATAGGTGCTGTTTTGATGCAAGAAGGGAAACCAATTGCATATTTTAGTGAGAAGCTTCATGGTGCACAATTAAATTATTCCACTTATGACAAGGAGCTGTATGCTTTGGTAAGAGCTTTACAAGTGTGGCAACATTACTTATTGCCTAAAGAGTTTGTTATTCATACAGATCATGAATCATTAAAGCATCTAAAGGGGCAAACCAAGCTGAACCGAAGGCATGGAAAGTGGATAGAGTTCATTGAGCCATTTCCGTATGTGATAAAGTATAAGCGTGGCAAAGACAATGTAGTAGCAGATGCACTTTCAAGAAGGTATTCCTTAATCTCAACTCTTAGTTCTAAGTTATTAGGCTTTGAGCAAATTAAGGATATGTATGCCAATGATGTTGACTTTGCAAATGTTTATAAAGCATGTGAGCATTCTGCATTTCAGAAGTTTTATAGGCATGATGGGTACTTGTTTAAGGATGGAAGATTATGCATGCCTAGTTGCTCATTAAGGGAATTGCTTGTGCGTGAGGCACATAGTGGAGGACTCATGGGACATTTTGGGATATTTAAGACTTTAGACATTCTGCATGAGCATTTCTATTGGCCAAACATGAGAAAGGATGTTGAAAGAATTTGTGCCAAGTGTATTGCATGTAAACAAGCAAAATCTAAGTCTTTACCTCATGGGCTGTATACTCCTTTACCTATTCCTAATGCACCTTGGATGGACATATCTATGGACTTTGTTTTGGGGCTGCCTAGGACTAGAAAAGGAAAAGATAGCATATTTGTTATTATTGATAGATTCAGCAAAATGGCTCATTTCATTGCATGTCACAAAACTGATGATGCAACAAATATTGCAAATTTGTTCTTTGGGGAAGTAGTTCGGTTGCATGGCATTCCTAAAACAATTGTAAGTGATAGAGATGTGAAGTTCTTAAGTCATTTTTGGCGTGTTTTATGGAATAAGTTAGGTACTAAATTGTTGTTCTCTACAACTTGTCATCCACAAACTGATGGACAAACAGAAGTGGTAAATAGGACTTTAGGATCTTTGTTACGTGCTGTAGTGGGTAAGAATTTGAAAACTTGGGAAGATTGTTTGCCATTAGTGGAGTTTGCATATAATAGAAGCATACATTCTTCTACTGGTTATTCACCATTTGAAATTGTTTATGGTTTTAATCCACTTACACCACTTGATTTGTTTCCTTTACCATTAAATGAAATAACTAACTTAGATGGTGAAAAGAAAGCTGAGTTGGTTAAGCAGATACATGAGAAGGCACGAGCTCATCTTGAGAAGAAATATGAATCAGTTGCCCATAATGCAAATAGAAGAAGGAAACATGTGATTTTCCAACCTGGTGATTGGGTATGGGTTCATATGAGGAAGGAAAGATTTCCTAAACAAAGGAAATCCAAGTTGGATGCAAGGGGAGATGGCCCATTCCAAGTTTTAGAACGGATCAATGACAATGCCTACAAAATTGATCTACCAGGTGAGTATAATGTTTCTGCAACTTTCAATGTTAGTGATCTTTCTCCTTTTGATGTAGGCTCAGATTTGAGGACAAATCTTTTTGAGCAAGGAGGGAATGATGAGGAAACTATAAGCAAGCTTGATGAATGTAATGGCAGCAAATATGTTGATGATATCATTATGCCAAGTGGAGCAATCACAAGATCACAATCAAAGAAATTCCAGCATGTGTTCCAGCACTTCATACAAAGGTGGATTAATGAAGAGGGAGACCAACTTGTAGTGAATATGATGGACCATGAAGAGGAAGTCAGAAACTCACCAACAAGCATGAAGAATCTGCCCATAAGTATGGTGATGGGCATTAGCACGAATTTGGAATATAATATTGATATGGTTTAGTGTTAGTGTGACTAGACACATGTGAACCAACACCAAAATGAATGTACAATCTGCCCATCAATGTTGTCAGAATTATGGGCAGTAATTTAGAGTATATTATTGAGGTGGATGAACAATTAATGCTATTGTGACTAGATACATGTAAACCTAGACTTTAGGCCATTAGTTCTTCTTTTCCAACTATATAAGGATGGGAAAAAGAACTTAATAGGGTTGACTACGAATTTCCAGAATTGTTGAATGTAATTTCTGTGTTTTCAAGTTTGAGAGGTTTTCTTCTTATTCTTGTTGCATGAAGAATTGGTTCTAACTTATCAAGTCTTACTTGTGGCTTTTTAATCAATTCATTTCTTCATCCCAATCACCCAAGTTCTCAATTACAGGTTAGTTGTGGGTTTGGTAGGGAGGATTTGCTTTTGAGTTCTAAGATTCTATGCTAGATGTGTATGTGGGGTTCTAGATGTAATATTTGATCAATGGGTTCCGCATCATTTTGTCCCACATGACTTCAGTAAGAAAAAAAACTGAGTAAAAGCTTTGTTCATCTTTTTAAATGTCATGATGAAATGAGAAGAGGTTACACCAAAAAAAAAAATACAGAAAGAAAAGGACAATAAATACATAAATAAAAGGTAAGAGATGATTGCATTTAGAAACAATACTTTCCATGAACTTGAAGCTGAGCTGAGCTCAACTGGACACCTGAGGACTTGTTCTGAATGGGAATCCAGCGTTTGCTGTTGGTTCCAGAAATACATGCCGCAAGGGGTTGATAATATGGTGGAGTATCATGCCCATCATTACAAAGTGGTGGAGTGTCCTGCTTTCTATAGTAAAGAAGGGGGAGAGAGAGAGAGACCAAGCATTAGTACAATTTTGTCTGCAGAGTTATTAAGGGGGAGAAAAGAAGAAGGAGAACAAAAAGAAAACACCAAAACTTCAAGTGTTCTTGCTGATGCTGAAAACTCGTACAACAATACATGGAATATTGGTATGATTTAGGGAAAACAAATTGGAACTATCTAGCTAAAACATTGTATGACAATTAACATCCTCACCGAGATTTGTAGCACTGGACATCTGCAGTTTTCTGCCAGATGAAAGTCTCATCCTGCTGAGCTAAAAGACTCCAACATATTTTTTCAGTTATTTCTTCTATCAGGGTCACTGCACTTCTCTTCTTTGTATTCAGTGTTCCATGAGGCTTGCTGATTGGTGAGGTTAAAACAAAGTAACCGCCAGGCTTGAGAACCCGATCAACTTCAATAAGGAACATACCGTCTGTTTACCAAGTCAATGTTAGAAAGTAAAACCACGTGATTTCAAGAAACAAAGTGAACATTATGCATATACTTAATGGAGAACAAATTTGGTAATTCAATTGGTTCAGATACTCTATATTTTAGTTAACCTTTTCATATAAAGTTTTATCATTCATTATGTACATTAGCACAAAAAAATAATTCCTAGGAAACATACAAATGTAAGGAAATAAAGATTATCAAGACGACAGCTCTTTAAAATTAGGAATGATACAGCAAGGTAACAATTACAATTAAAAATGTAGCTTTCTCTCTTTGCAATATATTTGCATAACAAAGTAATGCCACAGGGATTATCTTGCTCAGTGGTCATAACTGTATCAGAGAAACTGTCAATATATTTTCTTCTAGCAACTTCTTCTTGAGATTTCTTCTCTATAAATCTCTATAATCTCTTTAGATCAAGAGATTGTATTCATATAATATATAGTCTCCTAATTTAGGGCCAATTATTCTCCTATTTTGTTAGCTGCATTGTACCACAAATGTTGATTGCACATACTGATTTCAACAAAGTGAATATTAAAAAAAAAAATTCCTTCTCGCTATCAAGTTTTCTTAGAACAGAGAAATCAAGTGCAGTACTGCACTGACATTCTTTTATATCGGCATGTGTATTTGAGCACCCAAATAATAACAAATAATTTTCAAAATCTAAAGCTTCCAATTAAAATTCGGGAACATTAAAGACATATCAAAAACACATCAAGGAGTGCCCATAGTGTCAGATTCCAGCAGAGGCACAATTTTTTTTTTTTGGAAAAAGTAACTTCTCTTTGCTATGGCCACAATGGGAATAATGACACTATCCTGATCCAAGCAGCAGTTAGACTCAGAGTGCTAGATAGACTCGTTTATTTAAGCCACCGACTGCTGCTACTAGATGCGATTTTCAGCAGAAAGATAAAGATGTATGGTTTCTTGAGGAATTCTTTATCGTGTGACCGATTCTTTAATTAAAAAAAAGTAAAGAGCTGTAAAATGCTCCCAACAATCTTTAAGCCTGGCCAAGTAATGAGAAGAGTAGAACAAATATAACTTCAGTTCTTCATTTAACATATTAACATCCATTTTGACTCCAAGCACCTTCCCATGAAAATCATCAGAATGAATCCAGAATTAAGAGACAGAGCTACTTTCATCTGAATGTGGTCTCAGAGCCTGCTATTACCATTTCTGGTTCAAATAATTTTAACTTATAATTGTATGGTCTATCTGGCCATCAGCAATTTATATTAGCAACCAAACTTTGCCTAAAGTTTTTATACCCTCAAGGCCTTAATAACATCAGCACGCCAGGAAAAAAAAGGCTTGTGTTACATTTTTGTTCTGGTTCTAGAAACTCAAATTGCAGTTACTTAAACTATTCACTTTATTTTGAAGCACCCATGTCAGTGAGGACACTAGGACATGCATGTGACGCTTTGACAAGTCATTCAAATTCTGAAAACTAGAAGGGTCCAACAGGCAAATATCAGTGTCTCATGTTCATACCATTGTTGAAGTAAATTGATCCAGCAACACCTATCTTGCAGCTGCTCTACCTTATTATTTCGAGCAATTATCAAGCCAGGACTTGTTATTTTACTTGGCTTTTATATATTGGTAGAGCTTGATACATCATATAGTGTCTTCACATACCATGTGCTCATAGCGCATATTAAACTTCCTCTAAAAAGTACTACAACTATCATGCTAGAAACCTCTATGTGAATCATGCTGATTCCACATTCCCATGAGGACATAAATTCATTAATATCCAGTTGTAGCAGTATTGGCTGTCCTGGTGGACATGGGTTTAATTCATTTTTCAAGATAGTTCTAAGAGACAGTCACTTTTCTACATAAAAGTTCTCTTCAGGAGGATTGAAAGAGAATGCAAGATTAAACTGGAACAGAAGTTCAGTCAAGGTCAACAGCATTATATAAGTTTTTTCACACTGTCAATTCCAAGTCAAAGTTAACAAGAACTATGGCTGTCAATCATTTATTCAAAAGAACCAACATCTGAAACAAAAGCAATATGAAAGTGAAACAAAAGGCAAAATATCATCAATCAAGCAACAGCAAGCAAGAAAGCAGAAATCAAACTAAAGCCTACCTTATTTCATAAAATAATTTTTCAGAGCACCCAAAAGAAACCCATTCAATAACTAGAAGAACTATGCCGAATAAAAAAACTCCAGAGGTACCTTTTTCATTCCAAATAATACCGCACTGAGCACAATGAACCATGTCAAATGACAATGATGGATATGGAAGCTGTCGCGTGATAAAATTGCCAATCATTGCTGGAAGACCTCTCTCAAGAGCCAGCTGAACTTGGCTGCCAGTTGCTTCATATGCTGCAATACAAACAGCCATTAACTTCAGTGACACTAAATGAGCTCCAAGGCTACCAAATCCACATCCAATATCTAGTACAGTTCGCACCTGCAATTAACAAAAGCAAAAAAAAAAGAAGACTATAAACAGATAGCAATACAATCATAATTCCGTTTAAAAATTAGAAGAGGGCATGCCATATGGCATCTTGATTATCATGATCACAAAATTTAATATGAGCCTATTGAGGACAAAAATCATTCTGCTCAACACATGCTAATTTTCTCAAACTTATTGCCCCACAACATAACAAGAATATGAATTATAAGATGTCAATAAGACTTACACCAGCCTGAAGAAATTCAGACTCACTTTCTAACCCTATCATCTCTGCGACCTGGCGTGAATAATCTTTGACACCATCAAAGATCAATCCATCTTCTGAGTGAAAAGCTATTTGATTCTCTTCCAGTAACATCAACCTAAACAATTTATATACAAAAAGGAAAAAATATATATGAAAGAAAAAGATGATGCTAAACAATTGGACCATTGTGACTTGCAGTTGCCAACTTAATACTGATCAAAACCACTTTTAAGAATTACCTTTTAGTCATGCTTCCAGATGAAAGAAACTGGTCTTTGGTAAGTTTCACATTTCCACTCCATATCACATCCCTACCAGCTGGCCACCTTAAGGGTATCTTGTAGTCCTTTGGAGGGCGAACTAAACACCGGTGTCTTGGTTTTGACATTTCACAATGCCGATCAAATTCCTCCCCATCTTTAAACCCAGCCAACAAATTTGCTGAAACATTGTAACATGGCACATAATTTTCTCTTTCTCTGCCACAAAGTCCCAACTCTTTATGCCGAGTGGCTCCTAGCGAGAGAGTTCTAAGCTCCAAATAATCAACTGCAGCTTCCTCCTTTAACCTTCTATAATTTGAATAAATGTCAGGCAATGGATTGGCAGTCGCAGAATCAAATGCACTTGACGAAGTGGATCCTAAGATAGCTATTACCGCAAGCACACATATGAAGCACAATAGCAACCAACTAAGTGGCGGTCTAGGGCCGAAAATGACAGATAATTTATTGAACCAGGGGCTTCTCATGTCCAAAATGTTAGAACAATTGAGTATCAGAATCCACTAAATATCCAAGAACTGCGAGGACTACTGTACCCTATCATAACATATAAACTTCTATATGTGTTACCATGAATTCGCACAGTTCCCACTAGCATTGAAAACAAGCTCGTGGAGATCTTTGTACTGCAAGATCACACCAATCAATACTCACATTATCCAATAAACAAGAAAACAGCCACCGTCCCTTGCACAACAAGCAACACACTGAGTTCAAAAAAACTGAAATTTCGAATCCAGACAATTCAGATATATAGAAGAATTTTGATTCCAAATCACGCTTCAGTGTCTCAAAAAGTGCAGATAATTGGAAACGATTAAGCAAAATCCAGACCAGTCTCCAGCAAACTAAAACCAATCAGATCAACCTGCAAGAAAAAGTCAAAAGAAAGACTGTAAATGAGAACTGCAAATTTTCAGAGTACCTAACAGTCTATTTAACCATTTACCAAGAAAACAAAAAACAAAAGAGAATCAACCAACATATCGAATTAAGGATTCCGAATTCTCTTTTTAACTATATATACAGTCTAAGATACTACGCAATTGTCAAAAGAAAATCACAAGAAATCAAATTCATAACTTCCATTTTCATAGTGATCTAGATCTTGGAAAGGAAAAAACCAAAAAGATCAGATCAAAACAACAGAAAAAAAAAACTACAGAAAGAGAAAAAAAATCTAACAGTGACATTAACACACATTCGTTGGAAAAATGGAAAGAAAGTGAAAGAAAATGGAAGTGATTAGGGTTTTTGCAAGTAAATACCAGTTTTGGTTCGTTGGAGTGGAGATTCAAAGCTCACGAACGAAAGAGAGAGGGGGTAAAAAGAAAGAACTATTTTAGGGAGGGAGTCCAATTTTATCGGTTTATACTTTTTATCAGGCGCGTGTTTATTTTATTATTATTTTTTCATCGATAAATAATTATAATAAATTAAAATCAAATAATAATAATAATAATAATAATAATATAATCAGATCTAAAGGCTCAAACATTTAGACAATATAGGCTGTTTAATAGATTAGTCAAGGTACCGGAGAGGGACAGAGAGAGAATATTTGTAATTTTACGGTGCGTTGCAATTTTATTTTATTTTATTTTTAGGTTTTGAGAATAAATTAAAAAAATTATGTTATTAATATTTGAATTTTTTAATATTTTTATCTTAACATCTTATTTTTTATCATTTTAATATTTTAATTTTAATGAATAATTATAAATAAATTATTTTAATATCATACCAAAATTATATTAAATTAATTTATATATAAATATTCATAAAAATAAAATATTAGAGTGACCAAAAAAACTGAAATACCAAAATATTAAAAAAAATCAGACATTAATAATATAATTTATTCAAAAGTAAAAAAATTTTGTTTGCTTTTCCATATACGCTATGCCAAATCATTAAAAAAGGTTAATTAATTAATATTTATTACTATATCTATTTTGGACTTTGTCGGGTTAATGACAGTTAAGTGCTTAATTTAAGGAATACTTGTGATTTAGCAGATTAATTAGATTATGATTATGACTGTAATTATAAAACTATATTGTAGCATTAATCAAGTTATTTAATTATAGGATGCACATGAAAGACTTTAGTAAAATATTGTGATTAATGGAATTTTAATTAGTGGAGGCCACTTCTAATTGTGGTGCCGATTGGAGGTTAGCATTGCACTTTTGGCCCTTTTAGTATGAACCTGTCAAAGGTTGTCATTATCATAACAACTTGTATGATACTTTGAAAAATTGTTTTGTTTCTTAAATTAAGTTAATGACTTGTCCCACTACACTAATCAGGGTGACAGACAGCTTTGTCATCCTCGAATTGACCCTCTAGCTAATTTTTTATGGCGTTGGTCTAATTTTGCCCCATGCACCAACGGCAAATATGCATAGCCACGTTTCTGACTTGGTTTTTCATCAGCAGTCATTATTAACTACAGTGAAAAAAATTGAAAATTGCAAATTTTGAAAATACTATGCTCATTTTTTTTCTTGAACAGAAAATAATATGCTCATTTCATTTCTGAATTAATAGACATATTTTTATTTTATAAAAGTAAAAAAAATTAGGTAATCTTGTTAGAAATGTAGATTTATATATAACTTTTTTTTTATTTTTCTCTTATTTTAATGTATAATAAAAATTTAATATTTTAATTAATTTATTTAAATGATAAATATATTATAATTTAAAACAAATAAAAAATAAAGATGTGTTTTTTAATTTGGAAAAAGAAAAATATTTTTTCAAGTGCATATATATGTACGTGTGTATGCCCATAACTTTTTCTATTAACTTTGTCAGAGTTCTTTATTTGATTAAATCTTCGATTCAGCAAGATTATATATCTTTAGTTTGATTAGTTGTTTGGTGTGAATTAAACAGTTGTTAACTTACATATTTGTTGATACAAAGTCTATTAGAAGTGGTTGAAACTAACCTCTCTAGAATGTCAATAAAAAAAATAATTTGAAATTATTATTTATTATTAGAAAATTTTTATAATTAATATATGCCAAATTTCTCATACTGTTGGCTCAAAAATAAGTGGGTGGAATTTACTTAGCATTCTATGCTATTTTGCAGAAACTGAAGTTTCAACCCAATAGAAAAATAATAAATAACAGATGACACAACTATACAGCCAACATGAACAACAAGCCTGTCACCAGCACCTTCAGGCCCCAACTTACTGTAATGCCTGTTCCCCCAAGCATTTTTCAGGCCAGCTTGTGAAACTAGTGCTGCTAGGTCACCATTTAATATATTATATCACCCACAATTCAGACACTATTATGTTGTGCCTAATTAGTTTAATTACCTCTGAAGCAATTGGTTGAGAAGTAATGCAACAAATACAAGCATTAATCCATTACTTATACTATCATTTAAATGAAAACTTAAATCAACACTTGACTGAGACAGGAATTTACGTTGCAATCAACAGCATTTATTAAATAAGGACCATCGAATAAGAAAATTGTGGAATACATAATACATTAAGGCTCAACCTTGAGAAGAAAACAGGGAAGAAAATTATTAGAGCCAATGATACATTGGGGCTATATAAATAAGAATTCAGCTTTCTTTACTTTTCTTTTCCGATTTGTCCAGGGGATCAGTTACACAACTTGGTGTAGCTCTCACATCCCCTAAAATCTCCATTCAGCCTATCATAACTCAACCTTGAGACCTCTTAATAGACATTTTAAACATTTGATGATGGTATGTCCTCTTGGTAACACAATTCAGTTTGGTTAATACAATTACAATATAGATTAGCCACGCATAGTGATTAATCTAAACCAATAAAATGCAGGTTCGTGCAAATATGTTAGTACAAACAACTTAAAACAAACCTTTTAGAATGTAGCTCATAAGTTTCACTTCCTTCAACGAGGCTTGCAGAAACCAGCATAAAGTATGATATCATCCGATCATCTTCCTTTAAGCAGTTCCAAATTCCCTATTCAAATAATCCACGAACATCCTTTTTGCACTCTCTGCATCAGAAGGTGGAGGTGGTCCACTTAAGCTTGTTTGACCTGTCAACTTGATGAAAGTTCGCCTCAGTCTCCGTAGCTCTGGCAACCCAACTGATCTTGAAATGTGGAGAGTTGGTAAGCCTTGACCAAGGGATATAACATTTAGTGGGCCACCAACTGCCTGGGATTGGGCTTCTACGATGACATTGATCACCTCTTGTGTTGCCCTGTCCAACTCATACAAAGAATTTGCCTCTGAAAACCGTGTATTTTGGGTCGCTATTGTTGGTTGTAAAATTTTAACATCCCAAGATTTGGAATTTGCTTCTTTTGTCAAGTATGAAACAGCATCCAAAATGGCTGCAGAAGATTTCTGAATTCCGTCTTTATATGGCCATAACTCAAACAAAGGGGAATCCCATCTATTTCTTTTATCTGGCCTCTCAAACCTTCTAGCCAAGTCCTCAAATATGGCATCCTTATATGCAGCTTCTCCCCTCTCACTGCGCTGTTCATTCCATTTTTGACATTGTGTTTCTTCCACATCACAGAATACCACACAGTATCTTATTCCTGCAGCACGAGCCAAGCACCATAACTCATATCTGTAGCCCTTGATGCTGTTCAAAGAATCTACTATGATAATGTTGTCTTTTGATACAGATCTATCAACTTCAGACCTGAGTACTCCTCTTAAATTTTTCTCTGCAGTCATGTTGGCATAACTCTGATTACGATCAAGATGGAAGGAAGCTTCATCAATGACCCTAATGGTTAATTTTGATTCTGATTCTTTGAGAGCTTCAGATAAGCAAAGTGCAGCAGTGGACTTCCCACTGCTTGGCTGGCCACAGATTACAACCAAAGCCATCTAGAGGAAATTGAGAAATCTTACTGGGGCACTGAGATTCTCCTTCAGCAAAATTGCTTACTATTTGAAACACAAGAAATTTGTATCAAGAAGGATTTCCCCCTCTACGGTGCGTCAGTGCGTATGATCCCAGATTTCTGTTCTTATTCGTTTTTAAGCTGTATGCACAATAAGAATGTTATGTACATGAATATTGAATTGGAAACTTGAATTCAGAGCAAATATAACAGAATAAAATATGAAAGCAGGTCTTAGGAAAAAATACACATTCTCATCATCAATGTCAATCGAACCATTTATCATAGAGAAGACAAGAACAAGGGAGGCAATGGAACACTTAATGCTAAATTCAAATGCAAATTTTCAATGAAGGAAAATATAGAGATGATTAAAGTTTAAATTGTTTGAATATGACAAATCAATTTTTTTTAGTTACTTACACCTATAAACAAAGATTGGATTACGTGCATATGAAGACTTACCAGAGATGGATGTGAAATTACATATTTTGATAGGCCATTTAAATCCACACCCAAATAATTCAAATCTCAAAATTACAAAATTTTCCATTCAAACACTAGAAAAAGAAATCTGCATTCTCTTATGTCTATTCATTATTTAACTTCAAAAATATCAATATAAGAACAAGATTGAATTAACTGAAGGGGAATCACCAACCAAGATCATATCGAATCTCCCAAGACTTTCACTGAACTCTATGGATTTCATACATCAAATAAGAGTTTATCCGTTCAATAGTAACTTAAGAAAAATCATAAAATTTTGAGGAAACAAATTAATAGTACAGAGCAACTCAACCAAGAACAATTCTATGTCATAAAAAGTAAAAAAATAAAATTATGAAATAACATAACTAATTACTTACTTGATGGAGAAGCCCAAAGTGATAGATAGCTAAGCGTCGCAAGAACTGTAAGCCAGAGAGAATAAGAACTCCATAACCGCGCTGTGCAGCGAATCTTGAGAAAAGTAAAGAGACGAAACGTCGCTAAACCATTCTGAAACACAACTTGCAATCAAGATGGGTTCTATAATAAGGCCTTTTTTTCAGCCCGAAATGGTGAGCTTTGGGTCCACAGCAATATCTGTCATAAAACAGATAATTTTTAACAAAATCATATTATAGGTCACTTTTTAATTTTTATTTTTTTTACATATTTTTATATATTAAATATATATTTTTTAAAAAATAGATTATGTTTTTAATATACTAAATATAGATTAAATATATATCTTTAAAGTGGAGTATTTTTGAGCTTTTAAAAGTTGAAAAATAGATATTTTTGAAAGTTCTTGAATTTTTTTTGATATTTTAAAGAAATTCTAAAAAATTTTGTAAATCATATTTTAATAAAGTTAATTCCGAGAGAAATTTAAATTCAAAAATTTTATAACTAATTTTTAAAAATAATTTTAGTATATAATTAAATTAAAATTATTTATATTTTATTATGTAAATCTAATTTAAATGTGTATGATGTCTCTAATTATTTACAAAATGATAATTGAGAAAAATAAAATAAAATTATTACAAAAAACAAATTCAAGAATTTCTTTAGACTACTTTAGCAAACCGGAATGTTTAAAAATAATAATAAAATTATATTTTTATAGGAACATTATAGATAAACATATTCTGGCAAACAAATGGAGTTTGAATAATAATAACAAATTTAATTCGAGGGTCGGACATTTTGTGAAAGCAGCAAAATTTAATCATTGGATCTCCGTGAAATTCCAAAATTGTAGTCATCTCGTGTCTCCTCATATCAACAAAGAGTCATGAAATAATCTTGGACATTTATATGTCTAAATTGAAAAAAAAAACAGGTATATCTCTCATTCAGCAATTATGTTTTAGCCATGGCTGAAAACCAGTGGTGGCCACCCATTAATTGTTAAGAGACTGATAACCAATAATTTAATAAATACGCTAAAAGTTATAAATGACTGACAATCAAAATGTATGGATAGATGGTGATTTAAAATGAACACAAGTAAATGCTAGATTCTAGATTACAAGCCACTATTAACAGTCTGATAACAAGTTTAGGAATATCAAAAGCTAAGTTGTCACCGTGCAACCTCTAAAAGAATCAATAAGAACCTTCTCATTCAGATTATGACCTGCAAAACATAAGGTAAAGCAATATAAATAAGCTCTAACTAGTTCATGCATAATAAACTTTTACCAAAAATAATATAGTAGAATATTACCTATAAAAACTATTTTGTTCAATGGATTTTCTGATTCTTTCCATTTGTGAGCTGGAACAATATCATATATCTCCCTCACAGCCTGTCAGTAATTCAATAATAAATTATTTGCAACTATAGCTCCGCAACATTTTAACTTCAGTGCTATGAAAAGTAGCTGTACCAGTGGGCTTAAAATGAAGACAAGGAGTCCATGCCAAAGATTTAAGAGTCAAGTTAAATTCTTAGATTGCAGCCTGGGCTATTGATCCGTGATATTCATAATTTTGATCTTAAACTCTGGTGCACAATCCTATCAGAACTATAACTTACTACTAACCCTATCAAAGTCCTGTTATTGTACTGAAAACATGATAGAAAACAGAGATCCGGTTAAAAATAAAACATAAGAAAGGAGAAAGCAGAATAATAAATTTCTACAACCCCTATGGAACTTAATGTAGCAGGACAATATGAGTAAACTTCTCACAACCAACGCATGGCATTCAGTTTCCAACATTACCTGCAAAGTATGCAGTTCATCAGAGTTCTGAACCCTTAAAACCCCTTTGCAACGATATACATCCATGCCATCTTTCTTATCCCATAGAATCTCCTCTAGCCATAAACGAACCTGTAATAGTCATATCAGGAATTATAGTAGTAGTAATAAAAAGCATGCAACTATAAAATTGCACTAGGACCAGAAAGAGATAGCTCTAAATAACACAAAACTTAAAAAATTACAAAGTCAAAATGAGAAATGCTGATATTGTTGGGTTATCTTATCAGATAATTGTCCCCCAACATTTGGAGGTTGATTAAAATTGCACTTGTAGTAATACTAAGCCTCATTTCTACCATGCAAGCTTCTGTTGAAGTGGTCATGCAAGTACATAGCAAGTTACCACAAACAAAAAAATTCAAATGCTCTATTCTGTTACGATTTGCAAGATTATATAGAAAAAGATCAGTAGCTGATATTCCATATTGATGTTAGTAATCAAACTAAAGCTATTGGAAATGCAAGGACATTTATATATAGGCCCAGTAACTGAGCACACACTTCACTAAAAAGGCTCAAGAAATACAAAAATACACAAATATTTGAATGCTAAAATAGCCAAAATCAAGGTCAGTTTCATTTGAATGTTGAATCAGTCAAAATAAGTCCATAATTTTGAGGGGAAAAAATACATTTTCATGATAAGTCAAGTAAATAGCATCAAAATGAAAATGTGTATAGCTCATCTATACAAATCTTCTTCCAACGAGAACTCTATCAAGGACCAAACTTTAGGCGAGACAAGACCAACCACAAATTAAAGACTGTTCCTGATCCAGGAGGATCTTACAATAAATAATAATAATAATAATAATTATTATTATTATTATTATTATTATTATTATAACCGTATAAAAATTAATGGTTTAGAAAAGGTTTTGTTATAACCTTTAATTACTTATGGTTTAAAACTAATTTGATTATAAACCATTAAACATTTATGGTTTATAATCATTTGTCATATTTAGTTTTGTTATTTTAGGATTTGAAACTTGTATATATATCTGAATTCTTTAATCAATTAATCAAGCAGTTTAGAAATAAATTCTATTCTTATTTTCTATTTCTTATTCTCTCATATAACTTCTCCTCTCATTTAAACAAGTTGACTTCCAAAGAGAAGCAACGATTCTTATTCTTATTCATTAAAAGGTTCTATCGCCTAAAAGTTTTGGATCAAATGGTATCATAGCAACATATCTAATAAGGAGATTGTGGTTTATGGTCCTAACTCGCGACCAACGCAAAACTTTTGGAGAAGAACTTGTAGGTTCTTTACTTGTACATCGAAGGCCAAAATCCAAGAGAGGAAAATGAGTGACGAGAATAAAATAGAAACACCAAATGGTGATGGTGACAGAATCACCAAACTTGAACAACAAGTTGAAAGCTTAGTAGCTTCAATTGCTAAACTCACTGAGAGTTTAAATCTTACAAACAACCCAAATGTATCCTCTTCTAAAAGAAAAGAGAAACTTTTCAAGGGTAAAATTACTGAGCAGAGTGAAGAAGAAGACAACTCTAACTCAGATGTAGAACTTGAAGAAGATGAGTATACAAATTCGATGGCTACCTTAAAAGTTGATTTTAAGATAGACATTCCTATTTACAAAGGTGATGTTAATGCTGAAATGTTGGACAACTGGATTGACACATTAGAAACTTATTACACTATGTATAAGTATTCTAATGCAGAAAAGATAAAATTTGCAAGTCTGAAACTTTCAAGTCATGCTCTTACCTGGTGGAAGTCCTATCGGAAGAGGCATGATACATCAATAGTAACTTGGAAGAAATTCAAGACATTACTTAGAAAGCAATTTTATCCAGTTGGATATGAAGAAGAAAAATGGTATAGGTGGCAACATTTTAAACAAAAATTTAGGCAGACAGTTCAGGAATATACTACTGAATTTCATAACCAAGCCTTGGCGTTAGAGAATTGATGTTGAGGACTATGATGTGTTCATGAAGTATACTGGGGGTCTAGCCGAATATATTCGAAGAGAATTAAAATTATTCACGGTAGAAACTATTGAGGATGCTACTGTGAAAGCAATCGCTATTGAGGCGAAAAATAAGAGAATGGACAATAAGGATTCCAATAGGAAATCCAATAATAAAACTGACTGGAAAGGTAAAGGAAAAGACATCAAGAGCAGTTCAAAGAAGAAAAATTATTGCGATCATTGTGAAATTAGTGGGCATACAAAAGATAAATGTTGGATACTACATCCTGAGCTACAACCAAAACATAATAAAGCCAATCAAAGTAGAAATGAAAAGAAATCTACCTTGATTTCACAAGAAGTAGAAGAGCTTTCAAATGTGAAACAACCTGATACTACACTTGCCCTAATGACAGGATCAGCAGAAGACATGGAAGCTGACATTCGAGAAAGATTGTTTCACGTGAATATCCAAGTGAAACAAAGTGTTGTTCAAGCTATTATTGATCCCGAAAGTCAGAAGAATCTTATTTCAGAAGCTCTAGTGAGAAAAGTGGGTCTAGAGACTACACCACATCCTAAACCTTATCCTATAGGCTGGATTCAGAAAGATGTAGAAATGAAGATCACAAAACAGTGTACCTTCAAATTTGCTATCACTAATCGATTTATAGACGAGGTAACCTGTGAAGTTTCCTTTAGATGTATGCCAAGTTATATTGGGCAGTCCATATTTATGGGATAGAGATGGCATTCATTATAGACGACTTGAAAAATATCATCTTGTGAAAGATGGAAAAGAGTTCCACGTTAATGCTTCTAAACCTCAGAACCCACACAGTCTGTTAATAGCTACCCAAGCTAAAAGGTTAGTTAATTCATGTGGACGGTTTGTCTTACTGATGATTCGGCCTGAAGAAAATATATCGAGAGCAGTTACACTGTCAACAATTTCTTTGTCACCATCACAGCTCTCAGATGTTGAAAAATTACAAGAGTTTAAAGACTTATTTGAGACTGTGCAAGGGTTACCACGACATAGAACTGTGGAGCATGAGATCCATTTGGTAGGGGATTCACCATTACCAAATTTAGGTTTGTATCGCACATCTTTGATAGAATCATCAGAGATCAAGAAGCAAGTCCAAGAACTTCTTGAACAGGAAGTTATTAAACCTAGCAGTTCACCATGTGGTTCACCTGTATTGCTAGTGCCTAAGAAAGACGGAGGTTGGCGAATGTGTGTTGACTATAGAGCGCTTAATAAGATCACTATTAAGAATCGTTATCCTTTACCAAGGATTGATGATTTACTAGATCAATTACATAGTGCTCGTTACTTTACGAAACTTGAACTAAAGTCTGGCTATCACCAAGTTCGGATCCGTGAAGAAGACACTTGGAAGACAGCATTCAAGACAAAACAAGGTTTGTTTGAGTGGTTAGTTATGCCATTTGGCCTATGCAATGCTCCAGCCACCTTTATGAGGTTAATGAATAATATTCTCCGACCTTTTATTGATGAATTCGTCATTGTGTACTTGGATGATATTTTAATATTCAGTATCACATGGAAGGATCATTTACAACATATTACTCAAGTTTTGGAAGTTCTAAGAGTAAATCAACTTCACCTTAATGGTAAGAAGTGTGAATTTGGGAAGCAAAATCTTACCTACTTGGGTTTTATAGTTGGTGCAAGAGAATTGAAAGTAGATCCAGAAAAGGTAAAAGTAATTTCACAATGGCCAACACCCAAAACTGTAATTGAAGTTCGAAGTTTCATCGATGCATGTCAATATCTGCGAAAGTTTATTCGACATTTTTCACAGATTGTAGCACCATTACACTCTCTTACTAAGAGTAATCAAAAGTTTGAATGGTCAAACAAGCATGAAGATTCTTTTCAATTGTTGAAAAGAAAGATTACAGAAGCCCCAGTACTTGCACTACCAAATCTACAAAAAGCATTTGAAGTGGAAGCAGATGCATCTAATTATGCAATGGGAGCAGTCCTATTTCAAAATGGAAAACCAGTTGCGTACCATTCTGAAATGTTTAGTGGGCCAGTATTGAATTATCCAACTTATGACAAAGAGTTATATGCCTTACATCAAGCAGTGAAACATTGGAGATGTTACTTATTGTTATAGTTCATTCTGATCATAAACCTCTTCAATTTTTAACTACACAGTCAAAGTTGCAGCAATCTCGTCATATGAAATGGATGTCCTATTTGCAACAATTTAATATTGTCATTAAATATAAAAATTTAATACCATTAAATTTTCTTTATATTTATTTAGCTATAGCTGTTAATATAATTTATAATTAATAATATTAATTAATAAAATAATTAATAATATTAATTAATAAAATAATTATATTATTAATTAATTAATTAAATAATTTATAATATATATTATTAGTATAATTTAATAATTTGTAATTTATAAATTATTTTATTTAAATTATTAATATACTACATATTTATATATATTCATATAAAAATTATTAATAAACATAATAATAATTATTATCATTTTTAATATATTAATAGTATATATCATCAATTGTTTTATTAATTAATGTTATAAATTATTTTATTAGTTAATATTATAAATTATAAATTATATTAACATCCATAGTTAAATAAAATATAAAAAAAATTAATAGTATTATTGTCACTATAGCTTAATGGTAAGAAATGAATTAAAAATATGAAATGTATATGATTCAAATCTTAACACCTTCAATTTTTTTTTTCATTTTAATTAATATCAGCTTGTCATATTTTTATTAGTGAGATAGGAGCTGATGTGGTATCATATCAATTTTCTGTTAGTGATGATGGATGAAAAACTGACACAAGGATAATAATATTATAATTTCATAATTTTAAGTATTTTAAAGTTATAAATTGAAGTTTAAGGATATTAACATTACAACAACATAAGTTTATGTACTATAGATGAAATTAAGCTTAATTTTTTTTACCCTGTTTGTCTTAAGCTTATTTATTTTAAATTAATCCTAATTTTATCTTAAATTAAGCCAAGTGACACTTTATTGTGATATTTGACTTATTATTATACAAAACTTTTCTTCTTACATATATATATATATATATATATATAGAGAGAGAGAGAGAGAGAGAGAGAGAGAGAGAGAGAGAGAGATTGATAACACATTATAATGATCTGGCTCTCGCATTATAATGATCTGGCTCTCGCTGTTAAAAAAAACAAAGGAAAAAAAAAACATTTGGCATGTCGCTATGTGTACATAAGTTATTAAGTTATTGCACTCAAACTGTTTAGAAATATACTTATCCATGGAGCCTCTTTCTTAATTACCTTAATTAATAATAATTTTTAACGTGCAAGTATGCATTAATTATAACTTGGCTTGTACAAAAAGGTATAAAATTATCAGAGTTCCTAAATCATTTAGTATAATATGGATTTAATTTCTTTCCCTCTTTTTCAAGTAAACATGAGATTCAGATATCCTATATCTATTTTTACCATTGAATATAAAATCAACAGTTAATTAAAATTCTTTCACAAATATCAAAAAGTGAATAATTGTAATTTGAAAATATATATGATATTAATTATTCATTTAAACATATACGATTTCAATTTCTTATACATCTAACAGTGAAAATTATGTAATTAATTTAATTTGTCGTGTGGAATTCCATTAACATAAATTATCAAAATTCATAATCCATTTATAATATACTTTATTTGCACCAACTGATCATGTATACACAAATGATAATTTAATTCAATGTTACTTTATTTATACAACTACCACTGCAACAAATCTCATATATAACTACGGATTTTTAGTCACAATAGAAAAAATTATAGCAAAAAATTTATAATAATTACATAAATTAAATATTCGCAGCTGTATATAATTTAGTTAAATTAGTTAGTTATAAAATTAATTTTTTGTAACAAATTTATTATTTTTATTATGATATTTCAAAATTATAACAATAAACTTAAATTTAATCACGAAATTATATACATCATATCTTTTCTAATGCTTTTAGATTTGAAATTCAAATTTAAATAAATTTATAATAATTTATTTGATCACATATCCAAAAAGATGGTTAATAAAGTTTAATTAATTTAACGATAGAATTCATATTTTTGAAAAATAATTTTAAAATAATAAAATTCATTTGAATTCTAATTTAGAATAATTGAAAAGTAAAAAATAAAATAAAATGGAATTACTTACATATTTAATTTACCCCTTAATAGTAAGATCTGCCACATTTAATTAAAATGATGGTATATTGGTATTTTCAATGTTTAATAATAGGATTTATTAAGTGAATTTGAATAATGATAAAATCTGTTTTTTTTGGCATGATTTTATGATTTTTTTAAAAAAAGAACATTTCTTAATTAAAAAATTAAAAAAAATTCTTAATTAAAAAAATAATATTTTATTAGTTAAAATTTTCTAAATCTAAAAAATTAATAAAATAAATTGAATTGAATTCACTTAAATTTTTACAAAATTTAAATTTCTAAATAAGGAATAAGGCACATAAATATTTTTGGAGGTTAAAAGAGGTGAATTTGCATCTATTACTTATGTCGAACAAAGAGCTTTAATCTTCATGAGATAGTTTGACCGAAAACTGCTATAGTGGTAATTTGATAATTACTGTCAAAAACTGTCGTTGCAAACTAAAATATTAAGGGTCTAGCCTAATAAGAAATGAGCTAACGAGTCGAAGTCACTGCATTGCGATGATGTCCGTCATTTTTCGACCAAATTTTATCGTTTAGGCATCTGAAAATACATTTTAATGTTATAGCAGCTTAAGACTGAATTTTATTTTCTTATTTAGGAATTATATATCGAGGTACCATTTATACATTTTATTTGTCTCATAAATAATATTTTTCTATATTTATAATTATTGTTATTTTGACAGTTTATTGTCTTTTTGAAAAAAAAGTTCTTATTTGAGATTAAGGTTTTTTGTAATCCTAATATTATATATTGTAATATTTGAAAAGTTATATAAGCAGTTTTAAGAATTGAATTAAAAATCCTACAAAAAAGTATTTCTCTCTTATTTTTCTAAAAATATTTAAACTAAATAAAGAATAACACTTTTATCTTTTATTTTTATACCTTCCGCTACGTTAATTACTTTCAAAAATTAATAGCAAAATGCTAAAATCTGAAGATTATTATCCGTACATTCTAGTTCGAAATATTTTTTATCAATATGATACGTTGTGTACCTTTGGGCTTTGATACTAATTTAGGATGTGAAATGAGGCATAGTACTTAAAAGATAATGATTATAATAATTACATTATTATCTTGTACGTTTTCATATTCAATAATTTAATCAAATGAGACTACAACATATATTATCTGAATTAATTTAATAATCACACCAATTTGCAGATAACGCAACTCATAATGAACCATAATTGCATTATTGCTTAAAAGTTTCATCAACTTTCGGACTCACGGGATAATCAGTAAGTCAGAAATAGCAAAATGGGAATTACCTTATTACTTTCGCTAGAATATATATTCCTACACATCTTACTAATTATAATTTAATGCAAACTCCTTTCACCATATAATTAAATTAATTGCAAAATAATCAAAATCTATGAACAAGTAATGGAATAATTATATGCTACAACCGTTGTAGCAATAAATGCCTACAACGGACCAATGAGATTCTTACACTTTGATTAAATGCTTACAACGGACCAATGAAATAAATCATTTAATCTACGTGTAAGAATTCCATTGGTCCGTTGTAGGCATTTATTGCTACAACGGTTGTAGCATATAATTTTTCCAAGTAATGACATAGAGAAAAACAACATAAAAGAAAAAGAAAAAGACTTGTTTTGGCCAACATCAAAATAATTCAATATATATATATCTATATTAATATGTAAAAGCTAAGGATTCAGGAGCTCTTTTCATGCTGCCAAAAGAAACGCTTAATTTGATTTCTGTCGATTCAGTCGCTTATCTAAGCAAAAAAAAAACGCTTATTTTGATTTCTGTTAATTTAATTTTCGTTTATTCTAAACCAACGCTTATTTCGCTTATTCTAAACGCTCAGGTAAAGTTATTAATCTGGGTTTTTTTTCCATCAATTGTTGATTTTTGGATTTAGGTTTTGATTAGAATATACTTATTGAGGATTTAGATTTTCTGGGATTAGGGTTTTGGCTTACTCAATTTGAATTGCCTGTCTTTAAAGGGTAAAAGATGATTTCTATGCATTCAATTCATGAGCTGATAAGTTACAAGTAATATTATGTCAATTTCAAAAGTATGCAGAGTGTTTACTATGAATAGATAAGACAAATTTTAGGAATGAATTTGCTCTTCATGAATATATGTGCTTTAAACATGAAGGAGTTATTTTAAGGATAATTGGGATGAGTTGAATGCAGAATTCAAGGAATGGATTATGTGCGAGCCACCTATTTGCACATTTAAAAAGCCAATTGAGAATTTCCAAAATATTTCAATTTGCAACGGCTTATAAATCTATGGAGATGTGTGGTAAAATAGATAAAGAGAGAGAGTTATTGTATTGTATGCACAAGTCGGGGGCTACTACTCACTCTGTTGACGGTGCTTTGCTACTTTTGTAGATCTCAAGATCTATAGGTGATGCCTATTTGCAAA
This sequence comes from Garcia nutans, assembly GCA_947685225.1. Classification (NCBI taxonomy): domain Eukaryota; kingdom Viridiplantae; phylum Streptophyta; class Magnoliopsida; order Malpighiales; family Euphorbiaceae; genus Garcia; species Garcia nutans. Next base: position 54,147,809 of record CANTUV010000011.1, read on the forward strand.
GGGATGAATTCAACGGAGAGCTTTTGAATGCTAAATTTAGGTTGCCAGAGCCTTTCGATAAACCAATTCTTAAAGCTAAGCCAACAATGTCAGTGTAGAAACTAGATCCTGAGGATCAATTTCTTATATTTGTATAATCTGAGGGCAAAGTTTGGCCTGAAAGTGCCAATTATAATAGTTGTAACTGGTGAGGGTGGTTTCCGGTGGAACTCTTGCTATTGATTGTGCCAATGAACTGTTAATGTTGGAGAATTTTGCTTTTTATGTTGCAATATGATAATCTGTTGAAGGAGGCAGTTAAGTACAGGATTCTTTTTTGAGCCAGTGGAGAAGTTGGGATGTGTATGAAAATTCATATGAATGGACATCTTAGCTAACATAAAAGTAAGTTAAATGGATCTACTATTATACCATTTATAAATCGACCTAAAATAACATTTGGATTTAAAGGTTTGTGCGGCCTTCTACTACCAGTAAATGAGTATCCCCTGAAAGATGGTTAGAGGGTTTGGGAGTTCTACAAAATAAGTGCTTTGGTATGAGAGTTGAAATAGTCTTTTAGTTGGGCAGCATGATTAAACAAAATGTGAGACTCTTATTTTGTTTTCAGCTTAAATTTTATTTCCTTGTCAATAGTTGTTTGCATGTCATCCTTTTCTCAATTTATTCACAAATGTGATGATATTTTGATCTGTTGATGATATTTTTCCTACAGGCTGTAGATGATGAGAGATATGTTTTGATGTCATCCATGCTTGGCTTACTAGCTGAATATGGGAGTTTGGCCTCATGTCATAAACGCATTTGTTATATCCAAGTGTAAAGGTATTGACTTTTTTTTTTACTTTATGTTGGCAATTAAACTAAAAAATGGACTAAATTCGATAAGAAACACTCAAAATTTTATTAATTAACAAAATACAAATTACAAAATTTAGAGACAAAAATTTCATACCCAAAATACACTATACTTTAGTTTATTAAAGCTAACCCCTCATAATTTTTTTTTCTCACAACTCACCACCTTTCTCTTAATTTTTAAATCTCTCTCGTTACATTATAAATAAATGGCCTAAGACCATATATATAGAGCATAAAGTCGGTTTATTATATTTGGCCAATTCAATGTTTGCTACTTATTGTTAATTCGGTCAACTCACAACTCATAATGAGTGGTGACCCAACTCATTTGAGTTGATATTATTGAATTTTTTTAAAGATCAAGTTTAATATATTATTGAACTTTTTTAAAAATCAAGTTTAATTCTAATATCTTCCCTTAAACTTGATTTTACATTCCTAACATTTTCTTCAACTTGAAAAATATATCAGCTTTGAGTGGTTTCATGAAAATATTTGCAATTTAATCTTCAAATGTACAATACTTGACCATGATTTCTTTATCTTTCACCAAATCTTAAATATAATAATATTTAATATCGATGTGCTTGCTGCAACCATGAAATATTAGATTCTTTGTTAAAGCGATTACTGACTTGTTATCACAATAAACTGTTGTTGGACCATCTTGTTGATGTTGTAACTCATTAAGCATCCTCCATAGCCAAATTGCTTGAATATCACAATTTATGGATGCTATATCTCTGCTTTTCTATTGAAAGAGTCATTCCTTGTTGTTTCTTTGAGGGCCAAGAGAATGCACCAGAACTGATATTGAAAACATAATCTGAAGCACTTTTTCTTGCTTCGGTGTCACATGCCTAGGTACTATTTGTATATCCAACTAGTTTTATGTCATTAGCACTTGAATAAAATATATCATCATCAAATATACCTTTAATATATCTTAAGATTCTCTTTGCCGCTTGCTTATGAGATTGCCTAGGAGAATCCATTAATTTGCTTATAATTTCAACTCCATAAATAATATCAGGTCTGGTTATTGTTAAGTACCTTAAGCTCTCAATAAGTCTTCTGAAGTTTGTTACATCAACTAAATTACCGTTTTCATCTTTCATAAGTTTTAGCCTTTCTTTAACTGGTGTTAACATTGGTTTGCAAGCTTTCATCTTGAATTTCTTTAAAATATTTTGTGCGTACTTCTTTTGTGAAATGAAAATGTCTTCTTCCGTTTGCTTTACTTCAATACCAAGAAAGTAGGATATCAATCCTATATATGTCATCTCAAAGTGAGCAATCATATCTTCTCTAAATTCTAACAAAAGCCTTGGATTATTAACGGTGAAAATCAAATCATCCACATAAAGAAAAATAATGGCAATGTCTTCATCCTTGTTGGTCTTGATATGCTCGTAAGGATACTTGTGGAACCCATAATAAAAAAGTAGATATTAGTATGAGGATACCATGACTTTGTGCTTATTTAAGCCCATACAAAGCCTTTTTTTAACTGATAAACTTTATATTCTTTACCTTTTTTCATATAACCAGATGGTTGCTCAACATACACTTTTTTTTAAGTACACCATTTAAAAATACTGACTTTACATCCATTTGGTATATTTTTCAATAATTTTGAGCAGCAAGTGAAATGATCATACATATAGTATCCAATCTAGCAACATGAGCAAATACTTCAAAGTAATCAATACCCGACTTTTGTTTGTATCCTTTTGCAATTAACCTTGCTTTAAAAATTTTAACTTCTTTGTTAAGCTTGTATTTTGTGTTGTAAATCCATTTGACTCCAAGTGACTTCTTCCCTTTTAGCAGAGTAGTTAACTCTCGTGTATTATTCTTCTCAATGGCATGAATTTTTTCATTCATTGCCTTGATCTACCGATCAGCATTAGCTGCTTCTTTAAACATCACTGGATCACAATGTGTTAAGAAAGCATAATGAACAACATCTTCATCATTACCAGGATCATCACCAACTTCATAATTTCTTAAATAGGTGGGTGGATAATGATCACATTGTGAGCGTCTAAGTACAGGTAGAGATAAAGATTCATGTTGATCAATCTGCTACTTTTTAAAAATTGGAGAAGAAGGCTGCTCGTCAGTTTGATTTCCTATTTCCATTTCATTATTAATGAACATCGATCCTAGTAAGGATTTCTTTTATTTTCCTGACCAATCCCATATTTCATCTTCATCGAAAGTAACATTACGGCTAACAATCACATTTTGAGTCTTTGGATTATATAACTTATAGTCCTTTGTTTCCAAGCAATAACCAATAAAAATGCATTTTTCTACCTTGCTATTAAGCTTCTTTCTTAACTCATCTAGTACATGTAAATAAATAATGCAATCAAACACTCTCATATGGCTCAAATTAGGCTTCTGTTCGCTTTATGCTTCTTGCGGGGTTCTTTCACGAACACTTTTAACAAGACATCTATTTAAAATATAAACTACACAGCTACAACCTCGTCCTAAAAGCTTTTAGGAAGCTTCTTACAATACAACATGCTTCTGATCATATCCATAATAGTTCTGTTTTTCCTTTCTGCTGCTTCTTTTTATTGAGGAGTGAATCTAATTATTACTTGATTAATGAACATCGGTACTAGTAAGGATTTTTTTTTCTAACCAATCCCATATTTCATCTTAATCGAAAGTAACATTATGGCTAATAATCATCTTTTGAGTCTTTGGATTATATAACTTATAGTCCTTATAGTCCTTTGTTTCCAAGCTATAACCAATAAAAATGCATTTTTCTGCCTTGCTATCAAGCTTCATTCTTAACTCATCTGGTACATGTAGATAAGTAATGCAACCAAACATGCTTATATGACTCAAATTAGGCTTATGTCCACTCCATGCTTCTTGCGGGGTTCTTTCATGAACACTTTTAATAGGACATCTATTTAAAATATAAACTACACAAGCTACAACCTCAGCCTAAAAGCTTTTAGGAAGCTTCTTACAATGCAACATGCTTTTGATCATATCCATAATAGTATTGTTTTTCTTTTCTGCTACTCCATTTCATTAAGGAGTGTATCTAATTGTTACTTGATGCTTAACTCCATGCTTTCTTATGAAATTATCACAAACAGTACATTTTGTGCTCCTACCTGTTCTCAAGACCTTAAGTTGATTTATTTTTCAATATATGCCACAAAATTCTCAAGTACTTCATATGAATCAGACTTTTACTTCAAGTAATATACCCATGTTTTCTGCTGAAATCAATAATAAAAGTAATGAAGTATTTGCTACCTCCATTAGATGGAACCTCCACATAGCCTAAGTTTGAATACACAAACTCTAGTGATATTTTAGCTCTCCATGCTTGCTTTTATAGTAAATGGATCTCTTTGCTTTTTTTTTTTTCCAAAATACAATGCTCACAAAATTGGTCAGGAACTTGAACAGTAGGCAAGCCTAAAACCCACTCTTTATTTGCAAGAAATTTGATGCTTACAAAATTTAAATGCCCAAGCCTCATATGCTATAACTAAGTATCATCAACAACCATCGAATTACAATAGGAGACATTATCATAGTTGATGTGTCTTGGAAATAGACGATTAGATGGCATCTTTGTCTTTAGTAGCATCACTTACAACACACCTATGTTTGTTGAAACAAAAGTCATAGCCTTTTTTTTTATGCCAATTGTCCCACACTTATTAGGTTTTGATAAATAGTAGGAGCATAATAAACTTCAGAAATATAGTCTAAAGATCCATTCTTCATTTTGATAGCAACCCTTCCTTTTCTTATTACTGAAACCTAGTAGTTGTCACAAAGTTTTATAGAAGAGCAAAAAGATTCATCTAACTCAAAGAAGACTTCATTGTTTCCACTTAAATAATTACCACAACGCGAGCATCTTTGGCCATTGGCAATTGTTATTACTACCAGTTTTATGAGTAGCCACCAACAAGGTTTCTATACTATCATTCTGAACCACCCCTAACACGATTGTCTTTCTGGTATATTCTTTTAGCACTACATTCTCTACTATAATAGCAATATTTTTTTTTTTTATAATTATGGCATTGAATCTGTGATTTGCAGATATATTGATAGTGGCTGTACTTTTTACATTTATAACATTGAATATTCGATTTAAATTTTTGGGATTCACCTTTTTTTGCTCCTTGTCTGGAAGGGGTTTTGAAATTTTCGCCTTCTCTATCTCTGAAATTAGTTTTTCTTTGATTATACTCCAATTTGGGCGTCTTTTTATCATTTTTTACATTCACTTGAGCTTTTAAAGCTTGTTCTATTTTGCTTGGTGGCTTTTCATTCATCCACATCTCACGTGGCTCTAATGAATATTGTAGATAATTTAAAGTCATTGCGTCCAAGTCTTTGGACTCTTCAATAACTGTTACTACATAATCAAAGCGACTGGACAACGTATATAAATTTTTTTTCATGATATCTCTCTCTTTTATTTCATCATCATTATTCTTCATTTCGTTGACTAGTTTCTCCATTCTTGAGAAATAGTCATAAATACTTTTATTTTTTTCTTGCTCCATCAGCTCGAACTGTCTTTTTAACCCTTGCAATCTTGTTTGTTTGACTAGGTCTGCACCTTTATGTAATTTGAGTAAAATACTCCATGCCTTTTTTTTTTGTTTTTGCATTGAATATTTTTTTCATGACTAATAGCTCTGTGAAGTGATACATTAAAAATAAAGTTTTTTCATTTAACGAACGATCACGATCTAATTATTGTAATTCTTCAGCTGATGACCTTTTCTTTTCAACAATATATTTTTTCAAAATTTTACCATAACCATTGCTTTTTAAGCACAATTTCGTAAAATGTTTCCATATCGAAAAATTATTTTTCCCATCAAATTTGAAAATTGTTTATTGTATTTGTTGAATTTAAATTCCTGCCATTGAACTTGAAGCCATATCGATTTAACCTTCTGATATCAGATGCTAGCAATTAAATTAAAATTTTTAATTACCTAAAAAATGGAGTAAATTTGAGAATAAATACTCAAAATTTTATTAATAAAATAGAAATTATCAAATTTAGAGGCAAAAATTTAACACCAGAAACATGTTATGTTTTAGCTTATTAAAGCTAAACCCTCACAATTTTTTTTTTCTCACAAATCACAACCTTTCTCTTAATTTTTAAATCTCTCTCATTACAATACAAATAAATTGCCCAAGGCCATATGCTTAGAGCACAAAGTCGGTTTATTATATTTGGAATTCAAAGTTTGCTACATATTGTTAACTCGGTCAACTCACAACTCAGAATGTGGTGGTGACCCAACTCATTGGAGTTGATATTGTTGACTTTTTCTTTTTAAATCAAGTTTAATACTAACATTTACATATCTCGAAAAAAAAAAGGTTTACTGTTTATTAGGAACTATTGGTTCTTGCTCTGAAGATGTAATCCGGCATTGTGCTGCTCATCATCTGTTATTGGCGATTATGATTCAGATTCATGATTTATTTTAGTTTTCTCTTTGAGTCATTAGACGCATTCTTTACTAATCGGTCAATTTTCAGTGCCGACGTCTGTATTTTAATGGCCCGAGTCCTAAAAATTCCAGGATTACTCTTATATAAATTTTCTTTTGTAATTTTGATTAGACCTTTCCAATGTCTGTCAGCAGCCGAACTCTACCTTTCACATTTATTCTCATCATAAAAAATCCCATGCATGTAATTAATTCTGTTAAGTTTTTTTTTTACTGCATCATCATACACTGGCTTTCTCAATTTTGTGCTATTTTTGATTCATTTATGTGTCACTGTGATGGAAATCCTTTGCGTTGTTTTCTATGTCAATGAACAATTTCTTTTTGTTGCTACTTTGGAAGACATGCTAATGGTAAATCTCAAAAAGGAAAGAAGATGCAACTAAATAGCAGTTGTTCAATTTTATAATTGTCAGTTGTGTAATTGAGCCAAACATTCATTTGACTTCAGCAGCCAATAAAAAGAAAAAAAGAAGCCCTGATATGTCGACTGTCTGTCACCTTTGTTTTTGTTTTTCAAAGATATAATATTGTTTTCTATATTTCACTTGATCTCATGGTAAATATTGCATATCATAATTGCACAGAAAACATGAACTTATTAAATATACGTCCTATTTTCACATATTAATAATTTCAATTAAAAATATCTATTATAAATTATTTATTTATTAATATTTTATTAAATATATTAAATATATAACATTTTATCTTCATTTAATTTAGTTACAAAATTTTGCTTCGTTTAATTGTTTATTTAGATGTTATATATCTCTTCATATACACTTTTAGTTTCACATATCAATAATTTTAATTAAAAAATTTATTACAAATTATTTATTCATTAGTAATTTATTAAATATAATAAATATGTAACAGCCTCCAAATTTACCATGGGAAATCAAAGGAAAAATAATGTAAATACAAAAGTAGCTAGGAATTATCGTCGTGTTTGCCGAGCAAAAAATCGCCCCTGTTGAAAAATCTTATTTCCAATCTTTGTTTTCTTTTTTTTATTTTTTTATTAAACTATAATTGCAAGTAATTGGAAGAATGTGTTAACTTTAAAAAATTTTACTATTTAGTCGCAAATTTGGGCTTTTTTTTTTCTTTTTTGTTGGTCAATGTGTGTAACCAACAACATGAAAATTTTATTATACACCAAAATTTTTTAGCTTGAAATAGTCATTTAATCTAACCATCTATGTGAGATTGACCTAGATTCCTTGAACCAACAATAATTCTAATTATATGTTAATGTTTAAGGATTATTGATTTTGTAATAAGTTGTATTTTTAACAATTTATTTAATTTGTTTATTTTGTGATAGAGAAAAATGATTAGTGCAACAAAATGATACTATATAAAATAAATAAAGTAATTTTAAAAAATATTTGATTTTTAATTTTTTTAAAATACTATATGAAAATATTTAAAAGTCTAATTTAATGGCAAACTTCAATGTTCTATATAAAGTATTATTGTGAAATTGTAAATACAATTACAAAAATATGAAAATATTATTGTAAAATTCTATTTAATAATTTTTTTAAAAAAATTATTTTACCTAACATAAATTATATATTCATTGACTTTTATGAATTAAATTGAACCAAAATTTATACTGACAATATAAATTTAATACAACTCACAATTATATACACACATTTCATTTATAGAAATATTTTATATAAAATTCAATTAATATAAGATACTGAAAAACTTTTTTATGTCTTTTAAAAATATTTTTAAAAAAATTACTAAAACAAAATATAAAATGATCATAATAAATAATTAAAATATGTAAAATATTATATAAAATACAATGATAAAAAAAAAATTATATTCGGGCATTACGCGGGACATCTAGCTAGTGTGTGTGTATACATGTGCTAGTTAGAGCAGACATTTTATGTGTTAATTATATTTTTATTAAATTTACATTTTCTTCAAATATTTTCAAACAAATTAAATAATTTATTATTAAATTTAAATATTATTTTTTAATATTATATTCTATTTTTTAAATATTTTTTACAAATTTCATTAATTTATTAATTTGTCCCATAACAAAAGCCTCATATTCAAGGATTGCTCGTTTTCAAATCTGACGAATTGGACAAAAAAAAATCATTTTTAATGTGGACTCAGATTTATAATTTCTCAAATTCAGTTTAATGATAAACAGAATCAAGTATTCTTGGAAAAATCTTATTTATTTCTAATTTTTTCCACATAATTGATATTACTTGTACTGGACGGAATCATATCTATTCAATCTCATATATATGTTTCATCGTGAAATCAAATGAAATTGTAATCAGTTACTGTGATGATGCTGACTGATGAAAACCATTCATACCCATTTTCTTTCAATTAGACATTTTGATTTTGACACTGAAATTAAGCTGTTTGATAGCTACTGATATTTGCGTGGCAGCTGATACCTAATTTTTGTTAAATGTTTAATTAATTGTAGCTGATTCCGAACTCTGGCTGAGTGTTTTGCTAATTTCTATTCAGTGTTTAATAAATTATTATTAAATAATTATTGTTGAGTGTTTAGTGTTTATGCATTTTAAATACTATATAGGAAATCAAAAATTTTGTCCAAGGCGATCTTATTACCTAATTTGATATATATATATATATATGTATATATAATAACATCATGGATTAAGAAATTCCAATGTTAAATTAATTGTAATTTCTTATACTTGCACGAAACCTGTATTCCCAAGTGACCATGTCCATGAACAGAGTGTAAATAATAATTTTATTTCTTTACTTGATCAGATTTAATATGAAATCTAATTTAAAATTTATATTTATTTGATATCTCATAAATTTATATATATATATATATATTTTTTCCTTTTTGTAGTTTGACTTGGATTTGGATAATTATTAACCAGTTTTATAGAAGGTTAGACAAGACTCTTATCAAGAAGTAAAAAATCTGGAATATGGCTATCAAGCTGAATATAAAATTTGAATAGATTTAATTTTAATATTGTTAACTTATCGCTATTTTAGCAAATATTTGATTAGTTTTTCGTCTCCAATAAACAAAGAAATTATATGGTGCAACCTAATTTTAACTAGACATTCTAATTGGAGTGGCAAATTATTTTTTTTAAAGAAAATAACAAACTAATTAAAAATGACATATGATAATGTTTTTTAAAAAATACATTCTAAAATTTCTTTAAATAATCTATTTAATTTCTAGATAAGATCTCTCATTGAAATCACCATTCATATAATTTTTTTAATACACGAAATGTATTTTCTCTCAAGAGAGAAATAATTATTTAACATGTGTCTCATTCAGCCAATATATCTGTACCAATAATTATTTAATATATTGATATTTTAACAAACATTATAATTTTTTTTTAAAAAATATATATATGAATTAATTTAATAAATCCTCATGGAAGGAGTTAAAAGGGACCTTGAGAAATCCAATGATAGATAGTAAATAAACCATGCATTCTCTAAATAATTAATAACAAAAATTCGCATATTTCATAAATATTAAATGATTATGTCAAATATTTTTTATTTTCATTTCTTAAGCTTGCATACTAAATGCTCATTAACTTGCCCTTCAAACTTTTTTGATTATTTTATATAAATTTGCTTCTCCCACTATAAGAATATAGTAGGTTACCGATGAATTTTTTTCTCAGTAATTTTTATTTTTTTGTCGGTAATAGTACTTACCGACAGATTACTTATAAAAAAAATCGGTCATCAAATCTTTCGCGGGCAATTGAAATGTCTATGAAAATAAAAATCTATCGGTAAATTTATCAACAGATTATTTCTGTCATTAATTTTTCAACATAATAATAGTCGGCAATATTTATCGATATAAATTATTTTCGTCGGTACATAAAAAAATTATCTACAGAAAATTCTATCAATTTTACCGAAGATAAATTATCTGTCGGTAATACCGACAGACAAATAATTTTTCGTCGGTATTACCGACAGAACTCCTATTCTATAGGTAATATGGAAGAAATTGTCGACAAAAATAAATTTATCGGTAAATATATTTATAAATTATTTTTAAAATTTAAAAATATTTTTAAATTTTATAATATATAAATGTATGTATAAATTTTTTTTATTAATAAGAATAAAAATATAAAAATAAAATTAATATTTAAAAAATATTATATGCAATAAATATTCAAATATAAAAAAAAAACAATAAAATTTATATAACCATATGAAATTAAAATATCATTGTACAAATATAAAAAAAAAATTGTGTCAAATAGCAGGAGATGGTGAAGGTGGAGGTGGAGGTGGAGATGGATCCAAGATTTCTCCCATGAAGTTGGATATAAACTCATTAAGCTACTGTTGGACCAACCTCTCCACTTCGGTTTGCATCTGTGTCTGAATTCAAGATTGAACTTGCGTCTCTACCTCCATTTGCACCTGCTCCTAGATCTGCTGCTGAACAGTCTGATCATGCTCCGCCAACTGCTTTCTCAAATACTCGATCTCCTTCCGTAAGACCGATGAACTACTAAAAGAAGAAGAGAAGTTGTGTTGACATACTGTGAGACAAGTTCATGCAACTTCTTCTTATTCTCTCCTCCCACAACAGATCTAAATAAGATATCATCATCAACAAGCATATCGGACTGAGAGACTTCCTCCCGAGAAATGATGAAACGATCCTATATAATATAAAAAAGATTATTAATTCTATATTTTAAATTTAATTTAGGTAATATTTAAAAAATTATGGAATTACTTACATTTACAGCTTGTGATTGACGATCCACAAATGAAGGTCCTTCGTGACACTGGGTGTGCGTATGCACAAACAGCTCTAGCTTATCGACGGCCGACCCATAGTAGACTTCTATTTAAAGAAAAAAATATTAGTTTAATAATACAAAAAATTAAAAATTAAAATATATTTAAAAATATAAATATACTTATAAGTGTATGGACATGATCATGCTGTGATCGGCTACCTCCCGTATGTATGGATGGATCTGCACCATCCATAATATTGGACATCCTGTTACGAGAGACAACGGCAGAACGTCCTTCACAAGCTTTGATTTTTTTCTTGAAGTTACCATAAGTGTACTTATAAATATACTTATAAGTGTATGGACATGATCATGCTGTGATCGGCTACCTCCCGTATGTATGGATGGATCTGCACCATCCATAATATTGGACATCCTGTTACGAGAGACAACGGCAGAACGTCCTGCCCTTAGGGAGAGCTCCACCAGACCTGCAGATTTACCCATAACTCATCATCAATAAATGAAGGTTGCTTCCCTATAGCCTTCATCTCACTCAGCATATCGCTGTAGCGAATAGCTGCCTTATTCATGAAGACAATCCGGACAAGGCTATCAATAGTATGGTCTCAGTAAAAATATTTCTGCATAAAAACCAAGATAATTAGTATCATTTAAATGTAAAATATTCACTTGTACATTTATATTGAATATTAAAATTTAATTTTCTTTTAACCTTAAACTCTTCGAACCAAAAGTTCCTCATCTTTGGAGAAACGACCTTCCAAGAAATTTCTTCTGTAAGTAATTAGACTTGAACCCGAATCTGAACCAAGAAAAACACAACTATAGTCCACTTTAATAATTTGGTGTGATGAGCATAAATAAGCTGTTTTCCATAAATGGACAATAAAATTTTGGATTTATTCTCGGACCTACATCCAAACACCAATACATCTCAAACTCAACAAACTGCTAATCCCAATGTTCCTCAAAACCCTCCCACGACTCAACACCATACACTTATCAAAATCCCCACACAGCCCATCATTTTCCTATTAATCCTACACTATGTTCCTACCCTACAGTAAAGCTCACCTAGCTTATTTATGAATGAGCATGAGTCAAATCGGAGACACTGTGCCACTATGTCAAGCCACTTCTTTTCGCAAGAAAAAAATAACTTCAGAGCAATCAAACTCTCACAAGGGGTCCATCTTCTATGTCATGACCTTTCGAATGCGTTTAGTGAAAGCCCTAGCTGGATCCATCATATATCTGCAAAATTAAAAATAACAGTACACATTTATTTAAAATAAACCGATTAAATTTAATTTAATACAAGTAATGTAAAAAATTAAAAATACTTACTCTGACTCTCGAACAGTCAAATACTGCATCCTACCATCACGACCTGCTGCTGATGCTGCAGCACTGGTATTACCAATGTGGACATCTAAAGTGACCGAAAGAGAAGAAGCAGTAGGATTCTCTGTCTGCGCCGGGTGAGAAGAAGAAGCATGATCTTCTGTCTGGACTCGCTGAGAAGTAAAAGCAGGATTCTCTCTAAGCATATCGTCTGTAGCAACATAAACCTGAGGATACTCAACAAATATATCATCTGGGACATTGCATAATTATAGACGTGACTAACCTGTACTACTAGAATCTCGACCTCTACTAGATTGACCGCTAGATCCCGATCGATCCAATCCTCTTCTAGGTCTGTGATACATATCTGAAAAAAATCATCAGTATAATTAATATGAATTAAATAGTAACCATATAAATAAATTTTCAATAAAAGATAAGCTTAATTACTATTATTTATTGTTAAAACAATCACTCAAAATTTATTCATTCTACCTATTTTTTTTAATAAAAATTTTATAAAAATCTAAAACCCTAAAATAATACCATAAATACCAAAATAAAATATATAATATACCAATAAATATAATTTCTCAAAAAAATTTATAACCATTAAAAATACCTAAATTTTTATATTTTTTCATTCTATAATTTATTAAATTAAATCTAATTACATAAAATTTTTAAAAAATTCTAACAATAATAAATTAAATATAAAATATTTATATTTATAAAAAATTTCATAAAATATAATTAATTTAAATTTGTTTAAAATTTTATTTTTTGCCATAAAAAACCTTATAAATTAATTTTTTTACTGAAATTTAAAAAATTAATTCATTCTACTTAATTATTTTATTTTAAACAATTATACAAAAATCTACAACAATACACATATTAATTTTTTTTAACAATTATACGAAAATCAAATAAATAATTAACTTAAAATTTTTAAAATTTAATAATAATACATAATAATAATAATAATAATACATACACTACCTAAAATTCTCTAATTTTTTTATTAAAAATTTTACTCCCTTAAAATAATATTATGAGTAAATAAAAATGTGTAAAAAAATCAATTTTTGAATATATTTTTATAAAAATATAAAATTACCCTAAAAATTCAAATAACAAATAAATAAATATACATAAATATAACAATAACAACATCAACAATAACAATATTACCCTAAACTACATAAATATAAACAATAACAACATCCAACATAAAATTTATTATCAATTAAACATTCAATACAACTATAAATAATAAAAAATATTTAATAATTTTTTAAAAAAAACAAATAAATACCTTCAAATCTCCTCCTCCTCCTTCTTGTTCTTCTTGTTCTTCTTCTTCTTAGTACAACAGGAGTGAGCTCTCGGCACAAACAGAAACAGAGGCAATAGAAACAGTAGAGGAAGGGAAAAAATGAAAATGGAGAGGAAGCAGCGCGAGAAGGATGATAGGAATATTAAAGTGTCTCTCGGTAAATTTACCGAGAGACACTTCAATCTCTCAGTAAATATAACATTTACCAAGAGATGAAAGGGTCTCTCAATAAATTTACCGAGAGACATTTTAATCTCTCAAAAAATTTACTGGGAGAAATTATAATCTCTCAGTAAATTTACCAACAGACGGGCTTTTTCATCGGTAAATGACCTTGACTAATTGACTGACGGGTACTAATAATTTACCGATAGATAAATATTTATGCCGGTATTACCTACAAAAATATTTATTTGTTGGTAAAGTTTCTCAAAAGCAGAGCTATATTAATTGTCTAACACTATAGAATTATCGATAGAAATATTTTTCATTAGTATTACCGACAAAAATCTATTTCTCTTGGTAAATGCTTGACAATTGGCGGTAAAAATTTTGCCACCTACTTTTTATTTATAGAGAAACCGTTTATTCTGTCGGTAATTGTCTTTAATAAAAATTTGACTATAAATTTATCGATAGATGTATATTTTTTTTGGTAAATTTACCGAGAAAAACTATCTCCGTCGGTAATTTACCTACAGTTAAATCATTTTGTCGGTAAAATTAGCAATAAATATAATTAATAATCATATTAAATTTTTTATTTACCAACAATTAAATATTTTTATTGGTAATTTACTGAGAGAAATTGTGTTCTTTCAGTAATATTGAATAAATAAATATTAATTATTGTGATATTCATTTACTGACAGACAGTATTTTCGTCGGTACTATCGAAAGAAATCTATTTATCTCGGTAAAGTTAAGAGTAAATATAATTAATAATTATTATGTTAGATTTTTTTATTTACTGACTAAACGATGTTCTCTTGGTAAATGCCTATTATTTGCCGAGAAAATATTTTTCCGTCGGTACTACCGAAAAAAAAAATAAATTTTGGCCTGTAAATTTTGTGGGTAAATTCACCCGTCATAATATCTCGCCATATTTATCGATATAATTTCTGTCGACAAATAGATCTGTCGTTATTCTATCGGCAATTTGTCAGTAATTTTTTAATTTTATTTTTTTAATATTTCCTTTTTGTATTACCAACAAAAAAAAATTCTATCGGTAATCTGCTTCATTCTTGTAGTGTCTAATTCACCATAAAGAAAAGTTATCTTGATATCTAATTATTCTAACTCTAAGTTTAATTAAGTTGTTAATGCCTAAAAATTACATAGCACAATTCAATCAAAATGTCAGTGATTTATTGCTTGTGAACGTTAAATTGGATGACGATGACAAAACATTGATGCTCTTATATTCATTGCCACCCTCTTGGCAGTATAGTTGTGAACAATAATTCTACATGTTGATCAACATAAAATAGTTTGTATGCATCAAAACTCTGACATATGCGATTAGGACATATAAGTGAGCAAGGACCAAATCATTTACTGCACATAGCAAATTCCATAATCAAAAGTACCTCTTAAGTATCGAATAATCCTGGGCCTATCTATGGCAATACTGTGCTCATGTTGATGGTGCTGCATTTTTATACTCTTTGAATTATCATTTTGCTTTCAAATTTAGCTACTAGTTAAACTGATTTTAAAGAACTATCCAATCCAAACTCCACATTTATCTTAGAGGTTGATCAATATATTTTTTTACTTGGCTATGTAATTTTTTAGGTTGATCAACATCTTGATTGAACTAGGCTATGTAATTTTTTAGACATTAATAACTCAATTAAACTTAGAGTTATTGCTTGTGAATGTTAAATTGGATGACGAGGACAAAATATTGATGCTCTTATGTTCATTGCTACCCTCTTGGCAATACAGTTGTGAACGATAATTCTACATGTTTATCAACAGAAGATAGTTTGGATACATTAAAACTCTGGCATATGCGATTAGAACATATAAGTCAGCAAAGACCAAATTATTTACTACACTATAGCAAATCCCATAATTAAAAGTATCTCTTAAGTATCGAAAAATTATGGGTTTATCTATGGCAATATTGTGCTCATGTTGATGATGGTGCATTTTTTTACTCTTTGAATTATCATTCTTGCTTTCAGATTTAACTACCGGTTGAACTGATTTTAAAGAACTATCCAATTCAAACTCCACATTTATCTTAGAGGTTGATCAATATGTTTTTTTACTTGGCTATGTAATTTTTTAGGTTGATCAACATTTGATTGAACTGGGCTATGTAATTTTTTAGGCATTAACAACTCAATTAAATTTAGAGTTATTACATGTGAACGTTAAATTGGATGACGAGGATAAAGTATCGATGCTCTTATGTTCATTTTCACTCTCTTGGTAGTACAATTGTGAATAATAATTCTACATGTTCATCAATAGTAAATAGTTTGGATGCATCAAAACTCTGACATATGCGATTAGGATATATAAGTGAGCAAGGACCAAATCATTTATTGTACTATAATAAATTTCATAATCAAAAGTACCTCTCAAATATTGAAAAATTATGGGTCTATCTATAGCAATACTATGCTCATATTGATGTTACTGCATTTTTATACTCTTTAAATTATCATTTTTACTTTCAAATTTAACTACTGATTGAACTTATTTTAAAGAATTATCCAATTTAAACTTCACATTTATCTTAGAGGTTGATCAATATGTTTTTTTCTCGCTCCCTATTGATGTATAAATCAACAGCAAAAACAACATAGAAGAAAAGAAAATGACGTTTTGGCCAACATCAAAATTAATAATTCAATATATTTATATAATAATCGTTTTTATATATAAGTCTGTTGTATTTGAGGTGTCATTGGCACTGGAAAGTGAGGAAGAGAACTTAGTGGAAATTAATAAAATGCAAAGGTGGCTTGTATCTTGAAACTTCCTAAGAGTATTATTTGTTTTATTTTGTATTTATTTTATCTTTGTAATAATAACTTTGAAAGTGGATTAGTGATATTATCACTTTTGCCGATCGAACAGAAAAGAATAAGTCATATACGTAATAAGTTCTCTCATTATTCTTTACATTTTTTCTTATGCCCTTTGTAATATATTTATAGGATATCCATTAGTCAAACTAACTTATGCCACCATTATATATTTCTTTTCAATAATATTATATATATATGCTATATTTTATTAATATACATTTACCCTCTTTAATAAGTTAAATTTAACTTAAGATCATAAAACCAAAAATAAATGTAGAAGATATCTTATTTTTTTCAACACGTCTTATTTTTTTTTGTTAAATTTATTTTTTTAAAATAAAAGTTTATATCATAAATAATATTTATTACTAAATTTATTAATTTTAATTGAAAATTTAAAAAATATTAATGAATAATAATTATTTCAGGAATTATTGTAGAAAATTCATTTGGATTATGGAGCTTCATCTATAATATATGTATGTTTCTTAGCTTTGAGTTTTATTTCTGCTATTTATTATTACAACAATTATTTTTAAAAATTCGAATAATGTGATTGTTTAATTTTGTATCAAATTGATGTCATATAAACTTTATCTCAAATTTATTTTTTGAAATTGCAAATTAAAAACTTTGTTTAACCACCAGATGACTTGAGTTTTGCTTGATTAATATGATAAGAAATTAAATTTCATCTCTCTAAAAAAGAAAAGATAATATTAATATACATTTTGCTTTACAGCATGTGGACGCGTATGGAGTTATACCCGCAAACAAGGAGTTGAGTATTCTATCATCACTTTATCAAGGAAAATTTATATTTCACGCGCTTTATTTTATTGATATTCCAATAATAAATTCAGAATCCATTAATTTTAGTTATTTTTAGTAGGGCGTAATTTACTTTTCTATTTGTTTTAATTAGTTAATTCTTATAAAATTTAAATTTTAAGAATTAGTAGTAAGAAATAATTAATCAAATTGCAAAAAAAAAAAACAATGAAATTGAAATAATCAAAGTTTTTAAATTAGTATGAAAATTATAATTTTGTTAGTAATAGGATTTCATTGATAACATTTAATCTTTAATAATAATTTTTTACTAATGACTTATAAAAATTAATAAATGTCTACAATATATATATATATATATATTAAAAGATATCTTATACAATACAAATATTAAATAGTACAACAATCTAATATGAATAGAGGCACAAAAAATAAATAGATAAATTAATATTCACTAACACAAGGTTCCGGGTCTTGTTTCTTATCATCATATTATTCTCCTGGGGATTATAAATTGCAATTATTTGGTTAATTGAATTTCAGTTTAATCATGTTCTATATTGCATATTCATATTCAGTTTGAAATTGATGAGTTTAAAGCCGATTTTTCAAATTGTTAGTCGAATTTTTTATTCGTTTCCAATTTTTTTTAATTAAGCATAATTTAGAAAAAAAAAATTCATAACATTTCTCAAATTATAATTTTTTTAAAAAATTATACAACTAGTCAAATGTCCACTGCCTAAATCTTAGTGGATAATTGCTAGGCGCGAGTGGGATAATTGTAAAAACAGAAACAGAAAAAAGAAAAAAATGGAGAATTGAAAGATTAGTAATATGGGGAAGAACACCGCGTCCATGTTAATTTAACAAGCAACCATTCCCAAACAAGAAACAAAGCTGAACTAACCATAAAGCAAACCAAAATCTGAAAGCAATCTAACGTGTGAATCCATGACTTTTTTCTTATTAAATTTCAATTGCTGCTGCCACCATCACCACCGGCGCCGTCTTTACCCTACCACCCCATTTCACATTTTGTCCCTAATAATAATCTTTTCTATATATATAAATCCAAAATCAGTCTCATCAGTCTCACTTTCCCCGCTTAATATTAATACTAAACTCTCTCTCTGCCTCTCTCTCTCGTCTCTCGTCTCTCAATATATATATTTATTCTCCTTAGAAAATCCAAAACAATCTTCGTCTTGATTATCTCTCCATTGATTTATACCTCAATTCTCTCAATTCTTAATTAAAATTAGTATAGCAATACACCATGAGAAGAAGAAGCATTGGTCTGTTAATAATAACAATAATTGCATTATTGGGTTTTGAAAACCAGATTCCGACATGCTTTTCTCAGAGTACTATTAACAGAGGAAGCTTTCCAAAAGGTTTTGTTTTTGGGACTGCCTCTTCTGCTTTCCAGGTAATTATTGTGTAATTATTATTAACTTATTTTCTAATTTTTTTTAATATAGAAAGAGGAATTGTATAATTATATTGTTAATTTCTTTGTTGAAAATCAAAGAAAAAAATATATGTTTTTCAATCCAATTTATTGCTGTTAATGTTATTGATTTTTGTTTGTGGACAACCTTACAAGAGAATTTAGTCATGTCCTTATCCCATTAGGGCATTACCCTTTTTTATGGGATTCCATTTTTCACGTGACCTGCTATTCTTTTCCTTTTTAATTATATAATCTTATCTTATCATTTTTCTGTTAGTTCTCAACTTAAATATTAATTATAATTATCGCAAACAGTGAGAATATATATATATATAGCTCTAAATTGCAATCATAGTTATTATAATTAATTAGTTCTTAAAAAGCATGTGGTTATTTTTGTAGTAGTCTCCCCATATGTTGATATTTTTGAGTTTATTATTATTATTATTGTTGTTGTTGTTGTTGTATGTGTAAAAAGTAATTTGCTGTATATTGGGGTGATTGTTTCTGAAACAGTAAAAAAGTCTAGAAAATCAACAGAGCTTAATTAGATAATTGGTTGATTTTCTCTATTTTTTTTGGGTCTCAACTTTTAGTGCATTCATTTTAATAAAATATTTTGAATATCTAAATATTTAATTATTTATTTTTAAACATTATTTTATAACAAAAGTAAAAAAAAATATCTATTTCGTTTTGAGTAAATTTCGCTGCAGATATTTTTTTGTCATTGTCACTCTTATCACTAAATAAAAATTTTGTTTGTTTTAAGTTTTGCTCATTATTTTATATCAAAATAAAATATATATTTTAGAGACAAATACAAATATATGTATACAAAAATTCACTTGTTTTTAGGGAAATATCATTTTATTTTGTAAATCGTATTATTTCCTCCTCCAAAATTTATCAATAAACTTTCGGTTTTAATATAGTTTTATTATTTCTATTTAAGTTAAAGTGAAACTACATAAGAATAATAATGCTATATTTTCAATAATTTAATTATTAAATTATAAAAAATAATAATTTTAATTGGGATATTTATCCAATTTTTAATGTTTTGTCTCCATTAATTTCTCAACGGAATAGAATAAATTGCGGTCTGTAAAATTTTTGTAAAGCATTATCTATCTCTCCCTCTCATTTTTTTTTTAAAGAATTTTTTTTATTAATTTTTTTTAACAAAGAATTATTTTTCTTTAGTTTTATGCATTATTATAATGAAAAGTGTAGCTAAATATTCAAATCTTACTATAATATATGTGTCAAATTAGCAATTATCTGATTCTTATAAAAGAATTTCTACTAAATTAATAAAAGAAAAGAAAACAATCCAGCCGTGACTTATGTGCAATGTTTCACACTCTACTCTGTGCTGGCAGCTGATAATTAGATCTCACTAATTAGCATAGTTATTAACAAATTAAGAGAAATTAATTAGTCAAAAATAACAACAACATTTTTTAATATACTTGGTATTTCTGTTTTATTACTTGGCTACCTGGATTGATTGAAAATCATACTATATTCCAAATTATCTTGTACTTACATATATGGTTCTATCAAGTCAACCAATTGCATGCATGTTGTTTACAGTTAATTATGATTTAATTGTTTCACAAATTATTTATTTCTTTGCAGTATGAAGGAGCAGTGAAAGAGGATGGAAGGGGACCAAGTGTTTGGGACAAATTTTCACATTCTTTTGGTAATGCTTATATTAACAGTATTTCACTACAACAATTAACATCTCCCAGCAGCAAAAGAAAATATATATATCCATCCTCAATTAACTTAAAATTAAGACTTTATTGAGTTACGTTGCATATATGTGCTCTCGGGCCTGGCCGGGCCAAATTTCACCTCAGCCCACGGCTCGACCCAAAAACTATTTGAGCTGCAAGTACATCCCGTGACCCGATCCTAAGCTTGGTTCGCCCGGGCCACTTCGGACCCGACCCGATTGGACTTAGGGTCGGGCATGTCCAACGGGTTTTTTTAATTAATTTTTTGAGGATAAAATTTAAATTTTTAAATTCTAATAAAATTTAAATATAAATATTACTTTAAAAATTTATTATGCCAAATTATACCTAATAATATATAAATTATTATACCAATATTTATAATAACTAAATTATTTATTATTTATTTCATTATTCAAGAAAAAATACATAAAATTCAAAAATTATTTCTCATTGATTAAATTTTTAACCGTCTCAAATATCATAAAATACATATAATATTTTAAATTTTTAAAATCTTCTTATATGAAATTTAAATTACCAAAATATATATTTTCAATAAAATATAAAAAAATAAAAATATATTAAAACTTTCCGGCCGGGCAGGGCCAGCCCCAGGGCTTTCAACCTCCACCCGAAACTCGACCCGAGCTAGCCCGGTGCCTAATCCTATTATGTGGTTCGGGCAAGCCCAACCCGTTCGGGCTAGGCTAAATTTTTCAGACCGTGAATTTTTTGAATACTCCTAGAGTTACAGCTAAAACTGTAAAAAAAATTGCATGGGTAATTGGTTTAACACAGTAGAAACTCATCCATTGACAGTTCTACAAGGATTGATAACTCAGTGATTATAGTTCAATCTTGATACCATGCTCCCCTTACTTTAAAAGGATTAGCAATTTATTAACTTACATTATCACTTTACATTATCTGGCAGGCAAGATAATTGATTTTAGTAATGCTGATGTAGCCGTGGATCAATACCATCGTTTTGAGGTATGCCTTGGCTTCTCTTCTCTTGCCAGTTCCTCAAGTTTATGAGCGTTTAAACTTAAAACATTCAGCTTTGGTTAGCCAGCATTCATATAATAATATCCGTGAATTTGTGGATTGATGGGAAACAGCAAGATATTCAATTGATGAAGGATATGGGCATGGATGCTTACAGATTTTCTATTTCCTGGCCTCGAATTTATCCTAGTAAGTTCACTACACTCAGGTTCACAGGCATGTAGAGACATCAAAATATCACATCATCAAAGCTTCTCATTATATATTTCTGTGTACAGATGGAACAGGGTCAATAAATCAGGCTGGAGTTGATCATTATAACAAACTCATCAATGCTTTACTTAAAGCAGGTACCCTCTTCACATGTCTTTTTGATAATATTTATCACAGGTAAAAGTTTTTTGTTTTAAATATGTTGGAGATTGCCGATCCGGAAAACCAAGTTCGTGCACTAATTCTAAACAATATATGCAGGAATTGTACCATATGTCACCCTTTACCACTGGGATCTTCCTCAAGCATTGGATGACAGATACAAAGGATGGTTAAGCTCACAGATAATGTAAAAGACTTTCTAACATTAAAATTGTGATATTTCAGATTATCTTGTATATGATTCTGGTGAATTAACAGAGTGGTCATTTACAGAGAGGACTTTGCAACATATGTGGAAACTTGTTTTCGAGAATTTGGTGATAGGGTCAAGAACTGGATAACATTCAATGAGCCTCACACATTTACCTTACAAGGGTATGATGTTGGTCTTCAAGCGCCAGGCCGATGTTCCATTCTTCTGCATCTCTTTTGCAGGGCTGGAAACTCTGCAACTGAGCCATATATAGTTGGCCATAATGTGATTCTTTCTCATGGAACTGTGGCAGCCATTTACAGGAGGAAATATAAGGAAAAACAAAAAGGATCAGTTGGCATATCATTTGATGTTATGTGGTATGAGCCAATCAGCAATTCCACAGAAAACATTGAGGCAACACAAAGAGCTCAAGATTTTCAGTTGGGTTGGTTTATTGAACCTTTGATTTTTGGGGATTATCCAAGTTCAATGAGAAGCAGAGTTGGAAACAGATTGCCAAAATTTTCAAAATCTGAGGCTGCTCTTGTTAAAGGGTCTTTAGATTTTATTGGAATTAATCACTATACTACATATTATGCAGAGCATGATTCAACTAACATCATTAATGTCCTTCTTAATGACTCCCTTGCTGACTCGGGGGCCAACACTTTTCGTAAGTTAAATGGTTAAAAAGATCAAGAATAATATGATGGATTTATATTAGTCATTAAATGAATGTATTCTTTTTCTTTACAGCATTCAAAGGTCTGAGACCTATTGGAGACAAGGTATGTACTGAATTGAAATCAAGCTTTTATTATGTTCATCATTTTTTACAAGACCTGACTAATATTTTGACTTACCTGAATTGCAGGCAAATTCTATATGGCTGTACATAGTTCCTCAAGGGATTAGAAGCTTAATGAATTACATCAAGAATAAGTATGGGAACCTTCCAATCATTATAACAGAAAATGGTAATTAATCCTTTAAAATCTATGAAGTAATTTATCAGCTTAATTTCCTTAAAAGACTAAAAACTATAATATAATCGATCTTATTAATCTACAATTAGTGATCTCTAATAAATACCCTTTGGCGCTTTACCTTGTCTTTTAACTCATGTTCTTTGCAGGGATGGATGACCCAAACAACCCCTTTATCTCCATTAAAGATTCTCTCAAGGATGAGAAAAGGATCAAATACCACAATGACTATCTGACAAACTTGCTTGCTTCTATCAAGTAAGAATAATTTATTGCTTATCCCCATTTGATATGAATAAATTTGAAATATAAAATTCATTTATATATATATATAATAGAATTTAATTCTTTTCTTTCATAAGAGTTTATACTAAAGGTGGAATAAAAAATTGAAATTCATTTAAATAGATTATAGTAACATGTTTAGATATGCAATCTAACATTGTATTATTTTATGGACCTTTTTGGCTGTTTGCAGAGAAGACGGGTGTAATGTGAAGGGGTATTTCGTATGGTCATTATTGGATAATTGGGAGTGGGGAGCTGGATACACTTCAAGATTTGGTCTTTATTTTGTGGATTATGATGACAATCTCAAAAGATACCCTAAGAATTCTGTTAAATGGTTCAAAAATTTCTTGACTTTAACTTAGAAAAAAATAATAATAATAATAAAGACAAATTTACAATTGGATTTTCTTTATTTCCTTGGAAATCAATAATATGCTAATTTAGTTAATACTGAATGTTCTTTAAATTTTATTTGCCAAGGCTAATAATTCGAAGAAGATCATATTCTTGCTAGTTTAATGTTTGCCTATTATTATCGAAGAATTGCAGCCCATTAGATGATGAAAAATTCCCATTTTTTGTTCCCATAGCATCACAGTACAAAAATTACCCAATTGATCCAATTCAATCTGACCTTAATGTAGGTTGTTTTGTGAATGGCTCATAATTTAAAATTTTTATAAACTAAACTGTTGGTTTGATTTTAATTTTAAACAATAAAAATTCAATAAATCGAACTGAATATAAAAAATTATTTTTTTAAGATGTACGTTATATACTATTAGTTTTTAGAAGTTAAACCATGCTTTAAATTTTTGATTGAAGCTTTAAATTTTTTTAGAAGTTAAAAGTCATATTCTGGACTTTTATATTTTAAAAGACTTTTATATTCTATAACTAATTTGTTATAGGATAATTTCATTCTGATTTTATCATTGCTATGCTGATAAGGTTGATTATTTTAATATTTAGGAAGTTATATTGTATAGCATACTATTTAATATTTTTTTTTAAAAATATTCTTTTTTAGTATGCCTTTAATATATCAAATATATACTCAATATATATTTTAAAAAATAAAATATATTTTTAGTATGCTAAATGTATATCAAAATATATATCAGAAAAATAGTATTTTTGAAATTTAAAATTAAAAAAAAATTGAAATAGAAAAAGAAAAGTGGATATTTTTTAAAATATTATTATTTTTAAGGTATTTTTTGAAGTTTACTATTTGTTGAATTTCTATAATTCTTTTGAATTTTTATTTTATTTATTTATTATTTTTTATCAAATCGACCAAACTAATTATTACATGAATTTAAATAACTTTGATTTGGATTTTTAAATGTTATTTAATGAAAAAATAAATATCTTAAAATTTGATTTCATTGATTTTGTTAGAACTATCTATTTTTATACTGGAAAAAGATTTTGAGCAGTGTTGTGAGTATTTTTACTTAATATATATAATTTAAATAACATAAATTAAAAAATAAAATCTAATCAAATATTAAACTTAAACAAAAATTAAAATAAACAATTAATGTAACTAAAATTAAAATAAAATCCTAATAAAAAATTAAATTATAGAAATTAAAAACCCTAACATAATTAAAACAAAATTACAATTTATCTAAAATAAATAAAAATAATTAATTTAAAAAAACTCAAAAAAGAAGATAAAAAAATATCAGAAAAAAAAACAAAAAAATCAACCCAAAATATTACAAAGTACATATAAAAAAAATTTATACAACAACCAAACAACACAAATCAACCTAAAAAATTACCTACCAAATAAATAACAAAAAATAATAAGAAGAAAAATAAAAAATTTAATAAAAAAAAAATCAAAATCAAAAAACACAAAAAATTATTTAAAAATAATTACTTAAATAAAAAATATAAATTAAACAGAATTTAATAGTAGCAGATGGTAAAAGCAAGGCAAAAAAAAAGAGCGAAAATGACTATAAGAGAAAAAAATAATAATATTTTTTATCATAATTGTAAACATAATAATTAAATAAAAATAAATTAATAATAAATAATAAATTAAATTAATTAAAAAAATATTAAAAAAAAATTACTTATATATTAATTGAATAATAGTGTAGTAGTTAAATAATAGTATTGTAATTTTAGAACTAAATAATATTATAAAAGAAGATGATAATAGTGTAGTAATTATAATTTTTTTAGCATTTATATATATATATATAACTAATTATATTATAATTCTATTTAAACTTTTCAAATATTTATAATTATTTTTAATATCAAATAGGATATCATAAACATGTTTGAATTATTCAAAAATAAATCATATCAAATATAATATCTTATTTCTATTTTAACACTTTAAATAAATATTAAATAAATATTTATTATATAATAAATTTAATTTAAAATATTATGAAATTAAGACAATGGCAATATTAAGACAGTAACACGTGGTATACTAATATGCTAGTATTAATTATTTTAATATAATACTATAATAAAATCTCCCACGATGCTGCAACTATTCTTATTTTTTTCAAATTATATATAATTTTGATTCAATGAATATATAAATATAAGCAAATAATTTATAATTATCAAATTAAATAACATAAAGACATTAAATATAAAATAGTAAAATATATTTTTATAAATTGAAAATTAAAAATTAAATGAAAGATTGAATTGAAATTTTTATTTTATTTCTATAAAAGAACCTTGTTATGCTAGCATATATAAACTATGTAGCAGGAATGTAGTGCTTGATATTTGTTTGATTTATATGTTACTTTATAATTAAGCACGTTGTGCATTTGATTGCTTATTTGATGTAAATTATAATTGACTCTTGCATTATCCTTTGCTAAAAAAATATAAGAAACTACATGTATATATTCTTTAATTTGGCAATTTGAACGTATCATTTTTATCAAAAATTAGAGCGTGAACTTATTTATATCATATTATTTTAAATGTTAATTAGAGTTTCTGTTTATTTATTGAAAAATTTCAATCTCTAATATTGTATTTTGATAATTTTCAAAACTATACACATATAATATATAAGTATTTAAATTATTTAATACATGAATTTTTTTTAGCAAATTTAGCACATTAATTTAGTATTATATATGTTTGGAAAATATTAATCATTACAATATGCGTGTTTATTATTTAATATTTATTTAACTTTGTTAGAATTAATCTTTTTTATTATTTTCATAGTCATATATATAATTGGATGAAAATTGTATTTTTATTATTTAACTAAATAATTTATTTATTATCAACTTGTAAAAGAAATATTATTATTGTTATCAAGATTAAAAGAAATATTCTAATTCCAGTTAAACTCTTTTCGTAAATATTTATAATAATTAATTAATTATCTTAAATAGTATATTTTAAAAGAAAAAAAATGAAACACATGGCACAATTCTACGTTAGCGACAGAAATTTAGTAAATATAGATAAACTAAAAAAATAATATAATATTAAGATATCGATAAGCTAAGGGAATAAGAAATATTTTAAGGTTTTCAATTTATCAAATTTTTTTAAGAAGTGTTATTTTACTTTTTAATTAATTTTTTATTTTATTTTAATAATTTATATAAATTTTAAATTTTAATAGTTAATAAATTATATTTTTGGATTTTTATTTTTTTATTTTTTAAATGTAAAAAGTTAAAAAAATATATGACTCTTAATCTTCATAATAAATTAATTATAAAATAAATAATTTATTTATTTCAATAATCAATTTATATATTTTAAAATTTTTAAAAATTAAATAATAAAATATATAATTTATGACATTCTTAATAAATTAATTATATAATAATAATTTATTTAATTAATATTTTATTTATAATAATAATAATCACTTTATATCTTTTTTAGAAATTTAAAAATTTAAATTATGACATATACATCACCTTAATAAATCAATTATATGTTAATAATTTATATAATAATAATATTGTTATTATTAATAATAATTTCAATATAAATATATGATTTTAAATTCTTCTACTCACTTTTTTCTTTCTATTTGAAATAAATTTACTTAAATTTTTATTTTTTTATATATTTTTCTCTTTTTTTATAGAGTTCATGATTTTTATAGCAAAAATGTATATAAGTTTTGTTTTTTATTAATGAAAGTATTAAGTTACGAAATAAAAAAGATTATATCTGCTCACTCATATTATTTTCATAAAAATATTATAAAAATTGAGATAAATATTTTTTTTATATTTTTTAAATAGAATTTATTGTTAACTTAAATATAAATTATTTTATTTTTATTATTTGTATTTTGTTATTTTTGTTATTGCACAAGGCACATGTAAGGTTTTAGTTATACACACACACATATATATATAAGCTAAGAAAAATGAAGAATTTATAGGCTACCACGTAAGGAAATGAAAAAAAAAATTAAATCATAAATTTTTATAATTTATTATTATAAAAATTAAAATTTAAAAAGTCAATAATTTAAAATGAAAAAATTGAAATCAAAAAATTCAAAAAGTTAAAAAAGATAATAAATAATTAAGTACTATTTGTTATTATTTAGAAAATATTATTAATTAAAAAATTAATAATTAATCGCTAAGAATTTTATTAGTCAAAAGCTTTTAATTATAATTATAAACATCTAAACAAAAAAATTTTAACTTAAAAAATTACATAAACAATAATAGTTAGTTTAGATTGAAAGGAAATATTTATATTTTTCTTTTCTCTTTTTAATGGGAGCAGTGGTTTATTTTATTTATTGTTAAAGTGGTGCAAGTAGTTTCTCTTTTTAGTGAGGCAAATGAATATATATATATATATATATGTGTGTGTATATAAATTCGAGTTTCTATATATATATTATATGAAAGTAAATAATTATTTTTATCACAGATTAATTTATTATATTTAATTAATGATGAGTTTATTATGAAATATATAGTAGAATGATCTTTTTAATTATTTGTTAATATACAATTTTATTTAATATTTTTTAATATTTGTAATTTATTAATTTAATTTATTGACTATTGTAATAAAAAAATAGCAATGCCAATATATGTATCATGCTCATGATCAAATAAAAAATAATAATATCCTCATATCACATGGGATAATAACTAGTTCGCTTTACCCAGAACAAGTCTAGCCATTAACATCTCTCTTCCCTTCTTTTTCTAATTTGTAGATTAATAATATTTTACTCAGATATAGTATGATAAAATGGGTAAAATGTTAAGAGTCATATTATGTAAAATCCAATTATTTTTAAAGAAGAAGAAATTTCAAATTTGAACTAAAATGGTTAGAAAAATTAGATTGTGCTAAAACTGTCAAGCGTTCTTAGAATCAATCCTTGGGCATGGGAAGACTTGGGGTCTTCACCGACAAACTTCACAATACAGGCTAATAATTGAAGAAATGAAGTAGGACAACTAACCATAATGCAAGAAAAAAAAATAATGTCATCAAAGTAGAGCTAGAGGCCTTATACTTAAATCCTCATCCAAAAAAGCTTCATGAGAAGGCCTTAATTTTTTGCATTATTCTATTAAAATTTCGTAAGCCTTTGATTTTATTCTAATAAAATCT
Source organism: Garcia nutans (assembly GCA_947685225.1). Lineage (NCBI taxonomy): Eukaryota > Viridiplantae > Streptophyta > Magnoliopsida > Malpighiales > Euphorbiaceae > Garcia > Garcia nutans. The sequence continues at coordinate 54,177,240 of CANTUV010000011.1, forward strand.
TTGAGATTGTTTTTCAACAACTAGAGTATGATATGACAGTCATGTGTTGCTATATGTCAAAAAAGAAATTCAATTTCATCTTATTTTCTTCCTATATTTTTTTAACATACCTAAAATCACTTTTTCAACAGATCTAAAATCACTTTTTCTATCTTTAATTTCCTATATATAGGTGTGAAATATATTAGATTTCAGGTTCCCTCATATGTTAAAAACTTATGCTATTTAAGCCCATTTATTTTGGTCCATTAGGATTGTTAATATTTTAGCTTATATCACTTTGACCCTAAGTTGCATATGAAGCAAGTTTTTAGCTACCAAAGTGAAAGAGAACAAAAATGGAGAGGAAAAAGGTTTTTTGCTGAAAAATTAAATCAGACTAATTTGGGTTTTTTAGGTGATCAGATGACCATTTGTACTTCGTTAAGGCTTAAATTTGGTAGGCATTTAGAGCACCCATTGTTATTCATTTTGAATGGTGGAGATCGATTTTAGATGACTAGATAACTGGTATTTGTAGTTTGAAGTTTATTGTTCATGTTCTTCTTGCAGTAGTGACTAACTTAGCTTTCTCCCACAATCAGAAAGTCATTGTGGTCTGATTAGGCTAAAATTTGGTGAGCACTTTTGGGATAGATTTTTCTTTGATATGGACGGTGGAGATTGAATTTGAACAACCAAAGCTCATTTGTTTTGCATGAACATTAGCTTTTTGGTGCAATTTCTTCATTCCCTTGTTCAACTCTTTCTGTTTGGTTGATTTGTTATTGAGACTTTATTTGAGGACTATTTTAGTAGCTTGTAATTACTGTAAAAATTAAATTTTGAAAGTGGAGCTTTTTTACTTGGACCAACTCTTTTACTTGGACCAGGAGATGCTCTGTGGTTTTTATCCTTCATATTGAATGAATTTTCCACGTTAAAAATTTTTATATTTTTGTGTGATTATTTTTGTGCATCTTGGAGTAAATTTTATGATATTTGTTTACTAAATATTTACTTAGTTGTCACTCCTCATAGATTCATTGAATAAGAAAATGATTTATCTCAGTTCCTTCCCATCAAAATGAGGTAGAATTGAATTCATTTGTTTTTATTTTATTTTTTTGCCACATAGCGATGCGTGATTATCACGCCACATTTTAGTTATTAAAAAAATAGTCTCAAGGATTTTATTGTGACAAAATAAAAAAATATTAAGGATTTTATCTTTATAAAATGAAGTTTAATGGTTTTAATGGGATAAGAGTAAAAGATCAGGAATAATCGATATAATAACCCCAAAAAATAGATATGAAACTCCTTTTCTAGGAAAACTTTTAGTGATTTTAACATACAATAAGTATGTGATCTATTCACAATTACCTATAAAGTGGCACATAAATTAAGTAATGAATAAAAATTTATGATAGAGCATAATTACTATAGAGTAATGAAAAATCTGTAGGGAACAAACATCCACCTGATTGGCGAATAATGAATTTGGAATTGAGACATGAAACTTCTTAGCATTCAGCAATATGGTGTGAGTTAGTCCAACTTCAATCACTTCACCTTTTATAGATCCAGCCTATGATGAAAAAATTCAATAACTCACCATATGAAAATGATGAGAAGGAAAAGTGCATCCCTTGTTTTGCTGATAATATTAAGATACATAAATTTTGAGGGGATGAAAAAGAGATTTTTTTTATTAACCTGCTTGAGAAAGGAAAGATTGTAACTTAAAAACCATTCATTCATTAAATGTTGCAACAACCCAATTCAGCATCGTGTTCCTTTAGTATCCAGGCTGACTGTAGAAGAATTTCTTATTGTGTAGATTAAAATTCATTTTTGCTCTACAAATAGAGAGAGTAGAGCAAGGCTTTAGCAAAATAATATAAATAAAGAATAAAGAATAAAAGATAGTTTCACAGTTTTATCATATGCTAATGATTTTAAGTGTCTAAAGATTTGTTGGACGAAAGAAATAAAAGAATTTAACAAGTATACTTCATACATAAATGCAAAGCACCACAGGATGGAAGAAATAAGAAACTCATCATATGTTTGAAATTGCATCAGATGGTCAATTCTGCAAAAGAGCTTTCTATCTTGGATAAAAAAAAACAAGATTTAATTACACCAATCACCCTTGATTTTTCACATTATTCAAATTAAATTTCCTAAACATTTGATTTTGTCATAATAAAATTCTTGAGATTATTTTCTGACAACTAGAGTATGACATGATAGCCATGTATTGCTATGTGGCAAAAAAGAAATTTAATTCATCTCATTCTCTCCTTATATTTTTTTAACAGGCCTAAAATCACCTTTTGAGCCGACCTAAATTCACTTGTTATGCCTTTAATTTCTTATATATAGGTATGGAATGTTTTGAATTTTGGGTATATAAGTGGAATGTTTTATATTTTTGGTTTCATCCTATGTGAAAAATTATTGTTGTTTGTGCCCACTTCTTTTGGCCCATTAAGGCTATTAATATTTTAGCCTATACTATTTTAATCCTAAATTGCATGTGAAATAAGTTTTTAGCCACCAAAGAGAAAGAGAACAAAAAGGGGATAGGAAAAGGGTTTTTTTGTTGATAAATCACATTAGACGAATTTTGATTATTTAGGCAATCGGATGACCATCTGTGTTCTGATAAGGCTAAAATTTGGTGAATATTTAGAGGACTCATTTTTATTCATTCTGAATGGAATGGTGGAGATCGATTTTGGACAGCTGGATTTCTAATATTTATGGTTTGACGTTTATTGTTTATGTTCTTATTACAGTAGTGACCAGTTTGACTTTCTTCTATAATCAAATGACATTTATGGTTTAATTAGGCTAAAATTTGGTGAGCATATTTGGAATAGATTGTTCTTTGATCTGGACGGTGGAGATCGAGTTTGAAAAATCAAAGCTCATTTGTTTTGCATGAATAGTAGCTTTTTTGGTGAAATTTCTTCATTTCCTTGTTCATCTCTTGTTGTTTGGTTAATTTATTGTTGAGAATTTACTTGAGAATTATTTTAATAGTTTGTAGTTGTAAAAATTAAATTTTGATAGTAGAACTCTTTTAGTTAGACTATGAGATGTCACGTAGTTTTTATCATTTACATTGAAGGAATTTTTCACATTAAAAAATTTTGTATTTTTATGTGATTATTTTTGTGCATCTTGGAGCAAATTTTATTTTTTTTTGTTAAATTTTTACTTAGTTGTCACTTCTCATAGATTTATTGAAGAGGAAAAATATTTATCTCATTTCATTTTCATCAAAATGAGGTAAAATTAAATTCATTTGTTTTTTTTTTAAATTTTTTCCCACATGGAGACGTGATTTCCATGTCATATTTTAGTTGTTAAAAAATGGTCTTAAAGATTTTATTGGGACAAAGTAAAAAAAAAATTTAAAGATTTTATCTTTACAAAATGAATTTTAATGATTTTAATGTGATATGAGTAAAAGATTAGGAACCATCGATATAATAACCCCAAAAACAGAGATGAGGCTCCTTTTCTAAGAAAACTTTTAGTGCTTTTAGCACACAATAAGCATGTAATCTATTCACAATTATCTATAAAATGGCACATAAAGTAATGAATAAAAATTTATGATAAAACATAATTACTACAGAGTAATGAGAAATCTGTAGGGAACAAACACCCACCTAATTAGAGAATAATGAATTTGGAATTGAGACAGGAAACTTTTTAGCATTCAACAATATGGTGTGTGTTAGTCTAATTTCAATCACTTCACCTTTTACAGATCCAACCTATGATGAAAAATTTCAATAACTTGCCATAAGGAAATGATGAGAAGGAAAAATGCATCCCTTGTTTTGCTAATACTATTAAGATATATAAAATTTGAGGAGATGAAAAAGAGATTTTTTTTATTAACCTGTTTGAGAAAGGAAAGGTTGTAACTTAAAAACCATTCATTCATTAAATGTTGTAGCAACCCAATTCAACACCATGTTCCTTTAGTATCCGGGCTGATTGCAGAAGAATTTCTTATTGCATAGAGTAAAATTTATTTTTGCTCTATAAATAAAGAGTAGAAAAAGGCCTTAGCAAAATAATATAAATAAATAATAAAGAGTAAAAGATAGTTTCACAATTTATTATATGCTAATGATTTCAAGTGTCTAAAGATTTGTTGGACGAAAGAAATAAAAGAATTTAACAAGTATACTTCATGCATAAATGCAAAGCACCACAAGATGGAAGAAATTGGGACTCACCATATGTTTGAGATTGCATCGGATGGTCAACTTTGCAAAAGAGCTTTCTATCTTGGACAAAAAACAGAGCTTAATTACATCTTAATTTTTTGTGTTATCCTATTAAAATTTTAAACTTTTGATTTTGTCCTAATAAAATTTTTGAGATTATTTTCTAGCAACTAAAGTATAACGTAACAGCTATGTGTTGCTATATGGCAAAAAAGAAATTCAATTTCATCTCATTCTTTTATTATATTTTTTTAACATATCTAAAATTACATTTTCAACATATCTAAAATCATTTGTTTTGCCTTTAATTTTCTAAAATTACATTTTCCCATATGTTGTTTGAGCCTATTTCTATTGACCCATTAGGATTATTAATGATTTAGCCTATACCACTTTAACTCTAAATTACATGTGAAACGAGTTTTTAGCCATCAAAGAGAAAGAGAACAAAAAGGGAGAGGAAAAGGGTTTTCAGTGGGTAAATCACATCGGACCAATTTTAGTTTTTTAGGCAATCAGTGACTATCTGTGTTTGGATAAGGCTGAAATTTGATGGGCATTTAGAGGACTCATTTTTATTCATTTTGAATGGTGGAGATCGGCTTTAGACAATTTGATATTTGGTATTGGTGGTTTGAAGCTTACCGTTCATGTTCTTTTTGCAAAAGTGACCGGTTTGACTTTTTCCTACGATCAAAAGTTCATTTGTGGTCTAATTAGGCTGAAATTTTGTTAGTACATTTGGGATAGATTATTCTTTCACCTGGACAGTGGAGATTAGATTTGAACAATCAAAACTCATCCGTTTTGCATAAAAAGTAGCTTTTTTAGTGAAATTTATCTATTCTTTTGTTCATCTCTTGTTGTTTGGTTGATTTATTATTGAGACTTTACTTGAAGATTATTTTAATAGTTTGAAGTTGCTATAAAAAATAATTTTTAATACTAGAGTTCTTTTACTTAGATCATGAGAGATTCTGTAGTTTTTACTTTTCACATTAAAAGAGTTTTTCACGTTAAAAATTCTTATATTTTTGTGTGACTATTTTTGTACATCTTAAAATAGATTTTACGATTTTATTTGCTAAATTTTTACTCAGCTGTCACTTCTTATATATTCATTCAAGTAGAAAAAGATTTATATATATTTATTCCCATCAAAATGAGGTGAAATAAAATGATTATTACAAAAATATAATATTTATCTCGAATGATGAATATGAATGATATTTATACTATATACATAATATGACATATTATGACAAAAATATAATTTTTTTTTATAAATGAAATTTTATTTTAATTTTCATATATTTAAGCAACTAATTGAATAAATTTAATAATAAACAAATGTATTGATACCAAATAATAATACAATTACAATATTCCAAAATAACAAAAAACCCCAACAATGTATTATCAATTTTCACCATAATTACTACTAGCATAATTTGAATGTGAAGAGTTGTTTACTGTTACACTCCGGTTCCCTTTGACTACATATTCACTGTTATCAGCATCACATGCCTGTTGAAATTACAACCAACATTAAAAAGCAATAATTAATTTAAAGAGCCTGAGAAACCACTTCTTTTGCAAAATTAATTGGCAGACAACTTAAATGAAGCATATAATTTGCAAACACCACATAATCAAGTGAAAATAAATTTACTGCACTAGAAACATCGAAACAGAAGTTTTCAAAATAAGGGGAGAGAAAAGACCCATGGTTAACAAGGTGAACAAAAACTACCAAAGCCAAATTATCAAACATGGGACAAAAAGAAGTTGTCTTTTAACCCTTTAAAGTGAAACTTTATTAATAAAAAGAAAAGGAGACAGATTTGATCAGAGAAAAAGTGATTAAAAATAACAATACAACTAATAGAAGAAAAATAATTAATACATCAAATAGGGGCCTATAACTCTTGACCTTCAGCTAAAAACAATCCTAAAAGCAAAAAAAAAAATTATCTTTTAAATAAGCATATAATATCTCATGACTTGTTCAGGTCATCAAACAAAAAAAAAAGAAAAATTCAGAAAAATATAATATGAAATAATAAAGAGTTTTAAAATAACATAGGTATCTACTTAATCTTAAAATAAAATAATTTTTTTTACACGACACTTAAAATATAAAAAAAAAAGAGTAATAGTTTTTGTTATATTAATCATTTAATAATTAATAGTCTCTAATGAGCTTTTCAAACTATTTAATATTAAATTAAAATTTCATAAATTAAAATTCAATATTTTATAAATATAACTATTTATTGAATTATTAAGTATTATAAATATGATTATTTATTGATATCATGTGACTTTGTAATTTTCATTCATAAATCTCTTGCAACAGGAAAATGTTTATCAAAAAAATATAACATATAATATAAATATTATTATAAATTTACAAATATATAATTATTAGATATCACAATCTAATCTGAATAGAAAACAAATAATATCTTATTTAAGATTTTTTTTGTCATAGAAAAATTATTACACTTCTATAATTATTTGGTTATTGATAATTTTCTTTTTATTAATAAATTAAAAATTTATATTATTTTGCTATCAAAATAAAAATTTATCTAAAAAAAACTAATTAGTAAAAATAAAATAAAAACAACTGTTATATATCGAAACAGAACGTAAAAAGTGCGATAAAAATTTAAACTATATTTGGAATGAATAAATTTATATTGTAGAATTCATTTATAAATGAACTCCATGTAGAATCATGTTTGGTATGGCATAACTTAAAACAAATAATTAAATTAAATTTTATATAATTTTATTTGGAATAAATTCTGAATTAAAAATTTATTTTTTTTAAATATACCCTTATTATGATAATATTTTATTTAAAGCTTATGCTCAAATAATGTCAAAAGAAATTTTTTCTTTAGATTTATTGCTATAAATTGATAATAATATATTTCTTGATTAGATAATTATTGTATATAAATTTAATTGATTAAAACTATTATAATTTATTTATACTAATTTTTATTTAGAACAATATATTTTTTTAACAAAAATTTAGATGAAAATATTCAGATTTAAAAATTTTTACTTATTGGACTATTGTTTATGTTTATAGGAATAGTTTTTATTTTGATAATAAATTTCACAAAATGGTTTATATATATAATGGGCAATTTTTTTTAAAAAAAATTTAAATGATTATTAAAAATAAAAATTTAATAAAATATTAAGATAAAATTATAAATATTGATAAAGCTAAAAGGGCAAATATTAAAATTGAATATTTGGCTTTAAAAAATTAAAAATCAATGAAATAATTTTATTAAAAATTAATTTTAAAATTTTTAAATGTGAGAAATAATAAATGTTATGAAATTAACATAGTAAAAAAAAAATAGAAGAGTATAGTAGAAAAAATGAATATAGATTTACTAAGAGTAATTTTATAAAAAAAATTGAGTTTATTAATTTATGAAATTTATTTATAAATTTCATATATTTTAGTAGAATTTAGTTTACACTAACTGAATTCTATAAATTTAAATTCAAAGAATTTAAATAAACAAAATATTTCATTTTAAATAAATAATTTTTAGAATTCAAATAAATTTCGTAAAATTTTATGAAATTCATTCATTTTAAATATGATGTAATTAATTTAATTAGTTGAAAATAAAGAGAAAAATACATAAAATATTAATTTTTTTAAAATTTTATTTATCTTATGTTTTTTAAAAAATATTATTTTTATTTTTTATATTTTTCGACATACATCAAATATATATTCAATATATATTTTACATTATTAAAAAATACCAAGAATATATTATATTTTTATAAGTTTTTTATATGTAAAAATGTTTTTATACTTTTTTCTATTTGTATAATATTTTTCCTTTTGTTAATTTTTCAAAAATAAATTAATGTTTTTGGCCCATGGTCCATTTTTTTATGCAGAGAGAGCAAGTTCTGGTAATGGAATATGGTAGTGGTTAGATCATGGAAACCTGAGCATAACTCAGAACGTATATAAAATATCTCTATATAAAGGGAAGGATCCATTGATCTCTTCCTCAACCTTTGGTTTTGCATTTTCTATCTTCTTTTTCAGTCTTTCTGTTTCTCCACCGCAGCAGGCCTAAAGTTCAATAGGACTGCAGGTGAATTCCGATCTCATCAATCTATTTTCTTTTTTCTTTTTTTTTTTTCACTCTTTAATCTGTTTTTGCAAATGGACGATTTTGTTTTAGTGTTTGGTTATGTGGGTTTGTGTGAATATTAAGTAGTTGACTTGTTTATGAGTTGGGGTTCTGGTTTTGTATGAAATTGAGGTTGTATGAACAGATCTATGGTCTTGATTTTGTGTATGGATCCGGTTGCCTATATTATGGTTTAATTTGATGCTTGTGAGTGGAATTTGTGCATTTTGTTTTGAGAATTTTCATTTGCAGTTATCTATAACTTGGATCTGTAATTGCCAACACAATGGACTCCAATTCATAGATCCAAAAAAAAAAAATTATGCCTATGTGTCTTTGGATTTTCATATCTTTTGTTTGTTTCTTTAAAGTTGAAACCATATAAATCAAAATCTTTAAGTTTATTGCAGCTGATATAATTTGTGTGTCTTTGCGTAATTTAGCTTTTGGTGTATTTAATCTGCATGCATCTTAATAGAAATTATACTGCAAAATTTTAGTTTAGTGGGAGAATTTGTTCTTCTAGATCTACCAATTTTTTTCTGTGATCAAGCAAGAATAATTGTTTCTTTGGGTTTTGGCTGATTAATAAGGTTTTATCTCGTCTTTGTCATCCCTATCAACATTAACTTGCTCTTGATTTATTTTATTCTGATTCTTATTTTAGGCTATTCATTTTATACAGCAGATAAAAATGGTGAAGATTTGTTGTATTGGAGCTGGTTATGTTGGGGGGCCCACCATGGCGGTGATTGCTTTGAAGTGCCCAGAAATTGAAGTAGCTGTTGTTGACATTTCTGTGGCACGAATCAAGGCCTGGAATAGCGAACAACTCCCCATTTATGAGCCAGGCCTTGATGGTGTTGTGAAGGAGTGTCGAGGAAAGAACCTTTTCTTTAGCACTGATGTGGAAAAACATGTTTATGAGGCTGATATAGTCTTTGTTTCGGTTAACACCCCAACAAAAACCCAAGGACTTGGAGCTGGAAAAGCAGCTGACTTGACTTACTGGGAGAGTGCAGCCCGAATGATTGCAGATGTATCAAAATCTGATAAAATTGTTGTTGAGAAATCAACTGTCCCTGTGAAAACAGCTGAGGCAATTGAAAAGATTTTGACCCACAACAGCAAAGCCATCAACTTTCAGATTCTTTCTAACCCTGAATTCCTTGCTGAAGGAACTGCAATTCAAGACCTTTTCCATCCAGATCGTGTCCTTATCGGTGGTAGGGAGACTCCAGAAGGACAAAAAGCAATTCAAGCATTGAGAGATGTTTATGCCCATTGGGTCCCTTTGGAACAGATTATATGCACGAATCTTTGGTCTGCTGAGCTCTCAAAACTTGCTGCAAATGCCTTCTTGGCGCAGAGGATTTCCTCTGTTAACGCCATGTCAGCTCTCTGTGAGGCCACTGGTGCAGATGTTAGCGAAGTGTCACATGCTGTTGGTAAGGACACAAGAATTGGACCAAAGTTCTTGAATGCCAGTGTGGGTTTTGGTGGATCTTGTTTCCAGAAAGATATCTTGAATCTGGTCTATATTTGCGAGTGCAATGGCCTTCATGAGGTTGCAAATTACTGGAAACAGGTTATTAAGGTGAATGACTACCAGAAGACCAGATTTGTGAACCGGATAGTTTCTTCTATGTTCAACACAGTTTCAGGTAAGAAAATTGCAATTTTGGGATTTGCTTTCAAGAAAGATACTGGTGATACTAGGGAGACCCCAGCTATCGATGTTTGCAATGGCTTGTTGGGTGACAAAGCTCAATTGAGCATATATGACCCACAGGTCACTGAGGACCAGATTCAGAGGGATCTCTCTATGAAGAAATTTGATTGGGATCATCCCATTCATCTTCAACCAATGAGTCCAACGGCTGTCAAGCAAGTCAGTTGTGTCTGGGATGCCTATGAGGCAACAAAAGATGCTCATGGTATCTGCATTCTTACTGAGTGGGATGAGTTCAAAACTCTTGATTATCAGAGGATATATGATAACATGCAGAAGCCTGCATTCGTGTTCGATGGACGAAATATTGTGGATGCTGATAAGCTGAGGCAAATTGGGTTTATTGTTTACTCCATTGGTAAACCTCTGGATCCATGGTTGAAAGACATGCCTGCGGTTGCATAATTCTGAAAACTTCTTATATAAAATTGAAGTAGCTTATAACCGGTTGTTGTGGAGACGTATATGAGAGGCATTATGATCTTATAGTTTTTCTTCATTTAGCCTTTTATATCTTCTAGTTTTGTGATTTAGTTATTTCAACTTATTTTGTAATGGACTCCATGACACAATTCTTGATTGGATCCATCTCCATTAGTAGAAAATTTGAATATGGTGTTCTTATTGGTTTAATGTAATAAAACGGAGCCTTGGAAAAGTTACAATTGACCTTTTTCTTATATATTGTACTTCTAGTTAATAGATTTCAGCATTTTCCTTTTGGAATTTCTGATCAAGCAGTGGCAACATGGTGACTTCTTCAAGCTGTCGAAGAAGGTGGATGATACAATTATTTTGTCGTAGTTTAAATCTTTGAATAATTGAATTAAATCAACAATGCAGATGCAGGGAGAGGAGCTCTATGCTGTTAATGTTAGCTTGAAACACCACTTTCTTTTGGTACATATTTAAGTGTATTCATCATATCAATTCATATATACGAATGTCAAATTTTTTTTGCCAAAGTTGTCTATGTTTTACTGTCCGATCAAATACTTTGGTTTTTATCATTTTAATTATTTTTCTGAAATTATTATTTTTAAAGTACTGGAGGAGGGGAAATCAAATTTGAGTCTATTGTCTGGATAGTTTAAAACTATGTAATATATTTTTAATTGAAAATTTATGGTTTTATTATTAATATTTTAAATTAAAATACATTTCATATCTTGATTAATTATATCATAAAATATTTTTATTCGTCAAAATTTTATTTATTTTGAAATTTTAAATTATATATATACTTACTCTGAATAGTTATAACAATAAAATTATAATTTTTATTATTAATGTTTTAAATTAAAACACACTTTTAATTTTGATATTCCAAATTAATTATATGCTTAATATGCTCTCTAAACAGTTATATCATAAAATAATTTTGTTCCTTAATTTTTTTTTAATTTTGAGATTTTAAATGTTATAATTGCTTCCCTATAACATAATAATGGTTAAACTTCAAAATCTTACAATTTATTTTGAATGTCATATCTATTTTAAGTTAAATAGTTATTGCATAAAATAAATTTCTCTCAAAATCTTAATTTTCATTAATGGTAGCGGAAAGATAACTAAAACTGTCAATTTTCAAAAGTTATGCGTTGATTTTAGTTATGCCTTTTTCATAAATGCCACTTCTCTCTTCTCCAAATGATAGAGTTATTTTTTTTATATATCTCAAAATATAATCTTATTACTTTATTAAATTATAGTTATATTATAAATTAAAAATTATATCTCAAGTTAAATATTTTATAATCAATAATATTATATTTAATTATTTATATTTTTTAAATTAAAATTACTTTGACCTGATTAATAAATTTTTAATTTTTAATTTTTATAATAATTAATAACTATTTAATATAAATAAAGGGCAAAATAAATAGATCATAAAATTTTTTTACCTATTAATCAAATAATTTAATTTTTTTAATATATGTACGATAAGAAGCATCATTCTCATTTTGAATTGTACAAAGTTTTTTTTTTGTTTAAATAAATTCTGTCTTTAAAAAAATAAAAAAAGGTTGTTTTTTTAATCTTGGGCATTTTTTAATTAATAAATAAAATCAAATTTGCATGAGATTATTTTGGAAAATTTCTCCTTAAATAATAAAATGTTAGTGAATCTATATATTTCAAATTGCAACTATATATTTTCGAAAATTAAACCAAAGTTGTGAATACAAATAATAGAAAATTACCTGAGTCAATTATGAAAACTTTAACCAATGAATGAATTTTATTTTGTTATTATTTGGTTTTGATGCTGAAACAAAAGAAAATTGTGCTAGGCCAGGCATTAATTTTCCATCAAAACATAAAAATATAATAATATTATTATTATAATAATGGAATATCCTTTCTGGGTGGACAGAGGGACCTTAATGTACTTTCACCAAGATCCGGGCCGGTTTAGTTTATAATAGGGTCGAGCTCCCCAGCAATCTAACCCGGTTAGCCTTTCGGACCGCGCCGTTCCCAAAAGCACAAACCTGAAAAATCGTATTTCGTCATCGCCTCTTACAAAATCGATCTCAGATTTCTCTTTAATTTTCTTATCTATTCTTCGAATCAAACATCGATTCGTTCAATTCACTTTCTCCTCTTTTGATCGATACCGTTTTCCATCTTCGACACTGATTTTTCTCTAGGGTTAGGGTTTCTAGTCGCGTTCTTATCGGCTCTCTAATCGTTCGATTCCTTGTGGGTTTTGATTCTCCTTTGTATATATCTTAACTTCCCTTTTATTTTTCGCTCTATTTTTCTATATTATTGCTGTTCTGCTGAACCCTAGGGTTTCGAAAGTTTCGATTCGTTTAGGGTTTGTTCAAATCTGTAAATTCTTCTAGGGGTTTAATTCTATTCGTTGCGTCTTATTCTTATTATCCTTTTTCTTATGTAAATTTGGTTGTATAGTTGGTGAATTTGGTACTTAGGGTTTGGGTTTTTGGGGAAAATTTTCAGGTTCTCTTCTTCTGGAATTGGTTTAGGGATTCGTTTTATCAAAGCAATTAGCCATCTCGTATATACAATTGTGGGTTCTTTACTCATAAATTAAGCGCCACATACCTCCTATCCTATTCTAAAGCTTGAATTCAACGAAATTTAGAGGTAAATGGTTGTTGTTGCTCCAATTGTTGGTATATTATTGTTGGGTTTTGGTATTTATGAGAATATATGCATAATATGCTATAAAATTTTCATATATGATTAATTTAGAGGGAATGGTGTGATTGGCTACTAGTTTGGCTGTATGTTCTAATTGAAGCTCATGGGATTATAGTAAATGTCAAATGTCAAATATTTTCTTGCTAGTTTGTGTGAGTTCTCATGTGTTACTAGGTCACAATATGCATGGTAGTGAACTTGACACATACTTGAGATTTATAGAACATGATACTTACCTTAGTTATTTAACTCATTTCTGTTTTGAATTACGCTTAATGCTGGTCCCAGAGATTCTTTACAGATGTTCATTGAAATGCAATGCTGTGATGTTAATCCAAGCATTTGTGTTGTCTATTTATATGATGCTCAATCTTTATAATGCTTCCTGTCTATTATTTTTTCTTGTTTTGAATTTTCCTGGTGCATATTGATACATATTTTAAAAAAAACGCTGTTATTCTTGATTACATTGCCATCTTGCTGAGATATGCCAGGCCATAGTTTCTGGCTTTTCAGGAGATCATTCTTCTGTTTCAACTTGGTCTTTGTTTTTGGTTGTATCTTGCAGACTGGAATGGGATTTAAACGACCTTTTGATAGTGAAGAGCTCCAAGAGCTTCCTTTTAAGCAGTCAAGACAGTTGGACTATAGCAATAAACTGACTCAGTTTGGAGATTTATATAAAACTACATCCCAAATACCTGATATTACAGGTAGACATAGTGGCATCTTTCTCACATGTCTTTTTGCCAAGGCATGCATCTTGGTCTTTTGACTTAGCGTACCAATATTTTAATTCATGTGAAAGCACAGTTAGTTAGTTTGTTTATTTTGCTTGTAGCAGGTGATTATGGTGGACATTGTGTAAAATCTCAACAGCATGACACATTTGAAAACAATATCGTCTCTGAAGTTCCAAATTTGGCTAAAGATGTTGAGATTAGTGCTCCTTTATCATTGGTCACAAGCAGTTCAAATGATGAGGATGTTGGTTCTGGGGTAACAGCTTACTCTTCTTATTCCCCAGGCCATTCTGAATTTGATTTTTCCAGGAGATTTGTTCCCTTAAAGGATGCCTACTCCTCATACCTGGACCACTCTCCTAGAAGACAAGTTCCTCTTGGGCCAGATCATCAAGCCCGTATTCCAATGTGGGGCAAGCATGTAGTGAATGATCCAAATAGCTTGTCTTTACTTTATGGATCCAATGACATTATGTACAATGACAACGAAGAAAAGATGATGGGAACCTGTATCATTCTGATGCCAGATGCAGAATCCTCTGAAGTTGACAGCACTGAGGCTGGAAATGGCAGAACATATTGCAGCTGCCTAGATGAGTGCTCTGTTAGATGTGTGCAGCAGCATATAATGGAAGCTCGGGAAAAACTCAAAAAATCCCTCGGGCATGAAAAATTTTTGAGTTTGGGATTTTGTGACATGGGAGAGGAGGTGACAAATGAATGGAGTGAGGAAGAGCAACGGGTATTTCATGCAGTTGTGTATTCCAATCCTGCATCCTTGGGCCAGAATTTTTGGAAGCACTTGTCACAAGTGTTTGCTGGTCGATCTACTAAGGAAATTGTCAGTTATTACTTCAATGTCTTCATGCTTCGGAGGCGGGCTGCTCAGAACAGATCTGACTTACTTGACATTGACAGCGATGATGATGAATTGCATGGAATTAATAGGGGATCCTTCAAAGTTCAAGTTTCAGATGAAGAAGAAGATTCTGACATTGAGTCTCTTGATCAGTATGGCCATGCAGATCATAGAGAGGATGCTTTGGTTGAAGATGATGAAGATGACGATGACGATGACGATGACGACGATGACGATGACGACGACGACGGTGATGACTGTGGTGGTGATGAGGATCTGGGAGAAAGTAGTGGAGATGCTACTGGAGAAGATTCTGCTATAGATTATTTTTCAGAAGCACATGATATGAAGGCATTTGGTGGGGACAGGTCTGATGATGCTGTTAAGCACGTTGATAATAATTTAGGGAATGCTGGGGAGAATTTTACTGTTCAAGATGACTCGTGCATGTCATTTGAGTTCCAAGCTAATAAGGTTGACTCCAGTGATCCTGTTGACGCTAGGGATGCTTTGCAAGTAAGTGGGGTTAAGAGTGACAACAGGGGATGCTTGCCTGGTAATAGGGATGAATACAGTGATGTGGTGGATCATTCATATTTTTTAGATCCTTGTGATGCTCGATATTCGATTCCAATAACAGGTGTTGATCTTCTACCGACATGCAACATCATTGAAGAAATTTTTGGACAAGGAACATCCAATGACTAGAAAAGAAATAACCATGGAAACAGCTTTTGCCTTCCCAAGGTCCTCGAGCATTCCTCGGTGTACAGTTTTGCGCGACCTTTGTAAGGGTTTGATCCTTGGACAGTTGGACTTTTCTAGCATGCAAGGAATTTTCTTTCTAGGTGATAGGCCAGTTTTTTCTTTTATTAAAGTAGGAAGCAGGGTAGGAAGGAAAAAAATGAAAAAAAAAATATTTTTATGTATTTGGCTTTGTTCATGTTTTGGAATGCGACAGTCCTCAATTTTGTTTAAAGCTCTCTACATTTTTGTCAAAATTTATAATTACATTCCTAAAACCTGGACTTGTGGAATGATGATGTATCTCATTCTCTGATATCTACAACATCGTACGTTCTATTACAACATGACAGTTTTCAATGAAATCTTCAACCTTGAGCATGGTGATCCGAGCTTTGAATATCCTTAGTTACCACATCTTTAATTCCATCTAGTAAGTAGGACTATGAAGCGCTGGGTGATTGTGAGCTTGCAGCGCTGGATTTCTTCAATTCTATGCGTTATTGCTGCAATCCTTGCTCCAAATCTTTGTGCACATCATAAATCTTTAAAGAAAAATGAGCTTTAAATATTATATCTTCAACTAGACCTGGCCATGGGCTGAGCTTGAATTTAGAAAAGGGAATTTTACGCGGAATACGGTGAGAAGATTTATGTTCTCAAATATAAGGCGAAATTTTTTTTTTTCCATGATACAGAGGCAGGGCTTTTTTATTCTTTTTAACACTTTTTCAATATTAGTTTTTCTTTTATTTTTATATTCTCATTGTGCACAAAAAAAAATAAATATATGCATAATATATAAACAATACACATAAAATAATAAGTAACATATTTATAACATAAATACAACATATCTGCAATATATCCACGATATATATATACTATAATTAATCAACTTATAAAGGCTAGAAAATATATATATATATAATATATTATAACTAAGTAACATATAAAGGTTATATAATATATAAATGCTAAATGACAATATATATACTAAATAACAATATATGCATATAATATATATATGATATATGTGCAATATATATAATATATCTAAAATATATAAGATTATGTTACAAAATGATATTTTTAAGATTTTTTTTTTGAGAAATTTTTATGAAATTATATTTTTTTCTCTTAAAGATATTATTTTATGAAATAATATTTAAAAAAAACTAAATTTTTGTACTTTTTTTTTGAAGAATTTTATAACATATACATAACATATCTATAAAATATATTTAACATATACAAATTGTAAAAATATGATGATATAATATATTTTTAAAATTTTATAAATTTTTTAGGTATTTTTAAAAAAAATTTATATGAACACTATTTTTTTAAAAAAAATTTGATTTTGTATTTAGTTTTGTAAAAAGCCTTTTAGAAAATACAAAATTTTCTAAAAATTCGGCTTATGCTCCTCAATTTTCTTCACTAACTGAAATCAGGAGTCCGGTTTGTCCACTGCACTACGAGGTAGATAAACTTGATAGATAGTCTAATTGCAATCTGGATTCCAAGTTAGTGGGTGTTGTGAGAGTGTGGGAGAAATAAGGGTTGCCGTCTGTGGTCCAAAATTCTAAATTCACATTGCTTGGCAGGGACGTGGCAAAGCTGGCACTAATGATTTGCCTCAGGCTACTCATACAGAGTGGAAGTTGCCAGGAAGAATACAAAACGACCAAAATCAAGGTCAGTATTCCAATTTCCAAGTCGAAAAAAACTAAAGTGATTTCGGAATTGACAACTCTAACCACTGTTTATTGGCGAATCATGATCATGTCATTATTTGGTTATGGTAATAAGTAATAATCATATTAATATTTCATCAACCATAGCTTTTGTCTGCCCCCACAGCTGGTTCATGTGACTTTCCTTTTAGGGGTTTCATGTTCTCTACAGAGGAGTTATAAATTCATGCTATTTAGATGTAACGGGTCAGTTTTATTTTCCAATTTTATTTTGTTAAGGATTTGGAAAGACCAGACATGAATCAATGAATATGCAACAAAAATAACATAAAGGGTAAAAAAAAATAAAGAAAGAGTTAGGCAGAATATAAAATTTGTAACAAATGTTGATCCCAAATTATTAATTCAATAAAATTATTAATTTAAATCAACTCAACTCAAATAAATCTCCCAAATTAATTAAGATTGGTTTTATGATTTTGTCTATTCTCTTTTTCAACTCTAAAAAATTATAGGCAATATTTTTAAAGATATACAAACCCATAAAATTTGCAATTAAATTTATAGTATTAAGTTCGTCTTTAAGATAATGCAATTTTGAGTATTAGTTTAAATAAAGTCATTAATTTAATTCAATTCAACTAAATTTTAATTTCACATTAATAACAATTGGCTATATGAATTTTCTTTTTTCAATATAAACAATTACAAATAATATTTTTAAAGAGATGTAGAACTATAAAATTATTATAGATCATTTTTTTAATGTTAATTTACATCTATTATATCTCTCTTATCTATATTTATTTAATACGTGCATCACTAATTTTTTATTTTATATTATCAAATAATCTCAATGTATGTCTGCTTATTTTATTTTAGCCACCCTTACCTTTTCAATAAAATTATTAAATTATAAAAAATGGGTTTCTTATTTATACATCAGAGTCTATGTATGTGTATGCATAGTTATGGTCTTTACAATGAATAATACATAATAAGTATTGTTGTGTGTAGTATTATTCAAAGTCACGTTGGTAAAGATGTTGAAAGTTTCAAGTTTTTTTTTTTTCTTTTGAAGGAATGTTGAAAGTTTCAAGTCAATTTCTCAGATTGTGGCCAAGTGGGAAAGTTTCTCCATTAAAAATTAGAATAAAATGCAGCCACTGCTTGAAACTTGACCAACACCAAGCATTCCTAAACACTTACCTCCATTTGTTTGTATCACGTTGGCTTCACTCGTTTTCTCTTTCTTTCCTTCTTTCTTTCTTGTTTTTGAATTTATGTCTCTTTCTTTCTACGCTAAATAATTTTTAAGTCTTAAGAGTTTATGATTACATCTTATACGTTTAGAATAATTTTTTGACAATATCTAAAATTAATTGATATGTACTATCTTAAGCTGATTTAAATTAATTATTCATTCCTAATTATTTTGGAACTTATGGTATTTTATAAAATAACAAAAGGAATTTACTACATAATGAAAATTTTAAAAAAATGAAAAATAGTAAGCATAATGAAATTGACAATAATGAAATCGCTACAAAGGTGGGGTTTGACTTAATCAAACTATGGGGTTTGACTTAATCAAACTTAAGTAATAAAATAGTAATTAAGCAGCAAATGCATATAATTACTGTTAAAAAAATAAAGAATTTTTTTTGGATGAAAAAAAAACTAAAGAATTTTTTAAGTTACCTTCAAAAGGTCAATAAATTTTTAAGCTGAGGTTAAAAAATAATTTGCAATTTTCAAATCAGTAAGTAATTTTGTCAAGTGTGATCTAAAGCAGCGTATATAAAGGAGTTGTCCTCTCATTGTGATTTGACTATTCACTTTGAGCATTTGCATTGCATAGCTCTAATTGCTGATGATGCTCTCATGAGAATTAAATGATTTTTTTTTAAATTTTGGTTCTTTAATCCTTGTATTATATATAATCATCTTCCCTAATTGATTACATGAATTTTCTATTTATAAAAATTAAAAAAAATTATTATTATTATTATTTTGGTACAAAAGATGGGAAACCCGAGAAAAAATTAACGAAAATAGAAGGCACTGGACTATCATAAAGAATCCAAAATTCTAACTCATCAGGAGAGTCATTAAGATAAAATACCCTAGAACTGTAATTAGTAGCTAAATGAGAGAGAGCATCAGCTGCAAAGTTTCCCTCTCTGTGAACATGAGATACAGTTGCTCATTGAAAAGAAGGCAACAGCAGCATCTTGATGCGAGACACCAATGCTCTACTGACTATAGAAATTATAGAATGACCCAAAATCATGTCCACTGTAACTGAACTATCAAACTCAAGTTGAAGATAGAAAAATATAAACTTAAATTAATTATTATTTTAATTAAAAATATAAAATTATATATATTTTTATTATAATATTTTTATTTTAAAATGAGATATTCATTAAATATTTTTAATGAATAATATTATAATGTTAAATATGAGTATAATAAATATTTAAAATATTATTTTAAAATGAGATATTCATTAAATATTTTTAAAGAATAATATTATAATATTAAATATCAGCATAATAAATATTTAATATATTAATTAATTTAACTATTAAAATGTAGCATGACGGCTAGGAGCTCGTGTTGCTTTTATTTAAGTTTTAGATTTGAGTCTAATTATTCTTCTTCTCCTATGTAATTAATAAAAAATATAGTAATTAATTTATTTAAATATTAAATTAATTATAGTTTAAAATAAATAAAAAATACATTTATTAATTACGATGAAAGAAATATTTAAGTGTTTATATAAAAAATAAATATATTAATAAGTATGAAATATGAACCCTTTGATTCGCTAATTAATACTAATTTCAAATTCCATAGCTAAGAAGATATGATCTCATAATAAATGGATAGCGAGACCCTTTGGATTTCTGTATTTGATAATTTATTTATGAGGGTGTTTCTTAAAACTGGAGCTTTTCAGCTTATTGTGAATAAGTGATTTTTAGATTATAATCAAATTAAAAATAAGCAGTTAAGCGTTTCTGTAAACTAGCTAATAATCAGCTGATAATCAGTTTATAATCAGTTAAGTGTTTCTGTAAAATCAGCTTATAATCAGTTTTTAATTGTAGAAACTGTCAAAATGACCAAACTGTCCATAAGTTTATTTATTGTATAAAAATAATTTTTTAAATGTCAATTCAAAATTTATTTTGCAATAATAATAATAATAATAATAATAAAATTTAATAATAATAATAATAATAATAATAATAATAAAATTTCTTTGATGGGAACTAAATTGTATAAGGTAGGCAAATTTGGAATATTGAATATTAGGTAGGGATAGTATGGTCTTTTACTTGGTCAAAATTGCTTAAAAAATAAGTGCTTAAAAAAAAGTAGCAAAACTCAACTTTTAAAAAACTGATTAAAATCAGATTATAATCTACTATTTAAGTTTTCAGAAACACTTAAATAAACAACTTATAATCTAAAAACAGCTTATAAGCAGTTTTGACCAGCTTTTAAGTTTTGAGAAACACCCTCTATATAGTAATAGATCCGATAGATTATTTTCTCTCTCATTTTAATGTGTTATCTAGTAAAGATAAGCACATTATTGGAAAACGATATTATTTTAAAAAATTGCTAAGAAATTATTAAAAATTATCTTATGAATTTTAATTATGAAAGATCTAAAATAATTAAAAAATTATTTTCAAATTATTTTCTATAATACCATTTAAAAAGATATGTATTTTTTTAAAGTAACTTGAAATCTCAAAATTAAAAGAGGGTAATTAAGAGGGTGTTAAACTAGCTTATAAACTATAATTTTAAATCAATTTATAAATATTCAATATAAACACACAATTACTTAAAATTTTAAATACATAAAAATTTATATTAACTTTTAAATATTAAATATTTATAAATTAATTTTTAAAAATTAAATTAAACACCCTCTGACTAATATTCATAAACCGTACCAAACAGCTAAATAATAATCATAATTAAAATACCAATGAAATGACAAATAGTATAAAAAAATTAGATATGATAAAGAAAATACTTTCCTGCATTAAAAAGAAAAAAGAAAACACTTTCCTAGTATAGAAAATAGAATATGGGATTAAGTTAATGAGAAAAAATAAAAAAGGAAAAAAGAGGAAGCAAAAAGACAAAATCTTTGATGAAAAAATTGATTCAAAGAGAAAGAAAGAAAGAAAGAGAATGGCAACGGGAAAGGCAAATGAGAGAAGCAAAAGGCCAAATAACGGTTGAAGATTCTGACTTTTCATTTGTAATTTGTTTAAATTTTTTTTCTTTTAATTTAGAAAAAAAAAAAAGAAAAAGAAAATCAGAGAAAGACAAAGTAAGGCATAGTTTGGTGTTTGGATAGTTGAGAGGAACAGAACAGGACAGAACAGAAGAGAAAAAGAGCTCCTTCTGATAAATTTCTCAATCTGCTGATATTGTTATTATAGTATCTACTAAATCCTAATTCGTTGGGATCTTCCAAAGAGTTCAATCTTGTGGAATCCTGGCCGTCCATTATCAAACCGAAGTGTTCTCACTTGAGTACACGTGCTTCCTCTTTACCCTTTTTAATGTGTTAGCTTCCATGCATGGAATTCTCCTTCAACTACACACACAAACACAAACAGTCTTTGGTTTTGCTCTGATTCTTCTTTTATGGAGCCTTGTTCGTCGCCATCATTAGCGACCCATTTTCTCAAAGAAACAAACTTTTTTTCTTATTTTTAATTTTATTGTATTCTAATTTCTAAGAGAGAAAAAAGAGTAAATCAATGTGTGTACTTGAAAAATGAGGGATTTGAAGAAATGGGTGGGTCTGATCTTTGTACTTTACATAAACTGTCACATCTCTCTTTTGATTCTCTTGATCAATCAATAGTGACAGAAATGAACTTGGTGATCTGTTTCTTCTTCTTCTCTTCTTTTTTTATTTAATTCTTGATCTGGGTTTTGATTTTTTCGCTCTGCTTTTCTCTCTGTTGTTTAGTATCATTTGGGTGAATCTTCCTTTGGACTTTCAAGTTTCAATCTTGAAAAATGCTGCAGCATTTTTTTGTAGATGAAGACTTAGATGAAGACTTGAGGTAAGATATAAGTTACTGATTTTGCTGTCTTTACTGGGTTTTGTCTAATTGGATCAATTATGGAAGCAAATTACAAGAAAAAATTGTTTATCTGTAAGTTTTGCAATAAGAAATATCCTTGCGGCAAGTCATTGGGAGGCCATATTAGGATCCACTTGAATGGGAATGGCAGTGGTAATGGAAATGGAAATACTACTGGGAATGGAAATTGGAATTCAGCTGATGTAGAAGATAAGCCTTTTGCTGCTGTTAATGGAAGCAACGGCAACACGGAAACCGAGTTTTTTGAAGCTGGTGCCCAATCTGGTTACATTCTTAGAGAAAATCCCAAGAAAAATAGGAAGTTTATGCTGGATTCAAGCAAGAAGAATTTGCTTCATGAGAAGATTTGTAAAGAATGTGGTAAAGGGTTTCAATCGTTGAAAGCTCTTTGTGGTCATATGGCTTGTCACTCCAAGAACAGCTTTGAACATCACGCTGCCTCTGGGACTACTGAGAAGCTGAAAGATCAAGTTATGGATAGCCAATCAGATACTGAGACATCAGCTCCAATTAAGCGAAGCAGATCCAAAAGAATGATGAGGTACAAGACTATTGGTGTTTCTTCTTCTTCATTATCTTCTGTTGCTTCCGATTTAGAGCAAGAACAAGAAGATGTTGCTATGTGCTTGATGATGTTGTCTAAGGATTCTGGTTTTAAAGGTTGTTTTAGTTCCATTGCAGATTCCTCTGATAATAATTCTGCTGTTGTTGTAGAGACTAAATCATTATCTCCTAAATTCAAAGTTAGTTTAATGAATGGTGTTAATTGTGTGTATAATGGTAATGGGATTGAAGTTTTGGAGATGAAGAAAGCAAAGCAACAAGAAATATTGTCTAATGAAAATGATCATTCTGAGAATTCTGATTCTGGGTATTTTCGAAATGGACCTAAAAAAGTTGAATCTGATATTTCAGTTCATGGATTTACTGGGAAAGAAGATTTCAAGAGGCAGAAAGTTGAATTTGGGTCTAGATTTGAAGATGACTTTGACCCTGAACTGGGTAAAAGATTAAGCAGGTTTCAGCGAATTAAAAAGGAATTAGGAAAAGAACTGGTTGATGAAGATCGATTTGATGAATATGATAGAGTTCCATTGAAGTATGATTCAAGAAAGAAGGTTAAAAATGAGTCATACAAATCTGAATTTCTTAGCAGCATCGGTTCAAAGACCGGTAAATGTCCAATTGAGGGAGCGCGTAGAACCAACCATAAAAGGACTAATGGTTGCAGTGATTCAATATACGAGAGTGGTGAGAACAGTATCAATACCGACTGTTTTCGTAGTAGAAATATTATCAAATCTTTCAACGGAAAGAACCCAATAGAGCAGAAATCATCTGGCAATGCAGAGAAAAAATTGGGAATAAAAAAAGGCAAAGTTCATGAATGTCCATTTTGCTTTAAAATTTTCAGGTCAGGTCAAGCCTTAGGTGGTCACAAGAGGTCCCATTTTGTTGGAAGTGGTGAAGATAGAACTGTGGTGATTAACCAACAGGTTCCTGAAATGTCAATGCCTGGCCTAATTGATCTGAATCTTCCTGCTCCTGTGGAAGAAGATGCAAATGGGTATTACATTCCAACATGGTAATTCTTGAATTTCTCTGCCAATGGGTAAATCTTGGTTTCTGAAAATGAATGATTCCATACTTGAAGATGCCAATAGTGATGCTTAGAGTGTACAGGAAAGTTGGAGAATGTTTTTTTGGTACTTTCGCTTCATATTGAAGGATGTGTTACAGAGGTAACTTACTGTTTCCAATTAGTTGCTTAAGAAATGTAAGAAGCAAAGATCTTTTCCTTCACTTTTATTTTTTTTAATTTTATTTTAATTTTTTTTTCGCTCTAGGAGGCCCTTAAATTTCTAGGCCCTTTTGCTTTAGTAACATAGAGAGATAATATTTTGAATGACCAAGTTTCTTTCTTTGCTGTTAATCTTGCATGCTTCTTTCTTCTTTAATATTGGATGATGCAGCCCTTAACTTAAAGTTCAAGATCTCATTATCACCCTTTGAATCCTTTAGCGAAGCAAAAGCTGAAGTACCTAATGTTGTCTCCAACTACTGACCGAAAAAAAAAATGCTGTCTTTAACTGAAATTTTTTTTAGCAAGTCCAAAAAACTCCCAAGTTTTTAGTAGTCATATACAAGTAATTGAATGGAAGGAATTGTGTGGATTGTTTTTGAATAAATCCTAAAGAATCACGGACCACCTGCTCTTCTTTGCTTTTATGGGGAGACCAATAGAAAGAAAAGCCATTACAAAGGTTGAGTTGAGAAATTTCTTTTTCAATTTACAAAGCTTAAGCGCACTGTGTTTTCACATTCCCATCATCGCAATATTGTTTTGTACTATTGCAAACAAACATTTTCTATTGGAAAAGAGCATATGACCAAAACTAAAATGGAGACTATTTTCTATTTTAATTATGTTTAGTTGAGTGAGTCACCCCTATGACTTGTAACAAGGAGAAAGCACCGTGCCTACTACGCAAAATGCGTAGAAGAAAAGCAGAAAAAAATTGACTTAAATTAAAGAACGGTGTCGTTTTCTTTTGGAAACAAAAGAAACTTTTGTTATGCTTTTTTTTCTTCATTGGTTTTTCTCTTCTCTAATTACGCCCGGCCAACGACATTGGAGTGGTTGTGTGCTATCCACTGCTATTCTTAAGTTTGAAGATTGGATGCAAAAGTTGATTGCTTCTTGGTTTTTGTGTGGAAGAATCATATTTGATAATGAGAATGAAAAAATTAAAAAGTTGGATTCACTTTTTTATTATTATGATAATGATTATTATCAACTACTAATTATTTAGTGGAATGGCATTAAGAGTAGTCTCCAACACTGTAAAATCCCAATTTCAAAGCCTATTATTATGAATCAAATTTTAAGATAAAAAGAAAAAAAATTGTGAGTATAAAGGTAGTTGTTTAGTCACCTCTCAATAGCACTTACCCTTTCCAGTTTCTACTACACACCCATATGCTTGTCGGTGTTGTAATGCACCACTTGATACACACCGCTTTTAAACAAAAGTGATGCCTTTCTTTCCATTCTAATAGTGATAAAGAGTCAATATATTTACATTCTTGTTAAGTCTTGAAAAAATGCAGTCCATGTTTGGTACGTTAGAACTTTTGGATATTTCAACCTTTCTATTTTATGTTTTCATATTATATATATTGCTACTTATTATAGATTATTTTTCTACAATTATATATGTGCGTAAAAAAGAGAAGAGGACTATTATATGAAAATTCAAAACTTTTATTTTTTATTTTCAATTCTTATCCATCTAAATTTAAATGAGTCCTTTAAGCTCATTTGTTCTAATTATATTAAACTTCTCTAAAAAAAATCTAATTGTTTTTGTTACACCAATTAAAATTCGAATTATAATCATCTTATAACAAAATCATTATTACAAATCTTTTTATTAAGTATAGACTCTGTTTTAGTAGCTGAAAGTTGAAAGCTCAAACCATACATTTTCATTTCTTAATTCAAATTAACACTTGATTTTCAATTGGTGTGATTTTAATAGACATTTTATTTTATAATATAATGTTGTCAGATGGGATACTTTGCAATGAAGAAAAATTATATTCTTTCCATCCAAAATTAATAAGCACATTTTTTTTATATTAAAATATAACTCACTTACTATTGTTTTATTAAGATAATTAATATTTTAAATTTTTATTATATCTATATTTAATATTGTTTATTAAAAAATTTAATAATATATATATTTCATACTAAAAATAAAAGTATAATAAAAATATATTCAATCTCACTAAATCGTCCATGAAATTGGGTGGGCGTTGGGCAGTGTAGACTTAAGGGAGGGTAAGAAAGGACCACTTTTGTCGCAAATCCATTTGACTTCTTCAGCTCACAATTGCATCAAACTCTAATCAACCACTTCCTTTGAGATTCATTGGCTCTCGCGGGCTACACTCAGCTGCCACCATTCCTTCAACCAATCAACTGTTACTTATTATTAAAATAATAGAAGATTATTAAATAATTAAACATCATCTTCCAATTGCCGTTCTTTCTTTCCTTTCCTTGTAGAGAAAATGATTTTTAAACAAGTAGACAAATAACAAGTTAATTTGATCCAAGAATCACAGCCTCCATTGGAGGGAACAAACAGCTAACTGCCACATTGTCTTTGCCTTGATGGAAAAATGATGATTTGACTTCAGAGTCAGTCTCCTCCTTTTAATTTATAATTTAATCGTTAAAATATAATTTAATAATCAAAATCATATTTCATTTTTATTTAATTTTGAGTTCAAATTTTATAAGTATTTTTTCTTTTTCATATATAATTAATAAAAAAAATAAATCAATTTACATAAAATTAAATAAATAAATAAAAATGATAAAGAAGTAAAACTAATTAAGCAGACGATGGTTTGATTAATTATTTCCGATATTAAACCTTTTTGTGCGGTGGTTGCACCATTTGCATTGCATGACGCAAATGGAGTAGAGAAATTTGCATCATCTATCCTTATTTCATTTTTTTTTCTTCTAAATCAATACATTTTTCTTTTTATTTATAAATATATGTCCCCCTTTTTTTATTTTTAGTTTTGCTGCATTTTTTTTTTACTTTTGCTTTACATGTTAATTTTATTAATAACTCTTTAACGTAAAAAATAACGTTGAATTTATTTTTTTATTTTATATATATTTTATCTAAAAATATCTTTTTATGTCATATTCTTATAAATATACAATATATACACAACATCTATAATACATTAAAAATATCTATTATATATTCATCATACACCACCACTATATCAACATTTTTATTTTATATTCTTATAATACATACAATATATAATACATTAATAATTTTATTTGTATACAACGTCTATAATATATCAACACTTTTATTTTATATTTTTCTAATATACAGTAAACATTTACTATACATTAACATTGCATCAACGGTTTTATATTATATTCTTCCAACACAAACAACATATAATATATCAATAATTTTATTCACACACAACATCTACATATATACATAAACAAAAACTTAATTTACGATAGAATATCTATAAAAAATTTACAATATTTATGAAATATTTATAATATCTCAATAATACATTTACAGTATATTAATACTTTTATTCTGTATTTTTCTAACATATACTTAAAATCTACTATACATCAACACTATATAAATATTTACAAAATTAATATTTTTTTGAAGAAAAAGAAGAAGATAAAAATAAAGATGAAGATTTATCCTTATAAATTAAAGTTTTTAGTTTTAGTTACATGTAAAATTCTTGAACTCGTTTGATTACTCATATTTTTGTTTTTTGTTGAAAAATTTTCTTTTTTTTTTATATTGATGTTCACGATGAAGATGATGGAGGTTTTTAACAGAGAAGATAATGAAGATTTCATTTCGGATATATATATATATATATATTGAGTTTTTGATATTGATTTATTCATCTTTTAATGCTTTTTTGGATTTTGATTTTTGATATTTGATTGTCAATCGATGGTGATGAAGAAGAAGAAGAAGAAGGATTTTGATGATGGTGAAGAAAAAGAAGAAAATAACAGTGCTCAATAGATAGAAGAAGAAGATAACGTGTGCCGTAATTTTTATGTTTTAATAGCATGATTTGTAGCTTTGTAAATACTTTTAAAACCTTCCATAATTTTATAATTTTTTTTTTATTTTTTGAGTTGTTTTTGTAGAAAGGCCAATGGAATATGCAACACTACAAGCCAGCCTATGTTAGGTATTGCTGTTTTGGTTGGCCTGATAGGCTTTTACTTTTCGGAGCCCAAAGAAATCTAAGCTAGGCCTGCTTGGAAAAAAAAAACTGCAATGAAGGTTTTTGTTTTTCATAATAATAATAATAATAATAAAAATAATTGAATGCTAAAATTTACGAATATTAAGTAAAATGTAATCTAACAGAAAGTCTGATCGAGTATGACTTCACTATAGATTTATATTCTAACATTATGTTTATTGAGATGTAACGAAAGTTCTAATGTAATTTGGATTACATATTGATTATACGACTTAATTACTTTATGTAGTTACAAAAAAAATTATTGAAATTCAGTTCAAAAAAAATTATTGAAATGTAATGCTAATTACACTGCATAATCAATTGTCATTATATATTGTAATGCTCGTTATATAAAATTTTTTTATGTATTTGTGGTTACCAATTATGTAATATTTTCACTACTTATATTTTATTTTTACTATCATTTCTATAATCACAGCATCATTATCGCTAAGAATGATTGTTACTATCATCATTACGCCACCTTGCCAACATGATCTCTCATTAATTACAATAAACATTACCACCATTAAACAAAATTCAGGAATGAAAATTATAAATATCTAATCGCATTTTATTAATTTTGCTTTTACAATTAGAATATTGGAATGAGCATTACAATTTTTTTCTTTCCAAGAATATAAATCAAGTATATAGTTGAATTCAAAATATTTAAAAACAAGAATATAACAAATTAAATATTTATAAATCTGTAATTAAATAATAAAATCTGCATATTTTGATTAAATATAAGGGACCAAAAATACTAAAATTTGATACATTAATTAACATTGATTTTTTAAAAAAAAACTTGAGTTCATCAATAAAATGCAGAGTGCTAGTTGGTACCAATAATCGAATTCAAAAAAAAAAAAATGGTACCAATAATCAATAGTAACGACCGTTTGATTTGATAGTTGAAGGCGCGGGAGTTGTCATAATCAAATCCGCATTATTGAGAGCCTTTGAGAACTCTCTCAGTGCCACGCACTTTCCTTGCGGTGCACAATTAAATGGACCACTTTTCATTATTACATCCTGGGTGGGCAGTAACGAGTTAACCGACGGAGTGTTTGGTTAATCCTCCGAATATTTCAATTTAGTAAATTGATCGTGCTCTATATAATCAATTCAATTGAAAAAAATTAGTATATTTTGATTTTTAATTTAGTTAATAGTTAATCAATTTTAACCAGTTAATTAATTGCTAATCAAAAATATATATTTTTTAAATTATTTTCTCCTATTTTAAAAAATTAAAAAAATAATTATTTTTATTAAAAATATAAATTTATATGTTTATTTTATTATATATTTATTTTAATATGAAATATTTATTAAATATTTTTAATAAAAGTATTGAATGTAAATATAATAAAATTTATATTAATTAATTTAAAGTGTAATTATTTTTAACTTTTCTTTACATATACATATTAAAACAAAATTAATAAAATCTATGTAATTAAATAAATTGTAAAATTTTAAGTATTATGAGAAATATATAATTATTGAATTATCACATATTTCATTTCAAGGATCAAAATAAATAAATATGTTGTATCAGATCATCTTTAATTTAATTTAATGAGATCAAAATCAATTTTTTTTAATATGATTTTTTTGAGGAAAAAAAAAGCAAGCATATGACGAAGCATGACTTGTTATAGATCGCCGAGTAATTGCAACACCATCCTTGCATCACTTCGCCTTCACCACTTCTTATTAATTATTTAGAATTTGTAATGTTAAGGTTAGGGATGGCTACTGTGAAATTCCAATCCTAATAATTACTTTTAACTATTTATTTTTATTGTTATCAATAACTTCATCAGACGGAGTCAGAAAAAAATAAAAAATAAAAAAACTAAATTTCTTAAACAAAAATCTATAGGGTTTTTGAAAAAAATTTGCAAGAAAAATAAAATAATTTCAAAATATGTGTAAATTTACAAGAACTTATAATTAATTTATTAATTTACTAGATTTATATAGTTTATTATAAGTTTATTATACACATAATAATTTTTATAAGTTTACTATATATTTTTTTTGAATTTATTTTATATTTTTACAAAAAACTAAAATACTACCAGTAAAATATGAAAAAAAATATAAAAATGGTGATTGATGTAATTTTTCTTAATTTATATCACAAATTAGTAAATATAATTAATTTCTATACATTGAAAAATTTATCTAAAATAAGAGATATATAAATGTAAAATATAAAATAGTCAAAACTCGACTTTTAGGGTTTCAATTAAAATTAATAAATTTAAATTAATAAATAATTAACTTATTTGACTTTATGTTTGTGTGGATTAAGTTAATAAAAATATTAACAATTAATAAAAACATGAAATAGAGTAATTGTCCCTTGTCATTGCTGATTCACTTGAATAAAATTACTATATTATTTCTCAAAAAAATTGTCAATATTTGAATTTTTAACCATCGAACTGTAAACTTCATGAAAATTTCCATCGTCAATAACTTGAGCGAAATAAACTATAAATTATTTTGTAGGGAAAGAAATTATGAATTAATAATAAACCATTAACCATGCATAGAGATTAATTATACTTATGAGTGACAATTTAGAAATAATTACGATTGTTGCATATGCATATAACTATAGTATTTAAAGTACTCAAATATGGAATTTTTTTAATGAAATTATTTTTTTTCTCTTGATTAATCAAGGGTAATACTCGTTATTCGTTAAAAAAATCATAATAATTAGAAATTTTATAGATTTAATTTAATTAGGGCTTCTAATTAAAAAAAAAAATTCTATTCTCAAAAAAAAAAAATTCTAGATCCTGCTTCACAAGATCTCAGTTTCAGAGTCCTGTTTTTGGTAAGGCATCTAAGAGGACCATTTGGCATCACATCAAATTAATAGAGTGGCTCAACAAGAAAACTCTATTTACCTTTTTCCCTTATAATTATTTCTTCTCACTTAAATACTGTCCTTTTTCTTATCCTTTTCCCCTCTCTTTTTTACTCTATTTTATCTATTTATCTTCTTAACAAGAGCCAATAGTGTCGCCCCCATTTACAAGGATTTGCCTTTCTTTCTTTCTTTTTTTTTTTTAAGAATAAGAGAATGTAAAATCAAGATTCATGAGAAATTTTTTTTTAAAAAAAAGGACAGGATTTTCCATGAGGAAAGAGAGAGGTACACTTGAACTTTCATTTTAGACCTACTAGTTTTTGCTTCATTTCTCCTACTTTGACAATTTGTATAGAGAAGATAAAAAGTTTAGGAGAAAGTGAAAGAAAATAAAGAAATGGAAAGGAAGTTATTAGGAGATTTTTATATTTTGGATTATTTTCTCCATTTTGGGATGGACATATTTATTATTACTTCACTCTTCTCTCTATATCCTGAGTTTTTCCAAATAAGAGAAAAATGAAGCAAACTCCACTAAGCATTAATATTATTTTCTCTAAAATGTGTAAATTTTAAGTGATTAAACATATTGTAAAGATTTATTATGAGATTGAAAAAATATTTTTTTTTTTGGGTTTTGATGGATAAATTTCCCCTGAACATAGTGTATTTTAGAATTTATTCTCTATTTTATGCCAATTCTTATTCTAATTTAATTGCAATTTGTTCAGAACAAATGAATTCTCACGTTGGAAAATAAATAAATCAAAATATCAGATTCAATTGAATTTCTTATTTTTATACTTCAAACAAATCTATAAATATTAGTTTTATTCTTATTTCCTAAAATATCCTCAAAGTTATAAATGCAACTAGAAAAATTAAAACAATTAAAAATAAATATATTTTATATTTATGGCTAATATTTAATTTATAAAATATAAAAAATATTTAGTTGGCTAAAAAAATGCATGAGAGAGAGGGAGGCTAGTAAGAGGAGAGAGGGAAAGAAAGTGTAGCAGAGGGAAGAGAGAGAGAGAGAGAGAATGAAGATAAGAGGAAAGAGAGATGAGAGGAAGAGAGGGTGAGACAGAAAGAGTTATTTTTGTTATTGTTTTTTCAATTGATTTGGAAATTCTTTCTATTTTATTGAATTTAATTTAGCTATGTTCATTTTCGTAAACTTAAATTTATAAAATTGAAATGAATATTTTTTAATATTCCAGACACAAAACTTTTTAAAAATGTGAAATTCAAAATAAATTTCATAAAATCTTATGAAATTTATTTTTTTTAAACCAACTAATTTTTTAGTATTATAATACAAAAAGAGAAACCTGAATCTATTTAGAAAAAATGTAATTACTATTTGACAATGTATCAGTGTGCTCGTCAAACCAACTAAATTGTTAAATAACATTTATTAAGAAACTAAATAAATTAAATGAAACCTTAAATTTATTATTACCTTATTAGCAATTAGGTTTTAAATTTTAATTAAAATTAATTGAACTCTTTGACTTTGAAAATTTGATTAATTATATCATAAATTTTATTATTAAAAATTTATCAAAATTACAAAGTTAAAAAACCTGACGAATTTCTATCGAAATTTAAAGGTTAAATTATTACTATGATGTAATAATTTTAAGGTCAATTTTACTGTTTCTTCTCTCTGATTAATATGGAAAATTATTATTATTATTATTATTATTATTATTATTATTATTATTATTATTATTATTATTATTGTTATTATTATTATTATTATTATTACTACTATTACTATTTCTGATTTAATTTTAATTCTAAAATATAATCTATATATCTATACCTATATATATAATACTAAAATAGATGATATTGATATAATATTGTGCTATGTGTAATAATTTTTAAATTATATTTTTAAAAATTTTAAATTAATTATAATATATATATATATATATTTATATATATAAGTGGTTGAAACTAAAACTAAATATAAAAAATATATTTAGTTTTTATTATATTTACATGTATTGAATATCATAATTTATAATAAATATGGATATTAGATATTCTAGTTTTATATAATGGATATTTATTACAATAATTATTATATTTATTTAAAGATATTATGCCATATGTCCTAATTTTTAAATTAAAATTTTTAAAATTTTAAATTAATAAATATAATTATATATTTTTTTATATATATTTAGACTTATAAGCTGTTGAAACCAAAACCAAATATAACAAATATATTTGGTTTTTATTATATTTACACGGATAGGATGTCTTAATTTATAATAGATATAGATATTAGATATTATAGTTTTATTATAATAAATATTTATTATAGTAATTATTATATTTATTTAAAGAGTTTAAATAAGATTATGATATTCTATTTCATGTGGAATTGTGATTAGTTATCTATATATTTATATATATAGTATCAAAATCTTAGCTATTATACGAATATTTTTTTCCCCACAATACTTTTCAATTTCAACACCACAAGATTATCCTATTTTCAGGTGATGTATTATATTTATTTTGTTTTTATTTTTATCAAATGAATTGATATTATTGTATGATTTTTATATCGTCCAAATTTAAGAATAAAGTGGAATAGTTTGTTACATATTATGTTTTATTATGCAGATCATACCAAATATTTTGTCCAACAAACCAAAACACGATGAGTTGAAGAAAAATTTTACACAAAACCTCTACTCAGGAATATTGTTTCTGAATACCCAAAGGGCTGTTTTGTTTCTCATGCATGCTTATTTATCACTTTCATATTTCATATCTACCAATTTAATCTGTTTAAGTGTGTTTAGTTTTTTATTTTAATTTTGTTAGGTTCTTTGTGTTTACAGATGCCCTATAATATCCTACTTGCAACTTTTTTTTTTTTCAGAATCATGGGAGACACAATGTTTTTTAAATTAAAATATTAAATTAAAGAATTATTTAATGT
This sequence comes from Garcia nutans, assembly GCA_947685225.1. NCBI lineage: Eukaryota > Viridiplantae > Streptophyta > Magnoliopsida > Malpighiales > Euphorbiaceae > Garcia > Garcia nutans. The sequence continues at coordinate 54,211,490 of CANTUV010000011.1, forward strand.
ATCATATTTTTCATATTTTTTATTTTATTAATTGTATTTTTTCTTTGTTTCGTTTAATCTATTATTTATTTATTTTATTTATTTTCATTTGATTATATTTATAATGTACTAAATATAATTTTAAAGTAATATATAATTTTATATGAATAGAAATAATTTTTTCATAACTTTAAGATTAGTTTGTCTATCGCATATAAATATATATATGTGATTTCAATTTCTTTTTCTTAGCAAAATTATTGTTTAATTTTGAAATTTTATTTAGTTAATCATTTCCATATGTTTACAGCACTCATATTAAATTTTTTTCTTTTTTACAAAAGTACTATTTAACCATTTGATATTATCATTAATATATTATTAATTATAATATATGAGTATTTATTTTTATTTATTTTAAAATTATATTTATTTATTATTTTAATAAATTAATTAATATATTAAATTTAATGTTATTTATTTAAAATATTTATTGAATAAAATTTAATAATTATAGATAAATAATTATTTATTTAAAATTAAAAAATTAAAAAAATACTTGCAGTATTGCACCAGAGTCTTTCTAGTTATTCTAAAATAGATAACACTATCATAATATTATATAACGTGTCTCTATCTTATTTTAACATATATTGTAATCATGTCTCTCTCGTTTTAACATATATCCTAATTTTTTAAAATAATAATATTATTTTTTATTTATTATAATAAAAAAATTATTTAATAATTAATTATTTGAAAAGTTAAAATAGAATTAAAATATTTTGTTTGATATTAATACTAATTATATTTATTTAGAGAATTCAAATAAGATTATAATATTTTATTTGATATTGATAATAATTAGTTATTATCTAATAATATAAATTAAGTTTTTTAAATATTTAATTAAAAATAAATAAATAAAAAATTTTCACTGACACTTAAATTTATAATTTTCTTGTGCATAGTTTGACTCCAAAACCAGGAATGCAATTAACAAACACTAATAATTACAATAATTTAATCTATTTAATCTGTTTATTTATTCTATTTAAATATACTAAGAATACAAATTATCATTAAGTCACTCAATTTATTAATATAGTTGATGTGTGAAAATTATTAAAAATAATTATTTAAAATTTTTATAGAATTAATTATATATAATTAAAACCAAAATTCCTTAAATCTAATTGAAAACCTATTATAAAATTTGGAGGTTACATTAAACTTATCTATTGTATAATAAAAAATATTTATATTAAATTTAAATTTTAAAATTTTTTAAATATTAAAAATATCTATATAAAGTTTCAAATTAAATTAAAAATTTTAAAATATTAAATTTATTATTTATTAAAATGGATAATTAATTAGTTGCCACAAATATAGGGAGAGTCCACATAAATTAAAATATTATATTTCATATAGATAATAATTAGTTATTATCAAAAAAGATAATAAGCTATTAAATATATATTTATATATATAAGGAACATACATGAAATTTAGCTCTTCTTTCATTATTATTGTCTTATATAATTTTATAAGTTATACTAATTTTTATATTATTTTTATTATTTTGATGAATCTAGGATGTCAATATAATGATGAATTAACGAATTAATCCTAAACTACTTTAATTGACCCAAAATTACTTTTGTATAATTTTTTCGTTTAACTTTATCTTGATTTACATAATTTATATTCATACTCTTTGTTGATTATCTTTTTTATTTCCCCTTATTTACAATCACATGTTAAATTTAGTATTTTTTTTACTTAATTTTTGTTAAATTTAAGGTCAGAATTTGTATATTATTATTTGTTATTAGAGTTTTATAGATAGTTTTTATATTATTTGTGTTATTTGATGAATTTAGATTGTTAATATAATAAATTAAGTAGTTAATATACGGACTAATTCTCCAGTTAACTCAAATTCGTTTAAAGTATAATTTTAATTATTATAAAATAAATATTTTAAACTCATTAATTGGTGTTACTCTTTTAATTTTTACTGTAAATATTTTTTTAATTTATTATTAATAATGTTGAGTTCATTTAGTTTTAAAAAATAATAATTTTTATTATTTATATGAAATATTATAATAATAGTATAATGTTATTAATATCTCTATATGTTATAATTCAATAATTATAGATATTTATTTAGATTTATCAATATATATATTAATTTTATTTTTTATAGTGTCATGTAATTAAATATTTATTTAAAATTATAGTAAAATTTGAAAAAAAAAATACCAGCATCATTCTATTCTAGTTGCAACTAAATTTATAAATTATAATAGATCTAAGCCAAAGAAAAGGTCTAATTGCAAAATAAAAAAAATTGAATAAAATAATTTATATATTAGGTCTTTCCTCTACATATGTTTTTCAATGAAAAGCTCAAATACATACAAGTATTAATAAAATTATAAGTACAGATTTATCAGTAAATCTAAAAATCGAGTTGATTTATGCTTTTATAGACAAGTTGAACTTTTTGCCTATATTCAAGTTTGGCTCACTAGTCATATAAACGAGTACCAAGTAGTCAAGCTATGAGTAAACTTGAATTATTTTCAACTCCATTAGCATAAAATATGAATTTAACTATATAATAAAGAACAACCAGTAAATTTAATTTATAGTTTATAAGGTGTATCCTTCCACTTTCCTCACTCTCATTCTTTCCTTGTATGACTAATTAATTATTTTCCAATAGAACAAAATGTACAAAGACCGAGACATATTGTGAAAAGGTTAAAAAAAACAAAGAAAATAAAAGGCCAAGGTGAAAGTGTACCATCTGATATATAATAAAATACAAAAATATTATATATATTAATTTAAATTAATTTAAATTAAAAATATTTTATATATTAATTATATTAAAAAATAATTATTTTAACTTTCTATTTATTATTATATTTAATAATAAATAAAATATTAAAATAATTATTTTTTAACATAATTAATACGTAAAATATTTATAATTTAAATTAATTTAATTAATTTAATATTATTTAATAAAATACATGATAATAAAAAGGACGAATATGAGGGGAGAGAGAGCGAAAAAGCTGTCGGCTGACTCTGAAGCAACATCGAAATTCACGCATGTGACCATCAAAGATGAAGTGGCGTAGTCTCTTTCTTTCTTTCTTTCTTTTAATTTTCTTTTCCTATATTCCACTGTTCAATATTCAAGTCTCACGTACCCGACATCCCCGTAAACAACGCAACCAAGAAAAACTGCCATATCTAAGTTCAGAAAAAAAAAAAAAAAAAAACCAAGATTGTTTTTGAAATGGACCTCATGCATAAGGTTATCATCAAGTTCAGTGATGGAATTAACGTAAGGGTTAGAAAAACAATAAAAAAGCTGAGTGTTATATATTCAGAATGAGGACAACCATGCATCCTGCAGCTTTGAAAGCTACATTTTAAATATATTTACATAGATACATACCTATTAATCATCACCAAAATGAATGTAAATTTTGAATATGAACAATACCTGGTACATGTATATACGTTACGAGTGAATGTGGGAAAAGTACGTTCACTCTATATCAGGAATGATAAAGTTCAATTAGAGGACTCACTTCCAGCTAGAAAAATGGTGTTGGTTGGCCCCATCTCTTCACATTATAGTGTAATTACATTAATTCTTTGCTCTGCATAGCCTCTGTGTATACATGAGAAGATTAGGTTTAACACTATTAATGAATAAGGTACCCTATAAACAGTATTGAGAAATTAATAAAATACAACACCTAGCTAACCTCCAAAATTTGTCTAAAGAAAGCTCTATTCCGTCCTATTTACAAATAAAGAGCTTGACAAATAGGCCAAATATTAATGTTCTATCCCATCATGTTAGAATGGTTAAATTTTGCTAAGCTAAATCACAGCATATCTCCTCCTCATCGTTATCTCCTCATTTTCAGCTTACTGTTGTACATACAAGATAATCAAATTCTCTCAACATTAATTCTGTTACAGATATGAACTTCATTATTATTCTTTGTTTACTTCTGTTTTTATTATTTTGATATCTTCAAAGAGAAATAATGAACATAAAAAGGTGCCTTTTTCTTCTTTTATCAACCTATTTTTCAAAACATAAAATTTTTATATTGTACAAAAAGTAAAATCCAATATCAGATATAACTAACATGACAATTTTCTCTCACAGTTTTAACCTGCTTGACATATATGCTTAAACTGGTCTTCGAAAATTCAGTTTCATTTCATGTAGTTTATAAGGCACAAAAAGTATGATAATAGACGATGGAGAATAAATAAAATCAGTTCTATTTGAGTGCATAGCATTATGAAATAAACAGTTGAATGTGCATGATATGCATATTTCAAAATTTTCAAGAGGCAATGAAAAAATAAGATGAGATATAAATAAACAATAAAAAAATTCCTATTAAAAGAATCAATGCAAAAAACTCAAGAATTAAGCTATTATATATTGTCAACTTATCTATAAGATAATTGAATTGTTCAAACGGTAATGTTTATAAGATAGAAAATGCGGACACAGTACACATCTCAAGCAACAGATTGGCATAACGTCGCAGAAAGACCATTAACATTTTCAAAGTCACATATGAAGTGTCATTTTGGCATTATTATTGCAGATAGTATGGTTTTAGATAACAAATAAAAAAAAAATCCTTTTGAACCCATAAATCGTAGATACTTCTTAGGATATATCTAAAATTGATTTTGGAAATAATTCACATTTGAAATTATCACCAAAATCAATTTTAGATTCATAAATCTCATTGCAACCGACAAAACCTTCCTTTTTTGTGTGTGTGTGTGTGTCCGAAAACTGCTTTTTTACTTAGCACTGCCAAACTAGTCCGAAATGTTTACTCAAACAATGTACTATTGTTTTAGTTAATGCAATTAGGAACTATTCATGCTTCAACACTTTGCTTAGAATCGTAAAAGCTTTCTTTTTTTTGGTGGAAAGTCGTAAAAGCTTTCTAATAATTTATGAACTAGCCTTTTAAAAGACTAAAAATACATCCGAACATACTGTACTCGTGCGCTGACATAAAGATGCTATATCATAAAAATTAAGAATTAGTCTTTTGTGGAAGCAATATTGATTTATATATCTCACTCTCACCCACAGCAGAAATGCTAAAAGTATATATGCTGATGCAAGTGTTATCAATGTAAAAGAATAATATTTCAAAGGTCTTAAAGAAAGCAAAATTTTACCACTATTCTTATCTCATCTGTTGCGCATCCCAGGAGGCACAATGTCCCCAAGTAGTCCTTCATCCACTGCTGGAAGCTGGGGAATAGGCCGTCTCTGTTCTCTACTGGGTTCTTGACCAGTTTGAACTGGTACTTGTTGAGACTGTGAAATAGTTAGAGGATTTTCTTGAGGCAACTGAATTCCAGGATAATAAAATTGCGACATTTTGGGAGTCATGTGGTTAACAAAAGTAGCTTCATGACTAATGATTCCACCTCTGGGAAAACCAACAGTATGATGACTGTGCTGGCCTTCATATGTAGTAATCACTACGGTGGGGTCTTCAGAAGACCGTTCAACTCTCTTCTTGACAGTACATTTGCTATTTGTGCAACGATAGTAGCTCCTAATCATACACATACAAATTAACAGCAATACTGACATATAGTTTCCAGACACAAATTATTCTGAAATTAGGAATAAATAAGAAAAAATTAGTTGCAGACCTTGGGAATGGACTATTTTTAACAGCTTTCTGTCCATATTTTCGCCAACGGTAACCATCCTCAAGATGATCAACTTCACTCTTAGTCATAAATGCAAAACGTGGCTGGCGGATTCGTTTTTGCCCCTTCTTTCTAGCTTTACTCCTACAAAATATTTAACCTACAATTATCAAAATAAAATAAAATTCTGAAAATAAAAAAATGTTGCAAGTAATAATATCTTAGTCGCAAGCAGATAAATGCAGTATACAGTGTTAGAAATTATAATTTGTTATCTTTCAAGTGGAAGGTGCATATTAAAGATTCAATTAAATGTTAGATATTAATACAATTAAATAGTAATTGTATAAAATACAATTGATACGAGAACATGAAAATAGATGCGAAAAACTAGATTGTCAGCTAAACAACATTAAATTATTGAGATGAAAAAGAAAAGGGAGAACACAAAAATAAGGATACTTAATAAATCAAGAACTAGCTACATACGAACTCATAAAACATCATCACAACCATTTCCATTTTTTTGGTACCACATACTTAAAACACTAAATAAATAAAGCATATATGATAAGTTCGCAGTGAAATATAATATAACTAAATATATATTTCTATTATTTATATAATAAACATAAATTTGATTACATTATATTGTATTTCATTATGACCTATTAACTTTAGTCTAAGTGTATTAACTAATTAATCAATAACATATTTCTCTATTAAATTACCTACAACAATTTAAAAGTTGAAATTCATTAAATATATGCCTGTAATTCCCAAATTAATAATAACATACAACAATTTAAATATATATAGGGGCATAAATAATTAAGAAAAGATAATAAATTCAACACATTGAACATCTAATAAAACCAGACAGAAAAGAAAGTGCATGGTGTGACAAGACTGAAACAAACATATATAAGATCAATGGATTCTATCAATCCACATGAATGTGTAACTACAATAGCAACAACAATGAACAGCAAATGTGAAGCTGAAAATAACAAATGAAAAACGGTGAAGCATTGTGTCGTCCAAGTTGCAGACACGTATCGCACTCTGAATGATTATTATGTACACACAGCACTATCCTAAAGGAAATGAATTTAGAACACAAAACGAGCATCCAATAAATTAATAAAACACAATCATAACAGAATATTTCTTCTAAATTTTCTTTTCTTGAAAAGAAAAAGATTATCAATCGAAAATTGAAATTTTTCTTGAAAGAGAAAAGAATATTGATCGAAAATTATTCCTGCTTTACTCTCGGACTTATATATTAGTGCAAATATTAGAAAGTTAGAGCACGCCATTCCCGCCGCAATAACGGCGGTGCTCGAGGGCTCTTCAATTATTATCTGCCTTCTAAAAAAATCAAAAAGAGGCCCTTTTGTTTGAAAATAAATTTTCTCATCTAGCCCCAATTTTTCTATGAAATTACGAAACTACCTCACACCCCAATTTGCATGAACTAACAATTTTGACAGGTTCTAGAGAGTGTACGGACACGCAAATTGCACTGTCTTTCTCTCTCTCTCTTTCATTCCAGCAGAAAGGACTTATAATTGGATTCTGTTTCTCATTTTATCCCCCTATTATTTTAAGTGCAAAAACTATCCTTTTTTTCCGTCGAAATTCGACTTAATTACAATACTAAGTCCACTCACGGTATCTCAGGTGGTTTCCCGCCGGAGCTAGTAGACTTGTCAGCCGGATCTTCACTGGAGCTCGATGAGACTGATGGATTTGAAGTCGAAATGTCAACGCCGCCGCCGGAACCACCAGCGCCAGCCGGATCACCAGCACCACTACCACTTACCGATCCTTGAAAGCCACCACTACTCTCAGGTGTAAACCCAATGTTTGGAGCCAAATCTGATCTACTATCAAGTTCGATCTGGTCCATTTGACTACTAGGTTGAAGATTCCATCCAAATTCGCTGAGAATACTACTCTCTGTATCGCTAGAGAAGAAGTAATTGACACTATCGGAGTAAGGCCTGAGGGACGTTGGCCAGCTAGAATCGCTGGCGAACTCTCCACTCGGATCGGGATTGTCTCTATTATCCATGGGATGATCTATTAGGGATTTTTGAAGAAATTGGGAGAAAAATTGAAAAAGAAAGAAGAAAAGATAAAAGAGAGAGTTAGAGAGAGAGAGTTAGGGTTTTGAGAGAGAGAGGTAAAGAGTGAAGAGTGAACAAGTTAAGTCAGTTCGTTGTATTGGAAAGGACGCGTAGTTTTTGACACTTTTTTCAAAACAGTAGAGAGAATAGAAATTTTTTTTTTGAAAAAAAAAAAGAAAAAAGAAAAGTTAGAAAAAGAAAAGAGGGAGGCGTCAACTGGAAAATTAGTACCGGAGGTCGATCTTTAAGGGAAGGAAATGGGGGCCACCACGCGCATGAATAAACAGTAGTATATCCTTTTCCGACATCAGGGCAGCAGCAGCACCTTGTTTTCCCTCTCTACTTATTTTTAATTATATATATATTATATTATTATTATTATTATTATATTAATAGAACGTTGATCCAAAATCTGGACTGGACGTTTCACAAGCATATTAACGACTCAAAAACTATCATTAAATCAACGAATCATTAATTAGTATGTTTTGTTTTAAGTTATACTATAACAAATTAACAGTTTGAATAGTATATTAGTTTTTTGGTTTGCTTATGGCCTCCCTTAACCACATCATTGCACATGGATATGGATATTAATTAGTATTAACAAAGTTAATAAGATTTATAAGATTATGATGATGATGATTATTTTATTATTATTATTATTATTATTATGATGGTGAATACAAACATTTCAAATCTATATTAATTTCATAATGGCCACAGCTTTTCTTTTTTACATTCTGTGCATGCAAGTTGGCCTTGTTTCGTCAGATATTTTCAGTGCCAAGTTGTTTTTTTTTAATTTAAAATTTTATTATTTTTTAAAAAAACTGAGTTTATTAATTTTGAATTGGGATGTTGGACAATTATATATAATTATGAGTCAATTAATTATTCGTTTAATAAAAGATAAATTCTGATTAAAGGTCACTTTGTTTGTTAACTTAGTTGAATAATTTAGTACACTAATTAATTTGGTGCATGCAGTTCCTGATATGTATTGTGTATATATATATATATAGTGATGTAACCACTTCACATTAAGCTTATGGTTATGTATCTGCCACACAAGACTGTTTTTTATCCTCTTTTTTTGTTAAAATAAAAAAGAACAAAAAAATTAAGATTAAAATCCGTTTGGATACTATAAAAGGAAAAACATTTTAAACTTAAAGTTTTTAACAACATAAAAAATTAATCTCCTTTTGTAATTTTTATTATTCTACAAAAAAAATCAGAATAGACAGATCGAATGCACTTTTGATAGAAAAGCAATAAGCGAAAAGAAATAAAGTTAAATATAGAGTTAAAAAAAATTGAATATTTTATACAAACTAATGTTATAAATCATCAACATTTCAAAAACAATGTTATAAATCATCAGAACTTTTATAAGAAAAAAAAGGATTTCAAGGGTCTGAATTTTTAAAAATCAAATATTAATAATTTGTATTAATTTAAATAAGAAAATACTTAATAAATTATATATATATATATAAACAAAGAAAGAAAGAAGAATAAAATTCAACTAAATTAAGGAAGAGTCCTTAAACAAATTCTAGAACACCACAAACTCAGAAGTCCAAACAACTACCTTGACCTAAATAAAAAGAACAGGAAAAACAAATCCAAAACCAGACCAACTAAGCTATGGGCAAAGCCGCAAAGGCAAAAACAATACCCACAAAAATACTTTTTCTCACACATATATATTGTTTTTTTAATTAATTTTATGAACGTTGAAATTTAATAAATATTTGAATTAAACTATCAATAAATATTTAATTTAATAATATCAAAATCACATTTAAAAATGTTAAATTTCAAAATTTATAAATTTGTCATGATAAGATAAATTAATCAGTGGCATTTGTACAAATATTGGAATAAGAATTGAGATTAAAATTTTTTTAGTATTCAATATATTGTTTGGTTAGAGAGAAAGAGAGAGATATCTGAATTGCAGATGTCATGAGATGAAGTAATGAGAGGAGATCACATCAATTCTATTCTAGTGGTGGGTTCGGACAAACGAACTTTATTTTCAGATTTCCTTTTCTTTCTTTTGTTATTTAACTTATTGGAGAAATCTTATTATTCGCCCTTATTTTATAATAATATAAAGTATTTATTCATTTTGGAAAAATTCTGATATTTTTATTCTGAATTAGGAAATTTCCATCGTAGTTTAACAAGAAACGAGGAATCAACCAATTTTATTTTGGAAATTAAGGAAACAATATAGATTGATCCAGTCTTTAATTGATAATATTTTATTTTTTTATTTAAATTAATAATTATTATTGTTCTTTTTTTCTTTTGTCCATTTTGAACTAGTAATAGACCGCGGACCAGACTAATTATATAATAAGCTTTCGAAAAAGATTTATTTTATTTTATTTTATAAAGAAAAGATATCAGATAAAATCTTTTGGAGTTGGACCATCTTATTATTGTATAAGAACCACAAGATTTTTCAAATTTTAATTAGAGTATAAAAAGTAGGCAGAGAAAAGCTATGATCAACACCTACATTATTCCATCTTCAACTTTTGATATGTAATTCTATATTTTCGTAACAAAAAAAAAAAGTTTTCAAAAATTCAAATTTTGATATCCATAATTTCGTCAAAAATTAATATACTATAAATAAAAATAGTTTATAATTTTTAAACAAATGAACAAGGACGTGATTTAAATTAATATTTGAAAAAAAGTTTAATTAAATTTAAATAAATAAAAAATTATATAATTTATACAAATATTTGCAAAAAACCTAATTTTTCAACTTCGTATGTTTTTAAACGGTTGACCTGGAGCCAAATGATAGGTTACGAAAATAATCAAATGGCCCCTCAAGCAGGAATAATGAAGAAGAAGGATAAACGAAACAAGTGGTTGGACTTGGAGCAAAGCTTTGTGTTGTGTTCTTATTAATACCATTATATAACTTGAACTTTTCAATAATTTTGATTTTAAGTTATGGACCAATTATTATAAGGATTGATGTTGATTAGAAAACCAAGTATTGGGATTCATGATTAATTACTTGAAGCTCTTTTAAGTACTGGGTCATCTTTCTTAAATGCGTAAATTAAAAAATATATTTATATATAAATGAAAGCAATTTGACAACACGAATTTTATCCTCAAACAAAGAATAAGAAATCATTTCATTTTTATAGGATCAACCTATTTAACTAATTAAAGCCTACTTCAGAACATTTTTTTGGTAATGGAATAATTCTTCTTTTTGAATTAATAAAAAATTCGGTTTCCAATTTTTCTGAATTTTTTCCCTTTGGTGATCATTGCGTATTGAGGTTAATGTGATTTTACCCTTTTTTTTCCCTTAACTTTTTAAATCAATTTATTAATTATAAGTTCTCTAATCGGTAAATATATATTAATAATAACAATCCCAAATTCGTCATGATAAATCTGTTTATGCTTATTGTACTAATTAGGTGATCTCTAAAGTATTGATTCCATAGTTATTGGCTTCCGTTGTAGCTAAGATTAAATGAGAAGCAAATTTATATTCTTTTGTTACTATTTATAAGATAAATATTTAATTATTCCGATTATTTCCTTTTAGTTGCTATTTTTTTTATTAAAATTAAAGATGATTTCCATATTATTCAATTAAAATTTATTTTTTAAAATATAATTTTCAAATGAGTTAATTATAAAATCTCCAAAATTTCCATTTCCGTGATCATATCATATATCAATGGGTTAATTATTTACATATTTATATTGGAAAACAAGAAATGAGAGAGGATACAATCTTAACAAGTGAACGGTGTTTCCTTTTATTATTATTATTATTAATTTTTTTATGCGGAGAAAATATGGCCCACACTTAGTACTGGATGAACAGGTCTTCTTGCCATTGACGTGGAAGTATTACAACCTCGAAACCAAACTCCTTATAACAAAATTATTATTAACTATTAATAATCCTATCCTTAAATTTATAAATACATGGATAATATTATAATAAATTTAAATTCAATAATATATATTAAATGTGGCCTATAATAATTTTATTATTAAAAATTCAACATTTTTAATTTGGTTCGTGAACCTTTTAATCAGTGAAATTACACCCACCAAATAAATGATGTAAATAATTATGTATTAATTATTATTAAGAGCATATCAACATTAAATTTAAAATAAAATATTTTATTACTTACGGAAAACAAACTAATAGACAGAAATGCATTTATTATTATTATTATTGCATAAGAATTTCTTGTTATAATTAAAATTCAGATTTGGTTTATAATTTTCTACGAAAAGAACTCGTATATCAAATTTTTATATTATGTTTCAAATTTTAATGATTTGCTAGATTTTTCACATATCAATTTCATTTAAAATTCAAACTTAATTTTCCCCTCAACTTAGTTTAATTATGTCATATTAATAAAAGATCAATTTACGCATATATACAAATGTTTTTATATAGAACCAATAATTTATTATTAATAGCAAGACATATATAGGACCATTAAATTGTAAATTCGAACCTGTAAATCAAAATCTAGAAGATAAATTTATATTTGATTCATTTTTTATTTAGAAAATTATAAATTCGAACAATATTGAAATTAAATAATATAACAACAATAAAAATAAGTTCAAAGATATTGTCAAAAAAAAAAAAATAAGTTCAAAGATTAAATGATAAAGGACAAAAAAAAGGGAGGAATTAAGGATTAGACTGAATATTAGTCTATAACTGGATTATTAAAAAAGGAATATAATTGATTGATTTTTGTTGGATGTGAAATATTTAGAATGTAAATTAATTAATTAAATAGGAAAATATATATGCAAACTGTGTATATTAAATTATAATTTTTAAGAATCTCAGATCCGGATGGAGGACTCACGGATTGTTCAAACTTGTAATGTCCTTTTTTTTTTGTTTTTTCCTCCTTTAATAATTTTTTGTTGAATTATAATTTTATCCATATGACGAGTCACTCGTTTAGCTCCGAATGAGTCGGGTCGGACAGTGAAATGGGGCTATACAAATTGAATATATTCATCATATATAATATTCTCTTTAAGAAATTTTTTTTTTCTCAAATGAGCAAAATGTTATGATCCCATTAAAATAAGATTGAAACAGATGTCCGTAAAATAGATAAAATGGTCAAAATTTAATCTAGTGGATAATTATATTATTATGTTTCATTTCCTAACGATCAAGTTATTAAATATAAATATAATCACGTAATTACTCTTTAAGTATTTTAGATATTTCAATTCAATAATAGATGTTATTCAAATCTCTCTCCCTCAGTGCATAAAAAACTTTATGGATTAAATGATTTGTTAGCAAAAGAAGTTGCAATTTTATTGGCTATGATTGGTAAATTAACTTTTACCATTTGGGTTAAGAGCTAAAAGCCAATAAAGGATAGATGTGGAGAGAATGTGGGGACTGGCGAATCACTTTATTTAATTAAGCTAATAACTTGATCTTTAAGCAAACCCAACTTGATGAAATATTTTATTTTCTTTACAAATACCAAACTCAAATAATATTGATTGAACACAATCTAGAATATTTAAAACGGCAAGGCAATGTCTTATCTATGCCATCTCACGGTACTAATATTAATATGCATATTTCTTTATAATATTCTAATTTCAACCTGAATAATTTGTTACGTTTATTGGGCGCAGAAAAGATAGTTTAAAGAGAAAATTACGTTATATGTCTTTTTTTAAAATATATTTAATTGTTTTGATGCATTTTTAATATGTTAAATATATATTAAGTATATATTTTTAAAAGTGAATATTATATTTATTTTTTAAGGGCAGTAATAAAAACAAATATTACTTATTATCTAAGTAATTATATTTGACTTTTTCAGCATTGAAGTAAATAACATATAAGTTAACTTTTGCATATCATATTAAGTCTATTATCCTGATCAAGTTAAAAATAACATTGAAACTAAAAAAAAATTAAATAAAATAATTTCATTATATGATCTCTTAACATATTTTTTGATATTTGATATTTTGTACTACTTAATTTATAGCATTCTTATATTGATGCTTAATTAGGGATCGAAAGGAAAATTATTTTATTTTATTTTATTAAAAGAAAACAAAAGGGAAAACAACAAATATAGGGCATATATACCAATTACTGGCAATTATTTGAAAGCGCTCTTATGGCTAAATTGGCCTCTGCCATTATCTTATTAGAGTATTTATTTCTGTAAATATTAAATGTATTCACGTGTGTAATAAAAAAAAAGGTCCACAATGGTCACCTCATGGAATCTTCCAATTCTTTGTTTAAAAAAAATGTTAAAATTAAATCATATGGTAGCAATCAACGATTGTGGCTTTAAGACCACTAAAGTGTACACTTGTGTGAAATTGTGCGGGGTGCTTTTGCTATTATTTTGTGACCAATCTATATGGTCTCAATTAAATTCAAACTCTTCCATATTAGATTTCAATTCATTTTTCTATTGGTATAAATATTTTAAAACCTATATAGCTTATATATTATCTCTTTTTTAATTGGAATATTTACGAAATTAGTGTTCACGTGTGAGTAAAATATTTTTTTTTAATCTTGTAAATGAAAATAATAAAGTGTTGAGAATAAAAGAATTTGAAAATATTTATATGGATTGATTTGATGTAAATAATAAAATAGATAACTAAATATAAATTGAGAATAATAAAAGAGTATAAAAAAAATAAACAGAAATTTAACATAATTTAGTTTAAATATATGTTTACGGGTGAAGAAGAGATTGAAGAAAAGATATAAAAAAAAACTCAAAATTTTTAACCCAATTATACCCACAAAGCTCCATACAATCTCATAAAATTATAAATTATACTATAAGTAAAAATCATAATATGACTACATCTTTACTCATCTTACGTAATTTTACAGAATTATAACCTAAAATAAAATCATAAAATAATTATAAAAATTGCTTACAACAAATAACTATATCTTCAAAATATAGAATTGTATAATTGAATTTTTTAAAAAAATCTATCTTTTAGATTAAAAATTTGTCTTAAGTGTTTTTTATTTAAGGGAAATAGTAAAAAACAATAAAAAAAATTATATATAAGAATGAATATAAAAATTTATCAAAATGAAAACATAAATACACTCATACCTACAACGTAGGAGATTAAATTTAACTGGTGGGCTTAAATTAAAAAGAATAATACATTATAGTATATTATAATACACGGGTTGCAACGATAAACTATATCAATAAAAAATTTTAGTCCAATCGTATGGTCCACTTTATTTGTGACATATCCAGGCATTGTCGTATGGACAACACCCACAAGGCCATGACTTGGTGATATAAAATTGAAGCATTGTCCTACTAATTGTAATTAACATTCACTGATGCCGACTCTTTATAGGCTATGGTCAGCAGTAGTAGAAAAGCTGACATACTAGAATACTGTACGTGGGAGTATATAATTATCATAATTTTTTAATATATATTATTTTAAACAGTTGTTCTTTTTTCGAAAGAGATCATGTAACAGTTCATCTTTTTCGAAAGAGATCAAATAAAATAGAAATATCAATTATATCTGATTATTATTATTGGACCGATTAAAATGATGAAAGTGTAGATGGGGACAGTCAAAATATAAGTTGGCGTGAGATTTGGCAATCATATCCAAATATTATTATTATTATAGAGATATTATTAGAAGTGATAATTTTTTTTTATTTGGATTGGAGTTTGGAAGTTGTGAAAAGCACATTATTTCCATTTTTTTTTTCTTTTGTGATCACTCTAATTTTGATGCACATAATTCATTTACATATTCTTCTCCGTTTAAAGCTGCTTCACCCTCAACATGGTGTTTGTCCGCATCTTATTAAGTGGACCCTCCAATGCATTTATATTTAGATAAAATTACATTATTATAAATGTTAATGTTAAATTATCAACCCCTTATTATTTTATTAATGAGCCTATTTACCATTTATAAAAATTCTTAAATTTAATGCAATTTCTTTTAAATTTCATATTTTTATGTAAAGTATTACTAGTATTTCACTAATTCTAAATACAATTATTTATTTGTAAAGAAATTTTAAGTAAAATTTATTTATGATCAGTTTAAATAAATAAATCACAAATATAAAATTCATTTATTATCGAATTCTAAATCTCATATTTGGAAAAACATTTTAACATATGAAATTTAATTAATTCAATTTCACATTTTTTATATTTTGAATAAATATATCAATGTGTTGGCTTTTAATATTGTTTCCTAAAGTATTCTTAATACAATAATTATAATAAAAAATAAAATAACTAAAAATAAATATAATTATATTCATAATTAATATTTAATTTGTAAAATATAATAAAAATTAGTTAAAAATTAGAGAGAGTAGTAAGAGAAGAGAGAAAAAAAAACGCATGAGAGAGAGAGAGGGAGTTTTTTTTTCTTCACAATAACTATTTTGTTAATCTTATAAAATTTATTTAAAAATTTCACCTATTTTTATTGAAATTTAAATTTATGATTATAGAAGTTAAACGGATACTTTTTAACATTTCAAATATAAAATTTTTTAAAAATGAATATAGATTTCGAGATACATTCTACAAAATTATGTAAAATATATATATTTATTTTAATCAAACTGTTGCAAGTAAATTCTATATTTTCAATTTATTTATGAATCAATATTCTTGAATTTATGTAATTATATTCAAACATTTTAAAATATTGTATTATATCTTTATTTGAAAATATTAATTTTAATTGTACTCGTTTATTACTACTTTTTTTATTGATAAAAATTAGGAAAAATTATAATAAATTGAGTGTGACTAGAAAATTTATTTGTTACTTTAAAAAACTTGAATAAAACTATAAATTTATGAAAAAGTTTAATTTTTAGTAAATCATTAAGTCTTTTTCTTATACATGGGATACATTTATGGCATAATTTTATTAAATATCGATTCAATTTTTCTTTGAAAATTTTAATTTTTTTAATTTTTTAAATTAAAAACACTCTAATTCCATTAATGGATCGATATCTGTTGATTATTAAATTATATTTATTTATTTAAGATAAATAGAAAATATGATTAACATATTCACGTGAGTGGGATCAACAATTTTAATTATTTCTTCATATAAGGACTAAATATATATACAATAATAAAATAAGAAATTAATTAAAAAATTTAATAATGTCAAGTCAGTTCATTGCGGTCTCATCTTCAGCATGCATAATGGACCTCTTTTGGATCCACCGAATTTCATTATTTGATTAATAAATATAAGTTATCCTGTCTTAATCATATCTCATTAATTATTTAAAACTTGAAAATAATTTCACAAGCAAAAACCTATAATTTTGTAGATCTTTCTGTAGACTCGTTCCAATTATGATTGGGTCGAACCTATACGTACCTTATTATTATTATTATTATTTGATAGAAAGATATTGTTTATTATTATTATAATTATTAAATGGGGAAAACTATACTTATTATTATTATTAATTACCATTAATATTTATGTGAAAGTTGTCCAGCTTCAATTCAATTTGAATATATAGATTTTGAAGAAATTAATTAAGAGGCCATATATCTACAGAAGTTGTTGAAATAATTTATGTAAATGCAATTAAGCTGTTGAATTGAATCATTAATTTGAATAAAATCAAGCACTATTTTCTTGGTATTTAGTACACATATAACTATTTACCAGCAAAAAATTTTAGCAGAAAAATCAACTTGTTATTAAAACGTTAGCATACAATAGTAATAATATGAATGGTTACTACTAAAAATTTAATATACATAAATAATATGAAAATTTTGCTCGCATAAAAATTTTTCCTCTAAAACATAGGTTTAGTGTTTTATAACTTAATTTAACACTTAAAATTAAGACCGTAAATGAGTCAAATTATTCGAATTTAATTTGAATCTCAATTCGTTAAAAATTTATTCATATTCAAGTTTAAAATGACCTTTTATTAAATGAGTCAAGTCTAAGTTAAGAGATATTTTGCTCGTTAGTTATTGCGTCGATTCATTTAAAAAATTTATGAATTAGGTTAATAAGTTAGCTCATTTATTATGTTGGATTAAAAATATACATAATTTAATTTATATATTAAATTATGTATTTGAATATATTAATTCATTAATTAATTTAATTTATATAATTTATTAGTATACATTATATGTAATAAATAAATTAAATAACATAAAATAAATAATTTAGATATCACATAATGATTCAATTCAATAAACTTTATTTTAAATTTTTTTGTATTATAATTTTAAATTATGAATATTGATATTTATTTAATAGTGAGTAAAATTTATGTTCATATAATATTTATTGATAAAAAATTATTAAAAACTTTAGAAGAATAAATTTATTACTTTGAATAAATAAATTGCATCTTATAATCATTTTATTTTTGTTTATATAATATAAATTATAAAAATAAATAATTATTTAATTAATAATATTATAAAAATATGATGACTTAACATATACTAAATATTTAATGCAGTATATAATAATGTAAATAATTTAATAACATTAGTAATTTATATTAAAATATATAATTATAACAGTATAATATTTTATTTTTATTAATATAATTATAATTAAATTATTTATTTTTTATAAAATATTATTAACTTTAGTGTTTACTGCTCTAAAAAGTTATAAAAATAAATAATAAATAAAAATTTAAACAAGCTCATTGAACTCATTAAATTTAATTAAATCGAGTTTGAATTTAAATTCAAAATACATAATATATAATTATGAATGGATACAACTTGAGCTAAGCTCAAACTTGATTTCAACCTCATTTGAACTAAAATAGATTTGTAGCTTAATCTTATAAGTTCTAGTTCTAATATTTATTTTTTTTTAAATATATATAATACGGGGTCAAATCGGTTTAGTTTCATATAGAAATTTTAAAAAAATTAAAAAAATAGTCAGACTTTTCAAAAATAATCCTAGTCAAATTTATAGTTATAAGAAATCTTTTGGCTATTTCCTTCTTTTTAGTTTGGTGGGTTAGATGAATATTAGAGCAAGCTCTAAGACTCAAAATCAAGTCTACTATTAATAAAGGGAAAGTTACATTATATGTTTTTTTTTAAATATTTACAATTTTTATATATTTTCAGTATATTAAATATATATTAAATGTATAGTGTATTATATGTAAATTAGATGTATGTTTTTGAAAGGAATGTTTTTAAAATTGAAAATTGAAAGGTTGATTTTTTTAGAAAAAATAGTATTTTTAAAAATAATTTTACCTTTTGAAGTATTTTTTTAAAAAGAAATCCCTTTAATAAATACCTACATCATTATATAATAAGACTTGAATCTCGAACCTTTTAGTTCTAAACTTTAGTTTTGATTTTTTACCATTATACCCACAACTCATTAGCTTTTTTTTTTTTTTTTAATGTTGAAAAGGATAATTATTCATTAGTAAAATTTGAAAGTTACATATATTATATTTTTTTTATGTTAAACAATTAAGGATTGAAATAAATTTTTGATGGAAAATCATGATAACAAATGCAATTACTCATTATTTTGCTGATAAATTAATAATAACTATTTTTATTTTTTTTGCTAATTCTTTAATTATAAATAAATGCTTTATATGTATTGAGCTACTAAATATTAACCCTATAATTAAAGCTGATTGGATGAAATGAAAATTTTAGTTTTCTATTTATATTTGATACGAGAAATACTAAAAATATCCAAATTTAACTTTTTTCCATTAAAAAGGAAAAATTAATGATAATATATTATTATTGTAAATAAAAAAAGTTATCTACAAAATTTAGGAAAGTGCATCAATAATTTTCAATGTGCGCAAGAAGCATTATCTTAGATAAAGGTTCTTATTATCAACTGAATAAAGCAAAAGATTTGATTTTTTTACTATTGATTTTTAAAATAGAAATTCCTAAGAGTGTACTTCATAAAAATAAATTGGTAGTATTCAGTGTGCAACACTATTCTGAAACAAATTAAAAGGACTTTTTTTTTATTTTTCTTTTCTTGTGAATTATTTTCTTTTATTTTTATTATAAAAGTTAAAATAAACAATAAAATTAGCTCAATACATATAAAGCATTTATTTTTTTTTAATTTAAATAATAGAGATTCAATTAAATTGTATATTGGGGTACAACTCAACATCATAATCGATTCCCCCCTCTTTTATACAAACACTCAGAAATAAAATTCAACTAAATTTTTTTATTTTTAAATTAATATTTTATCACAAATAGTTCAAGACATTAATATATATACTATCATTATTAATGAAGTTCAATATATACTGTATTTGAGCGAGGCATGCAAAAAATGCAAATTACTCATTAACCCCCTAACCCCAGTCCTTATTACTTCAAAACTCAACGAGCCACATCAATTTATAGGTATTATTGGCAATATGCACATCAGAATTAAGAAATTCAACAACAAAAAAAATATATTATATCAATTGACTTAAAAATCCGACATTGATCAATTGTGTGTTTTTGAATTATATACAAAACATTTTTTATTATCAACATATGATTTGTTTTGTTTACAAACAAAGCAACCGATGTGGGCCAAATGAATTTATTTCCACATTTATGTGTAAAATTTAGCGTAAATTTTAATTCGGTGGAAATTTATATGAAAATTGATTAATTGGGTGAAGCCCTTTTCATGGGTTATGTGAAAAAGATACAATTTTAAATCTATATACAAAATAAAATCCCATATTGAATAAGTATAAAGTCTATAAATAATTAATATAAAAATAAATTCTTTAATTTTAATAGCTAATTTTTAATATTTTATCTCATAAATTTATATTAAAAAATTTATCATGATATTATAAATTTAGACAAAATAATCTATTATTTCTATTTTTCTCCCGCTCAGTATGGTGTATCTTTTGAATTTTAAAAATTCTCTTGACATAGTCTATATCATAAAATTACAAGTATCTATTAAATTTATTAAAAATTATTTTGATTCAATTGCCGCTTGAGGGGCTAATAAAAATATATATATAAAATAAAGTTCTATGTTAAATAAATACAAAATATATGAGTAGTTAATATAAAAATAAACTCTCTAATTTTAATAGTTAATTTTTAAAGTTAGCCCTCTTAATTTATATTAAGAAATTTATCAAATTAGATTTTTTTTTTTGAAAATGAAAAGTAGTTGAGATTATTCCGCGTGACTCAAAGCTCTCTGTGTCCTTGTTATTAGGAACAACACCCACACACTTTTTTCCTATGTTTTTAATTTGTTTTAATAAAATAAGCAATATTTCCTATTCCTTGTATGCAAAATTTAATGTATTATTACAAGACCAAACAAAATTAAAAAAAATATGGATGGCTGTGTATTTTTTATTCAGATTTTTTAACGTTAAAATATGATTTAATTATAAGATTTAAAAAATATATTTTTTTATTTTTTAAAAGGTAAAAAATATTTTCCTTAAAAATGATTTTCCGTTAGATCATAAAAATATTTTTATTGTATAAATTATAATCAGTTTCATACTATTCAAACCATGTAACAACAACAAATGTAGTGATGACTTGATTATTTGTTTTGGTATTATTATTTGAAATATTGCCAAGAGTACTGCAGTTAAAAAATATTGATCAAATTATGGTTGGTAAATGCCATTTCAATGTTAAACTAAAAATAATATTGATAAGTTATGAATTAATAATTGTAATTCTAAAATAATTAAGTAACATTTTTAAGTTATTCTTTTAATAGTATTTTAATGATACTATAATTTACAAAAAAATTAAATTTACCATTCAACATGTTTGATATGAGAATGTTTGAAAAATAAATGAACTACCCTTAATAATAGAAGTATGGCTAATTCCACATGTACTAAATATAAAAAGAATTAGTTAATATATAAATCAGCTCTCCAATTTTGACAACTGATTTTTAGAATTTTCACTCTTAGCTAGATTTATATTAAAAAAAATTTTAATATAAAAAATTTAATATAATATAAGAGCTTATACTCTTAAATGGTGTGAATAGTAACTATTGAATTATAGAATAATGTCTACTGGATATTTATTAAATATTAATTGAATAGTTAATACTTGAGCGAAAGTGTTGAACTACCGTTGATAATAGAAATATGGGTAATCACAGATTTATCAAATATAAAAAAAAATTATTAAGTATCAATTGAATAATTAACAGAAGTGTTAAACTACTTTTAATAACAGAAAAGTAGATAATCTCACGTTTGCTAAATATAAGAAAATGATAAGTTATATAGAAAAATAATCTTCAATATTGACAGCTAATTTTTAGTGTTATATAAATAAAAAAATTAATATGAAGAATTTAATAATAAATACTAATCTTACTAATAATAAATTTATTTTTCATATTCAATGAGACGTATAAAGATATGGAATGATGAAATATATATATATGTAGTAAAATAAATTTTAATTATGAAGCAAAAGAAAGTGTGCGATGAGGGTATTATATAGGCTAGAGCCAAAAGCACTGAATGTTGATGAAATAATGGATTGGTCACAAAAATTTATACTGTTAATGAATAAGAAATAACATCATTACACATTAATCCACTAGCGGAGTCGATGCCAACCATATCTAAATTATATATATATATATATATATGAAAGTGACTTAAAATTTATATTTGACATATAGAATCTCAACAACTATATGTATATATGCATGAACCTAATTAATGCTTTAGTTAATTAATCGATTGCTTGCTTTGTAAATTACTGTGAAATGTGCCTTATTGTCTAACTTTTGCTTTTGTTTTAGTTGGATTACATGGCAATAGTGTAACTAAAATGACAAGAACTAACATTACACTGTTTTTAAAACTCAAAAGGGATAATAAGTTCCTATTGGAAAATGCAGTTTTCACTTGTTAACAAAAGAGCTTAATTTATCTATTAATAGTCTGTAATTTAGCAGTACTTTAAGTCGTATTTCTCAATTATAATAATATTAAAAATAATAAGTTTTAACTCTAACGAAAGTCTAATTTGATAGAAATTTCAAAGATTTAACATAAAACTCGGAATGAAGTAGTTTATATGGCATATTTATCCAAAGTTGCCATATTCTGTGTGTATTTAAGGGTTTGGTTAAACTACTTTTTGAATTGAATCAATGATTTTATGAATTTGGTTAAATAGTAAGTGAATTTTATTGGTAAAAAAATTTAGTTAATTTAAATTAAAATTTGACTTAAAAATATTTAATATATAATAATTTGTTTCATAGTAAAAAATTGGTGCTAATATTTACAACAATTATAACTATAGAATAAATTATGATTGAAAACTGATAAATATGCGTAATTTTTTTGAGATACTAACTACTAATTGTATTCTTAAATTAAATATTATAAAAAATTTAAAAGTTAATTTTTATAGAGTGATTTTTTAATTTAAGTTTTAGAAGTAATGATCCATTAAAAATATAAAAAAAAAAATTAATGTGAAACCTGCGCATTTTTACAGATCTTCACATATAAGAATATCACAATATTAATTTTTTTGCCCAGAAAATTTGAATATCACTAAGTTCAACTTCAATACATCACATTTAAATTTATTTAATTATATATAATAAGGATTCTGTTGCTCTAAAAATATTGTGTAATTCTAGAAAATAACCTGTGAATATTATGAACATTAAGAAATGAAAAGACAATTTTCCTGAAAAGGACTTGTTACCACTATTTTTCAGGAAGTTACTTGCTAGAAATTATAAATATTTGAACTAAGGCAGGGTGTAAATTTAAAGTGTTAAACTGCATTTAGAAAAAAAATATATAATAAAAGAAGAAAGAAAAGAGAAAGAAAAGGAAGCTCTCTATATATATATGATAAAATTATAAATATTTTATTCAAAAAAATTAAATTTTTGATAAAAAAAAATTAACTCGGTCTAAATCAAACTCAATATAATTTTTAATAACTTAAATTATATAAAATTATTGATTTTACATTAATTTAAATTAATTTAAATTTTTTCAAAAAAAAAAATAATTTACTCTGATATATTATTGAACAATATTCACTCAAAGCAACTGATGTAGATGCCTAGATGTGCTTATATAAAACAAGAAATGATGATCACATGCACCAACTAATAATGAATAGTTAAGTTTGAAATATTTTATTTATAATGTGCTAATTTTGAGGCTCTACAAAGCCTAAAATTGTGTAATATAATTGTGGTGGTGATTGGAATTCAATGACTTTGTCACACTTTATCATTGACTTAACTTTCTGCCTCTGACTGTAAATTAAATGGACCAATCTTATTGCCTTAATACCTAACTTGATGAAAAAGAGATTAAAAAAAAAATGAGAGTTCTTAAAAAGAAGCAAATGTTTAGTCCATCAACCAATCACATAATTAAAGTGGTACTCAACTTACTTTTTCTTATTTATTAAAATTTATTATTACATATACCTTAAATACTGTATATTAGATGTAAAACTCCATATTAAATTTAAAATACTATAAATTAGTTGTAGTTTTGTGATCAAAAGCTTATATTATTTTTATTTAAATTTTAAATTTAAATTTTAAGTTATCTCTTTCTCCCACATATAATTAATAAAAAAATTATAACAGATAAATTTTATTAATTATTATTATAATTCAAATCCAATATGGAAATAAGAACAATTACTTTCGAGTATTTTAACTTTAATCATAGTATTTTTTTTATAAGGAATTAAAATTTTAATTCCTTATAAAAGAACTTTAATCTTAGTATTAAATAAAAAAAATCATATATTTATTGTTTGTGGCTGGCACTGTTTGATTAGAGATTTTTGGTCACCTCTAGGTAGGACTCAGGGCTTAGGTGAGGTTTATATTTATATTTATATATTTAGATAGATAGAGAGATGTGAATGTGACATTGAGAAGATGATCTTGAAAGCAACTTTTGGACAAAATTAAATAAATAAAAGACTTATTATAAAGTATATATAAAGTTGGTTTTCATTGGAATATGCCAGTCTATAGTTTTATTTCAGTTCAAATTGCAAATTACAATTACTTTAAATCCTAAAAGAGATCCCCCATTAACTTCAATAATGTGTGTGTATATATTTATAAAGCCAAGCTCTTAATTATGGGATCATATTTTCCTTTTTTTAATTTTTCTCTTTCCATTATATATATAATTTCTTTACAATTTTCTTATACTATAATATATAAATAGAAATGCTTGCATTATACATATATTACTTGTCATAGTACAACTATATAACTATGATTTACATAATTAGTTTAAAAAAAATAAAAGCATAGCATATTTATTCTCTCTACTGGCGAGTAATGTATGGCAGAATAAGAATTTCAACTATAATCAATTCTCATATATTTATATATATATAATTAAATTGCATTGCCATTAATTAAGTAATATATATATATATATATTGCATTAAAAATAAAATTTGCATAACAATGAAAAGATTCGAATATGACTTGTATCATTAGGCAAAATTTTGTAAGATAAAAAAGAAAACCGGGAACAAATTGCGCAGCTGTCCATAAAATAGGAGAATTGATCGAAAAATAGTGGAATATCGAAATATATCATATTTTCTTGTTCGAAAAAAAATATATATATCATATTTATAGAGAAGCCAATCATCTTACCGACTACTTGCCTCGCTAGCCAGTACCTACTCAACTGGAGTTCATGAGCTCACATAACCTCCTAAATAAGCTAAAAGATAGATACTATATAATTTACTGGGCGTCGTCTACCCAAGGAATACAGTAATGAGTGTCTGAGGAACCCCTCACTCTTGTAATAAAAAAAAAAAGGTTGTGTAAGATAGCTTTCCATTTTAACTCATAATCTTGCTGTCTACTTCAAAGTATCAAAAATCTAACTCATCCATGTCCAATCTCTCACCTTGTCCTCATGTGTGACAGTACATTACAAGTCTAAAACACCAGTGAATTAAAGGGACAGAAGGAGTTTTACACCATTGAATTTGAACCTCTTTCAGCTTCAGATACCATAGCATACCATACCAATTAATTCAAGGTAATTGAAGAGGATCAATCCTCCATATATCTCTTGCATATTCATGAATTGTTCGGTAACTGCTGAACTTGTATGACCCGGATGTATTCAAGATCGGCATTCTAGTCCATTGCTGCTGCAATATCAATTCAAACATTAATAACTTCAGGCAAATATTCGACCATTGAGCATAAAAAAAAATGTAATGGGTTTCATTATTATTATGAATCCTAAACTTGCATATGAAAATATATGAGTTTGTGTTAAAGTAATAATTACGAATAATTACTCACTTTCTGGTCTCTATATGCTTCATCAACCTTGCCTTGGCATTCCAAGTAACTAGGGAAGTCTTTCCCTACAAGGAAATAATCAGCCCTCCCATAACCTTCAGTGCCTTCCAAAGATCCCATAAGTTCTTCATAGTTGTAGGGTCCAAAAACACCACTTCTTACAAACGTTTTCACTTCTTCAAATCGTGGGTCAGGTATAAACTACAAATGAATAAAGATGGATTTGTTTAAATAATCTGTGTAAAATTGTTAGATGGATTGTTTGATGAGTTTAATTAATTACCTTTCCTTCTGCTCTTTCCTTCCTGAGCCCTGCAATTTCATGAGCCTTTGCACCAAAGAGGAAGAAGTTATCTTCACCAACCTCATCCCTTATTTCAACATTAGCACCATCTAATGTTCCAATAGGTAGACATCCATTCATAGCAAACTTCATATTGCTGGTTCCACTTGCCTCCATTCCAGCCGTACTATATAAGCAAATTTTAAACAACAAAATTATATTTATGCTTATCAGCTTGAGATATACATTCAGGGAAAGTAATTAAGAAAAGCAGTTTGGGAAGGTTATTTACTGGATTTGTACTAGTTTTTATGATTAAACCATGTGAAATTGGCCTTAAAGACAAATTTTAATGACATCTAATCAAAACTTTTCAACACATTCTTTTACTCAAAACCAGCTCAATAGCAACATCAAATAGGTTTAAGAAAGTAGTTCTGCAAATCCAAAACCTGATACGTTGGGAAAGCTCGCTGCCAGGAATTAGTACTTCTGCAACACTCACATTGTAATCAGG
The DNA here is from genome assembly GCA_947685225.1 of Garcia nutans. NCBI lineage: Eukaryota > Viridiplantae > Streptophyta > Magnoliopsida > Malpighiales > Euphorbiaceae > Garcia > Garcia nutans. Next base: position 54,238,623 of record CANTUV010000011.1, read on the forward strand.
AACAAATACAACCTAAAACAAGATAAAGGTTAAGTTTTTTTATGTGATCTAATATATATTGTTAGATATTAGTGAACATTAATACGCATGTATGTATGTGTATATTTATATATAGGATACCTTCAAAAGATCACCAATCTCTGTATCATGGTTAACAGTAGCTTCCACGTCTGTGATAAATTTAACAATCCTCTTAGCTTGAACATATGTAGCAAATGCTTTGCCTCCAAATATACAAACCCGAGAAACAAATCTTCCTTTTCTTTCCTCAGGAGTCATTTCTTTCATCTTTTTATATCTGTAAGCAATTCCCAAGATATTCAATAACTGCCTTTTGTATTCGTGGATGCACTTTACCTGAAAATCAGATTAAGAACATAAAGATGGCTTACTAAAAGTCTACTCTTTTGCTAGATACTCAAAAAAACTTATCTAACATAATAACTGACTCATAGGCAGAGAAGATATTGGCCTGTACATCAAACATTGCATCTGGACTGACAATATATCCAGTTTTTTTTTAAATGAAGGCTGCAACCTTCATTTTGTTTCTTCTTTTTGCTTCTCTCCATTCAGATTGGAGATTTTCATTATCTGCAAACTGTGATGAAACACATATTTTTCTGTTGAAATCCTCACAGTGGAAACTCAAAACAGTCTAAAGATATGTAATTTATGATGTAACAATTTATAAAGAACTTACATTTCTAAGTGTCTCCAGTTTCTCAGTGTTTAGGACCCAATCTTCAGTTCCAGTCCATTTAGTTATAATTTTACTGAGATCAGGATTGCAAAAGCGAATCCATCTTCTTGGTGTCACCCCGTTGGTCTTATTTTGAAATTTCTCAGGCCACAACTGCCAAAGAGCTAGAAAGGTTAATATTCTACATTATGCAATTAATACAATCTTCTGAAAAAATAACAGGACAAATATCATATGTGAATGAGAAGATGAGAACAAGAACAGCATTATAATAGTAAGTACCTGGTAAAATTCATTAAATACTTCATTTTCACTATTTCACTATGAATCTCCGCAACCGCATTTACTGCAAATCCACCAACAACACATAGATTGGCCATTCGAACAATATTTGGCAATGGTGGATTTGCCTTAACTTTTACTGCTATTTTCTTCTCTCCTTTCGCTTCCTCTGCCACTACCTGTTTTCCGTTTCCTTCTTCTTCTTCTTCTTCATCATCATCATCATCATCATCATTAGTAGATGAAGTAATTTCTCCATCAGGAACTTCATCTTCAACATCCTTAGTGGAATCAACAACAGAATTTTCTTCTGACTTAACTAGCAATTGCAGAACTGATTCAAGCAACTCAACATTATCAAGAATCCTCATTTGCTTCATCTTTTCATGCAACAAGCCAAGATCCTCCTTGCCATACTCCGCAATTATGGTATGAATCAGCTGATTAATACAAGCAAAAAGTGACATTATTAATAGGGAGAGTATGCAAAATCCTACCACACAGATTGACTTACTGAGTTAATTAAATCTCAAAGTGACATATCCCCATGCAGGGTAATTCAGTGTTGCAAGGGAATCAAGAAAGCAGGAAGCAAGCCTCCCTAGACCCCCATTACCAAGTGCAGCATCAGGCTCCTGCCATTTTCATTTCACAGATTTTAGACTACACTTTACATTATAAACACAATATCCAAGATTTTTGGCTTTCATAATTTTTTGTAACAGTAACATGGTATCTAGCGTCCTAAAGCTACCTCCCGATCCAGTCTTGTAAAAGACATATCATCCACCTCGAAAAATACCCCTTTTGTGTAGCCTTAAAAATCTAAGTCTTGATTGATGATGTGGGAAGCAAATCTAATACCAAGTGAGCCATGGGACGATTTGGCGGGTGAAATGTCCCAATACAAATTCAATAGCACTTGAAAAAACAGATTGACTGCACATATACACATACATATACATATATATATATATAAAGCAAAAGAAAAACATCTTACTTGTCTAGCTACATCCTCCAAATTGTGACCTAACTTTCTCAAAGCGTCTGCATAAGTCCCTGTGAACTCTAAGTTACCAATAGCATTAAGCAGGGCTCTACCCTGCAACCAAAGAAAAATTAAAAACAAAAAGTAATAACTAATAACCAAAATAAGGATTCATTTCCCAGAAACCCACAAACGCTAACCTTTAGAAACTCCATAGACAAATAATATGCCTGCTTTACATTGGTCTTTTCATAGTACTAATGCGTAGCATTCCAATTTATAATAAGTGAATCACGAACACTCTCTGCTGTAGCTACAAATGCTTTAGGAAGCTCAAAATGTTCTGGAGCGAAAGAAGGTGTAAATTCCGCATGGTATTTGATACTTGAGGCAATAGAGGCTGAATGTGGATCAAATGTGTCCAAGGAATCTGAAATAAAAGATACTAATTAGTAATAACATGAACCCATTTGGCATTAGAGATGGTTTTATATTAATTAAGAAAATGAAGAGTAATTAAGGAACCTTGCTGATTGATGGGGTCTTGCAATTCTTGCTTTTGATCACTGGCAATGTTGTTTACAAGCAAAATTCTTTTTCTTGAATGGTTTAAACGCGGTGGTGTTCTAATAAAGAAAAGCTTAGAATGGGTTACTCTGTAATTGAAATTTATGAAACTTGATAAGAATTTGGACTTTGATTGAGTTGCAGGGAATGGTAAAGTAGCCGTTATTTCTTGTTTAAATGTCTCTGTTATGTGTTTTTATTTTCTGGGTTTGAAGTATAAAGAGATATGAAGAAGAAAGAAAAGAAAAAAATGAGTGAAAGAGAGTGTTGGTTTTGTCTTCTTATCTTGTTTTGTAATGCAGCTTTTTCCCTCTCTCCCTTTGTTCTATCATTCAATGTATCATCTTCAACACGAGCAAATTTTTCAAAATCTTTTCCAATTTCCAACGATCCCTTCAAATTAATTTCGAAAACTCTAGTAACGAAAATAATAATAAAATCATAGTAAATGGATTCATAAAATCACATATATAATATTGTCGCATGTTTATAATGCTACTTGGAAAGGGTAAGTTTGCAACTTGCAGGGACCACTTATGGCTTAAGCTTTCTCCATGGAATAGGCCAAATAATAAAAAAGCTGCTGCTTCTTCTTCTTCTTCTTCTTATTAATATTATTTTTTTTAATTATTTTTCCTTATGAGATATTTTTGGCTGCAATTTTGTTGGCACTATAACTATAGTATAGTAGAGGTCATTTTCTGAACCAATGAACTTTATTCATTGATTGGGTCAAAGATACTTTATTAATTTTAGAATTTAGAATACTAATGAATAGATCTGTCTAATAATCGCATCATAACTTGTATTAGTGAGACAAAATTACAGATTATTAAATTAAATTCTTAAAAAAATTTAACATTTTTTTTTTAAAATGTAAACTCAATTAATGTATAAATCCTAATGGGTGAATGGTGATGATAATAGAAACGATCACAGTGGTGGAGGAAAAGTTTCACCAAAGAATTTCTTCTACGACGTCGGATTCAATGGTAATTGTGGTGTCGAAGGCAATCTATATAAAATCAGAATAGCAAATTTGTGATTTGAGTGATGTTAATGGTGATAAATGATGGTAGTGAGGGATTGATAATTCATGGTTAATATATGAAAACTTCTGGTTTTTATGAGATCAGTATAAAAAATACATTTTAAATAATTCAAATCGTAAAATTTATTTAATTGATTTATTTTATAAAAGTTATACTAAATATTATCTAATTAGTTTAATATGCTTTATTTTTATAAATATTTTTATTTACTTAACAGTAATTAAGGATATTGAATTTTTTTTAATACAAATAACCTTAATTAATGATATTGAAATTTTAGTAATAATTTAATTATAAATTAAATTTTTATGAAGTAATATAATTTTTTTATTATATTAAGAGAATTGAAATTCTATACATTATTTTTTAAAATATAAATATTGATACATAAAATTTATTTAAATTAAATCAATAATTTTTAAACAGAAGACAATACTATAAATAACAAAATACACTAAAAGATGCATTAAAATAAATAGATTTTTATCTTTTATTAATATATCTAATTAAAAAATCTTATTTGCCAAGATAAGAAATTCTTTGAGAGTAAAAACTGAAATAAAAATGTTGTCAAATATATTTTTGGATGTATATTTTTTATATAATAAATGTATATTAGAAATTAAAAATGATATTTAAAAAAAATAAATATTTTTTAACATATTTTTATTTTTTAAGATATTCTTAAAGTAATTCTTTCGTAAATGGCCCAACAGGCAATTTTTAGATGTGCAGGATCAACAAACTCTAAAATGGGCTTTTCATTTTCTATTTTCAAAAAGAAATCCAACGGTCTAAAATCTCTCGAATGAAATTCACGTGAATGAGAGTCTATACTTTTTCGCGGCGCCTCCCATTATCTGTTTTATTTTTTCAAACAATGAAAGAGTGAGTCTCTCTGTGCCTCTGCTTCTCTTCTCTATTCCTATTTTTGTTTTTAAGTTTCCCAAACAATCCTCTAATCTTTAGTCTTGGGTTTTTCCAATTACCCAAGATTTTCTATCATAATCTCAGGTACCCATTTCTTCATTTCTTTGATTCTTTCACATTTTTTTCATCTGTTGTATATTCTACTATGAACCCTTAATTGTTTTTTCTTTTACTTCTGTTTCATTAATTGTTATGCCCTTTTCATTGTTTTTCATCGTTGGTCTTGTTGTGGCAAATTGGTTCTTGCTCTGTTTTATAATGTAAAACGAATTGGCACCGTAATTCTAACTTTGAGCCTTGAAACATGAATTTCTACTTTTTGATTCAGAATTCCATTTTGGGTTTTACAATTGGTTCTTTTCTCTCCAGGTTTTGAGCTTGGCAACCAAGCCATTCATTTTATAACTCTGATGTGTAAAATCTTTTCTTATAGACAAAATGTTTGGGTTTAAGAAATCAAATGCAAAAAAAGCAAAAGATTCAGATGATAATCAGGCTGCAAAACGAGCTTCTTCTGAACCTGTACTTAATGTTCCAAATCACAATTTTGATGATGATTTTCGTGATTCCGGAGGACTAGAGAACCAAAGTGTTGAAGTGTTAGAGAATTATGCCAAGTACAAGGCTGAAGAGACAACAAAGAGTGTTAATAACTGCCTAAGAATTGCAGAGGATATTAGACAAGATGCTACAAGAACTCTTGATATGTTGCATGCTCAAGGTGAACAAATCAACAGGACTCACAATATGGCTGTAGATATTGATAAGGATCTGAGCAAGGTACCTCAATTTATATTTGTGAATTTATTTTACATTATACTTCTTTTATAAGAAAAGCATTACTCATTCCAGGAGAACCAATAAATGTGTGTTGGAAAAGGGTGGCGAAAGGATAATATAATGAAATTCAGAGTTTTATTTTTATTGGATTTGGTTGAATTTGATTAGTTCTACCGCTTGAAAACAAATAAAAACCGTATAATTTTCTAACGAACTCGTATTGCTAATGTCAGGGTGAGAAGCTGTTAAACAATCTTGGGGGCATCTTCTCTAAGCCTTGGAAGCCGAAGAAAACCAGGGATATAACAGGGCCTGTGATCATAGCGGGTTTTTTCTTCTAACATCATTTGCGTGTTTCATTTTCTAAAATAATACCAATATTGGCTTGACCAAACAATCATGTTTTTTCTTTGATATACTTTCTTGCACAGATAAACCATCTAAAAAAGGTGAAAACAACAAAGAACAAAGAGAGAAGCTTGGTTTAGGAGGTAAAGGCCAAGGAAAGTCAGCAACTGCAACTCATGCTGAACCAAAAACTGCCCTCGAGCATGTTGAAGTTTGTGTCTTTTAACTGGTGATCGATCTGGAAATTTAGATTTTATTTGGTTCTTTAACTGAATTCATATAATTGTGGCTTTATCAATACCAGGTAGAGAAGGCAAAGCAAGATGACGCACTTTCAGATTTGAGTGATATCCTTGGTGATTTGAAGGGTATGGCTTTGGACATGGGAACTGAACTTAACAGGTCAGTGTGACTTTCTCAGCAAGTGTAGTAACAATACAATCTTTAAATTATTTTATAGATTACATACAGAACACGAACAAGTACAGTTTTCTAACTAATATGGTAAATGCAGGCAAAATAATGCCCTTGATCATCTTAGTGATGATGTGGATGAGCTGAATGCTAGAGTGAAAGGAGCTAATCAGCGTACACGCCATTTGCTGGCAAAGTGACACAGTGCAGCCTCCAGATTACCATAAATGATTTCTACATTTTGTTTAGCATTCACAATTAACCCCTTCCTGTGAATGTCACTAGTTGATGTCTGGAAAAAATTATTTGTAATTTATGCTAGCAAATTATTTTTTACAAGATATTGTTTTTACCTTTCTTTTTTATTTTTTCTGTATAGGATGTCTGCTGCACAAAAAAAGAATTGTCTGCAGTCAGAATTACCTAATGTTCCAATGAGAATGAAAATTCTTTTGAAATTATGCCACTGTGGTGGTTATTGGAAATGTTAGCAAGATTGGTATTCTACTGAAAGGATCCAAATCTTAACAGTGTTCGCCCCTTGTACAATTGTTTCCGTGTACCTAAAAGAATATCTAATGGTTTTACTAAAAAATGACAAATTGCTTGGCGAAATTCTAATGCGATAAAATATAATAGAAATTTATCTTATTTGAATTTTTAAATAATCATTAGTAATTATTTTGAAATTTTGAAGTATAAATCCAAAATTAACATGATTGTCAACACGTCCAACCTAAATGAAAACTGTACCTAGACATGAGAGAGCAGAGATCGCACTGCATGACATGGCAGAGCATGTATGCTCAAGAGAAGAAACATCACGATATTCAATATTCAACTCCATTTGCTGCGTGCTTCTCAATATTCAAGAGAAGAAGTGCCAACATACGTTCATAAGAAGCCCTCTGCTAGGCAGGCGTCTAATTATTATATACACTAGTTTCCAGATTAATAATTAAAATGAAGGAATATTGTCTTATTTTTTCTTCCCAATAGTCATACAATGTTTTTTATTCACAAAATATAGGAAAAAATTAATATTTACAGAATTTGATGTTACACAATCACACAATAATACTAATTCATAACTTCCTAACTCACCAGACAGCAGGAGATCTTCACGCACAATATCAAAATCTTGATACCCATCACAAATAGGTTTTTGAAGTACGAGGAAGCAAGTTCTGCTTTCATGCCGTTATTTCATTATCATCATTCTTCACAGGAGTCCAACTGCCTTTCATGGCATTTTGCTTCCTATAATACCAAATAAACCCAAGAGTGTAGCCCATAAATACCCCCAGCACCAGGACACTCGCACCCTTGACATACTTTGAGAATGTAGAGTCCACCTCCACCACCTCAACCTTGGTTCTAGCAACACCATTATCACCATCATTTCCACTACGAACTTGGCCGGACGCGAAAATTTCCACCATATCATGTACCTCCCCATCGTGGTTCCCCACATAAGAAAGTGTCAGTTTCTCCTTTGTGGCAAACAATCTAGTGTACCCAAATTCACCCCCACGGTACATAGACCGCTCAGGTTGTGGAAAGATGGGTAAATCTGGGTGGTCAGGTCAGGGTTGCCATATAGGCTGCCAATCTTGTCCTGCCATCCCAATCACGAGATGAACAGGAAATCCCTTCCAAGTGTCTCCACATGTGAAGTTATTCAATGGACAAAACCTCTCATATCTATGCACATGGCCCCACAATGCAAGGGTCACATTGTTTTTCACAAACAAGGGTTCCAAGTGCTCAAGCATTCTTACTCTCAATGGGGCATCCCTGTTCTCATGGCTTGTAGTATACATTGGCCTGTGCCCTTGGACAATCACAAAAGGAGTCTTGCTCCGGTTAACTGATTCCAGATCATCTTTTATAAAGTTATACTGGCGACTCCCGGGAAGGAAATTGGTCTCAGTTGATATGTAAACAAAATGGACAGCCCCCATATCAAATGAGTAGTAAAGGTTTCGAGTGGCAGGAGCATGGTTTCCAGTTAGTTCAGAAGAGTTTCCAGGCATGTTAAATTTAAGGCTGTAGGGAACACCGCATTCACCACCCCCATCAGTTCCGTAAACTGAATTGGACCATTCAGGTTTCCATGGTTGTAATGGCCAATCATACTCATGGTTACCAATGCACACATGGTATGGCACTTTGGATGCTACAGGTTCAATCTGAGTGAAAAAATGGTCCCACAACCACGAATAGCCTCTTGCATAGCTAATATCTCCTATATGTGAAATGAAAGCAGGCTTGTCACCAATAGCTTCTATGTCCCGAAGGATCCATTTCAAGGTTGATATGCTTTCATCCTGTGTACGACGGAAGGTGGCATATGGTGTTGCAGCTCCCATGTCACCAAACAGGAAGGCTATCGTTTCGTCTGAGTTTCCATTGCGCGATATAAAGCTCTTAGTTTCACTCCAACCTTTAGAGTCACTTCCAACCTGTTATAAACAACAAAATGGCCCTTAATGAACAGGTAAGCTTTATTGCCACGGTAAAGTTCCCACACAGGTGACATGTGCAAAACATGGATTAATTGATCTCATTCTTACAATACATTAACATCATTTTGCAAATAGGGATCATCATCAACCAAGTACTGAAAGAAAATTGCAAGCAGCCTAAATAAAGAAGGCTATAAAAACTACATGGTGTTTAGAAAAGCCGAAAATCAGTAGCAGCCCACAATCCATAAGAAAGAATAAAGAGAATAGGATGAGCATTCAATTATTCGACGAAGAAAAGGCAGCGCAACTCAATAAAAAAAATTATGTCATACACGAACTACAACTTAGTTTCAACATTCGATCGATTTAAGCAAAGCTATGGACAAATAAATGAGTTGGACTAAACATGGCGTTATACAGATATTAAATTTCATGAAATCCAATAAATTCCAACTGATATTAAATGAAGAGTACAATTAGACATTTAGAATGTCTTTAATCGCATTAGCACCAAAGAATCCACAAAAGGAACAATTCATGCTTCATAGTTAAACAACAAAGCAAGAAGTTTGAAAAGAATGGCTCCAAAAAGAAGCCATACAGAGTTCTTAATCTAGCAAAACCCAGTATGAAATGCAAAAATCAGAAATAGATTCAATAATTGAAAAATAGTAATAAATATAAAAGAGAAACCTAATTGAAAACTCCATAGGAGAAAATTACCTGGTAATGGTATTTAACACCTTGCTTCAAATCAGACATGACCGCGTCATGAATCCACCCAGGATCTCTCCATCCAATGCTTCCATTAGCAGGATCATCACAAACGTGCTCCCTCTCATACCTCACCACACGTGCAACTGTCACGTGGCTCCACTCACCGTTAACCTCTCCCCATTTCACTTTCCTCTCCTCCTTATCCTCCACCACAAACATCACCCTCATCTCATCTTCGGAGTCCGTATAAGCCAGATGGATCTGTTCCGGTCCGTGACCAGGCTCGAACCTGACCTCCTCAGATTGGGCAAGCAAATGGGCTGTTCCAGGAAGAGGATTATTTTCATGATCGTGGCGTTTGGGGTTGATCTCAGATTCTGACCATCGGAAGATCCTGAAAGAGTAGTTGGAGCGGAGGTTGGTAATGGGTAAGGAAACGGAACCCGATCCAGATTCCCATGTGGGCGAAGAAGAGAGAAATTTATAGCCAATGAAGTGATCGTGGCGTGAGTCCGGAGGAGAATAGAGACCAACCCAATCTAGCTTGGAAGGAGAATCAATGTTAGACCAGGAGATAGTGACGGTGTCGCCGGATTTGGTGAGGATGGTAGGGTTAACAGAGAGGTGGACTTTGGAAAGAGAAGGTGAAGTGAGGAGAGAGAAGAGGAAGAGAAGCAGAGGAATTTTCATGGCGAAAAAGAATGAATTAACGGTGAAATTGGAGAAGAAAAGCGCACTTAATACTATGCTTCAATAATCGCGATGAGAGATGGGGCACCGATATGGGCATAAAAATGCTTTGAACTTTGAAACATGACGTTGGAATGGGAGATCAGGCCACAGGCATCAATCAAAGATTAGGTATATTCTGTTTTTTTAGGGGTGTTTGATTTAACCGTTTGATGCAGCTGATAGAGGTTTGAACCCCAAACAACAGCTGTTTAATAAAATTTAATGTTTAGTAAAATTTTAAAAACAACAGCTGTTTAATAAAATTTGATGTTTAGTAAAATTTTAAAAACAACAGCTGTTTAATAAAATTTGATGTTTAGTAAAATTTTAAAACAGCAGCTGATAGCTGTTAGGAACCCCAAACAGTTGCTGTTTCAATAAGCTCCTACTCGGAGCTTTTTCATATCAGCTGATAGCTGATTCATATTAAGACTATATTAACCCTATTAAAATAAAATAAAAATTAATATTCATTAGATAATGATATGCTTATTGGTAATTTTACATTTAAACTGCAACAGCTATTGTATTTTTACCAAACACTAATCCGAATCAGCTACCAGCTATCCGCCACCAGCTATCAGCAACCGCTATCAGCTACAGCTGCTATGAACAGCTAAACCAAACAGGCCCTTAATACATGAATATTTTTCCGCATGTTTGGCCTACCTAAAAATTAAGAGATGATTTTCCTCAAAATAAATAAACAGATTATTTTATTAAAAAATAATTAATGATAATAAAATTTTATTTAAACTTGACATTGAATTTAAATTTCTCTCCTATAAATTTTTTTCTTAATAATAAAATTAATATAATAATGAAAATAATAAAATATTAGATGTATTTAAAATAAAATTATATAGTAAACTCAGTATAATAATTCATATATTGACAAAAATTAAAAACAAAATTATGAAAGTAGATATTGCTTCACTAATTATGTAAATATGCAAAATTAGAAAGGACTTATGAAACCACTTGTAATTGTAAAAGGATTTTAGTAGTTCAGTTGGCTTTCCAGCTGACATTTTCTGAAACAAATAAAACTATTTTTCCTTTTTTTTTTAATTTTTTAGTAAGGAAAATATTTATTATTATTATTGGAGCCCCAATGGCCATTGATACTATTTTTTTAACGAAAAGGATTTCATTAAAAAATTAAAGAAGAATACAAGAGATATACACAGTAACAAATAGGCAGGGAAAGAACACAACAGAGCACAAAGATCATAAACAGAGCTACCAGTAGAAGAGAACCATGACCCAAACTGGAAAAGTGAACAAATTGAACAACAGTGCAACCAATCAACAAAAAACACAACATAACAATCTTCAATATTATCCTCATGGTAAGACAGAGATGAATCAGCTTGAGCAAACCCTCCATAAGCGGCCATAACAATCAAGAACAAGGCCAAAATTTGAGAAAAAATGCAGACACTAAAGGTTGCTATACCGCCACAGACAGACAAGCAAGAGGAAGAAGAAAAGAACCTCTCTGTCAGTCCACACATCCTCGAATATTGAATCAGATAAGGGAATACAAGGATCAAAGATCCTATGAATGGACCAAAGAGAGGAGAAAATCCGCAAAAGTCATAACCAAATCCTAAAAAGGGTTCTGCCAGTGCTCCTAACAGAGCAGTTACTTTAACCATAGATGGAGAAAATGATGGGGGGATGGAAGCTTTGACCCACCTGCCCAAAGGAGATTGAAGGGCCAAAACCTTGAAATATGTTAGATCTGGACCCGTAGAAGTGGAGTTGTAGTACCAAGGCCCGCATCTAACCGAGAAACACTAAAAAATGGCTCGTCGGAGCCCAAAACCAGAAGAGTGACGGATATTCTCATCTGAGGGTTTAGCCTGCAAAAACCTCTCAACCAAAATCAAAAGAAAAAAAGAGAAAAATACACTCAAGCAAATACTGAAGAAAAAAGAGAGCAGGGGCAAGAGATGTAGGGATGCCGCCGGCGAGAACGCCGGTGACAGCCCTAGATCTCAGCTTGAAGTTAAAGTTCTGGACAACTCTATAACAGAGAGAACGAGGCTTCACCTTGGAAGAGAAAAATCACGCTACTGATACTATTATAGGCTATATATTAGTGATAATTCTCTCTTTTAATAATTTTTATCTAATTGATAAAAGTTCAAATATAATTCGTGAAACAATTAATTAAATTATGCTTAATTGAATATTCTCATTAAGTATTTTCACTTACAATGTTTAATTGTCGTAATTGTTAATGAATTTATATTTTGATTTTATTTTTAGCTAAAATGTGGAAAATAAATAAAATGTATAATAAATTATTAATTTTATCCGATCTTTTTAATTTATTAATTTTAGTTTTAATCTAATTTAATTATAATTTTAAGACAATATATAATATTATTAGTTTTATTTTTTTAAAAGCGTGAATAATGAAGAATTTTTCTAATTTGAATCATTTAAATTTTTTGTCCATTAATATGAAAAATTTATTAACTTGACGAGAAGAATTTAAAAAAAAAAAAACGTTACCCTACGTAGTATTTTATAAATGAAAAAATTAATTATCCAGGTAAAATTAAATAGTTATATTTTTTTCCTCTCCCATAAAAATATAAAAATAACATTTCATAATTTTTTTTTTTAAAAAAAAAGTGACATATAATTTCTTCCAAAATAAAACTTCAATATTATTAATTAGATTTTATTTTTTAAAATATAAGAGAATTTAATTTTAAATTTATTATCCAAAAGAATAATACACCTACCATTTGATTTGATTGTCATGCCTTCATAAACATTAATTTTTAGATTTAGATAAGTGTCAAAAAAAAATTTAGATTTAGATACAATTAATTTGAGCTAGTGCTATTATGTGAACCTCAAGATCATGGAGCTGAATTAGAATCAAACTTTGCCTGAACTCATAGTTTTTCAGTTGGGCTGAGCCATGAGCAAAGAAGGGCTCATGCCCAACCTACAATGGGCAATGGCAGATCTCTTGGCTTTTAAAGAAATTGAGAAGGAAAATTTAGGCCGCTAACAAATTTTTTAAAAATTTTTATCCATTTTATCAGAGATTTTTAATTATTTTATTAATAATAAGTTTATAATAAATTTAGAGAACTTATAATTGTGTAAAATAAATTTATATTAAATTATATATATGGTATAAATTTAATAAATTTATAAATTAATAAAAAAGTTTAATAAATTTAAAAATATTTTTAAAATCTAATACATTTATAATTTTTATTTTTCAAATCATTTTGTAAGAAGCTTAATTAGAAATGAAGAAGTAGCCACTTGATTACTTAGGCTGCATTTGGAATTTTTTTTATTTTTTAATTTCAGTATTTTTAAGAAAAAAAACTAAAATATATTCTATAATATAATTAAATTTTATATTTTTCTTAATTAGATAAGAAATAATTTTTGATCAAATATGAAATCTATAAAATATGATTTTGAGAGGACATTTATATCAACAAAACTATTTTTCTCTTTATTCTTTTTTTTTAATTTTTTATATGTATTATTTGCTCTCTTTTATTTTTTTTTTCAAATCTAATCATAAAGCAAGATGTTTATTTTTTTATTTTTAATTAATTTTTTAATAATTTTATTTTATTTCAATTATTATTTATAATATTAATTCAAAATTAGAATAAATAATATATTTTTTCTAACAGGTGGATAAAATGTCAAGAAAAATTTTAAAAAAATGTTGTAAGCAGGATAAAAAAATTTATATCATATATGATGACATAATTGCTACTGGGCTAATGTTCATCTTTTTATTGAAAGTCCTCCCATTAGTAAAAATAAAGAAGTTAATAGTTTTCATAAAGGGTATAAAGACATATACAAAAATAAAAAAAAAAAACTATAAATTGTATGTGTATGTATATTAAAAAAAGTATGTTATAATTTAAAAAAAAATACACTAATAATGTCTTAACTTGTTCGTGTGTTCTATTTTTGTGTTTTTATAATTTTTTGACCATTATAGTATTGGAATCTTATTAAAGAGTTATATTTGAGTGACTCATACCGTTTTATTCACTATTTCAATAATGACTAGAATAAGTAAGACCGTTTTCAGTAAAATAAATATCATATCATGTAATGTGTTAAAATGACGAAAATGACATTTCTTCTTCTTATTCTTTTTCCTCTTTGTTCTTATGAAACTGAAAAACAAAAGATAAAAATTTTAATGGAAAGTTGGGGTCTCAAATTTTTCTGGCAAAATATAATTTTTCCTTTGAAATTTTGATCATTACTATTTTACCTTCTTCTCTACTCACAATCCACTATTAAATTAGAAATCTTATCTTTTAGCTATTTTCAAGCTCAATTGCTACTGGACCTCACGCTCAACTATAGGCTAGGGAATAAGTTAAAATAACCAATCAAAAAAAAAACCACAACAACACCAACACCAACCTACAAATTAAATCCTCAGAAAGAGTGAAGGAATTGCTCAACGTAAAATGTAAAAAAACAAAAAAGACCCAAAACTCCACAGTGTAAATTGCAACAACAATATACTCTCTAAAATGTTAATTATAGAACAAAAATTGAATGGCACATAATTGCAACCAAGATTCAAAACTTCAGCAGCCACATAGGACAAACAACGACATTAGAAATCAAGAACCAAGACACCAGTGACAAACTCAGACTGAAAAAAAGAAAAGAAAAAGGCTTGTTGAGTTTCAATCCTTGAAACAAGCACTGCTAGAGAAGATATTCATAACGCAAAGATATTTAAACCAGACCCCACCATCAATTGATCTGCAGCAAAGCGCCGTTGAAGAAACCCTCAACTCAGGGTTTCTTGAAGTGCTGTGTGAGTTCCATGGCCGTCAGAGTCTCGTAGAGATTGGTACTCTGTTGATTCATTCATTTTTTCCATTTATAGCTTCATACCCATTTTAAAAGTAACGAGCTCCTAAGAGTGTTCTATTACAAGATGAACTGAGCTTTTTTATGAGTAACGGATGGGGTTTTATAAAGGAAACAAAAGATTTGTACTAGGAAGAGTGAAAATGGGCAGTTTAGCATCATTGGGAAGCCACGTTGAGAGGAAGAGGCCAACTATCCCTTTTTTTTTTTATTTTTTTTTAGAAAAAAATAATTTATATATATATATAGCTGTGAAAATTATTAAAATTACTTATTTTTTAAAATTTTAAATTATCTCATGTTATTTAGCTTATACAAGGAAAAAAATTAATAAATTATTTCTTTCACAATTAAATATATATTTCTTCTAGAAAAATTGATAATTTTCAAATATAACAACTAAATTAATTTAAATCCATTTCATAAATTAAATATCTAAGAAAAAAATTAAAAGCATAATAAAAAAAATTATAAAAAAATAAAAGGTTATAATTTTTATTTTTTATTTTTTTTATTATTTTTACTTCTAATATTGTGATATAATTTTTTATTTAACTATTTTTTAAAAAAGTAAATAAATTATTTAATATTTTTTTTAATAAGGATAATGTTAGGACTTTATAAAAAAAATTAACTTTTAGTTTCGCCCTATTTGGCACGATACTGATCTTTTTTAACAATAAAGGTTCTTTGTTGGTCATTAGGAGAAGAAGAAGAAGAAAGAAAGAAGAAAATAAGAACAACAATTAAAGAGAATTAAGAGATAAGAGATTATGGTTATATTTATCTAATTAAGTGAGGGCATTTTACTTAATTTAATATTAAAAGATGACATAATATTTTTTTAATCTGAAAATGAGATTTACTTAGCCTTATCGTCATCAGAATTTTAAGACACTCAAATATAACTCTTTAATAAAGTTTGGATACTAAATTGGCCAAAAAATTATAAAGAAATTAAAATAGAAAAAATGAATAAATTCAGACATCAATATAATTTTTCTTTTTTAAAAATATAAACTAAATTTGAAAAAAATATAAAAAAAATTTGAAAAAAAAATTTAATTTTAAAAAATAAAAAACAAAAAAATTACAATATAAACCAACGCGTTAATTAATTGCGTTGAAGATTCACGATCAAGCTCTCATTTGAAAACATGAATTAACTTATTTTTGTAATCGTCAGCCATTTGTCGTGTATTT
Organism: Garcia nutans; assembly: GCA_947685225.1. NCBI lineage: Eukaryota > Viridiplantae > Streptophyta > Magnoliopsida > Malpighiales > Euphorbiaceae > Garcia > Garcia nutans. The sequence goes on from CANTUV010000011.1 coordinate 54,254,715, forward strand.
TGATTATATATAACAGAAAAAAAAGATCTTAATCTTGTTGACCTGATGATTAGTTTTGCGTCATTGCAAAAGTATAGGGCCTTAATGAGATTAGCGCAAAAAGTACCAATTTCACCCAATGATACTAAGTAATTTTCAAAACTCCAGTTACATTGAAATATCATAATTTTTTTCAAATGATTCTTTATTTTTAAAAAATAAATTATCTTTGTTGTCACTTGCTGGAACCTCTGGCGATCAAGGAATAAAGTTGTTTTTGAACAAAAGCACTGTTCATAATGGAAGCTCTCACCAGCATTCAACTATCAATATCACAAATTAATTCCTCTTTACAAGATTTAGTTCATTCAGAGGGACGATATACCAGGAGAATAGAGCGTATGATTGCATAGTCACCTCCAATTGAAGGCTTCCGCAAGTTAAACACTGACAGGTTTCACAACGGAGGGGTGAGATTTAAATTTGCAACAGCAGGTGGTGTAATTCGCAACACTTTAGGACAATGGACTAATGGATTTATGATGAACATTGGGATTTGCTCTATCTCTAGAGCTGAACTATGGGGCTTGTTCTAGGGGTTACTGGTAGCTTGGAGATTAAACATAGTTGATAGTCTATACGTGGTGAAAATGATCCAAGAACCAGAGGTGAATTGCGGTGCAAATTCAGCATTAATTAAGAGAATTAAGGATCTACTGTGTGTTGCTGTGACGGTGATGATAAGCCATACATATCGAAAAGCAAATCATGTGGCTGATTGGTTTTCTATTATAATAATAGATATTATAATTTTCACTATATCATAATATGAATTATAAATTAATAATATAATTCAATATGTATTATAATAATTTTATTCTATTATAATAATAGATATTTACTTTTAAAATTCAAATAGAATTAGAATATCATATTGAATTATATTATTAATTTATATTTATAATATCATATTGATTATGATATAGTGAAAATTATGATTAATTTTATCATATTCTGACTATGATTAATTCAAATCTTTTAATTATATATTTTTTTTCTAAAATCTACTTATACTTCTATATATAAATCAAATAGTTAATATACAAATGAAGTTACTTACACAATTCATGAATTAATATACGTCTTTGTTAATGTAATTTTTCTAAAATATCAATTTTATAGTTAATATAATAATAAATTAAGTAGTTAATATATAAGCTAATTTTTTAGGTGACTCAATTAATTTTTCAATTATTAAAATTTTCAATCGAGGTATAATTTTAATTATTATCAAATTAATATTTTAAACTTATTAGTGTTGCTTTTTTTTATTTTTTATATAAGTATTTTTTTTATTTGTTATTGATAGTGTTGAGTTTATTTAATTTAAAAATAATTTTTATTATTTATATGAAATATTATGATAATATCATGATATTATAAATCTTTTAGTATTTTGTAATTTAATAAGTATAGTTAATTTGTTTAGATTTATCAATATATATATATATATATATATATTAATTTTAATTGTTATAGCTGTAAATAAATAATTATTTATTTAAAATTATTATAGAATTTAAAAAATAAAAATAATCATAATATCGTACGGGTTCTATTATTAATTTATTTTCTAACATTATGATAAAATTATAAAAAAAAATTAGATGGTGTTTGGTTTGAATTTGGAAATCAAAATTAAAATCGAAATTAGAATAAAACATAATTGGAATCAGAATGACCATTTTTCCTTTTTATTTGGTTTACTCCGTAATTAAAATCTAATTCCTTTTAAAGTTTTTGGATTACAATAGGATTGGCGAAATCAATAACTATTTAAAGTTTTTTTACTTTGACAAATTAAATATTATCGAAAATATTATAATAAATTATTAAAATATATCATTTTTTTAATTTATTTAAATTATCATAGAATAAAAAAATATATTTAATTATATAAAAAATAAATTCTTTTATTTAAAAAATTTTGAGATATTATGATTAAAAAATAAATTTATTATATTTTTTAAAAATTCAAAACATTAATTTGATTTTTTAATAAAAATTTATTTTATTTAAACATTTTAGAGATATTCACAATTAAAAAAAATAAATTATATTTACTTTATCTAAAAATAAAAAATAAATTTTAATTTCATTATTTTTTAATTTCGGTCAAGAGTAAAAATTGATTAACAAGAGAAGGATATCATTCCCCTTCCTGTCCCTTTATTACATCCATTTTATTCAATCAAATAATATCAATAAGAATAGATCATTTTTTTATTTTCATCTCCAACCAAACGCCATCTTAGTATATTTGTGACTAATTGACCTTTTTATAAAGATAAAAAACATAATTTTCAAACTAAAGTAATAAAAAAAGAGATTATCTAAAACCAAAATCTTTGGATTCTCAACTCTCAATAAGTAGACTTCATTCCAATTTAACATGTCATATATATTGAATGTCATCTAATATTTTCAAGCTCATAATCTTAGAAATATGGATCATTATCACTCTTGTATACCATCGTAGTGTTTAATTGGTAATAGAAAAGCAAAAATACCTAATAATTTGGATTTACTTCAATATAGTGATGCATTATTATACTATATAGTATTATGAACATTTCACAATAGTGCATAACTTCTAAAACCACTTTTCATGAATTCAAATTTAGATTTAGAAAAAAGAGAGTAATAACAATTTCAATTGTTTTATAACAGTGAAATTTAAATAGTTGAAAAAATATTTTCGACTGATAATCTCTTAGAATTGAAATTTAAGCTCTTATTATATATAATGTAAGAAATCATGCAAATATTCAATATTTAGTAAGTCTCCCACTTGTATAGCTTTATCAAATATATATATATAAAGAAAAAGAGTAAGGAAACAATGCATAGAAAAAAAAAGAAATAAATATGGGATAATAAAAATATAAAGTTCAAAGAAAATTGAGTGAAATTACAGAAAAAGGCATCTCATGTGAGTGTTGAAATAGAGGGTATCTTAACTACATGTCCTTAATCGTCCCTGCAAATAATTAATGGAAATGCACGTGTAGAGCTATTATATCCTACAAATATTCGTGACGAACTTGATGCTACATATTTATTTATTTATTTATATTCAATTCAATTCAATTGCCGACTGTACTACCACTTAAAAAAATAAAAATAGAAAACGGGTGGCCTCTAAAATAAAAAATAAAAATAGAAAACGGGGGCCCCTTATGCTCTTTGGCCAAATTATATTCGTTCATGGGTCTCTTGCTTTGCATTTAAACCATTTTTTCCTTCAATCACCATCTTCTTCCCTCCCTTTCACCTCTCTCTGTTTTCCCAACTATCTCTTCAAGAATCAACAATTGCTCCCTGCTTCTCTCTCTCTTTAGCTATCTCTTCATCAAGAATAAAAAAATCCAAGAATCAAGAAATTGCTTTCTTTCTTTCTTTCAAAAAAACCATGAAAAGCTCTGCTTCTCCTTCTTCAACTGCCATAGCCAGCATGTTAATAATCTCGATGTTGCTTGTACTATTATTGGTCACATCATCATCAGCGGCGGCTACTAGACTTCCAAAATCTACTTCAAGAATTCATTACCGTCACCGTTTCGACCGCCGAAAACCACCTTCTTGTGGTTCTTTTCCTCACAAGAATTCCCGTTCTTTGTGCATTCACTTTCAAAGAATGAATCCAAACCGCCGTCTCACTCCACCACCACCGCCGTCAACTCCGGCTGAGATTGACCCAAGATATGGCGTGGAGAAGAGATTAGTTCCTTCTGGACCAAACCCACTTCATAATTAAAAGAAGACGAATATCTCTTATTAGTTTTTTTGCCTCTTTAGTACAAATTTAATTAAACACAGTACTGTCAATACCTTTTTTCTTTGGTCTCATCTAAATTTGGCCAATCTTGCTCTCTGTTTTTGGTGCGAAAGTTTCTTTTTTCAATCTTCATCGTTTCTTTTCTTGGTATCTTTTGCGTAATACTATAAAAAAGGGTCAATCTTTCTCCTAGATTAATCTTCTTATTTAATTTTATTTTTTTTCTATTTTCCAGTTCCTTTGTATTACAAGAGAGATCAAGAAATTGCCATTTCCATGCTTGTTTATGAGCAGCAAAGAGAGAGAGAGAGAGAGAGAGAGATTATAGTTTTTCTTTTTTTATTATTAAGAAATGTATTAAGGAAAAGGGAAAAAAAAAAAGAAGAAAAATCATAAACAAGCACGGAAATGGTCTGAATTTGTGGGTTTTTTTCAAAATGTAACCATTAATGGAAGTTGGTTTTAATTGAAGTAGAGGCAGTGGTGACGAGTACTTTCAAGAGAAATCCATGAGTTCCATTAATTTGGAGCTGTTTAAGGAAAAAGAAATAGTAGTAAAATACCATTCCCAAGAGTTTAAGCCTTTCTTTAAGGGCAAAATGGTATCTAAAATTGCATAGTAATGGTGGTGGGGTGGGTCTGCAATTTATTGTATTGATGTGTATGTAGAGCTTATTAATTAGTTTGTATTAGGATTATATCATTATGGATTATATAGATAGAGATTTCTTTTTCTTTTTTCTTTCTTATTTTTCATTTAATTATTGTTTTTTTAATTTAGGGATTTATATGTATAAATATATAAAACATATATTTAATTGATCTCCTGTGTGTTTGGATAAAAAAGAAATCATGAAATTTATATTAATATGGAAAATATGTACCATATTTATTATTACTGTCAGACAATCTCAAATCTCAACCCATTTATTGGATTTATTATTTTCTTTAGTAATTAAAATTTTAGAATTTAATTATAAAAAAAATAATTTCCACTTTGTAAACATTGTTGAGTATTAGTCTAACTAGAATTTTATTTATTTTTCATTTTATTAATTGAATTTTAACTTTTAAAAATAAATTATATATGTTGTTTTTATACCATTATTATACTGAGAATTGAAGTACTTGCTAGTAGTATACATTGAATAATAAAATTTGGCTCAGAAATCAGAATACTACCTATATCGGTATAATGGTATATCCCATGACAAAATTAAAAGTAAAAGAAAAAAAGAAACTGACAGTACCCTTTCCAGGTGAAGGGAAGCTGTTAATTAGCATGACGCACCACCGGCTGTACTGTGAAAATTATTTAATGAATGCTTAATTTACAAAATTAATTAGTATTTCCATAGCTAGTATGTTTCACATCATCAATCTTAATTATTTAATTAATCAATCTTAATCTTTCACATATATAATTAATTAAGCACTATCTAAAATGCTATTGGACCCATCTTTCGGTTAGTTCGCCTAACCCAGTTTCGAACATATGTACAACTATATATGTTTATTATTTAACAGACTTTTCCATGGTCCATGCATATATATTAATTCGCAATATATACATATATATATAAAGGGCTTATTCTTACAAATAGTAGTTTTCATTGCTAAGTGTTTTAGTTTTTAATGGCATTTTATTCTTTATATAATTCTATATAATAAATTATTTAATATTTTTAATTATTTGTTAAATTATAATTATAAAAAATATTATTAATATTATAAAATTATTAATATTAAAAATATTAATTAATAAATAAATTTTAAAAATATTATATTAATATTTTTTAAAAGTTTAATTTGACCTCTAATATTTATTTTAGTTTAAATTAGTATATATGGTTAACTATTTAACTGTTTTGTTAAAAAAAAAGGGAAATTTAGGTTAAATTTAAACAAACATATACCAATTTGATTCATGTTTATGTTATTTTATTTTTTTTCAATATTGATAATTTTTTATATTAAATTGTTATATTTTAAAAATTAATTGTTTTTACTTTATTTATAATTAAAATTTATATTTATTAAAAAATAAAATCGTAAAATTTAATACTGAAATCCAGTCAATTTATATTATACTTTTATAATTGTTAATATAATTCCCGCATCATTGCGCGGGTGACTTTCTAGGATATTATAATTTTTATATCTATTCTCACTAATGGATGGGAAATAAACCGTGAGTTTTCATCCCCAATAATTAATTAATTAATTTAAAAATTCATTTATATTCACATATAACTAATTTTAATTTTTCAATAAGTCCATTCAAAATTTTCAATTAGTCCTTTCAATATTAAGATTTCATAAATAATTATACATATCAATATTACTTAATTAGTTCTTGCTGTGTGGATGTGAAAGATTATTAAAAAAATATTTGATATGATAAAATATAATTAACTATTATTATTTGAAACAAAAACTATTAAAAAGCTTAGAAAAATATTAATCTTTCAATTTTTCAATTAAAAAAATTAGTTTCTTCTAAAATATGGAAAAAAAAGATACTATATCGTTTGGTTTCCACATCATCAATATTAATTTAAAATATGATAGATATAGCCAACTGAAAAAAAAAGTCAAAAATCGAAAAATAATTTTAATTCTAGAAACTGTACTCATAATACTGAAATTTCAATTCTAAAATAAAAAAAAAACTTTGGAATATTTTATTTTAGTCTACGTTCATTAGTTGACACTCTTTTAGCCTATCACAATATATATATATATATATATATATATTTGTTCGCGAGTCAACAATAATTAATTTGGGTAATATCCATATGAATTATTGAATTAAAAGAAATTTGAATTGCTACGTCTCATGGGCCATAGGGAATATAACACCTTCAAAATATTTAATTTGTTTAATTAATTAATTTTATAATTTTCAAAATAATTTTAGTCTCATGCATAAATCACTGGAAACATTCTCATATCTTAGAGAATTCACTAAAAATATATCATTTTGAAAGAGGGTTAATATTTTTTAGGCCATAATTACTTTAAATATGCTAAAAAGATAATAATACTCTTATACCTAATAAAGTAAAAAAAAAAAAAGTCTCATATTTTGGATATTTTTCTTCTTCCTTGCATATTCTCTCTTTTTTAATTTTCTCTTTCTTTTTCTTTTTAAAATGTGGATTTGCAATAATTAGATCGATAAAATAAAGTTTTTTCATGTACGGTATGTTTTTATTTTTTCATTTTAGTCGAATATGCAACTTTTATTAAGATGATTTGATTGTGAAATGATAAATATTTGAAGTGAAAATAATTTATTTTGTTACATTTAATAAATATTTGTACCTATATTCAGTTTATCTTCTTTTTTTCTTCTAAAACTAAAATGAAATTTGCTAGATTTATGCTAATTTTTAAAAAAAAACTTACAAATATGCCCTAACTCCTTATAACTTGCCCTAACTTACATCAAAATATTTTTTCTGCTATAGAAAATTATCTATTATACTTTTTAAGAGAGTTTATAACATGAATGTTAAAATAAAATATGTATGGTTTCTGTTGATTTTTAGAGAAAAAAAAAGTTTACAGTACTATTCTAACTTACCCTAACTCATATCAAAATATTTTCTTTTTGCTATACAAAATTTTTCATTGCATTTTCTAATACAGTCTGCAACTTGAATCTTAAACTAAGATATGTCTGGTTCTTGTTAATTTTTAAATGAAAAAAAGTTTACAGTACTGCTCTAACTCCCCAAACTTGCCATAACTTATATCAAAATATTTCTTTATACTATAAAAAAATTTTCATCTCACTTTCTATGACAGTCTACAAATTTGAATCTTAAAATGAAATATGTATGGTTTATGTTGATTTTTAAAGAGAAGAAAAAATTTATCGTACTGTCATAACTCCTCCTAACTTGTCATAACTCATATCAAAATACTTCTTTCTATTATAGAAAATTTTTCATTACACTTTCTAAGATAATCTGCATACTTTAATTTTAAAATAAAATCTATTTAATTTATGTTAATTTTTAAACGAAAGAAAAAACTTACAGTACTGTCTTAACTTCCCCTAACTTACATCAAAATTTTTTTTTGTTTGCTATAAAAAATTCTCCATTACACTTTCTAAAATAGTCTATACACTTGAATCTTAAAATAAAATATGTCCGATTTATATTAATTTTTAAAAGAAAGAAAAATTTACAGTATTACCCTAATTCCCCCTAACTTGCCATAACGTACATCAAATTATTTCTTTCTGCTATATAAAATTCTCTATTTTACTTTAAGAGATATTATGTATACTTAAATATAAAAATAAAATATATTTGATTTATGTTTATTTTTAAAATATTCTAAAGTGAACAGAACTGTCCTAACTCTTCATAATTTATCATAACTCATATAAATATATATTTGCCAAATGTTATAATGAATGAGAAATATTCTAATATAATTTTTTTTTATTCTTATTTGTGATTGCAGGAGATTTATTAAAATTTTAAATTGAAATATCAAAGAGTAATACAGCTATCTCCATTTACTATGGTAAAAAATTTAATATGAACACCTCAAAATATATTAGAAGGTGTATTGAATTTAAGAGTTTAAAATTGTTTGAGTGTATACATATATAATTAGGACAGATTATAAGAAGTTAGGACAGATTGGATTTTCAATGTGTGAATGCTGTTCTTTTATTGTCCTAACTAAAATTTAAAAATGAAAGTTATTATAATAATCTAGACCTTCAAAATAGAAAATCATTAACTTTCTTGGTAAAAATAAAATTTATTTATTTTCACTTTTATTCGTGCAACATCCCAATTAAGTTTGTTATATTGTGCAAGTTATGATTTAGAGTTGTCTGAATATATACAAATACAGTTAGGATCATTAGAGAAAATAAATATTTTATATATTTTTCACTTTTATATTATACAATATCTCAATTAAGACTGATATACTGTACATGTTATAATTCAGAGCTGTCTGAGTGCATACAAATGTAGTTATGACAAGTTAGGAGGAGTTATGACAAATTGAGTTTTTAATATCTTGTCATGTTCAATATCTGTCTTGATTAATATTAAATTTTTACTAAAATACGTTAATATTAAACTATCTACAACTGAATGGATAATAAAAATTCAATTCAAATATTTAAATATATACAATTACATCTCATCATCACTGTGATATAAATCAGCATATTTTTGTAATGCATGGTACCATATATTGCATGTAATAATGTATTTTATCTTCTTCATATTTTTTTTATTGTATTATTGGATATTACAATTTGGAGACATAAAAAATTCAATGAATTTAGCAATAAACATACCATAATATGACATGTTAATAAAATAAAAATTATATATTAGTATTCTGTAATTTCTTTAAAATTAATATAAATAAAATAGATTTTATGTTTAGATACAAGTATGAAGGATATTTTAGAAAATATACTGAAGATTTTTTTATAGCAAAAAAAATATTTTGATGTGAGTTAGGATAAGTTAGGGGAGTTAGGACAATTCTATAAATTTTTTCTTTCATTTAAAATTTAGTATAAATTAGATATATTTTATTTTAAGATTTAAATATGCATACTGTCTTAGAAAGTGCAATGAATAATTTTCTATAGTAAAAAAAAGTATCTTGATGTGAGTTAGGGCAAGTTAAGGGAGTTAGGACAGTACTGTAAACTTTTTTTTCTTTAAAAATCAATATAAATCATACAAATTTTATTTTAAAATTTAAGTATATAGACTATCTTAGAAAGTGCAATGGAGAATTTTCTATGGTAAAAAGAAGTATTTTGTTGTGAGTTAGTGCAAATTAGGGGGAGTTAAAGCAGTACTGTAAACTTTTTTTCCTTTAAAAATTAATATAAATCAAATAGATTTTATTTTAATATTCAAGTGGGAACGCCCTTGACCTTTAGGTCAGAATGCCACTATCATTAAAAATTAGGGATTTATATGTATAAATATATAAAAAATATATTTAATTGATCTCCTGTGTGTTTGGATAAAAAAGAAATCATGAAATTTATATTAATATGGAAAATATGTACCATATTTATTATTAATGTCAGACAATCTCAAATCTCAACCCATTTATTGGATTTATTATTTTCTTTAGTAATTAAAATTTTAGAATTTAATTATAAAAAAAAATAATTTTCACTTTGTAAACATTGTTGAGTATTAGTCTAACTAGAATTTTATTTATTTTTCATTTTATTAATTGAATTTTAACTTTTAAAAATAAATTATACATGTTGTTTTTGTACCATTATTATACTGAGATTCGAAGTACTTGCTAGTAGTATACATTGAATAATAAAATTTGGTTCAGAAATCAGAATGCTACCTATATCGGTATAATGGTATATCCCATGACAAAATTAAAAGTAAAAGAAAAAAAGAAACTAATAATACCGTTTCCGGGTGAAGGGTAATAGATAAGGATAATGCTTAATCCTCAAATGGTTTTTGAATTAGTCTTCTGTTGTATTGAAGTCTCTATTGTTTATAGGATTTGTGTAGATTATGTATGTATTTAAACACATATCTGGTGTTAAAAAAAAACAATCTTTCTAATCTAATATGGTATCTGAACACACAGCTTAACAGCGTTTTTTTTTTCGATCCAATTTGATTTCACGAGTTTTTCATTTTTTTTTTCTGATGGCTACCTCATCTCCTGTTGACAGCTCCACAACTCCGTTTGTTGTGCAATCTCCGGTTATCTCTTCTTCTTCTCAGCTTATTTCCATTAATGCTGCTGCATAAGCTCCTATCAAACTCACCTCCACGAATTACCAATCTTGGCACACTCAATGGTATTCGTTATTGGTGGGATATGATTTTCTTAAATTTGTTGAGAAATCAAGTAATGTTACTCTTGATTCTGATCCTCTTTGGTTTCGGCAAGACCATTTGATCAGATCTGCTCTTGTCGCTTTGCTTTCACCTGAGATTGTTCCTTATATTGTTGGTGAGACAACTGCTGCTGATGTTTGGCTTACGTTGGAGAAAACCTATGCTAAGCCTTCTCAGGCTCGGATTATGGGATTGCGGGAGTCTTTATTCAATACTAAAAAGGGACCCATGTCTGTAACAGAGTTTTTACAGAAGATTAAATTCACGACTACGACTTCAGCTGCTGCTGGTGTTCAGATTTCGATGAATGAAATCGTGCTTCATGTTCTTCATGGGTTACCCTCAGAGAACAAAGAAGTTGCTGCTGCCATTCGCGCTCAAGATACAGAAATCTCGTTTGATGTTTTGCACGATAAATTAACTGATTTTGAAAGTCAGTTAGCCCGTGATACAGGCTTTGTTGCTACTCCAACAACTGTCAATTACATTGCCAAATCTAGAGCTCCTCGATCTCAGACGCAATGCTCTGGGAATCGTTCTTCTGCTTCTGTTGTGGTTTCTTCTGGCTCTTCCCGTGGAGGTTCCAATTTGAAAGGGAAGATTAAATGTCAGTTTTGTGATCGTCCAGGTCACACGACCAAGCAATGTTTTAAACTCAAAAAGCTATTGCCTTGGCTGTTTAATAATGAAAACTCGTCGATTGTGAACAAGCCTAATTGTGTGACTCAAACTGGGCAGTCTTCTGATGCTAAATGGATTATGGATTCTAGTGTAAATCAGCATGTTATTCAAGATTTGTAGAATTTGGCAATTCATTTTGAATATGATGGTCATGATGATGTTCTTCTTGGTGATGGTAGTTCTTATTCCATAACACATGTTGGATCTGTGCAACTTCCATCTAACACAAAATCTTTATATTTGAATAATGTGTTATGTGTGCCTGCTTTAAATAATAACTTAATTTATGTTTATCGGTTATGTGCTTCTAACAATGTTGAAGTGACATTTAATCCATTCTTGTTTACTGTGAAGGATTTGAGCACGGGAGTTCTGCTAGCGGAAGGGAAGCCTGTTAATGGCATTTATGAGTGGCCACCTGATATGTCAATTTTGCAAACACCAAGTGTGTCTCATACTGTTGTATATTCTCCGTCACTCTGGCATAAACGGCTTGGTCATCCCTCAACGCCGATTTTGCGTCTTATGTTGAATAAGTTTCAATTTCCAGTTGCCAATAATAAATTTTTCTGTGATTCCTGTAAGTGCAATAAAATGCACAAAACTCCTTTTTATCACTCTTCAATGACAAGTTCCAATCCGTTAGAATTAATATATACTGATGTTTGGGGTCCTTCTCCCATATCCTCTATTGACGGATTTAGATATTATCTCATCTTTGTTGATCATTATACTAGGTATATCTGGTTTTTTCCTTTAAAACGAAAATCGGATGTTTCTTTAGTATTTCCTGTCTATAAGAAATTGGTTGAAAATTATTTTGGAATGAAAATAATTTCAATATATTTTGATAATGGGGGTGAATTCATTCATTTAAAGGGAATGTTACAGGAACATGGGATTTCACACTATTTTACTCCGCCATATACACCTGAGCACAATGCAATTGCTGAGCGTCGACATCGGCATATTATTGAAACTGGTTTAACCTTGCTTCATTCGGCTAAGTTGCCTCTTTCGTTCTGGTCATATGCTTTTCAGACAGCAGTATATTTAATTAATAGGATGCCTACTCCAATTCTTGATCGAAAATCTCCTTTCTGGTGTCCTCACAAGAAAAAGCCCAATCTTAATAGGTTAAGGGTTTTGGGGTGTTTATGTTACCCTTGGGTTCGGCCGTTTAATAAACACAAACTTGAGCAACGTTCTGTTCCTTGTGTCTTCTTAGGGTATTCTTCAACACAGAGTGCATATAAGTGTTATGATCCACTCACCTCTAAACTTTATATATCTCGACATGTGGAGTTTGTTGAAAATGAGTTTCCTTTTCATACACTTGCTCCAAATCTTGACCGACCCAATTCTCACACCATAGACACCTGGTCCCATGTTCATTTTATTTTGCCCGTTACAGGTACTGACAATATTGGGGAATCTCATTTGCCGATGGCTATAATGGCTTCTCCTTTGCCAGTTCAGTCTCTTCTGTCGCCAAATTTAAGGGATACATTACCTTCTGGATCAGGTACGGCTATGGGATTAACTTCTGGTTTACAAACTAATACTGCGACTTCTGGGGCTGTTTCACATAATGACATTGTTCCTCTATTGCAAAATCAATCTACTCATCCGATGATTACCAGAAGTAAAAACAATATTCGAAAGCGCATTCAAAAATTATGCTTGGAAACAACAATAACCTCTCCTGATAAGTTGTTTGTTCCTAAGACAGTGGCATAGGCGTTAAAAGATCCTAAATGGAGATTAGCGATGGAGGAGGAGTATAAAGCGTTGATGCAACAGAAAACTTGGCAGCTAGTTCCTCAAAATAAAGCAGCAAATGTTGTGAGTTGCAAATGGTTATTTCGAATCAAAACAGATGCAAAAGGAAATCCAGTGAGATACAAGGCACGCTTGGTTGCCAGAGGATTCACTCAAAGACCTGGTTTAGATTTTGATCCAACTGTAAGAATACTTCTATCTCTTACTGTTGTTAATGGGTGGTCGTTAAGACAAATTGATGTTAATAATGCTTTTCTACATGGTGCGTTGACTGAAGAGGTTTTTATGGAACAACCCCCTGGATTTGTTAATATTGATGCATCTCATTATGTTTGTCGATTGGATAAGTCGTTGTATGGACTTAAGCAGGCACCAAGGGCGTGGTACTCAGAGTTAACATCATTTCTTCTTGCAAATGGCTTTACCCAATCGCAATCTGATACTTGTCTTTTTATGTGTTTTACAAATGGACAATGTCTATATCTACTTATGTATGTTGACGATATTATCGTCACTAGTAGTAATTCTGCTTTGATAGAACGGTTCTTGAAGTCTCTTAATGGACGTTTTTCAATAATTAACTTTATCTCTTTATGAAGTAATATAGTAATTGATGTAGCTATTTTGGAAAAGTCTTTTACAAATTTTCTATAATAACCAGCCAATTCTAGAAATTTCCTTATTTCTGTAATATTTGTTGGTCGAGGCCAATTAGCTATTGCTTTAATTTTCTTAGGATCTATTTGTAACCCATCACTGGTGATCACATATCCTAAGAAAAATACTTTCTCTTGCCAAAATTCACACTTAGATAATTTAGCAAACAATTAATTCTCCCTCAGAGTCTGCAATGTTATCCTTAAGTGTTCTTCATATTTAGTCTGACTCTTGGAATAAATCAATATATCATCTATGAAAACAACCATAAATTTATCTAAGTACAACTTGAAAACTCAATTCATCAAATTCATAAATACTACAGGTGCATTAGTGAGACCAAAAAGTAGTACCAAAAACTCATAATGACCATATCTAGTACGAAATGCAGTTTTAAATATTTCAAGAGTCCAAAAATAAGAGCACTTGATTAGCTCTATTAAATTAAATAGCCTATAATATAATTATATTAATATGTAAATCCAAATTAAGATTAAAAAATACAACAATCTCCCATTCGGGTTACATATTATACCTTAGTAATTATATTATACTTTATGCTTGTAAAATTTGCTATCATTTCTTGAAACATTTCTTTAGGTATAATCTGGTTCATCTACTATATTGATATAGAACCAATGAGGCCTTTACTATATTAATTCATAACTCAACCTATCAATGATCACAATATCAATATATTCAATAACATAGATCAAGTATAGATGTGTAACATGAAAATTATATGTAATGTGATCTTAACATGCCTATTTCTAACTGGTCCTATCTTATTGAGATCAACTTTAACTTAATACCATAGAGTATAAAATATTGAATACTTTATTTCTGCAGAAAATAATATTCATAAATAGTATAATATATCCAAACAAAATAAAGCAACTTAAAATAAAATCATATACAAACTCCCACTAAACCTAAAATCCTCAACTAATGTAACACCCATACGAGTAGTGTGCTCAAAAATACTTTTAGTGTTACTCCCTTAGTAAGCAGATCTACAATCATGGAGTTTATACCTATATGCTTTATGGATATCTATACACTCTGCGCTCTTTCTTTCACACTCAGGAACTTTATGTCGATGTGTTTAGATCGAGAAGAGCTCCTATTATTATTGAAAAATAAGACTGCTGAATTATTGTCACAATATAACTTTAGTGGCCTATCAATGCCACTCACAATACGTAGCCTAATGACAAAATTTTACAGTTATAATCCATGACTTAATGCCTCATAACATGCTACAAATTCTGCTGCCATAGTGGAGGTAGCTATAAGTGTTTGTTTAACACTTTTTCAGGAAATAGATCTTTCAAATAATAGATAAATATAGCTTGAAGTGGATCTTCTACTGTCTTGGCATCCATCATAGTCAGAATCAAAATATCGTATGATCTCCGAGTGATCTGACCCCTTGTATATGAGCATATAATCCTTTATTCTCTGCAAATATCTCAAAACTCTTTTGGCTGCTTTCCAGTGATCTATCCCATAATTACTTAGATATCTGCCTAACATGCCAATAATGAATGCAATATCTGGACGGGTGCAAACTTGAGCATACATTAGACTCCCTACAGCTGAAGCATAGGGAATTTTTTGTATTTCCTTTACCTCAAGGTCATTCTTTGAGCATTGAATGAGACTAAACTTGTCTCCTTTAGTGACTGGGGTATCTCCTAATTTACAGTTTTACATACCAAATCTCTTAAGCACTTTTCTATATAGTTCTTTTGTGATAATCCAAAAATACCTCGAGAACGATCTCGATGTATCTGAATTTCTAACACAAAAGAAGCTTTACTAAGATCTTTCATCTCAAATTTACTTGAGAGAAATTATTTAGTTTTGTGCAAAATTTCCTTATTAACAGCTAGAAAAACAGAGTAAGATAAATGAGTAAGAGAAACCAAACAATTCATGGCAGTGAATCTGTATTTCTTCACTTGAGTTCTTGATTCTTGGTTTAGGGCTTGAGTGTGGTGTGGATCTTCCTTCAATCTCAGCTCAAGACCCTTCTCCTTGCTCCAGCAGATGGCTCTTCCTTCTCTTCTTTCTTCTCTGTTTCCAGAAATGCTCCAGCAAAAACTGCTGTTCTTCTCCCTCTCTTCTCTTTTTAATCCCTTCCAAATCTCCAGCCCATACCTCCAGCTCACTCAACCCCTCCATTGTCTACCACTTTCCCTTGGTTCATCACTCTTTCCCTTGATTTAGGCAAGCTCTCTTTTTCTTGTTCTTTCTTTTTGACAAAGGCCAGCTGTTATCCCCCACTTATTTCCCAATCAGTGCAAAGAATCTCACTTTTCGACAGGTGACACGACCACTGACACGCCCATGTCACTGGGCGTGTCATAGGCACTGTGATCTTGAACCAAAGGCACGTCCACTGACACGCCCGTGTTACTGGGCGTGTCATAGCTACTGTAAGTCTGAATAAAAGGCACGTTCCTTGGCACGCCCGTGGTATCGGGCGTGTGACAGCTACTGTGAGTCTGGATGAATTACACGCTCAATGACACGCCCGTGGTCCTGGGCGTGTCGCAGCTACTGTGACTTTGGGTAAATGGCACGATCATCAGCACGCCCGTGTTACTGGGCGTGTTGCAGCTACTGTGACTCTGGACAAATGGCACGTTTGGTGACACGTCTATGCAACTGGGCGTGTCATAGCCACTGAATGCAGAAACAGGGGCACGTCTAACGACACGCCCGTGTTCGTGGGCGTGTCCATTGACAGATTTTGCTATTTTCTTCTACTTTCATCCGTAATTGCTCCGAAATGACCAAATGCCTCAAATTATCGAGAATTCCTGAAATTATCCTTAAATTGCACGTTGAACAAACAAATTAAACTCAATTTGATAATAATCATATTAAGAAATGAGAATAAAATATCATTAATTGTGTACTTATCAGAAACAAAAATCAAATTTCGCCTAAAAGACGATAAATAAATGTGTCTTTTAAATCCAAATAAAAACCAGTCCTTAATAATAACCTAAAATTTCCTATTGTCTCTACTTCCACCGATTTGCCATCTTCCACATAGATGTATCTTTCACAATCACTTGGCTTTCAGTAGCTCAGGCAACCCTGCATTGAAACACTTATGTGAATAGTAGTACCAGAATCTATTTACCAAGTATTTCTAGGTACTGAAGATAAATTAACTTCAGAATAGACCAAAGTAAAGAACATACCCTTCATAGCATGCCAAGAGTGATATTTGGTACACTTTTTCTTCTGATATCCAGTCTTTCTGCAAAAGAAGCATTTATCTACCTTAGCCTTCTTTTGTTCAGGATTCTTAGCAGCTTCTTTATCCTTCTTTCTTTTCTTGCCCTTATCTATTGAGGTACTATCCAGATGAGCACTCTGAGATTTCTCAAACTTCATTCTTTCTTCCTTTTGTACACAGTGTACAATGAGCTCATTAAGAGTCCATTTCTGCATTTGACAATTGTAACTGACCTTAAAATGCCCAAATTATGGAGGAAGAGAATTCATGACCAAGTGCATAATCAACTCATCTGGTAAATCCAGCTTAAGTGTTTTCTGTCTTTTTTGGAGATATTAGACATACTCACAATATATTCTCTGATATTTTCATTGCCAATATACCTCATGGAAGTCAGTTTTATTAGAAGCGTCCCTGTTTTTGCCTTATCATTTTTCTCATAGATTTCTCAATCTCGGCAAGAAAATCACTAGCCTTAGTAATTTCAGCAGAAATAGCACCTCGAAAGTCATCTAGAATGCCGCGCTTAATGATTATTAGACTCAGACGATTAGAGCATTCCCACCTCTTGAAGTTCCGTTTTGCCTCAGTGGAACTTTTAGTTGTAAGAGGGGCATGCTGCTCTTCCCTTAATACCAAGTCTAGATCCATGCAGCCAAGATAAATAAGGATATTTTCCTTTCAATCCTTAAAGTTTGACCAAGTAAGTACATAAATACTGCTCGTATTGAGCGACATATTAACTGTATATAGAATAAAATAATAAATAAAATGCTCACATTATAATTCAAAAATATTCTCTAAAATTTTAAATAATTATGGAATACATCTCAAGATACCTAGCACAATATTAATATCAAGTCTTTGGACAGTAATACCAACTTATAAGTGGTACCCTCGGTGTAGTGATCAAATATTGATAGTAAATTCTGTCAAATAATAAGCCTATTTTTAGATCGACTTTTATTTACATAGAAACCTTATAATTATCACACATTTATCACCACAAATATGTATGTAATTCTGCCAAATATTATCCTTCATTTGGGCCGAATAATACTCGCATGAATTAATACACATATAAACATCATAACATTTTTAATAAGCTAATTTACACGAGAGAGGTCACTTTGGCTACTTCTTGTTTCAACTAGTTCTATCAAAATTTTGACAAATTTTAGTAATTCATATATATACATATAGATGCATCCAAAAATTAATTAAAATTTAGAGCCCATATAACCTTAGCAAATTTAAAAGTAATTTAAATTAGGCTATAATAATACTCATATTATTACCAAAAAAAATCTCAAAATAATTAAAATTAATTAATTTGAGATTGAGCCAAAATAATTTAAATAATACCCAAACAATTCATCACCACAACGAAAAAGAATATTGTGACACTGCAACTCTAGAATATCACAATGCATTGATATATTGTCCAAGTTTTTATCATGAAACACCTTGATCCATGAGTAATAAAGCATTAATGAATTATATTATATCATTATTGTTGATATACTGTTGCACTTCAACGTGGGCAAAATGGAAATCAATTCAGAATGCACTATTTACATTGTTGGGGCCTCACAACTTGAAACCCAATTGCTATAATATTTAGGTGCTACAGTCCGAAAGTGGAGACTGTTTTTTTTTTTTAATTGTAAACTATATGTGCAGTGTTCATGGTCGTCCTTCATCCATATGTATATACGTTTTCTTATCAACACAAATCAGTACATGAACAATAAATATAATGGCACAATTATTATTCCTTAATCCACAATCGGTAATCCAAATTCACAATAAATAAAATCAATAGTTCAATTAATTCAAAATTTTAAAATTCTAGTATCAGTCATAAAAAAAATTCTCAAAGAATCTACATTAGAGAGACTCTGATGCCACTTGATAAGATTTAATTACACTAAAATACATGTGATTAACTATATGCATATATATAAATATAATTCCAATTAAATTCAAGAATACAAAATAATCCTCCATGTAAAAAACAATGAAAAATAATAGAAAAGATTAGCGGAAGCTTACCTTGATCCATATGAAAATTAATTTTCTAGGGTTTGTATTTTATGAGTTTTAATTAGGCATCTGACAGTATTTGCTCTGAATATGAGGCAGATAAACTAACAATAATTTAACTTAGGGAACATAACACTTATAATGTTATTTATATACTAGGTCAATTAGGTTTTCCATAAAATCCTAATTACTAGTATTAAGCTTCTGCACATATATGGTGTAACATCTCCTAACAATTCTCACATAAAATTATTAGCGAATGTTACTCAATATACTGTCAATATTTCAATCAATTCAATGACAAAGTTTTCTTTCAAAGTGTTACTAACAAAAATTTTCAAATAATAATACAATCCGTATAATATAACACTTATAAATTCAACATTTAAACTAATATCTAATAATCCAAATACTAATTATAAATCAGATAACCATCATAAGTTTGTCAATCCAAAATAAATGTATAAAATATTATTTGATTTAATAATTATTCACTAGAATCTTAAACTTCATCCTCTAAATATATGTATTGCTTTCATGTTTATAAATTTATACAATCTCTCAAATAGACATGATAAATTGCATATATATATATATATATTTCATAACTTACAAGTACAATATACAAAAGATCTCTATATGCACTATAGATAATTTTTTAAGATCCTTAAATTTCATTTATTAACTTGCTTCGATGACCTGAAACCTGCGTGTAAGAAAATAATTCTAACACGCTAAGCAAAGTTTATTGATGATTGTATAAACATATTTTGTTACTTAATATTAAAAAAAATACTTACGAAAATATAGTAATAATACTCAGTTTTAATAAATATTTCAATATATTAAATATTTTCAATAAGAAACAAATATAATATTTTGATTACACAAAATAATAACTTTAATTTTATAAAAGACATCATGTTATACTACATTTTCGGTATTGCAACTATTCTCTTTTTAAATCATTATATACACTTTCAATCATTATAGCACTTAGAAAGTTATTGATCAATTCAATAACTTGTGCATAATATTTTTATTCCGTGCATTAGAACTTTTACTTGTAAATATTAATATATACATTACCAATCACTTTCACATTGTAATACATTAAATCGATTTGAAGTAATTGATTTATATTATTATTTTACATTTCTTCCATTATTCATAACATTATATTCACATATATTTTTAATTTAGATAATTTTATTAAATATGCCTATACATCCTGAACTCAGATCATAAGTTTAGATAACATGTTAGTGTAGCAATTTTAATGCCAAATCTTGTTAGACAAATGACCTTAATTTTGATCCTTGACAACTCAAATGGATGATCTATTTAACTTGTGTTTGAGAAATCTTGTTGCAGGATTAGGTTACTTCAAATAAGGTGAACAGAACACTTATAGCGGTCGCACCTCACCTGAATACGACCGCTCCATGTAATTAAAAGAAGAAATCTTATCACAGTAGGTTTCGCGGTCAGAAGTTCGACCTATGTCGCGACCGCTCCTACAGAATAGCGACCGTCCGAATATTTGCACGACCGCTACTCAAGGAACTTAAATCATTACAATCACAGTAAGGTTCGCGGTGACAAGAACGGTGAATGACTCGACCTCGCTTATCACTTTAGCGACCGCCCCATTCAGAATCGCGACCGCTCTACCATTCAAGAAGAAATTGTTTGAAGAGACAGTAGGTTTCGCGTCCTCAGGAGCGTCCAGAAGTTCGACGCGAGTTTCTCAATTCGACCGCGATAATCTACATAGGGCGACCGCAACATTCAAATTATGGCGGACATTCAATTTTGCCCTGTCAGAGAATGACACGTAATATGACCGTTATAAACCCACTTGATTATTCAAAAAGGGCGACCGTACCATTGCTAGGCGCGACCGTCCCGACAAATACAGCTGGGCAAGAAGCCGGTCCGACAAACACAGCATGGGCAAGATTCCAGCTGCAGAGCACTAAAATTCGACCGTTGAAGTCTTTTCAAAAGTAGCGACCGTCCCCTGTTAAAGGACGACCGCGAGAAGCATGAGCGCGACCATCCTTGCATGAAGGGCGACCGCGAAGTGCTTCGGGCAGTTTAAGTAAAGAAGGTCTAATCTACCAATACATTATTCTTAATGTCTATAACGGCTAGTAAGACCACAATGGCTATAAATACAATGTCTCTCTGAGAAAACAAAAAAGAGGAATAAGTAAGAAATCAGATTGTAATAGCCAAGCAACAAATTTTCATTTACTTAAACTTACAATTAAATTGTAATGTATGTTAGGTGTTAGCATTGAAAACACCATTGTATAAGTTTGAGTGTAAGCTTGGGAAACACTTGGGTTGAGAGAGTAAGCCTTGTAAAACTCTTGTTAGGTTGTGAGAGTAAGCCTTGTAAAACTCTTGTTTGGGTTGTGAGTGTGAGCCTAAGAAAAACACTTGTGAAGTTAGGTGTGAACTTGTGAAAACACCAAAGTTGGAAGTAAGCTTGTAAAAACTTCAAAGATTAGTGGAACCTTAACAAGTTGTTAATGAAGTGGATGTAGAATTGAAGTAAATCCGAACCACTATAAATCTTGTGTGTTCTTTCTTTCTTCCATTACTCAACCAACTCTCTATTCCGCATTTCTTGATTGTTGAGTTTTTTAAATTGTCATTAATTCTTGAGAAAACCAATTCACCCCCCCTCTTGGTTGCCATCTTGGGACAACAATTGGTATCAGAGCCCTTAGATTTCTTAAACTTAATTGTGAAATCTGATCCACTATGGCAACTTCTTCTTCATCAAGCTCTCATGGAAATCTTAATTCTATTCTTAGACCCTACTTTGATGGAACTGATTATTCATACTGGAAACACAAAATGTATTTGTTTCTAGATAGTGAAGGGATTGAACTATGGGATTTCGTGGAAAATGAATGGAAATCTCCTACCCACGAAGTTGACGGTATTCAAGTTCCACTTCCCAAAGCTCAATGGTCAACTAGCAATGTCAGAGATCGATTCAAGAACAATAGAGCTGCTTCCATCTTGATGAATTCCATTTCAAGGGAAGAAGGCGGAAGAGTTCAACATTTAACTTGTGCACATTGCATTTGGAAAACACTTGAAAACTACCATGAAGGTACGACTCAAGTGAGATTTACCAAAAAACAAATGCATGTTCATGAATATGAGCTATTCAAGATGAAACCAAATGAAAATGTCACCGACATGACCAATCGCTTACTTGCAATTGTCAATGAACTAAAGAAGTATGGCAAGGTATATGATCAAGGTGATGTAAACAGCAAAATCTTGAGAGCCCTAAGAGCTAGAAAGAACTTTGAATCCAAAGTATCATCCATAGAAGAAGCTCATGATCTCAGCACATTAAGAACCGATGAGCTAGTTGGAAAATTACTCACATTTGAGCTACACAGTGAGAAAGAAGAAGATCAAGGTGAGAAAGAAAAGAGAAAACCAATTGCACTCAAAGCAATCAAAGAAGCTGAGAGCTCAAGCAATGAAGGTACTGATGATGAAGATGAAATGGCAATGTTCTCTAAAAGAATCAATGAATGGAAAAGGAAGAAAAGATTACAAGCAAACAAAGGTACACCTCCTAAATTCTCCTTCAAAGATAAAGAAAAGAAAAATGAGGTAAAATGCTATGAATGTGGAAAAACCGGTCACATCAAGTCGGATTGCTACAAATTAAAGAACAAAAGGAAATGGGATAAAGAAAAGAAAAAGTCTCTCAAAGCCACATGGGATGACTCTTCCTCAAGTGAAGAAGAAGAAGAGGAAGGAATTGCAAATCTTTGTCTCATGGCTATTGAAGATGACTCCAATGAGGTAAGTACTCAATCCTTTGATCTTGTAGCACATGATGATATAAGTGATATAGATGATAGTGATTTGATTGAGCACATGAATTCTAAAATAGAAAAATATTTCTCCAAAATGATGCTCTATAAAGAGAAAAACTCTAAGTTAGAAAAGGATTTTATATGCTTAAAGAACTCTACCTTAGAATTGAAAACCTCAAATGAACATTTGATGAATACAATAGGAGAATTAAATAAAAGCTCACATGACTTAGAAAAAGTGATTAAAGAGAATGAGGCATTGAAGCATGAACTAAAAGAACTAAAAGAATCAATTTCCAGATTTCATAAAGGAAAGAAAGCATTGAACACATTAATTAATAATCAAAGGTCACCTTCCTTGAAATATGGATTAGGATTCAATGGCTCAACCAACATTGCACCTAGCAAACCAACATTTGTGAAAGCATCTACAACTGAAATTTCTGATGTTCATATCAAAAATGCTTGCACCAAGTCTAAAAGAACTTCTTATGGTTCACTAGGAGATAAAGCCAAAAATAACTATGCATTGTTGTTCACTAAACTTGCACAAAAGAAATCACATACTTGTAGTTGTATGTACAATGCAAAAAGAAAAATGCAGAAGCATAGAACACCATGGCAATGCACATATTGCATGAAATTTGGTCACAAAAACTTCTATTGTTATATAAGAAAAGCTCATCTCAATTTAGAAGGCACTCTTTCTACTAACCATCAAGGACCCAACTTCATGTGGGTACCTAAAAGAAGATGATCACAATTGTCTTGCAGGTATGCCTAAAATCTACTATCAATGAAAGCACATGGCTTGTGGATAGTGGATGCTCAAGGCATATGACTGGAAATGCAAAGCTCTTTACAAATATTACCTATAAACATGGAGGTAATGTAACTTTTGGAAACAATGCTAAAGGTAAAATTCTTGGTGTTGGCTCCATTGGTTCTATTGGTAAGGATTTAATTGAAGATGTATGGCTTGTTGATGGTTTGAAACATAACTTGCTAAGTGTTAGTCAACTTTGTGATAAAGCATACTTCGTTAAGTTTGATTCCAAGGAATGCAAAATCACAAATTCAAATGATGTTATCATATTTAAGGGTACTAGAACAAACAACACTTACAATGTTAGCATACATTCAAATCATACATGTTTAATGTCCACTAATAATGATGCATGGTTATGGCATAGAAGACTAGGACATGCTGGTATGGATCAATTGAAACATATTTGCAATGAGAATTTAGTTGATGGCTTACCTAAGATAAAATATGATAAAGACAGAATTTGTGAACCTTGTCAACATGGTAAGCAACACAAAAGCTCATTTAAAACAAAGAGTGTTATAAGCACCTCTAGACCTTTAGAGCTCATTCATTTAGATTTGTTTGGACCAAATAGAGTTACAAGCTTAGGAGGCAAATCATATGCATTTGTTCTTGTTGATGACTACTCTAGATTCACATGGGTTAATTTCTTAGCTCAAAAGAATGAAGCCTTTAATTTCTTCAAAACGTTTGCAAAAAGAGTTCAAAATGAAAAAGGATATGTGATCACATCTATTAGAAGTGATCATGGCAAAGAATTTGAAAATGAAAATTTTGAAGACTTTTGCAATGAACTTGGCATTTCACATAATTTTTCTGCTCCTAGAACTCCACAGCAAAATGGTGTAGTTGAAAGGAAAAATAGAACTTTAATCGAAATGGCTAGGACAATGCTCAATGAATATGATTTACCATCTTATTTTTGGGTGGAAGCCGTTAATACAGCTTGTTACATTGCAAATCGTGTTTATAAAAGGCATTTAACTAATAAAACTTCTTATGAGCTATGGAATGGAAGAATACCCAGAATTGGATATTTTAGAGTATTTGGATGCAAATGCTTCATATTGAATACCAAGGATAATCTTGGAAAATTCTCATCCAAATCAGATGAAGGCATATTCTTAGGATATTCATCATTTAGCAAAGCATATAGGGTATTTAACATGAAAACTCTAGTTATAGAAGAATCAATGCATGTTGTATTTGATGAGTCATCTAAACTTGATCAAAAGAAAGGTATTACTTTCAATGACCCTGCAGGTACTCTTGAACCTCTTGAATCTATTGATGCTCCAAAGATCAATCAACTTGAAGAAAAGACTCAAGATCTACCTAAGGATTGGCAATACAAGAAAGATCATCCAAAGGAACTCATCATTGGAGAAACATTAAAGGGAGTAACTACTAGATCTAAAATTAATCATGTTGATGTTAATTTTGCTTTTGTTTCTCAAATTGAACCAAAAACTGTTGAGGAAGCTTTAAATGATGAAAATTGGATAACTGCAATGCAAGATGAACTTAATCAATTTGAAAGAAATAATGTTTGGCAACTTACTCCTAGACCTATAGATCATTCTATAATAGGATGCAAATGGATTTATAGGAATAAGCTTGATGAAAATGGTCACATCATTAGAAATAAAGCAAGATTGGTAGCCAAAGGTTATAATCAAGAAGAAGGTATTGACTATGATGAAACCTTTGCCCCAGTAGCCAGATTAGAAGCTATTAGAATATTACTTGCCTTTGCATGTCATATGAATTTTAAGCTTTATCAAATGGATGTTAAAAGTGCATTTCTAAACGGACTCATAAATGAAGAAGTTTATGTTGAACAACCTCCTGGTTTTGAAAACTACAAATTTCCTGATCATGTTTTCAAACTTACCAAAGCTTTATATGGATTAAAGCAAGCACCTAGAGCTTGGTATGACAAACTTAGTGCATATTTACTTGAAAATGGTTTTGCAAAAGGAAAAGTAGACACAACTCTTTTTGTTAAAAAGGATAAGCATAACATCTTGATTGTACAAATTTATGTGGATGACATAATATTTGGAGCTACTAATGAAACCTTGTGCAAAGAATTTGCTTCTTGTATGACTAGGGAATTTGAAATGAGCATAATGGGTGAACTCAAGTTTTTCCTTGGACTGCAAGTCAAGCAATGTAAAGATGGGATCTTCATCAACCAATCCAAATATACAAAAGAACTCATCAAGAAATTTGGAATGGATGGCTGCAAAACTAGCAAAACTCCCATGAGCACATCATTGAAATTAGGTAAAGATGAAAATGGTAAAGCAGTAGATGAGAAGAAATATCGAGGTATCATCGGATCACTACTTTACTTAACTGCTTCTAGGCCTGATATAATGTTTAGTGTATGTCTTTGTGCTAGATTTCAAACTAGTCCTAAAGAATCACACTTGAATGCCACTAAGAGAATCTTGAAATATTTGAGTGGTACAATACATTTAGGACTTTGGTATCCTAAAAACACATCATTTCATATTATAGGATTTTCAGATGCAGATTACGCTGGTAGTATATTAGATAGGAAAAGCACAACAGGAGCATGTCACTTTCTTGGTAATTGTCTAGTTTCTTGGCATAGTAAGAAACAAGCATCGGTTGTTTTATCCACAACGGAAGCTGAGTATGTTGCAGCTTGTTTTTGTTGCACACAAGTATTATGGATGAAACAACAATTGCTTGACTATGGTAAGGTTTTTAACAATATTTCCATTAAATGTGACAACACTAGTGCTATCAATTTGTCTAAAAATCCTATACAACATTCTAGATCCAAGCATATAGATATTAGACATCATTTTTTAAGGGAAAATGTGCAAAATCAGAACATAATTCTAGAATTTATTGAAACACAAAATCAACTTGCGGATGTCTTTACAAAACCCTTGAATGAAGATAGACTTAATTTTATTAAACTTAATTTAGGAATGATTGATGGAAACACTCTGAATTAATTGCCTATCAATAAGGTTTCTATGTGCATGAATTTAATGCTTCTTAACACAATAGAAATATTCTCCATCTTTCCTTGAATCTTTCATTTTTAAGTATGTCGCGGTCGCTCCAGTATTCTTTAGCGGTCGCTATCCTGTCTGTCAGTTTCATTCAAACTAATGACTCTGTGCGCGGTCGAGAAAATTTGTGCACGGCCGCACCAATTTGAATAGTTTCGACCGTTACAGTTACATTCCTCACTCGCGAGCATACTTATCTTGACAATGGTCGCTAGATCATAAGTCGCGATCGCACCTTGTTAAATCTGCGACCACACCCTGTACACTCTGCTCGAAAATTTATAACCGTTGGTTGTGTGACAGGTCGCAACTCTTAACTTTCAACAGTCAAAAACGGCTATTTTCTTAAATCCATCTATTTAAGAGTGTTTTGCATCAGTTTATCTGATATTTTGCCTATTAAAGCACACAAACCTTCCTCTGAAACCCTAAAAACCTCTCAATATCATCTGTTTCTCAATCACTCTCTGTTTTCCTACTCTCTTCTGTTCTAATGGCCCCCAAAAGAAAAACCACTTCCAAAATAAAAGGTCAAGCCAAGAGAGTTCCAGGAGTCACCATTAGAGAACCCATTGTTGATCCTCCATCTCCTCCTCAATCTAAAAGAGGTGAGAAAATTCACAAACCTCACCATCAAACCACTGAAGAAGATGTTAGGTATGCCATGCTAAAGAGAAAGAAGGTTGAAGGCACCAAATCTCCTTTTGGTGGGATGCTTTCTGCCTTGAACATCAAGGACGAAATTGAGAGATTGCTGGATGTCCTTGGATGGAGAAAATTTGTCTTTCCAGAAGAGGTAGGCTACTCTAGTCTGAGTAAGGAGTTTTTAATGTCTCTTCAAATAGAGAAGAGTGCAAATTCTGCACTAGGGTGGTATGGGGTCAGATTTAAGCTCTTTGATCAATACCAAGCCCTATCTCTAGAAGATTTTGGCAGCATTTGGGACTTCCCCTCTGAAGGTATAACCTCCTACAATGACCAAATCTTCTCAAACCCAACACTTTCTGATTTCTGGAGAGAAATTTCCATTGAAACCTCTTTTGAAAAGGAATCTAAAGCCAGACATATCAAATCTCTCACCCACTGGATGCTCCATAGGATTATCACCTATACCATTCACCAAAGAGCAGATGGGAATGAGAAAGTAACCAAGAGAGACCTTATATTTCTGTATGCTTTCACCCACAACATCAAAATAAACACCACCAAGTTCTTGATTGATACTCTTTATCATCATGCTGTAACAAGAACTGGTACCTTCTTCCTATCCTCTCAAGTTACTCAAATAGCTAGGCACCTAAACCTTCTGAATGATTTGAACTTAGCTACTTTGAGGAACCCTTTCACTCTAGCCTCCAATGCTATCACAATGGATTACTTAGAGCATGCTGGTTGTGTAAGGAAGATAGAAGGGTCATATGTATACTGCTATGGCAAGAAAGGAGTTATGGATAAACAAAAGAAAAGGCCAAGGTATACAATTGAGGAAGAGGGAGATTCTGTAGAAGTTGCAGTAGAATTACATCCAAAAGCAACTTCATCAAAAGCTGCTAAAGAAACTGCTTCATCCTCCACACAACTCATTCTCCAAGCTATCAAGACTCTCTCAAGGAAACTCACTAAGTTCAAGAAAAGTGTTTCCAAGAGATTTCAGCACTTAAACAAGAGGATAGACCTTATATCCCACATGCATCATGATCTTTATGATATGCAAGGCAAATTGGACTTGCCTCAATGCAATCTTGAAGATTGGGATATAAGTGATCACACCCAAAGCGTTGCTGAAGAAGAAGAGTCCATTAGCACTAGCTCTGCCTCTGTTGCACCTCAAGATAAGGGGAAAGCTCCTTTAGTTGAAGAAGAGTTAGAGTTAGATGATGACTCAGAATAGCTTAGCTTTAGTCCGTTTTTGCTTGCATTTTCATATGTTTGCTAATTTGCTTTCTGTTTTGTATTTTCCTCCACTTCAATCTATATATTTCCATGTTTATATTTCCATTTGTATTTTGCTTAACATTTATTTCATTTTGCCTATGCCAATGGGGGAGAGAAAATTATAAATGGAATGTCAATAAAATTATGGGGGAGAAATAAGAAAATTATGGGGGAGAAATAAGAACAAGAACAACAATCTGTTTGAACATTTGCAAATTAGGGAAAAATGTTTATGGGGGAGTTAATTTCTTGTTGAAATTTATTGAACATTTGCAAATAAGAAAAAATGTTTGCATCAAACAATAACATGTGCACCAAGATAATCTAATAATCACAATGCTCTTAACCATGATTGTTGCATATGTTAAGAGGGAGCATTTTAGACTTATTATTTTTCTTATCATTCCATTTGAAATTGTCAAAGTCAAAATGGGGGAGATTGTTAGACAAATGACCTTAATTTTGATCCTTGACAACTCAAATGGATGATCTATTTAACTTGTGTTTGAGAAATCTTGTTGCAGGATTAGGTTACTTCAAATAAGGTGAACAGAACACTTATAGCGGTCGCACCTCACCTGAATACGACCGCTCCATGTAATTAAAAGAAGAAATCTTATCACAGTAGGTTTCGCGGTCAGAAGTTCGACCTATGTCGCGACCGCTCCTACAGAATAGCGACCGTCCGAATATTTGCACGACCGCTACTCAAGGAACTTAAATCATTACAATCACAGTAAGGTTCGCGGTGACAAGAACGGTGAATGACTCGACCTCGCTTATCACTTTAGCGACCGCCCCATTCAGAATCGCGACCGCTCTACCATTCAAGAAGAAATTGTTTGAAGAGACAGTAGGTTTCGCGTCCTCAGGAGCGTCCAGAAGTTCGACGCGAGTTTCTCAATTCGACCGCGATAATCTACATAGGGCGACCGCAACATTCAAATTATGGCGGACATTCAATTTTGCCCTGTCAGAGAATGACACGTAATATGACCGTTATAAACCCACTTGATTATTCAAAAAGGGCGACCGCACCATTGCTAGGCGCGACCGTCCCGACAAACACAGCTGGGCAAGAAGCCGGTCCGACAAACACAGCATGGGCAAGATTCCAGCTGCAGAGCACTAAAATTCGACCGTTGAAGTCTTTTCAAAAGTAGCGACCGTCCCCTGTTAAAGGACGACCGCGAGAAGCATGAGCGCGACCATCCTTGCATGAAGGGCGACCGCGAAGTGCTTCGGGCAGTTTAAGTAAAGAAGGTCTAATCTACCAATACATTATTCTTAATGTCTATAACGGCTAGTAAGACCACAATGGCTATAAATACAATGTCTCTCTGAGAAAACAAAAAAGAGGAATAAGCAAGAAATCATATTGTAATAGCCAAGCAACAAATTTTCATTTACTTAAACTTACAATTAAATTGTAATGTATGTTAGGTGTTAGCATTGAAAACACCATTGTATAAGTTTGAGTGTAAGCTTGGGAAACACTTGGGTTGAGAGAGTAAGCCTTGTAAAACTCTTGTTAGGTTGTGAGAGTAAGCCTTGTAAAACTCTTGTTTGGGTTGTGAGTGTGAGCCTAAGAAAAACACTTGTGAAGTTAGGTGTGAACTTGTGAAAACACCAAAGTTGGAAGTAAGCTTGTAAAAACTTCAAAGATTAGTGGAACCTTAACAAGTTGTTAAGGAAGTGGATGTAGGATTGAAGTAAATCCGAACCACTATAAATCTTGTGTGTTCTTTCTTTCTTCCATTACTCAACCAACTCTCTATTCCGCATTTCTTGATTGTTGAGTTTTTTAAATTGTCATTAATTCTTGAGAAAACCAATTCACCCCCCTCTTGGTTGCCATCTTGGGACAACAAATCTCAAGAATATATATATAATGACAATTATGCTCACTATCACTGATGACACAATATGTCCATTAATGACACAAGGTGCACACTATCGCTATGGCTATCCTTCCTCTGGTTAGTCATTCAATCCAAAGTTAGATCTAAAATCAGTATAATTTGGGCAATTCATTAGTTTTGATTAACATTGAATTATGTATACCACTTTAATGAAATAATTCTTTAATCAACACTTGGTATTACACGTATTTATCATATATTCAAAATTTATTGTACTACTTATTAGGGTTAATTTCAATAATCCTTTACACTTTAAGGCCTTATAGTCATTTAGGCCGAAATCACAGATGAAAAATAAGAAAAAAAATCACTTTAGACAAATTCTTCAAGTGACACGCTCAACGACATAGGCATGTCAATGACCGTGTCACCTGCTTATTTTACAGAAGCTTTGACACGCTCAATGATATGAGCGTATCACTGCCCGTGTCACTACTCTTACATTACAGTAGCTACGACACGCCCAATGACACGGATGTGTCACTGGCCGTGTTATTTAATTTTCATCACAGTAGCTATGACACCCCCAATAATACGGGCGTGTTCTTGGTCGTGTCATCAATACTGAAACACAGTAATGTTAACATGCCCAGTGACATGGCCGTGTCACTGGTTGTGTCAAGTAAAGTTTTGTATTTCAAACACTTATCAACTTAAACTTCATATATGGATCAAAACTAGTTTATTTAACAAAGATAAAGTTTATACCAAATACTTTAATCACACTTCAATTAATTAAGTCTTCAATTATCACTTATGACTAAAAACAACATCAAACCACTCAACTCTTTTAATGATTGAATTAAGAATCATGCTCATCACTACAAGTTCCTTTAACTCATTTTCACTCATCAATTCATTTAATCAATACTTTTCAGTAATAATTCATTATAGATGACTCAATCAACTAATTCAAATATTAAAATTCATAGAAATTTAAATATTTTTAAATTAGAATACAAAAGCACATATCTCTTTCAAAATCACTCTTCTTCTCTCTTTTTTCTCTTTTTCTTTGATCACTTACTTATAATCTCATATTTTATAGCTTATTCTTTTAAAAACTTATAGCTAGATGTGATTTTCTCTTAAATTTTGGCCAAAGTTTTGAAAGAAGAAAAAAAAAAGAGGAGTTTTGGTGATGAAGATGATGATAGGCGTAGATGATGAAGCAAGAAGAAAGGAGAAGGTTTTACATATCCACACACATCCACTTATATATATAATATAATCTAGTGTTATCAATCTCATTTTAACTATGGTGCACCCTCTTTTTTATCTTTTGATTTTAATTCTATTTTTTAGTCTCGTAAAACTGTAAAAATAAATAATTCTTTCAGTAAATTTTTAAGATTTACTATTCATATGAAATATCCATGCCTCTTATATCACAATTCAATATCAATTATCTATATTAAATTAAAAGTTTAGCATTTAAAATTTTAAATATTACATATAGCTCATACCAAATTAAATGTTTCTTAGAGCCTAAAAATAAGACTACTTTATTAGCTCTATTAAATTAAATAGCTTATAATATAATTATATTAATATATAAACCCAAATTAATATTAAAAAATCCAACATAAGAATCCAAAAAGGCAGAGGTAATATCAGGGAAGGTGGATAAATTTAAACCATTAGGTTGTTGGAACACCCGTATATTAATTTTCTTATGCGCATCATTTGATGTAATTGTAACAAGAAAGGGAAAATTATGTTTCCAATTATACAGGAGCTTAACTTCCCTTTATATATACTATAAAGAAAATGAGTTTTTTTTTAATAACACTTGTTTCATCTTAAATTAATTTGTGTATTTTTCTTTTCATTTATAAATTACAGTCCACTTTTTTTTAGGGCAAATTATAGTTTACTTATTAATTAATAAATTAATTAATACATTAAACTTATATTATATCGATATTTAATATTATTTATTAAAATAATATATTTATATTAAAATAAGTGTATAATAAAAAATTTTATATAAATTTATATTTTTAATAAAGTAATTATATTTTTTAATTTTTATAAAATTGAACATCGAGCGGGAGTAAATTTCACAACGCGTCGTTTTGCTCCTGTCTTCCGTCTTCGACAATTTTAAGGCCATAAAATATAATATATGAATCGGAAAAAAAAAATAAAAAAAAGAACCCCACCGACGACACAGCTTCAATTTCCGCGTTTGCTGACAATGAAGAACTAAAAACTTCCCAATAATCAAACACAAATTTTTCCTCCATTGACGCAAAATGCAGAAATTTTAATCTCAATTTTCACCCCCTTTTTTTCCTAATTTTCTCTTCATAATTTTTTTACAAATATACAAATTTTGGATCTGATCTAAGCTTCCAGAAGATGTTTTTGCGTTTCTCAAATTCAGCGTTTCTGATCCTAATTTTCTCTCTTCTCCTCAGTTTAGCCCTTTCCAAGACCCTAAAACGCGACGGTACGTATTCAGATCTCTGTTTTATCTTCATTACTGTATTCATTATTAACTTCATTTTCTTCTTCTTGTTTCAGTTAAGGCTTTGAATGAGATTAAAGCATCGCTTGGATGGAGAGTAGTGTACGCTTGGGTCGGTGATGATCCTTGTGGTGATGGTGATCTGCCGCCTTGGTCTGGTGTTACTTGCTCCACTCAAGGAGATTATCGAGTCGTCACTGAATTGTAAAATTAATTACTCACTACGAACTTAGAAATGTTTAAAAGAAATGTTGAGATGAAATTAATTTTTATGTTTATTGTTTGCAGGGAAGTGTATGCTGTGTCAATTGTTGGCCCATTTCCTACTGCCGTTACCAATTTGTTGGATCTTACTAGGCTGTAAGATTTGCTTAATTACTATTTTTTTTAATCTTTGATTTGTTGCTTGTTCTGATTAATGATTGATATGAATGTTTCTGCATAATAGGGATCTTCATAATAACAAGCTGACAGGACCTATTCCTCCCCAAATTGGGCGGTTGAAGCGTCTTAAGATACTGTATAGCCCTTTTGCTGCCTTATGTATTAGCATTTCTTTGTACTTCAATTTTAAGATTTAGAGTAATTTGGTGGGTTGATACAAAGTTTGATTCATTATCTTGGTCCTTTTTTTAATGTTCTCTTAGTAATCTGAGGTGGAACAAGCTACAAGATGCCATTCCTCCTGAAATTGGTGAACTCAAGAGTCTAACTCATCTGTGAGTGAATTGGATTTTCTTCAGTATGATTTATTTATATTAATACTTGGGATACTGCTTCTTTTTTCATAAGATTTTATTCCAACTAATATTGTTGAGGTTTTTGCAGATATCTGAGCTTCAATAATTTCAAAGGTGAAATCCCTAAGGAGATTGCTAATCTTCCTGAGCTCCGGTATCTTTATCTACATGAAAATCGCTTTTCCGGGCGAATTCCTGCAGAGTTGGGGACTTTGCAAAATCTTCGGCATTTGTAACATTCTACTTCTCCGTCTTGTATATTTGCATCTTTGCTCTGGAGTAATCTTATCAACTTAGCATTATATTTTTAATGTTTCTTGTTGTCAAACCATTTGTGTAGGGATGTTGGCAACAATCATTTGGTGGGTACTATAAGGGAATTAATACGCTTTGAGGGTTGCTTCCCTGCACTTCGCAACCTGTAAGTTTATTTGGTTGAACAAATTCTGCAATTATTTTACTTATATTTTCCGCTTAATAAAAAAACTGCTAGTTTAAGTAACTCTATTTAATGCTATGACATACAGGTACCTAAATAACAATTATCTCACTGGAGGAATCCCTGCACAGCTTGCAAACTTGAGCAATTTAGAAATATTGTAAGTTCTGTTATTTTCATCTTTATTTTTCTCTTTTTACATATTGTTTTTGTTTTTTGTGTTCATTGAATCAGAACAAGTGCTTTTCTTTATTCTAGGGCTACAGTAGAAAATTATCTTTTAGCTAGATTTTAATTGCTTTTTACCTGTGAGGTTTGTCTAATTGATTGTTTTATTGGTTGCAGGCATCTATCTTATAATAAGATGACTGGAATTGTACCTGCTGCAGTTGCTCATATTCCTAGATTGACGCACTTGTAAGTTCCTTTTCTGAAACGTTTGCTGCTTATACATTGGTTTTTCTTTTGATAGATTCTAACTTTTCCTAGAGCAATTTGCATGACTATACATTGATTTATTGAATGGTGATATCTTAGGCGACACAAAAAAAAGGGGTTTGATACATGAATTTAACCTACCGCCACTATTTGTGAATAACAATAGCCAACAAAATATTTCTGATATTCCAAAGGTTATTTAATATTTTGACTTTAGATATGCCTCTTTTGCATATCATTTTGGACTAAAAAATGGCAACTACCTCAGGGATACTGGATTACAAGTAAATTTTCACGTCATAAATTGATGAGAATGCTTACCCAGGGTTGTGAGGAGACTACATATTATCATGAATAACCATTGTTTGAATTCTTGGTCATTTCTTTCCCCCTTTTAACCACATGTACCTGGCCTTGCTTGTATGTGGATATCAAGTTGTTCATGGCTGTTTTTGCTAGACAAAAGTAAATACACTTGCTGTGCAAGCAAGTTGGTGGATGCTACACTCCCCCTGTTCCCTCTCAGTATAAGAAATACCATATATCAGTGCATTATCTGCTTACTATTGAAAGATATCATGTTTTTCTGCATAGATGGATGTTTTTAAGCTGACCTTGATTTCATTCCAGCTACTTGGATCACAATCAATTTTCAGGGAGAATTCCTGATGGCTTCTATAAACTTCAGTACTTGAAAGAAATGTGAGTGTCTTTCTCCACTCACACCTGTGAACTTCACAATTTCAAAAAAAAAAATGGCGATTATGGTTATTTGTTGATTTATTGCCACGTGCAGGTATATTGAAGGAAATGCATTCAAGCCTGGTGTTAACCCAATAGGTGTCCATAAAGTCCTTGAAGTTTCAGATGCAGATTTCTTTGTTTAGTTGACAACAACCTATTCTTTAATTGTCTGGATACTGTGATCATATTTGCCACCGCTAGTTTATGAGATTGAATGAAAATGAAAATCCCGTAGTTCTCTGTCAAAAGTTTTGTTTATCAGTGAATAGCTTCTCTCTGCATTTGAACAAAGGCAAAATTACCACATTATATGGAGCTCGACGAGCTCCTTTCCACTAGTTTTGGGTGCAAGAAAAGCCATTTCTTTCTGCATACAAGTGTGCTAGAAGGTGCCAAGGAAGAAACAAGATCAAATCTCGGTGATACTGCTACTCTACTGTGGCCTGCAGACTTTGGATTTAGGTTTCTAATTGATGAGTTAGTGTCGCTATAGAGTTACTCATATTTTATGTAGTTTTGTTATACCATTTTGAAGGAATTAAACTTTATTCTCTATTTATATTTCTAGACATGCTAAAGAACTTGGAAATAAATCTGTGATAAATGTGTTCCGTTCTGCCATTTCTATTTATTCAAACAATATCATAAAAGAATGTCTTATAAATAATTAGTATAATAGATGCGTACTCGATGTGACTAGCTTTGAATTCGATAAAAGTAATCGTTTCGATATTCATATTATCAATTTACTAAGAATTTCGTTAATTAAGATTATAAAAATATTCCCTGGAATAGTGTGGGTGTTTAACTGTTTATTTAGTTGAGCCATCTGCATAGCATATTGCATTTCGGAGTTGGGGATTTCCACCAGAGACTTTAGAATCCCAAAAGCTGAAATTTAGCAAAACACAAGCTTATATAATAGAAACAGAATCCAAAATGTGAATTGATAATTGCCTTGTAATCCTTAGAAATGCTATGTAAATTTAACATTTGAGGGTTTCAGTTTTGCCTATAACCATCAACATAGCATCTTTTTTATTTGTTTTATTTTGACTCCAACTGGAGTTCATTCTTACACCCTTATAATAATATAATTATAAAGATTACTAAATCAAAGACTTATTCGTTTAACATATCATCTTCATATAAATAATGCAAAAAATATGAACAATGCTTTGTATGCAAGGTTTGTGGTGCATGGAAATCACTGGTGCGCCCTATAAATTCTTCACCATTACAAACTTAACACAATTTCCTTAAACAACATGATGTTTGACCAGTTAAACTTTATACCTGAAAGCCTGAGAGCGCCTATGAATTGTACCTCACAAGAGAAGATGGTGAAAAAAGCGATTCTTCCGAAGAATCCTGGGTGGTGTAAAGATGCCACAAGGATATGAACTGGAAACAGGCATGAAAGAATATGTCATGTCTGTTCAGCCAGCAATGCAGAGGGGGTTACATCCTAAATAGTTCAAATGGTTATTCATCTTCCCCAAAACAGATTCTATTTCTACCATTTGTTGGTGCGTTTGCTCTCCTGCAACAAACTCATGAACGATGCCATTAATTTTGAGTGAACTGCAACCGGGTGCCTTATTTACCCCTCTGTTTCTCATTTTGTTTTTTATTCTTTCGGCATGATCATATTTCCCAGCAGTTGCATATAAATTTGAGAGCAGAACATACACCCCACTGTGCAGTTCTAACAGAAATAGTCTCTCGGCTGCAACTTCAGCCAGTTGGCTTGTCCCTGATTGTAACAAGCACTAAGCAATGCTCTCCAAGCTACTGCTTCTTCAGAGGAACTACTTGAAGTAGGCATTCTTTGAATTACAAATTTTGCTTCTTGAAGAAGACCAGCTCGGCTAATAAGATCAACTATACATCCGTAGTGTTCACTCTTAGGCTCAATATTATACACATTATACATTCTATCTAATAGTCTTAAACCTTCATATGCCATGCCAGAATAACTACAAGCAGACAAAATTGCTAAGAATGTAACATCGTCTGGCCTAAAACCGGCCTTCTCCATCTCCAAAAACATCTTATACGCGCCCACTCCATCTCCATGCATTGCCAAACCAAAAATCATGACATTCCAACAAACTGTCTTTTTTGGAGCATTTTATCAAACAGTTTCTTAGCTAAATCCAGATTCCCACATTTGGCGTACATATCAATGAGACCTGTGTTCAAACGGATACTTATTGGCAGTTTTAGCCTGTCCAAATATCTGTGAATCCAAATCCCAGTATCCAAAGTACCTAACTGCGCACAAGCACAAAGAGTGCTTAAAAATATACCCTCATCAGGCATAATGTCAGTCAACTGCATTAACCTGAACATATATAAACACTCTTTAAAACAATTATTTTGCACATACCCAGAGATCATGGCACCCCATATTCCTCTATCTTTCTCTGAAGCTCCATCAAAGAACAGTATTGCTGAGTCAATATCACCCACTTTAGCAAGGCCGGAAATCATTGATGTCCATGACACAGAACATGGACTAGGAATTTCATCAAACATGTATCTTGCAGCTTTCATTTTACTAAACCCACAATATAGCAAAATCAAAGAATTACCCACCACAGTGTTAACCACAAAACCCAATTTCAAACAATGCCTTTTTACTAATTCACCAAGAAAACAAGATTGCAACTTTGAACAAGCTTTCAACACATAAGGCAAAGTATAATTGTCAGGGAACATGCCATTTTGGAGCATACTAGAGTATAAATTAAGAACATTAGTGAATTTACCTTTGAGCAGAAAAGCTTTGATCATGGTGTTGCATATGCAAATGGTGGGTTGTTGAATGTGTTGAAAGAGTTTCCATGTGTGGTTAAGGCTTCCATGGAATGGGTCTGAGCAGAAGGCTAAGAGTCTGCTTAAAGCAAAGGAATTGTTGCTGAGACCACATGTGATTGCCTGCGCATGAGCTTGATTTAGGTGACATGCTCTTGCATTTCTCCAAGAGCAGGAGACATCTTCTACTATTGCTTGTAGCTGCTCGCATAGGTTCATGGGCTTTCTGTTTTGATTTTGCGGGAAAAATAAACCCCGTGGCAATTATGCCATTTGGATTTTTACTTATCATTGGCCATTGAAAATTCTAACCTGCCTATCCAGCCAATAATATATTTCTAAAATAAGATATTTACAAAAATAATCTAAAAATTAAACTTTTTTCATCTTTACCGTATTTGGAAAAAACTTTTAAATTTTGGCTACTAACGCTTTTTCCTTTTCTGCTAAAAAAAACACTTTTTTCTTGCAAAATTTCGGTTAAAAGAAAAAAATGAACCAGAGCATAATCTTGCCACAAGATTTATGCGCATATATTTCTTTCACTATGCATTTCTTTTGCTCATTTATTCATATTTTTAAAAATTTTATATAATTAAAAATAATTAATTAATTAACTAAAAACATAATTTATATTGATTAATTTTAAATTTTATTTTATACACATGCTTTTACTTATATATTTTATTTTATTTATATTTTTAAAATAATTTTAATATATATTATAAAAATTATTTAAAAATATATTTTTAATATATATACTATTATTATTTTCAAATTTTGTACATATATTTAATTATATATAACATATATTTACATATATCGTTATTTTATATCAGATATTTGTATATATTGTTATTCACACACATATATATATAGTTATATATAATATACATACATATATCTAGTTATATGTAATATATACTTACATATACTATTATTTTATATAATATATCCATATATATTATTATTCACATATATCTAATTATACGTAACATATACTTACATATATTGATATTCTTTTCAAATTCAACACATATATCTAGGAATATATAACATATATTTATATATAACTAAATATATAAAATAATTATATACTGTTATTCTTTTCAAATTCAACATATATATCTAATTATACATAACATATATCTATATATACCGTTATTCTTTTAAATTCAACACATATATTTATATATATTTTTTAAAATTCAACATATATTTCTACTTATATGTAATATATATATCATATAATAAACTAGTTAATGATATACTTTTGTAGTACTCATTTAAATTTTGCATGTACAAAATGTTTTGTATAATTATTTTAGTGCATTTCTATATATATATTTTTATTTTTTAAAAGTTTTTTGATATTATATTTTTACTTTTATTGACATATGTGTTATATATAAGTTGATATAATTTGTTAATGTGATAAAAAACTAAAAAATTAAAGCATTTTGTCGAATATATGAAGTGTATTACAATTGAAGAATAAAAAAATTCTCAATCATTACAGTTCAAATCCAAAAACAATCAAAATAAAAAAAAAATCAAAAGATTTATGAAAGGGGGAGAAAACATTATTCCCCTAAAATATAAAATATGCGTAGATCACTAGATTATTCAAATTAAATTGCAAAGGACAGAATTGCGTACCTGACATCATCATATGTTGAAGCTGAAGACGATTTTAGGGTTTGTAGCCTTCCAGGAGATACACACTTTAAGTTTAGCGGAAGCACTACTGAAGGAACGTAATGTTCTCTCAAAATTGTTATGTTCCCCTGGAGACCACGACCCCTTATTTATAACTGATGATGATGATTTCTATTTTGGTCCTTCAACAAAACAGAAATTCTCATCGGTCTCTACACTTATAATCCTATTACGAGTAGGACACCTCAATAGTCAACAATCCTTATTTGATCATAACTTTAATTTGACTATTTTAATTTGACTGCAATACATATTTAATATTTAAATATATTTAGCCCACACTTATGATTAATTAGAGGATTAATTTTAACAATTTAAAATTAATTCTAACAATCTCCCACTTAGGCTAACATATATGAAATATAAATGTATATACCTTAATGAGCTCATAAAAACAGTCATACTGAAAGTGCCTCAAACAATCTCGTCCATTGATTATATCGATAAAGGACTGAAGGGCCAGTCGCCACATTCATCGTGACTCAAACCACCATCAATCACATTACCAATACTCTCAAATGACATAGATCAATAATAGGAGTGTAGCATGGAAACTACATGTAATATGATCTAATCATGCCTGTTTCCAACTGGTCACACTTAATTGAGATCGACCACAAAAATAACACAGAGTGTAATAAACAAAAGTGAATACTTCATTTTCTGCAGAAACTGAATTAACATATCCAAAACCAAATAGTGCATTCAAAACATAATGAACAAAACTCCCATTGAAACTAAACATCCTCAAACAATATGACACCCACATGAGCAGTGTGCTCATGAAAGACTTTCGGTATCAATGCCTTAGTAAGAGGATCTATAATTATGGAGTTCGTTCTAACATGCTCTATGGATATCTGTCCACTCTGTATTTTCTCAATTTACAGCCAGAAACTAAATACCAAATAGCTCCTACTGTCATTGGAGAATCAAACTGCTGAATTAATGTCACACTTAAAACTTTATTAGCATTTTCAATGCTAGCCATAATGTGCAGCCCTGTGACATTCAGCAAAGTCAAAAAAAAAAATTCATGATCAAATGTCTCATAGCATACTACAAATTCCAAAACCATGGAATGTAGTCTAATGTGGATCTTTTGCTACTCAAGACATTCGATAAAGTCAGAATCAGTATACCAAATGATCTCATACTAATCTGACTTTCTGTATGTGAGCATACGTTCCTTTATTCTCTGAATATATCTTAAAACCTTATTGGCTGCCTTCCAATGATCCATTTTTGGATCACTAAGATATTAACATAACATGCCAATTATAAACACAAAATTCAGATAAGTATAAACTTGAGTATACACCAGAATCCCAACTGCCGATGCATAGGAAACTGCTACATCTACTGAACCTCAAGTTCATCCTTAAAACACTGTATGAGACTAAACTTATCACCTATGATGATCATGGGTATAAACTGGTTTATATTCTTGCATACCAAACCTCTTAAGCATATTCTAAATGTAGC
Organism: Garcia nutans; assembly: GCA_947685225.1. Lineage (NCBI taxonomy): Eukaryota > Viridiplantae > Streptophyta > Magnoliopsida > Malpighiales > Euphorbiaceae > Garcia > Garcia nutans. Next base: position 54,296,301 of record CANTUV010000011.1, read on the forward strand.
TCTTTTGTAATAATCCAAGAATACATCGAGAGTGATCTCGAAGTATCTGGATCCCTAATACAAAAGAAACTTTATCTAAACCTTTCATGCAACAAGACCTTACAGCTGGTAACAAAAAATTATGCTATCCACACATAAAACCAGGAAAATAAACCTACTCCCACTGAATTAGTGAAACACACAGTGATATACACAGTCCTCAATAGCATTTGTCTCAATACCAAATGAGACAACTATTTGATGGAACTAAAGTACCACAAACGAGATGCTTGCTTGAGCCTATAAATGGATTTTCTTAATTTGCATATCAGTAGCTTTGAGTTTCCTTATTCAAAGCAATCTGACTGCACCAAATAGATTGTTTTATCAATGTCTCCATAGATAAACACAATCTCAATATCCATTTGATGAAACTCAAGAACAATTGTGCAACGAGAGCCATGATTGTCCTAAAAGAGTCCTTCAATAAAACCAAAGAGAAGATCTCTTTATAGTCAATCCATTCCTTTTAAGTAAAGCCTTTAACTGTAAGACATGCTTTATATCTCTCCATATTACCTTTAGAATTCCTTTTGGTCTTAAATATTCATTTAAAACCAATAGGTTTCTTTCCTTCAGGTAATGGGATAAGATTTCAAACTTTATTGTCTTGCATAAACTTAAACTCTTCACTCATTGCCTGAATCCACTTATGAGAGTTAGAATCCTATAGAAATACTACATAAACATCTAGAATAGCACTTCTCTTCTCTCTAATGGACCTATTTAAAGGCACATGTTCTGGCTCAAATTCTTAAGGTTGATGAGCTTGATCCTAATGAAGAACGGATCTTCAAACTGATGGGAAGTTCTTTAACATTGTCTTATATTGGATCTAGAATTGCTTCTAGAATAAGAGTGACACTACCACTCCAGAAAACAATGATGAGAATCAAAATTTCCTAACTTGATCTCTCCTCAAAGACAATGTTTATAACCTTATTTCCCCCCTCAAGCTCAACATCCTAAAGAATGTCATTATACACATCTCAATACACTAATATGGTAGTAGGAATATAAAATTTAGACCCTATGATCACTCAGAATAACCAATAAAGTAGCAGTTAACATATTTGGAGTCCAATTTTACCCTTATTAGGCCTATAAGGCCTAGCCTTAGCTGGATATCCCTAAGTATGAAAGTACTTAGACTACTTTGATTGGTACTTAATTAGAAAGATAGACTGCTATATTTAATGCTTTTTCTTAAAAAAGACTCTGATAAGGATGAATGACTAATCATACTCCTCATCAAATCCAAAAGAGTCTTGTAATGTCTCTCAGGATCACCATTCATACTGGTTATACCAATCATTGTGTACTGATGGACTATACCACATTTCTGTAGGAAAATAACAATTGGTCCAGAACGCTACGCACCTGAGCTATTAAATCTGCCACTGTACTCACAACCACAGTCAAATGTAATAGATTTAATCTTCTTTCCGAGTTGATTTTTAACTTCAGCCTTATAAGATTAAAATAAAGCATCCACAGACTTAGATTTTTCATGAATGAGATATAAGTACCTTTAACGAGAGTAATCATCTTATGAATGATATGAATTATCTTTGGTCATTCATGATGCTATAGAGAATAAACCACAGATATCCATATATATCAACTCTAAGATGACTGAAGACTTAATAGCACCTAATCTCTATGTTTGATCTATTTTAACTTAGTATTCTTAACATAGAAATCCAAATTTGTGTAATCAAATATATCTAGGATACCATTTGACACAAGATGTTCTATTCTAGATTTGGATGTGTAATCCAAACATCTGTGTCAAAGTTCAGCTGAGTTATCCATATCCAGCTTTCCTTTGATATCTCTAGTACTCACATGCAGAGTTTCATTATAAAAAGCATTGACATTTAACGTATATAGATTATCATAAACATTTAAGAAACTAGTATCAAATATTTGAATCTATAGATAAAGTAAATTATCTATTTCTAAATGAACAAGTAAAAAACAAATTTATCCAAATAAGAAACAGAGACCAAATTCTATCTAAAATATAGTATAACAAAAGTATCTATAAGATTCAAATAATATCCAGTTCTTAAACACAATCTAAAATGTTTTTATGTCTCTACTTCTACCAATTTGCCATTTACTATATAGACGTATCTTTCACCGTCAATTGGTTTTCAGTAGTTCAAGTAACTCTACAATGAAACATTTATATGAATAGTAGCACTGTAATCCATTCAATAAGTGTTTCTAGATACTAAAGTTGAATTAACCTCATAATAAACCAAACAAGGTACTGCCCTTCTTTATACGTCGCGTGGTGTAATTGGGACAGTCCTTCTATTAGCAGTCTTATTCTTCTTTTCACCTTTGTCCTTATCTGCTGAAGCAACCAAACGAGCATTCTCCCCTTTATTAGCCATCAACTAGATAGATTAAAAGGTCATCTGGTAAAACCAAATCCAGAGCCTTTAGCCTCTTGGCTATTTAGGACATGCTCAGAATATGCTCCCTAATACTACCATTGCCAGTATACCTAACGAAAATTAGATTGCTGAAAATGTCCCCACTTCGACTTCATCACACTTGACATAGTCGCTTTCTAGTTGGGCAAGGTAGTTCATAGCATTATAGCTTTAGCAGAGTGGCTCCTCAAATATTTCTGGGATTCTTTGATGCATGATCACTGGACCCAAGCAAGATAAAAAATCTCACACTTCTCATACTGAACCCTCTGAGCATCTTTGCTCTCTTCAGTAGGAGAAATAGGTTCATCCTTCCTAAATGCTAAGTCCCAATACATACGTCCCAGATAAATCAACATGTTTGAATTTCTAAATCTAAGTTTAACCTCTAAAGAAAAGGTACACTAGGAGTTTATATAGCATATTAACTAAATTCAGAGAAAAAGAAAAATAAAAAATTGTACGCTCATGATCCACAAATTATAAACTTGATTTTGAGTTTAAATAATGGAAACAAGATACCATGCACAACGTTAATATTCTCATCTTTGGACATAAAATATTAACTGTAATTGGTATCTCACGCAGCAATCAAAATATTGACAATTAGTCCCGTCAGATAATAACCTTCCTTTGGGCCGATATATTATCCACATGGATAAAACCAAATAATTGTCACATATTTATTGCAACACGTGTATTCAAAACTCAGCCAGATAACAGCCTTCCTTTGGGCCGGCATACTACCCGCAACGAATTTTAATACACATGTCTAATATCGCAAATAAATTAATTAAAACAATAGAGGCCACTTTGGTGACTTATTGCTTCAATTAATTTATTATTAAAAATATTAGACACAATCAGGACTAAAATACCAAAATTTAAACTCAATTGAATTAAATTTTAAAATTAAATGAAAATTTTTTTATTTACGATTTAATCGAAGATCAAATCAAAATTTTATAAAGATTTAATCAATTAATTAAAATCCTTAACTGTGTTCTTCTAAACCAAAACGAAGAACAACGACACTGTTCACGAAACACTGTTCACGAAACTGTTTCAAAACAGATTTTTTTTAATTAATTACATAATTAATTAACCAAAAAATTAATTAATTCCAGAAAAAATCACAAGCACAAATTCAAGTTCAGAAATTGATTTTTCCAGAATCAATTAAATAATAATAGTAATTTAATCCAAAAATAAATCAAACCAAAATTGATTTCAGATTAATAATTTCGATTTCAAATTAATTCTCGAAAATTACAATCACCGAATTAATTTTCTAGAATTAAAACAATAATCAATACCGCAATTTAATTGGAAAATCTAGTAACCTAGCATAGGACTCTGATACCAATTGAAAGGGGGAGAAAACCTTATTCCCCTAAAATATAAAATATGCGTAGATCACTAGATTATTCAAATTAAATTGCAAAGGGCAGAATTGCGTACCTGACATCATCATATGTTGAAGCTGAAGACGATTTTGGGGTTTGTCGCATTCCAGGAGATACACACTTTAAATTTAGCGGAAGCACTACTGAAGGAACGTAATGTTCTCTCAAAATTGTTATGTTCTCCTGGAGACCACGACCCCTTATTTATAACTGATGATGATGATTTCTATTTTGGTCCTTCAACAAAACAGAAATTCTCATCTGTCTCTACACTTATAATCCTATTACGAGTAGGACACCTCAATAGTCAACAATCCTTATTTGATCATAACTTTAATTTGACTATTTTAATTTGACTGCAATACATATTTAATATTTAAATATATTTAGCCCACACTTATGATTAATTAGAGGATTAATTTTAACAATTTAAAATTAATTCTAACAATTTATACATACAAAATTTTTAAAAAATATCTCCAAATCACGTCGTATAAGTGTGGTGTTTTTTATTACTTTTGATTATATATCATACAATAAGAAACATACAGTTAGACATACAGCTGAATGACAAGGTAAAAGACACATTGATGTTCAAATTTTTTTTGGTTCTTTGTCAAGTTTTTAACAAATTTAATGCAAGAAATATCAAGAAGAAGAATGCCCTTAGAGATACACAGGAACAAATTGTTTTTGGGCATTAAAGGGGTAATTATTATTCTTCAAATAGTGCTGCAGGTGGAATTTTTGAAGAGGCTTGCTAGTACAAAGAGGGGCAATGGGGTGCTAGGCCGTAACGCAAAAAGTTTAGAAATTTTATAAAGTTTTAAGAAAACGAAAAAATTATAAATATGTAAGCCATGTTTGGTTGCTAAGAAAAGGCTACTGAAAAGGGAAAGGAAAATGGAATCAACCTGTTAAGAAAAGGCTAATGAGGAGGAGGAGGGGAAGTAGAAAAAATTACAAATATTATCTATAGTGATTTTTTTGATATCATGCAGACAGGTTAACTTCAGATTTTCACTTGAGATAGATTTATTTCACATGTGATAAAGTTATTTCACCTGAGATAATAGTTTGTTTAGATTATATCACTTAAGAAACAGTCAATCGAGATAAACAGTTTAGATTTTCATTTGATATATAGAATTCTTTTTTGATTTGGTTGTTATTAAAAGATCAGTATATATCTTTCATATATATAATCAGATAAACTATTTGTATCAATACATTATCTCAAAAGCATTTGAATCAATGGCGGGTTTACATAGATTGTTCACCACTCTTGTTGTGTTCTTAGCATTATTATGCTCATTTTCATTTGCAGAGGTGAACAACGTAAAGGTTACAGTGAAGGGATTGACTTCCATAGCTAAAACAGATGATACATTTGTATATGCTACTCTGGATTGGTGGCCAAGTACCAAGTGCAATTATGGACAGTGTCCGTGGGGACAAGCTGGAATTCTAAATTTGGTATTTTTATTTTACCTTTTTCTTGATTAATTTATTTTTTTAATTGTAATAAGTATGTTAATTTAAGTTTATATATGATTTGCAGGATTTGGACAACAAGATCTTGTTTAATGCTATTAAGGGTAAGAAGTTATTGGTTTGAGAGTTTACAATTGGTTGCAATTATTAGAATTTTTTTACTTTAGAAAATCTGATTATTTGATACAATAAAAATTTTCAGCGTTTGGTAATTTGAGAATAAGAATTGGAGGATCACTGCAAGATCAAATTGTTTATAAAGTTGGAGATTCTGTAAAGAAATTTCCTCATCTTAAAAGAGATGATAATGGCTTGTTTGGATTTAGCAGAGGACATCTTTCTATGAATAGATGGGACCAAATTAATAAATTGTTTAACAATACTGGGTATGCATCATATACACTTTGGTTTTTTTTTCTCTGTTTTTTTAATTTTCTTAAAAAAATTATCTGAATAAAATGAAATTTTTATGATAGGGTAATACATAGGTTTGGTTTGAATGCTCTCTTTCCAATGATTCAACCGGACTATGGTTAGGCAATTGGAGACCAAGGAATGGTAAACATCTTATGAAATATACAATCTTCAAAGGATACAAGATTGATTCTTATGAATTAGATGATTTTTTTTCATTAAAAACTAGCTAGTTATATATTGAATTTCTGTATCAATTTTGATGAATTAGTTTTCACTTAATTTTACTAATATTATTATATTAATCATGTATATATATATTCAGGAAATGAGTTGTGCTCATCTGGAATATCTGCAAGAGTTGACGCTGTTCAGTACAGTAAATATATGATTGCACTCAAAAAATTACTAACTAAATTGTATCCATATCCTGATACAAGACCAAAAGTGTTAGGTCCATCTGGTTTTTATGATAAGAAATGGTTTAATATATTTCTTCTTGAAACTGGATCAAATGCTGTTGATATTGTTACCCACCATGTGTACAATCTTAGTCTTGGTAATATATTTTTTATTTTTTTATTTCTTTGATTTTTGGTTTTATTGTTATATACATATATATTATCAATGTTATATGAATGAATATGATAAAATAAATACGTGAATATACTAGAATGTATAAAATTCATAAATGCATTAGAGAAAATGAGAAAAAGTGGAGAACATCTATCGAAGATAAGGTCTGAGAGAATAAGTAAAATAAATATAACTAGAATTAAATAGAGTTAGACATAAACTAACTTCAATAAAATATCCAAATTAATTTTACGATTTTACATTTATTAGAATATACAGCTCCGAATCTGAGTTGAGTAAAAAAAAAATTTATATAGCCGATTCTAATTAATTTGAGATTAGTTGAGTAAAAATTTATATAAAAGATGTATATGAATAGATACGATGTTATGTGCAGGTTCGGATAAAAACCTCATTTACAAGATTCTAAGATCCATATTTCTTGGACCAAATAGCACAAACATACAAAGATGTTTCAACCAGTGTAAAGGAATTTGGGCAATGGTCAGGAGCTTGGGTTGGAGAATCTGGTGGTGCTTATAACAGTGGAGGCAAAGATGTTTCTCATACTTTTGCCAATGGATTTTGGTTAGTTTAATTATTTATTAAAATTAAAAGGATCATTAAAGTTAAAGATATTCTGCTATTATCTAATTGAATATATTTCTCATACATATAGGTACTTTGATCAACTGGGCATGACATCAACATTCAATCACAAGGTCTTCTGTAGATAAGCTCTTATTGGAGGAAACTATGGACTTCTTAATACATCTTTCATACCAAATTCTGACTATTATGGGTATTTACATATATTTCTTTTATTTACAAATTTTTAGAAAATTTCATCCATATCTATTATTTATCGTTGATAATTTTTTTTTCTTGACAGTGCCCTTCTATTCCATCGTTTAATGGGAAAAACAGTGTTAGCCACCACTCATGATGGTATTTAAGGGCATATACTCATTGTTCTAGGAATAAGGTAATCATATAATTATATAACTACTTTATTATAGTTTAGTTATATTAATTACTTATACAAATTTATTGTTTTTGTTGCAGCCTGGCATTGCTTTACTTCTAATTAACATGTCAAACCAGACCACCTTTAAAGTTTCAATTGCTAATGATGATAATCCATATACAAACACATATAAGCTGAGATCATTTACTATTAGAGCTCAACAACAAAGAGAGGAGTACCATTTGACTCCTCAGGATGGGAACATACAGAGTGATGTAGTGCTATTGAATGGAACTCCATTGAAACTTACAAGCTCCTTAGTCATTCCAACAATGGAGCCAAAGTATGCAGATTCTTCATCTCCAATCACTATCGTTCCTGATTCAATTGTTTATGTTGTCATTAAAGATTTCAAGGCTCCTGCTTGTGCTTAGAGAATTATAGTCTTTTTGTTACAAATTGTAAATAAGTTCGTGGAGTTCGGATTCATTATTTAATTAGCAAGGTTTTTTATTGTGAGTTTTTTTTTTAATTACTCCTTCGACTTTTGGATTCTATAAATTAGTTCCTTTTTGCCCTTTTTCGTCATTGTTGTTTCTGTCTCCATTTTCTTTATGGTGTGTGTGTTTTATATTATATTTCAAAAATGGCGCATGAACATTAAATATCATTGTTAAATTTAGTTCATCAAGGCCAACATAAAAATTTTACATGTTACTTGGTTTTCTATAATTTAATATCTGATAGACTAAAGCGAGTGAAAACTAATTTTGAATTTTTGTTTATTAGTTATTCTTTACTTTATAGAACAATCTTTACTTTAGAGAACAATCAATACCCTTCAGTTTTTCAGTAAAGAATTTCTTTTAGTTTAATTGAAAGTGGGGAAACTTTACTAGGTTTTTCGATTTTCTTCTAAAACAAATTTCTACTTTCCCAGCAACCAAATAATGATAATTATTTTCTTATTTTTTTAATTGCTTTTTATATGATGTGAGTGGAAATTTACACTAAAATGACGGGCATTATGGTGTAATTAACGGTACCGAAATGAGGGGGTATTTTAAATATTTTTTATACAGTTTAAATGAATCTTTTTTTTTTATAAACGAGGATTCAAATAAAATTATAATATTTAGTTAGTTGATGAAAAATAAAATCATTCTATTAATTAGATTAAATCCGAACTAATAACTTATCCAAATTGTAGATGATTTTTGGGGACCAAGGCCAATTGTTGTTCACTTGTCCACCTATGAATGAGATTATTTTTTCTTGAATAAAACAAAAAATGATTTTTATGACTTGGCACATGTAACTAATAATTCTAACTCACCAAGAAAACAAGACTGCAAATTTGAACAAAGCTTTTAACACAAGGTATAATTGTATCGTAATATCAAAATTGAATTCATTAAGTATTTGAATTTCCCCGGAGATCATAGTAAATCAGCTAAAATATGATATATTAAACTTACAATAAATTGGACTTTATAACATAAAATAACTTAAATTATTTTAGTCAAATTATCTTTCTAATTATAAGCCCATTATATATTATCTTTCTAATTATAAGCTCATTATATTTTTTATAATTTTTAAATATAGAATGGGTTTAACAAAATTTCCTTCAAACTTTATCAATGGTTAAATTAATTATTATGAATTCTGAGTTTAAAAATCTCTGTTTTGTGATTTTTAGATATATTATTTTGAGTGATAATTTAATTAGATAATAATATATTTTTTATATTTTATAATTGAAATATTATGAGATTAATATAAAGAAATTATATGAGATATTTTTTAAAAAATAGTCACATATTATTATTCAATTAATTTTTTTATTTTAATTAAAATATTTAATTAGAATTACAGTCGTATAATTTTATCTTGTGCAAAATAACTAGTTACAATAACAATCACATCATCAGACAACATTAAAAAAATAAAATTATTCTAGACCGGATGTTTGTGTACTTAATCAATGAAAAAATAAATATAACTATTTTTTTTATATATTTTTACATTTCAACAATTTAATATTTATTCGATATAAATACACTCGGTCTAAGATATATATATATATATATTTTATAAAAATAATAGTATAATAGTAATAACAAGATTTTGTGGATATAAATATCTAATCAAGAAAAAAACCAAAAAACAAAAGCAATCCTGTTAAATTTTCAAATACATTATGTGAGAAATTATTTAATCACTATGTCAAACAAGTGCTTAACGTTGTTATACTAATGGGATTTGACTTAGTTTATAAGTTAATCAAAATAATTTATAAATTTTAAATTTAAATTAATATATTTATTAATTTTATAAGCTTATAAACTAGGCTTACAAAATTAAAATAAATAAATAAACTAAGAGATCAGCTTATTGTTTTGATACTTATAGGATATTTGGTCTAGTTTATAAAAATTAACTTATAAACTAATATAGGTTTATAAGCATTTAAAATTTTAAATAATTATGTATTTATTTAAAGCACTAATAAGTATTTAAAATGTTTAGTAAAAAAATAATTTATAAGTACATTTATTATTAAAATGATTAAAAATATTTATTAAAATAAATAGAGATAATATAGTAAATTTTTTTTGTCAAACTAGCTTATAAATCAAGTGTTTATAAATATTAAAATAATAAACTGGTTCCTCTAACTTATTTTTTTAGCTTATAAGCTAAACTAATAATTTTATAAAATTACGCATCGATTTAATTTAGAGCTTACAAGTTAGTTTGATTAGCTTATAAGTCAAAAATCCAAATATCAATATAATAAGCTTGTTTTTCTAGCTTGTTTTTTACTAATCTAATTATTTCATAAAATTTAGAATTAATTTAACTTAGAATTTATAAGTTGGTTTGATCAACTTATAAATTAAGTCAAAAACCTTTTTATAAATAATTAGCTTATAAATTAGTTTGATAAAATTTACTATATTGTTCTTATTTATTTTAATAAATACTCTTAATAATATAATTTTATATTTTATTCTAATTATTTTAATAATAAATATACTTATAAATTATTTTTTATTAAATATGTTAAATGCTTATTAATTAATTATAAATATTTAAAATAAATATATTATTTAAAATTTTAAATATTTATAATCTTATATTAACTTATTAGCGCCAATCATAAACACTTAAAAATAAATACGTAATTACTTAAAATTTTAAATATTTATAAATCTATATAAACATTCGTTATCTCGTGAGCTAATTCTTATAAATTATACCAAACATCCTTCTAAGTGGTTTATTTGTAAGAAAGGCTATTCTTCTATTATTTTTATAAATGAAAAATATCTCTTTCATTTCAAAATCAATCATTGAATTAATTTTATTTTTGATTATGATTATATAAATCATATATAAGCATGTGATTGAAAGAAACTCAAAAATATTATAGCAAGAATTCTCCTGTTTATGATTATGAAACAATCCAAATTACAAAGTGGTGAAAAAGTTCAACCAAATTAATTTAGTACAATTAAAAAACTCGCGAACAGTTTTAAATAAAAATATCTTATATCATGTTATTATAAAAGTTAAATAATTAGAAAGTTTCTATTTTTCTCAGCATTCATAAAATCTATTATCTAAAATCGAATTTAAACATATCAAATAGATAATAATATGTATTTTAATTGAAAAATATGTTTATTAAATAAAATCAATTTAAAATTAATAATTCTAATTAATTGATTATAATATTAACAAATCTAAATATTTATTGGCATCAGAAAAATATAAATATATTTTTAATATCAGTTACAAATGAGTAGCTAAAGAGAAAAATAAAGAGTTAATATAATTGCAAATTTGATATCTACTAAAATTGCAAGAGCAAGGATTCAAACTCGAGTCAATTTCCACGAGTCATTCTAAATGTTCTTAAGTCAAGACTTTATAATTATATGCCTAGATGGACACTAAATTAAGTCAATTATTTAAAAAAAATTAAAAAAATTATATTTTTTTCAAACAAAAATATTCTATAATAGTAAATTACTAAATATATATGTATATATATAATAAAAAAACAGGGTTGGGGTAAAAAAAGATAAGGATAAAGCTTAGAGGTGTATTACTATTACTTAGCTCATTAAAAACTAAATATTAATCTTTCAAAAAAAGCTAAATAATAATAAAATGGAAAAAATTAGTTATTTAGTGGTAGAAAATAACTTTATTCCAGAAATTTTTTTTTAAAAAATAAAATTTTATTTAAAAATAAATAATAATTTATTTATTTATTAAATAATAATTATATTTTAAAAAATAAATTATTTAAAAAAATAAAAATTTTATTTTTCGCTTATATTCTTATACACTTTTTTTAACTACTCATTTTTTTGAGGAAAAATTAAAAATAGAAAAGAGTGAGGGATATTAAATGGAATTAAAAGAACCTAAAAGGGATGGTTTTGATATTTTAATTGAATCGGTGCAAAACAGGACAAACAGGATAAAATTTCATTTTTGGCACCAAAATAATATTTTTTTTCATTTTCAGGCCAAATGACTGTGAGCTTTGCAAATTGCAAGCTCATTGAGCCAGCGATGATACTTCTCATAAACCAAATAAATAAATATAAAAATACAAAAATAAAAACCTAATGTTTTCAATAATTCAAAATTTTACAAATTTCAGGTACGTTTCTGTTTCTACTCCTTCAGATTCATTTGGCTTCTTTAAAGTTCCTTTTCATCCATCAATTATAGTTAGGGTTTCAAGCCAAAATTTTGCTTTTATCTATTTGTTTGCTGAGAAAAACTGGAGGTGAAAGAAAAGAAAAAAAAAAAAGGATTTTGATTTTCCTTTCTTTTGCTATTTTTTTAACTTAATTGATACTTGAATCGTGTTAGAATTTGAGGATTTTTTGGTGTACTTGTTATGTGCATTTTATGAGAAATTAAGTTGTCGCTTGTTTGGTTAGATGATGATTGAAAATTGAATAATGCTTGTTTATGTGTGTGATACGCTTACGCTTCTCGTGTTTTTTTCATTTGGCATGATAATGGAATTTTAATTGTTTAAAATTAAAGGGTTTTGTGAGCTTGATCAGCACACTGGTTTGGTCTCTGTGGTAGTATCTGTGTAAATGATGATATTGGGTTTTAGTTTATATATATTTATTTATTTTTTCTCAGGGAGTGTATATTCCAATCCAAAGTCCAAGTGGGTTAACGTTGATGTTTGGTCCTGAAAGGATTGGACTCTAGCCAAGTTGCTCAACCACTAGGAAACTCATATTTCAATTGACAGTTCCACAATATGTACTGGAATGCGGCTACAGCCACCACAACTCGAGGTGGATCACCCACTGATAGTGGGGATTCTGTTGTGACTTTGGATCAAGTTCCACGATGGAGAGATGCAGAGAATAGATCATCATTTGCTTATGATACTGATGATCCTTCATTCGCCAATTCATATTTTGCTGATCCTTTAACCTCTCCAGGCAAGGGCGAAAGTAGCGTCAATGGGATGGTATCGAGGTTTCCTGTCAATCACGAAGTGAACTCAAAAATATATTTATGGAGGGGGAATCCATGGAATCTTGAGGTCGATGCTGTTGTAAATTCTACAAATGAGGTAAGTTTTAAATGCCGACCTATGATTTGATTGGTATATAACTTCTTTATTTGAAATGGATAATTGTTTACTTTGTACTTTTTTACCCATCACCAGTGTGACACGTGGTCATGTATTTATATGTGCAAAGTAAAATGTTTCAAGGAAATTGTTGCCACTTTTGCAACTGAACTGAAATATTATGTGATGATTGAGCCTTTGTCTGGTGAACCATGATACAATTATTTCCTTGGACTCTAAGAGGCTATCTTAGAACATGAATCTAAGCCTTTTATTCTGTGCTACACCCTCTAGAATTTTTTAGGTATGTGAACTTTCTCTATTGGATCACAAGCCATGCAGAAGTTGTTCTGAATTTCTGTTATAAGAGCAAGAATGTGATTCTTCAGAAACCAATGGACCAACTATTAATTTCGTTTTCTACTCTGTGTATGAACCTGACTTATGTGTGATTATCGTTTTGCTGCTGGATGTAGCGAAGCATTTGAATTTAATCATTGTTTTGCCAGTCTTTAGAAATTTTGTTTTTCTACTAAGAGTGGAGGGAGCACATCTGCTTGGTTTGCCCATCACCAAAGCATGAAGAGCCCCTACTAAAGTACATACTGAAAGTTTTGGGACTTCTATCTTTTATCCAAGACAGATTTTTCAAATATCTGGAAGTTGATTTGAGTTTCAACCTGGAACTCCCCTGCAACTTGGCATTAAGTTTTTTTTTTTTTTTTTTTTTTTTTTTTTTTTTTGTATAAAAACTAACACGGGTGTGTCATTTATGTCATCTTTGATATGCATTTAAATTGGTGCTTGCAGAACTTGGATGAAGCTCACAGCAGTCCTGGTCTGCATGCAGCAGCTGGACCTGGCCTCGCTGAAGAGTGTGCTACACTGGTATGCTATGGGTTATCTGAATATTTGCATTTGATATGCTAGTTTGATGAGGCATAGCCTCCAGGCACTTATTAGCAGTGTTGCCTCTACTGATCTAACACAGCATACATATATAGTTTTACTGGATACAGCTGATAAGAAATAATATATGTAGTATAAACTTAATGGGCATGTTTCTCGGTGAAGCGGGACATGCTCAACAGGGATGGCTTTTTTAATTAATAGGTTATTTTATGGAGATGGTAAATCAAGGATGGGCTGACTTGATGTACAATTGTTTTCTGACAGGGTGGATGTCGAACAGGGATGGCAAAAGTTACTAATGCATATGACCTTCCTGCTAGGTGTGTATGTGAGCATTACTGTATGTTGTAAATGAAGCATTTATCTGTTCATGCATGCCTCATATTACTACTAATTTATATCCTGTATACTTCTCCTGTCGGCTTGGTATTATCAGAAACGCTGATTGTGCATCTTATTTCTGATGCAAAATTGCTATGTCTTTTTTAGAAAATTTTACATGTTTTCGTCTTGTTAACTTGTGAGTTAGCTGGATTCATTCTTTTTAGCATTTGTCTTTTAATCACTGAAATGAGATAATTAAATGCTATATTGGAAACCAATTACTGTCCAAGCATTTGAAAGAATGTTGTAGCGATTCTAGCATCAATAAGGTGATATTTTCATGCCAGACAAGAGTTTTTAAATTTTTACACTTTCAACCTATATTTTGTGATCATTTCTCTTTAATTTTTTGTTTCCTTGCATTCTTGTGCCATTTGGTGCAATTTTTCACAATGTATTAACATTGCGTTACAAGGCTCCACTCCTTTCCACCTCCGTTTTAGTTAATTTGTGTCTCTCTCTCCCCCTCTCCTCCCTCTCTGCTCATGACAGGAGAGTTATACATACAGTTGGTCCTAAGTATGCAGTGAAATATCATACAGCTGCAGAGAATGCTTTGAGTCACTGCTATCGGTCTTGCCTTGAGCTTCTCATTGAAAATGGGCTTAAAAGGTTTTCAGGACTTTTTTTTTTCTATGTATTCTATTTGTTATTGTGTTTCTCCTATATTTTTGTAGAATTGAAGCTAATTTCTGCTTGACATACCAAACTTGCAGCATTGCTATGGGTTGTATATATACAGAGGCTAAAAACTACCCACGAGAACCAGCTGCACATGTTGCTATTAGTAAGATTTTTCCTTTCGTGTTTGGATTTCCTTTTTTATTCATCTGCACATGTCCTATATGCTAAAATATATCAAGGGCCTGCTTTCCACATTCTTTGTAAAGTTAATTGCCACTTCGTGCATAAAATTAGCTAATGACCTACTCATAATGTGTGTTAATATGCATCTATTGTTTACACTGTTATGTCAGTATCTTCTATCGGGGTAATCTTTAATTTTCTTTTGTTCAGGGACAGTACGGCGTTTTCTTGAGAAGCAAAAAGATAAAGTCACAGCTGTTGTCTTTTGTACAACAACAACTATTGATACTGAAATATATAAGAGGTATGTCTGTAGATTCCTTTTTATTGCTTTCATGATGCAGCCTGTAATTTCTTTAAGTAAAATGAATAAGTAATAAGATGCCTTAATGTGATATATGGATGTTTTCAATTTTTTAAGTGGCTATATGTTTAATAGGAGCTTGCATATTTTAGTGATTATACAATTTGTTATTTTACAATGTAGATTGCTACCCCTTTATTTTCCTCGAGACAAACACGAGGAGGAGGTGGCAATCTCAAAACTTCCCGCTGATGTTGGGGATGAAAATGGCGAGACAATAATAGATGAACGTAAAATTAGAATAAAGCCTTTACCCAAGAAAACTGCTCCAAAATCACCCCAAGCTGAAGTCGATCTTCCCATCAGCGATGTTGGCTTGGTACGAAGGTTAGTTTACACTTTAACCCATACTTCAAAATAACACATTATTGTCTACCTGTTGTTTCCTATTTTTTGGTTATCATGGTTACATTTCAGTTAGTTTGCTATATTTCATTTGTTGTTAATTTCTAAATTTCAGATAATTTTTGTTGAATTGGAGATGAACTATATAATAAGCTAGTGCTTAAAATTATCTTGGCATTTATTGGTGACAAGTGTAATGTCTTTCCGTAAGCAGTTCCTTGGGAATGAGATGATCTGTATCTTTGCGTATGTTTGTGATAAAATGAGGTATCACCTTTGCTGGGTGCTCTTCTAGTTACTTTTTGTTGTAAATTATTTTCCTCTTTCATATGGATTGACTCTGGTTTTATAATTCCTAAAATATTTTATTTTTGCCTATCAGAAAGAGGTAGTAACTGTGTCAATTTTGTTTCATAAGCATGAAGAGTTTAAAAATGCTTAGTAGTAGTTGTGCTATAATCATATGCAGTTTTGTGTTTGTGCTTAGTTTACATATAACTTTCATTTTTCTCACATTTTGTTAATGTATTCAATTTTTATGGTTTGTGATGGCACTAAAATTTTACTAGCCTATTGGTATAAATTCTCCTGACCTCCTAAGGGGACAAAGTATTATCCTTACAGAAACTCGTCATACCTGGATTCATATTTGGATCCAACTTTCATGTCATTAATTAAGGATCCAGATCAGAGGCGCAAGGAGCAATGGGAAAAAACTGCTCAAGCCCAGAGTGGATTTAATTGTGCTAAAATGCTTGGATTTGGCGATCTTGGTGGCCCTCCGCTGTCTGTTGCTGAAGAATACTCTCTTCACTCTAGATATCTTGCTAAAGCAAATTCTCTTAATCTTTCTGAAATCGCAGAAATGAAAATTGTGTAAGCCTGTGCACCTTTTCTTGTTTGTATACTTGCTTTAGAACTGAACTTTTATTTATTTAGTAATTTTGAAAATCAATTGAGGGAGTCTGCCTTTTCATGCACAATTTATTTCTCCTTTGACACTGTTGGTTTACACTAGGTGGCAGCGGCTGTGAATTGTACTTTTTGGCCGCCTTTTTTAACTCCTAACTATAATTTTGACCTTTTTTGGCTTTACAACCTTTCTCTAAAGTTCTTGTCGAGTTCCATTTGCAATACAAAGTTTATATATTTCATGTGTCCTTGGACTGCTTTTTTTGTGTTGCCTATAGTTGTGTTAGGTTTTCTCATTCTTTTGCAGTTACCGTGGTGGGGTAGATGGTGAGGGCCGTCCTGTAATGGTTGTTGTGGGAGCACATTTTTTGCTGCGATGTCTTGACCTGGAAAGATTTGTGCTTTATGTGGTGAAGGTAATTGCTTACCTCCTCTCCCCCTCCTCTCCCCCCCCCCCCCCCCCCCCCAAACCACACCCCCCCTCCTCTTAATGGCTTATGCTGGTGAAGTTTTGGATGATGCAATTGTTAATTGGATTAATTGGTTAAATGTCTTTGGCACTTCGTTATTTTGGAAAAAGCTCGCTTCTTTTTTTGTCTTCTGATACTCTTATTTTTATTTTTGAAATTTAGATAATTTTGTTGGTTACTGACTGTTGGTTGCTACTTATATTATGCCTTGATTACTTAATTTCAGGAATTTGAGCCCTTGATACAAAAGCCTTATACTATTGTATATTTCCATTCTGCAGCAGCTTTGCAGCTGTAAGTATTATTATATAGTTGACTTCGAAAATTACATGCTGAATTTTCCTTTAAGATTATTTGCATCAATTTTAAAAGTTCTGGTACATTGTTTAAACATTTATCATTAAAAAAAAAAAGAAAGAAACATGGAAAAAATGGTTGATTAATTTTGGTAAGCTGACTGTGATAGCTTTCTTATTTCATCATCCTTTTACATTAGTTGTGTGGTTGGATTTGTCAATGGTTTTTCTGCTCAGAAGCACTTGGAGGTTGGAAGACTTGACAAGGATGCCAAATTCTTGCTGATTTTCTTTGTGCAAGTTGTAGGAATTCTTTGTCAACATAGTTTGGCAGACTTTCATCTTGAAGATTTAATTGGAATTTTCACCTTCTCTGGGGATAATTATAGTACTTCCCGTTTCTGTGTATTGTAAAATTACATTGCTGGTTAGAACTTTTCTATGTCATGTCTGACTTCTATTTTAAGTATAATAAAGTAGTTTTGGCCAGCAGCTAATGCTCCAATATTTGGGTGCTTGCCTTGAAGTGGGCTCCCTGCTTCATCCCGTCTCCTTTGAATCTAAAATAGGATGAGCATATGTGCATCTAGGCATAATTATTATTGTTTTGTGAAATTCATTACCTGAAATGTACTAGCATTAATTAATACTAACTTGTTTCTGTTATCAACAGTCAACCAGACTTGGGATGGATGAGAAGATTGCAGCAAATACTTGGTCGGAAACACCAGCGGAACCTGCATGTGCGTAACAATACTTTAGTCTAATTAGGAAATATTTGTCTTCATTCTAAGCTTTGAAAACCTTATATGCTTATGCAGGCCATATATGTTCTTCATCATTCTTTTCACCTGAAGGCTACAATATTTGCTCTACAATTATTTGTTGATAATGTGGTATGTCTGATTTTTTTTTTTAATTATTATGTTGAGAAAACGTACAGCTATTTTATTTAGTATGACAGTTGTTTTATATTGATCTCTAGACATGGAAGAAGGTGGTATATGTTGATCGGCTTCTACAGCTGTTCAGACATGTTCCTCGTGAGCAGTTGACTATTCCAGACTTCGTTTTCCAGTTAAGTTTTCTGCTTTTTTTTTTTGGACCAGCAATAAAAGTATTGCAGTAAATTGAAATTAAATATAACCTAAATGGAAGACTTTTAGTACTTCATCGCCTTTAAACAAAATAGATGTGGAAGTCTTTCCATTTGAGATCTAATGCATTTGGACAGATAAAACCTACAATAAGTTGACCAAGAAATAGAAGATATTAAGATGCCACATATTTGTCACAGGACGGCACAAGAATGGAAACCAGTTAAAATTCACGGTTGAAAAGAACGCTGGAAACCAGTTAGGGATAAATTGAGCACCTGGTAAGCAGAGTCAAATCACCTTTAAAGTCCACAAATTGATGGGAGTCGCAAAACCATCTTGGGTAGGACTAGTGATCACCAAAAACTATGGTGGGTAAGACAAGCCAAGGGATTCCAATAGAGCCATTTATTGATTTTCTTTCTGAATTATCAGACTTTCAAAATTTAACTAAACCACCATCAAGGTGGAGAACAAAGAAAATATAAGGGCCAAATCTAGACATAGCGCCACCATCATAATGATATAAAATCATATTTGAAATACACTACAGAAAAACATGAGGGTATGAGGGAATATAGTTTTAGATGGCTGCAAGAAAACCGGTGACAGTCTTAGATTTGAGAGAGATAGAGATGTAGTGTCAAGCGTCTAGATGAGCTTTTGCTTCATTTATTATTCTTATGCTTATTTTACAATTTATATTTCATGATGAATATATAGGACTAGTATGTTAGCCTTATGGTTTTGATCCCTTTGTTGCATTTTCTCCTGCCATGATCATAATTGATGACTAGCAGTGAAAATAATGGGATACTGATGTTATAATGAATGCAGGCATGATTTAGAAGTAAATGGAGGGAAGGGCCTTATTGTGGACCCCAGAACAAAATATGTGTATCATCGTCCATAGGAGTCACATATGAAGTTCCACTTGGATGACAACGCTAGCCCGCAAATTGTTGGTCTCAGTTTTCCTTCTCCTGTTTTATTGAGCTGGTGGCTGTCTTCATTCTTGCATCTTGGTTGGTCAAGTGGCTGCTGCATTAAGCGATAATAGTGTACAAAATGTATCTGATTTTGTTAATTTTTTTTTATTGCTGTCGGATTGGGGTTAAATCTGTACAAATAGTTTGTCGTTTCTTTTTCATTTGATTTCTTGAGAGATGATATATTGGTTTCTGAAGACAGAAATAATATCAAGTGTATTATCTGTCGGTTCGTTCTCAATAATACGAGGCATTTGACCTTAATGATAAATTCGGTGTTGCAAAGTGACCTTATTTTCCTTCTCATCTCTCTTTTCTTTTCTCATTTGTTACTGCAACTATTACTGCTACTTCTATAATTATTTGAGAAAGGGAAGAAAATATATTTCAAATTCTGCTTTGTATTCAAGAAACCATGTTGAGCGGATAAATGTATCAAGGATGTTCTTTGGATGTTAGTTTCTTGCTGTTTAGCTATGGCCATGGCTCTTTGTGAACCGTGACCATGCTCAAGCTGTGACCATGCTCAAAACGGAGATTGGACTACAAAGCTTCAGTCCCCATTTTTTAAGCAATTAAAAATAATTATAGAACAGGTAAATTAGTTAACCGCCCGTGGACATAATTATTTATTTTTAATAGCTGTTGCATGTTTTGCATAAAAAACAAGTTTGAATCACTAATCGAAATAGTTTCCTTAAATGGGAAATTTTTAATATAATTCCTAATTAATCGTAACAGTCAGTTTATACTTCTCGTCTTTCATGTTGTTATCAATTAACTAATTATTTTAATTATGCCAAATTTAGAATCAAAAGATAACTGAGAGTGAATATATATATATATATATATATATATTTCTATTGAGGCTGTCCTTAGTGTCCTATATTTTCTTTTGGCTAATCAAATCTTATTTTTTAACTTTTTTTTCCTTAATTCTCCTAAATTGATAATTCATGTAAAAATTCGGCTAAAATTATAATTTCAGTCAAAAATTTGACTAAATTTAATATAATTAAAAAATTGAGATACAAATTAATTAATCAATTATTAGAAATTGTGGCAAAAATTTATAATTGGCTTAGAGTCCAAATTATTATCATTAATTTTTTTTTTTTTGAAATCATTATCATTAATTTTTAATTTGGAATTTTTTTTCCCAAAAAAGGTAAAATAAATTATAAAATCCTCTAATCCGTAAAAGCTGCTGCCTCAGATGTCATTACTCTATAGTCTGAAACTTTCAAGATTCCGTTTATCAAGAAGACGAGGCCTGGCCTTCTCAGCTTACCTCATTCTTTTATACCGGCAACTTACCTTGCCGGTGAGTTATCGTTTTGGTCATACATGGAGTTGAAGTTTTTGTTTAAATATATATATATATATATATATTCCTGTTCGGTTTATAAGAAAAAGGGAAATTGATTTAGTAATTAGATTTTTATATCGAACTATAATATTTCTATTCAACCAAATTTTACGCTATGACTCTGGTTTATGTGAGTTCAGTATTTTGCACTTGAAGAAATTAGAAAAAAAAATTTAAAACCCTAAATCACAACACTTGAAGAACATAGTGATGTTTGAATTCAATAGAAAGTGAAGTGTACGTAATTCTTCTTCTTATTGATTTACCGTCCAAAAGTTTTGCAGAACAGGGACGAGTAGTTTAACATAGCTTGGCAGAAATGGTCCAAAGTCTGTCACCCAGTACTCTTAACAATACCTAGAAATTGTGGGATTTGTGAATCCATTTCCTCGTGGAAGAGACATTTCAAACTGATAAGGAAAACTCATAGCACCTTTGGGGCTGATAAGCAATGCCATTTGCATCAGTTTGTACCAAGCTTAAATCTGGCGAGTAATCGCAGCAAATTGAGGCGGAGAAACTTAAGGGTTGAAGCTGGATGGCTCTTCAATCAGGGAGGTAATCAGGAGTCCAATGCAAGCCGTGAGCGCAGTGAGAATGCTAACAAGGATATATTGATTTTCTTTTTTCAGTTAGATTTAGCTACTCGAGTTCAGGTTTGACATGCTGCAATTAGATTTTTGTGACTATATAAAGTAAAGCAGTTGGTTGCCTCCCCTCTTAGGATGCCAATTCTCCCTAATTTTCTTTTTGTGTGCTTTGGAATTGTAGTATGCTCTGAATATGGAACAGTATGGCACTGCACAACAATTGAGAATCACTGAGGTTAGGTCTCATTTCCTGGATTTGATAAGATGCATTATTTGCATTTTACTGTTGTTGTAATTTTCATCCAAGCTCTTGTTTATTATACATCATTCTCTCTCTCTCTCTCTCTCTCTCTCCCCTGCCAATTCAGCATCTTTACATTTAAGTAATGGAAATAGTTCTATTAATACAGAGTAATTACAAAGATTTTTGAGTGGTAACATTTGTGTTATATTTTTCAACATTGTTATATTTTATATGCTCGCATAACACCAGCTAATGTCCGCATTCACATGAACAATATTGCTCATAAGTAGAATTATCGAATGATTTGGCAGCATGCTGAATGAGTCTGTTCTTGAGTGAAGCCCAAGATAAGGCTTTAAGTATCATACGACTACACTGAGTCCCAGATTGTTTTATTCTTTCGATCTACTTGGGTTTAAATTCAAAAAGTATGGAGGAAAGTTGCTAGGCTATCAAATTTACTTTTTCGAGAAGCTATTTGTTTTAATTTTCTTTTTGTCATGATATAGTTCAATTTGTATCTATTTATATATTGCTTCTTCTTTCATTGCAGTGCAGACTTGCAAAATGCTGTTGAGAATGAGAATTACTCCATGGCAGCTCAATTACGGGATCAAATTTCCAAGATGGAGGCGGAGTCTTTAGCTGTATCAACAAAAGCTCAGGCATATGAAAATGCACAGTACACATTTCGTTTAGGACAAAAAGTGACCCACAATGTTTTTGGTATACAAAACATGGCTTTCACTGTATCCTTTATCCTTTTCATCTGTTTGCAGTTTCACTTCCTATGCTAAGGTCCAATTTTGTATGATAATTTATGGTTGGGAATAGAATGCTAGAATTCAGCATACGTGCCAGTTGATTTCTATTATCTTATTGATTCTCTATGCACATGAAGATGAGGATATCAAATTGCAACTGGCAGGATGGGGATCTCGCCTATCCTACTGTGACGGGACAACATGTTAATGGTTCCATGGGCCCATCAATTAATTGCCAGTGTGGAGCTTGTATTTATAAGTTTATAACAATGCCAGATGTCTCTATGATACTTTTTCTTTACCATAATTATCTTAATAATTGTGGTACTAAACATTGCAAATTCATTGTGTGTTAATTTTAGTCTGGTAATGTTGTTTTCCCTTGAAAGGATGTCAATGCCTGTGGCTGCAGTTTTATTGGCATGATTGAATCTTAGCAGAAAAATGGTTGCGTTTCTTCCTCATCAAGGAAATTTCTTAAGTTTGGTCAATTGAATCAAATTAGTACACATAGAATAATGTATGGGAGTTCTTGGATGCTCCAAGATATCTACTAATCTAAGTATAATAGTAGATTTGCCTATTCTTCATTATATGGCCTCCTTTCTTTTATCCTATCCTTCTTTCTTTGATTACTGAAAGCTGTGATGTGATCTTAGGCTATCGAGCTGTGGTTTGTGGAATGGATCCTGTGTGCTGTGAGTCCAGTTCGTGGATGGAAAATGCACAGGTTGAAAAGTTGCAGCGGGGTTCTAATCAGCCATTTTATCAGGTTAATTTGATCTTGTCTTTATATTCCCTTCTCTCTCCTTGTGAACACTTAATTTTTCAGAATGTGCAAGGTGATGTCATCTTCAGCTTTGCTTATTATTAACTGTTTGGAACCTTAAGGGGCTTTGCTTTCTTCCTGCCCTGGACCTTCTTTACAACTTTACCCACTTCTTTCTTGAACCTCTAAAAAAATATTTGACTTAGTGGCTTGCTTGGCCTATTTATTGGAGTCAACATGGCTAAATTGTATTCAAATGATCAATTATTGATATTCAATAATAATAATGATGAAAATTATGGCATGATAAATGCATGCATTTTGTTGGTTACACTGGAAAACTAATGCTTTAGTTGTATCAATTAAAAGAATCAAGATTTTATAATGCTTGAAGAACATTTGTTTCCAAGGATACGCTCATAGTCTAATTATGAAATATTGTCTTGGCTACTTTTAAGTAACTGAATACTTCAATGGAAGGTAACATAAAAAAAGATATGTTTAATGATCTGCATCCACCTTATCTGCATATTTCTGTTCTCAATGGCCTTGAGCAGCAAAATGAACATGATGATCGTGTTCTTATTTTGTTTTTCCAGGTTTTGGTTGATGTACATGCAGATCCCAATATACTGGTGGCTTATGGTGATCAGCATTATCTTCATTTTATGACTTTATTTCTGTGCATCTCCATGAAATTTTTTCCTTTGGAATTTGGAACTGGAAGATATTTTGTCTAGTGGATATATGATAGTTCTTTGTGCTTGGATGGAAAAACTTATACGCGTGCTTTTGTAAGCTGCTATAACAGTCATACTGATACCTGTGGTAAAATATGGTATTTTGTTCCTTCATTGCAGTTGCTGAGGAAAATTTGGTGGCCCCTGAGTGACCAGATTTGGTTAGTAAATGTTAATTGAAAATCCAGAAAGATCCCCGAACTTCTTGGCTTGATTTTACATGAGCTGTGCTAAATCATGTGCAGGGTAGGTTTGATCATGCCTATATATCCTTTTTATTCTATGGGACGGACACAGCTGGAGATTTTATCCCAATTAAGCAGCTGCGCGAAAAGTACAATAGGCCTCAGCATGAAGTGCCAATTGATCCACGGGATGAGAATGGTGGAGGTGAAGCTTAAGTAAGAGATGACTGGTTCCTTGCCAATGTAAGCTGTTGAGCACTTGGAGGCAAGAATATCTTGTGATGTTTACTTGCTTGTCTTGGTTTAGCATAAATAGTTCATTCTGATGATGTTTTTTAGTTTTACGTTTGTGTAGGAAATTTGGTGGAATACCTTGTATATGATGTTGATCAACATACGAATTTGGACTCATCTCTTCAATGCTTCTCAATCCCCTTTCATTCTTGAAGTTTTGGTTCCGTTGTAGATATTACAAACAACTTGAAGAAATCCATTCGCATATTGTTTTTGGTCTACTTCTGTTCATGCATTTAGCACAAATACAGTAATTATTGGAATCCTGGTGGTTATGTTTACAGTTTGAGCGAGTGCATCTCTAGCTACGAGGTTCACACAGGACATGTTAGTTGGTGGGATTCTCATTCTGGTGTGTGGATGTTGTAAAAACAGCTCTTTCCTAATTTGTTTCTCTGTTTTAAAAAACCAAAACAGAAATGTTAATTCCATTGAGGAAATTAAATCAGCCAGAGCAGAACAGTGCAGAGATAAGGATACTGGATTCAACAGGATACAATGCAGATCACCTCGTTTGTAACATAGAGGTGCGGTAATAAATGAAGGAAAATTTTATAAAATTATTTATAAAGAGTATGTTTGAATTGGTGGTGGAAGGCATTTATTTTAGATTTGAATTTGAATTGTAAAAAATAAATATGACGATTAGTTAAGAGCATGTTTTTTTTTTTTTATTTTAAAGAGCAATCTAATCAGTTTTTAAATTTAATAGACCTTTTAAAATTTAGTTTTTTTATTTTACTTTTTTACATTACGTAAATTATTTTCATTTTTACCACTCTCCTATTTCATTTCATGAGAGAACTATTAATAAATGAGATTGGCTCTCTCTATAAATGCTGAGAAATTTATTTTCTATTTTAATTAATATAATAAGTTCATTGAAGTTATATTTTGTGCTTTTACTTTTTTTTTTTTTATTACGGAGAGTTTAGGACATATAAATAACTCATTTAAGATGCCCTAAAAATTTGAAGGAATATATTTGTAAAGTCACATTTGAAGTGTTTGAAGTAAATGAAAATCCATTTAATATTTTTCAATTTTTAATTTTAAAGAATTAGTCATAGATTTGAGTAAACTGGAATTGACATGAGATTATTTTGAAATATGTCTTTTACATAAGTTATAAACAAATAGTATTATAGTTAATTTTTGAATGTGACACTGTAGTTTTCAGAACTTTTTTTTAAAATAAACTTTTTTTTAAAATTTTTAATATATATTATAAGTGATAGAATTGAATAGTATGCATTATATTAAAAAACATCTGAGGGAAGATGTGATGGAACCATGCCTATTCGCTCAAACTTTCCTCGCACTCGCACTCCATTTTCTATTCTAAAGTGTTTTGTACTTTAACTGCCAGCTCGTTGTTAATTAATTTTTCCTTACCATTTGTATTGTAAATGAATTTTTCAAATATAATATTCAGCTTATACGTGTTGTCCATTTATATTGATAAATTTTTTTAAAATAATGAAAGTTGGCTGAAAAAGTTTATGAAAGTTATAATTTTCAAATATAACAGAGTTCACTCATAGAGCATAATTGTCATTGAAAAATTGCGAGATGATCGAAAAATAAGGAACAAGCTTGAGAACAAGTGATGACCTACTTGGGGCTTTTGGCGCTTATTAGAGTTCCACACTTCCATTCTGCACAGAAATGGCAGTCGAAGACTTCATTAGAATCACCATACAAACAATATCAACATCGTTTATACAGACAAAAAAAAAGGGACAATGACACGCCACGTGCCATTGTTTAGGTCCTGCACAAGCTTAAGATCATTAGCCCAACACCATGCTCATCTCTTGGTCACTGGCCTTCATAATGATCCACGAGCCTCTACCAAGCTCATCGAGTCTTATTCCCAAGTGGGTTCCCTTCAATCCTCAAGATTTGTCTTCGAAACTTTCCATAACCCCGATTCTTTCATGTGGGGTGTTCTTATCAATTGCCATTTATGGTCCCATTTCTTTGAGGAAGCTATTTCATTGTATAATAATATGTTATACAACCAAATACCGATTAACGACTTCATATTTTCTTCAGTTTTAAGAGCTTGTGGTGGTTTTGGTGATATGGGTATCGGGGAAAAGGTTCATGGGAGGATAATTAAATGTGGGTTCGATGTTGATCCTGTTCTTGAGACCTCACTTTAGATATGCATTGAGATTTAGGTCGCGTAAGTGATGCCAGGAAGGTGTTTGACAATATGTCGATGAGAGATGTGGTTTCCTAGAGTTCCATTATTTCTTGTTATGTTGATTATGGGGAGGTAAGTGAAGGTTTCGACTTGTTTCGCTTACTGGTAAAAAAAGGTGTTGAATTAGATTCGGTGTTGTTGCTTAGCATTTCTGAGGCTTGTGGTGAACTGGGTTTTTTGAGCCTAGCTAGGTCAGTTCATGGTCATATAGTGAGGAACAGAATTGAAACTCGTGGGCCATTGAATGATTCTCTTGTAGTCACGTATAGCAAGTGCGATGATTTATTTAATGCAGAAAAGGTCTTTGTAAATATGGTTAACAAGAGTGGCTTCATGGACTGCTATGATTTCTTGCTACAATCGATGTGGTTGGTTTAAAGAAGCACAAGAAGTTTTTATTGATATGCTAGAATCTAAAGCAAATCCAAATGCAGTTACAATAATGGCTGTTCTTTGTTCTTATGCTGGGTTTAGCATGTTAAGGGAAGGGAAGTCTGTCCATTGCTATTTAGTTAAGCATAAGGACCTGGATAATGATGATTCCCTAGGACCAGCTTTAATAGAATTATATGCTAACTGTGGTAAATTGAGGTATTGTGAGAAGGTTCTTTAGACTATAGGGAATAGAAATACTGTATCATGGAATATGTTTATATCAGTTTATGCTTCACAAGGATTGTTGGAGGAGGCATTGTCACTGTTTGTGCAGATGCGGTCACAAGGACTAATACCAGATTCTTTTACCCTGTCAAGTACTCTGTCAGCTTGTGCAGATCTAGGCTTATTACAACTCGGGCATTAAATACATGGATATGTCATTAAAAGATGCATTCTGGGCGAATTTGCCCACAATTCACTCATTGACTTGTACTCAAAATGTGGTCTCGTGGATTTAGCATACTTGATATTTAGTGGGATGCAATCCAAGAGTGTTGTAGCTTGGAATTCTATGATTTGTGGATTTGCTTATATATAATACCAGATTATATATATTTTAACATTCTTAATTCTATTTTTTTTTTATTTTTTTAATTATTATTATATTTAGTTATTATATTTATTAATTATTCAATTTTATTCAATTTATTATTTTATTTATTTTATTATGTTATTTTTTATAAATATTTTTTTGCAAATATATATATATATATATTTATTCTATTTATTATTTTAAACTGTCTTAAAATGAATGAAATCACCTTCTTACCAGCAATTCAAGCTTGTTCCCACATGGGACATCTTGAAAAAGGAAAATGGCTTCACAACAAACTCATTATCTATGGCATAAAAAAGGACCTTTATATTGATACTGCTATAATTGATATGTATGCAGAGTGTGGCGACCCTGGGACAGCCCAGAACATTTTTAATAGCATGCCAGAAAGGAATGTGGTGTCGTGGAGTGTAATGATTGCTGGATATGGAATGCATGGTAATGTTGATGCTGCAATCTCACTCTTCACTGAAATGGTTCTGCTGGGAATAAAACCAAATGAAATTACATTCATAAATATTCTATCAGCTTGCGGCCATTCAGGATACGTGGAAGAAGGAAAGTTTTATTTTAAATTGATGAAGGATTTTGGAGTGCAGCCTAACTCAGAACACTTTGCTTGTATGGTCGACCTTCTAAGTCGTGTTGGCGATCTCGATGAAGCCTACAGAATAATCAACTCAATGCCATTCCCTGCAGAAGCTAGTATTTGGGGTGCTTTACTAAATGGTTGTCGAATACACGGAAGGATGGATATGATCCGAAGCATTGAAATAGAATTATTAGATAAGAGGACAGATGATACTGGATATTACACCTTATTGTCTAATATCTATCAGAAGAAGGTAAGTGGGATAAATCTAGAAAGGTGAGATCAGTAATGAAAGATATAGGTCTGAGTAAGATTCCAGGATACAGTACAATTGAACTTGACAAGAAAGTCTATAAATTTGCAGCAGGAGATGTATGGATAAACAAAAGAAATGTATGCAAACCCATTTGTTGATGAAACCAAGGCAGAATAATTAATTTTAAGATATCTGTTGTAGGTAATACCCTTTTCATCTTATATTGATAGGCTCATTTCTCATTTTACGAGGATTTAAAAATATTAATTATTTTTATTGAAAATATAAATTTGTATATATTATTTTATTATATCTCTACTTTAGTAATGAGATATATTTAATAAGTAATATTAAATAAGTATACTATAGAGATTTAACATATTATCTAATTCATTAAGACGATTAGTAGTCAGTTATAATTTGAAAGGGACTAAAAAGAAAAATGAGGATGGAGGGAGTAATAGTTTACGCATTTTTTTTCCACTCTTTTTATCGAATTTTTTTTTCCACTTGGAAACAGGAAAATAATAGCAACAACCCTATGCTTTACTTGACAAGATTGCTGGCTATGAGGCACTAGGTCAGGCACCAACCTGGTGGATATACATTTATCACACAACATGACACATTAACTCGACTATTCTTAAAAAAATTTAACACAATGCATTCATAGCAGCATGTGTTGGGTTGGTACTGTATTGGAGAAGTATTGGATCAGTCATAAAGCCAAATTTAAAATCAGTGCTTCATACACTACCTATCAGTTCAGCATTCGTCATTTCAAACAAGAGTTGTCATCTACAAAATCTGGAAGCTAATCTGCAAATTTATGAGCAGGGGACCCAATCAAACACGTCTGAATCCCTGAATTTGCCCCTTTCACTCTTTCCCCTTGCAAATTACTCTTCCAATATCTTTAATGTGTATCTTTCTATTGTCCAAGAGAATAAAATTCTGATATTTCTTATATACATAAAAAAATAATCCATGAATTCATAGGAGCAACAAAGGAAAACTTGCTCCCATTAGCAAGATTGTTGTATTGAAAATGCACACAACAATAAAGAATAAAATTGAAGGAAAATAGACTGCGTACTAGTTATGCTCTTTCACAACATCTGATACTCAAAAGCGATCCCTCAGAATGAGATAACGCCCAGCTGATAGTGAATTTCATTCATACGTTATTTATAAATTACTAGCTAGCTGCTGGCCACAAAATCCTGTTCATTCAACTTGTGAAGAAATGACCACCAGATGGGGGGTATACATTGTAGTTCTTCATGGCCATGCTCCAGGAACCATAGAACTTTAGATCCATATCAACAATATCCTCCAAGAACAAAAATCTTTAGATGAGCTGCAGCCTTATCCTATAATCATCCCTTCAATTTGTATTGCCTTGGTGTTTTTCTTAGCTTGCCAGTCTCTCGCCATGAAACCCCAGGGTGAGCATATGATTAAGCACTTCCAGAAAGGAACAGGAAAACTTCAGTGATAATCATCTTGAATATAAACATATGAATTATGGCTTAAGCAAGAGATGCAACTCTTGACCATGAGAAATCATAACCAGGATCCGTCTCCATCAGGCTACATCCTGGGGATTTTGTTAATTCTCTTTGCTTCATCAACTCCCTTACCTCCTTAACCTGATTCCATCTTCCATCGGAAGCATACAAATTGCACATAAGCACGTAATAACAAGCTTCATGAGGATGTAATTCTTTCATTCTTCTGATTCCTACCTCTCCAAGATCAAACCTTGAATGCAGCCCACATCCATGGAGAAATGCTCCAAACAAACTAACATCAGGTGGAACTGGCATTTTCTCAATGAATTCCCAGGCTTCTTCGAGCCTGCCAGAACGAGCCAACAGGTCAACCATGCAAGCATAATGCTTCATAGAAGGCACAAAGTTGTATTCCTGGCACATTGAGGTGAAAATATTCCATCCTTCCCTAACCATCCCTGTATGACTGCAGGCAGATAAAATGATTGTGAATACCACTTCATTCGGTTTCAAGTCTTCCCTCAACATATAATTGAAAAGTGCAAGGGAACCACTAGCATCCCCTTGAAGTCCATAACCACCAATCATGGCACTCCATGTGACACTGTTTTTCACTCCCATACTATCAAAAACTGCACGCGAAGATTGAACATCCCCACATTTGGCATAGAAGGTCAAAAGTGCAGTGCCAACATACAAATTAGAAGACAAAAGACCCTCCTTTATGGAGTAAGCATGGAGAGAAGAACCAACTCGGAGAGCGCCCAAGAAAGCGCATGCAGAGAAGACATTAACTAGTGTGACTGCATCAGGCAAGATGGATTCCATTCTCATTTGATGAAACAATTCAAGAGCTTCATAAGCAGACCCATTCTGATAACACCCAGAAATAATAGAATTCCAGGCAACTACATCCTTTTCTGAAACTGTCTCAAATATGAAACAAGCATCTCTGTTCATATGACATTTTGCATACAGATACACCAGAGCATTTGCGACAATAGGTTCTCCGAACCCAAGTTTAATTCCAAGACCGTGAACAGATCTTCCCAAAGTCAAACTGCCCAACTGTGCACATGCTGACAATACACTTACAATAGTAACATCATTGGGTAAGATACCAGTCCATTTCTTATCCATAAACAACTTCAAAGCCTCATAAGAGAAGCCATTCTGAGTGTACCCAACAATCATAGCCGTCCAAGAAACAAGATCAATGCTAGATAGCTCATCAAATACAGACCTAGCATCACTAATGACACCACACTTGACATACATATCTAGAAGAGCTGTTGCCAAGTGAGAATTATGCCCAACACCACGCTTTATTGCAAAACCGTGAACCCATTTCCCTTGATGCAAAGCCCCCAATTTTGTGCATGCAGTAACTAAGCTGGATAAGGTAAATTCATTACCCTCAATCAACCCTTCTCTCATTCTATTGAATAAAATTAATCCTTCAACAGGGCAATCGTTCTGTACATACCCCACAATCATTGAAGTCCAAGAAACTACATTTCTATCAACATTTTCATCAAGCAGGCCACGCG
The DNA here is from genome assembly GCA_947685225.1 of Garcia nutans. Classification (NCBI taxonomy): domain Eukaryota; kingdom Viridiplantae; phylum Streptophyta; class Magnoliopsida; order Malpighiales; family Euphorbiaceae; genus Garcia; species Garcia nutans. The sequence goes on from CANTUV010000011.1 coordinate 54,327,922, forward strand.
AACTCTCAATCTCTCCACACTTTGCATACATATGTACAAGACCATTCAACACGAAACTATGAGCTGTGCCTACCTTGACAATTTGACAGTGTATTTTCCTACCTTCTTCGAAACAACGTAATTCACTGCACGCCTTTAACACAAACGAGAAAACAGAATTATCGTGCTCTCTGAGACAAATTCTCATACGCCTATAAAGCTTAATAATATCCCAATAGAAATCATGCAAAAAATACCATCTTAGCATGACTTTCCAAGAGTAAAGATCTGGATTAGGTATTGTATCAAACACGATGCGCGCATCATTGAGGTAACCAAAAGAACCGTACAAACTAACCAATTTGGTATTGCACATAATATCAACTCCACTGAAGCCCTCAACAATGAGCAGTCCGTGAATTTTCTTGAGAGAATGGATGCTTTTGCAGAGACTGAGATGATAGATATATGGGCGTGAAAAGATGTGGTGATCAGAGGCAATATGATAGTGAGATTGAAGAGGGTCTAGAGGTAGTTGATGGATTAAAAAGGAGAAATTTCTCCGTTGCAAGTAAAAGGGTCTTTTGCACAAGTGATTATGCAACAGAGGGATTAGCCTTACCATCCTTTTTCATCTCATTTGAGCTTCTGATTAACTTCCCCACCTTTTTTTTTCCCTCTTTTGGAATACAAGTACAAAAAAAGGTTCCAACTTTGCTTTATTATTATTCCAACTTGTTCAAAATTTTAAAATTTTCGACGAGTTTGCAATCAAAGGCTAGCCTTTCATCAAAGAGCTACGTCCGGATCGATTTATTCCAACTTAGAAGTTAGAAGTTAGAACCTAAACTCTGGTTCCATTGATCCTTGCCTAGGCAGACCTGATTCATTCTGGGTCCAAGTTCCAAGTACAAAAAGGATAAATTTGACATTTTACATCTTTAATTAATAATTTTTTTTACAATTAGATTAGATTTTAGGTAGAATTTTAATTTAAATGTTTTGATTAGGATAGAATTAATATTCATCAGAGAATATGGTACGATTATAAAAATATATAAAAATTAAATTTATTTGATAATCTTCTTCTTTTTTTTTTAATATAAATTTAGCTCTTATAAATACTCCAATTACTTTTTAGCTTAAATATGATTACCAATTAAATAAAAAAAATGATTATTAAACATTTTTTTCTTTGATAAACTAAACATTTTTCGTTGATTGTTAAACTTAACTCAGTTTTATCAATTTTCAAGCTAAACCATTTACAATTAGTTTAGTGTTTAAGTTTACACTCTTATCATATAATATTGAATTTGCCAAATCTCTAATACAGTTTTTTCATATAATAATGACAATAATATTTAGTAGCATAAGCATCTATTCCAATATTTTATTTTTCTAAATGTAATCTCAATTAAGCTTCAAACTTGCAAAATTACAATTTCAAAGAAAGTTCAAGATTATTAAATTAGAAATTGCAGACATGTACTCATATAATTAATGTTAAAAATATATATAAACTAAAATAAGAGATCTAAAAACATCTGAAACAATTATATTAAAATGAAAATGCTTACGTACGTTTATACAGATAAGTATTCAAGCCAATAGAGGCTTATTTGGAATGAATTTGAGCCTTTCAAAACCTAACGTGTATGTGTGTGTGTGTATATATTTCATTACATGTCAAATAATTTTTTTTTAAAAAAAAATTAAATTTATATCAAAACATATCATTAAAAACTAAATTTATATAAAGTCAAGTCATTAATTTTTCACATCATTATGTTTTTGCAAATTCCACTTAAAATTTTATACAGACCAATATATACAATAATATTTTCTTATTTTTTTTAATTATTGCATATATTAATACAATTTTTTTAATTATATTTTTTTATATTATTAAATATTACTACTGACCCATTAAATTTAACTTCAAAAAAATCATTCGATAATTTAATTAGAAAAAATAAAAATTAATCTGGAGATGTGAATTGGCAGAGTTTATACGAATTTTTATATACCGTTGGATTAATTTCATGCCCTTACCATATTCATAAATTTATAGTTTTTTATCCGTTTATTTCATGATTTTTTCATTTTTAATTATATATATTTATATTAATCAATGTAGTGTATATTATAGTTTATAAAAACTATTTATTAAGATCTATTGTGACTTTTTATGATTATATACATTTATTTCCCTAAAAAAATTATACATTTTTACAGTTTCACTATTTTATCTCTTTTTTTTAATTTGTATTTTTTAACAAGCTAATAATAATCAAAACTATAGTAAGTAACATTAAAAGATTAACTTCTAAACTCAAATATTTTCTCTTTATCCTAATTAATTATAATCTATCATATCTATGCTTTTTTATTTTATTTTTTAAAACTAATTAATAATATTTATTTTTGAAATCATAATTTTTCTATAGTAAATTACCCATTATTAAAAAAAAAAAACCTTAACATAAAATAGAAAAAGAATATAATTTAAGTTACTCATCTTTATGTATTAAGCAGTTTTTTAATAATTATTATAATAATAATATTGATAAACGTGAGATATTAAAAAATAATAAATTTTATAAACCCTTTTAATGGAATAAATTTCTTAAAAGAATATTGAAGCAAGGACTAAAATTCAGTTATGATAATTTTCATTTGAATAAAATTTTCAACTATTCATCGAGAAATTTTTAAAAATTAATAAATTACTTTCAATAATAAAATAAACATATTGATAACTGCCAATAATAAAATAATCGTTAAAAAAGGTAATTTAAAAATAAAAAAATCATTGGCAGAAGTAGAATGTTTTCCAATAAATTCGAAATTATTTTTAGTTACGAACTATCTTTCAAAATGGCAAAAAAAATTAATAGGTCCATCCCTGTGACCAAAAGAATAGAAGAGACATAAAAGAAAGAAAAGTATTACTATGATTAATTATAGAAAAAATATATTTTTGAGCTCTTAAATTTGGTAATTTTTTGATATTAAGATTATAAATTTTATTTTAGTAATATTGAGTATTTAAATTTGACAATTTATACATATTAAGTCATTTTCTAACAAAATTAATTAACGAAGTTAAATATTTTATTAATTAATGTGCTAATATTATTAGCTTATTCGTTAAAAAAAGATTTAATGTGGGTAAATGAATAAATTTGAGAATTTAATATTATTAAAGTGAAATTCAATGACTCAATATTAAAAAATTACTAAATTCAATGCTCAAAAATATTTTATTCATTAATTCTATGGTTCTATTTATGCATAAAGATATTTCTTGTTCTTTAATAAACTATTTTTTTAATATTACCATACATTTTATTTTCCATTATAATAAAAAGAAACTTTTAATAATTTTATTTAATTTATAACTTTTAGGGAAAGAAGAAAAAGAATGAATTTTATTTTTTTCTTTAAATTATTAATTGTTTTAGTTAAATATATTTTTGAAAATCAATTTAAGTGATATATTGAATGGATACTCATTATTTTAAATTATATTTCAATAATAATTAAATATTTAAAAAAGGTTATATTCTTTTAAAATTATACTTTCAAGTTCAATATTTAGATTATGAAATTTTTTTCTAGTTATATATTTATAATATATATGTTTACTAAAAATTTTAAATAATAATTCAATAAATATAAATAATTATACTAAATTAAAGTTGGGACCGCGTGTAAAAAGAAATTATACTGATAATTTAAGACAAGCGGGTCCAACAATGAAAAGGCCAAAAGAAAAAAGAAGGCCAATCAGAGAAAAGGACATGTGTATGTATTAGCTTTTTGCATCATGCTGATGATGATGACATACACTCTTATGTTATCCTGATATAACATAATATTATTATATATAAAGATTTTTTTTTTGAAAGATTTCTATTTATATAATATAATAAAGATAATAATAATAAAAAAAAGGGTAATTGGTGGAAAGAGTATCTATTTAGAAGTGTTGACTGTAACTGGAAAGCAAAGAGTGCAAAGTTATTAAATAATTATTATATAAAAGACAGGGACATCTGATTTGCCGCTCTTCCATACAAAAACATAGATCTCCTCTTTTCTTTCTTTCCCACTTTCTCTCTACCGCGCGTCCATTCTACCCTCTCTCCCCTCGCTTTCCTTTTTCTTTTCAAAAAAATCATAAATACGGTAAATTTCTTTTTTTTTTTTTACCAAATTTTAATATATGTGCGTACTTAAATTTTTTTTATACACATGCATACTCAACGTGAACTTAGATTTTTTATATTAAATTATCTTTTTAAGCTGAACCGAATATAATTATAAAAAAATACTAATTATAATTATTTTAAAAAATAATTATTAAAAAATTTCTCTTTTATTGACTAAAAAATATTTATTATAACTAATAAAAAAAATTATCTAATAATCATTCTTTAAAGCGACTACAATTAATATTTCTTTAATTATAAAGACGATAAAATTTATTCTATTAAATTTTAATAAAACTATATATCTAAAAGATTAAATTTAAATTCTCTGCTTAAATTAATACTTTTTTTTTTGCTTTTTAACTTTTAGACTCTGGATTTACCGGTGATTGTAATCATAAAAAAAAATAGTGAATACGGTTGCATTTAACTATCAATAATCAATTACCAATTGTTGAAAGATTAAAAACAAACATTTTTTTTTAAATTTCATTCTTTCAACCATAACTTTAAAGCAAACAAAGAGAAATTAACGATAAACAAACTGAAAAACTTGAATAGAGAGTCAATTAAATACTGCAAAGATTAAATAAGTTTATACACAATCATTTGGATGCTTAAATCAAGATGCTAGCTGAAGATTTCGAATAGAGACAATTGGATACTCAAAAGAGAGATGAAATGAGGAATTTCATATATAAAAAATTGGATGCATAAGCAATTGGATGCTTAAATGGAGATGCTTATAAACAATTGCAAAGATAAACTTGTAAATTTTAATATATATATATATATATATATATATATGAAATTCTAAGTACACGATTGGGGCAAGCCAAAAATGGATAGGCAATCCACCTTAATGAGCAATCAGAGAGAAAAAATCTTTATTGATAATATGTATAAAATAAAAAAAAATTAATATATGGGCAATCAAATAATAACAAAATTATACATAAGACAAAAAAAAATATATACATAGGCAACGGAGGGAAAAATATATATATGTAAATGGCCTGATATAACTTTGACTTTCTATAAAAAAATTTGACTTTATGTTATTTTTTTTATATTTATTAATAAATAAATAATTAAAATTCAATGAATTAGAACAATTAAAATTTTAAGACCCCGGAGGACACGTGTCATGATATTAGCAGATATCCTGAGAATATGAGAAGTTGTCCCTTGTCCTTATTAGCTATACCTATTGATGGAGAAAAATTAACAATTAATTTTTTTAAAATTAAAATTTCCAAATTCATATTATCAAAATAATTAATTTTTTTTTTTACAAATTCAAAAATTACCATAATGCTTTATAAGAACGAGGATAAAGTTGAATTTTTTTTTCTTTTGGTTTGAAGATGAAACGGTATTTAAGTTGCAACACTATGCTTGAAAATGGAAAATGATTAGCATTACATTTCAGAGGCATTTGGTAGTACAAAATCCGTTTGGTTCTTAAATATCAAGATTTAAATGCATCTGATCCCTTGATTATAATTTATAACTGAAAAACTTAACTAGTAGGATTACGTCTTTAGCTCAATCACAATGGCAAGTTAAACTTCCAAATCAAAAAGCTTGCCATAAATGAGATGGAAGCCTCTTTATCACAAATTAAAAAAATAAAATTGAAAAGAAACAACCCATAATTTGAGGATGCTTTAGTCACTTTGTTGCCCATGCTAATATATTCACAGAGATCCAATCACACATGCAAACAAGATCCATGTCCATGGTTGTCAAAATCCCGATTCAAAACGTAGAATCTTACGATTCTACGAGTTGAATATAGGATTAAGTTTTGAATCGGTAGTAAAATCGTTTTTAGGGTGGAATCGGGTGAAATCGCGATTCAAAGCTTAAGAATCGGTACAATCGTAGTTTTGCGATTCTGCATATTAAAAAACTGACAGAAAACGTTAAAGGAAGAAGAGAATGAATAGGACTTTATTACTGTTGGGCCTTATGAATTATGATTGATTATGGTATGATGAAAACCCATTTCGACCCAATAATAGTTTTTCCTACTGGTAGTTGCATAAGAGTCAAAGTCTGATTTTTTTTTTTTCTAAAGCTTCAATTTCAAGATCCATTGCTTGCTGCCACTTAAATAAAGATTAAGCTTCTTCGAAATTTCAAGGCTCACGAAGGAGAGTAACATTGTTTAGGAATGCAGTACATTCACTGTCAAGGTTTGGGTTAGGCGTGAAAGGAACGATTCATGGTATGTGGGGGGTAGCATGAGGTTGTGGTGTATCTAATGTGTAGTTGATGGCAGTGATGTAGTCTTGAAGCCAAGTAGGCTTTTTATGGGTTCTTGTGTTTTATCTTGATCATGATATGGTTGGTTGAGAAGAAGATGTATTATAAGTAGAGAATGTATTTTGTGTGGGCAAGGTGTTCGATGAAATGTCTGGGTGAGGTTGTAATGAGTGAGAGCTAGCAGCATCAACTGTACTACCAGTAGTGATAGGATCTACTGTAAGAGTAATGGGTGGAGGTATTGTGTTTTGAGTAGGTTGAAAAAGGTCATTAATACTTGGATTTGGTAAGTCAACCGAAGACATGGGTAGTGGGATAGGTGTAGAATCAGAATTATCTCTCCATCCATCATAAGGAAAATGTTGTTCATGAAGACAACATCTCTAGAAATGAGTATTTGCAAATTCTCTACGTCATAGAGTTTAAAACCCTTCTTGCCAACAACAAAGCCTAAGAAAATGCACCTTATAGCCCTTTCACCAAACTTATCCTTGTTAGGTTGAGTAGCAGTATAGTAGCATAAACAACCAAAAGTCTTCAAAGTACAGTAATCCAGTGGCTTGTGAAAGAGTATTTTGTAAGGACTCTTCCATTTTAATAAGGCTAAAGGAAGTCTGTTAATAAGATAGGTTGCATATAAAATAGTTTCTCCCTAGAAACAAAGTAGTAAAGAAGCTTGAAACATAATGGCTCTAGCTACTTGAAGTATATGTCTGTGTTTCCTTTCTACATGATCATTCTACTTTGGTGAGTAACTACAAGACTTTTGATGATGAATGCCAAACTCTGCTGGCATTGATTAGGACTTTGTTACTGCTGGGCCTTAATAATTTAATTGTGATTTTATGTTCTTTAATTTGTTAAATGTAATTTATTTATAAAATATGGTCAAATTTTCATTTGATATAGAATCTTACGATTCTACCGATTTATGATTCTACAATTACTTTCCGATTCAAGGTAGAATCCCGATTTTGACAACCTTGGTCATTCTTGCTCAATAGGAGATTTTAAAGAATAATATAATTAATCAGAAGCAGCTAAAATACCACCAGTACCAGGATTCAGGATCGCCAAAAATCACTCCTGCAACACATGAACATGTCAATGTGGATATACAGCCAAAGGAATGCTTAGTATCTATCCAAGAAGAAATCATGCAACATTATTTATGAATAATACAAAGTTGGTAACCACCCAAAACACAGATAATCAAGGGGACCCAGATTATGGGCTAAAAAATGTACAAAGAATCCCCAATGCCTCACAACAACCTCAATTTCCGGAAGCTGTAGGAATGAATCTTCCCACACTTCCCTCTATAACATTCTCAATGGACAAATCAATCTCTCTTCTGATGATTAGGTTAAAGGGATAACCGGAGGATTACCTGGAGGGCATCTTTGCCTGCGGGGACGTCTAGTTGTTTTTCCCCACCCTGTTAGGCTTCTATCCTCTAGTCTCACTTCAACGTTATTAAGCTGCTGTATCAGGGGAGTACACGGAGGGCTTGCTATAACAGCAGGAGAGGAAACAATCACTGCACGCCTCCTCCCCCTCGCACACCCACTTCTAGTAGAGTTCCTTCTTGTTAACCCTGAATGCCATAAATGGCCTGTTGCTCTCATCAGCCCTCCAAACGTCTGAAGATCTTCTGCTACCTCATGCCTTGACAGAGAAGCAAGGCCTGGAAGAATGTCCCTTTGGAAGTCCCTCCGCTGCCTTCCTCTTCTTGCCTGGCCCTTTCGTGTTGGAGTCTGTAATAAATTTGTTCCTGTTTCTTCCAGTTTCAGGTTTTCTGGAACCAAAGGCTTGGGCATGTAATCTTCTTCCTTGGTCTCTTCCAACCTTAAAGTCATAGACTCGAAGTGATCTTCTGAAGATGACCCCTCATTGTCTTGGCCATTCTCAGTTCCTAAAACAGCATATTTGCAATCTAGATCCTTTCCAAAGGAAGAAATAATCTCCACAAACCAATGAAGAGGATCTGTCATCGTAACTTCTGATGGATTGCAAGTGACATCATCCTGATGATTGGGATGGTTAGTTGAAGAGATGGCAACTATTGCCTCTGCTGCTGTTTTCACAAATTCATCAGGCGGGCTTTCAACTTTGTTCTGCGATGATAGTAAAGGAGGTGTTTCTTGAGCCTTCTCTAGACATTCTTCCCCAGGAATGACATCCTCTTCAGTCTCAGGAACTGCAGGGGCTTCCAAATCTATTCCTGAAATAATCTTCACATCAGAGCCTAGGGCAGAAGGCATCAAAGGAGGTTCATCCTCAGTTACACAAGAATTCAAATCAATCTCATGTCTGACATTGCCGACCTGAGTGTCTGATTCTTTTTCTATAAGCTGCTCTTCTGCCGCAATCTGTTTACCACAGTCAGGAACAGCTGGATCACAAGGAAAGTTAATATCAAGTACCCTACTTTTCCTGTTATTTTCTACTTCTTCAGATGGCTGGCTAAGGGACACAGAAGGGGAGGTAAGGGATGAAGACTCAATCTTTGAAATATGCGGTTTTTCAAAAATGGGAAAGCCAAGAATTTTTCTGCAACTTGAGGAGTCACTCATTTCAATTCTGCTGGCCTCAGCAAAATTGGAACAAGAAGCTGATTTCATATTTGGAACAACTGTTTGAATAGGACACTTTCCAGCTTCACTTTTATCAGAAAACTGATTGAGAGAAGATTGCAAATCATTCAATCCCACCGTATTCAAATCCACTCCTGCACCAGTAGCCTCATTTTTATCCTTAGGTTTGGTTTTTAGCCAAGGCAGAGTGACAAAATGATCTTCATGATTCCTTTCTAAATCAATGACCTCAACACCTTGCTGAGACACCATCTTGGTTGAGGTGCTGTTGGCAAATGTAACATTCAAGTTCACATCTTTTACAAACTTTGAGTCCATGCAGTTTGAGCTCTTGTAGAACTTCACTGAACTGCGATTGATGAAGTTCTCAGAGGCTGCATCATTAGCACTGCTGCAGTTCAAGTAATCAGAGTTGCCTGAAGGAAAGTGAATGTGTAGTTCCTTGGACCCTGATGAGGAGCCATGATAAATTCCATTTTGCTCAGGCATATCACTTCCAACTCTCAGGTTAGATACAGAATTTCTGTTATAATGCCTCCGATCTCCAAAAACAATATGACTTTGAGTTGATGAGTGAGAACTCCTACTCAAGGTAGCAGACGAGTTCAAATATGGGTGCATTTGAACAGACATCGACTTCTGGCTTAATCTACCATTGGATCTTTCCCAAGATGAAATAGAGCGAGACCAGAAGTTGCTCAAATCAGAAGAAGGGTCAACTGCATATTGACTGGGTATATAGGAAGCAACAACTGAACCTGGACGGTTATTAGTGGAGACCTCATTATTTCTTCCACATAGTTCTGAACCACGAACAGTCCTTTCTCTCAATTGATCTACCTTGCCTTGATCAGTAAGAAAAAGAGTTGCAGGTTCATTACTTTTGTTTGAGAGAACCTGTATTGGCTGGGAAGATGAAGGTAACTTCGCTGGCTGAAGACATTGATAAGCAGACTTCAGGTTGTTTTTATTCTTCCCTGAAACCAGGCATCAAATGAGAATATCAGGACCAAATGGAACAACCCTGAAGGACATTCTCAAAATGCTTAATCATAATATAAAGAACTGAAATGAACTGATAGATTTCCAAATTGAGTCATAATAGTAAAATGGTAAGGTGGTCCACGAACTAATGGACAGGTAAAAATGACCATTTAAAACAAAACAGAGCAACCCACTAAGTTTTCCCGGCCAATCCTCAGTTTTAAGCATTAGAATATGTTTCCCTTCTTATTTTCAAGAACCAAATTCCCTGTTGTATACTTTTGCCAACTTGGATATTTGGTAGGAGTTACAAAGTTCAGATGAGAAGAAAAAACTATAAAAAGCTTTCTCAAAAAGATATCTATGAATTAGATTTGATAGCTTAATCAAATGATTAAAGATGAAATATCGAAGAATATGAATAAAACTACAAAAAAAAGAATGGCAACTCCATAAAAGAAATCTTACCTGAGTCAAGCATATGGGGAAACCACAGTTTTCCATTCGCATTATTCTGTAAATGCAGATCATTGACAGTCCCATTATTGCCCCGGTGATTAGAATTTAGCAAAATTTCTTTAGGAAGACCATGAAACTGTGATTTTGGTTTAGCATCCAGCTCATGCCCTTGAATCTCATAATGTGAGGAAGTACAGCCTAGAATATCATTTCCAGTTGTTGTATCTACAATCTCAATAGGCTCGTTCAGGTCAGCTAAATTATTTTTGCTATTTAAACATGATTCAGATGGCAGTGCATCTTCCTGACAATTATTCTTCCCACCAGTACCAATAATCAAATTTATTCCACTTTCTCGTGAAACTTTAAAATTCCTATTTAGCAGATAACTAGATATACCACATACATTCTCATCCCTTATTTGTACCCCTTCTTCAGTATCTATGTACTCATCAGCTGGAAGTTGAAGATCAAACATCTTTCTCCTGACCTTTGTGGGTCTAGATTCCAGTGTCTCCACATCTTTTGACGTACCCCCATTTTGGGATAGCAAGGGACTAGCTTGCAAACTGCTTCCTTTCATAGAACTGAGCGGAGAATGCATTTCATCGATGCCAGAGGTAGATGGTCCAGCACAAACAGAGTTTGCCAACGGAAAGCTTGGGATATGCCATTTCCGAGCATCTTCAGATGTAATTTGAGATGCTAAGGGGCTTGATGACAATGATGTCTCAACAGGCATCCGATTTTTATATAATTCCTTCCTTTTAACTTCATCCATTAAGTCCCTCTGTATTCTGTATAGGCGGTGAAGTTCACACAGCTAGACAGAAAAATAAAGAGAAAATACACATCTTTAGTTGGCTAGCACATAAATAGGATAATGCTTACATTCACTTTAAGTTGACTCGGTTGAACCATATAAGACAAAGGGTGTCTAAATTCAGATCACATGATGATCATCTCAATTCTCAAAAGTGATGCATATAAAATTGCACAGATCAGAAAAGGAACTTGAAATCAAAAGTACCTGATTCTTAAATATGGCCTCATGCTCCAGCATTGTCTGTTTGACTACATCCTTGCCATATCCTGGATATACATCGGCAATGGCCCTTGGCAAGAATCCATTGTAGTACCGTCCATTTGTAAATGCTCTATCTCCAAAGTATAGAGGCCAGTTACAACTATTAGAATCCTCATTAAGATCCCTCATTGAGAAATATCCTGGGAAGCAGCTTTCACAGTGTACTTTTGTTCCCATTCCTGGCAATCAATGAAGAAACATGGCAAGCATGAAAAATAACACAAAAATATTAAATAAAACAATTAGTTAGAAGCATATATAGAATTTAAATTTGAAACCATTTTAATATAGTTTTGTTCATTAAGTATCAGTCTTTGACAAGCATGGTATACCAACAACGGGCTAAACTGCCCCAAATTAATGGACACTTGTCGTCACAATTAGGGAGAGAAACCATCAACACAAAGCTAGTTTCATTCTAGAGTACAGGTACTTGCCTAGATTGCTATTAAATCTTTATAACAGACATGTAACATAGGCGATACCAACATATCTGACAAACAAAGCACAGATCGAAAGCTATGATGCCTAGATCAATTTAAGTCCAAGCCAAGTTTGTTTACTAAGAGCAGCAAGAAATTCCAGTTATCATCCAGAGAAATTGTAAAGATAGAAAGTGCAAGACAAAAACCCTAATCAACATTTGCCTCAGAAAACCCATTCAGACATCCCATATTTGGGAGAAAACTTTGGGTTGCCATGTTCAGACAAACATCAAGCAGTATCAAAACAAAAAGGAAACGGAAAATAAAATGCTAATACAATTGTTAAACCATCACCATTTCGTACAAGCCTTCACTATTATCCTTGTTATCTTTCTTAGGTAAGCTCAGAACATAGAAGAAATTTATTTTATTGTGCTCAATTAGAAAAATGGAAGCACACATGAAAAAAACTAAAAAAATAAGGACTAATTTGCCGATTTAGACATTTCATGAACAAACACAATCACTTTTCCTCCATGATATTTGAATATCTCCTCTTCAAAGCTCAATGCGACCCCAAAAAGAAAACAAAAGAAAATGGCTGAAATTCACCATGACCCGGACTACTTATTCTTTCTTATAAAACTAAACTTTCAGGTTAACGAATTGTTAACATAACATAGTCATTCTATCTGCAAAAGCTACCTATGTGATATGGCACTATTAAAAAAAGGGTTTAATAAGAGGCAATGTATCAGCTCAAGTTATATAGTCTCACTTATAATAAGAAGGATCATCATATACCACCAATATTGGAACTCCAACATTCATGGGCTCAAACAAAGGTATGGCATTTCAAAGTGCAAGCACACATATAAATGAATGGACCATAAGTCTTCCTAATGCCTATTTCACTATTTATTAATCCAACAACTACATTTTATTCTTTCTTTAAGGTATATTAGCAACAGAAGATTATCCACCTGATTACAGGACATATAAGTACCTGATGACACTTTTAAGAAGTGTACAAGGAGTATTAGATGTCAACACAAAATTTTCCAACTGGTTAGAGTGGAAAATGTTGCATCTGTGAAATTAAGTGTCACTAGTCAACAGAAACTCCCAGATTTGAGGCCTAAACAACCTACTATTGCAAGGTTAAAGAACTAAATTAGAAACATAACTGAAATAACTAGATAAACTGTGTCACCTCATTCACTAAAGGTTCATTAATAATTAAAATTTACCATTGTCAATCACTTGATAGATAAGAAAGATTCAAACTAATATATGTAAATCATCCTAAGCCCCCATTCCTTGCAGAAATATTGAAGATATCAAAAAGCTAAGAAGCACATGGATATGGAAAGGAAATAATGATGAACACGTGAGGGAAGAATAGCAAAACCCAAAAGCACTAGATTTTAGTAGATTGTCAAACATTCAATTGTTGGCCACTACTGTTCAGTTTACTCATAAGACATTTCCGACTTAATGGAAATAGATGAGTATATAATATGGATGAGCTTCAAGTTCTTCTCTTACGTGTCAAACACGAAGTCAAAATAGTAAAATTAAAAACTCAAGAATTCCTAGAAATTGTTTGCCACTCCATTTTATTCTACTTCCGAATTCAGATCTGAGTTAAAAATTAATGAACAACCTTATTCAGAAAGCAATTAACCATCCATTAAAAATATCCTTGCTCGCAAAATATGTATATTCATGATGTAAGCCAATCATCCAGCCACCCATTGAAAAGTATCAATTCCAGGGCAGAAGATATTATGCAACGCTACTGTCAAGGCTTATTAAACTGTTATTGTGAGTAAAATCAACATACTGCTACTGATAGAATTATAACTCACATTTTATCAATTCTGGCAAGCCACTAGTAACTTGAGGAACTATTGCACAATATCATGAGAATAAAGAATTTCCAGCTGCATATAGCAAGATGCTGCCATTCTAATAAGTAATAAATCAAATCACATTCGTGGGAAATAACATAGGTAGTAAACACCCTTTCTTGCCTTTCCAATTTCTTGATGATGACAAAGACCACACTGAACCTCATCTGTCCAGATGTTACAAGCAGTTGGATAGAAGATAAACATCAGACAAAGGAACCATTGACCTACATTGATAAAATCTCCTAAAGAAGTCAACTCTTTAACCATTCTCTGAACATAAAATTCTAAGCTAAAACGAATGCCGCACTCAAAAAGCAACAAAAACTTTCCTGCCATTTGTGCTAAAGTCAGATTGTTCTTTGCTGGCAACCAGAAAATACGGGACATGAGCAAATTAGAAACCAGGACATCATCAAATTATTTCCATACTCTCATATATCCAAAAAAGTCCCCATAGGGATTGAATTTTGAGGCTAAACACAACATGCTGGAAAATTTAAGAAACTCCATTATCAGCAAGGAAAACCCAGGTATATTCACTTCTAATTATTATAATGGTAAAAAGAAATAAAAGGCAAATTAATCATAAATAAAAGTTAATATAACAGATCCCTTCCAACTACAATCAGAACTAAATATCAGCAACAGAACCTACCATGCTAGAATCTGAGCTCACCATCAATCCAAATTGCCCATCAAACAATCGTTTAACAATAAAGGACAGGAAAGAAAATTCAGTGAATTGAAAAGGCAATAAATATTTATAAAATAAATAAATGTATTAACAAAAGTAGAAAGGCCATAGACCTAAACAATTAATCAAGCACAAAACAGAAACTCATACATTAAATAAATTAGCCATTAAAGTAAAACCCAATTAACCAAATCATTAAAAAATACATATAAATTAAATTTCCTATAAAATTAAAAAAAATTAATCAATTAATTAATATCACCTCAGACCCACATCCTCTTATCTCTTCCCCTGAAGAATTCCCCCGAATGGATTCAATTATTCAACAGTTGTCTCCACATCATAGACAAAAAAAGTTGAAAGATTTCCAAAAACTGGCACTATCAAAATCACATATAGAGAGAGATATATATAAGCTGAAGCCTGAAGAAACAACAAATTTACATCAAATAACAAAGTGGGTGTTATTGGAACTCCAATAATGAAGCTTAGATCGTCTCCAAAATTGAACAAAAGAAGGAGATTTCGATCTGCTGGGCCACTCTCAACAACAAAAAGGAGAAAGGAAACAAAATAAAAACTAAGGTTTTTATTTTTACAAGAGAGAGAGTATTTTTATTTATGCTTGAGAGAGAGAGAGAGAGAGGGAGATCCCAGATAAGAAAATCTTTACACAAACAAACGACCTTCCAAGAACAGTGACATGAAATTTGTCAACATCCGGTCTCTTTTTATTCTCTGCTTTTTCTCTTCTTCACTTCTCTCTTTCTCTCTCTCTCTCTCTCATTACATTTTTTTTTCTTTCTTTTCTAATTATTTCTTTTTTATACTTCTATATATTACTTTCTTGTTTTGTTTTCCATTTTCTTTATGGGGTTTTAAGGAAATTTAACTTATTAATGGGTATTTCTAGATTCTCTCCGCTTTCTTTGCTTTTGCTACTTATATTATTTTAAAAAAAATTTAACTATTCTATTTTTAGTTAGATAATATATTTTATTTTTATTAATTAATATATAAAATTATCAACAACAATAATAATAATAATAATTTTATACACATTAAATTATTAAAAGAGATATCTAATTATGTTCAACTAATTAGAGTGTTCACGTTTTTATTAGAATGGTTATTTCTTTTTTGCTATTTTTTATTATTTAATATTTTATAATTAAAAAATTATAAATTAATTTGAATTCATATGAAATGGGCCATTAAAGAAATAAAATGCTTTCTCCCCAATTAATTCTTTGTAAGATAAAGAATATGTCTGAAGGTTTTCACTTCTATAATTATCACTTGATAGAAAATATGTAATTTAATAATATATATCTGTTTCAATTTAAAATTATAAATGAAAAATAAAATTATCAATCTACAAAATTATGAATGAAAAATAAAATTATAAATCTATGTAGTTATAAAATTATAAAGTAAAAAAAATTATAAATCTATGCAATTAGAAATTATTACAATTACAATAATATTAAGCTAAAGATCATTGATGAAAAAATTAATTATTACTCCTTATTTTATAAAGATTATTCATTATTTTATTTTAAAATATTTTAAAATAATTATTTATTTTTATTTATAAAATTTATTTAATATTTTATTCTATTTTATTCTCTATTAAATTTATATTTAAAATAAAAAATTAATAATAGTTTAAATTATTTTTAAAATAAAATAAATATACGAACAAAGTTAAAAATATATATATAATCATTAAAATATTAATTATATTTTTTAAAAATTTATAGAAAAAATAAGTAAATAATTTTCGTGAGACGGAAAATTATATAAATTAATATTGGTATAAGCTCTATTTGATGTAAATAAATATTAAATTTTTACAATTATCTACTAAATAGATTAAGCCTACCAAAAAGTGTGACAAACTTTACAGGAAAAAAAAAATCCCTAAGCTAGTTAGTGTTAGTTGTTTTTCAAATCCCTAATTAGAGTGGTTAATTAATATATAATATAAATTGCAAATAAAATAATTAATTCCGTTTAAAAGGATTTTATTTTTAGTTATAAAATATTAAAATATAAAATAGAGGAGACAAAAAGTGGGTCCCATAATACTGTGGGAAAGATGAGGTTTCTTGAGGTTTTGGGTCAGATAATAAATGCCCATTTGTGGAGAGTGTATTTACAAGATTGGGTTTCACTTTTGTTTGTTGAAATTTAAAATTATTTATAAATAACTAATTAATTTAATTGATTGATTCCTTTATACTCTGTTTTTTAATTGGCCGATCCTCTGCTTCCAAACATACAAAATTTATTATTATTATTAAAAAAAAATCTTATCTATTATTTATTTATTTACTTACCGTATAAGTGTAATTTCTTTTTCTTTATTTTTTTCAAAGTTTAATTTAATGTAAAAAATGACATCTTCAAAACTTAACACGTGGCTTCTTTTAGCAGCTTACATCAAAGATATCATTTAGAATGTTTATTGGATTTTTAAATAATGATTTTTTTTATAATCAGAGGAGCCACGAGTTACATTAATTAAATACTTTCTTCTTTTTAATTTAATAATAATTTTTTTCATTTATATATAAATTTAAAAAATTAATCGACTTTATAACATTCACGCTTTTTTAATAGTAATATATTAATTATATATACTTTGTTCCGTATATATATATAATGACTGTAAGTATAGATAAATCTAATCTATAAAATAATTAACAAAAGAATAATATAGAAATTTTTATAAAAATAATATTTTAAAAATAAAAATTTAAATTTTGAGACAAATAATAAAAGAAAGAATAAACTTTCAATTTAAAATGAAAATAGAATTACAAATATAAATTAAAATTCAGCATAACCAATTAAAAATCTTATTTTAATTTTATCAGTAGACTAAAATTTCAGTAATTAAATTTCTTAGTTTTTTAATATTGATAAGTGAAAGAAAAAATCGATCTTATTTCATTTATTATTAAGTTATATCTCATTATATTTAATTGAATTTATCATTAATAATTATAAAATTAGAACGAATATATATTATTCTTGAAATTTGCAATATCTTGAAATAAATTTCCCTCTAAAAATAGAGAAAAGGGTAAAGAGAAAAAGAGAGAGAACTAATCTTTGTCTTTATAAACAGAACAAACTTTTTGCCAACAAAGTTACAAGTCAAGAATCAAAAAATGGCTTTATTAACCCTAATAAATGGGTTACTAAATGGCTTAATCACACAAGGAAGTTTTTAAGTTGTTGTTAATTTACAATTATGTTTCCTACCTAATTATTATTATATAGTTGTTTTAGTTATAATATAAAGTGCAATCATAGTCATTCCACCAAAATCAATTCAATTATACGTTAAATTTAATCACAAAAATAGTATTTGTGTTAATGATATGATAAAACTATTTATTTAATATAATCTCAAATTATTTAATGTGCATGCCTGTGTAAGTTCTTAATATATACAAACAATTTATGGCACTTATTTTTTTTATATATTTTAGCACACAACTTTATTATATTATCCTTAATAATTTTGTAAAGTTAATACATTTTTACTTTCCTTAAAATATAGTCCTTAATAATTTTGTAAAGTTAATACATTTTTACTTTCCTTAAAATATAATACTATCAATTCTCAAAAATAATAAAAATTACCTCTTCAAAGAAAAAAATGACCCTGCTGTGCTGTTAATTCAATTCTGTTAAAATAAAGAATGCACATTTTAATATTTAAATATACTTTCCTTTTATATTGATTTGTAATAGATGTTGAATCATTTTAAAATACAATATCTTGTGAGGAATTATGTGAGAAAACTCAATAACTTATGTTTTAAATTAGATAAATATTTTAATTTTGAAGAATTTCAGAAAATGTGATTGCTATTATTTTATATTGATAATAATAATAATAATAATAATAATAATAATAATAATAATAATAAAACTACTAAATGTAATAGTTGAAATAAAATCTGAATTTAATTTGAAAATTAAATTTTTTATTTTTTAATATTTTATTATGAGATTTAAAATTTTTAATTTTTTATATACTTAAATGGTTCTGAAATTATTTTTATTTAAAGTTGTTATTAATTTAATATTCAAAAAAATTATAAATATAAATTTTTTTAAAGTTATTTCCTATAGTTTTGAAAGATTAATTTTATGAGTTTAACTGAAAATTCATGAGATTTTAGATGGAAAGAGAAGATATTCTATTTTTTTAGCAATGAAAAAATATTGATCGGTTGGATTAATAAAGAATTTTTTTTTTAAATAAACAATAAAATTTTATTAACAATGAAAAGTTTAGTAATTTTATAATCAATTATTTTTTAGTAAATAAAAAAATAATGATGATATTATTATATGGTATATAAATTAATTAAACAAATATATAAAAAAATTATTATCTATGAAAATGACAATTCGAATTTTTTTAATTTTTTATTACGAAAATTTGAGAGAAGAAAGTTTAGAATGATTTAAATACCTGCATCATGTCATATATTAATAAATGCTTCAATTTGAAATACTTAAGACATAAATGTGGTAAGAGTAAGAAGAGGAAAAAAAAAGAAAGAAAGGAAAAGGAGAATAAACTTGAGATTTGGGTATGTAGTTATTACTGTGTAATAAATATATTTAGTTGGTTTGGTTATAATTGTACTAAATAATTAATTAAAATACAAGTTGCAATTATCAAAATTTTAAATAAAAAACAATTTTAAATAAGGAAATATTTAAAATTTTCAGCAATTGATCTTGAAAATAATGATGTTTTATTTTGAGGAATTAATATTTATTTTATTCATGATAGTCAAATTTTTAATATTCTCATGGTGCTCTTTGAACTTATGGATAAAAATTATGACAGAAAAAATATTTCTTATTTTTTAAACAAAAAAAAAATACAAAATAATGAGAAATATTATATCAACGTTTCATCATACTTTAATTTATAATTTCTACAACTTTAGTTTTTCTCAAGCGCTTCCCCTAAATTTATTTAAAATGGTTAAAAGTTTGTTATAAATTGAAGGATTTAATTTTTTTTTAATAATTTTATGTTCATTTCTCAATCATTTACGTGTTAATATTGAATTGACTTTTTCATAGGTGTTTCTTTTTAATTTATGAGTATGGTGCAAGCATTTAGTAAATACTACACCGTGGTCCGCCCAAAAATAATAAAATTATATTATTTAAAATATCAGATAATTTGTAATCATTTATTTATTATAGATGTTCTACTTTATATTTTATTTAATATGAAAATTAAGTTTTAGTTTATCTATCTGTCTGCATTATATATATATATATATATATATATATATATATAAGTCAAAGTAAAAAAGCAGTACTATTAAATTACCACATTTTTTTCAAAATACTATTTCTCATTTGTTTATAATTAATTTTTCATTTAATTCCAATAATTTGTATAAATTTAAAATCTAATAATTAATAAATCATATTTATGATTTTTAATTTTATATTAAATAATTATATATTGATATAATTTTATAATATCAATTAAATAAATTATATTTGTAACTTTTGATTATCTATAAATTAATTTCACATTAATATAATTTAATAATATTGATTGACTTATATATTTTATAAAAAATTAAAAAGTTAAAAAGTTATGATGCTTAATATTTGAAATAAATTAATTATAAATTAAATATTTTATTTATAATAATAATTAGTTTATATAATTTTTAGAAATATGAAATTTTATAAAATATAGCATTGTTAAGTTTGCTTGAATTTTTATTTTTTATTTTTTCTCTTTTTAATAGAATTCATAATTTTTGTAGTAAAAAAATATATATCTTTTGTTATTATTTAGTGAAATTGTTAAGTTATGAAATAAAAAATACTATATTTGCATATAAGTTTTGATGAAAGTGTTACAAAAATCAAGATAAATATTTTATATTATATAATTATAATAGAATTTATTATTAATTTATATATAAATTAATTTATATTTATTTATATTTTATTATTTTTATTATCACACAACGTTTACAGTTATTTATTAAAACAAAATTAATATTACCATCATTATTTAGCTTTAATATGATTATTAGTTGTGTGTATACATGTTATGTTTATTTGTATATGCCGCTTGCATTATATATTTATATATTCATTATAACTATATATATAAAATCGATAAAATATATATGGATAATATATTTTTATTAATTAAACATATACTTATTATATAATTTATTAAATTTATAATTAATTAAATTTTGGTTATAATTGCAAATATATAAACTTATCAAATTCTCAATTAATTTTAAATCAATCAAATAAATTTATCTAATTTGGCTTGATATAAAATTTTACATATTTTTTCATAAGACAAGACAATTATATTATATAATATTTATTTTGGTATTAAATAGCATGTGATATTTTATTTGATATCAAATTATAACTTAAATTATATATACATGATAGGGTAGACCTTATAAGAGAATAGACAGTTATTGTCTTATAATGAGAGTTGAAGAGATCCAATGTCTAATTAGGTCCAGGCCTAGAACTAGAGGAAAGAATAATTTCCATTCCCCAGAACAACGGAGAGTGGAACCCATAGTTCTGGTTTATTTGCAGAACTGACGCCAATTTTTAGAATTTTTTCTTTTGTAATTTTACTTGAATATCATATGTATTGGGAAGAAAAATCGATCCTGATTTATTTTTTAGGAAAATAAACTTGCTGTTAAGTTATGTTTCAACCTTCGATTTTTTTTTTCCTTTTTGTGTTTAGTACAAAAGAAATTCATGCGTTCTTCGTTTCTATTTCCCACCCGAATAAAAAATTCTAAGAGTACAATTTTTCTCACTTTAAATTCAACAATATTCTTAAATTAACATTTATTCTCTAATAAAAAGTTGATTGTTATAGTCAAAATCATGTTTCTGAAAAGAAGAAAATTGTAAACTTAACAAGAAAAATTCCACAAGTTGCATTGATGAAAGCCGACCATAGACTTGACTTGTACAAAGCTTAAACTTTATATGGTAAATTAATTATCTTTTGGGCGAAGTTCCATCCCGCAGTGAATAAAACAAATTTATTATTGTCTTATTTGATGTTTGATAATATTATTTGTGGATAGTAATTAACCAACAAGAAATATAATAACAATTAAAATTTATACCATAAAATCTCAAAGGCTCAATTAATAAATCAATTAGCAATTAAAAATTTAAATTTTATGATTATATGATTAATTTATATGTCTCATAGTTTTTTTTTAAAATCCAATCAAGTGAGAGTACTTTAACTAAACTCATGAGGATAAATATTCTGAAAGATGTCAGATAGCTTTGTATAGAATTATGGGATTTTAATTTTAATTTTTTTTCTTTTTCTTTTATTTTCTATAAAAGAAATGTCGTCGGTGACAGCTCTAGACTCTTTGTTTTTCATTATATTTTGCTATTCCTTCATTGTAGTTATAAGTTTTATGTATTTTTAGGTTAAATCTAATCGTAGTTGTCATTTTATTTTCTAGTCCATAAAAGTTTTTAATTGTCCAGTGGCTACTCTCCGGTGATGGAGCTTCCAAGCAGATTTCCTCTTTCAGTGGAGTAGACATAAAGGTTCGAAGCTTCTGATGGGATTTTTTTTTTTGGTCTTCAAATGAACATTCTCCTTCTTTTGGGTGTGTACAAGCTACTGTGGTATTATTTATTTCCCTTCTGTTCTTGTGGTCGATAATTATATATTCCGGCCGGTGATTGGAGATCTTTGTTTTCTCCCTTCAGCTCATTTTCTATATGTTATCTGAGCTAGTTTATCTTGAGTCCCAGGTTTGGCTTTTTTGGCCTCCCCTTTTTCCTCATTTTCTCATTTATTTGATGAAATATGGGACTCTAGTTTATTGTTTGATATGTTTTTGGGTTGTTGCCCTCACATTCTCAGTAGGCCTTCCTTTGGTGCACGGCCATTCTTTGTAAGGGGTCTGTTATTTTTGAGATTGTGGCTTGTATTCATGGGGGAAGATGCTTGTTCTTTTGTGGTCTATTGGCTGTATCTGACCTCCCACAACCAAATGAAGTTTGGGATGTATTGTTGGTTATTTTAATGCTATTTCTATTTTGTGATAAAAAAAAAAAGTCATTATATTAGATAATTTTATTCCATGTTTAAGATATAAATTTTAAAATTTAAGTTTAGTTTAAATTCATATAAAATGATATGTATCAAAACTTTTAATATAAAATTATATTGAATAATTTATTTTTTTCAAGAATAATTAAGAGTTTGTTTGCCATTATTGTTTGACCTATATATTGTTAAGAAAAATATTTTTTTTTTAAAAAGATTGATTATCGAAAATAAATTTCCACGTATCTTAATAATAAAATTTCAAAATAGTTAAAAAAAAAACATTTCAAAACCATTTTTTTCAACATCACAATTCTTAAAATGATTTTTTTAAAAAAAGAAAAAAAAGTAAGTTATTGTTACAAAAAAAAAAAAAAAAAAAAACTGCAAACTGTAAGTCTTTAAGTAGAGTTATAAAATTTGTCTCTTGATCTTAGTTATTTGCTCCTTTTCTGTGAGATGCTCAATTAGATTTTGATTATTTGCTCTTAAGTTTTCCCATATATATGAAAAAGAAAGTGATTTTATTATATATATATATATACTGTGAGATATTTTTTTTAGATTTTGGGTGGAATAATTTGTATGCAATCATGGTTTTGCTATAAGTCTCTTTCAAATATCTAGCATGATTGCTTGAAGTATAGTGATATAAAATTCACAGAAAGAAATTAAAGGCTTGTGTTTATCTTTTTATATGGGGTCGAGTAAATAAAAAAACTCATCATCTATTGTCCCCTGTATTTGAAGATTTGACAATTAATTAGGGGACTGAATTGACATTGTTCATATATACTGTGAAATATTTGGAATATATTTTTTGGGATTTATATGAATTTTGATAATACTAATTTGTATATGATTAACTATATATATATATATGGACAGAGCTACAGCAGGATAGATTTTTCATGGATTCAACCCTTCTGAATTTCTAATAACACTTAAAAAGGAACATAAATGAAGTAACTGCTTTTGAGATTGAAAATAGTTATATAATTAAAAATTAATTAATTTCAATTGAGATTCTATATTATTATTATTATTATAAATGTTAATTAATTAAACAAAAACAATTTTTTTAAAATATCACTTGATATATATCTTCCAGATTTTATAGAAGATCTTGAAAAAAAATATAAAAATTTATTATTATAAACTTTTTTTGATTTAATTTAGATCATTAAGAAGAAAAGTATACGTATGTCAATTTATAATTATTGTTTAATTACGGAATTGATCCATATATTTTGTGTAATTAATATGTTTATAAGAAAATCTATCATACATATATAATTGATATTGTGAACGTTAAATCTAAATAATTAAGTGGTCCCTAAATACTTGAATTGTCATTGTCATAGAAAAATATGTGAAGCTTTCACGGTGGGAAGATTTAGCAAACTAAATGGTAAGGGTCCTACACGTAGATGCATTTTATAATGACCCACCGAAATGTCTTGTAAAGTTTATTATTGACTTTCTCTTATAATAATGTGATGAAATGCGATTGTTTTAGGTTTTGAGTTGTTATTAATTACAATCATTTCATTTTCTATATTAATCAATGGATTGGACTTGTCTTCACAAAATTGGGACTCTGTTTAGTCCACTATCAACTCCAAAATCAATGGTTGCTTATAAGAATGAGAGATTTAATTTGTCTCAACCTCAACCCAATTTCCACAACCTTCTAAATTTAATACTATATATATATATATAGTGTTTGAATTATTATTCTTTAATTTTACTTTTTTGGGTAATAAAATAAATATTTGAGGAGAAATTTTAATGGTGAAATTTTTTTATATTTTCTTGAAATTTTTTGAATTTAATTCGAAATTAAATTACTTTATCGAATTTATTTTGTATATATATATATATATTAAAATTTAAAAATATCTTTTTTTATTACATTCAATTAGAAAATTTTAATAAAATGCATAAAACTTATGATACATATTCTCTTATACCATTCAAATAAATAAGGAAAATAAACTTCCAAAATGAAAAAAAAAAAGCACAAGGTTAAATATTTAACTTTTAATTGACACTAAGCAATATGTCAAATCACTATCAAATTATGATTATATATAAATGTATTTTTTTTACAAAAAAAATTATCATATATATACATATATATAGATGAATAAGTGAATATTATATAGAGAGCTTAATTAGGTAAGAAATGGTGTCCATGTCAACATTAGTTTCAACTATCAAAAATGTAGTCCCATCATATATATGAGGTTGCATGTTATCATAATATAGACATTTGCCAATTTGATGCTCCATCTTTTTAGTCTATATTTGGTATTCATTTTAGCCTAATGGGTTAACATATCATTTACTTCATTTTTCACCATGACTACATCATTCTTGTGAAAAACTCTGAGTGGTTTTGTCATGCCATTGACATTTTCTACTTCAATAAGTCTACAACATCTCTAGCCGTCCTCTCGAGATAGAGTTTTTCGTCTTGAAGTCCATTAAACTTATTCAATCTTTAGATTTCTTATTTGTTTATTTATTTGTGTATAGTATTGGCAATAAACCAGCTGATTGGTTGCTAAAGCTATTGCTAATTATGGTTTTAATCCGGATTGGATAGTTAATCATCCAAAAGACTTGAATCTTCGTTTGTATAATGATCTTTCTTAATATATTTAACTTGCTCAATTTCCAAAAAAAAAAGATTAATAAGTCATTTAGTAATATTGTATGTATTATCATACACTATATATTTTATTTGGAGCGATCTCACTTACAAAATTTTTATAATTTTTTAGTGCATTATCATAACGATTTTACTGTATTTATATTGAACCAGAATTTAAGGTCTCCTCTTAAATCCAACCATTGCATGAATATGTCATTAATTTCTTAAGTAAAATAAGTAAAACTTCAATTGACATGCTATCACGGGATTCTGATTTTAATTAACTCAAAAAAATAGCTATTTGTAGAGATTTTATTTTTCTTTTTTTATTTTAACTTATAAATGCGGCAATTGTATCACTTGCAAAACATAAATATTATAACACATGGACCCTTTCCTCTTCAGTCCAGGTTTTGTTTGGGCCGTTGGTAGTATTCTTACAATATCAGTTTTAATATGGGTTTTTGACATGTCGTCAGAAAAATAATAAAATAATTATTTTGACATATTTTTAAAATATTTTTAAATTTATTAAAATTTATAATTAGTTTATAAATTTATTAAATTTATATATTTTATTGCGGGCTCATCATAAATTTATTATACATATTATAATTTTTTAAAATTTATTATAATTTTAGTATGAATTCATTATATACTATTATAAAATGGCTATAATAGTAAAATATTAAAAAAATTATAAGATTTTGTAATTTTTCTTTTAATTTTTATAAAATATATATAAGTATATATATTAGTTATATTATATCATTTTCATTAAGAATATACATAATTAAAATAATATAATATATAAAATTTATTTATATATCTTACTTGAAAAATAATTATAACTAAACACAATTACACGCATTTCTTATTTTCCTTGCATCTAATTCATCTTGAAATTATTTTATTGTCATGATAAACTTGTTGGAAATTTCTGGTTTAGTTACGTCATTAAATAGTAATTTTAATAATTGACCGTATTGTCAAAAAAAATATTAATATTAATATAGGAAGGAAGGGAGAGGATAAAATTGGAATTGTAAATGTTATAATTATTACAGCAAAATTTAAAGGCTTTCTTTATTTCTTAGATTGTCCGTACATGTCGCTTTCTTCTTTTTTTTTTTTTTCTTTCGCTCAAGAATAAATAAATATAAATAAAGTCTGCGGCGAAAATTGAGAATTAAACTTAATTTTCTTTCTCAATTCTCAAATCCCCGTGTCGATCCTCGACCATGAATCTCGGGCCTTCATACGATTAGTCCTCAAATTTACTCTTATATTACAAAAAATGCCACTGGCCTCGAAATTTTCATCTGACGAAACTGACCCTGTAAATGGACCCCACAGAATGAGCATCTAATTGATTTTTCGAGAATGTCACCTTAAAACTGTACCGTTTCAGTTCCACCTTAGCATTTTTGAATAATTTATTTGTTTTTGAAGATGTGAAGGGAGATGAATGGTCATATCAATCATGTATAAAAGAATAAAAGATTTTTATTCTGTTTTATTTTGGTTATCTTTATAATTATTTGGGTGGTTTTTGTTCTGTTCTGAATTGAATGTCGCTGCTGTGTACATGAGAGTTAAAAGCGAGTAGTTTTGCTCTTCTATCTCATCATGTTTAATGTCATTAGCTTCAATTTGCTGAATAATTGCTGATTTTTTTTTCAAAGGTTTGAAAATGTTGTTGGAAAATTTCTATGTTGGGCACGTATATCTAAATTACAAGTTTGATATTATCTTAAAACATTATATATATATAAACAAGAATCATGATTCTCAATTGAACAACTTTCTTTAAACTTTTTTCAGCAGAGAAAACTATAATCATATAATAATTATATAAATTAAAAAATTAAGTATGTTTCCGCTAATCTCTTTTCTTTTCTCATTGTATTTTTACATAAAGAATTTTATTGAATTCTTAAATTTAATTAATATTATAAATAAATATATACTATTAACAATATATATTTTTTTTACATACCAAAATTTAGTCTAACAGTAAATATATTTTTAAATAATATAAAATCGGTTATTCCTTCCTAATTATAATACTAAAAAAATAATAATATACATTTTTCTTTAATTAGTTCCCTGCAAATTTCACCAATTATAGTTATAATGCAAATTGTATACTACAATATGACTATGTTTCACAAAATAATTCATGATTGATTTTCTAAGGATATCATTAATTTCAACCGTCATCATTAATTTTTATACTCAACAATATCAATATTTTTCTTATTTGTTACGCTAATATTATTAACCTTTATACTTGCTAAAATCAAAATTTTTTATTTTCGATTTATAAATAAATACTAATATTATTAATCTTTATTCTTGATAAATAATAATAATAATAATAAATCAAACAGTAACCCCATTAAAATTGTTAAAATATGCCATAAACCCATTTTAATATTTCCACATTCCTAAATTTTTATAAATTTTATAATTTATTTCACCAAAATATATATTTGTTGGAAAAATCGCTATTTTTCCGCCCCTCGGACCGTCTTTAAGCAAGAATAAATAAGAAAATAAAATAACAATTGAGAAATTAAAGACAATAAAGATACAAAGATTTAACATGAAAAACTCTCAAATAGAGAAAAACCACGGCCGTTGCCTAATAACAACCAAGAAAAATATTTACTATGTGAAAAATTGTTACAACCACAAATACAAAATATTTTTCTACCCGACACCCAAAACACCTCGAATATTTATACTCCGAGAGACTCCAAGAGCTCAACTCTAATCTCTAATATAAAACATTTGTTGTGTTTTGGTGTATATTGAAACTTAAACAATGGCTTGAATTTATAGCCATCCAAACCACTCTCTCATGCTCTTCTTCCCGATGTGGGATTGAGCATAATTATAATTTTATATTATTTTTTTCTTCTTTTCAACAATTACGGCTAACAATCTCCACCTTGAAAAAAATAAAAAAATAAAAACACAATATTGTCTGCTACCGACAATCATAATTCCTAACATCAAGAATTATCATACCCCACCATAAAAGAGTATCACCACTTGGAATTACTTCACAAACTCTAAGAATTTTTCCATCGGCCATATCGATCCCTCTAATAATTTATGGTGCAATCCTCCTGTTGACTTTTCCGAGAGTTCATTAGCCATCGACATAATTTTTCTACCACACACTTTGCATTAACTGTCAACCAATGCCGTGCGCATTTTCGTGGACCAGCTATCAATAATCCATCCTCTTCCATGGCATCTCAATGGGTAGCAATCATGCCGTTAGGACACACATCTCTCAACTACAGAGAGAACGCATTATCTCATTCACCACAGGAGATCACTTTGGTAGCAACAACATTAGAGCTTCTAGCCGAATAAGCTCCACCGTTCTGGCAATCATTTCTCACATATCCAGTTTGACCACAATCCTAGCAGACAACCTTTCTCTTTTCGGAGCTTTTGTTCTTTTTCTTGCTACCGACAGACAAAGCTGAATCTTCATATGTTTTATTTTCCATTTCATTCATTCTTCTCTATTCAGTAATTAACTTACTAATCACATCTGCATACACCACTTCCTTACTACTATATTTTAAAATAGGCTTCATATGCTCATATTTCGAAGGAAGTGACAAGATGAGTCGGAGAGCTTTATCTTCATCTTCGGTTCTCACTCCAAGAGTTTTCAATTCAGTGACAATGCCATTAAGGATACTTAGGTGATCTGACAGCCTTGTACCTTTCTCCATTTTCAACGTGTGAAATTGCTCTTTCAAATATAACATATTAGATATATTTTTTCTTTGGTACAATTCTTTCAATTTCTCCCACAGCTCATTTGTCGTGGACAATCCAACCACATTAGCAAGAACATTTTTTGCTAGACACATGCGGATTTGACTTGCCGCTCTTAAATATAGCTCACTCCATTATTTGTAGCTAATTTTGAATTTTCCTGAGTCTCCACTTGTCGGTTTATCCTGCAAAACCTTATACAGTCCAGACTGGATTAACAAATCTTTGACTTGCACTTGCCACAGTGCAAAATTCATTCTCCCGTCAAATTTCTCAATATCAAATCTCATCGTCGATATGCTTACTTTGTGTTAATAAAGGACTAGAAATAAATAATTACACCAGGTAAATTCCCAGGTAATAGGAGGAGTCACAATGGTCTCACTTAAAATCCACTTGCCTTAGGCTATATTCGTGTCGTTTGACAAAATTTATCTAGACATGTAATTATTTATCTCACCACCAATACTAAAGTAAACCAAAGCAAAACGGCTCCACCTTTTCCAAAACTTCACCAGCTTCAAAGCTCCACCAGCTCCAAAGGCTCCAACAGCTTAAAAACAAAAATAATTTTTTAATAAAAATCTTTTCTGATGTGGAAGGTTAGACCAAGATGCAACCATAGAGCATACTAAGATTTTTTGACAAAAATTTTAACACCTAAGCTCTGATACCACTTGTTGGGAAAATTGTTATTTTTTCGCCCCTCGAACCGTCTTTAAGCAGGAATAAATGAGAAAATAAAATAAAAATTGAGAAATTAAAGAGAATAAAGACATAAAGATTTAAGGTGAAAAACTCCCAAATGGAGAAAAACTACGGCCGTTGCCTAACGACAACCAAAAAAAATATTTACTATGTAAAAAATTGTTACAACCACAAATATAAAATATTTTTCTACCCGACACCCAAAACACCCCGAATATTTATATTTTAAGAGACTCCAAGAGCTCAACTCTAATATCTAATATAAAACACTTGTTGTGTTTTGGTGTATATTGAAACTTAAACAATGGCTTGAATTTATAGCTATCCAAACCACCCTCTCATGCTCTTCTTCCTGATGTGGGATTGAGCATAATTATAATTTTATATTATTTTTTTTCTTTTTAACAATTGCGGCTAACAATATTACTATTTACTTAAATTATTAATATATATTTCTTTCAAATTTATTTCATTTCTAATTTTAAACTCTTAAATCTCTAATATGTGTTTATCATTTTGTTAAGTATAAAAATGTATAATAAAAACTCCATCGTGAAAAGGATATATACAAAATCTGGATCGGACTTAACTCTGCTTTATGAGTTTGTGCGCTAATCATAGAAAGGTTAGAGAGGCAAAAATTGGTAGAGTAGAGAAGGGATAATTAACGATAATGCGGTAGTCAAAGTCTGCGGTTGGATCATGAAATGAAATACTCCAATTTGACGTCGTTTTCTTATCAGTTTAATCATTTAAAATTTTATTCATAATGAGAAATTAAAAATTATAATTCATATGTTTCAAAGTAACAGGGGATTTTTTTATCGATTAGAAAATATAATTTCATTATTTTATTTAAATTATAATTATATTAAAAATTAATAATTATATTACTATTTAAATATCTTATAATTAATAATATTATATTTAATTATTTATATTTTTTAAAAAAATTATTTTAATTTTTAATTTTTATAATAATTAATAGCTATTTAATATAAATAGAAAATAAAAATAGGTAGATTATAAAAAAAATTCACTAAATAATCAAATAATTTAATTTTTTTAATGCTTGAGATAATAATATTCCTATTATTTTGAGGTGAATGAAATATATATACTAAAATATCTATCAAAATAAATAGTTAATTTCTTAAAAAACTATGTTTCTTTCATAAATTTTCCGTTTTAACCTTCTTCTTTTTTCCTTTTCCTTTTGTTTCTTTTTTCCTTTTTTGCCCTTTAGTGCCTTTTATATATATTTTTTTCTCTTTTTTACTATTTATTATTAATTAATTTTAATATAAAAAATATTTATATTTTTAAAAAAAAATTAAATATCACAGTATATCAATCAATCAGCTAGACATCTATTTATAATTTACTTCTTCTATAAATTTTTATTTTTTTTATAGAATTATACTCAATTTAAAATTTTAGCCATGTTATTTATATATCTAGTTTTAAAATTTTAATTTTAATTTTCTTTCAATATTATTATTATTATTTAATTTTATATAAAAATTTAAAATTGTTTTTATATTTAACTTTAATTTTAAGATTTTAAGAAAACAATTAATGAATATTTTCAAATATTTATCTAAAAAATTACTAAATACATTATTATTTTAAAAAATTAAATATGTTTGATACTTTTTATTTTTTATTTTAATATTTATATTAATATTGTCTTGAATATTAAATATTAGATCATTGTCGTGTGCTAAAAATTTATATTATTTGATTAGAATTAAAATTTATAATTTTTTAATTTAATTTAATTTTTGACATTTTATTAATTTCAAAAATAAAATTAAAAAAATACATGAATATGTGTTTTTGAAAAATTATTTGTTCAAAATATCTTTTCAATATAATTACAACCAATCATGTTATTTAAAATAATTTTATATAAAAAATAATATATTTCATTATTTTTATATAATTTTATATTAAATATGATTCAATAAATAATGTATTTTATCAAAAATTAATAATTACAATTAAATATTGAATTTATTTATAATTTATTAAAATAACTTTTGAAAAATAATTTTATTTTCTACAATCAAATAAAATTTAATATTTAATTTATTTTCAATATATTAAACATATCTTACCATACATATTTTTATAACATATAAATATAAAAATCTTAATATTATAATGTACTACTTTTATATGCTAATTATATTAATATGTAAATTATTTTTTATTTAAAATATTATAAACTGCTGCATTGCACATGCCTATTATTTGGCTTGTTTCAAACTAAAACCCTCTCTTTTTTACCGTAAAATTTTGGAGATTAGTTAATCAATTTTTTTATTATTATATAATAAATTTTGATTTATATGACAATTTCATTATTGAAATTTAAAAACATATAAATTTATTTTAATTTTTAAATAATATGAGAATAAGTCATTTTCTTAAAATCTTACCATTTTTTTTATTAAAAACATTAGCTCAATAATTAAAAGTATTAATCACGATAAATAATAAAGAGTGTTGTTTCCATTAATTCATAATTAAAGACTCTTTTTTCCTTCCGAATTGATAATCGTATTTTGTAGTAAAATTTTTTTAAAAAACTATTTTTTATTATACTATAAAGTATTTTAATAAATAATATTAATTATGAACATAACAGAAATTTAATATATTAATCAAATTGTTAAAATAGCAACTGAGCTATAATTTTTTTAAAAAAATATCTATCAATTTAAGAGGGAATCAATAATAATTTATCCCATTTAAAATCTAACTCACAGAAGAAAATGATTAAGGGCTTTAAAGAGGAGAGGAATAAAATGATTGTATTTAAGTTTCTGATGAGAGAGGGAGAGAGACGTAAAGAATGTATGAGATGGGCATAGCCCATTTCTGTAATGGGCCAATGGGCCTTTCCTCTTCTCCTTATAGCAGATTCACCATTGTCCGTTTACAAATGCTCCAACAATTTTCTTTTTTTTTTTTTGAAAAATTATACTAAGAACTCATGGCTTGAATAAATAAGATTTTAATAAATAAAATAGGATTAATTTAACAACATGACAAAGACCAAGAATTATGTACAAGCTTGCGTTCATTATCCCAAAACTTTTCAAAATTTAAAAACTAAAATTTTCATTCATAATTTTAAATTCTTTTTTAATATTAGTGTGTGCAGATTCAAATTAAGATTTGTTATCCAACAGAGATATGCACTGTCATATTAAATTATATTAAATTTTGCCAATTGAGTGTCTATTTTTTTATAAATATATAATTAACCTCTAAAATTTCAAATTTTATTATCGCACATAATAAGCACAAGGAAGAAAAAACTGCCACATTTAAAAAAAATCTTAGTTAAAAAGCTTTATTACTTTTTATTACTTATGTAATTAATGAATATATTGAATAAAAATATATAAAATTAAAGTGTTATTACTAATAAATTTAAATAATGGTAAATAAAATTTTCAATTTATATATAAAAGTAAAATGTACTATTAAGTTAGGAACGACAGAATAATCAATTTCCAAGATGCAGTTCTTTTATTTGTTTTAAATGAACATTAGAATAAAAAAATAAATATATAATTTTAAACTCATTTTCTATAATGGTTCGAAAATAAACTCATTTTCTATATGATAATTACATAAAGGCGTCCCCAGCTTTCTTAATTTAATCTAATTTAATCTAATCTAATTTTTCTAAATAACAGGTTTAATATTATTATTTCATGTGGGATGGCGCTAGTCATGATGAAGTGGCAGGACGCTGATTTGATGTCAGCGTAGAAATGACAAGTACAACAAAAAGAAAGAAACCTGCTAGACAGTTACACGTCACCTAATATATATATGTGGGACCAGAAGTACTGTCACAGCCTCACGGGACCCACTCGAATCTAATTTTTGAGAAATTTTTTTATTTAAAAAAAAAACCTTTGTATGTCCACTTGCTAGTTTTCAATTAAGTTCTATAATTTTGTTTGGAAAAAAAAATGCATTTAATGAAAAAAAAATCGTAATTATTTATCTATTTGATAAAGTTTCACAATAAAAAATAATTTGTTGAGTTCTCAATAAAAAAATTCTCAGTAGTGAAAATTTTAGGAAGGTTTGGATTTTGAATGTAATATGAAGAGATTTGTTTTTGGACTTTGTAGAGTTTGTTAAGGAAGATTTGAAAAAAAAAACACATTACTTCTATTGTAAGATAGAGTGAAAGTGTCACATTATTACTATTATTATTTTAACGGTAGAAAAGCGGATTGGTATTTGGATTTGCTAGCATTTCCTAAATACTATATATTTAGATGCATAAAATTATGTCATCTAATACATTAATTTTTAAAATTCGTACCTTGTATATAACATTTTTTGTATTTTCAAATATTTTTTTGTATGATAAATTAATTATCTTATTTATTAATACATAAAAAATAATATAAAAAAATTTATATATTTGATAACAAATTATTAAAAAATATTTTTTTTTCTAAAAAACAAAGTTAATTTTAAAAAATAAAATTATTGTTGTTACTATTATCTAAAGTGAAAAATAATAAAAAAATAAAATTCAAAGATATATTCCATAATTTATTATAGAACTTTGCACATTTATTATGTCTATCAATAACAAATTATTAAAAATATATATGCTTAAATTTGCCACTATATTTGATTAAATAAGCAAAAATTATAACAAATTAAATTTAAAAATACATCTCGTAACATTTCCTCAACTCTTAAATATTAGAAACTGATTGCAAAATCATATATATATATATATATATTAAAATAGTTATTTAAAATAATTATGTTATTTTTTTCTTATAAAAAATAAAAAATAAAATAGAATTTATTAAATTAAAATATATATTTCAGGATAAAAGATCTTATAAAAAATAATAAATTAACTTATAATGAATTTTAATTTCAATATGTATAAAATTTATTCATAAATAATAACACATTTATAATATTATAATTATAATAAATTAAAACAATCACCATAAAATTATGTGCCAAATGATTCCAGTTAAATGACACTTCATAAAAATTGGGCTACCATTGGAGGGAGCGCGCCAGGCCCTAGCAATAGTGCACCGCATGGGCGACGCTCAAAGGCCCCAGCAGCAAGCTACTGTGATGGGCCCATCCCCTAAAAAAACTAATTTAATATCATGTGGACCAATGGCCCACGTATCAGATATTAAACTGATAAGAACAGATACTACACTTGATCTTAGCCAAAAGGCCGAGAAA
Organism: Garcia nutans; assembly: GCA_947685225.1. Classification (NCBI taxonomy): domain Eukaryota; kingdom Viridiplantae; phylum Streptophyta; class Magnoliopsida; order Malpighiales; family Euphorbiaceae; genus Garcia; species Garcia nutans. The sequence continues at coordinate 54,363,133 of CANTUV010000011.1, forward strand.
GGTATGCTTTACTTGACCTTCAAGACTTCATTTTATAGGGCTTTTCTGTTCTTATCTCTTCTATAGTTTTCTATGTGGGATTTGTGTGACCAATTGATCGTTAGACGTGACGTGAGCAACAAAAACTGGCCGCAAGTTTCACATAAAAGTTTCGGACAAGGATTAATGACTCTGTTTGAAAAGACTAATTAAGAAGAATTTAATTTAATTTAATATTTCTATTATATAATTTAATTATAAATTAAATTTTAAATTAAACTAAAGTTTTATAAATTATATAATTTTTATTTATTTTGAATTCATTCTCATTCAAAAAAATATCTCCTTTTACATATGAAAATTAATAAAATAGAATTTAATTTTTGTAAATATTAATTTTCAGATAAAAAAAAATAGGAAAGTACATAATTGAATAAATATGGTGACAAGCCAGATAAAGAAACAAAAATGATGGCTTCGTGGCATTATTGGATTGAAAGAAACTAAAATCAAAGCAGCGGCAAACTGTTGAATAATTCTTTGTATTTACTAAGGGGGTGTTTGGTTTAGCTGTTTGATGCAGCTGATAGAGATTTGAACCCCAAACAGCAGCTGTTTGGTAAAATTTGATGTTTGGTAAAATTTTAAAACAGCAGCTGATAGCTGTTAGAAACCCCAAACAGCTGCTGTTTCAATAAGCTCCTGCTCGGAGCTTTTTCATATCAGCTGATAGCTGATTCATATTAAGACTATATTAACCCTATTAAAATAAAATAAAAATTAATATTTATTAGATAATGATATGCTTATTGGTAATTTTACATTCAAACTGCAACAGCTATTGTATTTTTACCAAACACTAACCCGAATCAGCTACCAGCTATCCGCCACCAGCTATCAGCAACCGCTATCAGCGACCAGCTGCTATGAACAGCTAAACCAAACAGGCCCTAAGTCCTAGTATCCAGGAGTTTGTCATGGTCATATAGCCACGTATTTAGCAATTATATGTTGCTAGTTTTTAGCTATTTGTGTTTAACAAATTGCCTGTATAAGGCTGCAGTATTATCAATAAAATGCAGAGTTAGATTTTTTTCTTATCTTTTATTTGTAACAGTGGTATGAGAGCTTAGATAAAGAGTAAAAGTGAGAAAAATCTGAGTGTAAGAAAAACTCCTGAGTGAGAGTGAAACACTTAAGTGAATAAAACACTTGAGTATGAGTGAAAGAGAAAGTGAAGGAGAATCTTCAACTTGCAGTAGCAAAGAATCATTACAACTGAAAAAATGGCAGATAATTTTGTTCAACCAACTATATCTCGCTTTGATGGTCACTATGACCATTGGAGCATTTTGATGAAAAATTTTCTCAGATCAAAGCAATATTGGTCTCTAGTGAAGAATGGCTTTGAAGAACCCATAGGTGAAGCTGTTCTCACATATGCACAACAAAGGAAACTTGATGAGCGGAAGCTAACTGATTTAAAGGTGAAAAATTATTTGTTTCATGCCTTTGATCGTTCTATTTTGGAGACCATTCTTGACAAAAGCACCTTTAAAGAGATTTGGGAGTCTATGAAAAAGAAATACAAAGGTACAACAAAAGTCAAACATTCTCAATTGCAAGCTCTCTGCAGAGACTTTGAGACTCTTCAAATGAAGCAAGGAGAGTCAGTAAATGGCTATTTTTCAAGAACAATGGCAATTGCAAATAAAATGCTGCTATATGGTGACAAGATGACAGATGTCTCCATAATTGAAAAGATACTTCGATCAATGACTCCAAATTTTGACTATGTTGTTTGTTCAATTGAAGAGTCAAATGACATAGATGAACTCTCAATTGATGAACTCCAAACCTCATTACAAGTCCATGAGCAAAAGGTGAACAGGAGCTGCAACATTATATCAGATGAGCAGGCATTGAAGGCTTCAACCAATACTGAATCCTCAGGTTCAAGAGAAAGAGGTAGAGGAAAAGGCAGAGATCGAGGAAGAGGAGGCAGAGGAAACTCAGACAGTGGTAGAACCACTGGCAATCAATCTGCAGGCTCTACTAGAGGTCGTGGCAATCAAAATTTCAACAAATCCAATGTCGAATTGTTCAGATGTCATAGGTATGGGCACTACCATTCTGAATGTCACACTAATCTTCAAAAGCACAAAGGAAAGGAAGAGGAGCAGTCTAATTTTGTAGAAAAGAAAGAGGAAAAAACACTATTGATGGCTGTTCAAATTGATAAGGCACCTGAGACAGATGTTTGATATGTGGATACAGGCTGCAGTAGCCACATGAGTGGAAGTAAGTCTTCCTTTTCTCATTTGAATTTGGATTTTCATTCCACAGTAAGTTTTGTTGACTCTTCTACTGTGAATGTGATAGGAAAAGGGGATATTAAGATTAAAACCAAGAATGGTTCTATAGAGACCATCTCAAATGTTCTATATGTTCCTGACTTCAAAATCAATTTGTTAAATGCTGATCAATTACAAGAAAAGGGTTATATCATCACTATTCAACAAGGTACTTGTGAAATATATGATCCTAACAAAGGAGTCATAGTTGTTATTCCAATGAATTCAAACAGGTTATTTCCTCTAAAGATTGAATGTGTTCAAGCTTGTTTGATGGCCGAAGTTAAAGACCCTTCATGGCTATGGCACTTTCGTTATGGACATTTGAGTTTTGGTGGATTAAAGACTCTTCAGCAAAAAAATATGGTAATTGGACTCCCTTAAATTGTTGTCCCCTCTCGAGTTTATGAAGAATGTGTCGTTGGCAAACAACACAGAACTCATTTTCTCAAAGGAAAGTCCTAGAGAGCAAAGGCATTACTAGAACTAGTCCATTCTAACATTTGTGGCCGATAAATCCAATTTCTAATGGAGGTAAATCCAATTTTTAATGGAGATAAATCCAATTTATATTTGTCTAGGTACAATTTTAGTAGTTTAGGAAGTTTTCTTTATTTAGGAGTTTTTGCATTTTCTTTTCTCTCTACGTTATACTACGAGAATGAAAGAATGAAAGAAGGTGAGCAATTTTTACCCCAAATTGACTGAATTTCAGTAAAATAAATACAACTATATAAACTTTTCTGCCTTTCAATTAAATAAGAGTTATCATATATATATTTTTCAACTAATTGCAAATACTCAAAAACTATATATAAAAGCTTGTGATTAAATAAAAATAAAAATATGTTATTGTAAAGTTTGAGTTTTGATATTACTATTTTTACTATTACAGAGTTTCACGTGATTGTCAATAACGTATTCTTTTTTATTGTGTGTGTGTGTGTGTTCTTGATTGCAGATGCAAAACTATTTGATTTAATTACCACAGCTAATGCTACAAAGAATATATAATTCGGTATAATAGCATAAAAAAATGTTAAAATTTGCAGAGTGCAATTTACTTTCAAAAAATAAAAATAAAAATAAATAGAATATGGCATTGACACAGCGTTATGTTTTTTCTTTAATGACGTGGATATCAACTTAATTAATTTTTTATGTCAATAATGTAATAAAGACATAAACGGAAATCGTGATTTGAAATTTTTTTATAAACTCAATAAAAAATTTAAGAAGTTTTTTGTTATAAATTTAAAATTTTGAGATAAGAGCAATGCATGAAAATCATTAAAGCTCTTATATAGTTTATTTAATATAAAATTTATCAAAGTGAACTCTATAGTTTTTCTACTAATAAAATATAAAAATATGTTATTATTTAACTACATTATCATTTCAATTATAATATTTAATTAAAATATAATATAATTTTTCATAAATTAAGTTTGGGAATCCCTCTAGGCTCTAAGAGCACCTACAATGGGTGCTCTAATTTGGTCTCAATTTCATTAAGAGCAAATTTTACGGGATTGAATAATATTTAGAGAGAATGTTCCATCTCATGACATACTTAATAAACAGTTGTCAAATATTTAAAAAATAATAAAATAAATTTTGTTTTAATAAAAAATAATAAAATAAATTAATATTTAAAATTTAATTATTAAAAATAAAATAATGAATAATATTGAATTTTAATTTTTAATTAGGTAAAAAATTGGAGGGATCCAAGTCTCTCCTATTGGAGATGCTATAATGGATAATAGACCCTTAAGAAGGGTAAACGCCAATGATGCCTACCTGCGTACTACCTGTGTTGTTTAATGTCACTTCTCTTTTCCTGGCAATTACCCTTCCGCCCATCAATTTCATTCCTTTTGTTTTTTTTTTTAATGAAAAAAAAAACTATTCCACCATCATCATAATATAAATTGGAATATTGATTCATTATTTAAATTGGATCAAAATCAATTAAAATTGAAAAAAAAAATTAAAATATCTTATAAATAAAATCTTAATAATGACCAGTTTTTTAAATACTTTTAGGCACACATTTCTTACGGCATTGACTATTAGAAAAAGCAATGTAAATTGAATATGCAGAGGAATAATTTACTTATTGTAATATTTTTTTTCTGGAAAGAAACTTGCTTGTTATTATTAATTCAAATAAGCAGTCACTACATTACTAAGGAAGCTGGGTAGAAAATTCCACCTACAAAGACTAGCATAATGAATGGATGCACTATTAATTCAAGACTAGCATAATGCATGGATGCACTATTAATTCACATATATATATATGGACATAAGATGATGATAGATACAGTTAATTGTGTGTTAATGTGACATAAGATCATGCAATATCTATATTATATAATGTTGGTTTCGAGTCGGATTCACCTGTGACAGATGAATAGACGTATGAATCCAACTTCATTCAAAATATTAATTATATAATAAGATAATATTTTAAATTTGAAAGGAGAGTTTGAATAGAACTTGAATTTTATATTCAAAATTTGATTTTAATTAGAATATTAAAAAAATAATTATCTTAAAGAAAAATATGATAAGTTTTTAGTTTAGCTAAAAACTATCGAAGAGAAAAACTACATGAGCTTTTTTTTTTTTTTTTTATCAATTCTCTCTCCTTTAATCTTTTAAGTCTTTTTCTCTTTATCTATACCATTTGTGTGCGAGTACGCGAGGAGTTTTTTCTATAAGATAGTTAGCTTTTAAATTGTGAAAAATAATGACCTTCCCTATTAAAGATTGTTCTTCAAGCACAAACACATGGTTGATTTTCTTGGACATCATTCTAAGGTAATATCCGATATTTTCTTCATGTTGGAATACAACCAACATTGGCATCAAAGCCTTTGTTGTTTGTGCTCCTATTTTAGTGTTTAATTATGTTGTTTAATTGATTAAAAATATTTTTTTATGAATTATTTATGAACTGTTCACCATGATCTTTTTGGCATGTTTGGGCATGGAAACTCTGTATTCTTGCTTTTGTTTATATGATTTTATGGTATATCATATTATAGTAGACATATAAAGTTCAACTTGATATATTGTATATGTGTACAAATTAGAGTTATAATGAGCAAGTTGTAGCTTTCTAAATTTGGATACTTGAAATTAGTTAAAATTTGGTTTTCTAGAATCAATTTATTTGGAATGAACTTATTGTTATAGCTAAAACGATAGGTTATGATGTTTTTTTAAATTATTTTGACCACACCAACAAAATTCTAGACCTCAAAAATTCTCCACAGAAAAAAGCTCCTCCGGCTAGATCGGCTAGTAAGGCAGCGTGTGGGCTCCACGCACTGCATACGAAGGCTGCAGTGCATCGTTTCTGGAGAGGCTATTTGGCTCATCCCAAGAAGCCAGCAGCAGTGCCTAATTAGTTGAATACTATTTTTAGTGTAAATTTTGTTTTGGATTTCATTTTTTTTGTATTTTTTTTATAGATCGACTTTAAATTATTTTTTTAATTTTTTTAATTTTTATTTATTTTATCAGGAACTGTAATTTTTTTTATTAAATGCTAATTTTTAATTAAAAAATATTTTTTAATTAGAGAAAAATTATTTTTTTCACATGAAAAATTTTTTCTGACCTGAAAAATTTATAAACATACGTAAAATATTTTTTGTAAATATGTGTGCTATTTTTTGATAAGCATGTGTCCTTTATTTTTTTTAAATTGTACTATTATGCATAATTATTATTTCCGACATGTTTTTCTTTATGAAAAGTTATAGAATATGATTGTCATAGTCAACATACATATTGTGGCATGCATAGCTGAGTACATGTTGTGGCATGCACAATTGAGAATACATGTTATGGCATACACAATACAATTGAATAACACTATTTTCTGGAAGCTGAATTTATAGCATTTTCAGTTATGGTACAATTAGATGTTTGACTTAAGAGATTTATGGATCATTTGGGTATTAGTGTTGTGAGTGAGTTAGTCACCATATTTTATGACAGTCAAGTAGCTATTACCGATTCTAAGTATCTAAAGTTTCATTGCAAGGCTAAATATATAGACACCAAATATATTTTTGTTAGAGACATATTTATATGAAAAGAAATGAACATGAGACACATCTCTGTGAATGATATGATTGCAGATTCTTTCACGTAACCTATAATTAGAGGCGTTTTTGTCAAGCATACAAAGTTTTTAAGATTGCATAGGTGTTACTGTGTTTTTTTACTATTCCCAAACTATGTTTACTTGTTTATTAATGCTAAGACATGATATTTATTTTTGCGTTTTTACGTGTTTAAATGTTTTGTTACATTTGATGTTATTATAAGAGTATGTTGGATAGGATGGAAATTAACCTTCTCACTGCATTGATCACCTTTATTAGTCTATGGGACAAGTAAAGATGAGATCGTTTCAAATAATATTATTTGAGCAATAATGAGCTCGTGTTTAAAGTAGAAATGTCGTCTCATTTAATGAGATTCACATGGCTAGCTAACTATGACTAGGCCTAATTCTGTCTCACTCACTAGGTAAGAGTTTTGAAGTAATTTGAGAAGATATTTAAACTCAAGATTAGGCATTGGGTATGTCTAACCTGCCGTCTGCATAGTATTTTTTTAAGACATGTGCTCCATGAGAAAGAGTGAATACTATGACATGTAACTCATATCACATGTTTATTTTCTCGACCAAAAAGGAAACAAAAGTATATGATTTCTGTTTTTGTCAAAATGTGACCCTTTGAGAATTTAAGTTATCAATATTATTACACTCTCGGTTGATTTTCGAGTATAATTAGATGTTTGTTATCATAGGGTATTGCTAAAGGGTTATGAATGATTCAATTTAATGGGATATTTCTAAAAAAATAAGTTTGATTATGGTCAATGAAACTAAACCGAGAGGAAAAATAGTTAATAGTTTTTTTTTTTTTTTGTATCCACGGATCGACTAATTGTGTTTGTGAGCTTATATGATTATAGGAGCAAATTGTCCTGAAATCTAACGAGGACAGTGAAAATATGATAAGTAGTATGTGATAATACATATTTTATCTATTCCAAATCATTTTTCAAATGAGATGTTATATATCCCTAATAACTGTATAACTTAGAGCTCTTATAGTATGTCGGCCACACAGTTTATTAGCCTAAAACGAGCTATCTTAAACAGTTGCCGCTTTTAATATGTGTTTCGATATGTGCAAGTGCGAGATATTTATTTTGGGTCAGATCCGTCTATGACAAGTGGATAGACCCATGAACCCAACTCTATTCAAAATATTAATTATATAATAAAACAATATTTTGAATTTGAAAGGAGAGTTTAATTAGAATATTAAAAGGATAATTATTTTTAGGATAATACGATAAGTTTTTAGTTTAGCTAAAAACTATCTGAAAAAAACTGAGTTTTTTTTTTCATCAGTTCTCTGTCCTTCAATCTTTTTAAATCTTCTGCTCTTTCTCTACACTATCTCTGTGTGATGAATTTTTCCTGTGAGATAGTTTTTAGACTGTAGAAAATAAGAACTCTAATTTTGGGTGATTGTTCTTCAAAAACTGATAACACAAGTACATCCTTTGCATCAAATACAACCAACATATAAAATACAAAAATTTAAGACCAGCTGACCCTAAAATTGCAATACTGCATCCTAACTTGTACTAATATATAATTTTTTACCTTATAGTGGAAGACCCGAGCTGCCTTTGTTTACTTCAATCCTCCCATTTTTTTGACTTTAAAATGCCCATAAATGCTTCACTTCCCAAGCTCAAAAAATCATACCAATTTATTTACCAAAACAAAAGGAAAGAAAAACAACAATTTCCCTTCATTTAAATATCCAAATTAATTCCAATACTTCAATATTTCATATATAATGGAGCAGTCATATACTCATACTGGATGCATTCTAATGTATGCATTGATCGTTATCGTGTTATTTGCCACTTGTATTCGAGGTCAAAGCACGAGAGTTGGGTTCTACTCGGAGACATGTCCACGAGTAGAATCCATAGTTGGATCAACAGTTTCAACCCATTTTAAAGCTAATCCAACAATTGCTCCTGGCTTGCTAAGAATGTATTTCCATGATTGCTTTGTTCGAGGTTGCCATGCTTCTATTCTTATTAGTGGCTCTAACACTGAAAAAACTGGCTTACCAAATCTTGGTTTGAGAGGATATGAAGTCATTGATGATGCCATGACTCAGGTCGAAGCTGCATGTCCTGGAATTGTTTCATGTGCTGATATTCTTGCCCTTGATGCTCGTGACGCTGTTGTTCTGGTATAATTAAATTATACCAATATCTGTCTTATAGTGCAAGAATTTATAAATCCCTTATATATGGAAATAATAAATAAAATACATATGCTATGCTTCCAAATAAAAAAATTACTTTTTTTTTTCCTGGCAGACTGGTGGACGAAGTTGGCAGGTGCCTACTGGACGTAGAGATGGTCTGGTGTCATTAGCATCTGAAACTAATAATCTGCCTGACTTTACAGAATCTATTGATTCACAAAAGCAAAAGTTTGCTGCTAAGGGTTTTAATGCACAAGATCTTGTCACCTTTGTTGGTAAGTGTTATATATACACACAGTAATCATCCCCGTTTTCCTGTTTAAAATTTTATAATATTTCCAAAGAAAATTAAAAAAAAAAGAAATTGCAATTACGAAAAACCTATCAGTGTGTCAAGTGCATTAAATATAACACACTTTATATCCACAAAAATATGAGTTTTATATTATATATATTCATATATACCCAGTATATATTTTGAATAATTAAATAGCTAGAAATAGGAGACTCATCAATTTATAGGAAAAGTTACTGATATTTGAATTTCATCTTTTGTATGCTGAAAGACAATCGATCAACAATATATAGACCTTTTTCATTGTAATAATATATTGAACTTCCGGGGAAATTTTCTTTTCTTTCTTTCGTAGGAGGACATACCATAGGAACTACAGCTTGCCAGTTCTTTAGGTACAGATTGTACAACACAAGTGGAAATGGTTCTGATCCAACTATCAGTTCTTCATTTCTTCCCCAACTACAGGTACTATGTCCACAAAAAGGTGATGGGACATTGAGGATAGCATTAGATACTGATAGTCAAAACAATTTTGATGCATCTTTCTTCAACAACCTCAGAAATGGCAAAGAAATTCTTGAATCTGACTAGAAATTGTGGACTGATGCTTCTACGAGAACCTTTGTCCAAAGATTCTTGGGCATTAGAGGCTTGGCTGCATTAAATTTTAATGATGAGTTTGGAAAATCTATGGTTAAGATGAGTAACACTGAAGTCAAGACTGGTACTGACGGGGAAATTAGAAAAAATTGTTCTGCAATGAGAAAAAAAATTAAGAATAACACTCAATCTGTATGCTATATATATATATACACAATTGGAAAGCCTAGTTCAATTACTGTACCAAAAATTAATGACTATTTAATTAGCGTAAGCTAGTTATTATAAAGGAATAAAATTTCAAATAATATAAGAAATACATATCCCTGTATATGTTTTTCATTTATTTTGGATTGAGAATTTCATATTCTAACTTATAAATATATGATACATATCTCAGGTTATATTTCTTTGACAATTATAGAATTTATTTTATTTTGTATGTTGAAATTTCTTTTAAGTGTTAAAACTTCAATTCTCTAATTATTTTAAAAAAATTTAAATATAATAAAGTATTAAATTTTTTATATGGACAATTATTTCTATTTTTTGTATCTGAATAAAATTGAGAGAAGATAAATTTATATTAAAAAAATTTCCTGCCTATACAGGGAATCAAAATATATTGCTGATTGGTTGGGTACTCATACTTTATTTTCAATCTAAGTATTCATGTTGCTGTCGTGGTTTAATTATATTCCTAGACACGTAGCTAAACTTTGGTGATTAGAATTATTTATATACTATGAATCTTTTATTAATTAAAACAATTAATACGATCTATGATGTAAAACAAAATTAAATTAAATAATAAATTATACTCTTCGCCATTATTAAAATAATTAGATATACAATATAATACAGTTAAATAAAAAAAAATTTAAAAATTAATTTAAAATTAATTTTCTACACTTAAATTTCAATAATAATAATAATAAAGTGGATAAGATGCATGTCAAATTAAACTAAACTTGCGTTTCAATATAAAGTCAAATGGGCACCACGACGTTCGCTTTTAGGCGTGCGTTAATGCGCGTCGTTTTGATCTTTTAGTAAGAAGTCGAAAGCGCAAGACTCTTTTAGTAAGAAGTCGAAAGCGCAAGACTTTGTCCAACGACCGGGTTTTGTTTCTTTCTCGTTTTTTTCATTATTATTATTTATTTTTAGGACCTCTATGTCCAAATATAGATATGGACAAATTAATACTTAGCAGCAGAAAGAAATATTACAAATCAATATTCATAAAGAAAATTTAAAATCAACACAGTTTTTTCCGTCTTTAAATAATAAAAAAAATTATTAAAAATTTAAAATGTAAATCAATTATTAAAAACATGAAAAATGATCATTTTTAATAAATCAATTATTAAAATATATATACATATATTTACCACTATTTTGATTAAATAAGCAAAATTATTAAAAATTAAAAATTAAAATGTCTCATAAAATATCCTCAATACTGCAAATATTAAAAATTGAAATCTCAAAATCACACACACACACACACACACATATTGAAATTAATCATTTTCTAGTAAAATAGTTGTTATTTTCTTTTCTCATAAAAAATTGAAATACAATGTAGAATGTATTAAATTAGATAATGTATATCAGGATAAAAAAAATCTTCTATAAATAATAATAATAATAATAATAATAATAACAACAAATTAAAACAATCTAAAGCAAATTCAATTAAATTCAAATCTATTTCATTTAAAATTATATTATTAAATTAAAGTAATTTTTATTAATAAAATTCAATTGCAATGAATTTTTACGCGAGTTATTCCAAGCTTAAGCCTAGACCTTTTTATGAATGAATCCTTGAAAATAATATTATAAATGCATTTTTTTTAAACTAAAAGCATAAGATTTCAATAATAGTTTTAATTTATTCATTATATTAAATTATAAACCTTAAAAATACTAAACTTAAAATGGCTCTACATAGCACCTTAGAACAAAACTTAGGCTTGCTTTGGTGGGGTGCGCCAGGCCCTGGCAATAGTGCAACGCATGGGCGACGCTCAAAGGCCCCAGCAGCAAGCTACTGTTATAGGCCCAGCCCCTAAAAAAACTAATTTAATATCATATGGACCAATGGCCCACGTATCAGATATTAAACTGATAAGAACAGATACTACACTTGATCTTAGCCAAAAGGCCGAGAAAGGTATAGTTTGTTTGGCCTTTAGGCCTTCATTTTATAGGGCTTTTCTGTTTATCTGTTCTCCATTTCTCGATGTGGGATTTTGTGTGACTAATTGATCATTAGACGTGACGTGAGCAACAAACTGGCCGCAAGTTTCACATCAAAGCTTCGGACAAGGATTAATACTCTGTTTGAGAAGACTCATTAAGAATAATTTTATTTTATTTAATTTAATATTTCTATTACATTTAATTATAAAATAAATTTTAAAATAAACTAAAATTTTATAAATAATATAATTTTTATTTATTTTGAATTCATTCTCTGTAAAAATAAAATAAATAAAAAATATCCCTTTAAATATGAAAATTAATAAAATAGATTTTAGTTTAAATTTAATTTTTTAAACATTAAATTTCAAAGTAGGAAAAATAGGAAAATACTTGATTGATTGAAGAGTAAATATGGTGACAAGCCAGATAAAGAAACAAAAATGATAGCTTCTTGGCATTATTAGATTGAAAGAAACTCAATTCAAAGCCGCCGCAAACCATCACATGGCTGTAGAAAAAGTTAAACAGTTTCCCCTATGGTCTTTAAATCCCATATATCAAGCCACTAGTTTTGGGAGATTCAAATAGACCCAATAATATTGTCGAGGAAATATATCCAAAGAATATATGATTTGAAAAAATAAATAAAAGTTCTAATCATAAACGAGGCAATATTGCTCTTATTTCTTAGAAATAATGAAACTATAATTGATTTTAACTTACACCTAATTTTTTTTTCATAATGTCGATTAGTTATTTTTTCAAGGACTCTTTAATCTTTGTCTTATTGAGTTGGGTTCTCTCGTGGCGCATGCAATTGAAATTACGATCTCATAATTCTTATGATCTTTGCACAATTAATGGCCCAACTGTCTTGGACCCTACAGTAGCTACGTTCTATCTTGTAGACCACAAAGACTTTACCCGACCACAATCAAATACGGTGGAGAAAATTAGGCCTCACCCAAGAAAATGGGAGCGTTTCCTTATGAAGAGAATACAAGAGCTCACCATCACTTCAGGCCCATCATCATCAAGCCCATCATGTGAAGTCCAACACAATGTCCCAGCCTTGGCATTCAGTGCGGGAGGGTACACTGGTAACTTTCCCCATGATTTCAATGATGGTCTCATTCCCCTATTCATCACCGTTTATTCTGTCTTCTCTGATGATCAAGATTTTATCCTTGTTATATCAAAAGCACGTAATTGGTGGGTTAGTAAGTATGCAGAATTATTAAAAACTTTTAGTAAACACCCTATTATAAACCTTGATAATGATACTTCCACCCACTGTTTCACTTCTGCTACTATAGGCCTCATCTCCCATGGGTTTGTGACTATTAATCCTAACTTACTGCCAAATTCAAAATAATTTACCCATTTTCGTGCCTTATTAGAAAAAGCTTATAGTCAAGGTAAAAATCATAGACCAAATTTTAATCCTTCAAAGCAAAGGCCCCGATTGGTATTGGCTAGTCGTGGTGGTAATACTGGACGTGTGATTTTAAATCAAAATGAAGTTAAATTAATAGCAGAAGTGGTTGGTTTTGATGTTATAATATTCGAACCAACACTCAATACTCCATTATGGAAAGCTTATGAATTGATTAATTCTAAGTCATGCAATGATCGGAGTACATGGCGCAGCGCTAACACATTCATTATTTCTTCGGCCGATGACGGTGTTCTTGCAAATTTTTGGTCCTGCTAGCATCATCTTAACTCCACATTAGTATGATATTGTCCGCTTTGAGCTTGAGCCCGCACGAATTTATATTTAGATGCCTCCCAAAAGGCCTCATACTAATGGAGTTCAAGTGGACAATTATATGTAAGGTGAGCTTCCTTCGTATTTTCAACTTGGAATTTGGTTTGTTATCATCCAACGGGACATGCCGCCTGACCTCCGGCAATCAAGAAGACTTTCGACACAAGGCACTATTAGCAGACAGATTCTAAATCGCGAGGTTATACCGAGGGCCTCCCACACAACACAGTCCACTTTTCAGCTTATCCGAACCAGACTCTGATACCAATTGTTAGTCCTGCTAGCATCACCTTAACTCCACATTAGTATGATATTGTCCGCTTTGGGCTTGAGCCCGCACGGATTTATTTTTGGACACTTCCCAAAAGACCTCATACTAATAGAGTTCAAATGGACACTTATATGTAAGGTGAGCTTCATTCGTATTTCTAATGTGGAATTTAGTTTGTTATCCCAACACTTGTAGGTGGTGCCTATAGGGAATGAATGGGTGGCAGAATATTGCTTTGGAAATTTGGGTAAAGCTATGGGATTGGAATATATATATGGAGTATAAGATTGGAGTGGAAGAAAGTAGTTTGATTGATAAGTATGATAAAAATAGCTTGTTGTTAAGAGATACAATTGCTTCCCAAGGAGGACATTGGTCAAATGAGATTATGAGTATATATTTGAAAGAACAAAATGTTAGACTTGATTTGGTTAGATTTAGGAAATATTTGGAGAAAGCATACAAGAAAGCTAAGAAGTTCATGGATAAAGAGGGTTAGTGGAGGGGATCTTAAAACAATTTTTATTCATTAATCGGGATTTGTTTTGTAATTAGTTTATTCAATTGAAGTTGATTTATTTCTAGATTAAGTACAATTTTACAAATAAAAGTTTATGATTTTTTTTTTTAAATTTCTGAAATTAAGTCATTCCGAATATAAAAAAACATGATTGAAGAATATGCAAATTTAGCTGGATAATTCGGAGTTAGATCAATATTGAGTGAAATTAAGATAATATAATTAACGGTTTCATATAAATCATACATTTTAAAAAAGAATTTTGAAACATGAAGTAAACTGATGCAAAATTTAATTAAAGAAAGTAGTTAATCATTTTGTCTTTTCATCCGTTTGATTGCAATTAAATTAAGTTCGACTCGTGTTCATAGCATATGAAGTCCTTGGCCTCGTGCTCTACCAACCAGGATGCGGATTAGAAATGCACTTAAATGGTTTTGTTTTTTCAGTATTTTTATATATATGTGGATTAGAAATCGATTTATTAAAAATATATATATTTATTATTAAATTATATTTTTTTATAAAAAAAATGTATTTCGATCTACATTTAACAAATTTATTTAATTTAAATGGATATTGATCGACATTTTAATTGGAAATAGTCATTAACCGCAGCGTTGTGAGCGTTGATTTTAATTATTTTTTAATAATTAATAATTGAAAATAATTTAACAACTTTTTATATGATTTTTATAAATATTAATTTATATAATTAATATAAAAAATTATTGATAAATGAATACTTAAATAGTTTGTATTTTTCTAAAAAATAACTTAAATAAAATTGATCATGACTAGTTTGAAACAAATATTACAATTATATATAAACTTTTCTACCTTTCAATTAAATAACAATTATCGTCAAGTTGTTTTAAAAAAAACAGTAATTTTAAGTACTCAAAAGTCAAAGCAATATATAAAGGCTTGTGATTGAATGAACACAGAAATATATATGATATTATAAAATAAGAGTTTTGATATTACTATATTACTGAGTTTCACATGATTGTCAATAACAGATTCGCATTTCATTGTGCTATTGTGTGTCTCTGTGTGTGAATATATAATTAGGTTAATAGCATCAAAATCGCTAGAGTTCGAAGAGTTTTATTATAAAAAATACAAATAAAATAAAATTATATGGTGCTGACTTCTTTAACGACGTGGAGACCAGCTTGATTTTTCACCTCAATAATGTAGTAACGATATAAATGAAAATCGTCATTTAAAAATTTTATGTGAATTTAATAAAAGTTTTCACGAAGTTTTAAGTTTTAAATTTTAAAATTTTAAATCACTAAAGTGTAACTTAGTTGTTAAAATTATATATTGCTCTCATCTAAATTTTAAATTCAAGTCTTCACAATATTATCCTTTTTACACATATAATTAATAAAAAAAAGTAAATTTAAAATTTGAGATAGCAAAATAAAATTATTAAAACATTAGCTCTTGATATAATTTATCCCCTTTATCTTAAAATTATAGGAATATTTTTTATATCACACATATTAAAAAAAATTATATTATTTAATTAACAGATAATTTTTTTTATAATCTACTCATTTTACTCTTCATTTATACTAAATAGCTATTAATTATTACAAAAATTAATAGTTAAAATAACTATTGATTGAATTAAAGTAATTTATAATTTAGAAATATAATTATATAAATAATTAAATACAATATTATTAATTACAGAATATTAAATATGAATATAAAAGTTAGTTTATAATATAACTATAATTTAAATAAAATAATAAAATTATATTTTGAGATTAATAAAAAAAGAAGTTCTATCATTTTAAAATGAAGAAAGTAAGTTATATATGGAGAGAAAAAAAAGATTCGAATTTAAAATTTAAATAGAAGTAATAATCTAATAACTAAGCTAAGAGTTCTATATGATTTATTTTTCTTTAATAATAAAATAAGTTTAATAATATTGGTATATTAAGACATAATTTAATAATAAATATATTTTTTTAAAGTTAATAGATCCATAATTATTTTTTTTTCGTTATAATATTTAAAAAAAAGGTTTGATATTGCCTGTGGGCTCTAATGAATAGGTTGGCTCCTTAATTAAGAAGGTAAACACCAATAGTGCCCACCATCACCGCAAAAGTTGCAAGAAGCGCGCGTATTACCATTATGTGTTGTTCAATGTCATTTCCTTTCAATCGGTTTCCTGGCAATTCCCTTTCGCCCATCTCTTTCATTTTATTTATTCGTTACTTTTGTTTTTTCACCAAAAAAAGCTATTCCATCGTCATTATATGAATTGATATTGGTTCATTATTTAGATTTGATTAACATTGAATTAAATTTAAATAAAATCTTAATAATTCACGGTTTTTCTTATACTTTTAGACACGTTTCTTAGGGCGTTGACGACCAGAAAAAGCAATGTGAATTGGATCTACAGAATAATAATTTAATTTGTAATACTGATTCATATAAATAGATAATGACAGATACAGTTAACAGTGTTCACGTGATACAGGATCATGCAATGCCCACATCATGCAAGGCCCACATTATATGACATACAAAATTTTAAGAACCTAAAATTGAATCCAATTATACTCCATTTTTTACCTTCTAGTGGAAGACCCCAGCTGCCTTTGTTTACTTCCACCCTTTCTTCTTGACTTTAAAATGCCTATAAATGCTTCACTTCCCTAGCTCTCAAATTAAATCATACCAAATAATCACCAAAAAAAAAAGACTCAATTAATTACCAAATTAATTTCAGTACTTCAATATTTCATAATGGAGAGATCATATATACTCATACTGGATTCATTCTAATGTATGCATTATTGATCTTCGTCGTGTTATTTGCCAGTTCTGTGCAAGGTCGAAGCACGAGAGTTGGGTTCTACTCGAAGACATGTCCGCGAGTAGAATCCATAGTAAGATCAACAGTTTCAACCCATTTTAAAGCTAATCCAGCAATTGCTCCTGGTTTGCTAAGGATGCATTTCCATGATTGCTTTGTTCGAGGTTGTGATGCTTCTATTCTTATTAATGGCTCTAACACTGAAAAATTTGCCTTTCCAAATCGTGGATTGAGAGGATATGAAGTCATTGATGATGCCAAGACTCAACTAGAAGCTGCATGTCCTGGAATTGTTTCTTGTGCTGATATTCTTTCCCTTGCTGCTCGTGACGCTGTTGTTCTGGTATAATTAAATTATACCAATATCTGTCTTATAAAGTAAGAATTTATCGTATTCAAATACTTTATTGTATCGAAACAGGGGCGTAGCTAGGGGTGGGCAAGGGTGGGCCGGCGCCCAGGCTTGGCTGCCGGAAGTTTTTGAGTTCGGCTGGGATGGTGGGTGGGTGAGCGGCGGGGAGGACCTGCAAAAAGCCAGCAGCGAAGAGTGAAGAAGGAGCACAGTTATTTTAATTTTACAATTTTTTTAAAAAAATAAATGTAAAACGGCACCGTTTGATTTAAAACAAAAAAAAAATACATATAAAACAGCATATTAGCCAAGCCAGTAGAAGCATCAAGCAGAGAAAGGAACAATCAACTCCTTCGCAGTTCGCACTTAAAGCCAACAGCCACCTCAAGTTCAACCTCTCACCACCGCCGGTCGTCCCTTGGCCGCCATCTCGCCGGCGACCGGCCAGATCTCCAATTTTCTAGCTTCTACAAAGGTAAATATCCTAATTTATTCTCTTTAAGTAATTGTTTAGTTTTAGGGTTTTTAGTTTTAAGGTTAATTAAGTTGAATTGCTATTATTAATTAAATTGCTACTATTATTAATTAAGTTGGATGATACATGTAGGGTTAATTTGTCTGTTCCTGAAAATGACTTTTTAAGTTATTGATTTTGATTAATTAAACTGAAGTTGCCTTAGAACAATACGATTTATTAAAAAAAATCTCATTTCCTTTAAAACAAAAGTGGATTAAATGAAAATAATTAATAAATACAAAAATGGATTATGTCACCTAATTTAACCTTAGCATTTGATTTGGAAGATGATAAATTGTTGGAAAAGTGAAAAGAAGTCCATCAACAGATAAATATCCTAATTTATCCTCTTTGAATTGCTATTATTAATTAAGTTGCTACTATTAATTGTTTTATTTTTTCCAAATATGAATTGTGAAATTGTGGGATTTTGAATTGCTACTATTAATTTAATTGCTGCTATTACTTGTTTTATTTTTTTTTCAAATGTGAATTGCTACTATTAATTGTTTTATTTGTTGTGGAAGTCTTGAGATTGTTGGGCAATTTGAATTGTTGAATGTTGATTATTGAAATTTTGAATTCTTCAATGAGTTGTTTGTTGAATAGTTGATGTTGAGTTATTGAGTTAATTGATTGTTGATTACAAACTAGGAAATGGAAAAGTATTTTTCAAAAATCACAAATCCGAGTCAAAATCCGAATCTTGTTGATATAACCTTGAATGCTACTAATGTTGTGGAAGAGGAAAATGTTGAAACTAGTGCAAGAATAAGGTCCAGTGAAAAGAGAGCAAGGGTGGAGTCCGTGTCATCTAACAATGATATTATTGTCGATCCTGCTTTACGGAAGCCTATACATGAATATGATCCTCAAGATAGAGACGAGGTCAGGAGAAAATATGTTCTTTATGGTCCGTGTCAACCTCAAAATCATGATTTTCCGGCGAGGTTATTTGGGAAAACGAACAGAAAATTTCAAGTTTCTTGGTTCAATCTTCATCCATGGTTGGAGTATAGTGTGTCGGCTGATGCTGCTTTTTGTTTTTGGTGCTACCTTTTTAGAGGTGATAAAGCACGGAGACATGGAGGTGAAGTGTTCACACTTACAGGTTATGTTAATTGGAAGCACGCAACAAAAACCTTTAAAGAACATGAAGGTGATGTTGGGAGTGCTCATAATGATGCGCGAACACAATATTTGGCATTCAAAGACCAAAGACAGAATATTATTCATAGCCTTAGCACTGCAAAGGCGAAGTCTGATTCATCTTATCGCATTCGACTTACAGCAAGCTTGGATGTTATTCGGTTGTGTCTTGAGAATGGTATTGCTTTTCATGGTCATGATGAGTTCGAGGAATCAGCATATAAGGGTAATTTCTTGAATATACTCAAATGGTACAGCATGCGTTGTCCAGATGTAGGAAAGGAAGTGTTGACAAATGCTCCGAAAAATAATCAACTCACTTCCCCCGACATCCAACATGATCTTATTGGAGCTTGTGCAAAAGAAACAAGGGCAGCGATTATTAATCTTATTGGAGACCGTGTGTTTTCGATACTGTTGGATGAGGCTCGAGATTGTTCAGTGAAAGAGCAAATGACATTTGTTTTAAGGTATTTGAACAATGTTGGAGAAGTGCAAGAGCGCTTTATTGGGTTAGTACATGTTAGCAATACTTCTGCACCTACTTTGAAAATTGCCGTTGAGACCTTTTTGACACAACATGGATTATCAATATCAAATGTAAGAGGGCAAGGATATGATGGTGCATCAAATATGCGAGGGGAGCTGAGTGGATTAAAAACACTAATTCAAAATGAGAACCCCAGCGCTTGGTATGTTCATTGTTTTGCTCACCAACTCCAACTAGTTGTTGTGGCTGTTGCAGTAGAAACCCAAAGTGTGTGTCAATTTTTTAAATATGTTTCCATGGCAGTCAATTTGGTTGGTGCTTCTTGCAAAAGAAGAGATGAACTTCGACAGCTACAACATGAACAAATGGTGCAACGCATAGAAGATAATGAACTTCCTACAGGAAATGGATTGAATCAAGAATTAAGTTTATGTAGACCTGGTAGTACTCGATGGGGTTCTCACTATAAAACCATCGTTCGCCTTTTACATATGTGGACTCCTGTGTTAGAAGTGCTTACAAATGTATACCATGATGGCACAGACATCGACCAGCGTGGCACTGTACACGGTTTGGCTGAGCTTATGGAAAGATATGAATTTGTATTCATTGCTCATTTGATGGTGGAGGTTCTCGGAATAACAAATGACTTATCCTCTCTACTTCAAAGAAAAGATCAAGACATTCTGGGTGTCATTCGTTTAGTTGGGACAACAAAAATGCAGTTGCAACGATTGAGGGAGGGTGGATTTGAGGAATTAACGTAAGAAGTTAATAAATTTTGTGCTTCTGCTGAAATTGCCATTCCTAATACGGAAGAAAGAGTGTCCGGCCGTCTTCGCAGAGAAGAAGCTCCCACATTTGACCACTACTTCCGTGTTGATATCTTTTACCAGGTACATATTTATGTAAATTTAATATAATTATGTATTATTAATAATTTTGGTGAGTAATTGGTATTATCTTCTTTTTTAAATATGTTAGGTTATTGATCGTGTTATTACAAAGATGAACAATCATTTCACCGATTCTAGTAGTGAGGTGTTAGATAGAGTGCATATCATGCCTTGATCCCAGGAATAATTTTTCTAGATTTGATGTTTCAAAACTACTCCGTCTTGCTGAGTTATATCTACTGGATTTTTCTTCTACTGATAGAGTGGACCTCAAATTTCAACTCAGAAATTATATCATTGAAATGAGACAAAATGAAAATTTTGCTGATATTTGTGATATTGGAGGTCTTGCAAGGAAGATGATTCAGCTTGATATTCATCAAATTTTTCAGTTGGTGTTTCGCCTTATTGAATTAGCTCTGGTTTTACCAGTTGCAACCGCTACTGTTGAAAGGGCGTTTTCATCAATGAAAATTATAAAGACGGATTTGAGAAACAAGATGGGGGATGATCTACTTAATGATTGTATGATTTGTTATGTGGAGCGAGATGTATTTGAAAAAATTGATAATGAAGTTATTCTGAATCATTTTCAGAATATGAAAACTCGCAGGCACTTATTACCGCCTAAGTAGTAATTGTATTTTTTTTTAACATATAAATTTGTATTTGTGAACTAAGTTTCAATTTTATCTTTGTATTTCAAGAATATATTTGAATTTTATTGCCGCATTAATATTAGTTTCCACTGCCGTTTGACTTTTTGCGGCTGTTGACTTTTCGCCCGCAACGCCAGCTGACCTTGCCCAGGCTCCATCAACATGCTGGCTACGCCACTGTATGGAAATAATTAGTAAATAAAATACCTATACTATACTATGCATATATATCTATATATATATATATATATTTAAAATAACGTGTTTGGTTTTTTAACTTCCATGCAGACTAGCGCACGAAGTTGGCAGGTGCGTTCTGGACGTAGAGATGGCCGGGTGTCGTTAGAATCTGAAGCTAATAATCTGCCTGGCTTTAGAGAATCTATTGATTCACAGAAGCAAAAGTTTGCTGCTAAGGGTCTTAATACACTAGACCTTGTCACCAGTGGCGTAGCCAGGATTTTAGATAAGGGGGGTCCAATTCAACTTAAAATTTATAATTCACAAAAATAACATTTATAATAAAATAAATAAAACAAGAAAAATGTTGGATACAAAGAAAATTTAAAACATTAAATTACAATATTCCTCGCCTATTTTTCATTGATTGAAATCTATTCATAATTGTTTCATTGTCAATACTTGCAAATACATCTCTTTCAATATAGGTAACTAAACAATCATTTAGCAGCTCATCTCCCATGCTATTACGAAGTGAACTCTTAATAATTTTCATTGCGGAGAAAGCTCTTTCCACTGTAGCTGTAGCAACTGGTAAAAGCAATGCCAATTTGATTAACAGATACACTAAAAGAAAAACTTTATGCTTTTTTATAATGGGCAGAGTCATTGACAAATCTTGTTTGTTTGTAATGGGCTTGATTAAAAGGTCCAGTTTTAAAGATTGGAAAAAAAAGGATGAAAAATGTTGGGAGCGTGGATCGAAGTTGCGTGCTCTCACATAGTAAGGCCAAGCTGTTCCATCTCAACCAATGTAATATTCATTCTCAAATATACCTAAAAAATTTTTATTTTTAACTGAGGGGGGAACAGGGCCCCATGGGACCCCCTTTATCTCCGCCTCTGCTTGTCACCCTTGTTGGTAAGTTACATATATATATATATATATAATTTATTTAATTGTACAGTAATCATTTTTAATATTGCCAAAGAAAATTATCAAGAAAAGAAATTATAATTACGAAAAACCGAAATATTCAATGTATCAAGTGCATTAAATATAATATATTTTATATCCACAAAGTGTGAGTTTAATATAATAAAATTCTAATTAAAGGGAATCTTGAAGACATATTACATACCCAGTTTATATATATTGAATGATTAAATAGTTAGAAATAGGAAACTCATAAACTTATAGGAAAAAGTTACCGATATTTGAACATATTTTATCTTTTATATACTATAAGACGTTGTTACACTAGACCTTTCATTTTAATACTATTAACTTCCAAGCAATTAATTAATCTTTTCTTTTCTATCTTTTGCAGGAGGACACACCATAGGAACAACATCTTGCCGGTTCTTTAGTTACAGATTGTACAATAAAAGTGGAAACGGTTCTGATCCAACTATCAGCTCTTCATTTCTTCCCCAACTACAAGCACTATGTCCAGAAAATGATAGTGATGGGACAAAGAGGGTAGCATTAGATACTGATAGGCAAAACAGGTTTGATACTTCTTTCTTCAACAACCTCAGAAATGGCAAAGGAATTCTTGAATTTTTTTTTTTTTTGATAGAAAATGTTTATTATTTATTATTTATTATTAACACTGCACAGGGCATCACATGATCTTTGAACCCAACATTACAACGATTTAAAGACCCCGAAAGCCAACCTTTGCTCCTCCTATTGCTCCTCCGAAAGACAACGGACAAAGGTTCTTGTAGAAGTATCAGTCCACAATTTTTGGTCCGATTCAAGAATCTTAATGTTGATTATTCTAAAGATACTTGCGTGTTAGAGGCTTGGCTCCATTAAATTTTAATGTTGAGTTTGGAAAATCCATGGTTAAGATGAGTAACATTGAAGTCAAGACTGGTACTGATGGGGAAATTAGAAAAATTTGTTCTGCAATAAATTGATTATTCTATAATGAGAAAAAAAAATAAGAATAACACCCAATCTGTATGCTACATATATACACAAATAGAAAGCCTAGTTCAATTATTGTACAAAAAATTAAAGAATATTTAATTAGTGTAAGCTAGTTGTTACAAAGGAAGAAAATTTCAAATATTATTAGAATACATATCTGTATATGCTTTTTTCATTTATTTTGGATTGAGAATTTCATATTCTAATTAACTTATAAATGCATGGTATATGTCTCATGTTATACACCTTTGACAATTAATTATAAGATTTATTTAATTTTGTAAGTTCAAATTTCTTTTAAGTGTTAAATATTTTCTCTAATTATTTTTTTTAAAAATAAATATAATAAAGTATTAACCACTTTTTTATGGACAATTATTTCTATTTTTTGTATCTAAATAAAATTGAGGAACATAAATTTATATTGACTAATTTCCTGTGTATATCATGATTCAAACTATGATGCAGATTGGTTGACTACTCATACTTAGCGTTTTAATCTTAGAATTCATGCCGTTTATCAAATTTGAGATGATTTGCAATGTGCCTTCAAAATAATTTAGTTGGAGTTTATTTCCAATAATAATTGTAAGTTTAATTCTATTTATCTTTTTTTACTAAAAAATAAATATTTTTATATTATGAATCCTTTATTAATTAAAATAATCTATTTGGTCTATCTTGTAAAACAAAATTAAATTAAACAAATTACACTCTTTGCCATTATTAAATAAATAAATATAATTATTGAGTGCGTACACAAATTGGTAAAAAATAAAAATAAATTCCTTTTTGGTGTTCATATTCTTCATCAAGCTCCAGCTGGCCTTTCTTCAAAGCTCAGAGATAAGTTCGTTGGGATGTCGTTTCCTATACCAGTGATCGGCTAGCTCTAAGGCCTTTTGCCTTCTTTTGTAATAAAATAAATTAATTAATTAATTTAAAATCAATTTTTTTGCTCTCCGATTTCAATAAAAAAAAAAAAGTGGATAAGATTAAGGTCAAATTAAACTTGTGTTTGAGTATATATCAAATGGGCATCACGATTTTGGATTAGGAATACCTAAATGCGCGTGGTTCTGATCATTTAATGAGAAGTCGAAAGAGTATGACTTTATCCTCAATTAATCGATCAAATTAATTAATTAAATTATTTTTTTTTAAATTTTTTAATTAAATCGGTTAAATTTTGATTAATTAAATTAAATTAATCGGTTCGATTAATTAACTAGGCCGATTATTTTTTTTATTTTATAATAAAAATTTTATTTAAAACAAAAAATTAATATAATTAAATAAGTAAATAAAACTTATTAAAAAAATTAAAAAATAAATTTACTTTGCAATAAAAGTTTATACTTTAATTATACAAAAATAATAACTAAATAATTTTTAAAAAATAATTCGGTTAACGGTTAACCGATCAAACCGAACCGATTAATCATTAACCGAACGAAAAATTGAATTTATATATATTTTTTGACCAAATCGACCAAATTATTCTAAATTCAGTTAACCAAATTAATTTTTTGATCGATTAATCGAATTTTGCCCACCCCTTCTAATAATAGCCTAAAGGGTTTTGTTTTTTTTTTCTTTATTACTCCGTCCGTTATTTTATTTAAAAAATAGAAAAATTATAAAAATTAAAGACATAGTTAATAAATTTATTCATTATAATTTATCATAATTATCCTTAAATAATTTAATCATGTAATTTATAATGTTAAGAAAAAAATAGTTTATGAACATAATACTCTAGGAAGTATTGGTGATTGAAATTTTTATTTTAACATAAAGGAGATAAATAAATTTTTATTTATACAATAACAACGCATATTAGCACGCAAATAATATAAATTATTGTGTATAATTAAATTATTTTCGTAAACAGAACACTACTTAAAAGAAAATTTAATCTCTAGTATCAACAAATGAACGTATTAAATTGATGCAAATGAGGTTTAAAAATATTTGGACCCAACTTAATGAAAAATGGCACAAATTTTTAAAGTAAGGTGTAACATTCGGTAAATTTGTGCATAAAATATTGAAGAAAAAAAAATATATCGATTGTGTATGAATTTATAAATTCGGACATAATTATAAATTGTCATTAAGAACTTTTTCAACTATAAGTTACCTAAAATATCTATGATTAATGTTAAATGTATAATTAAGACCCTCTAATTATAGCTCATTTAAATAAGACACTAAGACTCATTTAGAATATTAAAATTGCAAAAAAAAAGGAGAGATTGTATAATTAATTTGGTTAAAATTTAAAATTTTGTAAGATAAAAGTTTTCAACCACTTGAAAATTTAACTTTCCCTCCAGAAAGCAAAGCGGGGGATTGCTTTCTGAATAGACAACTATTCTGTATCAAAATTTGCCTTCAAATGTTTTGAGAAATGAAAAAGTCTCTTCAACTAAATATGGTGATTTCAACCAACAAACTATTTTTTTGGCACTAAAAATAATAATTGTGGCCTAAAAATGACAACGTACTATTTAACATAAATGCACTTATTTTAAAATTAATCCACAATTTTAATATGAAAATTTCAAATCATAGATACAATTTAAAATTATGCATCAATTATCAGTTTGATACCAATACCATCAAGTTTTTCAAATAACTATGGTTTGATAGTTAAAATTAGTTGTCATGTTGTGATATATGATAATAACCAATTTATAGTTGTGTCCCAATTAGTAAAATAAAGTGTAATTTAATGAAATCTCTCATAACCATAACCATAGTATTATTATTATTTTTGAATTGTAAATGATTGTATTAGAAATTACGAAGAAGACATGTCAAAATTACACAGATTCAACAGATGCACTTGAGGATACAATAGCCAGTCAATCTTAAGCTTAGATACATTCTTAGAAAGCCAATCAGTTACCAAATTACCATGTCTGTTAACAAAAACAAAAGAACATGCATGAAAATTCCTAGTAAGAGACTTTATATACAAAACAAAATGATCTACTTCTACTGGGCATGAATCTTCCAAGTTGACAGCTCGAACAAGTTGCATATTATTTGATTCAAAAAATGCAAAACTTGAGGTTCAGATTACCAGCTTTGTGAACTGCTAAGGATAAAGCTCTAGCTTCATTGACCAACACATGAGTTTTGAATTAAATAAACAGCTCATTCTTTAATCCTGCCAACCTGGTCCCTAAATAGCATGGCTTCACCAACATATGTAGAGAAAAGGAGAAGGTAGCATATGAGTTTATCTTTATCCAGCCTTCAGGAGGTGGACGCCATCTACTAGTAATACCATTCATCTGGTTACATACTGGATTTGATGAATTGACTCTGTCAGCAGTACTGCGATCCTGATGAGCTCTAACATATTCATTCAAAACATCAGAGGCTCTCTAAATTGTAGCTGCTGGGTCAGGAGATCCTCCTTTAAACAACCAATCATTTCTTGGTTTCCATAACAGCCAACAAAGACAAGCTATTCTTTCCATGATAAACTGTATGTTAGTAGAATTAAATCTATTAATCACATTTGTCCACCACGTACAAAATGAGGAATAATTAAAAGCACAAGGTTAATCCCATTTGAAAACGATGCATATTAATTATACAACTCATATTTATTTATCATTAATTTTGTTTAGTGTGCAAAATACAGTTACTTACAAGGGTAATTTCAAAATTTTCTAAGAAATACTGCCCAATAATTTTTATTTTAAGCATCTTTCTCTATATAAAAAGAATACCAGAAATTTTCTTCAAAGTAAGAGAGCAGAGAGAGTATCTAAAGAGAACGAAGAGAGTATCTATTTTTATAACATCTATGTCCAAATATATATATATATGAAATAATCAATATTTTTTAGCCAGAAGAAATATTACAAATTAATATTCACATTATTTTACATTGATAAAAAGAAAATTTAAAATCAACTCAGTTTTTTTTGTCTTTAAATAATAAAAAATTATCGATTTGTGATACCAGTGACTCACCCACTCTGTGCATATTGCTAGCGCTCAACTTGAGCACTCACAATGATATAGAGTACCAAGTTCAGGAAGTTGTGTAGCCTAGAAGCATGCCTAGGCAGACTCCTCGTTGCAAAAAAGACAAGCTACTGATATATTTCATATTGATATCGATACAGTCATAATTTTCGTTGACACCAACCAAAAGCGATCCTCTCTTCATCACCTCTAAATTAGGGTGAATCTCCACAAAGTAAATTTTTTTCTCCACATTTAACATTTCTTTATATATAAATTAAATTTTAACTTAAACACGTCTCCTCATTTAAGCCTAATACCTTTCATATGTTGTCTTACAAGTACTTGAACTCAAACTCCAATAAACTATTCAAGGTCCACTTGTCATCAATTTAAATTTGCTATTACAAAAATTAAAAATCAATACAATATTTTTGTCATTAAATAGTAAAAAATAAAAAATATTGATTTGAATTTATTCAAACACATAATTTTAATGAATTTAATAAAAATTATCATGAATACAAAGAACTATTCCTATAAAATGTAGCCACGATATTGGCTTAGTTTATTTAATATTTTATAATTAATTGATAGTGAATTATTATATAATTTATTTTAATCTTTCGAAATTTAGACTTTCTTCGAATGATTAAGAAAACACCTACTGTATCTCCACATAGGATATATATACATTTTACAAAGTTTAGAGATATTTTTTTTTACTTTATATATTTATATGCATCTTAAATAAAAATATTTTCAAAATATTATTTTTTTTAAATATTATATTTTCAATTTTCAAATTTAAAACATCCATTTGGTATCCTTATAATACATATCAAATATACTATATATATATATATATTTCGTTCAAAAAAAATACCATATATGTACATATAATATCTTTTTAATTAATTTTTTAAAAAAATATATTTTTGAAAATTTTTAAAAATTATAAAATATTTTAAATAATTAAAAAGTAACACAAAGTATAGTTTTATTTACTTTTTAAGGTTATAAAAACTAGTTGTTGGCTGACATTAAGATAATTGACCAATCAAAATAAATCAAGATGTTTATTGGTCCCAAATAGAGCCCAGTTTTGAACAGTTTCTTCCATTTCTGAGGTCCAAATGATCACACAAGGCCCCTTATCAAGCCTAAATGTAAAAATCGTCGTCCGCCACCGGCAGCTAACGGCAGATCATGCATCGACCATCAATGGAGGCAAAAAAGCTTTTCGATAATGCTTTTGTTTCCATTTCAAGCCCCAAACTACAAAATCTACAGACCCCACTTCACAATCGGATTCTGGATCCCATGGGTATTGCCCTTTTCCAGCCTTCTCGTTCTCTTTTGTCGGGTAACTATTCTCGAACTTTAATTTATAGCTAAGCTATTTTCTTTTTTTTTTTTTTCCTTTTCCCATTTCCTCTGGCAACTGTTTGCTTTTTTTTTTAGAAATAAAAAACAGAAACTTTCTTCAATCAATCAATCAATCTTGTTTTCTAAATTAATCAATCTCAAGGAATTTAGTAATTGCCAACGCATTTTCCATCAATTTATTATTGGCTTTTGCTACATGTTAACCATTTATAGAATCAATGTACTATTGCAAAGAGACTGCGACAAATAGACCAATGCCATTTTTGGGCAAAGAAGTATTTTTCTAGTTGAAGATCAAACACGAAATCAATCTCCTAATTGTCTCAATCTCTTATTTGTTCTGTCAATTTCATCAAACTTTTGCTTATCGTGACCTTTCTGTCTTCTTTTTTTTATATATTGATTATGTATTGCGATATAAATGGATTTCAAATGCATTATCTTTTAGACCAAAAGATAATAGCAATGTTATAGACACCTAAACAATTGGGAATTTAGTAGAATATAGTGATTTGAGGTAGCTTGGGTGGTTTCTAAATTTGTAAATTTTCTTTCTAGTTAGTCAACCATATAACTTAGAAGCATTGAATATGGGTTCTATAGGAGATATATTCGATATACTATGGATATTATGGTATTACGTGTCTTAAAAGATTGGGATATGTCAATACGTCAACAAAAACTTTACTTATAAATGTTTTTTTCTGGAGTGTTATTAAATGTTTTTTAGTTGTAATTCATGGAAGTTTAATTTGACAAGAATTTCTTTATGTATAGGTCAAAGTGTTTCGTAAATCATTGTGTAAAATCAATCTACAAATTGTTTCCTCTTAATCCTGGAAAAATTGGCAATTACAATATTGAGATATGTTTGATGCGTGCTTTAGTGTATCCGAGAGGTATAGGAAACAACTTGAAGGCCAAATGTTCTGTTTGAAGATTTAGTTTTCGTGTCCTAAATATCATACAAACTGAAAGTATCATTTACTGTTCAATTGAAATAATAAGCTGAATTTTCTATATATTCAGCTTCATAATGGTTGTGTACCTTCTAAAACATGAATAAACGAAGATGTTGCCACCGAATAGCTGAAGGTGCCAACATGAAATTATTGACATATTGTATTTTATTTTGTTTATTAAAAGATTAGAAAAGCAAGAACAAGGCATGTGTGAAAGCCTTGCCTTGCTTTTAATGACAAGAAATAGAAATGGTGACAAATTAGTCCATTCATATGTATGCTCAAGGTTTCTTTGCTGGTTCGGAAATGATTAATTAATTATTTCTTTTGCGTAAAGCATTAACTTTTGTCTCTTTCTAGATTCTCCTTTACATTTGTTGTGTTTGTTCTGTGTCAGCACCTTTTGCTATCGCTTGCTTTTCTCGTTTATCATCAATGTATGCAGTTATGTTTATATTGTTTACGCTCCTATTTCAGGCCCCGAAATTTTAATTTCTTGCAAACCCATTTCCCATTTGGCTCATAAATCCAAAAGAAAACCCCCTGAATTTCTTCACTTGAAATCTAGAGCTTAATGATATCTCCATTCCTGAGCCTCTTTACTTTTTTCCCATTATAAAATGTTTTATCATTTATCTGTATTTTGTATAAGCCGTTAAGAGGGACATGTTATAGTTGAATTCAATTTCTATGTTTGCATATGCTTTTAACGATTCCTTTTCCTTTTCTGTAACAAAGAAAACTTCCTTTTTGGAACTCATCAAACTTTTATTTGTTTTTCATTCTCTGTTATATTAGTTGTCTCTGTTTCTGCCTTTTATCATTGCTTTCTTCTCTCTTTACTCCTGCTTTCTCTCTTTTTTCTTTTCATTCATTACTAATGGAGGCAACACTACTGAATATTGCTTATGCTTCTGTTTCAATCCCCGAGTCTAGGAGTTCCTTCAAATCCACTTCAGATTTTCTTCACAACCACCAAAAGACAACTAGATTTCTTAGCTTGAAATCTAAAGCTAATGGATATCACCATCTTCAAGTTTTAGCATCTTTTCCTATTAGGTAACCAACAAGATTACACTTCAAATGCTTGTGTTTCTCATCTATGCATGTTTCATTTGTTGGATGACATAACTGAGCACAATTATTTGTCGGGTAAAACCACTTTTATATGTCTTCAACTGTAGGTCATTTAAAGTTAAAGCAGGAAAATTATGATAGAGTTGCTAACTTTGCTATGCTATGGGGTATTTGGATAGAAAGAAGTGCAAACATCTTTAAGTTTAATATTTTTAAGTAATTGATATAAAATTTGATGGTTTTTTTTTGGGCCCCTTTATGGGCTTTTGTTTTGGGGGCTTTCAGAGGAGTCCCCTTGAGCATCAAGCTCTATTGGAAAGCATTAATTTTTAGTTTCTGATTTTTCTGTTTGTCTAATTCTTTTTTCTATTTTAAGCAGAAAATTTATCCTCCAGGTCATATTCTCCTTCTTTTGTCAAATATTTTCTTCTATTCTCGAGGAAAGAGAAAAAGTTTTATGATATTTCATTTGTTAGATGACATAACTGAGCACAATTATTGGCTTATTCTAAATGTTATATCGATAATATTATTATTAAATTAGTTATTTTTACTTTTTACCAGTTACATAATTACAAGGTTTTATATATAGAGAGAAAATGTAAAGGATTAGAAAGTAATATTTTTCATTTTGATAGGAACAATAAAAAAAGATAAAGTTATATCAGATCTTTATTGGATAAATAACTAAATAATTTTTATTTTAGTTCCTTTATTCATAATCGTTAACTAATGCATTTTGGAAAAGATTTATTGTCTGTCTTTCGTTATTTGCAGAAAACACTATTATGTTTGACACTCATCCTAGTAGTTTTAAACAATACTTATCCTAGTAGTTGGGTAAAGCCACATTTGCTTGTCTTCAACCATAGGACATTTTAAGTTAATTTGGTGGTTGACAGGAGGCTAAAATACTTATGACTTGCTAAATTTGCCATGCTATGGGTTATATGGATATAAAGAAATGCAAACATCTTTAAATTTAATCTTTGTTACATAATTGATATAAACTTTGGTGGTTTGGCCTCTTTGTGGGCTTTTGTTTTGGGGGTTTTGAACGGACTGCCCTTGAGCATTATTCATCTTGATTGAAGAGCATTCATTTTTAGTTTCTGCTTTTTCTGTATGTCTCATTCTGTTTTCTATTTTGTCAAAAATTTTCTTCTGTTCTTGAGGAAATTGAAAAGGCTTTATCACTCATGTCTTGATTTGCTACGTTAGTATGCATTTGATATGATATATATAGAGTATTTTATTTTTTCAAGAAACTGTCAGTAACGAGCTTCTGTAAACTATCACAACCTTTAGTAGTTTTGACTGACAATATGTAACTATTATATATGACCCAAAAAAAAGAACTATATGCACATGTATGACAAAAAAACAAATGCTGAAATTTTATTTGTCTGATAATCCATTCTTGGTCATACTTTACTTGTTTTAAAATTAAACATAAACACAATCCCTAGACGGGTTAGTGTTCAAATGTCTGTCTTTCAAGTGTTATTTAACCATCTTCTAACATTTTATTTCCTCGGCATGTAGATATTCAAAGAATGGGATGGATGAGAGCAAGATCTTGAGTCTTGAACATATAAGAAGGTCATTAATTCAACAAGAGGATAGCATAATAATTAGCCTTCTGCTGAGGGCACAATATTGTTTCAATGCAGACACATGTGATTCTGATGCATTCTCCATGGAAGGATTTTGTGGTTCCATGGTTGAGTTTATTGTCAGGGAAACAGAAAAGTTCCAAGCTCAGGTAACTTATTTATAAGAGAAGAGTTGGGAAAACTACCACAATCATGATTTCTGAAATTACATGATCCATCTCTTGGTTCAAATTAGGCGGGCCGGTATAAGAGTCCAGATGAGCATCCATATTTTCCGGAGCATATACCAAAGCCAATGCTTTCAGACTTGCAGTACCGACAAGTGAGGATATCATACACTGATCCCTAATGAATAGTTGTAACAAACTAATGTGGGAGCTAATTTAATCCAGTGAAGAGCCTTTTATAACTACAAAATAATTAATTCTATTTGTGCTTATTCTTGGGATGAACTGTTTTCTCTTGAGAGAAAGTTGCAATAAGTTTAGTTGTCACCTGCGAATTTATAACTGAGAAGTAACATAAAATTACACCCAATTCAGGCAAGTAATGTGCAATAGTTTATAACAATTGACGCTAAATCTATTGACGTTGGGCTTCATATTTATGTGTATGGATCATTAGGTATAAATGACTGTAAACATGACAATGGTCGAGTTTCTAATGGAAAGATGGATAATTTGCTGAAGTATTTTTTTTTATGCACTACTTGGTCTGAAAAATTGGAGACTTAACCAACAAACAAATTGAAAACGAGCCCGGTGGTTCAAATCTTGAAATGTTTCAAATACAGTGAGAAGCATCACATTGCTGCTTGAAAAATACTCTGAGAATTCTAAACTATTTTAGTAAATAGCTTCAATACCTATTTTGTGATTTTTAAGTTGCGTTTTATCAATTTCTTTCTCTATTTTTTTTTTAATTCCTCTCAATGATGCAGCTACATTGTGAATGGTTTAAAGTTGTAGTATGTTGAATTCAATTTAATAATTTACTAATCACTATCAATTACTGATGTTTAGTGCTAATTCTAAATAATCACCACCGCATCGATTACCTTCTTTTTTCAACTTATTTTTGAAAGATAAAAGAGTTAAATACGGAGCTTTTAATTTAGCTTATTGAGATTTGTCCGTGACTTCTATTTTCATTCAGTACAATATTATTGAAATCATTTGAGATGATAGCAGAATCGATCTTGATACTGATTAATAATACATCTTATTTAACCTATTTTGGTATCTCTACTTACGTGAAGCTAGGTCCTGCATCCCTGTGCTGGTTCAATCAATATCAACAGGAAAATTTGGGATGGGTACTTTACAGATCTTCTTCCAAGATTGGTGAATGCTGGAGATGATGGTAACTGTGGATCTGCCGCTGTTTGTGACACGATTTGCTTGCAGGTATGCATTGATCTAATACTTCTACTGTAGCTTTGATTGATTTATCCTGGAAGCTTGTTATCATTCTAACGTCTACTGGCCATGGAAGTTCTGTATTTTTTGGAGGAGTTTTTATGATGGGCCTGTCACTGTCCTGGATGTGAAAGAATCTTTTTGAATGCTCTAGAGAGCTGCTCCAGGCTTCCATTCTGTTTTGTTTCAAAATTACCAGTTAGCACTTCAGTTCTTGAATCATAATTCCGTTTATGGAGCCATGAAATATGATCCAAATGACTGAATTACCCCAAAGTCAATTAACCCCTGAGCCTTCAATTTCTTTCCATTCTTTGTATCTCTAAAAAAACATGCTTTCTCTTAAAATTATTCGAGAACATAAAAATGGAAACTGAGAACATAAAAATGGAAACTCGTTTCAAGGAGAGGCAGCATCTGTGATTTGATTTCTCCATGAACAAGTGTTCATTTGCTGTGGCTTGCTCTTCATCTTCGACTTCTACTCCTGCGAGCATTTTCATCTTCTTTGAATACCTGGTTCATCTTTGATTCTCATTTTGTTTATCATGAGAAATAATGGCTAGATTTACTTACGTTGATTTCCCACTCTTACTCTCTTCTCTATTTATGATTATTTCAAGTGGGATATTAGAACCACTGAGCCTATTAGGCTTGTTATGGCTGCTTTATCAGTCTAATCTTTGTGCTTTTTTGATGAGGGAGAGTGATGGTTGCTTATGGATTCTTTCTCTCTGTCTCTGTATCCTCTTATTTTTCTTATTCTGACTGCCATATATGAAGTTCTCGTTGATGATTTTCGTTTCCTAATTCCTCCCTCTGGGTTATGCTTGATTATTATCTTGTCATTTTGGTTCTAAACCAGAATTTGATTCTATTTACCGCTGAGTTCCTCTAGGTTTTTCCTTTCTTGTGTGCAATGAACAATGATTAGATTATTGAAATCAATTCTTATGACTGGATGAAAATGGTTGACAGAAATTGAGCGTAAGCTAATGAAAAAGTGTTAAATCTCAAGGAATAAAAGTGTTAATTTCAGGGACTAAAAGTGTCAATCTTAAAACAGCAGAACAAAATGTATATTATTATTATAATAAAAAAAATACCATTTATAAATAGGAAAAAAGTTCCGGTTCTCCTGCTTTTTTATCTTTTATTATTTGTTAGTCTATAATAAACCATAGAATCCATTAAGCGCTGACTCTGGCCCCCTGAACTCATGCACAGCATGAATTCCCTTATGAACTCTGACTATAAATGCTCAACGATCTCTTCAGCTAGTTAAGAATCAGTTTTTGCTCTGCTACTTTGTGCTATTCAGGTTAATTGCCAACGAACTGACTAATATGCATCGATGGATTATTTTATTGCTGTTGTTTCTACATGACATGCCAGTCTGAGCCTATATTTGTTTTTTTGTTGATTCTTATTGACAGGCACTGTCAAGGAGAATCCACTATGGAAAATTTGTTGCTGAGGCTAAATTTCAAGAATCTTCTACCGAATATATGGCAGCTATTAGAGCACAGGTAAGTTGCTAGTACAATCCATTTCCTATAACTCTAATTCGGTGATAAATCTCTCACATTGTCATCTTTGGGTTGTGGTTCCTGTAGGATCGAGCAAAACTCATGAAATTACTGACATTTGAATCTGTGGAAGCAATAGTGAAGAAGAGAGTGGAGATGAAAGCAAAAACATTTGGTCGAGACGTAACGATTAACCCAGAAGAAGATGCAGCTGAGCCAATATACAAAGTGGAACCAAGTTTGGTTGTAAATCTGTATGGGAATTGGATCATTCCCCTCACCAAGGAAGTTGAAGTTGAGTACTTGTTGAGAAGGCTTGATTAGTGTTTAGTCTTTTTAGTGCTTTTAAGGGAACTTAATTTTAAGATAAATAATTATGGTTAATTTCTTCATGCTCATTCAACAAATTTCGAGCATTTATCATTACTATTATAAGTTTATCAACTTTCAATGTAAAAGTGTATCATAATTTAGGCATTGATTGGTAGTACTTGGCACAAATAATTGATGAAGATGATGAAAGAAAGATTATTTCCCAAGAAAAGGCTGTCATTTATCAACTTTTGAGCTGGAAAATTCATAATCTTGGCTCCACCATATGTTTAATTGCATCTTTGATTATAGGGTTTAGATTCGTGAAAATAAAGCATCTGCCTAAAGAAGTATAAAATTTTGGATGACTTATATCATATTTTTGTAAAGGGGTATCTTCTTTTTCTTTTCTATATTCTTTGCTAAGCTTTGTAAAAATACTATTGTAAATATATTTTTGAATATATTTAATTTTTTCCTTTAAAAATAATACTTATTTTTTCAATTTTTAATTTTAAAAATATTTTTTAATCTTACCATGAAACAATTCACACTTATACTTTCTTTAATTCTAGCCTTTGATCATTTGAAAGATATATCTTTAATATTTAAAAAAGAAATATTTTTGAAAATTTTTAAAAAATTACTATAAATTACGAACATATGAGTTTAGTAATTATTTAATCATGGTAGTTACTATTACAATTAAAACCCTTTTGAATGCTTTTTACATATGAATTTTGAATTTCAAATTTTTATATAATTTTTAATTCAACGTTATTTAAAGGACAAACAAACTTATTTAATTATTTTTAAGCAAAAAATTGAAAAAGAAGATGGATTTAAAAAAAAAACCTCAAATAAATATTTGAAATTTCTATTTAAACAAAATTATAACTGACAAACGCAAACTTAATTTGTATTAAAATTCAGACTTTCAAATATATGACTGTCCCTGTAAGCCGGCTTCTTGATCAAAATATGAAAGGGTCAGCCCAAATAAGATTAGATTACAAAAACACCCTCTATAAAACCTTGAAATCCCATTTCTTGTTAACCATGAGCCGCTTTTTGTGGGCCACGCACCAGCCTGCACTTTTGTCTCTTTAACTATAATATCATCAGTGCCAGCTTCAAGTGAGTAAACCATCACTACTTCACTGCCCTGTCTGTGACTGTGACTCTGAGAGTAGCGGAGGGAGAAGGCAAAGAAAGAGGAAATATGGAAAAGGCGTTAACGAAAGTTAGCAGCTTGAAAGTTAGGAGCTTATGGATCTCAAAGAAAGCTAAAGAAGAGCTTTCTAACATAACTGAAGACGTCACTGTAAGTACTTTCAAGTTTTATTATGTCTCGTTATCTTTCTTGTTCTTGTGTAATGTAATGTGGGTTGATTGATTGAATGGAACTGTACCCACATTACCTTTTTCTGCTAATCTTGTCTGGATCTATGTGTTTTCGTAGAAAAGGTACAAATCGGGATATGGGTTTTCGAAATGGAGTTAAATTAAGTTTTTTGGAAGTGAAACCACATAATTAGGTTCCTTTTGGGGTTTATTTTGTACCCATTTTAATCTCTGTCTTTGTAAATATTAACTATGTTACTATTTTTTATTTTGGATTATTGGAATTTTTATTTACTAAATTTGATCCAACATTTCTGAAAATTATTTGCTGATGGAAAAGAAGAAGACAGGGGAAAAGAGAGGATTGGAAATTGTTAATCTTATTAATTGGCTTGGACAATGTTTTTATGAATTGATTTCTTGAAGCCCATATGATATAGTTTAGCTAGCTTCCAGGGAAGGAGATTTAGAATTTTATTTGAGTAATTGTCAAATGAAAGAGTTTCTCCTCATATATGGTAATTTTTGCTTTATTTAGAAATTATGAAGACTTCGTTGTGAATTCTACCATTTTCTGAAGGCTTTCTTGCAATTGCAGACATTTTCAAATACTGTTGAAGAGAAGGCAAAATGGATCTTCAACAAGCTGAAAGGTAATCAATTATGATGTCTTACCTGCTGTGCATGTTCCAAATAAAGCAACGCTACAAGCATGCTTGAGATAATGGGTGACTGGTTATTCAGCATTTATCGATTCATGCACTTCTAATGCTAAGGGAATTCAATATCTCAAAAGAATTCCTTGAGAGTCTCAATGGCATTATTTGAAACTGGGAGCTCTTATTGTGCTTCTACAAAAGCAAATCTTGTTAGTTGAGTTTCAGCATATGACCTGTGGCCTTTTAACCAAACCATCAGTCTCAATCTTCCTTGTATAGTGATCTCTAAGCACTTGTATTTCATACTTTGTGCTTTTTATATCAACATTCCACTTATAAGATGCCTTCACTGCCTTCACATTTAAGCCGAAAAGTCAATTTTTCCCCCCTTTTAATCTTTTAGCCCCTTGAAGAATTTTCTTACCAGCTTTTTCCATTCCATAATTCATGTG
The DNA here is from genome assembly GCA_947685225.1 of Garcia nutans. NCBI lineage: Eukaryota > Viridiplantae > Streptophyta > Magnoliopsida > Malpighiales > Euphorbiaceae > Garcia > Garcia nutans. The sequence continues at coordinate 54,401,256 of CANTUV010000011.1, forward strand.
AATGATTGTGAGCAAAAAACATATTCGTTTTGCTCCTAAATTTTAGCTGCTTAAAACTATTAGTCATATGATCTGTTAGTGCTTCATTTATTCAATTGAATTGATAAGATTACACCTTTTTTTTTTGAGTTATGGCTAGTTTACCAATCAAGAATGCTTTGTGTTTTGCTATGCTTAATTATGATTTCTTTGTTTATGTAGGAAAGCCACTCAAAAGCTTGCCAGATCTCCTTCGAGAGTACAACTTGCCACCCGGTCTCTTTCCCCAGAATATAACCTGTTATGAATTTGATGAGAAAAAGGCCAAGTTGATTGTGTATTTGCCTTCTGTATTGGAAGTCAGCTTCAAGGACTCTTCTGTATTAAGGTATGCAACTAGAGTAAAAGCAATACTTATGAGGGGAAAGCTCACAGGTATAGAGGGAATGAAGACCAAGGTTCTGGTATGCGTTAAGGTCACAAGTGTGGCAGTTGAGGGCTACGAGTCTGATAAGGTATGGTTTACGGCTGGGGTCAAAAAGTCCAGGCCTAGAATTGCATATGATGTGCCACAAGCTGCTGTTAGAGTAGCTGAATTTTGAGTTAGAGATACTTTTATCCATAGATGAATAAAAAATAGTAGTATATTTTTGACAGGTTAAGCATAAAATCATGGTTTTTTTGGGTGATATCAAATGTCCTGCTATGGGCTATAAAATTCAAAATTTCTAATTGCCTTTGTAGTGGCTTAGAATGTAGTCTGAAATTGTAATGGTAGATAAATGTTTATTGTTTCTTAAAGAGCCTCGTTTGCCTCAACCATATTTGCCCTACCATATGCTAGTAGAGTTATCATTGCAATTGCAATGTTTTCTAATAATGAAATGTTACTACTGTAAAAAAATGGTAAAAGAAGATAATAAAAAGAAAGAATTAAAAGCCCATAAACATATTTTCAAGCCTATGCTATGAATCATGTTTTCTTTTTCTTTCTTTTCTGAACAAAGGAAGCCCTATTCTTACTGATTTGGCTTTCTTGAGCACTTTAAAATGGTAAAAAATATATGTAGCCATTTCAGGATTTCTTTTTTATGTTAAAAATCATTCCATATCACTGTTAATATCAGGACGGATCCTCCACGATTTCAACAAGTTAAAAATCAGCTTCCATCTTTCTTTTATTTTTTTATTGATATCATTACAAATATAAAAAATTTATCTGCTCTGTAAAAAAAATTGCATTTGACTGTATGACAATGAATGTTCCTAACTTTTCCCACCTTCCTATGAATTAAAGGTGCAATTGCACCCTATCCCTTAACTATCCCATATACTGATATAACATTCTCAATACTTAACAGGAAAATGATGCACCATTCTAGCAGATCTGACCGTCTGTTTTGGATAACCTCTTGAAGGAAATGAATGTTGTGCTGTAACACAGCAGGGAGCGAGAATCATTACTTTTAAACTAATATGAGATTTTCACAGTAATTAACTAAATCAACTATCAACTTCAGCATGCTCACTGAAGAGTGTTTTGAATGAGTTGTGCATACTGTTTATAAAACCAGTTCACAATATAAATTTGTAAGTTTGTGAGAGCAGAGTGATACCTCCACAAATTTTAATTTGAAATCCAAATTCCCAAATCGTTGAGTGACCTAATACTCCTCTCTAAGGTATTCGTATATTTGAGCATATTTTGCATCTCTCCAAGCAATCTCAGATCTGGACAGTGAAAAAAATAAAGCTGGCATGAGGGATGTTATTGATCCAAAAGTTCATTTTTTTTTAAGCATGGCTTGATTCAAAACTATAACGAGCTCAATTTGTATATGTACACAAAAGAGGAATCTGGGCTTATAGCTGAAACTGACGTCAGAATCAGGAGTTAACAACTTGTAAGTGAACTCCCTTAATAAAACTATCAAAATGGTCCGACAAGAAATTCAAGGCGCTGAACGGAAGTGAAGAACATTTACATTAACATGGCCTAAGGAAACATCATTGTTATGAAAAATCAAATCAATCCTGTGTGAAACTTATATTCCGAGAAAATCACATTCCAAGGATGCAGGGTAAATTTCCTCCAAGAGGGAAAGAGAGGAGTGAAGGAAGAAAAAGAGCAGTTGGATTTGGATGAAAAACCAACCATACTCTAAAGGCCCGCACAAAGAAGTACATTTGGAAATTAATAACAACAATAAATTGATATGGACACAGTGTCCAGCACTCTATAAATTGATCTTGAATTTTTTTTTGACACAAGCCCCCCCGAAAACCGCCCACTGAAAAACACTGTAAAAATATCCACCAAATGCTTGACAAATACTTACTGAATTGTTTTCTCAACCATGCAAGGTTTATGCCTAGAGGATAAGTTACATCATATAGCATGCAGATGAAAATTTTGGGACTTATGCTACACAACAAGCAACAAGCAAATAACAACAGTGGAGTTACCTCTCAAAAAGCCCAACTTTGAGAATTACATCAGCTAGATTTGAATTTGCCTTTCCAACAATTTGAAGGAGCTTCTTCCTATCCATAGTGAAAGTTCCAGTTTTTTCCATTGCATGGTTTATGCCAGCAAACTCTTCAACCATTCCATCAACCTGTGCAGCATGTGTGCACATGTGTGTGAGAGAGAAAAAGGCTTTCAAACCCTTATCAAAACGACCTTACATAATAGCATCTAAACCAACTATTTTTCCATGGCAAGATTACTAGCATTGTAGAAATTGATGCTTTCATTGAAATTATTAAAGCATAAGAAAACTTTGTACACTAAATTGTGTTATAAACAAAACAATACATTCTTCTGTCACATACCTAAGAAAATTTCTGCAGAGATATTAAAATTATTACCTGTGATACAAAATAGTCCAGAGCAATGCTTTGCCCAAGTACACTTCCAATAATGCGAATGCTATCAGTATCCAAAGTTTTGAGAACTATATGATCTAGCCCTCCCCGCATATCCTCAGCCAGAAGTGTTTTCTCTTTTATCGCATAATCTGGTACAAGGAGACATCAGCAGCCAAGCAGAAAATTTATCATACTTCGTAAAAAATATACAAAAGAATGAGCCAGAATACAATCAGTTATGGAACCAATCCAGCAAATACAGAACTTAATGTCAAACAGGCAGAAGAGTGGGATCTTGTGTGGGATCTTGTATTAGAATATAGTGAAAGGAGAAAAAGGTTAAGAAAAAACAATCATATCATATTTTGAACCTTCCTGCTTCAAATGTAAGGAAAAAAATGATATCTTCTCAAAGAAACTTACCATCTTTCCGCATCTCTGGAAGCAATCCAGAAGCATGTCTCCTTACTATCTCTAGGTAACTTTCAACTTCATGATTTTCAATGTTAAATAGAACAGCAGAACCATAATGGAATACAACCATATATCGACAGCTGACCGTGACTCCAAGTGCCTGAATCAAAGGCACATATTATTAAGCTGACCATTAAAATTAATAATGTTGAAACGCATACATATGATTTTCAAAGATCTCACTCTGTGTGTGTGTGTGTGTGTGTCTAACATCCTTACTACCAAGGCAATGAAGCCATGTGCTATAAGAACACAACTAAATGACCACGGAACTTTTATTTGCCAAGTGCAATAAACCTCAATACTACAGTCAGAAGAACTTATTTGTTCTTTTTTATCACTCACTGTAATTTCTGAAGGAAAACTGCAAAATCTGAGGGCAATATAATTTGTTGAACGAGAGGTGGGAGGAACAACATTGCTTAAATTTTCTGCTTGCATGCTCTTCAAATCAATACTGCCAAAACCATGAATCTGAGAAAACCAAATCATCATCAACAACAACAACAACAACAACTAAGCCTTAATCCCAAAAGTTGGGGTCGGCTGTATGGATTCTCAACAAAATAAGCTCAAAAGACACCAAAAAAGATACTCCAGCCTTAGGCCCCTTCCAAGACACGAATTTTACGCCTCCATTCAAGTCTGTCATTAATCAAATCCGCATCAAGATCTAAGGCACGTAAGTCTCTTGCTATCACCTCCTTCCACACAGTTCTAGGTCTGCCACGACCTCTAGCCCCCTCAATCAACAAATTCTCACACTTACGAACCGCAGCATTAGGAGGTCTTCTTAAAACATGCCCATACCATCTAAGTCTTCCTTCTCTCACCTTATCTCCGACGTCCGCTACTTGGACTTTTTGTCGAATATGAACATTCTTAATTTTGTCCAGTCTGGTATGTCCACACATCCATCTTAGCATCCTCATTTCTGCCACACTCATCTTATGCAAATGTTGTCCCGTTGGTGCCCAACACTCACTACCATAGAGCATCGCAGGTCTAACAACCGTCCTATAGAATTTACCTTTCACTTTCAGAGGTATTTTCTTATCACATAGAACCCCAGTTGCACCCTTCCACTTCAACCACCCTACCTGTATTCTGTGAGCCACATCTTCATCTATACGGCCATCATTCTGGAACATCGAACCCAAATATTTGAAGTGCTTGGTTTTAGGAACCAAAACTCCATCCAACTTAACCTCATGTTCCTGCTTCTTCCTTAGACTGAACTCACAGTGCATATATTCCGTTTTACTCCTACTTAACTTAAAACCCTTGTCCTCGAGGGTTTTTCTCCACACTTTCAACTTACGGTTTACACCAGCACTAGTCTCATCAATTAAAATAATATCATCAGCAAACAACATACACCAAGGAACATCGTCTTGTATGCTTCTGGTTAGCTCGTCCATAACCAGGGTAAATAAATATGGACTCATGGCCGAACCTTGATGCAATCCGGTAGTAATAGGGAAAGCCTCAGTGTCTCCACCAGGTGTTTTCACACTAATGGATGCATTCTCATACATGTCCTTGATGATGTTGATATATTTGCCGTTGACTCCTTTCCTCTTCAAAACCCACCATAACACTTCTCTTGGTACTCTATCATAGGCTTTCTCCAAGTCAATAAATACCATGTAGAGATCTTTCTTCTTCTCTTGATACAATTCCATTAGTCTTCTTAGAAGAGAAATAGCCTCCATGGTAGATCTCCCTGGCATAAACCCAAACTGATTCTCCGAAACTCTTGTAATCTTCCTCAATCTGTGTTCAATAATCCTTTCCCATAATTTCATAGAAAACCAAATCATCAAAAAAAAAAAAAAAACAGAAAGAGAGGTGGGAGAAGGGGGAAAGAGAAACACAGAGAGGAGAGCACACGCACTAAGAAAAAGAAACCCACAAATGGATAACTAACATAACAACAATAAGGTCATGTTTGATAGGTCGTAATGGGATGTAATATAATTAAATTCATAATTATCTTCTATCTTCAAAATAACAGTCCAAGCACCCTTGTAGTATGAAAAATTCGTAAAACCACTAATAGAAATACAATCTACATCTCCAAAAGGTACTTTAATAATTTCAAAGGGAGTTTCTTTGATGAGATAACCTATGTTTCTAGTAGGATATTTCCATATTAAAGTTCAGTAAGTTTTAATTTTTTTAAGGGGGCAAAATCTAAAACTCGTTCAGAATCTCTGCATTTAACTTTTCCTCATTTCATATGTATTAATGTTTTATGGATTCAAACCCAAGTGCTGCCCTAGGCAGTGAGACACTTAAAATTGCACCAACCAATTCACCTCCTACGAGTAAGTCCTATAAATCCCAAAAATTGGAACCTAAATAAGTTCGATGTCAACAAGACTAAGAATATTGAAAATTATATCGCACAAAAACGAAATAAAGCAAAACCCAATTGAGGAAAGAGACCAAGTACAGAGAAAGTATGCTTTAACAGGAATTGTTCCAATCTCTTCATCTTCCACAGGTCCCAAAGCGTAATTGGGAGCCAAATCATGAGACCCATATTCAAAATCATTGTTAGAAACAGAAACCCCAGATGAGATTGCAGAAAATGACCTGAAACTGAAGATATGAACACCAGGGTTTAGAGGGTACGGGCGATAGTGAGTTTTTGGCAGACATGAATGAAGGTTAGAGGAAACAAATTTAGAGGTTTTTCTGGGCAGGTGATTGAGGAGAAGAGCAGCAGTAACACGCCATCTACCCATTCACTTGGTAGTAAAATAATTTATTTATTGTGTAATAAATTTATTGAGAGTGGATGGTCGTCTTCTTGTTGGATTTGGAGGCAGTAAGTTCTCTGATACATAGCCAAACTCTTGTTTGATTGATTCATGCCTGTCTCTTCCGTTTGACCCATCGCCACCGCGGCACCGCCATCCGCCGCTTTTTGGGTTTCCAAATTTCTTTTATTAGTTTTATGCGGCATTTTTTTTTTGAGCCTGATTTTATGCGGCATTTTGTGATATATAATATATAATACTCCAATTTAAATCATCATTTTTACATATATATATATATATATATATTTATAGGCTTGTATTATCACTTTTTAAAATTAATAAAAATTAATTATTATTTATTTTAATTATATATTTATTATTAATAAATAAATTAATAAAATAATAAAATAATATTTTTAATATTAATAAATTAATAAAAATATTTCAATCTATTTAAAATAATTTTATATAATATTAAAAAAATTAATTATTTTCTTAATAAATATACAAGAACTAAATAGACTAATTTAAATAAAATAATAATAATAATATAAAATTATAAAAATAACATAAATATGAATCATTTAAAATTATGAAAAAAATTTAATTAATTAATATAATTAATTAAATTGATCGAAATAATGAGATAATTTTTTCTTGGTTGAATAAGTAATTAACTCTTCTTTTTGAAACAAAAAAAGTAGTATTATTAATATTAAAAAAAAAGGATACAAATAATCAAAATACTTAACAAACTAACCCTAGCCAGCTTGCTAACCCTAACACCCAAACCTAAAGTATTTGATTAAGAGAATCCATAACAATAAAATTAACTAAAAATTTTGGAGATTGACCCCACGAACAAATACCAGCATGATGATTCCCTAGTAAGAGAGTGGGTAATTTTATTGGCTTGTATTCTAATTCAGACAACTCAATCTAAATTGAATAAAAGCTAACATCATTCAATTATAATAGAATCAAATTCAGTGTTATTCCCTTTCAGATAATTAAAACCATTGCAAAATTCTTTGCTATCAATCTCAATATCTATGTCATGCCAATAATTATGAAAGATCCAAAAAATGTTGATCTTAATGCAGTAACATTAGTGAATCTATTAACAAAAGCTCTCAATCTACGTCCGGATAAAGCTCAAAAAAAATTACTCATTTTATCTATAATTATAGCCCTAAATTCGGTCTATTGTGATGAAGAAAAAATGGCGTCTTCGACATTACATACTATTAAAAAAATTAATATTGATATTTATAGTATACCATTTACAATGTATAAATATTTTTTAATTATTTGCTAATATTATATAATAGTTGTTTAATTGATAATATTCTTTCCATTCTACATAAATTATTACTTTTACAAAAAAAAATATTTTTCTCAATTAAAAAAATAATTAACTTTTTTTAATTATATATTTATCATTAATGAGTTAATTAATAAACTGAAAGTATAAAAATTTTAATGTTAATAAATTAATATGGTGTATTTTAGTTAATTTAAAATATTTTTATATAATATTTATATAATTTAATAACCTTTTTAATAGACGTGTATGAGCTGAACATGATAATTTTAGCAAAATAGATAAAATATTATTTTAATTATTGATTATTATTTTTTAATAATTATTATAATGATAATTAATTTGATAATAATTAATATATTATTTTATTCACTCTATTCAATAATAGTTGATGTATTATATCCTTTTATATTATTCTAAATTATAAATAATAAATTAAACACATATATATTTTTTGGTCCAGGGTTATCATGTTTATTTTTCTTACGGGGACAACGATAGAGACGTAGAGAGAAATCTCGTTTTGTAGGTTGGGCAGAACGGGAACCGCAAATATACCCATAACCTCATTAGGATCCTCATCCTCGTCCCTGCAATTACCCAATAAAATATGCATACTATATATATATATATATATATTATACTATATATATTATTATATATATATATTATATTATGTATGTTATATTTTAATAATTTGTATATATGAAATAAATTTAATTTTGATATATTTTATTTTATAGTATTTTTTAAATTTTATTATATATTATTATTCTATTATGTGTATAATTATAATATTTTATTGTTTTTTATATTATTAAATTTTAATTTTAAAAATAATAACAAAAAGAGAAATTTTAATCAAAATTTCGATAATATTTAATCACAAATTTAAAAAGAGAAAAATAATAACAAATTTTAATCATAATATTTCGATAAATTTTGAAATCTAACTATTATTTGAATGCATATTTTCAATGTTTTAATATTTAGAGAAATTCATCACTAAAGAGTTCTTAAATTAATGAAATTTGAATTATTTTTTAAAACTAAAGGGATGGTAGAAACTAAATCTGAGAATTTTTTTTAAATATCTAAAAAAAATCAATTTTTTTTTTCTTTCAAAATATATATTTTAGATTTTTAATTTTAAAATGCTCCACTTCTAAAAGTATATCTAATATATATCAAAGATATTTACACTTTTAAATATATATATTTAATATATTAAAAATATATGATATATTAACTTTAAAAGATATATATTTAATATATTAAAATTTATAAAAATTATATAATATTTTTAAAATAAAAAAATTAAAAATGACATAAAGCGTAATTTTCTCAGTTAAATTTTAAAAAACTATATAGAGACAATGTTAGCCTTGGAGCAAAGTCAAGCAAGCTAAGGCAATACACTCTAATAGGGCACATCCACATATATATATATATAATTATATATAAAAATAGGCAATTAATATATATATATATATAAACAATTAAAGAAAATATAAACAAAATTTATAAAATACATTATGTTATTTTATAATAAATGATCATTTAAATTGGGTGGGATAGGGCATCCTCTTTTTTTTTTTTTTGCCATAAAAATAAGATGATAGGGCATCCTAATTCCTAGACATGTTACATGTATATGGAGAATTTTCAGCCATTATGATAAGCTTGCAATAATGACAAAATTAATTGCCTTCTCGAGTCAAACGAGTTTGTTAGTAACAAAGCTACCTAACACTGCGTGACTATGCAATATTTTTATTGAAAAAAAAACAAAGGAAAAATGAAGAAAAATTCCTTTATTGGGGCGAGGGAAAGTTCCCAACACAAATATCATAAGTATTTAACCGTTTTAAATTTTTTATGTTTCGAATACATACAGTTTTTTTTATAACAATTATTTCATTAATATTTTTGTTTGAAAATTTAATATATTGTTTTCCTTAATTAAAATTTAAACAAGAAGTAGCAACTCATAATCTATCCAATTACAAAAAAATATTTAAATTTAAAAACCTTGTTTTAAATTTATTTTTAATAAATAAGTATTTTACTATTTAAATTAAGATCTATCTTTATAGATATGTATGTTTATAATTTTCTATTGTTCTTTTTTTTTTGCTTATATTTAATATTAGATAAAAAATATTTTATATAAAATTAACTTTCCATATATGTAAAAAAAAAGCAAACTTAAAATTTTTAAATTTTTATTTACTTTTTTATGTATAAATTATAATTAATGTCATCAAATGTTTAATATATCTTAAGCTGTAAATTTAAGTAATCCCCATATCTTTATTTTTATTTCTAGCACCCAAATCTTTGATTTTTTAAAAATTTACGAAAATTTAATAGGATGGAATTTTAGTAATAATTTATTTGTTCTATAATTTCACGAGAGAGACAGGGCACAGGAGCCAAAACCTATGCTCCCTGACCGAATTTAACGACGTCGCTTTTACACACTTTCCATTTGCGAATATCACTACTGTACTGTTAGGCGAAGAAGGCTCCGTGAGCAACAGCAAGTGCAAGAGTGAGCAAAACGAAAATGGCGATATCGGGAGATCTAAGGGTCTCTGCAACACTGGCTTCGTACCACAAACACCCTTTCCGAAGCTCTTTACCTACTTCAAATTCAAAGGTCCTCTTCTCTTTCACCCTTTTTCGGTGCCTCAGTACACTTGCATTTTCAATTTTGTTTCCGTTTTCTTCTTCTTTGATATTGTTCTCGTGTAATTCTTATTGTTTTATCACTTAAACAATTCTTATCTGCTTGATTAGTGAGAAAAAAAGGATAATTAAAAAAAAAGGGAAAATGGGTGACTGTTTTTCTGTAACGAAATTGATTGTGTTTTTTATCTGTATTTAATTGGTTATGCTGACTGATCAATTACTTTTTGTATTTTTATAATTTGATTTGCTGTTTTGGGTTGATATTCCACCTTTCAATCTATATATTTACGTGATTGCTAGCGTGTGCCTCTGTTGCTATAGGTTTTACAGGAGTTTAGGGGTAGATTGCTTGAATTTGTTCAAATTGAACACGACTACTTCTATTTCTTGGTTTTCTGAACGCAAATTCTGAGTTAGGGTTATGTTGTATCCAGGAGGAGTATAGTGTTTAAGGAAGGTAAGAGTTGAGAGTTAAGAGGAATCTGTTGCCAAAGACAATTAAAAAAAGTGGTGGTCACTGGTCAGAAAAGTTGTTCAGGATAAATTATTGGTACATTTTTTGATGCACTTCTGACACGGATTAGAATGAAATTAGCTTGGTAGAATTCTTTGTATAAAAGGCCATTTATATATGAAAATTCCCTGTAAATGCTCTAATTTCATGCCCAATTTGGAAGAAATTTTCATCTGTCGATATGAATCTGACAGAGTCAAATTTGCTTGGTCAGTGTAGTTGAGTGGGGTTTTGCAGTTAGATTTAGAAAGCTAGGGTCTCTTTCTCAGTTGGGAGTGGCGGTGATGATATGGGTGCGCCTAAATTGCTCTAATTAAGGAGCAAATTATAAGATTTAGCTCTTTTTCATTCTGTGGTTTCTTTCCTACATATCTATATCGCGGTAGCTTCTCTGGTGATATTGGCTTGATTGCATAATCATTTCATATTGTTGGAACTTTCAGTGTGAAGTGCAAAATTTCTCCAATGAGTTTATTCAGGAAAATAATGAGTCAAACTAATTGCTACCATCCCCCTCCTCTCTTCCTATTTTTCTTTTTTTCCTAGAGGTTGAAAGAGTGTGCACTTTGCAATGTGTCATATGTTTACCAGATTAATTATGAGCAAATGGCGACTCTAGTGCCATTCTTTCATTTGTTGTGCTTGTGAACATATGAAATATCAGTAGTAGTTCAATGCCACTGGGTTTAACCATGTTAATGTCAGCTGTGTTGAAATTAGTGGTGTAGGAAGGTGGAGTGGGAAATGGATGAGTGATGATGGTGGTGGAATATGAGTGTTTCCCTGTTATACTGAGGGGTGGTGGTGGTTGCTGTAATCACTGAAGCAGTAACACTGCAATTGAAGGAGCAATACGGATGAAGTGGGTTGCTTGTGCTACTGTATCAAAATTACCTGGTAGTAATAGTTAGTCTTATGGCTACATGTGAAGCACCTATGAGAATTGATAATCACTGAAGCAGTAACAAAGTCTCAATCTCATGTTAATTGAGGTCGGTTATATGGATTTTTCTTTTCCACTCGGCATGATTTAGGGCTATCTCTTCCGATAGATGTAAAATTATAAGATCATTTTGGATTACCTTTGACCAATTCAGTTTAGGTCTACCCATGTCTCTTTTAGCTATATCTACTTTTATTTGTTCGCTTTTTCTAACTGACGCATCGCTAGATTTTTATTTTATATTACTAAACCATCTAAATCTATATTGTCTTATATTATCCTTGATATGCGTTATCTCCACTTTTTTCAGAGAAAAAACACTTGTCTAGTTTAGTAAGACTTGAAAGAGATTCTTACATTTTCAATGAAAGACTTGAAACCTAGTGTAGTAAACAGCTTACTCTTGATTATTGGGTTTGGTTGTAGTTATTCAGTATCGAAGGATTGTGGGAAGATTCCACTATGCATATTACAGTTTTTTTTAGAAAGTAATGCCAACATGTCTCACTTTCTGTTACATATTTTATGCCCTAATAAATAGGTAGAGTTCATCGGTTTCCCTGGTGGAGGATCTGGCACTTCTCCAAACACGCACAAATGGGCTGGCATCACTCTCGACGGAGGTAAAATGCGTGATCACTCTAGACGATTTTCTGGGATTACTAGAGATTATCAGTTGTCTTCAGCCTCAATTAGTGAAGAAGCTGAAAGCTTCCTCTTAAATGCTATAAACATGAGCTTCTTTGAGCGTTTGAACCTTGCATGGAAGATAGTCTTCCCATCACCAGCACGAAGAAAGAGCTCAAATGCAAGGATTGCCAAACAGCGATTGAAGATGATTCTCTTCTCTGACAGATGTGCAGTTAGCGATGAAGCAAAAAGGAAAATTGTAAACAACATCGTGCATGTTCTATCAGAATTTGTGGAGATAGAATCACAGGATAAAGTTCAGCTGAGTGTCACTGCTGATACTGATCTCGGGACTGTATACTCTGTCACAGTGCCTGTACGACGGGTGAGGCCAGAACATCAGGATACAGAAGAGATTGGATCAATAACAAACATGGAGTACAGAGATACTGGAGAAAATTCTGGTTCTGTTGATGTCCGGTTTGACTTCTTCATCCCAGATGAAAGAAGTCGGTGATTCCCTCTAAGTCTTAAAACAAAATAAGTGTTGGCAACTATCAAAGTGTTTTTTTCCATGTTTTGATCCTTATGTAGGGAGACAAGCATACGCATCTGTATATATATATGTATATGAAATTCCTGGTATTCGATTGACGATTTTCCTCTTTGAATTTGTAGTTGATCTCTAGCAGTTTAAATGCATGTCTAAATGCATCTCCCAACCGTTTTAAATTGTTGTGTGCGTGTGTAATGTTTGTATGTTTTTGAAGTTTGATATTTGAATCCTCCGCTATGTTCTTGGTGATTGACTAATATTCTGAAATTTGGAAAAGAAATTAGTTATGCGCAGGTCTACATGAGAATCAGTTGAGAGGGAGTCAGGGTTCTGAACTGAGAAAGAGATGCCACAGAGAAAAGAAAATGATTTCGTTTTGGGTAAAACCCGATGTCTATTTATACATATGTAATAAAAAAAAAAAACTCGAATTGAATCGAGTTGGCTTGACTATTTTGGAATAAACTCGAGACCTAATATCAGATTCGGATAAATTTGAAAATCCAACGCGAACTTGAAATTTGATATGGGCTGAGTTACTTGGTTTGGCTATATTAATTGAGTTAACCAGACAACCCTACTTGATCCATTAGCTGCATGTTTTTGAAATTTTTTTTTATTATTTCAATTGGTTATTGGCATAGGAAGGATGGAAAAATAAAAGATGTAAACAGGTCACATAATTTTAATTATTACCATTTCCTACCACAGCTAAACTACAAAGAAGTCCCTATTACCGATAAAAAAAAAAAAGAAGTCCCCATTGGATTCAAATGCGTAACTTATAATCTTTGAAAATATTGAAGATGACAAGCAAATGAGGTAAAAAGGTCCCATAAATTTGATCATTACCATTTACTACCCACACCCACAATACAAAAAAGTCCCTATTGGATTCGAACGAGTAGCTTGCAGTCTTCAATAATATTCCCTCCCATTTCTTCCCAATTTCGACAGCCTTAAATTTAACGTCAGATTGAAATTTGAATTATCAAAAAACCCATCCTTTCCCGACGTTCATCTCCACTGCTGCTGCCACCGGAGGCAGAGTAACCGTGCTAACATCCTTACTCTGATTAATGAACGGCTTTAGCTTACAGTTCGAGAACCCGATTGGAGATGCGGTTTCGAGGATCCGATTCGCCCCGCATTCTAACAATCTCCTTATTTCATCTTGGGACTCTGTGAGTATTCAATTTCTTATTCTTTTTTAAGTTTGGTTCTTTATCATATTTTGACTATTTATAAATTTTTTTTGTGCAATTTGATTGTTTAGAGTCTGCGGTTGTACGATGTGGATAGCTCTATGCTTAGATTGGAAGCTCCCTCACGCTCGGGCCTTCTCGATTGCTGTTTCCAGAATGAGTCCGTGGCCTTTACTGTGGGTTTAGATGGTTGTATAACAAGGTCAGTTATAAAAATGTTAAACTAGTGCTCTATATTTTCTGAAATGAAACTGAATTGTTAAAACTCAAAATGCAGCCTTCAGCTTCTTTCATTTGCTTGCCTTACTTTGTTTTCTGCCTAAAATGAAAAGGTTTTTTTTTTAGTTATGAGCTGTAATCAAAACCATTAATTTTAACAATAGCAATGTTTGAATGGTTTATTTAGATCATACACCTTTATATGCCTTTTGCTGAGGAAGTTGGTATAACGGAAGATACTTTTGTTTTGGTTAATTTGGCTTCACTTGGGGGCTCAAACTTGAAACCTCACAATCCTGGAGATAACTCTGGTACTATTGATCAAAAGCTCATTGGTCCACTAGCATATACTATCATCATCATTATGGTCTTATTTCAGTTGCCTACTATGGAATTAGCTTTCTATTGCCTATAATCCGCACTGGCATATTTATATGGCTAATTAAAAGGTCTATTTACTTTCTTGAATTCTTTTAAAATTTTGATGGCTTAATATTGATGGTATTTACAGAATATATGTTGAGTGCTTTGAGGCCATGATTTTGTAGGTATGATTTGCATTCGAGAACTAATGATGAAATTGGAAGTCATCTTGATATAGCAACATGCATTGAATATAATAACGAAACATGTAAGCTACCCATACAACCTCATTTCTATATATTTTCCCAGTTTTGAAGTTATCTTTTACACTTTGTAGTTCTTAAATTACAATGTCTCAGATGATAATGAGATGTACTTGAACTCAAGTATCATGTCATATTTTAGAAGCGGATGGACTTTTGTTCTTATATTCTGCTAGTGAGAAAACTTTATGCATATATATTTTGTTTTTTTGGATCTATTTGTATCCTATGGCAAAACTGCTACTTTTTCATCTTTTATGTGCACGTGTTATCTTGATTCGTGTATTCTTTATGTTGTTTTATCTGTCGGGTTTTCTGCTCAATGGGGAATTATGGTTTATGGATGGATGTTGATGAAAAAGAAGTAAATGGCTGTTGTTGTTTAGTGACTCAATTGCTATGTAGGCTTGTATCTATGAAACCTGAAATTGATAGTAAACTTGAGGCCACAGTTTAGAAGTCTCAGGATGTCATAAATAGCAACAGCAGATTGGAATCATATATATTGTTACCTCAATATCTAACCATTTATGCACATAAATACTACTGTCTCAAGAAAATAGTCCAGAAGTTTATGAAATTATAATTATGGTGGTCTCATAATTTTCATTTATGGGCGCATAGCTTCGCGACTTGATGCAAGTGTAAATTTCATAGTCTTGATATTTTAGTGGATGGGATTGGTATTTTTTAGCCCTTAAAGAGCTGAAATTAAAGGCTGAGTGCTGAAGGCATCATTGAGGTTGGAGTTAGTCCTATTTAATGTTTTTGGTATATCACTCAGCTTCTTCTGAAATCCACAAAATGAGCATTACCTTCTCTACATCACATACTGATACTGATATGCAGGTACTGACCTGATTTGTGTTTATGGCCTTAAATGTGCACTATGCTGTAGGGGCAGGTTCCCATATGATTCTCTCCGAATTTCTTCTTAAAGTTTCATGTTTTATGTTCAAATGATGGCTCTAATAATTTGAGCCATGAGAAGCATCTCTGCAAGACATGCACAAAGCAAACTCTGAAACCTTTGTTTATGTAGACATATTACTTAATTGTCAGTTAATGATTTGTTCTCTCTGCTTGTTGTAGGCTTAGTAATTTCAGCTAGTTTGGACAAGAATATAATGTGCTGGGATATGCGCTTAGCAAAGCCTCTGGCATGCTGGAGAAATCTGGGGGCAGAAGTTGAGTCCATGTCTCTCTCTGGTTTTGATTTGATGGTAGCTGTTGGAGCATCAGTAAATATTTATGACTTGCGAAACTTGGAGAGACCGGTTCATTCAAAAGAATCATGTATAGGTGCAAAAATAAAATGTATTAGCTCATTTCCTAATTCCAAAGGTATTGCTTGAATAATCATTTTATCTTTTTTTGTTGTGAACATTATACTAGATAGTATGAAATACCAATGACACATAACTGTATCTGTTCTTTGACTTTATATACTGTATCTGTTCTTTGACTTTATATCTCCTGTGCTGATTGTAATTCTCCTGGCAACTTGTAATTTTTATATTAACCTTGTATTGTTTCATTTGAATGCGTGTATATACGTGCATGTGTGCATATGCGAGTTCTTTAGAAAGAGGATTTATTTTCCTGCAGGTTATGCTGTCGGATATGTAGATGGACGAGTAGCATTGGAATTCCTGGATCCATCAAATTCAAGTAAAGGGTCAGGTTTTGGAATATATTTATGCATTATTTTAATCCACCCTTCATAGTCTGAAACATATTATTGCTTCCAAATTATTGGATATTTTTAATCAACACTCATCAAAGTTGTGCATTTCTTTGTTCTGCCTGTTGTGTGAAAGACTTTCATTGGGAATACCTGAAAATATTACACTCATTTCTTTTGTTCTTCTGATTTATTTTTCTACATTCTGAAGATATAAAAACCAAGACCAAAATCAAACCCAGACCACTCCACCTTTCACCACCTAAGCCAATGACACAGGACAATTTTGGTGGATTTATATTTAGGTTTCCTCAAAGCTAGGATGGATAGTAATTTATCTGAACGATTAAGAATTGCCAAGCATTATGGTTAGAATCAAGAAAGTGATTCAAGACGTTCAAGATGTTCTTGCTATTTGTGGTGCAGATGTGGTACTGACAATAAGTTGAGCAGAACTTAGGGTTTGGGGGTTTGATGGCAAATTAATTAAGGTCTGACTGAAGAAATTATGGATCTGAATTGGACTGTTTTCTTGCAAAGTTGAAGAACAACAGTAAATACATTATGAATCTAAAGCTTAATGCTATAATTCCTTGGAATTAGACCTCACACTTGAGATCCTTTAGGCATCACAGCTAGGTTTGATTGCATCATTTAAGTCAAAGAAACATAATCGCTGATTCTTTTATTCAAAATTAGAACATTAGAAGCAAACTGTGCAGACTCAAAGTAATCACAAACCCATGAGTACTTGAACTTCAAATACAAAACTAAGAAACTAAATGCTAAATAATTTAGATTGTAAAATCTGAAGTTAAGATCTAATACATTAAGACCCAGCCCATTCAACCAAAGCTGGAAATTGTAAATCACTGTTGTACTTTATGCATCTCAAAATTCTACTGCAGATATGCTTTCCGGTGTCATCCAAAGTCAAAGGATGGAAAAACGCATCTAGTTTCAGTCAATGACATTGTTTTCAATCCGCTGTATGTACAATCCTATTGCAGTTTTGGTTTTACAACTTTTGTGGAACTTGGAATTGATTAGGATTTTTTTTTAGTGTACATGGCACTTTGGTAACTGGTGACAATGATGGCTACATTATTGCATGGAATGATGAAAGTAAACGAAGACTACATGAGGTATATTCATAAGATCAACCTGATTTTTTCACTGTGATAGTGTTTTTCTATTCGTGTAGCTAACTTTTTTTCTTCTGTTTTTTCTCTCTTGAACTTTTATTTCTTATTCTAGTATCCTAGATACCCAAATAGTGTAGCTTCTTTATCATTCAATTATGAAGGAGAACTTTTGGCAATTGCATCCAGCTACACTTATCAAGAAGCTAATGAAATGTATGTCACTCCCATTGTCAACTATTCCATGTTTGCATTCTATCTTTTTTTCTTTTTCAGTATGAAAACCCAGTGCTGGAAATTATTATTATAGTTATCATATTTGTCTCGTTTATCTTCTCATTCAGATTTTGTCAATTTGGGGTTAGTTTGACATCCAAACCCTTCTAGAGAACTAAAAACAAAGTAATCCGATCCTCTCATCACATATAAAGGCTAATTTGTTATCTTAGACTTTTAAATTACTTGCTTTTGATCATACTTCTGTCCATTCTAATCCATTTTTTATTCTTCTGTTTCATTATACTTGTTCATTTTGAATTTTCTTTATTTTTTTTGGAATGAATATTTGTCTTTGCTTCTTAGAATCTGTTATGCTTATTTTAGCCTTAATGGTGTTTTATTTCTTGATTATATTAGTTTTATTGTGTATAATTTTCAATGTGCACGCCTCCATGACAGGGAAGTCCCCCCTCAAATATTCATACAGAAGATAGATGGCAGCTAGGTCATTTTGTGCTGTTGTTTCAAGCAGAAGATTGATATTTGTGGTATGCTTGGCAGAAAAGATAATTATACAAATCTATACAGATCCAAACCATATTGTTTATAGTTGCTAATCTCATTGACAGACAGTTGCTTCCTGCCATATTAATCCTCTACTCTTACCTTTTCCATGTTTTAGATTTTGTTCCAACCAACAAAATTTGCTTTTGATGGTAATAATGCAAACCATTTCATTTGTGATTTGCTGGTGGTTTACCTCTGTCCCTTTCTCTGTCAGATAGTTCAAATCAGTTCAACGAAATTTATGCCTCTGGTTTATAGTTCCAAGAATCCAGATGTTCAGAAACAACTGCAATTGTCAAGATTTCTCATCTTGTTTATTGCTTCTATAATTTAACAGTGGAATCAAGCTTATTATGTTGAATTCAATATTCATATGAAAAGCAGATGAAATAATGTCATCAACAGAAAGGAGAGCTATGATATTTATATTTTTAAAATTTTTATGGCTTAAGAAAAGAGCTTAGCGTAGAAATGGTGGTTATATATTTTTTGAGATATTTAAAAAAAAAGCGTTTAAACTAATTATTTTTTAATAAATTTATATGATAGCGCATTTTTTGTAAAATAATTAATTTAATTATAAAATTTTTAAACCTAATTCATAATTAAACTACAACATAATTATTAATAATAATATTATGATGCAAATTGAAAATAATTAAAAGTAATAAATATGTAAAGTAGATTTATCAATTTAATATATATATATTGTAAAGATTTAATATAATATATAATATATATTATATTATATATTATAATATATTTATAAAATATAAATAAATATACATATGTATACAAACACAATACATTGATGGAAGGGGGCAGTATATATACACAATATAATTGTGCATGTGCATGTATATATATATGTATATACACACAATATATTGGTGGAGAGGGGTAATAGACTCCACATGGCCTCACCTAGATCCGCCCATGCCTGTGATGGATGCAACTTTGAGTATTGCTATTGCTATGCTGCTATAACTTAGAAACATTTGATCACTGATTTACATTGTTTAAACTTTTTCTGGACTGTTTGGTTGTTCTATCTTTCTTAGTTTATGTTTCTGTTGAATTGGCAATAACACAAGCAGGATTGGCTTCAGCATTGGTCGTTAACTTGTTATCATCTAATATTTTCCTTTATGAATTTAGAACAGAAGGTCCATATGAAAAATTCTAGCTGCCATTTTGCATAATGCCTATTTTGAAAATTCATACCTTTTTTGCTAATGATCATGAAGCTTAGGGTTCGGTACCTTGAGAGTTATTTTCTAAAAAGTTGGGTATATATTTCTAAAAAGGTGTGTGTATATTGTATTTATATTCTCAATCTACATAAGTACTAGAATCAATATATGGATATATAATTTAGCAATAAATTTAAGACTTATTTTTTATTTTCAATTAAAATATTCAACTCAACGTAGCATTAATTTTAAGTTAATGGAGTCGGCTATACGAATTCTTCTTTTTCACTTGACACGATTTATAGCTATCTCTTTTGATAGATTTAAAATTAAAATATTATTTTGGACCATTTTTTATCAAGTCAGTTTAAGTTTATATACGTCTCTTTTAGCTATATTTACTCTAACTTATTCGATTTTTTTACCGATGCATCATTAGGTTTTTATTTTACATTATCAAATCATCTCAATTTATACTTTTTTATCTTATACTCTATAGACGTTATCCATAATTTTTTTCTAACGCATTCATTGCAGATTTTATCTATTTTAATATGTCCACACATCCATCTTATCATTCTTATTTTCGCAACATATATTTTTCTCATGTATTATTTTTTTATTGTCTAAAATTTACTATTATATATTATTACAGGCCATATTGTAATGCCATATAATTTTTCATTCAATTTAATTGGTATGAGAGTTTCATCACTTTTTATAGATAAAAACTGATTGCCATAGCTTCTGCAATAAAAGAATCAAAACTCCCCACCATGCTTTTATAAGCACAGGCCAACAATTCACCCTTGTCATTCCTGACAATTTATTATAAAAAATATTTATTTAAAAATAGTTTATTTTTTAATTTTCAAAATTACACTTTATTATAAAAAAATACTTAAATATTTAATATAAAAATTAAATTTTAGAAATAGAAATAAATAAGGAAAAAAATTAAATGGAAAGAAATCATAATATTTTTTTATTTATAGAATGAAAATAGAAAAATCAAGAAATGAAAAGGCAAATAGGAAAAAACTATAAAATATTTTTCACAATTAATTGATTTCTTTTTGGTAACTCCCTCTAGTGTATAAAATAATTAAATATTTAATTAATTTGGAAGTAGACTATAATATACTTAATTGTCTCTTATAAAATATATATATATATATACTTAATTGTCTAAAAAAATACCACAACCGGAAAAATATTATATCACGTAAATAGGATTTTTGTATTTTTTTTTTAATTTTTACTTTCTCCCAGAGGACAATCTATTTTATAATTTAAAACTGCAGCAAATTTCCCTATTCATGATACAGTATATATTCCACATGGAGTGAAAAAATACTGTTTATAATACTGTTCATAATTAGCGGACAACACAACCCACCATATTGGAACTTTTTTTTTTAATTTTCAAAAAATTTAGTACATTGTGTGATTAAATACTAAATTAATGAATAATTAAACAATTGTTGGATTTTATATTAAAATCACTTATTTCCCCTTATACATTTGTACCTCAAAGCAAAGAATAAAAAACCCTAAACTATAAATGATTACAAATGCATAATTAAAAGGTTTATAAATAAAAGTCTGAATGAAAATTTTAAACATATTCTGCATCAAAAGCCCATAGGCAAAGTTGTGAAAAGAACACTCTTAAAAAAAATGCATTAATTTTATAGTTGAATAGTTTAGTAAGGGTAATTTGTTTTTATTATATTTATTATTATAATAATAAATTATTTTAAATATGAATTTATTATTTTTTAGTTTATGCAGTACGTGTTAAAGTCAAATATTTTTAGAGATAAGCTTTGATTTTAATTGTTTTTTGTGAAATTTTGTTCATTTTTCTGCAAATAAAAATTTTAATGTTATTATACTACTATTATTTTTTATTTTTTTTATGCTCATTTATAGCAAATAAAAATTTTGTTTGTACATATTATGAATTATACATTTGAAAATTTTTCATTAATACTAATTTTAAAGTAAGATCATAATTTAATAAATATTAAAAGAAGTGTTAAAATTTTAATTTAAAAAAAATAGTATAAAAAGTTCAGTAATTAATGAAAGTAAGTAAATAAATGAATATAAAATCACTGTTTAAGAAAAAAAAAATGAAACAACATATTGGAAGAAATATTAGCATAGAAAATAGAAACCGTTGCTAAAAATTTGTGTTTTCTTATAGAATAATTATGTTTTGTTTTTATAATATAGGCTGAAAAAACTCAATTTTTTCTATAAATAATTGTTGATAACTTTTAAATAATTTTTCTATCATATAAAAATATATATCTATCTTTATCTAATATTATATCTAAGAAATATAATAAAATTTAGCTTAATTTCTATACTTAAATAAAATATTTTATATATATTTTATATTAGTTATATATTTTAATAATTTTTTAATGTATAAAATTAAATGGGATGATGATAAGTACAATATATACGATATGACAAAACTAACATATGTTAATTTTTAAAAAGGGATGCAAAACACTAAAAAAGAATCAAGGGCCTACAATAAAAAAAATTATCTCAACTAAATATCAACAATAAAAATATAAAAAAATATATAAATATTCTGAATTTTTTTCTAGTATATATATAACTAACACAAATTCAACCCCATGCTATTAGTAAATTTTCACATCATTGTTGACGACTTTGGCCGACAAGGTCTATTATCTTCTCATAATTGGCTAAACCTTTTACATTTTTTTGTTGGAAAATATTCCTACTTATCTTGAATAAGATTTTTATTTATGACCAAAAATAATAATAAGATTTTTAGTTTTATTTGGATAGATAAGGAGGAAAGTAAATTAATATAATTATAAATAATAACTATTATATATTTTTAGAGTAATAAATTCTCATCATTATTTTAATTTTTTATTTTTTATAAATTCAATTTTAACAGAAGTCTCAAATATTTTAATTTTAACCTTAATTAATAATTTTTTTATAAAAATCTCAATTAAATTAAAGATTATATAATTTATAGCAAAAAATAAAGATTTAGATTTTAAGCTCTTATTGTTGACGTATCTTCCATTTTTATTATTTTTAATTTTTAATATATACTAAAAAACTTATAAAAATATAAATTAATTATTATACAATTAGATTTACATGCTATTTGTGTGTTTTTTTATTTATAAATTTAATTGAAGGGGCCAAAAGCCTATCAGTATTTGTACTGCGCAAAACATCTTTCTGAAACAGTGGCAGCCCACCTGCCATAAGCGTTATTTTAACGCAAACAAAAGAGATATTTTTCTCATCGCAGCCACCAGATTAATCCAACGGTCGAAATTCACCTAATTTTACCAAAAGCCAAGCTTTATGATATTAAAAAACCCTAGATCCTTTTTATTTTTGGTCTTCCCTGTATAGTACCCCTATAAATACTATAAACTCTGACAGTTGCTTTCCTCTCGCTCTCTCTGTCTCTCTCCGCTCTCTTTTTCTATCCATTCTCTCAATTTCTGACACAGTCTATTGTTGAGCTCCGCTCTTCTCACCCTCCGCCGCCGCCATGTCTGACGAGGAGCATCATTTTGAGTCCAAGGCTGACGCTGGAGCTTCCAAAACCTATCCTCAACAAGCTGGAACTATCAGGAAAAACGGTTACATCGTTATAAAGTCTCGTCCTTGCAAGGTCCAATAATTACTCAATTTCTTTTCTGTTTCTATATATATGGATTGGATCAGTATCTGTATCGGTTTATTTATCCATATTTTTGTTTTGTTGTGACCTTTTTTTTATCTGTGATTTTGTATATCTGTTTTTGAATATTTGATCTAGATTTTTCTAAGCAGAATCGATTAAATTATGTGATGAATTTTTAATAAAAAATAGGAAATTGGATTTTGTTAAGTGACTTTTTAGATTTTTCAATGAAGTGATTTAGAATTTTTTTTACATAATTTTATATTTTAACTATGGATCACTTATTTTTTTTTATTGGTAATATTGATTCTATTTGTTTGATTTTGAATTTTGGATTATTTGAATTGGTCGGTTCATTTTATATCTTTGTTTTGGTATTCTTTTTTTTAGTGTCAATGTGTCATCAGTTACTTTATTAATCAGAAATGTCTTTTGATGCACTTTAGTCCTAAAAAGTTTAAGATACGATTATTATGATTGCATGGATACTATTGCAGGCATTTGGAGACATTAATATGAATGTTACATCTCCTATATATCTGTCCTTTTGTTCTATATATTCCACATTTCATCCATTAATTCAAGTTCAAGCTTGAGTGCTATTGCGTATTCTGTATTTGTTGCAGTGTATATACTGAACAATAGCAACATTTAATTTGTTATGAATTGAGATAAACGTGTTTTTTTTTTTACTTTTTTTTTTGCTGGATTTTTTCTTTAACAATAATATTATTTTGTCGCAGGTTGTTGAAGTTTCAACCTCCAAAACTGGCAAGCATGGACATGCCAAGTGCCACTTCGTTGGAATTGACATCTTCAATGGCAAGAAACTTGAAGATATTGTTCCTTCCTCCCACAACTGTGATGTATGAACTCTTTATCTGCACAATTTTTTTCCTCCCCATTTTATTGTTAAACTTTTAGTGACATTCACTATACTGTTATTACAGGTTCCTCATGTTACTCGTACAGACTATCAGCTGATTGACATCTCCGAGGATGGATTTGTAAAGTCTTACTTTCCGTTGTTGTTTTGTGATTCCTTCTCATTGGTTAAATTTTTAATTTATATTTCGCTGCATTTCAGGTGAGTCTACTGACAGAGAATGGCAATACCAAGGATGACTTGAGGCTTCCAACAGATGAAAATCTGCTGACTCAGGTTAATAAAAAAAATCCCTTCTTATTGGCAAATGGATATTCGAACACCCAACACAAATACCAACTCACAACTCCTCCTAAGCGATAGCTTTAACTTGAAAAATAGTTATTCACTTTCATGGTTTAGTTGTGGGGTTTAGTAACATTATGCCTCCATATGATACCATGAATTGGTTTTTCTTTCACAGCTAATGACCTATACTAAATTTGCACACAACTTATTTGAGCTTAGGTTATTTTCAATCACTGGCTTGTATTTTGTATTGTGATAGATTTGGAGTTCTGCCATGTTAGTCAAAAAGTATTTTGAACATTTCAACCTGTTATTATATGAGATCTAATTGGTAATCTAAATTTTTCTCTGTGATTCTCTGTATGATGCAGATCAAGGATGGATTTGCCGAGGGGAAAGATTTGGTTGTTACTGTGATGTGTTCCATGGGAGAGGAGCAGATTTGTGCCCTTAAGGACATTGGCCCAAAGTAATGGATGAGTACCCTTGTGGGGTATGTGCATTGATGAGTGCTGATAATTGTAGTTTAGCAGTGCTTTCTATGTGGGTTTGAAAACTGGGCCCTTTTCAGAAAACATTTTACTTGAGATGTGGTCTTCACTTATAAGACTTGTCATTTAGTAGTCTTCTATTATTTATTTTTATTTTGTACTTGGTGTGGGGAAGTGTGGCATCTGCCAGTATTACTAAATGCTTCTGAGAGCACATTTGGATGTTACAGACTATTTACAGTTTTATTTCATCATAGATTTCAAATCCCATTTGCTTTTTGGATAAGCATGTGTAGAACTATTTTTTTAATGAATCTGTCGTGAAAAACTGTGCGGAAGAGAATTGCTGATTGTGTTGTGTTGGTTTCAATTTTCTGGTATTTTATCCCTTTGGAGATAAGGATACACATGTAGGTTGGTTTGGGTAGGTTATTCATAAATTGTCTAACTGCGTGCTTCTTTTATTTAATGTATCCGAAAGTTATATGCATTTATGTTGATTTAGTTTTTGTAGATATGCAAATTGAACTGAATTCAGGTTTTTTGTTAGTGGTTTGAGTTTGGTATAGGTGGTTTATCATTATAAACGTTCCAGACTGCTCTTCGAAACTCGTAATTCACGTACGAGGCTTAGTTGGGGGAATTTTTAGCATAGCATGGATATGAACACAAAAGGACATGATCCGGATGGGATGTTTTTATATATATTCTTATATGTATATTAAGTTTGAAATATAATGAAAGAAATATATATTTAAAATAATTATATATTAGTTTACTTATACATAAATATAAAGTAAAAAAATAATTTTTTCGAGATAAAAAGGAAAAATTATATTAATTTTGTAAATAAAATTTATGTTAACATGTTCTAAAATGCCTTAAAATGTATTTATGCTAAATGCGTGTTCGTGTTGACTCAGATAATTCACACTGTTTGAAGCATCGTGGACTTGTTTTCTAAAATGAAACTTTTGAAGGCGTAATTCATTCACTTCGTAGTTAGTATACAGGTATTGAAAGGTCACCAACAAAAGTTTCAACTAAGTCCAAAATGGTCAAATTTCGTCGTGAAAATTAGTGGATGTTTTTAACATCTCGTACATCGACAGTCACAGATTGGTCTCGCAGCATATTTCAATGGTCGTAAATAGGTTACAATTTGCACTGGCAAGCAAAACTCAATAGGTTTGAATTTCCAACTTCAATATTGAAATAACAAAAGATCTGCTTCATGGTGCTCATGACTCGTGCGCATGAGCGCCGAACATTACTAGATTTTGACAAATTGCGCTGGGGACGCTTCCAAGTCCAAGTTAAAGAAATGTATAATGCATAATTCCAGCAATCGAATGGATGTAGCAGATCAGAATGTCTTGCAGTGTTGACAGATTTTGATCAAAGTCTGCTCGTCGTATTTGTGCTTGATGAGGTTTAGTCTGTGAATACTTAATTGATCAAGTACGATCAGTTCCCTTGTCAGCAAATCTGATTACAGTCCCAATCCAATCATCAGGAATGGTGCCTCTCACTTCTCCACTTAAGGCCTTCAATGAATGGCTTGTTGCTGCCTGTATTTAGCCAATGATTCTCAATTATTAATTGCAGAACCGTACTGTGGTGACTGGTGAGAGAGGAAGACAAAAAGTCCAAGACAATGTTTGGTCCGTAATGGAATGTATTGAATGCAGTTAAATGTATGTTTGATACAAGAAATGAATGCTAATGATATCTTGACGAATAAATAAGAAAGGCAGCTCAGTGCACGAATACTCTGGCAATGTGTGGGTTTCGAGGAAGGATCGAACACATGAAATCTATTGTACGCAGCCTTCCCTTGCAGTTGCAATATGCTATTTTTACAACTCGAACCAGTGGCCATAAGTCATACGGTGGCAATGTTTACCATTGCACCGAGGCTCCTTTTTATCTTGATGAATGAATGAAAAAAAAAAATGTATTGACAGATATTAGCTGCAGTTATTACCATAACAATGTAGACGTCAATGCCAAGTTTTGCAATCATTGCAGCTTCTGATATCTTGGTCACCATCCCCCCAGTTGTATCATGGGCTGCTACAGTTATTTCAACTGTTGACAAGAACCAGAAACTTATTTTGTTGTGGTGTCGTAATCTCAAACAACAGAAATATATCCTGTTCGAATAAGAATATCACGTTACTCGAAACAAGGTGAATTACATCAACAAGCTGGGGAGCCAAAATATAAAGTTGAATCTCCACAGGTTTAAACTATCATTGTTCCTAAATATATTATTGGTTGCTAAATGTGAAAATTCATGGGAACATCTAAATAGAATGTCTAACTTATATGGCATAACTAGTCTCTCCCATAATTCCAGCAAGTAGTTTCCAGTGCATTAGAAGAGAGGATCCATCTTTTAATGTGGTTCCACAGCACAAAAGAACGTAAAAGAATTAAGGTCAAATTTTACAATCAGAAATAGTAAAAAATGCAAACAATTTCCCACACAGGATGCACACATGCAGGCAAGCACATTTCTTAATAGCATGATTGTTTTGCAGAATATAAGCTTAATTACTTCACAAACCTGAGTTCTGAAGTGCTGGCTTCACAACAGACCAGCTTCCATCTTCATTCACAGCTGTTAGTGTTTGAAATTGGTTATGCACATTCAGTCTGCAAGATCCACATGCAAGATCTAGGGTGAATGAGTACTAACCAATCTCTCTTAAGAGTACTGAATTAGGTTCTGAAGGTGGATGGTCATACACGCCCAAAACATCTGTCTTTGATCTATGTTAATTGGATAACAAGCAGGCCCGGCTCAAGGGGGGAGCAACATATAGGGCCCCAAATTTATAAATATATATACATATATGTAAAAAGTAACAAAACTTTGATTTGCTGTGGTGGTCTAGCGTGTTGTATATGATCAAAGGGTGTGGGGATCGATTCCCACTATCATCAACATTATATTTTTTTCAAACATTCATTATACAATAAAATTTGGGCCCAACGTTCATCATACAATAAAATTTGAGCCCCTCAAGTTTTACATTGTTATTTTTAGACCCTTAAGTCCTAAATATTTATTTTTGGGCGGCCCCTCAAATCCAAAATTTTCACTCCGACACTGTTTTTTAGGGGCCCATATCTTAATTCTGCTCGGGGCCCCTAAAATGTCCAAGACGGCCCTGATAACAAGCACATAGATTTATTACTTAACCAATGAATATTCATACATGTTGGTGTTACAACTAGAATTGCATGCAACACAAGGGAGAGAAAGAGAAATGCTAATGTACCGTCATTAAATGGCTTAAGATTCACTTTCAAAAATTAATTATCAGCTTGAGTGTAGACACAACATTAAATTGACTCAGAAATTTAGGCTGCTGCAAAATGAAGACATTGCAACATGTATAATGTACTATCACTAAAATAAAAATCAACCATCATTTATCATTTGATTCTGATTATGCATAAAAAATGAGAAGATTTAGGTACTGATTCATGAAGCTGTCCCCCACTTGTGGAAGCATATGAAGAAATCACGCGAATGGAAAGGATAAAAGAAAAACAACATATTCTGGTCTCAAGTAGGCTGCAAGATGGTGTATAATGACATCACCGCTCAATATGGTGCATCCCTGATAAAATGTGCAATCAAACATATTTTAATTCCAAATCTACAACCACAAAGGCCACTAATCCATCCTTGGAGAAACCAAACCTGTGACTCATCAAGTACAGCATCTCCATGTAGGACCTACAAAGCAAATGAAAATCTATGATAATGCAGTATTTCCGTCCAAAAGAGAAAAGAGAAATGAGAACATGTGGATATCAAGTGGAAAAAGAAATGTCATCTTAACATGACTAAATACAATAAAAGGAGATTTGTGCTAAAAGTATGTATTTGCGAGTGGTTCGTGCTGAGGGAATGGTTTCATCTGCCAGCTTTCCAAGAGAGTTTATCACCTGAATCAAAATTTGACCTTTAATTTGGTAGCTGAATTGCAACATAAATTTCCCTTCACTATAATATTTAAATTTCATTATAGCCCACCAAGCACTTGAAATCTTTTGGTAGCCAAAACGAATTGCATGGAGAGTTTGTTGACTTTAGCTAAGGACTTAGAACTGTGAGTTCTTTTCGTCATAAATTCAGATGACTTCTAAAACCATTGAGCGAACCCAAAAAGGTTATATGGAACTGACATATTGGTACAGCTACCTTGAAACTGCAATGCTAAAGTTGTCTATTCGTTAAGCTTTATACATGAATAGGTAATTTTAGAGACTAAAAGATCAGCCAGAAATTGAAGTTTTCCTTCTTATTGTTCACTTGAAGATTATTTTGTTTGCACAGAAGGCAATACCATTTCTCCCAGATAAGACTAATATTATTCTGCCAAAAAATGTTAGCATAGGTCACATAGACTATGCCTCCTAAGACAATGCTTTGGATGACCATTACAGGTAAAGGTTGCTCCCGCATTTTCAAAATCCTTGGCTCATTATTCCCAATGACATGTAAAATAAATTGCTTTGCTTCGTGAATTTCTTGCATATATTCTTCCACTTTGAATAACATCCAGCTGAGGAGAATAGCAACAAATTGATTTGATAATCTAGCCCAGATCCAATTGATCCATATGGAACTGGGGTTGAGGCTACCAGCCAAACCTTCTAGAGAAAGCAGGCTTCATTCCATCTCCCAAGGCTTGGAATGCCCAACCCTCCTTTTCCATTTGCAAAGTTATAGGATTAGGTCTTCCTCTTTTGTTGACGAACCAGATTTTTTTATACCATATACAAATGAAATTCAACTAAACCTCAGTCCAAAACAATTCTTACCTATTTTGTCATCTAGTATGTCTTTCTCAATTAAATTCCATTTACAGCAAACATTTCTATAACTCATTATTGTATCGGGACAAAACATTCCAAACATTTTATGGTTCGCATCACAGACATCTCTCACACAAGAAGCAAGAGCACAGTAGAAGATGATGATTCATGTAGAATCAATTTAAGTGAAATCGCATGATCCATGGAAAGGAAAACATGTATGATGAAAAATTTATGAGATTTTCAAGCTTCTAGGTACCAGCGGAAATTGAAGAATTATATCTTACAGATACAAATCCAGAGTCAATCGCCTTTGCAACCATTGACAAATCAGCTGATGCTATCTGAGGAAAAAAGGAGTTGAGGCTTAGAAGAGAGGGAATTGCACTGCATCACTAACAATGATTGAAAAGAAGGTTCTCATATTTGATGTAATTAGACAATAAATACACTCTTTTTCAACGTCTCTGACATTTCTTTTTGAAGTTGACCATCCACATGAAAATGGAGACATTCCAATGGAAGGAATACCCTCTGTGAGAAAAGAAATTGTTAGAGCGATGCAGTCCACATCAACAAACAAAGTACAGAAATAGCTGCTAAGAAGCTAGAAAGCATTTAGCAGACAGAAATTTGAAGACCAACCAAATCACATTCCAATTTCAAAACTTTATGATACTACTTTAAATGCTCACGACATGTTAGAGCAAGAAACATGACTCAGACAATGAAAACGAAAGAGATGAAATATCCTAACTCAAAGCAACAGATAGTTAATAAACTGAATGTTGAATATTAATATTTCGAGCAACAACATAGGATACATCTATAAAGCTATTTATAGAGAAATGAGAAAGGAAAGAAATGAAGAATTTTATTTTGGTTCTCAATGTGCCTACATCAGCAGAGCCATCTTTATCATTTTTCTGATAAAAAAAAAAAGTAAAACGACAATTTCAATTTAATTTTTCTTTTTTGCAACCCTTCCACAACAATACATGAATAACACAAAATGCAGTGCATAAAGAGAAGTACGACCTAGGTCAGGATCATGCCAAATTCCTATGAGTAAAGTTCCTTTCTGAATATGAGTGTCTCAAATTCCTATTTGGGCTAAACTTCCTATCCATAAACTCTTCTTCTTTGGATTTGAGTTGGCAATTGAGTATAGGTTTTCCTTCGCATAGGGTTGTGTTCTAGTCACTTGATGGCTTCCGCATTGGAAGCAGCTTAGCCCAATACAACACAGGAGGATGACTGGGTAAGAGAGGTACTTTTTGGGTACAATAAGATTGGAAATAGACACCGATGAGATTAGGTTTATGGTGTGAGCTGTATGATCATTTCTTTGAGAGACTTAATATCTCATGTTGATGATTTGTTTAGCCCTCCATTGATGCAGGCAGAGTTTTGCTGAGCCATTTAAATCCTTGTATTGTGTTTTTATTCTTGTTCACTATGCAATTAGCTTTATGCTTATGCCAGCAACAAATGCTACTTTTTTTTTTCGGTTAAAGCAACGTGGCATCAAAAGTTAGTTGACATTTTCAACATTTTTCATGCCAATATATATTTCAAAAAATATATATAAATATAATTCATCCACTTATAATGATCATGAGAATTTTTATTTGATGAGGTATTTTAAAACCTAGCCTGAAAATAAAGATAACAGCAGTGTGTTATTGACATTAGTGTTAAACACAAATGCACATGTTTTATGCACACACATGCCCACCAAAGCTCCTGGCAATTTCGTGGGATACCTAACTTGGGCATGAAGCACAGATGGCTGGAACAAAAATGTTCTTGCATTGTCCAGCATTTCTTGCAGTTTATTTAGCAAAATAAAAAGACTACTCTTTTTTAGGGAAGAAGAGACAAAAAAAAGTACAAATGGATATGGTTTCAACAGCAAATAGACTTTTCATTACAAGATCAGTGCCTCTAGCTAGTACCCGAACAATTTCAAGATTCAGAGTTGTAACCTGAAACAAAGACAAAAAAAAAAGTAGAGAATAATAAACACAGAAGCAGACAAAAATGTTCCATGAATAATCTGTAAGAGATAAAAGATACATTTTTCTTATCAAGTTTTATAGCATATGTAGCATGGACATGATAGAAGAGAATTAATGTATCAAAGTCCAATCCATTATGAAGTTATTAGAAATAAAATTCACAATTTCCTTGGACATTATACAATAGAACTGATTTACAGTATGCTAACAAGTAACATAACTTTTTGTTTTAAGCTAATGTCCTTCATATAAAGCTTCAAAAGTTCATATAAAGCTTCAAAAGTTACAGAAAAACTAAAAGAAAAAAAAACACTGGCAGCCACTAAGACATCCCAAGTTTGATGCTCAGATCCTTAAATCTACCATATTTTTGCCGATGAAAATTTACGAATAACATAGTGAAGACTTAAAGATGACAGGTTTCCCATATCCACAAAAGAACCTAATCGATAAATCTTTTTCACACAATCAAAATGAAATATATAATATTTACTTTATTCAATATGACAAAGCTTGAACAAGTTATAATGTTTTATAGGCATTTAAGGGAAGCTTATATGTGAAAGAAAACCTAGTTCTTCATGGCTTTCATTGTGGCAAGACACTCATATGTCAAATGGAAGAACATCATTAACTCTAATAGTGAGAATGTTATCTGATTAGAGCAATTAAACAAATAATTGTTGCTCTCAAGCTATGGCATCCATACCAATAAGTTCGAAGAAGTATTTGTCAGTTTTATTCTCAAATTAAGCTTTGATAAATTGGTACATATGGTGAAAATGAAGGCATAACTGTACTGGGCATGGTTCATTAATAATAGGAAACTGAAGATCCATAATGAATAAAACATTTCCAATTGCAATACCACAACCAGTACAGTTGGCTAATAAAGATTTGGACTTCAGAGTAATCACAAAAAAGTCATGAGAAAAGAAATAAAGAAAAAGAACAGAATATAATAGAAAAATAAATCTTGCAGAAATGCGTGTGGCTACAAAACCAGCCCTGACAAGTGGTTGGTTCAATCCTCCCCTATGAACTCCTGATTTGCTGGCCTGAAAATGCCCAAAAGAACCTATAGCCAACAATATAGAAGACAAATTCAATACCATCATAGAATTAGATATCTTTAGCAAACTACAAGGATGAAGATAATTTCAAAATCAAAAGGCCCCACTACCAATCTGCAAGTAGCAAATCCACTCTCTTCTAATGCAGTATCAAAGTAAAAGACAAATTCTGCTATCTATACTGTTTGCAATAGAAGCATCAGTGTTTGTTATTTCATTCACATAAATCCATGGTACTACCACTCCTAAAGAAATTAAATCACCAACCCAGAATAATTATAGTTCATTATTAATTCTTTGCTAATAATTCAAGAAACGGAAGTGTAAAAAACCTGCTCCGTGAACAACAATAAAACTGCTAGAATCCAACAAAGTTTGGCTTTCAAAATTATTCATATCACAGGAAATTTCAGGCTTTCCAGGTCGCTTGCTCCAATCCATCCCGAGAATCTTTTGGGAATCAGATCCAGAAATCATAGCTTGCCTTAGCTGTGAGGATACGATCTCAAGATTTTCTTCATTTACCTTCTCTAACTCATTCTTGAAAGTAATTGCAGCACCTCCTGCATCCAGTGTACTAACAAAATCAACACCATACAAACAAACAAAAAGACTGCAAAATCGAAATTCTTGAACAACCCTTGAGTTTCTAGTCAAAGTAAGCCATTTGGCAATTGTGGGTTCATTAAGGACTAACATATATGAGCATTGATTTCAATGAAAATCAAGTTTAAATCAATAAGTATGAATCTTTTGCAAACAATCAAATGGTAAGAATCAAACCTAATTCATATGAGATCCAATATCTTGTTCTACTTGAAAAAGTCAAAATGTAAAAGCACTAAAAAGATCAAGATTTAGGCATGGGACAATAGCATAAGATGAACTACGAAAATAGAGAGAAAGAGAGATCACAGACCAAGTTTAACCCTGCAGCGAATTGGTTTGGTTAGAATGAGAGGTGCGGAGTCCTCCATTTCTGTTTTCTGTTCTGTTTTATTTTGGATTATTTCTGCTGTAGTGTGCTTGTTGGATGGAGTAACAGTCAACACTCTGCTTCGAGTCGAAGACTTGGCTCTGATTAGGGAATAATAATAACCTGCTATTATTATTATCTTTTTTTATAACTTTTGAAGAAATTTTTCATAACTCACCCACTATTTCTTTATAATTTTTAAAACAATGATTTTTTTTTTGTAAAATTAAATCAATGTATTATTTGATTTAATTTTTTGTGGAATGAGGTGATAGCAAGAGACTTACGTGCCTTATATTTTGATGCGGATTTAATTAATGATAGACTTGAATGGAGACATAAAATCCGTGTCTTGGAATGGGCCTAAGGCTGGAGTATCTTTTTTGGTGTCTTTTGAACTTATTTTGTTGAAGATCCATACAGTCGATCCTAACTTATTTGGGACTAAGACTTAATTGTTGTTGTTGTAAATCAATGTATTATTTGTTTACGGCACTACCCCACATTTTTCAAGCTCATTTGCCGAGCCTTTTGACGGAACCGAGCTCTTAAAAAATATTAAACTTGGGTATGGCCGATCTAGCTGAACTCTTAAATATTCGATACATAAATTTTTGACATAACAATATACTATGCTAATATATTCTAAAAATTTATTAATATTTATAGATATCATTATCTATTTTTTAACTATAAATAAGAGTAAATTTTTATAAATAAATATTTTTTTTAAATTTTTTTAGCTCCTCTATTTGCAAATAATTTTATTTTTAATTTAAAAATTAAAATTTTTCTATTGAATCTTAATCTAATCTCTTTTATCTTATAGATAAGAGAGCCGACGGTAAAATTCAAATTTAAGTTAAGAGTTTTTAGAATCTACCATGGCATCAGTTAGAATATCTAAACTGCAATTTATACTTTATTATATATTAAATTATAGATTTGAAAGATGAAAATGTATGTTGGACATAATTTAATTTCCAAAAAGATGAAAATAACTTTTTCTATTTTATTTCCAACAAGGTGATAAATAGACTGATCTCAAACACAAAAAGTAAAAATTAGAATTGCCACATGTAATATTTTAATTTTTAATGTACTCTAAAATAGTAAATACAGGAGAATATATGGATATAATAGGTAGATAAAACATTAGATAGATATTTATGATGGATGTTATATATATATTATATATATTTGAAATATATTTGAAGTAAATATGACATATACGTATATCTAATATATACAATACATATAAAAAGAGTAAAAGTTAAAATATAAAATAATTAATAAATATATATAGATGAGGATGAAAAGGAAGATAAATTGAATTTTGCTTCTTCTTTTTCTTCTTTTGTTTCTTCTTTGAACGTGAGCTAGAGAGAGAGAGTGAGCTAGAAGTTTTCTTCTTCTATTAACCAAGAATTGAAGTAATTTCAAAGATTCAAGTAAATATTTTGAGGATTCTTCATCAATTGGTAAGTTCATTTATCATTTTGCAAGTTTCTTTGAAATTTGATGGAAGAATGACATATTAATTTTAGGGATTGTGTATTAGTATATTTTAATGATTTATTTGGATATGTATGAAGATGTTGTGAGTAGCTAATGATGATTTTTAAGGTTGAATTAAAAGTGAAGAGATTTCTTTTCTTTCTTCATCTTCTTTGAATGTGTTTATGAGAAAAAGTGATGATTGATTGAATAAGATGACAGTTGTGATATGTTGGAGTTATATAAGTGTTGAATTGATTGGTGAATTATGGATATAAACTAAGATGATAATTAAGGGTGTTGTAGTGTTGAGTTTGAAATGATTGTATTCATATGGTTGAGAGTTCAAAATGCAGGACTTTTGCCTGACACGGCCAGTGACATGGCCACGTCGTTGGGGGTATCAATGGTGCTGAGTTCAACATTGATGACACAACCATTAACATGACCATATCTCTGAGTATATCGTAGCTACTGTAAATCAATATTAAGGACACTGACAGTGACACGCATATGTATTTGGGAGTGTCATAGCTACTGTAAGTCAATATTAAGGACACAGATAGTGGCACGCCCATATCCCTGGGAATGTCAAAATTTCTGTAAGTTGAGCGTGTCACTTGAAAAATTATGATAAAATATATTGATTATGTTAAATATTGGTATGTTGATGAGCTATATGGTGAGTGTGGCTTTATGTCTGTATGATGGAAATATGAAATGAGAAATGTATTAAGTTATTTGATATATTGAACATTGATAAACAATATGTTATGACATGTGATTTGTCATGTATGCATTAAATGCATTGCGAAACCATTCATAATAGCTAATTTGAGTATAAAGTGAAATATATGCAATATGTGAAAATGACCTAAAATGTTTGGGAATGTGATTTATTGTGTTTGCATTAAAGATATTGTGAAAAGTCATTGACAATGGCTAGATTGCATAAAATATGATACATTGTGATGATATGACATTGAAATGATGATGTGAAATGATATGATATTGAAATAAATGAGAAAAATGAGAAATGAGGCAATGTGCCTAGTTGAATGTGAGAAAATGTGAAAGAAATGGAAGATGAGTATTGGTAATACATGTGATCTATGTATGAATAGTGTGAACTGAAAAAGTATAAACGAAAGCGATGCTATATACATATAACCTATATCATTACTTGTCTAATTGTATTGAGATTGATTGGATATGCACGATAGGTCCTGAGCAGAGCTAAGCCTAGAGGTGCATATGCCAATGGACCTGAGCATAGCTAGGTCTTGACTCGAGCAGAGCCGGGTCATGTATTTGAAATGACGGTTGACCTAAACAGAGTTGGATCATATGATTGAAATTGAAAATGGACCCGAGCATAGTTGGGTCGAGAAACTGATAGTGTGACAGCTGAATTTAGTAATTGAAATGATGTGTGAGTGGGATGTGAAGCCCAATAGTCATATACGAATATGAAATGTGATTTTCAATAGTGTAATGATATGTGTAATATTGTATTTATGTATTTGTATATATATATTGTTTATATGTACCACTAAACTTTGAAGCTTAGCGCGATTGTGTGAATCGCGCAGGTAAGTAGATTACTGATCTAAGAGTCGGATATTTGTGCCACGAGAAGACTAAAGGTGTGCCAAAGACCAACTAGAAGATGATGCATATATGTACATTTTGTTATTTTGTAGTTTGACCATATACATATATATATAGGTAAATTTTTGAAAAGACAATGTATAAATATATATATGTAATTAAATGAAAAATGTTCTTATATATATATCTGCATAAATACAATAATAAAAGGTTTGAATGGATTTGTAACGTGATATCTTTATATCTTATATATATGATACATATATAAAATATATGTATAATATGTAAATATGATATAGAGGTGTTACTCCACGTATCAAATTCCTCTCTATTATAAATAAATAAACTTATAACATAATTTTCTGTGTATTTCTTTTATACATACAAGCAGCCAAAATGGGCAAATTATGTGTATTCCTTTTATACATACAAGCAGCCAAAGTGGGCAAATTATGAGATCCAACACAAATATTTCAGAAAAAATACAAAGTGGATATTGTTTTCAAATTTCAACATCTTGTTTCTTATGTAGGGATTCTGTTTTTTATCATTTTATGTTGTATTTATTCATATTTCTATTATTTAAATTCATATTATAATTTTCTTTAATAGTTAGTGAACTTTTTTTATTATTAATTACAAATATGGTGGGGAGGAAATATTTAAAAGATCTGAATCTAATATTTAAATTGAAATAATACATAATTGGCTAACAAACTGTACTTTAGTAATAATTAGCCAACTATTTTAATATATATTGGCTTGTATTTAATTAATAGTATATTTTTTATATATTTTTTGTTGCTCTTAATATATAATGCGCTTAAATTGTAATTTTAATAATATTTATTTTATTTTAATTAAATAATTTTATAATTTTTAAATATTTCTATAAGATTTAAAATTACATTAATCTAATTTATACACGCTAAGAAAATTATATTTAAGTTAATTTATACTTGACAGTAATAATTGCAAATCTTGCAATTATAGGAAGTCATTTATCAATTAATTAAAAAAATATATATTTAAAAATTTTAAAATATATTCAATCATTTTCTTATCAAATGAAATGGGTAGGGAACTTAAATGAAGCCATATGGAGAAGAATAGAATTGGAGGGCAAGTACATGGCTCAAAGAACATTAACAATTAATTGAAATTTTTCAAAAATATCTAAAAAATAAACATATTTTTAAAAATATCTATCTTTTAATTTTAATTTTAAAAATATTTATTTTTGAGACCCATAAAGTCAAATATACAGATAGCTCCGCATTATTTAATACCTAATGTCGCAGTCTGTGTCCTACGTGCTCTGCAGTATGCTCCCTCAATATTTACAGCTACTCAACAGTTAATAATGTCAAAATTAATATATTTAAATATCATATATGAAATAATAAAAAATAAAATTATTTTTCCTTTTTTTTTCTCCCTAAGATGAATCTGAAATGGGCTTTTGGATTTTCAGAAAAAAGAAGATTTGCTTTTTTGGAGGCAGATTCAAACAAAATCACAGCTTCTCCCCTTTCTGTATTTCACTCACTGCCCCCCAGCATTTCTATTTACGTGCTGTCACAAACTATAAAGCACCTTGCCTTTTTGTCATTGAAATTTCTATTCTACTGCTGATGCTGCTAATAATAATAATAACAATAATATGGTAAAAGCAAAATATAATAAAAAAAAAATAGTTATAATGGAAGTCATATGATGCTTGAAATCCAACGTCATTGCTTTATATACAAATTTCCAACATGTATACTGCTAAAAATTTTGAATTATAATTGCCTCAAATTACCGGAATAATTTATATTAATTTTTTTAAAAAAATGCATAATAATTAAATATAAATCAATAGATATAAATTGAAGAATAATATTAATCCACTGACACAGAGTCACATGAAGAAATGATCTCTGCTGCTGCTGAATAATACAAAAACAGCGGCCAGTGAATTCAAACAAAACCGCCATTGCCACCTGCCTCTGTAACTAACTTCTTTATTACATCACATTCCCATATTATTCCCTAATCAAACAATTAACAATACTTGCTTCCTCTTCCTACCTTTTTTCTTCTTTTTTTTTTTAAATTTCTTTTTATCAAAATATCTATATTTTTAATTATTTTATAAATTGACATGAAAACTCTCACGTCATTTATAATAAATATTATATAACAATAAAAAAAAACTGATTTATGTGAAAATTATTAATTAATTACTATTTAATTTGAGATATTCTTTAATATTTTTCATATCAATAAATATAGTCAATGATATTTTTTATATATTATTTTTATTCCAAATTGATAAATTTTTTTATTTCATAAAATTTTAAAAATTAATTATTTTTATTAAAAATTTATATTTATATTTTTTATTATATTATATTATATTTTAGCATGAAATATATTTATTATATATTTTTAATAAATAATATTAAATAAGAATTATCATTAAAAATATAATTTAGAAAAGATGAAAAAAAAGTGTAAAATGTTACTCCAATGTTTTATCATTTGATAAATCTACTGTTAATGAAGATTAAGCAAAAAATTTACTGTTGTCATGTGTATACACTATAACCCTATCAGCACCCTCAAAATTCCAGTTATATCTTATTAAAATCTGTCAATTCTCTGGTTTTATGGGTTAAAATAGTCAAATCAAGTGATGAAAAAATAATTTATTTTATAAATTACATATATAAAATCTAAAAAATTTAAAAATAAAATCTAAATGAGAGGAACATGATCTTTTTATTATCACACTTCGCATAGATAGTTTATAAGAAAAAATAATTTGAATAATAAAGAAAAAAAAATAGAGGATAAATATATTTTTTAAAAAAAAGGCCGTGGACTTTTTGCTGAATTTGATATCCGCCAAAGGACATAAAAAGAGAAGTTGAGAAAAACAGAAAGCAGAAGAAAAGACTTCAAATCTTAATCTAATGGCTCAAAATGACGGTCGCCAACAGCCACCGCCACCGCTGGCTTCTTCATCTTCATCTCCATCTCCTCCCTCTAAATTCTCCTCTGCTTCTACCCGCCCCACCACCATCACTCTCCCTCCTCGTTCCTTCAACGAAACTCTCTTTACCTCTGACTCCGCCACCGGCATGAACATGGGATTAAGCTTCGGCTTCAGCCCTGGCCCCATGACTCTCGTTTCTAGCTTCTTCTCAGATTCCGAGGACTTTAAATCTTTCTCTCAGCTCCTCGCCGGTGCTATGGCTTCTCCTGCTGCCTCTGCTGTCAACAATAACAAACCTCCCTTTCCTCCTATTCCTACTACTATGGAGAATAAAACCTCCGACGCTGACGTCAGCAAGCCGGCTAATTTATCTATCGTTCCGCCTCCGCCGATGTTCGCTGTGCCTCCGGGGCTTAGTCCGGTTCCTCTTCTTGACTCGCCGGGGTTGGGGCTCTTCTCTCCTCAGGTAGTTGTTCATTGAAATGTTTGTTGGAAACTTTGATTTTTGTTTGTTTATTTTTTATTTACTGAAGACTGCTATAATGTTAATAATAATAATAATAGATTGACAATTAAAATCCATTTTTTTTTCTTTAAAGTGTCTAGATTTATTATAGTTAGGTGAAGGTTTTAGAATAATTAGCGAACGATATTTTGTTTTTTAAGTTGAACTGCAGTATAGTTTTTTAGATTAGGATTTTCTTTTTTTCTTTCTTTTTTTTGAGCCTGGTTAGTAGATTAGATTGGATGGTGCCAGAATCGGTTTAATGAAGGAAAATAGAGAAGTAATGGTTGAGTTTAGAATTGTTAAATTGTATTGCAGACACATTATGCCAAAAAGCTCGTCTGGATCATAGAGATTGTGACAAACTGGTCACTAAATTAAAGGATGCTTGCAGGACAAAAAATAAAAGCCCATCAATGTTTGACTACTTTGATTCATTATTTGTGGAACAGTTTCATCCACTGAAAGTTTCATTAAGGATAGGATTGGAGCATATGTTTGATTCATCAATCTTCATCTCCTACTGACATCAACCCGTGAAATGGTCCAGCCATGTGGCTCCAATTCATTGGATTTTTTTTATCCAATACGTCTAGGAAGTGGCTTTTTGTAGTTTGGAAATTTAATGAATTTGGCATTGTTTCTTTTTTTTCAGTCATAATTCCTTGAGTTTAAGACATTGAGCTAGTCTCTAGTAGTTAAGTGCTTA
Source organism: Garcia nutans (assembly GCA_947685225.1). Taxonomy (NCBI): domain Eukaryota; kingdom Viridiplantae; phylum Streptophyta; class Magnoliopsida; order Malpighiales; family Euphorbiaceae; genus Garcia; species Garcia nutans. The sequence goes on from CANTUV010000011.1 coordinate 54,442,446, forward strand.
CCTCAACTTGCATGCTCCTCCACCTTGAATTTTAATTATTTATTTAGATTATTGTTGTAATTTGGTGCTTTATCTACCATTCCCTGTTTTTCATAGTTGAAAGATTTAAGCTCTTATCAGTAGTCCTGAAAACCATGCTTTCTTTGTGAAAAGCAAAGATGTGGATGATAAAAAATTGGATGATGAATACCAAAATCTTGGCCTTCCAATGCTACGAAGGCGTGATGCTGTCATTTAGCAATCTTAATTTTTTACTGGACTATGATGCATCATTGAGTCGTCTTTTTTTAAAATTATTGTTACCTCAGTGTAGTCAGCATGACAATGCTATCAGCCACCTGGTGAGTATACTTTGGTGGACTTGATATCCTTTATTATATTTTCATTACTCTCACCTTCTCTTTGTTATTGCATGGGAATTTATGCAACTTCTCTTTTTCTTTTGTTTAACATAATATTATGCAGCTGAAATATTTCGTTCTTAATGTTGGCATGGCAATCTTTCTGTGATATCTAGTTGTGAAATCTCAGGAAGTGCTGTATCTTACTGATACTTGAGCTATATTTTGGTTCACAAAGGCAAAAAACTTGCATATAAAAAATCAACTCTGAATGTTAATACGCGATTGAGTAGTGCAAGTAATGGCAGTAGTAGCAAGATTAACAACTTGAAAAGAAAATATTTCTATCTTTTTGCTTAGTGCTTAAACCTGATGAAGTTTAAGATTATGGATATACAGTAGATCTGGGGCCGTGGTGCATGCATGATGTATTACTAATGTCTCTCTGTTTAGTTGAAAGCTCATTCTATTATGGTTTACTAATTTTAGCGGTTTGAGGTTTGCAGGGACACTTTGGAATGACACATCAGCAGGCCTTAGCACAGGTTACTGCTCAGGCTGTACAAGCACATTCCCATATGCATACTCAAGCACAATATCCATCTTTATCATCTGCACCAGCAACATCTTCAGAACAGTTTTCATCTGTCACTACTAATTCAACAACACACCAGGAGATGTTACGCTCAGTGCCAGACCCTAGTTCATCTATGAAGGAATCTTTAGATGTTTCTCATTCTGATCAAAGATCCCAAGTATCTTCTGTCGCTGTTGATAAACCCGCTGATGATGGCTATAATTGGCGAAAATATGGGCAGAAACAGGTGAAAGGAAGTGAATTTCCTCGAAGTTATTATAGATGCACACATCCCAATTGTCCTGTCAAGAAAAAGGTTGAGCGATCTCTAGATGGTCAAGTAACTGAAATTATTTACAAGGGGCAGCACAACCATGAACCTCCCCAACCCAATAAACGTGTGAAGGATGCTGGAACCTCAAATGAAAATTCAAATAATGAAAGTAATTTTGAACTAGGTTCTCAATTGCAAATTAGAGCTGTGAACAAATTGAAAGATAAAAAGGATCCAGAATCAAGCCAGGCTACACCTGAACATTTATCTGGGATGAGCGATAGCGAGGAAGCTGGTGATGCTGAAACTGGTATAAAGGAAAACAATGATGATGAACCTGATCCCAAGAGAAGGTACTTTTGGATGGCAAATTTCTATGTGGCTGGGTAGTCTATCATGCTGGTCTAACAAAATCTGTTTTATGCAGAAATACTGAAGTCAGGGTAACAGAGCCAACTTATTCACATAAAACTGTTACGGAGCCTAGAATCATTGTGCAGACTACCAGCGAAGTTGATCTATTGGATGATGGCTATAGATGGCGCAAGTATGGGCAGAAAGTGGTGAAAGGCAATCCTTATCCAAGGTAGTTTTCTGTAGCCTATATGATTATGGCTTGTAAATGTCATTTATAATTGAATAATTACCATTCTTTAGTTCCAATGATCATTCATTAAGGATTTGCACTGTTCAGATATTTATGCATTTTGATCTACAGAAAACACGAGCCTCTTTTTTATTTTTGGTCTTAGGGTGGGGGTGACAGTTCAAAATTCTAAGAAGATGGTGAACTGAAGATATGATATTCCATTGAATGCTTCTTTCAAGCATGCTTTTATCCACCACAAAGTTGAAATCCTTCGTGTTAGTTTTAACTTTCTGTCTTAGGGTTCCTATTCTGTCATCAAAATGTAAAACATAAGCCAAAGTTGCTTATGTAAAGCAAATCTATTTCTTCCAGTTTTTGTTGGGCAAACATTTAATATAAAATTAGCGTTAATAACTTATTTTTAGGATGCCAAATGCTGTGTTTAAAGTTTAGACTTATTCTTTGTCCTGTTCTTGATGCTGTTGGATCATCTTTGTTAGATGCTAAACTGCTAAAGTTAGCGTTTTCCTCTCTCTTTCTGGCAGACTTTTAAATGGCTTTGTTGCTTTTGCTCATTGTGGTATTATATAGTTGCGAGAATTTTCCTAGTTAAAACTGAACAATAATTCTGGCTTAATGTTCAGTACTCTTATATGTACAATTACTTAATATTTACTAAACTGCTTGAAGATGTTTCAGTATTATTAGACCATGTCTATGCTGTGCATATCATGTTGAGCGTTTGGGTTTGTATTACTCATTCCTCTGATATAAAATGTCTATATCTCCATTTTGCAATGTCTAGAATTCTCTGTAAACGTCGGTTGCCATTGCATTTACTCCCATTTTGCAATACTCGAATTCTGTATCCAAAATATGTGCGCTTTACTTCTTTAGATTTTGTATCCAAAATATTTGCGCTTTACTTGCCTTTAGATTTTGATCTCAACATTCAAGCTGTGCTTTCCTTCCATGATTGGCAGAAGCTACTATAAATGCACAACCCCAGGCTGCAAAGTCCGTAAACATGTTGAGAGAGCTGCAACGGACCCAAAAGCAGTTATAACAACATATGAGGGCAAACATAATCATGATATACCAGCTGGTAAAGGGAGCAACCACAGTAAAGCCAGTAGTAATTCATCTGAGCTAAAACAACAAAATGTAGATAACAGGAGAGACCCTGGCGCCGGTAATAATCAACAGACTATAGCACGGTTGCGGTTAAAAGAAGAGCAGATAACATAATTTCTTTTGAGTTATCTTGTAAAGCTGGATAACATGGACATTTACTATGAACCAGGAACCGCTGTAAGACATCTTAGCTGAAATATGTTTTCTTGCCTTTTGAGGCCATTGTTTTGACGGGGCCCATGTCATCTGCTACCATAGTCCATATACACAGAAAGTTGAAACTTTTTAAAAGAAGAAGATAGACACAAGTCAATCTGGGGCTATTTTTAAAAAAGAAGATAGAGAGAAGTCGATCTGGATCTAACTTACTTGGATTGAGCTAGAAGACAATATTGTTTTATGTAAACATTTTTAACAGGTATATTTCATTACATCCTGTTCTGTTTATTCTTTTGTACATTATTTGGAAGTAATGTTGCATATAGTTGTTCATAATTGTTGCTTTTGGATTTAATATTTAATGAAGATATTTTTTCTTATCCCATCCTGTGTTGATATTTTGCTTTGTTTCTTATTGTTTTTTTTTTCAAAGTCATCCTAGAATATTGCAAAATAAAGTCAAAAATTATCTGTGGGGAAAAAGAAATGGAATCTTATGAGTCTTAATGTTACATTAATTAACAAAATACAATTACACAAATCAAGAAATATTATATATATATATTTTTTTTTCCTGTTCAAAAAAAAATATATGTATATATAAGTATTTCATTTTCAAATAATGCTGTAGTTTGAAAAGTTGTTATGTGATCTAAATGTAAAGCATATCTTGGCTCAGCACCATAACTGTCATTTAACAGTTACCATGAAAGTTCATATGTCGCGTTCAATCATTGGCCCTATGGACAAATTACAATTCCAACATATACCTTTTTGCACATTGCTGGCTTCTGGGTAATCTGCTTTCTATACTCCCTTTCAGTAGGGTTTGTCTGAAAAATAACAATCTAACCTCTGTTTCAATCTCTGCTCACTAAAGCAAATTTATCCCTTAGATGCTTGATCTCTAAGCCCTTTTCTTGCAAATTTCAATACAGTGATACACCAATTGCAAAAAAAAATAATAATTGTATAACTTTTTGGTTAAGATTAAGAAGAATTCACTTCCATATTCAGAAGAAGAATTTTTTCCCATTTTTTCCAGCAGTACTGGTAACGGTGGTCTGGTTTACTACAAAACACATCTTGTGATCGATGTATATGCCAGAACTATTTCCTGTAGCGGCCTTATCAATTAGGTGCCTAATTAAATCAACCATCCATAGTTACAAGGGTGGGAATTTGCCCATGATTCACAAAATCAATCTTATTTAAGCGCAAGCAGCATAACACTTGCTCTGGCAACTCCTCTGGTTTCTGTGCCTGTCAAAATTTTCATAGAAAAAGCACATTATATAGAAGCAGTTTAGCAGCTGATACTTCAAAATTAGAATCAGTTACAAAAAAACAATAAGTGTTCTTTTTAACTTCTTTTTTACCTTGTTGATACTGTTGTGCTTGTTTTCAGTATTAGTGACTAGATTATTACCTGAATAGTTAAGCCAAAATTAGCTATCCCATTCTTCATTCGATCTCGGAATGCTTCAAGTCCTTTCCGAGATATGTAACTGAAACGATGAATGGCGAGGTCAATCTCAAAGTAATTTGGTCCCTACAGGATACAGGATAATAAGAAATTAGATGATGGTAGTTTCATGAATTCCCTTTTTCGGGGTCAAGAGTTGGTGAAGCCAATAGAACTTGGAAAATAAACTAAACATTTTGCAGAAAGTGCAGCCGAGGAAATTAGAAACAACTGAGAACTGCATCTAATCCAACACAACGACATAGTTACTGAAAGGTGAAAATCCCAGAGTAACAAAAATAAACTGTTGTACATAAGCAATTCACAGAAAGGTTTTTTGACTTGCAAAATCATCAGAAAAACATTACAAGACTCAAAAGAATTAAAATGAAAATGCTAGCAAAAACTTGTTGCCTACATGTGTGCATTTCTTGATTCTTGCCCTTCACTCAACTAAATGAATGTCTGTTCAAAACTAGGCACTGCTAAAGTAAACGTAATATGCTAACCAAAAGAACCTTTCATTACCCTATAGAATTCGTGCTGAGGGCGCGAAAGAACAGGCTTATCATTATAAGCATGGATAAGCTTCCTTTCTGCAGAACTCAGCTGCAAATCCTCTGGATTAACCAACCCTGCCAAAATCTTTAGCCTTTCTCTGAAAGGAACTGAGGATTCCTTTGTAAAACCTTTAACCTTCTCCATATCATCATCAACCATTCTCTGAGGTAGAAAGCAATGCGGGTAATTAGCAAAAAATACCAAACAATATGGAAGTATATACTATATACAAGATAGAAATATATTACCCTGATAGTCTCTTGAAAATGAGCAGAGATCTCTTTGTCGAAATTCTCATTTAATTTAAAATATAATACGAGACTCATGCCTTCTCCATTGCATTCACCCTGGAACACGGCAACAGGATAAGTGGGAAGCTGCAATGAGAACACACCAAACTTGAGAACCTAACAACTCATATATGACAAAATTTAAACATTCAGTTAAACTAGAGGGAATGGAAGAGTATTAAGAGAAAGGAAGGAGAAATAACCTGTAAATTAACGATTAGAAGTGAAGGAATGTTCTCGTGTGGCTGCACATAAGGAAGTTCAAGGTGTTGAGCAGTACGATGTATCTTTCTTGGACAAGCAAATAAATCAATGCCGATAGGTATATAAGAGCTGCAACTAGGAGCAACAGACTTTTGCTTATCTCTGCATAATTAGTTTATAAATATATTAACAAAAACACATTCTGATGCTATGGACAATAATATGTGACTGCTGAAGTAACTAGTAACATGCCTAAAATAATTTTCGCCGCGGAGTTTAAAAACTGAAGGTGAAACCTCAGACCAACATCCTGGAGTAGGCTTCTCTCCTTTTGTACATGGAATTTGAAATCCTGCCCTTGGGCGATACAACCTCAGACCAGGAGTTGCTCCTTCTTATGAAATGATTTTCCCATGAGCAGCACCATCTTGTGAAATTGATTTTTTTATTAGTTGAGTTATACTTACCACCATATTCAAATCATTTTAATAATTATACTCCAACTATTAGCATATACTTACAGATTTGAGTCTTTTCCTCGCCATCACAGGATTTCCTCTTCACAGAAACCATAATAACAGTGGATTTTCTTCTATTTTCTTGAACTTTCTCCCCAGCATCATAAGTGAGTTCTTTAAGACCTTTAAAGCTTCCATAAGGATCATCTATTACTTTCTTTGTTTTAGCAGCAATGTCATCACCCTTTGAAACCCCTCCATCAATTTTCAGGTAACTTTCATAGAATCCCTCGTACTTACTTCCGGTATCCACGAAACATGATGCAGTTCCATACTGAACCACTTGAGTGCTTGGTTTTTGCACAATTACATTACCAGCTGAAGGAAAACCATCTACCAAAAACCAATGAAGAAAAATATAAGTATTTTCTGCAACTGGAACTTGAAAGAAGACTCATAATTCCAAGAAAACAAATCTACTTGGTTGTGATGACATATGAGATTTTTTTTTTTTGAAATTTTTATTGTTAAATATAAATTATCCCTAAAATATAAAGCTTAATTATCTCTGTTATGGAAAGTGAATATTGTACATATAGGAAGTCAATATTTAGATTTCTTCTTCCTATTTAGTCTCTAGTTTCTTGTATATATATAGGGTTGTATATTGAGCTAATAAAAAAAGATATAAGAGTTTTTCTCTGAATATCAATCTACATGGTATCAGAGCCTTAAATTCCTCTGTTTTTCTTCTCCTTCTGTGCTGGGTTTGAATTTTTCTGGAGGGTTTTCTACTGCTTCAGGAGCAGTCTGTCTAGGTCACATACTTAGACAGTTTGGTTTGCGTCACAGCCAGCACAGGGAGGAGCCTCAGCCGCCGACCGGCCAATTCCTGGAGTCCGGCAGCCTGGAAGTCCGCGCGTGACCCTCACGCGCCGCCTGAAGATCTGTGCTCCGTTCCACGCGCCGGCGCGTGTGGGAGCGTGAGGCGTTTCCGGTGACCGTGCTTCCTTTTCTGGTGTCGTTTTGCTCTCTACTCTTCATTCCAGCAGTCCTTTTCTGGTTTTTCAGAGGTCAGTGGGTTGGTTCCCTTTCGTTTTGTTCCCTGTTCTGCATTCCAGCAGTCCGAAGGTCAGTTTGTGTCAGTTTGTTGGCTCACTTTTATTTGACAGTTTATTCATATTAGTTTATTCATCATGCCTGATACTAAGACCATTGTTAGTGATATTATTCCGGTGGTTAATAGAATTACAGAACATAAGTTGAATAAAATAATTTTTTAGATTGGAGCAAGACTATTAGAATTTATTTGAGGAGTGTTGATAAAGATGATCATTTGACTAATGATCCACCTACTGGTGAAGCTGGAAAGCTTTGGGTAAGAGAAGATGCAAGATTATTCTTGCAAATAAAAAACTGTATTGGTAGTGATGTGGTTGGTTTCATAGGTCATTGTGAGTTTGTCAAAGATTTAATGGAATATCTTGAATTTTTGTATTCGGGCAAAGGAAATTTGAACAGGGTGTATGATGCGTGTAAGGCATTATATCGTGTTGAGCAGCAAGATAGGCCTCTTAAAGTGTATTTCTCGGAGGTAAAAAAGATTTATGGAGAATTTAATGTTCTTATGCCTTTCAGTTCTGACATTAAGGTTCAACAGATCCAACGGGAACAGATGGTGGTCATGAGTTTTCTTGCAGGATTATCCCCTGTTTTTGACACTGCAAAATCCCAAATTCTTTCTGGTAGTGAATTTTCTAATCTGACAGAGGCTTTCTCTCGAGTACTACGCAATGAAGGTTCTAGTTCAAGCACCTCCCTACCTTCTGTTCAGAGTGCTCTTGTCAGTCGTGATTCGGGACAACAAGGAAACCACCAGGGTAAAGGAGGCAATAATCGTGGTAGTACCAACCGGGATTCAGGTATTGTTTGCTATTACTGTCATGAACCAGGTCATACTAAACGATTCTGCAAGAAGCTATTGAACAAACAACAGAGAGCAAATATGGCTAGTAAGGAGCCAGTGATCGCTCCTTCAGATAATACAGTGACTATTTCTGCTGCAGAATATGCTGAACTTTCTCAATACCGTTCATCTAAGTCTGTTGATTCTTCTGTTGTGGCTGCTGCTGCCAATACAGGTACATCTAACACATGTCTTATGTCTGCCTCTTCAAAATGGGTCATTGATTCAGGTTGCACAGATCACATGACAGGTACTCCTAGTCTCTTATCCTCTTTAAAAGAATCTGATAAGTTTCGTAGGGATGTTACATTAGCTGATGGTTCTAAAACTATTGTCACTAGTATTGGTATCGCTAATCCCACTCCTTCCCTTCCTTTAGATAAAGTCTTATGCTTGCCTAAATTTTCGTTTAATCTTTTATCTGTCAGTAAAATCACTCGAACATTAAATTGTTGTGTCTCATTCTTCCCTTCTCATTGTATATTTCAGGATCTTTTAACGAAGCAGATTATTGGTAGAGGACGTGAGTTAGATGGACTATATCTCTTGGATGACCAGATCTCCACATCTCTAGCATGTGTTGGTGTTATTTCTCCTTTTGAAGTCCATTGTCGCCTTGGTCACCCCTCCTTATCTTCCTTAAAGAAGCTATATCCACAATTTCAATCTTTGTCTGTTTTAAATTGTGAGTCATGTCAGTTTGCTAAACATCATCGTTCGCATTTAGTTTCTCGAGTCAATAAACGGGCTTCGTCCCCTTTTGAGATAGTTCATTCAGATGTTTGGGGTCCTTGTCCTGTTACTTCTCAAACTGGTTTAAATATTTTGTTACTTTTGTGGATGATTATTCTCGTGTTACTTGGCTTTTCTTAATGAAAAATCGTTCTGAGATATATTCTATATTTTGTTCTTTTTGTGCTGAAATTAAAACTCAGTTTCAAAAGTCTATTCGTATTTTACAAAGTGACAATGCAAAGGAATATTTGTCTGGCCTATTTCAATCCTATATGTCACAAAATGGTATCATTCATCAAACCTCTTGTGTCGATACACCCTCTCAAAATGGGGTTGCAGAACGGAAAAATAGACATCTCCTTGAAGTTTCTAGAGCACTACTTTTTCAAATGAAGGTACCTAAACAATTTTGGGCTGATGCTGTTTCTACTGCATGTTTTCTTATTAATCGTATGCCTTCCGCTGTTCTTAATGGTGCAATCCCATATCATTGTTTGTTTCCTTCTAAAGCTTTGTTTCCCATTAGTCCTCGTATTTTCGGGTGCACTTGTTTTGTGCCAGATGTTCGTCCCCAGGTTACCAAATTAGATCCCAAATCTCTTCGTTGTGTATTTCTTGGATATTCTCGTCAACAAAAAGGATACCGGTGCTTCTCTCCTGATTTGAACCGTTACCTTGTCTCTATAGATGTTACCTTCTTTGAACAAACTCCATTCTTTTCTTCTCCTTCTACGTATGCAGGTCAGGGGGAGGAAGATGATCTTTTAGTTTATACTGTGCATCAGCATCTTGAGTCTACTCCTACACCTGCTCAAGTTTCAGATTCTGCTCCTACTTTTGTTCCATCCCCAGTCCCTTCTCGTCCTTGTTTTGATCAGGTTTATTCTAGAAGATTGGTTGTTACTGACTCTCATCCTCCACCAGTTGCTTCGGCAGAAGTTCCGACACCTTCACTAGTGTCTACTGAGTCCAATCTTGATCTTCCTATTGCTGTTCGGAAAGGAAAACGTTCCTGTACTTATCCCATTTCTTCTTGTGTGAGTTATGACCATTAGTCTTCTTCCTCTCGTTGTTTTGTGAGTAATCTAGATTCGGTTTCCATCCCTACCACTGTTGCCCAAGCTTTATCTCATTCTGGTTGGCAAGCAGCTATGGCCGAAGAAATGGCAGCCTTGGATGCCAATGGTACTTGGGATCTTGTGCCTCTTCCTGCAGGAAAAAAGGCTATTGGATGTAAATGGGTGTTCACTGTTAAAGTTAATCCTGATGGGTCTATTGCTCGGCTTAAGGCCCGATTAGTTGCCAAGGGATATGCTCAGGTTTATGGGATTGATTATTCTGACACTTTCTCTCCAGTAGCCAAATTGTCTTCTGTTCGATTGTTTATTTCTCTTGCAGCTACTTTTGACTGGCCTTTACACCAGTTGGATGTTAAGAATGCCTTTCTTCATGGTGATCTTCAAGAAGAGGTTTATATGGAGCAACCGCCTGGTTTCGTTGCTCAGAGGGAGAAGGGTAAAGTATGCAAACTTCGCAAGTCTCTTTATGGCCTAAAGCAAAGTCCTCGAGCATGGTTTGGGAGGTTTTGTGATGTAATACAAAAGTTTGGCATGAGGAAGAGTATTGTTGATCATTCTGTGTTTTTTAGAAGTTCAGATGTTGGGATAATTTTGCTTGTTGTGTATGTTGATGATATTGTTATTACAGGAAGTGACTCAACCGGTATATCATCACTTAAGTCATATCTTCAGTCTCAGTTCCAAACAAAAGATTTGGGTTTGTTGAAGTATTTTTTGGGAATTGAGGTATCCCGATGTAAGAAAGGAATATCTCTGTCACAAAGGAAATATGTTCTTGATCTTTTGAAGGAGACTGGAAAGTTGGGTGTTAAGCCTTGTAGTGCTCCAATGATTCCCAACATACAGCTCACTACTGAAGGGGAGTTGTTTTCTGATCCTGAGATGTATAAAAGGTTAATTGGCAAGTTGAACTACTTAACAGTGACACGTCCAGATATTGCTTACTCAGTGAGTGTTTTAAGTCAGTTTTTGTCTTCTCCTACTATTTCTCATTGGGAAGCGTTAGGACAAATCCTATGCTATTTAAAAGGTGCTCCAGGGCGTGGTCTTCTCTACAGTAACCATGGACATGTGAACATTGAGTGTTTTTCTGATGCAGACTGGGCAGGCTCAAAGGTTGATAGAAGATCGACTACAGGTTATTGTGTTTTTGTGGGAGGAAACTTGATATCTTGGAAAAGTAAGAAGCAAAGTGTAGTATCTCGTTCTAGTGCTGAAGCTGAATATCGAGCTATGGCTCAATGCACTTGTGAAATTATTTGGGTCCGTCAGTTATTAGAAGAGATCGGTTTCAAGACATCCTCTTCGGCAAGGTTATGGTGCGATAATCGAGCTGCTCTCCATATCGCTTCAAATCCGGTGTTCCATGAGCGCACTAAACATATTGAGATAGATTGCCATTTTATTCGAGAAAAATTACAACATGGTGTTATATCTACCGAGTATGTCAAGACAGGCGAACAACTTGGGAATATTTTCACCAAACCTCTTAATAGTTCTCGGGTTGATTATCTATGTAACAAGTTGGGCATGATAGATATATATGCTCCAACTTGAGGGGGAGTGTTATGGAAAGTGAATATTGTAAATATAGGAAGTCAATATTTAGATTTCTTCTTCCTATTTAGTCTCTAGTTTCTTGTATATATATAGGGTTGTATATTGAGCTAATAGAAAAAAGATATAAGAGTTTTTCTCTGAATATCAATCTACAATCTCAAATCAAAATTTTTAACATAGTGCTTTTCTGACAGCATCTAACCTCATTGGACACTAATGTAATCATCATCAGAATCTGAGTCAATAATACTGACAGAATCAAACCATACTTCTTCTTGGCATAATCCTGCAAGAATTGAATTTCTTGTTTGATTAATAAGGAAACAAGAGATATGAGAAGAAGAAAGAAGAAAAAGGAAATTACCCTTGACATCAATTTGGCTGTGGTTCCATTGAAGCTGGGTGAGATGGAAAGTCTTGTTAGAAGTTTCAGATCTTCGGCAAGTAGTAGCAGCTCCTTTTTCAAAATCAAGATGAACAAACTCACTAACAGCAAAATCTCCAATTCCAGAATCACTAAACCTTTTTATAGGCACATCAGAAACAGAAGTGGAAATCTTTCCACGGCGTTTGGAAGATTTATGGAGGTATTTTCTGTGTGTTCTTGGCCTTGCATTAGCTGTTGATACACATCCACCCATTTTTTACAACACCCCTTTTTATATCATATAGTTAAAATGACCATGAACACTAGCTTCAGTTAAGAAAAGGAACCTACATAATCAATTACAAAGTCTTAATCAATTTGGTTTTGGATTTATATTAGTAATATCTAATTATTAATCTTGGATTATTTGATAGAATCAAATGATTTTGAATTAAATTTAAAAAGAAAAAATGAAATAATGAATCGGAATTATGAGTCCCCATCATGCAAGTAAAAGACAAATTAAAAAATCCAAATAATTTTATTAGCAAAGTCATGTACTAAAACAAATGAATCAAATAATATCGAAGTCTTTATCACAGTGTACAAAGTACTGGTAGTCAAAATGTGCAGTCTTGACACATAAAAAAATGGAAAAAGATGGACAGAAAAGGCAAGAAATGCAAAATTTCAATTCAGCGAAGAAAGAAAGGAATAAACTTTTGCAGATACTAATAATAAAAACAGAGCAAGAAATGAATGAAGCAGAGAGAAAGAGACAGAGTAATGCATGAACAAATGAAAAATCACAAAAAAAAAAAGCTACAAAATAAAGAAAAAGAAAAACTGTGGAGAAGAAGAACCTGAGAAGAAATCCCAGAAAAGGAAATGAAACCCGAGTTAGCAAATTCGGATTTCCCCCATTTTTCTCTCTCGCTCTCTAGCTTAGCTGTCTCTGTGTAAATATATGTGCGAGATCACAACCACCAAAAGCAGCTGTAAATCCCACAAGAAAAAGGGTAATGAAAACAAAACAAGAGCTATAAAAAAAATAGAGACCAAAAAGAAAAGGAAATGAAAGAAACGGATAAAGAAAGAGAAATAGAGACAAAAAGAGAGAAAATGGCGTCATCATAAGACAAGATTTTTACCCAAAATGAGACCCCGAATCCTCAGGATCCAAATTTGATTTATGATTTCGTCGAAAAGCTCTGAGCCTCTTAAATTCTGTTTATGATGTTTTTCATGTTCTGTCGCCAGACATTTCGCGGGCAAATCACTATTTGGACGGAGCCCCCCGCCTACTCCGCTTTGTCTTCTCCCCACGTGTTCTCATTTATGAGTTTTATCTTATACTATACCTTCTATTTTAATTTAACTAATTATTTACTAAATAAATATTTTACTATATGCCAAAAAAAGGTTTAATTCTTATAATATATGAACTTAATAATAGACTTAATAAAAAAAATTATCAGTAATTCGTGAAATAAAAGTTCATTTTTTTATCTGATTTGAAAAAGAATTTTCCCAATAATAACATTAAAATTATTTCAAAATAGACTTTCCAATTTTCTAAAAAAATAATATATGATTTGTAATTGGGTATTTTTCTTTTTATAGAATTTATAGTTTCGTTATTTTGTTTTACAATGAAACAGAAAGCGAGAAGCAAGTGTGATTCAACTGATTGTTTGAATAATAATTGTACAGTTATTTTATTATCTACTAAATCGAAATTTTCAACTAGCAGCTTATTTTGAAAAAATAATAAATGTAAATATAAATTTATTTTTATTATCTTTTAGTATAATAAACAACAATAATACTATTATTTATAGCTAAAAGTTATCATTTTTAATTATTTTTAAACATACTTCAAATACTAGAAAATACACATTTTATAGCAAGCTAATGTGTTTTATATTTTTTTTAAAAGAAAATTTGATTTAGTAATTTTTATGCACGAGCTTATAACTCTTGAATAAGTGTAAATGTTTTTACTGAGTGATCGTAATCTCACGTGTATGACTTGTGTGAAATTAATAATCAAATTAAAATTTTATATTTATTATTAAATTATATAATCCTATCGTTTCATTTTAATTGTTATTTAAGAATATAATACAAAAAAGTTATAAAATATAGAAACTAAGATATAATTAATAATTATAAATTTTATTAAAAAATTATAATAATTTATTTAATTATCACTTACAAATATTCTTTCATTATTAATTATTAAGCATTAATTCTCTTTCTCTGTTAGCTGAGATTAGAAGTAAGCATTTAATATGTATAAGGATAAATTTAAAACGTTTTAATTAATATTACATTGAATTTAAAAAAAAATAATTAAAATAGAATAATTTTTTTTTTATAAAAATGACTATTAAAATAAAAGGGAGGGTGTATTTAGCTTAGGTATAATCAACCACATGTTATCAAATATTCAAGTAGTTATTGATAGCATATATTGACATAAAATTGAAAAACAAAAACTTGCAATTAATGCCATTGTTTAATATTTGAAGGAAAACACACTACTTTAATAAGAATTTTAAAGTAGGGGCTTTAATTAACTACTTGAAACAAGCTATCTAGTATTTATATATTTAATTTTTTAGATTAAAACCAAGTATAGTGCAAAGCAAATTAAGTTCAGCTAGACTCCATTTATTTTTTTTTCTTTCAAAGTTGGTAGGATGGAAAATTCAATGTGAATATATTACTCGATTGAAAAATCTATGATCATTAGATTATGTACCTAATTAACTACAAAAATATATATATATATTTTAATTTAAATCACAGTTAGTATCATTATCATAATTAATGAAAATTTTCAATAGTACAATATGAATTATGAAAATTTAATTAGTTTTATACATCTTTTTTTCCAAAAAAAAAAAAAGAATTGAGGGGTGCAAAGGTCATTGTCGTGTCAGAATGGGAAAATAAGATAGTAGAAAGAAGAGGGTGTTCGTATATATATATATAATTGGTACGTGAAAATGACTTGTGAAACAAAACCAGCTGCTTCCATTACATCAAAATATTAAATTATGTGTATTGTATAGTACAACTAATCTTTTATTTAATTACAAGGAAATATAAACTATGTTTAGAGACCATTAGACAAGACAATAAATAAATAAAAAAAAATTCAATTCTATATATACTTCCGAACCTTCCCTACACTAACAAACTTTAGGGGTGGGCACGAATTTCATGCTTCATTTTCTATTATTATAACCTCAATCATTGATTGTTTATATCTTTAGTTTCTATACATAATATTATATATAGAAATATAACAAATAATTTTATATAAGAAAATATTATTCTTTAATTAAGTGCTGAAGTTGGAGGGACTTCGAATTCGATGGCCAGATAAAACCCATATTTTTTTAAATACTTTGATTAATTAGAAGATTTTGTTTTTATTCTGATAAATCATATCAAAAACTCATATTATAATAATTTTTTTTTAATTTTAATGTAAAAGATTATAGAGAAATGATGGTGGAAGAAACTATTGGGGAAGTAGTTGGGCCGTGAAGGCATTTGATGCAGGTCAAGTTTTAACTTGTCTTTATTTCACCAACCCCTTGAAGTACTTCAAGATTTAACAATATTAGGTATGTATTATATTATAAATTTTGTCAAATAATTATAATTTTTTTTATTAGAATATAAAATAAATTATCATTATTTGAATTATTAACCTTCCAATGCGTTTATGCAAACAATCAACCATTAAATTATTTATTTCATTATTAGAGTTCTTTTTGGGAATGAATTCATTTCTTTTATAATAATATTTAGTGGCCTAAATTAATTCCATATATAAAAATATGTAGACTTTGGCAGTCATGGTAGCCTCAATATATGAGTTCATAAACCGAATCAAGCAAGACAAAATTGCCCTTGTTAGGCAGGTATAAAACAATTCCTGAATGGAAAATTTTCCGAAATTAATTAATTAATTAATTAATTTAATTAATGATGATATTATAAGAATTTTGACCAAATCAAAAGACTTGGCTCTTCCTATATCATGATAATGGTGAGTGCAGGGTGATCTGAAAACCATATATATTATATAATTGTGATCATATACTACTATCTACAAAGGAAAATACAAGAAGAAAACAAGATATGATTTGATGAGACAATTATTATCATTATTATTATCAAACCAAAAATGTATTACATTTTGAAAAATTAAACACCCAATAGTTAAAACAATATATGATTTAATAATTATATGTAATTTTGTTATTAAACAAAATTTTATGAAAAATTAGAAATGTAATTTCAAATATCAAAAACTATAATTAGGTGTATTATTGGTGGTGAGTAAACACCCAAACCCAATTCAATGCAAACAAGAATTTTCACATAGAATTCCTATTTACATTAATGTATATCCACCGTCATTTAGATGAGCAGTTTAACCATTGGACTTTGATATATGAACTTACAATTACTAAATTTTGGGTATTTAATAAACATAATATTTAATGACATTTTCAAATTTACTTCATTTTCATTTTCATACTCATTTTCAGAATCATGAGATTTTGACTTTGAGTTATATTAAAAAATATATATATATATAATTTCTAATTAGAATGAAAATGTTATTATAATTAATTATTAAATTATCATAACTTAACCGTTAAACGATTATCTACAAATATTTGATGCTACAATTAATTAACTGTCAACAGTCACAAGCCTTAAATTAAACTTGCTTGTAACTATAAAATAATTGCAAGACACCGTTTAAATATGGGTGTCAATAATTTGTAAACAGTTTGAATGAATAATACAATATTTTTATTACTTCGTAATGGATTCAAACAAATACTCTTAACTACTCATTGTCCAAGTCCAGTTATATAATAATATTTAGGAAAGTTATAAAAATAACCTAAAAAAAGTTGTTTATTATAATAAATAAGTTTTAAAAAAATTCAAAATTACAGAACACGCAATTATTAACTACAAAAATATGTAAACAATAATTATGAAAGCACTTTGTTTTTATATGTTGTTTATTCATTATATATATTGATTATATGCTCGTTTATATGTTGTACATATTGTTTATATATTGTATACACAGTTCATATATTCTATATGTTATATATATATTTGTTTATATGTTGTTTATTTATTATATATATTGTTTGTACATTGTATATATATATTGTAATATACCAAAAAATTTTGTTTCTTTTTCATTCTTTCAGTCTCCAAACTAGACAATATAAATACAGATCAATAAAAAATAAAATAAATACAATTTAAATAAAATGACATATATACATTCACCAAATACAAAATTGAAAAGAATAATAGAAAAATTTTAAAAGAACAAAATTTTCTTTTGAAATATTTTTTCGAACGTGTGAAGTGTGTTACGGTTGAAAGAACAAAATAGTAAAAGAATATATATATATATATATATATTTATATCAAAACATTTACAAGCACAAAATATAAATGTAACACAGATCTCTTTCTAATTTGATTTATATTTATACTTCTTGTAGTGGTTATCAAGATAAAAACCAATTCGTTTTTTATGGAACAGAAAAAACAAATCGAAAACAACATGCTTTTAGTAACAACAAAAAATCAAATAACTATGATCTAAGCTTAATGGCACCAATATAAGCTTCCAAGGATCAAGAATAATTGAAGAAGGAAACCAATTTGAGTTTGATGATAAAAAAAGTGAAATAGATAGAGTGAAACAAAATAAGGCGAAGATGAGGAAGTGGCGATGAATGCAGTGATATTGAGTATGATGAAGATGAGGCAACGACGGTAAAAAATATAATGGAAATGAAAGAAGGATTGAAAGGTTGAGAAGAGAACGGAAAGGGAAGAGGGACTACAGAGAGAGAGAAGAGAGTTTTCGTGTTTTGAAAAAAAAGTTAAAAATGAAAAAATAAAAATAAAAAAGGTATAATTGAAAATAAAATAAAATAAATAGGTATATGGTGTAATTTTTTTCTTAAAATTTATACAAATTTTATCACACTAAATTTTCATTATGTATTTATTGTAAATTATTTTAATAAAATTATACTATTATTAATTTTTTATTTATAATTATTCGATTAAGAAATTTATAATTGATGGTTTAAATTTTATAATATTTTTAAGTTTTTGCTTAATGAGCAATTAAATGGATATGAGCAGTGAATAGTTAGTATTAAAAGGATATGGAATAAATATGAGCAGCAGAACAGTATGAATAGTTCAAAATTAAATGAATTTAAATTGGAGTAATACAATCTTACCCTATTCATAGGAACAGAATCAAGGGGGCATGGGATCTATTGCCCTTGGCTCTTATATATATATATATATATATATATATATATACATATACATATGTATATTTATATATTTTTCATAAAAAAGTATCTGTATTTATATACATATATAATTAATATATTTATATTTATATAATATAAAATTATAATTAATTTTAGATTTATATAATTTATAGTATTTATATATTAAAATAACAATAATTAAAATTTTATCAATTAATTATTTAATATAAAAATAAAATTAAATATAAATTTGTCCATAATTTTTTTACTTGTAAATTTTATCCTTTATTTTTTTTTTCTGGTTATGTCACTGTTTATTCGTCAAAGCCCTTGTCTAAAGAAATTTAACTTTTATGGTCCTTGTTATGCTCGCTATATGCTCTTATGGGTAATTTTCACCTTTATTTACCAAATAAAAAAAAAGATGATATAACAATTTCTCTGTTAAGTATTATTTTTTTCCCCCTTAGATACGGTACAATCTGTTTTTTAAATAGTACAGTCTGTTTTTTATGTAAATTAAGAAAGATTAATTATTCTAAAAAAACAAAGATTAATTAATTTAATCAAAATATTAAGTTTTATTTAGATTTTATCTAATAAGTATGAGTGTAATTAGTACTTTTTAAAAATAATTAATTCTTAATTAATGTAATTTAATTATAATAATTAATATTTATTTTAGTGAGTGCTACTAGTGTTGCTTATGAAATAATCAATGACTAAATGAGTACTTTTTTTTTTTGACACTAAATGAGTACTTAAATTATTAACCATTAGTTAATGTTTTGATTTAGTTTAGGACATTTTTAATGTGAACAATAAATTATATTATTTTTATCTCGTTAAAATTATTATTTTTATAATAAAAATTTATTTTATTAATATTATTATTTTATAAAATTAATAAAATTTAATTAATTTTTTATTTTTATTTTATTATTAATTAATTAATTAATAAAATAAAAATATAATATTTTTAATATTAATAAAGTAGTATAAAATATTTTAATTTATTTAAAATAATTTTATATAAAATTGAAAGGATTTAATAATTTTTTAATTTGTATGTATGTATGGACTGTGACACTTTAAATTGAACAAAAGGTAAGGTAATAAGTAGAGAGAGAGAGAGAGAGAGACTTTAATTCACATACTTAAGAAACAAATAATTTCAGCGCAGCGAAGTAGAAAATGGGTCAAACACAGCAGCCAAATCGATGGACGAAATCAATGAAAATCATCCATTTGTTTTTATTGATGAAATTTATTGCCATTTTGGAAGAGCAATGTGGCAAATGCACAGCCCAGATTTCTAATTTCTTTTCTTTTCAATTAATTGGGATCTGTTCATCAAATTTCAAATATTTCTTTTGGATAGTTTAATTTATTACATTTAGGATTGCTAGGCAATTTCAAAACGACCATTTCCCTTTAAAGTAAGTACTTATTATTACTATTATTATTTTTATAAATTATTTTTTAAAAATTAAATTTAATAAAACTATAAAAATAGTAAAATTCTCTTTATTAAATTTTAATATATATTTATAAATGAAACATAAATTTTTTTTATTAAATTAAAATAATTCATTATTAATTAATTTAGGTGATTGGTTGTATATATGTATTAATTATTAAATAACCTTTAAGGAGGAGTTACTAAAGGAAGACATTTGGAACCTTGAGGCTAGTGCAGAGGACTTGTGGACAAAAATGGAAGGTGGCATTAAGAAAGCAGGTAGTAAATTGCTTGAGATCTCTAAAGGGGCAGGGTCTCGACCGCACGATGCATGGTGGTAGGATAAGAAGGTTCAAAAGGCTATTAAGACTAAGAAGGAATGATATAAAAAGTTACCGAATGCGGTTAATAGCGAGGCCTTTGAAAAATATAAGAGGACTAAGAAAGAGGCAAAGAAGGCTGTTAGTTGTTGTTGTTGTTAATCTCCTAGTCAATATTTTCATGGCACTCAATTTAAAAAATAATAATTAAAAGTTCCCTTACAAAAGCTTTGAATGTTGTCCAAATGTTAGTGATTATGTACTTTGTATATGAAGAAGTGCTCAGAACTCATACATTGATGAGTTGACCGTTAATAATGCTATTCCCATTTTCTTTGGATCCAAAGTCCTTTTGTCTTTGTTTCGTTCATCCTCCTCTAATTTAAATTAAAATATCATTATACTCATATTAACATACATCTCTTCATATCAACATGGATTATCACAAAAGGTCAAGAGATTTATTGTTCTTTAAGCAAAGTATTAGATTTGACTCTTATAAATAAAAAAAATTTACTGAAAAAATCATCTCTTTTAAAAATCAATAGTATTCAAATATAAATTAATCGATGAATGTCTTGGATATCAAATGGAAGACAATATATATATATATATATATATATATATCTATTCATCTCTCCATTTGTATATAAATTTGAATTATCTAACTTCTTTTGATATTTAAAATTTTAAATAAAATAAATTATCCTTATCTACTTTAGATATACATATATAATAGGAAGGTAAATATTTTTTATTAAATTAAAAATAATCTACAAATTACTATGTGGTATCACTAACTATAATAAATAAGTTAATAGAAACCATTATATTAAAAATAATTACTAATTCCGTCTTCAATGAATAGAAACGTCCTTTCTCATTTATTCTAAATTTTAATTTATTATTTATTTAATAAATTAATTAATATATCAAATATTTATTATATCTATATTTAATGTTATTTATTAAATTTATTTAATAAATTTATTTCATATTAAAATGATTATATAATAAAAAAAGTATATATAAATATACATTTTTAATAAAATTAATTAATTTTTCTTCATTATTATAAAATAAAAGGTACGTTCACCAATTCAGAATAAAAGGAATATATTATAAAAATATATAAATAACTTTAATTAGAAAACTTAAAAAATTATATTTAACTTTATTCATCATCATTATTATAATAAATTAATTTATTCACTTTTTATTTTAATTTATTTTAAAATTATTTTATTTAAATTAATTTTTGTCAATAGTACACTCAATCGAATTCAAATTTTCCTAAGAGGGATCACAATGTACCGAGTAAGAGTTAAATTCAAGTGGTTTTGTGCTTTTTGTGGTTTATGCTCTCATCTTAAGCAAAGCAAGCACAAAATTTCTCATGTTAGCTAGTACTGTCAATATTCAATTTTTGGATTTCACGAGGAATTTTAACTTGTTTTGACAGTATAAAGGTTGACTTTAATTGAACATTGATGATACCTTAAATTTACTGAGCTCGTCTATCGAACCTCTTATTTGATTATTTTTATGATCGATTCCTTAATAATATATAGATTTCAGTTTTAGATATTTTTAGTTCTACCGAGCTATATATATTTGGCCGACAATCATCTAATACATCCAAAATTATGCTTATAGGACTCCGGATACTGTTTCTCTACATCAACTATAAATAGAAGTCACCCCACAGGTAAACTCTATATGGTTTCTCTCTTCTCTCCACTTATTCTCTTTACAGACCGAGCTCTGACTTAAGCATCAGAGTCTTCTCTGGCAGAGTCCGATCAATCTCTTTTTTATTTTTCAGGGAGATCGAGCGCAGCCATCTTCAGAGCTCGAGCTTGGAATGCTACGCGGACCCCCTCTGAAATAGCTCCGTCATCATTATAGCGATAATACTCCCACTTACCGAATTCTACAAGCTCTATTTTCTAGCTCCATACTTGAGCATTGTGTATTGTCATACTACATTTATTTCATGATTCAATATACACACTTTATAATGAGTTTTTTCTAGCTTCTATGCATAAATAAATTTTGATATAAATGTCAATGACTCGAGGGAGACTAATGATGATATCTTAAATTTACCAAACTCGTCTGTCGAGCCTCTTATCTGGTCATCCTCGTGGCCGGTCTCTCAGCAGTTTACAGACCTCGGTTTCGGACATTCTCAGTCTTACCGAGCTCCACATATCTAGCCGATAATTATCCGACACATCCCTAAATTACGCTTACAGGTTCAGATGCTGTCTTTATGCATCAACTATAAATGGGATCACCCCCACAAATAAACTCTCTATAACTCATCTCTTCTCTCCACTTACTCTCTTTACATACCGAGCTTTGATTTAAGTATCGGAATTTCCTCCGACGGAACTCAATCCGCCTCTTTCTTGTCTTACAGGTGAGAGACTGAGTGCA
This sequence comes from Garcia nutans, assembly GCA_947685225.1. Taxonomy (NCBI): domain Eukaryota; kingdom Viridiplantae; phylum Streptophyta; class Magnoliopsida; order Malpighiales; family Euphorbiaceae; genus Garcia; species Garcia nutans. The sequence continues at coordinate 54,464,788 of CANTUV010000011.1, forward strand.
GTCATCTTCCAAGCCTAAACTCGAGATGCTAGGTGAACCTTCCTGAAATAGCCTCGTCATCAAATATTATCTTAAAATAAATTTGAATTTAAATTTAAATTTTAAAGGTAAAATAATTTTTAAAAATTATATATTTAATTTAAAATAATTAATATTTTAAGTAATCAACTGTTATCATAATTAAAGTTAGCATATCTCTAGTATTTAACTTTATTTCGCCAATAATAAATGATTTTATAAAAAAATAACATTAAAATAAAATATTTTCAGATATATTAATTTTTTATTTTTTTTAATTATCCATATTTTATCCTTTAATTTTAAAAATGCTCATTTTCAGAGTTATGCATCAATATACATTTATTATAACAGATACATACATGTTGTATATTTTCAGTTAAATTAAAATATTTTAAAATTTCCAAAATTATAAAATATTTTTAAAAATTAAAAATGTGATATATTATTCATTTATTAAAAGAAAAAAAAAAGTGAGGAAAAAAAGGTTTGATAAGTTGCTTTCACCCACTCGACGGGCCGTTTTTAAGGTGGTCCAAGGAAAGATCAAAAGTTTCTTTCGCTCACTTGGGCTACGGTTTGTATCTCCTGGTTGGACCTATGCCCCGTAGCCCAGTTGTGCGTAGCAAGAGCAGAACTCTTATTTATTTATTTATTTATAAAAGAGCAGAACTCTTAAACTCCATAATTTGCCCATTAATTAAGCATAAAATTAAGAGCATTTTAGTAACTTTTCACTGACTCTAAATTATATCTTACTTACTATTTTAATAATTTAGCTATATGTTAAATTTTTATTATATTTATATTTAATGTTACGTATTAAATATATCTCATATTTAAATAATAGTATAATAATATATATAAAAATTTATATTTCTAATAAAAATAATTAATTTTTTAAAATTTTTAGTGTATCTATCGATTTAAGAGAGATAATAAATAAATAAATTATTAAAGAGGGAGAGGGGTTATAGTTTTCCCATGAAAATAGGATTTCTTTTCTTTATTACTTATACAAAATGATAGCTCATTTTCATTTTTAAAATAGTGATTAATTTATTAGTTTTTTAATATTTCTCATTTAATACATATTTTTAATTTTAATAATCATCTAAATATTAATTACATTTCTCTTAATTTTGTATATAAATTAAAGTATATTTGTCTTTATAGGACGAAATGAATATTAAATATAACGATTTGATAACTAGATTATTAAAATGTTATTAGAATTTGAAGATTCATGTTATATTATCATTAGTATTATTCATAATAAGCTTTTATTCTAATGAAATTTAATCATTTTATTTTTTTACAAAAATGTATTTTGATGTTATATATAAATCATAAATGTATTATGAGTTAGTGTAAGGTAAGAAGGAGGTGAATAACATGAAATGGGTAAATAGTAGCATTTAAGGGATTTGGACATAATTAAATGCATCACATGTTTGTCTAAAGTTAAAATTATTAAACACAACCACCCAATGGTCTGCTTTTAATGTATGCCATCCAACTAGGCCCCAACCTCTCATCAATGGAGAGAGAGAGATGCATTTTTTGTACACTTGCCATCAGATTTTATCATTCTCTCTTGAAAAATTTCTTGCCATTTTTAATAAAAATTTTATCATAATTATATCTTTTTGCAGTTCCGTATTAAGCCTGTATTGGCTTTCTCAAGGCATATTTATAGAATTTGTAAAAAAAATTCTAAAAATAATATTTTTAAAAATACATTTAGAATTAATAATATTTAAATTACTAATTATATTTAATACTATTCAATGTTTTAATTTTTAATAAAAAGAAATTCAATACCGAATGAAATTTAGAATTATATCCAAATTATATACATTTATTCATAGTTAAAATATGATTTTGAGAATAATGATGAACACTAATGACCAATTAAAAAGAATTAATTAGATAAAATTAAATGTAGATTAAAAAAAATTAAATGAAGGAAACAAACAATGATAGAGTTGGTTGGGTGTGAGTCGGACCCTCCAATTACCGGCATGCAAAATAATACATATACTGCTTAAGAAAGCTACTTCCACTTATATAACTTGTAAATTATAAATAGACTAAAGCCATCTTTTTTTTTGTTTTGTTTTTCTTCAATCTGACTATTCTGATGTTTAATTTTGTTCCCCTTTGTAAAGACCAAGTTGCTATATATCCAATCAATAACAGAAATTTTTTAATTTTTTTTTTCAAAATATATGTATTAATTACCAGAAATGAACATGAAGTGGGGATCTCTATCACCTTCTTAATTACACAATTAATTAGTTTCACATCATAATAATCCTAGTTAATTAATCGAAGGCTAATTCAATTTTTGTTTTTTAATGATCAAGAATTGGGGTTTCACTTAACATAATTTTAATTGGGTTTGAGTTTGTTTTTTGGGAAAGCAATTGAAAGTTAGTTATTTAAATGTAAGAATTAAGCTTTGCCTTTTTATCATATCATTTATTTTCTTTGCTCCCAAATGAAGCAATTTTCTTGATTATTTGTCATTTTTTGGAGCTTCCCGTCAACCTTTTTTTTTTCCACTTCATGATATTTTCAGCAAGCATTGATTTAAAAAATAGACAATAGTAATAAGAGAAGCATATCCATGCAATTTATATTTATTATTATTATTATTATAGGAATTAAGCTGTATATTTTCTTGTATTTTGAAGAATTTTAGATTAATATAACTAATAAGCTTTTGATTCAGCAGTATTTGAATAATTTTCTATCATAGTTAAATGTATAAAAGATTTTTTAAAAAAAAGATATATCAGAATTAAAATTTCTGACCTTACATTTATATTAAAAATTCAATTAAAAATCATATTTTTAAACTAGTAATATAATTATTGGAATAATTTATAATGATTTAACTTTATTTACCTCCACTGTTATTTTTTTTAATATGTGAAAAATTAATACAAAACATGCATTAAGATTAAAATACTAATTTAATGAGAATAATAAATTATTAATAAATGCCTTAAACTGAAAGAGAATTGGTACAGTGTCATAATGTATATCATATATATATATATAGTATATAGGCCTACAACAAAAATAGGCCACGGGTAACGATCACGTGCCCACGTGAAAAGAAGCAGACGGAGAGGGATGGGTCACGGGCGGGCCAAGCGGAGTCCTTTTGGTTTGTCACATTAAAGTTTTTAAGATATACTATATGTTTTCTTAAAGAAATTTGCGGTCGATATTACATTTGAATTTCGTACACTTACTATACATATTTTATATTTATATATTAATTAATTAACCACTCATCATTATGGATTTAATTAAATTAATTAATTAAGACATGAGAGGTAAATAAATGGTCAATGGGGCCATTGATATTTACCCTGCTATTGTGGGACACTGTCCTAAATGTTTTTTCTATTATTTTCTCTTGTTTTCTTCTCTATTGGGCTAACATGTATTCTACATATTCCTTTTTTTTTTCCAGACGACTAATATGACAAACTATATCCTAATTTATTGTTTTTGGTCTCGTAGGTTATTTTTAAAAATAAAAATAAAAATAAAAATAAATATTTTTTAGCACAGTATATATCATACATAAGTGGATATATTTTACAATTCATATTGAATTGAAAATGATTTTAAATAATCACCATTTTTTTAATTTAAAATTTGAAATAATCTTTATTCAAGATAGGGATCATTGATAAAAAAAATGATGAATACTTTTTTTTATCAGATAATTGATGAATACTTGGTTGCATTTGAAATGTCCACTCTTATACTGTTTTTATTTTTCAATATTTGGCTATGACGATAATTTAAATTTCAAATCTCATAATTACATTGACGACTCGAGAATATTTAAATCGAAAGCTTATTGATTGATTATATATACATATATATATACACACAACAATTCATCATTAAAAATATCTAAAGTTTTGACTAAATTTATAATTAAACTATGCTTTTTTTAAGATGGTTAATTTTAATATATGGATCAGTAATTATAACAATTTCCCATATCAAGTTCGATAGCAATTTTTTGTGGCAATTGAAAAAAATATTGTTGTTAGAAATTTATTTTGAAAAAAAGAAAAAAGAAAAATAAAATAACTTGAAATCGTAACAGGAATATATATATATATGTGTGTGTGTGTGTGAATGGAAGATTCAAAGATAAATATAAATATGTTGACTCTGAGTCTTTGTCGTTTTCAATTTCCTTTTTATTGTATACTGTAACTTAATATTACATACGACAAATTATGAAGTTAACCATTAAAATTAATGAAAAGGGTGTAAAATTATGATATCTTAACATATTTTATTTAATTACGAAGTTAATTATGCAACAATATGCTAATCATATATAAATTGATTGATTCAATTGAATTTGCTAATTTTATAAGTAAATAACATTGTCCATATACAAAATGTTTGATTTCTCTAAAAAGTAATGAATCTAGATAATTATAATTATACAAATAGAATACAAATTAAAAATAATATAGTTAATCAATTACTCATCATTCCATTGATCAAAGCGCAAAGAAATGCCTTAAAATGAGACAGATGCACGCAAGCCAAAACTTGAATCTGAATTGTACCCAAACCATTTCTATATATATCCGGATGATAAAAATATTAAATACGGTCCCCTTCGTATACCAAATCCAAATGAAGATGACAAAAATTTGTTAGAAAGTTGTTAGCAATATTATTGAATTAAATGTGTATATTGAACTATAAACTTCATGGGGTAGGGACTGAATAAAAAAAATGTCTATATCAAAATTAATAAGAAAATGAAAATGAAAAATAAAAATTATTATTATTTTTTAATTTTATTGACATTTCTGTATTGAATAATAGTAATTATTTATTTTTTGTAAAAATATATTTTAATTTAATAAAATATTAACAATATGATGAAAATTAATTAAATAATTTTAATATTGAAATTAATTATAAAAATTTAATATAGAAACCAACTAAAAATCATACTGATTAATTTATATATATATATATATACATTTTGGATTAGATTAGAAGGACACCAAGACTCCTCCTCGTTCTCTAGTCACGCCAATACATAAGAGAAACTTTTTCAAAAATATGTAAAAATAAAATTATTTTTAAAAATAATTACTTTTAAAAATTTAATTTTTAAAATATATTTTTATATATATTTAATTTGATATACTAAAAATATATTACACTTTTAGAAACATACATTCACAATACAATATTTTTGAAAAAAAAATAGTTTAAAACTGGCTTTTAAATTTCCTCAACGATACTTTGTGACAAACTGGTTATCATAATTATTAATTTAAAAACTTGTTAATTTTACCTGTGACCAAAAAAAATAATCCAAATCTATATATTAAAATAAAACAAATTTATCGAGTCAACCACAATTTTTTTATTATTTTAACAGTAAATGGAAAATAAAAAATGTATTGGCAGTGGTGTGGGAGAGTTCTGAAAAAGGACAGATAGATCCAAAAAAAAATTAATGCAGTTTGGAAAACATTAATTGTCAGTTTCAGATTCTCTCTACGTAAGATCTCTTTATTCCACAAACCTCACCAGTCACCACTTGCTAATATTAATGTTTTCTTTTTAAAAGATTAATTATTTTAATAAAAATAATACATTTAAGTAAAAACTGTATTTTTTTACAAAAAAAAATGGAATTTTAATTCTTCATTATGAATTTTTTTCCCTTTGTTTTGTTAGAAAATGTTGGATTTTATAATAAATAAAATATTCATTGATTTTTTTTGAGGACTAAAATATTCATTGATTTGTATGATAAAATTTTTGATGGTACGATGAAACTAAGAAGGCTATGCTCATTTTAAAGCTGTGTAGTTACAATTATTTTCTTTCTCTATCAATATTGTAAGATCTCTCAGTCTCAATTATTTTCAAATTAACTAAAAAAAAAGCTCTAAAACCCACTTTTCATAACCCCAATTTCATGATGTATATATATATATATTAATTGACAAATAAATTCATTATGAAATTGAGATTTTTTCAATTAAAATTTTAACACTTTTCTCGTAATCTTTTGGAAAATGCAAAAAGAAATTAATAAATTTTATTTATTTAAATTGGACAATAGTAATTAATATATACAATGTTAAAGGAAATCAAAATTATCATAAAAACATACACTTAGATGCAAGTTAATGATAATTACATATACGTTTCATTTCAATACATAAATATTTTGATAAAAAAATTACTAATCATTTTATTGATAAAACTTTAATTCAATGATAAAACTAAAATAGAAAATTAATTTATAAAAAAAATTAAGTTGGATTTATATTTACATTGAGTTCAAATTATATTTATAATATTTAAAATCTATATCTCATATAAAATACTAAATCCAATGAGAAAATGCCAAAGACAATTACCATTATATATTTTCATCCATTCATCAACTCCAATGTATCTGACAAGAAGATGCCAAATGCATCTCTCACGTTTATTTAAAATAAAAAATAAAAAATCAGAATTAAATTGGTGCATTGTGGAATGGAAACCAACTCTTTCAAATGTTAAGCTACTTTCTTTTCTCTTTATTATTACACATAGGAAATTTTACATTTTTTTTTAATTTCAACATTATGTTTAAAAATAAAACAACTTTCCATTATTTTTTGTAAAAAAAAAAAAGAAAACAAAAAAGGGTTTATAATTATATATATTTTTACTTTCCTTTGGCCCATATAGTGAAGCAATCATCAATCATATGCGACTTAGCCTTTTTGACTTGTGCTAGTGTTTTTTTATTCTTATTTTTTAAATTATGTTCAATATAAACAATTTGCTATATATCATTCACTTATATTAAGTATCAAAATTACCTGAATTATAAAATAAAATATCTTAATTTTAATTGTTTGTTGCTTTTTTTAAGAAAAAATCAGATGTATTTTTTGCTTGTATAGAGTACAATAAGAATGGGGCATAGCTTAAGCCTTTTGCTTTGATCTTTGTTGGCACTAAAGTAACTACTCCAATATTATATTTTGATTAAATAGTAGTAGATAGATGTCTAATTCTTTTCCAACCAAAAGGCATTTGCTCCTTAAGGATACATGAGATCAAATGAGCTTAAATTACTGGCAATTTCAACTAGAAAAATATAATTAAAATGAAAATAAATAAAATTTAAAATTAAATGATAGTTCCAAAAAAAAAACTGATAAATAGAGGGAGAGATGTTGATGGCTACTAAATCCGACTATTAACATATTGATTTTTTTTTTCAAATTACACGTTTATAAAAATTAGACGGCTGAATATATATAAAATTATTAAATGTAGTAGTTAAATATCTTATTTTGAAAGTTTAAGGTAACTTTTTTTTAAATGGAATGGAAGAGTTTAAGCATAGAGATATCATCCATTTGTTACTTATTTTGCCATTCCTTCATTTCTAGAAAGGAGGTGTCTTAATCTTTAAACCATTGTGTTTATTTAAGGTGGCCCATCTCTCTGCTAATTTTTGCCATGACAAATTCTATAGGCTATAGAGATGTAAATAAAACAGTCACATTTTCAGCTATTAGATTTGCATTTGCATAGTCAACAAAAATATGAAAAGAGTGTATTTCAAACTATTTCATTTAAAAATTATATTTTATAATTAAAAGTTAAATATTCTTAGAGATTTCATTGTCTCAGGTTAATTAGTTTATTTATGTTAATATGGAATGTTGGTTTAAAGCTTATATATTAAGTTTATTATACTTTTGTGGGGATGGCAAATTGATAGACATTATTTTTTTTATTATTGGCACAAGGAAGAAGAATTAATCTGAATTTATTGTCTAATTTTATATGTATTTACTGTTAAATTGTACAGTTAAAATTTATAAATTGAAGGATACTATTTTGTAAGTAAAAATATAACTCTGAACAGGAAAAAAAAGAAGGGAAAGTAAAAAAGATAGATAGGGCAGATTGGGGTATTTTGCTTAGAGCATTTGAGCAAGAAGCTTTTAAAGCGGGGAGAGAGGGAGGTGGCAAACTGGCAATTACAAAAGTGCAAAATTAATCAACTGTCTGTGGCAATGGCCTGTGCCACACATGATCAAGCCAGGGAAAAAGTTAACGCTAGAAACAAGAAAAAGAAAAGTAAAAGAGAGGTAGCCAAGCCAAGGTAATTATAGGCTTGAAAAGAAAACCAGACCCTTGTACCCTCTCTCTCTCTCTCTCTCACAGTCAGATATTTGTTTGCCCAAGTGAAAAGCTTTTTGCTTGTAAAGAAACAAGGAGAAGAAACCCAAATCTAAAATCAGGCCACCCTCCCTTTTCCCTTTCTCGTCTCTTTTTTTTTTACCATCTCTCATCTTCCACAACCTTAGGCTATGATTAGAACATCTCTCATTTTTTTTTCCACCTCTCATTTTCCATCTCTCATCTCCTCACTGTCTACTGTCCATTTCCCTTTACTACCCAACACTCCATACTCAGGGCATAGCTTCACACCTTCATCCATCTTTCTTTCTCTCTGATTAGACCCATGAGAATAATGGGTTGGTCATGGAACCTTTCTTTTTTGGGTTTGTAATGCAGTGAGTCGAATGTTTTTTTTTGTTTTCTTTTCTTTGCTAGACAAACGAGGGAAAGTGAGAGAAAATAAATAAAACCCAAGTCATTCTTTTACTTCCTTTCTTTCTTGAGCTTCGCTTTTTTTTTTTTTTCCTTTTCCCAGTATATAATTTTGTCCTTGACTGCTGCTGCATTTAGACTAAACGATGAGGAAGCATGGATGGCAACTACCTTATCACCCCCTTCAGGTCCTTCCTCTTTCATTTTATCCTTTTTGTTTTCCTTTTATGACATATTTTACTTCTCTTGTTTCATTATCTTTGTACTTAAAAAAGTTTTGATTTTGTGTGTGCTAATTTTTTTATGCGAAGGTGGTGGCCGTTGCTGTATTTATGGCATTGGGGTTTGCTTTTTATGTGTTCTTTGCTCCTTTTGTTGGGAAGAAGTTAATTCAATGCATTGTGATGGGAATCTACACTCCTCTGGTAAGGCATTTATCGCTTTCATTTTTTTTAGTTTCTTTACACGTCCTTGAATATTGTCCCAGTAGGTTCAAACAACTCAGATCTGTGCGTTATGTGCTTGTTGATTCCGATTCATCAGTTTGATTTATACCCTCAAATTTTTTTTCTCTCTAATTTGGTTTTCATTCTCCAGTTTGTTTGGTGTGTTTATTTTTCAGCGCTTGAATCAATAGATCTTTCAAGTGTACGTAAAAGCTGTTGCCTTAGTTGATAAGGCCAACCAAGTTATTTCTTTTGGTCACCGTGCCTATTAACCAATTCTATTTATCCATGGTATTGAGAATTGAAAATGAAAGTTCGAGGACCGAATTTAGATAATTTCTCCATGGAGTTGATAAATGATAATTAACTTGTGTTGCAGCAAACATAAAGGTTTGACACAAGATCCGATGCTAAAGTAGTTAATTTGCAAAGTTGAGCAACAGAAAAGAGAACTGTTTGTTGTGCTTTTCCAGGTTACCTAGCACTGTAGTTGACAAACAATACCATTGAACTTCATGAGATTCATGTGCAAAGCAGAAGGACGCCAATCATTGCCCTTCAATTTAGACTTTTCTTATATAATTCAAGAACAGAATTTGAAGACTTCTTTTATTCAATCCATCATGAGCTAGAGCAAAACAAGTTGCTCAAATGTTTCTTTGACACAATCATAACGAAGCAAAGTGGTAATTTCATTAAGGAATATATTTGATTCCTAGACTAGGTAATAGCTTTCCCAGTAATGTGATGCGTTTTGAGTGCTAATGACACACAAGCTGAGTTTGTACTCTGTTATAAGTTTTGTTATCTGCAATCTGCCATTTTTCTACATGATTCTTGCTAATGATAGTTTTCTGTTCTAGACTCTGGAGATGATTGCGCAATTGTAGTATGCCAAACTCAGAATAGCTTAGGATATCTCTGACTTATTAGATGCAGGCAAGAAGTTAATGGCCATTGGCGTCAAATGGTTGCTAGTGTATCCTTATGTTATATTACAAATCTGTCATACAGACTTTCTTGGTCTTTGTAATATATTTGGATATTTTCTTAAATTTTGAATATGATTGCTGTCACAAAATTATTTTTCAGACAGAAAATTCAATTTCAGTAATTTTAGAGTTTTATGCATGAAATATGTGTGCACTTGGTGAATTTTAGCCTAAATAACTTCTGAAACCAGCTTTTATTATATATCCTCTTTAATTGGAACTTCCATAACTTCTCTTTTCTTTTCAGATTACATGTGTTTTTGGCCTGTATATTTGGTGCGCAGCAGCTGATCCTGCAGACCCAGGAGTTTTTAGGTCCAAAAAGTATCTCAATATTCCACATGATAAGAAGCATGCCCTGCAAAAAGATTCTAAACTAGGCGGGGAGTCAACGTCGTCATTGCATGATGCCGAAGCTTCTACTGTTGGAGGTAAATCTCAGGATAAAGGTTCACTAGGTGCAGACGAAACTGCAAAAGATCAGAATGCTGATTTTAAGGAGAAGGATGTGACATCTGGGAATTCATCTTGCTTTGCGTGGGCTCTCTTTCCATGCGCTTTCATCTGCAATTTCTGCAGTTCAGCTGATGAATCTTCATCACAGCAGATGAGTGAAGATGGCATGTTCTATTGCAGTTTGTGTGAAGTTGAGGTTGGTAGAAACCGTTGATTAAGTTGCATTTTTCTTCTCAATTTTCAATTTGTTTTTAGTCTTTGATGACTTGGGGGATATCATTTTACTAACAAGCCTCGTACAAATGGACTGATGATTTCAGGTTTTATCATCTTAATTTTGTTAATGAAAGTTTGTAAAATGTTATGCTTATCAAATTATTATCCTGGCCAGGTTTTCAAGTACAGCAAACACTGTAGAGTTTGTGACAAATGCGTTGACCATTTTGATCACCACTGCAGGGTACAAAGGATCTTGATTATTGAAAAAAATTTCGTTCTTATTTTTAACTTGTTTTGACATTCCTGTGGTATTCTTTTGGTCCTTGGTTTTTTCAGTGGCTTAACAACTGTATAGGCAAAAGGAACTACAGAAAGTTTTTCACTCTAATGGTCTCTGCTCTCCTCTTGGTAAGCTTATATCTCCAAATTCTACATTACCTGGAATTTTCAAATGATCAGGTCACACTCATCAACAAATTACCCCTGCAAATTCTGCAGTAACTGTTGAGAGTTATTGGATCCTCCTTGTCTCATTTATTTGTATCCTTCTCTGTGCAAGTGTCCTTTGTTGTGATAAAAACCCATCTTTGACCATGTATATAAATTATCTTGTCATCATTTATCTCCAGGATAATCATAGCATTGACCCTTTTTCTTAGAATTCATTGCTTTTTCTGCAATATTTCTTGATTGTGGCATGCTTTTGGTTGCCACTATTCTTTGTGCTCAATACTTTCCACTAAAATCCCAAATTCTTAAAATAGTTTTTGCATCTCGAGTTTTCTGCTTTGATTCCCAATCTCAAACGACATGGCAGGACTGAAGATCACCCAGAGTAAGACTTCTATTTTTCTTGTCATTTTTCATTTTAATTGATTATTGACAGGTATATACATGGTTTGTGCACCTTGGGCTTGAGATTGCAGCTTATTCTACAATGGTCGACGGGAATCCTAGTACTTATATGCTGTTTTCTTGAACGGAAGCGATTCTCTGTGGATATCTCCTCCAAATTAGGAAGCAGTTTCTCTTTGGCTCCATTTGTTATTGTTGTGGTGAGGATCACTAGACATTCAACTTTATCTTATTTTTTCATTTTTGTGTCAACATATTGTTATTTGATGTAATTTCTACGTTCTTGCAGGCAATGTGCACCATATTGGCTATGATTGCCACCCTACCTATTGCGCAGCTTTTCTTCTTTCACATCCTGCTCATTAAAAAGGTAATGTTGAATCTTTTCTTCTGACTGAACTTTTTAATCATATAAAACTTCATCCTAGTTTCTTGATGATTGGAATATGCATACAAATTTTTCATTCTTTTATTTTCTGGATTGGTACTTGCATTTTTTTTTACATTTATTTATTTTTATTAATGTTTTTATTCATCTGAAGTTTTTGTATCAATTTCATATGTCAGTGGGCTAATATGGTGCTTTTTTCAGGGAATAAGCACCTATGATTACATTATAGCCTTAAGGGAGCAGGAGCAAGAGCAACAAGGAGTTGGAGGCCAGCAGAGTCCACAGATGTCTCCTGCCAGTTCACTTACTGGATTAAGCAGTGCAAGCTCCTTTTCTACTTTCCACCGTGGTGCATGGTGTACACCACCTCGCCTGTTCCTGGAAGATCAGGTACTTATTCACCTCACAGTTTTCCGGAGACTAATGTTCCAGCTTGTATATCGCTACACAGCATTTTCACTAACTTCAGCATCATGGAGTTTGAAGATCGCTACAGATCTAACCATTTAACCACTTGAACTGCATTCTAGAATCTTTTATATGGGATTCATTATCCATTGTTCCTTAACAATGATGTTTAGTGAATTGGAGTCACATGTGAGAATCTTGGGCATTATCACAATTTAGTGTTTTTTCCTTTTTTCACTTGCCATTTGAGTCACAGCTATATCATATCAAAACCTTCAAAAACATCGTAAAAAAAAAAATCTTAAGCAATCTCTTTAATTTGGCTTTTTTTTCATTTCATGAGCTATGGAAAGAAAAAAGCAAAAAAGTTTCTTAAGTTGGAAATTATCATTTTTGTCACTCTTTTCTCATCACCTTGAATATTATATGTTCTCATTGTGGATTTTCTGACTGCCCCTTCCCTTTATCTGGAAAACAGAACATTGAAGAGGCTATTTAGTCTTGGATTACTTTCTCCATTATAGGTGCAGTGCATAATGTGATATATTATGACTTGTCCAATGCCCATTGTTGCGTGAACTACACAGGTACTGTAGTTCACTATGTCAAATGGCACGGTGCACTGCACATCATCTCTGAATACTTGATGCTCCCAATGATCAATTAGGAGTCTATGGTGAAACTTTTAAGTTTTTGGTGAACGCATGAGCCAATAACTAAAGTATACCTAGTGCACTTAAAGTGCAAATTATGAAGAACCTGTGGAAGTGATAACTACTGACATGCACATTTATCATTTGCTACTGAAGTTCATACAAGTGTGCTCGTGTTAAATTAACCATAGATTAGTCAAACTCATACAACCTTGATATCACCCATAATTTATATACACAGGCTTTCCCATTATGACTTGTATGCCTAGTTGATCTTGCACGCCTAAAAGACTAAAGTATCTGTGCTAAATTTTAATTTGCTACATCTCTAGAGCTGTTTGGATGGAGCGTAGAATCATTTTTGTTCATCTTCTGAGCTAGTGTAGTTATTCATTATACTCCCCACCCCCTACTGAAAATATATGTATATTTTCATTGTAAGCTATGGGTATTTCTCATGGAAGTAAGTTTACACGTCCATTGTCATGCATAAATATTTTTACATGATTGCCTTTTGTGCTGTGCCTTTAACTTAACTTGGTACTTGATTTCGTTTTGCACTTCTAGAAACAATGAGATAAATGCAGCTGAAATTTCTATTTTTTTCCAGTTTGATGTTGTTCCTCCAGAGACTGCATCTGTCAGTTCATTAGGAAAAAAGACTGGGGGAGAGGAGCCGATCCGGAAGAAGAATCCAGCAGCAGTGAAGATCAGTCCATGGACTTTGGCCCGATTAAATGCAGAAGAAGTTTCAAAAGCTGCAGCAGAGGCAAGAAAGAAGTCCCGAATCCTACAGCCTGTGATAAGACGGGAAGCCCCTTTTGGGCTTGAAGGTGATAGCAGTTTTGGTAGCAGTGGCCGTCAGATGGTTCCAAGGCCTGATAATAATAGAAGGAGAGTTAATAAGAGAGTACGCCTTCCAGCAGACCTGCCAATGGAGTCTGGAAGTAATGTTTCAGGAATGGCTGCTGAGACAGGTTTCACTGAGACATCCACAAGTTTGGCCCCTCTTCAGCTTGAGGCAAGAAGTGCTTTCCAAACTAGTCGAGCAAAAATGTCAAGTTCAGCTGGGATTGTTGCTTCTTCTCCAGAAAGCAGTTTGGACTCACCAGATATCCACCCGTTCCGTGTTTCCTCATCAGGAGCTGAAGAGTCTAGGCGGCTGACAGGTCTATCAGCAGCAGGTGCTGCTGCTCACAGTGGAATCCAACTGTCAAGGTCTACTAGTGATGGATATGAAGCGTCTGGTGGGGAAGACAGTGACAGGGTTCCTATCAGGATGGTCCAAAGGTCAACTAACTGGAGTAACCTCCTCTTCCGACCTGATCATCAGGATGAGGGTGTTCTAAGACTGAAAGCATCATCATCCTCATCTAGCCAGGCTAATAACAGAAAGCTTTGACTACAAGTCAATGACAAAAGAAGATTAAGTTCATTGTGATTTCATTGAGGGAAAAAGCTGGACATTCTTTAATTTTTGGTCCAAAATATATTGAAGACTAGTGGACTAACTGGCCATTCACCTTGCCTATTGCTTTGACATTTTGAGTCTGGGCTGTGGAGACAAGCTTCTTGGGGAGGACATGGCAGTGCTAAAAAGAGGTTTAAGCAAGTTATGTTTCTGGCAGCCACACACATATCCCATATTGCACAAGCTTTTGTTGCAGCCTTCGGTCCCTGGCTCTTGCATTTGGCATTTGACAAAATGACAAATTTGTTGTTGTATTGTTTATATTGTTATCACTCTCAAATTGTAATCTCGTGGGACGTCTTTTTAGAGATGGATTCTTATTTTCATATGGATGGCTTCTATTGAATATTTTATTCAATTGTAATTTCATGTGTTACTGTGGATCTTCAGCTCCTTCCAGTTTGGTTATAAATCTGTTGGGAAGGTTAGAATTGAACATTTAATCAAGGAAAGGAAATGATCAATTTCGTTTATGTTTACGAAATTTTCTTACGTGGCTGCTTTGGCCTTTTGAATGCTTCTGCTACTATTGCTGGCCAGCATTCCACCTTCCTCGACTCTGCAAGCAAAATCCTCCGCTATGGTCTGTGCATAACATTTACGAAAGCGACACACACTTCCCTTCTCTGAAGATTCATTTCTTCTTTGATCCCTCTTCTCTGAAGGTTCATTTCTTCTTTGATCCCTTTGACTTGCAGCAGCTTAATCACTCAATACAGCATAATAGCCGGTCCTCACTGCATAGCATCCATTGCTTGTAAATTGTCACATAAGTTCATCATTACTTCTCTTTTCACCGATAGGGATTTCTTAAAAATACCAAAAAAATAAATTTATTTTTAAAATTTTAATTTTTTTATTATGCATTTAATATATTAAAAAATTAAAAAAATTATACTTTATAATACACTTTTTATTTTTTTTTTAAAAAATATCCTATATTTTTAATATACCTTTAATGTACTTAAATATATATTCAATATATACATTGAAAATGGAGTATATTTTTAATATATTAAATATATATCAAAAATATACTTATGAGAAGATATATTTTTGAAATTGAAAATTAAAAGAAAGGTATTTTTGAAATAAAAATTGAAAAAGAGTATTTTTAAAAATATTTTTATTTTTAAGATATTCTTTAAAATATGTCAAAATGGCCCAATGAAATCAATTATTTCTCCCATACATATCTCCGTGACCAACAAACTTTATGAGGCCCAGTTCTGTTATTATCCTAGTCTATATTAGGGCCTCTGTTCCCAATAAGTTCTTCTATACATAGTTACTCTTCACCTCGTTACATTCTGCCTCGCCCCTCTTCCTTTTGCTATGACAGCGTGATTTTATTAAAAAATAATTAAAAATAATTTTTTAAAATTTAGCTATTATTTTTTAGAATCTTTACAAAAATATTAAAAAAATAAAAAAATTTAAATTTATCATATTTTTAAAAATATTTTCAATTTACGAAAATTTATAATTTTTTTTATAAAAATATTAAATTTAAATAGTTTATTTTAAATTTATTATATGTTTATTATAAGTTTATTATGTGTTTATTATAAATTTATAGTAAAAAAAATTAAAATATTTCTAGTAAAAATAATTTTTTTATAAAATATGGTAAATAGGATAATTCTCGTAATTTTTTTTTAAATTCTATTATAAATTAGATTCATGTTTATACCCCTGAACCTAACTAATCACACTAACTCTCCTTTATGATTTTTTATCACCACGGCGAATCTATTGTCCGCAGGGAACAAAGCACCATCAACATTAACCTTTAGGCAGCCTTCTGCTGGCTTTACCCACTTAGCCTCCCTTACAACATTAGTTCTTGAACCACTGGGTTGGTTATATGTATTCTAAATCGTGATTAGTTGAGGTGCCTCCATTAGCATCTTCCATGTATTAAACTCCACTCCTTCCCAAATCAACTCGTTCCTCCAAAAAGTGGACAAGGCAATGATTATTCTGTCCTTATCACCTAGTTGGCACAGATTGTTAAACCAAGAGATAAGACTCTTTCAAAAAAAAAACCAAGAGATAAGACTTAAGACTGTTTGCCCTGGTTATAAATGAGGAACCCCATTGACTTTCTACCCCAATATTCTTAAGCTCGATGACAGTCCATCATTACATGTTATTCAATTTCCTCTGAATTGCATAAGGGACATACCACCGAAAGCTCCATTCACCTACGGTATAGGTGAGTCTCGTTGGTACGTAAAACATTTATAACTAAATTATACATTTTATTTTATATTTTTCATTAAAAAATTTCTAAAAACATATTTACTTATTTCTATGACTACTTCTCCAATTTTTTTTTCTTGATATTCAAATATGGAGCTAGAGGACTTTTTTTTTTTTTGGCCATCAAAGAGAGATTCATTAAGATCAAAGAGTACCGTACAAAATCTTTAAATGGCTTTGGAAACCATCAAAGGCACAATGAACCTAGAAGCTAACAAAAATTACAATAAAGATATGCTCTACAGGCTACGCAAAAAACACTCAACAAGCAAAGGCCAAGATATTGAAAGGATATAAGCCTAATAAACAAGCAGATAAAACATGAAAGAAAAATATCTGCAGATAAAAAAGGACAACACACAAAATATATAAGGCTGTTAAAGTATAGGTCCCAGTAATCATTAGATTTTATAGCTATGAGTATTTAGGAGTGACTGAACAAAGCTTCCTTCTAGAAATTTGAAATTCTAGGTCCTAAATCAACATCATCACAGCTTCGGGAAATGAAAGCAAAGAAAAATACCTCCATTGCCGCCGTAAGGATCACCATACCGAAGGAGCTTATGGAAAGGGTTGCAGGTATCCATAAACCACAGAATAGAGAGGTTAGAGTGTATTGCTTCTAGCATTTTAGAAACCACAACATAGAGCCAAAATAACCTGCTTAACAATAGGATTTGAATAAAAAAACTACCTCCATGAAGGTGAGGAGACAAAAATAAATCAACTCTTAAGTCCTTATTTAAAAGAAATATAAACAAACCCATAAAATTATAATAGAAAGACAAGAAATTAGAGGGAAAAGAAGCTAAAAATGATAGATTTAAAGATGCCGCCGACTTTCTCTTAGATCTACGGTCGAAAATATAATATAAAAACTCTAGCAAAGAGAAAAGCGACTCAGAAAGTTTAAAAAAATAAATAATATAAAAATTAAGAAATATATTAAAAAGAAAGACAAAGAAAATCAAATTCAATGAACTCGCGTCATCTCCGAAACCTATATGAATTCAGAGTAAAAAAAATAGCTGGGTTAATGCAGTGGCAGAACCAAAATTTTACTGAGAGGATCGACGTCGTATACTGTTGATGATGGGGCTATCCTTCTGGACTGCTGGTGGCTGATTCAACTTGGAAAGAAAAGGGGGAGAGAAAAGAAGGAGAAGAGAAAAAGAGAAAGAGAACGCAATCCCTTTTTTATTTTTAAACCGCCCAAGTGAAACGGCGTTGTTTGGTTTAGGCAGATTTTTTTTAATATATCCATGGCGAAACGGTGCCGTTTCGCTAAGGTCAATTTATAAAAAAAATTAGTCTCTGATAAAATGACGTCATTTTGCCAGGACCAATTTATAAAAAAATAAAAGTATTTATAGCGAGGGGTTCGTCTATCCCTCACTACAAATCATCTGTAATTCAGTCTCCTTCAATGGGCTAAATTTAGCTCCTCCATCAGTTTTATCTTTTTTGACCGCCGGTTAGAGGGGTTGTGTGTATTAATTGGCATGGTTAAAAGAAAAGATTCAATTGGTAGGAAATTAAAAACGCATTGTATCAATTTTATTAAATATTACCAATAAATTATAAATTTTATGGGGGTACAAGTTAATAAAATAAAAACTACAAAATAATAAAGACAGTAAATTATTAGTACAAACTAAATAAAATTGCTTATTCGAAACATAAACGTATCTATAAACATTTTTAAATTAAATAAATTATATATCAAATTAGTAATCGAGAAGATAAAATTATCCTAATTTAAGCAATGAATTAACCCAAAACTCATTTTTATTCTTTAACCATATTCACGAAAACATCATTGCCGAATTTGATACAAAAACGAAACAGTAGCTCAAAGCCTCAAATAACTTAAATGGCAGCTTCTTGAAAGCGTACAATAAAAAAATTTATAAAAATGGGCAACTCTTGTACAAGAGCACCAACCAATCTAATCACGCCAAGAATCCACCGACTACTCTCCGTCAAAGATTTCCAAAGGACAAGTCTTATATGCAAAAACAATCATTTGGGTACAGTTCCAAGTTCTTGTTCTTGAAAAGTTGCCGCTTCGCACCCATTTCATCTCCACCAGGTGTTTCTTTCTTCTTTGTTCGTTTACTTATTTTTAGATCTGCTTCTTTCAATTCTATTGGCCCATAGGAGCAACGGCCTTTTTGGTTTCTTTTCTTAGATAGTTCCTTGTAGTTAAAATTCAAATCTGATGAGGTGAATTTTGAATATTTTTGTGTTTATAAAGACATTGATAAGATGGAAGTTTCTGGTGGGACTTCTCCTAGAATGAATTTGGAACAGATACAAAAGGAAGGATCTGAGGAAACCCAGTTACAGAATTTTGAGTTGGAATTAACTGAACATGGTAATAGGCAGAGTCACTACCACCAATTCCGTTCAATGAATGCTTTAGAGATCTTGAGAGAAACAGTGAGGATTCTTCGATATAATTCCACTTCATTTAAGATAATTGCAGCTTTGCTTATTTGTCCAGTGTCTGCCATTGTTTTGTCAAATGCATCTGAGACTGACTATTAGACTTATGTTAGTTGTAAAATCTGGTGGACTCCCATTGAGGCCTTTTGTCAAACAGTCTTGTCACCGTTTCTCTCAGATGGTTGTTTCTTCGGCAATGTGCTTCCCTTTGTTTATCACACTGTCTTTGTTATCCAAAGCTGCAGTAGTTTACTCTGTTGATTGCACTTATTCCAAGAAAAAAGTAGATGTTTCCAACTTTTATGGGATAATAAATAAAATTTGGAGAAGGGTTATTTTAACTTACTTGTGGGCGTGTATGATGATATTTGGTTGTGTTACTCTGTTCTGTGTTCTTCGCTTGGCTATTTGTAGTTCATTTTCTGTAATTGGGTTTTCACCAGAGTTAAATTTGTATGCTGCGATAATGGTGGGGCTAGCGTTCTCAGTGGTTTTTGCCAATGCTGTTATTATTTGCAACATTGCAATTGTGATCTCTGTGTTGGAGGATGTATCAGGGCTACAGGCTTTGCTTCAGTCAAGTATTTTGATTAGGGGACAGACGCAAGTCGGTCTTCTCGTATAATCTTGGATCAACAATTGGGATGACCTTTGTGGAAGGGTTGTTTGAGCATAGAGTTAAGACATTGAGTTATGGAGATGGGTCAAGAAGGATTTGGGAAGGTCCTCTTTTGGTAATTATGTTTTCATTTGTGGTGCTTATTGATATGATGATGAATGCAGTTTTCTACTTCAGTTGTAGATCTTATAGACTGGAAGCCTCTGATGCTGAATTCCGGTCAATTTTAGAAACAATCACAATTTCTTCTGAGTCAGTGGGTACTCAATGACATGATCTTGGAAATTGATTATTATGCCAAAAAATTTCTTCAGTTTGATAAGGATACGAGCTGCAATGACAAAAATTTGCAGTTTGTTGCTAGTTATATTCTCTCGCGACTGATGAACAACATACATGGAACTTCAGTAGCCATTTGCATTCAATGGCTTATGGCTGTCTAAAATCAGGTTACTGTACGGTGATATGCAAAAAATCACTGTTTCTAGTGATATACAGACAAGAAATGAGAAGAAAAGGATGTATGAAGTTTGACCATTACATTGATGCAAACAGCGGTATTCCTTCAAGGTAAACCTTTGAGCATTAAATTTGCCCTATTTTTTTCCCAAAAAAAAGGGGAAATTCACTTCCTCCAGAATTTTACTTGCATGGTGTCCATATTTGCTGTACTTCAGTATGTTTGGTGACTACACAATGAGCAATTAAGCAGTAAAAAAAAAGATGATATTGGATTGTAGCTAGTGCTAGGTTGATTAATTGTATTCAAGAGTTATATTGAAAATAATTTTATCAAAATTTTTGAATTAATTTATAAATAAAAGTTTTCTGAGCTGCATCACAAGAATTACGCAAGTTAATAGTTATCCTGAATTCCAGAAATTAACATGTTATAGTTTTGGATGGATCTTCAAAGTTATGGGAGATTTCTTTCTTCAAAGAATGGTACATAAGAAATTGTTGGAAACATGACTTAGATTGAAACTAATTATCATCTATGCTATCAGAAGGCCTAGTATTCAAATGAAAACTAAGTTGGAATTTTCATTGGCATGCAATCTTGGAGAATTTTTCTTGAACTTGATATGTAGCAAGTTGTTTTGGAAGCATTACTGGTTTTGCATTTGTTATAGACTTCTGGCTTTCTGGAGCAGTGACTTGGCAGGTGTGAACGTTTATCCTGACCAAAAATCTACATGTACTGGTTAATATTGATGCTTTCTGGATTTTCATGATTATTTGTCATACATTTTCAAGAAAGCGTATAGGTAAATGAAAAGGCTTACATGTTGGAATCCCTTGACAATAAATATTTTCAACTTAGTAGAAATCAAATAATAATCTTTGTTCATCTAGATCTTTTGTGATTGGTCTCTTCTCTTCTTCTATCCTACTTTCAGAGGAACTTAGTCTTTACAGTAGAAGAAGATAAACGTGATTGCAGCCAGCCTATGCCGGAAAATTGGTGCAACTATCTCCTTCAAGGCAAAGGCACAATAATCTTCTGACTACTTGATAGTCATTCAATTAGTCACTAGTATCTGATCCTTGAATTACAGTGGAATTGTTAAGATAAAAAAATATACTTGGAAATGCTGTACAACAGCCTAACACTAGCATTTTCTAGTTTTATCTGCTTTGAAACGGCATCTTGCGTTTACCAGTGGCTAGTAGAACGTAAAGTTGCTAGAAACTGCCTTTGCAGTTCAGAAGTGCTAGATTACTGGCAATTTTTTTTCTTAATTTCTTTAATACTATCATTTTTACATGTTTTAGCATCGAGTCTGAAAACCAATTTGGAGTTTTTTGCATGTGTTTCTTAGCCAAAACTGAAGTACTAAATATCAGCAGACAGGCTTCAGAAAGCTTATTTGTTAGCCCTTTCTGAAATCTTCTTGTTGAGTTCTCAGTTTTCTTATCATTAGCAAATGCCCCTTTTCAGCTCCAGTTCTTGTCTTTCACTATTTTGTGTTTGATTGTTTCACAAGTTCCATGGCAATGCTTCAAACTTTCTGATTTCCTGGATTTGTGTTCCCTGAAAGCTAGTGAAATAAAAGAAACTGTTGATTTCATTTTATTGAATAACTCTACATGGTGAAAAAGCAAAAACTATATTTCATAGCCATATTTCGGAGAACAAAATACCATTAATAATTTGATCCCAAATGCTGTATTTCATAGCTTTGAGGTCGATTTGTTCGTGTCGAGCATAGATTGGCATATCGCCTTTTATAGTTTGATGGGGTTCTTTTCGCTTCAAGTGACAGGAAGATGAGATTGTCTTCATCGATAACGCTGTTTCTTTTCAGTTGCAGGAAATGTAGTGTATCTGCATGGAGAATTGGAGATGCATGCTTCTTGGTATCTCTAATATTTGCTTTTGCTTTTGCAAGTGCTACTATGATCCATATTTTGCTATTTGATTTTTACTTTGAAGCAGCAATTCTGAATCCACTGCCGCATCTACTGGGTTTTTTTTACAGGTGGAAACATACTCACACAATTGCTTTGCATTTCAGAATCAGTTGTATAAACGGAGTTTCAATTTTCAATTTTCACCCTAGAAAAATGAAATTCAAAAAAGAAAAGAGAACTTTTCACAGCTTATATATCAAGGGGAAACTATTGAAAGGCAATTCCAGTTTCATATAAGCCTGTAGCATGAGAAGATTAATTATTGATAACCCATTTAAAAGGGGAAACTATTGCTAAAGATGTTAAGCATCCTAGGTTAATTGTTAATTAGAAAACATCTAAAGGTTGAATTAGGTACATAATTATAAAACAACTGATTTGAATTTGCTTTTATAAATTGGATGTTGATATCGTCAAACGCATTCAGCCATCAAACAGTGAACGGGCATCCATTATAAGGTGGTTAAAGTTACTGCACCATAAGAAACAAACAAGTTAAGATGGGAACCAGGTTGGGTTGGGTCTGGGTGCGTACTGGACCTGATGGGTCCACTTGTAATAATTTCAGATCCTCAAGTCGAGTAATCTGGGCTGCTTCTGAGTTTGTCAACATCACTAGGGCTCGGACTCCACTGTTGAAGTGTAGATATCTAGGTCTGCATTTGACCCGACCCGAGTAGCAAAGTGTACATAATTGGCTATTTTTAGTGGGTAAATCCAAGAAAAATAGTAAAAATAAAAAAGCAGGTGAAACTAGATCTGGTAGAAAGATAGTATTAAAAATTATGATTTAGAATTCCAAGCATCATTCTCTCAGAAGAAAGGTCTGAAGTCTGAAGTAGTAACCCAGCAAAGGCATATGTGGAGAAACCGAATATAAATTTTATTAGGCATCTTCAGACGTCATTCAGTGAAGTGATAGCTGATAGGAACATAAGCTTTTGCTTTTGATGCCACTCTTTGTTATTATTATTATTATTATTATTTGAAATTTTATATTAATGATTCCACCTGACATTTTCTTTTTATATATAAAATAAAAAAATAAAAAGGGAAGGCACAAAGTCACCGGATGTAAGTTAGGATTGGACAGCACATAAAACAGATCCTTTTCTTACAGCCCACTCTGTTTGATTTGATTTTGTAATTTGATTAACTCAGTTTCATTTGATTATCCAAATAACTGATTAATGTCTCATTATTATTATTATTTTTTAAAAGCTGTCTTGCTCACAGCTGGTCTGAGGAGACATATTATTCTATATCTCACTTATTTTTTTTATTAAAATTTGGAAAAAAAAAAAAGAAATTCATTCACACTCTGATCTAAAAAAAAATACATACCAGGGAAAATATTAACTTTTTTTTATCATAAGGCAAAATATTAACTTGATAATTAGAATTCATCTAATATATACTCTGAAAATATATGTTAAAAAATAATAAATATTCTAATTTTTATAGAAATATGTTTATTTTATAGGAATGCATTTAATTTGTGCTTTCATAATATATATGTTAATTAAATTCTTCAAATTTTTTTGAAACTAAATTCTTCAAAATTATATATTGGGAATCTTTTATAAAATATCGAGTAGAAGGTAATTTGAAAAGTATTTGATTTTATAACAAATGAATTTAATTTTTTTATACTAAATAAATGATACTGTACAAATTTATGGAAAATCTAACATAAAATTTAGACAGAAATTGTACAGTTATGAATCTAAATATAGGTTGGATTAGTGGTCAATTCATTTTCATAAGTAAAATTTAATATGTGATGATTTTTCTTTTTTACTACTTAAAAAAATATTTTTTTTTTCTAATTTTAGAAGGAAAAAATGAAAAATTATATCTGTCCGATCAAATAATGAATGAAGGGAAAGGAAAGAGAAAAAGTCTGACTTTGATAAGAATATAAGATGGGATTGCGAATTGATGGGAAAAAGAGAAAATTGAAAGGACCATTAAATTTTATAAACAAAATAATCAGATCTTGTTTTATCGTTTGTTTTTATGAGCTAAAATAACCCCTCACATAACGCTGCTTTTCATCACCGACATAATGAATCTCGCCATTTTCATACTTCAATTTTTATATCCATTTTATAAAAATTAGGCTATTATATATATATATATAATTATCTGAATTTTACTTGTTAATTAACGTGCTTTCTCAATTTTTAATTTAATCATATACTTTTTTTTAACTCACGTTATTTTTTTTTAATTTAAAAACACAATCATACTAATAATTGATGCGTGAAAAATATAAATATAGCTCATGAACTAAAAACTATTACAAGGGATGGTTAATTATATTATTGAATGATTTATAAATTTTATTTAGTCAATTTAATTTTTATAGATAAAATAGTTTTTGATATATTTTAAGTATATTTTAAATTTAATAAACACATTTTTATTTAATTTAAACAATATACTTAAAATAAAAATTTTAAATTTAATAGTTGATTTTGAACAAATAAATTATAAATGTGGAAATTAATTTTAAGTATAATTCATTTACAAATATACATTGTATTTGAAAGGATACAACTTAAAATGTGAAACATATTTGAATTTCATATTTTTATATTTGAAAGAAAGTTATAAAATATTAATTAGAAAATATGAAAACAAATAAAAATAGTTTGCAAGAAAAATAAGTAAAAAAAAAAAAAGAAAAAAATAGTAAAGAGAGAATAGTGAAAAATAGGGAGAGAAAGATTAATTATTTATTTAGTTAGTTTGCCTATTAAAATTTTAATTTAATTATATAATTTTCTAAACTAAAATTTTTCTCAATTTATCAATACAAACTCGCTTAATCACATTTTTTTATAATTCAACAGACTATATTTATATTTAAATATATATATAAGCATAAAAAAATAAAAAAATAAAAATTGTTATGTGTCGTCGTGATAAAAATAATTGAATATCATTTAATTAAATAAATAACTGAATATCATTTAATTATGTCTAAATGGAAACATTACGAAAGAGTGATTAAAGAAAATAAAAGGCTAATACAATCTTCCCTCTTGCTTAGTTTTCTATTTTTTCTTATTTTTATTAGTGGTTTTGTTTGTTTTTTTCATATCTGATACTTCCTCCGTATAGTTTACATAGAAAAAGTAAAATGGACACGAAAATTAAGAAAATTTCACTTTTTTTATCTCTATTTACTTAAATACCCCTAAAAAAATATATCTCAAAACCTACTTTTAAGGCAAGGGTATAAATAGTATTTTGTCTCATTCTACTTTTCAAAATTTACCTAAAATGACATATTTTCTATATAAAAAATACACCAAAAAAATTTTTTTTCTATGTAAATAATACGGAGGGAGTATTATTTAAGATCTATTTTGTGCTTCACTTTCATGAAGACCATGCTTTCTTAGGTAAATCTACTTTATTTAAGATGATGGCTCTTTGGCTCATGGCTTTTTTTAGTATATCCGCCCGCACCTTGAGAGGTTCACGGCGGTCTTCAAAGGTTCCTAATATTTCCACAAAAGTAGCTACATCTATTCATACTTTAATTCTTCGGTTCACATCTTTCTTCAAGCTCAACTATTTAGATTTATCAGAGTAATGAAGTTGTCTATTTCTTAGATGTCTTATCCGTCTTTTCTTTCAATTTCAATGGTACTCAAATTTGAAGATGCTCGGGACTCTTGGCTTAAGTCTTTTTCATTTCTTACTTGCTCTCTTCTTACGGAGAGTTAGTTCAAGACTTTAGTCATTGTCTTTCTCATAAGCCGAACCTGTGGTTCTTACTGGCCATTGTACAAGGGGTTCTTCCATTATTGACCATTTGTGTAAGGGGTTTTTGTAGGGACAGGGAAAAATTTTTTAGCCTCTATATTTTGTTCTTAGATTCCATTGTGTAAATGGACGTCCAACCATAAAAAATAATTTTTTATTTTTAAATAAATTAATTTATAAAAGTGAAAAGGTATCCAACCTCAAAAAATTACTATTTATTTTTATTTTTTATAATAAAAAAATTTATTTAAAACAAGTAATTAAAATATAGGTTTTTAATAATATTAAAATCTAAATAAATTTCAGAAATAAATTCTACCAATTAAATTAAGATGAACATAATAAATAAAAAAAATTCAATTAAAAAAATTTTAGTTGAAGGAATAACTTAGTTCAAATTTTAAATTGATCACGGATTCAAAAATTATTCTATTAATTATTCAATAAACTAATTATAGTATTGGACACGGTTTCAACATCAATCTTTCATTAAGTTTCAAGTTAACAAAGAAACGTTCTCTAATTAACTCTTACCAATAACCTATCATACAAAAATATTTTTAGAATCTAATTATTAACAGCCTTAAAAACTAGAAAAATCTGATTCTAACCAATAAATTCAACTTCGAGATTTATTTAATTAGATTACATAATCTCTTATGATAAACCTAATTGCTACTTAAATCAAAGCGTCAAGAATAATTACGGATTCAAGCACTTTGAATAGCTATATGTTATTCGACTAATCAAGCAATGAATCCTTGTTGATTAAATTAGCAAACAATAATTAAATTAAACCACAAAGATTTATATAAATACTGAATAATAAAGAAGAGAAAAGATAAATTATTTAGATCTCACAATTTTTGAATATGAACTTTAATTAATCTTCAACCAAAAAGTAAATTAGTTGCTCGTACTTTTAGAAAAGAAAATTCTTATAAAATGTAAAATCGCAGCAGCCAAAGCCATCTCAAAAATTCATCCTAGAGCTGCTGGAAAAACTAGCTTATATAGCCCTTTCAAATAAAGCTTCCTAATTTCAATATAAATAGAAAAATTAAAAAAAATAAATAATAAAAGAAAATAAGAATATTATCTCAAGTTAAATGTCTAACTAATAAAAGATTATAATATCAGATACATCCTCTCAAACGCTGTCAAAATTATATCTCAAAATCGTCAAATTAGAGCAGATGTCAGCTATAATATCCTTTTAAAATTGTTAGGTCAGATATGCTGTCAGCCTTGCCCAATACTTTTTGCCCGAGGGTCATGTCTGCATAATTTCTGTAAAATTTTCAGCTTTTTCTCGATTTTTCTTTATTTGAATGTAAATCTTCTTCTTACCACTTTTTCTGTAAAAATACTTAGAAATCAGTATAATTATTTAATAATAGGCCCAAATAATATCTTAAATATGTACGAATTTTACTTGTTATTAAATTTCTCCATACTTAAATCATGCTTGCCCTCAAGTATTTTGTAATTTAGATCCTTTATACCCCACATTCATCAATCAATAACTCAATTGTAATATTTAAATAAATCAAAGGGGATGATAACTAACAACTAAAAATTCATAGGACAAGCTTTTTTAATATTTAATAAAATTAGCAATCAGGCTAACATATATTATAAATATAAAATGTCAACATCCTTACCCAACCTTAATGATAAGTCAATTACTAAGTGAAAAACTAGTTGCACATAAGAGACTATAATTAACCTATCAAAGCTTAATTACAAAATGATTTAAAATTATGAACCAATTTTTTTTTTTTTTTACACTTTGAGCATCTTTTAATTATTTGCCTAAAATATCACCAACCTTTTGACACGAGGGCAAATATTTATGATGCCGGCATCCGGATACTCAATTGGTCATAACTTTCAAGTGGCTACTAGCTCTACTCATAATTTTTTGACCAGCGGAGTAAGATGTTCATTTTTGAATTTTATTTGGGCTTTTATTTATTTATTTGGCTCAAAATTTATTTAATAATTAATTTCAAGAATTAAACAAAGATAACCTAAGCAAACATACTATTGTACTTCTAATTAATTAAATCAATTAAGTTTAAAATATCACGAGACAAAAATTTTAAGTATTTTTTAAAAATAATAAACATCTAAGTTGTAGTCGCTAAAATGAGTGAACCATTAAAAATCAATCTAGATTAATTAGCTAAAAGCTGTCACATGATTTGATTCACAAAATATCACATTTAAATTATTTAAAAGATAAAATGGAGCTTTGAGTCAAAAATCACAAAACACAAACCATATACTAGCAAGATATAAGGATTTCAAAAGCTTTCAAAAACGTTAAGCATAGCAGTAGTTGTAGTTTGTCAAACTTTTACCAAAAATTTCAATCAAAATCTAGATAAAAATATACCCTAAATTCCAAAACTCATAAAAAAAAATCCAGCATATTCCATCTATCATCAAGAACTCGTCAAAATTTCAGCAATAAATTAATTACTAAAATCTTCAAGTTATCATTTAAAATTCAACAGAACAACATCATTATCAACAAAATTTCCTAAGTAAAACGCCATCATTATCAACAAAATTTCCTAAGTAACTTGTCAGAATTAGACAAAATCCAAAAATTTTCACCAAACTCATCAAACTTGTTAAGAACTTTCAAAATGTCAAAAACCCAAATAGTAAACACCATCCCCCACACTCATTCCCACACTTAAATATTGCATTGTCCTCGATGTAATAAAAATAGCAAAAATAAGATTAAAATAAAGGACTCCCCTAGCTGCATATGAGAAAGAGCGTCTCGTAATCATCAATGGCATGAGGGGTTGTTGCATTGAGAAGATTGAAGAGATGAAGTTGACATTACTGGTCATCGGTGGTCAGACTCTTCATTGGTGTCGCTCACTGTTGGATGCCGTTGCACCAAGTTTAGCAATCGTGTGAGTGGTTGGTGGCGATTAGATGTAGATTGATTCGTGTGAGCGGCTGGCTTAGATGGCAAATTAATTCTTTGAGGGGAATGAAGGAGCAGGTAGAATAAGGCGGCAAAGATAAGTTGGAAAAGGGAGGTATGAACCATAATAAACTGGTCGAAAAACAAAATTACTAACCAAAGATGAAATTTCAGGGGTATATTAGACGCCACGATAGCTTAAACTCAGTGGTAAGTTGATGTTCTTCTAACAACAAAAAACTACCGGAGATAAATTTGATTTCATGTATAATCTCCACCAACGAGAGGATCCTTCACTGTCTCTCCACCATTACCGAGGGGTCTTTGAAGTATTAGTGATAATCCTGGGTGATAATAAAAGGTCACTAAGGGCTAGATCTATAAAAATATATATATATATATATATATATACACACGAAGATTAAAGAGGTAAGTAATAGATTTATTGATCACAATCTGCCTTAATTAGCCTTAAATAAGTCTAACCCCGTAATTTATAATGTTAAAAGAGAAATAGCTCATAGGCACAAAATTCTAGAAAATATTTTAACTAAAATTTTAGTTTTAAAATGGAGAATATAAATTGCTCGCCACTTGTACAATAAGGATAAATATTTATATGTAAACAATATGAATCATTGTGTATAGTTAAATCATTTTCATAAGATGCAATACTTTGTAAATTTATGCATAAAATATTAAAGAGGGAAGAAAAATATATATTGATCTTGTACAAATCAATAAATTCAAGCTTAGATATCAATAATTATTAAGAACTCTTTCGCCTGTAAATTATTTAAAATATCCCAGTTAAGTAAAAAGAAACCAAAGTTCAATCATTTGACTATTTAAGATTAGGCATAAGTATAAATAAAAAATGATGTCGTTTTGTGTAAGGTAGAATAGAGTTTGAATGACGTGTTTCATACTAAATTTGATGACTTCAACAAACTATTTTTGTGGCCTAAAAATAATAAAGTGTCGTTTAACACAAATATATTTATTTTAAAATTAGTTCACAAATTCGATATAAAATTTTTAAATCATATCGGACAATATAATTTAAAATTGTATCCAAATTATCTGTCTAATACTGATACTACCACATTTGTTCAAATAACTAAGGTTTGATAGTTAAAATTAATACTTATATTGTGATACAGTATAAGAATTAATTTATCATTTTGTCTTAATTAATAGAACAAAGTGCAACTTAAAGAAATTTTTTATACCCATAATATTAATTTATTTATTAAAAAGCGAGGTATATTAATTATATAATTTATATTTATTCGTCATTAGTCTTGTTATATATATGAAATATAATTATTTATAAATATAAATTTAAAATTTTTTTTAAAAATACTCTCTAATAATTTTTATTTTAAATATTTTTCTCCGTATAAAAAAAATACTCTAAATAATTTTTTTTATATAAAAATAACAGAAAAAATATCAATAACTAAATAATAATAATAATTATTTAAATAATAATAATAATAATAATTCTGAGTTTCTGGGGAAACTTTAAAGCGAAGGAAATGATGATAGAAAAAAGTGACGTTAGTTGCTTTTTTTGAAAAGTGACAATAAATTATCAACTATTAAATAATAACGATAATAATAATACACACTAATATATAGTATACCGAAAAATATATTTTTTTCATAAATTTATATTGACTTTCTCTTTTATTGATAAAAAAATTGAATTTCGCTTTTGTTTGCAATACTAAAAAAATTAATAATAATAAAAAGAAAAATAATTATAGTAATGATGATGAAAAGATTGTGCATGGGCCATAGGGATAATATACAATATATAAACACGTGTGTAGGGCGAGAGTACAGTAATTAGCAAAGAAGAGTATAAAAAGACCCTACAAGAAAAGGGTATGGTGTCCTGTCATAGGGCACGTTTCTTACAGATTACCCTTCCGCATTGCCGTGCAGTACTTGAAAAATATTTTAAAAATAAAAATAAAAAGGTTGATAATTAATTATATAAATACAAACAACAGAAAAGAGAAAACTTCTTCCAAAAAAAAAAAAGAAAAGAGAAAAAAAGAAAAAGAAAAAGAAAAAAACAGAGAGACAAAAGGGAAAGCCAAAAGTCAGAGCGTCCAATGGCTTTCCCTTTAATAAAATCGAAATCATATATTCAAATAAGTTTATTAAAAACTAAAAAAATAAATTTTAATTTTATGAATATTAAAATTGATAAACTATATTTCGTTTCAAATTAATTCACATATTTTTTTTAGTCTAGATTATAATCTAATTATCATTTTTTAGTATAAGAGAATAAAGCTCAAAATTACAAAGAATTTTTTTCTTTCCTTATCACTTCAAATGATAAGAAAAAAATTAAATAAAGTCATAATATTCTCATTGTGAAAAATAATTTATCAGAGTTTGTTAAAATATTATTAATATATTAAATTTCTATTATACTCATATTAAATAATATTTATTAATAATATTCAATAAATTTTATTTTATTTTTATTTTATATTATTTATAAAATAATACAAAATATTATAAATTTCTATAAAATATTAAATATTACAAATAATAATTTATCAGAGTTTGTTAAAATACTATTAATATGCTAAATTGTTATTATATTTATATGTAATAATATTTATTAATATTATTTAATAAATTTAGAGATATATGTTGTTTTAAATTTTAAATTTAAATTTTAAATAAGTTTTTTTTACATATATAATTAATAAAAAATATAAATAAAAGGGTGTTGCAGAGTTACTATAATATTTTTATTATTTTCTCTAGAGGTAATACTTTTATTATTTTCTATATAGGGATATATATAATTAAATAAAAATAAATAAAAATAAAAACAGTTCAAAAAAATAATTAAATAAAAAAAATAACGCTTTGCTTTTTTATAACTTTTGTTCTGTCCAAACTCTGGCATTCTTTTATGCTGACGCATGCATGCGAAATAGCCATAACATAACTGACACATAGGTATAATGTAAAACTCCTCTGCTGTGTTCTCTTCTGTGATGGGTCACAGATGAAATGAAACAAACTAATGGTCACATCTCTTTTTCTGCAACTGTAAGGATCGGTTTTAGGGTTTATAAAGTTCTAATTGTTTCATTTTTCCACTTTTATCAGAAATCTGTGTTGAGATGCAACCTAATGAATTCAACACAAACCCACTCATTTATGATCATACTGTTTTCATTTGGTAATTTCAAGCTTAAAATCTTTGATTAAATTTATATTTATATTTATACTTTTTAAATTTATATTTTTATTTATACTTTCCATTTTATTACAAGATAAAATTACATTTTTAATGCAAAGATAATTATCAAAATACAGAAAAGGCCAACCGATTGAATTATATTCCTTTTTTTTTAAAAAAAAAATTCATGTAATGAGTCATAGTGTATCATCATTTCCTACACATTTTTGAAAAAAAAAATATATTATTAAAAGAATCAAATGATTGATTAATTTTCCTGGAATTATACTGACAAATTAATGAATTGTCTAATTTGATTCATTTTTTAAAAAATCACATATCAGTTTTGTTATACTACATTAAGTTTAATAATTTGATAAAAAATGAATCCGCTAAGTTTAATAGATTTGTAAATAAACAAATTATTTGTAACTTGATTATAGAATTAAGGATGATAGTATCAACGAGGGTTAGTGTAAGAGGTAAAAAATTTATTGTCCTACAAAAAAATTTTTTTAATTTAAAATTTTGCTGAGAGAATTATCTCTTTTAAAATATGATAGTACTTTAATTTGAATTAGTCAAATAATATTTTTGATATTAAATGATTCAACTAAAAATAATCGTGGGTTAGATATTTAGTTTTAGAATAAAAACAATTGTCATTATTATTTTAGAAATTAGATTATGAGCCATTAAATTATTGGAGATAAGAGTTAACGATAAAGTTTGTTTAGGTTGTTATATATAGATAACTTCTGTTGTAACTTATTCTGTATCAGTATACTACTTAGTATAGGACTCTCACTTAGTATAGGACTCTCATTGTATTTAAACAATATCAATATACCTAATACACGATCTCTTCTTCATTCATTTACTGTATATGGTATCAGAGCAAGAGCCTAAATAATAAACTCTGATTTCTTTCGTTTCTTTTCTTTCTTTTATTCTTTTTCAATGGCTTCAAGCAGTGGTACTGTTGCTCATGCTTCTGGTCGCTCTCTTGTGACGATCAATGGTGCACAATTGCCTCTAAAACTTACTGCTACGAATTATTCAACTTGGAGGGCTCAACTTGTCCCTCTATTGAAAGGTCATAGCCTAATGAGCTATGTATTAGGTACTGTGCCTGCACCTTCTGCTACAGTTATTGATAAGGAAGGTGTACAGATAACAAATCCTGATTATGAGTTTTGGGAGTGTCAAGATCAATTGATTCTTGCTGCCATTCGAACCTCCCTTTCTTTTTCGGTGATGAATGATATTGCCGATGCTGAAACATCTGCTGCTGCTTGGCAGAAATTACAAACGTCTTATGCTAATAAATCGGCAACCAGAGTTTTATCTCTGCGTGACAAACTAGCTAGAACGAAGAGGGAGTCTCGATCTGTTTCTGAATACTTAACAATGGTTAAGAGTATTGCAGAAGAGTTATCTTTATGCGGCAGTCCCGTGAATGATGTTGATCTTGTTGTTCAGGTTCTTGGTGGTGTTGGATCTGAGTTTGGTGCAATCGCAGCGGCAATTCATGCCAGAGATACGATTGTCAGTTTTGAAGAATTGCAAGATAAATTATTAGCTCATGAGATGTATTTGAAGCAAGTTAATTCATCTTATGATGTAATTCCTGTTACTGCTAATAATGTTCGAAAGAATACTGCTGGAAGGGGGTCTTCTTCACAGGGAAATTTTTCTCGTCCATCTGGTGGCGGATCGTATTATCGTACCTTCTCAGGTGATCATGCTTCAGATAACAAATCACAGAATCAATCCTCAGGCTCTCGTTCCACAGTCCAATGTCAATTTTGTGAGCGCTTTGGACATGTTGTTAAGGATTGTTTTAAAGCCAAGCGGTACTTTGCAAATATTGCTCGGAAAGCTCAAGCTAATGCTACAAGTGTTCAGCCTCAGAATTCTTAGCCATGGTTGCTTGATTCAGCAGCATCGCACCATGTTACTAATGATTTAAATACTTTGTCTCTTCATTCGGCTTATGATGGACCAGATGAATTGCAGTTACCAGATGGGTCAGGTTTGTCCATAACTCGAACTGGTTCTGGTATTGTGTCTTTACCTTCCAAAACTTGTCTCCTTCAGAATGTCTTATATGTGCCAAAAGCAAAATCAAATCTTATTTCTGTTCCGCAATTTTGTGCTTCTAACAAGCTTTCTGTCGAATTTTTCTCTCGTTTTTATCTTCTTAAGGATCAGTTCACGGGGGAGATCTTGTACAAAGGCAACCTTGATCAGTCTTTCTATCAGCTTCGAAGTTTGGGCACTGTTAGCAGTCATCATGTTCGGTTATCTTCTGTGTCGTGGCATCGACGGCTTGGTCATCCAAGTTCAAAAATTCTTCATTCTGTTTTGTCTAAATTTAATATTCCTGTGACTGTTGTTAAGGATAGTGTTTGTGATCCTTGTCGTTGTAATAAAAGTCATAGGCTCCCTTTTGGAGTGTCTTCTTTGGTTAGTAGTAAACCATTAGAACTTATTTATACTGATTTATGGGGACCTGCACCAAAAACTTCTTTTGATGAATTTCGCTATTACATTATTTTTGTTGATCACTTCACCAAATATATATGGTTGTATCCTTTGAAACAAAAATCTCAAGTTTTTGAAATTTTTCCGGTGTTTCAAAAGCTTGTTGAAAACACTTTTACCACTAATATTCAAACCATATATTCTGATGGTGGGGGAGAATATGTTGCTCTTAAAAAATATTTCCAACAAAATGGGATCAATCACTTACAAACTCCTCCTCACACACCTCAACATAATGGTGCAGCTGAACGTCGTCATCGACATTTAGTTGAAACTGGTCTTGCTTTGTTACAAACTGCTTCATTACCTATGAAATTTTGGAGTTTTGCTTTCCGTACAGCAGCTTATTTAATCAATAGGATGCCTACGTTTCTTCTTAAGTTGGTTTCTCCCTATCAAAAATTATTTGGGCAATCTCCTAATTATAACTCCTTAAGAGTTTTTGGCTGTCTCTGTTATCCATGTCTACGACCATATATGAAGAATAAGTTTGATACTCGTTCTCTTCCTTGTGTATTTTTAGGGTACTCTTCAAACAAAAGTGCATATCTTTGTTATCATGTTGAGTCGGGAAAAATTTTTGAGTCTAGACATGTTGAGTTTGTTGAAAATAAGTTTCCTTTCTCTGAGAAAAATTCAGCTACTGATTTGTCTGGGTATGATTGGTATGATTTTGCTGCTGAACCAGTTTCTTCTATTGTTCCTTTTCGTTCGGTGCATAATAATTTGAGTGAGACTGTCATCGAACCTCCTACCTCTGTGGTTTCTAGTCCACCAGTTCTTGAGTCTTCTAGTCCTGTCGTTTCTGTGCTGTCAAGCCAAGATCAGATTGTTGCTATTAATCCTAGTGCTGAACCTTCCACTATTAATCTTCATCCTATGATTACTCGCTCCAAGAACAACATTTATAAGCCAAAAATTTTATATTCTGTCACTAAGCATCCTTTACCTTCAATACCAGAACCAAGTTCAGTTAAACAAGCCTTGGCCATTCCTGAATGGCGCCAAGCGATGACTTCTGAATTTAATGCGTTGCTTGATAATAAAACTTGGGTGCTTGTTCCATATGATTCTAACTATAATCTGGTTCGTTGTAAATGGATTTTCAGGGTGAAGAAAAATGCAGATGGGTCTTTGCA
Source organism: Garcia nutans (assembly GCA_947685225.1). Taxonomy (NCBI): domain Eukaryota; kingdom Viridiplantae; phylum Streptophyta; class Magnoliopsida; order Malpighiales; family Euphorbiaceae; genus Garcia; species Garcia nutans. Next base: position 54,500,732 of record CANTUV010000011.1, read on the forward strand.
GAGGTACAAAGCAAGATTAGTGGCCCGGGGTTATAGTCAACGACCAGGTGTTGATTACAGTGAAACTTTTAGTCCAGTGGTTAAACCGGTGACGATTCGGTTGGTGTTGACTCTTGCAATTTCCAAAGCTTGGCCGATTATACAATTGGATGTCAATAATGCTTTTTTGCATGGTCCTTTGACAGAAGATGTGTACATGCAACAACCATCTGGTTTTAAAGATCCGTCAAAACCGACACATGTTTGTAAGTTACTTAAGGCACTTTATGGGTTAAAACAAGCACCACGTGCTTGGTATCAAGCTTTACGAGCCTTTACTGTTGAGTATGGTTTTCGGTTGTCGGCATGTGATCATTCACTCTTTTATTATATTAAAGATGGTGTATACTGTTATTTCCTTGTCTACGTTGATGACATTGTCATTACAGGAAATAATAATGTTTTTATTCAGAAGTTTGTTCAGGCACTTGGACAGAAGTTTTCATTGAAAGATCCTCAACCATTGTCATTGTTTCTCGGTATGGATGTCAGATTGATCAATGGAGGGATATTCTTAACTCAGCATCATTATATTCGTACGCTGCTTGAGCAAGCAAAGATGGATGGTGCAAAGGAAGTTTCAACACCAATGGTTTCAGATTTACAGCTGACAAAATCCAAAGATGCGGCATCATCAGTTGAAGCTACTGCCTATCGAAAACTCATTGGTGGTTTGCAATATTTGAATCTTACTCGGCCGGACATAGCATTTACAGTCAATAAATTGTCACAATATATGCAACATCCGAATGAAGATCATTGGTTAGCTTTGAAGAGACTTTTACGTTATCTAAAATTTACAATTCATTATGGGATCAAAATTGTGAAGCAAGCAGATTTTGGGTTTCATGCATATTCAGATGCAGATTGGGCGAGCGATCCATCGGATCGAACATCAACAACTGGATTCATTTTATATATCGGTAAGGTTCCACTCAGCTGGAGCTCCAAAAAGCAACGAACAGTTGCTCGGTCTAGCACAGAAGCTGAGTACCGAGCTGTTGCGAGCACAGCCTCTGAAGTAAAATGGGTTAAATCCTTGCTAAGTGAACTCGGTCAAGAAGTTGGTACTCCTGTGATCTTTTGTGACAATATTTCCACTATATATACGTGCAAAAATCCAGTGTTTCATACCAAAATGAAACATTTGGAAATTGATATTCATTTTGTGCGGGAGTTAGTACAACGAGGTGACATTCGGGTTACACATATTTCTTCTAAAGATCAGCTAGCTGATATGCTAACTAAGCCTTTGTCCAAGGTTAAATTTCAGCAAAATCGAGCCAAGATAGGAATCCACGATGGATCCTCTATCTTGCGGGGGAGTATTGGAGATAAGAGTTAACGATAAAGTTTGTTTAGGTTGTTATATATAGATAACTTCTGTTGTAACTTATTCTGTATCAGTATACTACTTAGTATAGGACTCTCACTTAGTATAGGACTCTCATTGTATTTAAACAATATCAATATACCTAATACACGATCTCTTCTTCATTCATTTACTGTATATAAATAAGAAGTAAATTAATTTACTTATGCATTGATCAATTTTTAAACTTTTGTTTTAGGAATGTTTTTAAATATGTCTATTTGTCAATTGAGTCTGTAAAATAATTTAAATTGGAAAATATATAAATCAGTATAAACAAAATGCTTTGCCCTATACAACTAAATCAAATTTAAGTCCCCGTCTATGAATCTATAGAATCACAAAATGTAATTTAAAAACAAAAATTATTTAGAACATATTTCAAAACTAAATTTTTAAAACTATAATTTATGGAATACATATTTAGAATTAAATAATAAAAAAAATCTAAAAATTAATAATGTTATCAAATAAATTTTGATTTTTTTCCTAAAAAGAATTTAAATAAAAAACTAAAAACAACCCCGAACACACTTGGCGCCTACACATCCCCCGCATCGGTGAGTTAGAATTAGAATTGCAAAATCCATTCACTGCCTTTGGATACCGTGATTTTTCCAAAGACAAATGATTTATTCTCACGAGGCTTTTTATACAATTTATATATTTATTTATTTTTATCTCGAAATTTTAGTTTTTAATAAATATATAATATATAATTTTTCTTTTTTAAGTGGAGTACTAGTAATTATTAGATCGAAGCTAAAAGCTCTAAAAAAAATTATCAAACAAATTAAAATTTAAAGATTGAACAAAAATTTAATTTGAATTATATATTATAGGGAGCATATTAACCTGGACTCTAAATATTTTTTTAAACTAAATTGATTTTTTTTTACAAATTGAGATTAATTTGAAACTTTTTAACATATCCATTAAACCCATTGCTGACATGACATGATATGTGGAACCCATAGTTTTAGGGTCAAATATTGACTTTAATTAAATTTCAATGTTCAAATTGAACTTAAAAAATATTTTGCAATTTATTAATATTATAAATTTATAATATTTATAATAGTATAAATAATTTTTAATACTAAAAATCTATAAAATAAAGGTCCAATTTTTTGATATTAATAATAATAATTTATATTCATGTAATTCTTTTCAAATTCATTAACAACTCAAATCAAAATTTTCACAGTAATTAATTTTTTCACAAATTGCTACTGCTAGAATTACATATATATGTTGAAAATTCATTGAGGAGCATCTTGGCAACATTTGTATAGAAAGATAATAATTTTTACTCATTTCTTCACAGTAAAAATCAATATTTTCTTCTTCAGTCTCTTCAATTCGTTCTCAAATTAAGCAAAGAAATAAAAAATTATTTTATTTTTCACCTTCAATTATCTCTAATTCAGATGTTTAAAAACATTTTTCTCACACCTATGAAAGCAACAGTAATCTTCAATCAAAGCCATGTGACCAAAATCAAAGCAAAACCAATCTCCAATCTCAATATCAGCAACAGACCCATCAAATGATTTTTCATTCAAAATGACCAAAATCATTACAAATTTCAGCCCTTAAACTTTGTCTCACATGGCCACTCTTTAATAGCGAAAATCGCTGCATCATATTCTAATGCAGTCAACCGCATTCAATCATCGAACATTTTTTTACACCGTCCACATGATAAGAAAACCAACAAGAATCAAGATTTTAACAAATTACCGAGATAATCAACATAGATTCTGCCATTAGAGAATCATCCTATAGTTTTATGGGTATCAAAATCTCTACCATAAAAAAGGCGATCTGTATGAGCAAAGATACTGAGATAATTTTTGATACCGCAATCAGTAGAGGAATCGCCCGTTATAAAGAAAGTAGACAGTAATAAACCATTAGAAGCTAGGCCTGCCGGTGGAAATGGAGAGAATGAAAAAGGAGGAAGAAGTGATGTAGTGGGTATTTTATAAGGGCTCAAATTTGGAGATATATTTTTTTAAAGATATAATAATAATATTATTAATTATTAAAGAATTATTTTTTAATGAATAATTTTTTAAAATATTATATTTATAATATTACTAAATTGTAAAATATTTTTTAAAATCCAATTTGAACATTGAAATTTAATTAAAGTTAATATTTGACCCTAATACCGCGGGTTTCACGTGTGACGCCAGCATTCGCTAAGTGGGTTTAACGGAGCTACTAAGGGGGTGTTTGGTTTAGCTGATTGAGGCAGCTGATAGCTATTTCAAGTCAATCAGCTAAAGAATAGGTGTTTGGTTAACTTTTTTATCAGTAGTTGTTAGCTGTTTGAAGGCTCAAACAGCAATTGTTTGAAAAAGCTCCTCCTCCTAGCTTTTTCTAAACAGCTGCTGATAGTTTTTTTATTTGACAATATTAACCCTGAATTATTAGATAATATTAATATCTGTAACCTTTAATTTAAACTTATAACGTGTGATTATTAAATTATAACGATATATGCCAAATCAATGATTCATACGTCAATCTTTTATATATATATTAATTAATCGAATCTACGAGGATTGCAATATATTTTACCAAAAAAAAGCTACTAATATTTTTTTCGAAAAAAAAAGCTACCAATAAATTTTACAAAAAAAAAGGCATCAATCTATTTTTATTGTGGCTGTTAGATTATATTTTTTAAATTTATTATAAATATATTTATTATTCAAATTTTCAAAATTTGAGTTTATTTAAAATTATACTCTTATTGGTCATTTTACACAATAACAACAGCTTACTATATTTTTACCAAACGCTCATTATTCATCAGCTAACAGCTATCCGCAACAGCTACCAGCTGCATGAAACCGCTAAACTAAACAGGCCCTAAAAAAGGTCCAAACTGATCTCAATTTGTCAAAAAAAAAAAGTTACAATTTAATTCAAAAAAATATTTAAGATCTAAATTAATCCACTCGCTATAACATAGAATTTAAATTAAACCTTTATCCTTTAAAGATATTAGTCATACAAATAAAAAGACTTGCATGCATCAAGGCTTTATTTCATCCGCATAAATCACAAAAGAATTGAAAATCTTGTTTTCTTGTTAACTATGAGAAGGTTCACACTGGAAAATATTTTGCATGATCATCTAATATAGTGATTAATTCTTGGATTTGGCTTAACCTACAAGTTCTAATAATGAGAACTAGGAGATACAGTGAACAGGCCTGTAGTATAATATTGAAATTACACCTGTGTCAAATATGTAATTGAAGAAAAATCAGCAATAGAACATAAGATTCTTTACTTTATCACTGAGCTTTGGTAAAGGTGTTGCCTTCGGAGAGGCGGCTCTTGTTATTGTACAAGCATTTCTCCCAGAAGCCATTGATTCGGATCGTTCCAGGTAGAGTCTGCCCCTGTATGCAGCTAAGTGAGCATAGTAGGCAGGAGGCACTAAAGAAACTGGCTTGGTGCACCTTACAAATGTATAGCAAAGATTGTAAACCAACTTCTGTAATTCATCTGAAGTAAATTGGTTCTCATCCCACAACACATGGTAATGAGTTGGCCTGCTCGTTCCTTTCACTCCCCAATGACTGCATAGATAGAAGTCAAATTCTTTCGGATGAGTAATCACGGTATCCACAACTGTCCCTGGTGGTATATTTTCGTCGTAGAACTGCCTCTGAATCGAAGATAGATCGATTTTGCAAGGAAACAACCTTGTGTGATGCCTCTTTTGAACTACCGCAAAAGTAATGAGAGGTCTATAGCCAGGGAATCTAGAACAAGCTTCTCTAATTGCTTGTAACTCTTCTTGAAGCACCTTATAAAATTGAGTTTCACTTACTCCATCTCTAAAGAATATTATCCTTTTGGGAAGTTTGCTTACTTCTTGGTAAAATTCATCTAGCAATTCTTTCACCATTGCCCCAAGGTCTTGGATAATTTCTTGTCGATGCGTTTGTGACCTCATTCTTGAAGCATACTTGTTTGCAGCAGGCCAGTTCATGCTACCAACAACAGCAGCAACAGATGGACTGAAGTCATCAAGTGGATGAGGATGAGTAACATCAGCTCCCATAAAGATTACAGGTTCATCAGAGTGAAGCAGGCGTGGAATCTGAGATGGTAATGAATTGTACAAAGCAACCGTGCAGCCTCCAACTTTGGCATTGATTTTGAGAGCCAAATTAGCAAGAAATTGTGAACTCAACTTGCCAAGATTCGGAAACAAGCAGCACTGGCTCACAACACCAACATTTGTCTCAGCTATTCGCTTCAAATCAGCATATCCTTTATGTCTCTTCTCCATTATACATATAAGCAGCTGGAGATTGTTTGAGGCAGCTTTGTGGATTTTCTTGAGTTTTGATTCTAGAAGGGTGACATTATTAAGCACTTGAGTTGGCTCATATTGAGGGCTAATTATTGTGTTTTTGTTAAGAAAGATGCCTAATTGTTCACACCTTTGAGAAAGCTGGTTTATGAATTTTGGAATGTTGGACTTTTGGTCAGGGGTGCCTCCAAAACTCATCAGTGCCCACCTCTCTATTCTAGTTCCTTCAAAGACATGGCTGTCAAGAAGGTTCCACTGGCGGTCATGGCGAGATGGAATTAGATCTCTTATAAGGCCACCGGCACCAAGTCTTAGTTTTGGAGGTTGCAGGATTCTCCCATTTAATCTTGTCATTTCTCTTGAAACATGAAGTCTGAATTCTCTGTCCTGATTGCCACTGTCAAGAATGAGGTTTAAATAATTAGAAACACAGAAAAGTAGGTAAAACACCAATTAAATTCAAGTTTAGAAGAGAATTCAAAGAAAATTTCCTGCAAAGAAGAATTCTTTCAAGTACTTCTGAAATCACCTTGTTGGGCCAACAGATCCTCGCATGACTTCATCAATAATGGCTTTTCGTTCTTTTGGTCTTCGGCAACCCATCTTAAGTATTCTTGCAGTCTGATCATCTGAGAGCTTCCCGAGAAACTTCTGCCCTTCACAAATTATACACAGCTCCATTGGAAGATAGCAAGGTTTACTTCGACTAATCTGCAGGCATGGCAAGTTCCTGAATTTTATATAATAATTGTAATGGTCTTCGAAGTAACTAACCAGCCTCAAGTTCTTCCCATCCCTGTCAGGAAACCAAAGATTATTTGTAGGCTCATCTGTTAAGCCATAAACCCGGTATCTCTGAACAGTTTCTCTATGGCAAACAAAGATTCTAATGTTCTTTAAAGCCTTCTCCACTTCTTTCTTCTCTTCACCAGTCAAACTCCTTGTTTTGTTTTGAGGGAGGTCTCGGAGAGACTCGACACACTTTTGCAGGTAAGGAATCACTCCAATACTTTCTCTGAAAGCAGTCACAGAGAAATCCACATTCAGAGCTAGTCCTTGTTGAGTTGGTCTAAGACTTTGAAAGAAACCTCTCAGTCCAACAGCTCCTCCTCCAATTTCTTTACTACCTCCCATCGAACTCGAATAAAATGATCTTCCCACAGGTGTACATTTCTCCATAGGACTCTCTCTCAAAACAACATCTAAAGCATGTAAATAGTCCTGAGGAAGTGGAATCCAATCATCACCTTCCTTACTCAAGTAGCAACTCAGTTCCTTTCCATCCAACTTCGATACAAGCTTGATGTTTATTCGAAATAGTTTGAGCTGTTGATTTTTCTTTTGAAAATCGTTCATTTCTCCAAAAGGCAATGAGGATTTAGTAGTTGGGATTGGAAGGCTAACGTAGAATTCAAGCCTATCATTTTGAAACTCAACTGGGCTATAAAGATTCTTTCGACCATCATAGGCCGGAACAGCACCTGAGAGCACAGCTGAATTATCCTCTACTAGTTTTTGTTTGATCATCCGGGCAACTTCCTTGGAAGGACTGGGAGAAATTTCTACATTGTAATGGAAAATTTGCTGAGAAGAGTTGAATTGGACAAGAAAATGGTTGGCTAAAAGAGTAATAACTGGTCCTTCCACACCACCAGAGTCTGGTCTTTTCGCAGCTACAAGTGCTTGGGTAGTGGAACCCATTGCCCTTCTTCCATCTTTTGCTTCAAGAGGTGTACTTTTTCGCCTTTGTAGCCCCTCTGCAACTGGTTAAAGATTGAGAAAGAAACAGGTAAGAAACTGGAATTGATTTTCCTTTTTCATTCTCTTAAAAGTCTAAATCAATTTTTTTTATTTGATTGGTCTCATTCCAAATCATCTGAAAATGGTTAAAAAGACTGAAGTTACAAGAGAATCAAGAACTTAACAAGATATTTGAACTTTATACAATAGAAATAGGAATTGGATTCTGTTCATTCGTATGATATTCTTTTGTGGACAACAACAAAAAAAAGATTCTCTCCATTGCAGATATAAGTCCACAGTTAAATACTATCAGATTAACCAAAGTAATAAAATGAAAATAATTAAAATAATTACTACAATAACAACTCAGTTTCAAAACTAGTCTGCTAGAAAGCAACTCAAAAAATAAATAAACAAAAAAAAAAGAAAAATAAAGATTCTTTTTTCAAGAATCTTTACACAAAAACTGTAAGTGAACTTCCCCATATGCAAGACAAACATGCAAAGAAAGTTATTAGGGGATAATTTTTATTTAATAATAAAAACAAGAGAAAAAGAAATTATAACAAAAGAACAAAACCAATACCAGATGAATTGGTGACAATGGGTACTTGGGTATAAGAAGAGGTAGGAGGAGAAGGACTATTTAGCCTACATGAAGGTTTCTGCAAAGGGGTTTTCGATCTAAAGCTATGGTTTTGAGGAAAAGGTGGAGCTAGAGAGAGTTGGAGAGGGATAGGAGGAGGCAGAGGAAGCAAAGCAGGGTAGGAAGTTGGGTATTGGTTATGGTTAAAGAAACCAAACTGGTTTGAGTAATGAAAGAAGTGATGCTGATATTGATGATGATGTTTATGGGTGTTGGTTTTCGTTTTGGTTTTGGCTCTGAAAGTTGAAGTCTTGGTGGTGCATTTCTTGGTAGCATTAGGTTCTTGAGTCTTCTCCATTTCTTGATCTTGAGAGAAAGAACTCAGAGAAAAAATAATAATAAAGGTTATGGTTACGGTGATGACATGAAAGAAAACAGTAGTAGGGAGACAGAAAAGAAAGAGAAGAAATGGGTTCTGATTTTAGATATCAATGGTAAGGTTCTTTCATTTTGTCTCTCAAGAAAGAGTGAAGTCATTGCAGAGAAAAAGAAAGTAAAAGAAATAAATAAATAGGAGATTTTGGGTTTTAGTTGCAGAGGTTCTTTGTGTCTCTACATGAGAAAGAAGAGGTTATATTTATTTATTCGGTTTGATGGTGGTGGAAATTCAAAGGGAAAGAGAGAGAAAGAAAGACTGGGCTTGCTGGCTGGCTGGCTTTAAAGAAAGTTGCAAAGCCCCACTCAAGAAATGGTAAAGGTCGACTTGGAGTTATTGCAATCTGTGTATTATTATTTTTAAATATATATATATATATATGGACTGGTATACCCTTTCTCATCCATTGACTACCTGTCAAACACACAAGGGTATGCCAATTAAAAGAAAAACATATATAATTTGTTTCATAATATTGATTAAAAATTATAATACTTTTTTTACAATAATTGTTTAATTTTAATTTTTTAAAATTATTTTTTAATGGTACTAAAATAATATTTTTCTTAAGAAATAATTATAATCTTAAAGTTAAACCGATTTATAATTTAATAATAAAAAATATTAATTTTATTTTATATGTAAAAAGAATAAATAGTAAAAAACTTAAATAAGTACTTAATCTTAAATGATAGCGATTGCACTTTAATGTCCTTTTAGTGGTCAAACTTATTATTTAATGATTTAATTTATTTTATTAGTATAATGATGAATATTTTTAGCATCGGCTCATTTGATCATCCTCATCATTATTACCCACTTAAATGTATGTATATATATGTTTGTATATAATGAATTAAGAGTATTTTGATAAAAAAAAATTAAGAGTATGTTATTGTTGGCATGTTAGATCAATTGGGACCATTTTGGGGCCTAAAAAACAGTGACAAGACATGAGCACTTATTTACATAACATAAGGACATAAATATTTATTTACAAATACAGCAATGAAATTGGTTAACCTAGTATCAATATTAGGTACACATAGACTTCCTTTTTCGTAATAAAATTGTCTTCTATTCATATTCAAATTCAAAACCCTTTAGTATGAAAAAAATTTCCAATATTGTTGTTTAAATTCAAGTATGAGAAAAATCTCTCATATCCGAAAGAGATAATTTAATAAATAATATATAAATAGAAAGACTTTACAAATTTATTATTTTAAATTTTAAATTAAAATATAATATTATATTCATAAACATATTTCTTCACTGTATTTATAAAAAAAATGTTCAAATAAATAAACTTCTTAATCCAATAATTATAAATAAAAAATTATTAATTTAGTCAAATGAGCATAATAGCGTGATTGATAAATTATTAAAAATATTGATTATTAAAATTATATTTTATAAACATATATTACTGAGATTATATTTTATTAGAAAATATTATATTATTGTGTTTAAAAAATGTAATTAAATACTGAAAAAATAGATTAAAAAAATATTAACTTGTTTGATTGAAATCAAATTTTACAAAAAAAGTTTAGGCAATTCTTAAAATATCCTTATAATATTTTAAAGTAAATGTATGATTGTTCTTTGATATATGGACTCTTTAATCCCGTGAGAGAAAAAATTTACTCTCGTCTCTTAGTGGACTGGTTTTTGCGACTATGACATTGTTAGACTCTTGGCCTTAGAGAACACGGGCCTAAATCCGGAGAAAATGAAATCTCCATCCGGACTGGCCGAGAAAGAAAAGAAATGGGTGGATGACTTGATTCTTAAAAAATTTTCAACCTCCTATTAGGTTCGAAAAATTGGATACGCATGAGGTATGTGAGAATGACCCAACACCCCCATAGCACCCGGTTCACTGAAATCGACCTCCTTTTTAAATCTAAACATTATAAAATTCTTTAATTATTACATTATTATCCATATTATATGTAATTATAAAATAAACATTCATCATATTATTAAGTTAAACAAACCAATCAAAATGGGCACCAATTCGGGAATAAAAATATGCCATTATAATTATCCAAGTCCATAAGAGTAAATTAAATAGGACACCCATCAAAAGGTGGAAATATATCATTTACAACGTCCCAAAGTTCATAAAATAAATTATATAATAAAAAATAACTAAGACACCCACAAAATGAAAATATGTCTTTTATAATATTTAAAATTCGAATGATGGTAAATAATCATAATTCAATCATTTATCATGTTAAACAAATAATCTCAATTTTGATCTTTGACATTCAAATTGAATAATTCATTTAACATGTTTATAAGATACTTGTTGCAGGAATAGGTTGCTTAACATATAGCCAGAGCAGGGGCACTTTGCGCTGTCATTACAGGATCAAGGACGATCTCTTCCTATGATTTGAAGAACAAGTTGTCTCACAGTAAGGTTCGTGGTCAGAATCTCGACCTTGTCAGCGACCGCAATCCACAATCAGCGTCTGTGCAATAGTTGGGATGACCGTAAATGAAGTGATCAAATCTCCAACTTTTTTAGTAGAGAATGTGGTAACAAGTACGGTTGAAGGAATGATCTCTCCGAACACTCACACAACCGTTACAACAATGTTGCGACCGTCCATACAATTTTTAGAGAAAATCACACAATTGGTAGTAGTGTTCGCATCCTTGGGTCCGTTTAGAAGTTCGACGCGAGATGCCTAATCCGACCGTTATTCTACACCTAGCACGACCGCGACTTTCATATTTTGGCAAAATTTTATGTTGTCCAGTCAAAGAGTGCCACGTGGAATAACTGTTGTAAACCCACTTCTAGATTCAAAAAGGGCGACGAGACGTCTACCTTGGGTGACCGTCCTGAAAGCCATAGCATGGCAAGATTCCACCAGCAGAGCACTCACATTCGACCGTTGAAACTTTTTTTAATGTAGCAATCGTCCCACATTGAAGGACGATCGCCCTGAGCATTTGGGCGACCATTCTCTGGCCCGGAACGACTGCTATCTGTTCAAAACTTCTATCAACAGAAGGACTAGCCTACTCTGATTCCTTTCATAAATTATAACGGCTAGTTAGACCATATTGGTTATAAATACACCCAGAACTATCCTATTAAAGAGTAATCTTTCAATTGTAATAGCCAAGTAACATACTTTCATTTTTACTATAATTAACGTTTGAATTGTATGAGTGTTGGGTATGAGCATTAAACACCAAATTATAAAGTTTGAGTGTGAGCTTGAAAATACTTAGGTTGTGAGAGTGAGCATGAGAAAATTCTTATAAGGGTTGTAAGGTGTGATATCAAACCATTATAATGTTTGGTATGAGTTTGTGAAAACACCAAGTTAGATTTAAACTTTTAAAAACTCAAAATTAGTGGAACCTTAACAAGTTTATTAAGGAAGTAGATGTAGGATCAAGGTGAATTCGAACCACTATAAATCTTTGTGTTCGTTATTCCATCTTCTACATTTCTTGACATTGAATTTTAAGTTTAGAATTTTAAATTTGCCATCATTCTTCAAATCAATCAATTCACCCCCCCCCCTCTTGGTTGCCATATTGGGACAACAATTGGTATCAAAGCTTTGAAATTTCTTAAACTTAATTATGAAATTTGACCCACAATGGTAACTTCTTCTTCATCTACCTCAACCTCTCATGGAAACCTTAACTCTATCCTTAGACCCTATTTTGATAGAAGGGATTATTCCTATTGAAAATATAAAATGTATTTGTTCCTAAATAGTGAAGGAATTGAGCTATGAGATTTTATAGAAAGTAAGTGGAAATCTCCTACTCATGAAGTTGAAGGTTTTCAAGTTTCTCTTTCCAAAACACAATGGTCAAGTGCCAATGTGAAAGATTGGTTCAAGAACAATAGAGCCACCTCCATCTTGATGAATTCTATTTTAAGAGAAGAAGGTGGAAGAGTTCAACATCTTACTTGTGCACATTGCATTTAGAAGACACTTGAGAATTATCATGAGGGTACTATCCAAGTGAGGCTCACCAAGAACCAAATACATATATATGAGTATGAACTATTCACGATGAAGCCCAATAAAAATGTTACCGACATGACCAATCGCTTGCTTGCCATCGCCAATGAATTGAAAAAATATGGCAAGGTATATGATCAAGATAAAGTCAACAACAAAATCTTAAGATCTTTAAGAGCAAAGAAGAACTTTGAATCTAAAATTTCTTCAATTGAAGAAGCACGTGATCTTAGCTCTTTGAGAACCGATGAACTTATCGAAAAACTACTCACCTTTGAGTTGTACACTAAAAGAGAAGAAGAACAAGGTAAAAAAGATAAGAGGAAACCAATAGTTCTCAAGGAAATTAAAGAAATTGAGAGCTCAAGCAATGAAGAAAGCGATGATGAAGAAGAAATGACATTATTTTCAAAAAGGATGAATGATTGGAAAAGAAAGAGAAGATTGCAAGCTAACGAAGTTATATTCTCTAAATTCTCTTTTAAAGATAAAGATAAAAAGAATGAAGTTAAATGTTATGAATGTGGAAAATCTGGTCATATCAAATTGGATTGCTTTAAGTTGAAAAACAAGAAAAAATGGGACAAAGAAAAGAAGAAATCTCTCAAAGCTACATGAGATGACTTCCTCATGTGAAGAAGAAGAAGAAGAGGAAGAATGAATTGCCAATCTATGTCTCATGGCTATTGAGGATGAATCCAATGAGTTAGGTACTCAATCTTAATTTAATTACATATTATGAAAATGATATTGATGCTTTAGATGATAGTGACATGATTGAGCATATAAATCTTAGAGTAGAAAAATATTTTTCTAAGATAAAATTCTATAAGGACAAATACTCTAAGTTGGAAAAAGATTTTGTATGCTTGAAAAATTCTATATTAGAATTAAAAATCTCAAATGAATAATTATTAAAATCAAATGATGAACTGAATAAAAATTCACATAGTTTAGAGAATGTGATCAAGGAAAATGAAATTTTGAGGCATGAACTAAAAGAATTTAAAGAATCTATCTCAAAGTTTCATAAGGGAAAAGAAGCATTAAATACATTAATTGATAATCAAAGGTCACCCTCCTTGAAACATGGTTTAGGATTCAATGGCTCATCTAATGTTACTTTTAGTAATCCAACATTTATGAAAGCATCTACAACTCAAATCTCTACTGTTGAAGTTATAAAAAATACTAATGTACAAACTAAACCCAAAAATTCCAAAAGGACTACATTAAGCTCACAAGACTCTAAAACTAAGGTTCCAAGAGTAAAACATATATTCATGTGTACTAGACATGTACATCAACATAAAAATACTCAAAAATAAACTCATATTTGCAATTGTGTGAATGCCAATAGGAAAGTGCATAAATATAGAACTTTGTATCAATGTACATATTGCATAAAATTTGGGCATAAGAGTATTTTTTTTACTATATTAAGAAGGCTCATCTCAAGTTAGAGGATCTTTCTACTACTAACCTCCAAGGACTCAAGTTCATTTGGATACCTAAAAGAAGATGAATATTCTTGTAGGTATGTCTAAAATCTATTATCAATGAAAACATACGGCTTACGGATAGTGGATGCTCAAGGCATATGACGTGGAATGCAAAGCTCTTTACAAGTCTTACTTACAAGCTTGGAGGCAGTGTTATCTATAGAAATAATGCTAAAGGTAAAATCATTGGTAGTGGTTCCATTGGCATACTTGTTAAAGATTTGATTGAAAATGTATGGCTTGTTGATGGATTAAAACATAATTTGTTTAGTGTTAGTCAATTGTGTGATAAAGGATATGGTGTAAATTTTGACTCCAAAGAATGCAATGTTACTAATTCAAATGGTGAAATTGCATTCAAAGGAGCTAGAATTGCAACACATATAAAATTAACATATATTTCAATGATGCATTTGAATGTTTGATTTTCATTAATAATGATGCTTGGTTATGGCATAGAAGGCTAGGACATGCTAGTATGGATCATTTAAAATGCATTACTAATGAAGAACTAGGTCTCCATAAAGTTAAATTTGACAAAAATAGAATATATGAACCTTTTTAACTTGATAAGCAACATAAAAGTTCATTTAAGTCTAAAAATATTACAAGCACTTCTAAACTTTTAGAACTTATTCACTTAGATTTATTTGGACCAAATAGAGTTACTAGCCTAGGTGGTAAGTTATATGCATTTATTCTTGTTGATGATTACTCTATATTTACATGGGTTAATTTCTTAGCTCAAAAGAATGAAGCTTTTAATCATTTCAAAATATTTGCAAAAAAGAGTTCAAAATGAAAAAGGCTATATGATCATATCTATTAGAAGTCATCATAGCAAAGAGTTTGAAAATGAAAATTTTGAAAACTTTTGTAATGAATTTGGTATTTCACATAACTTTTTAGCTCCTAGAACACCACAACAAAATGGTGTGGCTAAAAGGAAAAATAGAACTTTGGTTGAAATGGCTAGAACAATGCTCAATGAATATGATTTGCCATCTTATTTTTGGACAGAAGTGATTAATACCACTTGTTATATTTCAAACCGAGTTTACAAAAGACCAATGATAAATAAAACTTCTTATGAGTTATAGAATGGAAGAATTTCTAAAATTTCATATCTTAGAGTATTTGGATGTAAATACTTTATATTGAACACTAAGGATAATCTTGAAAATTTCTCATCCAAATCGAATGAAGGCATATTTTTAGGATATTTATCATCTAGCAAAGCATATAGGGTATTTAATAAGAAAACTCTAGTGGTTGAAGAATCAATGCATGTTATCTTTGATGAATCCTCTAAGCTTGATCAAAGAAAAGGTAGTACTCTTGATAATTTTATATGTACTTTTGAACTACGAGAAACAATTGATGTTTCAAGAAACAATCATGATAAACTAGAAGAAGGAACTTAAGAACTACCCAAGGATTGACAATACAAGAAGGATCATCCAAAATAACTCATCATTGGTGAAATATCAAGGGAGTAATTACTAGATCCAAAATTAAATATTTAGATGTCAATTTTGCTTTTGTTTCTCAAATTGAGCCAAGGACTATTGAGGAGGCTCTTAGTGATGAGAGTTGGGTGATTGCAATGCAAGATGAACTCAACTAATTTGAGAGAAATAATGTATAATAACTTGTTTCTAGACCCAAATATCATAAAATTATAGGGTGCAAATGGATTTATAGGAATAAGCTTGATAAAAATGGTCTCATTACTATAAACAAAGCCAGATTGAGAGCCAAAGGCTATAACCAAGAGGAAGGCATTGACTATAATGAGATATTTTTTCTCGTTGCTATATTAGAAGCAATTAGAATTCTACTTGCATTTGCGTGTCATATGAACTTTAAACTTTTTCAAATGAATGTTAAAAGTGTATTTCTAAATAAATTTATAAATGAGAAAGTTTATGTTGAATAACCTCACAGTTTTGAAAACTATAAACTCTCAAATCATGTTTTCAAACTTACCAAAGCACTATATAGATTGAAACAAGCACCAAGAGCTTGGAATGATAGGCTTAATGCATATTTGCTTAAAAAAAAATTTAAAAGGCAAAGTGGACACAACTCTCTTTGTTAAAAAGAATAAGCATAATATTTTAATTGTGCAAATATATATTGATGGCATTATATTTGGTATTACTAATGAATCTTTGTGCAATGAATTTACTTCTTGTATGACTAGAGAATTTGAAATGAGCATGATGAGTAAACTCAAATTCTTTCTTGGACTACAAATTAAGCAATGCAAATATGAGATCTTCATCAACCAATCTAAGAACACAAAGGAACTCATCAAGAAATTTGAAATGGATGATTGCACGACTAGCAAGACTCCCATTAGTACATTATTAAAGCTTGACAGAGATGAAAGTGGTACGTTAGTAGATTAGAAAAAATATCAAGATATTATCGGATCACTACTTTACTTAACCGCTCTAGACCCGATATAATGTATGGTGTATGTTTATATGCTAGATTTGAATCTTGTCCTAAAGAATCACACTTAAATACCACTAAAAGAATTTTAAAATACTTAAATGGCGCATTGCATTTAAGCCTTTTGTATTATAAAAATACATCATTTGACATTTTAGATTTTTCGGATGCGGATTATACCGGTAGTCTCTTGGATAAAAAAAAGCAAGATCGGAACATGTTATTTTTTTTGTGATTGCCTAGTTTCTTGGTTTAACAAGAAACAAATGTTGGTTACTTTGTCTACGACAGAAGCCGAATATGTTACGATATATTTTTGTTGCACACAAGTGTTATGGATGAGGCAACAATTGCTTGACTATGGAAAGGTGTTTGATCATTTTTTTATTAAGTATGATAACACTAGTGCCATTAACTTATCCAAGAATCTAATCCAATACTCTAGGTTTAAACATATAGATATTAGACATCATTTCTTAAGAAATAATGTACAAAATTAGAATATTATCTTAGAATTCATTGATACAAATAACCCAACTTGCTGATATCTTTACTAAATCTTTAAATGAAGATAGGCTAAACTTTATTAAGCATAATTTAGTATGATTGATGGAACCTTATTAAATGAATAATTGTTAGACATTGATGTGTTTGATGAACCTTTATCACCTTTCAAGACATCAATTTTGATCATACTTTGATCTTGCCAAAATCTATCTCATTTGTTTCCTTCCATTTCTCTATTTTTTTGTTAAGCACGGTCACCCTGCCTGGTATCGCGGTCGCAAGCTCACTAGCTAGGTTCATCCAAGATGACCCTTCAGCGAGCAGTCGGACAGAGCTGATAGACGGTAATGAAAATATGAAAAGTCTCGACCGTTACAGGCCTTCTCTTAGGTTGCGAGTGCGCCTCACTATATAACGGTTTCACCATAGGTTATCGTAGGTGTCCTTATGCAAAAAGGTTGTCGCACTCTTTACACTCTGCACATAATTTTTTAACCGTTGGCAGTGTGTCAGGTCACGTTTTTCCATATTTTTAATAGTCATAAACGGCTATTTTCCATGATCTCTCTATTTAAGACCATTTAACTTTAGTTACATGTTTCTTTAATCACTCATTACATAAAAATTTTCCTCTAAAACTTTAAATCCTCTCAAATTTCTCTCTCTCTCAACCATACTCTATTTTTCTAGATTTTTCACTTCTTTTGCTTTCAATGGCTCCTAAGAAGAAGATACCATCCAAAAAAAAGGGGAAGAAAAAGAAATCTTCAGGTATAATCATTTGGGAACGACAAGAGACTCCTCCATCTCCTTCACCATCTAGAAGATGGGAGAAAATCCGTAAACCTCACTATCAAACCACAGAAGAAGACATTAGATATGCAATGCTAAAAAGAAAAAAGATAGAGAAAACCAAATGTCCCTTTGGAGGCATGCTTACTGCCCTTAACATCAAGGAAGAAACCGATGGATTGCTTGATGTCATTAGATGGAGGAAATTCATTTTTCCTGAAGAGGTAGGTTATCCTAACCTTAGCAAAGAATTTCTGATGTCTCTACAAATTGAGAAGAGTGCAAATTCTGCACTAGAGTGGTATGGAGTTAGATTTAAGTTATTTGATCAATATCTTGCCTTGACCCTAGAAGACTTTGGTAGAATTTGGGATTTTTCTATAGGTGGAGCCACTTCCTACAATGACATAGCCTTCTCCAACCAAACTCTCTTTACCTTTTGGCAAGAAATCTTAGTGGAGAAATCTTTTGAGAAAGAATCCAAGGCTAGACACATTAAGTCCCTCACACATTGGATGCTCCATGGGATCATTATCTATACCATCCATCAAAGGGCTAATGGAAATGAGAAAGTCACCAAAAGAGACCTAATCTTCCTATATGCCTTTAGCCACAACATTCCAATGAATTCTTCAAAATTCTTGATTGACACTCTTTATCACCATGTTGTCACAAGGTCTGAAACCTTCTTCTTATCCTCCCAAATTACTCAAATAGCTAGACACTTGAACTTGCTTAATGATCTTAACCTAGCTACCTTGAGGAACCCATTTGACCTTGCCTCTAGTGCTATCACCATGGAATGTTTAAAACATGCTGGATGTGTGAGAAAGGTTGATGGTTCTTATGTCTACTTCTTTGGCAAGAAGGGAGTTGTGGATAGACATAAGAAAAGGCCAAGGTACTCTATAGAAGGTGAAGGAGATTCTATGAAAGTTGTTGGAGAAATGCCTCACAAAGCTTCAATTTCTAAACCTAGCAAAGTTAGCTCTTTAACAAAACTCATTCTAAGGGCTATCAAATCTCTTTCCAGGAAGCTCTCTCACTTCAAAAGGGATGTATCTAAGAGATTTCAACACTTGAACAAAAGAATTGATCTTATATCCCACATGTACCATGATCTTTATGACATGCAAGGCAAAATGGAATTGCCTCCTTGTGATCTTAAAGATTGAGATGTAAGTGATCATATAGAGAGTCCCTTTTAAGAAGAAGAATCTATGGAAGAAGTCATCAGCACCAGCTCTAGCAGCAAGGTGGAAGGTCTTCTAGACAAGGGCAAGACCCCTATGGAAGAAGAATAAGAGCTATAAGAAAAAGAAGAATCCGATTAACTTGTCCATTACATGTTTTTCTTTAATGTTCTTAATGTTTTATTTCTTTCTTTAATGTTTTCAATGTTTGATGTTGCAAACTTTAATGTTTACAGTCTTCTCATGTCTAATGCTTATTTCTTACTAATCAATGGATCAATTTTATGTTTAATGTTTATGTTTCCTTTTTTTTTTTGTTTATGATTCTCTTTTTGTTTAATGTTTCTTTTTGCCTTTGACAAAGGGGGAGAAAAGTAGATATGATGATATGAAAAGCAATTTAATTAAAAACACATCACTTTAGATAATGCATATATTTAGGGGTAGAATAAGAAAACTTAAAAAAAACCACAAGGTGTTAACCTATAAACCTATAAACAAGATTTTCATTTTTTTTTTTATCATCATTCCATTTGATTGCCAAAGTAAAAAAGGGGGAGATTGTTAGCCAAATAATCTCAATTTTGAACTTTGACATTCAAATTGAATGATTCATTTAACATGTTTATAAGATACTTATTATAGGAATAGGTTGCTTAACATATAGCCAGAACATGACACTTTGCGCGATCATGACAGGATCAAAGACGATCTCCCCCCATGATTTGAAGAACAAGCTGTCTCACATTGTTCACAGTCAAAATTTTGACCTTGTCCTCGATCGCAATCCACAATCCGCGACTGTCCAATAGTTAGGACTACCGCAGATGTAGTGACCAAATCTCCAACATTTTCAGTAGAGAATGCGGTGACAAGCACGGTTGAAGGAATAGTCTCTCTGAACACTCTCGCGACCGTTACAACAATGTCACGACCATCCATGCAATTTTTAGAGAAAATTGATGTGTGCCGTATGCTATATGCATTTACCGCAAGTGCACGGGTCGCTCAAGTAATATAATAGTGAGTGAATGTCGTTCCTCTAGGGACAAGGCCAAGTACTAGTGCAAATCTTAATTGTTGTTTAGTGAATTAATAGTTGTGTGATGTGTTGTAACTAAAATCAACTAATTAATGAATGAAAGGAAATTTAATGCTGTGCACAAAAAGATTTATAATGATAAAACTATCCAGATATTGAATCCCCCTAGCCTTAATGATATTTATAAACAATCCATTCAGCTAAATCATTTAATCAAATTGAATTGGCATTCCTCTAACTTAGATTAAAGCCTCTCTCGAGCGGATTAATCCCTAATCACTAAGTAGAGTGCTGGAATCTCTTCTCAAAACACAATTAAATAGATCATGCATTAATGACAAGGAACTATAAACCAAAGTATCTTGTAGGTCTATCTCTAGTACCCCAATCAATCCTCAATCCTTATGAGCATTCAATCCACATCAAGCTTTCTCAAGTCAATAATATGAAAACAATAACCAATCAACAAGCATGCTATTATAAATTGGAAATAACAACAAGTATCATAAGAATAAAACAACTCAATTAATTGATTCAACTGAATACAATTGTTCAATTCATACAAATTGGCTAGGGTTCATCAATATCTAGATAGAGAAAGATTTAGTTCATATTAACAGCTAGAAAAACAGAGTAAGATAAATGAGTAAGAGAAACCAAACAATTCATGGCAGTGAATCTGTATTTCTTCACTTGAGCTCTTGATTCTTGGTTTAGGGCTTGAGTATGGTGTTGATCTTCCTTCAATCTCAGCTCAAGACCCTTCTCCTTGCTCCAGCAGATGGCTCTCCCTTCTCTTCTTTCTTCTCTGTTTCCAGAAATGCTCCAGCAAAAACTGCTGTTCTTCTCCCTCTCTTCTCTTTTTAATCCCTTCCAAATCTCCAGCCCATACCTCCAGCTCACTCATCCCCTTCATTGTCTACCACTTTCCCTTGGTTCATCACCCTTTTCCCTGATTTAGGCAAGCTTTTCTTTTCTTGTTCTTTCTTTTTGACAAAGGCCAGCTGTTGTCCCCCACTTATTCCCCAATCAGTGCAAAGAATCTCACTTTTCGACAGGTGACACGACCACTGACACGCCCATGTCACTGGGCGTGTCATAGGCACTTGTGATTTTGAACCAAAGGCACGTCCACTGACACGCCCGTGTTACTGGGCGTGTCATAACTACTGTAAGTCTGAATAAAAGGCACGTTCCTTGGCATGCCCGTGGTACTGGACGTGTGATAGCTACTGTGAGTCTGGATGAATTACACGCTCATTGACACGCCCGTGGTCCTCGGCGTGTCGCAGCTACTGTGACTTTGGGTAAATGGCACGTTTGGTGACACGCCTATGAACTGGGCGTGTCATATCCACTGAATGCAGTAACAGGGGCACGTCTAACGACACGCCCGTGTGCGTGGGCGTGTCCATTGACAGATTTTGCTCTTTTCTTCTACTTTCATCCGTAATTGCTCCGAAATAACCAAATGCCTCAAATTATCAAGAATTCCTGAAATTATCCTTAAATTGCACTTTGAACAAACAAATTAAACTCAATTTGATAATAATCATATTAAGAAATGGGAATAAAATATCATTAATTGCGTACTTATCAAATTCCCCTACACTTGAGTTTTTGCTTGTCCTCAAGCAAACTAAATTACTGTAATAAGCAGAAATGACGGACTCCCTCTATATTCAAAAAGAAGAATAAAGTTTTGATAATGCTCGAATCGGATAACCTCACTTTCTCAATAAAAATGATTCACAATCATAACAGCTGAATCAAGAAGTTTCAAAATAAAAATTTCACATACCTAAAACCTAAAAATCCAGAGTTAAAAAATTGAGCATAAAATTCCAGCAAATTCAAATGCCATGAACAAAGTGCGAAAAACGTGAGTTTTCTCTTAAGCATTATAACCCTCAAATTTTTTTTTTTTTTACGATTTAAGTAGCCCGACTTGTTTGAACTGATACTAGCCTTTTGACGCGAAGGTAAACATTTGTGATGCCGACCCCCGGTTACTCAGCCAGAATCACCGTTCAAATGGCTACTAGCACTATTCATGATTCTAACTTATTTGTAGTCAAAATCAGTGGAACAGGGAAAAATTTTCAAAGCTCCTTAGAATTATTTGTTTTAGTTATTTTTATTCAAGGGTTATAGACTTAAGGGTCGTACCAAGTCCGACTCAAGAATCTACGGAATTGTATTATGCTAAAAAATGTAACTAAGGTTTTAAACTCTAGTAATGTTCCAATTTCCATCGATCCACAACTTAACTATAGCCATTACAATCGATCCTCAACAATTGATCGAAATCACTAAGTTAACCTCAACAAGAAATTGTCATTTATGAAATTTCAAATTAGTTTAACATGTAAAGGGAAATCACATCAAATTATACTTATCATAACAATTTAGCTTACTTAGCAGGCATTTATTGAGAAAAATGAATTCCAAAAAAAAAATGAAGTAGAAATTTATTCAATAAAGTATACCTCTCCCTTACTTAAGATGCACATTGTCCTCAATGTGTGCGCAAAACATGAAACAATGAGGAGAGATAATGACTGCCCTTTTTCAAGTCCATGAGTGGGTGAAAATGAGTACGGTGCCAAGAGTGCGGTGAAGGAGGTATTGCAGCAAAATAGTATTCTACAATGCACTCAAAACAAGGTTAATATATAGAAATAAATAAAGAAACGAAACAATGCGAAAGAAAATAATAATAATACTATTCCAAAAGCACGTAAAAGAAGAAAAACTAAAAAGCGTACTAAATAAGTAAAGAAATAAAAGACGACATCAAAACAAAATAAAGATGTGGCTAATCACTGCTGGTCTCATCATCATCGGAGACATCAACTGGTGGAGAGGGTTCCGGTGCAGGAGCAGGTGTCGGTGCACGGGCAGGTGGCTGATAGGGTGGAGGTGGTGGCTGCGAAGGGTGGAATCCCTGATACCTCCAGAACTCCAACATGGATTGCTCTAGCCACTGTCGCCTCAAGATCTCGTGATCTAACTGGGCTTGGAAGTCTTCCTGCTGGATTAGGATCATATTTTGGTTTAGAGCTATATTGTTTATCATACCTTCCATCCGACACATCTGGCGCTCAAATTCGGTGGGTTTCCTGTCATCATCCCACTCCTCATTAATTGACTGCCGCCAATCTCGGAATGCAGGAGGCTGAACAAAGGAAGGCCCGGCAGAAGAAGAAGGTGCAGCAGCATCAGATGGTCCAGCAGCAGATGGTCCAGCAGCAGAATCTGACGGTGGAGGTGGTATATCGGCAGTAGGAGCACAAGGAACCGGCTCTGGTAAATCTGAATCCATAGGAGCAGCACGCAACCCAGCTACCTGTTTCCTGTTCAACCTCTTCAGTGTGTCCATACCCAATATCTTGGGCATACCGTCCACCGTCATCGGGAGGCAACCATCTAACACTCCCATCTGTTTAGCAAGTCTCGTGACATACATGCCACCGTGTAAAGCACCTGAAGCTCCCTTCCGAGACTGCTCATGGAAGAAATGGGTGATGGCATGGGCTACATTGCACCGGGTCTTATGTTGCATGCAGTGCAGAAAGAACAGATCCCTCAAGGTCACCACCCCTGTACTGCTCAGTCTGGCTGTAAGTGTGTGAACTAACAAATTATGCACCACCCGGCAGGGGAAAGAACTGAAGTTGGATGCTTTGGAGACTTTGGGCTGATATCTATCTGCAGTGGGGGCAAAGTCATGCCAAACCCGAGGTGGAACAACATCATACTCAGCAAAATCCACCTCGGAACTGAGATAATCGGTGGTCAGGACCTCCTCTTCAGTATACAACCCGAGATGTACCCCAAGGTCGTTGATGCTCATGTGGAACCTCTGTCCTCGCAGTCGGAATTTAATTGTCGGCTCAGTGATGGAGATTTTGGTCTTCTGGTACTGGAAGGTGCAGTAAAACTCAAGTGTAAGCTCTCGGTATGAAGGCTCGTGGATAGAGAAGAGCTGACCCCACCCTGGTTGATCAATCATCTCTTTCACTTCTGCAGCAATATTAACCATCTCCATAGCCTCCCAGTCTAAATACCGAGGTGCCGACCATTCTTTGTTGCCAAACAACTCGAACCGTCGCCGTTCCTCGCCGTTTGAGAATTTGAGGCACTTATGTCCCGCCATGAATTTAGAAGTTGGGCGGGTAGCAGGCTGGCTGGAACTGCCCTCCCCTCGGGCCCGTTTGGCTGGAAGCTGGGACGATGATTGCTTGCGAGGGCCCATTTTCGATAAATCTGCAAGATGAAATTAAATGGCTCGTCAATATCGAAAGCATATCAAAATGCAGGCTAAACAACGCAATCCACCTAGAACCAAATACCTCAATTAATTGCAAGCAATAAACCAACCCGAACGATAAACACACATTAAAGCCAATCACCAAATCCACATATTATCCATAAACCACAAGTAAATAGGATTAATCAAACAATTTCAAAACCAACATTTCATTCAATTTCAAATAACACAACAAAATGACACAAATGATTATTCAATCAACATATTATTCATAAATCAGAAGTAATGAGAATCAACGCAATAATAACACAACGGAATAACGCAAATGATTGACAAAACAATTCTAAAATTAAAACGGCATATTATTTGATTAATCAACAATTAAAAACAAATCTAAAAACAAACAAATTTCGAATTAAACGGTAGTTCAAAATGACAATTAAAATCAAACGCCACAAAAAAAAATTTTAAACACACCATAATAAAGCAAACAAATCACGACATTTCGAATTTCATGGTAAACACAAGCAAATACAAAGATTATATATGAAAAACGCAAGAAAAACAAAGAAAAACAATCAAAAATCGGAGAAAAAAAATTAGATTTCGTACCTGAAATCGCAAATCCGATGGAAAAATGAGAGAGCACACGCAAATAATGCAAGCCCGGGGGGTAGAATTCGTTCGAAAATCTAATGGGTGTGTGATTTAGCCGGTGAAAACGCAAAAAATTTGAGAGAAAACGAGAGAAAACGAGAGAAGATTTGAGTTTTTTTTCGAAAAAATGGGCGTGGGGCTATATATAGAAAACGTCAACACGCCCAGAGACACGCCCGTGTTACTGGGCGTGTCCAAAGATTTAAAAGCCAGTTTACGGGACACGCTCTTGGACACGGGCGTGTCCATGGGCGTGTCTCAGCTACTGGATGAAATTTTAATTTACACGCCCATAAACACGTGCGTGCTCATGGGCGTGTCATACATACTGTGACACATATGCAATCAACACGCCCACTAATCTGGGCGTGTTCCTGGGGCGTGTCCATTTCAAATTTCAAATTTCAAATTTTCAATTTTTTTATAGAGACACGTTCATGAACACGGTAGTGTCCATGGGCGTGTGATAGCTTCTGTTTGAAAATAAAACGACACGCTCATAGACACGGGCGTGTCCATGGGCGTGTAGTAGCTACTGTCTGAAAAGATAATTTACACACCCACTGACACGGGCGTGTTTATGAGCGTGTAATAGCTACTGCCTGAAAAACATAATGACACGCCCACAGACACGGGCGTGTTCATGGGCGTGTGCTCAATTTATTCACCAAAAATCGAATTCTCTCTGCAACTTCAAATTAGGTAAAACAACAACTACCCCTTCAAGAAAAGAAAGTTAAAACAAAATGACAAGCAAATCAAAAACGTAAAAACGGTGGGTTGCCTCCCACCCAGCACTTCTTTAACGTCATATTAGTTGGACGGTTGGACGAATGTCCCTAATCTTGGAGGTGCAAAACCTCCTTGAAGGCCTGTATTTCCCCTCCAAAATAAGGTTTGAGCCTGTGCCCATTGACTTTGAAAACTCCTTTTTCCGGGTGGCTTATTTCAACCACTCCGTAAGGGAAAACTTCCTTGACAGTAAAAGGGCCGGACCAACGAGATTTCAACTTACCTGGGAAGAGTCGGAGCCTTGAATTATATAGCAATACCTGATCTCCTGCTTGAAACTCTTTCTGCTTCTTGATGTGAGCATCATGCCATCTCTTGGTACGTTCCTTGTACATCTTTGCATTGTCATAAGCTTGCAATCTCCACTCGTCTAGTTCATTTACCTGTAATTTTCGCCTTTCACCTGCACAAGCTAGATCAAGGTTAATCTGTTTTATTGTCCAATATGCATGATGTTCTATCTCAACAGGTAAATGGCAAGCTTTTCCATATACCAATCTAAATGGTGTAGTGCCTAAGGGAGTTTTAAAAGCAGTTCTGAAAGCCCATAGGGCATTGTCCAATTGCTTGGACCAATCCTTTCGGGATCGTGCAACAGATATTTCCAGAATTCATTTGATTTCCCTATTTGTGTTCTCGACTTGGCCACTGGTTTGGGGGTGATAAGGAGTAGCAAACCTGTGTGTAACTCCTAATCTATTTAAAACCTTTTCAAGCTGAGTGTTACAAAAATGAGTACCCCTATCACTGATAATTGCTTTTGGCGTGCCAAACCGAGAAAATAATTTCTTCAAAAATTGCACTACAACCCTAGCATCATTGGTTGCCAAGGCTTGGGCTTCAGGCCATTTAGACACATAATCAATAGCTACCAAAATATATTTGTTGCCAAAAGAGTTGGGAAATGGTCCCATAAAGTCAATTCCCCATACATCAAAAATTTCACAAACTAGAATCCCATTTTGGGGCATCTCATCACGAGATGAAATGTTTCCGGCTCTTTAGCATTGATCACAGCGAACTACAAATGCGTAGCTATCTTTAAACAAAGTGGGCCAATAGAATCCTGATTCTAACACCTTTTGAGCAGTTCTATTTGCCCCCATATGACCACCAGCTGGTCCAGCATGGCATTCACTAAGTATGTTCATTGATTCGGGCCATGCCACACATCTTCTGATCATGTGATCCTTACACAACTTAAACAAAAAGGGATCCTCCCAAAAATAATACTTTAGATCAGAAAAGAATTTCTTCTTTGCTTGATAAGTTAGGTTCTTAGGGAGTTCCCTAACAGCTAAGTAATTTGCAAAGTCTGCAAACCATGGTGTTTCAAAATTTAAACCACTTACCTCACTTACCATAGCGTATAGCTGTTCATCGGGGAAGTGATCATCAATGTCCCCTTCTTCAAGTCTCTCTAGGGTTGGATTCTCCAGGCGAGAGAGATGATCTGCTGCAAGATTTTCGGCTCCCTTCTTATCTTGAATTGTTAAGTCGAATTCCTGCAACAACAAAACCCATCGGATTAGTCTAGGTTTAGCATCAACTTTCGCGAATAAGTACCTTAAAGCTGAATGGTCTATATACACAATCACCCTTGACAAGATTAGATATGATCTAAACTTGTCAAAGGCAAAAACCACAGCTAGCAGCTCTTTCTCTGTAGTTGTGTAATTGGCTTGAGCTGCATTCAAGGTTTTGCTCGCATAGTAGATTGGCTGGAAGTATTTCTCTTTGCGTTGGCCCAAGACTGCTCCTACTGCAAAGTCACTTGCATCACACATCAGTTCAAAGGGTAGATTCCAATTAGGAGCTACCATGATTGGAGCATGAGTCAATTTCTCCTTCAGGGTCGTGAATGCTCTTAGACATTCCTCATCAAAAACAAAATCGACATCCTTCTCAAGGAGTCTTGTCAATGGACGGGCTATCTTAGAGAAATCTCGAATGAACCTTCGATAAAAACCTGCATGCCCTAGGAAACTTCTGATGGCTTTCACAGATGTGGGTGGTGGTAGCTTCTCAATAATGTCTATCTTTGCCCGATCCACTTCAATGCCCTTGCTAGAAATCTTGTGTCCCAACACGATTCCTTCTTGAACCATGAAATGACACTTTTCCCAATTCAGCACCAAATTTGTTTCCTCACATCTCATCAAAACCCTCTCAAGGTTTTCCAAACACTTTTCAAATGAGCTGCCATAGACTGAGAAATCATCCATAAACACCTCCATAATGTCTTCTATGAGTTCATCAAAGATTGCTATCATGCATCTTTGGAAAGTGGCAGGGGCGTTACACAACCCAAATGGCATTCTTCGATATGCAAATGTCCCATATGGGCAGGTGAATGTAGTCTTCTCTTGGTCTTCCGGTGCGATGGGAATTTGGAAATAGCCTGAAAGGCCATCCAAAAAGCAGTAGTATTCATGGCCGGATAACCTCTCCAACATCTGATCAATGAAGGGTAAAGGAAAGTGATCCTTTCTAGTTGCATCATTTAATTTTCTGTAGTCAATGCAAACCCTCCAACCAGTAACTGTTCTTGTTGGAATCAGCTCATCATTTTCATTAGGGATCACTGTCATCCCTCCTTTCTTCGGTACTACTTGAACTGGGCTCACCCAAGAACTATCCGAGATCGGATATATAATCCCTGCATCAAGTAGTTTTATCACTTCAGCCTTAACAACATCCTTCATCTTTGGGTTCAGTCTCCTCTGTGGTTGCACTACTGGCTTGAATTCATCCTCCATCAGTATCTTGTGAGTGCAATAGGATGGACTAATCCCCTTGATATCTGCTATCTTCCAAGCTATCACTTGCTTGTGTTTCTGCAACAACTGGATGAGTTTTTCTTTTTGCTTAGAAGATAGGTGGGAACTCAGAATGATGGGCAATCTCTTTTTCTCTGCCAAAAACCCATACTCAAGGTGATCCGGAAGAGGTTTCAGTTCCAAGTTGGGTGGATCAATCACCGATGGTTTTGGCTTTTCTTCCTTTGGCATTTCAATGGTCTCATATGCCCTGCATTTGAATGATTTGCTTGCTTCAAGAAAAGCAAGCTGCTCCATTGCTTCTTGACCCTCGATATTTTTCTGAAATAAACACAACTCAAGGGGATCCTTGGAAACAATGTTAGTTAAACAATTTACGGTCTCATGCTCAACAACATCATTGCATGATTCCGCCTCATCAAGTGAAAGTGAATGTTTCATGGCATCATGTATCCTAAAAATTACTTTCTCCTCACCCACTCTCAAAGTCAATGTGCCGTCATGAACATCAATAAGGGCACGGGCTGTATTCAAAAATGGTCTACCAAGAATAAGCGAAACATCCACATCCTCATCAATATCAATGACAACAAAATCATTGGGGAAAATGAAATCCCCGACTTTTACCAACACATCTTCTATTATGCCACGAGGGTGGACTACCGATTTATCGGCAAGTTGGATGGTCATGAGTGTTGGTTTAGGTTGACCAATGCCTAGCTCTTGAAACATTTTATAGGGCATAACACTTATGCTAGCCCCCAAATCAGCTAAAGCACTTTTAACCTCAAGATTACCTATAAAACATGGAATGGTAAAACTACCTGGATCTTTTAATTTCTTAGGTAATCTTCTTTGCAAAATTGCTGAACTTTTTTCAGACAAATGCACTAAAGATACTTCCTCAAGTTTCCTTTTGTTAGAAAGGATATCTTTCAAAAACTTAGCATACTTAGGCATTTGTGACAGAGCTTCAGCAAATGGAATGTTAATATGCAATTGTTTAAAGAGTTCAAGGAACTTACCGAACTGAGCATCAATCTTGTCCTTGTTCAACCTTGCCGGATAGGGTACTCTAGGTCGGTATTCCTTCAAATTGGGGCTGCTTGCTTGTGGCTGCTTCATTCTTTCACTTTCAAGTGCAGCTTTCTCTCCCGAAGTGGTAGGAGGATCTTCTTCTTTTTTCTTTTTCTTGCTCTTCAGCCCTCTTCTTGTCCACATCTCCATTGATTTCTTTTCCACCCCTTAGTGTAATTGCCTTAAGTTGCTCCTTAGGGTTTGCCTCAGTGTTGCTAGGTAAACTTCCTTGTGGTCTTTCACTGAGCAATTTAGCAATTTGCCCCACCTGATTCTCCAAATTGTGAATGGAGGCTTGTTGATTTCTAAGGGAGGTTTCAGTTGATTGAAACCTTGTTTCAGAAGCTGCTACAAATTTCTCCATCATGTCCTCCAAACTACTCTTTCTTGGAGGAGCAGCATGTTGATGTTGGGGTTGCTGGAATCCAGGGGGAGGTCTTGGATTATTTTGATTTGTCCATGAGAAATTTGGATGATTCCTCCACCCCGGATTGTATGTGTTGCTGTATGGATTATTTTGTTGTTGCCTTGGCATATTTCCAACATAATCTACCTGCTCTTGCTTGGCAAACATGTTGCCACTTTGGCAATCTTGACTTTGGTGTCCACCTCCACACCATTCACAAGACATCACCTGCATAACTTTTCCAGATGAAGAAGAAGCCAAAGAATCAAACTTCTTATTTAATGCTTCTAATTGAGCTGTCAATGCCACCACCGGATCTAATTGGTGTGATCCCATGGCCTTCAGCTTCCCTTGCTCTCTTGGTGCTTGCCATTGATAATTGGTGATGGCCATATCTTCAATTAAGTCCCTTGCCTGTTCAGGTGTCTTATTGTTGATGGTACCACCAGCTGCTGCATTAATGGATTGTTTACTTACATAATTCAATCCATTGTAAAATGTTTGAATTTGGAGCCATAGTGGAAGCCCATGATGAGGACACCTTCTCAGCAAATCTTTGAATCTCTCCCAGGCATCATAAAGAGTCTCACCATCTTGTTGCAAAAAGGATGAGATGTCATTCCTCAACTTGGCAGTTTTTTATGGTGGGAAATATTTTTCTAAGAACTTCTCTGCCAATTGAGCCCAAGTGGTAAAAGTTCCTGGAGGGAATGATTTCAACCACTTCTTTGGTCTGTCTCTAAGAGAAAATGGGAACAATCTCAGCCTAATTGCATCTTCTGAGACATTGTTTATCTTAAATGTATCACAAATCTCCAGAAAATTCTCAAGATGTGCATTAGGATCTTCATCAGGGAACCCATCGAATTGACAAGTTTGCTGCACCATTTGAATCACATTCGCCTTAATCTCGAAGTTGTTTGCAGCAACAGTCGGCCTCCGGATACTCGATTCAGCCCCATTCAAATTAGGCTTAGCAAATTCCTGCATCGTTCTTGGTCCAGCTCCTTCCATCACTTCGAATACTTCTTCTTGTTCAATTTCCAGATTGATTCTTGAACTTACGTCTTCCAGATCTGCCTCCTCTTCTTCCTTTTGCTTTCTCCTCAATGTTCTTTCTAGTTCTGGGTCTAACTCCAGTAGTTGGGATGAGCTAGATCTGGTCATAAACAATAAGAAACACCTACAATGATAGTAAACCAGCAAGAACTAAAATTAAAAACGATTAAAAAGAAAACTAAATCAACAATCTTAATTATATTACTAATATTGAAACTGTTATCCCCGGCAACGGCCCCAAAAACTTGATGTGTGTCGTATGCTATATGCAATTACCGCAAGTGCACGGGTCGCTCAAGTAATATAATAGTGAGTGAATGTCGTTCCTCTAGGGACAAGGCCAAGTACTAGTGCAAATCTTAATTGTTGTTTAGTGAATTAATAGTTGTGTGATGTGTTGTAACTAAAATCAACTAATTAATGAATGAAAGGAAATTTAATGCTGTGCACAAAAAGATTTATAATGATAAAACTATCCAGATATTGAATCCCCCTAGCCTTAATGATATTTATAAACAATCCATTCAGCTAAATCATTTAATCAAATTGAATTGGCATTCCTCTAACTTAGATTAAAGCCTCTCTCGAGCGGATTAATCCCTAATCACTAAGTAGAGTGCTGGAATCTCTTCTCAAAACACAATTAAATAGATCATGCATTAATGACAAGGAACTATAAACCAAAGGATCTTGTAGGTCTATCTCTAGTACCCCAATCAATCCTCAATCCTTATGAGCATTCAATCCACATCAAGCTTTCTCAAGTCAATAATATGAAAACAATAACCAATCAACAAGCATGCTATTATCAATTGGAAATAACAACAAGTATCATAAGAATAAAACAACTCAATTAATTGATTCAACTGAATACAATTGTTCAATTCATACAAATTGGCTAGGGTTCATCAATATCTAGATAGAGAAAGATTTAGTTCATATTAACAGCTAGAAAAACAGAGTAAGATAAATGAGTAAGAGAAACCAAACAATTCATGGCAGTGAATCTGTATTTCTTCACTTGAGCTCTTGATTCTTGGTTTAGGGCTTGAGTATGGTGTTGATCTTCCTTCAATCTCAGCTCAAGACCCTTCTCCTTGCTCCAGCAGATGGCTCTCCCTTCTCTTCTTTCTTCTCTGTTTCCAGAAATGCTCCAGCAAAAACTGCTGTTCTTCTCTCTCTCTTCTCTTTTTAATCCCTTCCAAATCTCCAGCCCATACCTCCAGCTCACTCATCCCCTTCATTGTCTACCACTTTCCCTTGGTTCATCACCCTTTTCCCTGATTTAGGCAAGCTTTTCTTTTCTTGTTCTTTCTTTTTGACAAAGGCCAGCTGTTGTCCCCCACTTATTCCCCAATCAGTGCAAAGAATCTCACTTTTCGACAGGTGACACGACCACTGACACGCCCATGTCACTGGGCGTGTCATAGGCACTTGTGATTTTGAACAAAAGGCACGTCCACTGACACGCCCGTGTTACTGGGCGTGTCATAGCTACTGTAAGTCTGAATAAAAGGCACGTTCCTTGGCACGCCTGTGGTACTGGACGTGTGATAGCTACTGTGAGTCTGGATGAATTACACGCTCATTGACACGCCCGTGGTCCTGGGCGTGTCGCAGCTACTGTGACTTTGGGTAAATGGCACGTTTGGTGACACGCCTATGAACTGGGCGTGTCATATCCACTGAATGCAGTAACAGGGGCACGTCTAACGACACGCCCGTGTGCGTGGGCGTGTCCATTGACAGATTTTGCTCTTTTCTTCTACTTTCATCCGTAATTGCTCCGAAATAACCAAATGCCTCAAATTATCAAGAATTCCTGAAATTATCCTTAAATTGCACTTTGAACAAACAAATTAAACTCAATTTGATAATAATCATATTAAGAAATGGGAATAAAATATCATTAATTGCGTACTTATCAAAAATCACACAACTAGCAGTAGTGTTTGCGTCCTTGGGTACGTTCAGAAGTTCGACGCGAGATGCCTAATCCGATTGTTATTCTACACCTAGCACGACCACGACTTTCATATTTTGGTGAAATTTTATGTTGTCCAGTCAAAGAGTGCCACGTGGAATGACTGTTGTAAACCCACTTCTAGATTCAAAAAGGGCGACCACACCTCTACCTTGGGTGACCATCCCGGCAGCCACAGCGTGGACAGGATTCCATTAGCAGAGTACTCACATTCGATCATTGGAACTTTTTTTTAATGTAGCGACCATCCCATATTAAAGGACAATTGCCCTGAGCATCTAGGTGACCATCCTCTAGCCCAGAACGACCGCTATCTGTTCAAAACTTCTATCAACATAAGGATTAGCCTACCAAGATTCATTTCACAAATTATAATGGCTAATTAGGCCATATTGACTATAAATACACCCAGAACTATCCTATTAAAGGGTAATCTTTCAATTATAATAGCCAAGCAACATATTTTTATTTTTACAATAATTAACGTTTGAATTGTATGAGTGTTGGGTGTGAACATTAAACACCAAATTGTAAAGTTTGAATGTGAACTTAAAAACACTTAGGTTGTGAGAGTGAGCCTGAGAAAACTCTTGTAATGGTTGTGGGGTGTGATCTCAAACCATTATAAAGTTTGGTGTGAGCTTGTAAAAATACTAAGTTAGAGTTAAACTTGTAAAAACCCAAAGTTAGTAGAACCTTAACAAGTTGTTAAGAAAGTGGATGCAAGATCAAGGTGAATCCGAACCACTATAAATCTTTGTGTTCATTATTCCATCTTCTACATTTCTTGACATTGACTTTTGAGTTTAGAAATTTAAATTTGCAATCATTCTTTAAACCAACTAATTCACCCCCCTCTTAGTTGCCATCTTGGAACAACATATCATAAGCAAATTATATCAACCATTCATTCATCCATAATAATAAAATATATAATTAAAATCATGGTTCCATAATAAATTAACAAAGTTAAAGCTTTAATATCAATTAGGGTGTCACAATGTGAACTAGGATTTTTTGAATACAAGTTAGGGTTTTGAGGGATAAATTAGGGCTTGGTCTTAAAATTAGGGTTTTTAGGCTAACCTAGGGTTTTAATTATCTAAAATGGTGAATCTAGGGTTTAATGTGGTAATTAAAGCTCAGACATATAAAATTAGGATTTCAAGAATTAAACTAAATATCAAACATGTAAGTTAGGGTTTTGGAAAGCAAATTAACACTAATCGTGAAAACTAGGATTTAATATGCAAATCAAGATCAAGTCATGCAAAATTAGGATTTAATGTGCATCAAGGGCTAAAATATACAAATTGGAGTTTTGAAAAAGTAAACTAAAATATAATAGCTAAGGTTAAACCTAAATGATTGATGTCGCAAAATTAAGGTTTTGGATTTATATCTAAAACTTAATACATGCAAAATCATGGGTTCCAACATGCGACTTGATTTCTATAACTTATTATATAAAATCAACTTGGTAAATTAAGCATGCAATGAGCTAAATATGGAGACAATTGAGCTGAAAAAATTAATATGGGGTGACAATGTAAGATGAATCAAAATAGGCAAATGTAAAAACAAACAAATGAAGATGATTAACTAAAATTGATTAACGACATCGAACCTGCATTATTGGCTCCACCAAGATTGATGCGTTGAACTAAGCCTACTTATACCAATGCCTAAGTCCACTCTAAATTTTTGGTTAAGCAAAGCAATCTGAAGGCAATTCTATTGCCTTTCTTGGTTGCTTCGTTGATCTTGTGCTTTTCGTTCCCTCCGAATTGCTAGGTTAATTGTGGCTTATATTTCTTAATCACCGCTGTTTTCAATCTCTTCTTTCTGTATTTGATTTTTATTAATCGTGGTCCCCCCTTGTTTCTGAATTAAATCCCGCACTTATAGGCTGCAATTAGGGCAAACATAACTTGCGATTCCTTAGTCAACTCAAATTGTCCCTCCTTATCCGAAGCTTATTTGAATTTTACTACGATTAGGACTAATTTTAGGCTAAATCGAGTCCTCATGTAGATTTGGAGTGTCCAAATCGACATGAGCTAGGCTCATATCTATTGGGACAAGTCCAAATAAACCGGACCTAATTTGAAATCTGTATAAAATTGGACTAGTTTAACTTTGGGGCTTTGAAAATTAGACCGCTCTAATTTATGCTTTTAAACTATGTTTAAGCTGTTAAAATTGTATCGGACTAGGTCTAAGCTTCTTGAATCTAATTTGACATTGGGTCTAAATTTAATTCGGAAAAAAATAAGGGTCGACAAATCTCCTTTCTTAGTGAAATAGTTTTTTCTACTAGTCCTAAGTAAAATATTTTACCAATTGGATAGTAAAGTTTAGTATGCCCAATCTTTTACATAAATTATTTGCAAATAAATATAATATTATTGGTAAAAAAAAATTATGTAATTAATTTTTCTTAAATTTTTGTACAACTAAATATACTATAAGTTTTATTTACACATATTGAGAAAACTCATTGAAAAATAATATTATTAAGATTTATATTTTTAATATTTTATTTTATAAAATAGACATTCAACTATGAAGTGTGGTTAGTCTAACTAATTGATATAATTTATTTATATTTAATTTATTGATGTTTTAGTCTTTTAGACCTAGCTATAAAGGCATAGTTTCCTTCAACAATTATTCATACTTATTTTTCTTGATTTTTTTTACAAAGCTGCCTTAGAAAAAAAAAAGGACTATTAAAAGTTCCCCATCGGTGTTTCATATTTTGCTTTTTTTTTTTTTTTACATAATTAAAGCAATATAAACAATACGAGTAAGAATCTTCTATTCTTCCTCTTTATCTATACCCCCTTTGGATACATTTTGGAGCATGAGTTATCAAAGCATTTTTTAAGCTTATTATTCTTTGATAAACTTCTTTATTATTAAATTTGAATTCGTAATTTAAAAACAACTATATATTTTTAGTTAAAAGTTTTTAATTTTTTTAAGTATACATTTACTTTATAAAAATGTGAGTTTAGGCTTTGCGATCCAACAGAAAGATGTGAATCGAATATTAATAAAAATATATAGAGAATAAAGTCTCACATTGAATAAATATAAAGTATATAAGTGATTATTATAAAAATGTTCTTTCCAATTTTAATAGTTTTTTTCAATTTTAATAGTTAGCCTTTAAATTCGACTCTCATAAATCTATATTAAGAAATTTATTATGGTGTTAAAGTAAAATTAATTTTTACAACTCTATTTTTCATAAATTTAGACAAATGGATTTTTTCAAGTAATAGATTGTTAAAAGCTATATTTATCTAGTTTAAGAAAGATTTTATCTAAGATTAATAGGAAATAAGATTCAAAAAAATATTAAACATAATTAAAATATTATAAAAAAAATCAAAATTTCAATTTATTAAACAAAAAAAAATCAAACTCATGAAATTTGAACCAAATAGATCACTACTTATGTTCTTAATTTGTACGTAATTGCAAATTGTCTTATTAGGTGTTTATTAAAATTATGTTAACACAAATATGATATTGTCTTAACTTTAACAGACCTTTTGCCAAAACTTTTGTTTACATTATGAATGGTAGTGGGAAAATGGAAAAGAGAGCGGCCATTCATGCACTTGGGAAGCTATTTTTTTTAAGGATAAACACCATTTGAATTTTGTGCTGCGACAATATCATTAGTGTGGAGCCTATATATGACTCTCCAAACGTCAATCTTATTTTTAAATGGTCAAATAAAATAAAAATATTTCATTATGATAATTTTTGAGGGATTAAATATTTTTTAAAAAAATTAAACATATAAAATATATTCAAATTTTTTAGATTTAAAAGATTATAACTTCTTCATGTCTATACAAGAATCCATTAATAAAATAAAGAATAATTCTATCTAAGTAGTTTTTTTTATAAAAAAAATAATATTTAGATAACACAAATAGCCACTTGTTAATTAAGATTCAATAGTCAAGAGTATAGTTTGTAGTTTATGAATAAAAGTGAATGAAGTTTATAAAAAGCGAATGTAGGCAGTGTCTGTCAAATTAAGAGAATTAATGGGATTTTTTTTTATAAAGATAAAAAATTATAATTTTTAGGAAAATTATAGGCAAGCTGAAATAGATTTTGCTCATGAATAGTTAGCATATATATATATTTAGTATTAATATTTTTTTAGAGTCGAGTCAGATAAAATTATAAAAATAATAAAATTTTTTCCATCATATTTTAAAATATCTATATATATATAAATTTAAATTTAAAATTTTTAATTAAATTAAAATAATTTTTTTATTAATTAATTTATACCGATTGATGATAATATATATATATTTAGAAGCATACATATATATTTAAAATAATATAGTGATAAAAGTAGAGAATTAGTCAAATACTCAAATAATAAAAGTTTCCAAACAAGCACATTTGTCACTCAAATCTTCAGGTAATGAGTGGCAACTATCTGCCAAAACATACAGAAGGTTTACCCAACTAAATTTTTTTTAGCAGCTTTACCCAACTAAATTTATTCTTGATTAGTTGATTACTTCCAATTATTCACAATCACGCCTATTATGAATGGTGGGTTTTGTTTTTTCCCAATCTTTGTGTAGTTGCTGTCATTTCTCAATTTTTGTTCATTTTGCTCAGTGAAAAGACACTATTATCTATGGCTTCATTCCCCAAAGAACACCTTTTTCGTCAACATAAATTAAATTCCTTACCAAAATCATTCTCCCTTTGCACATTTGCTCTATGAAGATAAAATATATATTGACATGCTTATATATATATATATATGCTGTAAAATTTAAAGAACTTGTTGATAAAAAAAAAATTCAAACGACTTGCAATAAACTTAAGTATAGACTTTATACATATATATATATATATTGCCAATAATTTATGATAGAAATCTTTATGTGTGCATTAAATATTGATAAGATTAGTCACTGAATATTATCCAGTTGAAGTGAACTAAATTGATAGATCAATAGTTGGATTGTGACTTAGTTGATTAGATTGGCTATTTACAAAAAATATTAATTTGATATATATATCTATATATATTTTGTCTTTTTAAAAAAGAAAGACTAACGATAGAAATTTTGATACGATTAGTTGCAATAGTAATGAAGATGAAAATATAAAATTAATGTACAAATGTTTATGAGACATGATTGGCATCTCCAACATTGAAGACACAGTATATATATTGGGTTGCAGACTTGCAATAATTGCATGTAATTGAGATGAAATGATGATTATGATATATTCCTTTGTTAGTTTGCTTGTAAATGCCAAAATTGCTTATTTTGTATTATACAACAGGGTCAAAATCAAAAGTTAAATCTACAGTTAATTATATACTAATCTAAATCAAAACTAGCAAGCTAGAGCCTAGAGATACTTAATTATTGTAGTTAAAAAAAATTAATTTTGTATGGAAAAATTAATATCAAAATTTATAGTAGTAAGCAGTTAGGCAATATCAATATTCTGGTTTTATTTTATTTTTTTACAATAATATGAGATGTATTTAATAATTAATTAGATGAAATAACATATTTAAATATAGTATTCAATAATGAGTATGTATCGTATGATTATATGAGTGATAAATTTATCTTTAATCTTTTTTTTTTTACTTTCATTCATAAATATTCAAAAGATTTTTGACGAGATAAATATTTGATTATAAATTTATTGGCTAATGTTATCTATTGAAAAATATTTATCATCCTAAATTCCAAATATTATTTTAATTTTGCATTGCCATTAATTATAGTCTAAAGAAAAAACTGAAAGAAGAAAAGCAGCATAAAGGGGGAACAATGAAAATCAAATGGATGGAGTGGAAATCTATCTAAAGTTTAGTAGCTATAATTGTATAAAACTTGGAAGACCCACTTCCTTTATGTTCAACCAAATATAACCACAGCATTCTATAGTTGGCTTTCAATATGGAAATTATATATAGATATAGATATAGATATGCTCCTTTTTGTCCTAAAAATGGCCGTCAACACCTCCTTTAATTTATAGACATTAAATTGATAATATTTTATTGGTATTCAACCCAAATTGGTGTTGAAAAATACCAACCATTTGGTATTTTTGACTATGTAAAATAAAAATAATAATAATAAATGGTTGTTGGCCTAATTAAGTTAGGCCAACAACCTCATGGGAAGGCCTATATATATGGCCTTCCCCTTCTTCTTCAAAACACACAAATTAAGAAAAAAAAACATTAGTGAATTGTGAGAGAGAAAGAATTATTTGGGGAGTGACAAAATAATGAAGTAGTTTAATTTTAAGAGTGTTTGGGAAACACTTGAATGCCATTATTTTGGGTTTATCTCAATTGTAATAATTGTACCTCTAGAAATATTTCTAGAGAAGTCTCTCTTGTAAGCCTACTATTTTTAATAGTGGAAGAATATTTTTCGGAGTTTGTCCCGTGGACGTAGCCCAAAGTAAAAGGGTGAACCACGTTAAATTCGGTGTGTTATTTTGTCTCAGTTTTATAACTATTATCAAGGGTAGTTGTTTTGTTATATTGTGCTATTAATTATCCGAGTGAAATTCTGTCTAAGGAGACTGGGTTTTAAGCGGGACCGCCTGTGACCCCTCCAGCCTTTCCTGGGAATTTTCTTGGTATTTATTTTTAGTACAATATTTCATACACTATTTACTTGTATAATAGTAAGTAATTTGCGTGCTATTTACTTCCGCTGCACAACAAGTGGTATCAGAGCTGTGGTTCAAGCACACAGTATTGGAGTTAACCTCTTTGTATTAAAGAGATGGAGACAAAGATAAACAAGATGATCAACCTAAATGGTTCGAATTACCACATATGGAGAAACAAGATGAAGGATCTCCTATTTGTGACGAAAATGCATTTGCCTGTATTCACCACATCAAAACCTGATGATAAATCAGATGAAGACTGGAAGTTCGAGCATGAGCAAGTGTGTGGTTTTATCCGACAGTTTGTCGAAGACAATGTGTATAATCACATTTGTAAAGAGAC
Source organism: Garcia nutans (assembly GCA_947685225.1). NCBI lineage: Eukaryota > Viridiplantae > Streptophyta > Magnoliopsida > Malpighiales > Euphorbiaceae > Garcia > Garcia nutans. The sequence continues at coordinate 54,540,841 of CANTUV010000011.1, forward strand.
TCATGCTAAATCCCTATGGGAGAAGCTTGAAAAGTTATATGCTTCTAAAACAGGGAACAACAAGTTGCTCTATTTGACTAAACTGGTCAAAATTAATTACCGAGAAGGTACATCTTTGGCGGATCACTTGAATGAATTTCAAGGTTTTGTGGACCAGTTGTCAGGAATGGGCATAAAATTTGATGATGAGGTACTCAGTCTTTTACTACTTTCCTCTTTGCCAGAGTCTTGGGAGACTTTGAAGATTTCCATCATTAATTCAGCAGTCGATGGTATTGTTAGTTTGGAATCCGTCAAGAGTTCAATTATGAATGAAGAGATGAGAAGGAGATCTCAAAATTCAGTATCTACATCTCAACCAGATGTTCTGGTTACTGATTCTAGAGGGAGGAGCAAGTTCAGGAGTTCAAATACCAGAGATAAAAGTCGAGGAAAATCAAACAAATATGCAAATGTTGAATGCCATCACTGTAAAAAGAAGGGACATATCAAGAAATTCTGTCGAAAGTTCAAACAGGAGAAGAACAAAGGCAAAGAGATTAAGCGAGATGATAGCAGTGATGATGAACGAGAAACCATGGCTGCCACCATTGAAGAATTTCATGTTATTTTTTATGATAATGATGTGAATATTGCATCCAGTGAATTGGACTGGGTAGGTGATAGTGGTGCCACCATTCATGCCACATCACATAAAGAATTTTTCTCAACATATAAACAAGGAGATTTTGGTGTTGTCAAAATGGGAGACAAGGGTATAGCCAAGATCATCGGCAGAGGTGATATTTGTTTAAAGACAAAAAATGGGATGAGATTATTTTTGAAAGATGTCAGACATGTTCCCAACCTTCGGCTAAACCTGATTTCCATTGGTATGCTTGATGATGAAGGTTTCAGTAGTACTTTCAAGGATGGTCAATGGAAACTTACTAAAGGCTCCTTGGTATATGGAAAAGGTAAAAAGTGCTCCAAGCTATATGTGATGCAAGCAAAGCTCTCCGGTGATTCTGTGAATGCAGTGGAGAAAGAAAATATGACTGAATTATGGCATAGAAGACTCAGTCATATGGGCGAGAAAGGGATGGCACAATTGGTAAAGAAGAATGTATTATCTGGAGTTGATAAAGTGGATTTGAAGAAATGTGCTGACTGTCTGGCTGGAAAACAAAACAGAGTTGCTTTCAAAGGTTCCACTCCTTCCAGAATGAAGAATGTATTGGATCTGATTCACTCAGATCTGTGTGGACCAATGTCAAAGTCACTTGGTGGTGCTCAATACTTTGTGACTTTCATTGATGATCATTCAAGGAAAATGTGGGTATATACTTTGAAGTCAAAAGACCAAGTAATAGACGTGTTCAAGCAATTTCATGCCTTAGTTGAAAGGGAGACTGGGAAGAAGTTAAAATGCATTCGGACAGACAATGGTGGAGAATACATGGGATCATTTGATACCTACTGCAAGGAGCATGGTATCCGACATCAAACAACACCTCCAAAAACGCCGCAATTGAACGGTTTAGCGGAGAGGATGAACAGGACTTTGATGGAGAGAGTTAGATGTTTACTATCACATTCAAAGTTGCCTAAGATTTTTTGGGGTGAAGCTCTATACTCAGTAGTACATGTACTCAATTTTTCACCCTGTGTTCCTCTTCAATATAATACACCAGAAAAGGTATGGTCAAGAAAGGATGTTTCCTATAATCATTTAAAGGTGTTTGGTTGCAAAGCTTTTATGCACATTCCTAAGGATGAGAGGTCAAAGCTTGATGTCAAGACACGTGAATGTGTATTTATTGGTTATGGTCAAGATCATGATCAGCTTGGCTATAGATTTTATGATCCAGTTCAGAAAAAGCTTCTTAGAAGTCGTGATGCCATATTTGTTGAAGATCAAACCATTGAAGACATTAACAAAGTGAAAAGGGATATTCCCGAATCCAATGGTGATTCAACAAACTTAAAGCTAGTTCCTCCACAGGCGGTGCCAAGACAAGTTGGAAATGAAATCCAAAATCGTCAGCCAGAAAATGCTGACATCGATGCTCCTACAGAGGTCCAATCGGATGATGATGAGGACCAGATTGAAAATCAGCCACCACCACCAGTAGAAGTTCCTCAGGTTCCATTGAGAAGATCTATTAGAACTCGACAACCTTCTACTAGATACTCGGATGATCAGTACGTGTTACTCACTGATGGGGGAGAACCTGAGGATTACCAAGAAGCTATGGCAGATGAGAAGAGGAAGAAATGGATTGAAGCCATGCAAGATGAGATAAAATCTTTGCATGATAATAAAACTTTTGAGCTTGTGAAGTTGCCAACAGGCAAGAGGGCTTTGAAGAATAAATGGGTGTTCAGGATAAAGCATGATGAACACAGTTCCCAGCCACGATTCAAAGCCAGATTAGTTGTTAAGGGATTCAGCCAAAGGAAAGGGATTGACTTTGATGAGATTTTTTCACCAGTGGTGAAGATGACATCCATTCGTACAGTACTGGGATTAGCTGCAAGTCTCAACTTGGAGATTGAGCAGATGGATGTAAAGACTGCCTTCCTTCATGGTGACTTGGAGGAAGAGATATACATGGAACAACCAGAGGGTTTCAAAGAAAAAGGAAAAGAGGATTATGTTTGCAAGTTAAAGAAAAGCTTGTATGGCTTGAAGCAGGCACCAAGACAGTGGTACAAGAAGTTTGAGTCAGTTATGGGGGAGCAAGGCTACAAAAAGACCTCTTCAGATCACTGTGTATTTGTGAAGAAATTCTCTGATGATGATTTTATAATTCTCTTACTCTATGTGGATGACATGTTAATCGTTGGCCAGAACATTTCCAAAATTAACAATCTGAAGAAGCAGTTAAGCAAGTCTTTTGCTATGAAAGACTTAGGGCCAGCAGCACAAATTCTTGGCATGAAGATAATCAGAGATAGAGGCACCAAGAAATTGTGGTTGTCACAGGAGAAGTATATTAAGAAAGTACTTCAAAGGTTTAATATGGACAAGGCTAAAGCGGTTAGTTGTCCTCTAGCTAACCACTTTAAATTAACTTCAAAACAATGTCCTTTCACAGATAAAGAGAAAGAAGAGATGGATAGAGTTCCATATACTTCAGCAGTTGGCAGTTTGATGTATGCCATGGTATGTACACGGCCAGATATTGCTCACTCAGTGGGAGTAGTAAGTCGGTTCCTTTCTAATCCTGGCAAGGAACATTGGGCTGCTGTGAAATGGATTCTCAGATATCTCTGTGGCACTTCCAAAATATGTTTATGTTTTGGTGATGGTAAACCTGTGTTAATTGGCTACACAGATGCAGATATGGCAGGCGATGTTGACTCAAGAAAGTCTACATCAGGTTATTTTATTTCATTTGCAGGGGGAGCCGTGTCATGGCAATCAAGGTTGCAAAAGTGTGTTGCCCTCTCAACAACTGAAGCAGAATTTATTGCTGCAACTGAAGCTTGCAAAGAGCTCTTGTGGATGAAAAAGTTCTTAGATGAACTTGGATTTCAGCAGGATAGATATTCACTTTATTGTGATAGTCAGAGCGCTATCCACCTTGGAAAGAATTCCTCCTTTCACTCAAGATCAAAACATATTGATGTGAGATACCACTGGATCAGAGATGTGTTGGAGAAAAAGATTTTACAGCTTGAAAAGATTCATACTGAAGAAAATGGTGCAGACATGTTAACAAAGATTCTACCAAGGGAAAAGTTTGAGTTTTGTCGATCATCTACAGGAATGACAGTTAATTCATATGGTTGGTAGGGGGAGAATTGTTGGAAAATACCAACCATTTGGTATTTTTTGACTATGTAAAATAAAAATAATAATAATAAATGGTTGTTGGCCTAATTAAGTTAGGCCAACAACCTCATGGGAAGGCCTATATATATGGCCTTCCCCTTCTTCTTCAAAACACACAAATTAAGAAAAAAAAACATTAGTGAATTGTGAGAGAGAAAGAATTATTTGGGGAGTGACAAAATAGTGAAGTAGTTTAATTTTAAGAGTGTTTGGGAAACACTTGAATGCCATTATTTTGGGTTTATCTCAATTGTAATAATTGTACCTCTAGAAATATTTCTAGAGAAGTCTCTCTTGTAAGCCTACTATTTTTAATAGTGGAAGAATATTTTTCGGAGTTTGTCCCGTGGACGTAGCCCAAAGTAAAAGGGTGAACCACGTTAAATTCGGTGTGTTATTTTGTCTCAGTTTTATAACTATTATCAAGGGTAGTTGTTTTGTTATATTGTGCTATTAATTATCCGAGTGAAATTCTGTCTAAGGAGACTGAGTTTTAAGCGGGACCGCCTGTGACCCCTCCAGCCTTTCCTGGAAATTTTCTTGGTATTTATTTTTAGTACAATATTTCATACACTATTTACTTGTATAATAGTAAGTAATTTGCGTGCTATTTATTTCCGCAAACATTGGATAAACATGATTTAGGCAAGATGGCAACTTGAAGCTTTTGACGATTTGCACCAAGAAAAGGGAAAAATGATGTAAAAATATTAATTAATTATATGTATTATGAGGTGATGAAGATCTTTCAGAGTGGGGTGAGACAAAGTCAGAAGATTGAGAAAATCCTAGAAAATTAGAAAGGATCTTGATTTTTGACCATATGTCTGGTATCTTGACTATTAATTTCAAAAACATCTTTGGAAAAACTCAAAAACCAGACATTGATCATTATTAAGACCAAAAAGTAAAGTCATTAATTATCATCATCATTTAATTTAATTGGTTTTCATTAATATTAAGCTAATGGGTGTTTTTATTGCAGCACTTCCATATACATTACATTAGGGTAAGGAGATTAATTCTGGATCAATTGTCTATAAAAAAAAGGTTGCACTAGACTATATTTTGATTCGTGCACTTATATACATACACCCCCAAAGAATTCATATATGAATGAGCCTTCAGATTAATGGTACTGAAATTGTTTTTAAAATTATAAAATCTGGAAGTTGAACTCTTCAATCAAAGTTGGGTCATGAAAAAAAAAATTAGTAAAAAAAAATTAACACTTAATTTTTAAGGGGTTTAGCTAAGCTAAATATAATAATTTGATTAATAGGTAAATCATAGGGTTTAGGCAGGCTAACTATATTTTTTTTTTTGAGTAATATGGATAGATTAAATCAATTAAACCTTTTGCACTTCATTTTAAGTTGTACTACCAACACTATTTGGGATTCAAGTTTAGTTAACCTCTTCTAAATAGTTTATTTGATAATCTTCACAGTTCGTTAATTACAAAGAACAATTTTAGTGTTTAATTCTATGATTTTTTTGTTGTAGGTAATATACATTAGAATTATTAATTAATGTCAAAATATTAAAATAATAACTCAATAAGAATGAAAATAGAACTTTAAAGAATAAATATCTCATTCGGATTTATTTCTCTATTATAGATATAGGGTGATGAACTTTGATGAATTTCACCTCAAGTCCTACAACTGAATGAGCTCTTAAACTTTGATTTTTGGTAAAACTGAAGGCTAAGCATATTCATACCCAATTAATCACTCATTAATTACTTTTGATAAAACATGTTTGGTTAGGAATATAAATGAATGATGCTAGTATTTTAAGATTAATAATATGAATCTTGCCTAAATTGCTTAAAAAATCTTAATTAATTAGCAAATTAGCAAGCTATTAATTTGTTTTCTGGCTTCCTAGTATTTTAAGATTAATCATATGAATCTTGCCTAAATTGCTTTAAAAAATCTTAATTAATTAGCAAATTAGCAAGCTATTAATGTCTAGACCATATATGATCATATAAAAGTATCCATTCCACTAAACAATGGAGCAGATAGGTGGGAAATCAAGAGAGCTCCAAAGAGACAATTCACCACTTTCGCCTTCCTTGCTCGATGAAGATGAAGAAGAGCCCATTGCTACTTGTTCTTGTAGTTCTACCTTATCCTCCATTTTCTTTTCTTCATTTTTAGTACTCTTATTAGCCATTCTTGCAGATGATTCAAGCTTGAACCTTAAACACTCTGATACTCCATTATAGGCATAAAGGGAAGCTGAGAACTTACGTTCATAGTTTAGTCTAGTCATTACATCTCTCACCATTGCCTGCTCATTTGCACCATCATCTTGCAGCTGCTCAATATATATTGGCCCCATCATCTCCTCTGCTATATCAAATGCAGAACAGTTATAGGATGATGCATAATCTTCAACAGGAAAATCCATCTGAAACTGATCCATATCAATCTCTTCTTCTTGTTCTTGATATTTTTCCATTTTCTCCCCTTCGTTTTCTTGATCGAAAATACTGTAATCAAAGTTCAAGTTCCTCTTATTTGTTTCCTCTGTTCTAAAGAAATTTGATTCAAAACTAGTATTACTACAATCCCCAGAATCAGAAAGATTCAAGAAATTATCCAACTGGGTTTCTTCTAATTTTCTTGATTCTGGATTATTCTTTCCTTCTTTAAGCCTTTGCAATAAAGCTTTGGAGATTTTTGAAGGAAGGGTAGGCTTCGAATAAGAGCCGGGCCAGAAATTTGTTCTTGTATTAGCGCCACGAAGCAAGCAAGCGGCTTCATCATAAGCTCTTGCAGCTTCTTCAGCAGTATCATATGTGCCTAACCAAACTCTAATTTTTTGTATAGTGTCCTTAATCTCAGTCACCCATCGTCCTGACGGACGTTGCCGGACTCCGACGTATCTTTTTCGAGCTCTCAAAGCTCCACCAAGAGCTGTAGCATCCTCCATTACTTGGTCCCAAGCCATGCCTTCTTTGATCTGTTTTTCACCTTCGTCGCTATCCGCTGCTGCCTTTCTCTTCCTCATAATTAATTAATTAACGGTTTAATAAGTGTGTTTAACTAATAATGATTAGATTAGCAACGTTATTATTGCATTTACATAAATAAAAAATGTAAATGATATTTGGTTAATCTCTAGTTTTGACGTTAATGTATATATAATAGAGAGAGATTAGAAATTGTTTAGCAGATTGATTAATTAAAACTTAATTAAAAGGAATATTTTGTGAGGGAGTTTAGCATCTTGTATTTATCTTTTTGTTGCACACTTTGGTTCGGCCTCATACATACATATATATATATATATATATATATATATATAAATAGATAGAGAGAGAGAGAGATATAGTTTATTTTGATAGGTCATTACATTGGAATCAATAATGAATTTAATTTTTTATTTTTTTATATTTATCTATTATATTAATAATTTAACATTTAATTTCCAAAAAATATTTTTAATATAAATAAAAATTATACAATTAATAAGTTACTGAACTGAAAGCGAAAAAAAAGTTCAAAATTAATTGAGGAATTTTATTTTAATTGAGATTACCCTTTCAGAAGGAAGCTAGAAGAGAATTGTGGATTATATGGCAATTGGACCAAGTCAAGATTATATGTATAAAATTAAAATGTTAATATAATAATATATACTAATTTCTTTATACTGAGTTTGGAGGAATTTTTATATTGATATGATCTGACATTAATTAATTAATCCCATATATTCTGTAAGCAATATACATTCTAATTTCTCATCATTTTGCAATGATAGTGATATGTTGTTTGTCTTGGAGGACATTAATATATAGAATATATGTAGAATCAAATACTTAATTAAATAAATAAATAATATAATTAATTGATTAATTAATCATCCATCATTGTAAAAAAAATAATCTGGTAATTAAAGGGACATATAATTATATAATAAGTAATTATATCATAGAATTGCGATTGTTACAACGCACTAATTAAGATTAATTTTTTAAACTTGATCAATCGTTGGTTTCAACATTAACAATTTTTTTTTCCTTCCCACCAATATATACAAAACCATCAACTTCACAGGAACACAGTAATCACTGTTGGAATTAAAATACACCTTTTTTCTTTATTTTTATACATACATATATATATATATATATTAAATTGTTATATATAATTAAGTTAATTTTTATATATTTGTGAAAAAATTTACACGCATGGAGATTAAAATTTTTTTAAATTTGTCTTAAAAATTTATAATTAATATTTGTAAAATATCATGTTTAGAAGAAAAAATATAAATATATAATTAATTAATTACAAGTTTCGAGCTGCTAATTTTACTATTTCTGTTATTTTTGTGCATCACAAATTAAAAGAATAATTATAATATATAATAATATAAAAAACAAACTATACACTTAATGTGCCTTTAATATTTGGACAATAAACCTTAGTAAAATTTTATTAACGATTATTTATTTTAACTGTCAATACCAGCTATCAACTAACAAATAGATCAAAATAAAGTCACAAGACACCAATATAGAAAATACAAAATGAGGATCAAAAATTAAAATATTTATATTTATATTTATATATTATACTAAAATGATTATCGTTGGCATAATATTATGCCACATGCTCAAATTAATTTTTTAAAATTAATTTATTATTTATTATAATATATATTTATTTATCTAAATATAAATATCTAAAGAGATAAGAGGTATATTTTTAATAATTTATTATTTTATTACATAATAATTATTTATTATTAATATTAAATATATATAATATTATAATATATATAAAAAATAATATTAATAAGATTTAACAAATTTTATACATAAATAAAATAAACTAAATGAAAAAAATTTAAAATATCATATTAATGATCGTCAATAGTTATATTCAGTTAATAAGATAAATTATTAATAATAAAACAATCAGAATAATAAATAAAATTCATGTAAATCTATTTTCATGTGACATTCAGAATATAATAATATTTATTACTCATTAACAGGGTCGTCTTAAACATTTAAGAGGCCCTGTTCTAATACCATGTATTTAAGACGGTTAGAATTTTATTAACATCATGTGTGAGTCACAGGACCGGTTAGAATTTTTTAAAAATCACAACTTTTTTTTTTCTTTTCTGAAATTGAAGGATTTATCTCTTAAAATAAGGTTTAAGAAGTAAACAGTTTTGTTGCCCATATATAAGATATAAATAAAATTTAAAAAAAAATTTAAAAAAAAATAAACTGACCTCTGGAAAATTGAAGAACTCAAAGAAGTTACTTCTTGGTGGATGAAAAACTGAAAGCAGAGAAAGGTGATGACTGAAGAGGCGCTGCAATTTTTTTTTTTTAAGATGATTGAGCTGCTCATTTAATGAAAATTGTGCGATTTTTTTTTAATTAAGACGAAAGAGAAAAAAAATTGGAAGCATAAACATGTTTGGATTTATATTATTGGGCCCCCATAATTTTTTGAGGCCCTGTGCTATTGAACTTGTTGCACATGGTGTTAACCGGCCCTGCTCATTAACATTAAATAATGATTAAATTTGATACATTAAATTTGTGTTGCGTTCCGCAAATAAAGTTGCTCATGCTCTTGTCCAGGAAACTTGTTTATATCCGAATATGTTGGAGTGGAATTTGATCCCTCCTGATTTTGTAATTCCTCTTTTAAATTAATACAACTCTATTTATTTTAAAAAAAAACATTAAATAATGATTAAATTTGATACATATATTGGAATACAAATTTTTTTACTATTTTTTACACACTAATATAAACGTAGATTAGTGAAAACAATGTTAATGATACTTCAATTAACTAAAACATAGCTATACAGTATACATTTTACCCTTAAATTTACTTGAGTTTACTTACCTTTCAATTATGTGACTTCTATTTAACTTAAATTTAATAACAAAATTTATGATTAACGTAATAATTTACCTATTAAATTCTAATTCTTTCTTTTTTTATACGCTAATATAAACTTAAATTAGTAAAAACAATGTTTTAAGTTGAATAATGATACTTCAATTAACTAAAGCATAGCTATATAATGTAAATTTTACCCTTAAATTTACTTGAGTTTATTTATCTCTAAATTATATGACCACCACTTAACCTAAATTTAATAATAAGTTTTATTGTTAATGTAATAATGTTTAATTTCGGCCTTTCAAAAAAAAAATGTTTAATTTCAAATAAATATTTATTTATTATAAGATAATATTTATCCTATATGTATTTATCATAAGATAAAATCCATCATCTTCAGGATAAATGATAATTTAATTCTATTATCAATATATAATTTATTTTATTTTATTTAAATTATGATAGTTATAATTTTTTACAATTATATATTCTTATTAAAAATTTATTTACACCATTATATATACAATGGGTGGTGTATGAAACAAAATTCATAATAAAAAAATTTCTTATATTTATCTTTTTCTATATATTTTCTTTATATTTATAACACATATTATCAGCACTTATAGTAAAAAGAGAAATATTTAATTTTTTAATCTATTAGAGAAGAAGAGAATTTTTATTCTATCACTCAAAAATTCATCATGAATTAATATACTCTTTTGTTAATATAACTTTTATAGGGTATTAATCTTACGCTTTTTGTAATAATAAATTAAGTAATTAATTAAAAAATACTTGCATCATCACTTGAAGTATAATTTTAATTATTATTAAATTAATATTTTAAATGTGTTAATGTTGCACTTTTGATTTTTAATGTAAGTATTTTTTTATTTGTTATTAATGGTGTTGAGTTTATTTAGTTTAAAAAAATATTATTTATATAAAATATTATGATAATACTGGAGTGTTATAAATTTTTCAATATTTTATAATTTAATAATTATAAATAATTTGCTTAGAATTATAAATATATATACTAATTTTATTTTTTACAGCTACAGATAAATAATTATTTATTTAAAATTATTATATGATTGAAAAAATAAAAATGCCCATAACATCGTTCTATTCTAGTATGGTACTAAAATACTGCATCAAAATTTTGATTATAAAATATACTAATTAAATCTTATTAATATCTTGTTCTAGCATAATAATATTTTTTCCTTTTATGAAATAATTGAATGATTTTTTTTATTTAATTATTTTTTAAATATTTAACATCAGTTGTTTTGTCCTAAGGATTTTTTTTAAAAAAAATTATGAATTCTACAAGACTTACCTCTTTAATTTTTCTCAAAAAGCATTTTATTTATGCAAATATTAGAAAATTTTCAAGGAACAAAAATTGCATTATGGTTTAAACTTTAATCAATAACATACGGAATGGCGTTTAAATTGAAAACTTCAATAAACAGAAACGATAAGAAATTTACAATTTAATCGCATTAATACTTAAAATTTACTTTATCAGATTAAAATAAAAAATGCAGCATGATTTATAAATTTCCTGGAAAATTATGCTAGAAATCACTTTGAACTCACCTATGTATATATGTTATTGTTTTTTTTATCTGCTGACTTAAAATTTTTAATTTTAATAAGTGCAAATCAAATATTAGTTCTTTTTAAATTTTAACTATGCTGTCAAAAAAATTTTTTTTAACTGCTATTCATATATCTATAAATTATACTAAAATGGAGTTAAATTTACTGTAAATTTTAATTTATTTTCATTTTTCTTTTAAAAATCATGAGTTTATATTTGATTGAACTATGAATTTTTTTAATTTTATTTGTAGAATTAAACTCTAATAAAGGTAAATCCGTATTCCAAAATAAAAATTTTGCTTAAAGTTCATTAGCTTATCAAAATTTTCATTTAAAATCTTAAATTTTCAATGTTAATTTGTTGAATAAATACTTTCATTCTTATTGAATTTCCTTTGGATTATACATGTCCAGATATTTTAATTAATTATTTGAGCTTGAGTTTTTAATTAATTATAGTGATTTCATAAGGTTGGCTGAAAATTTTGAATGAAAATATGATAAATTTAATTGTGATATAAACTTAAATTTTTATATTCTTTTTGCAACTAAATGAATAAAAAAAATTAATATTTCAACATTTGTTGTGCAAAAAATATAATGTATATTCCATCTTATTCGTCAAAATTCTTAATAAAATTAGAAAAAAAAAATTCAATGTGAAAATTTGTTAGAATTTTTGTATTTTTAATATATGGTTTTGGCTCCCTTAATGTGCAATTCTGAGTCCGCCGAGCCAAGGCAATTGCTTATTAGATTGGTTACGAAGCGAACTCTCTCTATGTGGAATTGTTCCATTTGATTAGATTTAGAACTTAATCAGTTTTTTTTTTTCTTAAATAGATTGATTGGTTTCTGGTTCCTACAATATTACCAGTAAATATATATGCTGCATGCATAACATTATATATATAATATATTATATGAGCAAGTATATTATTATAAAGACAGATGGAAGGATAGAGTGAAATCTCGAAGTGAAAGATTAAAAAGTACAATGACTGGCCCATTTCTGAGTTAGAGTAAAAAAGATTGCTCACTTTCACAGGATGAGATATTGGCCATTCACTCTAAACGTACAAGAAAAAAAAAAAAGCATTCAACTGCATGGATATTTGCTTGTCTTCATATGCATGCTCTCACTTCTCTTCTATAATAATCTGTATCAGAAGAAGACAAGTTATAATGTAAACAAAAAATAAAAATGAAGAAGCAAAGTCTCTATCTTTCTTGTTTGCTTACCCCACTATATATGCCACTCTCAGTTGCATTGCTCAGCTATCTTCATTGTCTGTTTCTGAGTTCCAGTAAATCTAGTCTTTTTTTTTACTCTTTGTTGCGTCGGTAAAAAAGATATTGCTAATATATAGTATAATATATATCTTCAAAATCTCTGCCATGACAAAATCCCTTTTTAAGCTAAAAGCTGATACCAATTCTTCCTTATAATAATTCTTTTTTCAGTCTTCTCTGAAAGGCGTGCAGTAAATCGCATAACCAGGGAACTGTTCGCCTGGTAAAGGCAATTGCAAGACACGAGTGAGCCATACTCCCACCCACTTTATTCCTCTTATGCGTTTTTAGTGTTTTTTTAATTTGTAAACTACACCAACCCCATGAACCCTTGTAACATATTCCAGGCTTAGCCCTTTCTTATTTTTCAATTTTTATTTGTTACTTGCCCGTGGCGGCTGGAAAAACACTGAGGGTGGGGGAGGAGGAGGGGGCAAAATAAATACTTGTAGTCCATCGGCCGGTGATGGATGGTGCGGTCTTCGGTGTCGTTCGTCGCCGACAAACCCTCTCCGGTCCGTCCTTGCCAGTCTCAGCCTTCTGCTTCGTCCCTCCATCTCTTTATATCTCTTTTGTTCGCCAAATAGAGGAGTTGCTCATTTGAAAACGAGCAAACTCCTCCTTTTTTTTAATGCGATATGAGTGAAATAATACCGTCTCACTCATAAGTTAATAAAAAATATAAAATTTTTGACTAAAATAATAGTATTTAAAAAAAATACAGAGCGTGAGGGATTATCTTTAACCCCTCACGTCTCTGTAAATCAAGCAAGGGCCAAGAAAGGCTCGGATGAGTTGGCCATTACCAGCAGTCAAAAGTACTCGCCAACTCATTTATACTTTTAGCTGTCGGTGAGGGGGTCATTTGCTCTCCACGATCTCTCTAGATAGTCTATGTTACTTGCTGATATATCTAAATGTGAGACAAATATACAATACCTTAAAAATAATTTCACTCCCTATATATAATATAAAATAAAAACTAAACTCTGCAGTAATTTATAATTTTTTTTTTTAACTTGAAGAGTTGAAGTAACTTTCTCGAAAAAATAAATTTTTATATAAAATTATTTTATCAAAATTTTACTCACTTTCTTCATCAAGATTTTCACCCATAATAAAAACCACGAGTATGGGAAGTGCAAAGTGCAGACCTGCCACCAGTACTCTTTCACACGTACGATAAAAACAGACCCACCTATCAGCCGAGTTTGACCATTTATTTGTCAATATTTTTCTCTTAGGTATTAGGCTGTTCATTCAGTCCGTAAACTCCAAAAATTCTATCCAACTAGAACCATTTGGATCCGATTAAATCGAATTTTGAATGAATTGAATTGAATTTCGAAAACCTATCAAATATATAAAATATGAGTTTGAGTAGCCTCGCATCGATTAATTACGTATAATCTGAATGGCTTATCGTAAAGGTAATCCAACCAAGTCTATTTTACGATGGGAAATTCTACTTCTCATTACCATCATCTTTCCTTTACCATTGATCCCACGGCTCATAGAATAATTTAATTGGCCGCTCCTTAAAACAACAGCCATGTGTTTGGCAAAGAGATGTCAATTGCATTTCATTTTTTTTCCACAAAACAAAATTGACAATCCCTCCTTCACTTGAATGTCTTAGGAGAAAGGTACAGAGTGGACTACAGCTTTCTAATAATTGTATCATTGTAAGGAGTACATGCGAAGCAAAAATCTTCATACGAAACTTCAAAATTAACGGAAATGACTTGTCAAACAAGATGAGGTTGCCCCACTTTTAACTAATATCCCATATCCATAATTCGAACTTGATGCATTTGGTGAGGGACAATAATCAATCATAATTATTATCACCTAAATCAGCATCAATAGACCCGGACTATAGAACAAAAGATTATACCGGATATGAGAATCAAGATATTGACGGTGATTCTCAAATATCGCAGAAAATACAATGGAAAGAAAGACACAAGAATTACCTACTCTTAATTCGAAATGAATCAAATCTTTCTAAATAGAATTTGAACCTACAATTAGTCAGTTAACAGCTTTGCTATCTATGTTGAGGTGATATTTCAGCGCATGCAACTCTCGTACTCAAACAATGGTTTGACTAGCAATCCTCCTAGCACCCATGTTCTTTCCATCAAAAACCTTTGTATGATGGAAAGGATCACAAATGATATGGAATGCCAATTAGGGATATGATCATTAATGCTTATTATACTGACATTCTGCACTTCAATGCCCTTATCAGATAACCATTATTTCGGCAACTATAACCATATTGTCAATTTCTTTAATTGTTTTAAGAGCACAAATAGACAACATGGATCAGGTTCTTTTATCTTATATATCCAATTTTTTGAAGCTACAAAATAGTTTCAGCTATCTGCCGATAACCAATTCATCGTCTCTATCAAGAATGTCATAATAACAGTAAAATTGCAGATTTTATGCACAGAACATAAAAAGCACTCCTATAATATGCGCACTAAAGAACCAAGCACAACCAACTTCCATAAAATAAGCATGTGCTATTGGACTGCCATTTTAGGCCATGCTTTTGACTTTCACCATTCCTGATTTTTATAGTTAATTAACAAGTGACAATCACAACAAACAAAAAAGAAGATATTAAGTAGTTAAATATATGGAAGAAATTAGGTGATTAGATTAAGTTTTTAAGATGCCTTGAAAAATTCAAAAAGAATCCTGCAACCTCAGCATTTTAAGGGCAATATTACAACAGCAATGTGCCAATGTTTTATTCCTGACAAGGATACAATGACATTTCACGAATCAACTTTCATGTTAATAAGGAACGGAGTTGATCCCATGCTTGCCTTTACTAATATCTCAGAGTTAATTTACAAAACCATTTACATTGAGAAAAAAAAAAAAAAAACATAAACAAACATCTATGAAAAATGCTTTTCACTTGACACGAGCTTATGGCAAAAAAAAATGCCATTACTCAATCAAACAGGTCTAGATAGCCCAAACATCATTACAATTAAATCGTCATACTTCAGGTTCGAACATTTTCTGGTGATATAAGAGGAGTGTTAAGATTGTTACTGGTCGCAGAGTACTGAATTGGCATTAGAGCTGGGTCTTGATAGGCAGTGACCAAATGGTTGAAAAATTCTGCCATCGCAGGATCATTCTCTTCCTGTCTGTCCTTTTTTAGTAAAACCTGAAAACATAAATCTTCTCTGGTCAATAATTAGGTGGATCTAACCAGTATGTGAGAGAGAATTATTACCCCTTTGGGCATAAGGTGAAAAAAGCACGGTATGGCATACCTCGGCGGAGTAGGCAACAAAAATGGGTAGAAAGCGTTTCCGACAGTACTCATTAAAGAGCAGAGTAAGGACTGGAAGAGGAAAAATTAAGGTGGATGCAATAGAGAGCTTCTTTAGCGTAAATATTCCTATTGCAATTGCATGCATGAGTACCAGAGAGAATATCATTGAATTGTGTACGATAGGCCAAAACTTCCCTGCAGTCTCATACTTGGGCGCATATACATTTATGAACTGCGTGATACATTAGCAGAGCGTCAAATCCATCTGGAAACATGTAGGGATCTAACACTAACATAGATATCTTTTAGAATTTAAGTGATGCAGAGCAGTGACAAAGTATTGGTCCCTTTTAGTTTTGACAGGAAAATTAACGATCAGGTAAAAAAATTGTTGAGCAAATTGAAAGAGAAAAATCTTACCACAGTTCACTCACATTCAATAGAACATTAACCACTTTCCTACATCTTTTAAAAATAAGAACAAACTAGGATCACTGTACACTTTTACCTGTGGATTCTGTCCAATGTACTTCTGTGATTATATATATATATATATATATATATACAGAGAAAAGATAGCATTCAATTTTCCTATTTCCTTATCAATATTGCATTTAGCAGAAAGATAAAACAATACATTTAGACCTAACTCCAAAAAACAACACATTGGCAACAAAGAAATCTGTATGGCATGCTGCATTTGTGATGTGGAAAGTTATAAATATTATCTCAGAAAAGAGAAAATTTTGTTAAGATTCTAACCTGATTAAGGAAGATGATGTATGCAAGACAGAAGTACACCAAAAGGAAGGGCAAAATTAGTGGAGCTAGGAAGAAGTATGTAATCCCAAGAAGTCCAAAGAAAAGAAGTTTTGGGATGTCCCTGTGGTAAGGAATAGATGGAACCTCAAGTTCATCATCTGGACTTCTACAACATCTCGTTACTAGAGTGCAAATAAGAGGGATTATGCGAAAGAGATCTGATGAAGTGCTCGTCCATCCAGAAGTAACAACATAAGCAATGAAAAATGATGCCTGAAGACCAAAAAAAAGTGTTTTATGCTAAACCTGATTTCAATTACTTGGATCATATAATATAATATATCTGTGTATGTGCAAATTCACCGAGTGATATGTGGTGAAAAAGGAAAAAGAAAACAACCAAATGACTACAAATTCCAAGTTTGGTGAAATTCAGGAAACGATTAAGCTTTTTAATACAAGGTATATATATATATATATATATATATATCCACGCACAAAATGCAACTGTCTCCAGTATTTCCATAATGCTGTCAGTTGGTGTTTTAAAAACTCAATTGTTAGCTTATTACCAAGCTATATGAACGCAAACTAATAAATAAATAAAATCTCATGAGAAACATTTTCTATTTTCCTTATTTTAAAAAATATCTTTATTTGATAAAGCACAGCTATTTATGAATTAACATAAACTTTAATAACAAGCCAAATGGGCTTTACCACTTAAACATCCTGCATTGTAGGTCAAGCAGTAATAGCAAAATGCTTGTCAGATGAATTTAATTCACACCCACATATGGTGTAAACAAACAAAAAGAAATAAACCAATTTGCAAAGATTCAGGAATTTATACATAACTATCAATTTCTTTCT
The DNA here is from genome assembly GCA_947685225.1 of Garcia nutans. Classification (NCBI taxonomy): domain Eukaryota; kingdom Viridiplantae; phylum Streptophyta; class Magnoliopsida; order Malpighiales; family Euphorbiaceae; genus Garcia; species Garcia nutans. Next base: position 54,558,410 of record CANTUV010000011.1, read on the forward strand.
GAGGATATCTACTAAAGAAAGTACACAGTTTGGGACATCAACTAAGATAATTACTAACATTAAGACATTACAATGTGAAACCTCAACAATTAAGGAATTTCAATTCAAACACTGGTAGAACTTCTCTGTGACATCTTACAAACAAGTTGTTTTAAAAAATCAAGAAAAAGGAAAAGTTTATAAGTTCAAGTTTACAATTATTGCCATATAAATTACAGCTAATTAAATTTTCAACTCCAAATTTGAAACTTCTCTAAATAACACAATAAATGAATGTTCCTTGCAGGACATATGTCAAGATTAAATTAGTTATATGTGTAATAAAAATCCTAAGTAAATTTTATCCAAAAAAAGGAGAACAAAATAAGAGAAAATACAAATAGGAAACTTTGTCAGAATATGAACAGAAAATTTTAAATTTGTGTGTCTGAACTGTAAAGTTATATATTCTCACCTGTGCAGGAACAGAAACAGCCAGCTTTCCAGGAATATTCTTGGGATCAAGAAAGATGGAAACTTGAGATAACACTGACCCAGAAAATACAGTTGCAAAAAAGATGTTCCATACCGTGAACCAAAGTACTTTATTACACGCACTCTTCTCTATATCACTATGAGAAATGTATCCTTGAATCGAGGAAAGGAACTCCATGATTGGAGGCACGATCTTAAGAAACAGCTGTAGAATTAGACTAGGAAGATATCCAGTGACTACTTCACTAACAAATGTACTGCAAGCAATGTAGGCAAGGTTTAGTGTTTGGGATTTCTTCAAAAATACCCTAAAAAATACTTTTTTATTTCAAAAATATCTACTTTTCGACTTTAAATTTCAAAAATATCTCCTCTCGGAAATATACTTCTAGTACATATTTAATACACTAAAGGTATTCTCTGCTTTCAGAGGTATATTTTTAATATATATTTGGTTATCAAAATAATGGGGTATTTAAAAAAAAAAACTTTAAAAATGACATATAGTGTAATTTTCCCTTGGTACTTTGCAAAAGGAGAGAAATAAAAGAATGAAAAATAAAATTTCCTAAAGATTTTATCTGATTGCTAACAAGCTACCATGATGTTGTTAATTTTGCTACATGATAGGTATTACTACAGCACAATAACATTTTAAATCACCTCAATGATAAGTGCTAAAGAATAAAAGTACCATACACTCCTAAGCCAGGGAGAAAAAGGTTTAAAAAAAAGAAGAAAGAACTCCATGCTGTTCCTATTTGGTTTCAAAATTTGCATCTTCTGATAATCTGGTTAGAATACTTCATGGTGGCTTCCTTTTTTAATAATACTTGCAATAATTACAATAAAACAAGTGCTGTGCTATATACCCCAAATGACATGAAACCAAGAATCTATAAAAAAGAATTAACAAGAAGTGTGCTCTTAAGGCACCACACAGTGATAAATGGTGGTATGGCATGGCAACCGATGTCACATTAATCAACAAAAGAGTGCAGCGTGTCAAAAATTAAGGGTTCACAAAAGCGCAACCTTCCTTGCTGTATGAGAAAAGCACAGATAAAAATAAAAAAGGAGATGAAACTAATAAAACAACATTAAGATCACAACTTACATGGTTAGAATGCTTTTCAAGAATGGAAACCATATTTCCAACTGACTCAGGTTAGTAAGGCCTTGCACGAGCAAAACAGGAATGAGGAACAAAATCGTTAAAAGAATACATGTAACTATAACCACAAGCTTAGAGATCCATCTTCGCATGAATGATGCAGAGAAAAAAGGCCAATACACATCATCAGGTTCAGGGGCTTGTTCAGTGATCCATTGTGTGGGGTTGGTTGATTGTGGCATGTGGAAAGCCACAGCAGCACCATATCGAGATTTGAAGGACACAAAGGCAGCTCGACTTTCCTTTTGCACAGAAAATTAATTGAGTTAATCCAGTGCATCAGATTATATTCAGAAGTGGAAAACCTGAAGAACTTGATCAAGTACAAAATAATCATGCCAACTCATGGAAACAATAAAAATACTATGCAATAAGGACATCAGCTTGAGTATATTATATTGTCATTTTATGCCTCAAGAGAAATAAACTAATAACAAATCTTTCCAATGACTGCACAAAGGCAACTAGCATAAGAATAAAAGCACTAGGCCTTTTCAAAATTATATAATTATGCTAACTGAATTTCAATGTTATAATACTTTCAACTCCTGAAAACATTAACTTCCAAAAGAACAGAAGCAAACAATCAACAAGCACAAGCATGTTTTTGTATCTAGATGAAAAAGCTACACCACTGAGTTTCCTTTTATCATAAAGCTATGAACATGTTAAAGCATCAAGAATAAATTTACCTAAGATACATATGAATGCATTTCATAACATGCTCAATCCTGGATGTTATGGCATCCAATGCATGCAAAAATTAAACAAGATTCAACACCCCCATGAACGTCTCTTTGAATTGTTGAACAAGATCTAAAGACAAAGATTACAGAATATGGAGTAAATTAAAATAAATTGAAAAATTGAAGTGAAAAGGGCAGCACATACTTCTGCTAATGATACATCAGATTGCTCCAATCTCACATTCTGCTCTACATCTTCTAACCGCTTTTCATAATGGTCCACGAGATCAACCCTTTCTCCAAATAATCCAATACGTCCATACTTCTGGTGAGATGATTCTGATTGCAAATGAAGAAGGCCTTTATACAACTTCTTTGATTCATTCTACATGAAAGAAAAGAGAAAATAAAACAGGGAGACTGAGAAGCAACCTAAACAAAGTAGTGTTTCACAGGTTACTTATTTAACATAATTTCCAGAAATGTTTATCAGATAGAACGGTTTGATTTCTTTCACCTTGGTATATGCCATGATTCCTACAAGGAAGATGTAAGCTATCAAGTTCAAGTGTCAACTCTTACTACTAGATGATAATTCAGAAGGCAATTATTATTGTATTCCAAACTAGGTCAATTGTAGCCTATTTTCTATCATCACAGAAGAATGATATAGTCATAGAAATGAAGATTAATAGCTTCCTCCATCGGAATTTCAACTTCAGTTTTGGAGTTTCTGTTTCGCGGATGCGTTGTTTGACAATCTGCAAACAAAACTAGCGTGATTTTACAAAAATGACTAATAAGGGAAATACATCTAATTTCAGATTTTTTAGTTTGTGATCATGATAAGATAAAAATTGAGAATTTAGGTAATTCATAATTTTCTTTGAGTTCTCTCTCTCTCTCTCTCTCACCTAACAGACAGACTGACCTGTGTATATTTCTGCATTATAGTTTATATGTTCTGTGCATTACTATGTTTTGAAATATCGTTGTCATGGTAAGCCCTGGAACAGTAAGGAACAAATTGTAGGTTCAGAACAAGAAAGCAGCCATTTGATGTAATATTATTGAACCCCTTCAGTGAGACCACAATTATGTACCGACCTTTTCTAGACATTGTTTTTCTAAAATGGCCCATAAACTATTTCCAACATTCCTAATCCTACAATCTCTTCTTTAAACTATCATTCAACATGCCCATAATTGGCTAGAGACCTTTGCTGGAACGGTTTTGCAAATGTGCAAAATAACTAGTTCTCACATTCATAATCCTATGGCTAAACTTTAATTCTACAGATCTCTAAACAGCATTAAACAGATTAACAAGCATCATTCCAGCCCAGGCACGTTCCAAACCATGGTTGTCCTGCATTACGCACTTAATTATGCTAATTGCAAGAACCACATTCTTCCCCAACAAATGAAATATATGTAAAACAAAGCCAATAAGAAGACAGAAATCATGCATAACAACCATGGAAATGGAAGAAAAAGGACATAACATACTATAAGACTCCGCAGCTTGCTAGTTCGACGAACAACCACGTGTGACAAATACGTAGTAGGGTGATACTCTGTAAAGAAGCTCTCCACACTTTCACTGACATTACTACCAACTGAAACAGGGATACTGCGAACCAAGACGGTGAACTGATGCGGCTGAGGTTTGGATGAATAAAAAAAAGCTATCCTTTTTGAGGATACATATTTATATTCCTGCACCATCCAATATGATACAACACCATTCATATATCAAGCAATGGCTTTATCTATGCAATTACCTCTAATTATGAAAGGAAATAACAATTAGCTCCTTCAACAAAAAGTTTCATTTCCAAATAACAATAATAAAACTGCCCCGAAATATAAAACTAATTCATCTGCACCGTCATATTAACAGGCAAAAGCAGTCAGGACTCAGAGTTGGTCAAATTAAGGACATAAATAACAAGCTGTAACTGCATAAGATTTGACTTACATAATAAAGCAGACAACAAACAAAAATAGTGATGATGTACACAGCTGAGAAGTGAATCCATAACCTGCAAAAATGATCAAAGCTCATTAGTTTTTCATCACACAATCATCATCCATCCACTCAGACATCCTTCAAACTCATAAAGTTATGAGCTTACTTATAAATGGCTTGTAATATGTCTAATTATCATAAATATCCATTATTCATTGTTTACATCGAAAAAGTTCAAAGAGATCCAGTAAATCCATTAGTTATGTACCTTAATAGGCAAAAAATATGCCATATATGCATAAAACTTACATATCTACCTTAATAGGCAAAAAATATGGTTTTATGCCTTTGTAGTGGTGATAATACAAAATACTATTTTTCCTTAAATCTTTTCCATTCTAAAAAGTTTTTGTATTTTTTATCTGTCAATTATTGTAAAAAAAATAATACAAATATTCCTTCTTTTTTTTTGCAAAAAGAAAAATAAGTAAATGAAATTTTATATGTAACAATGTTGAAAGGGAAAAAAAAATGTGGATCAAAATAGTTCTATGTAACAATGTTGGAAGAAAAAAAAATTGCCAATCAAAATAGATAGAAAGGTTTGTGAGCAATTCAATTTCCATTACTACTTTGGCTAAAATTGCTGCCAATATCATAATGTCAGGCAAAATTTGAAAAGTTAAAAGGAACAGATACATTTGAAAAAATGCACAAAGGCTTGGGTGTTTCTTATAATTAGCCCATTTTGATATGGTTCAAAGACCATTTTCCAAAACTAATATGCTTGAAATCCTAATTGAGCAGCAAAAACAAAGCATGATACAAACAACCACTTGACAAATAGCAGTAACTTTTTGACACAATTAACAAAAGAAATGGACAAGTGATACTGTAAGCTACAGATCACAGATAAGTTGCAGCATGATAACATCATGATGTGAACTTTAAAAATTAAATGGATCCATGGGAACCGAGAGACACAAAGCTGGCTAAAAGCCACGGAAAGAGTTTCAATAAGAATTTTCACTACCAAAGCCCTTCATAACATCACATATAACTGCATCAAACATTTATTGAAAGATAACCAAGTCATTTACTAATGAAAAACAAAGGTAAAAAATTGCGCCATATGAGCAACGAAGGACAACTGTCAAAAGCAAGGGTTCAGAAAAGGTTTACAATAAAAATGTGAAGCAAAGCTTAACTTTGGTTTTTTACCAATGAGGACTGATACAAAGAGTAGTCAAACTGATATGGAGAACAGCAGAATTCAGAATGAGCAACAGGTCAAGCAAATGTATTGGGAGAAATATACTAGGTGTTATAGCAACAAAATATATTATTATGATAAAATAGTAATTTTAGCACAATTACAATTCCAAAGCAAATTGACTCTAAGCTCTGCATCATGTTCAAATCCAATTATAGAGGTGGAAATTACCATTTTGAGCCACTCTTTACATTTGAAATGGTAAACACATCCAAAGAATTATTTGACAAATCTGCAAAGTCGATTTCATGAAGCTGAGTTCCAATGCAGTTCACTGGAAGAATAACAAAGATCCCTATTATCCCAGCGAATGAAAATACTTTCAAACTGCAGTAATAAGATAAAGACAAGCATGAATTTGAGTTCAGATGCTAAGAGAAAGTAAATATCAAAAAGAACAAAATTAAGACAATATCAACAAAAAGTACAGCATAATAACATTGTGCACTGATTTGTCCACATCAAAAGAAAATATTATATGTACAAACGTATGAATGCACAAAGGCAACATAAACGTATACAGCAGGATGATAATACAGAAGAAAGAAATACTAGCTGTTCAAAAGTACCATAATATTTTGGATTATGAACATGACCCACAAAGTATAAGTTAAAGTGGAGCTGCTTGCCTGGATTCCTATGCACCCACCTGAACCCACTGGACAAGGAATTATATACCTAAACTCCAGTTCCCTTGAATATTTCAATGTATGCCAAATTTCTTGATAATCCTTGATATATATTTTTCCGTTTTCTTTTGTTAAGAAAAGGGATTTATTGAAAAGAAGAGGCATAGATAAAACCGCTACCAATACTAGCTCTAACTCAACATTGAACATAATATAGAAACATCCAAATATCTATTAATAAAATTTGCATATCTATGGTCGTTAGTTGATAAAGTTGCTCCCAGTCTAAGGAAAAAAAAAGGAGAAAATGTCAACCCGTAATATAAACCTCTGTTTGCTGGCAAAAGGAAATTCTTATTAAGGACTCAAATTACCTGAATGTAATAATTCGCATAAAAACTAATGCATCTAAGCCTGAGGATGATATTAGATCCTCTTCAGATAGCTTCCATGCTCTTGCAATCCAACCAGCAGAAGGTATTAGCCTTTCCAGGTTGAAATGACTTCTCCTCTTAGAACTCCCTTCAGCTAACAACCTTGGTGCATAGACTTCATAATAACTCGGTTGCTTCCTCAGTACAGAGTATAATACAAAAAATAGAACACAAAGAGCAGAATTTATCCCCACAGATGTTAGAAGAGCAGAGACAAGCATCTTGTCAAAACAATCTCAATATCTTATGAAAGATGACCGATCAACTCCTAAACTGCACCAAAGCACGGAAGATACTTTAGAATTTTCAAATTAAAATTGTGAATAAAATAAAATCTAAAAGACTTTACACATAAGAAAGTACAACACCCATTTACACATAAGAAAGTACAACACCCATCAATACCTTAAACATATACAAGCATATCATACCAAAATCCCATCCAAGGTATTGAAAGACAACAAAATAAAATAAATTCAATAAGATTTTACAGTATCTATTTGTAAATTCACATTTAACACGCTTAGAATATAATGTTTTATATTTAGTTCCACGAAATAGGTTGCACTTAAGCCAAATTCTACAAGTAGTAGTAGAATTAGCAAATGAATTCTAAAAATAATATAAAATTTTAAAATTTTTTTTGAATGATTGCATTATTTAAAATGAATTCTACACACTAATTATACTAAAAGTAAAATACGAAAACTAAAACAGGAGTGCATTATTTTAACAAAACAGGTTCTCACTCTCAATAGTAATTTACAGAAAGGAAAGGAGAGTTAAGAAACACGATTAGATAGAGAAACAAACCCTAGGAAAGTGATCAATTGAACTTCAAAGTAGAAAAGCATAATAAAATTTTTTTGGAAATATAAAGGTGCAGAGCCAGAAATCGAACCTCGTGTTGTTTCGATTTTGATGTTGAAAGGCAGCGAAAGCTTTACAAAACAACAAATAATCAAAGAATTGTAGTTTGTTGGATCATTGGCTCTGACTTGTAAACAGAGGAGAGCTTGCTTTGCTTTGCTTGCTTGTCAAATGAATTAACTGAAATACCCCTAAAATGTTTTCGAGTACGGGAGAAGAGATAAATGGCGGGCTTCTAATTGTCGAAGACAAGGAGAATTTGGGGATTTTGGATGAAACGAGAGAGGTAGTTGATAGTCAACGGTTTTATTTCAAGCTCAGTAGCAAATCTCATAACTAACTACTAGTCAAGACTTTTTTCTTTTTTCTTTTTTTTAATACATCAATCTTAAAATAAATAATTACAGATAATACTCTTTTTTTTATCATTGCATTAATAATTTACAGACTTTACTAATTTTAACTAAACTTTATTTAATAAAAATATCTCTCTTCATCCTTAAAAAAATAAAAAAAATGCATAAATAATATTTTCTCTCTCCTGGGCTCTCTCTTTCTCCCCGTAGTGTATTTTTTCTTTCTCTTTTGTTTTTTGATTTATTCTTTATCTTTCTCTTATTTCGATCATTTCTTTTTTTTTTTGCCGATCTCATCTTTATCTTTCGCTATGATAATATTTTTTTGTTCTTTGCTAGTCTATTTGTTGGCAACCGATTTGTTTGTCTCGCCCAAGTAAAAAGATAAATCAACTTAGTTCCTTTTTTTCTTTAAAAAAAATGATAAGATGTCGAGCTAACATTCAGGGGTTGGATATCGAAGAAGACGTTGGTTTATACTTGAACAGTAATATAATAATTTTTTTTAAAGATATTATAACAGATCTTTGTCTTCATCATTCCTTCATTCCTCCTTTGTTTTCGTTATTTGTATATATGAGTTATTTTGGCGAGGATATGAATTTGATATGAGTTGGTATTAGTTTGCTGTTAGTATAATTTGATATGAGCCGATACTAGTTTGATATGAGTTTGAAAATGAGTCAGTAGTATTAATATGATCATAATACGAGTTAGTGCTATTGATAGGAGATTGAAATGAGTATATTTTTATTAGTATTAGTTGGTATGGGTTAGTATAAGTTTTGATATGAGTTGTTATGACTTAGTATAATTGGTATGAAGTTGATATGAGTTTAGTATGAGTTTGATATGGGTTAGTATGAGTTGATATGAGTTTGAAATTAGTTGGTATGAGTTGATATGAATTAGTATAAGTTTGATATGAGTTAGTATGAGTTGATATAAGTTTGAAATTAGTTGGTATGATTTGTGTATGAGTTGATATGAGTTGGATATGAGTTAGTATGAGTTGGTATGAGTTTGTATTATTGATATGAGTTTGATATAAGTTGGTATGATTTAGTATGAATTTTGATATGAGTTGTTATGAGTTAGCATAATTGGTATGAGGTTGATATGCGTTTGGTATGAGTTAATATGAGTTTATATGAGTTAATATGAGTTGTAAATTAGTTGGTATGAGTTAGTATCAGTTTGATATGAGTTTGTATTATTAATTTGAGTTTGATATGCATTTGTATTACTGTTATGAGTTTGAAATATTAATGATATGAGTTAGTATAATTGGTATGAGTTTAATATGAGTTTAGTATGTGTTGGTATGAGTTAGTATGAGTTGATATAAGTTTAAAATTAGTTGGTATGACTTTGGTATGGGTTGGTATTAGTTTGATATGAATTAGTGTGAGTCTGATATGAGTTTTTATTATTGATATGAGTTTGTATGTGTTAGTATAAGTTTTGATATGAGTTGTTATGAGTTAGTGTAATTGGTATAAGGTTGATATGAGTTTGTATGATGTTGATATGGGTTAATATGAGTTGATATAAGTTTTAAATTAGTTAGTATGAGTTGATATGAGTTAGTACGAGTTAATATCAATTTGATATGAGTTTGTATTATTGATTTGAGTTTGATATGAGTTTGTATTGCTCTTATGAGTTTAAAATATTATTGATATGAGTTAGTATAATTGGTATGAGCTTGGTATGAGTTTAAAATAGTAGTATGAGTTGATATAAGTTTGAAATTAGTTGGCATGATTTTGGTATCAGTTGATATGAGTTAATATGAGTTTGATATGAGTTTGTATTATTGATATAAGTTTGATATTAGTTGATATGGGTTAGTATGAGTTTTAATATGAGTTGTTATGACTTAGTATAATTGGTATGAGGTTGATATGAGTTTGGTATGAGTTTGATATAGGTGTATGAGTTGATATGAGTTTGAATTAGTTGGTATTAGTTGATATGAGTTTATATGAGTTAGTATGAGTTGGTATGAGTTTTATATGAGTTTATATTAATAATTTGAGTTTGATATGAGTTTGTATTGCTCTTATGAGTTTGAAATATTATTGATATGAGTTAGTATAATTGGTATGAGTTTAGTATGAATGTATTGAGTTTGATATGACTTACTATGAGTTGATATAAGTTTGAAATTAGTTGGTATGATTTTGGTATGAATTGATATGAGTTAGTATGAGTTGGTATGTGTCTGATATGAGTTTGTATTATTGATATGAGTTTGATATTAGTTAGTATGAGTTGGTATGAGTCTGATGTGAGTTTGTATTATTGATATAAGTTTGATATTGGTTGGTATGGGTTAGTATGAGTTTTGATATGAGTTGTTATGACTTAGTATAATTGGTATGAGTTGTTATGAGTTTGATATGGGTTAGCATGTGTTGATATGAGTTTGAAATTAGTTGGTATGAGTTCATATGAGTTGATACTAGTTACATATGAGATATGTATTAGTATTATTGATATTTTTATTATATATGATTGATATAAGTTTGATATTGATGGTTCTCACTGTAAGGTATTGATGGATAGCATGAAAGTTATTGGAAGAAGAATCCAATTTATGGACAAAATAATTATTCTCATATATTATGGTGGAACAATTGATATCAGCATTGGAAAATATATTGACACTGGTGCTGAATATGTTTTCCTAAATAGAATGGTTGACTTCAACGAACTTAAAAAATCAGTATTAGAGGCGCTTCATATTGACAGCACATCAAATATAGAATTCAAATTTGTTATTGGTAATGACCCACATCCTCTTTATGATGTAATAAATGATATGTCACTTAGGATATTTATGGGCATTACAATGGAGGATAGACTTAAGCATCCATTGATTATTAGTGTTAAAGAAGGAGCCCATAAATCTAGACATGACAGTAATGATTCTATCAGTGAAAAAAAATGTACAAGTAAAGGCACTGGGTTTTTGTTTAGACCTAGAAGATGCGGATGCAAAGGTTGCACCAATTACTGAATATATCTATGTAGCTCGGAATATTATAAAACTAAACATGGGTCAAAGTTTCAGCATACGGGGGTAGCTCACAGTGATGAGATTCATTTTAATTGCAATAATGAGACAGAAAATGCAACTATTGACAATGAAGAAATGATGACAAACTTGTTAGCATGCAGGAGTAATCCAAAATTGTTAGGCGAAAGTTATATACCTTAAATGATTGAGGAGGAAAAATATTTAAGTCAATAGATGATATTAAGACAACTGTCTTCCTCATTGCGATTAGGAAGAAATTTTAGTTTAAGGTATTCAAGTCCAATACTTCTTTCTTTGTCGTGCGGTGTATTGATAAAAGTTATACGCAGAGATTGAGAGTGAGAAGTTTTGGAGACTCAAAGGGTTGTTGGATGGTGACAAAATATGTCACCCAACATACATGTCCAACCGATTTTGATCATAGTAAACATAAACAAATAACTAGTTGGGTTGTTGCAGAGTGTGTTAAGAAGTGATTCATAAATCCTGAGAGGGTTTTCAAACCGAAGGACATTATCGAAGACATGCGTAATAAATTTGGTGTTGATATTACTTATTCGGTTGTATGGAGGGGACGAGAGTATGCGTATGAGAATATCAGACTTGGTACTCCAGAACAATCTTTCTCAATTCTACCAGCCTATTTATATATCCTAGGCAAAACTAATTCGGGTACGGTTATGCATCTACAATGCACAAATGATAATCGATTTGAGTATCTGTTATTTGCTTTTGATGCTGCTATTAAAGGTTTCCAAAATTATAGACCTGTAAGTAGTATTGATGGTACTCATCTGAAAAAAAAGTATCGAGATGTGCTTTTCACTACCGTTTGTCACGATGCAAACCAACAGATATTTCCTTTGGCATTCGGGATTGGTGATTTTGAAAATTATGCATCATGGATGTGGTTTCTTAGGAGGTTGAAGGAAGCTTTCGGCGAACGACGGGATAATTTTATTATATCTGATAGACATCTAAGCATTCAGAAGGCTGTAGCAGAGATTTTTTCAAATGCATTCCATGGAATTTGAATGTATCACTTGTTAAATAACTTGAAGTATAAATTTAAATATATAACCAAGGACCTTGAGAAGAACTACTATAAAACAACTAAAGCCTACACAATAAATGATTTCACTAAACTTTTTGGTGGATTTTGCATTAGTATTTCTAGTGCAAAATCTAGAATATGCTGGGCTGGATAGGTGGGCACGGTCTCATATGCATAGAAGAAGATATAACATCATGACGACTAACATATATGAATCAGTTAATGCAGCGCTTGTAAAGGCGAGAGAGCTTTCTATAACTACTTTTATTGATAAAGTCAGAAAAATGTGTCAAAGATAGTTATATAAACGTCGAAACAAGACAGAGCAGTCCATGAATAAAATGTCACTGGATGTAGAAAAAAAATTAAGGAATAGAATGATGAAAGCACAAACAATGAATGTAAGTTCTTTATTTTTTGAAGTGTCCAGGTTTTTAATTTTGATACAGCAACTGTCATTAATTATGATATTATCATGTCATGTCATTTATTTATATTTTACAGATGGAGCCTGCTAGAAATAAAAAATACGACGTTAAGGACATTGATAAAACTTATATTGTTGATATGGATAAGAAGACTTGTTGTTGCAGGAAGTTTCAGTTAGATCAAATTTCATGTGTTCATGCTCTTTTGGTTATTAGAAATAGCAGCTATGACACTTATGAGTTATGTTCTCCATATTACTCGCGTGATTATTGGTTTTAAACATACAAAGAAGACATAAATCTAATTCCTCATATCAGTGATTGGTCTATCCTAGATCACATTCGTAACGTCACTCTTTTACCACCAGATGTGCACACCTCAATTGGGAGGCTAAAAAAATACAAGATTCCTTCACTAGGTGAGGATAAAACTCACCCGACATGCAGCCGTTGTCGCGAGCGTGGTCACAATAGATCCACTTGCCAAAATTCCATTCGTTTGTACAGTTCATCAGGAGCATTGACGGATAACAAATAGAAACAATATTCATCTCAACATGTAAGGATTATTTGTTCAATTAATTTGTTATTTGTAATATTGATTTTATGCAAAATGATCCAGACTTTAGCAGAAGTTGATAAATAATTACATATTCATATGGCTATGGAAATTTTTTTTTGAATTTAATGTATTATGTTATTGATACGAGATTATTTTTATTTATATGAGATTGGTATGACTGTATTTTTATTAATATGAGTTGGTATGATTTTGGTACGAGTGTATTTTTATTGATATGAGTTGGTATGAGTGTATTTTTATTGATATGAGTTGGTATGAGTTTTGTATGAGTGTATTTTTATTGATATGAGTTGGTATGAGTTTGATATAAGTGTATTTTTATTGATATGAGTTGATATGAGTTTGGTATGAGTATATTTTTATTGATATGAGTTGGTATGACTTCGATATGAGTGTATTTTTATTTTTATTGATATGAGTTGGTATGAGTTTAGTATGTGTGTATTTTTATTAATATGATTTGGTGTGAGTTTGGTATGAGTTTATTTTTATTAATATGAGTTGGTATGAGTGTATTTTTATTGATATGAGTTGGTAAACTTTGGTATGAATGTATTTTTATTGATATGAGTTGGTATGAGTATATTTTTATTGATATGAGTTGGTATGACTTTGGTATGAGTGTAAAATTATTGATATGGGTTAATATGACTTTAGTATGAGTATAAAATTGTTGATATGAGTTGGTATGAGTTTGATATGAATGTATTTTTATTGGTATGAGTTGGTATGAGTGTAAAATTATTGATATAGGTTAATATGACTTTGATATGAGTATAAAATTGTTGATATGAGTTGGTATAAGTTTGGTATGAGTGTATTTTTATTGATATGAGTTGGTATGACTTTGGTATGAGTATATTTGTATTGATATGAGTTGGTATGACTTTGGTATGAGTATAAAATTGTTGATATGAATAGGTATGAGTTTGGTATGAGTGCATTTTTATTGATATGAGTTGGTATAAGTTTGGTATAAGTATATTTTTATTGATATGAGTTGGTATAACTTCGGTATGAGTGTATTTTTATTGATATGAGTTTGTATGAGTTTGTTATAAGTGTATTTTTTATTGATATGAGTTGGTATGAGTTTGACATGAGTATATTTTTATTGATATGAGTTAGTATGACTTTGGTATGAGTATAAAATTATTGATATAAGTTGATATGAGTGTATTTTTATTGATATGAGTTTGGTATGAGTGTAAAATTATTGATATGGGTTAATATGACTTCAGTATGAGTATAAAATTATTTATATGAGTTGGTATGAGTTTGGTATGAGTGTATTTTTATTGATATGAGTTGGTATGACTTTGGTATGAGTGTAAAATTATTGATATGGGTTAATATGACTTTGGTATGAGTATAAAATTGTTGATATGAGTTGGTATGAGTTTGGTATAAGTGTATTTTTATTGATATGAATTGGTATGACTTTGGTATGAGTATAAAATTATTGATATGAGTAGGTATGAGTTTGATATGAGTAGGTATGAGTTTGATATGAGTGTATTTTTATTGATATAAGTTGGTATGAGTTTGATATGAGTGTAAAATTATTGATATGGGTTAGTGTGACTTTGGTATGAGTATAAAATTGTTGATATGAGTTGGTATGAGTTTGATATGAGTGTATTTTTATTGATATGAGCTGGTATGAGTGTATTTTTATTGATATGAGCTGGTATGAGTTTCGTATGAGTGTATTTTTATTGATATGAGTTCGTATGAGTTTGATATGAGTATATTTTTATTGATATGAGTATAAAATTATTGATATGAATTGGTATGAGTATATTTTTATTGATATAAGTTTGTATGAGTTTGGTATGAGTGTAAAATTATTGATATGAGTTAATATGACCTTGGTATGAGTATAAAATTATTGATATAAGTTGGTATGAGATTGATATGAGTGTATTTTTATTGATATGGGTTGGTATGACTTTGGTATAAGTGTATTTTTATTGATATGAGTTGGTATGAGTTCGGTATGGGTGTATTTTTATTAATATAAGTTGGTATGAATATATTTTTATTGATATGAGTTGGTATGAGTATATTTTTATTGATATGAGTTCGTATGACTTTAGTATGAGTATGTTTTTATTGATATGAGTTGATATGATTTCGGTATAAGTGTATTTTTATTGATATGAGTTTGGTATGAGTGTATAAAATCTCATATAAATTACTATTTGCTTATATCTTATTATGAACAAAATAATTGAGACTAATATTTTTAATATATACAACTTATGCTATTGATAATATTAGTACAAATTATCAAAATGTTGTTCACCACAGTAAGTGTTATTATTCTTGTTTGTAACATGCACCCATAAATGAACTATCGTATTGTATCTAAATACTTTTATATTTTGCTAATTGCAGTCCCATATGTTAAGACTGACCGTCATTAAAAATTTAATAAATTTGACAACAAACATTCTGTAATCTTCATTGTTATAATATATTAACATTAGCAACTGTAAAAGACAAATAACTATCATTACATGGCACAGACAAACATTATTTGCATAAATTATTGTCAGCTTCGTACTCTTTTTATAAATTAATTCGGGCCTATGGATGAAAATTTTAACATCATTCAAAGCATGAGGTAACATCTCCGTAGTTGGCTTAACACATTTTGTTCTATCGCTTATGCGGGCATCTGCATACAACGAATCATATATCTTTACTGACTATTCAGTTAGATTTATTTCCATAAAAAAACCAGCGTTGTCCGGATTGATTAATTGATAGATAAATGATGTCAACATCCTTGACATATTTACAATACTTGTTTTTGCCCTAAAAAAAATCTGTTAAATAACTGAGAGTCATCCAGTTTTTCTTTTTGAAATCTTTATGGCATGCCATAAAAAATTGACTGACATAGCAAGAACTATATATCTTTCTCTGGTAAAAAAAAAGCCTATATTATATTTATATTTTTATCGCACATAATATAATATGACATCAATTTTCTATAATCAACTTAAAAATACATTAATATTTGAAAGATAATGCAATGATTTGCAATGTAATATCCAATAAGATGCATTTATATTGAAAATCTTACATCGATAGACAACCAAACTTGGGTACTCGTAATCGATACCAAAAATTCTTATAATTCGTGGAATGCACTGTGATATCATAGGTCTCACCCTCCGAAAAAGGTTAGTCCACTCTTGGATCACTGTTATTATATCAAAATAATATTACGTTTATTTGCTTGGAAGATTAATTTGGTATTATCTAAATATAATTAATGTCCTAACCAAAATCTGTAATTAAAGTGCAGCTTATTGCTTGTAGTTCTCAAAATGTATATGCCACCAATTATCAAAACTTTGGCACTAATGAGCATACGAGAGTAAGAAAGGATCCAAAGGCAGAATAGGTGCATATGTAACTTCATCCGCCATCTTTCGGCATATTATTTGAAGACGTTTGCTCCTTTTTTTGTGCTGCCCACTTCCTTCAAGAGTCCACTCATCACTAATATATTTAGTATTTGGCATGTGTAAACATTTCTTCTTATGTTCCTCATACATGGTCTCCGTCACCTCAACCAATGACATGCTGAGCTGCATTATGTCCTCGGCCTCCATTGAAAATTTTTTTCTTCAAGTAGCGCTATTTTAAGTGATTAGATATACGTTCATTTATAAAATTTTACAATAAATAATGTGGATTTAGTATAATCATCATACTCATCCAGCGGCGTACAAAATGTAGAATCCAATCCCAGTGCTTTTTTTTCAATTGCTTTTTCTTCCACCGTCTCTGTCTTTTCTTCATCTTCACTGTCTTTTTCTTTATGAATAATTTTTTTTTCATCCTATGCCTCTTCCTTTTTCTTTTGACATTCTAAGGCCCCCTTTTCTGTGATTTTTCTCTTTTTTGCTGCCATTTTATGTTTAATTGCTTCCAAGGCTGTGAGTCTGTCGTTCAACCGAAAAATGGTAGCATTCAACTCTTTATTCAATTGAGTTTGCAGTGCATTTTCACTTTCTAATGCACTGCATCTAGACTCCAGTTGCGATATATGCAAATTCATTATATTATTCTCCATATTTACATCCACATGCATTTTTCTTTCATGCAAGACACTCGAATCATGACTCTTTTTGCTTCTGCTTTCAAATATTTTGAACGTTTTTTCTGTAGTTTCACTGACCCATTTTCTATCAACTCGAGTTTCTTGAAAATTTGTATAGTAATTAGAAAGCCAAACTAGTTACTCAATTGACAAGCATTATGATCCCATAAACAAAAAGAGATGCAATAAATACCTCAGGGTCAGTAATTTTTTCCTCTTCTGACTGTATGTGGATTTTCTTTCGATAAATTTCTTGTAGATTTGGAGAATCGGCATCAACATTTGTTATTTTTTATTTTAATAGCAGTCAGCTCCTATACATTAACATATTGATTCAATATGTGTTAAAAATATAAAAAGCATTTCTACTAAAAAAAATACAAAAAAATAAGCTCATATTAAGTAAAATACTTGTTGGGATAACTTCAAACAGATATCTGGGTATGGTTATTTTGCAAATATTTTTCAGTTCATCTATCGCGGAAACCCATTTCCGCACCTCTCCACCCTTAGCTCCTATAAATTTGCAATTATCTCCAGTCCAAATATGGTTATAGCATCATAAAAGCCAATTACAAAATAGGTGCCCACCACTCTACTCTTCAATTTTTTTTTATGGATTTTTCAACTTCAAATACAAGAATTTTCAGCTCATAAATCCCCATGCAATGTTGTTGAATACCTCAACATCGTCTACAAGAGCTAATATTTTAGGATCAACCTTTGTATGCCTAGTCTTTTCCAAAATCAACATGTCAACCAAGCAAGCAACTCCTAATTTGATTTGCAGCTCAGCCTTGGGCCATTTCTTAAATTCATCATACAATCTCTCCCATGTCCATCCATCATAGCGATGAACTAAGAGTTTAGTCCCCCCAACTAGGTTTTTCACGCTATTGTATTTCAATCTCGTTATTAAATAATACTCAACAATTTCAAACTTTAGGATTGACTTTCCAAACTTAAATGAAAGCTCATTTTTATTTTCATTTGAAACTTGATGTATGAAAAGCCAATGAAAATACTCAGACCAGTGATCAAAATTTCATTTATCAAGCCCAAGAAAGTGGCTGACATTGTATCGTTTAAAGGCGGCCATCTACACCAAAATAATAAAAGAGTGTTATCAATAAGTTTGATATGAGATTGAACACAGTAGCATCCTAAATCACAATGAGTCACACATTGTAAATCAAATAAACCTTTTCTTTATTAGAATCAATTACATTCTTTATCAACTGAATTGTTTGCAATCCACGATCTACCCTATTAACCTGGTAGTATCTTCAATCACTTGGAGGGATGATATAATCAACATCCCGGTACATATTATATTGATTATCTACTTAATTCTTGACAGGTTCTAGTTTCAAATAAAGTTGTCTGAAATTATGTATTTTTTATAATTACTTATTTTGATGCGTTCTTCATTACTATATTTACCTCTCACTTCCTTCTCATAAATTGGTATACCGTCACTAAAAAAATACATCGAATCTTACCTTCTTTACCTTACGAGCCACACCTGGTTCAGAAGACATTCTTCTTTTTATCCTCCAGCCTTTAGGAGAAGCTGATGACATTACTCCTGGACTTCCATGAAGCATTGTAGGCTTATCCCCGCATAACGGAGATTGATCACTTTGAGAAGATGAGCTAGTATGAGAACCCGTTGCCATTTTTTCTGCTTAATTTTTTTATTACAAAGTCAACATCAAAACACCTCATCACAAAATCATACACATCTCAACTCATAGTAATTAATACCAACTCAAACTAACTAATTTCAAACTCATACTAACTTATTATCAACTCATATAAACTCATACCAACTAATTTCAAATTTATATCAACTCATACCGACTCATATTAACTCATA
Source organism: Garcia nutans (assembly GCA_947685225.1). Taxonomy (NCBI): domain Eukaryota; kingdom Viridiplantae; phylum Streptophyta; class Magnoliopsida; order Malpighiales; family Euphorbiaceae; genus Garcia; species Garcia nutans. Next base: position 54,577,388 of record CANTUV010000011.1, read on the forward strand.
CCAACTCAAGACAAACTCATACCAACTCATATCAAACTCATATCAACTTATACTAACTCATATTAAACTCATACCAATAAACTAGCTTATATCAAACTTATACCAACTCATACCAATCATACCAATTAAACTAACTCATAACAACTCATATCAAAATTTATATCAGTAATACAAAATCGTATTAGACTAATACCAACTTATAACATGTAATAGTAACCCATATCAAATTGATACCAACTCATACCAAGATCATACCAACTAATTTCTAACTCATATCAACTCCTACTAAGTCATATAAACTCATAACAAACTCATATCAAACTCATACCAATTAAACTAACTCATAACAACTCATATCAAAACTCATATCAATAATACAAACTCATATCAGACTTATACCAACTCATACTAACCGATAGCAACTCATACCAACTTATTATCAACTCATATAAACTCATACCAAATCTTAGCAAACTCATACCAACTAATTTCAAACTCAGATCAGCTCATATTAAACTCATACCAACTCGTACCAAAATCATACCAATTAAACTAACTCAACAACTCATATTAAAACTCATATCTGTAATACAAAACATATCAGACTCATACCAATTCATAACAACTAATAGTAACCCATATCAAACTAATATCAACTCATAACAACTCATACCAAGATCATATCAACTAATTTCTAACTCATATCAGCTCCTACTAAGTCATAGCAAACTCATATCAAACTCATACCAATTAAACTAACTCATAACAACTCATATCAAAACTTACATCAATAATACAAACTCATATCAAACTCATACCAATTAAACTAACTCATAACAACTCATATCAAAACTTACATCAATAATACAAACTCATATCAAATTTATACCAACTCATACTAACTGATAGCAACTCATGCCAACTTATTATCAACTCATATAAACTCATAGTAAATCTTAGCAAACTCATACCAACTAATTTCAAACTCAGATCAACTCATATCAAACTCATACCAACTCATACCAAAATCATACCAATTAAACTAACTCATAACAACTCATATCAAAACTCATATCAATAGTACAAAATCATATCAGACTCATACCAACTCATAACAGCTAATAGTAACCCATATCAAACTGATACCAACTCATAACAACTCATACCAACTAATTTCTAACTCGTATCAAAACCTACCAAGTCATACCAACTTATACCAAACTCATATCAAACTAATACCAATTAAACTAACTCATAACAACTCATATCAAAACTCATATCAATAATACAAACTCATATCAATAATACAAATTCATATCAGACTTATACCAACTTATACTAACTGATAGCAACTTATACCAACTCATATCAACTTATTATCAACTCATACCAAATCTTACCAAACTCATACCAGCTAATTTCAAACTCAGACCAGCTCATATCAAACTCATACAAACGCATATCAACTCATACCAATTAAACTAACTCATAACAACTCATATCAAAACTCATATCAGTAATACAAAATCATATTAGACTCATACAAACTCATAACAGCTAATAGTAACCCATATCAAACTGATACCAACTCATATCAACTCATACCAAGATCATACCAACTAATTTCTAACTCATATCAACTCCTACTAAGTCATACCAACTCATATCAAACTCACACAAATTAAACTAACTCATAACAACTCATATCAATAATACAAACTCATATCAAACTTATACCAACTCATATTAACTGATAGCAATTCATACCAACTCATACCAACTTATTATCAACTCATATAAACTCATACCAACTCATATCAACTCAAGACAAACTCATACCAACCCACATCAAACTGATATCAACTCATACTGACTCATATGAAACTCATACCAATTAAACTAGCTCATACCAAACTCATACTAAAATCATAACAATTAAACTAACTCATATTAATAATACAAAACCATATCAGACTTATACCAACTCATAGTAACCCATATCAAATTGATACCAACTCATGCCAAGCTCATACCAACTAATTTCTAACTTATATCAACTCATACAAATTAAACTGACTCATAACAACTCATATCAATAATACAAAATTATATCAAACTCATACCAACTCATAGTAGCCCATATCAAACTGATACCAACTCATACCAATTAATTTTTAACTCATATCAACTCATACTAACTCATATCAACTCATACTAAACTCAAATCAAATTCATACCAATTAAAGTAACTCATAGCAAGTAATATCAAAACTCATATCAATAATACAAACTCATATCAGACTCATACCAACTCATAACAACTCCTAATAACCCACATCAAACTGATACCAACTCATACCAACTAATTTCTAACTCCTATCAGCTTATACTAACTCATAACAACTCATATAAATAATACAAACTCATATTAGACTCATACTAACTCATTATCAACTCATATAAACTCATAATAACTCGTAGCAAACTCATACCAATTAATTTCAAACTTATATCAACTCATACCAACTCATATCAACTCATACAAACTCATATCAACTCATACCAACTTATATCAAGTTATTATCAACTCACATAAGCTCATACCAACTAATTTCAAACTCATATCAACTCATACTAACCCATATCAAATCATACCAACTCATATCAATTCATACCAACTCATATCAGCTCATATCAACTCAAGACAAACTCATACCAACTCATATCAAACTCATATCAACTCATACTAACTCATACCAACTAATTTAAAACTCAAATCAACTTATTCTAACTCATATCAAACTGATACCAACTAATTTGAAACTTATATCAACTCATACTAGCTCATATTAAACTCATACAAACTTATACCGATTATACTAACTCATAACAACTCACATCAAACTCATATCAACTCATACAAACCCATATCAAAACTCATACTAGCTCATATTAAACTCATATCAATAATACAAACTCATACCATATCATATCATGCACAGTTTGTTCTTCCATCTGAAGTTTTTATATTACCATAACAGTAAAGCGAAAATCACTAATTAAAATCATAAATTTTACCGAACACTAAACATTCCACAAATAAATTTTCATTATCAAAATCAAAATAAGTACAACGAGATAGAAGAGAGAGATCAAGAGAGAAACAAGATAAATACCTTTAGATCGCATTGAGAAACAACGGAGAAATAAACGAAGAAATATCAACTATAGTAATCGAGAAGACTACTATGAAGAAATAGCAGCTTCGACCTTAAAACGATAAAAATGAAAAGAAACAACGAAGAAATAGCGAAGAAGATACTGCTACTGTAATTGAGGGTTTCTTGCTTCGATAGAAAATGAGAAGGAGAAGATGAAATTCGAAAATGGAAGAGAGAAAAAAACCGCTTATAAAAATATGAGGCGAGCTTTTAAATTTTTAGGGGTATTTTTATCTAGAATGATCTAATTAAGAATAGTAGGATCTAAAATTTATTAATATTTTGTTGGAGGATATTTATCTGACAAATTTCCCTCTTTTTTTAATAAATTATAAAAAATTAAAGTTTTATTAGTTTAATGGTTTTAAATTTATTAATTTTCTCCTTTTTTTCATGAAACATTAAATGATTTTAATTTTTCAATTCTTTTCTTTTTACTGTTTTTATAAAATATATTTTTCAGTCGTGTTAATAAAATATTTATAAAATCACCTCAATTAATTTAAAAAAATAAAATAATATTTATATATTTTAAAGGTGCTCGTGTCCTTGCCCCCTTTAAAATTTGCGTTTAACACCTTTTCCTAACAAGTTGAATTTGTAAAAGGACTCTTCAATATAAGAGAAAAAAAAATAGACTTACCGCCTTCCTTTAAAAAAAGTCATCATTTTATTTTATTTTCAATTATTAAGGGACAATTTCATAACCATCCAAAAATAATAATTTTTATTATAAAAACACTATAGAAATAATAAAAAAATATTTATATTTTTATAAAAAAATTATATAAAATTATAAAAATACCTCATTTCACAATAAAATAAATTTATTTTAAAAAAATATTTTCTCTCAATTTGATCAATATTTTATTTTAATTTTTTTTGAAACTTCACTATTAAATAAAAAAATTATAATAAAATAATAAAATTTAATATTTTAAATTATTTTTCATTATATAAAAATTATAATTTTTATAAAAAAAATATAATTTTAATTATAAAAAATAAATTATACTAAAAAATAAAATATATAAAAAATATAAAAATATATTAAATTTATTTTAAAAAAAATTTACATAGTATACACATGAAAAAATAAAAAAAATACACATAATTTCATTATATAAATGTTATATTGACGTGTTGTAGATGTATTGTAAATGTGTTGTAGATATTATATGTATGTTATTTTTTTATTTAAATTATATGTATTTTATGTTAAACTTGTTCAATGTTGTGTGAATATTGTATTAGTATTGTGTAAATATTTTGAGAATAAAAAATTTAAAAAATAAAATTAAATAAATATTAAAAATATTATGTATATGTGTTATAAATTTACTATAGATATATTATTGATGTGTTGCAAATATATTTTGTATTGTTAAGTATTTATTTTATATTTGTTGTGTATATATTATGTATATATTGTGTATATATTTTTTTGTACATATTAAAAATATGATATTAAATTTTTTTTTAAATAAAAAATTTAAATACAATAAAATTATAAAAAAATAAAAAAAATACAAAAAATAAAAAATAACATTTAAAAGTTAATTTTTGGAAAAAAAAAAGGAGCAAAATCTGTATTGGTGAAAAAAAAAAATCAATAGGCCCGTATACGTGCAAAGTGAGCACGGAAAACTCGTAGATAATGTAAATTTCTCAATTATTAAAGTATTTAAGTGTTTATTAAATATATTCATCTCAAGGAATATCTAATAGCGTCATTTAACACTTATAATTAAAATTTTAAACATTTAATCATTTTAAATTATTTGCTAACATTTATCTTTAAACGTTTCAATTAAGAAAAAAATTATTTAAAGTTATAAATCAAAATTTTTTAAGTTAATTTAAATTTCTATTGAATATATTAAGTAATAGATTTTTAAATATTTTTTACATATTTTATTTAATCATGAGTGCTTAATTTTTAGTTTTACAAAATACCGCCTTAGAGTATATGTTATAATCAATACAAAATAAATTCAAATAAATTAATGAGAAATTTTATGCTATTTACATATTTTTCGTGTTGACTTTACAAATATATAGGCTCGATATTATTTTATTTTAAAAAAAATGATTTTTGCTTTTTTTAAAAAGTTAACTTTTAATATTAATTTTTTTCTTTTTTAATTTTCTTTTTTTTGTGATTTTATTTTTTTATTTATATTTTTTATTTAAAAAATTTTAATTTCATATTTTTAATATACACATAAAAAATAAATATATTCATAATACATATACAAAATACACATTTAATAATATAAACTACATCTGCAACATCTATAATACATCTACAATACATATACAATACATCAACATAATATTTTTAATATTTTTTAATTTTATTATTTTTTTATTTTTTATATACATAATATTCAATAATTTTTATATAAAATATACATAACTTAAATAATAAAAATTTAATATACACACAACATCTATAACACATATACTATATATTTACATAATAAAAGTATACATATTTTTTTATTGTATAATATGTAAATTTTTTTAAAAATAAATTTAATAATTTTTATTAATATATTTTTGTATATTTTACTTTTTTATATATTTTTTAGTATTATTTATTTTTTATAATTAAAATTAATTTTTTATAAAAAATATATTTTTTATAAAAAATATAATTTTTATATGATGAAAAATAATTTAAAATATTAATTTTTATTATTTATTAAAATATTTTTATTTAATAGTAAAATTTGAAATAAAAATAAAATTTTAAGTAAAATATTAATTATAGCGAGGGAAGAGATATTTTTTTAAAAATATAAATTTTATTTTAGTGAGGAATATGATATTTTTTAAAATTTACATTAATTTTTTTATAAAATTATAAATATTTTTAATTTTTATAGTATTTTTAAAATAAATTTTTTTGAATATTTATGTAAATGTCCCTAAACCAATGCTACACAGAAAAAGAAACTGGAATTCTACGTAATTTAAATTTGTAACTTTTTAATGTCATGGACCCTCAACGTCAACCGTAATTATTTGGATAGGCGTGATTGATGATTCATTTTCATTATTGAATAATGGAGTTTTTTTTAATCAAATATTGAATAATGGAGTTTGGGGCAATGGAATCGAAATGGAATAGACTTCATCTCTATTTAATTATTAAAAGTTACCCATATATTTTCTCAATATATATTTATAATGTGAATGCAGAAAATCTACTCAGGCAAAATAATGCAAAATCATTATCTAGCAGTACAATAATTGAATATATTATGGAACACAGTGAAAATTTTGACTATTTCCAACCTCTTTTCCTTTTTAAGAAATAAATATAATTTCTATTCATATTAAAAGAAATTATGTTTGAATTTAAAATAAAAATATTAAAAAATAATAGCAAAACAATAAATTAATTTGAATTTTTTTCAATAAAATCTAATTATATTATATTTATTAGTTTATTGCCCGCGTATTGCCACAGTAATTCAATTTTTTTTAATATATTTATTTTAAGATATTATATTATATTTTATGTTTTTATTTAAAATGTATTATTTGTTATTGAAATTTTTTTTACTAACAGTGCAAATAGACAAGAAAATTGACTTATACACACTTAAAATTAGGACAACAAGAGGCTTTCAAACCTTTATATCACACACACTGTGTTACTAACGTGGGTTTCTCTACTTGTAGTTAGCTTTTTTTTTTTTTGGCAAAATTTTAACTTATTTTTTGTGTGCATGTTATGATGTTAAGTCTGTTGTATATATTATATAAATATGATATGTATATTGTATATATATTATGTGAAAGCTACATACATATAAAATTAAAAATATATATATATATATAAATATAAAATATATTAAGTATATATATTATATGGATGTCATATATGCGTCTATATTTACTGTGTGTGTATTTTATATATTATATATATTTTTATGCATTTTATATATATGTTGTGAATAAAATTATTTATGAATAAAAAATATAAAAAATAAAAGAATAAAAATAAAACAAAAAAAAATTGTGTCATTTACCATTAACAAGAAAAAAAGCTGAAAATTGTAAAAAAAAAAACTTAATTGTTATATTCTTGAAAATGGAATACTGAAATATGGTATTTGATGTAAAATCCTTTAATTTAAAGTCCAAACTGAGATCCCAAATTAAGTTTGTATTTAATTTGGAAGTTACATTCAATATTAATATAATTTATTATCATTTTATTTGAGAAAAAAATACAATAAACATGAAGCATCTAAAAAATTAAGAAGGCTTATATAGACTCACGGCAATTTGACATCGCGGTTAAATATGTAAAGACCAAATTAGTCTTTAAAAAAAAATATTAAATTACTTATAATAATTATAAACGATTTCATTTTTGCTATAGGCCTTGAAATAAAAGACTCATATTAATAATTTTGAATTTATATTAATAATTTTGAATTTTATCTAATGTAGTAGATCTCACTAATTTATACAAAGGCTAAAAAAAATTATTTTTTAAAATATAACCATCGGCCTTGAAAAAAAAAAGAAACATATATTAGTAATTTTAAACTCTATCTAATTATTATTAGTGGTTATACTTATCTATTTTTTTTTTCATTTTAAATGACTTTTTAGTATTTATATGGTTATACTTATCTATATAAATACTAAAAAGTCATTTAAAAAGTCTGAATTTTTTTAAAATTCAAAATTAAAAAAAGTAAAAAAATAAGCACTACATTATTATGTTTGTGATATTTGGTGGATCCAAATCAATAACCACCAAAAAAATAAAAGAAAGTGAAGAGCAAAACGTAAAGATAATGCACCAGCTACTGGAGAAAATTAGAAGAGTTAAATAAGCAGGGATCCATGCAATTGGGTCAACTTCTGACTTATCCGAGCTTTTCTTATACAAAGATATTTCTGTTCTGATGAAAGATCAACGTCAGGACTCAGCCAGATATTTAACAAAACCAAAAGATCTCATAATCCCCCTGAAAACCTATTAATTATCTATCACATTTCACTTTCATTCACCACTCAATGGCTAAGATTTATAACTTTTTCGGTTTTCATTGAAATTGATCAAGAAAATTTTGCTGTCAGAATATACCCTCGCCATTAATGAAATACACTTATCTATCTATATTTTTCTTGTTTTGGTTTGTTAAAAAAATATTCTATTTTAAATAAAAAAATTAAATTTAACATTATTCACATATGAATTTGTTTCCTAATTTGTTTACTATAAAATCCATCTCAAAAAATAAATGACTCACAAGCACACTCGAGGAGCCGTTGAGTATTAGTTGTTTTTAGATCAAAATAAATTTATTTATTATGAAATAAACTAATATAAAATCACATTATTGTGTTTATGATCTCAATATAATAAAAATTAAAATAAAATAATATAAATTTTATTTTTTTAGTACATATTTTTAGTTAGGTCATTTTTTTTGAAGCAGAATCATTTATTCTAGGCTAGTGTTGGAAAAAAAAAATGAAAAGACGCAATTATATATAATTACAATTACAATTTCCTCCTAATATACTAATAAAAATAAAAATCCTTCATATGAATATTATGAAATATCACAGATAATAAAACCAGTTAGTTGTTATTGTTGGCTTTTTATTTTTTTTCTCTAATGTAAAAAATAAATATATAATTAAATTAAATATATGTATATGATTTAGTATTTTGAAATGATGCAAAATTGACGAGGTTTTTTTTTCAAAAATAATTTAAAAATAAAATTATTTTGAAAACATTTACTTTTATTTTTTCATTCAAAATATATTTATTTTTCGACTTTAAATTTTACAAAAAAAACCTAGTATATACATAAGATAGGAAAGATATATCTCATTGTTATAAAGTGGCACATAGTATATTTTTTCCAAAATATAATACAAATTTTGAATAATATTTTTTTTATATTTTCGAATTAATTTATAACTCCATGAATATATTTTTGGAATAAGATAATAAGTCACGGAAGTGTTATTGTTTGACTTGAAATAATACCTTGCATAATAACAATTAATTAAGAAAAAGCAAGCAATTAACATATTCTGCTTTTACAATACCGAATTACCAACAGAAAAATCAGTTATCTAGATTTGAGATTACAGGGTAACACCACGTTCCATGGCAACTTGAAAACAAACTGCCCCTGCCTGCCTAACTTTGTAGAGAGTTCCCAGAGCACCAGTCCAGATAATTAATGGAAGGTGGAGAGTCCTTAAACGAATGGGAGCAAGTGCAACTGGAATTTGTTGCTGTTAAAAACGACGACCATCTTCAACATGCCCTCTCTATTTTCCCTCCAAGCTACCATGAAGGCCTCCAAATTCCACCACCGCGAACACCATCCCCATCGCCGCCACCAGCAGCAGCAGCAGCAGCAGACCCTGAAAATCCTACCCAATCGATTTCAGCTTCTGTGTGTAATGAGGAAGGTGAAGAAGGGCTGTCACCGCCGCCGCCCGATTCAGAACCAAAAGTGGGAAATGAGATTGGGAAGCGTCTGAAGTTGCAATTTGAGATTTTGAGAACTGGGATTGTTTGGATTGCGAGTAGAGCTGGTGGTGGAAATGGGTTTTGGTCATTTGCAACGTCAGTGAGTGCATTGGCGGCCACAGCAGTGTTGCTGTACTGGAAGGTGCAGAGGTGGCGTCAATGGGGCCGGGAAGAAAGCGATAATCGTCTGATCCTTCTTCTTAAAGAGAAAGACCAGGTATATTTACTAATTCAACCATTTCTTATAACCTGAAACCTTGGATATGCATTGAATTGCTTTTTATATTTTAAGTTTTTGTGGAAATGCCAAACTCAACATAAATCATGACTTGAAAAACAATTCTTTTGTTATTGATGGAAATTTTCCTGCTATTGGTAATTACTTATCTGAACTAAATCTTTAGGCTATATTGGTTAGGATTTATAGAAGCATATATTTAAGCATTTGCTGATAAATTATCACGTAGTCTAGATTGTTCGTGAAGAATTAATTTATCTATAAATTCAAGAAAAACTGAACTCTCACAGGTATTTTTTTTAGCAACTTAATGCATTTCAAATTGAAAAGCTCTTCCCACATTCCATGAGAGCTGGTTATTGCCATTGTTAATTATGTTTATTTTCCAATACATACTTTAGTGTTAATGCATATTCTCCAAATAAAAGATAAATTCAGAATAAATTTCTTGTTTCCTGTTCTAATACTAAAAAAAATCAGTAAGAGTGTACCTTCAAGGAGTGAGATAAGATGGTAGGGATTTTTTCTTTTTTAATCATAATTCTTGAGTTCGAATTTTAGAATGAAGCACTTTTAAAATTTGAGAGTAAGCGCTCTACCCTCGCAATGAATCTGTCCGACACAAATTTATATTAATCTATAATATTTGTATTGTAGAATATTGGATGGCTAGAACAAATAAGTAAGAGTGTGCATTATATTTATATTTGTCTGAATTAAATATTTCAAAATGATATTGCAGAAGATTAGGCAGCTCTTAGTTCAGACTGCTCAAATGAATGAAATGTTATCTGCTCGTCGAAACGTTCCGATTATTCGAGTTGGTTGACTGGAGAATAGGACAAGGAATTTATATCTCTGCTACTAGAATTATGAATATCTTCCACTTATTCAAAGAGAATTATACATGTATTTATATATTTGTATATTATATTGCTATTGGTGACTGCACCAGTTTTCACTATTTGTTTTGATGTTGATTACATTTAGCCCTGTTTAATTCTTTATCATTTGCTGATTTACTTGGCCCAAGTAGGCCTCCAGTCGCCCTTTGGTGCTTAGGAACACTGACATATTCAACTTGCTTGGAAATAATAAGTTTTAAAAAAATAATAATATTAATGAGAAATATAATAAAATAAAATTATAAAATATAAAATTTACAATGGCTGAATTCATTTTAATAAGATGAATAGAGCATAAATTAGTAGCAATTTGTAAAAACATTTCTTCCATGAAATTTTTTTCCTCTCTCCCTTTTTTTAAAACAATAAAGTTTTAATAAAATTGGATTTTAGTAATTCTTTTTTATTTCATGTGTTATCAACTATCATTTAATATTTGGAATTAAAATTTTTTAACAATTTAATTGTCTTAATTTATTTCATATCATTTACTTCAAAATCCCAAAATAGGTTAAAAGTGTTCCGGAAGGGTCTGGGAGCGCTTGGATCGAATTATGGCTAATGAATCGTTTTATGATCTCTTCACAAATATTAACATTCGTCATCTTATTAAGACTTCATCAGACCACTCCCCGTTATTACTGTCTTGTCAGAATTCGAATATGACTATTCCAAAAGCATTTAAGTTCCAACATATGTGGCTTTCTCATGACACCTTCTTGCCTATAGTTCGACGGAGCTGGGATTCTAATTTTTTCGGTGGTGGTATGAAAGACCTTTTCATGAAGCTTAATCTTCTCAAGAAATCAATCAGAGAGTGGAACAAAAGCACTTTCGGTAATATTTTTCATGGCAATGAAGAGGCAGAAAAGGAGGCAGTTGAGGCCGAACGGATTTATATCTCAGATCCTTCGGTTACTAATCGAATCGAATGGCAGAAGAAGCAAGCTTCCCTTTTGCAGAAATACAAGTTACAGGAAACATTTTGGAGACAAAAAGCTCACATTAAATGGCTTACAGAGGGAGAATCTAACTCTAAGTTTTTTCATCAATATGTAAAGATATCCAGAAAATTGCAGCGGATATCAATAATAAAAAAATTCAGAAGGAAAGTGGATAACTGATCAATTAGAAATAAGCAAAGAAGTTGTATCATTTTTTCAGAAGCTATTTGGTGATGAAAACCATGGATCTTTCGACTCTCTCATTGAGGTAATTCCTATGGTAATCACAGAAGCTCATAACGCAGCTTTAGAGCGAATCCCAGACGACAAGGAGATTAAAGAAGCTGTTTGGCAACTTGATCCTAATAGTGCCCCTGGTCCGGATGGTTTCGACGGAACATTCTTTAGGCAATGCTGGGATATCATTGCTTGGGATGTTTGCAGCGCAGTCAAGAAATTTTTCCTTGGTCTGCCAATTCCACAGTCACTTAATGCAGCTCAGATTGTTCTCTTGCCGAAGGTTCAACATCCATCGGACTTCAGCCAATTCCGCCCCATTTGTTTGGCTACTTTTGTTAGCAAGGTATGTACCCGAATAATTGTTAATAGAATGGCTCCATTACTTACTTTTATAATCTCTCAAGAACAGGCAGATTTCTTAAAGAGACGTTCAATTCATGAGCAAATTCTATTAGCAAATGAGCTGGTTCATGATATGGACAAAAAGACTAGGGGACATAACTTAGCAATCAAACTTGACATGGCTAAGGCCTTTGACAGAGTCTCATGATGCTTCCTTGAGTCGGTTCTTCTTAAATTCGGGTTTTCAAGCAAGATTGTCAATATGATAATGTCTAATCTCAAAGCTACAAGATTATCAGTTATGGTGAATGGAGTCAGCTGGATTTTTCAATCCTAAGCGTGGTGTCAAGCAAGGAGACTCTCTCTCTCCGTATTTGTTCATTATAGCGGCGGAATGTTTCTTAAGAGGGCTAAACAAACTAATTAGGGAGGAAAAAATAACTCCATACAAGACTGCTAGAGGATGTGTGGTGATGTCTCATCTTGCTTTCGCTGATGATCTGCTCATATTTTTGAATGGTGATGTTAAAAGTGCTAAGCAATTCAGAGCCTTTCTCACAGCTTATCAACAAGGATCCGGTCAAGCCATCAACTTTGGGAAGTGTTCTTTCTATTGTTCGAAAAAAGCTAGCCATGGTTTTATAAACAAGATAGCACAGATTCTTGACATCAAGTGGCATTCACTTCCCTTCATGTACTTAGGGGCCCCTATATATCAAGGCATCAACCGTTCCACTTACTGTCAATATCTTTTACAAAAAGTGGATACAAAACTTCATGGTTGGATGAAAAAGTTGTTGTCAACTGGTGGTCGTCTTCTGCTCATTAAACATGTCTTGAGTTCAATTCCAATTCATACATTGGGGGCTATGCAACTGCCGAAACAAATTATTGATGATTTGGAACGAAAATTTGTTTCTTTTTTCTAGCATTAGGTGTTGAATGGCGCTATCGTTGGGCCAAGTTCAAAAAATTCTACTACCCCACTTCTGAAGGTGGTATGGGAGTTCGATCGCTTGTATCTTTGCAAAAAGCCTACTCAATAAAGCTTTGGTTGAACTATCAAAAGGGAGATACTCCTTGGGCAAGAATTATGAGAAAAAAATATGGTAGAGCTGGTCATATGAAATTTTTGCAAACTGACTCCCCTACATGGAAGTGAATTTGCAAGATCTCGACCACTGCTTCTTCTCTTTTTACGCAGCAAGAGAATGGAGATTGGGTTAGTAACAAGACAAGCTCCAAGTCCTTTGTCTTGGCAGAAATTTATGATGTTGTGAGAGAAAGGAAAAGCGAGCTACTATCGTACAGGATGACTTGGAATTCATTAATTCCCATCAAGTATTCAATACTTGCGTGGAGATTATGGCACAATGCCCTGCCGTTGCCGGAAAGACTTCAAATGATGGGGATTCAAATGGCCACCTGCTGTCCATTTTGCTTATCTGCTGCAGCTACTACATCTCACATGTTCTACCTCTGTGCTGAAACCATGAAAATTTGGCAATTTTTCAAACAATTTTTGCAATACAATGCCTCGGTCCAGCGCACAATTAAACAAGAATTCATGTTGTGATGGTCCCAATTCTCTCCTAACTCGCTGGCGGGCAAAATCATGGCCTTCATTCCTCAGGTAATTCTTTATCACATATGGCTAGCCTTTTGTAAAATTACATGGGGTGGCGAGGAGATATATAGTCCAAGTATTATCAGGTCAATCCTCACCTCAATTTTTAATTGGGGAGTAGCTCATTCCTCCACCAAATTTGCAAAGTCCATGGCTTTATTTCAAGAATTTTTGCCAGAACAATTTGGCAAAAGATGCAAATTAAAGCCAACTCTCGTATATTGGCGTAAACCAGTTGCACCAAGATTCAAGCTTAATGTTGACGCTTCGGTGACTATGAACATAGCGATCGGTGGACTATTGTCAGGGATTGCAATGGATGCTTTATAGCAGGTCTCAGTTTTTTCTTACGGACTTCTAATCCCAACCAAGCTGAATTGCAAGCTGCTTTTGAAGGAATCCAATGGTGTATTCAGAAACATTACTTACCGCTAGAAATAGAGACTGACTCAGCATGGGTTCATCATCAAATCACATCCTCCCGGATTTCTACATCAACAACAATGGCCAGCCACATTAAAAGCTTCATTGACAGTTCAAACTCGGCTATACTACATATATTCAGGGAGGGTAATCAAGCCGCAAATTTCTTTACCATAGACTGCAGAATGAGTATGAAGCATGCTGTTTATTTGTTTTTTAATTATTTGCTAAATTTTCTTAAGTGCATTGTAAACTCGTATGAATTTTTTATATATCCGTTACAAATAGTTTATCTATAAAAATTACAGCTTCGAAAAAAAAATTGAGTAAAAAAAAAGGTTAAAAGTGAATATAATTATATTTTACATGAAAAGTTATTTAAGTTTTTTTATAATTTTAAAATCAGATTACTCAATTTTTTAAAATTTCAAATAAATTCGATTCGAGTGGAAGATAAATTAATAAAATTTTAAAAAAAAAAACAAAAACTCATATTCATCTATGCATTTCAATGTTATTTGATAAATATTAGAAACGACGTGGGTTTGAAGGCCTAAAAGGCAAATTAGCCCAAGCCCATTAATTCTTTGCCGCAGGCGCAAGCCAGAGCTCGCCTTTCCCTTTCTTCCATCTTAACCAGCAGAGGGCAAAATAGAGCTGACGATTCTATCTGTTCTACTCCGTCAACGGCTCTACCTTCTCCTTCAAAGGCTAGATCTTTTCCAAAGAGCAGGTTTCAATTTTTTTCTATCTTTTTTTCAACTACTTTTCTTCCTTCTCGTGATTTCAGAATGAACTTAAATCTGCTAAAACCCTATCGTATCATTTTTTTTTCCCCTCTCTGAATGGTAGTTTTTTTTTTTTTCGAGTAAATTGATTTCACGTTTAGAATTTAACGTTGTAATTTAATCAAGAGAGCTAGGGATTTAATTGGTCTTTATCGATAGCTTCGTCGTGTGTGACTGAAAAATTGGGTTTTGATTAACCACAATTTAGGAATTTTAGTTTAATAATTATCTAAAATAATGTAGAGAAAACGAAGAGAGGTTGAGTTAAGTCTCTCTTTTTGCTTGATCTGTATCAGTAGTCATAGCATCTGGATATATTTGGCATATAAGTGTTACACATCACTTCCACAGTTAACCTTTTGTATGCTCTTGCCTCTGTTGTTAAGAACCTCATTTATTATTATAGTTTTCTTCTTTGGTAATACTTTGAATCTTTTTATTTTTTTATCTGTTACTTTTTGATGGCCGAACCTAGCAAAAAATAGAATAAGTATAACAATTTTGTGTTCTTAAGGGATAAGTTCTTAGGAATTACTTTTACAGGTGGGATATGCGTTGAGTGTGTTCTTGTTAGCTGTTTAAAACCAGTCCGTGTATAAAACTGGTGGTTTCTTGATAATGTTGTCTTTTTTAGGGATGAAATTTTCCAGTTGCCAGTGCTGCTGCATTTGGCTCCATTGTTGGTGGTGGTATTGGTATTGGAGAGACAATGTTAGATTGTTTACAAGCTATTATAATTTAAGGTTTAACAGAAGCAACATAAATTATGTTGTCAAAAATAGTTCAGAACTTTTTAGGGCATCTTTATATTTTTCTACTTTCTTTCGACAATTTTTCCCCTCCTATTGTTATCGTTATCTAGTGCTTGATCCATGGTAAGACATATCAAGTTGATTATTGATTTTGCAGGACTGACATTTCAAAGCACCAACCATGTCTACATCATATCTCCCTGCAACCACTGATTCAATTGCTCAGGCTTTAGAAGCAAAATCCCCAACGGAATCCATTTCCATCTATTACCGCATACTAGAGAATCCATCCTCTTCTCCTGAATCTCTAAGGATTAAAGAGCAGGCTATCACTAATCTCTCTGATCTCCTAAAAACGGACAGACAGGCAGAGGAACTTCGAAGCCTTCTGACCCAATTAAGGCCCTTTTTTGCCTTGATTCCAAAGGCAAAAACGGCTAAAATTGTTCGTGGGATAATTGATGCAGTAGCAAATATTCCAGGCACATCTGAACTTCAGATTTCTCTTTGCAAGGAAATGGTGCAATGGACCCGGGCTGAGAAGCGAACTTTTCTTCGGCAGAGAGTTGAAGCAAGGCTTGCAGCTCTTTTGATGGAAAACAAGGAATACTCAGCGGCTTTAAATCTACTTTCTGGCCTAATTAAGGAGGTGAGAAGGCTGGATGATAAGCTTCTTCTAGTGGACATAGACTTACTGGAGAGCAAGCTTCACTTTTCCTTGAGGAACCTTCCCAAAGCCAAGGCTGCACTCACTGCAGCAAGAACAGCGGCTAATGCAATTTATGTTCCACCAGCTCAACAGGGTACTATAGATTTGCAGAGCGGGATCCTTCATGCGGAAGAAAAGGATTATAAAACTGCATACAGCTACTTCTTTGAAGCCTTTGAAGCTTTCAATGCTCTTGAGGATCGCCGAGCAGTCTTTAGCCTTAAATATATGTTGTTATGCAAAATAATGGTGAGTCAAGCTGATGATGTTGCAGGAATCATATCATCTAAGGCAGGGTTACAATATGTGGGGCCTGAGCTTGATGCAATGAAAGCTGTTGCCGATGCCCATGCAAAACGTTCCCTAAAGCTCTTTGAGATTGCACTCCGGGATTTCAAAGCGCAACTAGAGGAAGATCCAATTGTTCATCGACACCTCTCTTCTCTTTATGACACTTTGTTGGAGCAAAACCTTTGTCGATTGATTGAGCCTTTCTCCAGGGTTGAGATTGCCCATATAGCTGATCTGATTGAATTGCCTGTGGATCACGTGGAGAAGAAATTGTCTCAGATGATCCTGGATAAGAAGTTTGCAGGGACTTTGGACCAGGGTGCTGGCTGCCTCATCATTTTTGATGATCCTAAGACAGATGCAATCTACCCAGCAACTTTGGAGACCATTTCCAACATTGGCAAGGTAGTTGATAGCCTGTATGTGAGGTCAGCCAAGATAATGGCTTAGATTTGGATGTAGAGGCAGCTGTTAGCTGCCATTTGCTTCTACTCCCATGTTGTCTCAGCAAGGTGCATTATGGAGAGAAGTATTCGTTTTCACTATTTATTCAGTTATTTATGATTATTATTATTATTATTATTATTATTGGTAGAACAGCATAAATACCGTGAAGGTTAACAGATTTCTTTTTTTTTTTTAATCTTCAATGGAATTCTTCTTGACAAGGTTTGTCTTTTCAGATTAGGCTGTGGTTTATTATCTCTTTTAAGAAATATCCTGTTGTGTTTGTCAATTCGTATTTTCCGCGCAAAACATGGTATTTATCTCTAGTGTTGTGAAGTTCCATGAGGTGCTAGGGTTTAGAATGATAGAATGTAGTGGGAATTCTAGTTTACATAGAACGCATTACATGGATTTTTGGGTAGTTGTGCGAGATATTGGATGTCTGAGGTCCAGGAGACAGTTTATGGAAATTGATGTTATTATCTTAATCAAGATAATACTTTTTTTTATTTTATTATTTTATGAGTCCTAGCAGTGTGTAGTAATTAGTTTCTCAGTTCCTGATTTCATCGTATTTAGTTCAAGTTGATGCATATTTATAATTTTTTTTAATTATCGTTTTTAATTTATATATATCTATAAAAAAAGTTATATAAAATTATTTTAAATGAATTAAAATATTGTATATTAATTTATTAATATTATATTTTTAATTTATAAATTAAATAATTAATAATAAGAATATAATTAAAAAAATTTAATTAGTGTTTTTTTATTGCATAAAGTGGTAGTTCTAGACAATGAAGCCGATAAGCTCGCCAATGGTGCTGCGAAAAGTTACTGTTATTATTATTTTTGGGTGCTAAAATTGCTTTTAAAAAATATATAAATTATAAAAAAATTATTAATTTCATTGGGCTAGTAGATTTACTAATTTGGCTGCTGATTCACTGGTTAGAGTGGCTATGTTGTCTGCAAATTTTTATTTAGAATTTATTTAGTTTTTTTATTAGATATTTTTAATGTTGATTTGATGCGAGGAAGAAAACAAAGATCTTTGTTTTGGATACATGAGGGAGGATTATTGAATAGATGATCCTTCATTTCAATTTTGTGTTTTGTTCTTTTTTTATTAAGTCCCTTCTTTTGTTAAAAAAATATTTTTACAAAATTGTTTAAACACCAACAAAATGTTTTAAAAAAAGACTGTAGGATAATAATTTTTATAGGAAACAATGTAAGTTTACAGATTTTTTAAAAATTTAAATTTTGCCAATTATTTTGTAAATTATCATATTTATAAAATACCATTCAGTTTACGAAATATTTTCAATAATCTAAAAACGTATATATGTTACTTTATAAAATGAAATATTGTAAAATGTGATTTTGACTTGACTCAAAATGATATATGAGAATTGAAATATTTAGGGGTTGATTAATTGATGAGAATTGAAAGATTTCATTAACGTAAAAGAGCAAAACAAGAAGCTTTGATGTTTTCAGGCTTAGAACACAAAATAAACATCAATTTGCCCCCCAAATTTTACAAGTTTTAAACTTGAAAAATAAAACCCTTTATAATGTAATGGCCTTGAATAAGAGATGAGGCCTACTGACAAAATAAGGGCAACAACCCAGATACAATTTACCACACATATACCAAAAATCTCGTTCATTCTCATATACTAGAACTCAAAGTAAGAACGAGAAAAAATGCCAAAAAAAAAATTAAATTTGGGATTGTTTAGAAAATAACTTAGTTTCAAATAAGACCTTGAAGGCGAAAGGGGACATCACTGGAGAGAGAAAATAGAGAAAAAATCTTAAATAAACTATATGCATTTGGTTGAACTTATAATTGGAGCTCACGTTTTAAATTTGAATATTTTGCAGCTCAGCCTCAAGGTTCAACTTTTGAATATTATTTTTTATGCCTTCTATTTTATTAGTTGATGCTCTTATTTCAATGCTTCCAACTTCAAAAAGCAATTCAAATTTGCAGTTAACATTTAAAATTAAAAAAATAAAGATTCAATTATTATTTATTAACTTTATAATTTTATCTTTTTGTATTTATAAATTTTTCATTTTTAATTTAAAATAAAAAAATATTTTTATCATTTTTCAAAAGATAAATGTGTCAAAATTGATTAAATTACTTACTATTTTAACAAGATATGCATATTATATATGCACTTTATTATAAAAATATTATCTTTGTAAATTATCCTCTTAAGCTTATATAAATTTATTAAAAAAATATTGAATTTTTTAAATATTATAAAAAATTATTTTAAACAAAATAAAATACTCTTAATTAGTTTATTAATATTAAAATTATTATATTCTCACTTTATCAATAAATTTATTAATAATAAAGATATAGTTTTAAAAAATAAAATTTTTTATTATATAATATAATGAATTTAGTGAGATAATTTTGCGGGACGGGGATGTAGTGATGTTTAGTGAAATATTACTTGTAAGATTAAGAGGGTTGATATTGATATTAATAATATTTAAATGTTGCCAATTTTTTTAAAATAATATAATTTTAAACTATTGCCAATTTTGTAAAATAATATAATTTTAAACTAAGGAAATTTTTATACAAAATTTTGCAGGGAGTTTTTTGTATATTCATTTTGTTTTTCTCTAAATTTTCTGTGTACAGTGTCACAACAGGAAGTCCTCTGCTTTGCTTTTCTATTTTTCTCTCTCTCTTTTTCTCTCTCTCTCTCTTGCTTTTTCCCTCTGTGAGAGAGAGTTCATTTACGGATCTCTCATTCACTCCATCCAAGCACAGGTAAGCCATTGTTCTTTGATCTAACAAGTGTTTTTCACTTCAATTATCTCTTCTCTTCAATTATACTCTGCTTAATGCTTCTTTTATTCTCGCCATCATTCCTCCTTATTTATTTACTCTTTTCGCTTTTTCGTTCTTGCAATTGAACCCCTGTTTGGTTCCCTAGAAACATCCTTTAAGAAAATGTTTCTTTTTTCCAATCTTCTGATTCATGCAATCCTTCCCAATTCTGTTAAGCAAAAAAAGGGGAATGTCATCGCTTTTGTGAAATCTGGATTCTGTTTTAATTAACCCTTTTATTTATTTTTTCTGGGTTTGGTTTTTCATTTGATTGGAGAAGACTATTCTGTTTATCTCTTTTGCTAGATCTGGTGTTATCAGTTACTTAGTTGACTGTATATTGAATTGTGATCCCTTGTTTTCTTTAATCCTCCTCCCCTTTTATTGATATGGTATATGCAGTTTGTTGATTGTATGCAAAGTTAAGAGTCCTTTTCTTGTGGATGTATGGGATGTATGTAGGTAAAGCTTTATTTTGTTGATTTTTTATTGACATTTTACTAATTGCTATTTTGGGATAGATTATTAAACTAGGGTTTTTATATGACCTTATGGTAATTTAAGTTCTCCTTCAACTAAATTCCAAGTTTGAATAATCAATATTTGATTTTTTACTCCATTTTTACGTGAAGAAATTATGTAAAGTACACGAAAGCCAATAGAAGTTTAACTGGTGCATTTTGAATCAGATTGCTCTAACTTCATTTTGACATTCTTGGTGCAGCATTAGGGAAGAGTATATTCTAGCTTCTCAGGCTATTTTTATCTGTATTTGGCATATTTTTTTTTCTGCTTATGGCTTATGAACATGCATTGCTTGTTTTTCAATGTGAAGGGCATGCATCATCCAAGTTGTTCTGCCTCCTCTGTTTAGCAGCTGGTAGATACTGATAAAAATTAAGGCATGGGTCGGTTAAAGCTGCAATCTGGAATTAAGGTGATTGAGGAAGAACCTGAGGACTGCGACTCTTCCTATTCTAGCAAAACTACTTTAGCATGCATGATTAATGCAGAAGTAGGTGCTGTATTGGCAGTCATGAGGAGAAATGTAAGATGGGGAGGTCGTTATATGTCTGGTGATGATCAGCTAGAGCACTTATTGATTCAGTCCCTGAAGGCATTGCGGAAGCAAATTTTCTCATGGCAGCATCCATGGCATACAATCAACCCTGCTGTGTATCTTCAACCATTTTTGGATGTGATTCGATCTGATGAAACTGGTGCTCCAATCACTGGGGTTGCACTGTCAGCTGTTTACAAGATTTTAACTCTTGATGTGATTGATCAAAATACTGTAAATGTTGAAGATGCTATGCACTTGGTAGTTGATGCTGTGACAAGTTGCCGATTTGAAGTTATAGATCCTGTATCAGAAGAGGTTGTGCTGATGAAGATACTTCAAGTTCTTCTAGCTTGTATGAAAAGTAAAGCATCTGTCTCACTGAGTAATCAACATGTCTGTACCATAGTAAACACTTGTTTCCGAATAGTTCACCAAGCAGGAAGCAAAGGTGAGTTGTTACAGCGGACAGCTCGACACACAATGCACGAACTTGTT
Source organism: Garcia nutans (assembly GCA_947685225.1). NCBI lineage: Eukaryota > Viridiplantae > Streptophyta > Magnoliopsida > Malpighiales > Euphorbiaceae > Garcia > Garcia nutans. The sequence goes on from CANTUV010000011.1 coordinate 54,599,271, forward strand.
AGATGCATTTTTTCCCACCTACCAGATGTTGACAACACTGAGCATGCTCTAGTTAATGGAGTTAGTCCTGTCAAACAGGAGGTATGAATGAACATTTCATTCTTGTTCACAATTGCCATTTAACTTCTCTTTGCCTTATCATATGGGGTGTAACTAAGAGATGATGTAATAGCCACCTTCTCTACAACTATAATATTTGGAATGAACATTGGATACTAAAAAGTTTTCATATTGGGTTTGTCTTTGTCATTTTCTTTAATCCAAAATATGTGTAATCTTCTTTCTTTTACAGATTGGTGGTATAGATAATGATTACTCTTTTGGGAGCAAACAAATGGAAAATGGCAATAATAGTTCTGAATTTGATGGTCAAGGATCTTCTGTGAACTTTGGGTCCAGTGCTTCCACAGGTTTGGTGGCAACTGTAATGGATGAAAATACAATTGGAGGTGGTAGTGGAAAGGATGCACTTCCATATGATTTGCACCTCATGACAGAGCCATATGGCGTGCCCTGCATGGTGGAGATATTTCACTTTTTGTGTTCTTTATTAAATGTTGCTGAGCATATGGGAATGGGTTCCAGATCTAATACAATAGCATTTGATGAAGATGTGCCCTTTTTTGCATTGGGCTTAATTAATTCAGCAATAGAGCTGGGTGGGCCTTCTATTCGTCGCCACCCCAGATTATTGAGTTTGATTCAGGATGAATTATTTCGTAATTTGATGCAATTTGGCTTGTCAACGAGCACTCTTATTCTCTCCATGGTTTGTAGTATTGTTCTCAACCTGTATCACCATTTGCGTGCTGAACTCAAACTGCAGCTTGAGGCTTTCTTCTCTTGTGTGATTTTGAGACTTGCACAGAGCAGATATGGTGCTTCATACCAGCAGCAAGAGGTTGCCATGGAGGCTCTTGTAGACTTCTGCAGGCAGAAAACTTTTATGGTGGAGATGTATGCTAACTTAGATTGTGACATAACATGTAGTAATGTGTTTGAAGACCTAGCTAATTTATTGTCAAAAAGTGCATTTCCAGTAAACTGCCCTTTGTCTGCAATGCATATTCTTGCATTGGATGGTCTCATTGCTGTTATTCAAGGGATGGCTGAAAGGATAGGCAATGGATCAATTAGTTCAGAACATGCACCAGTGAACCTTCAGGAGTATACACCCTTCTGGATGGTCAAGTGTGACAACTATGGTGATCCTAATCATTGGATTCCCTTTGTCCGTCGGAGAAAGTATATCAAGAGAAGATTGATGATAGGAGCTGATCACTTCAACCGAGATCCAAAGAAAGGCCTAGAATTTCTCCAAGGAACCCACCTCTTACCTGACAAACTTGATCCCCAAAGTGTAGCCTGCTTTTTCAGGTACACTGCTGGGTTAGATAAGAATCTTGTTGGAGATTTTCTAGGAAATCATGATGAGTTTTGTGTTCAGGTTCTTCATGAATTTGCTGGGACTTTTGATTTCCAAGGTATGAATCTGGATACTGCTCTGCGGTTGTTCTTGGAAACTTTTAGGCTGCCTGGAGAATCTCAAAAAATTCAAAGGGTGCTTGAGGCATTTTCTGAGAGATATTATGAGCAATCGCCACAGATCCTGGCTAACAAGGATGCTGCTCTTTTGTTATCTTATTCACTTATAATGCTTAACACGGATCAACATAATGTACAGGTGAAGAAAAAGATGACAGAAGAGGATTTTATCCGCAATAATAGGCACATCAATGGAGGCAATGACTTACCTCGGGAATTTCTGTCTGAACTGTACCATTCAATTTGCAAGAATGAGATCCGCACAACACCAGAGCAAGGATCTGGTTTCCCTGAAATGACCCCAAGCCGTTGGATTGACCTAATGCTCAAATCCAAGAAAACTGCTCCATTCATTGTATCTGATTCAAAAGCATACCTTGACCATGATATGTTTGCTATAATGTCAGGTCCTACAATTGCTGCTATTTCTGTTGTGTTTGATCATGCAGAACATGAAGATGTTTACCAGACATGTATTGATGGATTCTTAGCTGTTGCGAAAATCTCAGCGTGCCATCATCTTGAAGATGTACTTGATGATCTAGTTGTGTCTCTATGCAAGTTCACTACCCTCTTGAATCCAGCATCTGTTGAGGAACCTGTGCTAGCCTTTGGTGATGACACAAAAGCCAGGATGGCAACTGTGACTGTTTTCACCATTGCGAATAGATATGGTGATTATATCCATACAGGTTGGAGAAATATTCTGGATTGCATTTTACGGTTGCACAAACTTGGTCTTCTTCCAGCGCGTGTGGCAAGTGATGCTGCTGATGAATCGGAGCTTTCTGCTGATCCTGGGCATGGGAAACCTATTACAAATTCTTTGTCTTCAGTTCATATGCAATCCATGGGAACTCCCAGGAGATCTTCTGGTTTGATGGGCCGGTTTAGCCAACTCTTATCTCTTGACACTGAGGAGCCAAGATCACAGCCCACTGAACAGCAACTTGCTGCTCATCAGCGTACCCTTCAGACTATCCAAAAATGTCATGTTGACAGTATATTTACTGAGAGTAAGTTCTTGCAGGCTGAATCTTTATTACAGCTTGCACGAGCACTCATTTGGGCGGCTGGGCGGCCTCAGAAAGGGAACAGCTCCCCAGAGGATGAAGATACTGCAGTTTTTTGCCTGGAGTTGCTGATTGCGATTACTCTTAACAACCGGGACCGAATTGTGCTATTGTGGCAGCGTGTTTATGAGCACATAGCTAATATTGTTCAATCAACTGTAATGCCTTGTGCCTTAGTAGAGAAGGCTGTGTTTGGACTCCTCCGGATTTGCCAGCGACTGCTCCCTTATAAAGAGAACCTGGCTGATGAACTTTTAAGGTCATTGCAACTTGTTTTGAAACTTGATGCCCGTGTTGCTGATGCTTACTGTGAACAGATTACTCAGGAAGTCAGTCGCCTTGTAAAAGCAAATGCTATGCATATCAGATCTCTAATGGGATGGCGTACAATTACATCCCTACTTTCCATCACAGCTCGTCACCCTGAAGCTTCTGAAGCTGGATTTGATGCACTCTTGTTCATTATGAGTGATGGAGCTCACTTGTCACCAGCCAATTATGTTCTCTGTGTTGATGCAGCAAGGCAGTTTGCAGAGTCTCGTGTAGCACAGGCAGAAAGGTCTGTTCTTGCACTAGATCTTATGGCAGGTTCTGTCGATTGTTTAGCTCGGTGGTCTCACGAGGCTAAGGAAGCAGTGGGTGAGGAGGAACCTGCAAAATTGTTGCAGGATATTGGGGAGATGTGGCTGAGGCTTGTGCAGGGATTAAGAAAAGTTTGTTTGGATCAAAGAGAAGAGGTTAGAAACCATGCACTTTTATCATTGCAGAAGTGCTTGACAGGTGTGGATGGGATAAATCTGCCACATGGTTTGTGGTTGCAGTGTTTTGATATGGTGATCTTTACCATGCTTGATGACTTGCTTGAAATTGCTCAGGGACACTCCCAAAAAGATTACAGAAACATGGATGGTACATTAATAATTGCAGTCAAGCTCCTTTCAAAAGTATTTTTACAGTTACTCCATGACCTTTCACAGTTAACAACTTTTTGTAAATTGTGGTTGGGAGTGCTCAGCAGAATGGAAAAATATTTAAAGGTTAAAGTAAGAGGGAAGAAGAGCGAGAAGCTTCAGGAAGTAGTACCTGAGCTTCTTAAAAACACCTTGCTTGTAATGAAGACCAAGGGAGTGCTAGTACAAAGGAGTGCCTTGGGCGGAGATAGCTTGTGGGAACTGACATGGCTACATGTGAATAACATTGCACCATCTTTACAGTCTGAGGTATTCCCTGATCAAGACTGGGAGCATTCACAGCATAAGCAGAGTGAAACAGATGGTCTGGTGTATGATGAAACTGGTTCTGTTCCGTCTAATGGATCTGTGGCTTCTGAAGGTTCTGGCGCAGGAGGTTAACTTGTGCACCGTGTTTGATTATCCAGCATTACTTTGTTAATGCATGTAGCTGAGAGCAAATTATTGCAAGCACCGAAATGGTACATTTTATATGGAACACCAGAGATTAAGCCAGTCTTAGTAGTGGCTTATGCTTTTAGACCCAAGTTGCTGAGAAGAAAGGAGCAAACAGGGCGAAGTGTCCTTGTTTAGAGGAGAAAGGTTGGCTAATTATAGCCCTATATTCCTCCTTTCCTATCAGTGCTCCTTGTCTGTGTTTTGATGAAACCTAGTCAGAGTTTGTCATTGAATGTGGATTTCACTGAAGATATTATATATTACTCGTATATTGCATAGGATGTTTCTGCGGATGATGATTCAACCCATATGATTTTGTATTTTGAAAATCTGGAAGGGAAGAATTGTCTTTGAGTAAGGTGTAGGATTTAAGCCTATAGTATTGGCTTGCTCACTAATGTATAGAACTAAAAAAGTTGAGATTTTCCTTTTGTTTCATTTAAATTTTTTTATAAGAATGATAATGAAGTGTACGGTCTTGGGTGGAGAACATTTGATTCTCTTTGCAGGATGCAGAAGGTTCCAAAGAATATCATTTTTCAAAACTATGCTCTGGATTCTGTATTTTCTTCTGAAACGATTGTGTGATAGACAGTTCTTTTTAAAGTTTGTGACTTTATGCAATCTTTTGCCACTCTCCAAATTTGATTTACCATATCAATTAGGTTTGCACTTTCAGAATGCTATGATGCATATGATTGTGGAGATCTTCATTTGTTAGAAAGGGACAATGCCAGTGATTAAACTTTGTATCAAGTGTTAGTCTTTGTTTTATGCAAAGGATGCAAGTGCAAAGCGGCAAGAAAGGGGTGCATACCGATCTGAAATATGAAAGTAATTGAGATTTTTGAAATTTTATAAATAGTAACTGAACCGAATATTTTAAAAAATTGAACTCTAGCTGAATCAAAATATTTTAATTCAGTTATTTTGATTAACCAATTTTTTTCTATATATATAATAGTAAAATTTTTCATCAATTAATTAATAAATTTTTAAAATAAGTAAATTTATGCCGGTTGTTTAATAATATTATTAGAAATTATAGTTAAATCAATATTAAATATATTAATATTTAATACTAACAAATATTTTACTCAAAAAAATATTAACAAACATCATTTATAAATAAAAATAGCCTAAAATGTATTTTCAATGGATAAAAACCTCAAATTAATCAATGACTTTATAGTTTTAATTATATTATAAAATTTTTTAATTTTATACAATAAATGATTCAAAATATCATTAGGAATTAAGATAGAAATAAGATAAAAAAGTATCATTTTTAAGTTAAGAAAATACTTATTAATAAAATATTATTTTAATTAATTGCAAAGTTTTTATTTATTTAATAAACTATAATGTTTAATTAAAATATAAAAAATACAAAAAATTCATATATATAACTAAAGTAATAATTCTGTTAATTCAATTAATTTTTATATTATCATTGAGCTAACTAAACTGAAAATTGATTATCGAAAATTTTATATTTTAATAACAGAATCAAATTAAAAATTTATTATTTTTTTACATATATATAATTAAATTTTTGAGATTTAATTCAGTTATTCGATGACGGCAAGGTTGGCAAGCAAGGTTGAAAGAGGGATTAAAAAGAAAAACTTTCAGTATGAAATTAGCCCAAATAAAATCAATATAAAAATGAATAAGAAGTTTCATATATGACAAATACAAAATAAATCCATTTGTGAATAATTTATATAAAAATTTTATAAAATTGATTGTAATGAAATTTTGGAGGGATTAAAACGCACCGTTTCGCTTTTGCTTCGCAAGTGAAAAACTACTAAACGATAAAGAACCATTGATTGCCGTACTGTGGCTGAAGTCAAAAGAGAGGAAACCGGCTGTCCGAAGGCATCAACCATCCATTTTCTGAACAAATTCACCGTTTCGTCGGTTGCAATTTTAATTCATCGTCTTCTTTCCGAGTAAGTAATTATGAGCGATGTCTTCGAAGGATACGAGCGCCAGTACTGCGAGCTTTCTGCAAATCTTTCCCGTAAATGCAACTCCACTTCTCTTCTCTCCGATTCAGAGGAAAAGAAGGAGAAGATCTCCAAGTTTAAATCTGGACTGGATGATTGTGATGTGTTGGTACGTTTTCATAGATTAATAGAATCTGCTTTCTGTTTTTGTGTTTCAATTTCTTTTCTTTTTGCACTAGATTCGGAAAATGGACCTTGAGGCTAGAAGTCTCCAGCCGAGTGTGAAGGCTATGCTTCTTGCTAAATTAAGGGAATATAAGTCTGATCTGAATAACTTGAAGAGGGAATTTAAGAGAATAGCATCAACTAGTTCTGATCAGGCTGCCCATGAAGAACTGTTGGAGTCTGGAATGGCGGATGTACACTCGGTAAACTATCTTTTGTTTCTCGCAGTTTTATTTTTTTTTTATTCACTTCTAGCCTTTTATTTATGGTTCTTGATATGTCTAATATATGATTTTTTTTTTCATCTTCAATCTTTGATCACTTTGTTTTGTAGTTTGTACCACCCAAATTCTCAGTTGCTCTAAGCTAGGTAGAGAATTCAATTTCAATGTTAACTAAACAGTGTAAAATGTTTTAATGCTAGCTACAGTACACAATATGTTCATTGTTATTTCTGCTACTTGCTATTGCTTAAGCTGTGCTGTTGAATTAGTTTCGTGGCACTCTGCTATAAATTTTATAGGGTTGGTTATTTGTTGGGCAAATGAGACCTAAACAAAAGTGAAAGGAAACTTTGCGCACCATTCTTTATTGATCACTTGAGTGATTGTACTGAATTGTCTAAGGACGGAGTAGAACACAAGATTAGTCAATTGCTAGTCAGCTAGAAAAGGTAATACTTTTACAAATTTCAGTTGACAACTATAGGTATTTGACATTTGTGTTACCATTTGGTTTCGTAAATGATAATGACAGTGCTTGTTAGATGCTTTAGTACTTGAATAATCTGCTCTTGGGATGATCATTATCATTATTGTTGTTGTTATTATTATATAGTTCATTTTGTGGAGAAATTTTTGTTAATTGGTGAATAATAGTGCAGGTTTCTGCAGATCAAAGGGAAAGATTGTCTATGTCAGTAGGGAGACTAAACCAGTCAGGCAACAGGATAAAGGAGAGTAGAAGAACCATGCTGGAGACAGAAGAGCTTGGTGTCTCAATTCTTGAAGATTTGCATCAACAGCGCCAGACTCTCCTACATTCTCATAACAAGGTATCCTTTCTCTCTCTCTTAGGTGGGGAAGGTGGTGGTAGCAGTGGTTATGTAGAAAGAATGTTTGTTGTGATGTTTTTTGTTCAGTTGATGTTACTTGTTCCATTTATTGTTCATTGTGCTCAGATCTCGAGTTCTTTCCAGGAACTATTATATCAATTAATAATTTGTGTTAAAATTTCTGAATTTCTTACCATTCTCTCGCTTTTCTTTATTTGACTAATGTTGCTGTAATCCTTATCCAAGCTGTGAACAAATGCTGTGGAATTAGCAGTTTGCTTGTTAGATGGTTTAATTTAATTTCCATGTTCATTTTCCCCTTTTCAGCTTCATGGAGTAGATGATACCATTGACAAGAGTAAGAAAGTCTTGACTTCTATGTCAAGAGGAATAACCAGAAACAAGTGGATTGTTGGCTCAGTAATTGCTGCTCTTGTGGTTGCAATCATATTTATCATCTTATTTAAGCTTTCTCACAATTAATAGATTCTTGAAATTGTCAATTGTGTGATATTTGATACACTTTGTTACTTTGTTCTGTGCATATTTTGTATATAGAGTTGACATTCATCTACTGAACATCTGCCATTTGTTGTTCAAGCTGTATCTTTGAAATCATGTGTGTGCCATTTTTCTTCCTGTTGTCTTTGTGCATTCAGCAAATAGTTATTCAGTTTTATACTTCTATTTATACCCCAGTTGCTCTGATAAGGCATAAAAAAAATAATACTTAATCTGAGAAGTCTGAATTCTGTAATAGATAGTATGCAAGAGTGTGTTCTACTTTCTAGAGTGTTAGTTTATCTAAATAAATTGTTCATTTACCATCACTCTTTTATTTTGGGAGGGTTTTGATTTGTCTAAAAGGAAATTTTGTTGTTTTTATTTTTTATTATTTTTTTTAAAACTGAGAATTGGATGTATAGTTTAATGCAAGATTGGTTTGGTCATTCATGCCCCATTTGGAGCATATGTGAGGAACCGAGGAGCAGCTCAATAAAACATGCAATTTTTGGGGAATATTTCTGTAGTTGCGCCATATAAAATTTAGAAGACAAGCCTGTCCAATGCTGCAAATGAAGTTGGAATATGACAGCATGGGCGTTCCTTTAATCATGAACTATCTTTTCAATATTTGCCTGTTTAATTACTAGGCCCTCCAGCCACTCTGGAATTCTGGGTGCTTGTAATGCTTGGGAGAAATTTTTTTTTTATCCTCCTTGGTACATGGACATATTTAAGCGGAGATTATTCTTGGGAGATTATTAATGTTTAGAGTTGGTTTAGTTGGAGCTGAAATTTAACATTAATCATGGTGGGATACATTCAAATTGTTATTTTTATTATTGATAAAAGCAGCATCTCATCATATGGTCAAAACAAACACGCATTAAATAGATAACCAACCAAGCCTTCTGCTCTCAAAGTAGAGCTTTGACTTCCCATTCATCAGGCTTTGCGTATGTCCATTGCCGATCGACTACGATTTCTATCTTGATCGTTTCTCCATTGGTTTTGCTGGTTTATTTCTACAGTTTCTCTTTATTTGGCTTACTTCTTCGAAATTGGGTCATCTTTTGTAATGTATTAAGCACTTGGTTTGTGTTTTCTTCATCGCAGCAACAGTTGTAAGAGCTTTCAGATCCGGCCATCTAGTACCGTCTTCTTCGCCGATCTGCTGGTTCATTTGAAAGTTTATTGGAGTATTTCTCTTCTACTACTGGTTTTCTTCAATAATTGTTGGGTTGTTCTAGCTGGACTGGTTTGTGAAGCTTCCTGGAACCCATATGGTTATTGTTGTCATTGAAATCTTTCTGCTTGTTTTTGCGTTGAGGATGCTCAGATCAGGAACTCCTCTCTTAACATCTCTGGGATACGAAGCCAGCCAATTGGGCCGGCAGAGTGGTGCTAATTTCTGGTCAAGCCTTGAAAAAGGAAGACTCTGAGGTCATCAGCTCATGGAATCACCAAGCTTTGGTATGGGTTTTTACTTGGAATTTCTGGCTATCTGATTTTAGCCCTGGATTTGGTGTATCTGATTCTTTTCATTATAAAAAGGTGGTAATGGTAACTAGGGTTATATTTGGGAATCTCACTGCTATAATTTTGGGCCTTCTATTTTCTATATGATTAGTTTATGTTCTTCATTTTGGCATCTCAAGGATATCATCTTATGTTCTAAAGCTCTCCATTCATCTTTCGATTATTATAGAGATTTTATAGGAGCTATATCTCATTGTCTTGTTGCTTTGTCATGTTTGTTTGAGGAGAAATTATATATTTTTCATGTAATCTTTCCCATTCAGCTCATTCTCCATGTTTCATATGAGCTATGGCCTCCTCTGCCCTGGTATAGGACATGTGGTCCATCTATTCCCTCAATTTATTTATTATCTGAGGATGTTTGGGGAGGTTGGTCTGTTAAAGATCCTATTCTTTTTCTTGTCAACTTGCAATTAAGTAAAAGCAATTTCAAAGCCTTGCTCACGGTTGGAGATATAGGCCTTGCATATATTCCCAATTGGCCTGTGATTGTGGTGTTATTATGGTGTAGCTCCTATGTTCCTAATGACAAGATGATAGTTGAGTGGCTTTTGCTTCTTGTTGGCTTTTGGTTTATAGCAGTGGATTCCTTTCTTTTGTTGCTTTGGGAAATACCAGCAGCTGCCCAATCCTTTGCTCGAAAGTGGTTGCTCAATCTAGCTGGAAATCAGAACCTTTTAGAGAGGGAACTATTAGTATCCGCCCTGGATTATCTCATTTTAGAGGTTAGAGAAGCAACTCAATCTTGTCGATGGAAGTGTGTTTTTGTTAGCTTCTCTCTTGGAATGACAAGCTTGGTGTATTTGCTGTTCAAACTAAACTTCAGTTGTACGTGAAGGTTTCATCTATATTTAGTTTGCGCCCAATTGATTGGAAATTAGCAATAGTTCCAGCAACTACTTGCTTTACGTGCTGGCATTGTCATGATTATATGTCACACACCGATTGTATTCATCAGTGTGACCCTTTATTCAAGAGGTTTTACTCTCACAGTCCTACATATGGATTATTGAGTTTATTTAGAACCTGGTGGGCCTTATGGTTTGGGAACCATGGTTATCTTCTATCTCCCTTTAATAGACAAATAATATGTCGAACAGCGAACCTTTATTATGCTAGTCTTTCAGTCCATAGTTTGTTCGGCTTTTAGTTTTATTAAATTGCCCAGTTTTTAGTACTTTTATTTTTTTGGGCTGTAATCTTTCCCTTAGGGGCTTCTGTATCTCTTTTTTATTAATGCAAAACTCTTTACATTGGCAAAAAAAAAAAGAGAGCAGCATCGCCTGCAATTCCTAATAAAACAAAAACAAAACTTTGCGTAGAGGTCTGTTCTATCCAGAATTAATGATAGCGGCCCATTGGGTTGAATTTCAACTAAAACTACAATCACAGGACTAATTTTTCATGGCTTAGAGTTTGACCGGTCCAACCCAAGTTTCCGGTGGACCCACCATTCACAAAGCCAACTTCAGATTCAGATTCAGGTTTAGAGAATGCTTGTACATTCACACCACCTGTTCGACTATATTACTCTTTGACATTATTATTATAATTTTATTATTATACACAAAAGCAATAACAGAATTTCTCCAATTTTCCTGTAATCATGGATTCTCTAGCATCAGTTTCCCCTTCCATGGTTCTTCCACCTAGTAGCTCTCTTCTTCTACGACGTCGTATTATTCTCTCTACGTCCTCTAGCAATCACCCTCTTTTTCCCCACCTCTTGTCATTTTCTTTAGTACCTTCGAGAAGGAGATGGAGACAAGTTTCGTGTAAATTGGATGATGGTGGGGCTAATCGTCCCCAAAAAAAGGAGGGAGAAGATGAAGATGATGGACGAGAACAAGTGGAGAGGGCGCTTCACTTGGATGGTACGATTCCAGGGACTTCTGATGAGTTCGTTAAACAAGTGTCTTCTCGTGCTTATGATATGCGAAGACATCTTCAACAGTCGTTTGATAGTAGCAGCTATGATGGTAATAAATAACCCTTATCCTTTTTTTTAAACGAATTTGGATTCTCACTAGCTGCTATTCTTCAGCTTTTTCTATTACTTGTCAATTCTAATTATGCTTTTTTTTAAATGGAGGTGCTTTGCTTGGACTCCCGGATCCCCCATTTCCTTTTTCTAAATAGACAATATGATTTGTTAGAAAATGGCATATTTTGGCCACTGTTATAAATTATTTGACTTGTTGGAATGAGTAACTATTGCCAATTTTGGCCATATGTGTGATAATCAAACTTTTCAAGCTAAAAACTGGTTTAACTTGTACTGGCATTGGACTTAAATATGTGGTTTTGGATATTAAATTGTTTTTTTTAATGTAAAATTACATATTGTGTATTGCATTTGATGTATGAAATTAAATTTCATATCAAGGCATTTTTGAATGCACTGGAGTTAGTTCCAGTGATTTTCACTTCTGTCCTCCTTTAATTGTAGCCTTTTCCTGTTATCTTCAGATCTAGTTTCCTTGCAAGGACCGTAAAATGCTTTAATACATGTGTGTTTCACCTGCATAATTCACAATCACGAGAGCTGATCCTTCCATGATCTCTTGACTGCTCAGCTTTTGTGCTGATTGAGAAATATTTTGTATTTTACTCTTTCTCTACCCCCTATGCGCGTGATGAGAGAGAGGGAGACAGGGTCTGCAAGTGTTGCATATACTCTGGAATATGAGTACTTTAATTTTTAGCTTGATGAGTTACTCATTTATGCTTGAAAGTTGTTTCATGGATGCAGGTTTATTGTTGTATGTTATTCGTGTGCTAGATCAGTAGTTATGCCAGTGTCATGCACTTGCTTGCTTTTCCACGAAGTTTGATTTATTATTATATTTTTTTTTTGTTCTGGGCAGTATTGGACTATAACCCATGGAGAGAAACCTCAAAGCCTGTATATGTACTAACCCACAGAGAAAATCAGTTGTGCACAATGAAAACTCGAAGAAATCGCAGGTATGAATTATTTTTGGTGATTTCTCCTTTATAACATGTTATTTTGTCCCTGCCTCAGCTCAAGTTTTGCTTTTGAAACAGCGAAGTTGAGAAGGAGCTTGGGCTACTATTTTCTAAAGGAGGAAAGTGGAGGTCTGGAATGGGAAACCAGGCTAAACAGTCCAGAACAGGGACAAAGTTCCAGATGCTTGTGGAGGATGTTAGGGAGGGTGTGCTTGTAAGTGCTTGTTTCTGTTAGTTACTCTTTTACTTGGATTTCATATTAAAACTTTTTTCTCATTAGATAATGCATGAAGGAAAGCACCATTAACCTTCTGTTGCTTGTTTCTTTTTTATTAAATGGTGGGGGGATAGTCAAAGTCTTACTCCCAGAACATCAAGTGGGAATGCCACTTCATAGGCCAATTAACACTGGGGTACAAAAGCAGATAAAATTGCTGATAGAGTGCAAATAGAGAACTAACACTGCTAAGTTAATCACCATCTGGTACAGAGAGGCTTAAGGAAATCATTGATAATTCCTTCTGCAGTTGGTCTACCCCAAAATCCCATACTTGCATCAATGTACTCTGTGAAAACATTAAGCACTTGTGAATACTGTGATCTCTACCCCCAAAATCCCATACTTGCATCAATGTACCCCATGAAAACATTAGAGCACTTGTGAATACTGTGATCATGAGCTTTCCAAATATGATAACTGGTGCTTTCTAAGCCAATTTAAGATCATTACACTATAATTTGTAACTGCCCAGCTGAACTTTTCCTGCAATAGATCCTGTACACTTCAATTAATTGAAGCATTCTGCTCCAAATTCTTGTAGCGTAACAACAAACTAAAGAAATTTAGTCTCTATTTGCAAAGAAGCTGCCATAAATAACATGATGATGGACATTACCCTACCTTTCATCTCTCACACTTTAGCATATTTCCTTCCTTAAATTGCTAACCAAGTAAAACTGAATATATGTCTGCTGTAGCAGTCCAACTCACTGTATCTTTCTTTGTTATGTTGTCAATCAATAGTGTGATGAGATTTGACTTTTAAGATTTCCTCCATCTACATGATATTATTGGGTTTTGAAATATAAACTACCAGTAACCAAATGTCTTGCTTCATGTGTCATGCTCTTGTGAATTGGTAAAAGAAGGCTTTTATTTTTCAGATTCCATTTAATATCTAGTTGCTCTTGCTCGGAGACAAAATTTTTGCTGCAGGTATTTGAAGATGTGAATGAAGCTGTAAGATATTGCGATTTACTGCAGGGAGGAGGTAAAGATTGTGATGGTGTTGCAGAAATTGAAGCCTCGTCAGTAAGAATCTGAACAAAAACTTTGATCTCCCCTATTAAAAATAAGTATTTTTAATGGTCTCCTTGCTTATCCTGCAGGTATTTGATCTTTGCCAAAAAATGAGGGCCCTTGCTGTTATATTCCGAAGGGGGAGGACACCTCCTCTACCTCAAAGCCTTGAGCTGAACTTGAGAGCTCGCAAGAGGTCCCTTGAAGACCAAGAGGACTTGATATGAAATTCAGGTGATGTTACACTTCCAAATACGAGAAAATACAATTAAATATTGTAATTAAAATAAAAACCGCAAATTGTATGATATGAAGGAACATAGCTCCATTTATAGATTTTCATATATGTAGTTCAATGGTCATGATGTGTCTTCCATGATAAAGAATTTGAAATTCAATTCAAGATGTATTGGATGAATAATAATATTTTCCAAAAAAAAATTGCTATTTAGAGCATTGGCAAAGACAATAAGTGCTTATTTTCAAACTCAAAACCTCTCCCGACTCCCGTTCAGATCAATTCAATATAGAAAAGATTATTGCTACAAGCAATTAATTCAATTTGAGTATGAATTTGAAATTCCAGTCGTATTTATAAAAAAAAATGAAAATTGTGGTTTGGAATATGACATTAGAGTGATGATGGAAATGAGTGGATTTCTTAAAATCGACATTTTCAGTTGTAGTTGGTATGGCTGTCTCCTGCCTGTTTTATTATTCAATTTTTTTTTATTATTCAATTGAATAAATAGAATGATGATTGCTTTGTTGCTGATCCGTTTATTATGAACACATGTTAGACTTTCGTGTTAATTTTTAGCCCAAGTTGATCATGAATAAATAAATTAAATTAGTTTAATTAATGAAATAGCTTATTCGATTGCTGATTCTGATGATTAAATTAGAAATATAAATTTAATGTGTTAAAAAAATTATTATTTTTTATTTATTTTTAATCATTAAATTATTAGAAAAAAGAGAAATATATTTAATTAGATACATAAAAATTAAAAACTGGTCAATAATGTTGCAAACGACAAACTTTAACTAATTCATATGCAATTCCAACTTATTAATTTAAAAAAATTATAATTTTTTAAATTAAAATTATTTTTAAAAAAAACTAACGTAGCGGCGGTGAACCTCCTGACTTGGAGATCTATCACACGCACAAACACGCAAAAACTAGAAAAGGCCGAAGGAAAAAAGAAAAAAGAATCTGCTTTTATTTATTTTTTTTAATATAATTTTCTGTTGAAAAAGTAAAAAAACAGAATAACGGATACAAAGCTCCACTGTACATCTAGCTCCGTTCCCATTTCCCACTTGCATTCATTCATTAGTCAAATATCCAATCAAAACTTATAGACGTGCACGTGCTCATAAAAAATCCACTCTTCGCTTCTGATCTGCTCCGTCGCAGACACCATGAGCTCCGGCAATTCTTCTTCTGGCGACTCTCCGTTGAATACCCCCGGCCGCGGTGTCTCTACCTCGTCGGACAAGCAAAAAGAAAAGGCCAGGGTTAGTAGGACCTCCATGATACTTTGGCACGCTCACCAAAACGATGCCACTGCTGTTCGTAAGCTTCTAGAGGAAGATCCATCTCTCGTTCAGGCTAGGGATTATGATAACCGTACTCCGCTCCATGTCGCTTCTCTCCATGGATGGATCGACGTCGCCAAGTGTTTGATTGACTTTGGCGCCGATGTCAACGCCCAGGATCGATGGAAAAATACGGTATCGTTTCTTGTCGTTTTTGTATTGATTGATTGCTTTTGTATACATGTTCACAGCTATACAATTCAATTTAAGGCGAATGTGTGATTTCAATTTATAAGGTTTTCTCTGAGCTTAACGTACTGATTGGGCATTTAATCTTTTTGTCATGACAGCCTTTGGCTGATGCAGAAGGAGCTAAAAAGCACAGCATGATTGAGCTTTTGAAATCATATGGTGGTTTGTCTTATGTAAGTCGTGCAGATTGTTTGATATTCTTTTGTTTCGGAGGTCATCCAAAATTTATGCTTAGAGATCACTTATCTTGAAGATTGTTTGTTTCGAGTCTTTTGACATTACTTTACTCTGGGGCAGAATGTGAGAAGATATAGTTTATACTTTATATAGCCAGCACATTAGTGCTAGTTTTCTTGTCACTTTCTTTTTCCTCCAGTATTCTGAATATAAATGTTCTCCACGTGTAATATGGAGTACTAGAATCCAGAATTACAAAAATGGATTCTCTCCTTTAAAATGGGGATCCTTTTTTCCCCTTTTAACTACTCCCTATATAATTTTTACGAGCTGCCTATTTTTCTATATCTGGTATGAAATTGTTGCAGTAATTCCTAACCTCAGTTTAAGATAATTATCTAGTGTTACCTGCTTAGCAAGCTTCTATACAACCGAATTTGCTTGTAAAGGAACATTTTAAGTAGTGGTACCCTGTGTGTTGATACTTGCTCTCTATATTTATCTCGATTTACTTGTAGCTCTAGCAATCTTACATCTCTTTTGGCTGCAAGCACACGAATGTGCTCCGAATGGATTGTTATGAGCCTTCAGGCATTGGGGTTGATCTTTTAGTACTGGTAGGTCTTTGCTAGGGCTGGTACCTTGCAATCCTTTGATAGAGGTTGTCTTGTTCATTGACTCCCTGAATGCTAAATCTTGTAATGCTTGATTTGTCACCCATCAGAAGTCTGCTAGCTTTGTCCAGTATGTATCTTGAATCTTGATGCATTGGTTGCAAGTTCATTATGCAAAACTTGTGCCTTCTTATGTGATGATAGTTCAAGAGATGCTTAAAGATCAATTTGTTGGAGCTATATATGCATGCAATGCAATCATGTTTACCTTTTTATGTGTCAATGCAATATATATTTCCTTGATATATTTCGCAAAATTGCTTTTATTCCTCTTCATTTGTTCTTCGGTTGCTAATTCGGACATGCCTAAGTTTGTGAGCTCAAACTGCAGGGGCAAAACGGAAGCCATTTTGAACCAAAGCCAGTTCCACCACCTCAACCAAACAAGTGTGATTGGGAAATTGACCCATCTGAGCTTAACTTCTCAAACTCGGCAATTATTGGAAAGGTGTGATTTTATCTATGGATAGTTGATTATGCAGATTGTTTTGTATCCACATTGGTTTTAGACTTTTAGTAAATTATGCTCGAGTTTGTTTGTGAATGCTATTACATTTTTGGTTAAACATTATAAGCAGGATCTTATGCCTGTTATTCTGCAGCAGCTAGGAATGCCTGTGATTATTGGTGGTTTTTGAAGATTGCCTTTCATTCTGTCATTCCCTGAACAGGGAATTGTGGTTTAAGCTTGCCTATTACTTGCATAATGGAAAACAGCTTTGTCTGGGCAAGTTTAAACTGAAAATATGGGGAAGTTGGTATGTTAAGCATTTTTTTTATTTTATCATGGATGATTTTGAGACCTTTTGGGTTTGGCCATCATTGAATCGTATGATCACTTATCACTTGGTCTATTCCCTGTTATAAGTAGGCTGACATTTATACCTATATTATACTCAATTAATTGTATATGTCCATCCTTATAAGAATTTGCTGATTCATGAAAGTGATGTTTGTAAAAGTGCTTGTAATCATGAGTTCACTCTTTATCATCTCCTAGGTGTTTTATATTGTTGAGGTGTTGTATTTAACCCCTTGACCTGTTCATTCCATCAATTAATTTGCAATTAGTGAGAGAACCATATTCAGACCTTTGCCAAACATGGCTCTCAGACTGGTATTTTCCCCATGAAATCTCAACACTGTTACTGGCGTTTACTTAGTAGCCTGAGTTTTTCTCAAAGTTGATGTTTTGTGTGTCATCATTAGTATTAGAAATGAGCTCTACTAACATAAGGGAAAAGGTTCTCTTAGGCTATGATTGAAAGAGACGATAAAGCAAAATATAATTTATTTTGGAGTTATCTCTGATTTGAAAAGACAAGGAAACATATTTTTAGAAAGCAATTGGCCTTGACACCCAGGTGAAACTTTCAAATGTTAAATGTGTGTTTCTTTTGGTTCAATCATCTATGCTATAGGAAATTGTGAAGGATGAATGACTTTGTTCGTATGTTATATTTATCCTTTCTTCCTTTGGTTACCACATAATATGGAGCACATTATGTATAAAGAGATTATGTAATTGAGCCTTGTTCCCCAAAGTTAAATGTTCTGCCACTTCGTTCATT
Organism: Garcia nutans; assembly: GCA_947685225.1. NCBI lineage: Eukaryota > Viridiplantae > Streptophyta > Magnoliopsida > Malpighiales > Euphorbiaceae > Garcia > Garcia nutans. The sequence continues at coordinate 54,617,064 of CANTUV010000011.1, forward strand.
ATGCAGTCACATGCCTTTTAACTTGCAGAAGTCAGCTTTCAAGTTGTTGGTCTAAATCTATCTTCAAGTTCTCCTGCTAATAGTAGCTTATGCTGTTAGGGATCTTTTGGTGAGATTTTGAAAGCATATTGGCGTGGAACACCAGTGGCTGTCAAGCGCATTCTTCCATCCCTGTCAGATGACAGATTGGTGATGTCAGTCCTTCTACTTTGGTTCCTACATATTCTATTACAGTTGCTGATAAGAATTGTGGTTGATTTACATTGTGAACCTGATTGACTATGTTCAGAAGCAAAATAAACATCAGCAAATCTTAAATCTTAAATGTATACAACTTCTTCAAAAGAGTTATCAGTTCTCAAAGAATTGATATTGTTTGTTTTATGCTTTGAGCTGTTTTAATGACTCGTAATCAGAACCAAAATAAAAGTGTTATTAACACTTTTTTTACTATAAAATGGCATGGAACCTACTTTTGCATTATTCTATCAGAGTTCTTCTGTGAAGTTGATGATTCCATATCTCTATTTAAATTAAATTTAGACTTTTGCTTCTCATATGGTATTAATGTAATGGCCATAATTCTCAAGATATTGATTTATGTGGTCCTAGCTGTATAATGACTTACTGTCAATTTTTCATTTTCCTGATTCAGTCAGGACTTCAGGCATGAGGTTAATTTGCTAGTGAAGCTTCGTCACCCAAATATAGTCCAATTTCTAGGAGCTGTCACCGAGAGGAAACCCCTTATGTTGATCACTGAATTTTTGCGAGGGGTAATAATCAATATCTGTTTCTGATTTCAGATTCCCTCCATATAAGTTATTGTCAATGACTTGAAAATTTACCTTCAAAGCAATCCTGCTTGATCATAGCGTTCATGGTTTGTGACAGGGTGATCTTCATAAGTACCTCAAAGAAAAGGGTGCACTTAGTCCTTCAACAGCCATCAACTTTGCATTGGATATTGCCAGGTAATGCAAAGTTTCTATCACCTCTTCTTGCTACTGAGGGGAACACGTGGGATTTCTCCCCTGTATGTTTGTTCTGTTATTCATACTTCTTCTAGTTGTTCGTGGTAAAGATATATATTACTTAGGCTTGATAACAGTTCATTTCGTATAAGTATTCTTGTATGAGGTTCTATTTTATTTTTGTGGTGATCCATTAAGCTATTCTCGAATCATTTCTCAAACTAAGTAGCCCTATTTATTTGACAATATGTGTTTTTTTTTTCCTTTTTGGGATATTTTAGCTGGTGACACCAATTTTTTTGGTTTTTTTCTTGGATCGGTGCTAGTAATTAAATAATATCTGAGGAAGGAGAATGAGAAAAATCGAAGGTCCTTATAGCCTATATACTTCACTTACCTTTCCTCACTTTTATGCTTTTTGAAATGTGTATTGCATATTGATTTGTGGGATGTGACATTATGCCGCATTTCATTTACTTTTGAAAGGAAGTGTCAGAAAAATTTTAACCATTTTAGACTCCTAGCTCTAAAAATTTAATTAGTTGCTTGTTGAGCTTTAGAAATTCTGATTATCATGCTAATATGTATTTTGTAAATCTTTTGTTACCAGAGGCATGGCTTACCTTCACAATGAACCCAATGTCATTATTCACAGAGACCTGAAACCAAGGTGAGTTCATCTCATTGCTAAATTTTGCTGGAAAAATTATCGTGTCTTTTAATTAACTTACAGTCAATCAATCTGTGGTTTAAGGTTTAGGTGGTGTATAAAAATTTAGCACTGCAATTTGCTGTACTCTGTGAGAAGAGCTTTATCATTTTTCAGCATTCTTGCTTCCAATATTGAGAATATTGAGCTGACAATTCCCATTAAATTTCTGTTCTTACCTATTGAGTTTGTTCTCTAAATCTTAGGAATGTTCTTTTAGTCAACTCCAATGCTGACCATTTGAAAGTTGGAGATTTTGGACTGAGCAAGCTCATCAGGGTTCAGAATTCTCATGATGTGTACAAAATGACTGGCGAGACAGGAAGCTGTGAGTGTCTGTAGTGAAGTTCTTATGAATGAAATATGTTTCTTATACTTATTTTTCCTTTCTTTGCTTGGATAAAACAAAAGATCGATATATGGCTCCTGAAGTTTTCAAGCACCGGAAATATGATAAGAAGGTTGATGTTTTCTCTTTTGCAATGATACTGTATGAGGTAATTTTTGGTTTCTGTATCACAACATAGTGACACGTAGTATCAAAATAAGTTTGTAATGAAATGAATCTCTCTTGTCCAATTCAGATGCTTGAAGGGGAACCGCCACTTGCAAATTATGAACCTTATGAAGCGGCCAAGTTTGTGGCAGAGGGGCACAGGCCAACATTTCGTGCCAAAGGATTTACCTCTGAACTGAGAGAGTAAGTTCATGTTGATATATTTCCTCTTCATCAGATTTTCTTCCTTTTCTCTTGTCTAGTAAGGGTTACCAGCAACTTTACATATACCATTCTATAACATCATCCACCTGTGAATCTAATCCAAAATGTCAAGTTGACTGCTTGACTCTTGGGTAGCATGCTCACAACTATCACATGAAGAGGGAAGATATTTCAGTTCACTGCTCCAGATCCAGTAAACCAATTGAAAAAACCAAAATTCTTGTAAAAAAATTGAGATTTATAAATAACGGTATTGCTGTGATCAGTGATAAAGAGCATAAGTGCATATAATACAAAATGCAAACACAGATAATTTTATTCAAAGCAAAAATAAAAGTGCCCAATTGAAAAAAATGAGTTATAGCCAGATTATCTATAAGATCTGAAATAGATTTTGCCTCCTATATAGAAGGTTTTTTCACTCTCATTCCCTCCAAACTAGCTGAGTAATATTAAGAGGGATGTGGGTAAAAACGATCTTTGCTAGTACAAATTATAGAAACTGGATCTGAGTGTGACTTCTCTCCTTTTTATTATAATGAAGTGTATCTTTCCAGCCTCAATGTTCATTCCAAGCTGAACTTGCTTCCACACAAGGATATCTGTCCAAATTGAATCCCTTAGCCCCTTCAACTTTCTACTACTACTACAATTTTAATGCAAAAGCAATACACCAACTTCAGTAGGCATGTACAATTGGTCATTGGGTTATTTTGTTAGAAATTTTTTCAGACTTTGTCTTCAACTAGGAAGCGCTGACACTTCAAAAAGGATGAAATGTCTGTGTTGGACACTTCTCTGACATGGACATGCACCTGGCACGTGTCTGACACTTGTCGGAACGGCTCCATACGTATTTTATTTTTTTATTATTTTTTATTTTTGAACACAAAAAGGATAATGATAGGACACACACAAGACATGACCGTTGACACATTTTAAAACACTTTAGGACATCTTAGAATATATTTGTTATAAAATTTTATTTACATAATATATTGGTAAATTATTAAGTAGATAGTTATAGTCAATTTTAATTATAAAACTCCTCTTTTTGTCACAATTATATATATATATATATATAACGTACTCTACTCGTATCTTGTTCTATTTTTAAGAATTATCATGTCGATATGTCCATATCATATTGTATCCGTGTCCCATTTCTGTATCCGTGATTCAGAATTCTTCAACTTGATTGAAGTCACAAAAAAAAGTACTTTTCTATTCTTGAGATTAAACAGGAAAAAAGAGATTAATTAGACCTTTTAACTTTGAGAGTGAAAAATCAAAACTAAAATTTTTATGAGAAATCATGTGGAGGAGAAAAAAGAAAGCAGTTTATTAGGGTTAGGCAGATGTCGAGGGATTTCTAGAATAATAATGCAGTATTGCTTGGTAGGCAATTTCAGAAATGATGTTGGCTTTATTTGGTTGTAAGTATTGAAATGAATACTAAACAGAAAACTAAAAACGAAAAAATCTTAAAAATTCAAAACTAAACCATACTTCTAAAATTCCAAACCAAATTGTAGGTTTAGTTTGGTATTTCTGTTTAAATTGAATAATTACTTCCCAAACTCTCGTCTGTGTGTAAAAAGAAAGTAACTTTAACAAAGATTACTGATATTTGTTCAATCAAAGTGATACCAATCTTATCTTTAATTTTCTCTATTTATCATTTAAATATAAATTTTTAACAGAACATGTTTATATAGTTTGAAGAGTGCTCTCCAAGACACCTTCTACTCCTTTCCTTCTCTGAAAAAATAGATAAATAAAATAAAAAGAATTCTTTAGCTATGCTCAAGTTGTTGATCATCTGGGTTTCTAATTTTTTCCTCTGAATGTTGTTAGATTAACGGATCAGTGTTGGGCTGCTGATATGAATAGAAGACCTTCTTTCTTAGAAATCCTCAAGAGGCTTGAAAAGATCAAGGAAAATATTGGTGATCACCATTGGAGCATATTCAATGCATAAATCTAAGAGCAAATATGGATCTGTTACCCTTATGCCTGCACCCACAATTGTGCAGATCATCGTGTTGCGAATAGATTTCACTGCAAAAGATTGTTACTGCTGTTGCTGGTTTTGCACAAAACGCACCAGATTCTTTTTTCAGAGTTGGTGTTCAACTGGTCTTTCGATATTGATATCAAGCCCGACTGATACAATTCGATTAACATACTATATGCTCATTATCTGACCCGGTTTTTTCCTTTGTTTTTTCAATTGTAATTTGCTGTGAGTTATGAGATTTGAGAGTTTTAAAAATCCATTGGAACATCCTAGGTTTTTTCTTGTATTTGTATATGCTAGGCTTCTTGATCTCATAAAGTTGGTAAGTTATTTTACCTCTTGAATATTCTCTGGTGTTGCAACAATCACAAGGAAACCTAACCAGATATATTTTCAGAGCAAATGTTTTGCTGAATATAAAGGGACTACTTAATATAAAGTGACCAGGAGCGATTTGGTATGATGTTTGTTTTTCAACTGTAAAAGAGGATTTATTATTAAAATATATTTGATTTTATTATTTGATATTTTAAAAGGGAAAAAATAAGTTATCATAATAAGAGAGAATAATAAAATTTCATCAATCAGTTTGTATCTATAATTTTTTTTTGTTGGAGCTCTGGTGTCGTTATGGATGGCGATGAGGCTTGCTGCTATGAGTCATGAGAGTTGCCGGGGAGTCCAGAGTCCTTTTCTCCCTCTTTCCGGATCCAGTAGATTGAATCAATTGTTTCCACGAGTATAATGGAGTCACCAAGTTTGACGAGAGTGAGAACTTGAGATTCAAAATTAATTGTTGTTTTAGTTCTTTGTAAATTTTAATTATCAAATGAAATCCTCTGTTCAAAAAAATAAAAATAAAATAAAAATGAGAGGTCGTATGAATCAGGATGTTCATAATTGCAATTAAGATCAAGACCCTATGGCCTAAGGGGATAAAAACCTTAGGTTACAACACAAAAATTATAAATTAATTCGTGGGCAGGAATCTGATATCTTCGCCATGTGCATTTTTTTTTCTCATCTCAATGCTAATTTCACATGGTTGAAAGTTATAATAACTCAACTAAGAAAAAAATCTACTTTGCTATTTTCAGCCCATGGAGATGAAAGCTTTTTGCAAACACTTGACTAGAATGTTGAACAGCATAGAAACACAGAACAAACTGCATCAGAAGTAATAAAAATCCCAATTAATCTAAAATTACTCTTCACAATGTTACACCATTTGTAGAGCATTTTACAAAAAAAGATGAGAGAAAATTGTATCTGACTATCAAATTAAAATCAAATGAGCTTCTTTTTCTCGAAAAAGTTCTTCAAGTGCCACACTTGCAAGCCTGCCACTGATAAACACATAAGAAGAGACAGCAAACTGAACCAGCCCATTCTCGAGTTGGTAGCTCGGTTCAACTCTTGCATTTCCCCTTCTCTGCACCATGCATCAAACATGTTAAAAGAGTTTGATATCCAAAGACACATCATCTTGTTCAAAGAAATTGAATATATCAACATTACTTTACCTTTCACGAAGATAGTACATCTCCTCCTGAATGGAAATAACAGTATCATGGAGTTTCTTCAGCTCCAATTCCATTACCTGGTCGTAAAAACAAAGACCAGCGCATAATCATCTTTCCATATTCCACTCGTACACTTTTAAGAAAGCAAAACTGATATAAAGAGATCAATTTATAAACTTAAAAGAAATAAATTCCATGACATACAAGAGGAGAAAGAAAAAGACAATCCATAGTCCAGTTAGTTGCTCTCACTTACCTTATTACCCATGAACAAACTATGGATTGCCTTTTTCTTTCTCCTCTTGTATGTTACAAATTCATACTGCTTGAGAAGGGGAAAAATGAGAAGGGAATGAAAATAAAATGAAATTTTCCTCGCTTGGAAAGAGAGAAAATAAGGAGGGAAGGAATAAAAATAAGTCAATGTGGGGCCCTAATTTATTCTCCCTCCGATTTGTGGCTTATGTAGATGGAGAATTGTTTAAATTATATTTCCATCCCTACAATCAATTAACTCGTGTTTGAAAATGAGTAGGGTAAGATAAAAATTATTTAAAGAATAGAAATTATACAATTTATGTAATTAATTTTAACCCCTTTTCTTTCCATAATTCCAAAAGTGACAAGGACAAATAATTCTCTCCTCCCTTAATATTTTCCCTCTTCATTTTCCTCTCTATTTTCCTTCCTTCATCATAAGCTTTATTTTCCAAACATAGTGTTAATGACAAAGTTCCACAAAAAAAAAAAACCACATTTCTGTTTATCGCTGCCCAAATCAAAGTTGCAACATATGAGGAAACGAATCGTTGAAGCATAGAAAAAAATTATTAAAAGTGTTAATGTTATTAAAGATTACGTTAACTAGTTGCTACTACATATCATAGATGTAATAGATGACAAGTTTGAAGGTTATTGTAGCTGGAAGTCAAACCCCTTGTTGAACTGCAACAGTTTAATTGCTAGTAGAAGTGACATTTACTACAGCTGCCTATTAAGGCACCATTTAAGTAGCAACTATTTCAACACCTTGATTACCTCGTAAATATTCTCAGGTAAGAAAGGGTGGACTTCACCGCTTTCTAGCAAACTTTAGATCAACTAAATCAGATTAGAATCTTAATTGTCTTAACAGGAAGTTTGATAAAAAAGAACAAGTTACTAATATAGGGAGCCATAGATTTCCCAATGGATGTGGCATGATGGATGCCTAGCATCCATTAAATACAGCAAACAGATTGAAACAGTAATACAACATCAAGTTGCGTAGCATATGGTTTTGAGATGAACAATCAATCCAATATTAAGTGCAACATAACACATTAAAAGGAAGGCAGGAAATATGGCTTTCAACCTCTGCTCTAGATCTTCCATTTCTTAGCAAAATAAAATAATATATATGTAAATAAGTTGATATCCTAATTTCCAACTAATTTCTGAGGCTTGAAAGTTGAAACTTACTGACGTAAAACAACATGCAAGGGCCTTATCTTTCCTAATCAGCCCTCTGACAGCTTCAATGGTTACCCTTTCATGGTATCACTTCTATGAAACCAATGAAAACAGTCAGTCTAGCAGTCAGCTCTCCCTTACCTAAACAATGACCACCAGTTTCCTACTTCCATCCATTACTACATACAGTGCTTATAATTAGTAACAATCAATTTTTTAAGATCTTTCGACATATAGCACATATCTTCAAGAATCAGAGCACATCCATTAGTTTGATGTGAGACAAGGTGGTGTTTTAGAGTCCTGACAGGCTTATGCTTCCAAAGAGATCCTTTAGATGTTATCCAATTCAACTGTAGGGCATTATTTATTTAGCTTTTATATTATGTTTCTTGTTGCAATTTGTTTTTGAGTTATAGTTGCATTCATTGTCCTTCATCCTTCATGGTGTACACTCAATTCTCTCATTCTCAATAGTATTTTCTTATCTAAAAAATTAAATTAAATTAAATTAAATTCTTTCTTTGCCCAATGTCAGTAGTCCAATTGCTTTTACAAGAGAATTTAATTTAGATTTTCTAACAATACACAGGTATCAGGGTAGGATTGAGCTGCAGATATCAATCTTCCACCAGAAATTGATTCTATAGAGTTATTATTTTATAGTCATATAATTTCTCTGCAACCTCTTTTTCTAAAATCTAGTTGGGTTGTGGTCTGCTACATCTTTATATCTACCTTATTTGATCTCTCAGATGCCCATCCAACAGCTCTTTTTATACTCGCAGAACAACTCCCAGCAGATTAGCCAATTCTTAAATAATAAACTTCCTATGGTCAAACCATCGAATATAACAGATCAAAAGAATCATCTGTACAATTACTGTCCATTAAGTCCACGCATATTTGAAGTTGTAAGTTTGTATAAATAGTATAGATAGGAGAAACATTACCTAAATGGTACTAATATCCATGTCTGATTGCCAGCCAATTTTTCTTTGACCTTCAAGCAATACCACAACAATGGCCATGTACTAGAAAGCCACCAGTTACTAGAAAGGGCACAACTCCACTATCCAGTGGTAGAATCTGTCTAAGCTCTTATAATAAAACAAAAGTAAAGATTGACCAAAGCTCTTGATGTAACTTCCTCAAACTAAAAACCCAGTTTGGCGAAAAAGAAACCAACAGCTTTATCTTTTCATGATTACTTAGGCTCATATATGTAATCCTATAATTATGATTGCATCTGCGAGAGAACATGCTTCAATACTCCAAAATGTTAAAACTTTTATCAGCATCATTGCATAATTCTCCACTTCAACAAACTTTTTCTTTAATGTTCACCACATCTAAGTTTACTTTACCACTAGTTAACAAATAAAATTAAGAAAATAAAAAACCCATTATAGCACTCAACCTTTGATCCCCGGTACAAGAAAATCACTCACTCTGTGTAAAATGATCAACAATTCCATCCAATCAACAGCAGAACATCAATAAATATAACAAAAACCCAAAGAAAAAAAAGAAAAGAAAAAAAAGAAATAACAATACTTACATCAATAGAGCCTTTCTTAGCAACATTAGTCCAATCCTTGGCAGCCACACCAGACTTCCAATCAAAATCAATAGTCAACGTAACTTCCGGCTTATGATCCACTGCAAAGAAACACACCATGTAATCCCCAGCCTCCGCCGCGGTAAACGCGAATTGCCCTGATTCCACATGGTCGGCGTAGTGATAACTATTTCCATAACTCGACGTGACCTACAAACCCAAATAAATCACCAAAATCAATTCTTTTCCCAAAAACAAAACACGGGTTTCTAGAATTTCTTCAGTATCTATTGGGTACCCACCCTAGCCGTGAGCTTATGCGACTCAGGTAAAGGCTGATCCTCATTGGGTTTAACGATACTGTACTTGCCAACAGTCATAGAATTGCTTTTAATGTCTTCTGATATGCACTTGGTATGCCCAGATTGCATCTCAAAACGAAGAGATTCCGATGTAAAAGATAAAAGACCCACCACTGTTATTAATACAACAACACAACAGACCCGTAATCTAGCCATAATCATGGTATGGTGGTTTTAGCAGGGAAAAACAGAGAGAGAAATCAAAAATGGAGTTTAGAGGATTTTGATTCTTGGAAACAAGAGAGACGGAGGGAGATGGAAGGTGGGTTATGGGCAGGTGGTGAAATTAAGAGAACGCAAGATTCAGAAGATGGATCGCTATCGCAAATATTGGTGAAGTAATAAAATCTCTGTTCCAGTCTTTTGACTTGTCTGGTCGGCTTCTTGCACTAAAGCCCGCTCCTTTTACACTCTTTTTCTTGGGCTTTGTTCCCTTCCCGGATCCATAACAGCTTTTCAATTTTTTCTGCAACTTTTTTTTCCCCTTTCATTGAGATATTTATAAAAAAAAAACTTAAAAATAAATTTTATTTTAAAAATACTATATAAAAAATATTTATATTTTTAAAAAAATTGAATAAATTTTAAAAACTATTTACTAAAATAAAATTTTACTTTTAAAAAAATTTATTTTTTCTGCTACAATTAATATTTTACTTTAATTTTATTTTTTTCAAATTTTACAATAAAAAAATATTATAAAAAATAAAAAAATTAATATTTTAAATTATTTTTTAGAATATAAAAATCATATTTTTTTATAAAAAATTAATTTTATTTATAAAAAATAAATAACACTAAAAAAATTAAAAAATAAAATATATAAAAATATATTAATAAAAATTCTTAAATTTATTTTTAAAATAATTTTACATATTATATATATGAAAAATAAAAAATAAAAAATTAATTTTATTGCATTTGTATATATTTTATAGATATTGTAGCTATTTTACAAACATTATATATATTATGTATTTGTTATTTAAACTGTATGTATTTTATATAAAAATTGTTAAATATTATGTGATTATTATATGGATATTATGAGAATAAAAAATTAAATAAATATTAAAAATATTATACAGATTATAATAGATGTGTTATAGATATTATTTGTATTATTAAATAAATATTATATATACGTTGTGTATATATATATTTTTTATATTTATTGAAAATATGATATAAAAAAATTTAAATAAAAAATACCGTTTACAAAGTATAAAAATTAAAAATTAAAAATTTTCAAAAAAAAATTAAAAATTAAAAGCTGCGTGGCGAATGGTTAAAAAGAACTTTCTCTCACCATATATTTGAAAAATCAATAACCAAATGGCGTATTTGTTGTAAAATTCTCTTTTTATTTTTTCTTCTTCTTTGCATATAGAGAATTTATTGGAAAAAAATATCAGCCTTTTTTTTAGCAATAATAAGAAATACTATCATTAAAATAGAAAAAAAAAATTACATGAAGCCTCAAAACAAGGTACAAAAAAAATATAGAAATTCTATCAACATTTCCCTTTGTTGGCTATAACTTGAAATACAATGATTCTTCTCCCATGAATATTAGCCGTGGATAAATATCTCTAAGGCCTACAAAAAAATATAGAGAAAAAAGAATCATATAGAAGTTCACAGGTAACAGCGTAAAAGTAAGAAGAAAATAAATTCATACCTCTAAACAAATATCCCATCCCTAAATTTTATCACAATAATGAATGAAGGAACTGAAAAATATAAATACTTTAAGGACCAGAGAAGGTATCGCTCAGATAAAATATTAAATAAGAGCTTGGTCAATATGGCTTTCATAAATGACATGTAATCCTCATTTTCACAAACGAGCCAATGAAGAGTTTCAAGGATAGATAAAGTATAACTCTAAGAAATACCCACTACATAGGAAAGATGTTAAAAAACTTATGAGATTCCTATAGAAACCTTACAATGCCAAAAAGAACAGTAGACCATGGCTGAACCATGGCCTTAAAAAAACCCCATCATTTGAAGCAAGCATTTATAATCAATAATAGAGGGTTTCAAAATTCCTAAACACTGAAGAAATAGGCTTTTAATCAAATATTTGGTGAGCAAAATACCAAGAACACCTGAGAAATTGAGGAAAAGCCTAAAATCAAACCATAAAAGCACAATCCTAAATAATAAAACAAAGAAAAAGGACCAAAAAAAAAAAGATAAAAATGAAGCTTCTACCGGTGGCTGCCCTTGAGCGATGTTAATACACCGAAAGGCGAGGGAGAGAAAAGGGGAGGAGTGGCGAAAAAATCCATTTAATCCATTTTTGAATTTATTCATTTTAAATAGTCTTCTTTTGATTATTTTTACTTTTTTAACTAAAATACTCTAACTCTTTATTTTATATTACTTTTATTTCTCTTTCTTTATTCTCTTGTTCTCTTTTCTTTTTTCTTTTTTTGCTGTTCATGCAAGTCATAGATATGCTATTATTCATACTCTCTTTCTCGCTTTTTAAATATGATCATTTCATTCGTAAATAATAGATTATAAGATTCAACTATCATTTTTTTAAAAAAATAAGAATTTTTGGAATATTAATAAATTTTAATTTTTTATTACAAATATATATGCAATATATTTAGTATATTAAAATAATATACATTTTATGAAAAATAAATTTTTTTAACATAGATTTTTTTAATGAAATATTTTCATTTATTTATATTATTGGCAGTTTGTTATTTAAAAAAATAATTTTAATGGAGTTTTAATTTATTTAAAGTGTAATTTTATTTAATAATATATATGATCATATTTAATTAATATATATTTAAAATAATCTTCGTATAAATGAAATACTGCAATAACTTATGTAGATATAATCATATTGAACATATAGCATTTATATATAAATGTGTTAAGTGATATATACTACAATGTTTATAAACTTTTAATAATTTAAAAATGTTGTTTAAACTTTTAATAATAAAATAATACTGTACATAAGTTATATTAAATTGACTTTTTAATACAATAAAAATGCTTATTTTAATAGACTACTCAAGTGATAATGAATATTGCAAATTGTGGCTAAATTTGGAAGGGTCTTTGGATAACAATGTGAAAAAATTAAATAAAAATGAAGTGATTTGGTGAGTGGCATGATGGACACAGTCCAAGCATTAGAATTATTGAAAGCTAATGGTGGCATTAATTCAAAAACAATAAATTGAACTAAATCCACTTCTAAACCAACTTTTTTTTTTTTGTCCTTTTAATCAAATGTATTAACTCTTAAAACAATAAATAACCTTGAATCCATCAAACCACAGTTCTTTACTTTTATAATTAATTCCTTAAATTAGCTTTCAAGATTCAACTATAAATAACATGTATATTCTTTTTGTCCCACGTAACCATCTATAATTATAAAATAAAATAATATAAAAATTCTAAATGCATAGGAGAGTGTCAAATTAAGCATTACTTACAGGCCCTTTCCTCAAGTTCTCAAATTATGCCATTTCTAAATTTTAATCATAATCCTAATTAATAAAAAAATTACAAAACTAACTACTCATTTATGCCATATATATTATTTTTTTCCTATTTTCACTTGTCTTATGATTTATTTATTATTTTTCGATAGGAAATATTAGTGTATATTAAAATTGCTAACTAACAGGTGAGTATTCTTCCAATCACATGACCTTTTTCCCTTATATAATTAGATCATTAAACAGATATCATGTCCTATGCATAGTGTGATTTTTTTTTTATTTTACAGTATTAAAATAAAAAAATCATAATATATATAATATTAATATGATAAAGAGAATATATTTATAAAATGCAACACATTTCAATGCAAAATCCTAAAACATTTAACTTATAGCTTATCTTTATTTATATATCATTCACTCACTAAAGCCACGTTTGATTTAGAACGAAAATTAAATCAAACGTAAATTAAAATGAGAATGACTGATTTCCATTCTTATTATTTAATTGAAGAAAATAAATAAAATAATGAGAATTTTATTACCTAAAGAATGTGAATAATTGATTTTTTGGTAGATTAATGAAAAAATTAATTAATGATAATATATTTTATAAAGATATATTATATAAATTATATTTTACTGAAAAAAATTATATTACTGTAATTGAAATATGCAATAAAATAATTTATATATTAAAAAAAATATTAACTTATTTGGTTACACTCCAATTTTACTGAAAAAGTTAGAGTAATACCTAAATTATTGTCATAATATCTCTTTTTTTTTTACCATATCATAAAGTAGAAATATAATCGTCTTTTGATATGGGACTTCAAAATTTATTTCACAGTAAAATAATTTTTTTACTCCTCTAGATAAAATATTTTATAATTGATAAAATTTAGTGAGTTCAATATGGATGTTGAATAGAGAGCTTTGACATTTATGCAACAGTTTGACCAAAAACTATTATAGTGGCAATTTAGTAATTACAGTCATAAGTTGTTGAAAACCGAACATTCTAAGAGCCTAATTCAATGAAAAATAGGTCAACAAATCAAAATCACAGTTTTGCAGTAAGATCCGTCGTTTTTCGGCTAAATTTCATCGTTTAGGCATCCGAAAATGCGTTTTACTGTTATAGCAGCTTATAACTAGTTTTTATATTCCTATTTAGAAATCGTATATCGAGGCGCCGTTTAGACATTTTGTTCGTCTCGTAAATAATATCTTTATATATTTGTAATTATCGTCATTTTGACAGTTTGTTGTATTTTTCAAAAAAAAATTATTTAAAACTAAAATTTTCTGTAACTTTAATACTATATATTGTAATATTTGAAAAGTTGTATTTAATTTTGAGATTTTTAATAACATTACAGAAGAAAAATTTTTTTCTCATTATGTGTTTATTTTTTAGATATTTTACAGACTAAATATGAATAATACACTTTTATCTTTGTATATTTTACTTTCGTTACGTCAAATTTTTTATTTTATATAAATTATTTACGAATAAATATGATATTTTTAATTAAATAAAATTATTTTATCAACTTTTTTCGAAATTATAATGTATCCAAATGCTCAATGAATTATTTCTCATTATTCTTCTATTAATCAATTTTGATTCACAATAAAATTAAAACTAAAATATCTGACCTATCTATAAAGAAAGCATAATACATAAAATTAGAGGAATTATCTTCATCATCTTTAAAATTAGATATTTATTTATTGATTATTTATATATATATTGCAAATCAATACTTATTATTTTCATAAATGAAATTTGTAAATTGTTAATTACTATTTTATTATGACATTTTTTTTGTTAATATGTGATTTATCAAAATAAAAATACATCACATACATATATATATGTATATATACATTAAAAATTATTATGGATTTTGATTCTAATTTTATTATAATCCAAATAATTTTAAAAGGAATTAAATTTTGATTTCATATAAACTAAAAAGAATAAATAGTAATTTTAATTTTAATTCCATCTCAAATAGTCATTCGGATTTTAATTTTATCTCATTATAATTTCAACTCAACTAAATATACTTAAATCCATTCCTTTCTAATATAAAAATAAATTAATGCTTTTTTTGACGTTTAAAAATAAATTAATGCTTGAAATTTCAATAATAAATAAATATATTATTATATATATTTTGAGCAATCTAATTATATTATTATATTAATCCGATTAATTAGCTGTAAATTATGATATTGATTTTCATATATTATACTTTTGAAAAAAAAAATGCAAAAACAGAAAAAGAAAGCATAGTAAGAACACTAGCCGTTGGATTAACATATAGGGAAAATAGAAATTGCCGTCTAATCTATAGTTACATTGCAAGGATCAAATCTGCTCATTATTCTAATACTCTAAAATTCTCTTAATAACTATATTTTATTTTTTTAATTTTATTTTTTTGAGTTCCTATATAATTTTAGAATTTTAGATTTTATAGAGAAAGAAAACTGATTGGAGGAAAAGAAAATCTTTTGCCAGAAAAGAAAATAAGAGAAAAAAAAATGTTGACGTTTGCGTTTGGTTGGTGAGATTCATTCGTTTTTCTCCTCCTTTAATTTATTTTTCCCTCGTGAATATCTCTCTCTCACTTTCTCTGTCTGTGAGTGAATTGAAAAGATCAACAGCTTTTTCTTCTTAGTAATAATAATTTTTTATTCGAAGATCTTAAGAAAAAGCTTACAATTTCTGCAATGCGGATATTTTCTTGGAGTTTTTTTATCATTAAATCGATGTTGAGATCTGTTTGGATGAAGCGGCGATGATGATAAGGAGTGAAAGAGAGAAATGGAGGTTAGATCTGAGAGTGTACAGCTGAGATGCGAGAAGGTAGGGTCTGGAGCTCCTCCAGTGATCGCTAGAACTCGGTTACAAGTATGGTTTATAAGGGTTTGCTCCAGTATTTTGCTATGGACTGGTTTGGTTCAGCTCGTGGCTGTTGGAGAGCTATGGCAACCGCGATTTTTTACCGATTTAACCTATAGAATCTCCCAAATCACGCCGTTCTCTCTTAGCGTTCAACCACCACCTCCTCCGCCACTTCTTCCACTAAGTGAGTTTCTTTCTTTTTGCATGTGAATTAGCCTGGACTATTTTAAAATTCCAATTGTTACTGAAGGCTGCCTATCTCACTTGGCAATTGTTGATCTTGGTTCATAAACAAATTGGCGTAGTTGGACTAACTTTTGAATTTTGCATTCCACCTATTTGCTTTGGCTAAACTCTTGAATTTCTTTATTGTGATTTTAAAAAATAATTATTATTATTTGAGTCTGCGTACTCTTTGGACAGTAATTTTGTGCAATATATGAACAATCACAAATTTATGCGCGATTCTGAATTATGGTGATTTTCATTTATGCTTTATCATTTTTGGGATTCTGCATAATGCTGGTGTAATTTTTAGATTTTTGGAATTATTAAGAAGCTATAATTTTCTGAGGTGTCCTTTGATATAATATTTCAAAATATTTCAACACTTCGTTTGGACATTTCAAGAAGGTAAGGATGCTTTTTTGGTTATTGGCATGACCTAAACGACTTCTAGGAATTCAATTATTTTCAGTGAATGTGCAATTCTTTCTTCACGGAAGCCCTTTGGAGTTATAAATTTGGGTTAGGAGATTCTGAATTTGTTTTCCTATATCAACTTTAAACCTCATGTGCGTTTGATATGTGGCTTCTGATCAAAGATCTCACGAAATAATACTTCCATTTGTTGGACTTAATGCATATGAATTGTGCGTTTTAGGAGGAATGAGTTAAAAAATGTTTCCTCTTATATATTGTAAAGAACTGCTTTCCTCTGCACAGTTCAATATATCAAACCTTACAAAAGGTTGTTGTCTCTTTGATAGATATATCATATTCAATTTTTTTATTATTCTTAAATACGATCTTTCTGCCTGCATAGATAAGATACTAAGAAAGGGGATTCTGCAGGAAACTACACGAGTAATGGTTATCTTATGGTGTCTTGCAATGGGGGCTTGAATCAAATGCGTGCTGCGGTGTGTACTTCTTCCCTTATCTGTCTCCCTAATCATTTCTCAGGTTATTAACTCAGACAGTCTGGCATATCAGATTTGCGATATGGTGGTTGTTGCTCGGTTTTTGAATCTTTCTTTGGTTGTTCCTGAACTAGACAAGACATCTTTTTGGGCTGACCTTAGGTACATCTTTCATTATTGGCAAGCTATGACATGCATTTTATCTTTTGCAGCTTATGTTGTCTTTAACTCTTACCATTCTTTCTACAGTAACTTTGAAGACATCTTTGATGTGAGGCATTTCATCAACTCACTAAGAGATGAAGTTCGAATTGTCAGAAGGCTTCCAAAAAGATTTAATAGGAAATATGGATACAAAGTATTTGAGATGCCCCCAGTTAGTTGGTCAAATGAAAAATACTACCTACAACAGGTGTGAATACTTACTGCTAAATTCCAGATAAACTCAGTTATCTAGGTTATGCATGAGTTCAGCAATTTTTGTAAATCAAGAAAGTGAAAATGTAGTTGATTGACTGATTGATTATTTTGCACATTTTGTAAAATATTGAGTTCGACAAGTGGATATGCCTGACTGAACTTCCTTACGAGTTCTACCTTTGTGTGTAATGATATAACTTTCTGTGGGAGGGAAAACTATCTTAGAAACAAGCTTTTGATTTTCTCAAGAAGGCATGGGATGAGGTTTAGCAGGATGAGCTATAACTGTTCCTGTTCTGCCCTCGTGCAACTGAATTGCATCACATTTGACTTTGGACCTGTTGGGGTTCTTCTCCTTGTACCAAATAGGCAAAAGGAGACTTTTCTGGGTACACATTTAATAGACATTATGATAAAAGGTGGAACACTGATGGGAAACTTTTGTTAGGATAGCTGTTTGTTGTTCCACCCCTGGTTGTCTCTTTCCAGCTGAGAAAGAGAGAAGACAAAATGCAAGTGTTTCTCACCTTCATGCATGATGTAATGCTTTGTCTCCTTTCTGCATGATCAAATTCTTTAACACCTTGGACCAATAGATGCAACTCTCCATGTTTACATACACATGCCCTTGAGACGAATTTATATAGATTTGGATTGTTAAAAGATAGTTGATAAGGTTGATTGCTGGTATTCATTTGACATTTAATGGTAGTTGACACCTCTTCTAAGTATTCTTCTCTTTTGAAATGTGCATTAGAAGTGGATATTTCTCAATTGAAATTATTGACAAGCTTCCCTTTTGGCCGCCTTTTCTCAATCCCCTCTTCTTCAACCATCAGTTCCTTGTTTCCAAATTCCATGTTTTCTGCCTTTGCACTCTGGCTTTGTTTTATGTATTGGTTAATTTGAATTAGCTTTCTCTTTGTAGCTGCTGAGGTAGATAGACAAGCTTCAAATCCCCTCTTTTAAAGTATTCCTCTCTTTTGCATTGTTTTTATGCTTCAAATATTGCTGTCATCTGCTTTTGTTTGTATGCACAAAACATGGAGAGTTTTCCAATGTTCTTGGGTAGTGGGTAAAACATTGGTGGTAGGCAAGGATCTTGATTTAGAACCCTTTGTTGTTCAAGAAAAAAAAATTCTCAATTGATACTGTACTTATATAACACAAATTTGTATGTATATAAGCAGAAATGCTGCTTTAGTCTATCTTTACCAGTATATATCAGCAATTTCATGTATATTAAGTTTCAGCAGAATTATGGAATCATCGATTTAACTGATTCAATTATTTAGCTGCTACATATAAGTAATAATAGGGGAAAACATGGCACTCAAATCAGAAGCTAATTACTGTATAGTGAGAAAAAATAGGTAACTTTCATTGCAGTGAATAACTTGGTATGCTGGAACTGAAACTTGTGTTCAAGTCTAGGAATGTTTTCAAGATTCAAAGTGGATTAAAAGGGGTGAATACCCTTTGGAGAATGTGTGAGTTATAATTTCTCTTCCTGTCAGTCACGATCTTTGATCCTATGATGCAGATTTTGCCACTTTTCAGCAAGTTTAAGGTGCTGCACTTTAACAAAACTGATGCACGCTTGGCAAACAATGGGATCCCGCTGGATCTTCAGAAACTCAGGTGCCGTGTAAATTTTCAGGCATTGAAATTCACTCGGAAGATTGAAAATTTGGGGTACAAATTGGTCCACATTCTTCAGGAAAGGGGGCCTTTTGTGGCTCTGCATCTACGATATGAGATGGACATGTTGGCTTTCTCAGGATGCATTAAAGGCTGCACCAAGGAAGAAGCTGAGGAGCTTAAGCGATTAAGGTTTGTTTAGTTGGAAAATTCACAATTTTCTTTTGGATATCTAGTTGACGATCTGGCAGATGATCTTCATCTGTCTTCTGTATGCACAGCAGTGAGCCTGTAGAAGTTCCCTTCATTTAATAGCTGCTAGGAGAGATAAAACTTGAGAAAGAAAATTAATTGTTGGTAATGATGACCAGGTAAATAGAAAATAATAACTAGACGTTGCTTGGCTTATATCAGCACAGGCTCTTTGGTAGCATAATCCAATTGGCATTTAGTTGAGGCGAGAACAACTATCGATCAATGTTCATTTAGTTCTACTATTTAACTATATGTACTTTTGGTCAAAGTGGGTGCACTGTGCTGTATTTTAAAAAAGATGTATTGATGTTTCTTTTTCTCTGCACTTTTTTTCAGATATGCATATCCTTGGTGGAGGGAGAAAGAGATAATGGCTGAAGAGAGGAGATCACAAGGTTTGTGTCCTTTGACACCTGAGGAAACAGCACTAGTTTTGCGAGCACTGAATTTTGACAAGGAAACACAGATATATATTGCAGCTGGTGAGATATATGGCAGTGAACGGAGACTTGCAGTACTAAGGGCTGCATTTCCACGGATTGTGAGTTGTTAACCAATCCATTACTTGCCATCATGTTTTTCATTATGTGAATATGTGTTTTTACATTAGTAACCATGATTAAATGCTTATAGCATACCTTGACATCTAAAATGACAATGTTTAGGAAATACTGATGAGCATCTGCTCATGGATGCCTTTTGATGGGTTTGCTTCTGGAATGAGAAAAGAGTTTGATCTGTTAGATCATTATTTCAACAATTAAACTGTAGAACCTCGAGTGAAATCCCTACCAAATGGCTGAACGTCTCTGGACTACTAATGTCCTTAGTAATTAGATTGGTATCATCTACATTAGTTTGTTCTCATCTTGCTTGTAATCTATTTCAGGTGAGAAAGGAAATGCTGTTAGATCCAGTGGAACTGCAGCAATTCCAGAATCATTCTTCTCAGATGGCTGCTCTGGATTTCATGGTCTCAATAGCTAGTAATACTTTCATTCCCACTTACGATGGAAACATGGCAAAAGTTGTGGAAGGTCACCGCCGGTATGTATTTTCTACTTATAGTGGGTGATTTATCATATTATTCACAAGGAAAATATATTCTTATTTCAAAGTTTTGGAACCAATTATATTTCGTGTAGGTATCTTGGGTTTAAAAAGACAATCCTGCTAGATCGAAAAAGAATTGTTGAGTTAGTGGATTTGCATCAGAATGGGACACTTGCGTGGGAAGAGTTTGCAGCTTCTGTTCAAGCAGCACATGAAAGAACGATGGGACAGCCAACACGCCGTAGGGTTATAGCAGATAAACCGAAGGAAGAAGATTATTTTTATGCAAATCCTCAAGAGTGCCTCTGTGAGGGAACAAATTGTGATCACGTGCCAGGTCGAAGTGCCAGGTCGAAGCAACACGAGTTCATTACATTGACCACCCATTCAATTCCAAGCACAAACTGATACTGTGGCACATATCATTCAAAAACTGTGGTGCACTAAGTGGTTTAGAATGACAAAAAGCTTCAAATGACAAAACGTACACACATACCTTAGAGCATTTTGAGAAATATAAAAGCAGAAAGAGTCCTGAAATGTCCGATTACGTCATGTTCTTCATTTTTTTTCTTTGTTGATATAATTATTTGATTTATTCCACAAGGTGTTTGTTTTAATGATGTTATATAGTCCACATTTGGAAATTACACATGTAGCATTCTTATTCTTTAATTCATAAGCTATCTGATGAAATACTGCAGAATTCAGTATAGACTGCCCGTGAGTTCATTATCTGGTGAATTAAGGTAGCAGGACAATTAGATTTATAAATAGGTGTGAGAGTCTAAACAAGGAAAAAATTTTACTCCTAGCACTATTATCAATTTAAACTAATAACAGCTCTTAGGCATCAGCATAAAAGTGTCAATATAATTTCCTTTACAAAAGCAGCTATTATCCATGCAATGGAAAAAACAACCAAAGGGCAACGCTATGATACAAAACTCTTCTTACTTGCATGGGGATGTTATCAGAGGCATTCTTACTTTCCTCTCCAAACCTCATAAAAAGGGCTATACCCTTCAAACAATTTGATATTTGATGCAGTTCTCTATTTGGACTCCCAGAAGATAATTTCCCCTTGTTCCCCAATTAGACCAAGTTCTCTAAGCCTCCTTTCTTGGTAATATTTTACCTCAGCCAATTCTGACTCCTTTTGCTTGAAAATCTCATCAATTTGCTGCTGCACCTTCTTTTCCCCTGCTCTTGTGCCCACTGCAATCTTAAGCCTTGGGTTAAGATCTGCTGCCCCTTCTAACTTTTCATCCTGCAATTCAAATTTGTGTTTAGTGCACAAGCATAAAACTGTTAACAGCCAGAAGATAACATCTGCTTCAGATTTTTGAAATTACTGCAATGAAACAGTAGAAATATCCAGAAATTGTGGGCAAACGTAATGGTAAAAGATTGCAATAAAACATCAGTGGAGCTTTGGTAGATATCATTTAATATCACACTGAATATAGCCTGGCTTTCTACAACAGAGCTATAGATAACCTAAATGCTGTTAGGATCCTTGGTCAAGGTATGGGGCTTGTTGAATCCCAAACTGAAAGTATGGGACTTTAATGTGGGGTTAATATAGATTTTGGACTCTTCAACTCCTTGAACTAGTTTTTAGAGTATGGCTCTCCCAAGGTTCATGACAAATGTATTATCTTAAAGGTGAAAAAAACCTACTTAAACAGGTGAGGTGACTAGTCCTTTCAAGCTCCATATAACCTTTTGATTGTGCAGATTAAGGATAGATTCTAGTTTAAGATGACCGCCTTATTTAGCTAGGATAATAACAACACAAAAAATACAAGTTACCTAAATGGAAATCAGAAACAAGATGTGGATTAATAAATGATTACCAACAATATATAAGTCACAATGCATTCTTAATAGCAATGAGGACTATCAGTTTACCTCTTCAATAGTCATATGATATCCCGACAGAGCAGATTTACATGCATCTCGAACTACTCGACAAATGAGCTCCTCATTGCCACGACTTACTGGCAACTCAAGGTGGCCCCAGATGGAATTTCTAAAAAATGATTCTAAAAGGAAAGCACCAGTACCCCCAAGTGCTACCAGCCGCAAATATGGAAGCATTGTTGGTGGAAGAGGATTTCCTAAAACAATGTCAAAATCTGCAGTTTGACCTAAACCATTTGTTTCAGCAATGTCCAGCTTATCATCAAAAAATTGGTCTGCCTCAGATATCTGAAGTGTCAAAGTATATATATTGCGGTCAGGCTTTGTTTCTATGAAGCCATAGTCCAAAGCCAACTCAGCATTGCTCTTATTTAAATCATATTGGATCAGAACCTGTTGAATTTCCATCCAACTCAGTCATAGTGAATTGCCACATTAACAGGATAACAAGACAAGAATATAATTAGAAGTTATTCCTTCAACTAACTTCTCAAAGCTAAGTTACATATTCCTGGCATTTATGACTATGAGAAATCTCCTTGTGACTTGTGAGAGCATTTCTTTAAACCACAAAACCTCTAATTTCTCTTTTTAACACTAATGCCATTTTATCATACAAAGTCCATGTATGCGTGCAAATACACTTGAAATCTTACAAAATCTTGGCATATTTGTGGTTCCCTTAGTTTTATACATTAGAAAATTTTCAGAAATGTGTCTGCATCAATTATTAAGCCAAAAGCATATACGTTTTAGCTCATGGCAGCCAGTTGACTTATTAGAACTTCTCACATGGACAAAAACTGCTAAAATCAACATTTTGGGGGCAGCATTTTATACTTGAGAATAAAATACTTCACCTACTCACCAGCCTTGACTGAAATAGGTGACCGCAAGGAAAATAGAACATCTCTGGAGAAAATACCTCCTCCTTTAATTTCATATGCACAATCCTCTGTTGTTATGTCAGGGCTGTGGTTGATCTGATCCAAGAGCGAAGTTTGCAAAAAATTATATTTTAGAGGAGAAGACAGTCATGGAAAATTCACAACAAAACTACTGAAATCAGGCTAGCTAACTTAAATGGTGAAAATTGGCCTGTAAAAATAAGCTAACCGTATTTTTCTGGTATAAAATATAAATTATGGAAGCATTTTTAGGACAAGGATCTTGGCTGCAAGCTTAAATGCTGCTTATGTACTTAACTCTTTCTCATCTTTCACTTTATAATAAAACATTGAATTGTACCATGCCACACTTAGATACATGTAATGACAATCTGATGCCATGTGAAGGTTTTATTTCCTGTACCAATTTGTAAAAGAAAATTGAAAGGAATTGCTAACCAACAAGCACAATGACTTTCCAGCAAATGAAGTACAGAAAAATATCTTCAGGCTTCCAGAAGATCTCTTTCTTAAATCAAGCAAAATAAAACAATGTAACACAATTTTCAAATTTGCTTTTAAACGATGAACTTCAGCTTGCTTCTGAAAATCCACCAAAACAAAGAAATGAAAAATCTTACCAAGTCTGCTAGGGGAATCAGAACAAGATTTTGCCCACGAAGATGAGAAAATGCCCTTGATCTGAGAATTCCAAATGCCCAAAAGAAGTCATCCAATGTTATAGGGGAAGGAAATAGATTCTTATGAGGAACAAGGACATCTTCTTCTACTTTTAGAAATTCTCGCTGCAAATATTCTTTTACACCCAATGTTGTGCGATAGAGTTGGGATCCTACATGAGATCAAAAAAATGATATATGGAAAAAAAAAAAAAAAAAGAACAAGGCCATTCAAAATATATGTGCAGCACTCACTTGAGATCCTAGACAAGCATAAGTGCATAACAAAATGCAATAATCTTTCTGATAAGGACATTATAAATTCCACTATAGGAGTCTCTAAAAGCAATAATATCCTCATAAAATGAGTTCAATTTTTCAATGGAATATTGCAAAATTGTGTTTATGGCAGACATTCTTGATTCTAGACAGCTCATAAGAATCATAATTGACAAAAGTAAAATATGCAAATTGTCACAATTTGTTCATATCATCAACAAACATGCATTTTTGTTGAAACATGTATACATGCATCATCATGAACCAAAGATGATGAATAAGAATATTCAGAATCTTCTCCTATCTTGATTCCCACTTAAAGATTTATATATATATGATTCCAGCTCAAACACAAAAATAAAAGCTGAAAAGAACATCTATAATTAGATAACGCGGAGACCAGACTAACCTTGAAGCTCAGCGAGCTCCTCTTCTGACCTGCACTGGAATCACCGTACAAACACTTTATCAATCGCCAAAATCAGGACGGATAAAAAGGGAAAATTAGTTAAAAACGAAAAATATCACCAAAACCAAGCAAAACCCACCAATATATAGTGGAATCAGTACTCTCAGTAAGTATGTCCAAATAGGGTCGCCACGTAGAATCCTCCATCAACTTCTCTCTGATTAAAAAAAGAGCAACAGAAATCCAAGGCTTCAGTCCACTACAAACATTCCCTAAATCAGAAGCCGCAACAGCATCTGGGTTTATCCAAAGCTTCTTGGGGATTTCCAAAACGACCTCATTTTTCGAAATGTTCCGTTCTGCCACCAGTCCCAGGCCTTCGGGAACGACACCAGGTTTCGCAGCGGACTTGGAGGATACAACGCCTTGGTCATTCAGCCATTGCCAGAAGGTTTGCACTGATACTGGCGGTGAAGTTATTGATTGTTGGAGAGACGAAGTTACAGAAAAGGTGTGTCTTTTAAATGGTAGAAGAGATGGGGGTTTGACAAGGAGAGAAAAGGGTTTAAAGGGCTTTAGTGGATAAAGGAAAGGGGAGGGAGAGAGGTTGAAGAGTGTGGCCATTTTTTTGGGTGCAGTGTTCACAGTGAAGTTAGTTCAACAAAAAGATTAGATAATGTTTTCTCGTCATTTATAGCTTTTCAAGGCTGGGGATAACTCGATGGAATATTGCTGGGCCACCTTGTATATTTGCTGCTTTTCTTCTTCTTCTTCTTCTTCTTCTTCTTATTTTTATTTAAATGGAGAAAGTGCATAAAAAATTCCCTAGTTTAGTTTAGTTTAGTTTGAGTGAAGGTACGAATTAATTAGCAGAAGGGGTACCTCCTAATAAAAGGATCATAGCGATCAAGCTCGAACGACTTTACTAAAAATATAGATCTCTGCAAAATTGTAAGATCATAAATGGGGGCTGATGTTTGTCCAATATCAAAAGGTTAAGAAAGTTGGTGGCCTGATCACAAGAGAGCCGGCGACTGAAGCTTTGGTGAACAGCGTCTGTAACTATAAAGGTCATAATGTAGCGAAATTTCTTGTTGGATAAGTTTCAATTCGCACGAAAGACTTAACAATCTAGGTACTGTTTCAGAGAGAGACTAGGTGAAATAGGTGTATCTGTGAATATGCGAACTACCTGCAGCTTAAGTGGAAGGCGAAGAAGGCCTCCAAAAGTCTTTAAGCTTATTTATTTTTTAAAATTTTAAAAAGATGATAAATCAATATTTTTTAATGGCTAACTGTAGTTAATTATGTGATTAGTTTTTCTTTGAATATATAAATATGTCTTATAAATTTATGTAAAAATACGGATTAATATTGATTTTTTAAATTATATATTAAAATTGTATTTTATTTTTTTATAAATTAATTAAATATATTTAAGAATATTTTATATTAAATAATATTTTAATTAAAATTAGAAAATTTATTTAAGAATTTTTTAAAAAAAATTTAAAATATTTTGAAAATATTTTTTAAATGCTGCTCCTAATTTTCAATTGAAATTATTTTTTATTTTAAAAATATCAAATTTTAATTAATTTTAAAAATATACCATATAATTAATCAATTAAAATTATTTTTTATTTTAAAAATATCAATTTTAATTTTAAAATTAAAAATTAAAATATTTTAAAAAAAAAGATATTCTTAAAATATTTTTATTTTTTATATTTTTAAGAAAATTTATTTAATATATTCTCTTAAAGACATAAAACAAATGATATAATATGTATATATATAATGTGAATTAATTATTTTAAAGGTTTATTAGAATAAATATTAATTTTAATCAAAATATTAAAATATTTTTAAATATATTTAATTTATTTATAAATAGATAAAAAATTATTTTAGTACACAATTTCGTAAAAAAAATTAGGGTCAATTTATACTTTTGTACAAATTTAAAAGATATATTTATACTTTTCAATCAAAAACTAAACTGACAATTAATTTTTTTTTGTTAAAAAATGAGATAATTTATTAGTTTTTAAAAATTTTAAATATATAAATGAGTCTAAAATAATTTTAAATTTATATATTCGCATAAATTTTAAAGGTTTTTTTTTTTTGCATATTCTCCTCTTTTTAATCAGTAGAATTTTATTTTTCATTATCGATGTATACAAAATTGAAGAAAACCTATATTATTACTGACTAGTTGTTTCATAATTCAGAATGCTAATGATTTTTTTATTCAAAACTTAATAATATCTAAAATATTAATATATGAGTGCTAATTAAAAATAATAGTTATTAATGATTTGTAGATAAAATATAAAACAAAAATTAAATAACATAAAAATTTACTTTATTAGGAATAAATCATACTAACTTTGAGGAATTTGGTAATTTTAATTTTTATACTGTTTTTTAGTGACTCTAAATTACAAGAGAATTTTTTTTAAAAAAAATTGACATTTTGTAATTATTTAGGTTTAATTCTTCAACAATTAACCATTGAGATTTAAATATTGATTATTAATATTTATATTTAAAATATTTTATCTAAAAATCTTAGTACTAGGAAAGTAAGATCATGAATTAATAATTTTTTTTGAAATAAATCAATTTATTTTATTTAATTTTCATTATTAATACTAGATATTTTATATTCAATGTAAAAAAACGAATGTTACTCAATAAAATGTTCATATGTTAATTTCTAATAGTGTCCCATTTACTTGAATTCTCAATTCTTATGAAGTTTAACTCCATTTGCAGTATATGGAAATTTGATTTAAACTTGCAAGTGACATGTTGAGTTGTGAATTGGATTTTCAATTTTTTTTTTTTATAAATCTCATTTTAATATATAGTTGACATATTCATAATTAATATTTACAATGTGTGTAATAGTTGTTCAAAAAAAATAAAATTTCCTTTATTTATATCATCATAAGGCCCTCCGCCTTGTTTTTCAAATTGCTTAAAATCTCCCAAAATTATTATTATTATTTTCATCATTATTATTATTATTATTATTATTATTATGCTGTGCTACAGGTCCCGTTGGTGATGCTGTGGACCTTTTACAACAAAGCTTCGGTTCTAAAAATAGGGGTACAGCATGGATTTATTGGAACAAACCGGTCTCACATGATTATAAGATCAATGTAGATGCTGCATTCACTTTTTCCATGGCTGCCGGTGGAGCTGTGATCAGAGACAAACACGGCAGCTTGGTGGCTGCTTCATGTTTCGTCTTCACTATCTCATCTTCCTATCAAATGGAAGTGCTAGCCTTAAAGCTGAGTATTGAATGGTTTTCTATGTTTATCTCTTCTCCTGTTTTTATAGAGGTGGATTCACAGCAATTAACTGTCTCTCTTCAGGGTTCTCCTTTGCATGACAATGAGAAGACCATTTCCAATTTCTTTGCTTCCACAAACTCTTCTATTACTTATACTTACCGAGAAGGTAATCAAGTTGCTCACAGTTTAGCCCAATGGAATAGATATAACAACATTTCGAGGTATTTCTCTACTTTTGATTCTATGCTCGTGAAACAATGTATTATTTCTGACAGTAGGATCTTCCTTATTTAAGATATAAATAAAAAAAAATTATCATTATTCCTTGCACATGCTTGATGTAATTAGAATTGATGTTTTTGGACAAAAGAATCACAGCTCATATATATACATAGAAAATGAGTTCCAATCACAAGTGGATATTATATAATTATGGGATAACATTGGCATGTTTAAGTGCACTGATTTCTATATCAATATGCCATGCTATATATTATTGCTAAATCCTTCAGCATCTACTAAGTTCGAAACATTTTTCATTACTGCATCTATCTATGCAAAATCTGTGCCATGCTACTTGCTTTGTTTTTTTTTTTTTTTGTCTCTAAAAGCACTAGCACATTCACCATTTCTGATAATTATGTTTTTTTAACCTTAAGATTATAATCTTTTTTATAAAACAAATGGGTAAATTTAGATGTTCTAAAAAAATTTTGAAAATATTATTTTTTTAATATTTATATATACTTAATATATATATACTAATATATCGAAGCATAGCATAGTAATAAGTGCTCATTCATTAGCAGGGCCGGTGAAGGCCCTGTGCAAAGTGGGCTACTGCACAGGGTCCTCAGCTTGCACAGGGCCTCAATTTTTTTTTTAAATTTTTGAAAATAATTTGGTTCAAGTTAGGAATAGGGTCTAATTTATTCTGTTTTTCTCTAAGAATAGGGCCCCTTAAATATTTAAGACGGCCCTGTTCATTAGATAATCCATGATAGATTTTTCTTTTTTTATTATAATACTAAATATATATATATATGTTAAATTTGATTAAAAAAATAAATTTTAATAACTTCAGATTAAAATTTTTAATAACAAATTAAATAATATGTGAAAATATCCTTGTTATTTAAAATTTTCTTTTGTGCTAATAATTATTTTCATTCAGGTTCTTCCCCCCTCAAAACATGCATATAGATAAGTGTTGAATGGACCATTCCCACTCTCTCCTGTTTTGGACTTTTGGGCACTAATACCAAAACAGCTGTTTTTTTTAATATATTATTCATAGATTTTTTGGTCACTATTGAAAGACCATTTCAATTCAGGTTAAAACTTAAGTTTTATAAAAACAAGCATTATTTTCCGACTTTTATTGATTTTTTTAAAATTGAAATTAAGGATATAATCAAATTAAGTAAATTATTTCAAATACGTCTCATTAGCTGATCTAGTCTATAATAATATTTTTTACACAAATATTCAATTTATGAAGTTAAAAAAAAGAGATTTATGTGTAACTAATAATGACACAAAATTAGAAAATGGATCTTATAAGATTAAAATTTCAGAATATAAATAAATAATTTTATGTATAAAATTACTTTATAATTATTAAATTACTAAAGTATATAGATCTAATAACAATATGATAAAGTTTTTTAGTTTTTGATAAGAGTAATATTGAGAAATATAAATAAAACTCATTTATTTTTATATCAATAATATTATATATAACTATACGTATTAGAGCATCCCAACGCGGAATGCTTTTGATCCTAATTTCTCTTTGGGATTAGGACGTGGGACTCATTTTATTGCGAGACGTTCCTGGAAGGACAATTTCTCCTTGAAGGAACATCAATATGAAACTGCCAAATAATTAAAATATATATATATAATTTATAAATTTAAATAAATAATTTTAATTTTTAAATAAAAATAATATTTTTTAATAAAATAATATTTTTTACATGTAAGTAATAATTTTTCAAATGATACATTTTTAATAAAAATAATTATTTTTAGTAAAAATAATAATTTATTAATAAAAATAATATTTTTTATTAATAAAAATAATAACTTTTTAATAAGAATAATAAAATTTTTAATAAAATAATAATTTTATAAATAAATTATTCACATAATTAAATAATTTTATTATTTATCATAAATTAAATTAATACTTAAAATTTAATTATTAAAAATAAAACAATAAATATAATAAATATAAAAATAAAATCTATTAAAATGAAACTATTTAATTTGAGTCTCTTTTTATTTATGAATGCTCTTAAAGACGTATTTGCGTGGGTTGGCTTCTAATTTATAAAGAAAATTAAAAATATAATAACGGGTCAAAATCTTTCAAAATTTTACTGTTTTTCAAATTGATAATTCATACATATGTATTATTTTGTTTTAACATTGGCCCTTTTTCATAAAATGGGAAAAGTGTCCCAGAAATAAAATAAAATAAAAAGAATAGCTAGCCCAACTAATAATTAAGTTAATAATGTTTTCAAATTATTTTCAAGTAAATAATTTTTTTTTTCATTTTAAATATGGTGTAAGAATTTTTTTTGTTTTATTTTAATTGTTGTTTTTAAAAATATAAAAGAGTATTAATTTAAATTTTTTAATATTATTTTTATTAATTAATAAAAGAGAATTATTGAAGTGAGAAATATATAAAAGTATATAAATAAATTATAATAAAATTTTTAAAAAATTTATAATGGTTAATTAATTTTTTAATCTGTACTGTTCTTATATGCGTTTTGAAAAGAAGGGAGAGGGTACTGTTTTTAAATTGGTTGAACGTAATAAAACGACGCATTTATAAGAGGAAAAACGATAAAAGCGAAAAGGCACTTTTCAACGTACTACGTGGACAGATGACTTGAAGCTGTCAACTTTCTAAATGTTTGATTTTAATGTAAAACTTTAAAAATAAGCATTAAAGAAAATTAATTCCAACAACTATTTTTTTACTTTGATTTAGTTTCTATCAATATATAACATTGAAGGAAAAAAAAAGGCAATAATAAGAAGATCAATTCAATGACATGTCCATTTTCATTTTTTCCTAATAAAGAAATAATCAAACATTTAAATTCACATTTGCAAGGATGACAAAAGTCTAATTATATAATAAACAAATTAAGTTACAAAAATATTATATCATAACCTTTCAAGAAAGTTACAAGAAACTGAATGATATGAGCAATTGATAAAGAATAAGACTTTATATCATATTCTTTCAAAAAAAAAAAAGACTTTATATCATATATATACCCTCTTCAATAAATTACTTATATCAAACAAAGTTACAGTAAAACTGTTCAAAAAAAAAACAAAGTTACAGTAAATGAGCAAATACCCATTTAATTAATTAATTAATAAACAACAAATTAATATGAAAACTTACCTAAAATATACTCATTTCTAAAGCATTAATATTTTTTTGACCCATATCACTTTAAATAGACGGAAAGAAACTAGAATACTCTCTCTATACAAATTGCAACTAAATCGAATCATCGTCTTTCATTTAAAATTAGAGCAAAACTGAATAGCTTTCGTCGATTTCTCTGTCGCCGTCAACCTCTCTCTCTCTTTCTTGCACCATCATTTACCTTTTCTCTCATTGTCTGCAACTTTCGTGCACTCTCAAGGACAGAAACTTTCATTTTCATCCTCATTCGACAAAGCTTCATCATTTTCTCCAACATCCAGAGTATGTTTGTGTTATAGAATTTTTTATTTAATTTTTTTTCTTACTTCGAAAATGAAAAAATATTGGATGCTAAATGTGTGAATATATAATAAAGTAAATGCACGTATGAAAGTCAATGTCTCGATGGGTGATGGTATTTGTTGTTTATTAACGTGTTATCTTCAATGATCAATTTTTGGCCTATTTGAAGTATGTGTTTTCACTTTTTTTTTGTTTTCTTTTGAAGATGTATCGTTTATATAAACAAAGTTATATGGAGTTAGGGGAAGTTATGGATAGTTAGAATATCACTGTTAACTGCCCTAACTTGCCCTGACTCTGGTGAAGTTGCTTATTTCTGTCATCTAAAACACTCCAATGCAATTCCTATATCAATATTCACACTATATTTGTTCAATGATATATGTTTGATTTTTTTTTATTTTTTAAGTAGGAATTTAGTGAACTGAAATGCCCTAACTGCCCATAACTTGCCCTGACTCCATTGTAGTTTCATGTATCTTTCATCTGAAAATCTTCACTGCAATTCCTAAGTCAATCTCCACACTTAATTATGGCAATGATATTTGTTTGATGTTTTATGATTTTTTAGGGGGAATTTAAGAAACTGATCTGTCCTAACTTGTCATAACTTTTTTCTAATTGTAGTGAAGTTGCATGTTTGTGCTATCTGAAATTTTCCAATGAACTTCCTAATTCAATATGAATACTTTGTCATATTAATAGTGTCTTTTTGATTTATTTTAATTTTTTAGATGAAATTTAGTGAACTGAACTGTCATAACTTACCCTAACCCAAATTTTTTTAGGTAAATGGCTTTAGGTTCTGCATCATCTTCTCCTAGCAAAAGAATACCCACCGTACCTGATAAGAAGATTATAAGTCCTGGAGAAATGTCCTTATCTGGCCATCGTTACATTTTCAAAAGAAAAAAAGTTGGTTAACCAATTGCAACCAACAAGAGGAAGCGACATGTTGGATTTCAAAGCGATGAAGAAAATACCTAAGAAAGGATAAATGTTGATAGACTTCAACCTAATTATATAATTGACCATTCAATATAGAGATACCATCATTTTAACATTATTGATCGTGACTTGAATATTATAGGTGACATTCAAAATACATTTGTTGATAACAATGTAAAGGTAATTGCAATATATTTACCTTACGAGTGATTTATATTTCTGGTTATGAAGTAGTTATTTCTTAATTTTATTTTTAAATTTATGCAGATTGATGCCTTTTCAAAGTATAATGTCGGCCACTTACTGAAGGTAGATGAAAAAAATATTTTCCATTAGCCTAGATTGATAAAGTGCATGTTCTTACACCAAGTTCATAATCCAAAGGCAGATGAACTATCATTTAAGTTCGGTAGCGAAATGGTCACTATGGGAGCAAGAGAATTTTGTCTAATTTCTAGGTTGAAATATAAAGGCAATGAGGATTTGGTTGTTGCCAACAATCCTCTTGTCCATGGGTATAGAAACATGACTCGCAAGGAGATGGTTACAGTGTTTAAAGGTTGCAATGATATAAATATTCATGTTAAGTTAGGGGTTGCATGCCTGATTGACTTTATGGTTTTGGGCAAAGCTACTAAAGCTAAAGTTGATTCCTGAATTCTATTATTCATTGATGATATTGACACCTTTAACAACATTGCGTGAGACAAACTGAGTTGAAAGTTTATTTGTTCAAACGTGAAGGATGCTATTTGGAGCTTAAAGAATAAGAAAAAAGTTGGTGGATACTCTTTAAGTGAATTTTTTGATATCATAATAATTTTTGCAATAGAGATATTGCCATCTTTAGATAGGGTCGGGGTTAAGAGAATTAGTAATCAGATTCCTAGGATCATGAATTGGAGCATGGAGTCAAAGGTGTCTTATCAAAAAATTCAAGCAAAAATTTATGAATCGGTACATCACATTCTCTCATTATTTGTTTATAATAACAAATTTATTACTGTTCATACACTTTTTCTAAAATTAATTGTCCAAATCAACCTAGAGGAGTGAATATTTGTACTGGTTGATGCCAGGTGGTCCAGGGTTGCATACATTTGGGGTTAAGGCAAGTTAGTTCATTCCTGCCAGTTGGTTTACAAGCACACATTTATTATTGTTCAAGCACTTTTTTTTAAAATAATCTATCTAATCATTCCAGATGGAGTGGATATTTATGCTGGGTGATCCCCCAATGATCCAGGGTTACATACATTAGGGATTAGGGCAAGTTAGGACATTCCTGCCAGTTGGTTTATAATAACACATTTGTTATTGTTCAGACACTTTTTTTAAATTGTTTCAAAATTGATTGTCCAAATCATAACATATGGATTGCATATTTATTTTGGTGATTCCTCAATGGTCCAAAGTTGCATACATTGGGGGTTAGGGCAAGTTAGAATATTTCTGTCAGTTGATTTATAATAACACATTTGTTACTGTTTAGACTCTTTTTTCAAAATTGATTATCCAAATCATGGCATATGGAGTGAATATTTATTCTGGTGATCTCCCAATGGTCAGAAGTTGCATACATTGGGGGTTAGAGCAAGTTAGGACATTCCTGACAGTTAGTTTACAATCACATTTGTTACTATTCAAGTACTTTTTTCAATATAAATTATCCAAATTATGGTAAATGGAGTGAATATTTATGCTGATTGATCTCCATCTAGTCCAAAATTACATACATTTGGGGTTAGGGTAAGTTGGGACATTCCTACCAATTAGTTTATAATTACACATTTATTACTGTTCATTTACTTTTTTAATATAAATTGTCCAAATCCCGGCGGATAGAGTGGATTTTTTTATGGTGATCCCCCACTGGTCCAAGGTTGTATACATTAGGGGCTAGGGCAAGTGAGCGTATTCTTGCCCGTTAGTTTATAATCACATTAGTTACTGTTCATGTACTTTTTTTTAATATAAATTGTCCAGATTATAGTAAATAGAGTGAATATTTGTGCTAGTTGATCCCTATTTGGTCCAGGATTGCATACATCTAGGGTTAGGGCAAGTCAGGGCATTCCTATCAATTGGTTTATAATCACACATTTTCTTACTGTTCATTCACTTTTTCAATATAAATTGTCCAAATCATGGGGGATGGAGTAGATATTTTTTCTGATGATCCCTCACTGGTCCAGAGTTACATACATTGGGGGTTAGGGTAAGTTAAGAAATTCATTTCAATTAGTTTACAATTACATTTATTACTGTTCACACACTTTTTTCAATATAAATTGTCCAAATTATAGTAAATGGAGTGAATATTTATGTTGGTTGATCACTATCTAATCCAGGATTGCATACATATGGGGTTAGGGCAAGTTAGGGCATTCCTGCCAGTTGATTTACAATCACACATTTGTTACTATTTATTTACTTTTCCAATATAAATTGCCTAAATCATGGCGGATGGAGTAGATATTTTTTTGGATGATCCCCCACTAGTCTAGAGTTGCATACATTAGGGGTTAGGGTAAGATAGGGCAAGTTAGGACATTCTTGCCAGTTAGTTTACAATCATATTTGTTACTGTTCATGCACTTTTTTCAATATAAATTGTCCAAATCTCTATTTTATTTGCTATATCATGGCCTTTCTCGCATTAATATGTTATGTACGAGATTTGCAAATTATTTCATTTACCATGACTATGAAAGAGTCACAGGATCCAGCTTTCTATAATATACCTCTCAGTGGAGAAGGGGGGATTATTGAACATTTTATTCTGTCTCTCCCTAAACCAAGCCATACAACCAAAGATCAAAATATTCTTTAATCTGGTTTTCAATCTTCAGATATTGAAAACATTATAAAAAGGATTTCTCAACTGAAGAGAGAGAAGACAACACTTGCCTTGGATTTTGAGAGACGGTTGTCTTCTCTCGAAAATTAAAATAAAGAACTCATAAGAATGATAAAAGAAAAGTAAAAGGAGATGAAGACTTTGAGAGCAAAAAATAAAGAACTGCACGGAATGGTTGGTATATAAAATAAAGAAATTCATAAATTGATTTAGCAGTTAAATAATAAAATCACTTTCTTTAAGCGCAATATTGAAGACCATGGACCATTTGATTTCCAGACTCCATTGTAAGGGTATGAACCTGCATCTATCAGTGAACCAACTAAGAGTGAAACTCATGGAGGTATTCCATCTCTTATGACTATCTCCGAATATGCATTTGAGTTGGTTACTAAAACAAGAAAGATCATTTTCAATCCAAAGTACATTGGTGATGATTGGATGCCATGTGGAAAGAATGAGCTGCGAAGACACATAGATAATAAATCACAATTTCATGAAAGAAGATTGGGTAATTCAGATGAGTATTCACCAGTTCTATCCTTGAATCCTATTTAGAGGCCTACTTTTAATGAAGGGTCTGCATTCACTGAATAGTGGAATATGAATTTCACTAATTACAAACAATAAGTTATGAGTCTTTATCTCAATATAATATGACTGAAGTAATAGTTATGACAAATAATATACAGTTAGGAGATTTAATACATGTTATTTTATATTTTTTTCTCTTCCTTAGTGATACACTTGCGGAACAAATGTTGCTAGATGATATTGTATATGATTTTACAGTATACAAGGTGAAGACTTTAGATTTTTTTATGGCACATGAGGAATTCTGATCAATGGCTCATTAATGATGTAAGTGTCTATTATCGATACCATATGTTTAAAATTTTATATATGTTAAGCAATACTCTGCAAGTAACATATGTTGACTATAATCGCGTTGCAGGATATAGATATAGTATTATACTATGTGAGATAAAAGTGAAATTTCCTTTCCAACAATTTTGATTAGAGAATAATGTGTGAAGGATGTATCATTAAATAAAGCTTCCTGTGGAAACATAGATCATTCGTTCAGTTGGTTGCTAAAAATAAAAATGGGTTCCCACATTGAGTATCAAAAGATTTCTAAGAGGGGATCTTCGGTATGGCAAACCATCATTGGATGTTGACACTATTTATTTGGCAGCAAACCACAAAAGCAACCACTAGTTTATGATGGAGATATCACTTTTATAATCACTGTTTATGATTCAATGTTCAGGAAAAAGTATGTTAATGAAAGAATGAATTCAGTGACTCCAATTTCAGAAATACTATCAGTTGCATTGGAGCATATTGGGTTTTTCAATTTTCGCCCAGAACTTAAAAAATATCAAGCAAATGTTAAATATGAAAAGAATCAATGTCCATAACAGATTGGGTAAGCAACTAACCATATTATTAATTTGATATTCCATAAGTGTGATTGTTAATTTATGGGATTTAATTTCTATTTTATGAACATGTCATATTGTAGGATATTTGTTGCCAAGTTCATTGAGTTCTTGATGTTTTCCAAATTGTGATATATGGCAATACAATAATGAAAATATTAAGATAATGAGATACACCACTACAAGTTGCTTATGATACCATGCAGTACAGAAGCATGCTGGTTTATATTACAATGATGATAAACAGTAAACATTATAATACACGATGTAAATTATTTATAATTTGTATCAAACATTGATTATAAGAAGTAACTAACCTAAATACCTGGTGTAAATTTAAAGTTATATAAATATATGATTGCAAACCAACTAGCATAAATGTTCTAACTTGCCAGATGTATGCAATCTTGGACCAGATGGAGATCAACCATAACAAATATCCACTCCATTTACCATGATTTGGACAATTTATGTTGAAAAAGTGCGTGAACACTGACAAATGTGTGATTGTAAACCAACTGACGGGAATGCTCTAACTTGCCCTTACCCAAGATGTATGCAACCCTGGACTAGATGAAGATTAACCAAAATAAATATTCACTTTATTTATCATGATTTGGACAATTTATATTGAAAAATTGTATGAACAGTAACAAATGTGTGATTATAGATCAACTGACAGGAATACCTTAATTTGCCATAACCACAGATGTATGCAATCCTGGACCAAATGGAGATCAATCAGAATAAATATCCACTCTATTTACCATGATTTAGACAATTTATATTGAAAAGTGAGTGAGCAGTAAGATGTATACAATCCTAGACTAGATGAAGATCAACAAGAATAAACATCCACTCCATTTACCATGATTTGAATAATTTATATTGAAAAAATGAGTAAACAGTAATAAATATGTGATTATAAACCAACTGATAAGAATACCCTAACTTGCCCTAGGTGTATGCAACCCTGGACCAGATGGAGATCAAGCAAAATAAATATCCACTTCATTTACCATTATTTGGATAATTTATATTGAATAAGTGTGTGAATAATAACAAATATGTTACTGTAAACGAACTGTCAGGAATGTCATAACTTGCCCTAACCCCAAATGTATACAACCCTTGACTAGATGGAGATCAACCAAAATAAATATTCACTCTATTTGCTATAATTTGGACAATTTATATTGAAAAAATGTGTAAACAGTAACAAATGTATTATTATAAACCAACTGGCAGAATTATCTAACTTGTTATAACTCCAAATGTATGAAATCCTGGACCAGATGAGGATCAATCAGAATAAATATCCACTCTATTTGTAAATGATTTTGACAATCACTTTTGAAAAAAAAGTGCGTGAATAATAACAAATTTGATTTTATAAACTAATTGACAGAAATGTCCTAACTTATCATAACTTGCCCTAACCCGAAATATATGCAATATTAGACCAGTGGGGGATCAACAGAAAAATATCCACCCCATCTTCCATGATTTGGATAATTTATATTGAAAAAGTAAATAAACAGTAACAAATATGTGATTGTAAACCAATTGACATTAATGTCATAACTTGCCCTAACCCCAGATGTATGCAACCTTGACCAGATGAAAATCAACCAGAATAAATATTCACTCCATTTACCATGATTTGAACAATTTATATTAAAAAAAAGTGCGTGAATGGTAATAAATATATTATTATAAATCAACTAGTAGAAATACCCTAACTTGTCCTAACCCCAAATGTATGAAATTCTGGACCAGATGAGGATCAATCAGAACAAATATCCACTTCATCTGTAATGATTTGGATAATCACTTTTGAAAAAAGTGCATGAACAGTAACAAATTTGATTTTATAAACTAACTTGCAGGACTACCCTAACTTGCCATAACTTGCTCTAACTCCAAATGTATGCAACTCTAGACCAGTAGGGGATCACCAGAGAAAATATTCACCCCATCTGCCATGATTTGGACAATTTATATTAAAAAAGTAAATTAACAGTAACAAATGTGTGATTGTAAATCAACTAGCAGGAATGCCCTAACTTGCCCTAACCCCAGATGTATACAATTCTGGACCAGATGGGGATCAATCGGCATAAATATCCATTCTGTAATTTATATTGAAAAAAGTAAGTGAACAGTAATAAATGTGTATAATATTTATTTGAAGAATAATATATCTAACAGTTTGTAATGTTTATTACAGACGAGGAAAGACAATAATATAATTTTATTTCTGAGTAGTCTGAGTACTTGCAGCTTGTGAAGCAACATAAAGTGATATGGAATTTTGATAAGTGAGTCTGTTATACCTTACTCTTAGCAACGACTACACTTCGGAAAATATTTTATCCTTGCCCAAGGAAGGTATTCTGCATTTTTTACGTCTGCCAGTTGAGGTTCGAACATCTGGAGGTATAAGAGTCATCTGTCTGACTTTATCTGGTAAAGTCCATTATGTTATGTGAGGTAAATGATTTATGACTCCTTTATATATTTTGTACTAATAATCTCGAGAATAATATGGGGAACACAAGTCGTAATCATTATATTCACCACTTTTCACAACCGCAAGAGCATGCGTGCGTGGAATCTGGTCTAATTGAAACCTCCTACATCAATAATTTCTAAGTGAAAAATCCACCACATAGTTCTGATCAACATCGTACACGTCGTACCTCATATTACTAGCAGGTTCAATCTGTCATGAAAAATAAATTTGTAAAATTAATATGTAATTGATTCATAATGGTAGCATATAATTCAATTTTGTTGCATGAAATTGATTTAATGCAATTACATTCAATTTTGTAAAATTTAATCTACATGAAATTGATATAATGCAATTAGATGGAATTTTATAAAATTCAATCTGTATGAAATTGATATAATGCACTTACATTCAATTTTGTTGCATACATCATCCTCCTTTTTTTCCTTCTCTCAACAACAAGTGCCATTTTTATAGTACATTTTTTTTGCCTTACTTCAGCGTTCGTAAAACCA
The DNA here is from genome assembly GCA_947685225.1 of Garcia nutans. Lineage (NCBI taxonomy): Eukaryota > Viridiplantae > Streptophyta > Magnoliopsida > Malpighiales > Euphorbiaceae > Garcia > Garcia nutans. The sequence goes on from CANTUV010000011.1 coordinate 54,656,849, forward strand.
CCTTTGTAATATCTTTCGCACCTTGCTCACAAATGCGGTTATGGGAAGCTCTCGTGCCTTGACAAGTACATCATTCACAGATTCTGATATGTTAGTAGTCATAATATTGTATCTCCTTTCATTCATATGAGAACATGTCCATCAATCAAGACCAACCTCTTTGAGATACTCTTTTGCACCAGGAACAATAATACTGAACGAACCAGAGTAAACTGAAATCATGAATTTTATATGATTTGGCCATTTTATAATAATGCTTTTCAAGATCCTTTGTTATATGTCGGAATTTGCATTTGAGATTATTAAGAAGGTTGTACATAGAAATCCCATAAAATGCATTTGAAAAGATGTTTGATACTGCCTTCTAGATGCTTCAATGTCAATCTGAAATAATAATATGATCCGGCCTTTCACCAAAGGTTGCCTTCAACCTTTCCAGAAACCATGTCCATGATGCATCATTTTCGAAATCAGTAATCCCAAATGCCAACAGAAAAATTTATTGATTGGCATCATGACAAACAATAGTAAGAAGTACTCTGCAGTATTTTCCCTTTAGATGAGTTCTGTCAATGGATATTATAGGTCTACAATATTTGAAACCTTGAATTGAAGTATCAAATGCTAAGAACAGATAAAGAAATCGATGATCATCATCACAATGCACATGAACAACTAAAACTGGATTTGTTTCATGCAGCATGTGTAAGTATTCAGAAAGAATAGAGTAATACTGTTCAGGAGTACCCAATCTAATATTCTTGTAAGCATGCTCTCGCCCCCCCCCCCCCATGAAAAAGAATAGCTGACCTTCACCCCAAATTGCTGACGCATATCGTCAATCACATCTCTATATTTGAATACTCTTTCCAGATTTATTAATCTTTTTTTAACAAACTCTACAACAACCCAACTTGTAGCTTATCTATGCCTACTTTGAACAAAATCAGATGGGAATGAATGTTCTGCCGCATATTTCGTTACCATCTAACATGCTCGATTGCCTTTAGCTAAACTTTTTGCCCTCGGTCTCCGTTTACATGATTTATCATTACAGGGGACAGCGATGAATGATGGATTTGACTTGAAAATCTTAAATTGAAATTACTCCCTCATTGCTACAATTAAAAATGTCATTGTCAAATCTCTCTTTATTCTAAATATTTTACCCTCTCCAATAGAATACTTAATTGAACTTTCACCCAATAAATTTAAATCAAAATCATTGCTTGATTCATGTAACCCTAAATCCGCATCCTCAGTGCCATTACACTATTCTGTTCCATCCGTCCAATCTATATGGACCTTGGTAGTATGCTCAACACCAATATTATAAATATTATTTCCTTCGGTCAAATGGTCAATGATGTGTGAATTCAGAATGGCATGAGCATTATCCAAATGGACAGAAACCTTAGGAATTACATAGATATCTTCTACCATCGGAGGCATAAGTGAGTCTTCATCTTTATATTGATTATGTTATTGATCTTCAGGAATTACTTAAAGATCAAGAACCTCTCCTTTAATAATTTTTTTCATATCTGATAGATCATTACTGCCATGTCCAGATTTAAAAATACCTTCTTCAATATTAACATAAAATGGATGCTTCAGTCTATTCTCAGCCACAAATGCAAAGAACACGCTAAATGTCCTATCATCTATAACATCATAAAGTGGTTCTTCATCATATCCGGCAAAAAAGTTGAACCCAATATTCGAAGTACCGTCAATATTAAGCACGTCCGATACCACTTTTTTTAGTTTATTGAAATCAGTTTGTTCTGTCCATACAAGAAATTCAGTACACCCCCTATATACTTTGATGTCTTCACATTAAAGTTTTCTCCATAACGGATTGGGATAACAACACTACTTTTCAACATTTAATTTTGAATGTAAATTATCAATGCCCTACAGTTATAAATAATAAACTAAACCAAAACTATTAAGTATTCAGGAGCATTCTATATAGGAGATATAAACATTGTGATGAGAGGTTAGGGCTTATGGATAGTTAGAGCATTTCAGTAATCATTTTTTCCATAAAAAAATCAAAATAAATCGGACAGATATCATTTTTAGACTAAATATTGCAGGGACTCTCAGAAAGTATCTAGGAGCATTTTATATATGAGATATAAGTATTATGATGAGGTTAGGGTAAGTTATGGATAGTTAGGGCATTTCAGTAACTATTTTTTCCCATAAAAAAATCAAAATAAATCGAACGGGCATTATTTTCAAACTAAATATTATAGAAACTCTCAGAAAATATTCAAGAGCATTCTATATAGGAGATATAAGTATTGTGATGGGGTTAGGATAAATTATAAATAGTTAGGATATTTCAGTAACCATTTTTTCCCATAAAAAAATTAAAAAAAATTGGACAGACATCATTTTCAGGCTAAACATTGCAGAGACTCTCAGAAAGTATCCAGGAGCATTCTATATAACATATATAAGCATTGTGATGGGGTTAGGGCAAGTTGTGGATAGTTAGAGCATTTCGGCAGTTCTCCTCACATCTATCCTTATTTTTGCAGAAGGACTGTCAGCTGGACATAAATACTAATATAGAATAAATTTAATAAAATAAATTATTTTCTCTTCAAATAATTATCATTTTACAATTAAAATAACTTATATACAATTGTATTGCATAAAATCAAGATCAAATATTTATCTGTATATTCGACTAAATGAATAAAGTATAAAAATATACTGCGTAAAAAGAGAGATAATTAAAAGAGATAAATTTTATCGATTTACTGGAGGTAGATTCGTATTTTAGAAATAAAAAGATAAAATTAAAAAAGACAGATTAATATTTTGAAAATGAAAAAGGTAACATTTTTTTTTTTGTAATATTAATTTATTAGGTATAAAATTATTTTAATTTTTTTTATCTATTTAAAGTGATATGAATTTAAAAAATATTAATACTTTAAAAGTATATTTGTTTTTGGTGATTTTTCAATTGATATTATATAAAAAAAAGTCAATTGATATTATATAAAAAAATATTTATAAGTTAGTATGTACGGTCTTAACTAAAAAATAAAAGGAAAAATAAAAAACCCAGTTGCCAGACAAGACTCCACCACCGGTAGCTCCACTTGCAAAACCAGCTTGTCCTCCTGTCCTTTCTCATTTGTTTGCAAGTTCCCAAGCTAAAGATACCCAACTATTTAATTTAAGTTTCACTATTAATATTAATATTTAATTTTTCACTTCATGTTATAATTAATATTAATATTTTCTCCCCCCTTCTCTCTCTGCAATTACTTTATTTTCTTCTGTTTTTCTACATAAAAAATAAATCTTGTCTCTAATATTAATTTATTATTTCAACTAGCAATTCTGATTAAAATGACAGTTGTAGAACATAATTTTTCCTATAAATATTTTATCTTTACATAACGTGTTAAGATATGAATGCTATGTATTAAAATAAGTTTATAAAAATTGCTTCAATGCCCATCAAAATGCATAAAAGTTCATAAATAAAAAAAATATTGAATGACAGAAATTTATATTAATTCCATCAAAATCATTAGGTTGTGAAAATTGGCCAGCCTATTTAGTAAGGTAAGATCATCAACAATATTAGGAAATGAAATTTATTAAAGAACTACAAATTTAATTATACAAGCTTTCATATGGGTCAAGTGGAGGCCAATGAAGATTATGGTTGAACCTATATATGTTATTATTATTATTAATTACCAAATGGATAGGAATAGTGGAATTGGGTACCAAAAATACTATAGTACCTAATCAATAATTAAATGAATTAGTAAGGTCAAGAGAGGAGGTAAAGCAATTAATGACATAATTAGAAAAAAATTAAATAAAGATAGGGACAGACTCATTAAGAAGATAAGATATGACTTGCATATTGATAAAGGTTAGTGCTTTTCATTATTATTATTATTATTATTATTATTATTATTATCATAAATTTCAGCTTTATAAATCTTTATAGCCGTCTCTGAACACTTCCAATCACGTATCTGCTCTCTTTCCTTTTTTCTTCCTTCCATTTGAAACTTCTTTATTATGATTTCATTATATTTTACCTAATAATATTTGATAAATTCACCATTTGATATATATATTTATATATAGAGCCCTAAAACCAACCAAAGAAAACCTATTTGCTACCAATAAAAGGTTGCTTTCAATATTGTCATTGTCTTGTTTCTTTCTTCTTAATATCTTTCAAGTAAACATTTGTTGCTAAAGAAAAAAGCAATTATTGCTAATCTTTTTCAAGAAAAAAACAACCGATCTAACTATAATATTGTTGTAGTTTGCTCTGGCTTCTATAACCCGTATAAGTGTTATTTCCATTCTTGACTGAAAATGAAGTTTGGGAAAGAGTTCAGGGCACAGATGGTGCCAGAATGGCAAGAAGCATATATGGATTATGATTTTCTCAAAACCCTTTTGAAAGAAATTCAAAGATTCAAGATTAGAAACAGACCACCACCAACCCCAGGTGGTGCTGCTGGCCTGAAAAGAAAACTAACATTATATAGAGCTTTTAGTGGTCTAACACAGAGAAATATTCAGAGTCCCAGATTCCCTTCTGATGATGATAATAATGATATTGAAAGCCAAGCCATTTTGGTTAATTCTGTCAACAAAAATGGGTCTCAAAGCTATGAGACTACTTTCCTTATGGCTGCAGAAGAAGGAGGTGAATATGAACTTGTCTATTTTAGAAGGCTTGATGAGGAGTTTAATAAGGTTGACAAGTTTTATAAAGCTAAAGTTGAAGAGGTAATGAAAGAAGCTGCCATGTTGAATAAGCAAATGGATGCTTTGATTGCATTTAGAATCAAAGTTGAGAATCCTACTGGCTGGTCTGATAGGAATTCTGATATGACTCGTCTTGCTTCTGATGTTGCTGCTTCTGCTGCTGCTTTGTCTGCTTCGACTCCGTCTGGAGCAAGAGCAAATAGTAAGTAATTAAACACCATTAATAGCTATAAGAGTCTGTCTAGCATTACACTAGTTGACATTACTGTTTGAACTACTATTAAAAAGTACAGTTTCAGTACAAACTTCATGTATGATATAAGAGTTTAATTTGGATTGCTTGTAGGAAGAGTGCAGGTCCTTGATGTGATTGATGAAGGGTCAAGCCTACACGAGCAATCAGATGAATCGATGAATAATAATAATATAGATGAGGAGGAGAAGATTGAAAAGTTAGAAGCAGCAAAGAAATCAAAGGTCATTAAAGGGTCTAGACCAGCTCCATTAGAGATACTAAACCATGTGAGAATGAACAACACAGTTGAAACTCCTCGCTCAACCATTAAAGGCTTCCTCAAAGTTCCTCAAAAGACAGAACTGAAATTCACGAGGGAAAATCTTAGGAGAGTTGAGGAGCAACTCAAGCGTGCTTTCGTTGAATTTTACCAAAAGCTTCGCCTTCTTAAGAGTTTTGCCTTCATGAATACATTAGCATTTTCCAAAATCATGAAGAAGTATGATAAGGTATATATATATATATATATATATATATCATCTCTATCATTCAAGAAGCCATATATTTCATTTCTAATGTATTTTTTTAATCCTTAACAGATTACTTCAAGAAATGCATCAAAAGCTTACATGAAAATGGTGGATAACTCCTACCATGGCAGCTCTGATGATGTGAGTTTTTTTTAGATGTCTTCTCATTTGAATTTCTTGATGCCTTTTTTAACTAAATTAGTATGATTTCATGTACATGGTTAATATTATCACAGATAATAAAACTCATGGAAAGAGTTGAAGTTACATTCATCAAGCATTTCTCAAACTCAAATCGGAGTAAAGCCATGAGCATCTTAAGACCAAAAGCAAAAAGAGAGAGACATAGAATAACGTTTTCCACGGGTAAATTTTATTTTATTTTTTTTCAGAGACTTCCTTGTTTGTTTTATTTCTTAGTTATATTTAATTATTATTTAAATTTCAGATATTAATATAAAGTTCAATATTTGCAGGTTTCTTTTCTGGGTGCACAGTTGCTTTAATCATAGCCCTTGTTTTTATCATTCGGACTCGCAAAATCCTGGATGCGCCTGGCAAAGAAGCATACATGAGAACGATGTTTCCACTTTACAGGTAACTAATTATATATAAAATGATAATGTTTAAATGTCCAATGGAGCATACAAATTGTTGTTGATAAAGTTCTGATGAGCTATGCTTTAATTATGTATTTCAGCTTGTTTGGGTTCATTGTTTTGCACTTGATAATGTATGCTGTAAATATATACTTCTGGAGGCGATACCGAGTGAATTATTCCTTCATATTTGGATTCAAACAAGGAACAGAATTAGGCTATAGACAGGTTCTCCTTGTGGGTTTTGGCATTGCAGTATTAGCACTGGTATGTGTACTTTCAAACCTTGATATGCAAATGGACCCTAAAACACAAGATTACCAACAATTCACTGAACTACTCCCTCTGAACCTGGTTTTTGTAAGATTCTTGAACTAATTCTGCTCTTTTTCCCAATCCAACTTACCAAATTTACAAGCGAAACTCATCTCTTTTCTTTCTTTCTTTCTGCAGCTTTTACTAGTCCTATTGTTCTTGCCATTCAATATCCTATACCGATCATCTCGATTCTTCTTCCTGACTTGTCTCTTTCACTGCATTGCTGCTCCGCTTTACAAGGTAAAAACATCAATGTCGGACTTGCAAAAATATTCAATTGTCCAACTTAAGTTGTTGAGTCTAATTGCTTGTAATTAAATTTCTTATTTTTGCAGGTCACACTCCCAGATTTCTTCTTGGCAGATCAACTAACCAGCCAAGTTAGTTAATTAATTAATGACCAATATGATATATTCACAAAACACCCTGTTATCAGTAGCTCAATGGTCTAATATGTTTGTCCTAATAGGTGCAAGCCATCAGAAGTTTGGAGTTCTACGTCTGCTACTATGGATGGGGAGACTATAAAGTAAGAGAAAACACTTGCAAACAAAGTGGTGTATTCAAAACCTTCTACTTCATTGTTGCCGTGATTCCATATTGGGCTCGTCTTCTTCAGGTCTGAGGTTACAATGAACTAGTTTGAACCATATTCAGAGCCTAATTAACCAAAAAACATTAACAACTAATAGGGTTGTTTTTGCTTTTAATCTGTTTCAGTGTCTTCGTAGACTATTCGAAGAAAAAGATCCAATGCAAGGATACAATGGATTAAAGTATTTTATAACAATAGTAGCTGTTTGTCTAAGAACAGCTTACAGTCTGAGTAAAGGGACTAGTTGGAGAGTAATAGCATGGGTTTTCTCAGTCGCAGCAGCCATCTTTGGTACGTACTGGGATCTTGTTATTGATTGGGGGCTTCTTCAGCGCACATCCAAGAACCGCTGGCTTAGAGACAAACTCCTTATCCCTCACAAAACTGTATACTTTGTAGCCATGGTTAGTACTTAATACAATTAAATCAAGAAACTTTTTTAATTATATTATAATTAACACTTCGCGCAGCACACTATTAACATTAATATGCAGGTTGTAAATGTGTTGCTGAGATTTGCTTGGCTGCAGACTGTATTAAATTTCTCATTTCCAAACTTACATAGAGAAACATCAATTACCATTGTTGCTAGTCTTGAGATTATTCGTCGAGGCATATGGAATTTCTTCAGGTAAATAAAATTTATTGATATCGATCAGCGCTATAAAAATTAAATTTTGGACATTTTGTAACTTTTTTATATGGTTGAATTCAGGTTGGAAAATGAGCATTTGAACAATGTTGGAAAATATCGTGCATTCAAATCAGTACCACTACCTTTCAACTATGATGAGGATGATGATAAAGATGAATAATTAAGCCCTTTTTTTTAATTAAGCAAATATTTGACAAAATTGATATATAGACTTTTATGCAAGAAAGTAAAAAAAGAGAAAAAATAAATAAAATTAAGAAGATTAGACTTTAGAGAAATTAGAGATATTCTTTGTATTCTTCCTCTTTTTTTTTTTGTAAATTAATGAGATGTTTTCTTTTTTGTGTGAATAGATTAAGTGCCATATATATATATATATATATATATTTGCTTTTTCGTTGAATTTTCAATCTCAAGAATAATTTAGACTTCAACAACAAGAGATAATATAATTTGACATTTAAAATTAAATTTTTTTTGACACTTAATCATTTTAAATTATTTAATAATACTTGTTTTTTATTTCAAATTTCATTTAAAATAATATGTTTAAAATTTAATATTTAAATATTCATTTAATCAAAATTTTAAATTTTGCTAAAAGTCATTTAAAATAATAATATTGAAAAATACAAATTCAATTTTTATGGTAAAATAAATACCAATTATTAATTTGTAAATGGAGAGAGTAGAAAGCAAAATTTTCCTTAATCATTTAAGTAATTGAAAATTAAGGGTTCACCATCAAGGGCAAGTAATCTATCTATCTAAATCAACAATTTTTTAAGTCAACAAGTATAGTTGGAGAATTTGTTTTTTATTATTATCTACCTGACAATTTTTATTTTTTTATTTTTTTTTAAAAAACATTATATATGCAAGTGATTTAGAAATTCAGTTCTCTCAAGTATTTGAAAGTTACAGGTAGCTAAACAAATGCTATATTGTCTCGTCTAAAATTCATGCATAGTTTAACAATATATTTAAGTCAACTACCCAACCGTTTTGACAGCTGCTTTGTGGTGTTATTAACTAATTAAATCAAATTGCAAGACCTTGCTTTATATATATATTTAAGTCAACAAGTTTGGCCGTTCTATCTTAAGCAGCAATGGTCTTATCACTGTACCAAAGCCTCATTGGGTACGTTTAGGCCAGTCCACTTCATCTACTTACATTTGGAAGTTCTTTGGTAATTCATTTTAAGGCACACAAATGCTAACTGAAGCATCACTTCATCAGCGTCCAATGCTTAAGCCTATTAAACAAGGAACACATATAACAAGCAAAAGAACCTGCAAACTTTACAATGCTATTTAGTGTCCAACCTTCGGAGCTTATCAGATTGGTTTTCTTTTCTTTTATAACTAAGAATCAAGTGATGCAACCCCTCAAATAGTGGAGCACACAGTTATAATTTCCATGAAAAAAGACAGTAAAAACGGACAACTAAAATTTGAAATCTAACTGATCAAACCCATTTATGTTAGGAGGCTCGCATGATAAGACGGATACTGCACATTCTAAGCTAAAGCTGCAACTGTTTCTATCATTCACCTTCCTTCCATACTGTATTTTCTCATCGTGTAATTAAAATATAAACCTTTGGCATCAGCATGCACTCTCTCTCTCTCTCAGCTGAACCAATTCCATTCCATGCCAAACAAGAAGGCAAATCAACCCATAAAGACCAAATCCAACATATCCAAACTTCCACATTTATCTTGGAGAACAACATTGACAAAGATCAAACCTATAAAGCATAAGAAACAACAGTGGGGAGTACAATTCTAACAATGTAGAATTTGTATCAACTATCAACGTGATTGGAAAATTTGTTTCCTTTCTGATTTGTCAAGTTTGTTGTCTTGGTAAAACAAGTGTCCACCACAATTCTATTAATTCCTCTACCACCCAGCTTCTACCCTAACATCAGTTTGCAATACAGAAGATGAACCTCAGAGGAAAATAACTAAAGACCATCCTAAAATATCAGGGGAAGTTGCGAAATTTATCCTAGTTAGCTTACACCCATTATTGTCATGTCAGCATTGGGGAGCAAGAATAACCTACCATTAAAATGAAAATTCATATATCTAAGAGCTTTATTAAAACCAACACTTAATTTCAAGTTGTATGAAAAACACCTACCAATACATATTACGTAAAAATATGAATGCCACACTCTTATTAGCATTCACAGAACTTTGATGGAGAACATTACCTTAAAAGATTCTATTAAACAAGTAAACAAAAAGACATAACAAGCCGAGCAACTGAGACATAATAGTCAGGCAAAAACACATCATTAGATCCAAGTGAAACTATTCACCATCAATTTCTGCTAACTTTTTCATTATTCGTCATTTCATATTTAACCAATAGCTATACAAGTAAATCTTCATTTTTCCTGATTCACTCCTTTCTGTGCATTAATTTGCTCAAATTAGCATAAATAAATGGAATTTTCCTTTCGAGAAATCCAAAAAAAAAAAAAAACAAAATCCATAATCATTTAACTAATCTAATTACCACTTCCCAAATCTTTGGAATCCACAATCTTCTCCGTTTCCTTCTTCATCCGACTCTGATTCTTGTGACCCTTTTTTCTTCCCAAACACACTCTGCACCTTCTTCTCAGCAGCCTGCTCCGCCTCCAAAATGGAAGCGTAATAATCAGGATGATTCAGCATACACTCGCTCAAAGCCTTAGTCGCAACATAGCACTTTCTCGCAACATCCTCCCGTTTAAGTTCCATCTCTTTGACGCAATTCTCCCAATCTACAAAAGCATCATTGCACCCACCCCCTTTCATGAACAAACAAAAGCCACACTCTCCTTCTTCGTCCTTTTCACCTTGATCTATATCTCCATTCTCAATCTCCTCATCCGATTTCGTTGCTTGATCTGATAGTTTTGGGGCAACTGAATCTAGAGATTCAGGACCTGAAGAAAATGAGAATGAAAATTCATATATCCAAAAGCATTATTAAAACAAAAACTTGATTTCAAGTTATATCAAAAACAACTACCAATATATATGACGTAAAAATAAAATTGCCACACTCTTATTAGCATCACAAAACTTTGATGGAGAACATTAACTTAAACGATTCTATTAAACAAGTAAACAAAAAGACATAAAAAGCCAAGCAATTGAGACAAAATAATCAGGTAAAAACAAATCACATGGCAGAAAAGATTGTTAAATTTAGATTCAAGTGAAACTAATCACCTTTAACTTCTTCTAACTTTTTCATTAATCATCGTTGCATATTAACGGATACCTCTTGATTTTTCTTGATTCGCTCCTTCTGCGCATTAATTAGCTCAAATTAGCATAAACAAATGGAATTTTCCCATTCGAGAAAGCCCAAAAGACAAAATCAGCAATCATATAACTATCTAATTATCGAATAATTATACGCTACAACCGTTGTAGCAATAAATGCCTACAACGGATTAATGGACAACGTATCAATAAAATAAATCATTTAATCTACGTGTAAGAATTTTATTAGTCCGTCGTAGACATTTATTGCTTTAACGGTGCATATAATTATTCCTAATTACGACTTTCCAAATCCTTGGAATCCACAACCTTCTCCATTTTCTTCTTTCCAGTCCCATCCGGCACTAATTCTTCTGACCCTTTTGTCTTCCCAAACGCCTCCTGTACCTTCTTCTCAGCAGCCTGCTCCGCCACCAAAATGGGAGCGTAATAATCAGGATGGTTCAGCATACACTCCCTCAAAGCCTTAGTCGCGTCATAGCACTTCTCAACATCCTCCTTTTTAAGTTCCACCTCTTTAACGCAATTCTCCCAATCTACAAAAGCATCCTTGCACCCACCGCCTTTTATAAACAAACAAAACCCACACTCTCCTTCTTCGTCCTCTTCACTTTGATCAGTATCTCTAATCTCATTTTCCTGATCAGTGGGTTTCGTTGCTTGATCTGATTGTTTTGGGGTAAGTGAATCTGGGGATTCAGAACCTGAAGAGACCGTTGTAGGGTTTGATGGTTCAGAGGAGGAATTGGGATTGTAAGAATCGTTTTGACTCGCGGTTGAAGAGAGCACAGAGCCCATGGCTTGAAATTGAACGTTAAAACCTCTTTAAAACCCTTGGACAGATTTTGTAGGCTGATGCATCTTTAATCTTCATTTTAATAAGTTATTTCTTGCTGCCTAAGACAGAATGTAATTTGCAAAAACAAAAAAAAATGTCCTTTAGAATTTTGATTTTTCTTTTTTTTTTCTCTATTTAATGTTAAAAATGAAATTTATGTATATTAATATACATAATATTATAATTAGTTAATTTGTGTTTCTGAAATTAGTTTTTTTTACATATAATTTGGATACAAATTCAAGTTTTTTTAAAATTTTAATAATTTAGATAATAATAATAAAAAATAAAAAAATATTTTTAAATTATTTAGAGTTTAGCAAATTATGATTTTATATATATATATATATTGAACTTCTATTCAACTATTCTTTAATAGAAGTAATAAAAAAAATTTCTAAGAAATCAAAACATAATTTCGATAAGTAAGCAAAACTTAATTCAAAATGAAGCCTAAAACACAGTTAGAAAACCAATTATAATATCATAATTTTGAAAATGTTTCAATTGAACAATAATTTATACTATAATTCGTACTTCTTTCCAACTTTTTGATTGGTTAAAACTCATCATATCTTCTTAAAATATTAAAATTAATATATATATATATATAACACATTTTAATGGGTACGTAGTTTAGCAAATCTCTTATCGATAAAGGTGTGATTAGTAGTATATAGTGATTAAAGTGTTTAAATATGTCAATCCTTCAAAGAAAGCCCAGTCTTGCCACTATGTCCCAACATGCATTCATCATTGTTGCAGCACCTGGCCCACTACCATCCAAGTCCTTTTGTTTGGTTCAAATGTGAAATAATCAGGAGTTACAGATAACACCCAAAGCTTCGTAGTTCCTTCCAGCCAATCAAAACTTCACTGAGTCGAGAATTTTTTTACTATAAAATGAAAGAGATCAAAACCCTTATTAATCATTTTGGGTGGAGAAGTGGCACTCTCATAGGGTGTTCAAGTTCAACTGTTCATACAGCTTCTCTAGCCCTTTTGCTACTCGCACTCGCACCGACAGTTAACAATTTGTGTAAATTATTCTATTTTTTTAAAATTATAATGTAATAATTCAACTGATTTAATATACAAAAAAAAAAGCTAGTTGAAAGAAAATAAAATAAAATGCAGAGAGAAATACAATAAAACAATTATGATGCTCCAAACAGGAAGAGAAATTTACACAAAACCACATTCCTAGCCAACTTACAAATATGTAGAAGAACTAATCAACCCTATCAAAGGGTAAATACACTTTGGCCATCTTCAACAGGAGCAATCTATAATTGAGAATAAATTGTATGAGATTAATGCATTATTTGTTATGCTAACCCTGTGCTCACTAAAGATTTCCACCCTCAAGCCACTAAAGACAAATATAACCAAAATGAACCTTTTCTCCTTTATTTTGCCATGTGGATTTATCAAAACTACAAAAAAGATAGATGCCATTCTCATTTCCAAAAGGGTACAATTAAGTAAAGCTCAGAAAAAAAAAATATTATAAACAAAGGGATACAAGCAAAACAATCCACCTCACTGTGTAACATCAATTCAAATTGCTTAAAGTTGCATTAAGTTTCATATATAAATGACAAAACCTACAAATCAAGCTCTATATTTCACTTATCTCAGCAGGCAGATAACTAAAGGCTGCTTGGTTAATTATTTTGCTCGCCGGCCTTCCCTCTATCACCACTGCAACAGTAGAAGTGTGGTAGCTTAACCCTACCACAACTCCTGAAACCAAATAACAAACAGAAAACATCATATGCCAAGGCATTAACATACTTTATACTTCAAAAAAACATTCAAGGGATGGATCTATCATATAAAAAAGTTCCTGAATTTTGAGAACATTGGTTAATGGATTTACAAATGCCTTCCAAAGTTAATGATGAAAAGCCCACTTGATATACATGAAAATTAGATAACTGGTTGAAATGAGCTTGCTCCATTTCATATCTTAAATGTTTTTATGAGACATTGTTTTAATCAGTTTTATCATTCTCTAATACTTCATTTCTTTTATAGGACCCCTTCTATCCAAGAAAAAGAAAAATAAAAAAGAAGTGAAGTAATGCTAATGTACTCCACGTATCACTCATAAACTAAAATACATAATAAAGAAAAAAACACTGCAGTTAACCTGACTTTAAGAAATGATTATAGATACCAATTGCACCATGAAATTTTGAAATCAAATTAGAGTTGGGTCTTTGAAACTTTATCATAAACCAACCTTTCTGCAATCGTGATTCAAACATCTCCTACTACTGAAACTCGATGAAAAGAAAAAATATTCCCTGATGAACTGATTTCCCAAAATTGACAACATCATTGGCAATACTCTTACCTGCAACAGATAATCACAGGAGTTGGCTTCAAAGCCTTTGGTCCATTTCTTATGCCTCTCTTGTGGGGAGAAACCTGCATAATTTATAGAGCGTTAAGAATCACTGTTGCATACAGATACATAAAAGAATTAAAAAGAAAGAAAAAAGGAAAAAGCAAAATTTCCACTGTTCACAAAGTCATGGTTTCATACACACAACTAGCCATTGTTTCACAGAAAATGAAAGCTAATAAGCCATAATAGAAGCTCTAATCACTAATTAAACAGCCCAAAATCAATAGAAATGCACATAAAGGAAGCTCTGATGACCAATTATTAGCAGGCTGCTCAGGATACTATTAAAAAGCATTCAACATAGAGGGTTTCAAAAGGGAAAACTGTCATGGTATCGTACACATGAACTGTGTATGAACCACGCGATCAAAATCAAACTGTCATTTAGGAAACGCAAGACCACTGTTAGAATTTCTCATTACATTAAATATGCAGAATACTGCAATAACCCACTATAGAGGAACGACAATTATAATGATTCCTTTCAACCAGAATAAAATGCCCGCTCTTATCAGGGAATTAAATATATGAAGCAAGCCATACTATATAGGAAAAAAAAGCAAGAAGCAATCTATTTTCTTTAAATTAGAAATCAGGAGGCAAAATCGACATAGTAAAACCCAAGAATAACTGAAAAAAAAGTATAGCTATCCAAAACCCCAATACATCACCCCTAAAACCCAAAACCCTAGTTAACACAATACCCAAAAAAGCAAAACCCTTATCATACAATGAATAATGAGTATAACAAAAACACAACCAATCCAATCCAATGCTTGACAAAAGAGCACGAAATCGAGCGAATAATTACCTTCTTTTTAGGAACGGCCATCAGTTCCATGGATCCCCCAAAAGAGAAAGTTGGAAACCCAAATTCTATACTGTCGCCGTAGTTGTCACTGATATTATCAGGGTTCGGATCGAACTCGGGCAAAACCATTTGCGTAGGTGCGATGGTATGGTGGAGGGACCCATCCGACGACGGAGGAATGGCTGCTATATGGATCCACCTAGATAACCCTAACGAGCAGCTGTTGTTGCCGGGGGCGGCGGCTTTTAGCATCCCTAATCTCAACGCCATTGTTGCAAGCGATACTGGGAGCTCTTCTTTCTAGATATGTCTGTATTCCGCTATAAGAAGCAAACTGATGTCTGGAGGAACAGCGCCGCAAAGAAACGAAGCGAACTACGAAGAAATTGACACTAAATAAAACGATGTCGGTTAACATTTTGGTGAGATCGCTGGAGCAACCAGTAAAATTCAGATTTTTTGGTTTAAATATGCAAAACTAAATGTTTCAATTTTATTATTTTTAAAATTGAATGGGCCGAATAAATTAATTATTGGAATTTTAATAAAAATACTATAAAAAATAAAAAAAAATTTAAATTTATTAGATTTTTAAAATATGCTCAAATTTATAATAATTTATAATTAATTTATTATATCATATTTATATAATTTATAATAAATTTATTACAAGTTTATTATACATATTATAATTCTTATAAATTTATTATGAAATTATTTTGAGTTTATTATAATTTATTAAATAACTAAAATATTCTTAATGAAATATAAAAAAAATTATAAAAATTAAACTGGAATATAATTTTCTTAATTATTATTAGTGTCATAATTTGACACAAGTTGAATTGGTATTTTTGGTGGAGATAATGGTTTTAAAAATTAAAATAATATAGAAGAAAAGCAAAACACAGCCTATTTTATAGTGATTTAGATTAAACTAATCTTTATTCATTCTTCAACACCCAAGTTGAGAATTTTATTATATTAATGAGTTTTTTACAAACTCAATTTTAACTAATTATAAGAGTTTGTGGTTAACTCACAATCTTACAAGTATTTTTTAAAAGCTAACACTAAAAAAATATGGTGTTTCTAAACAACTTTCAATGCTCTTTCAACTTCTAATCAGAAAAACTTAGATTACAAGGCCATATTGTCACAAAACTTCATAGATGTGGTCAGCAAATTTCACTGTGATCTTTTCTCTGACTTTGAATTTAAAGGTTATACTTACAACACGATAACAATGATGTTGTCATTGGCGCGAATTTCATACCCTCAAAAGCAATTTCAAGTTTATGTAAAATCAACAATAATCTTATTACTTGTTTATATAATTATATATTTAAAATATAAAAATAAAAATATCATTGATATAAATATAGTGGCACTATAATTTGTATATAAATATTATACATGTTATATATATCAAATTATATGTATAAGCCAAGAATAGAAGTGGCCCATCATCATTTTTTTTTTAATAATGTTATCTCATTTTTTAATTTTTTAATTAATTTTAATAATTTATATAAAATATAAAATTTAATAATTATTATATTTATGACTTTTAATATTTCATATTATGTTAAATGATTACATATTAATATAATTTCAGAATATTAATTAAAAAAATTATATTTGAGATTTTTAATTTTTTATAAATTAATTACACATTAAAATAATTAAATGATATTAATTGATTTAAATATTTTTTAAGAAATTTGAAATTTTAAGAAAATGACTCTTTACCTTTCTAATAAATTAATTACAAATTATTTTTTTTGAAAATTACTTATAAATTAATTAATTTATTTATTACAATGATTAATTTATATATTTTTAGAAATTTTAAAAATTTAAATAATAAAATATATGACTTTTGACATTTTTAATAAATTAATTATATAGTAATAAAAATTTTAAGTACTTAATTTATTTATAATAATAATTACTTTACATCTTTTTGTGATTTTTAAAATTTAAATAATGAAAAACATGAACATGACTTTAATCTTTCTAATAAATTAATTATACATTGAAAATTTATGTAATATTAATATTAATATTAATTGTGATTATAAATCCTCTTATTTATATTTTTCTTCTTATTTAAAAAAACTTATTTAATTTTTTCTCTTTTTTTTTTATAAAATTCATAATATTTTATGATAAAAAAAAGTATGTAAATTTTGTTTTTGATTAATAAAAATATCAAGTTATAAAATGAAATGATTATATTTGTTTACTCATATCATTTCAACGAAATTGTTATAAAAATTAAGAGGTAAATATATTATTTTATATTTTTATAATTAATTTATTGTTAATTTGTATTAAAATTATTATTTATTTATTTACTTATATTTTATTATTTTTATTCCAATGCATCACGCATGTAAGTGATTAGTAAGTGTTAATTTTTGAAAAAAGAAATAGCCAAGCCCATTTAAATGGCGAAGCTTGTTGTTGTTTGGAGAAGGGTAGCAGTTCTTTAATCTTCATTTCAATGAATAGTTACCCTAGGATTTTAGAATGTGTTTGGAATGACTTTTATTTTTTAATTTTAGTTTTTTAAAGAAAAAAATAAAAACATATTTAGTAATATCATATAGTTTTAAATTTTTTTATTAAATAAAAAACAGTTTTGAATAAATATGAAATGCACAAAATATAATTTTTTAAAATTTTAGTTTTGATTTTGAGAAGATATATATATATATATATCAATAAAATCTTTTTACTATTTTTTAATCTTTTTATATATATATTACTCTTTTTTATTTTTTATAAATATAATTATAAAATGAGAGATTTATTTTTTTAATTTTAATTATTTTTATTTTTAAAATATTTTATTTTAATAATTATTTATAATATCTGTAACACCCCGATACCCTATATAAGTACTGTACATATACCTTGTATACATACAGTAAGTACATAAAGTATAAGGATGTCACTTTTTGTTACCTTTTAAAAACCTGTAACAAAGTTCAAACCATAATACATTAATTTACATAATATTTACAAAATCATTGTCTTTATCAAAACTTCATTTATACATATACATATCCTCTTGTCAAAAATACATCAAAATTAAAAGTTATACATGTATGCATTACCCTCTAGTTGGTCTCGACAAACCTTTACTCTTCTCGTGGCATAACGAAATACTTGTATCTTCCACCAAGCTACCTGCGCAATTATACATCCGCGCTAAGCCCGAAAGCTTAGTAGTACAAATATAAAATATAAACATACATTATAGATATGCTAATAGATAATAATATATCAATTCAATGTACAATTAGTTCTTATCATGTTTTTCCTTCTTGATTGCACCTTTCATACATATTGACAAATTTCATATATTATATACATTTAAACAAAACATTACCACCAACCACAATCCATTACTAATACTCATATTCAATATATCAATATACATACATTATATATCATACCAATCAAGAGTCACATTTCCAAAGAAGACAATTCTTATCACCAAACACAATTCATCATTACCACTCACAATCAATACACACACCACATATCATACTTCAAAACATTAGTTTGTTCACAATTCACTAATCATAAATCATATTTCCCACAAAGGCAATTATTACCATCAACCATCATCCATCATCCATCACTAATATCCACAATTCATATATCTCATTTACAACAAATGACAGACTCGGGCCCAAAAGACACTAATATGCTATTCGACTTTCAGAGTTAATGCTTTGGTTTAATTATCACATTCATCAATATCCCAACTAGGCTTCAAGGATTAAGTTCAACCAAGCTTCAAGGGGAACAAAGCATGCTAAGTATCAACCCAACTTGGCTTCAAGAACTAATCCAACCTAGCTTCAAAGGTTGTAACATCTCAATTAGGCTTCAAGGACTAGACCCAACCAAGCTTCAAGGGGAGTAAAACATGTTAAACTTCAACCCAACTTGGCTTCAAGGATCAAGCTCAACCTAACTTCAAGAGATTGTTACCATTAGGCATGCCACCAACAACAAAACTCTGAAAATGAATAACACATTAGATACACAATTCATTGATTATTTCATCATTAATATCATTTTCAGTTCTCATCATTATTTAGGCAAACATGCCTCATTTATCACAATTGATTCATCCTCTAGGCAAACATGCTTCATTTATCACAATTGTATCATCATAGCCAATCACAATGGCTTTATATTCCATTTAAGTTATCATTGCCAATAACAATGGCTTAATATCACAATATATCTCAAATCACATTTCATGTTTCATCATTGATATATGCAACATTAATTACATTGCTAAACAAACATGTCATTAATCAATCATACCATATAGGCATACTTCAATCATGTCACTCAATCATACATAATCCATTTCTCTATTTATTTCATTTTGACCATCATTATCAATCATGATAACATCACATTTCATCATTTCTCAAACACATTAACACCATTCATTATTCAAACATTTATCATAACAAATTGCATTGCACGTACCTTTCTTTTTGGATGATCATTATAGCTTTCACACTATACCAATGACAATATTAGTAACATTGAATTAATCAATATAATAATCTACTTAACACATTTATACTAAGGGTCTTAAGTCTCAAAATCATATAAAAGATTACATCTATGTAAGTTTGTACTTACCTCAAGAACTACTCCCATCACCTATATCTTTCCTTTCCCAAGAATTCTTCACATTAGGTTAATGTAACACAATTTCTTCAAAACCTAATCCAAAGATAGTTATTTCCATAAGAACATAAGAATGATAATCAATTAGAGCAACCTCAACACAAGACACGCCCACCAACACGGGCACCAACACGGCCGTGTCCATCAATTACCTTACACACAGTAGCTAACACACTCAAGGGACACGGCCAAGCTTGTGGCCGTGTCACCCAACACATGCTCCAACACGGCCAAGACTCCCTTAGCTTGGCTGTGTCTCTCAACCAAAAGAGGCAGTGACAGACACGGTCAAGGGACACGGCCAAGCCAGTGGCCGTGTCTCTCAACACCAAAATTCCAGTAGCAGACACGGGCAAGTGACACGGCCGAGACAGTGGCCGTGTCTCTCCAAATCGATCCAACACGGCCGTGTCTACCCTAATCCTGGCCGTGTCTCACAAAGAATGAAGATTTCCAACGAGGCCAAAATCATATATTCAATGTATTTCAACTTCAATAAACATAAACATACATCATTCAATCAACTCTCCATCTTATATATATTAAACCTTACTAACCAATTTCAATAATCCATCATCAACCTCACAATTAACCTTATTAATATCATCTAACTATCAATTCAACATATCAATACTCTTAATCTTCCATTAACATCACCATCACACCAACCATATCAAATCCAACTCAAACAATAGAAATCAAGACAAAGAATTGAATACTTACTTGAATATCTTGTCAATTCTTCAATCTCTACCTTCAATTCTCTTAAAACCCCAAGATTTTGATGAAGATCATCACCTCTCTTTAACTCTCTCTTTCTCTCTCGTGCAAGAACCAAAAGGAGAAGAAGAAGAAGAAAGACAATTCTCTTTTCTCTTCTCACGATAGCCACACAAATATAATAATAATAATAATAACAATAATAATAATAATAATAATAATAATAATTTCCAAAAAAAAATTACCTCAATACCCTTTAACCATTTATTCTAACTCTCTTATTACTCAAATGCCCATTTAAGTACTTTCACACTCAATAAGATAAATATCTTTTCCCCTTGACTCTCTATTTGACCAACTTATATGTTTTATATACTAACATATATACAATATATACATTCCAATTACACAATCATTTTCTTTACACAACATGTATATACCTTTAATTCAAATCACACAACAATTGTATTAAAACTCCTAGGCATATATTGGGATATTACAATATCTAATTAATATTATGATGCATCATTAAAATAAATAATATAATTTTGCTAATAAGTAAAATATACGTTCGTGTTTGTATAGTAAAATATTATAATATAATTTTTTAAAATATAAAATAAAATTTTAAAAAATATAAAATAAAATTTCAAAAAATCCAAAACAAAATCAAAAAATAATTTTTATTTTAGAAAACAAAAAATAAAAACTTACAATGTAAATGAACAAGCCTTAACAATAAATTCAAAAGCAAAACAAATTTGAATTGGGTCTCTATCTTTGGATATATTTGCTGATCTTATTGGAACTTGCATAACATTAGGTATTTCAAGGAACAATGATTTGCTAGTGTTTAATACAAATGGGACTATGTGAGGAAGCATTTCAAAGACAATGATTAATGGAGTTTTTTGAGACTTTATGGATAAATGGATTAGATGTTTTTCAAGCATTTTAGGCTCTTGTAGCTCTTGTAATGGGATGTATATTTAGGTCTAAAACAAGCTTGGAAGAGAGGATGGTGGAAGCTTAAAGTTAAAATAGATAATTCTAGTGTGTTTTCATGTATTATGTGGAGATCGCTCTTATCCCATAATAAATATGGATTTAATTTGAAGTATCAAGAATTTGTTGGATTTTAATTGAATCATTCATATGAGATATATCTATAAAAAAACTAATTTGGTGACGGATAAAATGACGAATACAGCGCTTTTTCAATACATCAACTTTTATTGATATGATAAGACTCAGAAAAGTATTTTATGACTTCTTAAATTTTAGTGACATAATCAATTTTTTTTCATCTCAAGAGTAATTTATTTGTATAAATTTGAATTTTTAAATTTTATTATTTTATTTGATTTTAACTTTTATCTAATTTAATTCTTATAAAACTCTAATAGAATGGATCCGATCTCAATTGATACTTACATCAAATTGGCGGTGCTTAATTTTGCTAAATAAAATTACAAATTTCAATTAATAATTTAATTGTGAATTATATAGATGACATTTTTATTTTTATTTTAACTATGATATCGATAAAATTACTGGTTTTTATTTCTATTTTAAAAGTAATTGCTATTATCAATTTTTGTTAATATAAAAGGCTGTTTTTTTATTGACCCTTTTTGCAACCACTTCTTAACTTTGGCATAGGCACCGACATGGAAAAGTTATTGTTGGAAATTGGTCTGCCAGTCCTTTGGTCCATTGCTCTGCTCACATGCAGCACACGCGCGGTTGCTGTCTTATTATTAATGGAAATTATGAAAATAAATAGTAATTTTTAATTATATAAAATACCAAATAGATCACTTTAATTTGAGATTTTATAATATGAAATATCATACTTAGACATGTAGATGGATCCTATTGCAGATTTCAATTGGTATAAAAAATTATAAATTAATAAGATTAATTCTATAAAATTTAAATATTTTTTGAATTTAAATCTAATTTACAGATAATTTTTGTTATTAAACGTATTAATTAGTCTTTCCAAAAATGAGTTTAACTTTTTCTTTTTAAACAAAAAATCTTTATTGAAAGTAATATGAAGAATAATTTTTTAATATGTAAATTAAATATGAAGAATTATGTTGTTAACTTTGGTTTTTTTTATTAATTATATTTAGAGAAAGGAAGCACTTAAAAAATTTGAAACTTGAAATTTAGATGAAAGCAACACATGCTCATGACTACCAAAGCTATATCTTTTTTTTATAAGGAATGAACAATAGACTATTATTGAAGAAACAGAGAGGATACATCATCTATAATCAAAGAAAAAATAAAAGATGGATTGTCCTCCATCCAAACTTGAAGAGTGGAAGGGAAAGCATGACTCTTGGCGAGGGCATGAGCTGGTTTATTAGCAATTCTAGGAGACCATGATCAGGAACAATGTTGAAAATCTTTACCAAGGGTGAGATAATCTTGGATTATAAAGCCCAAGGCTGAATTGAAGCGAACCCTATCCTTAAATTGATCCACCATTACTTTACAATCAGACTCAGCAATCAAACTATTAAAAAAGAGATCCCTGGCTAACTGTAACCCAAAAACCATGATAGAGGCTTCAGCAACATAAGGATCCCAATCCGCAATCCTCCTATCAGAAGCACAAGCTAAGACGTCTCCCCTATCATTTCTAAAAATAACCCCGAGACCAACAACACCAGTCCTTAAAATACCTGCATCATAATTCATTTTGACAAAAAGTACAGGAGGGGCTTTTCTATAAAATTTGAATTGATTGTGGAGTATTTCGTGTAATGACAGACCTGCACTGTACTAGAAGCGGCCTGAAATCCTCAATCATCCCTTCGACCATGGCAATCAGTGTCGTAATACTAAAGGAGACACTTTTAAACTTTGCAAGATTCCTACAATACCATATGTTATAGCAAATAATCGCCACTCTTTGAATGTCTGCTGCATTACAATGCTCAAGCAAATTCATAAACCATATTTTTGAACTTATGCCCAGTGATAGAGAGGACACCAAATAAGTAGAAGTGATCCCAAATCCCAATTACCTTAGGACAACCTCTGTGTAAATATATAAAATTCTCTGAGCGAGGACACCAAATACATAAAGAGGAAATGCTACTCATCCGTTGATAAAGGACTTCCATAGTGGGCAGGGCCCCCAATGCAGCACGCCAAATAAAATTTTTAATTTTAAGAGTCGTTTGAAGCTGCCAAATTGACCTCCAAAAGGACATATCTGATGTTGATGAACTAGAAATACTGGAGGCGTCATACTTATCATCAAACGCCACTCTATAACCACTCTTCACCAAGTAATCACCCGATTTACTATAATGCCAAATTAAAGCATCATCACCTATGGTAGATCTCAAGGGAATTTTTTTGAATTCGGTCTCTATCAAGTGGGAGGAAGACCTACTCAATCAAGTCCCATTTTCATCTTGAACTGGTTGGGTCAATCAATGCTGATACCAAGGTATCCTCAAGTAGCAGGTGTGGTGGAGAGATAATTCGAAAACTCAATGGTTCTAGAATCCACCTATCACCCTATATTCAGACTGAGTTACCATCCCCAATCTGCCACCTTAATCCTTTCCATAAAATCTCTCTACCAACAAGAAGACTTCTCCAAGTGTAACTGACAAAATTCCCCAATGGTACATCCAGAAATGTCGAAAAGGGAAAATATTCTGCTTTAAGCAGCTTGGCCACTAGAGAAAGTGGACTATTCAGAATACGCCATCCTTGCTTAGCCGACAAAGATATGAAATTCTTGCTTTAATTTTGAGTGCTAAATTAAAGCACTCAAAATCTCAAAAACCCATACCACCTAGCTCTTTTGGTTTACATAACCTTGCTCAACATGAAGCTTATTCTCTTTAGTTTTTTGACCCCGACAGTAATGGCTGATCATCGCATGCAATTCATTGTAAAGAGTGGTTGGAAGTAAGAATAGTTGTATGACATAGGATGTGATAGCATGTACTACTGTCTTAAAAAGAAGTTCCTTACTTTTATGAGAGAGGTACCCTCTTTCCATCCCTGTAACCTATTCCAGAGATGATCTTTGAGCTTACTGAAGACCACTCGACGGTTACAACCTACAGCCGTAGGAAGTCCAAGGTAGATAGCATGGTCACTCACCACCTGAACTCCTAGCTCCGAAGAGATTAAATCCCGCAAATATGAGTTAGTGTTAGAACTAAAGCAAATCTCAGACTTGTTAGAATTCACCTTCTGACTTGACAACTACATATACATATGTAACACCTCCTTTATGGCATTAACATCCTGTACTGATGCTTGGGAAAAAATAATACAATCATTCGCAAACAGAAGGTGAGAAACTAACAGCGCCGCCCTGTAAATTCTTACTCCATGTACACAGTTTCTCCTTATTGCATTCTACAAAAAGAGCTATTAATCCCTCAGTACACAGTAAAAAACAGATATGGCAATAAGGGGTCACCCTGCCTTAATCCATGAGTAGGAGTGAAAGAACTAGAGGGGACCCCATTTGTCAAAATGGAATAACCGACAGAAGTGACAAAGCTTATAACTCTTGAGACCTAATAGAATCAAACCTTAGTTTGAGCATTATTTGCTCTAAGAAACACCATTCTACCCTGTCTTAAGCTTTGGCCATATCCAATTTTAGAGAAAATAACTTTCTATTATTGACTCCAGAGGTTTTCATATGGTGAAACACTTCAAAAACAATTAGGATATTGTTCGTAATTAGCCGTCCTGGGACAAAGGCACTTTGAAAATCTTCAACTATTTCTCCTAAAATTACCTTTAGTCTATTCGCCAACACTTTTAAAGTAAATTTGCATATAACATTGCAGAGGCTGATTGGACGAAACTCAATAATAGACTTAGGATCTTTCACTTTTGGTATAAGACAAATATGAGTATGATTAAAACCTATTGTGAAAGCCTCACCCTGAAGCACCGATAGAGTAACCTGAATAACCTCAGTCCTTATAATATCCCAATATTTTTGAAAGAATATTGGAGGAAGACCATCTGGGCCCAGAGTTTTAATAGGGTGCATAGCCTTTACCTCATACCAAACCTCTTCAACAATGTATATGTGTGTTAAAATATTATTCATCCCCTGGGTAACTTTGCAGACACAAAATCCAAGTCAGAAACACCCATTTGTAAAGAGTTAGAGGAGAACATTTTTTTTTTGTAAAATGAAACAATGTGCACCTCCAACTGATAAGCCCCCAACTCAACCCCATCTTCGTTGAATAAGTTGGAAATTTTATTAACTTTTCTCCTTTTTGATGAAACTGGATGAAAGTATTTAGTGTTCTGATCACCTTCTTTAAGCCACTGAACTCTTGATCTATGGCACCACATCAGTTCCTCCCGCATGTCAATTTCTCTAAGTTTTGCTTTAAGTAGATGTCTTTCAGCCAAAGACCCATTTCGATGCAATTGAGCCAACTTCGATAATCGATTAACCACTATCTTTTGCTTATTATTTAAGTTATCAAAGCGGGATTTCCCCCAGTTTTGTAAATTCAATGAACACGTTGCATTTTTAGACTGCCAGTCACATGAAACAACAGAGTTCCAACTATTTTTTACAATCTCAAAGCAAGTTGGATCCCTAGCGCACATCGCCTCATAGCAAAACCTATAACATTTCTTGGTGAAGGAAGTAGAGCTATCCAATTTTAGAATAATCGGAAGGTGATCTGAGCCAGAATGATTAATATGAAAGACTGAAGCATTACTAAAAAGTTGCATCCATGAGTCAATAGCCAGACCGCTATCCAACCGCTCCTCTATGAAGTCATCTCCTTGCCTACCATTATCCCAGGTTAAAGGATACCCTCTAAAACCTAGATCATGTGAAGCACAATCCACCATGACCTCCTTAAAAGAATCCAAATAAGGACTAGGTCTAGGTTGCCTCCTACCTTCTCTTTATGAATAAGGATCTATTTGAAATCCCCCAATATTAACTAGGGTAAGGAGTTAACCGTTGACAAATGTCATAATAAATTCCAAGAACGATGCTTGTTTGTCCATTCTGCCCAACCATAAAAACATGTCATACGCCACTCATAGGATTATTGAAACTAAGAAATATGCAAATCAATATGATGCATATAATAAGAGAGAAGTTGGACCTTGAAACTCTTATCTAAACAACAAGCCAAACCTCCCCCTCTGAAATCTCCTTGAACACTGAACCATTTGCATACCCCAAACTATGTCTAATAAACTGCATCTTCTCATCATTTATTTGAGCTTCCATTAAGAAGTGCATATTGGGAGCTTGTGACTTGATAAGTCATTTAAGATTGCCAACTGCAAAGGCGCTCCCTAATCCTCTATAGGTATAGCTCAAAAGCTTCTTTGAGGTAGGCAACTGTAGCTGTAGCCAATAGTCACCTCTGGTAAAAGTGAAACATCCATCAACTCTCCCTCTTCTCTTATTCGTTTCACATCAGTGATAACCAAATCCTCTTGATCCATTGAAACTCGTTTAGATCCTATACCTATCAAGCTTATTCCAGTATCGATTACACCACTACTCGTGCCTCTTTTACGTGGTTGTCTCTTCCATGTCCCAACCTTAATAACTTTAATTTTCATGGGCTCCACCACCCCCACTCCTTCATCATCCAATTTACCCTCTCCCTTATTCAAATAATGACTAGGTATTGACTTCCCCTTAGACAACGTAAGAGTGCAAGTACCTTCCAGGCCTGAAGAAACTAGGATAACTGCATGATTGTCCTGACTAACAATCTGAAATGAGTCCATTATATCAATGAGAACAATTTATGCAAGTTCTAGATTTTTTTGGCTACGTACCTCATCATCTGACCCTATAGTGCCATACACATGACTCGTTAAAATTTCCCCTGAACCCTCCTTGTCAATAGACAATGCAACCCTATTCAGATCCCTACCCTTATCAACAACCTCTATTGAATCATTTAACCTTTCAAGAATCTCCTTCAGAGATTTGTAGCTAATGCTCCTCTCGACCCTAACCTGGGGAACAATTGCTTTCTTAGGGCTTAATGAGTTTAGCTGCATTAAAAGCTGCTCTTCTCTCTCCCTTTCAACTTGATTCCTGAGGAGAAAGCCCTTCCTAGGGGAAACCCTAAGCCAATCACCATATTCCATAAGCAAAGGATCAAAATTGCACTCCTGAAATCGATGATCCATTCTGCTACAATTAAAATAAAAGGTTAGGAGTCTTTCAAATTTGAGCTTAATCCAGGAAACCTTCCCATCCAACTTCAGCAACACCCTCCTTGGCAAAGGATCATCTATTGGTATTGAAACACGAAAACAAAGGTAGGGTGCCCAACATAAATTATCCCCCTCATTAAAATCCATAAACTCCCTAATCATATCCACAATGGTTATTGTTGTCTCCTTCGAATGCCATAAAAGGGAACTTTATACGCCGTAGCCCAGATAGACACAATATTAAAAGTTACATCCCCAGTAGTATCCTTCTCCCTTATATTTCGCAGTAGCACAAGCTGATCATCAAAACCCCATGGTCCTTGATCAAGCACACGTTTTTTATCTTATTCAAGAAAAAACTGGAAGACAAAACCATTATCATCCAATTCTCTTAGACTAAACCCTCTTTGGAGTCGCCAACTATTCATTATTATTGTGCGAAAAGCATTAACATTCACTCCCTTAACCATTGAGTGTTTTACCAATTAAACACAAAGCAATTTAGGCCTTCTATTTGGCATCTGTCCTAATATCCAAATCCACTCTACCAACCTTATTCTCCTTATTAGTAAGTTGCAAAGAAGCCATTAAATCATCAGTATCAATGGAATCCGACATCATAAGGTGAACAAACAACGATGGATCAATCAAAGTGGGAACCCTAGCAGCAACCAAGGAGGAAAACCCTAGAGGAAGAACACTAGGGAGGGAGACCTTTATTTAGAGGAGCTATTAAACGTAATTTGTATTTTCAAAGCTATATCTTGGTGATTTTTTTTATAAAATTCGTTTTAATAATAATACTTGATCTTAATTGAAACATAGAAATTGATGATGTTTAAAAAACTGAAATAATAAACTTATTACCAATAAAACTTATTGCTAAGTAATTTTAAATAAAAATCAATAAGAATATAATATCTAGTTTAATAGAAAAAAAATTGAAATATACAATAATAAGAGAGTCAAATGCAATTTATAACCAAAATTTAGTAATTTTATAATACAAGATATTAATTAGTCAAATATTTAAGGATTGCAATATGTTCTTTTCTTTTTTATTTTGGGAAAAGGATTCAATATGTGTTTTTTTTTTAAATTGGAACATTGAAAAATACTTAAAAAAGAATGGGGGAAGTTTGAGGGATAATCTTATCAAAATCTCTAAATTAAGTACTAATCCTATTTATAACTAATTTCATATTGTGATGTCAATTAAGAACACATCTTGTTTATGATTTCCCCTATAAAAACCACAATGTTTTAAATGTAAAAAAAAAAAAAAAAACATAACAATTAGGTTCAATCCTTGAAAATTTTTAAATGTTTGCTAAATACGGACTTAGCCCATGAATACTCCTGTTAGTCAAATGATATAATTTTAAATTTTTTTCTTTTAATTATTTTAAGTTATATATTTTAAAAATTATTTTAAAATATATGACTAGAGAATATTAAATTCATCTTAAAATTCTAATTAAAAAGGTCTATTGACATGGAATATCTAAAATATTTTAATTTTTTATAATTATATTTAATCTTTTAAAAATATATAATTAAATTTAAAATTTTAAAAATTATTTATAATTCTACCCTTTAATCAAAACTTCTAAAATTCTCCTGTATTTAATCTCAAATTTAATTTAATTAATAAAGCATCTTTCGCTTTTTAAAAATTTTTATTTATAAAAATAATTTTTGTAATTATTCAAAGCAGTAATTTTATAAGTTTGCAACACTATAGTCTATTTTTGAAGAATAACATAGAATAAAAAAATTAAAAATTAGGATTTTTTCACTGTTAATATTTTTAGCGTCAATTTTCTTTTGAATGGCAGTTTAGCAGTAATATATATATATATATATATATATATGCAATAGATTCCGGCACTGTGAATCTAAATCACATTGTCTGGTCCAAAACCTTAAACCCAACTCGAAAAAACAGAGCCCATCTTTCAGCTTTCCCTCTCCTCTTAAGTTTTCACCATTTTCTCTGTAACCAAACAGAGCTCTGAATCAGCAAGTGATAACCAAATCTTATGAATGCGGAGAACTGAATGGATCTAAAATTCTTTTACGAGAAGGCGATTATCACTGTCAAAGTATTCGGATCAAGGCCTTTTCCATTTCTCTCGATTCCAGGTCAGGAGATTCGGATCCACTACCATGACGCTCACCAAGATCTTGGCATCCGGTTTGGTTGCTTTGCCTCTCTTATTTGTTCTTTCCATCATCCTTCGCCACCCACCTCCTGATCGGCTGTTAGGCTTCGCTGACGCTAGAGTTCTAGAAAGTAGGGCCCTACCAAATGCCACATCTTTCTCATCATCAGGTCTCGGACTTGGTGAGTTTCTTTACTGTTCATTTGGAGTTCCTTTTTTTTATACAGTTTTGATTGGGGAAGTTGCATTTTGTTCAAGTAATTTTAGTTTTAGTTACAACGATAATGAGAAGTGGCAAATTTTGGGATTTGGGTTTTTTACCTAAATTAGAAATAATGACTTTGTTGAATTATAAATAAGACAAAATGTGAGTCATTTTGCTTCTATATTTTAAAGTTTAGTGAACCTGTTGAAATTCAAGGATAAAGATTTCAGTTTTAATTCACCTTAGTTTTGGCAGCAACGAGGCAATTAAATTCAGGATTGAGTGAATATTTGATTTAGCTTTTGATTTAGATCTAACAGAGTATGGTAAACACAAATCAATAGATATTAGCTGTATAACACCCACTTGCACTTTATTTGAAATCCTTCAATTAAAAAGGAAATTGGAATGAAATGGAATGGGGTGTTTGAGTAATCTTCATTTTTCATGCTAACCCTATTTTCTGTATAATATCAGTAATTTTTTGAGTTATAATCATTTTCAGCTCAAAACAAAAGCAAAAATGCTTGTCGTAATTTCGGATTGTTTTCCCAATTCAGGGTCTGAAAATGTTGTATCACAATTTACTGGCTATTCAAATGATAAGTTGCTTGGTGGCCTTATCGCTGTTGGATTTGATGAAGCTGCTTGCGCTAGTAGGTACCAGTCTTTTGTTTATCGCAAGAGATCACTCCATAAGCCTTCTTCATATCTGATTTTCCGTCTCAGAGAATATGAAGATCTTCATAAACGCTGTGGACCGAATACTGAATCTTATAATAGAGCTTTAGAACAGCTCAAGTCTGGCCAAAGAATTGGCTCTGCAGATTGTAGATATATTGTGTGGATATCTTTTAGTGGCTTAGGCAACAGAATATTTTCCCTCTCTTCTACATTTCTTTATGCTCTTCTTACAAACAGAGTGCTTCTTGTGACCGAGGTAAGGATATTGATGATCTCTTCGGCGAGCCATTTCCGGAGAAATCATGATTATTGCCCAGCGATTTCCCTATTATTGATCAATTTGGAAGTTTTGATCAGCAATCTTCCCGTTGTTATGGGAACATGCTCAAGAACAAGGCCATAAATGATTCAGCAGAGTCTGTTCTGCCATATCTATACCTTCATTTAGTTCATGATTATGATGACCATGATAAACTTTTCTTCTGCGACAAAGATCAATCTCTTCTTGCAAAAATCCCCTGGTTGATTATGAAATCAGATAACTACTTTGTCCCCTCACTTTTCTTGATTACAACTTTTGAGCAAGAGCTGACCAAATTATTCCCTCGGAAAGAAACTATTTTCCACCACCTTGGGCGATACCTTTTCCACCCCTCAAATCATGTATGGGGACTAATCACAAGGTATTATAAAACTTATTTAGCCAAGGCAGATGAGAGCATTGGCATTCAAATAAGAGTTTTTGATTCAAGATTAGGTCCATTTAAACATGTGATGGATCAAATTTTAGCCTGTACTCTGAAGGAGAAACTGTTGCCTGCAGTAGATATGCAATACTCTACTGTCAGCCTCTGTGTGAACCCAAAATTGAAAGTTGTTTTAGTGACATCACTAAACTCAGGGTACTTTGAGCATCTAAGGAACATGTACTGGGAATACCCAACTTTGACTGGGGAAGTTGTTGGCGTTTGCCAGCCAAGCCATGAAGAGTATCAACAAACAGAGAAGCAGATGCACAATAGGAAGGCATGGGCAGAAATGTACCTCCTCAGTTTGACTGATACATTGGTTACAAGTTCATGGTCCACCTTTGGCTATGTTGAACAAGGTCTTGGAGGTTTGAGACCCTGGATCCTTTACAAGCCAGAAAATGAGACTGCCCCTGATCCACCTTGTCGCCGAGCAATGTCAATGGAGCCTTGTTTTCATGCTCCTCCCTTCTATGATTGTAAAGCAAAAAGAGGAACTGACACAGGTGCTTTAGTTCGTCATGTGAGACATTACGAGGATATGAGCTGGGGTCTGAAGGTAGTAGATGGTCATGATGATTTATAATAGCATTGTTATTTTCATTAGTTAACCAATTTTGATATCAATCTTAGATGTGTTCGGTAATCATTTGGCATGGGGATTCTGCATAAGGGGCATGTATCTAGGGAATTGTAGTGTAATATTCACTTCAACCAAATTCTGGTTGAGAAAGTTGTAAGCTAAATTTAGCTATGGAACAGTTGCAGAATTACGAGTTGAATTTATGTCCAATTAGGAGAATTATGTCTTCTGGAGTTTGAGACAGTTTGATTGATGCAACCATAAAAACTGTACTTGGAAATTCGGAAGAAAAAAAAAATTAATCCAATGGCGGTTCAACATGGATCATGATAACTAGTTTCCAGAAAATAACAATAACAAATTCCATGAATCAAAAAAACAGTAAGTATAAAAGAAAAACAGGTGCAAAACTGCAAATTATGCAACTCTTTTCAGATAACTATCAAGCAAAATATAAATCCAGATATATTCTATACTGTGGCTGGCTAGCTCAATTAATTATTGCAACTAATAGTACAGAAGCTAAACATGAATCCACTTTTAATATTGCTTAATAGCCACCTCTTCGTCTGTTTTCGATTTCAGCTAACTTATCTTCTTTCATTCTGTTCACAATTTGGCGTATGCTGGGATTGGAGAAACGGTCACGAACATACTTCCTCTCCTCAACTTGAATTTCCTTAATGGCACTAGGATATGGATTTGGAGGAGGGCTTTTCCCCTGCATTCGAGCAATTTGCTTCAATCTAGCATAAGCCTTCTTCTTAGCCTTCCTCTCTGCCCGATACTCCATCTACACACCCCAAAAATCATCAGAAATCGAAAAAACTAGGTTAAGGAAATGAGGACAGAACATTAAACATGCTCATCGAATTATTAAGAAGTGTCCAGAAAACATACATCAGCTAAAGCCATAGCTTCCTCCTCATCAACTCCCTGCTCCTTCAACTCAAGCACCCGCATACCAAATATGCGGGCTGGAGGGGGATCAAAACCACAAATCCTGTAAAAATGTAAAGCACAAGTGAAGCTGAGCTATTATGGACGAATACGGCTAAAGAAGCAAGTCCAAGGGAGCCGATTAAGATTAGGTAGTTGGAATATTGGCACTCTGACTGGGAAGTCTATAGAGCTTGTGGATACTTTGAAAAGAAGGAAGGTTAGTATTGCTTGTTTGCAGGAAACCAGGTGGAAGGGAAATAAAGCAAAAGAGATTGGTAACTCAGGATATAAGCTGTGGTATTGTGGCTTGGATAACAATAGGAATGGTGTGGGCATTATTATTAAGCCTACGCTTAAAGACAAGGTGGTGGAAGTGAAAAGAAAGGGAGACATGATTATCTCTTTGAGGCTTGTTTTGGGAGATGATACTATTAATGTTATTAGTGCTTATGCTCCCCAAGTAGGTTTGGACGGAACATCCAAGGTTCAGTTCTGGGAAGATATGGATGATATCATGCAAGGTATTCCAGATAATCAGCAAATCTTCATTGGTGGGGACCTTAACGGGCATGTTGGTAAGGACAGTAATGGTTATGACAGGGTCCATGGGGGTTATGGTTTTGGCAACAGGAATGAGGAGGGAAAGAACATTTTGGATTTTGCGGTGGCTTATGATCTAGTGCTGGCGAATACCTGTTTTGAAAAGAGGGGGTCACACTTGATTACCTTTAAGAGTGGACGAACCCAAAGTCAAATAGACTTCATACTTACTCGAAGACGGGACAAAAGTAAGTGTAAGGATTGCAAGGTCATTCCGGGTGAAGCATTGGCGGCGCAACATCGTATTGTGGTTTTAGATGTTAAGAATAAAAGTAGCTGGAGGAATGATAAGAAAATATTGGAACCAAGGATAAGATGGTGGAAATTGAAAGACCTAGCTCAAGGTACCTTTAAGGAGGAGTTACTAAAGGAAGAAATTTGGAACCTTGAGGCTAGTGCAGAGAACTTGTGGACAAAAATGGAAGGTGGCATTAAGAAAGCAGGTAGTAAATTGCTGGGGATCTCTAAAGGGGCAGGGCCTCGACCGCACGATGCATGGTGGTGGGATGAGGAGGTTCAAAAGGCTATTAAGGCTAAGAGGGAATGGTATAAAAAGTTACCGAATGCGGTTAATAGCGAGGCCTTTGAGGAATATAAGAGGGCTAAAAAAGAGGCAAAGAAGGCTGTTAGTGTAGCTCGTGGCAGAGCCTTAGAAGGGATTTATCAAAAGTTAGGTACTAAAGAGGGAGAAATGGGCATTTATAAGATTGCAAGGATGAGAGAAAGGAAAAGCAGAGATTTAAGCCAAGTCAAATGTATAAAGGATGAAGATCAACGGGTGTTGACAAGAGATGTTGAGATTAAGGAGAGGTGGAAGGCTTATTTTGAGCAGTTATTCAATCCTGAACATGAACAAGATTTTCAAGGTCTTCATGCAACAAATGATTATATCAGCTGGTCTAGGAGGATCTTGCATAGTGAAGTAAGAGAAGCCTTGAAGTATATGAAAGTTGGTAAAGCTTGTGGCCCGGATGGTATTCCTATAGAGGTTTGGAAGAACCTTGGAGAGGTAGGAGTTGCCTGGTTAACTAAACTCTTTAATGCTATTGTGAAAGGACGTAAGATGCCGAATGCCTGGAGGAAGAGTATCATGGTACCCATATATAAAAATAAGGGAGACATTCAATGCTGTACAAATTATCGGGGTATCAAACTTATGAGCCATACTATGAAATTATGGGAAAGGATTATTGAACACAGATTGAGGAAGCTTACAAGAGTTTCGGAGAATCAGTTTGGGTTTATGCCAGGGAGATCTACCATGGAGGCTATTTCTCTTCTAAGAAGACTAATGGAATTGTATCAAGAGAAGAAGAAAGATCTCCACATGGTATTTATTGACTTGGAGAAAGCCTATGATAGAGTACCAAGAGAAGTGTTATGGTGGGTTTTGAAGAGGAAAGGAGTCAACGGCAAATATATCAACATCATCAAGGACATGTATGAGAATGCATCCACTAGTGTGAAAACACCTGGTGGAGACACTGAGACTTTCCCTATTACTACCGGATTGCATCAAGGTTCGGCCATGAGTCCATATTTATTTACCCTGGTTATGGACGAGCTAACCAGAAGCATACAAGACGATGTTCCTTGGTGTATGTTGTTTGCTGATGACATTATTTTAATTGATGAGACTAGTGCTGGTGTAAACCGTAAGTTGGAAGTGTGGAGAAAAACCCTCGAGGACAAGGGTTTTAAGTTAAGTAGGAGTAAAACGGAATATATGCACTGTGAGTTCAGTCTAAGGAAGAAGCAGGAACATGAGGTTAAGTTGGATGGAGTTTTGGTTCCTAAAACCAACCACTTCAAATATTTGGGTTCGGTGTTCCAGAATGATGGCCGTATAGATGAAGATGTGGCTCACAGAATACAGGTAGGGTGGTTGAAGTGGAAGGGTGCGACTGGGGTTTTATGTGATAAGAAAATACCTCTGAAAGTGAAAGGTAAATTCTATAGGACGGTTGTTAGACCTGCGATGCTCTATGGTAGTGAGTGTTGGGCACCAACGGGACAACATTTGCATAAGATGAGTGTGGCAGAAATGAGGATGCTAAGATGGATGTGTGGACATACCAGACTGGACAAAATTAAGAATGTTCATATTCGACAAAAAGTCCAAGTAGCGGACGTCGGAGATAAGGTGAGGGAAGGAAGACTTAGATGGTATGGGCATGTTTTAAGAAGACCTCCTAATGCTGCGGTTCGTAAGTGTGAGAATTTGTTGATTGAGGGGGCTAGAGGTCGTGGCAGACCTAGAACTGTGTGGAATGAGGTGATAGCAAGAGACTTACGTGCCTTAGATCTTGATGCGGATTTGATTAATGACAGACTTGAATGGAGACATAAAATCCGTGTCTTGGAAGGGGCCTAAGGCTGGAGTTTTTTTTTTGGTGTCTTTTGAGCTTATTTTGTTGAGAATCCATACAGCCGACCCCAATTTGTTTGGGATTAAGGCTTAGTTGTTGTTGTTGTTGTTGTTGTGTTACAGACATTATAACAATTCCTGCCTCATTTTTGTTACATATATCACAAATTAGAGCCAAAATCTAAAAGAGACTGGTAGAACTAGGAAGCTTCTGTAGATAAATTCCCAGAATAAGAAAGCCAAGCAAGTCTTAGCTCTAAGGTCTGATTTAATAAAAGTTCAATAATTTCACCAAATATGAGTGCTCAAGCAACTGATCTGAGTTGGAAACTCATGAAATCAAAGTAACAGTTTCTGAACTCCAATTATAAACAATGTTTTCAACATTGGGAAAAGCATAATAACAATTCTAATGGTTTCATTATTCTCCGAAATATTCAAACAATAGTTGTAATTCGGACAAATACAAATCCCTAAATTCTAAAATTCGAAAAAGCAATAAAAACAAAAAACAACTAAAACCCTAACGGCAGCTGATGAAAATGTAAACTCGTAACAAGAAAAAAAGAAAGTAGAAAGAATAATACTTGATGGCATCTTCATGTTTGGAATCTGGATGCTTATTGAAGAACTTTCTTATATATGTATCCTCTGGGAGAGAGATTTTCTGAACTTTCCCACTCGCCCGAGGACATGTCGCCGTCGGTGCCCTAAATTTATGAAATCAAGCACACGTCGAGAAAAAGACAAAAAATAAAGGGTTATGAAAAAACCATTGATGAATTTGGATATCAATGGAAAGGGGTTTTTCATTCAATCACAGAAATATGATAAAAAGAGAGAGAAGCCTACTCACTGTTCCATGGCTTTGAGTCAAATAGGCTCAGCCTTGGCCAAGCCCTTGACTAGCTTTCTAGTTTTGGTTAGCAAATCTCCTTTCATGAACGACATGGCTGCTTCTGTTTCTTCTATCACCACGCCTTTTTCCTCATTTCTCCTCCTCTTATACTCGTCGCTGGTTTATACAAATATAAATATTTATTTAACACTTTTCAATTTTCAGTATATTATATAATTAATTTATATAATATGATAAAAATATTTTACAATACTAAATAATAATTAAAATAATTGATATTTAATAAAAAATTATATTTATGCTAAAAAAGAATAAAAAAATTGTTAAATGTTATTTTTTTCCATTAAATTTAAGTTTCAAATGATATTGCTGATTAATTAATATGTATGATTTATAATTGTTAAAAAATACCCTTTGCTTATAGATTAATTGTTATTTCCATTCTATTTTGTATGCAGCTGAGAGCTATGTAAATAGTTGCACACATATGATGTAGAACTTTATTTATCTGTATTTTCTCTCATTGTTAATCGCTTAGTGAAATTCTCTCAAATTTGATGTATTTGAGTTTTATTAGAACGAATTAATGTATACTAAATATATTTTCTCTCATTGTTAATTGCTTAGTTTGATGGCAGTGTGCATTTTTCCAACTCCCAACCCCCAACCCAAAATACCTTCTTTTTTTTTAGTTTTGAGACATGATGATTTCAGTTTTGCATAAAAATTAGGGATGTATGATGATCGAATTTTAGCGGTCGATCAATCCGACTATTATTAATAAGTCAAAAAAATTTATTTTTTAAAACCTACTATTATTAATTATTCGGTCTGATTAGTTGAATTTTATCGAATTCAGTCAAATTTATTAAAAAATATACAAGCTAAAGTAAACTAACTTAATCAATTTAAACTGATATGATTGATAGAGTCGGTCAGATTCAGATAATTTTGCTTAAAATATTTATAAAAATATTTATTTTCCTTTGTCAAGTACTAGGTTTAAATATTCACCTCAAGATATATATTTATTAATGAATTAGAGATATGCATAGAGTTAAATTCATCTTGTTAGCAAAATCTAATAACTTAACCATTTAAGTTACATTCCATTTCTTATTTTCAAAATTGCTTTAATTATATTTTAACAATAATTTTCTAAAAAATTATAATTTTTAGAGCTTTTTTAAAAAATAGATTATATTTGCAAATAATCTATTTTTTTTCTTTTTTACATTTGAGTAATCTAAATTCTTTTCCAATAATATAAGATTTTCATTTTTATTGATATAATTATTAATTATTATAATCTAAAGTTTAATTATCTAATTAAACTTTAAAAATAATTAAATAATCAAGTGATTAAATAATTAATTTTAATTAAATAATTAATTTTTAAATTTAATTGAATAATTCACTTAAATAATTAATAATATTTTTAAATTATGGCTTATCTATCAATGAGGAGAGCCTACTTGACTTATAACCCATTTTTCTTCTTCATTGTTCCTAATGGTAAAATATAGGGGAAATCACCCCTTTCCATTTTTTTTAAAATTTTTTTATTAAGGATTTTTTTATCATTTATAAAAATATATTTTTTATTTTTTTACTGTTTATATACAAGATTTCAAGTTCACTTTTAAATTACATTAAAAATATATATATAAAGGGGTTGAGGGCCTAGTCTAGTTGGTTAGTGCGCTGTGATGTGTCCAGTTGGTCACGAGTTCAATTTTTCATTCCTTCACCTTTGTGATGATTGTTGATCATCCTTGTGATGAGTGTTGATAGGAGAGGACTACCTCCTATTATGTAGTCTATGAGTTAAATCACTTCAATAAATTAAAATATATATATATAAAGGGCAAATAAAAAAAAGTGAACTTAAAATCACCGTTTATGTATAGAAATTTCAAATTCAATTTTAAATTATAGAATATAAATGTAGTAACTGATGGTACTTTGACGGCTAGCAATAAAGTACTCTCTTCCTTCTTTCCTTTTTTTCCTTTTTCTTTTTGTCAGTTCATCAATAATAGTAAGAAGATATATAATCCTAAGATTAAAAAAATATGGATAATATAATTTTATATTTAGTCAAATTAATCTATAAATCAAATATTTATAAATACTAAAATAATAAATTAATCTCCTTTAACTTATTTTTCTAGTTTATAGGTTAATTTTATAAACTGATAAAATTATATAAATAAAATATAAACTTAAATTTAAAATTTATAAATTAATTTATAAACTAAACCAAGTACCCTCTAAATTTTTAGGTGAATGCTATTGTCCTTTATGTCAAAAATATAAATTCTTGAATTTAAAATTCAAATAAATTTAATTATACATAAAAAACTTAATTGATTACACTTTTACAAAATAAAATATTAGGAATGACAATAAATTAAATATTTTTGAATAATTGATTCGTTCTGATTTGTTTATAAAATATATAGATAATTTATAAACGGATTTAGATATGCATGGGTAGTATTTTTTTTACTAACCGTGAAGATTTAGATTGGATTTAGGTATATATTATCTGAATCCAGTTATAGTAATATTTATAATAGTTGTATTTTATTAAATTTTAATTATGTATATATTTTTTTATTTTAATTATAGAATTATGTGATATAAAATTATTTTAATAAAATTATATTAGTATTAAATTTTTATTTATAATTATTTGATTGATAATATTATAATTTAAATTTTATAGTATTTTTAAATTTTTATAATTGATCAATAAATTAAACGGATATGGATAATAGATAGATAATATTAAATAAATTTGGGATGAATGCAAATAATAAAAGAATAATATATAATTGGATTTAAAATGGATATAAGTAGTTAAGATTTAAAGGAGTAGAAGTTCATATTACTATTTTAGTGGATGTAGAAGTTCATATTACAATTTTAGTGGATGTCCCCATCCCAATATTATAAAATTGCAGCTTCTAGAGAAAACTCACTTACAAATACAGCACTTTACATATTTTTTTTATAAGGATTCAATACTCGGACTAACATATAATCATATCATTAAACAGGTCAAATCAACTTAGATTTGATTAACCCTAATTGAAATTTATCTTTTCTAGGAGATAAACCAAAATAAGCATGAAATGAATCACTATAGTTTGAATTTTTCAAAATTTTCTTTTCTTTAATGTTGATTTAGTTTTAAAGAGTCTATTTTTATATTAATTATATTATTTATTTGTTTTTATTAGATGTGGAATTTCCTACATTTGATTCATATGATTTATTTTGTTTAGGATTGTGGTAACATAATTTTTTTTTAATCTGTAATTCAAACGGATTATATTTGGAAGATAAACAAATCCCATCTAAAAAAACTTGATTTTTTTTTCCAATAAAATGATTTTCCAGCCAAGAAAACCAGCAACTTTTTTTTTTGAAAGCGATTGTTTTATTCAACTAAATCTTTATGAATAACATCGACAATAATAAGTTGTGAAAGAATTAGCAGACATCCTTGATATATAAGATGTGAGCGGTGAGCCACCTGGTCCACAAATGTGCGGACAAAATGAATGGAGCAATCTCTAAGTTATATTAACAAATCAATAAAATCACCAACTATTAATAACATAGTTTTGGTAGTTTTGGCTTATTATTTTTTGAAAATAATGTCAATACTAATTTTTCTTCTTCTGTTTCTTCTTTTTAATACAAGTTGGTAGTCACAAAACAATTAAATGTTCCAACTGCTCTTAGAAATGTAATTAAATTAAGGGATTGACAACTCCAAGTAAGATTCATAATTCATTTGAAGACCTAATAAAGAAAATCTAATAATTATTTAACTAAGGTTCCAAAATTTTTACATATGACAAGTTAAGAATAAAAGAAAAAAAAGAAAAAAATTAAATTGATTGATTGTCTGATCAATTTAATCCTAAAAATATATAATTAAACTAAATATATAATTTAATTAATTTTTACCATGTTTTGATTATAAATTCTACTAATCCAATAAAATATATAATGACAATCCAACCCCATTTATATGACAATTAATATTTATCATCCATATTTGAAAAGTGATAAATGGATTAGAATATAAAAAATATGTTATCATCCATATTTAATAAATTACAACTGGGCGGATTGGAGCATTGGAGAAGTATAAGAAAATTCATATTTAATAAGTAAAGACTAAAAAATAAATCCCACGTTAGAAAAGTATAAGAAAACATACTAAAATATAGTATAATGTGCCATGTAGTTTCTACACTTTTGGGTCTGTAGTATTCTTTATTTATTTTTTCTTTTTTAGTTTTCATCTCATTAAATTCATATCTAGCAAATTAGATTTAGGCCATTAATTGTTGTTTGTGTGCCTTTTTATAAAATAAAATCTGTTTCTTTTTTCATTTTTGTTGAAATGATACATATATTTGTATTTAGAATGTTATTTTTATTTTTTTTCATAAATGAGTTTCTCTTATCAAACATATTCATATATATATATATATATATATATACAGTGGCGAAATTAGCCGTTCACTAAGAAGAAGAATAAAAAATGAGTGACCGATGGTTTACTGATAGTG
This sequence comes from Garcia nutans, assembly GCA_947685225.1. Taxonomy (NCBI): domain Eukaryota; kingdom Viridiplantae; phylum Streptophyta; class Magnoliopsida; order Malpighiales; family Euphorbiaceae; genus Garcia; species Garcia nutans. The sequence goes on from CANTUV010000011.1 coordinate 54,698,340, forward strand.
GCTTGGCTGTCGATTTGAGAGTTTGATTTCTCATCACTCTCTCTCACAGCCTCTCTCTCAGCCCCTCTTTTTATAAAAAAAAGTCACCGCTCGACCAGCTTTTCTTCCTATTTTAGCATATATGATTGCCGACGAGTAGGAATCGTCAACCGTGCGCGCATATACAATTTGTCATATGAAAATTTTATGTTAAAACCAAGTGTATAACTAAAAAGAGTAGGCATAATGATAAATTTCAAATATCCAATAATTTTAAATAATCAATCATTCAAACAAATTTTTATTTTTCTTCGTTCTGATATTCATGCTAATAATTTTTGTATATACTTTATAATAATATTGAAATTAACCTTTAAATTCATCCAATTCAAAAATAAGAAAAATTGAATTAAATTTTAAAATTATTATTAAGTGAAGTATACTTTTTGTTGAGTTAATTTATATAATCAAATTAATTAAAAATAATAATAATACAATAGTTATTCCAACTAAACATCTTATTAGAGTGACAAATCAATTAAATATTGACATATTTTTTTATATTTCATCAATGAGAAAGTAAAGGGTTTATTTTTAAAAAATTCAATATATATTTAAAAAAACATAATTACCTGTTAATATTTAATTAGTTTATTATTTTAATTAGAATATTTAATTAAAATAATCATTGTACTATATAATTTTATAGTATTTGACAGTCATGCTTTACATTTTATTTTTAAAAGAAAAAGAAAGCTTTTTTTTTTTGAAGGCAGCTATGAATGTTGGATCGAAGATTGAGTTAGACGATCGCGTGCGGTGGCTTTTGTAGTTTTAAGTTGGTGAAGTCAAGTCATGTGGGAGATCATCGTAAAAAAATGTGAATAAATGTCATTTAATAATTCTTAATATTATCTTCCACTAATTTTCGAATTTAAAATATTTCAATTTTAAAATTAATTCCAATAATGTTATATCACTACTATTAGATAATAAGATAGAGATATTTGAGATATTTGAATGTTGTAATTCAATTCCAACAGTACAAATCTTCCATTATTTATGGGAGCACATCTTATCGTTTGTGTGTATAAACACCTGTGATATTAAGTTAATAAATAAGAAAACACTTTACTTTTATATGGTATCAGAGCAAATCTACCTGATAGCAATTTTTTTTTCTTTCTTTTGATCACTAACTTCGTGATCTTCATCTCCATGGCAGATGACACTTCTTCTGCTTCCAAAACCCAATCTGTGTTAACCCCTTCTCTCACGACAAATATCTCTATCTTATTACAACGGAGCAGTAATGGTCCACAACGGTCTCTACATTCTGATTCTTCAGTCATATGCCAGTTTTGTGATCGTCAATAAGTTAATAAATAAGAAAACACTTTACTTTTATAACTACAACATCAATTAGACCCAAAAAAATATACTTCTTTTTGTTAAGCATGTAAAAACTATATGAAAGTTTAAGAGAATTAGACTAAATAAACAATAACGACCATAGTTGAAATATCATATTACATAAATTAAAATTGAGAATTTTATAAGAATAAATTAAAATTTTAAAAATTATAAATGATATAAATGAAAAAAATTAGAGATAGTGAAGCTAAATGCCAATTCAATTACAAATGTGTAATTTAGTGGCCAGAATACATATATTGCTCTTATTTATATTTTGAATTTAAATTTTAGATTTTTTTTCTTCACATGTAATTAATAAAAATAAAACTTTTAATCCAAATTTTTCGATGAGAGGGAAAAAGTTTTCTGTTAATAGCGAAAATCAATAATTAACCAATAATTGTACGGTTGTTCATATTTTTAATTATTTGATGCCTCTATAATCTTTTTTAAAATGGAGTAACAACCTTTTTTTTTTAAATTTTATTTTATTTAGCACTATAGTGATATTAAGAAAGGAATATTCAGTTTTTTACTTATACACTTCTAGTTTTAAGAATCAAATTGATCAGGTCTACCAAAAGAGAAATAAAATCCTCTTATTATTTCTATGGAAAGTAAAAATGTTTTTCCTATCTAACTTTCAAGCTTCTAGATGTACCAGATTAATACTTCAATGGATATACTTTTTTCGCACTTTCTACAATGCCTGTTAGGTGTTCATTTATAATTATTTCATCAATATTTATTAAAATATCCTTTTTTAAAAAATAAAATAATTGATTCTTTTTTTTCTATTATTAAAAATTTAAGAGGAATAAAATTCTATTTACTTAATTTAATTAATTCCAAATTTATGATGAAATATGAAAGATTATTTTAAATATTGAAGTCACTGAAAAAATTCTAAGAGTAATAACTTGATTAAAATAAGTACGGAATATTTAATAAGCATTTTGAAAATATTAGAATAAGATGGACTGTTATATATCTTATTTTCTCAAATAAACACTTATTTAAAATTGAAAAAAAAAATCTTAAATGAACACCTGAAAGATAATAGAGGGAGTAATATCAGAAATTAAATCTTCACAATCATATATTATTAATTTTTTTTATTTTAAAAAAACTCGACCCTCAGAAATCGTTTTTGGAGGATCGAACCCCTGATCTCTCCGTGAAGAGTAACATCAGGTGGCCACTAGGCTAACCCCAGTGGTTCATATATTATTAATTTATTATTACATGTTTTGTGAATTATTTTACTTCCATTAATTGAGTTCGTAGAAATTTTCATAAAAAAATCTATTGGTAGTTATTTTTTTTTATTTTGATAGTATAATTAATTAAGATAATCTTCAAATTGTTATATTAAAAAAAATTCATCTCTTCTGAGCATGGTGTTATATATATTTTGAAAAAGAAAATTACAATTAATCATATGAGATTCAAGCGAATCTAAAAGCACATTTCGCATTTAAGAATTACTTTTTAGGTATTGATAATAATTAATAATATAATTTTCATTAATAATGAGATAAGCAAATTCTCTTATTTTATTTTATGAAAAGTCAATGTTAAACGTATAAATTTTTAATTGATACTCTTTCTATTTACAAATAATTGTTATTTTAGAGTGACAAATTTTATATATAAATAATTATCACTTTATAATAATCAAGATTATTTTATATCTTTATTTTAAATTTATCTCTATACAAATATAAAAAAAATATTATTAATAGAATGAGTAATAAATTAAGGAGAAATGTAGTTTAATAAAATGGTTGTATAAAATATATTACTACACAATTTTTTTAATTCTTGTAAAAAAATTTAAAGTAATAATTATTTATGAATGGAGGGAGTAATTTTAAAGATATGATTGTTTTAGTAGTTAGATATATTTTCAAGTAATAAATACATAATGAGGAAGCTAAAAATTGAAATTTTAAGTATTAGTAGCTTTGTAACTTCAATTGATAGCCATTAATCAGTCTATGATTACTAAATAACTAAAATCGTCATTTTAAAATATAATATAGTGGTAAATATATATTTATTTAAATACATTGAAAATTAATTTCTCCTCTTTAGATATAAAAACTGAAAAAAAAAAATCTAAGCACGTACTGAATGATAATATGTCAATTCTCTTAAGAGACAAGACAATGTCTCCATAATATAAATGGTACATGTTCTTTTACAGGAAAACGACACTGTGAGAAGCAAAGATAACAATGTATTTTTTTTTTCTTTTTTTAACACCTTATTCTGTTTTACTTGTAATTAGTTTTGATGGAACTTAGGGACAAGAGTTGATACCATCCTTCTAAAAAAAACATACAAGTCTTTTTAATGCTAATTAATTTTGATAGGAAGCCCTGGGCAGCTTCGGACCAGTTATAGACAGCATCTTCAGCAAAAATAAATTATAAGTAATTAATTTAATGATATTAAAATACTAAATTTGAATTTAATGTATTAAATTTGAGTTTTCAATCAGAATCGTATTTGCGCAAATAAAAATATATAAAATAATCATTCAATACTCGAGATCTCAATATATTAATTAATTCTATTTCAGCCAAATGCATTAGTTAACTTTGTAAATATACCTAAAATGCCAAAATCGGTAATAATAATAATAATAATAATAATAATAATAATAATAATAATAATAATATCTTCATCTCATAAAAATAGACTCACTTTTTTTATTATTTCAAATTATAGATCACTTACTATTTTAATAAATTAATTATTATATAAATTCTCAATAATATTCCTATTCAATGTTACTTATTAAATATATTACATATTAAAGTAGAAATATAATAAAAATATATATATAAATTTATATTTTTAATAAAATAATTAATATTTCTTAACCTTTGTAAAATTAGAAGAAAACCTATTTTTATGGGACTAAAGGAATAATAATAGGAATAATTTGCACATGCTATCCCTTGGCATGTACAAAGTATACATATACATTAGAATTTACAAATAAATGAGGCAACTTTCAGGTGCAATTATTGTGCGACAAATACAATAGATATTTGAAAAAATTATAGATTTTTATTTTTTTATTAGAATTTTTTTAGTATTTTATAAAAATATATAATAAACTCATAATAATCTAATAATAAATTTATATAAACTATAACATATATAATAAATTTTATATATATATTATGAAAAGTTAGTAAATTTATAAATTAATAAAAAAATTTAATAATTTTGATAATGTTTTTTGAAGTGATAAATTTATAACGTTGTGTGTTTTTTTTTGCAACTAATAATATTTTGCATTTTAAGTAAATTAGAGGGTATTTAGCATAGCTTATAAGCTACTAAAATCAACTTATAAATTCTAAATTTAACTTTATGTATTTATTTAGACAAATTTTTAAATTTATAAGTTAAAAAAATAAATAAGAAGGATCAACTTATTATTTTAGAATTTATAAATATTTGATTTATAAGTTAGTTTGATTAAATCATTTACTATATTGTTTCTATTTATTTTAATAAATATTTTTAATAATATAATTTTTAAATTTTTTATTATTTTAATAATAAATATATTTATAAGTTATTTTTTATTATATATATTAGGTATTCATCAGTTATTTATAAATTCTCAAAATAAATATATAACTCTTTTAAATTTTAAATGTTAGTAATTTATAAACATTTTGTACATATAAGCTAGACTAATTTTCAATATTTAGCTTAAAATATATAATTAATAAATAAATATAGAAAAAGAAAAAATATGTATTAAAAGAATTAATCGCCAGGAAACTGTTGGAAACCTAAGAGGGTGATTGGTCTAGCATATAAGCACCAAATGTTGACTTCAGACAAGGATGGTAAATATTTAAAATTTTGATAATTTAAATTCACAAGTCAACATTTAATATTTTAAAATTAGGTTTTAACAGTTTGATTCATTTGTATTTCTTAATCAATCATTTTAAATTAAATATTTCAAAAAGTAAAGAAGAAAAATATTTAAAGTTTTATATTTTATATTTACAAGTCAACATTTAAAAGTGTATAATAAGAAAATCTATTTTATTTATAGTTAATTGTTGACAAGTAGCTATTAGAAGGTCAGATATCAGTAATTAAAATTTTAATTTTTTTAACAATGTAGAAATGCCGTGCAACTATATATATATATACATATATATATATATATATGTATGTATATAAGGGGAGAATTTTATATTTCACTGAGAAGAAAAGCAGGTAGGGAGTGGAAATAGCAATTAAGAAGTCAAATGCCTTGTGTGAACTTCCCCGATAAAATATTATATTATCTATGCATACACAAATTTTCAAATGCAATTATTTATCTAGTCCTGCATGGACGCCACCATAAGTACTACACTAGCACTCCTAGTTATATCTCTGCTTCTTCTTCTTCAACCAAGAAAATGGCGAAAGCAATCACTTTAATCCAACCAAGATGGTCTTATACTTTCCCAAGCAACCAAAAAACCCCATTAAAACAGAGGAAGAACAGTCTGCTTCTCACTTTTTGCTCTGCAAAACCAGGAATTAATAGCAATAATAATGCTATAAGTACAAACAATCCTGCTATGGAGTTGGATTCCAATTCATTTTCTCAACATTTACCAACTCCAACATCAAATCAACCACTTTCACCACCACAATCCAAAGGCTTAATCTTTGATTTAGGTCCTATAAATTCTTGGGATAGCATAGAAATTGGTTCTCCAGTTGTAAAAAGATACATTGGTCACAATGACGAAAGATGGTACATGTGGTACTACGGAAGGTCTTCAAACTCTAGCTCTGATGCCAATTTAGATCGGATTGGATTAGCAGTTTCCAGCAATGGGATCGACTGGATTCGAGGCTCAAAAAATGTAAGGTCTTGTGCATATGCAGGGGAAGTAATGGAGTGTAGCAACAATTGGTGGGCATTTGATACACAGAGCATTAGGCCTTCAGAGATAGTGATTATGCCAAGTCCAATGTATAGTTCAGTTTATTGGCTTTACTATACAGGGTTTAGTTCTGAAGAAGTTGAAATTCCTGGGTTTTCTAACAATTTTGTAGAAAATCCAGAAAGATTTCACCATGAAAATAGAAAAAATGGCAAGATTTTGAAGTCTTTGCCTGGTTTAGCTTGTAGCCAGGATGGTAGACATTGGGCTAGAATTGAAGGGGATTATCATTGTGGGGCTTTGCTTGAAGTAGGGACAGGGAAAGAATGGGATTCTTTGTTTATTTCTTCACCTAATGTTGTAGTCCATAAAAGTAATGATTTGAGAATGTATTATTACTCATTTGACCAGGAAAACAGGTGTTTTGCTATTGGGGTTGCAAGATCTAGACATGGGATTAGATGGGTTAAATTAGGAAAAATCATGGGAAAAGGAAACAAAGGTTCTTTCGATGAATTTGGCACTAAGAATGCTTGTGTTTTAAGAAATTCTAAAGATGAGAATTATATAATGGCATATGAAGGCGTTGCTGATGATGGGAAAAGAAGCATTGGATTGGCAATTTCTGAATATGGGCTGAAGAATTGGGAAAAAGTTCAAGAAAATTCAATTCTTGAACCTTCAGAAAGTGAAGATGGATGGGATTGTAAAGGAGTGAGATCTCCATATTTGATTCAGATGGGAGATAATAAAGATGAATGGAGATTGTATTATGTTGGTGTAAACAACGAAGGAAGAACAGGAATTGGAATGGCAATTTCAGAAGGAATTAATTTCAGGAGTTTCAGAAAAGAAGAGGCCCAGGACTTCAGTTGTAAGATATAAAGATTTGTAGTGCAGTTTCATACGTGTTAAAATAGTTCAAGATTTGTTAAATCAAACCGCTTTGGTTTAATTTCTTTATGGATTGTTAATACAATTTGCATCTAAGCTTTGATGATATAAATTTAGTATATATGTATATATATTGCTTAAGAACCATATGATTTCATAAATGGTTTAACGCTTTAAGCAGATTCCAACAATTTAATTTATAGTGTGTTGATATTAAAATGCAAGTGTAGTTTTGCATTTCAATAATAGCTATCGATGATTTATAATGTATGATGTTGTATTTGTTGCTTTTCTTTTCTTTTCCCCCTTTTTTTTTTTGACAAAATCTTGCAAAATATTGTCTTTTTTTTTTTTTTTTATTGTACAATGTGTACTTAGATGTTTAGTGATTCTGTTATAAGAACTTATCTCAATAATAAAAAAAAATCCAACATTTTTTATTTTGGCTTTTAAGTGCCTCTTTCCTCACTTGATCTTTTTTCTTCCCTATATTTTTCTCTTTTTTTTTCTTTTTTTTTTCCGACATTTTAAAGTTATTTTCTCGTGATTTTATATAATTAATATTTTAATTCTTATTAATAGGGGTATTTTTAGACCGGACTGAGCCTAATTTCACCTTAGCCTGCAGTTCCAGCCCGAAAATTATTCGGACTGCAAAGCACAGCCCATAGCTAGATCCTAAGACCAGTTGGGCCGGGCCACTTTGGGCCTGACTGGATTCGAATTGGGCATGGCCAGCCCAACATGCTATTTTTTTAAGAATAAAATTTAAATTTTTTTAAATTCCAATAGAATTTACCTATAAATATTATTTAAAAAAAATATTTCCCACAATACTTTAAATCAAATGTAAAACATATATTTCAAAAATGAAAAGAAAATTATAATTAAATTAACTTAAATCACCAATAAATTATTTCAAAAATCAAATGAAAATTAAAATAATCTTAAATATCTATCAACAATTCAATATGCAATAAAAATTATAATGTTATATATTACAAGTTTAAAACACATACACAAGTTTAATATCAAATTACTAAACTTAAATCACCAACAATGCTTGCTGCTGCTGCTGCGATAGAAATAGAAAGGGAAGAAAATGGAGAGGGTGAGCTTTAATAACTAAATTGTATTAATTTTAATAATTTTTTAAATAAAATATTATATTATTAGTAATATTTTTAACAAATCATTATCAACTTACCCCTAATTTTATATATACATATATGAAGATGTATATATTAAAGATGAACAATTAAATCAGTTCAACAAAATTCTTCCCAAATCAGATGTATATAATAACCAAATCAGTTCAACAAAGTTGTTATATTGATAGTTCAACAACATTTAAGGTTGATGCTCTTATTTAATTATTTTCATCTTTTTTATTTCTTACTAGTTTCTTGAGCAAATCATTTGAAATGAAAACGGTCAACCCAAAAATTTTAATATATAATTCGAGGCCTAGCCTGACCCGAGCTCGGGTATGATTTTTTGGCACGATGCTCAATCCTATTATAATTTGGGCTTGTCCAACCCGATCCGAATCTCTCGAGCTGAATCGAATCTATTAGGTTTGCGGGCTACTTAAGTACCCCTACTTATTAACATTCTTAACTAACTGGACTTTCAATCCTCATCTTCTATTCCACTAACATAATGCAATCCTTACTGGCTTGAGTTTGATTTTATTTGAAAATACTTTTGGAGTTTTATTTTCGAAAAAAAGTCCTTGTACAGTGTTTTTCTTTTTTATTTCTTCTTTCTTTGAAAAAAAATTAATAGTTATAGTTTTTAAAATATAATTTTTAAAACTATAACTATTAACTTTTTTTCAAAGAAAGAAGAAATAAAAAAGAAAAACACTGTAAACTTTCCTTTTTTATTATAATTAAGTACACAAACTAATTAAGATGGCTCAATAAGGCCAATCTACCAACCATTAATATTTTTTCTATTGGCTTTACAAATGAAATATTCAATATAAAAGCAAATAAAAAAAGTATTAGCCGATTTATATGTATTGATTTTAAACCATAAATGCATAGCTCGTAACAAGTAATGCAGTAAAAATAAAAGTCGATTTCATAAAAAAAAATTAGTTAACTAAAATTCAAATCAACTATTATTTGAAAATTAAATACTTAATCCTTGAGAAATTTAAAATTAAATTAGTATTCAAATTTAATACGAAATAATCTAAGATATTAATCTATTAATTAATACTTCAAATTTAAATTATTAAATTCAAATAATCAGAGTAAATTAGTGGAATTAGATTTCATTATGATTGTTTCAAATAGGTAAAAACATCTTTTCATACTAATTCAAATTTTTCTTAAATCAAAGTTATCAATTCTTTAAATATTAACTTTCCTCTTTCTCAAGCAAGAAAATTAATGAATGATGTAATTTATTAATTCAATTTTTATGAACAATAAATTTCAATAACATTTCAAGCTCAAAAGAACTATATTGGTCTTAAGATTATTCGTTCATCTCTAAATAGAATTTTCTTAAGTTGTTGAATCCTTAATCTAAAATTATACTTAGCTTTCAGTCAACATATAATTTCAATTGATCATACAATTGGTAACTAGTCAATCACAAGCACTAAGAACAAATTCAACAAAACTTCAATTTTAAAAAATTAATAGTAATCAAATTAATCAATACTCATTATTTACAATCTTAAATTCACCTAATCCCACTAATGAGATTAGTTGTTTATGGCTAAATTAAATATAAAGAACATAAAAATTAAGAAAATAAACATGATATTCATAATTCCAATAGTCAAAATCAATAACAAAACAAAAATATGAAATAAAATATAATCCAAAATAAAGAGTTCAAACTAGATGGATGAATATACTTGTAAAGATGATGAAGTTGTCCTCAAGCTCAATTTTCTTTTTCTTTTGATCTCCAATGGTGAAAAACTCATCTCCTCTTGAAAAAAATGAATAAGTGTAGTTGAAAAATTGCCTCTTGATCCTCTCTTTGTTCATGTTCACCTCCCCCTGTTGTATCCAAAATTAGCTTTCTAAAATTAGATTCCTACTCCTCTTCAGCTTCTATTCAAAATTTTGAATTCAAACTCAATTTTATATTAGATATCATCCTTATCTCTAATTGACTTTTTCAGCAAAAGTTGTGACCCTTAGAAGAGTTAGGCTTTTGAATCACCTCATTCGAACTTCAGATGCCCCAGTTATAGCCCAGTTACTCTTGGTAGCTCGGACTGGACTCCTGTTTTTAAAATTTTAGCCCAAATTTGACTTTAAGGTTGGAGGCTAAAAAAACTCAGAATTTGACAAATCAGGCCTCTTTAGAAAGCTTAAGATGTCCCCTATCAACTTTTATGAAGACTACTTTTCTAAATTTGAAGTTTATAATCACTGAAATCATTCTCAAAGCTCTGAAGGTCCAATTCTATCAAAAATTTCAGTTTACACCATCATGCAAGAGATTAATTCAAACTAATCTAATTTTAAAAATAATAAAATAAAAGCACATAAATAAACTTAGAATAAATTAATTCAAATTAATTTACATGCTAAATCTGATAAAAAAATATAAGATCAATTCGTGCTTAATAAATTCTTCCACATTTGAACTTTTGCTTGTCCTTAAGCAAATTAACATCATTAATTTGAACTCCAACAATTAATTAAACTCCATCAACTAAAGAAGAATAATAATCACTTATTCTTAAATTAAAATACTAAACATCAAAGAATCATAACCTTAATTAATTTCACAAACTAAGTGCACTTATATATTAATGTGATTAACAAAAACTTTTTGTATCAAATCATTGTTATAAGAAATTTACCATAACTCGTTAATCCAAAAAAATAGCAAGTATCACTAAGTAGATAATTTTTCACAACAATTTGGAATCAATAAGAACTAAAAATTTATCATTATTATTATATATTTTCAATGGGTGCATTTTATATTCCATCCCATAATTGTTGTTATATTTTTTTTTCCTTTTTTTTATATATATGGTTGATGCATTTTATGCTCCATTTCACTTTAATTATCTAAAACGAGTGAGTTTAACGCTCCATCTCGCAAAACTTTTAATATAATAACTATATTAATTAAGCATAATTCTTATATCATATCTCAAATAATTAAATAATTTCTTTCCTTAGTGATACATACTAATTCGAGAATCTATTGCATTATGATGAATAAAAAAACTATGATCAAAATAATTTTACTTATTCTTTTAAAGTAAGTGCTCTTAATTTGTAAAATTTTTCAAGATCACAATCTCATCCATTTCATGCGTTAAATTAAGAATAACCAAGAATTATTTCAATCTTTCTAAAAGAATTCAATTATCAAATTGAAATCCAAAATAACAATAATTAAATAACTTAATAACAAGTAAAGAACAAGTAGATATCAAAAACCAAATAGATTACAAAGCAGAAGTAGAGCAAGTTCTATTTTATTAAAAACTAAAAATTAAATCTACTACAATTAAAAAAATATAAAGTTAAATAAGAAATTAAATAAAAGACAACCTAAAGATAAATATTATTTAAATCAAACTAACAATAAGAGTTATTTATAAACTTATAAGCTTCTCCCTCTTCTTGCTTAATAGTTTCTTCATTGAACTGAACTTTCTTAGGGATCTTGGGAGGTCTTCCTCCTTTCTTTTTCTCCAATTCAGAAGGCCTACATCTTTTCCTCTTTATTAGTGATGGCTTAGGTTCATCATCTCCACTTGATGTATCATATAAATTTATAAGATCAAGTTAGGATCATACTTTCTCCCATGCTTTCTCTAATTTTTTCCTCTCCACTATCTCATTGAGATCAAAAGTGCATTCACAAGGATCAGGATAAGCACGCCTAAAAGCATGATAAGCAGTGAGTTATTCAGGCATCTCTGCGGGTATATTAGCAAAAGGATTTTCGGGATCCCAGATGCCTTCTCTATTCCAACCCCAAGTATATGATTTTCCTTTATTAATCATATCTCTCTTCTCTAAGGCTAGGCGAAAGATGTAGTAAAGTAATAATAACTTAACCTTATATAGAGAAGAACTAAAGTCTAATCCTAAAATCATTTAACTAAATAAATTCTAGTTAAACTCTTATTATTAAAATTTTTTAATTAAAAATAAACTATTAGATAACTAGGATAAATAATTAAATTCAAAATAAAAGATATTATCTTAATCCTAGATAAACTAAGATATCTAACTTAAAATTTAAATAAAATCTAATAATTATCTAATTTTTTTTCTTTTTATTATATATTTTATTTTCTTTTTATTATTTTTAAGCCTTCGCCATACAGCCAACTTAGAGCTTCACGGGTGGCCATAATCTCTACATGTTTAGGCTGAAGAATCCCAGCTCTAGATAAATTAATAGCTCTAACAAACCTTCAAAATTCCTCTAGACTGCACCAAAACCTATACAGTTTTTATCGTTAAAAATAGCTGCATCCACATTTAATTTCAGTCTCCCTATAGCGGGCTTCATCCACACTAGTTCAACAGAAGCATCCACTTGCTGAACTTGTGCAACAATATGACCATGCACCTACTCCACTCGACAACCATTTCTCTTGCAACCTGGTAAATGCGAGAGGATGAGGTTGGTTCATTATTCAACATGAGCTTGTTACGATATAACCAAATGGTCCAACAGGTTATGGAAAAAAAGAAGTGTTCTCTCATCATTTCCATTAAGCCCATGGGACAAAATCGAGCCAATATCATTACCTATCACTGCAAAATTACCATACCTCAAAACGGCTTTAGCTCTTGAGCACTCGAAGAGGACATGAGAAACATCTTTCATTTGACTGCAAGGAATTATGTCTCTCATAATTCTCCAAAGTAACAGTTTAAATTTTGGAGGAATATTGGCCTTCCAAATCTTTAGCCAAGGGCCATGTATAGCTTTAACAGATGATGCAAAAAGGTTAGTAGCTAAATGATAACCAGACTTCAGATTATACCTCCCATTTAGTAAAATGCCAAATAACCTTATCATGCATATCAAACTTGCTTAAAGGCATTGTAAGAATGGTGACAACATCCAAAGGCAGAAGCCGGGTAACTTTAGCAGTGTCCCAACTGATATTACCTCTCCTCAAGCTAAGCTCCATGGACTGAGCTCTACCGGTCACCCTTTGGATGTGCTCTCAGGAAGACTCTACCTCGGCTATGGGCACTCCGGTCTTACCGAGCTCCTTAGACATCCTCTGATATAGTAGACACACGGTCCCGATGTGACAGGTGTACCAATATGACCTTCCTGATATGACAGGCGCACAAACACGACCTTCCCAATGTGACAGGTGCACCGGCACGATTTTTTAAATATTCTCTAACACATGCAAGTTTGTCCCCCAGACGCCAACTGTCGATAGGAGTAAATCCCCATAAGTAAGTGGGCATCTTTCTCTCTTCTCTCCATTATTACTCTCTTTATGCTCATACAAATCGAACTTTAACTTAGGCATCGGAGCTTCCCCCTGTGGAGCCTGATGCGCCTCTCACTTATCTTGCAGATTGGAGATCGAGCACAAACATCATCCGAGCATAAGCTCAGGGAGCTAGGATGACCCCCCTGAGGCAGCCCCATCATCAGTGGTGCGGTGAGCATGGACAGGTTATTTCCTGCCATAAGCGATGGAGCCTTAGGTGCATCCCACAGCTCCTATAAGGGAAGCATTTGAATTGTGCAATACTTCAATAGTTCATATTATAATGCCATGTGTCATTAGCTCCTAAAGTGCCATTGTGTGCCCTGTGCTACCTCAGCGCCCTTGCGCACCCCGAGTTATTACAACTAGCAGCTCTTATAAATGCGCCCGAGCTCCTATTAATGCTCCCTCGCCGTGACTAAGCTCTTATTAACACACCCTTATTTTTCCCGAGATCCCATTAACACGCCCTCATTTGCGTTTGAGCTCTTAAAAGACCCGCCCTCGTCATGCCCAAATCCTTTAAGCACTTACAGTGCATATCAATGCACTCTCGTCGTGCTTAAACAAAGCATTCACTGTGCCTATTAGCACGCCCTTGCTGCGCCTAAAGCTCAGCACTCTGATAGGGCATACTAGAAGGTCCACGCGAGCCCTAAGCTATCATAACACTGCTACTGTGCACCGAGCTATGATCCCCATGGTCGAGCATTGAGGTAAGCACTCTAGCAACGCATCAAATTTTTACTACAATGTACTATGTTTGTATCTGAAAGCTCCTGTTTTTAGCATAATGATAATTCTTTACTACTGTGTACAATGTCTTTCCAGAACACCAAGCTCTAACAGCAATTACATATCTCACTACTCAAACCGAGCCCCTCATAATATTGTCTGACGTCTATATTTGCTATTCCCAAGCCTAATATATTACTGCAGCAATTAACCGATCCATCGAATAGCACGCCCAAGGAACTGCTTGATATGAATGTCAAAGCAATGACCGGACATTAACATCCCAAATTACCGAGCATGAGCATCCCATTCCCCAAGGGCTAAGCATATGGCCAAGCTCATCAAAGATCCGAGCGCAACTAAGCTCATCACAGAGAAAAACTTCACACTACTCAAGCCTCGTTGTGGTTAAAGTTAATAAAACGAGCCGCCCAAGCCAAATGTTCAATTATGGAAGACCCTCTCATGAGCTATATTACAGAACAGGTTGGGCTAATCGACCGTCACTGAAGGCACCTTAAACAGGTCATCCATACTTGCTCTATAACTTTACTATTTTCATTTTTATTTCACAACATTCTTAAAGTGCATGCATACAGATTGAACCATGGTCAAAGTTTATGGCATAGACAAAATGTGCCACAACATTCAGTTACACAAGGCTTTCTCAGGAGCCTTACTGCAAAAAAGGTCTATCCAATCGACCGTGGCAGATAGTACCTCAAAACAGATCATCTATACTTCCTTTGCCACTTAAATTTTTTTTCATATTTTATAAGTTATTAAAGTGCCCGTGTGAATTTGAATTACTATACGGCATGAGATAGGGTCCAAGTTGGCAGACCCTTCCTACTCAGGAGGGTGCTCAGTACATGAGCGTCAGGACACATGTAGTGACCCGAACATGCCGCATAAACCATGCCCGAGACGCTAGCAATAGAATGCTCGGTTGCACCTCATGCTCGGGAAGGCTGGTCAAATATGGTATATATGTTAAACAAACTGTAACACAGATATTCATTTTATCATTGTATCAAGCTCGGTTGTGAACTAAGCCATCAAGAGCGAAAATATTAGGTTATGGTTCAAAAAAGAAGTTTCATTATAAAAAGATAATTCAGTACATAGATTGCTCAGTATTTATAATTTGGTAGCAAACCGAGCCAGAGCACATCCTACACTCCCTACGCTAAAGTTTTACAATTCTTGGACCTGGTCCTCTTCATCGTCTTTGCCCTCTTCATTCTCTTCATCTTCCTCTTCTTCTGCCTCGACCTCGGCGGCTAGCTGGTTGATGTACATATCCATCATCCAGGACAAGTCCATATTCGGATTCTCTTTCTTTAACCTTTTGGACATAGCTTTCTGATAAACTTAAACACCCTGAGTGTAAAGCTTGTTGCTCCTTGCAAACTTGGCCACTAATCCTTGATAGGTGGCTTTCAGAGTTTTCTCTGCCAGGCGTAGTACCTAATCTTTGAATTTTTTTAGAGCTTCTTTTGTATAGTTTAACTCCTCATTTTTGGCTTCGAGCATATCTCTGACAGAGCTCAGCTGTTCCTGAGCACCCTTCAGCCCTCTGTTTTTGGCCTCTAGAGATTTCTCTAGTTTTATCCTTT
Source organism: Garcia nutans (assembly GCA_947685225.1). Classification (NCBI taxonomy): domain Eukaryota; kingdom Viridiplantae; phylum Streptophyta; class Magnoliopsida; order Malpighiales; family Euphorbiaceae; genus Garcia; species Garcia nutans. The sequence continues at coordinate 54,714,380 of CANTUV010000011.1, forward strand.
TGGCCCACTCCTCCTCCATGTCCTTGGCCGCTTAGGCAAAGTTAGCTACCATGCCCTTTGCCTGATCCTCCATGGTATGGGCGAGTCAGGTGACCTGCAATATTTCTTTCCATTAGCAACCACGCTGAATTTTTAACCTAAGTCCGACAGTCTAATTTACATTTACCGTATAAGACATTATCAACATCTCCCTTGCTATGTCTTTCGAGCTATTTGGCGCATCCTTGCGCCTCTCATTTGGGATAGCTCGGTATATTTGCTCGAGTATCTTTTGAACACTCACATCCTAAACTGAATACGGGGTGTTGTATGGGCCCGCTAGCTTCTCATTAACCGCCTCTACTAGCCAAAGCATGCTGTACCAGCGGGCTAACGGTTCTTCCACCTCTCCTCGAGGCAAGTCCTCACTCACTCCTCTTTGAGGCAACTGTTCTTCTACCTCCCTATATGGCTCTGGCTTTGGCACCATCTCAGTAATAGGAGCCAAGTCCATTTCAGGCTCCTGATCCCGACCTAGACAGGTCCCAGTAAGCTCTCCAGGGTGCTCGCGAGTGAAACTGCTCCCGGCTACTCACTCAGTCATCCTCGCCTTCTTTAGAGCCTCTCTTCTTGTCTCTTTCTCAGCCAGGCATTTGAGTTCTCTTCTCGCTAACTTCGAGCCTCTCTCTGTTCAACCGAGCCGCAAGTTAGCCAAACACTTAAAAATAAACACTTCACATGTTAATCTTAAGCAAAAAACCAAATACTGAAGTATAGAGCATACCTGTCTGACCTTCCGGCCGAATTTCCATCGGAGCTCTCCCAAGGGGAAAGTACTCCATTATCAGTATTACGACATTTCTCTTCTCTCTTAGAATGTCTTGCTCCAGTGTTTCAAACATAGCAAGCTCATTCCTGTCTAGCTTCCCCCTGGTCACTTGTTCACCACTTAGGTTGACCCATCAAATATTTTGGGAGCTAAACCCCTGGCTATTCTCCAGAATGAAAAATCAATCCTTTCAAGCCTTTATGGATTCTGGCTTTCCTATGAACATCCCGAGTCTAAACCTCACTTGTAAGTACAAAAAGTCTTCATCTACTTCCAAGCAACCCATATAGTATCTCAAACCCCGTGATCGTCCATCATGCTTTTAGACCGAGCTGACTGAGGGCGATCTTATGGTAGTTTAGGAAAGCCAGAGGGAAGGGGCATAGAGGAAACTATACCCCAACCTCAAATCCTCCTCATAGATGATCAATTGGTGTTCTTACAAGGTGTCATAGGCTCGAAAATTCTCTTTCGAGATTTGGTATTTGGTACTTCTGTCAAATTCCAGCCAGATCTACCTCTATTAATGTGGATTTGATGTCTTTTACCCGAGCCTTCTCCGAGCTCGGGTGCACTCTTTGGACTTCAGCTACTTCTTCCTCTTCATCCACCAGTTGAAGACGTCTTCGTGTCTCCGGCTGGATCATTTCAGTTACCACTGGCCTAGTTTCGACACAGTTTTCCTCGTTCAGTGCACTCGAAGAGCCCACATCTCCTCCCTCCTTTGACCTAGCCAAGTCAACAACTGCTGACACCATTTTTCTATTGGAATTTTAAATGCTGAACTTAAAAGAAAAAACTTAAAGCTAATCTCTGAAATCGATCTCTTAAGCCTTTGTGAGTCAGATGAACCGAGCTTCTCTCTTTTGAATTGTGTATCGAGTACTACCCCACCACCTTCTATTTATAGAGTCTCCTTCGGCCATGAGAACCGACGTCCCTCTTTAAATGCAACAGACGTTATGTCTTTTCATTTTTTGCCCAATCGTTGCCTCGATTTTTAAAGATTCGCCTCACTCTTTTTTGACATGTGTCCTTCTAGAATATTCACCGACTCTCCTTAAAGTAGAGACCAAGATTTTTTAGATGGGCCAGTATTACTACTACTCCTGGAAGATCGGGTCTTACCCCTCTAGTGATACGAACTCTCCTCTATATTTTCTCAGCCTTTCCTTAGCTCCGACCAAGTTTGATTTGACCTCTATAGGCAGTTCATTTGAGTTTGACATAAATGTCAAATGATCGGGGGGACTAGTGATAGTACTCCCGCCTCCCTAGCTCGTGTACCAAACTTCTCATTGGTCCTACATGAGATCGTACAACCTCTTTGTATCTTGGGTTAGCATATTTACCCGAGCTCTTTGGAGCCCCATATGTGGCACTACTGAATCTAACATAAATATCAGATTACTTGAGGGGGTCCAATAATACTACCCCTCTTCTAACCAAGCTCCATGGACCAAGCTCTATTAGTCTTCCTTTGGACGTGCTCTCAGAAAGACTCTACCTCTGCTCTAGATACCCTAATCCTAGCAAGCTCCCTAAATATTCTCTGACACAGTAGGCACAAGGTCCTATTGTGACAAGTGCACGAGCACGACCTTTTCGATGTGACATGCACACCAACACGACCTCTCCAATATGACAGGCACACCAGCACGACTTTTCAAACATTCTCTAACATATGCAGGTTTATCCCCCATGCGCCAACTATATATAGAGGTAAATCCCCACAGATAAGAGGGCCTCTTTTTCTCTTCTCCCTATTATTACTCTCTTTATGATAAGACAAACCGAACTCTGAGTTAGGCATCAGAGCCTCCCCGCGGAACCAGATCCACCTCTCTCTTATCTTGCAGGTTAGAGACCGAGCATAGGCATCACCTAAACCCCCCTGAGACAGTCCTGTCATCACCAACCTTCGCCACTAGGAATAAAAAGCTCAACCACATACATTTCATCCCCTCCTGCCACTGGTAAAGTTTGAACATAAAAAGAATCATTACTGATCATCTAGGGATCCCCCCATAACTTCACACGAGAATGAGTTTCAAGTCTCCATCTCAATCCACGTTTCAACACAGGCAATGATTGCAATAAACTTCTCCAAAAATAACTTGCGTTAGAACCCTCAGTAGCATCAGCGAGATCCTGCGTAGGAAAGTATTTGACTTTGAGCATACAAGCAACTAGAGTAGAAGGATGCAAAATCAATCTCCATCCCTTAGCTAACATTGCCAAGTTAAAACAGTAAAGACTCCGAAAACCTAGTCTCCGTTCTTTCTTTGGTACATAAAGCCGATCCAAAGAAAGCCAATGAATTCTTCTTTTCCCACCTTCAATAGAACCCCACCAAAAACTATTAAACAGCCTTTCCATATCCTCACACAGCAATTTGGGAAGTGGGAAACTGCTCGTACAATAAATTGGCATTGCTTGCGCCACCATCTTCACCAGAATTTCCTCAACTGACAAAAATCTGTTGTGCCATCGAAAAATACGCTTGCTAATCATGTCTCAATAAAATGCAAAAATCTACTTCTTATTTTTGCCAATCAAGGATGGAAGTCCAAGTATCTGCTACTATTCAAAGAAACAGGAACACCATACGGAGATTTGATTTCTTTACAAATATTAAAAATATATTATTTTTTAAAATTAAAAAAACTAGTTAAGAATTATTTTTTAAACAGTTAGAGTACATTACTGATTTTTTTAAAATAAAAATATTAATGATAAATATATCCCAATATTTTGATGTTTATATAATCTCACTCTAAACTTTTACTTGACCAATTTTACCCTAATTTGAAATATATTAATTTTAATGTTATTCTAAATCAAAATAAAAATAAATTGATAATTTTATTATTGATGAAAAGAGAAATATTAAATTGCTATACGTTGTCATACTAAATTTTTATTATAATAAATTAAACTTTAAAACTTTAATCTTCTAAAAAAAACTTTCAAACTTTACAAATTTGACGGTTGATCAAACTATGAAATTGACATATTAACTCTTTAATGAAAAAATAAATAACATTTATCTTTCAATTTTAACCAATGTAAAATTGAAATTAATCCTCAAATTTATAACGTGAAAATGAAACTATTGGATGAAATGGGGTAAATAAAGAAAATAAACTGTTTATTATCGTGTATTCAAGTGTACTGAACTTAGGTACCAAATGTCAATGAAATTTAAAAGATATAGCTACCTAGAGTAATTTTACGCTTATGATAATTTATTGCCACAGTAATTGGTTATTTACTCCTTGTATATACGAGGCCATCTACCCTACCATACTGCTGCTAAATATTTACCCTAATGAGGAAAAAAAATTATTGTCAATTTGCTATTTTTTCTTAAGTTTTTAATTATATTATCAGTTAAATCCTAAATTTTTAAGATCAAATAGTAATTATAAGTTAAAATTATAAATTACTTGATTTGGATAATAAATGAATATCAAATTTTCTGTTTGATTACATTTTTGATATTTTAATAATTCTTAATAACTTTTGTACTGATAAAATTTATATGAATTCAATGTAAAATGTATATTCAAATTCCCTATTGGATTATTAAAAATTGAAGGCTTTTTTTTTATTTGAATTACAAAGATTATTAATGCTTATATGCAATACTAAAATTTTTAAAAGGATGTTTGGTTGTCAGAATTTAGAAATTGATTTTTTTTAGAAAATTAATGTTGAAAATATTGAAGATGTTTAATTGAAAATAAAATTTTTGCAATAACGCAAAATAATTATTTTTTTAATAGACCATGAAAAGTATTAAAAATATATTATGTTTTCATTTATACCCTAAGTTTGGGTAGTTTTTATTTATTTTTCACTTTATTGATAAATAGTCCTTAAATATATATATATATATATATATATATATATATTAAAAAAGCTCGACCTTCAGAAATCGTTTTTAGAAGATCGAACCCTGATCTCTCCGTGGAGAGTAATGTCAGGTGGCCACTGTACTAACCCCAGTGGTTTAAATATATAGGCCTTAAATATATATGAGCATAAAAGTAACAAAAAAAAAGTTTCAAAATAACCCACTAATATAAAATATAAATATTATACAGAAATAACATATTAGTTGTTAAATATATAAATTGCAATAGCATATCAAGTGTCATATTTATTCAGATATTTGGTTCGAGATTATTAATATCTTTTTATTTCTTTTAATTCAGATTTCGTTCTTATAAGAACCGTCCTACTTATATGGAAAAATAAGGCTGGAGTTTATAGTATTCAAAATTTAAAAAAGAAAAATAACAGAAAGTTTTATAACAATAAATTTATAAATAAATTGTGCTTTTAGTTGCCATTTAATTTAATGTATCAATACCAAATGCTTTTTTTTTGCCCAAAGTTAACACTTAATTATTCACAGCTACGTCAAATAATTATCAGTGGTGATTATATAAAATATATATTTAATTTTTTTAATGTTTAAATGTAAATAACACTAAAATTTGATTGTTGCTGAACTGAAAAATTAAAAGTTGTCATACTTATAATAATGATTTTTTGTTACTTAACTTTATATCATAAATAAAAATACCCATACGCTAAAATATATAATAATACTAAAATATAATTTAGGAGTAAATGTATGCATAGCTTAATATTAGGACTCTTTCACCCCCAAGAATAAAAAATAAGAATATGAAATTAATTATATAAAATTATAGTAAAAACTAAATCGATTAATGTAATTAATTTTTTATTTACAAATATACTTATGATAAAAATTTTAATATTATTAAATTTATGATTATTTGATAGGATATTTTAATTAATAAAAATTAAAAACTCATTAATTGATATAGAAATTTGAATACGCTATGACTCATCAGTTTTGTAAAACACAAAAAAAAAACAATTATAATAAAATTGGTCATGTAAAAGGAGAAATTTAAACAAATAAAAAAAAGAATTTTATTCAGAACGCATTAATTAAATATTATTCCTGACTCAAAATAAAAAAATAGAATATAATTAAATAACAACCTTATATTAATATATCTCTCTGTGTCACCTACGTAAAAAAAATAAAATGGACATGAAAATTAAAAAAATTTCACTTTTTTCATCTCTATTTAATTAAATACCCTTAAAAAAATATCTCTCAAAATCTACTTTTTAAATAAGGGTATAAATGATATTTTGTCTTATTTCACTTCCCAAAATTTACTTAAAATGACATATTTTCTATATAAAAGATACACTAAAAAATTTTTTTTTTCTATATAAATGATACGGAGAGAGTATATAAGATAAAATTTAAAACGTGGGAGAATAGGCAGGCGCACCATCGACCCAATCGAGTAAAGTATTCCAGTAATTTCTGTTGTCTTCATCAGAGCTTCCGCTAATACTGTAACTGCTGTCTGTTTCTGTCACACCACCTTCCATGGCTGACCCATTTCTATTATTACTCTCATAAATCATTATTTCCTCACTAATTCCTTCACCCATTTCATTTCCGCCCTTCACCCACTCATTATGCGGCGGCGCCACTGCTGTTCCGATTATTTCATCTTGTTTCTTCAATTCCTCTAATTCACCATATAATCCTTTCATCATCATCATCGCTTGTTGTGGATCATCAAAGTCGTTAAATCCACTACCAATTGGTATATTCCTTGATACAACGCTGTTTTGGGGGACATTCAATGTAGATGTTGGTGATTCCAATTGGTTGCTGGAAATAAGACTTTGCCACGCTTTTAATACGTCGAGACACTGCATTCTAGCTGGCGGAGTTATGGGGGGTAGTTTCTGATGGGTGGCTGCGGAGATTTGTTTATGGAAAGGATTGAACTGCAGTTGAATGGAGTCTCTAGCCAATCTTGCCTCTGCTTCAAGGCGAGCGCTTTCCCATTGAGCCATGTGTCTTAATCCGGCGAGGTGGCCACGGTTAGAGCCAAAAGCGTCGGCTTTCGGCTGGTGGGTTGCAGGATCAATCCCCATTTTGTCTAATCTCTTCTTAAGATGTGTATTCCAGTAATTCTTTATTTCATTATCTGTTCTTTTGGGCAAATGAGCTGCTATTGCTGACCACCTGATTCACCACCATTACCATATATATATGTATATATATATATATAGTTAATTTTTAAGAAAAATAAAAATTGGTATATATAATGTAAATGATAATACAATTAATTAATTATATCAATTTATTTTTATCATGGTTTTTTTGAAGTAATTTATTTTTATTATAGTTAATTTTCTTAATTTGGGAGAGAGCCCATGTTAATTTTAAATAAGTTATTATTTTATTTAATGTGAGACTCGCATAATTAACTTTATCATGATTAATTTAAAGGTCAGTTATTAAAAAATTTCCACTAAAATAATAAATAATATTTTTTAAATAAATTAAAGGAAAAAAATAAAAACTCTAACATGATCCAATAAAGGACTAATAAGGTAATCAAACGAAATTTGTTACTTATTCAAATAAAAATATTATAGTTTAAAATTAAAATTTATAATTGATCTGATTTATAAATAGAAATATGAAGTATTTCTATTATAGAATTTTTGTATTAATAATAATATATTTACGTGTAACTTCTCATTAGAATTTTGCCATTGATCAGCGAAACTTTATATCATTAATTAGTTACTGACTAATTAATATACTTATAGATTACTGAATGTTTTTAAATATTTAATGATTAACTAGTACAAAATTTAGTTTCATGATTTATTAAACTTCACAGGAAGTTATTATTGTAACATCACATGATTTAAAAATTTTTACAGGATATATATTAATATTGTAATTTATACACTATTAACTCTATAAAATTTTCAATTCAATAATTATAAATATTTATTATACAGACAAATTAATATTTAAAATTATTAATAGCATTTTAAATATTTATTACTTTATAAAAAAAAATATAAAGATTTCACATATATTATTTTTTTTCAATTGATAAGATTTATTCTTAGAACTTTCTACTCAATAACTAGGGAAATTAAATATTTTACCGATCAGACAAATCCTCAAAGTTATATTATTATAATATATTAATCTAAATTATTATTAATCATAATATCTAACTAAGATTAGTTATACCAGCATTGGCAGCATATAAATATCATGCGATTTATATATTGTATAATATATGTTTCTTTTTTCATCTTCCTATAATAGATTGTAGTCCATTCTAAGACCCAGCTAGACGCGTACAATAAACTCAGAAGTCAGAATTGAATCATTTAACACTTAAAACCCAAATATGCTACATACATAATAATAGTATGAAATTATTCCCCCCCCCCATATTCCTTATTTTTTTGGTGATCTTAGAAATTTTATTTTGTTCCAATTAATCTATATATTAATTTGAGAAATTAAAGATGAATTAATTTTTTTTTCAACCTTACTTTATCATTTACATTAAATAATTAATTTTAAACATTTTTATTTAATTTGTAATTTTTTTTATAATTTAAACTATTATGTAGCTTTTTAATTAGTTCTCCTATAATTAATTACCTTTAAAGAACATATGAAAAAGAAAAGAAAGAATTCAAACTACTATATATACTCACTTGTTTCCGACAAAAGCATGGAGTTGAATAATGGTCTGTTCTTCCTGCAAACTGAACTTTCCTCTCTTGATGTCTGGTCTCAAATAATTAGTCCATCTTAACCTACAACTTTTTCCACATCTTTGGAGTCCTGCACAAGTGAAGTGATCACAACACAAAATAATAATGAAAATTCTTTCCTTAAAAGAAGGTACTTATTATTTCTTTTTAAAAAAGAGCAATATAAATATTTCCCTGAATATGGATGAATGGATATATATATATATATATATATATATATAACAGCATATATCATCTGATTAATATATACAGTAAAGGAATATATAGTATATATTGTACCAGCTTTTGCAGGCAGAGCTTGCCAGCTTCCATGGCCGTGATCTTCAATATAAGCGAGAAGCTTCTGATCTTCTTCAGGAGTCCATGGTCCTTTCTTCAACCCTGCAGCTTTTCGAGAACATGGGGGTTTCACCATTTTCTTTGCTTTTTCTTTTCCCTTTTCTTTCAAACTGTAAAACTTAAACAACTGTCGAGTTTAGCTAACTAGTCGACGAACAAAATAAATACTGTAAAATAAAGTATTTGAAAGGAAAGAAAGATAGTTAAAGTAGAGAGAGCTCAGAGTATATATTTATGCAGAACAATAAGATTCTAATATATATATATATATATATAATATTTATATACATGTAGAATTAAAAAGAAAGAAGTAATAAATGTGGAATCAAAAGGTTAATAATTTATCTCTAAACATTTAAATACATTTAAATCAATAGAGACTATTCTATCTTAATTAGATGTATCAAGTTCAAATTGCTGAATATGCAGCTATGTTAAAATTTGATTGTAATAGTTTTATCATCCTCATATTTCTACTTGACTGACTCCGAAATGATAATTTTTTTTAGAAAAAATTTAATAATTTGGTAACTGAAATCGTATCCGTTTTTGGTGAGCAGTATACACTGGAAGCGCAAGTTGTAATTTATGATGATATGGGTGTCTATCAAATAAAAAAACTATACTATTAATTAAATTTCGATATACTTATCGACTAAGATTTTGTAAGATATCGAGAGCTACGGTTTGGTGAAACCGTTGTATTAGAATCACAAATCTAGAAAAAATGGGCTTTCTGAAATTACTGAAATTCTTGTGCAGAAGGAATGTTATTGCAGGAAGCAACGACCAAAAGTATTTTGGTTGCAGCAGGGTGATGGCAACACTAACCCCTCCCTTGTTTGGATGATGGTTAATTATTTATCTAATGTATATCATGAGTTTAATTATTTATTTATTTTGGCTTTAATCTTCATCGTGTATATGATAATCTCATAGTTTAAATTATGAATTATTTTAATGTGTTTTTAAAATTATAAATTCAGTACGTAGTTAATTTACATGTTTTTAAAATTTTATTTTTAAAAAAATGTGCTCAATAATTTTTCTAAATATTAAATATATTCTTATAATCTATTTTTTATTTTCATAATTTGTTAAAATTATATTATAAAATATCATCAAATTAAATAAAAAATATTTAACTATATTATACTATATCATCTCTCAAAAATGATAAATAACACTTATAATATTATTTTTTATAATAACATGTAATGAGTGGCACAATCGAAATTTAAATAAAGAGGGGTAAATTTTTCACATAAAAAATTACAAATAAATTTATAATTAATTTTATTTTTATATTAAAAAATTAATATAAAAAGTTGGCATTAATATTTATATTCAATTTTATTTTTATATTAAATATTTAAATATTAAAATTTTTAAAATTTTTATTTTAATATTTAAATGTAATTTTAAAAAATTATATAATTTTTAAATAATTTTTATATTTTTTAAGATATTTTAAAAAAATATTTAAATTAATTATTTTTTAATAAATTTATATAATATAATATTTTTTCAAAATAGTTAACTTAATCACAAAACCCTAAAACTGCTTCATAATTAAATTACAAAATAATTAATATGATCATGAAATTCTAAATTTTTAATTCATATCATAATTAAAATTTTAAATAATTAACTTAATAATCAAAATAAAAATTTCAATTCATAATCAAATTTCAAGATAATTAATTTATTCATAAAAAAATAAACTAAAATCTATAAATTTAAATTTAAATTAAATAATAATTATAAATAATTATAATACTCAATAATATTATAAAAATATAAATTAAAATCTAATTTTAAAATTATTAATATTCAAAACTTAATTTTAAAAGAATATATATATATATATATACATATATTGGTGAAACTAAGGAGGGACAATTAACCCTCCTTTTCCCCTATTAATTTCACCCATATATGTAATATTATATATTATTAAACTATATTGCTAGTCATCTAAATAAAAGAGCAAAATATTAGTTCAAAATAAGATTAATTTATTCGGTTATGCAAGTTATAATTTGCTATCTTGACATGCTAACATTTCTTCATTTGTACTAATTCACCAAATTGTATATCATGTAAAAAAAAACAGAAATTTACAAAATAATTTAAAAAGAGAAATTATATAAATATTATATAAATAAAAATTTTATAAAAATACTATATAAATTAAAAATATAAAAATATAATATATTTTTGATATATGTTGAGTATATATTATATATATTTTTAATATATTTCATAAAAATATAAAAAACTGTAAAAAAACACAGTATTAATAAAATTTTAAGGAAAAAATGTAGTATTTTATGAAATTTTCTCTAAAAAAAATCACAATTGTATTTACATTTGAATTTTATATAATTATTTATTTCTAATAACTCGAAAAAAAAAGGTTATGGTATATCGTTTTTCTGGTGCAGCTTTTGTACAATTGGAAATTGGAGTTGTACGATTTTTGGTGCAACATGTAACTCTTTATATTAAATGATTTTTTAGCCATAATATATAGTGAATTATAAAAAGGAGATAGAAATTATTATTATTGAACAGAACTATACCATTAATATCATTTTTTAATTGCTATTTTTTTAACATTACTTTGAGAAGGGGGATTGATTTTGAGTCTAATAATTTTAAGGAATGTGTATTTATTATCACACAATTGATTCTAAATTTATTAACTTCAAAAAAATAAATTTATTATTAGATTATATGCAGACATATATTTTTTAATTATAATTTTTTTTTCGCGAGAGCATTCTTTAATTGTTATTAATGAACAGAAAGGTACAAACAATATATATCTTAATTTGATGACAATAATTATATGGCTTGCTGGTAGATAACTTCTTTGAATTAGCTAGATGCTCATACCCAAAATATTTAAAATGAAAATAAAAATAAAAATTTTGAATTTATGATTTCTTTTTCTATAAAATGGACATTTAATTATTAAATTTTTTATTAAATGGTGAATATATATTTAAAGAAATAAACTTTAAAGTTTTAGCATATAATAATACAATAATTTTAAAAAATATATTAATTACTTTTATTGATCATATATTCTGACCATATTTTAAATACTAATAAGAAATTAATAATCTTACTAGAATTTTATTGCATCATATTTTTTTAGTGGATTTTTATATACATTTTTAAATATATATATATATATTATAAATTTCAGTACGAATCATATTTAAATTTGAGATATTTTATCTTAAAAAGTAATTTCAATTTTCTGTTTTAAAAAAGTTTTTGATGTGGATTTTATATACATTTTATAATTATATATATATTCTATACAAATTTCATTTTAATTAATACTTGAATTTAAGATAATTTAACTAAAAAAATAATAATAAGTGCAGTATTGATATACCAAAAGATAAATATAGGTAGAATTTATTTGATTTGAGTTATGACTAACGGTAGTATTGTAGTTAATGTAGTTCAGTGATAAATAAATAAATAAAAATAAAGGTTTCAGTTAAGATTAATAATTCTCTCACCACACACGCAGAGAAAGACAATAGATACTATAATTTAAAAACAGAGTAAAGAGAATCCACTTAATTGAAAATATTTATTGAAATTTTAATTTTATATATGTCCTCATACTATTAAATAACATGTTGCACTTGTACATATTCTTTTTACTTGACTGGCTTCTCTCCATTAATTTTTTACTCAGCAGAACTGATCAAAAATCAAAGTCAGTACCACTTTATATATATATATTTGAGATAATTATTATTGACGTATTTTTTTTTCAATAGATTGAAATATTATTCATATTTATTTTTAAATATAATTATTTAAATATTTTCAATGATCATAATAATAAAGATGAAATTAAAATATTTTATTAGTCTAAAATTAAAGAAACATATGTTCTTTTATTTATTTCCCGCAAGTTATAGGATATGTACCATTTTAAAAATATAGTATATTTTTTCCTAAAAAATTATGGAAAAATTTTTGTTTGACCTTAGACTTTGGGGTACGGGCATGCCATAAGTATGGAAACCTCATAAGTATTCAAGTAATTGTAATTTCTTTGAAGGATCACAAAGAAATCAATAGTTTCTCAAACTCATTGACAATAATTTTTTTTAAATTCCACAATAATGCTTACAAATTTCGAAATAAGAAAATGAAAAAGAATACACAGAAATGAAACTGTTAACTAGACAAACATACTGGCAAGATAATGAGAAAATTTAAACTAAAGGAAAATCATAGACCTTTTACAGCAAATAGTAATAATTTCCTAAACTAACTATAGGAAAGTTGAATATTCATTGTTTTTGGATTCATGGTGATGATGGTTGGAGAGGCTTTTTATCCTTTTTATTTTTTTCCTTTTAAATATTTTTTTTGAAAGTAACTCCTTATTTTTAGGCTATCAAACCACACATTCTTCTCCACTTATTCAATTAACTTTCACAAACTTCCATAACTATCTCACTCCACACTTTACCGCCTATAATCTAAGTCCCATTTTTTGGTATCAAATTTTTATTTTTTTTTAACCACCAAAAGCTAGTTAATTTTAATAGTGTATTTGGTTGTACAAAAATTTTAGAAAAATTGACTAAATAATTTTATTTGACTTAAAATATTATGTTTATTTATAAATGATCTATGTAAAATAAAATGACGAGCCTATTAAACTTTACCAATCAGTTGATAAAATATTTTATTTAGGGAAAAGTAAAAAAAAAATATTTTACTGAAAAAGTGGATTGAGAAGTCCACATGTCAAAAGATAATCATACCCTTAATTTAAAATATGATAAAACAAGAAAGAGATGTTATAAGAGTAATTTTGGTATTACTTAAATTTTTTCTGTTAGTTGAGTTATAACCAAATAAGTTAATATTTTTTTCAATATATTTTTTCAATATTTTATTGCATCTTCTAAACATAGTAATATAATCTTTCTCAATAAAATATAATCTATGTAATATATCTCTGTAAAATATATTTTCAATAATCAATATTTTTAATAATTTACCAAACGCACTATGAGTGTAAACAAATGCCCTCCACATCCATTTAGCTTGCAAAGCCAAATTATATGGTGAAAATTTTATTATTTTTTTTGTCTACCATAGGTTTTGCAATTTTTTATAGACTGCTTATTTTCTTTAGATTCTAGAAGAAAAAGTCTTCTACAGTATCTGTATAATTTTTCACAGCTTCTGCAAAAAAAAAATTACATACTCTATAGAATTGAATTTTTCATAAACTGTTTATAAATCTATTGCACATTTAATTTTTTTTAGGATTGAAAGTGGTCGGTAGGGCTATTTTAATTTTTATTATTAATATTTATAAAAGTGACCCAAAGGCCAAGTTTTTATTAGAACATAAATAAATCAAATGTCATAAAAATAAATAAAATTTACAGGTGGATATAATATAATTTGCTGAGAAAGTGTCCCAAGTATTCTGAATTTTAATCACATTTTTTTTCTCTCACACCTTTCGGGCTTTCCACAAGCTTAAGGTTCTCTTTATCCTCAATAATTATATCTTTAAATTTTATTTTCTCCTTAGGTTAAACCTCACATTCTTTCTACCCTCTTTCTACAGATTTTTGCCTCAGGAGCTTTCTTTTCTTAGTTTTTATTAAAGGCTGTGATTTTTTTTTTGTTGAAGCTATGCCTTTGGTTGCTAACCTTCACTATTATAATAATTAGAGGCAAAGTTGAGCTAAAAATATTGAGCTACAAAGTTGGCTCACTAATTTGGTGGCCATTGTTGCATATGTTTTTGTAGAGACCATCAATTTTCTCTTATTTACAAGAAAGAATGCATGTTTCTTCAGCTTGTACCTATGTACTGATAGGATGGCTTCCTGAGACATATTCTGCTTTCCTAATGCTAGGATTTCTTCACTCATGATTTGTAGCTTTATCTCATGTTTCTTTTGCATCAACATCTGTGTCTCTTGAAACTTTTTTTGAGAAGCAATTTGAGATTTGAGGAGTTGAGATTGGGATTCTTGCATCTGTTTTTGAGATTCAACCATTACCCTGAATATATCTACAAGAATCCGTATTTTATCATTAGTAATAATAGTGTTGTAAAAATTTCACATGTTAGAGTTCGTCGAATTTCTTGTGGGAATTGCTGGTGGACCTATAAAAACACATCACTATTTCTCTTTTGTCTTGTTATTGCAAAAGCAATCTTGGTGTCCTAAAACTCGTTTGTTTCTTTTTCTAAATGCCTCATATTGTAACTTATAGAACTTTAAACTAAAGGGAAATTATAGAACTTTTATAGCAAATTGCAGTAATTTCCTAAACTAACTATAGGAAAGTTGAATATTGATTTTTTTTTTTGGATTCATGGTGATGATGGTTGGAGAGGCTTTTTCTCCGCTTTCTTTTTTCCTTTTAAATATTTTTTTTGAAAGTGGCTTCTTATTTTTAGGCTATCAAACTCCGCATTCTTCTTTACTTATTCCACTAACTTTCGCAAATTTTCATATTTTTAAATAACTATCCCACTCCACACTTTAATGCCCATGATCTAAGTTTCATTTTTTTTTTTGTCAAATATCTATTTTCTTTTAACCACAAAAAGGTAGTTAATTTTAGGTGTAAATAAATACTATCCACATACATTTAGCTTGTAAAACCAAATTATATGATAAAAATTTATTATTTTCATGGCTACCATAGATTTTATAATTTTTTACAGACTACTTATTTTCTTCAGATTCTAGAAGAAAGAGTCTTCCACGGTATCTGCAGAATTTTTCACAGCTTCTGCAAAAAAGAAATTTTTACATACTCTGCATAATTGAATTTTTCATAGACTGTTTACAAATTTATTGCACCTTTAATTTGTTTAGGATTAAAAATAGTCAGTAAACTTATTTTAATTTTTATTATTAATATTTATAAAAGTGATCCAAAGGCCAAGTTTCTATTAGAACATAAATAAATCAAATGTCATAAAAATAAATAAAATTTACTAGTGTATATAATATAATTTGCTGAGAAATAACTCCCGAATATTCTGAATTTTAATCACATATTTTTTCTCTCGCACCTTTTGGGCTTTTCACATTCTTAAGTATAAATCTGAATCTCCAACTGTTGCTCTAATTAATATTAACAAGTATTTATACAGATTATAGAGGGTGTTTCTCAAAACTTAAAAGCTGGTCAAAACTGATTATAAGCAGTTTTTAGATTATAAGTTGTTTATTTAAGTGTTTCTGAAAACTTAAATAGTAGATTATAATCTGATTTTAATCAGTTTTTTAAAAGTTTGGTTTTGCTACTTTTTTTTAAGCACTTCTTTTTTAACCAGTTTTGACTAAGTAAAAGACCATACTATCCCTACCTAATCTTCAATATTTCAAATTTGCCCACCCTATACAATGTCCACTCTCATTGTCTAATTAAAAATATTTTTAGGATTCTAATTAATTTGATAATATTTACATGGTAGTTTTTTATTTGTATAATTTATTGATAACACTATTATTATTATTATTATTATTATTATTATTATTATTATTGCAAAATAAATTTTGAATTGACATTTAAAAAATTATTTTTATATAATAAATAAACTCATGGACAGTTTAGTCATTTTGACAGTTTCTGCAATTAAAAACTGATTATAAGCTGATTTTACAGAAACACTTAACTGATTATAAACTGATTATCAGCTGATTATTAATTAGTTTACAGAAACACTTAACTGCTTATTTTTAATCTGATTATAATCTAAAAATCACTTATTCACAATAAGCTGAAAAGCTCCAGTTTTGAGAAACACCCTCATAGATAGAGGTATTCTACAACTATCAAAATATAATTACTATAAGAGATACACTATAGCTATAAGTCTAAGGTATATCAGAAAACAATAACTATAATACCGCACATGAATAGGAAGCACAATCCTACTGGGTTACTGATTGACAGGTATCCTTACACTCCCCCCACAAGTTGATGGGTTAAGGAAACTACCATCAACTTGTCACGTAGCTGTCAAAACCGAGACTTGTCTAATCCTTCGGTTAAAATATCAGCTGTTTGATAAAAAAACTGACATACTTCACAAATTGTTGCTTATTTCGAACCTGATCTCTCACAAAATGGAAATCAATTTCCATATGTTTACTTATTGAATGGAAGATTGGATTTGCTGTGAGATAAGTTGCACTCAAGTTATCACACCATAATGTACCAGGCTGAGACAAAGTGTACCCAATTTCATGAGGCAGATTGCGTATCCATACCACTTCATAAGCTATAGTGGCCAAAGCCTTGTATTCAGCTTCCGTCGAAGATCTTGATACGGTCTTCTATTTACGAGATAGCCAAGAAACAAGAGTAGTCCCAAAGAAAATAGCAAAACCAATTGTTGATTTTCTGTCGCCAACATCTCCAGCCTAATTAGAATCACAAAATCCCTGCAGCTGCAACGGGCAACTGGATGGAGAGATGCACAACCCAAATGACTGAGTAGTTTTAATGTATCGAAGTATTCTTTTTACTGCAGTCCAATAAGAAGATGTTGGAGCATGCATAAATTGTGACACTTTGTTGACCGAATACGCTATATTAGGCCAGGTGAATGTTAGATACTGTAAACCCTCAACTATTCTTCGATAGTGTGTAGAATCAGGTAGTGGATCACTAATTGTAGCAGACAATTTTGAAGAGCTAGCAGCTGGCATGGAGATTTTACTACTGTTAGCCATATCAGACCGACAAAGAAGCTTTGAAATGCACCTTTGCTACGATAAAAATAAACTGCCATCATGCCAAAGTGCTTCAATACCTAAGAAGTACCGCAAGCACCCTAAGTTGCGAACAACAAATTTCCTTTGAAGATGATCAGTGAGAGAATGGGCTAGCAACTTTGTGGAACCAAGCACTATTAAGTCATCAACATACACTAAGCAATAAAGTTTTTTTCCGTTTTGCAAAAGATAAAACAAAGAAGTATCTGTTTTGGAACTCTTAACCCCGAAGTTAATCAAGGCATCAGTTAAGCGCTTGTTCCATACTCGAGGGGCCTGTTTAAGACCGTATATCAACTTCTTCCACAAATGAAATCTGGACAAGAAGGATCAATGAATTCGGGTGGTTGATTCATGTAAACAATTTCCTCAAGAGTACCACGTAAGAATGCGTTGGAGATATCAAGTTGATTAATCTCTCATCGATGCGTCACAACAATGGAGAATAATAATCTTATGGTGGCGGGTTTCACAACCGGGCTGAAGGCGTCTTCACAGTCAAGGCCAGGTCTTTGATGAAAGCCTTTTGCTACTAATCGACCTTTGTAGCACTCAACCGTACCATCAGGATTTCATTTTGTCATGAATACCCACTTACAACCAACTACATTAGAAGCCTTAGAAGGCGGAACAAGATGCCAAGTTCCATTGGTGATCAATGCATTATACTCATGAATCATGGCTTCACGCCAATGCGAGCATTTAATAGCTTCACTATAGCAGGTTGGATCAGTTGCCTCCACAACAGAATTCAAAGCTTGCTATTTTAAGTTCCCAGTTTGAGCCCTTGTAATCATATGATGCCTCCATATTGAAGGAGTTGGTGATGAAGGCTGAAGGTACCATATTTTTCTAAATCAACTACCAACGAAAGCCCAAGCTGGTCAGAGTATGTATTACCTGAAGTCACTAAAAGAGAGTGAGGTTCTAGTCTAGAGGATCTGTTTGATGTAGTAGGAGTTGAAAAGTCCGTGCTGGGATTAGATGACATATGAGATTGTGTTGGTGTTGGAGAGGCAGGTATGTCAGAATCATTTAGTGGGACAAGATTTGGTGGTGTAGAAGGTGAACGTGGCAGACCTGGATGTGACGAAACTGGAAGTAATGGTGTGGGTGTTGGATGTGGTGAGATAGAATGTGAAGGGACAGGATGTAGCGAAGCAGGTTGTGGCAGAGAAATAACAACTGGTGGATCAGTCGTAGCAGTAGATAATGCCACACATCGATCATCTTTAAACAGATAGACCTATTCATCAAAAAGCACATGGCGTAAGACAAAAAATTTATTTCTTTGAATATCAAACCATTTATAACCCTTATGAATAAGACTATACCCAACGAAAACACAAGTAATAGAACGAGGTGCAAGTTTGTCTTTAGAATAGGGTCTTAACCAAGGATATAAACACCCAAAAACTCTTAGTAAGGAATAACTGGGATGTTGTTTGAACAAAATCTCAAATTTATGGGCTAGTTTGAGAGTAGGAAGATGATTAATAACATACACAGCAGTTTCAAAAGCATTCGTCCAAAATCTAGTAGAAACTGGAGCATGATGAAGCAAGGCTCTACCCGCCTCCACAATGTGACGATGTTTCTCTGCACATCCATTTTGTTCTGGGGTATAGGGACAAGACACTCATTGAGTGATGCCATTAGCTCAAAGGTAAGAAGTTAAGGCTTGATATTCACCACCCAATCAGCTTAAAATTGTTTAATAGGAAACGGAAAAAATTTGTCCACCAAACTTCGAAATTGAATAAAGACATCAAGCACCTCAGTTTTTTGCTTTAAAAAATAGATCTATGTATATTTACTAAAATGATCAAAAAAGATTGCATAATAACCAAGCCATCATGAGACATAATAGGGGATGAGTCCCATAAGTCTGAACAAATCAACTCCAAAGGCCTTTCGGCAACAAAAGAAGAATCAGAAAATGGAAGCTTATGAATCTTGCTAACTGAACAAGCATGAAACAAAGACTTTGAAATATCTAAAATATTAGACTGAATTACTTTCCTAACAGTAGCTAAAGACGCATGACCCAAATGAGCATGCCAAACAGAAGCAGTAGCAAGATTTGATTGAATTGAAGTAGAACATAGATTGCCAGCAATGATAGGGTAGAGGCCATTTTTACTCGTTCCCTTATGTAACACCTCCCTCGTTGCCAAATCCTTAATAAGAAAATGGTTAGGGAAAAACTCAATAGAAACATTATTATCATTGACAAAAGAGCGAACAGAGAGAAGATTCTGTTGTGCCAATCCAAAGGCACATGTAAAATATTATAGAGGGAAAACTTACGGTTGGATAAATGAATAGGAGTGGATCTAATATTAGAAATTGGAAGTTTAGAACCATCATCTACAGTAGCTTCTTAGGGTCCTTGATATTCAGAATGATTTGAAAGGTTGTCTAGATCTACTGTATCTACAATCCAACTTTGAGGAGCAGGTATTGATGATGTGTTAGCAATGTTAGAACTAGGACGACTAGAAACTCTGTTGCCATTGTTATTTCGTGGTGAGGGACATACTCGTGACATGTGACCGACACCATTGCAATTAAAAGCACACAATATTAGATGGTGGGGCTGCCTCAACACCTGTAAAAAGCAACACACGTTGTTGTCGAGAGTAGATAGCACCATTCGATGAGGAGGGCTATTGAAAATTGGGACGAGAATCATAAGACAACTGGGAAAAATTATTACTGGGCAAGTTAGAGCATCCACATCCTTTACCACCTCTGCCTCCACTCCAACGTCCTCGTGATCCACTCTGAACAATCATAGCTGTAGGAGGAACATTCAAACTGTCTTCTTCTGATTTCAATTGTTGTTCCTCTATGAGCAACATACCACATAGTGCATCAAAGGATACATCATCGGTACGAGCATAGAGAATGCGAACAAAGGTCCTATATCGAGGCCCCAAACCCGCAAGAACAAAGTGGGTAAGTTCAGAATCATCTATTGTTTCGTTAAGAGCAGCAAGTTGATTGACAATATTCTTTGCTTTCTGTAAATACACCTGAATACCATCACTGCCCCGTTTGAGACTGTATAATCTAGTTTTTAATTCTCTTGTTTAGGGTTTTGCTCCTGCAACATACGTGGTATGAAGCTTATCCCATGCCTTCTTCGCAGTTTCAACTCCAACAAGTTGCGGAAGAAGACCCTCTGACACTGATGCTACAATCCAACTAAGGACAAGCTTATCCTCTCGTAGCGATTGTTTATAATATGGATTCAATTGAATATCTGATAGTCACTGAGTTGGAGTTGATGCGCTCCCATCAACATGATGTTCTAGCCCATAACCCATTAACATGGGTTGAAATTGTGTTTTTCACAATAAAAAATTGGATGAATTAAGTTTAATAGGGAGCTGGTGAGAAAGATTTGGTAAAGCAGGAGACATGTTGTTTGTTGCCAATGTAGACTATGTAGTGGTAAGTTATTGATATGTAGACATTTTAAAGAGAAAAGAAAATTTCCTGAGCTGGAAACCAAAGCTTTGATACCATGTAAATCTGAATCTCCAACTGTTGCTCTTATTAATATTAACAAGTATTTATACAGATTATAGACAGACGTATTATACAACTATCAAACAACTATCAAAATATAATCACTATAAGAGATACACTACAACTATAAGTCTAAATTATATCATAAAATAATAACTATAATACCTTACATGAATAGGACGCACAATCCTACTGGGATACTGATTGACAGGTATCCTTTCATTAAAGTTCTCCTTAACCTCGATAATTTTCTTTTGAAATTCTATTTTCTCCTTAGTTTGAACCTCAAATTTTTTCTGTCCTCTTTCCACAGCTTTTTATCTGAGCTTTTTTTTTTTAAAGTTTTTATTAAAAGTTGTAATTTTTTTTTGTTGAAACTATGCTTTTAGTTGCTTGCAAAAATCTGATAAGGCACCACAAATTCATTCTTTTGTCGTGAGAAACCTCTTTTTTGATAGTTACAATGAGATTTTCTCGAGCAGATCTCTTCCTTAGCACCATTTCCTCAAGGAAGAAATCTTTTGAAACCCAAATTTGGTGAACTTTATTTTTGGGCTTTACCACTTTATTCTTTGAATATTCTTTAGGCACTCAAATTTAATAAAAAAATTTCTTAACTTTGTTTTTAATTTGTTTCGCCTTTTTTTTCCTTTTTGTCTTTAATTTCAATAGGGCTGACCTGTAAATTTTAGGACAGCTAATATACTTCAGGCTAGACCCATATTCCATAGTCTTTCTCTCTTTGGCATCAGTTTTCACATATATTAGATAATTTTTCTCTAGCAGAGGGGACTATGAAATTCTATTGCCTACTGGTACAATACTATATGAGATGATGACCTGCATAAAACCTTCACCATTATAATAATTAGATTGATTTTGAAAATTAGTTGAGCCAAAAATTTTAGGAGGCAAAGTTAGTTCACTATTTTGGTGGCCATTGTTGTATATGCTTGTGTAAAGACCATCAATTTTCTCTTTTTTATAAGGAAGAATGCATGTTTCTTGAGCTTGTACCTATGGATGGTACATCTCACTAAACTCTTGGACTTTGAAATGCCTCCTCAAGCTCATCAGAATTTTTCTTAGATTGCTTGGTGCTAATATTCTGAACTGATGGGCTGGCTTCTTAAGACATATTCTGCTTTCCTAATACCAGGATTCCTTCACTCAAGATTTGCAGCATTTATGTATCTTGAAACTTTTTCTGAGAAGCAATTTGAGATTTGAGGAGCTGAGATTGGGATTCCTGCATCTGCTTTTGAGATTCAACAATTACCCCGAACATATCTACAAGAATTTGTATTTTATCATCAGTAATAATAGTGTTGTGAAAATTTCACATGTTAGAGTTCATCGCATTTCTTTTAAGAGTTACTGTGGATCTATAAGAATACATCAGTGTTTCTCTTTTATCTTGTGGTTACAAAAGCAGCCTTAATGTCCTGAAACTCGATTGTTTTTTTTTTTCGAAATATCTCATGTTGTAACTTGATGCATCGTTGTAGAATGACTCCACAACTTCACTGTAATATAAATCTCACAGCATCATTACGGAACATTGTTCCATTAAGTGTGAAAATTTGTTCCCTCAAAAAATTATGCAAAAAACTCCATTTGGCTTTAGACTTGGGTTATGGGCGTGCTAAAGCCTTAAAAACCTCATAAGCATTCAAGCAATTGTAACTTCTTTCAAGAACCACAAAAAAAGCAGTAAGTTCTTAAACTCCTTGATAACAATTCATTTGAATTTCATAGCAATGCTTACAAATTTTGAAATGAGAAAATGAAAAAGAATACACAGAAATATAATTATTCTCTAGAAAAACCTACTGGCAGGATAATAAAAAAATTTAGAACAAAGCTCTAAAACTAAAAGGAAAATTATATAACTTCTACAACAAATAGTAGTAATTTTCTAGGATGGAGATCCTTAAAACCCATACCTCCCTCCCTTTTTAGGCAAGTCATCCTTTCCCAAGAAAGCCAATTAATACCTTTTCCTGATTCTTTCTTTCCATTCCACCAATACCGGTTCAAAATGACTTGAAGTTCATCACATAAAGTCTTAGGCAAAAGGAAAACAGACATGCAATAGGACGGAATAGCTTGAGCAACAGATTTAATGAGGATTTCTCTACCAGCTCTAGAAAGAAAACGGTTATTCCAGCTGTTGATTTTGCACCATAACTTGTCTTTGATGAAATTGAAAATTTGCTTCTTGTTGCGACCAATAAGAGAGGGGAGACCAAGATACGAACCACCCACTAAGGGGCTATATACCTCTAGAACAGTCAAAATGGCTAGTCTCACACTCTCATTGATGCAAGGGCTGAACATAATACCAGACTTCTGAAAATTAACAGATTGTCCTGAGGCCACACTATACTCAAACAAAATATTCTTCACAACTGCAGCTTCAGAAACATTAGCCTCAAATAATAATAAGGAATCATCAGCAAATAGTAAATGAGAGATGCGGGGGCAGCCCCTACAGACACTGCAACCATGAAGTAAGCCTCTTTGTTCAGCCTCATTAAATAAATTAGAAAGCCCTTCAGCACAAATAAGAAACAAATAGGGTGAAATAGGGTCACCTTGCCGAAGACCACGTCCAGGAATAACAGGACCAACCAGGGAACCATTTAAATTAACCATGTAGCTGACATTAGAGTAGCACATAGACATCCACTTAACCCACAAAGGCGAAAACCCCATGGCGATCAACATCGCATTTAAATAACCCCAATCAACTCTATCATAGGCTTTGCTAATATCAGTTTTCAATGCACAATAACCCAAATCAGAACTTCTTCTATTCTTTAAATTGTGGATCATTTCAAATGCAACACAAACATTGTCAGTAATGAGCCTATTAGGAACAAAGGCTGATTGATTCATGGAAATTAAGTGAGGAAGGACAGACTTTAGTCTGTTGGCAAGCACCTTAGAAATAATCTTATAAATTACATTGCAAAGGGCAATAGGTCTAAAATCTTTGACACATTCGGGAGAGGCAATCTTTGGAATTAAAACAATATTTGTCAAAGTTAAAGAGTCAGGAAAAATACCACTTTGCAGCCAATGTGAGCCAGCAGTAAAAATATCATCCCCCAAGGATGTGCCAATATTTCTGAAGAAACGCTGGATTCAAACCATCCGGACCAGGAGCTTTATCAGGGTGCATGCTAAAGAGAGCATCCCTGAATTCATCTTTCCGAAAAGATGCCGTTAAAAACACAGCATCCTCATCTTTCACCACTCTCCTGGTTAAATTGACAATTCTGCTATAATCAACAGTATGACCCGCCTCAAAAAGCTTCACAAAATATCCTTTCACAAGATTTGACATACCTTCAAAGTCAGAAGCAACAGTGCCATCATCTCGTTGCAAACGTGAAATTTTATTTTGGGAGCGCCTACCTTTTATGTGCCTGTGGAAAAACTTAGATTTTTTATCTCCATTTGTGTACCAGAATAATTTTGCTTGTTGTTTCCGACGGATTTCTTCTGTAAGCAGAATATCGTTCCACTCTTCCTTTAGCCTTGAAATTTCCTGCCCATCCATAATACCTCTATCTAATTTAATATATATATAATGGCGTAACTAGGTTGATGGTGGAGGGGGCCTTGGCCCCTTCCAATTTTTTTTATTATTTATATATATATATTTATATTATGAAATTTTAAAAATAGGTCTCTCTAATTAAATAAACTCTTTATATATAAATTTGGTTCAAGTTTACAATTTTAACCTAAATAAATTTGTTTGATTCAAAACTAAATATATATTAGACTAAAATTAAATTTTTATTTATAAAAAGAAAAAAAAAGTTATAGGATAAATTTACTATTTTTAATTATTTCACTCTATTATTATTCTGTGTTTATCAATAACTCTATCGTTCCTGAGACTTAGGACCATGATTCTATGGTATATATAAGTCTTTTTTGATTTTTTTTTTAATTTCTTTTAGTTTCTTTTTTTTTCAACTTGGTTTTCTTTACTTAAGGTTTTTTTATAATTGTTTTAAATTTTTCTATTTAGTCTTTAATTATTTAAAGCGAGACATTATTATCTATAATTTTTTCTTTTCTAAAAATAAATATTATCTATATTTTTTAAATTAGAATTTAAAATTAATTATATTTTTAATTTAATTGTTGATAAAAGATATCAAACTTTAATTTTTATATTGCTTAAAGTTGTTAAAACAAAAAATTATGCTTATTATTGTTTCTTGAATTATAATCACTTTTTGTTAATTATTTACTAATTACTATTAGTAGGGACGTCTAAACATGTATAGATACTTAAAATAAATTTAAAAAATGAGGACTTTTCTAGTAAATTTTATATAAGTTATAAATTTATTACTTAAAATTTACTTTTCTAGTTTTTTGAGATAAAATATTATTTATTATAAAAGAAAAAATATAATTAACAAAGAGCAGAAAAAGAGCAGACGGTTAAAACAATAAAACTTAATTATTTTTAAGTTTCTAAAGGGTTGAAATATTTGCTTCAATGATGAATCAAAATAATTTTATTTATTGTCAAACATAAATTCAAACTAATGAAATATAAAATTTTTTCCTTTAGCTCTTAATGAAATAGTGTAAATGAGAAAAATATAACGGTTTTTTACTTTTCTTGTGTTAATACTAAAGAATGAAAGAGAGAGAAGTTTAAAAAAGATAAATTTAATTTATATGTAGCATTAAAAAATATAGCATTAATTTTTTTATAGGTTAGCAATGTTACTTTAGTGGGAATTGGAAAGGATAATTAATATGAATAATAAATATTAGCATCTTTAAAAATTAGGGAGATCATAATCAAATCTTTTATTTTTAGGAAGCAATAATCATATTTTATTTTAATTTTTTTAAAAGAGATATTAATCAAAATATTTAAAGCCTTTATTTTAGAGGCTTTATCGTTAAGCCGACACTGACTATTAGCAATTCTTTAAAAAAAAACTAACTCTAACTCATAATAGAAAAATAATAAAATTTAAAATTTTGTCAATCTATTTATTTAAATTTATTTTAGCAAAAATATTAAATATATTAAACTTGTAATTTTTATTTAAAAAATATTATAAATATTTATGTTAACTGATTGACCCTTTTAATATTTAATTCCGACACACACGCACGCGCGAAACACTTTCCATTCTTTTTTTTTTTTTTTGTGAAAACACTTTCCATTCTTTTTTTTTTTCGAACAATTCTTTGTTTAAAACACACACATATATATATATGAAACACTTTCCTTTTTTTTTTTTTTGGTCATTGGGGCCTTTTAGAAAATGCATTTTATGGTCCTCACGTGCAAATAAGATCGAGTGTTTATTGACAGAATTGACATGTGGTCGCTGGCTGAAGCTCTATAGGTATGAAAGGGGGAGAAAACTTAATTTCCCTAAAACTTAAAATATGCATAGATCACTAGATTATTCAAATTAAATTGCAAATGACAGAATTACATACCTGACATCATCGTATGTTGATGCTGAAGACGATTCTGGGGTTTGTCGCCTTCCAGGGGATACAC
Source organism: Garcia nutans (assembly GCA_947685225.1). NCBI lineage: Eukaryota > Viridiplantae > Streptophyta > Magnoliopsida > Malpighiales > Euphorbiaceae > Garcia > Garcia nutans. The sequence goes on from CANTUV010000011.1 coordinate 54,741,105, forward strand.
ACTTTAGGTTATGCGGAAGCACTACTGAAGGAACGTAATATTCTCTAAAAGTTGTTATGTTCTCTCGGAGACCACGACCCCTTATTTATAACTGAATAAATTGATTAATTTCTATTTTGGTCATTCAACAAAATATTCAACAAAATAAAAATAATGGCCTCTACACTTATAATTCTATTACGAGTAGGACACCTCAATAGTCAACAATCCTAATTTGATCAAAACTTTAATTTGACTATCTTAATTTGACTGCAATACACATTTAATATTTAAATATATTTAGCCCACACTTAGGATTAATTTTAACAATATAAAATTAATTCTAACAATCTCTCACTTGGGCTAACATATATTAAATATAAATGTATATACCTTAATGAGCTCATAAAAGCAGTCATATTGAAGGTACCTCAAACAATCTCGTCCATTGATTATATCGATAAAGGACTGAAGGGCCAGTCGCCACATTCATCGTGACTCAAACCACCATCAATCACATTACCAATACTCTCAAATGACATAGATTAATAATAGGAGTGTAGCATGGAAACTACATGTAATGTGATCTAATCATGCATGTTTCCAACTGGTCAATCTTAAGTGAGATCAAACATAAATATAATACAGAGTGTAAAACACATAATAAAATGAAAGAAAAACTCATTTTTCTGCAGAAACTGAATGTACTTTATAAAATATATCCAATGTCAAAGAGAGCATACATAAAACTTAATGCAAACTTAATAAACAAACTCCCACTGAAACTAAATAGTCTCAAATAATGTGACACCCATATGAGCAATGTGCTCATGAAAAACTTTCGGTATCACAGCCTTAGTGAGCGGATCCGCAATCATGGAGTTCGTTCCAATATGCTCTATGGATATCTGTCCACTCTGTACTCTCTCCCTCACAGCCAGAAACTTTATCCCAATGTGTCTCGCTCGAGAAGAGCTTCTGTTGTTGTTGGAGAATAAAACTGCTGAGTTATTATCACAGTATAACTTTAATGGCCTTTCAATGCCATTCACAATGCGCAGCCCTGTGACAAAGTTCCTCAGCCAGATTGCCTGATTGGATGTCTCATAACTTGCTACAAATTCTGCTTCCATGGTGGAGGTAGCTACTAGAGTTTTTTTCACACTCTTCCAAGAAATAACACCACCAACCAAGAGATATATGTAGCCTGATGTGGATTTTTTACTGTCTTGGCATCCCGTGAAATCAGAATCAGTATACCCAATGATCTCAAGCTGATCTGATCTCCTATATGTGAGCATATGTCCCTTCGTTCTCTGAAGATATCTCAAGACTCTTTTGGTTACTTTCCAATAATCCATTCCTGGATTGCTGAGATATCGCCCTAACGTGCCAACTATGAATGAAATATCTGGACGAGTGCAAACTTGAGCATACATCAGACTCCCAACTGCTGATGCATAAGGAATCTTCTGTATCTCCTGAATCTCAAGTTCACCATTTGGATACTGATCAAGACTGAATTTATCTCCTTTAGCAACTGGGGTATCAATTGGTCTACTGTTATGCATACTAAATCTCTTAAGCACTTTCTCAATATAGCCCTTTTGTGATAATCCAAGAATACCTCGAGTACGGTCTCGATGTATTTGAATCCCTAATACAAAACAAGTTTCACCTAAATCTTTCATCTCAAAGTGTTTTGAGAGAAAGACTTTGGTCTCGTGCAGCAAGTTCTTACAGTTAGTAGCAAGCAATATGTTATCCACATATAAGATCAAAAAGATAAACCTACTCCCACTGAACTTGTGATACACACAATCTTCCACAACATTTGTCTCAAAACCGAAAGAGACAATTACTTCATGGAACTTGAAGTACCACTGACGAGAAGCTTGCTTGAGTCCATAAATGGATTTCTTTAATCTGCATGCCAGTCGCTTTGGGTCTCCAGACACAAAGTTTTCTGGTTGCACCATATAGATGGTTTCATTAATGTCTCCATTGAGAAACGCAGTCTTCACATCCATTTGATGTAACTCAATATCAAAATGTGCAACTAGAGCCATGATTGTCCTAAAAGAGTCCTTCGATGAAACCGGAGAGAAGGTATCTTTATAGTCAATCCCTTCTTTTTGAGTGAAGCCTTTAGCTACAAAACGAGCCTTATATCTTTCCACATTACCATTAGAATCCCTCTTGGTCTTAAATATCCATTTGCAACCAATAGGTTTCTTTCCTTCAGGTAACGGGATAAGATCCCAAACTTGATTGTATTGCATAGATTTATATTCTTCACCCATTGCCTCAATCCACTTATGAGAGTTAGGATCCTGCATGACATGATGAAAGCTGATTGGATCATCTTCCACCATGTCTACAGTGTCCTTATGTTCCTGAAGATATACTACATAATCATCTGGAATAGCCTTTCTTCTCTCTCTAGTGGACCTCCTTAAAGGCACAAGTTCTAGCTCAAATTCTTGAGGTTGTTGAGCTTGTACTTGAGGAAGAATTACTTCTTCATCCTGATGAGGAAGTTGTTCAACATTGTCTTGTATTGGAACTTGATGTGCTTCTGGAATAGTGACAGGCGTAGGAACAAGAACACTGCTAGGAGCAATTATGGGAATCGATACTGAGTGTTCCTGACTCGATCCCTCCTCAAAGACAATGTTTCTAACCTTACTTCTTCCCCCAAACTCAACATCCTCAAAGAATTTTGCAATTCCCGTCTCAATAATAGATCTGAAAGTAGGATTATAAAACTTGAAACCCCGAGATCGCTCAGAATAACCAACAAAGTAGCTACTAACAGTTTTGGAGTCCAATTTTATCTCATTAGGCCTATAAGGCCTAGCCTCAGCAGGACATCCCCAAACATGAAGGTGCTTTAGACTGGGCTTGCGTCCAGTCCAAAGCTCATAAGGTGTTTTTGTAGCTGCTTTAGTTGATACTCTGTTAAGAAGATAGACTGCTGTTTTTAATGCTCCTCCCCACAAAGACTCAAGTAAAGAAGAATGACTAATCATACTTCTAAACATATCCATAAGAGTCCTGTTACGTCTCTCAGATACACCATTCATGCTGGGTGTACCAGGCATGGTGTATTGAGGGACTATACCACAGTCCTGTAGGAAAATAGCAAATGGTCCTGAACGTTGTTCACCTGAACCGTCATATCTACCGTAGTACTCACAACCACAGTCAGATCTAACGTATTTAATCTTATTTTTGAGTTGGTTTTCAACTTCGGCCTTATAAGATTTGAAAACGTCCAGAGACTCAGATTTCTCATGAATGAGATATAGGTACCCGTAACGTGAGTAATCGTCTATGAATGATATAAAGTATCTTTGGCCATTCCTTGTTGCTGTAGGGAATGGACCGCAGATATCGGTATGTATCAATTCTAAGACGTTCGATGATCTGTTGGCACCTAGTCTCTTTTATTTAGTCTGTTTACCTTTAATACACTCAACACAGGAGTCCAAATCTGTGTAATCAAATGTGTTTAGGATACCATCTGACAATAGACATTCTATTCTAGCTTTGGATATGTGACCCAAACGTCTGTGCCAAAGTTCAGCTAAATTATCTATATTTAGCTTCCTTTTGGTACCTATAGTACTAACCTGCAGGGTTTCATTATAAGAATCATTAATATCCAATATATATAGATTATTTCAAGAAGCCAATACCAAAAATTTTTGAATCCATAGATAAAGTAAATAAATTGTCCCCAAATGAACAAGTAAAACCAGATTTGTCCAAATAAGAGACAGAAATTAAATTCCGTCTAAACGTCGGAATAACAAAAGTATCTACAAGATCCAAAAAAACATCCAGTTCTTAAACACAATCTAATATGCTCAATTGCCTCCACTTCCACCGGATCGCCATTTCCCACATAGATGTATCTTTCACCGTCAGTTGGCTTTCGGTAGCTCAGGCAACCCTGCAATGAAACACTTATGTGAGCGGTAGCACCAGAATCCATCCAATAAGTGTTTCTTGGAGCTGAAGTTAAATTAACCTCAGAACATACTAAAACAAGGTACTTACCCTTCTTGACACGCCATGTGGCGTATTTAGGACAATCCTTCTTTAAGTGTCCAGACTTGCTGCAGAAGAAGCATTTTAATTCCGTAGGCTTCTTTTACACATGACCTTTATTAGCAGTCTTATTCTCAGCAGTCTTCTTTCTTTTCTTGTTCTTGCCCTTATTTGCTGAAGAGACTAGATGAGCACTCTCCCTCTTAGTAGCCAACTACTTTTCCTCCTCATCCACACAATGAGCAATGAGCTCGTTAAGAGTCCATTTGCTCGGCTGGCAGTTATATGAAGTCCTGATCTGCCCATACTGTGATGGAAGAGAATTCAAAGCTAGATGGACTAACAGATCATCTGGTAAAACCAAATCCAGGACCTTTAGCCTCTTAGCTATTTGGGACATGCTCAGTATATGCTCCCGAACACTACCATTGTCAGTATACCTTATGGAGGTGAGTTTTACTAAAAGCATCCCTACTTCGGCCTTGTCATTTTTGACATAGACCTTCTCCAGCTTAGCAAGATAGTTTTTAGCATTACTTTCTTCAACAGAAATGGCTCCTCGAACATGTTCTGGGATTCCCTGCTGCATGATAATAAGACCTAAGCAGTTAGAGCGCTCCCACTTCTCATACTGAACCTTCTGAGCATCTGTGCTCACTTCAGTAAGAGGAGCATGTTTGTCCATCCTGAATGCAAGGTCTAAGTTCATACTACCCAGATAAATCATGATGCTTGATTTCCATGAACCAAAGTTTGACCCCTCAAGCATAGGGACAGTGTTAAAATTATACGGCATGCTAGCTGACATCATAGAAAGTGACAAAAATTAATATAAACTCACTATCCACAAAATAATTAAAATAAACAATAATAGAGTTCAAATAATAGAAACAAGATATCAGCACAATATTAATATTTTCATCTTTGGACATAAAATATTAATTGTAATTGGCATCTCAATGCAGCAATCAAATATTGACAATTCAATCCTGTCAAATATTAAATCTTCCTTTGGGCCGATTTATTATCCACATGGATGAAAACATAATAATTATCACATATTTATCACTGCACATGTATTCTCAATTCAGCCAGATACCAACTACCCGCAATAAATTTTAATACACCTGTCTAATATCCCAAATAAATCAATTTATACAATAGAGATCACTTTGGCGACTTTTTGCTTCAATTAATTTATTATTAAGAATATTAGACACAATCAGGACTAAAATACCAAAATTTAAACTCAATAAAATTCTCAAATTATAATAAATTGATTGCAATATTTATATTAATTAAATTTAAACTCAATCAAATATTGCAATAAAAATAAACTTTAATTAATTAATTTAAATAAAAAAAATATTTGTGCCAAAAATAAATAAACAGAAAATTTTGGGCTAAAAATTAAATAAATTAAAAGTTTTATGGGTAAAAACAGGAATTACAAAACTTTCTGGGTTAAAATCGGATTATCAGAAGTTGAAGGATCTGTTTGCAATATTAAAAATATATTTTTTATTTTTGCTTTAGCCCGGTCATGAGACGCGTGGTTCGCTTCTTCAAAACGCACCGTTCTAGATGAAAATGGTGCTGTTTTGAGCTAGGGCTGCACACTGCTCCAAACGCAACGCTTTGGCTTAAAACAGTGCCGTTTTTTAGCGAGGTCATCGTCTCCAAACCGAAACAGAATGCTTCATCGCCGCCCGCTCCAGTTTTTGATCCAGTGCCGTCCACCGCCAGTGACAGCCTCCAGACGGTTGCTCAAGCACCGAACAACCTCCGGCCATCCTTTATCTGCGATGAACGGCGAAGAATCGCCTGAAAATCGCAAAAAATCGAACTGCGATTTTCTGAAAATCGCTGCGATTTTGGAGACGAAACCCAGCTTCTCTCCGCCGTTCTCCACGGCCGGTGACCACCGCATGAGGTTGTTAAACCTCCCTTACGCCACCGCCGGTCCAAATCCGATAAAAAACCTGTCAAAATCGTTTAGCCCAAAAATTTTCGAAACTGTTCTTCAAGAAAACGAAGAACTGTTTCGTTTTTTTATATATATATTTTTTAATTATTTCAAAAAAATAATTGAAAATTAAAAAAATTGATTTCAGAAAAATACAAAAAATTCAAAGTCTGATTAATTCCAAAATCATCCAAATCCAAAAAACCCCAAATCGAAACTGTTCTTTGTGAAGAACAGTTTTCAAATTTTTTTTTAAATTAATTAAACTGATTAATTAACCAAATCAAACCAAAATTGATTTCAGATTACTAAATTCGATTCCAAATTAATTCTAGAAAATTATAATCACCGAATTAATTTTATAGAATCAAAACAATAATCAATACCGCAATTTAATCGGAAAATCTAGCAACCTAGCACAGGGCTCTGATACCAATTAAAAGGGGGAGAAAACTTAATTCCCTAAAACCTAAAATATGCATAGATCACTAGATTATTCAAATTAAATTGCAAAGGGCAGAATTGCATATCTGACATCATCGTATGTTGATGCTGAAGACGATTCTAGGGTTTGTCGCCTTCCAGGGGATACACACTTTAGGTATGCGGAAACACTACTGAAGAAACGTAATGTTCTCTAAAAGTTGTTATGTTCCCCCGGAGACCACGACTCCTTATTTATAACCGAATAAATTAATTAATTTATATTTTGGTCATTCAACAAAATAGAAATTACTTAATGGTCTATACACTTATAATCCTATTACGAGTAGGACACCTCAATAGTTAACAATCCTAATTTGATCAAAATTTTAATTTGACTGTAATATATATTTAATATTTAAATATATTTAACTCAAACTTAAAATTAATTTTGACAATATAAAATTAATTCTAACAAGGTAGTCATGGTAGGTTTGTAAATCAGTAAATTTAGAGCAGGGCCCTTAATGGCTTGATAAACACGTGACACAGGCCGCTGATCAGGAATTAATTAATTTTTTATGGGCATACAAAGTTCATGTATTATATATAAATAAATTATACACACAAAAAAAAAATTATGGATAAACTAGCTAGTAAAATGTCATTTTCTAACGTATATATTTAAAATAAAATTGTTCTTGGCGTGTGTTGATTGAGGTTGAAATGTGATTACAGGTTTTTTTTATAGGCGGACACTGCGTTTAAAATATAATATTGAATAAAATCACATGCATATTTATTAAATATAAATATATTAAATAATTAAAATGAAAATATATTCTCAATCTTATACACAGCAATAGTGCCGAACCGACATATCCATAGTGCCTCTAATTACTTTTTACTGTATTAGCTTAAAAAATTAATAGTTTCCTATTAGGCCATACCAAATTTAAAAGAGATTTTTTTAAAAATATCTTTAAAAATATAAATATTTTTAAAAATATTTTCTTTTCGATTTTATTTTCAAAAAATTCTATTTTTTATCTTTTAATTTTAAAAATATTAATTTTTTAAATATTAATTTTTAATATATATTAAAAATATACTCTATTTTTAAAAATATATATTAAATATATATTCAGTATATAAAAAATATAGAATAAATATTTTTTTAAAAATATTAAAAAATATATTATAGAGTATAATTTTATCAATTTAAAAAACAACGGTCTAACACAATTTATTAGTCTAATTATAATTTTAGTGTGCCGTGCCGTGCTGTGCTAAACTTGCTTGTACTATACAAATCTAATAATTTTATAAATTAATAAAATTTTGATAATTTTAAAAATACTAATAATTTTATATTTTTATTTCTAATTACAATTTTGTAAAATCCTTAATTTCACATCTCCATGAAAAGCTCAAAACCCAACCCATGCATTGTGGCTTGAAGTAAACCCGAGCAACCTGGATTTGCCCAATTTTGCCGGATGGATTGGTTTGATCAGATGCACACAGAGTAGAAAACAACTGAAATAACAAGCCAATTTAAAAGAGGTAAAAAATCAACAAAATCCAAAAATTAACCAGAAAATCAACATTGAAAAAAGAAAATACTTTGATGCAGTGAATATGTACAATTTAACGGAAAAGAGAAAAGACTATGCAGAGAAATGCAAAATAAAGCAAAAGCCAAGAACCCAACTTTGCAGGCTTTAACTTAAATATCAATCTATAATTAAATTTATTTCATCGATGATAATAACAGGTTTTATTTCTTTCAGGCATGTTAACATTTTAACGTAGGGAAAGGTAAGCCAACAAAGATTTAAAGTGTTATTTTCTATTTAATTTAAGAATTAAAAAAAAAATAAGTATAAAGAAAAAAAAATTCTCTATAAGTTTATTACTAAAATCTCAAAAACTGATTTTAACTTTTTAAAATATTACAATATAGAATATTAGAGTAAAAAAAATAACAGACTAATAAAATAATAGTAATTATAAATATAAAAAGATATTATTCATAAGATAAATAATATCTAAACGATATCTCGATATATGACTTCTAAATAAAAAAAATAAAATTCAGCCTTCAACTGTCATAATAGTAAAACATATATTTATTAAACAAAACTTGCTCTGTGTTGATAATTTAATATTGAAAAGGAAACAATCTTATATTTGTTAAATATAATTAATATATCAATTAAAATAAAAAAAATTTCTCCAACTTACATAAAGATTTAATATTGTAATCAGACCCTAATCCATTCTTATACCACTTCATAATATCATAATCCAAATTCCGTTCAATCATCTTTTTGGCTCAATATGTTTGCATTGGATTTCAAATTTATTTTTGGGAAATTCACAAAAAAAATAAAAAATAAAAAGGGAAAATTACAAATACACTATGCAAATTAAAAATTTAATAAAGATACCATAAAAATAAAAAATTTTATAAAATTACATTTTATTTTCGATATGTTATATATATATTGAGTATGTTTCAAGTATATTTTTGATATATTTTATATATGTTGTTAAAAATGCATATTTTTATAAACTCTAAAATGTAGTAAAATTGCAAAAAAGACAAAAAAAAAGAAGAAATTTTGACAAAAAAAAACTCAATTTTTTTTGTTTGGTATGAATTTTAGTGTGTATACAAAGTACAAACCTGATTGAATTGAGTTTTTGGCTCACCCACAACTCAATCTGAGATAATTTTAGATCTTTACAAAAAGCTCATTTCTTAGCTTTATGTGACTTGAAATAAACTCGAGTTACCTGATGAGTTTTGGGGCCAGATTGGATTGATTAGAGTACACAGAATAATAACTACTAAAAAATGATACAAATCCAGCAAATCAAGCAAACTCAGAAAATTAAGAACACACACAAAAAAAAAAATTCAACAACCAACTGAGAAGAGAAAAATTGACAAAACCTAGAAAATTAACCAAAAATCCAACAAGCAAACACATAAAATTAACCAAATAATCAATGTAGAAATATATGTACAATCAAACGACGGGGAAGAGAAAAAAACCATATAGAAGAATGCAAAAATATAAAGCAAAAGCCAAGAAACCCACAAAATTTTCTTTTCACTTTTTGTATGGATTTCCCTGAGGATTTAAATTCTATTTTAAAATAATTGATATCATAAATTTTCTTAGCTTATTAAAAAATTATTCCGGGATTGATAAAGAATTAGTTCAATTGTTATTTGAAATACTATTAAGAATATCATGAAAAAAAATCCCATCATAAACATAATAATATAGGGTTAATTTCTTATGAATAGTGCATTTTAATTTGATTTTAACTTTTGTATAACGACAATTTTGCTCTTAAATTATTTGTGTTTTTTAATATAAAGTGGTTATATATTAGAAAGTTTTTTGGTCTTTGTGTAATGAGCGGACTCATTGACAATGAATATAATTTAAAATGATTGATTTAAGTGTTTCTTTTTTCAAAACTCATATAACTTCATGAAATATTTTTTTAAAGCCCAATGTTATCTTTATACATTATTCATGTTCCATGGGCTCAATTGAATTTGATATATAACTTTTTTAGATGTTTTTTTCTATTGAGTGTTGTTTCTTTCATTATTTTTTAGGATTTTTTTTATTATTTGCGAGTTCTTTCATTTTGTTTTCTTTGATTTTTTTTTTTATCTATTTTTTCTTTTGTTGTGACTAACTCCCATTCACTTTCATTTTTGCTTTGTTTTATATCAATCGATTGATATACTTTTATTATTGGACTGTGATTATTTTTTTCCCCATGTTCTTCATTTATTTTTTTTTTCAATTTTTGTATGTTAAATTAGGGAGTTTATGTAGATTTTTTTCATTTTCTTTTCTATGATTTTTTTTATTTTTGCTTTTGGTGCGGCTCACTTTCATTGTTTTTTTTTTTCATTTTTTACTGACATGTTAAATTAAAAAATTTATGTAGGTTTCTTTTATTTTCATCATTTTTTTTTTTGTATTTGGTGTTTGATATACTGCAGTGAGGTAAATTGGGATTTACCTTGGTACGAAACAATCATCTTACAGCAATCACAGGGCTGAAGGATGCCAGTTATTAATTTTTTTCACAACTGCAATTTAAGAATACCAGAAAATAAATAGCATTCTGGATCTTAATTTTTTGATAAATCATCACAACTTCTTGAAAAATCTGAGACCTATTTTATTATTGTTTTTAGTTCAAACCATTTCAATTTTAGTCTAATGAAAAATAACTAACCCTGCACACTGAGCCTAGCAACTGAACAATAAAATGATCAACATCACTGAGATACTAATTGCTTCCATGAGAATGTAATTCATCCATCTTCAGAACTGAAAAAGAGTATATTTGGCTGAGGGAAACTGGCATATACTGATTTTTTTTTATCAATTATCAGAAGGAAGAAAGTCCTGCAGCTTGTCTGAACTTCTCATAAGAGACCCAGAACACAAATTGCCAAGGACCAAGTCTTGCCCATGTAGGAAAAAAGCCTTTCCATAATGCTCTTAGTCCCTCGATTCTAACTGTCTTCACCAGACAATCATAAGAGTTCTTGTACGTAACCTTGCCTTCCTTGTTTGCTGCTTGATTCATCATTCTTGTCTTAATCACATCAGCTGGACAGCTCAAAGCAGTTGCAGCAAGCCCTGGCATAATGGAAGCTAAAGTGTGAGCATATATATTATCAGCAGCTATTTGGTTCTCGATAACAAATCGTTTTGCATGATCATAACAGGCTAGTTCTCCCATGTTCACTAAAAACGCCCTCTGGGTGTTTGGGAAGACTCCTTTCCAAAGTCTACCAAAGCCTTCTGCTTGCACAATCTCGCTGAACGCATCAAATGGCCCCAAATACCTAGGTCGGCAACCTTGGCTCATCATATTTTCTGCTTGCATCCGTACCTTAACAAGATCAGCAGGGCTAGCCACCACCTGTACTACTACAGAAACAAAAACCTACAGTTATTTTCCAACATTTACTCAAGCCAAAGAAAAGGCAGTTGGAAGGCAAAACTCACTAGGCCAAGATTGTTAATATTGTTGAAGGAATTTAAATCTCTGGCAAGCAGATTAATCATGAAAGTTTAGCCTCGAAGCACCAAATTAACAGTGTCTAATACTTTCGAGATTTACAGTCAATGTTTCACAAACATCTTATCTGTTGGAGAGCTAAAACAACAACTATTCTTCAAAGTCTTAAATGAAAACAAGATTGCCTGCACTTGATCAGATTAATGTATTGACATTAGACATCTAAGAGACTCATGAAGCAGTTAAACTTGCTTTCCCCTCACACATTGCTCAAACTTAAGGAGGAAACAACTTCTGTAGCAATAGCAAGAGTTGGGATTTCATCTGTGTTTGAATTACAAATTCACAATTCTAGGAATAACAGGTGCATCATGAGAATCTCTAAATAAACAAATAATAATAATAATAATAATAATAATAACAATAATAATAACAATAACTGAGAACTATAGCGTGCACTGCACACCATGTAATCAATGGAGTAGAACTCCAATACCCAATTCAAATGCAACTCCTGGTTAAATTCTTTTGCTGTAACTTAATCATCAATCCTTGACTAAAACTTGGCCCCTCAATGAATGACCTCAACGATTTTCCATCACTCCCAGCAGAAGGAAAACACTAATCTCAGCAAGTAGACAGATTTCACCAGGAAGAGGTTAGAGAGAGAAATAGGGCTGTCACCATCATCAAAATTCATAAAGCTCTTCAAATTCCCATATCAGACAATTTGGATGTATGGTGGGCTAAAGTTTTGGCCTCAACCGCTATTCATTTCTCTTCCAAGAACAAGATGATATGTCACTTGTCCACGTGAAAAAAATGGTGCCATGTAGAAATACAACATCTAAAAATCCACACAAGATATGTTATTCATCCTTTTAGGAAATGAGTTGCATGTTTTTATCATGCCCTAGATCTAAAGCACAAATAGCATGTCATACATTTCCACTGAACCATGACGAATGTATTAATTGCACAATCTAATCTATGACACTGAAATGTATTTTGCACTCCAAGCAGTGCTTATATCCTTAAAAAATTTCATATTATTATTAAGCTTAAAAAATAGAATGGAACTGTGGCAGCAAGCATAGAACATAGGATCAACATTTCGTCTTTCTCTGTTTCTCTCTCTCATGTTCTGAAAGATACGAAAATGTTTTCAGAGCTAGGACAACTCCCCTGACGAAGCCCCCGTCATCATTGCGTTATGAACAGAAAAAATTAGAAAAACACTTCATTTGTGTCATTTATGCTTTAAAAGAAAATGGCAATCATCAAAAGGACTTGCATTACCATCGAGCAATATAATGTTTTGGATTTGATAAAGCAAACATTGACTACAGGTACAGCCTCAACCACAAAATGACATTATCTAACCAATGAAACAACATGCCAACTCTTTATATACAGTTCAAAGATAAAACATATAATTAGTATTTTTACATTCTTCATATGGCCTAAAGAATGTACAATTTCATTTTTTGTGGATGCAAAAGCATGAGCATTATGTTGTTTTACACAATTAATATTCATCCTCTCAACCTAAAGCATGCTCCCTCGGACATGAAGAACAAATCTTTCATTTTCTAATGACGTGTTAAAAAGTGTGCATCAAAGTTCATTGATGATTTTACAAAAAATGGCACTGATGGAGTAATTAGATTTTTTTTACATAAGAGAAGAAGATTTTAATCAAGAAGAACAAGGGGAATAAGAATATAGACATCTTCAGTTCAAAAAAAAAAAAAGAATATAGACATCTTTGCTCAAACAACAAACAAATGTCAAAGCATTATCTACCGACAATCTTTCAAAGGAACCTGCAAGGACAAGAAAACAATCTTGTCCTAAAATACCTGAAAAGGGCAAAACTTTAGTTAAAATTTCAAGCGTTTCTCACTAACCAAACATACCAAATCATTACAAATATATGACTGCACTTCTAAGCCTATTTTCTCCATCCAGAACATCTAATTTCCATAAAATTCTCTGGCAATGCACTCTAAGCATTCTAAATAAAAGAATCAATATTTTGATTCTTTTTTCAGAATAGTGGGTGAATTTGGATCCCGAAATCTACAATAACGTTTAAATTCCATTAATAGAATTGAAGTGAATTCACTATAAATTTTTTTCCAAATGGTAGCATCATCTTGCAGAATTGATAAATATCTTACCTGGGCAGAGATCCCACCAATGAAAGCTTTACTGGAGAGAGAAATGGAACCACTATCATCATGATTGACAACAAAATTTCTCAAATTTTCATAGCCCGCAATTCGAATAGGGGTATAGAAGAGGTGTCTGAGGATAGCCGGCTGAAGGCCTTGGTAGAGTCCGAGAGGGCCTCGTCCGCGAATGATCTCCGCAGCAACTCGAAAAGCGTTGGTGGATCGAGTGGACGAGAAAGACTCGCCGTGGAGCTGAAGTCGAGTCTTGAAGTCGAGTCTTTGCAAGGTCTATTGGGAAAGTCACAGTCTCCGCCACCATGGCTGAGAGTGAGGTCAATAGGATCCTTGTGTGGGTGTGGGTTTGGTCATGCCCACGGCTTTGGCTAGGGCTCATTGATGAATGAGACTATATTGTCTTCGGCTCGGTTTAGCATATAATGAGTAAAGTTGTGATCTTTATTTGAAGACGCCTTGTCTCGTCCTTGGTGGCGGCAAAAAAAAAAAAAAGAAAAAAATTGTAAATCCCCCGTTTTATTTTCCCTCCAGTTGACGCCTTCACTGCTGCTAAGCTCTCTTTCTAGGGTTTTGTGAGGGAGCGCTCCTTCAATAAATGGAAGAACCAGTTCCTTCAGTAAGTAATTTAGGGATTTTGGATACACTGAGTAATGAATCGATCCATGAAATTCTAGAGGCCTACAATGGATTCTGTGCTGCCACTGCAGCTCTTCTTAGTCGCGCTGGCGATATCTCTATGGCGCCGGAGTTCGTGTCTCATGTGCACTCACTCTGCAAGCACGGCCTTGATTCTCTAGTTCGCGATCACTTCCTCAAGTCATTAGAGGTATTAATCAATTTTTTTTAACTCTGAATTTAGTAAAGGGTTCAAATTTTAATGTCATTGATCAATTCTTAATATCAGAACTTCACATAATTTTTTTAATTACTTTTGTAACAGGAAGCATTTGAGAAAAATGGCACTTCAAAATTTTGGCAGCATTTTGATGCTTATGGCAATGTAGCAGCTCTGGAGAAGAATAAAACTCGTGTATGTAAGCGTCTCAAATCCTCCAGGTTGGGGGTTTGTTCTTATACTATACTGATGTTCTGAAATGGTAATTAAAAAAAATGCAGGCTTTTGACTGTGAGCTGCAACAACTATTGTGTAGAGCTCTTGAGGAGATATCCTTGGAAAAACAGTATCAGGAGAAATGCTTGTTGGTTTTAGTTCATGCCTTATCTGAGGGCAAACATGATTCAGATGCTGAAAGATCATACCTCTTTTCGAAATATCAGTTAATGGTATCTTCAGTTATTATGGCCAGCCTTCCTAGACATTTTCCTGGTATGCTTGTCCGTTTCAATTGATGGTTATGTTATAATAAGTTTTCTGTTTTTGTTTTGGCTCTGTTTTAATAAATGGATGTTGGAGCTAGTTGTTTTTTGTCGTTAGCATTTCTTGCTTAAGCATATCTTGATAGTAAGTTTAATAGCTACCTTCTTTTCCTTGCCTTACCATGTGCTTAGAAATACTAAACTGGTATTTCAAGGGAAGACTAGAGGAGCTGAGTACAATTATGGATGGAGAGGTTAATGATGATGTTAATTCTCAAGATAAAGATGACATGGATTTATATGAGAAAAGCAAACTTTCTTGTAGAAATGGTGAAATGGATATTGATGAATGCCATATCCAAGGTAAATTCACAGAGAACAACAAGTTGGTGAAGAACATCGGGAAGGTTGTTCGAGATCTAAGATGTCTTGGATTTAAATCTATGACAGAAGATGCATATGCTTCTGCCATCTTTGTGCTTCTGAAGGTGATTTTGTGATTTATTATATTATGCATGGTTCCCCGGCTGCTATGAAGCACAGATCTCTACAGGGTTTGTGTTTTGACATTGGACATGTTTCAGATGCAAAAATTCTTGGAAATGTTGACAAAAATTTTCCAATATGAGAACTCTTTTGAAAAATTTTAGAATTTTCATGCGGTGACTAGATTATATTTTGGAAAGGTATGGGTTCAAAAAAACTTTCCCCTAAAAAAGGGATGACCGATATTAAAACACTTTATTTGTTGGATGTCTAACTTAATTTTTATGTGGAGGTATTATCATGATTTATGAAATTTTGTTTTTTTTTTTTATTCTTATAGTTGATTGACCATATAGCTATTTAGATTAACTTTTCTTAGAAGCAAAAAGAAGAAAAATCTTATACTTAAATATTTATGCTATTACAAAAATTCAAATTTTTAACATTTTCCCAGCTTTTTGTTTCCCACTTTTGCATAGGTTATTTACATTTTATGCTGCTTGGGTTCTTTGTTTCATCACCGGTGTTGTGTTGGCGACTTATAACGACTTTTTTAAGATTTGATATGCATACATGAACACAATTGTTTACTTTATTGTATATCAGAAACACACACACTGTCCTTATATATATGCAGGCATGGATGCAATTTATTTCAGGCTGTTACGCATCATTTTTCTTGAATTCAACATGCTATTTCACCTTTAGCCATAATACAGTAAATTTCCTTTTTTGATGGCAGGCTAAAGTGCATGATCTGGCTGGTGATGATTATAGGGCTTCTGTTTTGGAATCCATTAAAGAGTGGATACAGGTTCCTTTCTGTGCCTATTTTTATTTTTATTCCTTTCAGCTTATACAATTATGGTTTATCTTTTGGTGATTTTGCCCACATAGTGCATTAAAATGGCATATAATTGGCCCTTTACATTCACGGCTTTAGTGTAATTGGTCTGATTTACCATCTAATGCATGATTGCCTGGCATTGTTCCTAGAGGATATCATAGACAAGATGCTTAATCTTTTGTTTTGGTACCATCACAAATATGGTTTTATTGATTGAATATCTGTAGTTTTGTATTATCATGAAGTTCTAACTGTATTATTATGTCAATTGCTCTTGTGTGGGTATTATTAACATAAAGGACCAGTATAAATTCCAGTGGTCTTTGTATCTATGTGCAAAATTAGATGTTCTCTCTATGAGCATTTGTATCCTGCAAACTTACCAATTGCCTTCATGTCAATGCTGGCATTTGTTCAAATTGCTTAGTTCTCTTTATGCCGCCTTCTAGTCTAAAGTTGGGTCTATCTTCTTTTATTACTTGTTGATGATTCATTGGAGGTGTACTCTACAGGCTGTACCTCTCCAATTCTTGGATGCACTTCTTGCTTATCTTGGTGATTCTGTTGGCCGTGATAGCCCTTCACCTGGTCTCAAATCACCTTTGGCTTCTCATCCTTCATCAAGCCATCCTGGAATTAGCACTCCTTCTGAAGGATTTGTTAGATGGAAGTTACGGCTAGAGTATTTGGCGTATGAAACATTGCAAGATTTGAGAATTGCCAAACTTTTTGAGATCATCGTGGACTACCCTGACAGGTAAATATTTTTTGCATAATTGCATCTCAACTTTTTCCTTACCCTCAGATTTCAGTTGTGAAATAAAAGTAGCATGTCTGACACGTATAAAATTATTTTAAATTGTGGACTAAGACTTGTCATGTAGCTTATGCAAGAGAGTTCTCTTATTTAAATTTTCACCAAGTTGCATGCGAATTATATTGAGAAGCTGAGAGATCAAGTAAAATATGCTTGTTTTAGATGCATCCCCTACTTCTCCTCTTCTCTTATTGTGCACAGATGTTTTCAATTAGTCTATTGGTAAAAGGGTGAATATTCATGTCACTGGTTCTTTGCTGCTTACTGAGCTGGGAGCATTTATTGGAAAAGGTGATTTTGAATATGTGAAATGAATTTATGTACTTTAGAAAATGGATACTGAATATCATATGAATACATTTTATGTATGTGTTATATGAATTTTTCTTGTAAAACCTGGATGCAGTTTTGGTTACATGGAAACAAATCATTTGTCCTCTTTGTATGCAGCACAATGAGTTCTTTGCATAACTGGAATTATAGGTAACTTCCTTGTTGCTCCCTAATTGTTTTACAAATACTGCAGCGCCCCTGCAATTGAGGACTTAAAACAGTGCCTTGAATATACTGGACAGCATTCTAAGTTGGTTGAATCTTTCATTTCTGCACTGAGATATCGCTTGCTCACTGCTGGTGCCTCGACTAATGATATACTGCATCAATATGTTTCGACTATTAAAGCTTTACGTACAATTGATCCAGCTGGAGTCTTTCTTGAAGCAGTTGGTGAACCAATAAGAGACTATTTAAGGGGTAGGAAAGACACTATAAAATGCATTGTAACCATGCTTACAGATGGGACTGGGGGGAACCCAAATGGATCTGGAATTACTGGGGATAGCCTTCTTGAAGAATTAAATAGGGATGAGGAAAGTCAAGAAAATGCTGGTGCTGATGATAATTTCCACATTGATGACAAGCAAGGATGGATCAATGCTGTAAGGTATGTGTAGATTGTAATGTCTGATATGTAATTTACGGCTGATATTTGCTGATACATGGTGCTTCATCTACCTTATTGTGTTACAAGAGTTCACATGTTGCTTTGCTGGACTTTTGCCCTTTCAGGTGGGAGCCTGATCCTGTAGAGGCTGATCCATCAAAGGGCAGCAGAAATCAAAGGAAGGTTGACATATTGGGGATGATTGTCGGCATAATTGGTTCAAAAGACCAACTTGTTAATGAATATCGTGTAATGCTTGCTGAAAAGCTTCTCAATAAATCTGATTATGACATTGATTCAGAGATACGTACCCTAGAACTTCTCAAGGTACGTGGTCTTTTACTAGTTGGTCTTTGTTCCTTTGATTGGGTTTGTCGTGCAAGGAAGTCTTCATTTCATGTTCATCATGTTTCATGGTCTCTCTTTAACATTCATTCTTTTGGCCCGTCATTTTCCAGATACATTTTGGAGAGAGCAGCATGCAGAGGTGTGAAATTATGCTTAATGATCTGATTGATTCCAAGAGAACAAACCACAATATCAAAGCAACAATCCAGCCATCGCAAACAGGCAATCCTGGCATTTTCAAAATTTTAGCCCAGATGCAGCTCTTTGATTGCTTGCACATGGTCAATCACCATTTTATTCGTGTTCACAATTTTCCCTTTATTTTGTGGATCTTTAGGTCCTAAGGAGCAGGAAATGGGAATGTCTCTGGATATTCTTGACGCCACAATTTTATCTTCAAATTTTTGGCCTCCGATCCAGGTATAAGCCTAATGTTTCTCTTAATGCTATGAGTTATTATTTTTGTTTCTATTGTCTTATTGATAACCATTTTTAAAATTTTGAGAACCAGAGAAGTTGTATTGGATTTTAGAAATTAATACTGATGTATTAAAGCATCTTATGGGATACCTAGGATCAGAGAGCTTAGTTGTACATCATCCATTATTAGTGCAAGGCACTGTTGTAAGTAAGAATGTATATTGTGGTTTCTATATTCAATCTAATTGTCAAGAAGAAGGCAATGATTTGTTTGCTTTTAGAGTTCAGCAAGCTGCTTCTAGTAACAAAATATTCAGTAATCTACACTTTATTATTTTGTGCAAACATGTTGAACTTTTTTCATTATTTCAATTGCATTAACAACAGGGTGAACTCTTCTTGTTTTTAGCTTCAGTCAATGTACATAATTTTCTCTTGCCTTGTTAATCCCATGCTTCCTTATGACAATGCATTGAAAACTACTTTCAGTGTGTATACAAAAGTAATGAGCATAGAAATGGTAAGGCTGTCATGGACCACGTACTATTTTTTTGTTTTTGTGTGGTATATGCCCCTGTCAAGACCATTTTCTCATGGAAGCTTCAGTTTACAAAGTTTTAAATCTTGTTTGATTCAATTAACAAAGGCTTAAATCTTATAATACTTGATCTTAGGAAGAGGAACTTAATGTACCTGAGCCTGTTGAAAAGCTGCTCACTGATTATGCCAATAGGTTTCACGAAATTAAGACTCCTCGTAAATTACTTTGGAAGAAAAATCTTGGCAAAGTCAAGGTTAGGTGCTTCAGAATCTTACATCCGGTTTTCTCTTTCTATTTTACATTGCTCTAAATATATTTACACTTATCATGGTTGCTCTGCTTTTAGTTGGAGTTGCAATTTGAAGATAGAGCAATGCAGTTAAATGTGGCCCCTATACATGCTGCAATTATCATGCAATTTCAAGATGAAACAAGGTAGGCTTAAGAATTATTTCACATGTTATGTATTCATTGTTTAACAGTGTTTTATTTTCGACTTTAGTTGGACCTCTAGTAAGCTTGCAGCTGCTGTTGGGGTACCGATGGATGTACTCAATCGCAGGATAAATTTTTGGATAAGCAAGGTAGCCTAGAAAATCTCCTTTATTTCAGTTTTTGATAATTGTCTTTCTTACCTTTGCTTTTTAAGATTGATAGAAACCCCTGGTGCATATTTTAACAAACACAAAATGCATTAGTAACTGTTCAAAGTAAAAGCCTTTGTTATAGGCATTGCAAGATTTGTTGGTTTCACTGTTTTTCAAGTTTTTCCTTTATGTAGTTATTTAACTCATTCAAGAGTCAATTTTTAGTATTCTGCTCTTATTTTTTTATGATCATTTTGAAATTTGGATCACGAGTTGCTATTTTATTGTCAAGTTAAGTTGTCTTTTTCTTGGTAACTTCTGTCCAAAAGTGTTTTTTGTGATTTAAATGTGCATGTTGGTGAATGTCAAACTTACAAGCACTAAATTTTAGGTAGGTAAAATGATTGTTTTCACCTCTTTCCTTATTTAGGGAATTCTTGCAGAATCACCTGGCACAGATGCTAATGATCATGTGTTTACCTTAGTAGAAGGCATGGTTGATGCCGGTAAGAATGGTGGCAATGGTGGGAGTTGTGAGGAACTGCTAGCCGGTGATGAGGAGGGAGAGAGATCAATAACCTCTGTCGAGGATCAAATATGCAAGGAAATGACCGTGTATGAGGTCTGTGACATGATGTGAATCTTTTTTTGGATAATTGCCGTTATATTAATCGATAGTTGGAGTATTCTTTGAAACTAGTCCATTGTGTTTATGATAAGATGTATTATTTTCGATAGACTCAGCCTTCGAAGAGGTTGGGGTAAAAAATAAATTCTTCATCTGCAGGGAGTGGGTTGGGTTCCGGGGTTTCTTTTCTGCCTGCTATTGGGCAAATGGATACTTTCCCTCTCACCAAAAGCCACTGTCGCATAATCTCTGACTTCTTGTGTTGTCTTAGAATTGAAAGGTTTTTCAACTGGCCTCCTTAGTACTCGCGTTTGAGAGAAACTTGAATTTGGTCTATCCATTGCCTTAGAGATAAATGTTAAAGCAAATGTTAATTTGGACAGAACTGTGTTAGATTTGTCTTAATTTCCCCTATTGAGGGGCAAGTAGATTGGGTAGCTATGGGACAACTACCGGATAACACATTGATCAAGCAAGAAATATAAGAACATAAACAAATATATAGGCACTCTAGTGCATGTAGAGTTGTGTCAAAATTTTTGAAGTGGTGTGTTATCTGTTTACCTTTCTAAAGGACATTTGGCTTCTTGCAGAAATTTATAATGGGGATGCTCACAAATTTTGGCAGCATGGCATTGGATCGCATTCATAACACCCTTAAGGTGAGAATGGTTTTACAGAATAAGTCCCGCAATTTTTGTTTTTAGATACTTATTTCTCTCTAGTCTGCTAATGTGCAAAACAAAAACTACTCCAGATGTTTTGTGTAGCTGATCCTCCTTATGACAAGTCACTGCAGCAGCTGCAAAGCTTTTTATCAGGTTTAGTTTCCGAAGAGAAGTTGGAACTAAGAGATGGAATGTATGTCTTGAAAAAGTAATGAATCATCATGATGGTGAACTATCCTTCTACTGCAGAACAAGTGAGTTTTCAAAAAACGTACGCAGTTCATGGGCTATAATTTTCAGTTGGCATCATCATCTAGTTTGATTGATCTTTTGCATCAGTCTTTTTATTGGTCCTTAATTGAAGAGAATAATTGACAGTGATAGTCAGTAGATTTGTTTGTGGAAATCAGGAAGATTTCACTTTCTCGTAGGAGTTTTTTTGCAATCCACAATCCTAGGTTTTGGCCAGTTAAATGTAGCTTTGGGCGACAGAGATTTCTGTAGGAGGGTGTTCTTCTAATCATCAGCAGTCCTAACTTGTCTTCTGATTAATATTATCTTCCTGTTGCCCTCAGTGCTACTGTTGTGCAAGGAAGAGCGATTCTTTGGATTGCAGAATTGCTGGGGAGCAAGTGCCATCCTAAGAAGATTGCAGAATTGCGCTCAGTGATACTTGTTTGCATATTACACAGTTTACACTGGTAAGGATCTTACAACCAAATGTAAAATGTCCAGTGACGCAGCTTGGAGTCAAAAAGGAGATTTCATTTAATCTCCCTTTACGTTGTCATTTTTCCGTATATTTCCTGAGAAATCACATTATATTATGTCAGATTGCCCGCTAGTTACAATTCTGTGCAACTGTTAAATCTCTCCAATGTAATTTATATTTAGAAACCATTACAGCCTCATAGATTCATGTATACTTCATTAATTCTATGCTCCTTGTTGATTCCAATATCATCAAGGTTTTACTTGTAGGTGGAAGGTTGATTTTTCCCTATTTTATATATCGACTCTGTTTTATATCGTACTAATTTTTTTTCTTTTTTTAATGCCAAATCCAAAATATTTTCAAGTTAATCTGATTCAAAAGTCTATTTATCATTTTAGCAATATGGTAATTTAGTGTTTTATTATAAAAAATATTTGTCAGCGAATATAATGTGTTACAATTCATGAATTCTATCAGACCATATACAATAAATTCAAGTATCAATAATGTGTAATTTTCCATCATCCAAATTCCCATTATTACTTAATAGCATAGAAATTCAAAACTTTAATTATTTTATTTTATAAAAATATAAATTATAACAGAAATCGCAAATCACAATATAAGAATTATTATATAGTTATAGATAATTAGTGAAATTTGTGATGAATTCTATCCTCTGGAGAGTAATATAGTACAACAATTTATACTACTTTGTATCATTTTTGTGTTAAATTTATATTTTTATCTAACAGCATAGGTATTTAGTTTAAAAATCAATATAACTATTACAAACTTTTCTTTGGAAAAAAGAATTTTGATTTACTAATTAAGTTGAATTGATAAAAATAATGTTTGTAATTTGTGAAGTCTAAACATTATATCTGCATAATAACACAAATTACCTCCTAATTCTTAAGATTATAATATTAATAAAAATTGTTATAGCTTACTCTTTAATTTTTAATAAATTGAATGCATAAATTTACACCCTTAATTACCTAAGAAAATACCAAGTTTTCTCATTAACTTTCTTAATCACAATTAATATTCATAATAAAAAAAGGAATAGTAAATTGTCAATGCTAGATATAGCCGTTACCGTTAGAAATATGACCGTTGCAAGCTCTCAAATTTAAATCAAGAAAGAAGAAAACCACATGGAAGCAGATCTCATACCCCACCCCATCGCACTGCAAAAAATGAGAGAAGAAGACGACCAACAACAGCCACCAACACCACCAGAAGAGCTATTGCAAGAGCTCCGATTAAAGGCCAATGAGCTACTCCTCCGTGAAGAATGGCAAGGATCCGTACAAGTCTATACTCGGTTCATTGATCTCTGCCAAAAACAGAGTTTGAAGATACACTCAAACCCAGATCAACTAGTCAAGCTTCAGAAATCCCTCATCTTAGCTTTCTCTAATAGAGCTGAAGCGCGGTCCAGGCTTAGAGATTTTACTGAAGCACTCAAAGATTGTGATCAAGCATTGAAAATAGAGAAAACCCATTTCAAGTCTCTTCTCTGAAAAGGCAAAATCTTGCTTTCTTTGAACAGGTACTCTCTGGCTTTGGATTGCTTCAAAACAGCTCTTCTTGATCCACAGGTTATTGGGAATATTGAAAATCTAAATGGATTTGTGGAAAAGTGCAAGAAACTTGTGTTTCAATCAAAGACTGGAGCATTCGATGTCTCTGATTGGGTGCTCAATGGGTTTCGCGGCAGGTTGCCGGAGCTCGCTGAATTTATTGGCCCCGTTCAGATCAAGCGATCTGAACTCAGTGGCAGAGGCTTGTTTGCAACAAAGAACATTGATGCAGGGACTTTGGTGTTAGTGAACAAAGCAATTGCTACAGAGAGAGGCATATTATCAAGCAAAGATTCAGATGAGAATGCGCAATTAGTCATGTGGAAAAATTTCATCAATGAAGTAGTAAAATTCACCAAAAAGTGTCAAAGAACCTAACTTCTGGTGAGTACATTGTCGACTGGTGAAGAAGAAGACAAGCTTGAAGTGCCTGAAACTAGTTTCTTTAGGCCTGACTCGGAGGAGAGTAGGCACCAAATTGATGAGCTTGATATGGTTAGAATTATGAACATATTGGATGTAAATTCTCTTGTTGAATATTCAATTTCAGGTAAAGTCTTGGGCAAAAATAAAGATTATCATGGAGTTGGATTGTGGGTTTTGGCATCATTCATCAACCATTCTTGTAATCCAAATGCAAGACGCTTGCATATAGGGGATTATGTATTAGTACATGTTTCAAGAGAAGTAAAAGCAGGACAAGAGATCACATTTGCATATTTTGATGTGCTTTTGCCATTGGAGAAGAGAAAAGAAAAGTCAAGAACATGGGGTTTCAATTGTCAATGCAAGAGATGCAAGGCTGAAGATAAAATATATTGTTTGTTCTAAGCAAGAGATAAAGGAAATTGAGATGGGACTAGAAAGTGGGTTAGATGTAGGTAATGCAATATTTAGACTACAGGAAGGCATGAAAAGCAGGACAAGAGATCACATTTGCATATTTTGATGTGCTTTTGCCATTGGAGAAGAGAAAAGAAAAGTCAAGAACATGGGGTTTCAATTGTCAATGCAAGAGATGCAAGGCTGAAGATAAAATATATTGTTGTTCTAAGCAAGAGATAAAGGAAATTGAGATGGGACTAGAAAGTGGGTTAGATGTAGGTAATGCAATATTTAGACTACAGGAAGGCATGAAAAGGTGGATGGTGAGAGGGAAAGAAAAGGGTTATTTGAGGTCATCATTTTGGGGGCCATACTATGAAGCATATAGTTCAGAGAAGGTGATGAAGAGGTGGGGGAGAAAACTTCCTGCGGTTGATGCGGTAGTGGATAGTGTTGCAGAAGCAACAGGAAGTGATGAAAGAGTAGGGAAAGTGTTGATAGAATGATTGAAGAAAAATTCTAATTTGGTGGAGATGGAGAGAGTAATGAAATTTGGGAGAGGAATATATGGAAAAGTAATGAAGAAACAAGTAATGATGTCTCTTCTTGAGAACGGTATTCATCGTGATTATTCAGCTTAATAGCTAATCCTAGAAACGGGTTTCTTTTTTTTTTTTTTTTCCTCAAATTCTCTTGGTTTTTTAATGAATGAATATAGCTTCCGAATTCATACTCTTCAAGGCACTGTTTTTATTTTACTTATATCAAGAAATTAGTTTCTTTTGTTCCTGTAACTGAGAATGGCTTCAATCAATAACCTTTCCAATGAAATAAAAATGGAAGCA
The DNA here is from genome assembly GCA_947685225.1 of Garcia nutans. Taxonomy (NCBI): domain Eukaryota; kingdom Viridiplantae; phylum Streptophyta; class Magnoliopsida; order Malpighiales; family Euphorbiaceae; genus Garcia; species Garcia nutans. The sequence continues at coordinate 54,766,370 of CANTUV010000011.1, forward strand.
AAGGAATCAATATTTTCCATTCATCACTTTTTTTTTCCATAAGAACATCTAATGCGTCCAAACATTACATTATGAAATGAACAATAATTGTTTGGTTTTTAACTTTATTGATAAAAACTCATTATAATGTGATCAGGGCTGAATACAATTGATGGTTGATGAAAACTTAAAAATATGATGGCCCTTTCCCAAACACATTCTGAAAAGTTGTGGGGAAAAAATTTTTCATATTAAACCGTGTCCAACCATTCACTTGAATATTCAATTCCATAAATTAGATTTAAGCCGCTTGGACTGGCGATTATCACCTGCTCGAGTTCCTTCCAATGTTTTAGAAACACGATGTAATTTGAAAATAAAAATAACAAAGCAGCCCATACCATAATGTAATTTTACTTTATGAGAAGCTCCCCGTAATAGACAATTTCCAAAAGCTCCCACGCAATACTCAAAATAATTTACATTTCCCATTATCATATGATTAAAACCTAACCTTAAAATTGTTTTTTCAACCCAACACAACCGATTTTGCCAGCAAAGACAAACCGATACGTGGGTTATGAAATAAGAACTGACACCGACTTGAAAACATTGGGAAAAAAAAGTCTCCACATCTTTTAAGAGATATTATAAAAGAAAAATAACCTCAGCTCAGACCAGAACCAACCAAAGATCCATCTCAAATAGTCATTTTCACCAGCTTGCCGTAAAGAACGTGGCCATCCCTCCCAGTGTTACTCTCTAACAGTGCACTTTGCACAAGTTCCTGTCACAAAAAAAAAATTATCAACCATATTACCTAAATTACAGAAAAAAGTGGCGTTATAAAAAGATTTGAAATGTATAATGAAATGTTCACCTTTACATCCCTGTGGGAAAGAAATTTCCCCAAGTTATGGATGACCAACCTCAAGTCTTCGACCTGAAAAGTAACAAATACTCAATGCTCTTGGACATCACTAATACCAGAAGAAAATAAATGTTTTTCTTACCCTAATATAGCCAGCTCGATTACGATCAAAAAACCTGAATGCCTGTTTCAGGAATGAAAAGTTACATCACTAAAGAGAGAATGAAAGAATGTCCTCACATTTCCAATGAAGAAATGCAATAAGGTATTAGAATCTCTGCAAAAAAAAACCTGCAATAGCTCCTTATCAACCACAGCTCCCTTGGCACCAGACGGCATTTTATTTTCAGTCTCTGCTCCTGCATCTCTTTTTTCAGTCAAATCAACATCAGACTTGGATTTTGCCTCTTTATTTTCTTCATGTTTTGCCTCCTTGGTATCTTCCTCGACCTTTTCTTTTCCATTGCCAGCCACTGGTTCATGGTTGGCATCCATATTCAACTTTCCCTCTTCTTTGCCCTGCATTTCGTTTCACATAATAAAAAATTTCATTTCCTAATTTATTGTATGAGACAACTCAGTTGAAAAATCAGAATAGCCCTTCAAATATTTACAAAGAGTATTTTTGCCTCATTAGACAAGTCATCTCCAGCATCCTCCATGTCTTCATATTCTTCAGGATCTTCCTCAGGGTCTTCCTCGTAATCACTTTCATCTTCCAACTTTGTTTCATCACTCTTATCAACAGAAGTATCTTCCTTTTTCTTAGTTATTTGTTCCTCTGATTGATCTGTACTCAATAATTCCGACTCGGCAGATCTAGCTTTCACAGGAAGCTCATCGGTCTTTAGCCGTTTAGTTGATGATTTCCTCCCCTTGTCCTTCGCTTCAATTTCCTCTCGCAGCCTCTTATGCTGATTTCTTTTTGTTACAAAATTTATACGAAGTTTCTGCACATGAAAAGGACATAGAAAGATGTCAGACCAAATGAATCAAGCATACACAGTGAATTCACCACTCTGAACCAACCTGGAGAAATGTCAAAATACGAGAGCCCATCTGGTACTGGAGCATTTCGTAAAATGATTCAGCAAATAATGAAAGCTGCAAAGAAGAAAATTAACAAAAGTAATAGGTTAAATTACTTTAAATAATACAACTTCATGCAACAAGATCCACATGAAACACAATTCATCATGACAATTACTTTAAATAATACAACTTCATGGAACAAGAGCTACATGAAACACAATTCACCATGACAAACCTCAAATGTTGATTCCTCGATATCATTATCAGTGTAATCCAAGAGAGAGTCAAGTGAAAGAGACAATGAGCGCAGCTGTAGAGAAAAATGCACCATTAGACTAAAAGGTACAGGTTACAGGCAACATATGTGAGATTAGTGGTTCAATGATGATAGTGATAATATATTTTGCTATAAAGTATGGATGATTTTTCAGGTCATTATCAACATACTTTATTTTCCTTGTTCCCTTTTGTCTGCAAAATAAATCCAGGATGTCTAGGAGGTTCTTCGGTCATTCTTTTTTCTTTTGCATCCTTGTTAGATTTGCTCTTAGACTCATCTTTTCCAGCTTTGTCCTTCTTCTCATCCTTTGATTTTTCATCATCCTTTGACTTTCCTCTCTTGCCATCATGATCATCCCTCTGAGAAACCTTTTGCTCGTCTGCCTTACTGTCAATTTTAGTCTCTGAACTATTTTTCCCATCAATTTCCTTGATCTTATCTTCACTGACAACTTGCATGTTACTTAAATTGGGAACACTAGCTTGCTTTTCTGCAGTTGGCACTTTTGACTTGGGAATGATTTTCTTTTCTGACTTTTGTACCTCAGTCACCTGGCTTTCTGCATCTGTTTTTTGTTTCTCCATGTTTTCCACTTCATTACCTGCCTGAACTACCTTATTGTCATCCTTCTTAGTCTCGCCTGCCCCATCAACAGTGATCTTTCTTTTAAGTACTCTTTTAACTATTTTCTTCTTTATGGCTGTTTTGGCACTAGCGCCTAGCCCAACTGCAACACCACTAATTTCTGAATTATCCTTTGGTTTATCTCCAGCGAAGCCCACTTCCATCTCTCCTTTAACCTCAGGTTGCAAACCCTTGTCTGCATTTTGAGTACCTTTCCCAGCTGGAATTTTTTTTATTACTTTTTTTCTCGCAAAAGTTTTTACTCCAGAAGGATCAGCAGAAGATTCGTTCTGCTCAGTGGAGATATTAGATGCATGGTTCCCTCCATCATCCTTGTCATGTAACAATTCATTCTTCTTGCCATCAGTACTCTCAATATCACTTTTCTTACCAGCAGCAATCTTCTGTTTCACAATCCTCCTGATAATCTTCTTCTTTCCAGTTTTCACACTGTCAGCTTTCTGAGCCCCAATATTATTATTCCCTTGTTCCTTCTCAACATTCTTGACTTCATCTCCTGTTTCAATCCCATTCTTTTTCTCTAGGTTCTTCTGGTTATCATCGCCCTTTTGATCAGTCACTTTAACTTTTCCATCTTTCTCCCTATTGTTGACACCAGATGATGCAGCCTCTTTGGTGTTTTCTGATTTTCCCGCCCTTTTAGAATCCTTTGCAGAATCTGCTCCTTTATCTGAATCATAAAGAGAATAATGATATCAATTACAAATAATAATTTATACACAGCGAAAGGTACAACAATGTAGTACAAGAAGTTTGGATATTCCATTCACCTTTCTGCCCTTCCTTCTCTTTGGACCTCTGAGAAAAAAGAAAATTACAGATCAAATTAGCAATTAATATATCATGCTCCATGTACATAGATATCAATTTCAAGAAGGAAAAAGAAAATGCTTTAACAGCACCCTGTGGTGATTATATCCCCAAAAATGAGCATAAGAGAAATAGAAGCAAAATTACATGTATATGTGCATGTGAATGCTAACATAAGAACAGACCTCCTTTTTAAAAGAGAGCTGGCGCTCTCTCACAGCAACAGCTTTCTTGTAAGCAAGCCACTGATCTCGCCATGAATCCAACATAGGCAGGCACTCTGATAAATCTGGAACAAACAGAACAGTGATCTCTTTATGGCTGAAGAACCCATCATTGCCAAATCTATCATAGTGAATCTGCACGAGCAAACAGAAGTCTAAGAATAAGCTTCCAAATAATAATTATAAGAAACCAATTAAAGAAGAGATGACGTGTCATAAATGCAACACAGAATAAAAAACAAAAAATTTGAAATTGATATAATAAACAATAAACAACCAAAATGTTATTAAGCAGTCTATGCAGCTAAAGATCCATACGGCATTAAATTGATAATAACTCTTGGTCTTCAATTGATAGAATGACAAAATAAATAAATAAATAATTAAACTCCACGGCAAAAAGGTTCAGCCATAAAAAAAAAGGCAAAGCTTTTTGTCCATGTTTGGATACCCAAGGTTTCAATCATGGTTGATGTCATTGTAATAGTCATATTCACACTGTCACTATGCAACAGTGGCGTCTAACATTATCTCAAATCTTCTCATGCAATGGTATTCTTTTTTTAAATTCAAAATAATGCATAGTGATGAAAGGAATTGAAATTTTTTTAATTTTAATTAATATTAATTATTTTTTTAATATAAAGCCTAATGATTTGAATTATCCTCAACTTCACCTACCTTTTCAATTTTATCCTCTTGTAAAGACTAATTTATGCCATATTCACATACTTCAGCATTTGCTGCAATTATATGCAAAAACTTCAGATCATGAGTTGTTTACACAGTATCTACAGTATTGGTCCCAAATTGATAGGCTTACTTTTATTTCACAAAAATTAAGAAAAAATAATTATTTTGATTAGAAATGTAAATTTACATATAATTTTTCTATTATATCCTTACTTTAATATAAAGATATATTTAATAAATAATATTAAATAAAGATATTACAGAGATTTAACATATTAACTAATTTATAAAAATGATAAATGGACTATAATTAGAGGCAGACAAAAAAAGAAAGTGAGCATGTCAATTTGGGACAAAGAGGGTACTAAATAATCTGATATGACAAAGATTAATGATCTAATAAAAAACAGTCAGTTCCCCTCTTTTAAACCTTTGTTGTTTTATGAGCAGGCACATGAAATCCCTTAATTTGCGAACAGGTTCATCATCTCAGCAGGGCTATACAAAAAGCATGTATAAAATCTTTATCTTCCTACCAAGGCTTTGTTTGAACATTGATATTGGTGAATTTCAGAAAAAATAACCATAAATACATTGAAATAAAGATCAAAACTATTGAAGATAGATAAAACAACAAAATACACCAAATTAGATAGTAACCCACTTATTGAATACTTTTGCAATTTTAACAACAAAAATCAAAAACCTGTAGGATCTGAAAACAGAAATATCAAAAAAAAAAAGACCCTACAATAAATGATGGATAGAAGGCAATATTAGAAACCATATTCTCAATTTGTGAAGAGATATATCGAAGGAAGTTTATCAAACTAAGGAAGAAGAAAGGAAATGAGACGTGCAAAGTTTCTAGAAAGATCCTCTCATTACTCTTTTTTTTTTTTAAACAGAAAACTATTTGTGGAGATTTTGATAATGTCCTCTGAATACCAAATTAAGCTCAGTCTTGCTAAAATAATTGGATTCAACAAAAGAAAGAAAATCAGACTGAGGGGTGTATTTGATTTCAAAAGAACATGGATTATGATAAAGAACAGAGAATGATTTCTATTAAGAGAGAGCGAGAGAGAGGGAGACTACAGAGATGCTTCGACACATGGAAAAAATGGAGCAAATGGATACACACCTCAAACTATTTAGTTTTAACTGAGCATGCCCCCAGGAGCACCACATAAGCAACAACACATGACTAGAAGGTTTTGGATATAATTGCAATCAATGTTAAAGTATATGACTCAAAATGAAGCAACTTCAAAAATAGGATAAAAATTGAAAAATTAATACAAACTGGAGGACAAATGGGATCATTAAGCCTATAAATAATTATATACATATCAATTATTTTTTCATTTGAAAAATAGAACTTACATTGAAGTAACTTGTTAAAAAAGAATGAATGCAGTTATTCAATAAGACTATATCTACAAGAGTGTAGAAAAGTCTAGAGCATTAGCTACAAAGATAATATCATCAAATAAAAAAGTCAATAACACGTCTACATCTGGCCTTGGTAACTTTTGCACTGGGAAGTGCAATCCTTTTACAATATTCTTTGTTTCAGTCAAATGACCAAAAAACCCAAACCTTTTTTACACAATTGCAACTTCATCCAAAATTATTTGACTTTATTAATTTTAAAAAATTAGCAGTAATTAATCCAATTGCTAAAAAATTGTTGGTCATTCGGCCTTCTGTTTTTTGCTTCAATAAACACAAATAGGGACTTTTAATTCTTTAAGCTTTTATTTTATGTCCTTTTCGTAGAAATATGTAAACAGACCAAATAATTATTCATAAAAATTTAATCTGAAGCCTGAAAGGCCATAAATATTGATGTAATTGCCATTATTTTGTTAGAAGAGAAACCTATCATAGAATTTTCTCTTTTTCTACCTCCACCTTCCTATAACAATTTGCTTTTTTTGCGAAACACGAAACCACCACCAAGACAACTTCTAAACTTCAACATTGCAACCACAGAGTTCTGAACATGGACACACTTATAGGAACCCAAAACAATGAAAATATTTGTCCTGTAACTCGCATAATTTCCCCAAATCAAAATAGCTCCAAAATTCCCCAAATTACTTGTTAAAACAAGTGCCCTGGTCCCGCATTTCCTGCTGCCAAATTTGGACACCAATTTAACCTAATTGAAATACTATTCAAACTATAAATCCTCCTAGGACCCCCTTTTTATATTTTCAAGTATACAAATCCAAATCCTAGTTCACCAAATAATGCAAATAGTCTTATCTATATCACCAGCAAAGGTGCCAACCGCTGGAATTTGTGAATTTATATCAGATACACTGAACATGAGTTCTCAAGATTCTAAATTTGCATAATTGAAGGAAGAAGCACAATATATTACCTCCAGAAAACGATTCCAGTTTTGGCAGTTCTGCAAATCAATTTGAGTTACATCCAAAGCATATCTACAAGGTAAATTCCATTTTAGTCCATTGGAGAGAATCATTGTCTTACATGCCAATTCATTATTAGGTAGAAATACTAACCTGAGAGCTGTTTGAACCAAAACAGAATCATCAACTGATGGGTCACCACCATCCACGGAATCCCATGGACCACCAATTGCCATGAAAGAACGATCTTTTTTCAGCACAGCAAACCTAATAATATTACAAATGTGTGGTAGACGATCATCATAGCTTTTCTCAGCTGACAGCTCTTCCAAAGCATTCTTGCTGAGTCCACTCATCAACAGTATCTGAACCAGAGACAAAAATATGCATTACCAAGCGGAAAAAAAGCTAACACATCCATATTATGAAGCCATGACAGTGAAAGGGTGAAATAACTAACATCATGTATCAGTAATAATTGAAATAAAATGAGGCAACTAACAAGAAAAATTGAAATCAACACAGGAACACTCAATCTACAAGTCCAGAATACTGATCACTACTATGCAAATGGAATGCTTCTTTTCTCATGACGAGTTTGATCAGCTACTTCCCTTTATTTCCTGTAAGGAGAGAAATTATCCATCATCAATGCTTCAACAGCATCATATTTTGTCCACCTTCAGAATTTTCTTCCTAGTACCTAAAATTAAATCTTTTTAAAATCAATCCACTTTCTGACATACATTCACAGATCTACTACCTACTAATTCTTCAGTAGCGCCATTTCATACTTTTGCCACATCTCAATCTTAACATCCTCATTCAGCTACTCATTTATGGACATCTCTCAGCTGTGTACCATAAAGAATAGCTGCTTCTATCCATAGAACTCCCCATATCTTCTGGGAAATCACGCTTCTACATTCTATTTATATTGGTCTAATTATGTGGACAATCCTTGATCACTTGTTGCCCTTGAGTATATCAAAAGATTTCTGTGATGAAAATTTAGGAGGTGATAAGGACAACTTTCCATGGAAAACAATCTTCTATTTCATTTAAAATGGGAATAAACATATGAGACCTCCAACTTAATAACAGTATTTCAATTGGGTCCTAAAAGTTCTCCTTCAAGTTCTTGTTTTTCCTTAACTAAAAAGTCCTTGAACTCTTAAAAGCACTTGATAATGTTCCAAAATTTGATGAGTGAGTGCCACATTTACCACGCTATTGCTTCCATATGTGTATGTCCATCAATATTCAAAGAACTAAAGATTATTCACAATAGTTTAGGGACTTGATTGAAGGAAGAACCACATTTAAGGCCTTAACTGAAAGATCATTATAACTTAAAGGACTTCTAGGTATTTATCGACCTCAAGGTAATATAGGTCAATAACATGAATTTTAAGATCTGAAAAATGCAGTATCAAGTTAAATGTGAAAAAGGTACCAAAAGAATTCATCTGAATAGGGTTTTAAATAATAGAAATTATAACAATGTTGCGCAATCAGTTCAATTGGATTGAATCATTCTGAATCAGTTGCGGACGCCATGAATTTGTAAAGCCACAAATCACTCAAGCTGACAATAAACAAGAATTGAGTAAAATATAGCAAAAAAAAAGGGGATGGATGATAAGAAATCATTGTTTCTCATGTTTTGTCTAACATTTATTGGCATTTGGTTATTCACCCTTAGATAATAAAAAAAAAACATAACAGCACACTAAGATTCCATTACAAAACAGCCGAAACATTATTAAACAGCCATTATTCAAAACCACGATGAACAACATATCAGGTGTTCAAAAATGATGGATAGATCAATGATGTTCGCAATAGGAACCTAATTCTTTCATCGCTTGAATACTAGTCGGTTCACAACCAGCAATTGCTAGTGATGAAGGGAACATAAAAAAAACAAAGATTTGATTCTAGCTCAAACCTCCAGATAAAGAAAAGGATAATTGAATGTCTACAAACAAGTTCCCACAATCAACTGTTAAAAATATGGAAATGCGAAAAAATAATCATTAATAAAATGTTTTGCGAACTCCAAAGCAGTTAACAAATCCTAGTAGAAATATCATTTTGAGATCAAACATTTATGCAGATATAACTGAAAAGTGATAAATAACCTACCTTTGCATTCCATATAGTGCACCCATGCTCTGATTTTGCAAGTCGTTGAGCCGAAAGATTAGTTAACGAGGATTCTTTTGACTGTGCTATGCTTTCATCTTCAATAAAATCATGCTCAAAACTGTTGCATTTAGGATTTTTAACTAATATTAGCACATCATCTCTTTTTGCTAAAGAGTAGGATATTTAACCAATATTAGCATGTCATGTTTTTTCCTTCTCTTTAGCAAACAAGAAAATACCGGTGATCCTTTTGGCTTCTGGAAGATTAAAAGAAAATGGTTTAAATCTAGCAACAAGACACCAATATTTTCATGCCCTTTATAATAGAAAAATCTAAACTAACATGATCAAAAACTATTATGAAATTCAGAGAAGCTCAAAAAGAAATCAGGAAAACTACTCAACACAAAACCAAAGAGCAGACTACCTGACAGGTGTATGCATAGGAAGTTTAAGATTCTCCTTTGGCCAGTTCACAACAACCTAAATCAATAAAGACATTAATATAAACAAAAAAATATATACTATCAAAACTTGATATATCTTCAGATGAAGGGAAAAAAATTGAAACGCACCTTTGAAAATTCTGGAGATATAAATAGTCTCGGATATCTCTTATCTGTTGATAAATAATCCCTCTCTATATCAACCAAACTGGACGCATGAATCTGGCAAGCACATAACATTAATTATGAGCAAAAATGAAATTCATCAACAAACACTTCAGAGTGAGACATGACTTAATATAAGCTGTCTCATATTAAAACAGCAATCGTAAAAGTCTCATCACTACCAATAGCAGAAATGGCAAAAATAAATGCTGTCTACCATGAAAATAAAATGGGTTCTCATATGAGAAGTTTCTAAATTCAAGTTCAAAATTATGACTGGAAACTCTACAAGAGAATGGCAAAACAATCTCTGAATGATGTTATTGATTATCCCCCCAGTGTAACAGACAATGAGAAATGGCTTAGTAAGTCCAAAAAGATAGAAGACATTCTAAAAAGGGCAAAGACAGGTAAGACGAAAATAAACAAAATGAAAGAGCAGGCTAAGACGGGGAATCTGAAACAGAAAAGCAGTTCAGAATAAAAGTGAATCAACAGGAGAAGAATTAGGGTAAGATGCAAATTTGAGAAAGTGAAACACAAGAGAAGTCAACAAGACAAAAGACTTGGGCCACGAATTGAAAAGTCAGGCCCAACTAGAAGCAACAGTTGGAAGAATCACAATTGAATCCAATTAAGGACCTCAACGGATGAACCCTAAGGTGAAAAGGACAAATCCTTGACGAGGTACAAGTTCTTGTCATCATTGAATTACTAAACTCTTGCATTGTTTTTATTTTACCTTGCAGATATATTCCCTTCTTTTTTCTTTAACAGGTGAATGACGCCTTCAGCATAACAGAACAGCTAGTTAGTTACGAAGACTGCAAGATACACAAGTAGCTATATATTCAGAACTAGATTAGGACGCAAATTTAACAGCATGATCCACCTATGTGAAACTTCATGACTTGGGGAATCTCGTCGTAAGGATCTCCCCTCCTTTGCCAAAGAGGACCCATGTCTATCCCTTGAGACTCTTGGTGGAGTTCGTTCACGCCTAATTTCAAGTGGACGTTTCCGCTCCCGCTCCCTCTCCTTTTCACGTCTCTCCAAAATGCATTCCCTTTCACGCTTTCTTTCTCGTTCTCGTTCTCGTTCTCGTTCTCGTTCTCGCTCCCGCTCCCGCTCCTTCTCTCTTTCCCTTTCTTTCTCCCTCTCGCGTAAAAGCTCTCTACGACGTTCTCCCTCTCTTAGCTCAAATTCCTGAAGATAACCAGCTCTATCATTCCTACGTTCATCAACCCTCAGGTGACCACCACGATAATCTAGTTCAAGAGATGCAGCATGAAGCCCTTTTCCTGTACCATAATCCCTACCAGGAGGCAAGCTAACTCCGTACCCTGGATTTGATGAACTCTGAGGATACAGGAGATCATCCACATTCCTCCTCGGAGCTGCCCCTAATATCGATGGAGCATGTTGCCCACTATACGAAGAAGCACTAAGCATTGATGAACTGCGAGGATCAGCATCCATTCTTCCTCCATAAGACACAGGATCTTGGGTGGAATGACGACTAGCAGCACCTCTTGCTGCAAGATAATCAATTTGTCTGCCAGAAATGTGTTGCTACTCAGTGCAATATGAAGTTTACACCAGCTAACTTAGCACAAACTAGAACACAGAAGTCTAAAGTCTTATAACATGGCAAGGATGAACTTGCCTGTTCATCAATGGAGAAGGATGTAACCAATTAACGAGTACCATAAGCCATCAAATGCATAATAAGGTTCATTTTGGACAAAACAGATAATAAATATTTAACAAACGAAAATACCTAGCATCGAGAGAAGCAGATTGCATTGACTGAGAATTCAGTAACTGTTCTTGTCGAAGCGCTGATACCTGATCGATGCGTTCATATACGACAGGCTGTAACAAAAAAAAAGATTGAAACAGTGAAGAACATTATCAACAAGGCATAGCAGAACCTAAACACATATAGCACTAATGGGTTAAACATTTGTTGGAAAAAAGAGTTAACATCCTTGCATAAAATTTGAATGGCATTGAAATTCATAGTTCTATGATTATTCCTACTATCATCAGTAGGTCATGAACATAATGATGGAATGCAGGTTCTATATTTAAAATCAAATCCATATCATACTGAACCTGCAAAATTTGAAATCCAATAAGAAATTATGTTTATTCATTTGCGCTTATATTGATAATTTCTAGCTTGACCCAATTACAATGCTGTCCGGAGATAATTATAACGTTAGAACAGCAAGTCATTCAAAAACAATAAACATATAAAATGTCTGGCACGGATCGAATTATCAAAATTGATCAAACATTATCACATAATACTTTAACCTATTTATAAGAAGCGTACTTAATAAGAATGTCATTATAAGAACTTTGAAGGAGCCTTACAAATAGTAATTTAATAGTATTCATTAGATAACTATTAGTTTGGGAACAATTAATATAAAGAATGTCCCACAATTTCATGAACAAAATCAAGTTAGTCACAGTATTCTAAATGCAACTGTATTTACACACTTCAAAAAAAGTTGGGGCAATAATATTTTTACAATTAAAGGAAATCTAAATAATTATGAGCATTCTTAGTTCTAAATGCTATTCATATTCTTTTAATTTGTGCTGTGTGTTAATTTCAACTTTAAATAGAACAATTAATTTTATCTTTTACATTTTACATTTTATTTTTTACACCAAAAAAATGTAAGGAATTAAAAAAATTAGAGCATGTAAAACAACACCTGATGTTGCTGATTAAAACCAACAGAATCAGTATATCTTGAAGCTGGATCACTTTGCATATCCCTCCCAATATAAGCACTTTGTCTTTCCCCATACTGGCGCCTGTCTAGTGCTGGATAATCATGAATCTTTTCTGTGTACAATTGATCACTTTTGTGACCATATACATGACTAGATGATGGAACATAGTCACCAGATGCAAATTTTGGAGAATCAGGAAGAGATGAGGTATAGCCACCACGGCTTTCAAGAGCTGATGGTCCAGTCGCCTTAGCACTCAATGTTGGTGCCTATGCAAGACAAAATTCCCAATGAAACCTTAAGACATTTATGGCAGCAGGTGATAAAAGATACAGTTTACCAACTCAGACTTATTGGAAAACAAGCTAAATCTCTAACAGCTAAGCTAAAACGATAGCCACAACACTAGGGGTACAATGAATAAAGAATATATTTAAATGGCATTATTCCCCAGATAAGTAATTTAGAGCCCAAAATACACATTTTCTAGGTCAATATTTCCAAGGCCTAACAACACCTAACTATAAATTGCTCATCTTACATCAACTTGTGAATTATCTAAGACCCAAGCACAGTGTAGCAGATCAGATTCCAATAATTGGGACATATAGGCTGTAAAGCATGTAAATAAGGTCAAATGAATTTGAAACAAAGCAAAACAATTAGGATTAAGATGTGAATGAATCATCAAAAAAAATCTTAAAGTAGAAGGTTATGATGCATTACATTATGTAGAAGTACAAGGGACATGCTGAATAAAATAAAAGAAAAGAAAAAGAAAACTCAGCCCATCAACCTGTTGAGCACCAGTGATGGCAGCTGATCCATAGATAGTCCCATATTGGGCCCCATAATGTGTCGCAGAACCTCTGTATCCACCAATATCTGCTTCTTGAGAGCCACTCAATATTGAAGGACGTCTAGAAGATAGCGAATGTTGAGAGCCTCCATCAGGCCCTCCAACTGAAGTCCCAGAATATGCAGATCCCAGCTATAAAAGGATAAAATTTTAAACACATTCATACAACGCTACATCTTTTTTTACAGCAAGCAAAAAAAACGAGTCTTTCTCAATGTAATCTCAGCACATTTGATAGTTGGCGCCATGTCCAGTAAAACAAAATCAGATACAACTCAATTAACCACCATCTAAAAAGCCAAAACTTCTACAGAACTTCGATAAAGTTAATGTCATAGTAATAAGTAAAGGCAAACTATTTTACAAGCAATCAAACTGCAATGAATTTCCAAACCTATTTTATCAATACCCGAAAGACTAAACACAAAAAAAATCAACAAATCAAATAAACCCATCATCAAAAAGTCAAGAAAATGCCTCAAAACAAAGCAAAGCTGCAATTTTTATAATGAAAACTTACATTTTGACCAAAACCAGATTGCCCACCATAAGTCTGCTGCCCGTAGGCACTACTGCCTCTTGAGGAATACATGTTTAAGCGGATATTAAATCTGCAATTAAAAGAAAAAACAAAAACCCTTAACTATATTAGCTAATCAGAAACGGTAGACCGTACCTTTAGAACTTGATGAATTTGAGAAGGGCAAATACAGGATTAGAGAACCTACGGCTATGAACTTCGAGACATCAGACAAGTCTCTATTGGATTTGGATGATATAACCAAAGAATTTTCAGATAAAAAAAACCCTAAACAGAGTATACATATTTTCTGGGAAAATACATATAAATTAATTTTCAGATACCAAATGGCATGCTCTTTATACGCAATAACAACTCGTGACTCGAGATGGCGGGTTAGAGAGGTCCGGTTTTGTCTTGTTGGGCCTTTCGGGGGGTAGATTTTAGTGGACTTCGTAATTACTTCATCGGATTTTTCTAAAAATACCCAAAAAATAAAATATTTTTAAAAATATCATCTCTTTAATTTTAATTTCAAAAATATTTTTTTAATTTTTAATTTTAAAAATATCCCTCAAAAGTATATTTTTAATATACATCAGATATATCAAAGGCATATTCTATTTTTAAAAATATGCATTAAATATGCATTCACTATATTAAAAATTAGCTTAAAAAATAGAATATTTTTAAAAATAAAATTGAAAAATATATAATAGAATGTAATTTTCTCTTACATTCATTGGCTATTAGCTTTATTTTTTAATTTTTAAAAAGAAATTAAAAAATATATTTTTAGAAATACTCAATTTTTTAATATCCATTTATTAAATTTAAATTTCAAAAGTACCCCTTTCATAAATATGTATCTAGCATATTTCTAATATATTAATAATATATTTCGCTTTCAGCTTATTAAAAATATGTTAAAATAATGAAATATTTTTTGTAAAATTAAAAAATATATGATGTAATTTTTCTTTTTCTTTTTTTACATGTGTCTGGTTTTTGGAAAAATTAGATCAATAGTGTGTTTAAAAAAAAAACTGGATCAATAGTGTGTTTTGTTTGTTCGTGAAGTTCAAGTCTATATCTATCAAATCAAGCTTAATTAATTTAGTTATACTATAAAAAAAAAATCCACAGGCCACTGCAGATATTTTATTCATAATATTTAATTCCTATTTACTAAAAAAGATATTTTCCTATTAAATATGAAAATTAAATTTTACATAAATTTATTATTAGTAGAATTTGAGTATCTATACAAACACAAAAATCCACAAAGTTTATTGAATTAATTTTTGGAAAAAGTGCAAAAAAAAAACATTTTATAGTATTCTTTTGGTATTTAGCATTTTATATATATACACAAAATTAATAATACTTATACTTATATAATATAAAATTAATTTATAATATAATATATAGTATTTATATATATTTTTGTATGTTTGTATATTTATTTTTTCTTGAAAATTAATTTTTAGATATTAATTATTTTAAAATTTTAAAATTAGTTTTTAATTTATTATTTTGATAATGTTATTGAGTATTATAATTATTGTTTAATTTAAATTTTAATCTATAAGTTTTAGTTGTTTGTCTTGATGATTAGATTTAATTATTTTAAAATTTGATTACGAATTAAAATTTTGACTTTGATTATTAGGTTAATTATTTTAGAATTTAATTATAATATGAATTGAGAATTTGAGATTTTGTGATTAGATTAATTATTTTATAATTTGATTATGAAGTGGTTTTAAATTTTTATAATTAGGTTAATTATTTTATAAAAAAAATATTATATCATATAAATTTATTAAAAATAATTAAACACTTTATTTAAAATACCTCAAAAAATATATAAATATTATTTAAAAAATAATATATATATTATATAAATTTTTAAAGTAAAATTTAAATATTAAAATAAAAATAACAAAAATTCTAACATTTAATTATTTAA
This sequence comes from Garcia nutans, assembly GCA_947685225.1. NCBI lineage: Eukaryota > Viridiplantae > Streptophyta > Magnoliopsida > Malpighiales > Euphorbiaceae > Garcia > Garcia nutans. The sequence continues at coordinate 54,782,155 of CANTUV010000011.1, forward strand.
TATGAAAATAAAATGAATATTAATATTAATATTAACTATTTGTATTAATTTTTTAATATAAAAATAAAATTAAATATAAATTCATCTGTTTTTTTTGCTTGAAATTTTTACTCCTCTTCTCCTAAATAACGATTCTGCTATTGGTTTCAGCTATTCATTTTCTCCGTGATCACTATAACTCGAATTAGTCAGGTATGCTTTTATGTTTATGGCCAATGGGTACATCTTTTTGCATGTGATAAATTCTCTGGCCTTGATTTTCTTCATACACATATGAACAGAGACCTCAAAGAATATATTTTGTTTTAAGGTTACATGATCATCAATTCAACGCATATTTTAGCTTTAGGGCTACATGATAATCTATCCAATACCAATTCATACTCTCTCTAGCATGCTTCGTGCTTGGGTTTAAAATCAAGCTTTTAAAATATTTGCTATTTAGCTCAACAAGGAGGATCGAGCTGTTTAATATATGTAAAAATTAATTTTAAATATATACATGCTATTACATCTCATTCCAAGCAGCTATTATTTTTATAGTTACGGTGTTGCTGAAATGGATAATTTAAAGTCTAACAAAAATTAATTAAGCATTAACATGAGACTCTACTTGCGAGTGATCTTGCATTAATAGTCATTTGGATAGTTAAAATATCCCCAATATATAGTTTGGTTTTGAATTAGGAGTGTGCTTTTAGGAACAAAAGGTGATCTTTCACGTCCTAGTTGTATGAATTTACGTTATTTGCAACACATGTGTTGTTTCATTATTCCATTTAAATTATATTATTATTATAATTCTATTCTGCTCTATCATAAAAGAATGATTTATTAAAAAAAAAACTTATAAGAAAAAACAATTTTATGCAATTTAACATGTTTGTAAACTACTTCAAAAATTCTAAATTCATCAGGAATTTGCCAGATGACTTTTCGGATAGTAAAAATTAATAATCATTTGCAATAAATATATCACAGAGCAGCGTTCATTTACTTCATTGAACTAAGTTTAGTTTGATTGGTTTTTTAACTTTCATTTTCTGACATTTTATCAAAAAAAAATTTTCATTTTCTGACATGGAGAGTGCAGATCTCAAGTTCAATAAAAATTTGTTCTAATGACATTCTAAAAAAATTATTCTAGTGAAATTTGAATGAATTTATTAAATATATTTTACTTATAAATTTTATAAAAATAAAAGAATTATATCAAATTTTCATTTGTTTTCTCTCATTTAAAAAAAAAAAAACAAGGCAGCAACTTTTACATAAAATCAAATGTTGTTTCCAAAATCACTTCAAATGATATCATCATTTTTAAATTTATAATCTTATTATTTCCAAAACCAGCATTTACATTACATCATTTGTTTCATTCCTAATCTCCCACAGAAAGGACCCCACCACTCCAAACTCAAACTGGATTATGATCTAAACATTGACATGCCTCCATTAACGTTACTAATTACTAGTATTTTTTTCTGGCCAAAAAAAAATTACTAGCATTTTATTTTAATCCTTTATTAAATTAATTTATTACATATTGCCTACGTGGCATCTAATTCATCATCATCGTAAAAGACAAAAAACTTGTCTCAATCAAAAGACAAGCCACGCCTGGCCCTGCAAGGAAGCTAGTGGGATCCATTTTTTAACATCTGGGATTCAATAGAATATTCTCTTGCTACTATCAATTTCTCTTTTTTCTTCTAATAACAAAGATTAGTACAAAATTACGTATGGTGACGCGATAGAGGTTTTGATCCTAATCCAATGGATTTTTTTTAAAAGCTCACAAATTATTATTAATTTATTAAAAAATTTGCTAAATTGCTTTAGGTTCTAGTTTGGACCAATTAGGACCCATTTCGGTGATGTGGCTAGATAAGAACCTCCAAGTAAAATATTATAGTATAATTTAAAAATAATAAAATTTATTTTTTTTTCCAATGCTTATCCTAGATTTTTTTTGCGGAGGGGAGAGATTACGTGGCACCTGAAGAAGTGGGGATGATGGGAAAACATCCACGACTAACGTTTTTACATTTTTTATATTTGAAAAGAATAATATTTAAAATTCATTTTTTAGCATAAAAAAAATCGAGCTCATCGGAAACAATGCTATTTGGTAAAAAATTTATTTAATTTATTATTAAATTATAATAATATATATCACAATTCTATAAATTTTAATTAGAGATAAATAACGATCGAATTTAATTAGATTAAGAGTATATTTTAATTCTATTATATTTATATATATATATATAAATTAAATTAAATTAGACTAAATCTATATATATTTTTTATCAATATGCAAAAATTCAATTTCAATTGAATTCGATCAGATTAAATCGAATTATAATATATTTAATATATTATAAATATATCTAATATATATAATATTATATATAAAAAATTTATAGTATGAAAATATGTATGAAAAATTTATAGTATGATCGGATCAAGTTATATAATATATATTATAATTTATAAAAATATGTATATGTGTCGGTTGGATTCGGATTAAATCAGAAAAAATAAATCTCAATCCGACCACCTGACTAAATTTAATTTTTTTAAAAAATATAAACTTAATTTTACTCATGTATATAATATAGACCGACTGAATCCAACCACAATATACTCGATTCGATTGGGTTCAATAAATTTATATACCTCTAGTTTTAATACTATTAAGTATTATTAAATATTCTTTAAAAAGAAGTATTATTAAATATAAGTGATTGAGAAAATAAAAAAAATTAAACTAATTATTCATATATGTAACATTTAGAATAAATTTTGAGCTAAAAATCAATTAATTTTTTTAATAAAATTAAATTGAAGAGAATTATTTCTCTTCTTTTTTTTCAAACGAATCTTAGTTTAAGTATATAATTTTTTTTTTCTAAAACTCTGAGATATTGACTCTTTTTGGAGGTATTGAAGAATGAGTGACTGAAATTGAATTTAATGTTCAAGTTGGATACGCACGCTTATCATTGAGCCAAACGGGGAAAGATCTTGACTTTGAAATTCAATCGAAGTTTAATTAGCGAAGAGAGAATATTTAGGACATTTTCATAAGTTGATAAATTGTGCCTTTACACGCCTAACTTAAATCCACTCGATTTACATATATCATCTTAATAAAAAGGGTTGATTATATTATTACCCACACATTAGTGTAAAAATTTATAGTTTACTGTGGATAAATTTTATTAACTTTTATTGTTAATACCACCCCTATATACTGTGCTACTGTTTACCAAGGCCTACAGTCGTACTATCAAAGAAGGGTGGACCTTGACTATGATCTTTTCTAGCCATCGCCAAGTTTTTAGAAGAGAATTAATCTCGGTATTAAATATCTTTACCCATTATTGAGCTTTTGGTGTACAAAAGAAAGACTTCTGATACGATTATTGTATTGACATATTATGAAAAATCGGTAATATATTTAGATATTGTCTCCTATCTCTTAGTTATATATAAAGGTGAATATCTATAGATAAAATATTTTTTTTACTCATTTATTTGTTGAAAAATTGATCTTAAAATTGGACATCAGAATTTATCCACTAAAATTCAATTTTTACCTGTGAAAAGAAGTTTTTAATTATATGTTTTATTCTTTAGCAATTAATTAAATTCACTTCTCTCACATCATGTAATTCTCTTTTCACGACAATTCTTTAAAATTTATACATGTGCCCCATATAATTAATGGTAGCAGCTTATTATTATTTTTTTAAAATTATAATATTTTATTAATAATAGCGAATATAGGGACAATCCATAGTATCTGACAAAATAATGCCCTTCAAAAATTTAGGCAAAGATACAAAAGAAGAAAAAATATAATCAAGAGAATTTAATCTACTGAATAGGACTAAGCCATTGGCAACTTGATTTTCTTCCCCAAAAGTGTGCATAATAGCAGCCTGCAAAGACATAAGAAGTTGTTGAATCTCCAATACTAGGCGATCGGAAGCCGAGGGTGCAAGAATATCCTCCACCGACTGTTTGGAGTCGCTTTCTACAATCAATTAATGGTAGCAGCTTATATGTCCACCTTTTGATTGTTAACCACGTAATCATATGATTGATGGTAGGTCTGTACATGTTTGATCAAATTTATAAATTTATAAATTTTTATAACCGTATAAAAAATTGAAATTTTTAAAATTTTAATTTTTAAGTTCGTATTAAAAATAAAAATATTCATCTTATATTATCTTGATTTTTTTTGGGACAATACTGAATGAAAATTCAAAACTTTCAAGATAATCCAATCTAATTCAATTCAATACAAATATTTAAAATATTTTTTTAAAGAGATAGAAAAAATAAATATATTATTTAATTTTTTTTTAATCCAAATATTTATACTATTCATAATTTAATTTTTTTAAGTTAGAAATAAAATACTAATAAAATCCAAAGTTAAAAATATTTAAAATAAAGAAATAACATAATAATTTTTTTTGTCCACTATCACCATCTCAAGCAATGTAGTCCACTGTTTACTTAAAAACCAATACTTCGAATTGTGAAACTCACTTAATGTATTTTTTTCTCACATCTCCAGATAATATAAAAAGATAATGTTTAACATTAATCATATAAATTACTTTAGTTGATATTCATTTTTAAAAAATTATAGTTTTAAATTATATATATTTGAGAATTTAATGAGGTATTGAGTAATATTTATATACGGTATATTAGATTTTATTAAAATTTATAAGTAAATTTAATTTCTTTTGCATGAAATATGTAAGATAAATAATTAAAATATAATGAATTTTTATAATTCAAAAAAAATTTGGTAAGGTATGACACAGTTACATACAATTATCGATTCAGATATTATCCAATTTTTAAAACCGTACCGGTTAAAATTAATGGTACAATTTAATTCGATTTTAGTAAAATAAAAGTCAATAATACAATTTAGATTTTATAAAAATTATAAGTAAATTTAATTTTTATTACATAAAATGTGTAAGATAAATAATTAAAATATAATTGATTTTTACAGTTCAAAATAAATTCGGTAAGGTATAATACAATTATATATAATTATCAATTCATATATTGTATAATTTTGAGAACCATACTAATTAAAATTAATGGTATAATTTAGTTCAATTTTAGTAAAAAAATCAATAATGTAATTTAATTTTGAATCTTTTTCTTTAATATTTTGATTCGATTAAGAAGTATCCCCTATTTGAGCACAATCCCAATTCATATAATCATATATTTGATATAATGATAATCAAAACTAAGCACTATCATCCAAATAATAGTAAAAAAAACAAAGAAAGAAATTCAAATTAAGAGTCACAATTCATTCATAATGTTGCCATGTTGCGATGTTATCAGCTGCCATTTTCTTTTACATCCCCATTTTTGTGTTTACTGTTGCATCCCTGAGGCTCAGACCCTCTTTGATGTAAGGAATTAATAATAATAATAATAATAATTAATTAAATCATCTATTGTATTTTTTTTTCAGCAATAAAAAGGTTCAATTATTTCATAATAGAGCGGAATACAATCAAGCATTATTTGAGGCTCCAAGGTACTAAGAAGACGTAGAAAAGTATATAAAAAAAAAAAAGTATAATCACAGCCATGAAAAGTACATATATTGCTCTAAGGAGCCAAGTTCACATGTCAACGGCCATAATTAAAAGAAGCAATAAGGCATAAAATACAAGCAAAGTACATCTACGCAAGGTAATCATGTACAAATTAAAGAAAAAGTTAGACTTAAACTGGATTGAATTTTGTAGCACGATCGTAACTTCAATCCCATACATCCTCGTATGTGAAAAAGCAATTCGAGGGAAGAAAACACAAGGCACCCATGCAAGGACAAATGCTTAGGGAGCTTTAATCGTCCATCCAAGATAGGGACAGAGATGCCTTTGGTTGGAGTGCCCCCCAATTTTTTTTTTAATTTTCTATATACATATATATTATAAAATTTTAAAGCAGGGCCCTCCCATTGAATAAATTTTTTCCATATAAATTTGATTCTAGTTTGAAATATTAACCCAAATATATTTACTTAGCCCGAATTTAAATATATATTACCTAAAATTAAATTTTTATTTTATAAAAAAAATTATAAGATAAATTTACTATTTTTTCCATTACCACTAGTGGCGAAATTAAAAAATGACTGGGGGTGGGGGCGGTGGCTACACCTCGATTGGTGGCTCGGTCAAGCACCGAGGGCGGGACACTTTTTTTCTCTCATCTTTAACCCGTCGTTATGCATTTGCTCGCTGTGAATAGTAGACATTTTATTTTATTTGTTAATAATTTATGACTGAAACGTGGTTATTTTAGTCATTAATTATTTAAAAAAAATTATTAGCTAAAACGGCGTCTAAAACCAACGTCGGAGAAAGAAAAGAGTGGGGCTCCTATAGTCATTATTGGTGGCCAAGAAATAACCCCCTCCTTTTGACCACCGATTCTTTGAGGAGGGTCCAAAGCCTGTTCTGGACGTCATAGTTCCACCACTGACCATAATTGATGCTTTGAACCATAGTTTCATAATATATGTATTTTTTTTATTTTCTTATTTTTTTTACTTTTTTTATCAACTTATTTTTTTTACTCAATGCTTGATATTAATTTTAAATTAATTATGATTTAAGATTTTTTTTATTTTTTATAATTATTTAAAATTATATTTTTAGTTTTCAATCATTTAAAGTGAGACTCTATTATCTATAAACTTCTTAAAATTAGAGTTTAAGATTAATTATATTTTAATTATATTTTTTAATTTAATTATTGATAATAAATATTAAACTTTAATTTGCATTTACTTAAAATTATTAAAGCAAAAAGTTATATTTATAATATGCCCAATATACACTTTTAGCAATGACTATAATAAAAAATAAGCTCCACAATAAGATTGAAGATGAATTTATTTTTTATTGTTTTACTATATATTGAAAAAAAGATTGTTGAAATATTTTTTTATTAATTCATTTATAGATAATTTTTATGATTTAAAATAAACTATGTGGTCTATTTTAATAAGTTAAATGTATTTGAACATATTTTAGCAATAAATATTGATTATCTTAAATTTATAATTTTTATATTTTTTTTAAAAAAATATTATAACTATTTATCTTAGTCGGTTGGCCTTCTCCATGTATGACTCCATCTGTGATCCAAGATAAGGGATGCTAATGAAATATTTTCTCTAGAAATAAATCAAAGAAACTTCTAGTGAGAGTTTTTTATTCCAAAAAAATCATAGATAGCTAGGTGAAGATTAACTTTATCTTAATTATTCCTTTTAGTTTCCACTCCAAAAGCACAAATCTAAGAAGCAAAAGCCTTTAACCATGGAGAAAGAAAGCAAAAGAGGCCTTAAAAAGGAAAGATTAAGGAGAAAAACACACACAAAATTATTAAAATACAAAAACTAAAAAGAATAAAAAATAAAGTTAAAAAGGAGAATTAAAATCCAAAAAAGATAGAAAAGGAAAAGGAGCTGCCGCCGGCCTTGCAGCTCAAAATGTTGGCTGTGAAAAGATAAAGAGAGACGAGGGAGGAGAGCGGGGCTTGGGGTTTGTAAGAGAGAGCTTTCCATCTATTGTAGTCATGCATCATCATATATTCTATAAGAGAGGTACTAATGTTAGTTTTACTTCACCATTTGATATTCCAACAAATTAATATTAATATCAATATAATATATCTGGTGAAATCGGAAATGGTTTAGTATAGTACTATTTTTTTTTGCTTTTAAAATTTCAATCAAATATTATTATTATTAGTACATTGATTTATGGGGAAATTTTTTGTTAGTGTACAAATCACTTGGCCAATTTTTTTTTCAATCATTTTTCTTTTAACAAGTTCAAGTGGCTCCATTAATTTATAAAATTCGTTTTTTTAAAAAAATTAATTGTCATTACTTAAATATGTTGGAATATTCAAGGAAAAATAACCCTTGTGGATAAAAGCTTTCGAAATCACAAACTACAAGCAACCAACCAAATAAAAACAACAAAATGTCAGAAATCTTAGCAGGTTGAGTATGGCTAACCAATTTAACTAATTAATGATATTCCTAAGTCAACAAAATAACCAATAAAAATTATAGACTTCACTACAAGACAAAAAACCCTCACAAATAAAAGTAGTAGCCCTCTCCCTGCAAACATTTCAAATACTCTTATCCTGCTCTGCCTCTTCCCTTAGCCCAGCCTTGCCTAGCCCCTCAACCATCACAGCCACCACCACCACCGCTTCTTCAAATTAGACTCAACCCACTAATCTAAACAATTCTTAGAACCAAACCCATATTTTTTTTTCTTTCATAAATCTTATAATATAACTAATATTTACACTATAAATATGCTTGGGAAAACTAGCTCTGACCTTCCTCCTGGTTTTCGGTTCCACCCAACAGATGAGGAATTAATCATGTATTATCTTCGTAATCAAGCCAAATCCAAGCCTTGCCCTGTATCAATAATCCCAGAAGTTGATATTTACAAGTTTGATCCTTGGCAATTACCTGGTAACTACGATTTTGCTTTCTAAATTATACAAATACCCAAAAACTGATCTTTATGAGTTTTTAAATTTCTTAGGCCTTAATTATATTAATTTGTGGTGCAGAAAAAGCAGGATTTGGCGAAAATGAATGGTATTTTTTTAGCCCTCGTGATAGGAAGTATCCAAATGGAGTTAGGCCAAACAGAGCAACTGTTTCTGGGTATTGGAAGGCTACAGGCAGAGATAAGGCTATCTATAGTGGGTCTAAATATGTTGGTGTCAAGAAAGGTCTTGTCTTTTACAAGGGTAGGCCACCAAAGGGTATCAAGACTGATTGGATTATGCATGAATATCGCTTAAATGATTCAAGAAGGCAAGTCAATAAGCAAAATGGATCCATGAGAGTAGGCCCTTTTGTCAAAATTGAATTTACCTTTTACTATGTAGATAAATCTCATATTTGTTATAACAATGATTTTGTGGTTTGTGTGTTTCAGTTGGATGATTGGGTGTTATGTAGGATTTATAAGAAGAGGCATATAGGAAGTCATATGGAGGAGAATATAGAAAATACAAATACCCAATTGGATCGACATGCTCCCAATGAGGCTACTGAGCAACAAATGTTGAAATTTCCAAGGACTTGTTCCCTTTCTCATCTATTGGAATTTGATTATTTTGGACCAATTCAACTTTTGAATGATAACACATACAATTCAAGTTTTGATGTCCAAAATTTCAATGGCTATGCTGAGAATGACCATGTTGAAAATTTTCAGCCAGGAGAAATGGTTCCCCAATATGCGGATTCTGGGAAATTCCAAGTGAATCAGAGTAGCATCTTAAACCAGCCATTGTTTGTGAATCCAATGGTCTACGAATTTCAGTGATTTGTCCTGGTTTCAGAAAAAGAAAACTGGGTCTCTTTGGACATGATACAGTTAGCTAGACATCCATTCAAGACTTGTAAAAATTGTTTGTGAAGAATATATATTTTTGCACCATGCAAAAAAAAAATTGATCCTAGAAAGCAACTTGGTTGCATTCGAGGTTTGTGGCTTCAGTAGTGCTCTCTTCGGCCGGTCAGAATGTCTTCCGACTGTGGTAAAGTGGTGTAATGTCTTCATTAGGACATCATCATTTAATTGGCGACCAGGCTGGATGGGGCGATGATTAAAACACTTAAAAAAGATAAACTTGAACAAAACTGTGTTCATTAGCATCATTAAAATAGATATTTTAAAATGTAATAATTTCGTTAATCCAAGGTAGCATAATATATTGTAAAATATTTTATGTATAACAGTCATGCGAAGAGAGCAGAAACTGTTAATGCACAGAAATTATTGTGCAATTTGAACTTGAGACTGCTGATCTTGGAATTGCTTTGGACCTTATAGGACAGTGAGATTAATAGTTCTTACTTTAAACCACAGTTGCCGTCAAATTTAAAAAAAAAAAAGGGTCAAAAAGCATCCTTTTGCACAGATATTTCCTCATGGACTCTTTTTTCCTCCATTTGATTTTTGGATTATCTTGAAATATGCGGTAAAAGATCTTAAAGCATATCCTTAATAATTAAAAGAAAGGACACATCAAGATTAGCATTTATAAACTTCGCCACTGAAACCTGTTTCTCGACCAATTTTCTCCTTGTCCATTTTCTTATTATAAGAAAACCATTTCATTTAGACCTTCTCTATCAGTACATTACATATGTATGCATGTTTTTTTTTCTTTTAGTCAGAAGAAAATTGAGAAATTTGTCTTTCATCACTTTCTTCTTGCTTTTGTGAATCCGAGTAGGAATGTCTATGATAGCTATCTTTGTTTAGTCATGGATTTTCATTCATTGATGGAACCAGAGGAACAAGAAAGGACATAAACATGGCCAATTATAGGTGCAGCCATTGAGCAGCTAATCAATTTGATAGAGAATGCATGATTGGGTTGGTTGGTTGGTTACTAGTCAGAGTTTAGAAATGTTGTAATTCCCATGCCATTCATGACACACACTTGCATTGCAGATCCAGCTGATGTTGAACATTTCCTTAGGATCATTTTTGACAATTATTCAACGGTAACAATCCTCAATAATCAAGGTGTATTTATTTACTCCAAAGTTCATCTGAGATAATCACATATTTCCTAAGGACGCTACTAGGGTAGGTACCATCAGATGCTACAAACCTCTCTTAATAACGTATCTTTGTAAACTTTTCTTCTACATTCTGACACTTTTTTATACCCTATAAAATTCTGTGTTTATATGTGCATTGTTCATGAGAATGAAATTGGATTCTCATATGCAAAGTTGGATTAGGAGTAGAAATAGGAAAATTGGCTCCTAATCTACCAGCTAATTGCGTCGCTCAGGCTTTTGATACTGAATAAGAGCACTAAAGCCACTGATGATTTCTCTGTTATCTATTGAAGGAAAGCAGAAACAGAAGAAGCTCAAAATGCGGTAATAACAAGTCAATGTTATAATGATATTAACAAAAGCTTTCTTTCACTAGAATTGAAAAAGAAACAAAGACTTTCACTAATCAAGACATAATTTTATATGATGGGAAAAATCAGGGAAAGCATGAGATATTACCAAGGTCCATTGAACTAGTTGACGACCCAGAAAACCATCCTACAGATAAGAGTCTACGAGATGTTCTGAACTTTGTTATAGCCGGAAGAGATACAACAGCAACACCTCTTTCTTGGGCCATTTACATGATGATGACAAATGAAAATGTAACTGAGAAACTCTATATGGAGCTGAAATCTTTTGAGGAAGATAAGGCAAAGGAAGAGAATATTATGCCTATTCAGTGTGATTCAGCTGATCTTGAAACATTCAATCAAAGAACAATGCAGTATACAAGACTCTTGACTTATGATGCATAAGCAAATTATATTGTTTATAAACAGTGGTAACGGAGACACCATGTGTCTACCCTTCAGTCCCTCAGGTATGCTTATTTTTCCTTGATCAGAATATGTTTTCATTTAATGATGGAGTGAGGTGAACCCATGAATCACGGACTCTCTAATTTTAGTCCCGTCTTTCTATCATGTTGTGTTGGACACTCTTATCTAACATGAGACATACCACACAAATCATGTGATAATTTTTACGAATAGTCATGTTAGCAGGCCTGTATTATTAACATGTTCTATGTCCATGTCTGTCTCAGTGTCTCATAGGACAAAACCAATGCTAATCAGGACACACTAAGCTTCACGAAAGCTTGAAATTCAAATTAGAGAAAATCTCACATTAGAGGCAAGAACAATCAATGTGAAATATCATGTCAACACTAGAAAGATAAGTGAGAGCATTTTAAAGAGCTTGAGAAATGATAGGACCCCAAGGGCATTTTAAAGGATGATATCTTGCCTGAGGGGATAAAAGTCAGAGCTAGAGAGACATTGACTTTTGTTCCGTATTCAATGGGTGGGATGGAGTAACACTGGGGACCTGATGAAGCTTCATTAAAGCCAGAGAGGTTGCTCAAAGATGGTTTCCTTTGGAACTTATCTCCATTCAAATTCACTGCATTTCAATTAAGCAATAAGTGATCAGTAATCTAGATTTCATGAAAATAAAAAGTAATCAGAGTTACCATTTTTTATGCGCAGGGTGGACATAGAATATGTCTTGGTAAGGACCGCATATCTCCAGATGAAGATAGTAACCATACTCTATAGATTTTTCAAATTTGATTTGGTCCCAGATCACCCAGTGAAATACAGGATGATGACAATTCTATCAATGGCACACGAACTGATGCTTAGAGGGCCATGCGTTCATAAGATACAGCCAGAGGCCATGATGCTCTAGTCCGTCCCTTAATAAATTGTTTCAAGATAAAAAGATTCACATCTATAACTTTCTTTTACAAATACTACATTCACAACTCTTTGTTTTGCTGTCCTACAGAACAAGCAAGGACAATGATTATTTTTTTTTCCATTTCTTATTTGATTCAATGTCAAAGCTCAATCTACAGAAAATAAAGGTGAAAGAAGTGAAGAGTTTCCTTGAGCTATAAAATTTATATCATATATTTCATACTTAGGGTTCTTAGAGCACATTTTCCAGTAACAGGAACTACACTGAATTACTCATTTTTTAACAATAAAAATTATACTGATCAATAACGTCAATTGTACACAACCTGCAGTTTAAACTACACAAGTAATTTCTGCTGCTTCTCTTGCCACTCATTGATTTCAGTACTAATCTTTGCTTGAACATTCGCATGAAACCCTGGATACGGTTCATAACTGAAAAAGATCTGAAGAGCCTGATGGAAAGCAAAAATAATCAATTTCAGATCAGAATTGCTATAACATGAAGCTTGAAAAATTACCTCCAGCAGCACAAAAAATGGAGCCATTATTAATGCTTGAACAAGGTTGTCTAAAAGAGCCGGCGCTCGTTTCTGCAGGATATTTGATTGACTTTCAGACAAATAGAGATATGTTGCCAAGTCATTAACATATTTACAAATAACAGAAACAAGTTACCTCAAAGACTCCATGGCCAATGAACTGTCCAGCCCAACAAACAATTTGAGCCACCACACATACCTGTGAAAAGATATAATGCTGTCATTGAATGAAATAAGATTTTACTCATGTCTCATGATGATGTTCTTTAGTAACAAAAATTATAAATGGAACATATAAGACTGGTTGCCGCACACAGTGAACTTTTCTGCTGAAAAATCAATGTAACGGGCACGTGCACGACTCACCAAATACAGACCATCAACATGATCAAATAACAGTGAAGAAATGCTCTTCAGCTGGAAATGATCCCATAGTCAACATACACATTATTACTCTCACAATCCAAGATGAGCAATAATTTTATTTTGTTGATTTAAGATTTCATGACACTCCAACATTGAAGTTCAATCTCCTTGTCATCTTACATTATTCTTCCAGATCGACCTCTGTAAAATTTTGGGTTAACTTCAAATTCACTGCTTTCATCATGTCTATCTCATTTTTCTGATGAAATATACAAGCCTTATTAAGATGCACCATTTCTGTTCCAATTTTAACATTGATGATGTATCAGTTGACTTTATTGTGAATATTCAGGAACTTCCTCACATGCTTCATAAGTTCAGGTAAAGAATGAGAGAACCATTTTACTATCAGCGCCAAAGTCCAAATTTCCCAAGCACGACAATATTGCTGAGTAAAAATATATTATATGATAAGCATTCCACAATATTACATAGGTCATCTGAATAGGCCTAATTCAATTTTTTTTTTTCTGAACCCACCAAAGAGGCAGCTATGGAGGACTATCATCTTTCACAGAGGAAGAAAAATCAGTAATAATTATATGATATACAAATTTCCAAAAAAAATAACAATATCAAGGAAGGAGGAATACTCCATGTCTAGTTTCTGATCCTGCAGTGGTTCATAACATATTTGTTCAGTGCTTGTTATCCTTCAGAGAGCCAAATAAGGAAAGACACAGAATTTAACCACTACTTTTTTACCATGTAGAGTTCTATCCTAAAGTTCATGCAAACTGTATTCCATGGGAACCTTGACTAAAGTATAAACCACAAAGAGATGGTTCACTATAACTAATTCTACCGCCAAAAATCAAATATGATGCAATTACAGTCTTTGACACTGTAGCTGCGTTTTTTTTTTTTTTAAAAAGATGCATGACATAGCAAGACCAAACTTAGGTTGGACACAACTTAGAGTTTCATATGATGATGAGACCCATCTCCAATTCATCTCCCCAGATTATATTAAAAGAGAAAAACCACAAGATGACCCATAACCTAAGTTACAAGAATTATGATTAACAATGAAAGATGGAAATAATGTAATGTAAAGGAGCAAAATCAGGGACAGTAAAGCCTGACCTAATATGGTACCACCAAATATTGGACTTCTAGTCTAACCTCAAATCTGACCAGTGCCTTTGCAGTGCAAGACAGAATCAAAACGACTCATCCTATTACAAATACTTTTTCACAAAATAAAAATAAAAATACGTAACCAGTACTCATGATTCAAGAAATCAAACGAAAGAAAACAAAATTGCATAGTTTTTACAAAAATATAGGACATATAAACTGAAAGTCTATGAAATTCGTAGTTATGGTCATCAATTTAAAGCCTAATTGCGTGATTTTGATAAATCTACGAGACGAGTAATTGATCATTTTCAATTCTTCTAAGCTATCAATAGCATCAACCTAATATGAAATATGATTAAAAAAACCACAAGCAGATTTAATTTCCAGATGAACAAGTGCATAGATGGTTAGCATCCGAAGCAAACTTCAAAAAAGCATAAACTAAAGCGGATCTATCAAATTAATCAGGAAAAAATAACATAAACACAAAATTTACCTTCCAAGCAATAGAAAACCCAAGCCAACCAGCCAAAATACTACTAGCCACCCAACAAAACGCGCAAAGCAGAGCAGCCAAGGAGCCAGCTTTCGCGTCCAAACAGATATAAAACAAAGCATATGTCAAAGCAAACAATAACCCAAAATTGAAAGGTAAAACAACATGGCTGCCAAACAGAGAGAACTCGAGCTTGAAAAGAGAAGGAGTAAAGTAAAGAATGAGAAGAACAGTAAAAAAGATTGGCCAAACGAATATCATGTGAATCACTACGTTAATCGGGTTATGATGATACGCGCCATAAAAAGCAAAATTCTTTTCTAGATCAAACAATCCACAGTTAGCCATGGATGATTTCCAAGAAAAGAAAGAAAGATTTTCCGGGAAAGTTGATTGCTTTTCTTGAAATAGTTAGTGAGTTTTTTTCTGTAATAGAAGAAGGAAAGGGGATTGTCAAATATGAGACATGGCTCAAGAATAATCCGATACAATTTGAAGATGCCGTAGTCAACGCAGAGGCGCCATAAAAAGAAACAGTTGGTGTATTTGTGGCGACTGAATGACACACGCTGTGACTTTTTTTTTGAACTGAACACACGCTGTGACTTGTTAGCGATGGTCCAGACTAATTGGCAATTTTTTTTTTAATATTAGTATGGGAAAGAAGAATGGATTATTAAAATTTTTTTAGCAATAAATGGATTATTAATTTAACATGCACTTTATTATTATTATTATTATCATTTTATTTTATTTTATCTTGATGTGCTAATCTGATTTGTTTTTTTTATTTTATTATTTTTAATTAATATTTTTTAATTTAATACATCCAATTTTCTCTTTTATGCTAATTTATTTTACTTTAGTTAAATTTAAGTATGATTATTGATCGAGTTTATCAATTTTTATGAGTTGGCTAATTTTTATCGGTCAGATTAAAAAATTTATTTTTTAAAAATAATAATAATTGATTAAATTCGATTAATTTTATTATATTTAATAAGTTTTAACTAGTAAAAAAATAAGTCAAAATTAATAAATTTAGTCAATTTAAACTAATTTTATCAGCTTCTTATTCTCCTAGATTTAAATTTCATATTTTATATCATTTAAATTACTTTTGAGTGGTCCTTAAAAGAAATAAAAATTATTTTATTGGAGTAATAGTATTTTAAAATTTTTTACTATTACATGTATTGGGAAGAAGAATTAATCTTAGGTTTATTGTTCAAGGATAGAAGCCCTGACCCTGACCCTTACTCATAGACTATATTTAGGTGTACAATAGTATATTAATTGTAATCCCGTGTTTAATGTAAATTTTTTATTTAATTTTATATTTTGAAATTTAAGTAACATCTTGCCGTAATTTTGAATATTAATATACTTATCTTTTATCATATATAAAATTAGCATAATTTGGTTCCCCAAAGTGCAGATTGTAGGAAATTCCAAGTGAATCAGAGTAGCATCTTAAATCAGCCATTGTTTGTAAGCCCAACGGTGTATGAATTTCAGTAATTTTCCTGGTTTTTTACTGGCTCCAAAAGTGAAAACTGGATTGCTTTGGACATAACACTGTTTGCTAGACATCCATTCAGAAATAAAGACTTGCAAAAATGGTTTGTGAATAATATATTTTTACACTAAAAGTATATTTGATTCCAGAAAACAACGGGCTCATTTGTTTGGGCTGGTGAGGTTTGTGTCTTTAGTAGTGCTGACGCGGTTTCATATAAAATGCTACATCAGCTTATATATGCTGACACGATCTATAACGAGAGAAGATAGAAGATATCATAATAATTTAAGAAATTTTATTATTGTAAAACAAAATACAAGGACAAAATTATATATTAATATATTTTAAAAAAATGATAGATGTAATTTACCAAAAATAAAAAAATATATTAAGATTTGAACCTTACATTATAAGGTAGCTATTCAATCGCTAAGTCATTAACATAATAGCCTCGCCTTCATACGTTATATCGTATCTGACAATGAAGTAGGTCAAGGGCAATAAAAAGAAGGGAAATCAATTTCAGTCTCAAGTACCCTAAAACACAAAGATTGTGACATAAAATATTTGATTGTGCACTTCATAAACTTCACCGCTAACCTGTTTCTTGACCAACTTTCTCCTTACCCATTTTCATACTTACTATAAGAAACCATTTCATTAGTCCTTCTTCTCTGTTAATTAGTACATTACATATGTATCTATATTTTGCATTCCTGTGAGAAGAAAATTGTCTTTCATTACTTTCTTCTTGCTTTGATGAATACAAGATGGGAATATTGATGATAGCTCTCTTTGCTTTGTCATGGATTTTTATCCATAGATGGAGCCAGAGGAAAAAGAAAGCACCTAAAACATGGCCAATTATAGGTGCAGCCATTGAGCAGCTAATCAACTATGACAGAATGCATGATTGGCTTGTTGGTTACTTGTCAGAGTCGAGAACGGTTGTAGTTCCCATGCCATTCACGACATACACTTACATTGCAGATCCAGCTGATGTTGAACATGTTCTTAAGACAAATTTTGACAATTACCCAAAGGTAATTAACAGTCCTCAATAATCAAAGCATATTTATTTACTCTCTTATGCTATTTATTTTCCTTTGGCAATAATGGAAATCAATATCAATTGAAGGGAGAGACATACCATTCTTATATGGAAGTGCTGCTTGGAGATGGGATATTTAATGCAGATGGTGAACTATGGAGAAAGCAAAGAAAGACTGCAAGTTTTGAATTTTCATCAAAGAATTTGAAGGACTTCAGCACCACAGTTTTCAGAGAATATAGCTTGAAGCTTTCATCTATTCTTAGTCAAGCATCTTTTCATAACCAAGAAATAAACATGCAGGTGAGGTGATTCTTTTGAAATAGCAAATCTTTGTAAATTTTCTTCTACATTCTGACACTTTTTTTATGCCCTGTAAAAAATTCTGTGTTTTATAGGAATTGTTTATGAGAATGACATTTGATTCCATATGCAAAGTTGGATTTGGAGTAGAAATAGGAACAATGGCTCCTAATCTACCAGATAATTACTTTGCTCAGGCTTTTGATAATGCAAATATCATTGTTACACTTCGCTTCATTGATCCACTGTGGAAAATCAAGAAATTCCTCAATGTGGGATCAGAAGCATTACTTGATAAGAGCATTAAAGTCATTGATGATTTCACCTACTCTGTTATTTATAGAAGGAAAGCAGAAATAGAAGAAGCTCGAAAATGCGGTAATAACAAGGTATATGTCATAATGATATTAACAAAAGCTTGCTTTCACTAGAATGAAAAAGAAAGAAAGGAAGAAATTAGACTTTCACTAATCAAAGTATACCTTTTGATGATGGGAAAAATCAGGGAAAGCATGATATATTATCAAGGTTCATTGAGCTAGGTGAGGACCCAGAAAACTATTTTACAGACAAAAGTCTAAGAGATGTTGTTCTGAACTTTGTTATAGCTGGTCGAGACACAACAGCGACAACTCTTTCTTGGGCCATTTACATGATAATAAAACATGAAAATGTAGCTGAGAAACTCTATATGGAGCTAAAATCTTTTGAGGAAGACAAGGCAAAGGAAGAGGATGTTACCCTTATTCAGTTTGACTCAGATGATCTTGAATCTTTCAATCAAAGAACAATGCAGTATGCAGGACTCTTGACTTATGATGCATTAAGCAAATTATATTATTTGCACGCAGTGATAACAGAGACACTTCGCTTGTACCCTGCAGTCCCTCAGGTATGAATCTATGAATCACTTACTCATAATTCTATCATATTGTATTGGACATTTATCTTACATTAATATAACATACAATCATGTGAAATATCATGTCAGCAATAGACAGATAAGTGAAAGCTAATATACATTGATTGATTGTAGGATCCCAAGGGCATTTTGAAGGATGATATCTTGCCCGACGGAACAAAAGTCAGAGCTGGAGGAATGGTGACTTACGTTCCCTATTCAATGGGTAGGATGGAGTATAACTGGGGACCTGATGCAGCTTCATTCAAGCCAGAAAGGTGGCTCAAAGATGGTTTCTTCCAGAACGCATCTCCGTTCAAATTCACTGCATTTCAAGTAAGCAATAAGTGATTAGTGATCTAGATTTCATTGTTTCTTGAAAATAAAAAGGATCTAGATTTCATTGTTTCTTGAAAATAAAAAGGATCTAGATTTCATTGTTTCTTGAAAATAAAAAGGAGACAATAGTTACCATTTTTTTAATGTTATATGCAGGCTGGACCTAGAATATGCCTTGGTAAGGACTCTGCGTATCTCCAGATGAAGATGACAATGGCCATACTCTGTAGATTTTTCAAATTTGATTTGGTCCCAAATCATCCAGTGAAATACAGGATGATGACAATTCTATCAATGGCACATGGACTGAAACTCAGAGTGGCCAGGCGCTCATCATAAGATACAGCCTGAGGCAATGATGCTCTTGTCAGTCCCTTAAACAAATTGTTCCAAGATGAAAATATTTGCATCTGTAACTTTCTTTTACAAATCTTACATCCATAACTCTTTCCTTGACTATCCTATAGAACAAGCAAAGACATTGATTTTTTTTTTGTTGGCATATCTTATTTGATTCAATGTCAAAGCTTAATCTACAGAAAATAAATGTTAATTAAATTTATGATGAAATATTCGGTTTACATGCACTAGCAGTACACTATCCAATGGATGATTAAAACTCCAAAGCAATTAGCAAGAAGACAAAAATTTGAAAAAGAAAATGAAAGAGTGACTGACACATTGCAAAATAAAAAGGCACAAGTTTGAGGTAAGGGCAAATCCACCTCAAGAATTTTGCAATGAAATTTAATTAAAATTAAATTTCTTCACACACCCTTTTCTTAATTTATCCAAATTCAAACCCAAAACCAAAAAAATAAAAAAATCAAAACCATGATGATAATGCAATTTCCTCTGTACTCTCACACTACCAATTTCAAACACTTAAAAGCATCAGTAATTTTACCCCAAGAAAACAATCCCATTGTTAGCATTCCAAATTCAAGAAGAAAAATCATAATAACAACAACTTTAGCAACTTCACTATCACCTCATGTTTCTCTGGCTGAGAAATGGGGAGTTAGATCTTTCTTATGGGAGCCTTTTTTTGAGCCTGATTTATCACCAGAAGACTCTGTTTCAAATTGATTTATCACCAGTAATTTCACCTCAACTTCACTTTGTAAAGCATGTAATTTATTTATTAATTACTTTGAAAAAAGTTATTGCAACAAACATCATTAAAAATATCAAGCATCCAATAAAAAATAGAGCATCTAATCTAATATTCCTTAACTTTTTTTTTTTTTGAACTGAAAATGTGAATATATTAGCTAAATAACAGTAGGTACATAAGATTCCACCAGTTTCAATAACTGGGGAGGTGGATTACATAACCAGTCATGCTTAAAATTGGATTTTGCTATAGCATATAATATTCCTTAACTTGTGCCTTAGGCACACATTAGAAAAATCCTTAATGTATATATATGTTTATTTAAATATCTATTTAATGCATATATATGTTTATTTATTGTGTATTGACGGCGTTTTATATGTGTATATGTTTATATGTGTATTTATTTGTGTATATATGTTTATTTAAATGTGTATTTATATGTGTATATAATTTATTAATAATTAAATGTATTTTTATATCTCGGTAAATTGAATGCCGATAAAGTTTTTAGAGAGAATTTTTTTTTTTGTTAAAAATCAGTTAATATTTTTATTTGCTGACAGAATCATGTTAATAAAAAAAAATTTAGTGCAATTTTTTTTTATTTTATAGGTTTCGTGAAGATCACATATTGGGTTCTGGCCTGTAAAAAATGGTGGCCCATTTTCACCAAAATTGTTAAAGATTATGGCTGAAATAGTGGCTTGAAATTAAAAATTAATTTGTTAGATTTGTTTATAATTCCCACATCGGGAATTTATAGGAATTGAGCTTAAGTTTTTGGCTATAAATTAAGGCCAATTCCTTAGGTTTCAATTCGTCCCAACTTATCATGAATTTGTATATTCGACAAGTTTTCTCTTCTCCCTTTTTTGTAATATTTCTTTAGTGAAATATAATTTGGTAGTGTCCGAGGACGTAAGCATAATTGGCCGAACCTTGTTAAATTTTGGTGTCTCTCTCTTTTATTTATTTAATAGCTATTTGTTAGGCAAAACTCTGTTTTGGTGGTTATTGTGAAAAAGGATTACATGTCTAGGTAAATTCTGTCAAACGACGCGTAAGTCTAAGGAAAGTGGGTTTTAAGTGAGACCACTTGTGACTTCTCCACTTTCCTGGAAATTTACCTGGTGTAGTTTTTATCATAGTAATTCACAAATTTTTTTTTAATTCGGTGGAAAAAGCCCAATTTCTACAACAATTGGTATCAGAGCCGAGGGTTTGAAGTATTTACTGTGGTTGCAGCTAAGTCTGATCTTCCACATAAAAAAAGGATCCTTGGTTTTGTTTCAGCATTTTTTGAAAAAAAAATTTGGTAGCTATTAAATAAATATTTGTAGCAGAAATGACAGACAACAAGAAAAATACCACACATGTTACTGCAGTATCGTCCTCGTCAACTTTAGTAAAGAATGTTGTTACAAATGCAAGATTTGCAGTGGAGATTTTCGATGGCACTGGTCATTTCGGCATGTGGCAAAGCGAACTTCTAGATGCTCTTTTTCAGCAAGGTCTAGATGTTGCTATTGAAGAGGAGAAATCCCAAGAAATGGAGGAGACAGAGTGAAAAACTGTCAATCGTCTGGCATGTGGTACAATTCGTTCTTGTCTTTTTAGAGAGCAAAAATATGCTTTCTCAAAATAAACTTCGGCAAACAAATTGTGGAAGGCATTGGAGGAGAAATTTTTGAAGAAAAACAATTAGAACAAACTCTTTATGAAGAAGAGACTGTTTCGCTTCAATTACGTTCCCGGTAACACGATGAATGAACACATCACAAATTTTAATCAGTTGGTGGCTAATCTGTTTAATTTGGATGTGGTCTTTGAAGACGAAGATTTGGCACTGCTGTTGTTGGCATCTCTCCCTGACGAGTTTGAGTTTCTTACAACGTCTCTACTCCACGGGAATAAGGAAGTGACTTTAAGTGATGTATGTGCTGATCTATATAGTCATGAATTGAGAAAGAAAGAAAAAGAGAGGATAAGTGAAGTAGAAGCTCTGGTGATTGGAGGCCGTTCGCAAAGCCAGAAAAAAGGAGGAAAGAAAAGTAGATCCCGTTCGAAAACCAGAGTTGGGAAAGATGAGTGTGCCTTTTGTCATGAGAAAGGTCATTGGAAGAAAGATTGTCCAAAGCTTAAATCCAAGGGCAAAACTGTTGTTGATTCAAATGTAGCTGAATGTGAAGATTCAGAATCATCTTTCTCATTAGTTGTCATGACATCTGCAGATGCTCCTTTAGCATGTTCAACAATTTCTTCTAATGTATGGCTGTTAGATTCCGGATGCAGTCATCATATGAGTCCCAATCGGGAATTGTTTTTTGATTTTAAAGAACTTGATTGACAATCCTTGCTTTATCGAAGGGATTGGTTCAATCCGCTTGAGGAATCATGATTGGTCAATCAGGACCCTGAATGATGTTCGATATGTACCATGTTTGACGAATAACCTCATTTCAGTTGGAGTCCTTGAATCTAAAGGGCTTAAGATTGTTGCAGAAAATGGGGTTATGAGGGTCATCTCTGGTGCAATTGTGATTTTGAAAGGATTACGGAGAAGGAATAATTTGTATTACTATCAAGGTAATGCAATTATAGAATCAATAGCGGCAACAGTTTTTGGTGATGATAAAGATCTAGAGGCGACCAAATTATGGCACATGCGCTTAGGACATGTAGGTAAAAAATCCTTGAAAAGTTTGGCCGATTAAGGATTATTGAAGAATGTGAAAACCTGCAAGTTAGTTTTTTGTGAGCAATTGTCAAAAATGGTGGCTCATTTTCACCAAAATTGTCAAAGATTATGGCTGAAATGGTGGCTTGAAATTAAAAATTAATTTGTTAGATTTGTTTACAATTCCCACATCGGGAATTTATAGGAATTGAGCTTAAGTTTTTTGCTATAAATTAAGGCCAATTCCTTAGGTTTCAATTCATCCCAACTTGTTCTGAATTTGTATATTCGACAAGTTTTCTCTTCTCCATCTTTTGTAATATTTCTTTAGTGAAATATAATTTGGTAGTGTCCGAGGACGTAGGCATAATTGCCCGAACCTCGTTAAATTTTGGTGTCTCTCTCTTTTATTTATTTAATAGCTATTTATTGGACAAAACTCTGTTTTGGTGGTTATTGTGAAAAGTGATTACATGTCTAGGTAAATTCTGTCAAACGACGCGTAAGTCTAAGGAAAGTGGGTTTTAAGTGAGACCGCTTGTGACTCCTCCACTTTCCTAGGAATTTACCTGGTGTAGTTTTTATCACAGTAATTCAATAATTATTTTTTTTTAATTCGGTGGAAAAAGCCCAATTTCCACAATAATTGGTATCAGAGCCGAGGGTTTGAAGTATTCACTGTGATTGCGGCTAAGTCTGATCTTCCACATAAAAAAAAGGATCATTGGTTTTGTTTCAGCATTTTTTGAAAAAAAAATTTTGGTAGCTATTAAATAAATATTTATAGCAGAAATGACAGACAACAAGAAAAATACCACACATGTTACTGCAGCATCGTCCTCGTCAACTTTAGTAAATAATGCTGTTACAAATGCAAGATTTGCAGTGGAGATTTTCGATGGCACTGGTCATTTCGGTATGTGGCAAAGTAAACTTCTAGATGCTCTTTTTCAGCAAGGTCTAGATGTTGCTATTGAAGAGGAGAAACCCCAAGAAATGGAGGAGACAGAGTGGAAAACTGTCAATCGTTTGGCATGTGGTACAATTCGTTCTTGTCTTTCTAGAGAGCAAAAATATGCTTTCTCAAAAGAAACTTCGGCAAACAAATTGTGGAAGGCATTGGAGGAGAAATTTTTGAAGAAAAACAATCAGAACAAACTCTTTATGAAGAAGAGACTGTTTCGCTTCAATTATGTTCCCGGTAACACGATGAATGAACACATCACAAATTTTAATCAGTTGGTGGCTGATCTGTTTAATTTGGATGTGGTCTTTGAAGACGAATATTTGGCATTGCTGTTGTTGGCATCTCTCTCTGACGAGTTTGAGTTTCATACAACGACTCTACTCCACGGGAATAAGGAAGTGACTTTAAGTGATGTATGTGCTGATATATATAGTCATGAATTGAGAAAGAAAGAAAAAGAGAGGACAAGTGAAGTAGAAGCTCTGGTGATTGGAGGCCATTCGCAAAGCCAGAAAAAAGGAGGAAAGAAAAGTAGATCCCGTTCGAAAACCAGAGTTGGGAAAGATGAGTGTGCCTTTTGTCATGAGAAAGGTCACTGGAAGAAAGATTGTCCAAAGCTTAAAGCCAAGGGAAAAACTGTTGTTGATTCAAATGTAGCTAAATGTGAAGATTCAGAATCATCCTTCTCATTAGTTGTCATGACATCTGTGGATACTCCTTTAGCATGTTCAACAAGTTCTTCTAATGCATGACTATTAGATTCCGGATGCAGTCATCATATGAGTCCTAATCGAGAATGGTTTTTTTATTTTAAAGAACTTGATCATGATGCTGTTTACACAACAAATGACAATCATTACTTCACTGAAGGAATTGGTTCGATCCGCTTAAGGAATCAGGATGGGTCAATCAGGATCCTGAGTGATGTTCGTTATGTACCGAGTTTGACGAAGAATCTTATTTCAGTTAGAGTCCTAGAATAAAAAGGTCTCACTGTAATTGCAAAAGATGGAGTGATGAAGGTCATCTCTGGTGCACTTGTGATGATGAAAGGATTACGGAGAAGGAATAATTTGTATTACTATCAAGGAAATGCAATTATAGAATCAATAGCAGCAACAGTTTCTGGTGGCGACAAAGATCTGGATGCAACCAGATTGTGGCACATGCGCTTGGGACATGCAGGTAAAAAATCCTTAAAAAGTCTGACCGATCAAGGATTATTGAAGAATGTAAAAACCTGCAAGTTAGTTTTTTATGAGCATTGCATCAAAGGGAAGCAGACAAGAGTGAAATTTGGTACTACAATCCATGATACCAAGAGTATTCTGGACTATGTTCACTCAGATGTATGGGGGCCTTCTAAAACTCCTTCTTTAGGAGGCAAACACTACTATGTTACTTTTATTGATGATTACTCTCAAAGAGTATGGGTGTATACTTTGAAGTCGAAAGATGAAGTGCTAGCTGTATTTCTCAAATGGAAGAAATTGGTGGAAACTCAAACTGGCAGACAAATCAAATGTCTCCGAACAGACAATGGAGGAGAATTCAAAAGTGATCCATTTATGAAAGTTTGCGAAGATGAAGGTATTGTTCGACACTTTACAGTTAGGCATACACCACAACAGAATAGGGTGGCAGAACACATGAACCGGACGTTACTGGAGAAAGTTCGGTGTATGTTGTCTAATGCTGGGTTAGACAAGAAATTTTGGGCTGAGGCTTTGTCATATGCATGCCATCTCATTAATCGATTACGGTCAACTGCTATTGGTGGTAAGACACCTATAGAAGTATGGTCAGGAAAGCCTGCTAAAGATTATGATTCCTTACGTGTTTTTGGTTCCACTGCATTTTATCACGTTAAAGAATCGAACCTGGATCCGAGAGCAAAAGAAGCCATTTTTATGGGGATAACCCCAGGAGTTAAAGGTTACCGACTGTGGTATCCAGAAATAAAGAAGATAATCTTTAGCAGAGATGTCACTTTTGATGAATCTACCATGTTGAAAAAGGTGACAATAGAGCAGTCAGAAAGTACTCCGCGACAGGTGGAGGATACTCCAAAGGAGGTGGAGTTTGATAGAAAAATCCCAATAGCAGATTTTAAAGCTGCAGACACTCCTGAGGTAGAAGGAGAGTCAGATGAAGAAGAAGTTCAAATCCAAGAACCTTTACAGCAACATGAATCAATTGCACTTGGTAGGCCAAGAAGAACCCTAAGAAAGCCTGCTCGTTTTGATGATATGGTGGCCTACGCATCCTCAATTACAGATGATAGCATTCCGTCCACTTTTAATGAAACTATCCAAAGTTTAGAAGAAGCAAAGTGGAGGAAAGCTATGGATGAGGAAATGAAATCTCTTCACAAGAATCAGACATGGAAGCTAGCAAGCCTACCAAAGGGAAAGAAGGCAATTGGGTGCAAATGGGTATTTGCAAAGAAAGATGGATTTCCTGACAGAGATAGTGTTCACTACAAAGCAAGGTTGGTAGCTAAAGGCTACGGTCAGACGGAGGGAATTGATTATAATGAAGTGTTTTCTCCAGTTGTAAAACATTCCTCTATTCGGAGTTTATTGGCTTTGGTGGCATAAATGGATTTGGAACTAGTTCAATTGGATGTAAAAACTGCATTTTTACATGGAGATCTGGAAGAGAAAATCTATATGACTCAGCCAGAGGGATTCAAAGTTGTTGGAAAAGAGAATATAGTATGCAAAGTTGTAAAGTCGCTTTATGGATTGAAGCAGTCTCCAAGGCAGTGGTACAAGCGGTTTGACAAGTTTATGAAAAGGCAAAAGTACACAAGAAGCAAATACGATCATTGTGTGTATTTGCGCAGGCTACAAGATGGCTCTTTCATTTATCTTCTTCTTTATGTCGATGATATGTTGATAGCGTCAAAGAATAAAGAAGAAATCGAGAAGCTGAAGAATCAGTTGAATCAAGAATTTGAAAGGAAAGATTTGGGCGAGGCAAAGAAGATTCTGGGTATGGAGATATCCAGAGATAGGAAATTGGGGAGACTTTATTTATCTCAAAAGCAATATATGAGAAAGGTACTAAAGCATTTCGGCATGGATGATAAGATCAAACATGTTAGTACACCTCTTGCTCCTCATTTCAAATTCAGTGCAGCTCAGTCGCCAAAAGATGATGCAGAATGGGAATACATGTCAAAGGTTCCCTATGCAAATGTTGTAGGTAGCTTGATGTATGCTATGGTGTGTACGAGGCCTGACATTTCACAGGCAGTTGGAGTTGTGAGCAGGTACATGCACGATACTGGCAAAGAGTATTGGCAAGCTGTGAAATGGATTCTACGGTATCTTTTGAACACCGTGGATGTTGGATTGGTTTTTGAGCAGGATAAAGAGAATGGTCAACGTGTAGTCAGATATTGTGATTCCGATTATGCAGGTAATTTGGATAAATGTCGATCAACTACTGGTTATGTGTTCACACTTGCAAAAGCACCAGTTAGTTGGAAGTCAACTTTACAGTCAACTGTGGCGCTGCGGAATATATGGCAGTTACTGAAGCTGTTAAGGAGGCAATTTGGCTTCAAGGGTTGCTTAATGAATTGGGAATAAAGCAAAACAACATTGTTGTACATTGTGATAGCCAGAGTGCTATTCATTTGGCAAAGAACCAAGTTTATCATGCAAGGACGAAGCACATCGATATTCGATTCCATTTTGTTAGAGAAATTCTGGAGGAAGATCAGGTAAAGCTCCAGAAGATTCAGACCGCTGAGAATCCTGCTGATATGTTGACAAAGGTGGTGACAGCTGTCAAGTTCAAACATTGTTTGAACTTGATTAATATTGTCCAAATTTAAAGCTGGCGCTGCGAAGCGCATTTGGAGACACTACAATGCTGCGAGAGAGAATAGAAATTTATATTTGTGGAATTTTCACCAAGGTGGAGATTGTAAAAAATGGTGGCTCATTTCCACCAAAATTGTCAAAGATTATGGCTGAAATGGTGGCTTGAAATTAAAAATTAATTTGTTAGATTTGTTTACAATTCCCACATCGGAAATTTATAGGAATTGAGCTTAAGTTTTTGGCTATAAATTAAGGCCAATTCCTTAAGTTTCAATTCGTCCCAACTTGTCCTGAATTTGTATATTCGACAAGTTTTCTCTTCTCCCTCTTTTGTAATATTTCTTTAGTGAAATATAATTTGGTAGTGTCCGAAGACGTAGGCATAATTGGCCGAACCTCGTTAAATTTTGGTGTCTCTCTCTTTTATTTATTTAATAGCTATTTGTTGGGCAAAACTCTGTTTTGGTGGTTATTGTGAAAAGGGATTACATGTCTAGGTAAATTCTGTCAAACGACGCGTAAGTCTAAGGAAAGTGGGTTTTAAGTGAGACCGCTTGTGACTCCTCCACTTTCCTGGAAATTTATCTGGTGTAGTTTTTATCACAGTAATTCACAAATTATTTTTTTTATTCGATGGAAAAAGTCCAATTTCCATGACATGGCCTGGGCTGCAGTTCGAGTAGAGGTCTGTATGTCCAATCTAAGATTTCAATTAATACTTCTTAATTCTTAATCCATGCATTTAATAGATTATTTATATAAATTTAATAATTAAAAATTTTAATATATAAATAGCAAAGTTTATTTAATAAATTGTTAATAACTAAAATTATTAATATATGAAAATAAATAATTATATATTTAATAAATTAATAATATACGATAACAAAATATTATATATAAAAAATTTATTAATTAAAATTAAAAAATGAAAGAAAAATATATTTTCATGTAATCTATACGTAAAATATAAAAATATCATGCGTTATAGTTATTTATCACTTTATATATTATTTGTGTCTTATAATTTATTATATAAAATTATTAATATATAAGGATAAAAACTAAAATCACATTTCAATTTTATTTTCTATAACTATATTAATAATTGTTAATTATATTAAATTTAAAATTTATTGGCTAAAATTATTAACATATAAAAATAAAATATCATATGTATAATAAAAAATTTATAACACGATAAAAAATTACATCATTTTATTATTTATTACACCACCAATCATACTTAATTTGTTTTATTTTGATTATTCTTTTAGCATTTATATTAATTAATTTTTTAATTAAGTTAATGTATAATTGCATTTAGTTAATTGGTTAAAAATGAATAGCATCTATCGTCCATGTATTTAGTAAAATTTAAAATGTAAAATTTTCAGTAAAAATTCAAAATTTTTGGCTCTTGAAATATCATTTAAGTGTCGAACTAGCAGTCTAGCATCCTTTATATACTAAAACAAAGCATACAATATGCACTGAAAATATTTATTAAAATATGTGGACATTTTTTTCATGGATAATCTTAATAACGAATGTATTATAATATTAGTCACTTTCAACATTTAAACAAATATATATATATACGTTAAATAATTAACAATAAAATTGGGGTGTACCCGTTGCAGTAGAGAAGAAATAAAGAGGTAGTTTTAGGACATGTGACCTCCACGTGGAGGGATCCATACCCCAGTTTTATACAAGTACCAGGCATTTATAAGCAAAGGCTAAGGAGGCCTGGCGTGCGTGTTGACCCGAACTAATGAAACAATCAGACAAGTGAGACTTGAATTTTTTTTCTAACCTGAAGACATTAATTGTCATATTCAATTTTGCGTAGGACATTAACTTTTGAATTTTGACCCTTTTTGTGGCGCAAAGGTCGATTCTATAAGGAGACTTCGAATTATTTTTATTTTGAAAGTTAAATTTTTTTATTGAATTTTTTTTTTTGTTAAAAGTCTATATTTCTAAGAAAAAAATTACACCATAAATTATATTTTAAGTTTTATTTTTTAATTTAACTGTTGTTAAATTTTTTTTATTTTTAAACTTTAACTTTTTCAATTTTACCTTTCTTTACCTTTTGTTTTTTTAAAAAATATACATTCATTTCTTCAATGGCGGAGCCAGGACCTGGCTGAAGGGGGCTGAGGGGGGTTGAGGGAAAAATTGAGGTGCATGACAGGGTGTCCTAGCTAAAGGGGGAGCTGAGACTGAGGGACTAAGGGGCTGAGAGAGTTGAAGGGCTGAAGATTAATATCTCCGGCGGCCGGCAGGGGGGTCGTCAGCCCCCACACAACCCCACCTGTCTCTGCCCCTGTACTTCTTCTTCTTTTGTTCTTTTAACTTATCTTCACTACAACAGCTCTCTTATCTTGTTTTGAACCAAATACTAATATTCTCTCTTTGTGGAAACTTACTCCGTTTTCATCACATTCCTTCCTTCCTCTCATTTCAATTCCATGAAGAGTGCATCACTTTCGTAGAAGTCACTTTCCGCCGGTAATAGGCAATATCGTTTCTCCACTATTTATGCTTTTAAATTAGAAAATTATTTTACCACTAAATCCATTAATATAAGATTATAAAACTATTATATATTTAATTATATACTGTTATATATTATATAGAATAATATATACGTGTTAAAATTTTTTAAAACAATAAGAATATAAAAAAAATATATGTTTAGATATATATCAGTATATATTATATATAATAATATATATTTATTAAAATTTTAAAAAATAACAATATAAAATAATTATATATTTAGTTATATGTTGGTATATATTATATATAATAATATATACTTATTAAATTTAACATACATAAATATATAACACAAGATATTATTTTGTATATTGATATTTTTTATTTCAACTGATATATATTATTATATGTAATATATATATAGACATATAATAATATATATTATTTTTTTTAGCATATCAACTAATATATGTTATTATATATAATATATATATAAATATATATTAATTAATATATTACTTCTGTTATTAATATTTTTTCGCATATCAATTAATATATGTTGTTATATTTAATATATAAAAACATATAACAACATACATTACTTTGTATATTAGCATTTTATTATAAATCAACTGATATAAATTATTATATATAATATATAAAAATATATATTAGTTTGTATATTGATTTTTTTTACATATCAACTAATATATATTGTTATATATAACATATATGAATATATAATAACATATATTAGTTTTTTTATTTATATTTTATTATAAATTAACTGATCTATATTATTGTATGTAACATATATGAATATATAATAATATATATCAGTTGAATACTGATTTTTTTTTACAGATCGGCTAATATATATTGTTATGTAATATATGTAAATATATAACAGCATATATTATTTTATATATTAATATTTTATTATAAATCAAATGATATATATTTTTATTTATAACATATATAAACATATAATAATATATAATAATAATATATTGTTATTATCATTTGCATCTTGATTGATATATATTATTATAAGTAACATATATCAATATATATTAGCATATATCAGTTATATATTAATATTTTTTAATTAAATAATATATATTATTATTTTTAATATATATGAACATATATTGATATTTTTAAATTATTTTTATAGTATATATTATATGTAAAAGTGATATATGTTTAGTTATATATAAATATATATTACATATAATAATATATAATGTTGGAGTTAAAAAAAATAATAGTATGTGTGGATATGTATTATATATAATTAGATATATATATAAAGTGTGAAATATGTTATATATTTAAAAAATATTTAAAATAAATTTTATAGTACATGTTAAAATTATTTTAAAAAATATAAATTAAAAAAATATATAAATATAAATATAAATATAAATTTTATTATTAAAACGAGAGTATATATGAGTATATAAACGGCTACAAGTATTAAAAAATTAAAAAATATTATAATTATATAATAAAATTTAAAAAAACATTATATGTAATTTACTGTAAAAAAATAGTGATAAAAAAGCTCATAGACTACAAATTTAAATTTCAAATTTAAATCAATTATATAGTAAAAAAAAGAATTCATCTTTTAATGATATATATATATATATATATATTTATATGCCTTCCTTTCATTAAGTACATGTCTAATTACACATAATAAATTAGCACACTATCTTCCACATTGCACACTGACATGCATGGTCCGCAATTACTTGATGGCTACCGTTGCATGCTTTTATTTATAAATATTTAAATGGCTCCCACTTATGAAATTTTTATTCTCATTAATTAATTGATTTCATGTCATTGATTAATTGGTTAATTTTCCATCCAAATTCAACTACTGTTATGATCTGTTTTTAAATAATTAAATCACTAAAAGACAAGTGGTCCTTTCCATCAAGTGCGCCCTTTAATAGAAATTTTTATCAAAATATAAAATTAAATATCATACTTTATTAAAATATGAGTCTTATTTTTATAATTATTAAAATATAAAAATATTGAGTTAAATTAAAAATTTAAATTTCAGTTTAATTTAATTTAAAATTTAAAATTTTGATTTAAATATTTATTTAGTTTAAATTAAAAATCTAAATTTTAATTTGATTCAAATTAAAATTAAAATTTTTAGTTTAACTGAAACTGTAAATTTTAATTTAAGTTAATATATATTTTTTAAAATTTACCGAAATTCAATCATTTGCTGGGAGTGTTTAACAGGTTTTAATTTTAATTTTTTTAAAAAAATTTTATTTTTTTAAAAAAACTCTTCCCCAAAAATTTTAACATAAATTTTTTTTATTTTAATACATAAAATTTATTTCACTTATTTAAAATCATTTCACCATTTTAAAAAATTCTTTTTTAATTAATTAAAATTAATAATAATAACAATAAGATTAAAATTAATAATAAATATAATTAATAATTATAATAAAATAATTATACAATTAATAATAACAATAATTAATAACTATATTGGGCCAAATAATTAATAATTTTATTATTATCAATTATATAATTATAAATTATGTTTATTAATTGAAATTATATTATTATTAATTATATTTGGGCCCAAAAAAATAATAATAAAATAATAATTAACAATAATATAATTAATAATAATAATATATTATTATATTTGGGCTCAAAAATAATTAATACCAATATAATTATAATTACAATAACAATATACAATAATATATTTATTGTTAATTACATAATTGATAATAAGTATATTATTATTAATTATATTTATTTAATTGATAATAAGTATATTGTTATTAATTATATTTATTATTAATTATATAATTATATTGTTATTAATTATATTTGAGCCAAATATAATTGTAAATTATTTGGACCTAAATTATAATTTTAATTATTTAGGCCAATATAATTATTAATTATTATCATTATTAATTATATTATTGTTAATTATAATTATATTATTATTAATTTTATTATTATCAATTATATAACTATAAATTATATTTATTAATTGTAATTATATTATATAATTATTAATTATTCTCATTATTAATTATATTATTGTTAATTATAATTATATTATTATAATTATATTTTGGCTCAAAAAATAATTATTAATTATTTGGCCCAATATAATTATTAATTATTATTATTATTAATTTTAATCTTATTATTATTATTTATAATTATGTTATTATTATTATTAATTTTAATTAATTAAAAAATAATTTTTTTTAAAATGATAAAATGATTTTAAATAGGTGAAATAAATTTTGTGTTAAAATAAAAAAATTAATATTTTAAAATTTTTGGAGAAAAGTTTTTTAAAAAAATAAAATTTGTTTAAAAAAATAAAATCAAAGCCTGCTGGACATTTCCATCAGGCTTTGACAATTTCCACTGAAATCGAAATTTTTGGTTTCATTTTCAGTAAATTTTAAAAAATATATATTAATTCAAACTAAAATTTATAGTTTCAGTTTGAGTTAAATTAAAATTTAAACTTTTAGTTTGAATTAAAAAAACACTTAAATAGAAAAGTTTAAATTTTAATTTGAGTTAAACCGAAATTTAAATTGTTAATTTGACTCAAGATTTTTATATTTCAATAATTATAAAAATAAGTCTCATATTTTAGTAAAATATGAGATATGATCCCATATTTTCATAACCCCCTGGTGCTTTTGTAAAAGAAAAATGTCGTGACCGTATTTTTGCAAAAGTTTTTTAACCAACGTATTTTTTAAAATTATTTTATTTTTATTTTCAAAAAAGAAATTAATTTATTTTTTTAGTTATTTTTGTAATTGTTTCTATTCCTAACTTGATATTATGAGGTCTTATTCAAACACTAGTCTGGCCCTCTGAGAGTAGTTAAAATGCTCAAAATTTTAATTTAATTTTATTAAGAAAAAATAAATTTATTTATTTAAAAATTTAGATATATTATAATTTAAAAAATGGTGAAAAAAGATTAAATTTATTATATTATATTTTAAAAATCTAATTTAATTTTATTAAGAAAAAAAAGAAAAAAGCCAATCAGGGTGTGGCCTGATTGGTCATCCTACCTTCCAAATAAGTTGGTAGGATGCGGAGGTCTCGGGTTCGATTCCTGCCGACCACACATTCAGCACCATTATGGTGCATGCTAGTGCCTCTATGGTGCTCAGGGGAGGGCTACCCCCTGCTGTGTAGCCTATATTGTTACCCGGTCCGTTAGTGACCTCCTTAGTATCCAAAAAAAAAAGAAAAAAAAGAAAAAAATTATTTTATTTTATTTAAAAATTTTAGAGATATTCACATTTAAAAAAATTAAATTAATTAAATTTATTTTATTTTAAAAATAAAATAGATTTTGATTTTATTATCTTAAAAGTATATTTTTCTTTTAATTTTGAATTCCAGTCAAAAATCAAAACTGATTAATATACTCTCATTCCTCTATAATAATAAAATTCCCACTTGATGGACTGGAAATCATTTGATGGCCTTAGAGAGGAGGCTAACCAAAGTGGTACATTGCCTTTACGTAGGGGGGGAATAAGGATAAATACGGGGCAACAGTCATTTCTTGAAAATACAGGATGGTCTTTATTCTGTGATGCTGCTAGTTTCGGGCAGGAAAGTATGACTGGATTTGGGTGTGTGGCGGAATCGGCGGAGGATGAGTGGATTGGGGCGGTTTCTGGATATCAAGATGGTATTTTAGAGCCTGCTACTGCGGAGATGCTGGCTTGCAGAAGAGCGCTTGAGTTTGTGTCTCAGTCGCTGGTCGGGGGAGGGATTATTTACACTGACAGCCAGGTGGTGTTTCTTGCTCTTTATTCCTCTGTTAAAGACCTGTCTGCTTTTGGGTTACTTTGCCAAGACTGTAGAACCCTTATGGAAAATTTGCCAACTGTTAAGATTAAGTGGGTGGGTAGGAGGTCTAATAGTTTGGCTCATTGCTTAGCAAGAGCTTCGATCCGTTACTCTTATTATGTTAAATGGAATAGCATTCCTGATGTAATCTCATCTTTCTATTCTAATTAATAGAGTTGGCAGTTCATTTGCCTTTCAAAAAAAAAATAAAATTCCCATTATTCATCTAATTTATCTAACCAAATAATATTATTGTCCCATTTCCATTCCAACTCTCTACCAAACGCCCTCTTATCATAAGAAACCATTTCAATTTTCAATTAGATCTTCTTCTTATATATGTATCTATATTTTGTATTCCAGTGAGAAGAAAATTGTCTTTCATTACATTCTTCTTGCTTTGATGAATACAAGATGGGAATATTGATGATAGCTCTCTTTGCTTTGTCATGGATTTTTATCCATAGATGGAGCCAGAGGAACAAGAAAGGGCCTAAAACATGGCCAATTATAGGTGCAACCATTGAGCAGCTTATCAACTATGACAAAATGCATGATTGGCTTGTTGGTTACTTGTCAGAGTCGAGAACTGTTCTAGTTCCCATGCCATTCAGGAGATACACTTACATTGCAGATCCAGCAGATGTCGAACATGTTCTTAAGACAAATTTTGACAATTACCCAAAGGTAATTAACAGTCCTCAATAATCCAAAGTATATTTATTTACACCATATAATAAGTTCTTGATCTGAAATAGTTGGCGCACATTAATTTCTTATTATAAACTATGACTAAGGTTTACATTTACAAGTCATTTCAACATGATTTGAAGTCTCACTTGTGCTACTTATTTTCCTTTGGCAATAAATATCAACTGAAGGGCGAGACATACCATTCTTATATGGAAGTGCTGCTTGGAGATGGGATATTTAATGCAGATGGTGAACTATGGAGAAAGCAAAGAAAGACATCAAGTTTTAAATTTGCATCAAAGAATTTGAAGGACTTCAGCACTACAGTTTTCAGGGAATATAGCTTGAAGCTTTCATCTATTCCTAGTCGAGCATCTTTTCATAACAAAGAAATAAACATGCAGGTGCTTCTACTTTCCGAAACTTTTTTAAGTGTAAAATTCTGTCTTTTATAGGAATTGTTTATGAGAATGACATTCGATTCCATATGCAAAGTTGGATTTGGAGTAGAAATAGGAACATTGGCTCCTATCTACCAGAGAATTACTTTGCTCAGGTTTTTGATACTGCAAATAGCATTGTTACATTTCGTTTAATTGATCCACAGTGGAAAATCAAGAAATTCCTCAATGTGGGATCAGAAGCATTACTTGACAAGAGCATTAAAGCCATTGATGATTTCACCTACTCTGTCATTTATAGAAGGAAAGCAGAAATAGAAGCAGCTCCAAAATGCGGTAATAACAAGGTATATGTCATAATGATATTAGCAAAAGTTTTCTTTCAGTAGAAGGAAAGAGAAAGAAAGAAAGAATTTCACTAATCAAAGTCTACCTTTATATGATGGTAAAAATTAGGGAAAACATGATCTATTAGCAAGGTTCATTGAGCTAGGTGAGGACCCAGAAAACAATTTTACAGATAAAAGTCTGAAGAGATGTTCTGAACTTTGTTATAGCTGGCAGAGACACAACAGCAGAAACTCTTTCTTGGGCCATTTACATGATAATGACACATGAAAATGTAGCTGAAAAACTCTATATGTAGCTGAAATCTTTTGAAGAATATAAGGCAAAGGATGAGAATGTTACCCTTATTCAGTTTGACTCAGATGATCTTGAATCTTTCAATCAAAGAAAAATGCAGTATGCAGGACTCTTGACCTATGATGCATTAAGCAAATTATATTATTTGCACTCAGTAATAACAGATACACTTCGCTTGTACCCTGAAGTCCCTCAGGTATGCCTATTTTTCCTTGATAAGAATACATTTGCGTTTAATGATGGAGTGGAGGTGAACCTATGAACCGCTGACTTTTATTCTAGTCACATATTTCAATCATGTTGTGTTGGACACTTATATTTTGTATAAGATACAATCATGTGAAATATATATTGAATGATTGTAGGGTCGCAAGGGCATTTTGAAGGATGATGTCTTGCCTGACGGAACAAAAGTCACAGCTGGAGGCTGTTGATTTATGTTCCCTATTCAATGGGTAGGATGGAGTACAACTGGGGACCTGATGCAGCTTCATTCAAGCCAGAAAGGTGGCTCAAAGATGGTTCCTTCCAGAATGCATCTCCATTCAAATTCACTGCATTTCAAGTAAGCAATAAGTGATTAGTGATCTAGATATCATTGTTTCTTGAAAATAAAAATGGAATCATAGTTACCATTTTTTTTAATGTTGTGTGCAGGCTGGACCTAGAATATGCCTTGGTAAGGACTCTTTATATCTCCAGATGAAGTTGACTATGCCATACTCTGGAGGTTTTTCAAATTTGATTCGGTCCCAAATCATCCAGTGAAATACAGCATGACGACTGCTCTATCAATGACACATGGACTGAAACTTAGAGTTGCTAGGCGCTCATCATAAGATACAGCCAGAGGCCACGATGCTCTTGTCAGTCCCTTAAATAAATTGTTCCAAGATGAAAAGATTTACATCTGTAACTTTCTTTTACAAATATTACATCGGTGGCTCTTTCCTTTGCTCTATTATTTAATTCAATGTCAAAGCTTAATCTACAGAAAATAAAGGTTAAATAAATTTATGATGAAATATTTGGTTTACATACACTAGTAGAGTAGTACACTATCCAATGGATGATTAAAACTCCAAAGCAATTAGCAAGAAGACAACAATTTGAAAAAGATAATAAAAGAGTTGACACATGGCAAAATAAAAAAGATGCATGTTTGAGGGTAAGGCCAAATCCACCACAAGAATTTTGCAATGAAATGAAATTAAAATTCCTTCACACACCCTTTTCTTATGTTATCCAAATCTAAACCCAAAACCAAAAAAAATAAAAAACCATGATGATAATGGAATTTCCTCTGTACTCTCACACTACCAATTTCAAACACTTAGTTCCATTAATCAAAGCATCAGTAATTTCACCCCAAGAAAATAATCCCAGTATTAGCATTCCAAATTCAAGAAGAAAAATCATAATAACAACAACAGTTTTAGCAACTTCACTGACACCTCATATTGCTCTGGCTGAGAAATGGGGAGTTAGATCTTTCTTATGGGAACGTTTCTTTGAGCCTGATTTATCACCAGAAGACTCTGTTTCAAGAATTAAACAAACAGCTGAAGGGTTACATAGTATTAGAGACATGCTTGAAACTATGTCTTGGAGGTATGTTATGTTCTATATTAGGCTAAAACAAGCCTATCTCTCTAAAGATTTGAAAATTGCTATGGAAACTTTGCCTAAAGCTCGTCGGAAACAGTATGTTGAGTTGGCTAATGACTTGGTTGAAAATATGGCCAAGGTACGTATTAATTTCATTAGTTAACTATTTTTTTTTAAAAAAAGAGAAAATTAAGTTGTTACTGGCATGATTTGTTCTTATTTTTCATTTTTACAGTTTGATCAATACGTTCGGTCGCCGAAGGTGTACGAATCTTATCTGTACTATGAGAAGACATTGAAATCCATTGATGATCTTGTGGCATATTTGGCTTAGAATATATATGATAATTTTTAGTTTATTTTATAAGAATGAAACTTTGTTTTGTTTAATTTTTTTTAATTAATTTTGGTTTTTTTACTGTTTCTTTTTGTTTTTTTCTTGCTATCAAATACGTTGTTCAGGTAATAAGTAACACGATCATTTAATTTCAGCAATAAAATCAATCGATTTTCATATTCTTTTAATATTAACTATCGCTAAATTCTTATAGAATTTTGGCCAAAATTTTTATGTAATGATTTAGGATTTATTATTATTATTATTATTATTAAATTCATTGTTTTAAGTTAATATGTATAATGTATTCAAAAACTATTATATGGAAGATTATCACACTTGAAGATATATCTAACAGCAAACAACACTTACACCAGTACTAGACTAAAAGCTAACTATAACTTAATTCATAGGCCCACATTTTTCATAATAAAATAAAATGTAATATTATACATACCAATAATAAAAGCGAAATGGACTAAAGCATCTAAAAGGACTACATATAAAATGTGAAATTCATCTATTATTATTATAAAGATAAAATTAATTAGAGATAGTTAAAATAAACTTAGATTTGAGAGAGAGACAGAGATGATATAATTATAATTAGCATGAACAAGAAGATTGATATGAAAGAGCCAACAAGAGAAGCAGACAGTCTGTGGCAGAATTTACTGAATCTGAAAGGTTGGCAAATTCGAACCCAATTAGCTCTGATGTTCCCTTTATGTGCTAACAGTACAATGCTCGTAGCAGATGAAGCCCCACTTGTGAGAATAACCAGCATTACCTTTTCCAATAAATAATTTCATTAATTTACCAAATACAATTTATGTTGAGTATATATTATAAAAATAAAAATAGTATTTTTATAAATATAAAACTGTAAATTTTTTTTAAAAAAAAAAGTATATATGATGTTTTGAAAAAAATATATTTTATGTAACTTTCTTCTTTTTTTTCCCTTGTCAACACCTAGTTCAAGTAAGAATTTCTCTGTAAATAAATACACTTATAAATTTTGCATACTATTTGGTTCGGATAGTGCTTAAACATATAATGTACGCCTATATATTTTTCAAAATTAAAATATAAAAATATTAATTTGAATTTGTTATCTATAATTGAGAAGTATGATTAAATGTAATTAAATACATATTTATCGTGCGTTAATGTTTTTTTTTTAATTTTCTATTCTATTTTAAATTTCTGTAATTTGGAACTCTACATGATCCTAGTGGTTTGGTTAATTCACATAGAGAGTGATGAGTTTGAATCAGATTTTCAAAAGCATGCGAGGATGTTTGACAATGGATATTCTTTTCAAATATTAATATTTTAAAAGCATATGCATTAAGCAATGGACAATTTATCAATTTTAATATTATTGACAAAAATAATTAAAAGTTCCTCAAAATTTCATTAGAAAACTAACTATGGAAATACTATCTATATCCATCCCATTGAAATTATTATTTTTATAAAAAAAAAT
This sequence comes from Garcia nutans, assembly GCA_947685225.1. Classification (NCBI taxonomy): domain Eukaryota; kingdom Viridiplantae; phylum Streptophyta; class Magnoliopsida; order Malpighiales; family Euphorbiaceae; genus Garcia; species Garcia nutans. Next base: position 54,822,415 of record CANTUV010000011.1, read on the forward strand.
TATCCTATTAAAATTGTCACTTTATCAAATCAAAAAAATCAATTATTTTTTTTTCAACTATACTCTTATTTTTAATGAGTTAATTAATGAGATAAAAGAATAATAATTTTAATATAATAAGTTAATGATGGGTGTTTTTAATCTATTTAAAATAATTTTTATAAAATTAAGAGAATATAGTCATTATCTTATTAATTGTGTATGAGTTAAAAGACAGACAATTTAGGATAAAATAATTCTTTTCATAATTATATAATTACTAAAGAAAATATATATTTTTTGAAGCAAACAAAACTTAAAATTTATAGGTTAGTGTGATATAAATAATATAATAAATTAATAGTACTTGTCAATTAATAAATAGAAAGGAATGAAGAACAATAATTACCATATCAAATATAAGCAAGATAATCCTACTCAATTTTGTAGAGGTCTTGATCAAATGAAAGATAGACAGCGAAAGTGAAAGAAAAAGATATCCACATACAATAGAATTTGCAATCACAAAGAACCTGCATCACATCATATTCATATATATAAACGTATGAGTATAATTAATTTAAATGAAGTGTTAACTAGTAATTAATAAATGATTAAGAAATCTAATTATTACTTGAACGTGGGGAAATATTTATACTCAGCCTTGAATTGGAAAGCTTGAAATGAAAATGGAAGTGTTTGCTTAGTAGTTGCCATGGCAATGGCACTTGCTGCTGCGGCAATTGCTGCGAAAACTCTTAAAATAAGGTCAAGTATTGACAACCCTCTCTTTGCATTCACCTTTATTAATATCTCATGTTTTGAGTTTGCTTCCATTGTTGTTTAATTTAGCTCAAATTTTCGAGGCTATGGATGAATTTGAAAAACTTAGGGAAAATATAGGAATGTGTGTATAAGAATTAATTGGGTACACCAAAGCAATTTTGGATTTTCCAAATGGATGCTATAGTAAAAAACCAACTAAAAGTGGGTATTAGGTTGGTTTAATGGCTTTGCTTCTCTAAGCAGCCTAATGATAGGTACTGCACATTAAAGACAGGATAATGATACTTATTTCTATAATTTATTATAGATTTTTTTTTGAGGCACAATAGATAAGGAAAATTCAATCATAAATCTATTGCTCAGTGAAAAAATGTATTTACAGCTAGAAAAAAATTACATCCTTTTAATTTTTTTTTAAATATATCACTATATCTCTTAAAGGTGAAATGAGATTTTTTTAAAAATTAAAAACTAAAAAATTGGATACTAAAAAAATTGAATATTTTTAAAAATAATTTTATTTTTAAAATTTTTTGAAGAAATCCGTTTCAATAATAGAGATAATTCAAAAATAAAAGCAAAATAAGTATTGGTTCTTCACTATAAAATGTATGATAAATAATTCATTTGCAAGTGTAGTCGTGAGACCATTCGTAAAGAAAAATGATAATTATTATAAGTATAATAACAATTACCAAGTGTAGCTTAATTTACGTTTCTTCCAGGAAGAAAAAAAGAGAAGTACAGTGCGTACCTTAGTGCGTACCAGCAAGCCCACAAGATTAGTATTGTGTAGCCCATGATCCAAATCTTGGAATTAGGCCTCTAGCAAACAACGTGTTGGATTTGTCAACTAGCTCCAATTATAGTTAGAATTTTCTAATAATAGAAAGACAGAAACATCTTTGAATCTTCTTCAACCCAAAAAAACATAATCAAAATTGCCAAAAAAAAAAGTGAACTTAATGAGCAAAGAATTTTTCCTGTAATTTTATTTTATGATCAATACCCAAAAGGAAAAACTCTGGATTTCGAAAAATGTAATTATTTTTGGTAAATAAAAATTAAAAAAACTTACAAGAATATTTTTTTTTTGAACACTCCGCTTTAGTTAGTGAGTAACTTACAAGAATATTTAGCCTCCTTTGAATCGATATCATTGCTAGTAGAGAAATGAAAAATCATCATATGGATCTAACATGCGAGTATGAAATAGAAATGTAGCCAAAGACAACTTGCCGATCTCTATTTTGATTTGAATAAATATTCTTGAAAAAAAAATCAAATAAAAGAAAAATAATGGATATATATATATATATAAACTGATGAGAAATTCAAGAAACTTACATATATAATATATAAATATAATTATGATCGGCAAGTCATCCTTGGCTGCATCAAATGACCTCATCATCACATGAAAGATCATAGATGAAAATATATATGTGTGTTCGTCAGAAGAATATCAATGGAGAATTAATGGAAATGAATTGAGGAGTATATATAGATGTAGTTGCTTTGTTGGTTTCATGATGAGGAGATTTTTTTTTTTAACAATGCAATCATTTGGTGCATTTTGAAATTCAAATTGTTTTTTAATTAATAAATAAATAAAGATATTATATATAATTAATTAATTGTTTTGTGCTGTGCGGTCAGCGGTGGGTCTTGGATTCACAAACACCTTATTCATAGATTTTGATATAAAAACTGTAATCTTAAAAAAATTAAAGGAGAATATTTTTTTCCATTTTACATAATTTTAAATAAAAATTAATATTTAAACTTGTATGTCTTATCTTATAATACACACCTTAATTTCGAGGAAAAAAATAATTTTTTTTTTGTAAAAATAAATAAGCAAAAGACTCCTGAAAATGTCAAAAATAAATATTTATAATTACCAATAAAAATTAAAATTTATATATGTATTTTTAAACAAAATAAAAGTACCAAAATAAAACCATGTTCATCTATATATTTATTAATATCAAGCATCTTACATTGTTAATTAATTTATTTTATTTTCATAAGATGCTAGGCCTATATATGATTCGGTCCAATTTAATAATTTGAAAATCTCCAAAACTACACTCAAAGTCAAAGATTTTAAAATTTTAATCTCTTGGACAAGTAGGAAAACCACATTGAAATAATACATAACTGATATTCAGTTCACAATTTAGTACAATCTGGCTCAATGTAATATTTAAAATTTTTTTCTTAAAGACAATAAAAATAAATTTATTTGATATTTTTCCAATCCAAATATTCATACTATAATTTAATTTCAAGGTTACAGATAAAATATTTGCAAAATTCAGCACTAAAAATATTTAAAACAAATATTTAACATTAATTTAATTATCTTTCCAAGATAATATGGAAAGATGATGTTTAACATCAATAAAATAAATTATTTTTGACACATATTTTTAAAAATTATAATTTTAAAATATATGCATTTTTTGAATATTTAATGTGGTACTAAGTAATGTTTGATTATGATATATTAGATTTTATTAAAATTTAGAGGTAGATTTAATTCTATTACAGATAAAATTGATTTTCTATAATTATAAAATTTACTACAGATAAAATTATTGAATTCAATGATGTTAATCAATTAAAAATATATAAATTCGATAGTATTACTAAATTATAATAAAATAGTTGTTTAATGTTTGATTTACTGTGAATCTAACATCAAGAATATCATTTTCCCATTTTTCATCCATCTACTCTTAAGTTTTTCAAAGGCATCACCGCCCCCCTTTCAAGGGCCACAACTACATGAAATCTATCAACCTAAACAAAATTCGTTTTTTTTTTTAATATTATATTGAAGAACAAAAATTAATTATGAATCTATACAATTACAGTTAGATTATGCTTTAACGTGACAAAATGCGGTTTATTATTCGTAAGTTATTTTTTTTTCTAAAAATAATATTTAAAAAAATTACAATAATTAATAATATATAATAATAATAATAATAAAGTTTTGATTTTTAATATATTAGCAAAAGACAAAAGTGTTAACATATTTGACTGAAATCTCGCTTCAAAGCTTTCATTTCAAGTAGTTCTTTCTTTTTCTTTTTTTTTTTGTTCGTAGCGTATATATCTCTTTCATTTTCAAATTTGAGGATAAGGGATTACATAAACTGATGCAGTTATTTCTACACTCTTCAGGAAAATTTGTAAGGCAATGATTGGCTTCCCTTGTGTTTTAATTTAAATGTTTTACGTCATTTTTTCATATATTTATTTCTTTTTTTGAAAATTAATCAATTTCTTTTTAGGTGTAAAGTAATACTATGTGTTTAATATCACTTTACTATGTGCATCAAGTGGTACTCCTAAATTTAGTTTTTCAGTCTAATCTAATATATTTTTGTCAATTTTAAAATAAAATTATGCATTTCAATTTTGAAAAAAATAATTTAGTTAAATGTATCAATAACTATGTACGAGGATTATTAAATTTAAAAATAAAAAAAATAATATGTTTTGATTATTTAGTTTCATAATCAAACCTTGATTAATAACATAAAAAAACTATTAAAAAATACTAACCGGATTATTTTTCTCTAAGTTTCATATGTTTTTCTCCATCTCTAATTTGAAAATAGAGTTAGTATCAGTTCATTAACTGATAGTAACCTCATCCTTTTTTATTTGCTTTCTTTTTTTATTTTATTTATATTTCATTCTCAAAATAATTTTTAAACCAATATAAATCTGAAATTTAATATTTATTATTATTTTATATTTATTTATCTTTTTAAAATAAAATTAGATGTAATTTAAAATTTTATTATAGTTTTATTATTTATTACTTGATGGTTATATATGTATATCTTCCTCAAATAATTTTCTCTAACAAAGATTATTAATCATTTTTAAATGAATGTATTCTTCTCATATAAAAGGTGATTCAGTATTTAATTATTTACTTTAAAATTATATAATTTACTTGTTATTTTATTAATGCAAACCCATTTTGCGTTAAGAAAACTTAGAAAAATGATATCTAAATATCAAATTCTTTCACCTCAAGAATTTCTAATTTTAAAATTTTCAAAAAATACAAAAATATTATTAAAAACATTTATAAATTTAAAATTTTTGTTACTTATATTATCTAATACTTAAAAAAATAGCATTTAATTTTTAATTTTTATCAAATATCTTGTCAGATAATCATAATTTTGCAGTATTAAATTTTACTGTGCTTAACATCAAAAGAATGTTCAATTTAATGAATTAAAATTATAAAAATTTTAAATACAAGACCCTCTTATAGTAAAAATCATAAAAATTTAATAAAATATTATTATTATAAAAATATGTATTACTAAATTAAATACAAACCCTCTTAGCTTCGTGATAAAAAATGTAATTACATTCACTTAGATCTTGAATTTAAACCGTAGATATTCACCCTCTTCCACACTAATGAATAAAAAAAAATTATACTACTAATTCAATATTTATTATTATTATTATTATATATATTTTTAACATGATATATATATATATATGTATATAATTGCTCGTGAATGGTGATGTAATGGAGGGATCTTGTGATGTGAGTATGTTAGTTTAAGAAGAGACATTGTGACAAGCAGACCATGTGAACGTGATATGCAAAAGTTTTGATAAGAATTGCTTTTTGAGGTCCAATCGCATCCCATATTTTACCTACTTTTTGCATAATTACATCACTCTCCTTTAATTTCAAAATTTTCCATGGTCATATTTTGTTTTGGTTGGTAATTAAATGTATTCCCACAAATTATTATCGACAACGTCAACATAATACATATTTTAATGGGTTTAATTGAATGATTAAATTTACTAAAATTCATCCTCACATGTAATTTACTTTTTAATAAATATTTTGTTCTATTTTTTTTAACGGTGTTCTACTGTTCAATTTAATAAAAAGGGTAGCAAAATTCTCATATCACCGGCTAACCTGAACTTGATCATGTTACATTATTTTGGTTGCAATTAATCAAATATTTATTAGCGCAAGTAATAGTTACAATTGAAATACTAATAGTAGAATAAAATAAATACAGAAAGATGTCCAAAAATTGGGATCAAAAGGGTCCATATTTGGCCCATAAAAAGAAAAAGCATATGGACTAAGGGCCTACCCTACCAGACTACGAATGTGGCTAAGACACAGAGAAAACTGTAGCGTGATCCTTAGGCTTTTCAAACATATATATATATTTTTGAAAGGTAGGCTTTTCAAATTTATATAGCCATTTTGTAGCACGGCCTATAGGAATTTGAATAATATTAGCCGGATTCGGGTCGACCCGTTTGTTGGAGCGGACTCCCCCGCCAAAGCCTTACCTCTCCGACCTTCAATCATCAGGTAATAATAACTATCAACCTGCCAGTCTTCTGTTATTCTTCAGGTTTCTTATAATCAATTTCATTAAAATACCAAGTATAGATATACATATATATTGCTTTTGTTTTTCATATTCGTAGAGTGATTGAGAATTTTTCACTGCAGAATTGTTGATTGAGAATTAAAAAAGGTTTATTTAAATTTTCTTGCTTTTTTGTTGTATTTTTTTTAAAGGAAAAACAGTTCAGAAAGCAGAGAAATGTAAAACTCAGACATGGAGATAGAAAAGGAGCAAGATCAAGTTGTTTGTGTTGATCATTCTGCGGAAGAGCCTAAAGATTCCGATAAAAATAGTGAAAACTCAATGGAAATGTCTTCACCTCAGCAGGAGGTATATCTGTTAAAGTGTTAATTTGAATACCAATTTTCACTTCACTCTCTTGTTTGTTAACTGTTTATTGTAATTTTTTGTTATCTGTTTTGTTCAGGAAGAGTCGATCAAGAAAAAATATGGGGGAATGTTACTTAAGAAAAAACCATTGATATCTAAGGTAACCATTTTTGCTTATGAAGTTAAAACTGTTTGAATAAATGCCTAGTAGAGACTAGAGTATTAACAGTACTCCTCCTATCTCAAAGGTGCAACACGTTAGTATTGAGATATCTCAAAGGTGCAACAAGTTAGTATTGGAAATGATAAAATATGGGGGAATGCCCTTAAAATATGGACTCTCAAAAATTTGAAGGAGATATGTGATAAAGATAAGGATGGTCATTGAGTAGCTAATTAATATATAATCGGTAGTTATCTGTTTTTTATTATTTTTCCTCTATTTAAATTATTTTGCTCATTATTTTTTTGGTAATTAATTAGTAAGGCTTATGACCTTCATCATATAATAAAAGATAGTATTATTTTGTTTCTTTTTATTATTCTACTATTTTCTTCTTGGTATCAGAGCTTGAAGGACCTAAGCATGTCCTTAAACTGCAACAATCCAAAACTTTGCCTTTATTAATCATTTCCTCTTTAGTTCATCATACCATTTAAGATATTCAATCGTTTTCGTTTCTCTTAATCGTTAGAAAACCAAAGTCCCTAATCGACAGAGCTTCAAATCATCTATCCATATCCCAAATCGCAGAAACTCAACTCTTCAAACTGCAGATGATCAATTGTTGATAGTAATCTCAAAATTGAAAAAAAACCTTGCGCAAATTGAATGTTTCTTCCAATACGTAAATCATAAGGGTTTTCTTTCTAGACTTTCAAATGCCTTTTATCTCCTTCCAGACTTCTAAATCGCTGCAATTTTTCTTTTTCTTTTGTGTTATATATACATATATTTTGGTTCAGTTCTATTTGTTTCTATTGTTTCATAAATCCAAATGCTTCTTCATACTTCAATCAACAGAATTGCAAGTCATATTTCAGAAAAAGAAAAAAAAGTTTCATCTTCAATCTCACACAACACAGTTTCATTGTGTTGAGAACAAACAAAAACCCTAATCTCGCACAACACAGTTTCGTTGTGTAGAGAACAAACAAAAATTCCAATCTCACACAACACAATTTCGTTGTGTAGAGAACAACCAATTCAAAGAAAAACCACACAAATGGCAAACATCTGGTCATTTTCAAGAAAGTTACAGACTTGTCAGTGGAATTTAAAATTTCATTTTTCATTTATTTTATTTTATTTTTCAAGTGGTTTGGAGGCATTAAGAATCAGAAGAAACTCGCATACTTGTCAATGGATTGAAAAAAAAAAAAACTTCCCATGCAGTTTGAGAAGCATAGAGAATCACAAGAACACCAAACTGAGCCTTCAAACCTCGGCTCAGTTTGCGGGAGGATATTAACAGTACTCCTCCTATCTCAAAGGTGCAACACGTTAGTATAATCGGTAGTTATCTGTTTTTATTATTTTTTCTCTATTTAAATCATTCTGCTCATTGCTTTTTTGGTAATTGATTAGTAAAGCTTGTGACCTTCATCATATAATAAAAGATAGTATTATTTTGTTTCTTTTTTATTATTCTACTCTTTTCTTCTTAGAGAACACTGATGAGCATGTCTTATTCTATGTAGGATCATGAACGTGCATTTTTTTTATTCTGCTGATTGGGCGTTGGGAAAGGTTGTTCATTTTGATTGTTTTTGTTCTGTTTTTTTACTTCAGAACTTGAAACCATATTTTTATTGATTTTTACAATTCTTGAATTCAAATGCTTAATGCTCTTGTTGGGTTGAATGTATTTTACGGGGAAAACACAGCAAGGAGCAGAAAAGCCAAAAGGTCCTCTCGAAGCTCTTCGCCCAAAATTGCAGGTACTATATATCATACACAAATTTTCGCGATGTGAATTCAAGACTTCATTGCACTCAAGGGCGGAACCACAGGGGGTCCTGGAGCGTCCATGGACAGCCCCCCCCCCCCCCCCAAATACTACTGTAGGCTATGGAAATTGTTTTTATGGATTCTGCAAAGGGGAAAAAAAAAAAAAAAGAGTGTGTGGAAAAGGGAAATGGTGACATGTAATTCCATGCAAAATTGGAAGGATTGGTTTAGAGTTGACACGTATAGGATTGTGTTAATTACCTTGACTAATAGGATAGGACTATATATTAGGACTGAAAATATGTATAAAAAAATAGTGAGATTGGCCACAATTACTCTTTAAGAATCAATCAACTTTTTTATTTTTAAATTTAATTATTTGTCATCAATTTTATAATCAAACAATTGCATATTCATCTTCATAGAAAATCATATTTCCTCAATTCAATTCGATCTTTAATAATAAATGTATTACAAAATTATATTAAACTATTATTATATTTTCAATTTTACTTTTTATTATTTAAATGTTATAGTATATAAGTTTTATAGTGAGTGTGCATTATATTTGATTGTTTTACTAGTTTAATTGATTGAATATTGATGGCGGAATGTTTAAAATTAATATTTGTTTTATAAATTTAACAAATATTATTTTAATTATACACACATAATAGAGCAATAAATAAATAAATATATATATATATTTAAAAATAAAAGATAAGATGGATTTTCTTTTCCATACATAATACTAAAAAAAGTATTATTTTAATTGAAAATTAAATTTAAAATTATTTATGTTAACTATGAATTTAATATTTGAGTATTAATTATTGATAAACAATTTTTACAGTTCATTTAAATCAATTAAGCAGTGATAATTTTAATATTTTTATTATGCAAGTCTATTATTCATATAGTACAAATTTATTATGGAAGATTAAATTTTGACTCCCCTTTACTAGAATTCTGGTTCCGCCACTTATCGCACTTCCTTGATTCATGATTGTCCAAATCATTATACAGGTAATCTTGCTTTTGTCTTTGGTTTTTGACACAGTTTCTGTACATTGCAGCCTTCCCCGCATCACCACCAAGTTCGCTCGAGGCGCTCAGCTTACGCTTCTGCAGATGATTGTGAAGGTATGTGTAGTTGATTTTCTCATTTTTATGCGCACAGCCATTTGGAAAATCTGTTTTAGCATTTGCCCAATATCTTAACCTGTTCGATTTCATTTTACTAAACAGTTGGAGGCAATAATCATGCATCTTCTGAGGATGAGAACATCATTTCGGTTCTGGAAATGATAAGAACACTGCTCATGAGGATCAGAACTTCCATGCCTAGTCATCAAGCTGAAATAATTCATATCACACCAATTATGACTGTACCCTTTGTTCGAATTATTCTGAGCCTGATATTATAACAAGAGATACAAAAGGTGCTCGTGTAATAAGTCCCAGTATTGCTGAGCTTTTTTTTTCTTCAGTAATCACAGTCAAAAGGTAAAAAAGAAAGAAAATAGGATGTTATGATCTTTCTTTGCTGTACTCGTTTCAAGCATATTTTCTTATTCCATTTCTGGAGTTGAATGATCATTTACTGATTGTTCCCAAGGATTTATTTACTGATTGAAAACCATAAAGAGCAGATTCTATCAGAAATCAGTTACACCTCACAAACCAGGAGAAAAAAGTCATGGCTGCCAATCACATATTTCTACAGAGAATCAGAGGTACGTATTACTGCTGTTACACATGAGTGCTGATAGCATATGATCATTTAGAGCAAATGACTATCGAGCTTGATAAGCATTGGTGTCAAGGTCCACAGATGATTGATTGGTGAATTGCAGACATGTAGGTCACCAAAACAAGGCATCGGATGTCGCACAATTTTCTCAAACCCTGTTCATCTGATCTTTTCTGACCTAGGCTGAAGGCTTCATCAAAAGGGCAGAAGGCTGACTTCAGGATTTGTAGGTCACTGCTGTTTAGATTGTAGAGAGGGAAAAAGGTATATTAGAATTCTAAACTGGGATGGGTGGGCTAGATAACATCATTCATCTAATTGTTCTTGTCTCCTCTTAATCAAAAAAGAAGACGAAATGTTATTGAATAAAGAGGGGAAAAGAATTTAAAAGAGGAGAACAAAATTATCTACCTGCTTTGCCATAGATTATGAGACTAATATCCGTGATGTTTTCTTTGGGATACTGAGCTCTGACCAGGTAACCTGGTAAGAGATGCTAAACATCAGGTTCCTAAAGCTACATCAATATAGCAAAAAAAAAAAAAAGATAACCACTTGCAAATTTAGAGAGCAAAAGAGAAAAGAAAAATAAGTAATAAATTGCCCCAAGATTTAGCTAATGATTACAATGAAGGGAAAAATAGTTTCACATATCTGATAAGACAAAAAAAATCTTACCCAGCACCACTAGAACGACCAGTAGAGAAGCCACCATATGCTCCATATCCACTTTCACCACCACTCTGAACAGTGACAATCATATAAAACATTGTAAGCAATAATGGCAATGTAGCCATGACCGTCACCTATCAAATGTGCACTGAAAAATCTCGTAAAGTGCTGGATTGACAGATTGTGCACATCCATAAATATGTCCACGCACAAAATTATACATATATGTGCGTGCGCCCACAAGCTCACACAAGGGGAAAACATCAGACTTACTTCACAAGCTTACCAGTGCACTGCCGTTATTTCCATAATTGTCATTTGGGGGCAAATCACGTGAACTGTAACCACCAGCAGAGTATCCACGTCCACGGGATTGATTATCTCGATTCCCATATTTTGGACCATCTAACATGTCCACTGAAACGGGAATATATGGAAGAGCTGGAGGAAATACAGTTAGTGCTCCATCCCTTCCAAATAAATTGCCTTTCAACCTCAAAATAACATGTAAGAGGGCATTGCTAGCAACATCATGGCTGCCGGTAATCTGGTAAGCATTAAAAGATATAGCCTCAATAACATTCTAATGGTCGGCCCTAAAAAGAACACATGCAATGTAATTTATGAACATTCACCTGCACCATCTCATCATCCTCAAAAGCAACCTTGGGAAGATTTGCCTCTGCGAGTATCCGAATGCTTGCCCTTGTTACATTTCTCATTTCAGAAATAATAGCCCCTCCTTTCCCCATAAGGCATCCAACCTGTGATCTTGGCACAAGTAGACGGGTGGTGATTACAGAATCACCTGATTCCCTTTCAGTTTTCTCACTGCACCGTGGTTGCAAGCGCAGGGCTGCATTAAGTGTTGGAGATTGATCTTCAAAATACTGTAAGAGCAATAATTGGAATTAATGTATTTCATAGCAACAATAACTAATAAATGAGAATGCATCCTCACCTCCTTCGCTGATATAAATATAATACAATCATCTCCTTCAGCACCTGAACTATCAACTTTAATAGAAGCCCTTGATTCCTGACGAATTTGCTTAATTGTACCACCACCTTTCCCAATCACACCACCAATATTTCCAATAGGACACACCAAACGTAGAGAAAGCTCTTTAGCAGAAGTTTCATCTCTCTGATCAGAGTAAACAGATGAAGACCAGCCACCTTTATAATTGCCATAAACACCCATTAGAGAGGCACCAGAATTGGCCGTCACATACATACCGGCCGACTGATACATATTGCTTGAAGAAGAAAAAAGCAGATGCTGAGATCGCGATGGATTATCATGAAGACGCGAAGCCACTTGATAAAGAGCCTTTCTAACAATGGCAGGTTCTCCGATAATCTGAAACCATAAATTTACCAATCAATTAGAGGTCCCTCGTATAACGTAACGTATCAGCAATATAAAAGGTCATTCGACAAATGAGACGGCAATTCATTTATTCACTCTTGACAAGCTTAAGTTAAATAAGCCCCAACAATACACAGAATAAGTGGCAATCAACTATTAATCCTATGTAAGCTTACAGTTAAATACTTCCAAAAAATACACAGAACAAGGCCCAACCAACTATTGATCCTATGTAAGCTTAAGCATACACATACCTGGAGAAGCTCATCGTTACTCAAAGCCAAAGGAGGCAGATGCTCATCCTTAAGAATACGAATCTGAGCACCGGTTTCAGTCCTTATATTCTGAATGACCTGTCCACCTTTCCCGATAACACAACCAATCTGATCAGAAGGTACAAGCATCCTAACAGTTACCTGTTGAGGCTCTCTAAATTCATCATCCCCATCATCATCATCATCATTATTAGGCGGTAGGTCCTCAGCAACAATCCGATCATGAACCATGAAAAGAGCATCCTGAGCAGGCGAGACAAACTCACCACTATCTCCAAATAAATTAGTCTCCTCACTAGAGCTATAAATAGTTACAATGCGCTCTTCAAACCCAGGCATAGCTTCGCTAATTCTAATGTTGGATTTACTCTCTGACCTCAATTGCTTAGCTATCTCTCCACCTCGACCAATAATACTCCCAATCTTTCGCAGCGGGCACAAGTAGCGGTAAACGGCGTCGTCATTCCCAATCGTATGCGGCTGTTCACCGTCATCGCCAGGGTTTCGCCGCTTGCCTCCGCCGTAGTCGTATTGGGCATTGGATCTCTTGCCATAGTCATTTCTCTGGCCAGCCATAGATCTGAGAGTCAAATAATCAACAGCAAAAAGAGAGAGAGAGAGAGCCTGTTGTGTGCGCTAATTAATTGAATTTTATGTTGTGTTGTCTGGTCGTGTGAGTGAAAATAGCGGTGCGTATATTTATAGAGAGAGAGAAGGAGAGTGCGAAAGCACGTGAATGTCGACAGCTGGCCTTTTGATTTACGGTTTTGCTTTTATCTTTTGTCACCGTCACAGCATTTTAGATTTACTCTTTCCATTCTTAGATTACTTATTCTTTTTAATACCCATTCAATTATTATTTTTTAACAACCTACAACTATAATTTTTTAAAATAATTATATAAACCCAAATAATTATTAAGATAAATGCTAATTAGTTATTTTAAAAAATAATTATTAGATAATTTTTTTATTAATTAAAAAATATTTATTATAATATTTTTATAAATAAATTTTTTAACTAATAAAAAAATTATTTAATAATCACTCTCTAAAATAACTGTAATTAATATTTCTCTAATTATTAATAATTATAAATTTTAAAAAAATATAATATTTTATTATATAATAATATTAATTTTAAAATTTTATAATTAATATTATTTTAAATTTATAAAAATAATATTAAAAAAAATTGTTGTACGATAATTGAGGTCAAATAAAGTGAGCATTAATTTTGAAAAAAATATAAGATTAAAATTTTGTACCGCCAGTGTTTGCAAAAGAATTTCTTCAAATAAAAAAATATATATATACGTACTCGCATAGCAAATTTTAAAAATCCACGTGTTCATATAATTTTTCCTATTATTTAATTAGTTTTCGACTTAGTTTAATAAATTGACACTATGTTTTTTGTTTTAGTGTTCCAAATGAGGTTTCAATTCTTTGTTTTTCCCCCCGAAAATCTACCCCCCTAAGCCTTTTTGTAGACGTATTAGGTTGAATTTTAGCAAATATAATTTTACTCTATTAAAAAAAACTTCATAGCTTCAATGTTTTTATCAATTTTAACTCTGCGACATAAGAATCATGATTTTCATTTATTTTTTAGTTTGGTTTTTTTGTGAAACTATTAACCTATGTGAACATAAATTTATGTTATGTTGATTTTCAGTATGTTGTTTTTTTTAATCTCGAATAAGAAGATTAATATTAAGAATGATCAATCATAATATAAAAGAGCATTTAAAGCATTCGGATAATAAGATAGCAAATCCAAATTAAGGCTATGATTAACAATAGATTTAATAATCAGTGGATTTATTTATTGCTCTTCCTATAAGCATAAGAAAATACAAAAAAAAAAATCTAATGATTGGGCAAGTTTAATGGTCTTTAAAATGAAAGTCTCAATCTTCAAAGGATAATTGAAAAGATTATGAAGAAATTTAATCATAATAAGATTGTCACTCTCAAAAATACATTTATAAAGATATAAACTAGTAGCTTTTTGAACAGCTAAATATATCGCTTGGGCTTCATCACATAACAGAGAGACTGATTACATCAAACATGCCATGCCATCTACTAGAATGCCAAAAGAGTTTCTAGCTACCACAACCATGTTAGCCAATAAGCATCCCATCTTAAATGTTACATCAATGTTAAATTTAGTTCCTCCATGCATGGAAGGACCATGTGAGAAAGATGGCCCTGTATGTAGTATATCTGTATATGTAACTTTATGCTTAAAAGCTTCAGAAAATAAATTAAAAGAAAAGCAAATATGTTGTAAAGTTTTGAGAGGATCAGCCGATGAGCATCCAGGCATGGGATTTCCAGTATGTTTGATTACAAGTTTAATCTATTGAAAATAAATATTTGAACTATTTTAAATTTATAAAAATTATTATAATTTGTTATTATAAAGTAGGTACGTTCAATGTTTAACCTTATGTATATACATATAACTTGTTTATATTAATTTTGAGAAAAATATGTTGAGAATTTTTAGTTAATAATTAATTGTGTAAATCAGTGAACAAGAATAAAAGACACAAGATTTAACGTGAAAAATCTTTTAGTGTAAAGAAAAAAATTACGGGATAAACTCCGAAATAAAATTCACTAATCAAAAAAATCAAGTACAATAATTTTCAAGTAATCCACACTTAAAATAAAAAATAATGAAAAAATACATAAACTCTCTAACAAATCTTTCACTCTTTGAATGATCACATCAAGAAACTAGAAAAAATAATTCTCCAAAATTAAAACTATTGAAAATATTTTTCTCTCTTATTTCTTTTTTCCCTCTCTTATTTTTTCACTTGTACACCTTAAAATGAATGAGATAAAGGCTATTTATAGGTCTTTAAATATGTGCAAACACCTAAAAATAGTGTCTAATTTATGTCTAATTTTTACTATTTTAATAGTGGCAAAAATTACTATTCCAATGGTAGCTATATAAAAAAAATGTGTTAAATATTTTTTTTTTAATTTAGTCAAAATTATAAACTCACCAAACCCATTATTTTTATGGGTTGAATGAGCCAACAATCTCCCCCTTCAACCCATGGAGAGATGTTCATGCATTTATTGCTCAAATACTACTCAGTCCCACCATCTTAGTGCATAACTGATGCTTGTCACAAGTCACTATTTTGATCAACATGTCAACTGAATTTTTATTAGTGTGAATCTTCTTTGATAATATTTTTTTATTATACCACTTTATAAATCTAATGGTATTTCACATTAATTGCTTAGTTCAACCATGATATGTAAAATTCTTGCTCAAATCTAAAACACTTTGACTATCACAGCTCATCGCATACTCGTTTTGCTTCAAACTCAACTCTTCAAAAAACATTTTCAACCAAAATATATATTTATTTGTTTTAGTCACAACTATATACTCTACCTCAGTTGTGGATATAGCAACACACTTTTGCAATTTGAATTGTCAAAATACAGCTCTTTCTGCAAAAGTAAATAGGTACCCTGAAGTCGACTTCCTGTCATCAAAGTCACATGCTATATCCGCATCAGCATATCCTTCTATAATTAGTTTTGAGCCTCCAAAACATAAGCGCTTTTTAGAAGTACCTCTCAAATATCTGAGAATCCATTTGACCACCTCCTAGTGATCTTTACCAATATTCGAAAGAAATTTGCTGACCAAAGCAACAGCATGAGCAATATCTGGTCTGGTGCTAACCATAATATACATTAAACTCTCAACCGCAGAGGAGTATAGAATAGTTGTCATTTCTTCCTTTTCCTTATAAGTAGAAGGATAAGATTTTCTTGCTAAGTGTAAAGTGATTAGCAAGAGGTGCGTTAACTGGCTTAACACTCTTCATATTAAATATGCTTAGAATATACTCAACATACTTCTCTTGTGACAATCACAACTTCTTAGCTTTCCTATCATGAGTAATCTGCATGCCTAAAATTCATCATGCTAGTCCCAAATTCTTTATATCAAAGAAGCTAAAAACTCCTTTTTCAAACTACTAATTATTATAGTATTTTATCCTACTATCAACATATTATCCATATAGAGCAAAAGAATGATAAATTTACCATCTGAAAATATCTTAAAGTACACACAATGATCTGCTTCTGTTCTGGTATAGCCATGACTCACCATGAAAGAGTCAAATTTCTTATACCATTATCTCGGAATCTGTTTGAACCTATACAGACTCTTCTTCAAATTGCAAATTATGTTTTTTTTATTTTATTTTAAATCCGTCTGGTTGCTTCATGTAGATTTTTTCTTTCAAATCACCATAAAGAAATACAGTTGTCACATCTAACTATTCAAGTTCAAGATCCTAGCTAGCAGTCAAACCAATAGTAACTCGAATGGAGCTCATCTTTATAACATGAGAAAATATCACATCAAAATCAATTCCTTTCTTCTGATTGAAGCCTTTTACTACCTAACGAGCTTTGTATTTTACTAGCATCTTAAGCTTGTACACCCATTTATTCTTCAAGGCTTTTCTACCTTCTGAAAGTTCAACAAGCTCATAAGTATTATTTTTTTTTCAAAAACCCATCTCCTCCTGCATTGTTTTCATCTACCGAGTCTTCTCTTAATGATTCTAAACTTTCTGAAAGCTTTCTGGCACCCCCTTTTAGTAACTATTACATACTCAAAACTGAAATATCTGGTAGATGAATGATGTGTTGTAGTTGACATTTTGACATGAGATTCGTCTACAGTCTGAGGAGAAAGGGATTGCTCCCCCTGTTCAATATCATCATTAACATCAACTGGTACTGACATGTCATCAATCTCATGTTCTTCAAGCAACTTTTCTTCATCTGTGATATTTATGATTGAAGGAGAAATTAATACAAGAAGCGAAATATCATCACTACTTGTAATTTTCTTTGATGGCTTAGAGTCCAACAAAGTCTTGTGTTCATGAAAGATTGCATCTCTGGACTTGATGACTTTCTTCTTTACTGGATCTCATTAACTTGTATCCAAATTTTGTATCTCCATAGCCCAAAAAATACATGAAACAACTCTGTCATAAAGTTTATTTCTCTGCTCCTTATGTACATGGGCAAAAGCCTTGCATCCAAATACCTTCAAGTGAGAGTAAGCAATATCTTTTTCAGACCATATTCTCTCAGGTACATCAAAATTCAAAGGAGCCGATGGAGAGCGATTCATCAAGTAGCAGGCAGTGTAGAGTGCTTCACCCTAAAATGGCTTAGGGAGTTTAGCCATTTTCATCATGGATATGACTTTCTCTAAGATTGTTATATTTATCCTTTCAGCTACACCATTATGTTATGAAGTATCAGAAACTGTCTTCTCATATCTTATTCCATACTCTAAGCAATAATTTTCAAACTCCTTTGAAGCGTATTCACATCCATTATCACTACGAAGATACTTTAAGGATGTTCCCTTCTCTCTTTTCACCATTGCATGGAAATGCTTAAAGCGCTGAAAAACCTAGTCTTTTATTTTTAGAACAAATACTCAAACCTTTCGTGAAGCATCATTAATAAAAGTAACAAAATATCGACTACCTCCTATAATTTTTGCATTAATGGGACCACATACAACAGAGTAAACTAACTCAAGTATATTATTTTTCCTTTTAGATGAACTACCAAAGGAGACTCTATGTTGTTTGTCATACAAACAATCATCATAAGAGTTTATACTCATACCTTTGGCAAAGGGAATGAGAGACTTCTTTGTCAAAATTTATAACCCTTTCCCATTCATATGAGCCAGCCTTTTGAGCCACAAGTCTGGCAAAATATTATTTTCAACTGCATTCAACGCACCTTTGATTGTCTTTACTTGAGTCTTGTAGAGTATATAGTACAATCTACATTTAACAACCACAATTGAGCTTTTGATGAGTTTTCACTTTTTGTCACTAAAGATATTATAATAACCATCTAGATCCACAATATGAATATAAATCAAATTCAGGCGTAAATATGATATATGTCGTATATTCTTTAGAGTAAACGTGTAATCAATATTTGTCTGAACACAAACATCACAAATACCTGTTATATATGCGTAGCTGGTATTACCCATCTTTAATTTGTCAAAATTATCTGTTTTATACGCAGTAAATATGTCTTTTCTTAGTGTAGCATGGCATGATTCTGTTGAATCAATAACCCACTCCATGTCAGAATTAGTAACCTTGTCATACTCCTCAACAATAGAGAGTACAATCATCTCTTCATTATTATCAGCAACAGTTGCAGTGGTATTTTGATCATCCGCCTTCTTTTGATTTTTCTCATTATTTTATTTCCTTTTACAAATTTTGCAGTTTCTTTTCATATGCCCTTCCTTACCTTGAATTTTACTTTCGATTACGACTTATCTCTAGATTTATAATGCCCTTTAAGGCCTCTACTTTTACTTTTACCTCTACTCTCTATGGTTGTAATAAGGTCATGTGAAGTATCAATGTCAATATCCTTTCTTCTAGTCTCCTGATTGTAAATACTGTCCTTTATCGATGATAAAGACAAAATATTGCTTGAAGCAGAGTTACTGAGAGATACCACCAAGGTCTCTCAGCTATATGGCAAGGAACTCAACAACAATAATACATGCAATTCATCATCTAAGGCTATCTTTATAATGCTCAACTGATTTACTAATTCTTAAAACTCACTTAAGTATTCTACAATTGATCGTTTATCCCTTAACTTTAAATTCACAAGCTTTCTAATGGAAAAAACTTTATTCTGAGCACTTTTCCTCTCATATATGATTTTTAAATTTTTTTTATAATTTCTGCCAATCAACTTATTTGTTTATATGATGGTAGACATTATTATCCATCCATTGTCGAATGGTACCGATAGTTTTTCTATGCATTTTCCTCTAATCATCATCTGATTTTCTAGTTGGCTTAGTAGATCCTGATTTTATAGGATCATACAAGTTCTTACAATCGAGAAGGTCCTCCATCTTCGACTTTCAAATTAAATAATTTGAACCCGATAATTTAATCATGGTGCTTGTGAATTTTTCTATCATAATTTACACAATTAATTTTACACCCAAATAATCAAGCTCTGATACCACTTATTGAAAATTTTGGTAAATAATTAATTATGTAAATTAGTGCACAATAATAAAAAGTAAAGAATAACTAGAAGAATAAAAAACACAATACTTAATGTGAAAAACCCTATGGTGTAGAGAGAAAAATTACATGACAAACTCCAAAATAAAACCTACTAATCAAAGAAATCAAGTACAATAATTCTCAAGTAGTTCATGTTTGAGATCACCAATAATGAAGAAAATATATAAAATATCTCTGATAAATCTTTCACTCTTTGGATGATCACACCAAAAAACTAAAAAAATAATTATTCAAAATTAAAACTACTTGAAATATTTTTCTCTATTATTTCTTTTTTTTCTCTCTTATTTTTTTTACTTGTACACCTTAAAGTGAATAAAATATAGGTTATTTATAAGTCGTCGAATACATGTGCTTATGCCTAATTTTTACTATTATAATTGGGCTAAATTACTATTTAAATAATAGCTATATAAAAAAATGTGTTAAATATTTTTTTATTCTAGTTAAAATTATAAACTCACCAAATTTATTATTTTTATTAGTTGGACGAGCTAACATACAAAATATATGATTTATTTTCTATTCTCTATTATAATATTAAAAAAATTATATTTTAAACTACATATTTTTTATTTATTAAAGAGCGATATTATATATATATATATATATATTATACGATGGAAGAATAAGCATATTCAAAATTAATGAATTAAAATATATATTTAGATTTAAACTAAAATAATATTTATTAGTTAAATATAATATTTAATTGTTTAATGAGGTGATGTTTATTAGTTTAATATAATACTTTTTTTTAATATTATAATTGAGAAAGAAATAAATCTTTTTTGTATTGTGTAAAGAAGGTGGATTGACTGCTAAACTATATTTTAATATGCTAGTTTAATATAATATTTAATTATTTAATAATATTGATTTTATTTTAAATGACATGTTTAAATATTAAATATTAAATTTATTTGTTGAACATAATAAGTGATTATATTGTAAAATATATTAAGATATTATCTTATTTTGATTATATAAGGTTATATTTTATAAAATTAAAAATGTATATTTGGTTTTATCATTTTAATTTTTGAAACTATATGTTGCATTCCTAACCATGATGAATATGATTAAATTTGATTTTGTATATATTTATGACTTAATCATTTGTATTATTTTAACATTAGTGTTTATTCTTATATCGACATAAGTTCAGTGTTTAAAAAATAATCGAAATTCAGTATAATTAATTGAAATTTAAAAAATTATTCTAAACAGGATCTTTAAAAATAATAATAATTTCGAGAAATTTTGAAGTCCTTTTGGTGCGAAAAATAAATATCTTTCTTACATTCTAATGATGGCTCACTTGATAGAAAACAATACAGATATGAATATGATAGTCAATTCATCTCTTTATCCTCTGAATTTTACCACTTTTTGCTCTTCTCCCATAAAACTGCAAATTCTATAATCTCAGCCTTTAATCATGTTTCAAAGCAATCAGATTCAGAAGGATCAGAAAAAACCCATAACGGTAAGCCAAACCCATTAAGTTTTGCCCATGTGGAAGGAGACATTTTCTTGAAGCGGCAGCAACAGGTTTACTTTCACTACCGTCTGCAAATGCTTCTGATTATAAGGTATTATTTGGTAGAAGTTATAAGCAAGAATAGTTGATTATTTGAGTCATTATTACATTTTATCTAAATTGCTGTATAATTTTGGATTTATAGGCTGTACAGAATAGAGTTCGTCCTCCACGACCTGATTGGTATGAAGAATTTTATGCATCGATTTTGAATTCAGACGTGATGAAATCTTATGAAGCAGAGATTAGTGAAAATTGACCCTTTTGAATTGATTTGGTTATTTTGGGTTTCTCCCATTTGATGCTATCGTGTATTTGATAATATCTAATGTTGTTTGGGTAAGATTGCGGCTTACAAGTCACAGCTCTTTACTATTTTGAGGGGAAAAGCCAAGAAAGTATTGGAAATTGGGATTGGGACTGGTCCCAATCTCAATTACTATGCTAATGGTGATGATTTAGAGGTTTTTGGTGTGGATTCCAATGGAAAGATAAAAAAATATGCGCGCGAAGCAGCTGAGGCGGCTGGTTTACTGCCTGCGAATTTCAAATTTATACAAGCAGTATTGTCCTTCTCCTTTTTTCTTCATCTATTAGTGAATTCATAGATGGTATTCTGTGCTTTACATGAAAATTACCTTCTCAGAAACTTAATTGCCAGACTGGAAGTAAAAGAAATTGCAAATGGACTTGTTAGTCATGTTTGAGAAATCTTTTTTTTTTGTTAGCATTGGTTGTATCACAGTTAGCCTTTTCATGATATCTAGCACATGATGGCGAAATGCAACCTGTGAGTTATAAAATTACTTTCTATAGTAATAAGGATTAGGGTCGGAATTAGTGTGCAGGCACATTAGTTTCAATCTTGCATTTGTCTTAGAGGGAAAAGAAATGACTGGCATTACTTGGTGTTGATAAGATGTAATTTCATTAAGCTAATACACTAAGCAACAGTGCAGAAACTAAAATAATTTGATATTAGAACTTTTAATTAGATTGTTTCTATTAAAAAATTTTGCATTCGTAGCTTGATCCAATTAACTGCCATTCATGTCCTAGTAGTTTAGGAGACTTGCAATTATGAAAACCTTAACTGCTTGTTAACTTGGCAGTATAACCTTTAATCCTTTATTGCTGCTTCTTGCCATTAGGGAGGTAGGTCAACTAATATAAATCTACTGAGTTTTGATTTGTTACTTTGGTAATGTATATACTTTTTTTCTATTGAAATTGTTGCAATATTAGTATGGATACATAATTTTATTTTTCTTTGTTAATTTTGAAGTTATTGCCTATATCTAGGTTGGCGAGTCTATACCATTGAGCGATGCTCCTGTTAATGCGGTAGTTGGAACTCTTGTACTGTGCTCTGTTACTGATGTAGATCAGACATTGCAAGGTAATTGATTTTCTGAAAATTTTGGTTTCTCTGAACTTGAACCAAATTTTTATTTAAACAGACAGCAACTTCAATTTCTTGCAGTTAGAAAGTGATTGTCTGCCTATGATGCAGGCCATCCAATCAAAGAGATAAGACTAACCATCTCTTAGTTTGACTATAGGGGACATTTTCATTACTATTGTCCTTGTTCAATTATTTTTCTTGCTTTGTGTGTTGAGATAGGCTAATAAGCTTGCCCACGGTTTTGTCAGAGTTTGCCATTTTTGTTGTTGATGTTTGAATTTGGAGTGAGGAATTCCAATCTGAGTTGTCAAGTCTTGGCAGTCTTGCTGCTTTGGATTCTTAAGTTTCTGTTTAGTGAAGCTTCATTTCTTAAGATTAAAATATAAATTCAAAGGGACAGCCTCAAGCTAGAGAAAGATTAACACAAATAGCTCAGTGTGAATTTCTCCAACTGCCATTACTTTGTTCAGGATTAGTTCTGCTCTGCTCTATATGATAAAGACATCTGGTATTTTGTTCAGCGTAATTTTTGTGGTTGAACATCTTTGTGCATGTAGATGTAAAGAGAAATGGACAAACATGGTGAATACTAATTCTCATGGATATCTTTTATTAGTTAATCTTATCCTAGTTTTGGTATCTGCTTTGATGTTTTTGATAGTAGAGATGAAGACTGACTTGAGGCTACATTGGCTTGACAAATAACAGTCCTTGAACTACTGCTGTATCAATTTTTTATCCTCTGTGCTCTTGCAAATTTTTCAGAATCTTTTATTACCTTTGTGCAACCACTTAAAACAGTTTGATTAATAGACGTCTATCAGCATCAAATATATTTCCATTTTCTGTGTTGGTATCATATCCAAAAATACTTTTTGCCTATTAATATTTTAGCAAAATGTATTCAAAGTGTAAGATCATTTGATATCAGTAATACGCTCTCATAATATATGCTAATCTAAATGGTTTTGCTGAATGGATTGTTAGAATTGTGGTAAGAGTCTGAAAACTCAAGCTTTTGGGTGCTTAGACCAGGTGGGCTTTACTTATTCGTAGAGAATGTGGCAGCAAAAGGTACAGAGTTTAAACATCTTGATTTATTACAAATCTAGAACTTAGACGATTTTCTGAGCTTGCATTATTGTTTAATTTTTTTACGGTGCTGGTTGATGCAGACGGAACATTTCTTAGATTTCTGCAGAATGTTCTTGATCCTTTGCAACAGACAGTAGCCGATGGATGTCACCTAACTAGAGAAACAGGAAAGAAAATTTCTGAAGCTGGCTTTTCAGGCATTGATTTAAGTACGGCTTTCTTCTCTAAGACTGCTTTTATAAATCCTCAGGTGTATGGAATAGCTAGTAGGTAAATTTGAGAGGAAAAATCATGCTCTGGATTCGGGTGGCCAAGCCCTTTACCTAAAGAATATCAGAGGCATGTTAGTTCCAGGACGAGGTTAACCTGAAAATGCACTTACTGCTGAGAAAAATTCATGTACGTCTCATTTTTTCTTAATGTAGGTCATATTTTTTAGAAGATTTATGCCTTTGTTTCTTCCATGCCAATATATATTTGAAAGTAAATCACATAATTACTAGCTTCTGCAATTAAATTTGACTAGAACAGAATCAAACGGTGTCGTTCTCCTATGGGATGGTGGAGATCATGGCAATACAAATGTATTCTGTTAGATCTAATTTAAAGAACAAAAGGAACTAGATATAATAGAGAGTAAGCAGCAGCAATTCAACTAATTAACTTCAATGAACAAAAAATAATTTTAGTATACATAGAAAAACTAATAAACATCAAAATTTTAGAAATGTTGACAAGATTTTGTATGTAAATAATTTATATAAAATAAAATATTGGATCTGTTAAACTTTATTAATCAGATAGTAAAATGTATCTAGAGGTGAGTAAGAAAATTTATTTTACTGGAAAAAAGAGTGTGAGGTTTTATATTAAAAGATAATTATACTTAGGGATGAGCAAATATTTTCAAACTTGATTGACTCGACCGAAAATTAATAAATCTGACCGACCACGTTGGTTTAAGCCGTGTAAGTTGGTCAATTTCAGATTATATAATTATCAATAAATCTAACCGAATCTGATAAAATTTGACCAAATTTGTCCGAATCAATCAATAATGGTATTTTTTAAAATATTTTTTTTCGACCACTATTAAGTAGCTAGATTAGTCGGGTCCTAAAACTCGACTAACCCGACCGATGTTTATACTTAATTATATCCTTATTTTTATAATATGATAAACTAAAAAAGAGATATTATAAGAATAGTCTATATATTATTTAAACTTTTTAAAAAAAATTAGATTATAACTAAATAAGTTAGTTTTTTTAATTTATTTTTTTAGTATTTTATTTAGTATTTTTTTAATTTATTTTTTTAGTATTTTATTTTATTTTTCAAATATCGTAATATAATCTTTTACTAACAAAATATAATTTAAATAGTATTTCTCTGTAAACTATATTTTTAGTAAACAATTTTTTCAATAACCTACTAAATGACTCATATGATAATTTGGTTAATTTTTAATCAACCTCTCATTTAAAAAAAAAATCTAGCTTCCTAGCTAAAAGCAGATTTCAAACTAATTGATATAAACTATATATATATATATATATATATTAGAATGATAATTTATACTGTAACTTGCAATTTCTGATGAAGTTACTGTGCAATGAAATATTTAATTAACTAATGCAATAAGGGATATAAGTTTGATTTCCTAAATTCACTAACTTTCCTTTTTTGATAATCTCCAACGTGTCTAATGCAAACACATAATTCTCAAAATTGTTATATTTTGTTAAGGTAGAAATAGTTATGAACATCAATCCAGTTGGTCAAATTTTAAAATTTGATTAACTTGATTATTTAATAACAGTTAAAAAAAAAAATTAAAAATTGATTAATAATAGTCAGTTCAATTGATTTAATTAGATTTATCAAAATTGATTAATTTTTTTAATAAATATATAAATTAAAATTAACTAATTTAATTTATTTAAACCGACGTAGTGATTGAGATTTGTTGGATACGTCGGTTTTTGGTTTTTTTCTCATCCGTATTTACAAACATGAATACTGTAGATGCGAACTGGCTAATTTAACCTTGTATCCAACAATGTTTTTTGCAATTAAATATGGACAATATGGTAAATATATAAGGCCATAGTACCAAACAGTAACAGATATTTGAATGAGGCGGGTAGGGCTTCGATAAACCTCCAAAGAGGTTTATGAATTTTGGAAGGTAGAAATTGAATGAGTTTGGTAAAATTATATAATAAATTTGGTTTTTTGGTTGGTTTTGGGGAACTTCTGATAATCCCGATTCTCAAGCTTCCTTCCATGACCGCTTTTGCCGCTCACCCGGACGTGTTATACAACCCTATATGTAAGCTCACACCTCTCTCTTTCTCTCTCTATCTCTACCTTTCTCTCTCTACTCTTTTTGTGTTTCTTTCTTTCGGCTCAGTGATCGACCTATCCCACATTTAAGACCTTTCAATTATGCACTTTCATCTCGTCGTTTGATTTGCTCATTTGGGCAAGTTTCATCTTTTTTCTTTTTTTTTTTTTGTTAATTCAACCCTTCATTTTTCACATGGGTGATTGCATTGATTTTTGAAAAAAAAAATTGAAAAGGAAATCAGAAAAAAGGGTTTGAATTTTAATCTGGACTGTATTTAAGTCGTTTGATTTTTGTGTTTTTGTTCCAATTTTTTTACTTGGGTTTAGTCTATTTTGTTTTATCTTCATTTGTTCTGATTTCATCAAAAACCCATTTATCCTTTGTTTCAATTTTTTTTTTTCATATTGCTTTCTGGTGATTTGAATTGTTCTTGTGATCTCGATACTGGATTTCGCCCATCCTATATTAACATTTTGGTATGTCGTTTCAAATTGTTAGTCTTGGTACGATGATTTGATCATGATAATGATGATGGTAATGATGATAATAATTCTAATTGATGCAGATGATACTTGCATTTTTGAATTATAGGCTCATTATTGGAAATCGGGATTTAATTATTTGAAATGTGTGGATATTTAGGTTTTGAGACTCTTTCAAGGTTTATGAAATATTGATATTAAATGTGCAGGATGGGTAGGGTTAAATTAAAGATTAAGAAATTGGAGAACACAAATGGCCGTCAAGCGACCTATGGCAAAAGGAAACATGGCATCATGAAGAAGGCTAAGGAGTTATCTATTCTCTGTGACATAGACATTATCCTTCTCATGTTTTCGCCAACCGGCAAGCCCTCAATATGCAAAGGAAAGAAGAGGTACTCTTATTATTGCCTGTCCTGATTTAGTAATTTGTAGCTTGTGAACCATAAAACTACATATCTATTTCTTGTTCAATTGAGCCATTTCATTTTACTTTAAGTACAGACAAAGGTTAACAGCATTGCACTTGATTGAACTGAGCAGGAGCTAGTTCTTCATAATTTAAGCTACAGTACAGTTAGATTAAGAGTATAGGTAGCAATGTGAGTGACTTAGGTTCTTGATTTTTCATGTGCCCGTGCATTCTAGTAATATTTGTCTTATTTAAGGATTTGGCAGTGGAAAACTACTTTTCTAGATTTTAGTGTAATTTTATGTTCCTGTCAATATTCTTCCTGATTGTCATCATCTTTCTTATCACCATTATCATTATAAATATTAAAAAATTGTTGAATATTTCTTTTTCTTTTCTGTGATTTGAGTAGCATTGAAGAAGTAATTGCAAAATTTGCTCAGTTAACACCCCAGGAAAGGGCAAAAAGGTAGAGTGTTTCCTTGCTTCCTTTTTGTAGCCATCTTGTATCTGAGTTGATTTTTGGAATTAGAGTTTAATTGCAACTTCATTTTATTGGAACAGGAAGTTGGAAAGCCTTGAAGTAAGTCCTTTCTTATGAACCATTTCCCATTATCAGCATCAATGTCTTTCTTTTCTTTTATCACTTGTTTTCATTACAGAACTTTTTTTCCGTTCTTATTGCTAAAAGGACATTTTGTTTTCTTTTTGAGAGTCTAGGCATTAAAGAAAACTTTTATGAAGTTGGACCATGATGTTAACATATCTGAATTTCTGGACACAAGGTATGTACTAGTTGACACAGTGCATCACATTGTAGCTGCTTTGGATGACCATATTTCAGGAAGTATATGTATTAAAACACTTCTTGCTTTCTATTTCCTCTTTTTTTTTTTCAGTTCTCAAACAATAGAGGTATGGACTCAAACAATAATTCCAATATAACTGTGGACTCTTCAAACTGTTTGTTCTGCAATACTTAAGCTAGTGACATGTTTTACACATGTGAAATTGCATTGATCAGGACCTATCAAACCAATCGAGGTTATTGCAGAATCAACTATCTGAAGTGCATACAAGACTGAGGTGAACAGCTGCAAATCTTTGATTGTACTATTATGCTTTCAGCTTTCATATTGGATACCATTTGTTTGGTGACTGAAACTACTTACTGCCCCATACTAAGTTTTTTATGTTGCCTTGGGTTTCTGCAGCTATTGGACTACACCGGATAAGATTAACAGCATAGAACATCTGGGTCAATTGGAAAATTCACTCAGGGAATCTCTTAATAAAATTCGAGCTCATAAGGTATGTTTAGCATTCCGGTGTTTGGCATCATTCAGAAAGGTTACATGTATTCTTGAGTTTCATGTGGATTATATTTTGATCTATTATTGAAATTGCATGTGAGAAGTTCATGAATCTAGAGATCTATGATGTACTTAAACGTGATTGCTAAGACAAATATCTTGTTTAAAAGTCTGAATTTTTTTTTTGTTAAATTGAATGAGTAAGTGGAGATCAAGGAGCCACATAATCTTAATCATTTTTTTCATTAAAATTGATATCTCTTATGTGAAAGTATCAAAGAAAATGATGCCCTTAAAACTCCCCAATGGTAAAAGAGTCCCTGGAGTTTCTAAGCAGTTTTAAGTGAAAAACAATATACAATGCTGCAACATTTTGAATGAAGAGATCACCTTTGCAGCACACAGATGGAAAACTGAATGATTCAAATCTTTCCTTTCACCCATCAAATTGTGATATCTTTTTTTCATTGCTAACAGCTGCTCTAACAATTCTGACTCTTTCTTCGCCAGGAATATTTAGGAAAACAGCAGCTTATGTCACTAGAATGCAATAGTCAGGTAAAGACTGGCTTAATACTTTCCTTAAAGTCTTCCTTTTGTATCTTCATTAGGAGGTATCATCTAAACTAACCTTGCTTGCAGTTCCAAAATGGGATGCATGTACCTTTCAGAATGGGTGCTGAGCAGCAGCTCCCACCTATGCCATGGATTCCTAATATTGACGGTCAACAGATTGTGTTACCAGATGATCCAAATTTACTTGCCCATAGGTGCGTGGTCCTGTTGAAAAAAAAAAATCTAATTTAGTGCTTTTAATTACTTTCCCCGTGATAATTTACCGAGTTACTTTTTCAAATCCATATATTGATTGGCAACTTTGGCCTTTCAAGATACTTGGATAAATGTACAAAAAAGCTGGACACATGCACATATGCACTCAAAGATGAGTGTAGAAACAAGTTACCATGAGTGGCATCACTTGCCCCTGCTAAATTTTAATTACTTGGGGTATTTTTCGATATTATCAAATAGACCCGAAGTGACAAATGACTTGTTAACATTCATGTCTAATATATAACCAAAGATAATATTAAAAGAAGTGTATAAATTATTGCAAGTCTGTTTTCATAAGATTATAATGAATTAAGTTCATATAATAAAGATGAAAATACAATACTAAGAATTATCCATCCAGGTGAGATTAACTTGAACATTAGCATAATTATACTCCATTGAACATTTACTCATGATCTTTTTAAAATGTAGCCCTAAACAGGGTGAAATTGAGGAGATAGATATATTTAACTGATTCCAAATAGTTTGAGATTAATGCTTGTATCAGTCAAGTCTAAAGATAGGGTACAAATATTTACACAAGAATAACAAGTATTTTACATTTATGATCCTTGTACACAGAAGACTCTTAATGTGTTCTCAACGTAATAAATGAACTTTTCTTTGTTTAGGGATGTCGAGTGTTCTGCAAGTTCCTCTTTCGGGAGTTATTCTGGTTACTTTGGCACGGGAAAAAGTTCAGAGCTATCTAATTCCAGTCAGGAAAATGGTGTGAGTGGTATTCTTAATGAGTTGAGTGGAGCTGCATCGCTGAGGCTGCAGTTGGCTGGGCAGTATCCTTACTTGCCATACAATCAGAATTTACTGAATGATGCAAAATTCCAACCTGCAGCAGAGATGAATCTACAACAAAGCCCTGTAGATTTTCATGTTAATGGAAGTTATGAAGCTCCCAAACCTGGATATGACACTACCCCTGGTAGTTGGGCTTCTTCATCAGGACCATGTGCGGTTACCATGTTTGATGAGCATTTGTATTCCCGGGTGAGTGCAACCTTGTTTTTAAGTAGCCTTATTAGTATTAGGTAAACGTTTTCTTCTTTTTTTAACTTTCGAATGTGCTAAAAATTAACTTTCAGCCTTAGTTTCCATTGTGATCTTTCACAGCATTCTAACATAGTCAACTTTGATCAACCATAAAACTGCCGCTCCTCTGATAATAGAACTTATGCCTTGCTTAGCAAAATCTGCGGACAGCCATCTTTGGAAAATGCTAAAATATGAAGCTTATGTGAGAGAATTTTATTTTTGGATAGCATCTGACAGTCATGCTGAAAGTAAAACAGTGATGCTTCTTGGTACAAACCTTTCTGAATAATCATACATTCCAATGAACTCTAGTTTTTTTTGAGCATTTAGTATTGAAAATATTGTAAAAGAAAAAATAAATGCAATTGTTGAAAAGCAGGAAGATAATTAATCAGTTTGATCTTTGTTATTTGTGTTTTAAATAGGAGGTCAAAGCTGAACATTTTAGAATTTGTCTGTAGAAGAAAAGCTGTTGAAAAACTTCCTCAACTAGAAGAAGTGTTCTAATGACGTTGGTGAGCTTATATTATAACTAGCAATGCAGCTAACACACTGCAGTTGCAATAATGGAACTGCATGAATACTTTAGAGAGGGAGAGAGTGTAAAATGGTTTTTTTTAGTGTGCAGGATTAGGAAAATGAGGGTAGAACAATTAAATGTTTTAGTGTTTTTGAAATAACAGACTGCAACATTGAATTTTATGGAAAAAACTTAAAAAATTATTAATTGCAATTTTAGTTCTGAAGACATTGAATGTCAGTGGGATAGCTTATGCAGTGGCATTTAGGTTCGAAGTAAATTAGTAAGAAGCAGATTATTATGTGGAATTTTGGTGCGAGAGCATATGTAGTTGTAAAGGTTATACTTTCTGGAGATGTATGTAGGTAATTTGGAAACTTTTTTATTATAAAATGTTCAAGTAAATTCATATGAAGTAGAATATTGGTGTTACTCTTTCCAATAATTTGATGCATATATAAAATTTGTTTTTGGAAAAAGATATTCAATATGGGTGCTACCATGAAGAATATTAGCAGTCACTTCAATTGTGCTCACGGGAAGTGTGATTGTCTTATGAACTAAGATATCACATGATCTTACGGGGAGTGGTTGCCCATCTGAATAAGCCAATTTCTGGAATATTGGATGTGGTTTGAATATGATTTCTTGGTTTGTATTTAGTGGTCATCAAATTAATTGAATGCTTCTATCTGTTGCTCCAATCAGTTCTGCTAGTATCAAAACGATACCACCCTAGATGCAGTAGATCAATTTTCTCAGTTCCATAGCTAGTGACATTCAATTTTGGGATATAGACATCGGCTTTCCATTTTTTTTACTTCATTAACACGCTTCCATATCACATCCAATCTGGCATAGTAATGCACTAGCCTTCAAGGAAGTAAAAGTGGAATCTTAATATATTAGGTGGCAATGGCAACAGTGCCACATCCTACATGGCGTTGTCACATAATTTTGACACTGAATCATTGATTCTGTCATATAACAATGCATTAGAAGGACAAGATGTGGTTAATAATTTCTTCTTTGTGTTTCCTTGTACCACTTAGATTTTCCATGTTAATCTGTATGGCTGTATATTTTTCTTCTGCTACATCGGGTCACTTGTGCCTCTGCCAATAACCCTGCTATGTTTCTAATGAACATCTTAATATTTTCTTGCAGCAGCTAAACTAAGCTTCATGGATATCTTACTGTTCAGCCACTGATCAAGTAGCTGGAGAGCTTGGCTGCATTCACACGAAAAATTACGTATCCCACCAAATGAAGCTGCTGAATTTGCAATTGGATTTTTAGCTTGCAAATGTGAGTAGCAGCCATTGAGATATATACATAATTAGGTTTGGCATGATAACTGCATAGGAATGCCATGATATTGGTCACTTGTTAGAAAGAGAAAGGTGCCCAACTCCAGCAAATGAGGCAGGCATCCACTTTTGTGATGTTACAGTATCTTCTGTATACAAACTACATATACACAGTAGGTTTTGCGGAGTTAAATCTTTGTTTTTGATGACGAGGTCACCTAATGGCAGCCAGACTACTGCCTCCTTGTCTTCCCTAAGTGTGTCCTGAGCTGTAAATTAAAAAACCATATATATATATATATAGCAATAACCATATAGAAATTGTTGTAAGTGAAAACCACAACTATGGATTGAATTTATCTGTAAAAACTGTTATTTCAATCTTTGCCTATGTGAACGTTATTTGACCTTTTTTTTTGTTAACCTAACAAGAATTATTTTACTGCATGCTAGGGATTCTGACAACAGAGAATGAGAAAATAGATGAACAAGATTTAGATAATGAAATTAAGGGTATATGGAAGAGAGAGCTTTAATTGGAAGAATCATACTTTTAATGCTTATTAAGCTATTTCAACTAGAAAAAACAACAATTAGACAACACAATTATAGTAGTCAAGCAATACAAATCCATTTTAAAAATCTATTTTGTAATTTGTGTTTGAAAAACAACTTGACAACCCAACTACCTCTTAGGCATAATAATAAACATGCACACAGCTCAGCTAGATTTTGATATGATATGATAGGAAAATTAATAAAATTCCTAGTATTGGTTGGCCTAAATGGTCCAATGTTAAAGAATTTCCATCTTTCTAATTGATTTCTTTGGATATTATATGTTTTCTTATATGATGCGTATAGCTGTTGCCTTGTCAAATAAAAAAAGATTTTGATCAGAGACAGATTTAGAAGAGGCACCCAAGACTATGCACAGCTTATGCAAATTTTGCATATTGAGATAATTTAATAATCAAATATATAAATATTTTTCTATTACAGAAGATCAAATTTTCACAGTTTCTTTTTAATCATTAAATTTTCAAAGTTTCTTTTTAAATATTTCATTAAATTTAATTTAATTATTTATCTGTAATTTATATAATGTAAATTATAAATAAATACGTTGGCAGATAAAAATCCCCCTCTTAATTTTTTACATTCTCTAAATTAGACGTATTATTATTATTATTATTATTATTATTATTATTATAGTAGAATTTACATTTATTTTATAATTTTTGTAATAAAAAGCATCAAATTTGACATTATCTATCAAATTTTAATTTTTTAAAATATTTTACACATTCTTTTCATTTAAATTCAAGCCTAATATGGTTAGGTTTAACATATCTTATGTTAACGGAAGATATAACTCCATTTATATATGGTATTGATTAACTTAGAGAAAGCTTATGTTGAGTCCCTGAACAAGCAGTATAGTAGGCCATAGAGCAGAAAAAAAATATTAATTTGATATATTTCAGTCTTGAAAAATGTGCATAATAGACCAATTACTATTTCTACCATTATTTGAGAAACTAAAATTTTCTTATTTTTAACGGGTTACATAAAAGTTTAATTTTGAATTGCTATCTTTTTATTTTGGTCATAAATCAACTAATGAGATATATATTTTAATCATAAATAAATTAATAAAACATATATTTTAGTCATAAATAAACTAATAAGATATTAGTATATAATGTTCACGGGTGATATTTTATTAATAGATAAGATGCATGAAAAAATAATTAAGAGGTTAGAGTTATGAGAAAATACTGTCGAAATCAATAGTTTTAAGTTAAATTAATATTAAAACTATATATATATATATATATTATAAGTTTAGCAATATGAACGATGAAATAAAATTATTTTAGATAAAATAACAGTACTTTATAGTACACATTTTAAATATTTTAACTCAATTATTTAAGAGAATGAAAGTTACCAGTAAGATGTTAGCATAGATTTAAAGCATATTGTATGAAGTAGATAAGTATCAGAAAAATTTTATACAGTCGAAACATACTAGTTAAACTAAAAAGTATGTCCTACAACACTGTAATATAACTTTTTGTATTGCAATATGGTATTAGACTTTAAAAGGACAATATATAGGTAAAATCTGTGTTATATAAATAAGAATATTAATATAAATGTGTGAATATATTATAATGGATTGAATCCATAATAAGTGTATAAAAATTAGATTGAGTGTATTAAAAAAAAATATGATGATAGCTTCTAATGAGGATAAAATAAAAAAAATATAAATTAAAGTTGTTTGATCATATGAAATAAAGATCTAATAATATAGATATCAGAAAAATTTAATATATTTAAAATAAATATAACTAAGAGAGATAGTAATAAACTTAAAATAACTCAAATAAAAATAGTTTAAAATAATCTTTTGGCTTTATATTTTTTTAAAAATATACCCATAATCACTTTGAATAAAAAAAATTTTAAATAACCAAGTTCAATTAATTTGAGATTAAAATTTTAATTGAGTTGAGTTATTGAGTTTTTTTCTTTTTTTTTCTTTCTCGTGGTTTGAAAATTTTTAAAGGACAATAAAATATTAGTATTTTAATTTATTATCACTTAACTATTGAATTATCAATCAGAATTTAGTTAATATCATTCTTTAAATTATTGTTGATAAAAAATTAGATTAAAATATTGACTTAGAATAACGATTTTTTAATAACATAAAAAAATATTTTCAACTTTAAATAATCAAACATATCAACTCCTAAGTCACGTATAGATATTATGATTTATCAATTATATTACTCCCTCCTTTTTAAGTGAATTTATTTTTAAACAAGTTTTTATTTTTAAAAAAATAAGATATAATTATTTATTTTATTTTAATATTATTCTTACTTATTTTTTTATAAATTTATCTTTCATTTATTAAGATTTGGTTATTTATTAAATATATTTTTATTATTTATGAAAATATATTTTAATAAAAAAATAATATTGATAAATAATTTTTTGATATTGATAAAATAATAAAAATAGAAACTTATAAGGAAATAGAATGAGTATATAATTAAAATAATAATTAAATAATATTAATTTTATTCTAATAAAATCGTTATCTTAAATTCATGAATATTTATTAAAAAATTATTAAAAAATTTAAATATTATAAAATTTATTTTGAATGAATTAAAATTTTCTATTAATTATTAAAATTATTATATTTTTATTTTATAAATAATAAAAGTATAGTTAAAAAATTAATTAATTTTTTTAATTATATATAGTGATAATTTTAATGAGATTTTTTTTTATAATAGTGATAATTTTAGTCTGATGAAAATAATAAGAATGAAAATATAATTTAAAACTTTTTAATTTTCATGGCGCTTTAATTTTGTTATCAAACCAAGGCTTCCTGGGTGTTAAATGAATCTGTCATTTGTTCAATAAATGAGAGGTTTTATGAGCCTGGTGTGTGTCTGTAATTGCGCATATCTTCTTTCATGACAGACAATACATGCCCAAAATGCCACTTTCTTATTAATTAATTTAATTACTGTTTTTATTTTAATTTTAAATTTTACTTTTTTCACATGTCACCTACATGACTTAAAATTAGAAATCACCTGTAAATTAAAGCTGCAAATTTTAATTAGTGAATAAAATTATAAATTAATAGATTAAATTTTAAAAATTTTAATACTTTTAAATTTAGATTTAGCTCATGTCTAGAGCTACTTAAAACAAGCGTACGATTAATATAAATTCTTTTTTCCATTCTTGGTGTCTAGTTGAAATTATTATTTTTATAAAAAAAATTTATTATTTTTAAATTATCACTTTATATAATAAAAAAAATTTATTACTTTGCAAATCTCTCTGTCTCATTAAAATTATTATTTTTACAATAAAAAATTTATTACTTTGCAAATCTCTCTATCTCATTAAAATTATTATTTTTACAATAAAAAATTTATCTCTCTCAAATATTGACTTTATATAATTAAAAAAAATTAATTAATTTTTTGACTATATATTTATAATTAATAATTTAATTAATTAAATAAGAGTATAGTATTAATAAATTAATATAAACCTTTTTTATCAATAAAATATAATTGCATTAATAAAGTAAAAATACAAGTGCCGCGAGGTAGAAGATGCAGACCAACCAAATATAAAGCAACAGCAGCCAGGCCATCTAACAAACACAAAGGTAACATAGACAAAGGAATATAAGATTTTTACAGCCAAAATGCCATGATCAAAAAAGATTTCTGATCACGATCAAAAATAAACATTAAAAGCCTCAACTTAGAGATACAGACAATAATAAGAATAAGGGAACAAAAATCAACTGTCAACCAACAAATTGTAACATCCCTATTTTGGTATATATTGAAATATTTAATGAGGAGAATTAAATAAATATGATTAGAATAGAATAATATAAGATGAACATGTTATAGATATGAGATATATATTTATAGTATATATAAAATATACAAGATATATATATAAACACAAAATATATAATACATATAACTAAAGTATATATTTGTGTTGGAATATGGTAATTATGATAATAATAAAATAATAAATATTAATAAATAAAATAAATTAAAATTAAAATAATTTTAATAGTGAAAGATGATGAACATTTGGATATTTATTAAATATTAATTAATTAATTAATAATAAAAGATAAGAAAGAAAAGTCAAAGAGAAAAATAAGTTAATTGGTTGAAATTAAATTTAAAAATTAATTAAAAAATTTAAAATTAAATTAATTTTATGTAGAAAAAGAAGATTAAAATTTTAAATTAAATAAATAATTATATATATATCTATATATGGTTAGGAAAAGAAAAGAAAAAAATAAAACATATTTCATCTTCTTCTTCCTCCATAAAAAAACATTCTCCATTGTTATAAGAGGAAAGAAGCTTCCATCATTACCAACACCAAATTTCATAGAGATTTTAAAGGATTTAAGGTGTTTTTAAAGAATAATTAAGGTTTAGGTAAGTAAATTATGTTTTAAACTTAGTTTTTATGATTATGATGAATATGTGTAATTTGAGATTGTGATTGAGGATGTTATAATTGTTTAAATAAGTTTGAATGATATTATTTTGATTAGTAAGTAATGATTTTTGAGTGAGATGGAAGAAATGATTAAGTTTGGTTTGAGTTTGGGAGAATAAGGTAATTTAAGGTTATGTGTGATTTAGAATTTTATAATTATGTGTTTTAATTGTTTGAATGGGTAAGAATGATGTTTATTTGATGAGTAAACAATGATTTTATGGTTGACTAATTGATTAGCTTGGGTTAAATTGAAGTTTGAATTGGTTAGTAAGATTTAGGATTATGGAAAAGGATTTTGTTAAAAAATGCTTATTCAATTGGTTTCATCATTTTAATCATGTTGTTTAATGATTTAAATAATGGAAATTGACTTAATTTATTATTTGGAAGTGGTTAGAACGAAGAACAAGAATGGATGTGAGTTGAAACACATTTTAGAGTTTTGGAATGAATATTTCTAAATTGAGCTTAATTGCTTAAAGTGTCTTAATATATGATGTTATAGACACATTTGAGCTTAAAACTCAATTTGAAATTGATTGAATTATAGTTTTAATATTAAAGTGCATAAAGCTAAAAAAAAATGGTGAAATGTGTTTTACTTTTTGTTTTATATTGTAAACACCTTAAAATATGATTCTAATACATTATATATACCCATATTTTGGATATGAGTTGAGCAAGGGGTTATTACTCAAGTCTAATAGTGAAGGTTGATAAGGTATTTTGAAGTGAAGTGGAGCTTTAACTCACTTTTGTGTATTAAAGAGGTATATACATAATTTGACATTTAATCACAATGATCGTATTATTTTTAGCCATAACACGTTGAATATGAAAAATGTGTTATGATACTTGGATGATAATTTATATGTATATGTGGCATTGTTTGAAGTAACAATGTATCTTTTGAATTAATGTCATATGATATGATCTTTAAAAATAATAATAAAAAAAAGTGATGGTATGTGAAAAATGTGAAAAGTACAAATATTGCACTATAATGTAAAATAAGCTACTTTTTATAATGTATGAGGAAATGATGTAGATTATGAGTAGTAGATGATGAAATATAATTGTATGTTGCCTTATATACAGTATGATTTCAGAGTATTATTATTGGATAGCATGGCGTTTTAGGGCGAGACACACTAGTATCACTGATAGCATGACGCCATCAGGTGAGACACACTGGTGTCACGAATGAATGAGATAGCCCAATATAATAATTCTAAAATTATAACCGTATATATGGTCATATGGGTCCATTACACATATATGGATGATTGATATATTAATAAATTGTATGTATATATTACTTGGTATTAAGACATAATGTATGCTATGATATCACATATATAACATTATTTTTTATTTGTTTATACCAAATTATGTACTACTGAGTAATTTGCTTAGCGCGACTTGTTTATCGTGCAGATAATAGGGTTGATTATGAGAGCCTTGTATGTCC
This sequence comes from Garcia nutans, assembly GCA_947685225.1. NCBI lineage: Eukaryota > Viridiplantae > Streptophyta > Magnoliopsida > Malpighiales > Euphorbiaceae > Garcia > Garcia nutans. Next base: position 54,861,018 of record CANTUV010000011.1, read on the forward strand.
TGAGGAGGTCTAAGGATCAGAATAATTTAAAATTTGAGATGTGTCACGAGATATGACTTTAGTGTTGGATTATATATCATATAGAGATATACATATATATATACAAGAATTTGTCAACTATATTAAGTGTATTTGTATATAAAAAGGGTTTATAAACATGATTATGTAATTATAGTTTTGTTCATTTATTTTTGAGTTACTTGAAAATGAGGAAATATATTTTTTAGAGAAATTATTGAGTATTGTGTTGATAAAGAATTTGGAAGTGCTTTTCAATGACAGATTGTATAAGTTAAAATTTTAAAATTGTTTAAAATACAGATAAATCTCTAGCGAGTTTTTCATATAAATTTTTAATATATTTTTTATCTGTCTTTTAAGTATATTATAATATTAAAATATTTTTATTATAAAAATAAAAATATTTATAAGAATAAAATTGTGACATTTTTATTTTATATATACGTATTTTATATATATCGTTATATGCGTATTATATTTAATGTTATTAAGGTGTTACATAAATAATTATAGATAAACTCCACATGGCTAGCAGTAATATCCTAAAAATACAGTAGCAAGAATCATATGAGAAATCACATAATACCGATAAGGAATCAAGCCATATGAAAACCAAGATAAGACTTAAAACTTCAACAAAGAATAAGACCTTAGTGCAGTTTGGACACAAACTCAAGCTAAGAAGGATAATGAAATCCTGAACAATTAAATATTTCCAAACATCCTAAGGTAAAAATTATGTTGAGAAAAAAGCAGTACTATATGTCCTAAAGAGAGACAGAAAAATTAAGAGATTCGATAATATTATTGGAATAAGTTGAAAAGCTGTATTTATCACTTTTATAATAAAAATTTTATCTCTTTTAAATTATCATTTTATGTAATAAAAAATTAATTAATTTTTTTAATATTTGTTATTAATAATTTAATTAATAAAATAAAATTACAGTATTAATAAATTAATATAAGTTTTTTAATATATTTAAAATAATTTTATATAATATTTAAAATTTTTAATATTTTCTTAAACTTATTTGGGTTGAAAGTGATCATTTTAGTGCTGTGAAAAGAATATTTTTTAATTTTTTTAAAAAATATTGGTTAGTTGTGAAAACAGTTGAAAACTTAATAATTAATTCGGCCGATATTTTTTGAAAATCATGGAACAAGCAAATGACACGTGTTTCGCGAGACATGCGGGGATTCACATGGGCTGTTTGTGCTAAGATTTTTTTTTGCCAAATAATTATGAAAAATTAAAATTTTATATATTATATGAGTTAATTTTTATATTTTTAATTTTTTTATATTTTTAATTTTTAAAAATTAAATTATTTAATTTTTTTAATATTTTTATTTTAAAAATATTAATTAATTATTTTAATATTATAAAATAATTTATTATATATATATATTTATTATTTATTAAATTTATTTTATATATCATCTGTAAAATAATAAAAAAATATTATTTATATTATTTAAATTTATTTTTTAATAATATTTATAAAATTAAAATAAATAATATATATAAATTATTTATCAAACAATAAAAAATATTATTCGTGTTATTTAAAATTATTTTTTAATAATATTTATAAAATTAAAATAAATTATTTATAAAAAATATAAATAAAATTAAAAATAAACATAACTTAACAAATAATAAAAAATATATAAAAAGTGTAAATAAATTATTTTATAATATTACAATAATTAATTAATATTTTTAAAATAAAAATATTAATAAAAAATTAAATAATTTAATTTTAAAATTTTAAAAATATAAAAATAAAATTTTAAAAATATAAAAATGATAAATATAATTTATAAAATATCCATAACTTTATAATTTTTTTTTTCTTTGTTCAGAGCCCTAAGACAGCTTACGTGCCGCAATAGGTATCCGAATGCAACTTATGAATAACTACCATGTGAACAATATATCAGCAACTTAGATGTAAGGTTCAAAAAAAAATGTAAGGTCCAAATAAATAACTACCAAATAAAATGTTGTATTAATATATCAGTTTTTTTTTAAAAAAAATAGTATATTGTATTTAAATTTAAATTTTTTAAAATTGTAAAAAAAAGTACTTATAAAAATATCTTAAAATTTAAAATTTTAAAATTAGTAATTTTTTAAATTAATTTTTAATCAAAAGTTATAAATTTTTTGAGAGATTAATTATTTAAAATAATTTAAGAATGAAAGTATGCCAATATTAATAAATTTTAAAAATATTTATATTATATAATGTAAAATATATCAATAACTAAGCTATATTTAAAATTTAATGATTTTTTAAAAAAAATAAAATATTAATCATAAATAAGAATTTAAGAAATTAAAAATATCAAATTATTAAATAATAAAACTGAGATAAAAAAAAGGGTTCAGATAAGAAAACAGACTCTCCACATGGGTCGAGATTTGGGGTCAGCCTTTTTGATACGGTATGCATTCTCCCCTATGAGTTGACTCATCAATAGTCGTGATAAAGTTTTCTTTTTTTTTGAAAAAAGTTTTTGTTGTTTTTAATTTGGATTACATTTTCAAACAAATACTGGTTATCAAAAATTTATTGAATTTTTTTTTTCAATTCAATTGATATTATTTTATAAAATATAGACAATTTTAATTAATAAATTAAATATATGTTTATAAAAATTATTTTTTATTTTTTAAATATATTTATTAATTCACCTAGAATTCTTAACATGAATATTTATATGTCACTTCACGAATGATGTTAATATGAAAAGATTTCCATGAAATTAATCAGAAGCCACAAATGTCTAAGTCCAGGGCAATCCATAAATAAATATTAAATAAAGTTGAAATTTCATAATTTGCTTTCAAATCTGAAGCCACGCATGTTCGTGCCTTTATCACTCTTTTTAAGTTCATTTCTGTTTTCTGAATGAAGCTGCTTTTCTTTCCGCAATTTCTTTTTCAGCACAATAAACGACAGTATTTTAAATAATCATCTTTATAATATTAATAATAACGCCTGTCATTTCTCATTATTTCTTCCATCTATAGATTATCTTTAGAATAACCTTGCACCACTCGTTTTTATCCAATTTTATCAGTGAATGATTCAGCAAATGGGGTTTAGATTTCCATGAGATTTTCTCATAACTTAAACAAAATCATTAAGATAAATTTTTATTAAAAATGAAAGGCAACAAATAATAATATTTAATAATATTCCTGTTATTTTTTCCCATCTCAGACTCAGCCGATGCCCATATATAAATATAAAGTTAAAAGAGATATGAATCTTGAACATAATCTGCACAGAAAGAGACTTTGAAGCTAAGGGACAAACACAAAGGTCATTGCTCTGAAATGTACAGACAGCAGATACTGCTAAAAATCATAAATAAATCTTCTCTTTTTGTTTCTTAAATTATATTCATTGTTTTAATTTCTGTTTTCACATATATAAATTTTGATTTTTGGATTTATTGCAGTCAGACTTAAAAGAAAATGTATCAAAATTCAAATTATTTTAAGAAAATTTATATCATCATTGGTTGAATACTTTTTTTATAAAAAATAAAAATTAAAAAATTCAGACCCTTTCTTTAAATTTAAGATATACCAATAAAAAAAAGAGAGACATGTTGTTGCAATGGTTCGAGAGTCGATAATTAAATATTAAAAGCTATTGATTAGAGATCGATGATTAAATATTAGTTCATAAAAGTGTTTGATAATATGATTTAACATAAAACTAAAATTTTTAACATTTAATCATTTTAACTTATTTGATAAATTTTACTTTTAAAGTTTCAATTAAATTAAAAATTTGTATAAAATACAATAAGCGATTAGATTTTTAAATACTTTTATGATTTTAAAAAATTATATCAGTTATTCAATATTTAAATTTTCAACACTTAATTTTAATTTTGTCAAATACTATCTTAATCTGGTAAGTAAACAATAAATGAGAATTGAGAACTAAATATTGCTTCTTCTGTTACAAATTTATAATTCACTTTATTTTTTCACATATTAAAAAAATTTTTTAACTCAAAAAATTAGTTAATATCATGTAAATTTCTTAAAATATTATTATTTCTTAATAATGACGCATTAATTAATCTTGTGGACTTTGTCTAATATATATTCATAAAATTAAACTGATGAATTATAATTAACAAAAAGCAATATATAAATTTTTATAAAATTAACATTTAAAAATGAAAATAGAATTAAATTTTAGAACAAATGAAAATAAACGGTGAACTATCAATTCGGTAAGGGAGAAAATAATAACTAGAAATATTTCCTTTCACTAATTTAACTATTACTTTAAATTATTAATTATTAACATTTATATTATTTGGTTAGAAACTTTATAACCTTAACGTAAATTCTTGCAAAAGTTATGATTTTTTGTCAGCAATCAAAGCAATTTCTGATGAAAACCTTCTCAATTTCCTGTTTAGTTTGAGGGTTTATATCAAACCAAAATGATAAAAGACAGACTATTTCTTGCTTTCCATCTTTGACAACAACATAATTAAATATGGAATATAATTGGGAAAAGTGGCTCTTGCCAGTGGATATTGGGCCATTTAATCAGGCTTTAATTAGCCTTGATGTCAAAGAATTAAAAACCCATTTTGAGGCCCATAAAAACTAAATGTTTTTAAGCATTTTATTTTTATATATTTTTATATAAATTTAACTCTTTCAATTTTGTAAGGCAACTGTTATTCAACTCCTCTTCTATTAAACGCTCAAATTCATTACCATTCAACTTGAAATTAATTTTAATATCATTAAATTGAAAGTTGGCTCATTAGTATATTTTTAACATTGAAAAATAAAATTAACATCAATAATATCAAAATATTCACACTAACCCTTGCAATGAGTACTTAAATAACAAAAAAAAATAGTTTTATAATAGAACAAAATTCTATTGAAGTTATTTTTCTCATTCGATTTAGTTATATTTGTATTAAATAATTATCTTTTAGTCATATTATCTAAAATAACCTCCTGTCAACCATAAAATTATGTACAGTTCAGAAGCATGAAAATAAAATACAATAAATAAATATAGACAAACGCATACACATAAAGAAAAAACAACAAACAGTAACTTTAATAAATAAAATATTTGTTTTAACTTCCATTAATAATAGTGGAAATATACATTTCAATCTCATAAAGTTCATAGAACTTAAAAACATAAACAACAAAGGGCATAATTCACCCAAAGTTGATTACAAATATCATTCCTTCCCCCCAAAAAAATGGGTGAAAAAAACTAAAAAGACAAACAAACCATTCAAATACTAATGGCGGGTGGTAATAAGAGTCCACCTCTGCCATGAACTGCTTTTTTTTTTCTTTTTTTTTTCTTAATATAGCAGAAGGAAAAATAAAAAGACCCTTCAGACTAATAAAAAAGGTTCCTCCTCCAATAGGACACCACAGACAATTACGCTCACAAAATAAGAAATTAAGGGCACCTTTTAAAATAAGCCCTTTTTTTTTCTCATTTTGACCCAAGAAGCCGAAAGCTGACCCTTTATATCCTTTCAGACGCAGTATATTATATTAACCCTACCATACTAAACTACAGTTACACTGCTACTATTCTGATACCCAAGTACATATTATATTATATTATATTATATTATAAGATCCTAGATACTAGTGTTTGTTGAGGGGGTTACCCTATCCGACGCCACCTAGCGGAACTGGGCACCAGAGAAGGTCTGGCCAAAGGACCATTGAGCAGGAGCAACATTGTTGGAGACCACACTCCGGCCATCACTAGTGGTGACCTTAAATGAAAGGGCTTGTCCATTTAGATAATTGTTGCTTTGCCAATTTTGACCCCAGTTTCTTGACATTGATTGCCAACCAGTTCTTGACCCTTTGATGGCTACTGCATGTACATCACCTGCACCTCCAACGTTTGTGATTAGGACCAAGTTGAAGTATGAGTGTCCGTTGATTGTGAATCTTATGCCTCCTCTCTTTCTACAGGGAACCCTACCAAAATCACCCCCAAAATTAATTAGACAAAGACAAATTAACTAAAAGAACCAAAGATTAGTTACAGAATAAGACCCAAAACTTAAGGGCTTTTTTTTTTATTTTTTACCTTCTGTAGGACACAGGAACAATCCCGGCTCTGTATTGAGCAATGTGTTGGAAAACAGGCTGTGAGAGGTCAAAATGGTGCAGGGGAGGATTGCACCAGCCTCCTGCATTGTTAGGTAAGGCATTGTTTGGAGGGCAGAAATTAGTGGCTGTGACCACAATGGAGCCCGGAAGACACCATTTTTGGTCATTTACACACCTAATTTCATAGCAAGATCCGCAACTTAACCCATTGTTGAACAAAGCTGTGCTTAAAGCTGCAGTGTTTGTTCCATACCCCTGACTGTAAAGATTTCCATAACCACAAGCCCCACCTGCAACCAATAACCAATATTTACTCTTAATTAGCAAACTAATCAAATGAGCTTCTCTAAAAAAGTTTAAAATTTACCCAAAAAAAATTAAAGATTGTTCATTTATGCTCATACCCATTGTGCCAGAAGCATCACCACCTCCGTAAAATGTTGCATGAGCATTAATCCACCCACCACCATCATACCCATTAACAGAGGACACCAATGCAAGAAAACCCAGCAAAAGAATCCCAAGAAAAGCCATTTTCCTGCACAAGAATATATTGAGCCAAATTATAAGCAATTTTCTTTATATGGGTTATATTTAAAGAAAGTAGAAAAAAGAAAATGTTAGGGAACAGAGACAAGATTATTACATAAACATTGGATCTTGGAGAGAGAGAGAGAGAGAGAGCAAGCAGAAAAACAGAGCAAATGTGAGGCAGTTGAGTGTAGAAAAGTGGGCAAGGGTGAAGGGGAATTTATAGAACTTTTTGGTGCGGATATGAACTATTTAGGCACTGTTAATAGTCTTACAACAAACACATTCGGACACTTTAAGCATGAGGGGACCATAAACTGCTAGGGTTACGTAAATAGCAGTTTTAATTATTAAAAAAAAACACTAGTGAAATTTCTTAAATATAATATATAAATTGAAATGCATGTGGGGCTTGAGTAGCTTCAACCATCAGAGCTTGAAAGGCTGTTCTGTGGATTGAAAATTGAAACCGTGTGGTTTTGTTGGTTTCCTATTAGGAAATCCCTAAATCCAAGTGGGTCATAGTAGTTTTTCCCTTTGATGGCTAATAAACTTCCATAGCCACTGCCCACATGCAATGCAAGCAACCTTTGCTACGCTCATTTGCCTTAATTACCCTTTTCACTTCACACTATTTTCCTACTTTTTTAATTTGTTTTTTTGGTCAATGTATTACATTTTACAAGAGTTAGCTAATGGTACCTTTAACCCGTTAGTGGTCATTTGCTTGCACTTGCCCAATTAAATATGTTACAATGATAAAATTCATTAGATGAGTAAATAATTCAATGCATAAAATCATACCATAAAAAAGATCTTCTTATCTCCAAATTTTATAATTCAATATGGATAATTTATTTTTAATCGGATTGAAATATTAGACTTAATAATATATATGTGTGTGTATAAGATAAATTGACATTGAATTTAATTATTAATATATTATAAAAATAAATATATATTTGCCATTATGTTAGATTTGACACTAAGTCAATTGTAAATTAAATATGTTATAAATAATTATAATGTGAAAATATGCAAATTGCAAGCTAGCTAGTTCTCTACGTTTCAAGCACATGCGGCGGGTCATATTTTTCAATTCTTTGATGTGCTTTTTATTTTATTTTTTATCGTAAGATTTCATTACATTTATTATAGCATCCCACGGAGACTATAGAATTCAAGGGCGTTTCTTATGCAAAATCAAATTTATAAAATAAAGCAACAAAATCGTTTGCACTTTTGGAAGCCAAATCTAAGACAAGAATGATCCCAAACCATGGTGTTAAATCACCAGGGTGATACATGCTAAAATATAATTTAATAGTAAATATATATTCATTTAAAAGATTTATATTCAATTATTTTCTCTTATATTTATGTAATATAAAATAAAATAAAATAAAAAACGAGATGCCCAGTTTGACAATGTGAATCAATTTAATATCTTAAATGGCTTCAAAAATATTAAATTTTAATTTTTTAATGTAATCACTAAAATTTAACTTATTACTGGTGAATATTTATATTTTTATCTTTAATAAAAGATTAATTATAAGTTTTTTTTTATCAAAATTAAAAAAAAAAAAAAGTGACATGATATGACACATCATCCCAACCTTTTGAGTAAACATGTCACCTGGAATCCACATTAGATAAATTTTAGTGGCCACATAAGAAAATTTGATTAAGTGTAATAATTTTTTAAAGTTTTTTACATTCTTTGTTTTTTGTTTTAATAAATATTTCATTCAAATATTATTTTAATTATTTTCACTAATATTCTTTTATTTTTTATTTCTTTATCAAAATATTATTTTAAGTGAAAATTGATTTTTTAAATATAAATATTCTAATAATTTAAATCTTAAAAAGAAAAATGAAATATTGTTTTGATATGCTAAAATTTAAATATATTATTTATTGATTTGAATATAAGAGAATCTAACGGATCTTAAATTTTACTAAGTTTTACTCATTTAGTACTTGTTGTACTATAACCAAAAATTTATATAAAATTTCAGACTATTTAATATGTCTAATAATTATTAATCTATTAGAAGAATATCTTCTGATTTTAAAATTTTAAATTAGAAAAATATTTTCACTTTAAAAATAAAATAATGCTTTAAATAAAAAAAATTAATTGGATTCTTAAATTATTTTTAAAGAAAATTTACTATTTGAATTTATGGAATTAAATAAAATTTAAATTATAAGAATATTTTCACTTAAAAAATTAAAAGTATATTTATAAAAAAAGTTTATTTATAAAAAAATAAAAAAAGTTAAGAAATATTAATTAAATAATTCTAAGGTAAAATTTTATTTTAAAAATTTAAAAGTTAATAATTTATCAGCAAAAAATTATTTTTTAGCGATTATTTTAATTAAAAATTTTCAAAATTCAATGACTTTTAAAGTCTTTACCATCAAATCTAGTTAGGTAAACTAATTAAATGAATATTTTTTACTCATGTATAGCTATTTTCTCTTCCTATTATTTATTTCTCTTTTTCCTCTTCGCATCATCAAAATTCTCAAAGCATTTAATTCATAATGTGAAATTCAAGCTTTTTCTTTTGTTGTGGGTCCAAATATCACAAACTCTGCAATATGCAAACAATTTTGTTAGAGCTAGGAAGGCTTCCATATTTATTATTATATAATTATTCATATATTTATTATTATATTTATTATTATATATTAAAATAAATTAAGGAAATTTACCTTTCAAATGGATTGTATAGAAAAAAAAAGTAATTATAAGATATTATTTTTAATCATATAATTTAATACCGTATTAAAATTACTATTTTCTCTCATTGAATATATTTTTGGATGGAGTTTTTAGGCTAATGCCTGAAAAGTAATATTTTTTAAAGATATGAACTAAAGATAATTAACTTAGAAATAAAATTTAATATTAATTCACGTGTATTTTTTTTTTAATTCTCGTGATTCACTTAAAAAAGAAAAAAAAAATTACCTAGACATGTCCGGTACCTTCAAACCCGAGCTGAGCCAAACACATGCAAAAATACCCAATTCAACAATAATTTATTGTGCACGTTCATTTGTACAACCAAATGTATATATAGTTCTGGTATTGTTTACTCATATATAGTACGCTCATAGCAACTTGGAGAAAAATACCTTTTTCTGTAATGTGGAAAATAAATTCAAACATTGGAAATTTCGTTTATAATATATATCTGAAATTCAATATATAAACTAGAAGTGTGGTATAATATTATTTTTAAATAACCATTAATACTAGCTTAAATGCTTTTAGCATGCTAATATATATATATATATATATATATATATACATTGAATAAATTGTTGATTTAAAAGATTCAATTAAATAACATATTTTTGTAAAAGAAAACTCACTAAAAAATTTTATGAAAAAATTTATTAAATCTTACAAAAGAGGTAAGCAAAATTATAAAATTGACAATAAAAATAATAAAAATAGATTTATATGCATGTGTAGTAGTATTACCCTATATTTATCGACTTCACTAATCGAGCCTTATATCCTCTGTGCCAATATTGAGCTCTCCAAAAAGTATGAATTTCAATTTCAGACACCCATAATTTGACCGAGTTATTAATACTCGAAAGATAATTTTCTGATACTGCCGTTGCATAAAGCTAATACTTTCTAAAAATTCATTAACACCCTCAAATTTTATTCATCACCCATTAATTATAAATAGAAGTGAATCCCCTGCAGATAAATTATTTTTTTTTTAAACTTTCTTAACTTAATTATTTATAAATAAATCGATTAATAATTTAAATATCAAAATTTTTCTATTAAAATTTATTTTTTCATATTATTTTATAGATAAGAGTACTATCTGAAGCAAAATTGGAATTCGAACAAAGAATATTTAAAATCTACATCGCTATCATGTAAAAAAATATGATCAATTAATAAATTTTTATTATTAATTTGAATATAAAAAATTAAATAAATGAATGAATGATAAAATTTAAAATTTATTAAGTTAATTAATATGTGATTTACTTAGATAGTTAATTGAAATTTTTAAAATTATTTAAGATTTATTAAGTTAATTAATATGTGATTTACTTAGATAGTTAGATATTTATTTTTAAAGTGAGAAGTTAAATGATAGAATCATTGTACCAATATAGATTATATGTAATTTTAAATTAATTTTTTTAAAGATGACAAATGAAATTAAAATATTATATAAAAATGATGAGTTAAATTAAAAGATTCTTTAAGAACGACTGGTGAAATTAAGAAAATTTTTTAGGGATGAAGGATAAAATTTATAATGAATTTATTTTAAGAGTTGATGCGACACTGTTAACGGAGATGACAATGTTTGAGTCGAGGATGACTTTGTTATAAAATTTTTAACTTTAGAGACGATTAATGTAAAATTTAAACTTCAAGGACGATAAAATGAGTTATTCAATTTTTTATGAACAATGGATGTAAATTACTCGTCATATTTACTACATATATCATACATTTGTAAAATTTAAATTTAAATAAAATAAAAAAAATCATTATTTCTCCAAAAAAATTATACTACTATAAAACAATAAATTCATAATTTTAATTAACAATATTTACTTATAAATATTATTATTTTCAAATATGTCATTAACTCTATAAATAATAAGTTAAAGTTTTCGTTTTTCATTAATCATATCTATAATATAACAATTTATATATAAATACGTACAACATGAGAAAAGTATAACAATAATAATAATAATAGAAAAAATATATTTTTCTAAATAATAGACTTAATTTTCTCCTTTCCATACCAATATTTAAAAAATAATAGAAAAGAAAATCAAAATATTATGTGAGAATTCGATGTTGACCTTTATAATTAGGGGGTGAATTGGTTTTGGTTGTATGTATAAAAAAAGTTGAGAGTGGGATACGTAAGAGAACAGAGGAATATTTTCATATGGTTTGAGATTGAGATAAAACCTTGGATTTGGAAAGGTGCAGTTGCAAACGCAAAAATCTCTGTGAGAATAATAAGAAAATATTTTGAAAACTGAGTGGCGCCTTTCAGTTTGCCAATTTGCCTCCTTAACATGAAAGCGATTTTTGAGTTTTTTTTTTTGCTTTGATGGCTGATGGCTCTACCACTAGTGCAGACTGCCGTAGCGGCTGGCACATGCTTTGCTTAATTTGCTTTCGGCTTTTCCTCCCCCTTCTCTGGCTTTTAAATACCTATTTGGCTTTTGCCTCAGTATTTTCGTTTTCAATTTCTGTTTTTATCATTTCTCATTTAATGACAGTAAAAAATACATTGGAAAATGACATTATAAAATGAATTCAAAATTCATCAAAATTATATTTATAGTTTCTAAATCTTTTAAAATCTGTTATATTAATGTTGCAGTTATTGAATTAATCAAGCATACCCTTTACAGTTTTAAAAATGAATTTTTAAATTTTAATATTATTAGTGCATATAAATTACAATGATTTCCCATTCAAATTATTCACATCACATATATATATATTATATAAATATATATAGAGATTTCCATATTTATATATTATTTACAGCAACTTAGCTTGGTTCCATTTTTTAAATATTTTGAGAAGAATTTTAATAAACTTTTTGTTGTCTATAAACTTTCTTTAAGAATTAATTAAAAAAAAGGTAAAAACTACTTTAATGTATCTATTTTTAAAATTGTATTATTGACTATGAATTATGTATTATGAATTCACATCCTCTATCTATAAGAAATATTATTATAATAATTTTTGAAAAAGCTAATAAAATATTTTTTGCCCATACTGAATATCATTTAATATTAAATTATTTAAATTCAGTTCAACTTTTAATTACATTTATATTTTTTTTTATTAGAAGTGAAAATATTCATTAATTAAGAAGAGAACATATACAATAGTCTTGAAGAGCAAGGCTAAAAACTCCGAAAAACATCAAAAAATATCTGAGAATTACAAAATATAACCCAGTTAAAGAAGAATTCCTTGTATAGACACGGTCTCAAATATAGGAGAGGCTTACAACGACAAATAGAGCAACAACTATGAAGCACAACAAACACCTACAGTAGCAACCAATATCAAATTTTAGAGTAGATGACTAGAATAAAAGCTACAATGGCCAAACTTTGAAATTTTGGACAACCAGCTCAGATACCAATGGATCATAAGGTGTAGGCAACATATCATAAAAGCTCACCCAGAGGAAGAAATTAAAGATATTCTTCTGTTAATAAAAAAGACTCTCACCAAAATCTCAGGTGTGTGTGTTTAAAATCTTATTATTGTCTTTTACAATAATTATTTTATAGTAATTTATAAGAATGATAGTTGGGGAAGGGAACCAAGCTGCTAATTTTTTGGCACGGTATAGCCGGCTATGTTCTTTACAATGTAATTTTCTTTCCTTTGATTCTTTGCCCTATATTTTAAAGGGCATTGTACTTTCGGACTCTTCTGGAACTCCTTACTTAAGGTTTTAATTAAATGAATAAAATATCTATCAGGCTTAGCAATTTTCGGAGCTGGTTTCACTGCGCCGCTCTTTAAATTGCTAAGTTTGTTCAGTCTTTCATTAAAAAAAAAAGACGGGGAAGTTAGGAAACTGTTTTTCTCGAATTGAATATCATTTAATTATATAAATTCATTTCAAACCTAATTAAAATTTACGATTATATATATGCATATTTCTTTTACGAATAATACATAGTAACAGGGCCGTCTTAAATATTTAAGGGACCCTGTTCTTAGAGAAAAACAGAATAAATTAGACCTTATTCCTAAAAAAAAAATTGTAAAACCTACTATTAAAACCTACTAATAGTAGGCATAAAACCTACTATTAAAAAAAAGAAAAAAAATTAGGGTCTTGTGCAAGCTGGGGGCCCTGTGCAGTAGCCCACTTTGTACAGGGCCTTCACCGGCCCTGCATAGTAACATATATGCGATATTTATAAAAGCAAAATAAGGTCTTTAATTTGTCTACATAAAGTTGGTATAATTATATATACATATATATAAAGACTCCGATTTGATATATTTTAATAACTCATGTGTTCCAAATATAATCATCGAAAAATATAATTTAATTTGAAATGTCAGTGTCCATAATGTGATGAAAAATTTGTAATTTACAATTAATAATTAAAATAATTAGTTATTAATTAATTTTAAAATCTAATATTAAACTAAATTATTATTTTTAAAATAATAATGGTCAATACATAAAATATTAAAAAAAGCAACACCACGAGGTATGAATTATATATTTAACTAAATTTATTCTAAAAATATATATATTTAACTAAATTTTATTTATTATATAAGTGTTTTTATGTGTTTTTGAGTGAAATACATATCACTCCCATATGCATTGAAAAGGGTAAATAATACCAAAAAATAAATCATTGAATTTTTGGTATTCACGTTGAAAAAATAATTAAAGTTTATTTATTCTTGATATCACTTGTTTGGTTGTAAACCATAATACTTTTCAATGATTTCAAGACATATACTATGTTAATTAATTATTGCTCGATGGAAATTTACGATTTTGTTATATCTTTAAGGACGTGCCTTACAATTACCATACGTGGCAATTTCATATTTACATATAATTTAAATTTTAAAACTATCCCATAACTCTTTTTTTTATATTATATTTTTTTAACACTAGAAATTTGGAATATCTGTAAAAATTGTCTATATCATCTCTTGTTTTCGTTGGATAAAAAAAATCTATGTTTTCGCGAATATTCCGTCTCATTCATTATTGAAAATTTCATAATTTCATATATACTATTAGATTAAAGTTGTGATATAGAGTTTTGTTAAAAAATAAACTATTACATGTAATACTCTAAATATATTATATTACAGCATGTAAAGATGTATTTTGTTAGTCCTTTTCATTTTTTTTCCCTCAAAGTTTCTAAACCTTAAAAATTCAGATAAAATAAAAAATATTAAGTTTTATAATAAGTTGAATTTTATAAATTGCATTTTTTTTATTATAAACCCATTATATCTTTTATAATTTTTTTTGAACATAATATCTTTTATAATTTTAAAATATATGATGTATTTTCACCTTTATTTATATTGTATTTTATATGATTTTAACAGTTTTTTAAGAATGAAGTGTCAAAATGTCAATTCATTTCAAGATTTTTTGTTAGAATTTTCATGAATTTGATTGGAATTATTTATAAATAATTATACACCCTTAATTTTTTATTACAATAGTCATATTATTATATATATTAGAAAAATTTTAATATGAATCTGATGTATATACACTTAATCAATAATAAATTATTAATTAAATAAAAATAAAAAATAATTAATTTTATTTAATTTTTTATTAATTAAGTATATACATATATATTCTATCCATAATGAATTAAAATATGTATGGATATATATTACACGATAGATGCATAAATATATCAATTTTAATTTTTTTAGAAAATAAAAATAAAATTGATATGATAAAAATTCAGGATAAAATAAAAAGAGAGAAGAGAGAGAAACAGAAGAAGAAGAATTGCTCACCGTCTACATAATGATATCTTATTGCGACTTTTAGAAAAGAATGTCAAATCTAAAAATATTGCTAAATTGTCTCATTCTTCTTTCAATGTCACCTCCCCATGTGCAAATGTTTTTAAAAGTGACTATGATTAAGCTAAAGCAAATAATATGGCTATTGACTATAGCTGGTGATTAGTGAAATTAATTAATTTTTATTTATTAAAACATAAAAAAAAAGAAGCTTGGAAAAGCCAAGTGGACTATATTTGGCTAAGTGATGTCTTATTCACAGTTGAATTTTTATAGATGATAAAAGAACAACTCTCCATACAAATTGTTTAATTGGAAAGCTTAACACCACATTCCAATTATTTCATAATCTATCTATAAAGAGTGTGGAATTCAATCTCCAAATCTCCTATTCTAACAATCCTAAAATCTGAATATTTATAATTCTATTTAGTTGATAGTTTTATAAATTATATTATGATAACACTTTTTTTTTTCTCGAAAAATCGAAATATAAATAAACTCTTAAGATGAGAAATACTCTTTTATCCCATTTAAGTCACCATAATGTATAGTTCCACTTAGGGTATTCTTTCCCAAAGATAACTCTTATTAAATTATAAAATCACTCTTTAAACACTCACTAGTGACTGCCAGTTTCCAAAAATACTGATGATTGCCAATGTATAATGTAAAATGAAAGAAAATTTACTATCAGAAAAAGATAGATCGATTTTCACATATATTCTTTTATATATGCAACTCGCAAATCTCCCATAAATAATAAAAAATCAACATTATTTTTCCACATATATATGTATTATAATTTGTTTCTCTTCATAAATAATTCTCAAATTATTTATATATCATGATTCAAATTTTTGTGAGAATAGACGTGATGAATTAATGCAATTTCCTAAATTCTATCGATATAATATTTTTATATTAATTGAACTCCGCTTATGACTCATAAAATAATTTTTTTTTACATTTTGGCATAAGAAGACTAATCACCTTTGAGCATTGATAGTACAAACTATAAAAGGGTCTTATACGATACTGCAAGTATTTTTACTTAATATATATATAAATTTTAAAATTTAAATAATTTTAAGTAAACAAAACAAAAATTAAATTCAAAAATTTACAAAATTGAATCTAAATAAAATTTAAATAACAACAACTCAAAGAATCTAACAAAAAAAAATCTAACATAAAATTAAATAACATAAATTAAAAAATAAAACCTAATCAAATAATAAATCTAAATAAATTACAAAAATTAAAATTAAAATTCAAATAAAAATTAAATTATAAAAATTAAAAACTCTAATATAAATTAAATTAAAATTACAGTTTACCTAAAATTAAATAAAAATAATTAATTTAAACAAAACTTAAGAAGAAGATAAAAATATTAGAAAAAAATAAATAACAAAAAAATCAACCAAAAAATTACAAAGAACAAAAAAAAAATCATATAACAACCAAACAACACAAATCAACCAAAAAATTACTAGCTAAAATAAATAACAAAAAAAGGATAAAAAATTTAAAAATCCAATAATAAAAAAAATAAAAATCAATCAGCCCAATAAATTATTTAAAAAATTACATAAACAAAAAATATTAAAATAAATTATATTTAATAATAATCGATAGTAGAAGAAATGCAAATAAGATAGTGATAAACGACTATGAAAAAAAGAACGATAATATTTCTTATTGTAATTAAAAATATGATTATCAAACAAAAATAAATAAAAAAAATAAATAATAAATCAAATAAAATATAAAAAAATATCAAAAATAAAAGTAAAAAATAAAAAAAATATGATATATTACTTATATATCAATTCAATAATAATACAATAGTTGAACAATATAATTATAATTTTAAAATTAAATAATTCGATTGGAGAATAAGATAATAATGCATTAGTTAATTAGCTATAGCTATTATATATATATATAATTAATTATATTAATATCAAATATAATTTTATAATTTTATGTAAATTCTCTAAATAAATATAAGTATTATAATATTAAATAAAATATTATAATTCTATTTAAATATAAATTATTATCGAATATAATATATTAATTTTATTTGAATTAACTAAATAAATATCAAGTAAATATTTACTTTATAATAAATAATAAATTTAATTTAAAATATTAAAAATTAAAATAATAATAAAATTGAGATAATAACACGTGACATAATATTATATCATTGTTAGCTATTTTAATATAATACATTATACTAATTATAGGTTATATAAATAATTATTAACAAGATAACTTTAGACTTTTTAAATACGTTAATTATTGTTTTGTCAAATTTAAATAATTAGTTAATTCTTGATATCTTGATTAAAATATTTTTATAAATATATAATTAAAAAAGGAATATATTATAGTTTCTCAACCTTAGAAATTAAAGTAAAAATAAAATGTATTCCACTTATAATCAGTTGGATTGTATAACATAAAATTAAACAAAAAAATTTAATTATATTTTTTATAATTATAAGAAATAAGATTTTATTATCAAACTAATTATAGTTGTATTTTTATAGAAATTTAACAGAATTAAAATAATATGTGCATAGTTCCAAACTAGTAGGAGGCATTTCAGAGCGCGTGAAAGGGAAAATGGAAGCCCCGTGATTAATGGAGACTGTGCCTACAAAAAGGACGTTTTATCTTTTGACTAGATTTCTATGTTGCGTCTTTTAACTACCATAGCCAAGCCTAAATTAACCTAATTAACTACCGCAATCGACCTTTTATTTTATTTTAATTTATATATATATATGTGATTTTTAACACTGTAAATTATAATAATAAGAATAATAATAATATAATCAAAGTGCGTTCAACAACCAACCTTTTAGTTAAAGATGTGGAGGCATTAGTCATTATTTAGGTGATGCTTTATGGAGACTTCTTAGAGGCTATTTTAATAATAAAATTCCACTTCTTCCATAGGCAAAGAATAAAGTTTATAAGTTGTCAAATGGAATGATTATCCAATCAGGACTTTTTTTTAATCAGAAAAAGAAGATGCATTAAACTAAAAACTAATACAACATAAAGGACTTTGATCATCTAGAACTATATACCAAACCTCCCAATTTAGATCTAATACATTTGGAGGAAAAATCTTACAAACCACACCAAAAAAAAAAACAAAGAAACAATTGTGCCAAATAACAAATAATTGTTAGCATCAAAGAAGAAACTTTTATCAAAACCTCACCTATGGAGGATGACTTAAAGAGTGCAAGGATGATTTGAATGCCAGAAAATAGGAATATACAGTAATCGAATTTTAATTGTCTGTCAATCCGACTACTATTAATTGATCATAAAGATTTATTTTTAAAGATGGACTATTATGGATCTATTTGATTATATTTAGTCGAATTTATTAATAAACATATAAGTCAAAATTCACCGATTTAACTGATTTAAATTGATATAATTGGTAGGACTCCAATAATTTTACTCATCCCTGCTAGAAAATGACAAATCTACCATTTCTTCAAGGTATTTGATGAACCGGAAGCTTGAGCTCCATTTTCCATAACATTTTCCATAGAAGAGTGAAGGAAAAAAAAAGCTACCTAAAAGGCAAACACGAGAAAAATCATACAAAACCTTAAAATCTTAAGTAAATAAATGATTAAAATAAGAAAAAAATGATAAATTCAAAGCTATCGTCAGCCAAAACGCTGGCTGCAGCTTTGGATTTAGGGCAACACATAAGGAGAAAAGCTTCACACTCCTGAGAGAAAAAAGTTTATAAAGAGAGAAGACTATAAATGATTCCTAATAAGGACTCTTTTTTTTGGAAAAAAATGTTGTTCTTTTAAAAAGAATCACAACTACATATTAATCCTCCTAGGATATGAAGTCCCAGAAGCATCATACATCAGAATTACATTCAAACTTGGAGGAGGTCTCTCAATAAGGTGCATCCCCATATCCATATGAGTGGCCATATTAGCAAGCCAGTCAGCAGCCATATTTTATTCTCTAAACACATGTTCAACTTTCACATTCCAGTCTTTGGCAATATACCATTTTGCAAGCCTTAACAGACTATAATGCACCGATGAACTAACATTCTCTTGAAGAATCCAATTTACCACCTGCAAATTATCAATGTTGACAACTAAATTTCTGATGCCCATATCCCATGCGTGTTTCATGCCGCATACTACCCCCCATAATTCCGCATTAGCCACTGAACAAGCGCCCAGATTGCTTGCAAAGCCTGAAACCCAATTGCCCAAGCTATCCCGAATCAACCCACCTGCTGTGGCCAAGCCAGAACTTGGATTAAATGAACCATCTGTATTTAGCTTAAAACAGCCACTAGAAGGAGGAGACCAGGAGATGCTCTGAATTCTAAAGGAATTATTTATCATATTTCCACAACCACATGCTTCATAAATCAACATAGCATACCTCACTATCAAATCACACGGATCAGCAGGTCTCACAAACTCCTCATCAAAGACCCCTTGACATTGCCATTTCCACAAGAAGCAGTAAGCTACCGGAAACAGGGTAGCCCACGGTACTCCTCTCACCATTACCGAAGAGCGCAAATTGCTGATAAACCACTCAATAGTAGATGGAGAGCCATAAAATGAAGATGAAACTGTAGCAGGAATTAAGCCCGCCCAAATCGTTTTAGCTGAGCAACAGTCCTTAAACAATGTAGGACAGTTTCTTCCTGAACTTCACAGATAGGACAATTGAGATTCAACGTTAAATGTCTTCTGAACCGCTCACTGTTCGTCATAATCCTCCCATGTAACAGCAACCACATGAAGGCACGAATGCGCTGCGGACCTTTCCAACTCCATACCATTTTCCAATTCGAATCTGATTGCTCTGAAATTTTTGGAAACAGTAGAAGGTAAGCCGACTTCACTGAGAAATTTCCACTGCTAGTTAACTTCCAAAATACCTCATCTTCGACTCCAGCAACCACAGGAACACAGGTTGCAGCAATGATCGAGACAATTTGATGCGGTAATTTATTAGCAAAAAGAGCCTAGTTCCAATTGCCTTGCTCATCAATATAATCTGCAAGCAGACAAGCTTTCTCCTCCACTGACAGATCATCAATTACATAATCTTGTAAAGAACCCTCGACCGAAAGCCAGGAATCAGTCCAGAAGCATATCATTTGCCCATTTCCAATCGACCACAGGCCAAAGTCTCATCATATTTTTCCACAAGGGAGAACACATGGACGAGCGAAACATCGTAGGAATAAGATTAGAATCCTTGCAGTACTTTGCCCGAAACACTCTAACCCATAACTTGTCTCTTCTTGTGATAAGTTGCCAGATAAGCTTCATGACAAATGCATCATTGAAACCCTTCATTCTACGGATTCCAAGACCTCCAAAATCCACACTCGAACAGAGTTTTTCCCAATTAACTAGCGAAAAACCTCTATGAGTCTCAGATCCTCCCCAAATAAAATTACGGCATATTTTCTCAATTTCTAAGCAAATACCAATAGGAACCACATTAGCTTGAAACACATAAGCAGGTATTGCCATAATTACCGATCTTGCCAGCGTGATTCGCCCAGCAAGAGATAATTTTTTGGCCTTCCAGTTTGCAAGGCGGCCTTTAACTTGTTCCACAACATACGAGAAGTTCTCAGTCTTGCGTACATCATGCAGTAGAGGCACACCCAGATATTTCCCAAGCTTTGTTGACTTCTTGAATCCACTCATACTACTCAGAGCTGATGCCAACCCATCATCAACATTACGAGAACAAAATAACATAGTCTTCTGAAGACTCACTCACAGCCCAGAAGCCTCCGAGAACTTCCTACACACTTCCATAATCACACCCATTTGATCCGTACTAGCCTCAACAAAAAGGAACAAATCATCTGCAAAGAACAGGTGTGAGAGTGCTGGCCCTCCTCTTGAAACACGCAGTGGAACCCAAGACTTGTCAGACACAGCCTTCCTTATACCATGGGCTAGCCGTTCCATGAATAGAATAAAAATATAAGGAGACAAGTGATCTCCCTGTCTAACCCCCCTTGTTGGTATGATTGAAGCAGCCATCTCCCCATTCCAAAGAATATCCAAAGTAGCCGAAGAAATAGTTTCCATGATAATATTCACCAGACACATAGGAAGACCTGCAAGAGAGAGAGTTTCCTGTATAAATGCCCATCCCAATCTATCATAAGCTTTCTCCAAATCCACCTTTATAGCCATCCAATTTTTCCCCACCGTTTTTGTTCTCATAAAGTGGACCACCTCTTGTGCCAACACAACATTATCCGCTATGTTCCTGCCAGAAACAAACCCAGCTTGCTCCTCACCCACCAAAGTTGGCATAAGAGGGTTCAACCTATTCACAATAACCTTAGTAACCACTTTGAAGATAGTGTTGCATAAGCTGATGGGTCTAAATTGCGAAATCTTTTCCGGATGATCAACCTTTGGTAAAAGGATAATAGAAGTTCTATTAATCTCATGTAGATTAAAAGAGCCCTCAAATACAGCCTTCACCAAGTTGAAGACACTATCATCCACAGTAACCCAATTCTTTTGGAAAAAATACGCATTATAACCATCTCCTCCAGGAGCTTTGTTAGGGCTCATAAGAGATACAGCATGAAAAACCTCATCTTTGGATACCATATAAGCCAACTTAGCTGATACCAAATCTGACAGCTGCGGAAATAGGTTCGGATAATCCAAAATAGGAAAGGAGCTGCGATCTTCCTTATATAGAATAGTAAAAAAAACAGCCACCATTTCCACCAACTCTTGTTTATCATCACACCAACTCCCATCATCACGCAACAAACTACAACAAACATTGCGGCGACGACGTTGGAGAGTCAAAGCATGAAAGTATTTGGTATTCCTGTCTCCCTGTTGTAACCACTTAGTTTGTGATCTCTGATACCAGAATTTCTCTTCGCTGTCTAAAATCTGTTCCAGTTCCAGCTTCAATTTCACTTCCAGGTCAAGCAAAAATTTATTAGGAGAAGTCTCCATTGCCCGCTGTATTCCTCTTAATCTCGCAATAAGCCAATTCTTTTGGTGCGTGATATTACCAACAGACACCTTATTCCAATCAGAGAGCTTCACTGCAAGGCTTTTAAGATTAGAAGAAATATTCAAAGTTGGGTCCCACGAATTCTGTAGTAATTCCTTGAAATCATCTCTATCTTGCCATAGATTCAAAAACTTGAAAACTCTAGGTTGATTAGAACCCCTTCCTTAAAGTACGACCGGAAGAGAAGAGGATTATGATCGGACCCAATACGCGGCAAATGAAGCACTTCAGAACGATGCCATAACTCATTCCAACCACCATTGCAAATGACTCTATCAAGCCTTGCAAATTTGAGACCTCTTCGCCATGTGAACTTGCTACCTGAAAATCCCATATCCAAAAGAGAACAATTATCAACCCACTTAAGAAAAAGCTTGCAAAATCGATCATCATTGACCATATTCTTCTTTTCACCAGGCGCTAAAACTGCATTAAAATCACCAATAATACTCCAAGGTCCTTCACAAGACATAGCTAACAAGTGAAGATCAGTCCACAACCTTCTTCTCAAGTACGGTCTTGGTGAAGCATAAATTGCTGTCAAATAACACCATTTATGATTATCAATCTGAATTCTCATATGTATGAACTGCCAGCTGGTATACAGGAATTGGATATTCAAAGAAGATCGCCATAAAATCCAAATTCCACCTAAAAAACCCACAGCTTCCATACGATGGGAATTCTCAAAACCAACACGCCTAATAAAGGCATCTGCATTTAACCCACTAGTTCTTGTTTCCAACAAAACCACGAGATTAACATTATAAGTCATGATATGAGACTTAAGCATATTAAAGGTGTTTGATTTACCAACACCCTGGCAATTCCAAACAAGAGCTTTGATATCCATTAACATTCAACTAAATAAGGATCAACAACACTCTCAAGAGGATTAAGCTCCTCCTCCTCCTCACTAAACTCCTCATCATTCTCTCCGGAGCTAATGACCATGTTTTCATCTCCAAGATTATCAGACAGGTCCTTTGCAGCTTCTTTCGATGATACTGAATTATTCTTAGAAATCTTGAAGGAGCCACCAATTTTTAAACCCCGAATTATGTCAGGTGGTTTCTGCTTAATCTTACTCTGAGTCTCCCCTTTACAACCCTCATTCATATTTTGAATGGCAATCACAGTATGATTACCCATTAAGGATGTTGGGGTTGTCATAAAATTGTCAGGTATAGAGCCCTCCAAAAGCTCGACACTGCTAACTGATTTAGTCATCGAGGGGATATTCTGCTGCATGCTTCTGTGCACATTAGACATGTTAACATCAGCATTATTATGTGTCTCCTTAGGCCCCAATTGAGGCCCCATCTGCTTCCTAACCATGACATTCGAAGGTCCAGCCTCTTTATTAGATCCGCTATTGGGCTCATTATGGCCCATCACACCTTTGTTTTTAGCCAACGGACGAGTCAACATACCAGTAGAATTCTTTCCTTTCTCAATTCTCACAGATACGTTTCCTGCATGGGAACTAATATTACGGTTATCCTCATCCAAATTTGCCAATACATCAAAGCGTGAATTACGCCATTCCTGTAGAATCTTCCCCGAGATTCCTTCCACTTTTTTTGAAGCTTCCTTTGTCGGCACCTGCCTTCTCCGACGAGGCTGAGCAACCATCCAGTCTCCATACATGGATTCCTCCGCCACCACTTTAGGTTGCGCAGCTGGAAAACGAACCTGCCCACTAGTGGAAGGACTAATAGAAGCCTCAGGATGATTCTTAGGACATTGCTCTTTTCCATGGCCAATTCTCCCACAGGAGAAACAAATGGTGAATAAACCCTCATACTCCACCTTCTGCATTCTACCATCCAACTCAAATTTGGAGATTAAAGGTTTTGTTAAATCCACTTTCAAAGCAACTCTAGCAAACTTTCCTCTATTAGCATCCATAGTATTATAATCAATCTTCACCGCCTCCCCTATCACATTAGTAATAATCCGCAAGAACCTCTTATGATAGAAGTGCATCTTCATTCCTAGAAATCTAACCCACACAACAAGGGAGGAAATAGTATCAGCAATTGGACAGAATTCCGGAGACCATGGTTGCACAATCAAATAGTATCCATATACGAGCCACGGACCATTAAGCACCACGTTTAACCGATCCTCAGCTCGATCAAAGTTAATGAGGAAATAATTATTGGATAAATCAATGACCTTGTAACCCCCACATGGTTTCCACAAAGCCTGAATTTTCGAGCATAAGGTCTTGTAGCCAATGTTCCTACCCAATAAACGAACAACTATGGCATCCTGCCAAGGCTTACATAAAGCAGTTTTGATTTCCTCACTTAATACTATTTTCGGCACCTCTCCTGCCTTATCAATATTAATATGTTCCAGAACAGTCTTATATGAGTCCAGAATTCCAGCCTCCATGCTCGCAACATCCGGATTCAAACCAATCCCATCATCCGAATCCATCATATTCGCATCCTTCACCAGGCAATCTCTGAAAGATAACGACAGTCCACCCCCACCACCTTCAGGATTCCCGTCCCGAAGCTTAACTTTCTTAGTGCATCGATCATCGGAAACCGGAGGTGGCGGCTCCTTCGTAGGGTTGCCATCTTGAGCGAGGGAACCGGAGGTGGCGGCACCTCTTCCCATCCTTTTTTTTTTCTATTGATTCATGTATTGTTATCCTAATAAGGACTCTTTGATTTGGTACATTCCATAATTTATTAAAAACCGTTTCTCAATATTTGTTAAAGGAAGTTAATTAGTTGTGAAGCTGCCGACCAAATGTTTTATTTTTTTTTATTCTCTTGTTTCTTTTATTATATTATGATAATTTTTTTACAAAACAACGAAATTTATCTGAACAAAGAAATTTATTTACAGAATAGGAAATTTGCTATGAGTTACCTATGCTTTTCAAAAGAAAAAATTTCGCTTGTTATCTACAGAATTAGCTATAGCTTACGTACAAAATTTACCTATAAAATTAATTCTATAGGTAAAATGAGACACCGAAAATTGGTGGCTTATTTTTTTCATTAGCTATGGAATTACCCATGGATTAGCTGTGAATGTTTCTTTTTTTACCTTACCTCAAAAAAAAAGTTTCTTTTTTCACCTATAAATATTTTCACAGGTCATATAATTCAGTAAAAATTTGAGATTTTTTTTATTACAAATCAAGAATGAAATTATCCACTGAATTAACTACAAAAACTATATTTTAGCTAGATGAAGATTCGTGGATAAAATAATTAAGTCAAAATTCTAGAATTTTTTAATATTAGGTAGAGGTTAAAAATAAATCGTGGTGTTGTCTCATGGTCACCAATGGCTTCAAATATTCGACGCCATTGTATGAGAACCTATAGATTTCGAATATCAGTTCAAAAATATAAATATAAATAAATATATGTATGTATGTATGTATGTATGTATGTATGTATATATATATATAGATTTCGAATGGATTCAAGTCAACACGTGGACTTTTAAATTTTTAAAAGCTTTAAATATTTCAAATAGTTTTAAATTTTCAAATCTTCCAGACAACTTCATATATTTAAATCTTATTATAATAATTGAGATATATATGTACTCTCCCGAGTCAAATTATATACTTGACAAAATTATGACATTATTATTAGTTTTTGAGAAAAATGAGATGATGACATTATTAAACAGTTTAAGTCTGTTTCATATAGGTTCAATCTATAAACTTTAAAATTATATCAAGTAATAATTATTTAGTCATTAGTAACCAATACCAAAAGCTTATTAATATGTAATAACTAATTTAACTAGTGGCACTTAATAATCAATAATTATTAACTACTAATATATTGGTGCTAAATATTAATTAATTAATAATAACTAATTACAAATTACTTCCTCCATTTATAAATAATTGTCACATTAAGATTTTATATAATAATTAAGAAAGTTATTTAATAATATATTTTATATAACTATTTTACTAAACTACTATTCTTCTTAATTTATTACTTATTTTATTATATATTAATTATATAGGGGTAAGTTTGGGATACAGTCATAAAATAATTTTAAATTTTTGTAAAGTGATAATTATTTATAAATAAAATTTATCATCTAAAATGATAATTATTTGTGAATAGAGGGAGTAATTAATAAGCATTTATTATAAGTATAATAATAAACTAATTATTAAAAGTGTTAAGCAATTATTAATAAGTAATAATAAAATAATTAGTGATAATTAATAACTACAATAACTATTAATTATTAAGGGGGTGTTTGGTTTAGCTGATTGAGGCAGCTGATAGCTGTTTCAAGTCAATCAGCTAAAGAATATGTGTTTGATTAACTTTTTTATCAGCAGCTGTTAGCTGTTTGAAGGCTCAAACAGCAGCTGTTTGAAAAAGCTCATCCTTCTAGCTTTTTCTAAACAGCTGCTGATAGTTTTTTTATTTGACAATATTAACTCTGAATTATTATATAATATTAATATCTGTAACATTTAATTTAAACTTATAACGTGTGATTATTAAAATATAACGATATATGTCAAATCAATGATTTATACGTCAATCTTTTATATATATATATATTAATTAATCGAATCTACGAAGATTGCAATATATTTTACCAAAAAAAAGCTACTAATATTTTTTTCGAAAAAAAAGCTACCAATAAATTTTACCAAAAAAAAAGGCATCAATCTATTTTTATTGTGGCGGGTAGATTATATTTTTAAAATTTATTATAAATATATTTATTATTCAAATTTTTAAAATTTGAGTTTATTTAAAATTATACCCTTATTGGTCATTTTACACAATAATAACAACAACTTACTATATTTTTACCAAACGCTCATTATTCATCAGCTAACAGCTATCCGCAACAGCTACCAGCAACAGCTATCAGCTGCATGAAACCGCTAAACCAAACAGGACCTAAATATTACTACCAATTGTTAGTAACTGAAAACTACAGTAATTATTGATTATTAATTATTAAAATAAGGCATAAAATAATCTTAATGTAGTAGTAACTGCTAATTTACTACTAAATGATAACATTAATTAGTTTCTCATTCCTAATAATTAAAATTATTACCAATTGTTAAATAATGAATGGGGATTGTATATGATTACAATTTATGAATAATCATTATACAAATATGCATAAAATTATATATTTAATTAGGTGTATATATATGCATGTATGCATATTTAAGAGAATGATTCTATATATATGCGCATGTATACATAAATTCGTGAATCCATCCACTTACCATATAATAAACTTTGCAAGTTTTTAACCACCATACCGTACCAACTTCGCAATTTAAACCAAATTCAATGATTTAGAAATAAAATTTCGAGTTCAATTCATTTATATCAAATGATAAATAGGGATCAAATATTTCTTTTTAGTTTACAAGAATTAATGAGAAGAGGGGGGAATGTCGTTCAAATTAAAGAAATTCAATTCGCATGATGACATTCATACAAGTCATAGTTGGAACTTTATCATATAGCATTTAAAACTACATATCGTTTTCAAATCATAGCAAAAAAGATGATGATCCTATCCATTTTGTATTATTATCAATTACTATATATTAAATTAGTTGTTAGTTCTCTTTTGAACTAAGCAAAACATTGAGAAGTAAAAGCACTTAAAATTGAAAACATTAATTGAACCATTTCCAATAGCAAGCATGTGCTTAAGAACTTTTTGGGGTATTTGCATGTGCTGCATGTGCTTTTGGATATTTGATAGAGAGTTCTCTTAAATATTAGTTGGAATTTACCTCCTATGATTTAATGTTACAATCTACAAAGAAAAAGGGTGGCTTCACTAGCTAATCCATGTTACATGTTACCATCCTCAACCCATGGTCCACTCCACCATACATTGATTGTGCTATATATGTATATTAGCCATGCTGAAATTTTATTAAGAATGGTCCCCATGGCTAAAGAAAGCACAAGCTTTAATTAATATATAGTTAATATCACAAGTAAATGCAACTCCCCCATTATAGTGGGAAATAACTTGCAAGATTCATACAACAAAAGTAATATACGATAAAGTTTTCTACCTAAGTTGTAAATAAATATAAAAAGCGTAGCCATCAAATTAATTAATTAATTAATACAAGTGTTAAATTCCAAGCCATAGTGTGATTAGCTATCAACTTTTTCTTTTGACAAGGAAAAATCAAAGTTATTAATTAAAAATTTCATGATCGATTCCCCTAACATATATAATATATTAATTAGGTTATATGAAATGTTTACAATATTAATTAATCGGTCTCTACTTTATTCTAATTTATAGGTTAATAATCTTAAATTAATTAAGTATTATATAAGAATAAAAAAAATTGTAAAATTCAATGTTCTACGAATTTAAGTAGTTATAAATTAAATTTTATATAAGATTATTGTTATATCAATAATTGTAAATAACAATAAATTTTTTAGAATATATATCGTCTTGTTAATTAAAATCAAGATTATAAATTTAATTTTGAAAATAATAAATTTTAATGAGTAGGATGTGATACCCTCTAAGTCATTTAAGATCAACTAAAAAAAACATATATTTTCATAAGCTTAAAATAAGATTTTTCATAAAAACTGAAACAACAAAGGAGACCATAAATTTAAAATCTTGTTTGGTGAGTTCTTAACGAACTCAGTGTGAATGTAGCTTTCATCAGCTACCAAATTAATGTTTCTTCCCCAAATTTAATTTCAGAATAAGGTATTGAAGTTTCAAAGCCTCTATTTTTATTATTTAAGGATATGTTGTCCCTTTCAGAAAGTGCAATTTCACTGCTGTAGCATTGTGTGGTGGCCAACTTGTACCCAGCCCTGCAGCAGACCTAAGCTTATTATTAGCTACCATGTGCAGTGGAATGCATAAAATCAAACAATTTTCTAATATCTTTTTTTCAATATTTTATTTATTGGACTTTATATAAAAATAGCTTAAAAAGTTAAAATATTTTATAAAATAATCAGTTTCTTTCTTCTCTTGAATTTTCTTGATACCTAAATTTTTAATTTTGAAAATATTTATTTTAATTTGTAATTTTTACTATATCAAAAATATATATTTAACTATAGAACTGCATAAAGTATGGTATATTAAAAATATATATAGAATATATTTTCAAATAAATTTTAAAAAAGAGTAATATTGAAATATTAAAATATAAGAATAAATTTTTTTAAAAAAATTATAAACTATTTTAAGAAAATTTAAAAAAATGACGTATAATGTATTTTATTTATTTATTAAGTAACAAACATTGCGGCTCCATGTGCAAATGGTACTAACGTAGCTGTTTGGCCCATCGATTGAGGCCCATCCATTGATCACACAGTTCAGCCCTTGTGTAATATTTCTGCCAAAATAAAATGGTCCCCCGAGAGAAATATGAGAGCTAACTTTCCGAAATTCAAATATTTTTATTTCTTTTAATAAAATTAATAGTATTAGAACAAAAAAAAAAGAAAAAAAAAACGGACACAGTTTGTTTAGAAATAAAGTAAGAGCTATATTTTATGTTTTTTATTGTGACACGAAGACAATTCATTTGATGTACAATTTTTTTTGAACAACATTTGATGTACAGTTTTTGTTGAGCAACAAAAATTAGAAGGTAAGTTACAATTAGATTCTGAAATTTAACTTAACATACTAGTGAATTTTTATTTTTTTTTATTAATTATATGCGAAAGAGGAGAAATACTTAGAACTCGAAACTGTTTTTATCCATTAAACTATTTTTTAATGGTTATGAATTTTCAATTTATTATAGTCTAGGCAAATATTTCTTTAGTTAGAAAAAAAAGTAAATATTTAGTTTAAATATATGCGTAAGGCTGATGTGAAAGAGATAAAAAGATTTATAAAATATAATAAAAAGATAAAAATGGGAATTAAAAAGGGACCCAATTGGCAATTGAATCCAACTTTGCACCACAAAAGGTCAAAATTCACAAACTAGTGTCCTACTCAAGAAATAAAATGGGAAAAAAAAACTAACAATTATAATAGAATTGAATATGACAATATCTTTAGGTTATGAAAGCACTAAAATAAAAAGAAAATCCAACAATTTCATATACACATTTTCTCACTAAACAAACAAACCCATTTTTGTTCAGCAAAGCTATGGCCTAATGGATTAATTTACCCCCCACCCATTTTGTATTTGTATTATAGTTTTATGGACTTAATGAATTCTCTTTTTTTTTTATATTTGTAATTCTATTTTTTTAAAATTTTTGTTGCAATTTTATTGTACATTTGTTTGGATAATTGACAATATTAAGTGGTAAAGGTGCTGGTTTTGGTTGAAGGGCTAAGCAATAAGTCCTGCTTGTTTGATTGTTTCATAAGTCAGGGCCAACATTTTAGACCACCTTAGCCTTTGTTTATAAATGCCTAGAAGTACTTGTGTAAAACTAGGGTATGGACCCCTCCACATGGAGGTCACATGTCCTAATGTATTGTTAATTATTGTTACTTCTCTACTGCTACAGGTATACCCCAAATGTATTGTTAATTATTTAACATATTTATTTTTTTTAAAAATGTTGAAAGTGACTTATATTAGAATACAATCATTGTTAAGATTATCCATGAAAAAAATGTCCACACAATTTAGCAACTATTTTTAGTGAATATCGTGTGCAATTTTTTTTAGCACATAAAGGATACTAATTCAACACTTGAATGATATTTCAATAGCAAAAAATTAATAACCTTTCAAATTAATAAATTTACTTTTATTTTTTTTTCGTTTATCTCAAATTATAGCTCATTTACCATTTTAAAAAGTTGATTAGCATATTAGATATTTAAAATAATCTTATTTAATATTATTTATTGAATATATCCCATGCTAAAGTAAATATATAAATGAAAAAAGATATATAAATTTATATTTTTAATAAAAATAATTAATTTTTTTTAATTTTTGTGATATGAGAAGTGAGTATATTAATTTATGATGGATGGGGTATTATTTTTAACTAATTAATAAATATAAATATAAATCAAGTTACTTTAAAAATTAATTAATATAAGTGCTCAAGAAGACATAATTAAAATAAAACAAAATTACCAAAAGGATAAGAAGTATTATTGTTGGTATAATAAGATATTTCCATTAACAGTATTGTTGGTTGTCCATAGATAACCATTGATAAGGTTAGAGATAAAATGTAGCAGCATGATATTAACGCAAACTAAACTGTATTAGGTTTACCAATATCTCACTTTCCTAATCAATAATCTCATTGTCTTGTAGAGAAAAGATTTAAATTTAAGATTTCTTAGTCTTTAAAGGAATAAATTTTAATTATGGGATGAAATAATTTTTTTAAAATTATATTTTTCAGAAACAAATCCTGCCTAACCAAGTTACTTCACTTCAATTCTGGTCCCCTTACTTTTATAGTTCTATCCTTACCCATAAAAATGAAAGATATTAATTAATTATTATAATTAATTTCAGCTTTTATCATAACATTTTTTTAACAAAATGATAATGACATTTTTTAAAAAAAAAAAACTCCTAAAAAAGAATGAAGAAAATTTAAAATTGTAATTACTTCAACAAATGTCTATTTCTCCCTTTTTTCCTTACTCCTTCCATTTAAAATTTAAAATTAATAGAACTGCTTTGTATTTCGTAAGACTTAAAAAATATATTTATTATTATATATTTATTTTTATATGAGATATTATTTATTAAAATTTTAAGTGATATTATAATTTGGGATATGTGATTTAACTATTTATTGTTAATATTTTTACAGTTAAAGCTAACAAATGAACATAAAAAGAGATTGGGTAGAGGGACTTGAACAAAACTCATGATCCAATCGGGCCCAGAATTGGTTCAGATTTTGCAAAATGACAGCATGAGTATCCAACTTGTGTTATATTGTCTGAGTTTGTTTAAACATACCACATGATTGTTGAAAATGAGATACAATGGTCCTTTTGTAATTATTACAAACTATATTAATTCTAATAATAATAATAATCCGATTTCTGAATTTTGAAAATTTTTGAAATTTGAGTGGCTATGGAAAATTGGTTTAGCTCAAGAGCTTTTCTCATTCTTAAAGAATGGAGATGAACCTTCCTCTTTGACAGGAATAAAATAAAATAAAATAAAATAAAATAACCCAAGTTGGATATGAAAATTAAT
Source organism: Garcia nutans (assembly GCA_947685225.1). Classification (NCBI taxonomy): domain Eukaryota; kingdom Viridiplantae; phylum Streptophyta; class Magnoliopsida; order Malpighiales; family Euphorbiaceae; genus Garcia; species Garcia nutans. The sequence goes on from CANTUV010000011.1 coordinate 54,893,649, forward strand.
AAGGTTTTTTTTGAAGTAGATTGAAGTTAACTGTGTATTTATTGGTGTATCAGAATGTATCTTTTAGATTTATTACCTTTTTGTTTTATGTATACACAAAGACAATTTGATGCTGAATTACTTTGTCATTTGAAGGTCACATTATGAGTTTGAAAATAATGGATTTTACTCTTTTACTCTGCATTTTTGTCACTTTACTTTTCTAAGATATTTCTTATTTAAGAAATATGATAGTTGGATTAATCTTTTTATAATTTTGGTTAGAGAGTACACTTAGGAGAGTACATTTAAGGTAAATTTGTAGAATTAATTCAAAATGAGAAAAAAATTATAAAAATATTATGCAAATAAAAAATTTTAAAAAATATTGTGCAAAAAAATATGGTACATGTTAAATATATATAGTAAAAATGAAAAAAAAATTATAAATTGTAAACAGTAAAATTATACAAAATAATGTAAATAATATTTAATTAACAGTAATATTAACTTTACTTGTTTTTAAAAAAAATTAAAAGATGAAATTTGATAGAGATGTTAGTGAATTATGATAAAAGGGCCCATTTACCATTCTTTCTTCATTTTCTTTTTCAAATAGAGCGTTTTATGAAAGTCATAGGATATGATGCAAAAAAAGACTACAAAATTAAGGCCCATTGTTGGTCTACAATGTGAAGTAGCATAAACATAACACTGCAAATACTAATTATTTTTTTAAGGTTAATTAGCATTAATATTTTATTTGGCAATAGCTTCAATTGAAATGTGTATTATAATGTATTAGAGATTATTATTAGATAGTAAAATAAATCAATGTAAAGATGTTAGTACAAATATATCACTATTATTATAATGTGTAATTCCAGTTCTCCTGGGCCATAATTCTTGGAGGGACCTTCAACATGGATAAACATCAACCATCTACCACAACCCTTAAAGCCCAATACTTCAAGAAATGATGAGTCATTTTCAAGTACGAATTGGAATCTTGGATTGGGTTCACAGACCTCTACTCCAATTGCGGCTCTATGCCAGAACCCAATTTGTGATCTTCAAGGAACCTATGAAATATAAGGAAGGGGCTCTTGCAAAATTATCCCAAAAAAAAATTATAAAAATACTTACAAAATAAAAAATATATATATTTATACTTTTTAGAAAAATTAGATTAAATTTTTTAAAAATACCTCATTTTTATTATAATAATTTTTCTTTTTAAATACCTAAATAATATTTTATTCCAAATTTCAGTTTTCTTTTTCAAACTTTCATATTAATTTTTGTACAGAATGACTTGGCTGTCCATACTCCATTCTCATTGACAGTTGCCAGGCAATGGACTGGATACAGAATCAATTAATGAACTACGATGAGGAAAAAAAAAATAAAAATATTTACATTCCAGTAATTTATAAAATTGATCTAAAAATATAAAATTTAGTATTTAATTATAATAAATTACTCCATCCATTCCAATTTAAATATTATTATAGAATTTTATTTTTTATTAAAATTTTTAATATTTTAACTAATCCAACTAATTAATTTCAAGGGGAATCTAAATGTTATCCAGCTCCCCCTGATAGGGGTTGCCTCTCCTCACTAAACTTTTATTTTAGGGTTCTTTATCTTCCTACTGATTTTTCTTATATTCATTTAAGGGTTTCTTCCCTTTCTTTTTCTTTCTGCTTACTTTCTTTTCTTCCTTCTGGACATCATTTCGATCCGATAATGGACAACTCGAACGTTGGAGATATACTAAGCTTGTTAAAACTAATCGAAGATCAGTATGAAATTGCTGAGCTCCTCATATATCCTGAACTACGAGCTTTACAGGATCTGAAGATTTCGTTATGCTTAGTTGGAAAATTACCGACGAAAAAGGAGATTAATGTTTCTGCATTTCGTTCAACCACGCTCCGTAGCCGGAAGCTCCAAAAGGGCTTCAGTCAGAGAGAAATTGGGCAACAAACATTTGTGTTTCAGTTCTTTGATGAGGTAGAGAAGAGGAGGGCACTGGGTTTAGGTCCGTGGTGCTTTGATGATCATCTCTTAATGTTACAGGAAATGCGAGAGGATGATGTGCCATCTAAAATGGAGTTCAAAACTTGTGCATTTTGGGTAAGAGCATATGAAGTTCCCTTTAAACTTCTTTCTACAGCTACTGTAAAGACTCTTGCTTCTAGTATTGGGGATCTTATTGAAATAGATGACGGAGATAAATTGGGTTGGAGGCAGTATCTGTGTTTTTGGGTCTCTATTTTGATAGAAAAACCCCTACGTCATGGAGTTTTACTGAGGAGACCGAATGGGGATGTTATCTGGGCTAGGCTAAAGCATGAGCGACTCCCGACTTTCTGCTTTGGCTATGGGAGAATGGGGCACATTCTTGGAGATTGTCTCTTTGAATAGAATACAGGGGAGGGACAGTACGATGCTTGGTTAAGGGCCTCACCGATGAAGTCTTTTCCGATTGAAGAATGTATATGAGAAAGCAAAGGAGGAGAAACTGATTGACAATTTGAACAAAACAGACCTTGGTTCCCTAAATACTCCTTCACCGGAAGGGCAAAAAGTTAACATGATAGTTCAGAATGAAACCTGTGCTAAATCATTAGTGGAGGTACATGAATAATTAAATACAACTGATAAGGAGAAGAATGCAAATAACCAAGTCAGTAATGCAGAGGTGGAAGCATTTAGCAAGGAGCGAACTACACCATTCCTAAATAATGCCACTGGCGAAGCTAAATCATTTAATGTAAACTGTCTTGCCTCCAAGCAGCCTTTTTTGGAATACAACCCAGTTCGTCGATACATTTAAACTATTTTCATTACAAAAACACACTCTTATACATAAAATCCTAAAATGACATAACCTTTCCCCATTGAAGGTTTTCCATTCCAACACAACCCATTAATCATTTTAGGCTTATATTCATCACTTATATCATCAAACAACAAGATTAAACCAATAAAATTATACAATTCAACAACTTTGGAAAAATTATTTTTTAAAACCCTAAATCATACTTCTATTCTCAAACTCCAATCAAACACAACCAAATCTAATATTTGACTTTAAAATACTTGTTTAAGCACCAAAATAACTCTTGTAGAACCAATTTACATAATTAAAAATCATGATTTCTCAAATCCTAAATTCTCTCTATTCACTATTCTTTATCCAAATTTAACTATTTCTTCAATCCAACCTTAAAATAATTAATAACTACCCAAAATAACTTCATACACACCAATTTCAATAATTATAATATACTACTTCAAAAATTCAAAATTCTCATATTCAAAATTTTTATGAAAATTCAAAGAAAAAGCTAAAGAACTTACTTTTTCAAGTGAAAATCACTAAAAATTTCTTTTTGAACCTTTGGAATCCTTCAATTTTGGAAGCTTGGAAGATCAAAATCATCTCTTATCATCCGTGGATATTTCGGCCCTTGATAGAGAAAAAGAAGATGAAAAAAAACTTTTATTTTCTGAATCCTTTCATCTTTTATTTATAACTATATGAATATATTATTTAATATTTTAATAATCAATTATTTAATTATTTATTTAATAAATTAAAAGTCTAAAAATCTCTCTCTTATTCAAAAATTATTTATTTTTGAATTAATTTAATAATTTTAAAATTTAATTACCAAAATACCCTTTTTACTTTGACTTTTGACTTTTCTTTTAAAAAGTGTTAACTTTTATATGTTATATATATTTTACATATATATCACATATATATTTCACTTTTTATTTAAAATCTCTTAATTTTTTATTTAAAATCATTAATTTAATTTATTCAATTTAATTATAATATACTTTATCAAAATTTTAAAAATTAGAATTTTTTTTTAAAAATTGAAATATTACATGTGGGGTCAAATGTGTCAGAGAAAATTGAGACATGTTTACTACGAAAGCTATGATTATTAGTTTTGTATTGCAGTTAGCTGTCAATTTCAAGTTTACACAACTCAAAGTGGAGTCTGACTGTAAAAATGTGATTGATATGCTGCCAAAGGGAGTAGTGCTTTGAAATGGGCTAAAAATTACTCTCTTAGACTGTCACTCTTTGAGCCGAAAGCTACCCATCTGTGTATGATCATTCACTCCCTGTTCAGGTAATGGAGCTTTCAAAATTTAATTTCCTCTCATCTAATAAATTAATATAGTGTAAGGATAACTATCATAGTATTTTATCTGGACTCCTTATTTATGAATTAATAAATTTCTTTACTTTATAAAAAAAGTAAAATTTTAATATTATTTATTAATTTATTTTTATATTTAATATTGTGGTTTATGAATGAAAAAACTAATAACATGTAAATATTAGAGGGTAAAACTATTAATGCGAGATAAATTGATAACTCTAGTATTTTTTTTAAACGAGAGAAATCTTTTAGAACGGCAATTAAATTGAAACAGAGAAAATGTAGTTTGTGATACTTTTCAAAAAATTTAAATTTTTTTCGATATTAAGACTTAAATATTTAAATAAAATTAAAACTTCATCATTTATATTAATCATTACACTAGATTTTCAATTTCATGTATATCGGTAGAAATTGATTATGATGTGTGATTAGGTTTCGGAAAATGCAAATCTCTGCAACTCAATTCCTTTCCCTCTCTATCTTTCCTTCTCCAAAACCCTCTAAAACCCTCAATTGCCTTCCAATTCCGCCAACCACCACCACGATCACTGATTCCGGCGAAAGCTCCTTTACCTCTCTGCCCTCAATATCAATACCTACAAAGCCCTTACTCTAAACCCACATCTTCGCTCCACTCCTCTCTCTACCCTTCACTCCGTCGAGCACTGCCTCTCCGCCATGGGCCTCCACCGTTCCGCCATCGGTCGAATCCTGGATATGCACCCTACGATTCTCACGTCTGATCCACACGTCTCTCGTTATCCCGTCTTTGATTTTCTTCTCAACGAGGTTGGTATCCCATTTCCTAATATTGCCACTTCCATTTCTCGTTGTCCCAGGCTTTTAGTTTCCAGTGTCTCTGACCAATTGCGCCCTGCACTGGTCTACCTCCGGAACCTTGGGTTTGTGGGTCCTAGCGCTATCAATTCTCAGACTACGGTTTTGCTTGTATATAATATTGAAACCACCTTGATGGCTAAGATTGAGTACTTGAAGAGTTTGGGATTTAAATATAGTGAGGTTCAAGAAATGGTGGTGAAGTCGCCGGCGCTTTTGACGTTCAGTATAGAGAAAAATTTGGTGCCCAAAGGTGACTACTTTTTGGTCGAAATGAAAGGTGATTTGGAGGAGGTGAAGAGATTTCCTCAGTAATTTTCATTTAGTCTGGATGGGAAGATAAAGCCCAGACATAGAATGCTGATGGAGTATGGGTTGACGCTTCATTTGTGGAAAATGTTGAAGATTAGTGATGGGGAATTCAATGCAAGATTGGTTGAAATGCGCCTCAGAATTGCTCCGGAGACTTGAGTGGGAATGAGTAAGTTGCTTGACTGCTTAATTTTTTGTATATTTTGGTACATAAAAACAAAGAATTGTTGTTTTGGGAAATTGTTGACGGGTGTTATTTGATGCTTGGTATGCTGATGGGATCAGTATTCAATTTTTGTTATATAATATACCAATTATACACCTTGTAGATATATGTTTGACTGTGTCTTATAAGAGCTTTGAATTTTAAGCTGTTATATTTGCTTGACTTGTAACATAGAAAGAGAATTATAATATTTCTTTTTCTTTCAGAACGTGGATGTTTTTCCCTAACGCTATTTCTTTTACCATGCCAACTATATCCCAATGCGCTTCAATTTAAAAGGAAAAAAAAAAGATTATTATGATTTGGTTCGGATGTTAATGTGCTGGAGAAAATTGTATGATTGTATAATTGTCTTTCAGGATCAAGCTTAAATGTGATTCGTACAGATAGAGGGGCCATATATATATATATTTAAGTGCTAATTAATATTGGTTGTAAACTTGTATTGTCATGTAACATAAGATGATGAGATAAAACTCATGAAACTTTACCATAAACTGTCTTGACCCTCTATGTATAACATGTCGGTCATTTGCTGATCTACCACCGGAAATTTGTATCTACAAGTTTGCAATCTCAATTATATGATCTCATTGATTTACTGAAGTTGGAAACTAGCATTTTTCTCTTTTCTTTCTTAAAGCAACGTTGACAAAAGTTGATTGAAATCATGCACGCCTGAACAAGTAGAGAAGTCAATAAGTATGTTAAAATGGATATTAAGGATAATACCACATTTTGGAACATATAATGCATAAGTAGCAAAATAGATTTTTGGTTGACGTCTATCCTTAAAAGTATTATTATTGTTAAATGGTGCTACGACACTATTGAGCCAAGTCCAGGTGAGTGCTTAAGACTTTGTGAACTAACTCAAGTTTCATTTTCATGACTACCCTCAGAATGTGAAATCAGACTTGGCTGTTTTGCAAACCAACAAGCAGAGCTTGAACTTTGTGGTGAAGTGATGTAAGAAAACACATGATCGTTAGAGTTCAATACCAAATTCAAAAGCATTTGCTTCTCCTTCGTCAAATATTTTTAATTTGACCAAATATGAGTAAAGAGATTGTAGCATTTGATAGGCTCTTTTCAAATGAAACAACACTAATAATTCTGAACATTGATGTGTAGCATTGAATTGGATTACCCATATTGTCCACCATTCTGACTTTTGAGTGAAGTTAGGTTGCAAGTGTTTATGTAGAAGAGTCAAATCTTTTCTTTCACTTGCTTTATGCCTGCAACTTATTTTAGCTATTAATATGCATTTGCACTCTAACATGCGGCAGTTTGTTTGCAATAAAGTAATCCCACCTCCCAAACCGCGTCAATGTATGGACTTCAGAAGCCTATGTCTGCATTGAGCAAAATGATCTACACAGCTGACCCAACTAGATTGGGTTCAGATTGAGTTGAATGGGCTTCCTCACTAATATAAAAGGCATTAACAGGTTGGCTTGTGAAACCCTTAGGGGATTTCATGGTTACTGGTAAAAATAACAGGATTAATTTTGTTGAATATGGCTATTTATCTCACATCGAAAGATGTAGGATTTTTGAAGGGGAATTTTTATTATAAAAGGGGACCTTCCCCTTTAGTTTGAATCATCTCAAAAAATAAGTCCATTTAATGTATAAGACTTATTTTTCTTCTCTCTGTTTTGTATTTCTTCTTTGAAATTAAAAATATTATTTTAGTGTTGTCCGAGGACGTAGACAAAATTGGCCGAACCTCGTTAAATTTGGTGTTCTCTTTATTAATTATTTAATAACTATTTTTGGTATAGTTGTGGTAGTATTTTGTGCTAGTGATTATATGTCTAGAAAAATTCTATCTAAGGAAAGACTTGGTATTTAAGAGTGTCCATTGTGACCTACCTCTCTTTCCTGAGAATTTTTCTGGTATAGTTATTGGTGCAATTGTTCACACACTATACATATTATTGGTGAAAAATTAATTCAATTTCCACAACAATTGGTATCAGAGCCAAGTTTTTCTGAGTATGCTCTGTGGTTGCAGCCTAGTCTGATATTCCACATCAGAAAAGATTTTTTTAGATTATTTGTATTCCGCATTTGTTAGCTATTAAATAATTTTTTTGAAGCAAGAGATGACAGACCACTCAGGCAAATCATCTACTCCAAAGGAGACAGTATCCACTTCGTCAATTTGGTCAAGGAATGCTGTGTCAAATGCTATATTTGAAATAGAGATTTTTGATGGTACGGTTCATTTTGGTATGTGGCAAAGTGAGGTTCTAGACACTCTCTTTCAGCAAGGTCTAGACGCTCTCTTTCAGCAAGGTCTAGACATTGCCATTGAAGAAGAGAAACCAGAAGACATTGATGAAAAAAATTGAAAAGCCATCAATCGTGTGACTTGTGGTACAATTCGATCGTGCCTTTCTAGAGAACAGAAGTATGCGTTCTCTAAGGAAGTTTCGGCAAGTAAATTGTGGAAGACATTGGAGGAAATTTTTTTAAAGAAAAGCAGTCAGAACAAGTTTCATGTGAAGAAGAGATTATTTTGCTTCACTTATGTTCCTGGTACCACTATGAATGAGCACATCACCAATCTTAATCAGCTTGTAGCTGATTTGATGAATTTGGATGGGACTTTCAAAGATGAAGATTTGGCTTTGATGCTGTTGGGGTCCTTTCCAGAGGAGTTTGAGTTTCTTGAAACAATTTTACTTCATGGGAAGGCTGAAGTGACTCTCTCCGAAATAACTGCTGCACTATACAGTTACGAACTACGAAAAAAAGACAAGAAAGAAAGTTCAAGTGGAACAGCAGAAGCATTGATAGTGAGAGGTCGCTCTCAAAGAAGAAAGAGAGAAAAGAAGGGGAGATCAAAATTCAGACCAGCTAAAGATGAATGTGTCTTTTGCCGGGAGAAAGAGCATTGGAAGATAAATTGTCCCAAGTTGAGTAATAAAAGCAAATCTGATAAAGGAAAAGCTGTCGTGAATTCAAATGTAGTTAAGTGTGATGATGAAGACTCAAACCTTTTATTAGCTGTTGTGTCATCAAGAAGCTCTTCTAATGTATGGCTACTTAATTCTGGTTGTAGTCATCATATGTGTCTCAATTGGGATTGGTTCTTTGACTTTAGAGAACTAGAAGGAGCAACTGTTTACATAGCAAATGACGGTCCATGTATGATTAAAGGAATTGGTTCAATCCAATTGAGGAATCATGATTGATCAATCAGAATACTGTCAAATGTTCTATATGTACCGAGTTTGAAGAAGAATCTCATTTCTGTGGGAGTCCTAGAATCCGAGGGCTTCATTGTAAATGCAGCAGATGGAGTAATGAAAATCATCTCCGATGCACTGGTGATAATAAAAGGATTAAGAAAGGCCAATAACTTGTATTACTATCAGGGTAATGTAATTATTGGGACAACAGCAGTAGCTTCCAGTAATGATCAAGAGTTGGAAGCAACCAGATTATGGCATATGCGCTTGGGACATGCTGGTGATAAATCATTGAAACTGTTATCAGATCAAGGATTATTAAAAGGAGTGCAACCCCAAAAGTTAGATTTCTGTGAGCATTGTGTCAAAGGCAAGCAGACTAGAGTGAAGTTTGGTACTGCAATCCATGATACCAAGGGTATTTTGGACTATGTTCACTCAGATGTGTGGGGTTCTTTCAAGATAGCTTCAATGAGAGAAAAGCACTACTTTGTAACATTTATTAATGATTTCTCTCGGAGAGTATGGGTGTATACTATGAAGAAGAAGGATGAAGTGTTGAGAGTTTTCCTCATATGAAAAAAGATGATGGAAACCCAGACGGGTAGAAAAGTCAAATGTCTCAGCACAGATAATGGTGGAGAGTATAAAAGTGATTCATTTTTAAAATTTTCCCAAGATGAAGGTATTATTAGACACTTCACAGTTAGAGATACACCACAATAGAATGGGGTGGCAGAACGTATGAACCGGACATTGGTGGAGAAAGTTTGATGTATGTTGTCCAATGCTAGGTTGGGCAGATAATTTTAGGTTGAGGTTGTGATATATGCATGTCATCTCGTTAATCGCTTACCATTAGCTGCTATTGGTGGTAAAACACCTCTGGAGATGTGGTCTGAAAAATCTGCTTCTGATTATGATTCATTACGTGTGTTTGGTTCCACTGCATACTACCATGTTAAGGAATCAAAGTTAGATCCGAGGGCAAAGAAAGCGCTCTTTATGGGAATCACCACTGGTATGAAGGGACTTGGCCTTTGGTGTCCAGAGACAAAGAAGATAGTCTTTTGCAGAGATGTTATCTTTGATGAGTCTACCGTGTTGAAAAGGGTAACAAATGAAATTGTGCAGCAAACAGATAGTATTCCGCAGCAGGTGCAGTTTGAAAGAAGAATTGTTGACCTAGCAAATAAAACAGATGAAAATACTCCTATGGTAGAGGTGGAATCAGATGAAGAAGAGGTTCCAACCCAAGAACCTCCACAACAACAAGAATTTATTGCGATAAATAGGCCACGACGAGAGATTCGTAAACCTGCTCGATTTGATGATATGATGGCTTATGCATCTCTAATTGCAAATGATGACATTCCTAACACTTATAGTGAAGCTGTCCAAAGTTCAGAAAAAGAGAAGTGGAGGAAAGCCATGGATGATGAAATGCAGTCCCTTGGAAAGAATCAGACATGGAAGTTAGCTAATCTTCCAAAGGAAAATAAGGCAATTGGATGCAAATGGGTATTTTCAAAGAAAGAAGGATTTCCTGACAAGAACGATGTGCGCTACAAGGCAAGATTGGTAGCTAAAGGCTATGCTCAGATGGAAGGAATTGATTATAATGGAGTATTTTCTCCAGTTGTAAAACATTCCTCCATTAAAATTTTATTGGCCTTGGTAGCACTATTGGATTTAGAACTCGTTTAACTTGATGTAAAAACTGAATTTCTACATGGAGACTTAGAAGAGGAAATCTATATGACTCAACCAGAAGGGTTCAAGGTTGTTGGAGAAGAAAAACGGGTATGCAAATTGAAAAAATCGTTGTACGGATTGAAACAATCTCCGAGGCAGTGGTACAAACGATTTGTCAATTTTATGATGAGGCAGAAGTACACAAGGAGCAAATACGACCATTGTGTGTATTTTTGCAAGCTACAAGATGGATCTTTCATATATCTTCTCCTGTATGTTGATGATATCCTGATAGCTTCAAAGAATAAAGGAGAAATTGAGAAGTTGAAGGCTCAGTTGAATCAGGAGTTTAAAATGAAAGACTTGGGTGAAGTTAAGAAAATCTTAGGCATGGAGATATGCAGAGATAGGAAGAGAGGGAAGCTTTGTTTGAATCAAAAACATTATCTGAAGAAGGTACTACAACGTTTTGGACTGAATGAAAAGTCAAAACCTGTAAGTACACCGCTTGCACCTCATATGGAACTCAATGCATCTTCATCTCCTAAAAATGAAGCAGAACGGGAGTACATGTCAAAACTTTCGTATGCAAATGCTGTTGGTAGCTTGATGTATGCTATGGTGTGTACAAGGCCAGACATTTCACAAGTAGTTGGAGTTGTGAGCAGGTACATGCATGATCCTGGTAAGGAGCACTGACAAGCTGTGAAATGAATTCTGCGGTATATTCTGAACACCGTAGATATTGGATTGATATTTGAGCGGGATGAGAAAGATGGTCAATGTGCAGTTGGATATTGTGATTCCGATTATGCTGGTGATTTGGATAAACGTCGATCAACTACTGGTTATGTGTTTACACTTGCTAAGGGGCCAGTTAGTTGGAAGTCTACGTTACAGTCAACAGTTGCCTTGTCCACTACGGAAGCAGAGTACATGGCAGTATCAGAGACTGTTAAAGAAGTAATTTGGCTTTAAGGGTTGCTTGATGAACTGGGAGTTAGACAAAAGTACATTAAAGTGCATTGTGATAGCCAAAGTGTTATTCATTTAGCAAAGAACCAAGTTTATCATGCAAGGACGAAGCACATCAATATTCGGTATCATTATGTACGTGAGATTCTAGAGAAAGGTGAAATATTACTTCAAAAAATTTGGACCACTGACAATCCCGCAGATTTGTTGACAAAGGTGGTGACAACTGTTAAGTTCAACTATTGTTTGAACTTGATCAATGTTTTGAGAAATTGAAGATGAGCGCTACACAGCGCATTTGAAGATACCACTGAAATAGTTTATTATGAGAGAAAATTTGCAGATTGTAAATAGAAAAATAGCCAATGCGGAGATTTGTTGAATATGGCTATTTATCCCACATCGAAATATATGGAATTTTTGAAGGAGAATTTTTGTTATAAAAGGGGACATTCCCCTTTAGTTTGAATCATTCCAAAAAATAAGTCCATTTAATGTATAAGGCTTATTTTTTTTCTCTCTCTTTTGTATTTCTTCTTTGAAATTAAAAATATTATTTCGGTAGTGTCCAAGAACGTAGCAAAATTGGTCGAACCCCGTTAAATTTGTTATTCTCTTTATTAATCATTTAATAGCTATTTTTGGTATAGTTGTGGTGGTATTTGGTGCTAGTGATTATATGTCTAGAAAAATTCTGTCTAAGGAAAGACTTCATATTTAAGAGTGTCCATTGTGATCCACCTCTCTTTTCTGGAAATTTTTTTGGTATAATTATTGGTGTAATTGTTCACACACTATACATATTATTGGTGAAAAATTAATCCAATTTACACAACAAATTTTGCATATATTTAACATATAAATGAATTCTCAATAATTATAGCGATATTTAGCTGCTTCAAAATATTTGTGCCTTCTAAATGTTGTTCTAGATAAGACTGATAAATCACAGAGTCACTTTTTATTTTTTCTTTTATTTTCAGGGATGAGGGAATAATTTCTTACTTGATATCCTTTGTTTCTTCTTCTTACTCTAGACTGGATAAGAGAGTATGGTTTTTAGATATTTCTTGGGTATTTTCTTGCAAGTCCATCTACAATCGTATTCCTTATGCATCCTTTTTTCCTTTGGCCAATCACATTTGGAAGGTTAGGGTTTCATAAAAGATAATGGCTTTTATTTGTTTGGTGGTCTTTCTGTGGGATGAAAACCTACTATATAGGAATGAGGACTGAGGACATGAAAAAGGATGTTTTTAGGGCTACAACATTATTTAGTATTATTCTTGTCTTTCCTTGCATTGTTTTGTTTTTCTATCTCCTTTGGAATTGAATTCTGGTGTTCTGGTGAAGCCTTAAGTTTGCCCGGCAAGTTCATAGGACTATTGATTACAAAATTAAGAGTTCAGAAGCAAAAACATGGATCCTGCTATTGCTGTGTTTGAAGGGTTGTGGTATCTTTAACTAGAGGAATGCCAGCATTTTCTAGAATAAAGTTTGCCTTTGCAAATTTTTTCTTCTTCATTTTTCCTTATTGATTTTGGAGATCTCAAAGAGATATGTTTATTTATATCTTTCCTGATCATATGGATTTACTTTGTAAAATTTTTCTTTCAAAAGAGAATAGCTTCACTATGGATTAATGTTTGAATACAGTTATTCTTATGGACGGTTGATGCTGCTGCACTGCTAGTGGAAGTGGATGATAGATTTCTGGTTCCACTGCTTATCATTCACTAAAATTGTGAATATCAATTTCATCTCATTTATCGTAATGATTCTACAGATGCTTACACATTCACTAATATTGTGAATGAGATGACTTATTTCAATTTACTGAAGTGTCAGCACATTTTAGCTGCCTATTCTCTTGGTGTTTTGAGAAAATGCTCGCGCATGTACAAGGTTTAGGATCTGCTAACATTGCCACAGAATAAAATTGAAATTGTTCGCTCATAGTGTATCTATGTTAACCTTGCTTTCCTTAACAAAAATAATAATGAAGAGAAAATTTGATATAATCATTGTATTAGTCATTTGAGCTACTTCTGCTTTATTGAAGGAACGGGGATCTTTTACACTTCATTTATTGTCTCCCATGGTTCTATCTGAATTATTTGCTTTGAGATTTTCTATATATTTATCATCACTGTGAACATTTGGAATTTTTTTCTATGTACTTATTATCACTGTGCACATTTGCAATGGAAATTTGGCATCAGTTGTAGGGATATGCCTTAGGATTTAAAAGTTTTATCTGTTTGAAAAAGTTCCCATTGGTGTGAGGTGACAGAATAAGTGTTCAAGCTATTCACTAGATTAAATATTTTGGTGTTTCAGAGAGGTTAAAATGTCACTGGGAAGATATTCAGATATCACAGAATTGAGTGCATGTGAAGTACTGATGACATGCTAGTTCTCAGATAATTTTGTTAAAATATTCAATTTACTGATGACATACTAGTTTTGGGGCGGTTTAACAACTGCATTTTGAAATTGTTGACATGCTGTAGTTCTCAAGGTTTTATGTGCATAAATTACATTAATTTTACTCCATTCATTTTTAATGACCATGAGGGTTATGGTAAATAGATCTTTTAAGTAACATGATAGTGAGTGAATGTCTCTGAGTGTGATCTCTGAATGGGATTCAACGAATAAAAAAAGTTTGATATTTATTCATTTTGAATATCAGCTATTATTACATTTCGCGCTTTCTAAATTCTATATTTTACTGACTGCGTTCTAAGCTCTGGGTCTTCAGTTCAATTGTTATTGGTAGCTGCCAGCTGCAGGCTGTTGAGTGATAACATTTTAGTAAAACCATTGGTAACACTAACTATTATTATTGAATTGTTAGATGACCTCCGATATATAAAATTACAGTTATGTTTATAATGAATGATTTTGTTATTTGCAAATGTGAATATCATTAAGTATTATGCATGACATTATAGACAAGTAAGATTTAAGTTTGTATATGACACATTTTAAGAAGTATAATTTTGACTAAATATTTCTTAAAAAAATCTTAACAGCTAATATTGTGGAGAGCGGCTCTACTTTTGCAATTTTTTTTATCAGTACAGCTGCTTAGAAAATGGAAACAAACGCTACCTTGGTCTAGCTACTGCCTGAAGTTTTACTATATGAAACAACTTGCAGTAATTAGTGGGAAAAGGAAAAGTGAAAATATTGGGTGAGGATTATGGTCAAAGGGATCAGGCTGTTGAATATAAGTCATTCCCCTTGTTCAAATAGTCTTGTATGCTTTTATCCCATTTTTCTCTGAGTCATTGTGATCCTTAAACTGCTAACTCGATCATATATGTGTGATGCATCAGTAATAAAACCCTGACCTACGCCAAATTTTGGATTCAGATATTTATTGCATCACATCAAGTATTGTCTGACACTCAATTTCATAGATTGGTGATTGTTCTTTTTTATATTTTGCATGTTTTCACATAGTTAGAAAAACGATGGTTCATGCAAAAATTAACTGATTATGGGCATGATGTTCATCTGCTGCTTTAGAATTTGCTTTACAGTCTGTTCAATGAAAGAATGCCCGACTCTGGGCACTGTGCCTTTTGTTGGTGGGACCTCTGCATCGCAGCACTTTTAAAGCACCACTATTTTCTGTCAACATACAGTCCTTTTATTCTCTTATTTGATCTTTTATGCTGTTGGTTTTATGCTTATCTGGGCAAGCACTAGACACAAACACTTTCTCGAATGTCTTGTTCTAGTATGCAATTTTGACCCACATATTTGGCATCCCTGAAAAATTTGGTCTCATCTCTCTTGATATCCTTGAAATTTTGTTCTGTTTCATTGCTCCTCTTCTTGCACGGGAATCTTTTATGGTCAAGTCTTATTTTCAATAATGTTTAAGCAGGGATGATGATCTATTCACCAGTTGGTGGGGTTCCCTTTCCCTTCCCTCGTTGCTAATGTTGTTCTTCCTCCTCAGTTCGAGGTACAACCATGAATTCTGAGTTTCCTGGATGATTTGATAGTTCCTGAAGGATTATGGTCTGGTGACATGGGGAAATCAATCGCATAAGTTGCTGATAATCTTGCTCTTGGTGTTTTATCTAGGACTGTAATCAAGCCGAGCCGAGTTGAGTTTTGGAAAGCTCAAGCTCGGCTCATTATAAAATAGTCGAGTTCGAACTCGAACTCGAATCGAGCTTGAGCCAAGCCCGAACTTGTATCGAGCCAACTCATATATCATGTATCTCGAGCTTGAACTCGAGCTTGATTTAAATAAGTTTAACGAGCTCAATAAACTTATTTTAATTTTAATTTTTCATTCACTTTTTCTAAATTTTCATAAAAAATATACTAAAATTTATGTTTATATGAAAGATGAATAATATAATTATATATTAATAAAAATAAAATAAAATATTACTATAATTTTATATTTTATTATAAATTACTAAGCTATTTTATATTGCATATTATTTAATTTATTTATCACGTATACCATATATTAATACATTATATAAATTAAGTTAGTAAAAAAATTAATATATTCACATACATAGTTTAATATATATAAATTAAATTATATATATTTTAATCCAATACATTAAACGAGGCAGCTTACGAGCTTTTTAAATGAGTTAGTTCGCGAGCTAACGAGCCGAGTATTTCATAGCTTGAGCTTGGCTCATTTAACAAATGAGCAGTTCGAGCTCGAGCCTGAACGAGCTTTTACCAAACCGAGTTCGAGTAGCTTGACTCATTTACAGCTCTAATTTTACCATAAACCTTGCACGTTTCGAGATCAGCTGCAAAACTGTACAAGCTTAGAGCATTGCAATGCATTTTCCCATGGCAAACCGATCTGATTAATGATGCAATTGATGCACCTTACGTTAAGCTTTATTGCAATAGAAGATGCGGGATCACCATATTGGTATTTTTCATTAAAGATATCCTGCTAATAAGGTGTACAATTACCAGAAAATGGTAGGCATTGGACTATAATTGATTAATAAATTGAGATACTATGAAAGAAAAGGGTATGAAGATTGGGGAGGGAATTGACATTAATTTTATTTTCATTTCATTTGCGAGTTTCCAAAATAATTCATACTCATACTATCCTCTCAAAGTGGACGATTATTGCCAGCAACTTGTTTGGTCCACATTGACACTGAAATGGGCGCAAAAGGGCTCTGTTGACCTGAAAATTGATTGTGAGCTTTTTCCATAGATAGACATGTCATTAAAACACCACAACTGCAACGTATCACATCATGACATCAAAACTTCGACAACAATGTTTATTAAATTCAAAACTTCAACATGAGGCCTCCAGCCAGGCCTCTTTGTATTTAAAATTTTACTTCTTCCCTTATTAAATTGTTAAACTTGTAAATATTTCGTAATTTTTAGAGTTTCTAATCTCTCCTGTGTAGTTGTGGATACTAAAAGCCACTGCCATTATTATCATTAATTACTATGCACTATGGTTTTCTCAGTGACCATCTCCAATCTCTCTTTTATGAAACCAAAGAATACTTTACACACACGCATATATTAACTGATGAGACAAATTTGTTTTTGTATCGCTGATTAGATTTAACTATTAAAATAAATTTATACGATGTAAATTTTAAATATATAATAATATACGAGTGAAATAGTGACACTCTTAACAAATGCAGTAAAAATATATAATTTTGAAATACTATTTAGCTGTTTAAAAATATTTATGATTGTTCTTTTATTTTTGTGATATTGAAATTATATTTAGGATTAAAATTTTTTTTAACTTTAGCCGTAGTAGAATTTATTCAAAGACATCTATGTTTAAAAATATAAAATTAGTTACAAAACAAATTTTAAAATTTTTTACCAGTATTTTCAATAAAATATTTCTTCAACTGATAGCCGAAATAATAATAGTAAACATATTCAAATAAGAAAAATTTCTGATTTCAAAAAAAAAGAAAAAAGAAAAATTTCTAATACATTTTTTCCCTGAATTTTTATTTTTATTTTCTCTTAATTTAAGAATAGACCACCCTCAGTTCATTGAGGAGCATCATCTCCTTTGTCTTTTTCCACTTTTCTTTCTCATCTATTGCTTGATTTTTTTATTATTCTCTTTTTTAAATTTGTATATTTATGTTTATTCTTAAAATAATTTTTAGCTCAATATAAATATAAAATTTAATTTTTATTTTTATTTTCTTATTTTTTTATCTTTTATTATAGTGTGTTGTCATCTTTTTTTTAGTTTTAGATTTTTATTTGTGATTTATTCTAAAAATAATTTTAGATCAATATAAATTTAAAGTTTAGTATTTATTTTTATTTTTATATTTTTTTATCTTTTATAATAAAATTGAATGCATTTAAGATTTTGTTATAAAGTTTTATTATTTCTTATTTGAAGATTATATATCATTTTTAAATAAAAATTTATCATTTTTTAATTAATATTATTTTTTCTTTTTAAATAGAGATATTTCATCTAACAGATAAAATAAGTGTTATATTAAAAATTATATTATTCATGATATGTTATTATTATTCACTATTTGTATTAACAAAATTTAAAAAAATCTAATAATTTCATTAATTATATAAATTTTATATACTTTAAAATTATATAATTTTTTTATATTTTCAAAAAAATATAATTTTATTTTTACCTTCCAAATATACTTTTTAACCTTTAATAACACTTTTTTTTTTTGCATTAAAAGAACTAGTAAATGGTTTGGATAAGATTTACCAATCAAAATAAAAAATATATATATATATATATATTTAAACAAAACCTAAAATAAAATTTATTAATGTAGTATGGATAGAGAGAAAAGGAAGGGGGCATGAACCGTTGGGTCTGTTTGTTTGTATGGAGCAGCACACAAGGGTCTCTACGCACGTGGGCACGTACAATCACCTGTTCGTCTTTGTTCAGAATTATTATTATTGAAAAAAAATGTTATTTTACCATTGAACCTCTCTTTCTGGTACAGACAATTCCTCTCTACGCTGCACAACTAGTAAAACTATGTCCCCTTCCGAGTCGTTCTTTGGTATCGGCAATTGGCAAATTAATTTTAATATTTCAATTTTCAATTTTATGAACTCTGTGAATTACTTGTAATTAAATTAATTAATAGAATTAATATAGAATTTAAACAATTTCAATTAAAATTTAAAATTAAATTGACAATACTTATTCTGGCATAAAAAAAATTAAACAATGAATTCAAAATTTTGGTCTTTTAATTATAATATTTTTAATTAACATTTAAATTACAAAAATATTAATATATAATTATAAAAATTGTGTAAATTAAAGGAAATTATAAAAATTATATATTTCAACTGACTCTTAAGAAATTTTTCGTATTGTTGCTTTTTTTTTTCTTGAACGTGAGAAATAACTTTATTATTAAATTATATTTGTTTTAGTCCTTAAAATAAAAAATAAATGCTGTAGGTCTTACAATTTGGATTTTGGACTCTACATCTAGTTTTTTATTTTCTGAACCAAGACTCTATATCTAGTTAGCTATAGTTAAATTTGGCACGCATGTACCTATTGTTATTATTATTATTATTATTATAGACTTTATTAATGAAAGGAATGATAATCATTCTATAATTTAAAAGTTAAATATACATTGCACTAAAGAATTAGCATAAAAGTGGCCTCGGATAATATATTTGTGAAATTTATTCTATCTAAATTTGAATTCATTTAAATTTATAATATTTATATCTGTCTCATGTTAAGTCTGAAACTCATTTAATACTATCTATTCATTATTTGTATCTATTTAACTATCCATTTAAATATAAATATATTATAAAATTTAAATTAAAAAATTATATTTTTTTAATTAAATAATCATAAGTAAAAATATTATAATAATATAATTTTATTAAAATAATCATATACAACATATTTTTATAACTAAAATAAATATATAATTAAAATTTAATTAAATATAACTAATATATATAAATAAATTCGGATAGTAAATACCTATAGATATATACTCAAATATGTCACAAATAATAAAAATATTATCAATATTTATCCAAATTTATTTATAAATCATTCAAATCCTATATAAACATATTAGATATCAAAAAATACGCTAAAGATTGGCACTCCTAAATTAGCCTTACTTTCACAATTCATTTCGCGAAATCTCTTACAAAATTAACATCCCCGGACCCTTCTTTTGTCAATAATATATATATATATTTATTTTATGTTTATTTTAAATTGTAATGTTTGATTTAATCATTAATGTGGCATTTAACACATATGTTATATGTATATATAAATATACTTTACTTTGAAATTAATAATGAATTAATTTTTTTAAAAAAATCAATTCATCATAAATTCTTGTTAATGATTAAATATTTTTAATATAAATTAAATTTAATAGTATTTTCAAAATTATAAAATTTCAAATTTAAAAATTAACCCTGCTGATTTATAACTGCCAATAACAATTAAGATATCCATGCGTTACAGAGCCAATTAATTTTTGGTTCTGATCTGATCCTTTTTGTAATGAGCAAATCAAGTTACGTACTGATCATTACTTGCTGGAAATGTTAGGCAATAAGCAAGCAAGCAAATGGGTAAAAGGCAGTGTATGTATGCATATATATAAATGAGGATTATATCTATGTGTCTAAATATGGTATCATAAGTGGTTTAGAGAGACTAACTTGTTTGGATAAATCCCACAAAATATAAGTTATAAATATAGCAATGAAGGTAAGAAAAAGAAAAGAAACCCTAATTAAATGAGCGAAACTTTAATACATAGATCTGCTGCTGACTTAAGTCTCTCCTCTGGTTATATAGGTTAGAGCTGAAGCTGCAGCTGAGTGTTTGTAATTGTACCTGCAGTGCTCTACTACTGCTACCTCTCTCCCTAACTTCAACCTAGCTAGCTAATTCATGAACTACTGTTTTCTCCTTCTTTACACTCTGGTTTCTTAGAGTTCTCTTGTGTGGGTCACATGATGATGTAGAATAGATACAGAATGGACATTCAACATCTTATACATTATTCATCATCATATACATTTTAGAGAAATTCTGAACACTGAAGGGAGAGTCATTTAAATAATATATATATATATAGTTAAAACTTCACAAGAAAAAAAATAAAAATTAATTTCAAATATGATTTAATTGTTCAATATTTCTATCAATAACTTAGATCATCTTCAACATGATATATAACATCTTATGATATAATATCTATGTACACATATATATATATATATATTTTTTTTTTCATTTTTCCGCACTGTTAATGGATAATATTCAATTAGCTAGAATTGCATAATGTGAAGAACCTTCTTATTATTATTTTGTTATTTGATTTGTATATGCATTTATGTAAAGGTGGGGGAGTGTGGGTAGTTAAATTTGAAATCCTCAGATAGGTGAGAATTGAGAGAGAAGCATTAAATGCCAAGCAGGTGACTCTCTCTCAACGTTAAGAAGTGGGTCGTCGTCTAATTTAAGATATGTCACAACTTCTCCAACTATAACAGCACTTACTGTGCTCTTTTATGGCGCCATATTACTAAGCCACTGACCCTTCTTTTCTGTCTGTGTTTTTATTTCTTTATTTTCATTTATTCTTTTATATAGGATTTCTCTTTGTACCATCTCCATAAATCCTTGATTGATCGAGGTTTTTGTAACTATTTTTATATAACTAATTATATTTTTTTTAAACAAGAGATGACAAGTCTTATTATGTTAATGTGAGGGGGAAGTTAATTTATATGGCCAGACTTGATTAAATGTGGAATAGCATTTTGAATCTAAATATTCAACCTAAAATTAAATATTTTTTATGGAAATTATGTACCAATTATGAGATGGCGTGGCTTATCTCATAGATTTTGCTTTTGCTATTAAAGATGATGCTCAAACTTTATGGATTGCAGTCTAAAAAGCACTTGCTCTAAATTATTCTCTTGTTACTTTGAAACGAATTGTCATTTATTAATTAAGACCATCAATGAAACAAATTCTTCCCCACGGGAGATTAAACCTCTAGTCTTAAACATTAAAAAGAAGACTATGAAGTTTAATTTTTTGTTCTTTTTCCCATCTTCTCAAATTGTGATAAAGCTGCTGACCAGATTGCTAAACAATTCAAAAATCTTCTTTGAATCCAGATTGCTTTGTGAATCATCCTCCCCAATTGGAGGATA
Organism: Garcia nutans; assembly: GCA_947685225.1. Classification (NCBI taxonomy): domain Eukaryota; kingdom Viridiplantae; phylum Streptophyta; class Magnoliopsida; order Malpighiales; family Euphorbiaceae; genus Garcia; species Garcia nutans. The sequence continues at coordinate 54,915,317 of CANTUV010000011.1, forward strand.
TTTTTATGTATAACTCTATTGTGGTTTATTGGAGTTGCTCCTTTTTTTGCTGATAAAAAAAACCCTTAATTTAAGTATTGCTAAAAAACGTACTAGAAACCGAGTCTCAGTTAATATGCCTCAAGGCACCTACTATCAGTAGGCCTGGCGCATCCCAATTGTAAATTAATGAAAAATTCAATATTTTTTCCAACGTTTATCAAATGTTAACAAATTAATTTATCAGCGTATAATAATATATGGGAAATTAATTGGAAAGATCCCAAACAAGGCCTTAAAAAAGAGGTCCAAAAGGTCAGCAAATAGAGTCACATCTCACATGGGAAGGGTAAGGAAAAATGAATGAGATTGTAGTAATGGTTAGAGACAGAGTTAACTGACTTCCATGCTTGATATCCAACGTCCCTAGGGCACCCCCCCTTTCCATATGGTTCCAAGGGAACAGCTCCAACAGAATCTTAAGCATCTGCCCTACTATTTATCTGGTGGGCCTCTTTTTCTCTCATCCATCACTCACTCACACACACCTTTGTGTTTTGTGATGGACTACTGATTACTCTCTTTTTTCCTTTACGCATTTTCAGTTTTCACCCTCCCCCTCCTCCTCCTTGGACTTCTCATTATATTATTTCCCATCATAAGTGTTTTCACTTTTCCCCATTGGTAACAGTCAAGTTTGGAGCAAAGTCACTTCTTTTACTGTTTATATATGTTTATTTTCTTTCATAAATACTAAAAATTATACTATTGAATCAATAATAGTAATTGCATTGAGATACTAAATGAACTCGTTGATTATTCTCCGCCCTAATCAAAATGCTCATGTTATCCTTTTACTGGGTTCAAATGTATTAAAACAAAAATAATACAAAATAATTTTACTATTTACATTTATCAAAAAATATAGCGATAAATTATATCATATAAAAAAATTATATAATTAATTTTAATTAACTTCGGATTAAAGTTTTGTTGGATTGAATTTATTAATATAATGTATATATATATAAATCTATAACAAATAAAATGGGTCATTTCAAAAGCATGTCCCTTTCATTCATGTTCAATGTAACAAACTAAAGCACATGTGCTTGGGGTGTTGAGGGGAACACATCCTCTTATTAGGCAAGAAACCTCTCACTCTCAAACTCTATCTTTGTACAAAATATGCACACATTGGATGCTTCCAACCCCTACTTGTTTGCCGCATTTTTGCTTCATTGGATTTGTATTTCAACTACATTTTTTCATCTAAAGTCTCACATCATCATGTGAACCATATATATGCTATTATATCTTCTATTTCATCTTGTTCACTCACTCCCTTTTTGGCCTATTCTTGCTTTATTTTTATTTTTTTTCAAATTTCATGATACCCCATGCCTAAAAAAATCAATTTTTTATATTATAATATGGGAAAACTAGGATTTAACTAAATAGCACTACAGCTTGGTTAATTATTAACATTTCTAACGAATTAGTGCAATCAATCAATTAATATAAAACTACCCCCAAGTCTTGTCTCATTTTCTATACATTATTAACCTATCCCAAATAATTTTGCACCGTGCTAATTATAGGCTTTAGAGAGGCAAGCGAGTAAATACAGTTGCTTGAGCAAGGGCGTGAGATTATATACATTGCAAAAGGACCAGGGGGGCGGAGGGGCGAGGAGGGATAGCTATTAGGGTGGGGAAAGCCTAAGAAAGAAAGAGAGAGGGGCATCCGAAGTTGGAATAAGGCAGCCAGTGAACCACGTTACAATAATTGAAGATAGATAACTAAAATCTATATAACTATATAATATATTATAATATATATAAATAAATAAAAAATTGAATATCTCATCAAAACAAACACTGAACCCTTTAGGACAAAGGATTACACGTGCAAAGAAGAGGTGTACTCGTGGGAATTTTTACCAGGAGGCAGAAAAACCAGAAAAACTACAGCAGCAGAAACTAGAAAAAGAATAATGAGAAACAAACAATAAAAGCACATAGTTTTTAATATTTGAGAAGATTTTAATGATGAGAGCAAATATTTCCCACAGGATACAGTTATTTTTATTTTATTTTTAACCTGTCAATATATTCTGTGGTGTATCTCTGAAGACAGGAAGGATCGTTATTTCTTAACATTTTTAACACATATTAAAAATAAATTTGAAATAAAAAAAATCTATTTTTTTTACTTATGATGTCATCTTTCAAAAACTAAGATGATATATACTATAGATTTACATTTGGTGTCTGAAAAATTAGAGACCAAATGAATTAGTCTTTTTCTCTGAATATGTCAAAAATATACATATAATAATGGTCCTTTTGAGGAGGTTATAAAGTCCGTATTTTTCCTATTCATATTATTACGTCATTTCGTAGAATATTAGATAAAGAAAACAGAATTAGAGAAAGGGTAGTACCGTATAGTCTTGGATTTTGTATTATTAATTAATTATAATAAGATTAGATTAATTTAATTACTAGTAATAAAAATAAGCAAGCTGGAAGAGTTTTTCTGCATGATATCTTGCAAGTTCCCGATGTGATTATGTTATGTAGTTGTTAGTGTTGGGTCATGGTGACATCAAAACAGCGGCCCAAATGATATGCAAATCTGTTAAATGAAAAAAACAAAGCAAAAGTGTTAATAAATGATATTTGGTAAATCGAAGCAAAGACAAAGCTTCAAGAGGGGTGACAGCAGGGAGAAGAGAACTGTATACAATTTTGGACGGGACCCCTTCTCTCTCTCACAGTTGGAAGTAACTGCAAATGGTGAGTTATTCAATTATTTAGGGTCGTTTAGTTTGGTCTGTTTCCTAAAGAAAGAGGGGCTTTTCAAAGTTTTTGACTAAAATCTCTATGTGTGTGGGTGTGTTCAGTTGTTCTACTCTCAGCAAAGTATAGTACATTCCTGTTACCACTGTGACCTTAATAAATGAAACGTCTGTCAATTGGTTTTTCCCATATATATATATATATATATTTGATTATCTTTTTCCTGTATGTGTAAACTGTAAAGAAAATTATTGATCCAAAAAAAGACTGTAAAGAAAATATATATAATAACAATAATAATAAGAAGAAGAAGAATACAAAAGAAAGAAATTAATAATATTTTATTGTCTCATTTTTGTATGTTGTTGGGTTAGCGTTTTAGGAGATGGAAAAGTGCAGCCTCGGGACATTCCTTACATGGAAATGTGCTCTTGCTTTTAGCTGGTCTAATTAGGATTTATTTAGAATGTTCTGATATATTATAATATTATATTGTTATCGCAGTCCAAAAACAATTATTGCCCGAATTCTTCTAGTTTCTGAATTTGAAGCATTTTATGTAGAGGAAATTACTTCAAATGCCTTTTTTTTTTATTAAAATTTTATTTAACTATTTTTTTATTTGCAAGAGTACTTTTTTATTTTTTTATATTATTACTATACATATCAAAAATATACTCAATAAATATTAAAAATATATTTAATATATACTCAACGTATACCATATTTTTACAATTTTTATAAGTTATTTTTGTAAATTTTTCTTTTATATAAATAAATGGGACATTTATATAACTACAAAAAAATTATTTAAAAAATAATATAAAATCTAAAAATATTTACACGAAATAAAATTTTTAAAATACTTTATTTTTTACTAAAATAAATTTTTTTTTAAATATATATCTCCTCACTGTAATTAATATTTTACTTCAATATTCCTTTTTTTTTCAAACTTCACTATTAAATAAAAATATTTTAATAAAATAATAAAAATTAGTATTTTAAATTATTTTTCATCATATAAAATTATTTTTTTATAAAAAAATAAAATTTTAATTTTAATTATAAAAAATAAATAACACTCACAATAAAATTTTTAAAAAGAGTAAAATATACAAAAATATATTAATAAAAATTATTAAATTTATTTTTAAAATAAATTTTGTATATTATACATAAAAAATATACATAATTTCGTTATGTAGATGTGTAGTATATATATTATAGATTTGTTGTAGATGTTGTTTGTATATTATATTTTTGTTATTTAAATTATGTGTATTTTATATAAAAATTATTAAATATTATGTAAATAATTATGTGGATGTTGTGAGAATAAAAAATAAAAAAAATAAATTAAATAAATATTTAAGATATTATATAGATATATTGCAGATACTGTAGATATAGCTTGTATTGTTAAGTGTGTATTTTATATATTGTATATATATATTTTTTGTATATGTTAAAAATATGATATAAAAATTTTTTAAATAAAAAAATATAAATAAAATAAATTAGAAAAAAATGAAAATAATAAAAAAGAAAAATTAACATTAAAAAATCAATTTAAAACAAAATGAAATTCGTAAATCTGAAAAAAATTTTCATCGGGCCGCGTATAATTGCAAAGTTGGTGAGTAAATGGCGTATATAATGTAGATTTTCCTAAATAAATTCATACTTATATCAATGGCCCACATTAAATATAATGCATTGAGTTATCTTGTAAACGACCTAGACAGATTAGGGCTTTTTTTTTAAAGTTTTTTTAATTACTTCTATTAAATCATTTCTATAATAGCTCTTATAAATAGGACTATAAATTTATTATATATATTTTATCATTCACTTCGATAAAAACAAATTTTTGCTCTAAATTTATGTAATAATTCCACTAAATTGAAGGTTTATTGCAATTTAAACATTCACCCTGTGATTGATGGTTGAATCTATATATTGAAAGTTTCCCTTTTAGAGTATTCAAATTGGTAATTCCTTTTCCTTTTGATTTAGTCATTCTGCCCCAATCATGCAAACAATATTCTAGCAATGTTTAAACTTCAAACAAGGTTAATAGGGGAATAATTTAAGAAATTCGAATACTTACTCGAAGAATATTTGAGGATCTTAAAGAACAAATCACAGAGAGAGAGAAGTCGCGATTTAGGCAGAGAAGCAGATGATTTTTCATCTTTTCAGGATTATAGTGAAATAAAAAGATCTCTAATTAAAAAATATAAAGGTGTTGACATTGATTTATTCACCTAAAAGAATTTAAGGCTTAAACATGCATAAATACAGACACACGCATATATATAAAGACATTTTTATTTATTTAAGATTTATTTAATTTAAGCTCTTTAATGAAAGGTTTCGAGTCACTCTTTCTTTTATACCCTTTATTAATTAATGGTATATAACTATATATATTATAGATTAATAATCCTAATTCCTATATAATAAGATATGTCCCTGTTTAATTTGGTGAAAAGGCAATTAGTTAAGAATAAGCACTGCATATTATATATCAATTAGTGTAATATACCTATATTAGACTTGTTCAAGCTTATTTATAACAAACCACATGTATGTGTAATGGAGGACCACATAAATAAATAACTGAAGTACAAAATTAATTTTGCATGAGTTCAAAACTTGCATAAATATAGGAGTTGTTAACATTAGAATTTTATTTTTAGTACAGTAAATATATAAATGTGGAGAGAGAAAGTCCATATGAAATGAAAGGTCCATATGAAATGAAAGAGACAGGGAGAACACAAGTGGGGATTAAGATGGCAATGAAAAGGCAAATGTCTGTTTAAAAAAAAAAAAAAGGCAAATGGGCATTTTATTTTGGACCGTTATCATTAGTTTATGAAAGAAAGAACGAGCACATGAAAAAATTGGAACAAAGTAATTTTTGTATTATAAATATTTTTTTCGGAGCAGAATAGAATAAAATTATAAATGTGATAAATTTTTTTTATTGAATTTTAATGTAATTATATACCCATAAAATGAAATAAACTAATTTAATGAATTATATATATATATATAAATTGAGGAGTATTGTTTGGTTTGGTTATTGTATTAATTGTGGAGTATTGTTTGGTTTGGTTATTGTTTTAATTGTAGGGTCAACTTCAGGTGGTTAACCTGAAACCCAGGTTAAAGCTAGCAATGTGCGTGTGTGTGGGGGTGTGTATAGGTTATGAACTAAAAAAGAAAAAGGAGTGATGGGGATTGAGAACAGGAAAGGGGGAGGTTGGGTTAATAAGGTTATTTACTGGAGGATGACAGAGGGCTGTTATGTCAAGCTCTCAATTTTTCTGGCTTTGAAAAGAAAGGTGTCTATGGCTGTACAATCTCAACCTAGCAAACTCTTTTTCATTTTACTCTTTCTTGTCAATTTTGAGAGAGAGCCTAAGAACCTTCAACTCTCTCTCCTTTTCACACGTGTAACCATTTCTCTCTCTCTCTCTCTCTCTCTCTAACTCTATATGCATATATCCATGACTACATATACAATATCACGTAACTGTAGAATAATAAATTTTGACTGGGTAATTTGTATAAATTTAAAACTTACTTTGAGTTTACTTTATATAAAAGTATTAAATTTTAATGTATGATTAAAAGTAATAATTAGTAACAAATTTTATGAAATATTAATAAGATATATTATAAGAAGTTTATAAGTTACATTTTTAATATGATAGAAGCTTCATATTAGTGACAAATCTTTAACAATATGTATATTATATTAAGGAACAGAATAATAAATAAGAGGGTAAGGGTCAGTCAGCATTTTTAACAATTTTTTTTTTTTTTTGAAATGTAAAATCACATTTTTAACAACTTTGAACCTCTCTTCTATCCTCTTCGGTTATCTCTCTCTTTCTCTCTGTCTGTGTGCAGTCAGTAGTCTGAGTGTAAGGAGAGGGAAAGAGAGCATAGCCGTGTACGCCATGTAGCTGTAGGTCTCTGTTAAAAGCAAATACTCTTTTACAAATTTTGTTGGTGTAAGTTTTTTTTTAATCCATATCTCCCCCTCTTCAATTCATATACTATCTTTTGTTTTTGTTTTTTTTTTTTTTCTTTCTTTTGGAGTTGCAGAGAGAGTATGACTTTGTAACAGTTGTATAACAGCATCTGTCAGAGAAAATTAAGATATTATTGATATCATTAATTGAATGAAATTATAATATTAAAGTGATGATGGATCGCAGTAAGTGTGTTATATATGCATCTTCATTAGACAAGAATGCAAATGGCTTTACTGCTTGTTCTTCCTTTTCTTCTTCTTCTTCGTCTTTCAGTTCTCCTTCATCTTCCCCTTCTTCTTTTACTACTACTGGTGCTGGTATGGTTCTTGATGATATTGCTTCTCTTTCTCTTACCCCTAATAATTATAGAGTGGTACCTCATCATCATCCTTCTGTAATCTCTTCTTCTTCTTCTTCTTCTTGGGGTTTTCCTTTTCTAGAAGGTAATATGATCTCTGATCATGATTGTAGTGATGGATTTGAAGATAACAACAATAATGACCACAATAATAACAACTTTAATAATAGTAATAATGAAAATATGATAAGTGGGAATAAAGAAACAGACAGTGGCCAGTCAAAGCTTTGTGCAAGGGGCCATTGGAGACCTGCTGAAGATACAAAGCTTAAAGAACTTGTTGCTCTTTATGGTCCTCAAAACTGGAATCTTATAGCTGAGAAGTTAGAGGGTAGATCAGGTAAATAAACTTTACATTTTATTTTTGTTATAATAATTTCGTTTTTCTTATATATATATTTTTTTCTAATTATTCATTTTTGTTGAATGAAGGTAAAAGCTGTAGATTGAGATGGTTTAATCAGTTGGATCCAAGAATAAATAGAAGAGCTTTTACGGAAGAAGAAGAAGAAAGACTAATGCAAGCTCATAGACTTTATGGTAACAAATGGGCAATGATAGCTAGACTTTTCCCTGGAAGAACTGATAATGCTGTAAAAAATCATTGGCATGTTATAATGGCTAGAAAATATAGAGAACAATCTAGTGCTTATAGAAGAAGGAAGCTAACTCAAGCAGCAGTTTACAGAAGAGATCCAGAACCACCAATATCACCGCCGCCGCAGCCGCCATACTGTCTTAACATCCCTAATGGAGGGTTAACCAATTTATCTCCTTATCCAATTGTGACCTTCAATGGTGAAGGTGGGGTTGTTGATTATGGTTTAAATGGATCATCAGGATCACTACCTCACTTTATAAGCAGTACGGGAGTAGAAGCAGCCTCAAGCATTCAGGTCCCTCTCACAGGGTCTTTTGTGCAACAGACACCTTTTGATTTCTTTCCTGGTGTGGATCCTCTTCTTTCACTATCCTTTGTTATTATCATCATTATTTTTTTGGGGGGTTTCTTTTAGGTTATGATCTTCCTTGTAGGTTTGTTTTATGGAGAACTACTCGCTTCCAGCTTATATATGATCTTATACTCATTTAACTTGGTCATATTTTGCTTTTATTTTATACGGTACATGGTTTGTTTACCGAAAGTTTTGATCTTTGTTAAAGTTATTTGTGATTGGATTTGTATTTTGCAGGTGGGAAGAGCAATGACATGATGGGTATGTTGAGGCAGAGTAGATCTTGGGATAGGGCAAGTAACGAAGGGTTACCCCACAGTTCTAGTTTCCAAGACTCATACATAAAGGCAATGCAACAGTCAAACTACAATCAAAACCCTTATTGTTTCTCATCAGATTCGACAGCTTCAACAACGGCTCAAGTTTCAGTAGCTACTGAACCTTCACCTTCATCCCCATCATCAATGCCAGAGAACATAACTAGCCATTTTGAGACCATCCCACCACCATTCTTTGACTTTCTTGGAGTAGGAGCCATATGAGATAATATTATTATTAGTATTTGCAACAGAAGTGGCAGAAGCTAGAACTGCGAAAGAAAAGCTGAAAAGGGTTTATATCTTTTCACAGAAGATCATCAGAGAAGAGCTTAATGTGGATGTGTTCCAAGATTAGCTGAGGGGTACATTAGAGGTAAAAGGGAGGATTTTTTTTTTTAATTTGTTTCAGTTGGGGACATTAAAAAAAAAAAGAAAGTAAAAGTCTCTGCATATCAGTATTAATTCATGTCATGTCATGTAGTAACCCCTCCTTTCTCGCATCACACTCCTTTCATAAGGAGAAAAGAAATTTTAATGATAACTCAAGTTTCACCGTGATTATCATTTTTTATTTTCCTTAGTTTCTTTTATTTATCCCTACTCTAATTCTATTTTATTTGGCAACATTGATCATGTTAATATGAACCCTTTTTAGCATATATATATGTTCTTATTACTGATATTGTAAATTTTTTAAATATTAGCTTCAAATTGCATTTTCATTTTGATATATTAGAAGGGTTTTTGAAGAAGCATAAATTTTGATATTTTAAAATTTCTTCCTAAAATTATTCGTTTTAAATTCGTGGTGAAAAGCTCAATAAAAGATGTAGAATTATATCAAAAAATTAAAAGCACTAATAGTTACACATCAATAATGGATAAATATGCAAAATCTATCAAAGCAGCCTTCCTCAATAATAGGAAGGGAATTAAAAGATGATATCAAATTAAAAAAAATTGACTTTGCTTTTATTTTTTTTATCTTTATTATTATTGGACTGAAAAATCATATAATTTTATAATTCTGTATTTAACATTATTGAAGTTAAAAAATATATATTTCTTAAAATGTTTAATGTGATATGGACAGTTGGGTAGTTGAAAATGAAGATGATAAGTGGGGGTAAAGATATTAAAGACAAAAAATAAAAATAAGACTTATTCCTGAAATCTTAAAAAAAAATCTCAGAAAGAAAGCAAATAGAAAAGGGTGGGAGCATTGGGCATTGATGAGAGGAAGTGTTGAAACATCATTCTCCTAAATCTATCATACACTCAGCAGAATCTTCATGCCACCCACATGCCTTTGGTTGTTTTGTCTGTCTTTAATTATTTTCTATATATCTTTTATTTTTTCGTTTTCGTAATTTCTTCTGTCTACTGACTCACTAGTTTTGTGCTTCACTCAACATTTGTACACTAAATCTACGTTTGTCTTTCGCCAACACGCCTGTTATCTTTGCCTTATTATTACATATATGCAATAGACTAATAGGAAAATTATACGTCAGATTATTTATTATTTTTATTCTACAATAATATATATTTATAATAAAATTTTAAAATATTTAATTTAGTGTATATAAAAATGATTAACTTGAAAGTAGTTAAAAAGTTTTTATAATATTTCATCTTTCTTTCTTTTTTTTTTTAATTTTTTAATTTTGAAATTTCAGTTAAAAATAATATCTTTCAATACAACTAATAATCGAAACTCTTGTCAATTATGTGTACTTTAATTGATTTTCTTATTTTCTTTAATAATGTAAAAAGTAGAAAAATTTTAATTTTAATTTTTTAAATCATAAAATTGTCATTAATTTTGTTAAACTATCCTAGCTATAAACAGTACAAGAGTGGGTAATTCCACATCAATTATCTAAAAAAATTATTATTTAATTAATATAAAAATGTGATTCTTGCCTTCAGCTAGCTTTTAGAGTTAACTATTTTAAATATATATATATAATTTAATATGAAAAATTTAATAAATTTAATAGGAATATTAAAAAGGAGATAGCTACTGTATCTCATATTAATTTCATAAGCCAATTTTAAGTATTTAAGGCTTGGAGACCAGATATTAATTAGTCAATCTACCATACCACCCACTCGAATAAAAAAAATATTATATCTGAAATAATATAATTTAAATATGAATTTGATAAAATGCATAAACTAATTGAATTTTATATATTTTATATTTCAAATAAATTTTTAGCTAAATTATTTTTTCTTATTTTTAAAATATTCTTAGTATAATAAATTAAATTACAAAAAATGAAGCAACTGAAAAGTAATTAATTTTACCTTATATTTATAATTAAAAAATGATTTACAAAATAAAGTAACAAGACTAGTTAAAAAGGAAACAAGTGCAAAAAATAAGGTAGAAGAATATTAAAGAGATAATGCATAAAAGAGGAGAAAAGAGGAGAGGGAGAGAAGAAAAAAGAAGAGGGAGAAAAAGAAAGAAGATAAAATAAAAATTGTACTTTTATTAATTATATTTGCTTTATTAGTTTTGTAGAGTTCATTTGAAATTTCACTTTTCATATATTTTAATAAAATCTTAATTAATTATATTTAATTTCATATAATTGAATTTATAAAATTAAAAATGAATATTTTTAATATTTTTAAAATCAGATTTTTACTAAAATGTATTTTTTGATAATTATATTTATATTTTTAGTTTCTAAAATTAATTTTGAATTTTCATATACTTTAATAAAATTAAATTTAATTATGTAATTTTATATAATTGAATTTATAAAATTAAAATGAAAATTTTTAATTTTTTAAATATGATATTTTATAAAAAATAAAATTTATAAAACTTTATGAAATTCAATTATTTCGAATGTGTGTAGTTAGACTCAGGATAAGTTGGCTCTTATTTAAGATTATTAACAAAATTATATGTGAGAAAATGTAGTTCTTTCTAGGAAAGAAAATGAAGGTTTTTTTTTTTTTTTTTTGAGGATGAAATCAAACTTTATTCAACTAATATATGATAAATATGTAATATTCTTCCTAAACATCATATTCTCGAGAAGGAAAAAAAAATGCTTTAATTTGGACAAACCCATCTGTTGGGTTTTTCCTATTTTTTCCTCTAAATTTTGTTTTAAGCTTTCAGAATGCAATTTTCCTTCAGTGAAATTTGTTCGCTTACTGGACTTTTAAACTCCAGTCCGTGATGGCCCAGAAATTCCCAGAGGCTCGACTATATGGCCCAGCCAAAAACAAATTATATTTATTTTAAAAATAACACCCTCCATCATTTTTTTTTAATTTTTATTTTTTTATTAAAAATTTTAGCCATTTTATTATAAACTTATAATAAACTCATTATAAACTATGTAAAATTTATAAACTTATAATAAACTCGTGATAAACTCGTTATAAACTTACTGTAAACTCTTTGTAAACTAATAAAAATCTATTATTTTAATAAATATTTCATAAATTCAGTTATTTTGATAAATAATTTATAAATATAGTAAATTTAAATTTTTTTTAATTTTTTTTTATTTTTGTCAAAAGCCTATTTTATTTTGGAGAAAAAAATCTCTACTAAAAAAATTTAAAAAAAGGGACATAATTTTATCTATTCTATTTGCATATTGGGTTTTATCTTGAACTACCAAAAATTTCCAGTGGCTCAACAAGCGGGAGTTTCCTAATTCTTTGTCCCATTACTCAAGTGGAATCATAATTATTAACTATAATAATGCATACTTCCTTTGTTATTTATCATATTCAAATTCAATTTTAATGTTGAATACAAAATAAATACTCCTAGAGATTAAGCAATTAACAACAAATTAAAATGGCTATAATTTATTATAGTTTTTACATACTACACGATTTGTTACTTGATGAAACTTCAACCCCTCGCATCCACTCTTGATAATGAGATCAATTCCAAGGCTACACTCCTCCACTTGTTTTCCTTAAGGAAAAAGCTGTGTGTTAATGACATGTGTAAAACCTAAACCGCACAAAGCTGTGTGTAAACTTTTTTGCCATTAATAAATTCATCTCTTTTTTAATAAAAAATTTTCAATATTTTACCTACAATTAGTTGGTATAAATATTTCTATACTCTCGTCCTTTAAATAAGAGATTGTAAATTCAATTATTATATATAAAATTACTATTTGTCTAGAGCTATTTATTTTTTAGTAGACCGATTCAGTATGAACAAAATTAATTCTGGCCAGTGAATTCAGGAATACCCATAGTTATAAAAAAAAAATCCTAATGTTTTTAATTTCACCTCCTCGAATTTACATATATGACTTTTCCTCAAACAATGTTGAAACCTCATTAGTCCTACTTCTCTCTAAAGTTGGCTTCTTTTCTCTCTCTAGTGTAGAGTTTTGTTCTGCTAGTCCTCAGCCCATAGTCTAAGGTAGTCGTCGGCCTTTTGGCCGGTGATAGACCTAGTGTTTTTTTCTTCCCTTTTAGATATTATGTTTTTTCTTCAGTACTTTGGTTTTGAGGTTAGTTTTCCCTCGGATTTGACGATTAGGTTTTCTATTTTCCTTTCCATCTACATGGCAGAAGGAGTTTTTTATGTAGATCTAATATTTAGAAAGGGAAATCACTGGTCAATTTTTTTGCTCTTCAAGTTGAGCTTTATGCCTTGAGAAGCATATCAATCTTTTCATGGTTGTCCATATATTTTTCTGATGAAGCTGCAACCCTTTAAGATCCACTTAATGTAGAAGCTCTTCTCCTATTTCAGCTTCCCAAGAGACTGTTCAGGAGCATATTTTCTCTACTTTGTTGCTCTGATTACGTTTGAAGAGGTTGCTTATTCGATGCTTTAGGTAACCACTATGTTTTAGCTGTTTTCCTATGTGGGTTTTATGCTTCTTCTTTTATGGTCCCTTTATAGGATGGTTATTCTGTATCTTCCTTCAACTTATTCAAAATCTGAGAAGGTTTGGAGTGTTAGATCGGTTAAAGAGTTTATCTTTTAATTGGTTTGTCGTTGTTTGGTTTTAAGTAGATGCAAAGCTTTGCTCTTTGGTTTTATTTATGTCCAAATTGTTGTCTTTCTTTGGCCTTTTCTCGTGAGTTTGCTCAGTTTTATCTCATGTGCTTCTAGAATTAAGGAGAAGTTTGTATGTTTTGTTGTTTGGTTGTTCATTACAGTTTATAATCTTTTGTTTCTGTAATGATATTTCTCTTCTCCTGATAAAAACAAATCTTGAGGTCTTATTTTCACCAAAACTCTCTTGAATAAGCTCTCCATCATTATTAGGGACGGAACCACCATGACATTAGGACCTCCAAAATTTTCAATTTCTTATATATATATATATATATATTATTTTTTAAATAAATAGATTTTGACCCCTGATACTAAGTCTAACTTATCAAAAAAATACATTGGTATGAAAAAAAAATAAAACTAAATAATGCTACAGATATTTTGTGGTAAAGGAATTCATTCAACTACCACAATATTCACACATTGTTAGTTAAATAAAGTGAAAAAAATCATCGTTTTATTTCCCTTTTCCTCAAATTTCTTTCGCCATTCCATTTCCTTTCTTTTTCTTGTTTTTTTCTTTTTTTCTTTTTCCAAAATTGAAGACAATCCTTGAAAAATAAAATTTTTAGTTCTTAAAAAGAGTAAATAATAATTAAGGTGTCTATAATTGGTAAATAAATTGCTTTGATTTATTTTCATTTTTTATTTAAAAATGTTAATTTCTATTTTGATTCAGTTATGAACTTTTCTTAATTTTATTTGTAAAATCAAGTTTCAGGAGAGGTAAATCGGTATCAAAAATAAAAAAAATTTGCTAAAAATCTTTTAAATTATTAAAATTAAAATTTTAATGTTAAGTTTTTGAATAATTTTTTTCACTTCCATTGGATTTTCATTCAATTATACACATCTAGATGTTGTAAATAATTATTTAATGATGAATTTTTAATCAATTATGTTAATTTTGCAAGACTACGGGGAATTTATATTAAGAATGGGATGAAATTAGTTATGCTATAAATTTGAATTTTATGTAATTTTTGCAACTAAATTAATAATAAGAAAACAATAATATTTTAAAATTTATATTGTCAAAAATATAATATATTGCATCTTCAAATTGAAAAAAAAATTGTGTAAATGCATTAGAATTTTATATTATTGGTGTATGGTTTTGGCTATTCAACGTACAATCTTGAATTCAACCCAGATTATAATATCCTTTTTCCATTATAATAGGTAAATCTTCTTTGCTTAGTTCACTACAAAAAATTTATTGATTAGTGACGGAAAATTCATCACTAAATCATTTAGTGACGAATTAGAGATGGAATTTTTTTATCACTAAAATACTGGTCATTAATTTAGTTGTGATGGATTTCATGTTCGTCAAAAAATTTAGTGACGGATTTATGATAGAAAATATGTCTCTAATTAGTGGCAAATTTTGTTCTGTCACAAAAAAAAATTGATATTTACTATTTAGTGACATATTAGTGATAAAAATTATTACAAGTTAGAGACGAATTTTTCAGCCACAAATTGTGACAGATTTGCGGTAAATGGTTTGCAACAAATTCATTGCACTTTGTGATGGATACTTTTGTCATAAATTTTTTATAATTTTGTTATGAAAAATTTCTATCATTGGTCTATCACTAAATTATAATTTTTTAAATTCAAAATATAATTAAATTTAGATAAATATTTTTCCAAATTAATCATCTTCAATATATTGATAATTTGAGGAATGTTATTTTTTATTTTTTATTTTTCAATTAGCACTCAATTTATAATTTTTCAATAAATTTTATTTTTAATCAATTTTAAAATTTTCAATTAATTTTGAGAGATGTTATTAATAATAATAACAAGAAATATTTAAAAACAAAAAATATTGATAAAAAATAAAAATGGAAGACATTAAAATAGTTTAAAAAAAGGAAAATAAAGAATAAGATAATAACAAGTAGAAAAAAATAAAGTAGTGAGTAAAATAAAAAAGAAAAGAAAAACTTGAAGTAGAGGGTAACGTGAGGAAGAAAGTTAAAAAAAGTATAGAGTAAGGAAATAGATAATTAATAGAAAGGTAAAGAGTAAGATAAGTAAAGAATTAAAGAAATTGAAGATGCAAAATAAAACTATAAAGTTAAAAAAAAAAGAACAGAACTGGAAAAATAAATAATATAAGAAGAAAGAAAAAAATAAGGAAGAATGGATAAGGAGGAGGATAAAGACGAGATAGAAAAATAATGGAATGAAAAGTGAAATATATAAAGAAAAGTTAGAATTAGTGACAAACTAATTTGTCACTAAAAGGCTTAAAAGAGCGTGAAGTAAAAAATTAGAAAAAAAAAATTTAAATTGTTGACAGATTTTACATCACTAATCTAGTGTCATATTGTAAATTTTGTCACTAATTCATCATTAAAATCCTCGAATAGCTAAAAAATATTGATGAAAAAATAAAATTTTAAAAAATAATAGATTTTCTTGTCACTAATTTTTCATTAATCTAATGACAAATTGCAATTTTCATTACTAATCTGTCACTAAAATACTTAAGCAAGTGAGAAAATTAAAAAAAAAATTGGTTGAAAATAAACTTCAAATTAGTAATAGATTTTTCTGTTACTAACATGTCTTTAATTTAGTGACAGATTATAATTTTCGTCACTAATACATCACAAAATTTGTGTTGTGTTTGTTATCCATTACAAATTTATCACTATTTTAACCGATTTTGAATTTATCACTAAATTAATGACAAATGATTAAATCCATCACAATTGGTCATAAAATTAGATAGATTATCATCAGCCACTAATTTAGTGATGGATGTGAAATCTGTCACTAAATTTAGTGACAGACTTATTTTCGTCACTATTTTTTTACATTTTCATTATAACTTTTTAGTAACAAAAAAAATATTACTAAAATTAGAGATAGGTTTCCGTGGGTAATTTATCACAAAATTTTGAAGGGCAATTAACGCCTTTATTTTGTGATAGAAAATATTTCGTCACAAAATTCCATCATTAATCTGTCATAATTTTTTTCGATCAAAAATTGTGGCAAAAACTTTTTCATCACTAATATCTATTATTAAAATTATTTGTCGTTATTAATTTGTCACAAAATTTTGCCACTATTTTCATATTTTCTTGTTGTGGTTCTAATACATGAGTCGAGCTTTGCTGGTGGTATACCTATTTATTAAGAATCAAATACCATAAGCATAGAGAGAAAAACTTAAGGATTGATCGAAGATAAAAATGGAAATTTGAGAGAAGAGTAAATGACATTTTCTCAAATTGGAAAGGATTGGGTTGCATCTCTAGTCGTAAATTAAGTTTACCTAAGATTTTGTCGTGAGAAACAAGGAGAAACCAAAATCAAACTCTCGGTTAGGAAGAAAAAAAAACAATTGAATGCGTAGATCATAAGGAAATTACTGTGTTTTTTTTTGGGCAAATTATTAATTGCATAAGTACGCCCTAATTTTTAATTAGGTACTTATTTGTTTTATGATTTGTTTAATATGATTTAATTTCTTATGTATTTTGATTTTTATTTTTATGGTATAGTTTTTTATGGTATAATTTTTTTAAATTTCATAGAAAATTACTATAAAAGATCAAATTTTATTTTTAAATGGGATAAATTAAAATTTTAAATATTATAGTTTTTATTTTTGAAAAATGAGGGACGTGGCTACAAGTCCATAATTGATTTGGATGTTGGTTGTTTTCCAGGAAACATGGGGATGCTATAATGAACAATATTTCAATCCACAGAAAAGTAAGATAGAATTTCCTTCAAAGCTAAGGAAGGCTTCGAGTAATACCCTCACAACTCACTATTTTAAATATATTTTAACATTAAACATTGACTAGCTTCCAACTACGTACCCATGTCGACCATAAAACACCAATTTAAAATAAATTAAAATTATTAATATTCATATTCAATTAATCAATTAATAAAAAAGAAATATAATATTGACTCTAGCATTTATGTTATTGGCACGTGGGTGTGGTACTACGCAAGTGGGGTTAATTTATTCAGTTTCATTTTATCCAACTGTTATTAGATAAATATTCCAAATTTTGAATTGAGTGGCGTTTTGTTATTGAAAGGTGTAAGAGAGAACTAACTTTTGAAAACATAAGTTAATTAAATTTTGCTGAGGTTTGCATATTTTTTTAAATTGACCAAACTCAATCGAATTGAATAAATTTTAATTAAATTTAGTCAGTTTACAGTATGTATTCGGATAAAATATAATTTATATTTTAAAAAATTAAATTAAATTGGATGATTGGATTGAGATTTATTTTTTCGTTTGAACCAGAACTCGACAGATAAATATATATTATACATATATATTTATAATATACAGTATATAATCTGAACCAATCCAAACCGAACCAACCTGACTTTTATGTATTAATATATAAATATATGAATTTTTTATTTTACTTATCACTTAACCTAATCCAATCTGACTCAATAATATTAAAATAAATATAAATATAAAACTCTAATATTAAATACCAATCGTTTGAAACCGACTGAATTTAAAATTAATTTAATTCGGACAAAATTTTTAAAAAATTGAGCGAGTGTAGTTTAAAATTTTTAAACTTTGATCGAGTTCGATTGGATTAAAAAATTCCTCTAATTCGACCAAATTTAACTCGTGCACACCCTTAAATTTTAAATAATCTTTAGAATTTATTTGTATTTTAAAAATGCGTTGCCATCTATCTTTAAAGAGTAAAATGAGATAGTAAAAGTTTTTTTTCTCTCAACAAAATATCGAGTTTGAATTTTAAATATAAAACACATTTAAAATTAAGAAGAAAATATTTATTTTTTAATACGACTACTTAGCACGAATTCATATAAATTATAGGATATTAAATAATTAGAATCAAAAGATGCGTTCCCATTTACCTTACAACAAACTACATAGTGGGGGCAATTAACACCTCAAGAAAAGCGGTTCCACACTCTCTCAAAGCCATAATAATACTCACTGCTCTAGCACTCTCCTGCATTGATTATTTGCAGCTGGTTTAATTTGGACACTTGTAATGAGAATATGTTTATAAAAAAAATTTTAGATAGATATGGTCTATAACTTCACTCATAAATCAAGTTAATTATAAATTATGATTTAAAAAAATTAATTTAAATTATTTTTTTTAAATATTATAATTCAAATTATAATTTATTATTAGTCTGATTCATGAATGGAATTATAAGTCTATATAAAAATTTCTCATGTTTATATAGTCTCTAGACACTCCACCTTAAAAATAGTTTAAAAAATGAATAAATTTATTATCAAAATTTTTTTAGTTGACGAGAATTAGTCCTTCACATGTAAATTTTCACAGTTAAAAATAAAAATTGTCTAAATGTATTAACAGAAAAAAAAAAATGAAATAGGTTGTGTCCAAAATACAAGAACAATAGCAAAATGGCATATATATAGCGCATAAAATTTATGAGGGATAATAATAAGATGAGATTGAAACTGTGTCAATTCACGGTAGATTGTAATTTTTATGTTTAGAGTAGTGCTAATCGTGACTAAAAGATTAAAAAATAATATTTAAAATCAGAAATTGATATAAACTGAGACACAATTTAATGATTAATTAATATATAATATTTTGGATAATAAATTCATATTAAATTCTCTCTTTCCATATCAATACTCAAAATCGAAAATTGATATAAATCTTAAGATCATGATTCTTCTAAAATGGATTCATCTAAAATTTTTTCATGTGAGTTTATATATCTCTGATATCAAATTCATTTTTGCATGAATATACTAAATGTTAAAAATATTTAAATATTATTAAAATTTAAAAATTCACTATTTAAATTTTTAGCATTTAACTTTTAATTTTATAAAAAATATTTGATTAAAAAAATACCGAACCAAATAGAAAAAGGATTAGAAAAAATGAATAAAGTAAGATAATGAAAGAAACACTTTTATCATAGCAACTATCACATGTAGTCGGTTACTAAATTAATATAATTTTAGTTAAAATTTAAATTATTTTCAAAAAATTAAAATTAATAATTTTATAACCCTAAAAATAATTTCAGCACATTCGCACAAGTTAGGAGAGTAAGGAGTTTTTTTTTCCTATTCATTGAGTAGTTTGGAAAATATTATATGCTATGAAAAAAAGAGTAACTCTCTTATTTAATATCTCTCAAATTGGTGACAATATTTTGTAGTTTGGAAAATTTGAAATTGAGCCCTCTTATTTTTACATCCATCTAAAAAAAAACTAAAAAGACCAATGAGATTACACTTTTTTTAGCGAAAAATAAATATTATAAGCTGTGCACATGTCTATCATCCTTTCTAATACTTACGTTAAAAGGAGAAACCACCATAATTGCTAAGGGCCAAAATGAAAAATCATAATACTTTTACTTTTAGCTTCAAAATTTGACTCTCATACAGACCAAAAGGAAAAAAAAGAAAAAGGAAATCAAATGCATTAAAATTATCACGAAGCCAGAAAACAGATTCTTTAAAGTCATACATGTCGAAAGAAATCTCACTCACCTGAAATAACTTAATTAACAGAAACTGCATGTATATATCTGAATAATAGTTTTAAGTTCAAATTCCTTCGATTCCTAAACTAATTATAAAGTTTCAACAAAAACACTTCTCCATAAATTTCAAAAACTCATTAAAATCAATCTTTCCGTCTCCATCCTTTTTAACTGCCATTATCATCTCTTTATATTTCTCCACTTGATCATACTCTTCCTTGAATCCTAACAAACACAAAACTCTTTTCAAGTCTTGACCATCTATAAACCCATCTTTATTCTCATCAAATATATCAAATGCTTCTTTCAACTCCTCTAAGCTCGGCTCTTCCTCAAATAATCTTGACATGTCATCATTCTCAGCATATCTTTCTTCAAGTTTGTGATCATCATCAAATAACTCATAAACTAGTCCTAGTCTTGCCATCACCATTTTTATATCTCCTTTAGTTATCATTACTACCTTTTCTTTATCCACTTGATGATGTTCTTTGGCTTTGGTACTCCAAGCTCTGTATTTGGTTACGTAGATAATGAAATTTACCATAGGCTGAACATAAAACATGAATACATCTAAGAGAATACATATAAGAGAATTCATGTCCAAATGGAGAATTTTGAGCCAAGTTGATGAGCTTGCGCTTGCTAGTACTTGCTCCATATCCAAATCGTTGAACATTTCTATATTAAGCAAATTAAATTTATTAGAAGTACACCCTACTTTTCAAGTCAACAAAATAATTAGCTTTCTTTAATTTATGGGGTGACTTGGTTTGCAATATATCTCTTTTTCTCCTCATAATTTTCCAGGAAATTGTGCAGGGGACCAAAAATTAGAAAAAAAAAATCCAGGAGAAGTACATGTTTAGGTCAATCAATAGTTATTGTATATATTATTGTCAATCAATATATTTATCTTTTATAACTTGTACACGACAGACCATATATAATAAGTCCGCACTAAGAAATTAGAAAAAAAAAAAAAAAGAAAGAAAGAAAATCATTTTCGTTCTAATCCAAGAGTCTTTAACTGATTTTGATTCATTCAAGCAATCACATAATTAATCTTATTGTTGTCATTCAGTATTTTTATCTTGTATATATACCTTATTATTAATTACAGACTATATAAGTCCGCACTAAAAATTTATAAGAAAGAAAACTATTTTCGTTTTAATCAAAGTCATTATTAGAAAATTCATAAAAGGAAAAAAAAAAACTATGTGGGTATTAATTAATTTGTTCAAGCAGGAACAGAATTAATTAATTAATTAATCTCAATCAATTACAGAGTAATACACTCACTTGCCGACGAGACAATAGTTTGTATACCGAATGTGATCATTATTAATAAGAAAAGTAATTAAATACAGCTGCATGTTGTACCCTGTAAGTTAAAATGAGAAAAATTTTCTGGCCAAAGGCAGAGCCCCACGATCCTTATTATTATTATTATTATTATTATTATTATTATTATTATTATTATTATTATTATTATTATTATTATTATTAATATTATTATTATTTTCCTCCTGTCAGGTTAGATCTAGTCGGTTAATGGAACAAAATATCAAGTAAAAATATCCTAACTCAGCTCTACTTGAATTTATATTCAATTAAGAAACATGCTACTTTAATTAATTCATATTGTACTCGAATATAAATACTAAGAAATATTAAATTTTATAAATATTTAATGTAATTGATTACAATTTTCTTCATAAATTTTAAATTTATATATTATCCTACCAAAGACCAATATAATCTATACTAGTTTTTTTTAAGTACATGTGTTGCATATGATCGATTGACTATATGCATGCCTGAGTAATTCTAAATTTTATATTAATTATAAATAATAAATTTTTATACATTATTCATCAAATTCTAATATAATAAAATTTCATTATACAACAACAACAATAATAATAAACCTAAATTCTGCCATAATATTTATTATAATATTAAATTACAAAAATACAAGAAATATAATAATACTAGAGAAATCATTGGCCTGTAATTTTCTTAATTTTATGGAATTTATTTACTTGAAATCTTATAATTCTTAACTTGAGAACTTGATAAATGCCTTTAAATTTATTAAGAGAATTACTTTTACAGGAATAAAAAAAATTACAATTTTTATATAAAAAGTAGATATATTTCACTATCAATAAATGGAATATAATGAAATAGAAAAAAATTAATAGTGAGATAGAGTTTTAAAATTTTACTTATTATTCTTTCATTTTTCTCATTAGAGTCTTTTTTTTTAAAAAAAAATGATAGATTTTCTGCTCAATTTCTTGTATTTTTAATATGAATAATAATTATTCTCGATTTTTTTGGATTTTTCAAGGAAATTGCGATACTTTTGTACTACGTAGTGCTGTAGTTGTCACGGGGTATCCTGTGGTCTGTGCCGTGTGCCGACCACGCTTATTAATTACTTTTTATTTTATTTATAAAAAGTTTGTAGAAATTTCTAGCCTAGTATTATTTAATATAATATTATTATCTTCGTTCACGTGAATTTGTAGGCTAAAGTTTTAAATAATTAAGGCACCGAGCCTCCACTCGACTTTTAATATTTTTTAAATTTAAAATATATATATTTTTTTATAAAAATAGACCGTTCAGACTTTTATAATTAGAAGAATGAATCATTTAGACATTTTTAAAAAAAATTAATTTACTGTTAAAAAATGAAATGATAAAGTAATATTATAAAATATACTTATTCACTTTATATTTTTTTAAATAATTAAATAATATTTAAAAATATATTTTTAAATAATTAAAAAATATACTTTCAAATAATATTTAAAAAATGACATTCACAAATTATAAAAATATATATTTTATAATATATGAAGTATTTTAAAAATTAATAATTTATTTATAAAATTATCAAATTTTATATGATAAAAAATTAATTTTTATTTTTTTAATTTAAAATTTGATATTCATTAATTTTTTGTCTTTTTATAAAGTATTAAATGTTGTTAAATAGAATGTGACTAATCATTTTCTTTGATTTTAATCACAAAATTAAAAAATATTTTTTTTATTTCTAAATGTTTTCAGTTTTAATAAAAGTAAACTTTTTGTCTTTGAATTTTTTTTAATATATATTAGTTTTATTTTTTATTTTATTTGATATTATGTAATTTTTATTTAATATTTTTAAAATTTTAATTACTTAAAAATTTATTTTTAATTTTTAATTATTTTAAAAAAATATTTTTTAATATTTTAATTATTTTAATATATATATATAATAAATAAATAGATTTCATAATGTCACATCATCATTTTTAACTGTAAATTTATTTATTTTTTAACTGTAGGAGTTTAAATGACACTTTTTTTAATAGTAAGGGTTTAAATAATTTATTTTTGATAAAAAAAAATATATTTAGTTTAAAAAAAATTAAAGGCTTTGTTGAAACAATAATAATACTTCGTAAGCCTATTTAAATTTTAGCCTCCATTTATGCAAATTTTATATATTTATAATACAATTTATCATTTATTGCGTTAGATCACTGATAATCTAATAATATTTCTTAATGATTTATATTTAAAAGATAATTTAAATATTTTGAAGACGTATATATATAATTAAAATTAAAATTATTGATAATAAATTTTTATGTAAAAGCAATTTTTAAAGTTATTTTCAAATAATTAAATGATAAGATATACACTTTATATTGCTTTAATGATGTATTGGCAATTTGAGATAAATATATAAGATTTAAAATAATAAATTATAAATATAATATTTTTAATATAACTATTTTAAACTAATAAGCATTATAATATTTTAAATTATTTTTTTCAAATGTTCATAGGAAGACTTCGCAGATGGCCAAATTAATGAAACTGTAATATCACTTTTCTTTGTGAAGGACAAACCAAGCAAAGTAGATTGAAGGTGTAAAATTAAAGATATTAAAAATATTATTTATTTCCCTCAAGTCGCATAGATAATATATTATTGATTTTCAATAATTTATTATAGAAAAATATCATGCTAAAAAATTTAAAAATAAAGTATTCAACTCAGGATTCATCATAAAAAATTCTCTTTTATAAAATTAAAAATATTTTAAAAAAATAAAAAATGAGTTGACTAGTAGACCCTATAAATGGGCCGACATCAGTCCCATTTTATATGGCCAAAATCAGGCCTTTCTTTTTCGCCTGTAATAATAGTTGGGGTTTTTTTTTAAAATATTTCAAAAAATAAAAATATTTTTAAAAATATCTATTTTTTTAAGTTTTATGTTAAAAATACTCTATTTAATTTTTAATTTTAAAAATATTTATTTTTCAATTTTAATTTTAAAAATATCTATTTTTAAAAATATATTTTCAGTATACGTATGATATATTAAAGATATATTTTATTTTCAAAAATATATATTAAATATATATTAAATATATTAAAAATATACTAAAAATATAAAATATTTAAAAAAATTAAAAAATATACTATAAAATATAATTTTCTCATATTAATTAACCATGACCATGGACCTAAATCAGCAAGCGTGACTCAATAGATCAAATCAATTGACCTGTAATCATAAATAATCAAAATTAAATTAAGAATTTTTTTTAAAAATACATTAAAAATAAAATTATTTTTAAATTATTCATTTTTTTAAATACCAATTTTTAATTTTTAAAATATATCTTTCAGAAATATATATCATATTAAAATTTTATAATATATTATATAATATATATCATATTAAATTTTTATAATATATATTAAATTAATAAATCTATTCTATATATTTATTATCTTTAATTATTTTTATTTTATATCCTCAAATTAATATTAATAATTATCTTGAAAAAAATTATTAATTGGGTTTAAAAATTTTGTGAATAGATTAATTATTTTGCAAAAAGTATTTTATCATATAAATTTATTAAAAAATAATTATTTTAAATAATTTTTAAATAACTAAATATATATATTATTTTAAAAAATATATATTATGTAAAATTTTAAAGTAATATTTAAATATTAAAATAAAATAATAAATATTTAAATACTTAATATGAAAATAAAATTGAGTGTAAATATTAATGCTAACTATTTATATTAATTTTTTAATATGAAAATAAAATTGAATATAATATCTATAATTTTGTTTTGCTTGAAAATTTTACATTCCCTTTATCTTAATTATGGTTCGTCCATTATTTATATTTAATAAATTAAAGGCATACTTTACTTATACAATTAATATATATTTATTATATTAAAAATAGGATATTTAAAAAATAATAAAAAAGTTATTTTTTGATTCGCTTATCCCATTATGTCCAACATATTAAACGCAATCTTAGTCCAATTTATATTCTATAATTTAAAAGAGAATCTAAAATCAGTGTAGATAAACAATTAGTTTAGATTTTTTTTTACTCGTTTTACCTTCCATCTTTATTAATATTATTCTTTTTTAGCTTTTGTTTATATTATTAATTATTAATTTATTTTTAATTAGTGTTATTCATTTTTAGCTATTGCTCTTGCTATTAGTTATTATTTTATTTTAAATTTTTTATACATTTACACTTTGTTGTTATGTGTTTTTTTTTTAGAATTTATATACCTAGTTGCCATTCATATAATTTAGAATTATATATAACTTTGATACTTGCTTCTTGCATGTTTTATTTGCTCTTTAATTTTATTTTTAGTTATTATAATATATTTTAAATGTTCATCTTCTATAATTAAATGACTAATTTTTTTTATAAAAAGAATAATATATATATATATATATATGTTAGAAATAGTTCGAGATCATCATTTTAGTAATTATTGTATAAGATCAATGTTATATAAAAAATATAAAAAACACTATTACAGAAATATCAGTAATTCAAATTCAATATCAGTTTTCATTTTTTTTTTGGCATATCAAAAGAAAACCATAAATGCACATATATCTAATAATTTAGATTATATGATTGAAAACAAATTTTAAATATTAAATATTTCTAACAGAAACAAACAAAAAAAATATTATATCTACTACGGTATTCTTCGATAACCCGAACAATAATCATCATAAATAAACTTAAAGAGTGCCAATTGCAGTATAATTGACAATTGAAGGAGAGTGTTAATACTATCCTACATAGAAAAATAAACAAATGAATTAAATATGGGAAATATTACATCTAACAAATACAAAATAATTGATCAAATTAATATATAAAAATGAGTATTTTAAACTTTTAGAATTGACACTCTTAAATTTATATTAAAAAAATTAACACAAATTAATATTTGAAGTAAAAGTATTTGACAAAAATTAACCCTCATATTTGTTATGCTAGGTCTTGTATATATTTTAAGAAAAAATAAATATAGTTAATTATCCATTCGCCCGAATAAGTTCTACTTCATTTGCTCTTTTATTGTTATGCTGAACTCATAAACTGTTTATGACTATATATGAGAAAATAAAGTAGATAGTGAAGTGCAATAATATCTATGTTAATCACAATGCATAGCTTTTACTCTAATTTTCATTTAATAAAGGTATTGCTTTACACCTAAATTAGGATTAAACGAAGAAGATATTTTACTTTAATCAACTACTTAATAATTTATTTTTTCTTTGGCTTTTTATGAAATTCTTGGAATTTATTATTACATATCATGATAGATTCATCATAAAGTTGCAACTCTAAATTAAGCTATCTGTTTATGTCTTTCCCCACTGGCACTAACAAAGCAAAACCTTTAAGTTATCAAATTAGATAGTTTTAATGATGATTGTGTGTGTGTGTGTATATATATATATACAGTGGCGGAACCAGAGAATTGCTGAGGGGGGGCAAAATTGCCAAGAGAAAAAAAATTATAGACGAATTATGAATAAAATTAAATATTTTATATTACAATAGTTCAACAATTAATTTACATTACTAGATTGACTACACCTAAGAGGTGGTAATTGTATTCTACGAGTTTGCATTTTTTGAAAACGTTGCATAATAGCTTCATTTTCAATTTTTACAAAAATTTCCTTCTCCACATAACACACCAAGCAATCGGTCAGAAAATCATCTCCCATTTTATTGCGCAAATCCGTCTTGATAATGTTCATTGTTGAAAAAACTCTCTCAACAGTAGCCGTTGCAACAGGTAAGACTAAAGCTAACTTGACAAGCAGATATACCAAAGGAAACATAATGTCATAACCTGTCTCAACCATTTTCTGAGCAAGAGATCCAATGTTATGGAGGTCAGAGAAAGCTGTATTCCTTTTTACATCAGCAATGTAGGTCTTAAGTTGATCTTCAAGTATCATTCGATCAGTATTGGAGAAATCATTTGGATATAGTTCAGCAAGACGAAGTAATCGAGATCGCTTGAAGTTGGAGAATGAATTTATAGGTGAAAGACAAGCAATGCATAAAAGCTATTCCGAACTTATTTCTGTAAACCGATTTTCCATTTCTTGTGTAATAAAATCAACAACCTAGTATTGAATAAAAGAAAATTAAGTTGTATTATAGAAATTTATAGTATCATAATACGAAGAAGAATAATTACCTGACAAAATATTTCCACTCGAAAGTAGTGATAATAAGTAATAGGAATACCAGCACGCTTAGAACGTAGACGACCCAGAACATTATCTTCCATATTAGGGACCGTGACATCATGATCTATGCAAAAATCATTAACATCTTGTAATAATTCATCTCATCCATTTTCCCTGAAGTCTTGCAATTGCTGTTTGACCGTTGCAATTAAATGTACAGCATTGTCCATGCATTGATCCTTTCGTTGTAAGACTTGAGATAGATCATTTGTCAGTCCTAAAACCGTCTTCATTAAGTAAGTAATGAAAATAAAATCATAACTTTCCATTTTATCAATCAAGCCCACAGCTGTCCCTTGAGTTCTTTGTTCAACTCCATCGTCTATTATGTTTTCAAGAACCGCTTTCACTGCTGACCACATAGACAGAAGCCGCATAATTATTTTATAATGAGAACCCCAACGCGTGTCACCAGGTCGAGCCAAACTTGTTTCTTGATGTAATCCTCTTCCTGATTGAATATCACCTCTTTCCAAACGTTGAACGATTTCATCATGCTGTTTTTGACGGAGAGCATCTCTCCTTTTACATGAAACTCCAACCATATTCACAATCATTGTAACATATTCAAAAAAATTATTCACATATCTATTGCTCCTCGCTGCTGCTACAAGTACTAATTGGAGTTGATGAGCGAAATAATGAATATATCTTGCTTGGGGATTTTCATTTAAAATGAGGATTTTTAACCCATTGAATTCACCTCGCATATTAGAAGCCCCATCATAACCTTAGCCTCGAACTCTACTTAGTGACAACCCATGTTTTACAAAGAAATTTTCAAGTGCACATTTTAAAGACAAAGCAGATGTGTCACTCACATGTACCACTCCAACTAATCGCTCCATCACTTGTCCCAACTTGTTAACATATCTCAATACCACAGCCATTTGTTCTTTTACAGAATTATCACGAGCCTCATCAATTAATATAGAGTAAAAGTCATCACCAACGTCCTTAATAATAGTTAGTGTTGTCTCTAAAGCACAAGCACTCACTATTTGTTTCTGGATATGTGGAGAAGTGAGTTGATTATTTCCAGAAGCATTTGAATTAACTACATTTCCAACATCAATATTGCGTTGACTGTACCAATTGAGAAGTTCAAGAAAATTACCCCGGCAAAAAGACTTTTCTGACTCATCATGTCCTCGAAAAGCTAAGCCATTTGCTAAAAGAAAACGTATACAGTCAACAACAGCTGTCAAATGTGTCCGATAATGCCTCTCTTACTCTTGGCTGTGGGAAGATAATATATGAGACACACTTTGTCTTTGATTTTTGAAACCAACATATAGTACTCTTGCATTATTGTGTGGACTATTGGAACCACCAACGTGTTCATTAAATCTCTCCGTGGTCTTTTTCCAATTGCGAAATTCAATTTCTGTGAATACACTATCTCCTCGTTTTGATCCTCTATTCGAACTAAAAAGATAACACCAGAAACAAAATGCTGCATCTTTGGAAATACTGTATTCCAACCACTCAAATTTAGAGTACCAATTCTCTCTAAAACTCCTCATAATGTTTCCAAATTTTGTTTGGGGAAAATTATGGCCACGTGGTTGGCAAGGACCTTTAGCCACATATTGTCTTCTAATATCATCCATAATCTCAACATCAAACTCATAAATAGGTTTACGCAATGCGGGGTCACCCACAATATAATCAAAACTAATATCCGGACGCCTTATATCATCACTAGATACCTCCTGACTTGCATGACTACTTAATGTATGGATCGGTGTCGAAATAGGGATATTAGAGGATTCACCATATTCATTCCGTATTCTCTTAGTCTTGATCACAAATTTATCCATATCTGTTCAATTTAGAATTAGTTTAACCTAAGTTATATTCAGCATTTTAAACAATAACAAGACATTAAATTGTATTTTATATTTAAATCCTAATAACAATTCACAAAACACTAACAAAAACAATTAATTCAACATAATCACAACACATATCATTTTAATTAAATTATTATAATTAATTAAAATTCAAATAAACAATAATATATATTTATATAGAAAATAAATTATCAATTTTTACCTAAATCTTAATAATCACAAATACAAATAACAAAAATAAATTCAATTAATACAACATAATTAATAAATTATATTCTATATTTAAAAACCATATTGATTAAATTATACAACATAATTAATAAATTAATACAACATAATTCAATTAATACAACATAATTAATAAATTATCAATTTAAATTATACAACATAATTAATAAATCTATTTTATATATAAAAAAAATTTCCAATTCTTTACCTAAAATATAAATTTGCAAATCACCATTTTTTAACCTAAAAAAAATTATCATAAATTCACAAATCACAATAAATTTAATTAATTTAACTAATTAATAAATTATATTCTACATTTAAAACCCAATATATAATCTATTTTATAAAACTCCAATTATTTACCTAAAATATAAATTATCAAATCTTCAATTTTTAACCTAAAAATAATTATCATAAATTCACAAAACACAATAAAATTAATTAATTCAACTAATTAATCTACATTCTATATTTAAAATTAAAACCCAATATATAATCTAAATCTTTAATTTTATTAACCTAAATTATAATAATTACAAAAAAAACAAATTAAATAATAAAATTAAAAAAAATTACATAAATTTAAAAAACCTGTTGCTGCCGCCTGCCTGCTCGTGCTCGGTGTCGGTCGTCTCCGTCGCCGTAGTCGTCTGTTCACTGTCTCTCTCGCATGCTTGCCGGTCGTCTCTGTCTCTCTGCCTCTCTCGCTTGCTCGCCGTTCGTCTCTGTCTCTCTGCCTCTCTCGCTCGAGCCAGCAGCAGCTTGCTGCTGGCTTTAAATTTTTTTTTTAGTCTATTAAGTGAAACGGCGCCGTTTCATTTAATACAGTAAAAAAAAAATTTAAAAGCCCCGAGGGACATTTCAGTAAATTCACGTGAAAGGTTGTCTTCAACCTCTCACGTGAACGGGTCTCTGGCTCTCTGCTGATGACTGCGTCTGCGTGGGACTGGGAGAGGCGGAGCAAGGCAGCAGCCAGCAGCAATGAAGGAGGGGGGTGGAGCTCTCCCTATATATGTGTTCATTGCCGCCGGCGAGGGAGGGTCGTCCCCCCCCACACGACCCTCCAGCTCCGCCCCTGTGTGTGTATATCTATATATATATATTATTTATAATACTACAAAGAACACCTCTTTTAATAGCAGGATGTACCTGTTGCTAAAAAAATTAATTCTATAATAGTAATTAATAATTTCAGTTGATGTTTAAACATGGACGAATTTGGAAATATTTTATTTGAAGGGCTAATTCTAAAATAATTCACTTTAAAATTTAAAAATAAATAATTAAAATGTATTATGAAATCAAAATAAAAATATCCAAATATTTAAAGTAATAAGACTTTTTCATATATTCAATCGCTTAATTTTAAATTTTTATATAATAAAAAATATTTACTAATTATATTTTTTTAATAAAGATGTTAAATGGTTCTATTTATTTATGCATTTTAAATCCAAATAAAGCATGAACAAAGCATTATATATAAACAGACAAATCCAAAGAACCAGCATTAGTTATAGGCCAAAAATCCTTTTATGGAGGCAATTTCATAGCGAGTCAAACCATCAGTACCAATATAACTATTTGTAAAAGAAGAGAGTGTACAAGAAAACCCATAAAAACCCCAATTAAAATCCCAGTAAGATACTAATTAAATGAAAGAACGACAGAGAAGACAAGGAAGAGAAAGAAGAAAAGAAGGGAAAAAAAGAGATCATGTTTTTTTGTTTGAAAAAACAAAAAATAAAAAGGATAAAAATGAAAAAGTAAAAGGTTAATAATATAAAAAAAAATTAATAACAGTAAAATTAAAAATGAAAGTTAAAATATAATATATGGTATAATTTTCTCTAATTTAAATACGTGTGCACTAAAATGTTGAAACCTTTTTCTCATTACAATGTGGGAATAATTAATGACAAAGTTGAATCAAAAGTTTCATATTTACCTTGAGAAAATCATTTTTTTTATGATTAATTTTCCATAAACATTACTTAAATAAGCATTCCATGGATGGATAAAATCAGAAAAAAAAAAATATGAGTAGGGTTGATTTTCAACATTTCCAAAATGACCTGATGATCAAAAGACCTTAGTGCGTAAATATAATGCTAAAGTCATGAATTAGTGGCCACGCCATTTCGTCTTATATGAGCGGTAGTCATTTTTGTGAATGATTCAACTTATTCTTTAAAATAGAATTTCTATATATAATAATAATATTAAATAATTATTATTTTAGAACTCTGTTTAGCATATGCGTTAAAAAAAATGGATTTTTCTTATTTATTGATTTATATAATTGCTATTAATTGAAAACTTATTTTTATTTAAACTTCTTTGTATGAAAAAATAAGTTCAAATTAATATTGAAATAAGAATGTAAAACAAAATTAATTATACAATAATAACAATATAAATTATTCAAATAAGAAAGCAAAAAGAATTAGTTATACACTAATCTATTTCTATAATTTAAAAGAGAAGGGAAAATCACTATAGATGAATAGTAGATTTCTCATTCTCTTTCTCATTTTATCCATCCTTACATATTTTTTTTAGTTTTTTTTTATCATTTTTTTTATTTTTAGTAAACAATATTTTTTCATTCTCGTTTCTATTTTACCCATAAATCTTTTTTATTATTCTTTTTTTTATCAATTTTTTAATTTTTTAGTATAATTTAATATTATCTATTCAATTTAATAAATAACTTAAATTTTAATAACTTCATTATAAAATTATAAAATTTTTTATTTTATTTTGATTTTGATTTTGAAAATTTAAATATAGTTTAGTTTTTGAATTTATATAGTATAAATAATTTATTAATTTTAGATTAATGTGTATTATGATAAATTATATAAAATTTTCAATAACTTTTTATTTTTATAATAAATTGTATGAAAAAAAGTAAACATTTTTATAAAATTATATTTTATTATAATCATAAATATAATTTATATATTTTATTCATTTAATTAATCTTGAAATTTATATTTTTTTAAATAGTATATTTAGAACACTCTATTAATAAATTAATATATTTTATGTGTTTATGTATTAAGCTTCTTTACAATATATTTATACTATTAAGTAATATGAAAATAACTAAATTAAAATTAGTTTATTTTTTACTACTATAATTTATAAAAATATATAAATAATTAATAATTAAATTATCTGAACTTTTTATTTTTTATAACTTTAAAAAATAAATGAAGAGAAAAAAGACATGTGAACTGAAATTTTTTTTTGATGTAATAATACTTTATTACTAAAAATCATAATTAAAAGCTCTTATAATGTAATTGAAAAAAAGATCTTAATAGTGAAAATATGCATTTAGATTTATTGCTTTAATAATATTATGAGTTACCGTGTTAGTAAGTCTATTAACTTAAAAGAAGTTTTATAAGTGTTTATATTTTTTATTGCATGAGTTGAATAAAATCTTAGTATATCTTAAAAAATTTAAAAAATAAAAAAATTATTTTTTATTTATTAAAAATAATTAAATTCATAAAATAGTAAAATATTTATCTAATCTGACAAATATTGATTTTATTTTATAAGTTATCAAAATAATTTTATGAAGAAAATAATATTTTTTATAATTTAATAAAATAAAATAAAAAAATAATTAAGAGATAAAAATGAATATTGTAGATACCGAAAATAAATTTTAAATGGTATCATGGACATATAAATATAAATATATACACATTTATATATAAGGGCATGAATTTATATTTTATATTGAAATTATAATTAATATTTATATTTATGTATTATGATAATTATTAATCATAAATAGAACATATAATTGATTTGATTAATCTAACTTATAATATAACACTTATTAAGTGAAGTTTATATGTATTTCAAGTGTATCGTTATAAAATTAAAATTTCTATTATTATGACCATAATCTATCGATTAATCTATTATTTTACCTTGACATTCAATTACATTTTATATAATGCTATAATTATATATGATCTTGATATCCACTTTTTATATATTCACTCTTTAATTTTATTTTTAACTGTTATAATATATTTTAAATATTTTTCTATATAATTAAATCGCTAAAATTATCTTATAAAATAAAATAAAATATGTATATATATGCCCCAAATAAAATGAGAGCATCATTATAGTAACAACATAAATTGTCTCATTGTTGACCAGAAAAATGTGCCTAAATCAAAGTATGTTGCTGTATCAATTGTACCATTCTTTGTGATGGAGAATATAATCCTAAATGAAGTTAAATTTAAGAAATGACTTTGATATAGTGTATCAATTGTACCATTCTTTTTATATAATCCTAATTAATATTTTCCTTATATATATAAAATTTATATAATATAATTATGAAAAATAAACTTTAGTTTATTAAAATTAAAATACAAAGAGCGTTAAATTAAAAAAAATCAAGGAAAAAAAATATATAAAAATGTTCATTATTTAAACTTTCCTTCACCAGGGACCGGTAGTGTAGAAGTGGTGTTGTGGTTGGAATCTCAATTGGCCCTCAGTGACAATGAGAATAAATTCTTTTCAACTTTTCCTAATTTTACCATTTGACTTTCTTATAATTAGAGTAAATTTTAATATGTGAAAAAATTGTGAGACCACAATATTAATTTTTAAAAAAATTTAAGATTTTTTAAACTCAATCCTCCTTACATTTTAATAGTTTATCTTTGTACTGCTAAATTCATCCCAACTTTTGAAGTTATAAAATATTAATCCCTTGAGAGGCAGTGAAACATTTATATTATTAATATTTTTTTTGGGGATGGGACACTAACCTATTGAATCAAGCACATTAATTTTAACTTTTCAATACCTTCTCTCCCACCATATTAAACGAAATTTTTATTTACACTTGGCATAAATTATTATTTTATACACCAAACTAATAACTGAAGATGTATTTAGTCCATACTGACTTGTATATTTATTTTGTTTAGTAAAAAAAAAATTCTCAGATTAATTTATATATACTCCAAATAATATAATATAATTCGCTTGCTTGATATATATATATATATAATGTAATTTAATTTACCTACTTGAAAAGTTGAAACATTATATATAGTAAAAAACCATCCCCTTTTTGGAGTGGTGTAGCTTGACTTTAGGGGTCATTAACTTTATCAATTGTCCGATAAAATGAAAGTTATTTAATATATAAAGGGAACTTCACGGTATTGCTACTTCTTGACAATATATATATATATATATATATCAATATGCACTAAATAATAATAATAATAGAAAGTTGACATGGGGAAAAGGCCGAATAGTTCACCTATAAAATTCAAGAAAAGGTACAATTCTTTCAAAAACCGAAAACAATAATAATATTACAAGTAGTCTTTAGTGGGCTTTCCATAGTGTATGAATGGTTTCCACATATTTTATAATGTTAATTAGGATAGCCAATCAAAAACCTTAGTTAAGAGTTTGAAGTTGACACACAACAAAGAAGTTCTTCTTCAAGGAGAACCACAAAATTTAGAGAGATCTTTTATGAAAGGTTTCAATCATGCAAAGTTGGAATTATATATATTTCAAATGAATACGATAATTTGATTTTAAAACTTGATCTCTTTAAGTATCTTAATAATCAACCAATTCTTGCTTAGTTAGATGGATAATAATGCTGGAAATTGCTAGTTCCTTGGCAGCATTTTTCTTTTTTTGTTAATAATAACAATTATAATAATATTCTTGAGATAAAGATATATATTCTAATAAAGAAAAATACAAGAATATTTGTCTCCATATTAAAGCAAAAAGCTCAAGAAAAAAAAAGGAGGAAATGGAAAAGAAGTAAAGATTATGAGTGGTCTAATCTTATGCTGGGAGAGAAGATGGTATCACATGCTTTGGGACCCAAAAACAACTAATATTTTGTTCAATTTGTGTAACAACAATCAAATAGCTGTATGTTTCACCCTTGTTTTGATGCATCACAGGCACACATATCTAATAGATTTTGATTTATCAATCAAGCAAAATAGCGAATATATAGTGTATATATATTATCATATAATTTTGATATTATGGGTTTATAGTTTTATTTTATTTTATTTTTTTCATTTTGAGAGGAAAAGCAACAAAAAAAATAAAAAATAGAAAAGAAAGTTGAAAAGCAGGCAAAAAGATGCAAGAGAAAGAAGACTTTTTTTCTCATGTTTCTACCTTTTGGAGTAGTTATCTGGATTCTTTGTGGGTTGAGAAAGAAAGATGCCTTGGCCTTTTGTGACATATATATATATATATTCAAGTTTATCTGTTCTAGTGAGACCTACAGGAACCTTTAAAAAAAAATCTTTTGAATATGCTTTTTCATCTCCATATCTATGTTCCCAATTAACCTTTTTATGTTAACTTGTATAGTGTAGCCATTAATCAGTCTATTGACAAGAATATATTTTAGATAAATATTCGGTAAAAAAAAGCTCTTTTTTTTCACTGCAATAGCATTATAAAATCAGCAAATCGGATAGAATTATGGATTGGGATATTCTTTCAAATTAACCAAAAAAGGAAAAAAAATCCAAAAATCCTTGTTGAGATTGTTATGTGTCAATCTTTAACCTCCTCCCTCATCGTGATTTTTAAATTTTCAGCGTTTTATAAATTCCCATATTTACTTTTGATCTTTAATAAAATTTGAGAAAATTCATGAATTGATACTTTTGTCAGGAGATTTTAAAGGTCATATATCTTCTAGAAGCATAACCTTAGACAAAATATTTATTAAAGAAGCTCTTAAGGGTTGTAAATGAGAGTAAGAATCTGAAGAAAAAAAAAATTGAAGTGCAAGCAGATTTTCTGTTGTTGAATAAAATTTTTGGCAAGTTTACTCTGCAACATTTTGAAAATTTTATGGCAGATTCCAAGTTTCTCTATTGTTTCATTTGAGCAACTAGATATCTCACACTCACATATGTATATATATATATATATATATGTACAAAAAAACACCTGTTCATGTTCGTAATGCTACAAGGAAAGATTAAAAAGCAGGCAGTCATTAGAGCTTCTGATGAGGTAGCTCTATGCTCTTCTGCAAGGTAAAAATAGGCTACAATTTTTTGTGGGTTTTTTCTTTTCTTTACCCTTAATTTTGTCAGAATTGCTTAATTAGGTTCTCTCATGGAAATTGAGAGACCGTGAAAAGGCAGCTGGGTTTGCTTGCAAGAAAGAAGATTTATCTGCAACATAGTTTCTGTCTTCAGTTTTTGATTGAAACCCCTTAAATAGTCCTCCACCATTGAAATTTGATTTTTTGTTTTCAATCCCAAGTGTTGTCCATATGGAACTTTTCGCAGCTTCACTAGGATCATCAATCCTCAATGTTTTAGGAACCAAAATATTTGTTTCTGTACAATTGCTCTCTCTTGATAAAAGGTCTTCCGACTTTGCAGCAGAATTTATGATATCACCTTCTCTTGAATGTTTCCCCAATGGGGAAGTTGGGGAAATACATTGTGCTTGTAAATTCCAAGGATTCGGGACAGTGCAGCCCCAAAAGGGTGGCGCTGGATAAAATGAAACTGGATATCCTGAAGGGCAAAATGCAGGTGCAGCCATCGGATAAGGCCAAGGTGGCCCTGGAAAACAGGGGACTTGAGAACCAAAACCTTGATAATTTTTAGTGACTAGTTCTTGCAAATCGCAATTGCTTACTTTCTCCAATGAATTTGAAGCTGTAACAGAAGATCCACTTAACCTATCATCTCCATTATCAGCCTGAGGTCTATGATATCCATTTCGATGATTGTTCGTACTTTTCTCTGAAATGTTCAATACAGTTGCTACAGATTTACAGAGAGAAGAATCTGAACCAAAGTTAAGGATAGTTGTGTTGTTTCCTAAAGAAGGGTTATGAAGTTGAGCTGTTCTGAGAGCTTCTGATACCATTATATGACGGTAATGTGAAGAAGAAGAAGACGAAGAGCTCTTGTTCTTGCGACGACCAGCTCCTACTGGCACATTCCTCATTGTTCCTCCTGCAGTCCAGTATCTTTGACAATTCTTGCAGAAATGACGAGGCTGGTTCACATTGTAGTTGTTATAATAACAGAATTTTGTATCCATGCTATTACATCTAGGACATGGAAGGATTTTGTCTGGTTTTTTCAAAGTCTTTTCTTGGGAAATACTTGTCTCACTTTGTTCTCCATTCTTGGAAGAGCTTTTCAGGGGAGGTGAATTTTCGCTGTCAGGTTTTTCATTATTGCCTGATGATGTTGCTGGATCTTTTGAGTCTTCTGTTACCTGATTTGAAGTAGTACTATCTTCCTGTTTATCAGCCGTTATTTCTTTTCCTGAAGATTCCTAAAATTTTCCAAATCAAATTTCCAATCAGAAAAAAGAAATAACCGACAAGAAAGAAAGAAGGAAAATTCAATTTCCTTTGGAACACTAATATAATAAGAATCAGGACAATAATAGAGAAACCGACACTTGAATCAGCCTGTATACCTCAATTTTAGACAAAAAGCCAAGAACCCATCTTGGAAATTATCAAAAAGTTATGGAAATTGATGAATCTTTCGATCCTAACAAAATCTATAGATTACAAATTTTCAAGATTATTCTATAAAACTGAAGTCTAAATTCTATGGATCACTCGTGAAAATAGTGGCAATCAAATGTATGAAAGTGGCTCTGAAACGTCCTTAAGTTAGAGAAAAAACAGAAAGCTTAACATTGACAAATAATACAGCAAACATGTTCCAAGTTACGGTAAAATAGATAATCTTGAAGAATTATGGGCAATTGCCAAACAGGCAATGAATTTAAACAAGTCACAAGTCATAACAGATAATTATCTAACATTCCCAAGTCCTATGCCAAAAATGAAATAAAATTTAACTAAATTAGAGCCTAAATTCAAATTTAAGTCAATTCCACGGACAACTCAACCAAACAGAAATAGAGAAGCTTGGCATAAAGTTGATGGAAAACCAATTCAATAAATAAAAACGGAAAATTCTGAAAAATTTACAAACGCTGAAAGCAATATAAAAACACAAAAAGAATTCAAGAACAACAATTAAAAACAATTAAAAAATAACAATTAAAAACAATAAAAAAAATACCCTGTTCAAAATTTACAAACGCTGAAAGCAATATAAAAACACAAAAAGAATTCAAGAACAACAATTAAAAACAATAAAAAAATAACAATTAAAAACAATAAAAAAAAATACCCTGTTCAGTTCTTGAGGTTCTTTTTCTTTCCCAAACTTATTTTCAGGAGGTGAAGGTGAATTATTATCAGGAATATCATCAACAACAGGTATAAAACAAGACTGATTAGCAGCAGCAGTAGCAGTGGAAGAAGTGGAAGTAGAAGAAGAAGAAGAAGAAGAGAAGTCCGTATGATGATAAAGAGGTAATGGAATGGTTTTGCCAAAGAGCTTAATTGCAGAGTCAGACATTTTTTTTATTTTTGAATGTTGAGATGGATCGAAGAAGAAGAAGAATAAGAGGAAGAAGAGTTAGAAAAAAGAAGTCATAGTTTGGTAAATAAAGAGAGGAGGGGAAAGCCACGTAAGCAAAGGACGAAGTAATGAGAACCACAAGTTTATGTGGCGACTGAGATCCTTGGTAGTGTTTGATTCCCCATTCTTGCTTATAGAGATAGTGCTGTACTGTCTTTTTTGCGCCATGTCACCTCTCCACCCCCGATTTCATATTCTCTATTACTCGTCTCTTCTATTCCTTCCTTCAACTTTTCCGATTTATTCATAATGCTCGCTTAATCGTGTTGGTGACGGAAAATTCAATTACTTAAAGATTTACCTAATGAATTTTAACGAGAAAATATATTTATAAATTTAAATTATATTTTAATTTAAAATTTCAAAACATTAAATCTATATATCTATAGATCAAATTTTTAATTATTTCAATCTTAAGCACGCCTGTATTTTTTTTTAGAGTTAATATCAACATTCGATTGTCTCTCTTCCAATATAATATTTAAAAAAAATAAATTATTTCAATCTTAAACTAACAAAAAATGAAAAAATAACTCATTAAACACAAAATATTTAAAACTGTTTTATTTAGTTTCATAATTATTTTTTAGATAATAAGTAAAATTTTTTTACTTTTGACTCGATTAACTCTTTTAATTTAATTATTTAATAAAACTCTTCTAATTTAATTATATTATATAACAATATTCTATGAGTTTAGTTATTTAGTGTGGTGCATATATCAATCCAACGAGAAAAAAATATATAAAGTAAAAAAGAGCATCGATATTTTTTTTCACTATATAAATAATAAATAAACAAAATCATATTAATTAAAATACCTTATCACTCATTACTTCTTGAGATAAATCTATATATTTTAAGTTTGAACCATATATAAGCTAACTAATGAAGATATATATTTTAAGCTTGAACCATATATAAGGAATCTATCAAATTAATGGCCACTGCCCAAAAGTATAGAAAGTCTAGCTAAATAATTTTGATATATTATAGTCATCAAATTATAAATTATTTAACCTTGAAAATTGATATAAATGCCTCCCAAATAATAAAATAAAAAAATTTTATACAGTATTCACACATTCGCCATTAATTTCTATTCATAAATAAGGCTATATGACTTAAAAT
Organism: Garcia nutans; assembly: GCA_947685225.1. Taxonomy (NCBI): domain Eukaryota; kingdom Viridiplantae; phylum Streptophyta; class Magnoliopsida; order Malpighiales; family Euphorbiaceae; genus Garcia; species Garcia nutans. The sequence continues at coordinate 54,955,800 of CANTUV010000011.1, forward strand.
TAAATGGTAACTACGTACATAGTTAGCACCAGTGTTTTCAGAACCGGACCGGTCATTGAACCGGTTTTTCTATTGGTTCACAGTCCGACCGGGTTGAAACGGTTGAACCGGATTGTTAATTTTTTTTATTTTAATATTTTATTAGGAAAATATATTTTTTGAGTGAAAAAAAAATTATTTTTTTTAAAAAATAAATTTTCATCCGGTTTTTGGTCAAAACCGGCCGATTTTTTATCAAATCGGCCGGTTTTGACCGGTTCAATTTAAAAATCCGGTTTTTAATCTATTTTGAAAAAATATGAAAACCGAACTGGACTGGCAGCCGATTCTCGGTTTAACCGGTCCGACCGGCCGGTCCGGTCCGGTTTTAATAACACTGGTTAGCACTTGAAAGGATAAATCACAACTAAATGAAACTATATTTTTTTAAAAAATATCTTTAAATTATTTAGTGAAAAATTTATTATTCTACATTAATTTTTTAAGTTGCTAATTTTTAAAAAACTTGGATATTAACTATTAAAGTAATAAGTATATTAGAAGCAAATACTTTTTATTTTTACAATTAAAGATGTTTGAAGTTATTCACTAAATATTTGCTAATTTAGAAAACATTTAAGTAAATAACTTTTATAATAAAATAGAAATAGATTTATTGTTGGAATATTTGATATTTGACTGTTATTTGGTATTAAACAAATTAAAAACAGCTGTCCGTCGGAATTGAACGCACAACCACATGGTTAAAAGCCTTACGCTCCACCCAGAGGCGGAGATAAAGGGGGTCCCATGGGGCCCTGTTCCCCCCTCAGTTAAAAATAAAAATTTTTTAGGTATATTTGAGAATGAATATTACATTGGTTGAGATGGAACAGCTTGGCCTTACCATGTGAGAGCACGCAACTTCGATCCACGCTCCCAACATTTTTCATCCTTTTTTTTTCAATCTTTAAAACTGGGCATTTTAATCAAGCCCATTACAAACAAACAAGATTTGTCAATGACTCTGCCCATTACAAACAAACAAGAATAACTTAATTGTGACTCTTTCTCTTCTATAAAAAAGCATAAAGTTTTTCCTTTAGTGTATCTGTTAATCAAATTGGCATTGCTTTTACCAGTTGCTACAGCTACAGTGGAAAGAGCTTTCTCCGCAATGAAAATTATTAAGAGTTCACTTCGTAATAGCATGAGAGATGAGCTGCTAAATGATTGTTTAGTTACCTATATTGAAAGAGATGTATTTGCAAGTATTGACAATGAAACAATTATGAATAGATTTCAATCAATGAAAAATAGGCGAGGAATATTGTAATTTAATGTTTTAAATTTTCATTGTATCCAACATTTTTCTTGTTTTATTTATTTTATTATAAATGTTATTTTTGTGAATTATAAATTTTAAGTTAAATTGGACCCCCTTATCTAAAATCCTGGCTACGCCACTGACTCCACCGGCTGAGCTAAGACGGCTATAAGTTGCAAGGTTCAAAGATTTTTTATTTATTGGGAAGTAAGTGAAACGGAGATTCTGGTAGAAAGGTGAGCATATATAGCCGTCGAGGACACTTACATGCCGTGTAAGCACGTGGTCACGTGACCCACCTTGTTTCACCATGTAATTAAAAATACCACATAAAGTAGTGCCACGTCATTGTCGTATTCTTGAATGGTCCTACCTTCAAAAAGAGAATGAAAAGGTTTCTAATACATCCATGCCATCTATTACCTGCACAAATTAGATGTCCCCACGTGTCACCTGATGTTGACCGTTGAAGGAGCATGTCTCTAACCTTCCCTGTTTGTTTGTTTTCATTTCTGTTTCTACAGCCGCATCTTCTTGTTCTACTTCCCCTAGTGCTTGAAGGAGATGATATATTTCTTATTGGCTGCCATCTGTCAAGTCCTCGAAGGATTTAGTTATGATTCGGATTTGTTTCTAACTTCAAGATTGTAATCGAATTGAACCAATATTTAGAGCTGCATATGAATCAAATATTTGTTTAGGAATTTATTAAAGGAATTAATGCCGAAGTTATCATAAAAATAATTACTAAAAATATCTACTTATTGACACTTTACATACTAATAAATTATGAACCCAACAATATATAATTTATCCTATATTTTATTTATTTATTTTGATTTTTTAGACATATTTATTTAATTAGGTTCTTGGCAATTTTTGTTGGGAGACGTACATCTTGCCAAATTGTTCAAGTGTTTTGGTCTGGCCACGTAATTATATTTGGCAGTTATCTGATTTTCTAATAATTAGCAACAAGACGAGTATATATAATTTAGAGATTAGTGTTTCTTAATTGCATGTATGGTACGTCTCAAAAAAAATTGCATGTAAGGTAACTGTTAGGGCACCTCTAAGTTTGGGATTTGGTGATTTGGTTACTCAAATCAAAAAAAAAAAAAAAGAAAAAAAAAGGGAAAAACCGAAAAAGAAAGTCTGGGATTTGGGCACCAAACTCTGCTGTTAATGTTAGGCTTGCTACAGAAAGTTGGTCAATCTATTAGGCAATCTAATCCACATATCTTGGCACAAGAAAAATATTATTCAAGAAAATATATCTCTGTGGCCATTATATAATTAATATCAACCATTAATTATAAGAACTATTTATTTATATTACCTACAAAAAATAATTATCCAAAATATAATATTCAACAATTATTTTGTAATTTTCTTTAAATAGGGGGAGATGAGATATTATTTATTAGTAAAATTTGAAAATTGTGTACATTGTATTTTTTAATATGTTATACAATTATAATTTATATCATTAATAATTTTTTAATTCGTAGAGTGATATTATGAGAGTTAGTTTTTCTGCATTGAACAATCCTTTAATAGCATTAGTTCAAAAAAAAAAATCCTTTAATAGCAAAGTAAATTTTGTTACAAAATACTCATGTATGATGTCAAGTTAGCTTTGTTGCCATAATTTTTATATATTTTTGTTGATAATTCTATCATTTCTTCTGGTGTACTAAAATTATGTTCTTATAGGATTTTTTTCTCCTATATATAAATTCAAAAGTCTATATTTTTTATGAGGCACTAGAATATAAAAACACATATGATTATCCAAATTAATTAATGCATATATATGTTTTAACACATAGATCGAATTATAATTATTTTACTTTTGACTATTTTGAAAAAAAAAGTATGATGATTGCTATTTAAAATAAAAATATTTTATATAAAATGTAAAATTTAATTAATACACGGCAACGGATCTAATTATAGATTTAAAAGAGGTGACTTTTTGAAATTATTTTAAAAATCTTAGTGAGAGTTATTTAAAAAAGAATAAAAATTTTAGAGTTATTTTACATGATGCGCTTAGAGGGGATTGGGAATCTGATTGTAAATAGTTAAATCAGATTGTGAATTATAATACTAGTCAAAAATGATAAGATGATTTTTTAAAAGATTTTATATAATACACATTAATTATAAATGTTAGTTAAAACGTGATAAGATGAGGTTTGCTAGTGTTTTTTGTGATGGCCAACTGAAAATGCTCGTCAACAGCACGATTGTTGAAAAAATATTTAAAAAAAGTAAATGTCCAATTATAAATTAATCAATTGTGGAATGAAAAATTCTTCAATTTCACGTGGCCTTCAGTCAAATGTCATCATTTTTTTTTAACAGAAGTAGGAAGATGAAATTAAGAAACCTACATTACATCCCTGTCTTCAAATGGGAGTGGAAATCCAGACGAAAACGTTGCAAGATCTAGCAAAATAAATACATGCAACCTGCAAATGGGAAATCCAAAGTAAACTGGAAAAATTCCTAGAACACAAATCAAGGCCAGATGAAAATTAAAATAGCAGATGAAAACTCTAACACACACAAAAAAAAAAAAAACAAACTCTAACACAAAAAGATCCTGCAAAAGAGCCATAAGTTAACAGCGTTTGAAGGCTCTATGATGAAATTGAGAAGAAACGGAGTGGTCTTTCTTTAATGAGCAACGTATCGTCAGATCTGGAGACCAAATCGCCACCAGCATCCATGGTGGCTCCCAGGTGTTCTTGAAGGACAGCGAGAGAGCAAGATGGCTAGTATCCATAGTGCTTGAATATGCAAAATCAAACCAAGACATCGACGAGCTTGGTGGCAAAATCAAAAGGCTACAGAGAGCCATCAGAAGACTAGATCGGCTAGAGAACCGAACCAAACAACAAATTATTAGAGAAAAACTGAAAAAACGAACAATAAAGGACACCCTAACAAAAAATGCTAGATTTAGCACTACCGCAGGCCAGCAAGCTGGAGGCAGCCCCTGGACAGGGACGGAACTACTATGGGGTCGTGTGGGGTCACACGACCCCCCCTCACCGGTGACCAGAAGGAGAGAGGTGTGGTCCGCGTGGAGGAGGCAGGTTTGTTCTGAAACTCAGCCCCCGCTGAGTTTCAAAATTTTAACGCAGCGAGGGGTAGACGAACCCCTCGCTACAAATAAATTTTTTTTTTATAAAATAGTCCCTGGCAAAACGGCGCCGTTTCGCCAGGGACAATTTTATAAAAAAAAAATTTTTATTTGCAGCGAGGGGTTCGTCTACCCCCGCTGCGTTAAAATTCTGAAACTTAGTCTGTTTCCTCCCCAACCAAAAAGACAGTCACTGCCAGCAGCACCCACCCACCCAGGCCCAGCCGCAGCACCGCCGACCACCGCCATCCACGACGACCCCCCTGGTAAATTTCCTGGTTCCGCCACTGCCCCTAGATCTAGGGCAAAACTAACTAAACCTTGAACTGAGAGCATAGCAACAAAAGAGAAAATAAATGAAAAAATAATGAGTCAAATGTCATCATTTGTTACATGAATATATTATCATATACTAACTAGCAAATGCTTCTTAATGGCCTATTAAAATTATGAGACTGAAATAAATAGACGTATTCCAAATTAATCTAGTTTAATTTGAATTATGAACAATTATATGCTCAATTGCAGTAAATGGTACTTGGAGATCTCCATAAAAATTGAATCAAGGAAGAAACATGAAACGACAGGGAAGAAAGATTTTTTTTTTTTAAAAGTAAATAAATAAATTTCCAACTCAATGCTAAATGGACTCTAAAATCCATTAAAATTATTTCTAAAACAGCAGAATTTTGGGATGACACCTCTCCTATAATTTCTCCTTAACTAGTGTACAAATTAAAGTTAGGTAATGCTCCAAATATAAGTAAGTGTGTTTTCCCCATACATTTTGACTTTTTGTTAAAAAATTCCAACAAACCACGCAAGGCTAAAGCTATATAAAAAAAATATGCAAACAAACAAAACGCATTGTAATTAAACATCATTACGTTTTTGATGTTAAAATTAAAAATGGCAGCAACAAGCAATAGCCATTATCAACTATTACTAATAATTGTACTTGTATTTTCTCAGTTTATCTTCTTTAATTCTGTCTCAGCAACATCAAGTAATCCCACAAACTTCTGTCCATCAAATTGCCCACAATTGACAAATATCTTGTTTAATTTTTACCCTGTTCTTGAATAAGTAATCACTACTAATAATTCTTGTTTCTTGAAATTAATCACAGGGGCTAGAGCTCTGTTTCATGGTGCTCAAGATTTGTCATCTTCTTTTAATACCCACCAGGTATATTTACGTCAACATGATATCTAATCATATAATCTGTATAAAGATGGAGTTAAATTGATTCATTAATTAATCTTTTCTTTTGGTAAATGGAAAACAGAGAATTTTAGAGCTTGGTAATTATGGCAGACAAGATGTAGAGCTGAGTGATTATTCAGAATCAGGAGCCAATAACGCCCACACTCCTAGTCCTTCTGGGTGATCAGACGCATGGAACCGATTTACCAAGATATATTGTCATTTCTGGTTTTAACTATTTGATATTAAAGATGGATATAAAATAAGAGATAAAATTTAAATCGCATTAGAATGTTTTTAGAATTGTGTACTTCAATCGGAATTGTGGACTTCACCGTTCTTTTTTAATGGACTATTAAAGTAAAAGCACAATTCTGAAAACAGTAAAAGTTTGAATTATTTACTGTTCAATTAAATGAATTATTATTTATATTAAAGTATTCAATAATGAATTATTATTATTTACTGTTTAATTAAATGAATTATTATTTATAAACAATTCAAACTTTACTTTAATAGTCCAATTAAATGAATTATTTGTATTAAAGTAAAAGCACCAAGTTTAAAAACAAACAAAGCAACATCATTATGTGGAAAAACTCGCCTTGCCAAGAAAGTTCTAGAAAACTCAACCAGTAACCACCATTGGATTTTACATGTAAACTGTGAAAGAAAATATTAAAACGATTTTAAGAAGATAAAAAGGAAGAAAAAATAAACAATATGGGTTGAACTACTTGCACTTTTTGTTAAGAAGATAATCTATTTTAATTAATAATATAAGCATGCTTTATTTAAAAAAAAAAAAAACGAGACATCTTTGCAAAGAACTTATTAGGTAAACTCATTGGATTTTCAGTTTAAAAAAGAAAGAAAATTGATTAAGTCAATCGTTTCTTTAATAAGTTAGTGAGTAGTAAAAAGATCAAAAGCAAGCCTGGGAATAGCATTTAAATGGTGAAAGTGGGGGGGTGAGGTGTCTGTCACTTGCTTTGGAAAATTAGAAATATCTTCCCTTTGCTTTTGCTTGTTTTTGATTACTTACCACCAAGGATTTTGTATTGCAATGGTTATTACTTGCTAGCCATTACTGGTCATATATATTGGTGCTTATTTTAGGTCATGAAGGTTGTTAGTAGTTATTTAATATTAATAATTAAATTATTTTTTATTCAATTAAAACTCAAATTAGCAATAATAAATTAACAATTCATTCATATTGAATCAACTTATTTAAAATATAAAAAAATAAAAAATTTTAATTATTCGGATATCAAATAGAAATAAAAATTATATTTTCATTATAGTTATTCATTATTGATCATTGATTATTGGTTATTCGTTTCATAATGATAATATTTATTCAATTACCATCAAATGAAGCATGCCCTAAATATAAAACAAAGAAGGATTACATAATTTTTTTATGAAAAAAGAAGACAAGAACAATCAAATTATAACAAATTCTTAGACCAAAACAAAAACCCACACAAACATCATGAAGTGCCAGCTATGAATATCATTAGAGGAGGGTCTTCTAGCCAATGAGTTTACCGTACACTCAAGAGTTCTTTCATGGCAGTAGTGAAGCCACTTTTTAAGGGTGGGGCAACTACCCTTCGTTCTTTAAAAAAAATTATATATATTTTTTTTTATTAAAATTTTTAAAATTTTTATTTATCCTCTTCAAAATCTTTACTTGTCTTTTTCAAACTCATTGAAAATTAATGTAAAGTTAAAATTTTTATTTTTTAATATATTTTTATTTTTTTATTTATATTTTTAACATTTTATCATGTAAAAAGCAACTATAATTTTTTTTTTCTTTTTTATCTATGAAAGAAATTTTTATATATTAATCTAAAAAATTTATAAAAAGGTTATCATTTATATTATTTTTAATATATATAATATTTTTTTATTTTTGTCCCCTTCAATTAAATTTTAAACTTCGCACATGTTCCATAGTGAGCCAAATAATCAGTATAAAAATTAGCTTTCGAACAGAAGGAATAGGATTACATAAATCAGCAAAATATCAAAGCATTATTAAGCATATCTTATCAATTGAAAATTAATTTTAGTAACTCACTCTCTAAAAGGGGTGAAGAAGTTAATTACAAACTCTAGTGAAGTTGACACTGTATTTCAACTAAAAATGTTCAGACACCGAATTTATGTATGTATCATTCTCACTTATATATTTTTTATTAATTTCATCTCTAGCTAATGTGGAGTAACTCTCAAACTTGAAATTCTAATACATTTTACTTTCGTTAAAATACTGATAAAGAGAATGGACATTAGTGCATAAATATAGCATAACTCGAATTTTAGGATATATTACCCTTCATGCGATTCCGATCATGTTCATGCAAAGAATCATTTTATAATTACGTTTTAAGAATGGCTCAAAATCACTCAACTCAATTCTTTTAAAAAAGTAATTACACGTGAATTGTTGATTGAATTAATGCATTGATTTCTTTCACTATATATTCAACTTTTATAATGCATTGATTTCTTTCATTATATATTCAACTTTTATATTAATTAATATTATACAATTTTTTATATTAACATTATTATTTTTTTAGCATTAAAAGATCAATTTCATCATAATAGAGAGAAAATACAGTTTGCCAAGATAAGGCAAAAAACAGAGAACAAAAAATGAACAATTACCCCCTTATCTCTTGGAACCCCAAGTTAAACTAGATTACCCCTGTGAGGAAAAGCTATAAGAATATAGAGATATGGCTAGGGTGTACAAATTTTTCTAATCCGACCGAACATAATACATTTTGGTACGCATGGTCAGCTTATATTGTATATAAGGGTGAAATCAAATTTAATTTTTAAACCCGACCGATAAATGTACATATTATAGACATATATTTAATATATATATATATATATTATGCAAACTGACCTGACCCGATTAAATTCAAATTAACATGAAAATTTGTATAATACTATATATAATTATATATTGAATATATTTATAATATATCTTATATATATATATTGTATAATTTGATTTCACCCAACCAAAATCGATCAAATCCAAAAATATATGGGTCGGTTGCATAATATACCCCAAACCTGATCGAGTTGAAATATACCTCAAACCCAATCGATGTACGCCCTAGATATGGCCAAAACCAAAAACAAGGAATAAAGACTTGGCAATGCTTCAAATCAAATTCAAGCTCACGGTAAACAAGATATAAATCAGACCAGACCTATCCCTAACATCCTCGGATAAAAAATAGATTGAGGAAAGTAAAGGACCATTCATCCTTAAAAGGGGCAGTTGCAGCCAACAGCTCGGATACAACAATGGAAGAGAGCTAGAAAAGAAATATTACTAAAATTGCCAAGCATTGACAAACTTCTAAATGGAATAAGATGTCCTTGAAGTGCTTGAAAAAAAGAATGTTTTCTCTAAAGCTCTTGAAGCTAGATCTACAGAAAAATAGCAAACCATACTAAGAGTGAAAGACAAAACAGACATTGAAGGCTAGATTTAGCAAAGAAGACATTCAAAATTATAAAAATTTAAAAAACTAGAAAGAGAATCACCAATCTCATATTTAAAACTAAAGGCAACTGAGAGAAACCCAAGAGGACAAGAGGACTGAAGGGAGTTTTTTTAGAACTGAATATTATTATTATTATTATTATTATTATTTTGTATAAATTATTCTTTTGAAATCGAATAGTGTAAGACTAAGAGGGTGATAAAATTCTTCTTACCAAATTTTAATACAGCTACATATTAATGAATCGAACTCGAAATTTTTTATTAAACTAGAACAATCCCTTATTAATTTGTCAAATAAATACTATTAAAAGAAGAGAACATTGTTCTTTAATAAAAGGAAATATCACTTCAGGATTGAATTAATGCTTATCCAATTCAATATGCATATATATATTTATTATTACACTTTATTCTATTATAGTAAGTTAAGAATTCCTCAGATAGTTATTGTAATTTTCTTCGTCTAAATATTTCCATATATATTTAACCACTCCTTCAATTTTTTTTTATCAAACCACTCCCTTTAATTAATTTTATGAGAATCTCTTAATTTAGATTTTCACAATCTATGGATAGAGAAATATTGTAATTTTTTTAATGAGAAAAAGATGGTTTCCCTAGTAATAGATGATTTTTTGTGAAAACAAAAATAATAAAATTAAAAGAGTAATATTAATTTTTACATGAGTTGTCTTGTTAGCGATTAATTTATAATTGCTCTAAGCTTTTTATTAAAATATATGGGCTCGTACATATGTGTATTTATAAATAAAAGGTATTGAGAACGAAATATATAAATCAATTAGCTTGTAATAAATTTAATATTTACTCATTCTCAAATTATTTTATTATTATTTGATATGTGATCACTTCTCTTTTTTATTTGATTTTATTATTATTTGATATTATTATTATTAGTTGAATGGTGTTAAAATGAAGTGATTACATTTTTTTTTTCTTTCAAATATAAACAGAGTAATACGCATTTATAGCCGAAACAAAGAGAAGCTAGCAAACGCAAAAATGAAAGCCTTAAGTGGAGGGGTCCAGAATTCAAATTAGACTGAGCCCATCTGTAGCAAAACACAGGCTTTAATACTACTTTTTCGACTAATTAAGCTATAAACTTGCATTATCTACTTTTGGTCCGGATTTACTACCATTAAATTGAAGAAAAAAAGAAATTACATGAAATACTATTTTTCCTTTTAAAATTTTATTTTTAAAATTTTTTAGTTTTAAAAATATTATTGTTTTTTTAATTTTTTATATTTTTATGATATATACGAAAAATCTATTCAATATATATATATATATATATTCGTGATTTACTAAAAATATACTCCGTATAAAATATATGCCGTATTTTTATATTTTTTTATTCATGCATTATTTTTATAATTTTTTTATGTATACAGTATTTTTATAAATGTTTTACTTTTTTCAGTTATTCTTATAAATTTACCCAAAAAAAATCAATGATCTTTGTTTTAACATTTTGGTTAAAATAAATTTTAGAATTTTTAATACAGCGTAATAATTTTCGTTAAAATATTTTATACATTTTTTTGTTGAATAAATATTGTATACTTCACTTCTTAAACTTTTTTCCTTTATTCCCTTTATTTTTAAAGAAAATTACATAGTTTACTTTTTTAAACTTTTATTTTTAAAAATACCGCAATTATTTTTTTTATTTATAATTTTTTCATTTTTACCTATTTTTATTTTTTATTTTTGGATTTATGGCTCTTCTTTTTTTATTTTCTCCGTTACTATTTTTCCTTCCTCAATTTACATTCTCTTCTCTACCACCACTTTCTTTTTCTCCATCTGTAGTACCACATCCTCCATCATGGGGCATTTTTCCCTCTCGATAAATGTTTTATTTTTCATTTTTTCTTACCATTGATTGTTTTTCCATCTTTTATTTTTCTCCATCTCAGTGTTTGTTTGTGGGTATTATTTGCTTTTTTTTTTCAATATAACTTTACACTTTGCTTAGAGATTTGATTTTATTTTATTTCAAGATTCGATTTGCGATTCTAAATGTTTTAATATATTGCGATTTGCGATTCTAAATGTTTTAATATATTTGAGATTCTAAATGTTTTATTATTTTATTCTTAAATTATAATGATTGAATATTTTTTTTATTTTTCAATAGTAACACACATTGTCAAAAAAATATTTAAAAGATTCTCCGTACTTTTTAATATGAAATTTATCACATTTATTAAATTTTATGAAATACATACAACGTATAGACAACATATAAAAATTTATATATATTTCTTTATATGAAATTCATCATATTTATTAAATTCAATACAATATATATAATATATAAAATGACATATAAAAGTTTATATATACTTTTTAATTAAAAATTTATCATATTTATTAAATTATATACAGCATATATAAAATATAAACGATATATAAAAGTTTATATATGTTTTTTAATATAAAATTCATAAAATTTATTAAATTTTATGCAGCATATATAACATATAAATGATATATAAAAGTTAATATATGCGTCATAATCTGAAATTCATCGCATTAATTAAATTATCATAATATATAATATATAAACAATATATAAAAGTTGGTATACTCTTCTTCATATGAAGTCACTATAACATTGCACATATCTAACCAATGAGTATATTATAACTAAAAATATAAACTTGTGCAGGTAACACACTTGTGAATTTAATATCACACTATGAGTTTATAATATGGGTAGACATTAGTTGGGTTCGGTTAGATTTTGGGCATATTTCAACCCGATCAAACTCAATTTATTGCTAAAATATCAAATTAATTTTGCCGAAAATTATATATATATATTTTCAATTAACCTATATATTTTAGGTTCGGTAGGTTAAATTTGATTATACAATATATATAATATATATTATAAATATATTCAATATATAATTATATGTAATGTTGTATAAATTTTTAGGTTTGATCAGATCGGGTTGGGTTACATAACGTTTATTATAAATTTATGTCTATAATATATATATTTGTCAGTCTGTTTTGAGTTGAAGTGAAAAAATAAATATCAATCTAATCACTCGACTGAACCCGCAAGTTTTTTAAAATATGAATCTAATTTCACCCGTATATGCAATATAAACCAACTGAATCCGACAAAAATGTATTCGATTAGGTTAAATTTAATCAATTTCAAAAAATTTACACACTATTAATTTATAGATTATTTTCACATATATATCTTTTAATAAGAGTGCATCCTTTTCCAATATGAGAGTCATCTCACAATATTTCAATAATAGTAATTAGATATGGATATGAAAATTTTATGACTAAATATTTGAAACCTTTTGCTATGAATATAATATGCAATAACAATTTTCACTTTCAAATTTTAAATGATAAAATGTTTAATTTCATTTATGTATTAATATTTAATTAGTTATTAGGACTAAAAGGTTATAGCCAAAAGGCTAATTATTTCTACAATAACTAAAAATTGAAATAAAAGTCGAGAATTTACTTCGAGAGGCAAATTAATCAGTCACGAAATAATATATTTTATAACTATTATTATATATTTTAAGTCACAAGTTAATTTTCTTAACTAATAATAAGAAATTTTATGAAACTTTTACATTTATATCTAAAATATTTAATGTGCTACTAGGATTGTAATGCTATAGCTAAAATTAATTGATAAAACAAATAAAAATTGAAATAAAATTTTAAAATTTTTTTTGAGAGGCTTTTTTCTTAACTAACAAAATTATAATTAGTTATGAGTTATAAATTTCATAGCTAATATTATACATTAGCTATTATAAAAAATGTCATAGCAAACATTGACAACTCTATCTACTAATTATTATAGTGAATTCATCATCAAATTATATATATAATACATAAACAATATACACCAATTTTATATATTTATTCATTTGGAATCCATCATATAGATTTATCAAATTGTATATAACATATATAATATATAAACGATATATAAAGTTCTATATGCTTCTTTATCTAAAATTTATTATATTTATCAAATTATATGCAATATGTATAACATATAATGAAAATATTAAATTTATAAATCAATATTTGTATATATTATTTATATATTATTTTATATGTCTTATATGTTATCTATAAGTTTTTTATGAAATATATACAATATATAAAACTTAAAGGAGGAAGGATAGTTTTATAATCGATATTTATCTATTTTGTAATTAATTGTTTCGCTTTCATATTTTTGAAAATTTTCAAAGTCACTATATTTTTATAAACGAGTTTAGTTTTTAGGTTAATTTTGTAAATTTTAATTATTTTTAAACATCATTACATTTCTAGTAAATGAGTTTTAAAATAAAATATTAATTTAAAATTAAAAAACATATTAAAATTTATTTTATTCAGTTGTAATTGAATAAAAACTACCACTAGTGATTGTCTTTTCTCACTTAAGTGATAAGTATTTTTCAAATAAAGTTCTTGCTATTTTCTTTTCTTTGAGTTTTCATATATATATATTTTTTAAATTTGATGGTGGGATTGCTTTTAATTTATTGATGGTCCGTAGCTCTGTCCATCTTTTCTTGCATTTATTTTGGGTTACTCTTTTTTAGTTTTGTGTGTTTTTTATTGTGATTCTCAAAATAATTTTTAAATTAATATCATTTATTTTTATTTTCTTTATATTTTTTATTCTTTAAAATAAAATTAATTACAATGTAAATTTTTATTATAAATTTTTATTTTTATCTATTTAAAAATTATATGTTATTTTTAAATAGGAGTTTATCTTTTTTCTAACATATATTGTTTATACTTTTCAAATGAAATTATCATTCTTATATAAAAAGTGAGTTAATATTTTTCTATAAATGATAAAAATCTCCTCGTATAGAAAGAGAGTCAATACTTTTTTTATAAATAATAGATAAAATAAATGTCTTATTATAAATTATATTACCACAACATATTATCATTATACATTATTTACATTGAAAGGGTTCAAAAAGATTGGGTGAATTTACTTATAGAACATAGTTTTCTATTTTCTATTTTTCAATTTTTAAAAAAAATTAAAATATTTATTTTTTTATAGAAAATTTAAAAAATATGTTCACTTAGTAAAAATAGAAATTTATTTTTTGACACTGATATAAAATCTCTGTAATTTTCATATTAAGAAATTTAACTTTATTTATAAAAGAAAAATTTTAGAAAATATTTGAAATATATTTTTTCAAAATTTTCTTAAAGTCAGAAAGTTAAAAAAAGTATTTTCTATTTTCTAATTTTAGTAAAATATGTAATGTAAATATAAATTTCTATTTTCTATAATTTTTTTTGAAAAACTACTCTAATTTTTTTACAAGTGAACACATCCAAATAATTTCTTTAGTTATGTATATATTATGATAAATAAATATTTTTTGATATTCTGATCCAATATTTATTACTCTGTATGTGATATTTAAAATAAAACCATTAAAGGTAATTTTCTTTTTTTTTAGAATAGAATATTTTTCATTAAAGCAAAACATGAGAAAACGTAGCAATAAGGGGTAAAATATCCTCCCAAACATAAATAAAGGTAATTTTCAAGATAATTTTCTTTTTTATTTCATCGACTTATTTTCTAAAACATAAATAAATATTTTATGAAAAAAATTAAAAACCAAAATTAAGAAATAAAATCAAAGAGCTCCATTCCCATGAGCAGGGAACTCTCAAGAGGTCAATATACGACCTTTTTCAACTTGAAGTCTCCGTTACTAGTAGCCGCCACAAATTCAAAACGGCAACGCAATGGCTGAAACTTTTGCCGAAGAACATGACAAACATATTTCACCAGGTACCCTTTGGCAAGTTCCCTATTTTTCAATCAGGGAAATTAATGGGTTTTGTTCAAAAACCAGTTCTGTTATCTGGGTAACTCAAAATTGAATGCTATTTTTTTTTTGTTCAAATTGTAGTCAAAGTTAAACCCTTTTCTTTGTTGTTGTTTTTGTTGTTGTAATATATTAGGTGTGCTCCTCTTGTCTTCTCTAATAATTATTGAATATAAGGTGAGCTTAGAATCTTGTGAGAATAATTCCGAAAACCACTTGTAAGATTCTTCCAAAACATCATAGTGTTTGGAATTATTGGCATTTTTCAAATTCTATAAATTTGTATATTTGGTCATTTTTATTTAGAATTATTGGCGTATTTATTCTCAATTCGCATTGAAGTTGGCTTCCAATTTTGATTCCTACTCTGTATTCAATAAAACGGAAGGATCACCTAAAAGAAACCAGGAAAGTGCAAAGAACTGAACTTTGGTCTTGTGACTTTCTAATGGAAATCCATTTTTTAAAATAAAAAAAAGAGATGACTCTGCATTTGTATGAAACCAACACAACTTGAGAACAACGACAACAACAAAGTCTGTTTCAGTCCAAATCAATTGAGGTCGGCTATATAAATTCTTGAGAAGAGAAAAAATAATTTGCTTTCGATAAAAATGAGTATTTAGTGGGAAAGGTCTTTGAGTCCTGGTTGGAAGCAAATTAACCTAAAAAGGAATGTCCGTCATAACTAGTAATATATGTTCATTGTTCTTCTATTTTATCATGTTTAGAATTAAATAGTTACAGCTTCTTAGTGAATTAATTAAATTGAAAGTAATTCTATTTGTTAGCTGGCTGAACTGAAGTGAAGCTTCTTCATTTTACTGTACTAATAGTCTTTAGGCAATATTCTTAACTCACCCTGCATGAAGTAAAATGAGGTTTGGTCGTTTCAGTTGAGTCATGTCAGAAGAGAGGCGTTGCTCGTTAGATAGTTAGATGTAGCATTTTGATCAGAAATGTGTTTGATTTGTTCAAATTATTTAAGGGAATATCTTTGAATTATTCCCCTTTGGCTATAGTCAAGTCATGGGGTATTCGACAAAGATGTGCCTTAAAAAGATTCTGGAATTGGACATCACTTAATAAGGCAAATATGGTATTTACTGCTCTAGTGAAGAAAGCAATTGTCTACCAATAATAAACCATGTACCCCTGTAGAATTAAGTATTCTGATTATATAGACAAAATCAGTGGCGGAATCAGGCGGTTGTGGAAGGGGGGCAAAATTTCTACCTCTCGCATTCTCCAGTGATGGTTTTGTCCCCGGTGTCATCGTTTTTGGAGAGCTCTCCAGCCGTTCGTCGTCCAACTTGTCCTCTTTCCTCTCCCTGGCTCCCTCTCTCTTCTTCAACCTCACGCTCTCCCTTTTCACCTTTGCAACTCGAGCCAGGGGGGCTCATCCCCGTTGGCCATCACCAGCGGCCAAAAATAGCCCCCTGTATGTGCTTCTGGCCGTAGTTGAGGGGAGGTTGTTTGCCCCCACGACTCCCTCCCAGGTCCGTCCCTGGACAAAACTTAAGATGAATCTCAATACTCTGTTTGGTTTGCCATGATTTTTTAAAAGTGGTAGTAATGACAATGATAAATTGAATTCCTGTTTAATCTTACCATTTGGCCCCTAAAATGGAAGACATATGCAAAGTTATTTACAATAGAGAGAGCCAAAACTACCAATGTGTTTGATATTGTTGTTTGAGTTGCTGAAAAGAAAAATACCATGTTGATAGTATTAATTATAGGTTAACAAAAGTGAACTTCATATATTTTGATTTTGAAAACTACAAACAGTTAAATGATACTTTTTCTTTTCTTGTTTTTTTTTTGAAAAAGAAATTTTAACCAGAATGCCAAAAAGATTCTTAACTCTGGATTGGTTGGTTTAGACTGGATCATTCAGCTTATTTTGATTCTTCTGTATACTCATCGCCATTTAAAATTCTAAAGATATGTGAACCATTGCTTTTCAAGGTAGATTATGATTGTGCATGTGTTATAATGGAAGGAAGAGCAGGGGCGGAGGCAGGTGGGGTCGTGTGGGGGCGGACGACCCCCCTGCCGGCCACCGGAGGTGTAAATCTTCACCCCCTTCAACTCCCTCAGCCCCTTGGTCCTTCAGCCTTAGTCTCCCTCAGCCCCCCCTTCAGCCTTAGCCTCCCTCAGCCCCCCTTTAGCCCCTCAGTAGCTCAGCTCCTTCAGCGTTTCAGCCCCCTCTTGCCGGCGGTTCTGGCTCCGCCACTGAGGAAGAGTATGATTGTTTTCTTCTTTTTTGTTGCATTCTTGATAAGTTATTTGTTCTTGGATGGTGACATTTCAGATCAACAAGGAATTGCTTGTTTTCACCTCTGTAACAAAAGTTTGACTGCTGTCTACATATATATATATATATATATATATATATATATATGTTGCTTTATATATTCTACTAGCTGTATAGGAACCCAACTCCAACCCTGCCACATCCCTCCCCTTCGCTGCATAATTCTGAAGATCCTAAAATGACTTGAGTCTTGGGCTGGGGACCTGGGTACCAACTGCAACTGCAGCAATATGGATCAAACCTAGCATTAGCTCTGCTCTAAAAGGCAGGGCAATCTTGCATCAAACGGGCAGTTCCTGTAATATGTGTCTGTTTGTGCTTTTATTTATTGAGCTACAAGAATTAATAATATACAGTGGGAAGTTAGGTGGTTGGGAAGGGGGGCAATTGTCCCCCTTAATTTTTTTTTTTAAAAAATATTCATATGTATATATCCATTAAATTTTTAAATTTTTTATCTACCCCTTAAAATTTTAAATTATCTCCAAATTCAAGAGGAGAAAAAAAAATTCCAAAATCTTCAACAAATTAATTTTAAATTCATCCATTCAATTAAGAGATTAAAAATAAATTAAAAGTACAATTAAAAAAATTAAGAAAGATTATAAAATTAAGATCTTTATTTATTTTAATTTTTTAATTTCTTCTCTTTATTTCAAATTTACATTTTATTATTTATAATTCTAATATACTTTAATATTTTTGCATTATCATTATATGTTAAAATTTATTTTTCATATTTTCCTTGATTATTTTTTTTACAAATGAAAATGGCTTACTAATAGGTTAATAAATTTATAAAATACTTATTGTATATGAAAAGCCAAACGTCAAGAAAAAAAGAAAATAAAAAAAAAAAATTTACACCCCTTATAATTAACTCCTAATTTTGGCCCTGATAATATATGAGGCTGTGTGTTCATCTCTCTTTGTCCTTTACATTTGCAGTTTCCTTTATACCATTTACATTAATTTGCAAGAAAAATGTCATTTTAGTTTCTGCTTATTCTTTTTTTTTTTCTCTTTATAAAGCCTGCAATCACTTAATCATATCATATGTGCATGGAAATAAATGGAGTAGTGACATATTGCTCGCGTCATTTCCAGACATTAAATTTGAGTAATAACTCTAATAAATAATTTAGTGGGATAGTGACTAGTTCCTTTTGTTTCTCTTTTCCTGATTCCTGAGGCCATATTCTTCTCATCTTCTTTACATGCTTTTGGATTTGTGAGATCTCCGGGTAATGGGGCCCTTTAAAGAATAATAATTGATGAGGCACCTTTGCTCTAAATGACTTTTGATTCACCGGACCTTCTCCTACTGACCTAAAAGAAAATACAGGGGCCGTTTGGCATCATCCTAGAATCTCCTTTACCTGTTATAGAATATATTAAAGCAAGAAAAGAAAGGAGCCCTCAAGTACAGCAACTGGTTAAAGAGAAAGGTGCTTCAATAACTCTTCCCTTCCTTTTCTTCTTTTTCAAACGTTCAGGCCACATGCCATTAAAACTTGTCAATAATTTTTATTCCTTTCTTTGAAAATGAACTATGAGCTTGCGACTTAGGAATTATAGTTTTAGGCCAGAAGCAGATGCTTGCTTGGGAAGAACTTGCTGTTAAACTGGACCTACCACTAATTGAGTCCAGTTTGTTGGTCTTTTTTATTTAAAAAGTTTATTTTATCTTAGTGAAAAAATAGGTAGTCACGGTAATTGGTAACAATACGATCAATTGACCCTTTTCCCTCTATTTGCATTGTCTTATAATTTTACTTTTGCAGTTGATGAAAATGCAAATTGAGTCAACTGATTGAAATATTTCAAGGATTAGCAAGACATATAAATAAAGATTATCTTAAGACTTTCATACAAGATTTCTTTTACTTTGTTTGATATTTAAATAGAACTCTTGTGATCTTTTAATTCTCTGTTTAATATATTAGTACTTGGTATCTAATTTTCTTCACCTTTGAATCCTGGCAAAGTGAATGCTGCAGACCAAGTGAATGTATGGCACTGAGATGGTATTGCTTTAGGAGATCAATTAATCATTGGATTTTGATTCCATTTGATCAAAATTTTTTATCAAAACCCGAGAAATCTGAAGATCGATCTGATTCAACTGACTTTTTATGATTTGTTGTTGGCCATTTTGGCTTCCCTTTTTCTTTTTCTTCTTTTCTTTTCTTTTCTTTTCTTTCTGGGTGAAAATTTATTTTCTTAGTTTCCTCTTGGATATGGATCGCTGAGTTAAAGCTAATGTTCCCTTTGGAATATATTTCTTTAAGAGAGTTGATTGCTTTCATATTATAAGAGTTTGCAGCCAGAAATATTTGACCTTTTTGCCATTTCATTATATGTATGCATTTCTTTATCTCTCTGTCACACACATACAAATTTCATTGAAATATAAAATTACGCAATTCTGTGATGATGATGGTTATGTTGCTATGTACAACTCCATCATGAAAATGCTAATTTAGCTTGTTATATTATGCAGTTGGACTTAACAAAACCAATCGGAACTGTAGCTTCCTTCAGAAGTGAACAGAATGTGGATCGCTTCAAGAATTCAAAAGCAAGTTCTACTACCACCTACCATTATTCATCAATAATTATCCTGATAAGAAAAAGTTTTCAATTTTTTTTTGAAAAAAAGAAAAGAAAAACAAAAAAAAAAATAAAGGAAAAGAAAAAGGAAAGACTCTTAAAGTTAAGAGTGGGGTGGAGAGGAAGAGTAAATGTGCAAGAAACTTGATTTTTATTTTGATTTGCCTTTGATTGCTTATGCTTAAGCATGATTATGGTGAGATTCCACTGGATATCTGATATCAGTGTTAGATAGAGAATAATATACTTAAAAATGAAGGTATTTCATTGAGTGAATTGTGATTGATGGTACATGTTGTAGCATCAATACCGTATGTTAAGCTGTATCATGTGATAGGCCAATTGACAAAGAGCCTGTGTTTGAACTTGAGATCTTATATTTCTTTTTTGGTTCAATTGCCATAAAATAATTTAACGGTGTGTGAGGAGGTCACGTATAGGATGATAATAAATTAAATATTTTTAAGTGTTGGATTTATTCTAATTCGCTTGTATAGAAGATGGGCATTTTATAAATATATTTGGACGAGTACGAATAGTACTTTTATCATTCGCGATGAATTTAGATTGAATTAAGATATAAACCTTTGGGTATTTTTTATTTGAACCCTATTATATATTAATTATATTTTATTAAAATTTTAATTATATATTTATTATATTTTATTTTAATTATAAAATTATCTACTATAAAATTATTTTTAATAAAATTACGTTAATATTAAATTTTTATTTATAATTATTTAATTAAAAAATTATAATTTATATTTTAAATTTTGTAATATTTTTAAATTTTTATATTTAAATGAATAATTAAATATATTTAGATAGTAAATAAATAATATTAAATAGATTTAAAATGGATATTAATATAATTATAATTAAATTTAAAAGAGATTTGAGTAATTTAAAAATTAAATGAGTTTTGACTTTGAGTAGGATAATTTTTACTTATATCCTATATGTTGTCAACCACTCACGGACTTACACAGATGACAATTTGTTTTTATCTTCCTCATTTAAATAAGATGAAGTTTGATTTGATTTACCTGTTCTGTAATTATGTGTGTTTTTTTTTATAAGAAATAAGAATACTAGACCTAAGTTGGGGTCCAAAAATCTAAGGTTAGATTCTTTGATTCCTTCAGCCCTACAAAGAACAAAAAGAATCTGCCAATAACACTGCACCTGACACAAAAAGAAAATAGGAAAAAAGGAATTTAAAATTTGAAAAAAGAAAAACAGAAAGAGAAAGAAAATGTTTAAAGAAAAAAAAAGAAAAATCCATTTGGTTTTCCCTTTCAATCACCAAAAGGAAAAATCCATTATAGCATTTCCCATTATTATTTTTATAATATATATATATATATATATATATTTTAACATGAAGAGTTTCTCTCAGAGTTTTAGGAAAGTTGCAGCCATTATTCATCATGGTGGGGCTAACCTAACTCAGCAGGGAATCAAACAGAGAGAGAGAAGTGGGAACATAAAAATGGGAAATAGGAAATAGGAAGATAAAAACAAACCATACACTTTATCTCTGTTCTCTCCTTTTAAGAGACTCAAATCGAACAGTGTTGCTTTCTCTGTTTTTGCTGCATCATAGATTCTTTCCCCTGCCCTTTTCAAGTCAAAGAAGAAAAAACTTGAATTAAAAAAAAAATGGAGGAGGTGAGAGAAAGGAAGAACCGCAGCTCATGGGCATATATTCCCTTCCAACATAACCCCACTCATGTTTCCAGATATGGAGTGAGAACATAAGACACCTCCCCAACAACTATTACTCTAAATTATAAGTCAGCTGCCACAATTTTGAACCCATACGATAAATAAATAAATATAAGGACCATTTCCCTTTTATATATTTATGTTTCAATCTTCTGCTTCTCTTTCATCCTCCAAACTGCAAAAAAGAAAATGCAAAATCAAAATATGAACTTGGTTTTGTCTACTGATGCTAAGCCTAGGCTTAAATGGACTCCAGAGCTACATCAAAGATTTATTGATGCTCTCTCTCAACTTGGAGGTGCAGACAGTTAAGTATATATATATATATATACATACATAGCAAAAAAAATAAAAAAAGAGAGTGATTTTTTTTAATGCTCTAATTGAAAAGTTTAAATGAATTTTTTTTAACGTTCTAATTGAAAAGTTTCAATCTTTTTCCCCATGATTATATTTGAGCAGAAGCAACACCCAAGAGTCTGATGAAAATAATGGGAATTCCTGGACTGACTTTGTATCATCTAAAGAGTCATTTACAGGCATTTTCCCCCTCTTTTACATTGATTGGATTCATGTTTCTTGATTTTGCTGATCAAGAAATGCAAAATCGTGACTTTGTTTGTGCTTCTTCTTGCAGAAGTATAGGCTGGGGAAGAGCCAGCAATCACAATCACAGTCTCAGTCAGAGGCCAGCATTGAGAATAAGCTAGAAGGTGAGTTATTAAACTAATGAATCAGATCAATTGAGAATCTATAGGAATTCTTTTTTTAACATTTATGTTCTTATATGGGGGGGTTTGTTTATAGTTCTGTTTGATGCAGATTACAAGGAGATCCAAAGTAGTAATTGTAATTTCAGAACAGGAATTGCTGAAAGAAATTCAAATACAATTAATGAGTACGAGTCTATGTATTCTTCCTTTGGATGAATTTGGATTGATATAATCATATAAATGAATTTTAAAATTGATTCAAACTTCTATCTTCAACAGAAGCTTCCAGATATCTCAGGCTCTCCAAATGCAAATGGAAGTACAAAGAAAACTTCATGAACAAATTGAGGTAAAATCAAGAATCTCTCTCTCTGTATATGCATATTGGTTAATTAGGCTTTAATTGTGTTTGAACCTCTTATATAATTTTAGAGATAACTCCAGTAACATCGAGTCTTTGTGTATTATAATCATGCTGATTGAAGTAGCAATATAACTTTCAGGTACAAAGACATTTACAGTTGAGAATAGAGGCTCAAGGGAAGTACTTGCAATCAGTATTAAAACTGGCACAAGAAACACTTTCTGGATATAATTCATCTTCCATTGGAATAGAACTTGCTAGGGCTGAACTTGCTCGATTAGTGTCAATGGTTAATAATGGATGTCCAAGCTCTTCAATCTCAGAATTAACAGAAATAGGAGGTTCAAGCTTAAAAGAAACAGAGAGGAAACAAATGAGAGGTACAGTATGTTCAATGGAAAGTTCTTTAACATCATCTGAAAGTTCTGGGAGAAAGGAAGATATGCAACTAAAGAATAAAATTGGTGATGCTAATAAGTCCAGTTGTGTTTCGATTGAACTTCCTTTAATGGATATTCACACTCAGGACAAGCTTTTAAATAATCATCTAAGCAATCAAGTGAAGAAGAGAAGTTGCAGCACATTTTCTGATAGTATCCGTGTAGAGCAACCGATGGCAAAAAGATCAAGAAGTGGCGAACAATTGAGAATATTTGATCTCAATAATCATTATCAGAATGAATTTGAATCAGGTTCAAAAGTAATAGACTTGAATTTGCAAGGAAATTGAACACACTCTTCACGGGGAAGGTTTCAGTAATATATGCAGCAGTGAAGTTAATTGTTAAGAGTTAAATCTTTGTTTATAAACTATGTATATTGTTATATATGTAATGGACCCCCTGAAACTTTTCAAAGTATATCCATATCAAAAGATGGTATAACATATGTGTGTGTGTATATATATATATATATATATATATATTTATTCTGTGTGGATACATCTGTCCACTCTCTCTCTCTCTCTCTGCATGTTGAGGATCAAACTGTATAATCCTAAACCATTATTATTTTCAGATTCGAATTCATGACTTCACGATCTCGATTTAAGTATTACTTAATCAGAACCCATTGATAAAACATTTCTGAATTAACAAAGAATTAGGTTAAGTAGTGATTAAATTAATGCATCCAGGTGACTTGTACCTGCAATTTTATTGGATATCGAAGGAGACATGACAGAAAGTTCACAAGACAGAAAGTTCAATCTTGTCAACCACATGTTGACAGTTGACAACAATATTTCTATCAGACATCGTACTCCAGAAATTTCATGGAACTTCTACTAAATTTGGCAACAGAAAGGAAGGGAATGTTAGGCAAGAACACACACCCACACACATTGAAGAAAAATGAATAAAGAAAATGTTTAGTTCAAGAAAAAAAAAGTTAAAAAGCAGCAGTGGAAGAATAATAGAGGAAGAAATAATCATAGCTACAAAATTATTAAGAACCCATAAAAGGGGTGAATCATTGGCTAAACCATGCGTATGTTTAAATACATTACTTCTTAAGTAACATAGATCAATTTTGCTACTAGGCCTGCAAATTCAATAATTAAACACACCACAATGGCCAATATATATGCAGCCTATCTTTCTTATTTTTCTTAAGCAATCCTTGTGAAAAGGATATTGGCAAGAGATGGATCGTCCACTAATCATTCATAGTCATTGGCTTCTTTCCGCTTTTCTTTTTCTGCTTTTCAATCTGTCAAAATCTTCTTCATTGCTTCAAGGTATGCTACTTGTTGAACTGCTAATATTAGAAACCCGAAATGTTAATTCTAATAACTTGCATCTTGTTCCCTCTTCGTAGGAAAAAGCTTCCCCTACATGACTTCAGATGTCAATGAGGTGTCTGGCAAGTCCTATGATTACATTATTGTAGGGGGAGGCACTACTGGTTGCCCTCTAGCAGCTACCCTCTCGGAAAGATTCTCTGTGCTATTGGTAGAACGAGGAGGCTCCCCTTACGGGAATCCGCTGGTCTTGAATAAGATGTATTATGGTTTCTCACTGCTTCAAACCGATGAATTTTCGTCTGTGGCTCAAAGCTTCATCTCTAAAGATGGAGTTACAAGCCATAGAGGGCGAGTGCTTGGAGGATCATCAGCCATAAATGGTGGCTTCTATAGCAGAGCCAGTGATAGTTTTGTGAAAAGAGTTGGGTGGGATGAGAAGCAGGTGAAGGAAGCTTATGAATGGGCGGAGTCCAAAATTGTCTCAAAGCCAGACCTAACCATGTGGCAATCTGTAGTTGAATTTGGTCTCCTTGAAGCAGGATTCCTTCCTTATAATGGGTTCAGCTGGGAACACCTTGAAGGAACAAAAATTGGTGGGACAATGTTTGATGAATTTGGCATAAGGCACACCTCAGCTGATCTTCTGGGTTCAGGGAATCCAGAAAATATCACTGTTCTTTTGACCGCAACTGTAAAGAACATCATTTTCCATACCAATGGTAAGTAGACATATCTTCACTTGGTATTCAAAGAGGCTGATGCTCATTTGCTCTCCCAATTATGCAGGTAAAGGACATGAGACAATAGCTAGGGGCATTAGGTTCATCAAAAGCAATGGTGGCGCTAACCAAACTTATGAAGCATACCTCAACCAACCAGCAGACTCAAGCTCATGGGGTGATGTTATTTTGTCAGCAGGAACATTAGGCAGTCCCCAAATCCTAATGTTAAGTGGCATTGGACCAGCAAAGCATCTCAAGAGTTTCAGTATCCCACCGGTGCTGGACTTGAAAGGCGTTGGCCGAGAGATGCAAGACAACCCTGCAGTAGCCATTTTAGCAGACACAACAGCAGAATATCGGCTGCCAGATACACCTCAAGTCGTAGGCATAGCAAAAGACTTAAAATTCATAGTACAAGCAGGAATCTTACCAATAAGTTTGAATGCAACAAGGATGCCAATTGCAATAAAGCTTGCATTCCCAGAATCCAAGGGGAGGCTGAAATTGTACAACACGGATCCAAGGCAAAACCCCTCAGTGAAATTTAATTATCTAGCAAAGGAAAAAGACATGGAGGGGTGCACAGAGATGGCTCAAGTAATTCAAAGGGTAGCAAGGTCTGATTCTGTTGCTTTGTTCTTGAGGACTGAACCGCAGAATAATTTGATATCCAGTACTCATGAACTAAGAGATTTCTGCAAGAAAAATGTTGGGAC
Organism: Garcia nutans; assembly: GCA_947685225.1. NCBI lineage: Eukaryota > Viridiplantae > Streptophyta > Magnoliopsida > Malpighiales > Euphorbiaceae > Garcia > Garcia nutans. The sequence goes on from CANTUV010000011.1 coordinate 54,981,848, forward strand.
TTATTATCACTACCACGGTGGTTGCACTGTTGGATCAGTTGTTGACGAGGATTACAAAGTCTATGGAGTGAAGAGCTTGAGAGTAATAGATGGCTCAACTTTATTGGAATCCCCAGGCACAAACCCAATGGCTACCCTATTAATGCTGGGAAGGTATCAAGGGATCCAAATTCTTAAAGAAAGGCAGAGTACTTCTGTATTTACTAATCAAGAACACCCATAGCAAAGTCTTAGTAGCTTTAGCTATATCTATATCACCATTAAAACAACTTAGTAGTTGTTCCTGGCAAAAACGGTTGTCGGAATCAATCCAATATTACTGAGCTTATATTTCATTTTACAAAATCGAAGGGCATAATCATGGTATTACATCACAGATTCTTTTTTATGCTTTGATTTTGGAAATTTTCTTCTCAGCTATATATGAATTAAAAACTGCAAAAAATTTAAGGGTTAAAAATTTTACATGTTACTTATTATCCAAGCAGAACTGTCAACTACATACATGCTACTAAAAGAAACACACGAAAAAAAATGTAATCTTCTTACAAAAAATCATCTAACCCTCAATTTCTTGACCATGTGTTGGATTTGAGGAAGACAAATCATTAGATTGAGTTGAAGGAGTCTGATTTGAGTCCTCACTTCTACTACTATTGAAAGAAAAACTAACCCAAATTTCTCTTTCAAATCTCCTCCTCTCTCTTCCTTCTTCTTCTTCTTCTTCTTCTTCATCTCTTTTCTTGCCTAACTCCACCTCATCAACAGGCATCTTATACCTGCAAACAGGGCAAGACCCATGGATGCCCAACCACTTCTCTATACAATTAGCATGAAATCTATGCTTGCAGGGCATAGCCTTAGCAACCCCACCAAGCTCCCACTCCTCCAAACAGATCGCACACTCACCATCATTATCTTCAATTTCTGCAGTTTCCACACTAGGCAAAGCCTCAATTGATGCTTTTGAGGCAGGTGGATGACCATTCTTGCCAGCCAAATCTCTAAGAAGAGAATCCAAACTAGCATTTCCTTCAATTACAACCAACGCTTGAGTAAAAGGGTTAATAAGGATGATTCTTTCATGTGGGGTAGTTATCTGTTGAGTTTCTTGATCTGGGTTCTCTCTCTGGGATGTAGTTGTAGTGGTGGTGGTGAAGCCAAAAATAAAAGGCAAAAACAAAAAAAGATCTCTATGCCTTAACATCCTCTCAAAATCTGAAAACAATTCAGGCAATTCAATCTCAGAGGCCATTTTAGATTCTTGATTTTTTTTTCTTTTTTCTTGATTCATGAAGGAAAGAGACAGAAAAAGATAAATTAAAAGAATGAAAGTACAAGGCGTGAGAGAAATGATAGAAGAAGAAGAAGCATTATAAGAGAAAACGTGAGCGCTCACTGAAAGACAAAGAAAGAAGGTAGTAGAAAGATCTGGAATTTGTGTAAGGAACTGTTTGTTTCATGTTCATCAAGGTCCACTAAACATGTCTTAGAGAAGATACTTTAGAGAAGAGGACCGAGGAGAAAGATGCAATGTTGAAAACGCACCGTTTTGGTTTGTATTTCAAATTAAACTCTGAAATTGTTTATTTTCTAATTCCAATAAAATCTAGAACTATAGTCTATATATATATATATATATATATATATAACATTAGATACGCCATAAATATATGCCATTATAAATAATAAATATATTTTTTATTTATGGTAAATTATAATTTATTTATTTATTTATTATTTTAATAACTTAACTAATATGTTAAAGCTTTATTTTGTTCACATTTAATATTATTAATTAAAAATATTTAATGAGTATATTTCAAATATAAAAATATATATACATATATATATATATTTATATCTTTAATTAATTAATTAATTAATGTAAAATATTTATATTCAGAGTTTATGTATTTCTGCATTTTGAATTGATAAAAATATTTTTATTTTACATTAATTAATTATTTTAATTAAAGATAAATTCACAAATTGAACAGCTTAATCCTATAAAAATAAAATTGAATAATTTTCTCTATCATAAAAATTCGAAGCCGATAATTTTGATGTCAGCCATCCAAACTGGAATGATTGGAGAGTCTAGAATATACTAGAGAGTATAAATGTTAAATTAAATTTGTAGTCCATAATATTTTTTTAGCTTGTTTGACCATTCTAGAAAATTATAAATTAAATTTGTTTCCATTGATTTTTCATATTCTATACAACTGATTTTTTTTTTTAAAATAAAAAACTTCAGTTCATATTTGATTATGTAGAAGAATATAATTATATATTGTTAATGCTCGTATTTTTTTAAGTTTTATTTTAATATTTGAGTTCTTTTTTTTAATTGAAATATTTAAATGGATATTTTTTTATTAAATGTTTTTTTTGCTTTATTTTCATAACTATTAAATATATATGATAAAGATTTAAATCGAAAATTATTTCAAAATTTTTTTAAAAATTATATTTACATAAAATGGTTTTATTATTTTTAATGTTATTATATTTTTGTAAATATTAATTAAAATTCATATATGCAAGATATGTTATCTTTTTCTCATTCATTCATAATAAATTTGATCTGCATATTATTTTTTTATCTTAATCTAAAAATATATAAAAAATGATATTTAAATTTAATTGAGATAATAAAAGTATATATAATAATAATTTTTAAAAAATAAATTAAATAGAAAAATATAATTGAATTCCATAAAATATATATGTATATAATTGAAACATGAAAACAAGGGCCGCAGTTACGAATAAAACTAAGCCATGTGTCTCGTTTTGCAAGAATAAAAATATTTTTTTTGAATTGTTTTAATATTATTTGGAAATAATAAATGTTCTAATTTTCTCGTATGAACTATGAAGCATGGACCATATGATATATCTGGTTTTTTTAGAACAGTATATGATATACTGTTGTTATAGCCATCATCATCGACTCGTACATGTCTGATTTTTTTTTATTAAATTGTACGAAATTGATTTATAAAAAATTTAAAAACATGCTGAGACTCACGTAAGAGTAAATTAATGTTATGAAACCTATATAAAAAAAGACTTAATTACTAATAAAATTTTGAATTTTTATTATTTAATTCCATATTTTGGGACTATATCAATTAGACTTTAAATCAAAATATATTTTTATCGAGAAAAATCTTATATTTTTCTTGCAAACACAATTGTTAAAATAATAGTTTTAACTATATAATTAAAGGCAAAAGTAGGATTTTTTGTTTCCACAAACAATTAAAATATTAAGCTGAATATTTAATTAAATGGAGTTAAAAAAAATAATGATAAAATCTCATTCGTTTTCTTTAATTATCTAAGCAAAATTATTTTATTATCACAATATAACTAAATTATAATCATAAAAATTAATGTAATTAATTATATGATTGTAAAATATTTCTTAAAACAAAATTAACTATAAAAATGGAAGTTCATGGGCATTGCTCGAAAAAAAAAGTTCATGGGTTTTTTCTAATAAAAGAAAATTATGATAAGTACTGCAATTCGACCATATAAAATCTACATAATTTCTAAGCTGTCTTTCTTTCTCAAGGCATATGATGATGGACAACTGGACCAACCAATTAAATTTGGATTATTAAATAAAATACAGATTGTTTGTTTATTATTACTAACCCCATTGAAAGCTACCTGGCTCTGTGCGCATTTATATATATATGTTATATATATTATATAATCGCACTGCCAACCAATTTCTTCACACCAAATCCACTCGTCATTTTCATTATCCTCAATTATTACTAACCCATCAAATGTAAACAGGCCAAGCATGCCCAACTAAAAGAATTAAGTTCTGGGTTAACTTTCGGCGCCTGTTTCTACTCACACCAAGTGTTCGATAAAAGTCCTGACAGAAACTTTTGTATGCTTTCTCACTATGCCGCGTCATTTGTTTTACCTGCAAGAAATTGTCAAATGTGCTGGTTTGTTTGATGTAATGTGAGCAGTTCTTCTTTTTTGTTCTGGGTATTTCATGTTTCAACATCTCTACAGTATGGCCCTCATGAATGTTCCTCTTGCCCTCCAATTTAAAACTTGTGATATCTTTGGGAACCACTCGAAAGCTTTTAACTTTCTCCCAATATATAGTACAAGTAAGTGGAAGTGGAACGATTTCAAATGTTAATATTTCTTTATTGATAATGTGTAAGATACTTGTTTAGCATTTTGTTACAGAGTTTAAATCTGTCTTTTTCATGTTAGATTTTCAGATGATGACATTGATGGCAAAAAGAAGAGCAAATACTCGAAAAGAAAGTGCGAAAACTATAAATATAAGAAGGCTAAAGAAGGTAAAATTATGAGTAGTACTCTCAGTAATCATTTTTGTCAAGTACATTTGACTGAATCCTCAAAAAAAAAAAAAGCATTATTCTTGATTACTGTATTCTGTGGTATTTCACTTTTATTTGATGTAACTTTATATCTGCATTCTGATAAAAATAGTTTGTAATTTGTTGCCGAATAAAACAGAAATTAAGATACAGGCCTTTGTTTATATTTTAATATGCTTGCTTGAGGTGTATGTGTATATGTAATGGGCCTAAATTTGGGCAAGTTATGTTCAGAAGGGGTTCACCTACTTTTAGCAGGTATTTCCTGGAAATGATTTTCTGGATAAAAGTGTCTTATTTGTGATGTTGGTTTTTGCATGTTTACACCAGTTTAATGGCACGCCTACAAAGCCAAGGCTATCAGTGTTCTGTTCAACTAAACAGTTATACGCTATACTGGTTGATGACCAGAACAAGAAGTGTTTATTTTATGGAAGCACTTTACAGAAATCTTTCCACAATAGTCCCGCTTCCAGCACAACTGTAAGTACTACATCAAGATTTTAAAACTTGGGAAAAGTTGCTCCAAAAATTATAGATTGTTATGTATGTTGCTTGAAAATTTCCCTTAACCGCCACTTTTGAAGTTTGGTATCCATGTGACATTTGTCTAAAAACTTGTTTCCTTCTAAATTCTAATCCTGGTTTTCTGGACCGGTTCTTTTTGCAGGAAGCTGCTGAATGTCTTGGCGAAGAGCTTGTTAAGGCATGTGTAAATCTTAATATTAACGAGATATCATCTTATGATCGCAATGGTTTTCCACGAGGGGAAAGAATGCAAGCATTTGAGATTGCAATTTCTAGGCATGGATTCTTACCAAGATAGTTCTGCAGCTAATTCTGCATAATCTTCTGTTGTTAATACAAACTGAATTAGCATTACATATCTTCTATGATAATCTTCATGTAGAATTTGTGGATGTTTGTGAGAAATTATTGTCAGGACATTATGGAGCCAACAACAATTCCTTGATCCAAATTTCTGGCAGTGAGGTTTATTGATTTATGCAGGCGTTCAAGAAAATTGCAGCCTGCACAAGCTAACAGGATAAGGAAGTGGGAAATAACGTTTGCTCTGAATTGTTTAATTTAGGTGAAAATGAATTCAGATTTTGAATATAACTTTCAAGATTACTACTTTGTTTAAGGGTAATTTATGCAATGCAAGAGTCAATTTAAATTCAATCGTACTCTTGATTACCATACTAATAATAAGGATGAGTTTTAAAAAATCTTAATGAAAAAAGAAAATGTTATTGGGTTGATCTAACATTTAATTCCATTAATCATTTAATTTTTTTTTGTTAAATTAATGATTAATTTAAATGATGGACTATATGTTAATTTTATCTTAGAAGGTGTTGTTTCGAATTTCGAAATTAAAATTGAATCAGTGTTAGGATGATACATAAGTGGAATTGGAAATTTGAAATAACTGTTTATTTTTTTATTTAGTCTGAAAATAAAATATGATTTCTTTTGAAACTATTTGCATTATAATAAGACTATAATCGAATTCAAATTATTCAATAGCAATTTTTATAATATACATACTCACCATATGCATGCACACGTGTGTATAAAGTTATTTTCAAAATAAAAAATTAATGAAAAATATCATAATAAATTAATAATGAATATCATTTATGAAATAATATGCGTTGATTAAATTAATTAAAAAATATATATAATGAAAAATTTAAGTAATTAAAAATAAATTTTTATTTTTAAAAATTTTTAATTTTACGATGGATGAAAAGAGTTAATGAAGAGAATTGTGTGTTCTATTTTTTGGGTAAAAATAATATATATATTTTAATTTTAATTTATGTGAAATTAAAATTAATTAACATGAAAATAATCGAAAATGACTCGTTCTATTTAGTCATATGATGAAATTTTCATTGCCCTGTATATTTTATTAAATCTAACGTTATGAATAGAAATAATATTTGCTCGTCCCTACCTACTCCAATCCAAAACAAAGAGGTCTAATTTTAGGAAAAAGCTGTCAAGTAAATTGTACCTCACAAGGAATCATACCTTTCGCTTCCCAGTTATTTGAAGCTGCTATATATATATATATATAAATTATATTTTATCAAATTTTAATTATATATATATTATATTTTATTTTAATTATAAAATTATATGATATAAAATTAATTTAATAAAATTATATTAGTATTAAATTTTTATTTATAATTATTAAATTAAATAAATTATATTTTAAATTTTAAATTTTATAATATTTTAAATTTTTATATTTAAATGGATATACATAATAAATGAATAATATTAAATGAATTTAGAGTGAATAATAAAATAATAATTATAATTGAATTAGATTCGAGTTTATATAGTTTATATTTAAAAAGACTTATGTTTAAATAAGTTGATTTTTGTGGGAGTATTTGATTCGTTGCCACTACTATTTTTAGATTTATAACTCTGAAATCTCTAGTCATTTGATTTTTTTTTTTGTGTATTAATTATGGGATTCAAAGAGTAGAATAAAACATCAACAACTAAATGTAAAATACATCAAATTACTAACAATTTCTAAAACAAGAACCCAAAAAAAAAAAAGAAACCATAATCCATAGAAATCAAATCATTCCACCATAGGTGTTCAACGGAACACAAATTAATTAGATCCATAGAGAAAAATAGATTTATCATTTGTATTTATCTTAATAAACTATAATATATTGTTATAATTAATTTACCTTCAATATCTCAAGCTTTCAAATTATTTTATAATTAATAAAAGTGAATATATTTTTAAAGTTACTAATATAATAAAATCTTAAAATTATATTATAAATTAATAGAATATAATATAATATAAAAATAAAATAAAATAGGTGCAATACAAATTTATAATGATTTTAATCATCCACAATTATTTTTTAATTTAATTTTATATGACAAAATCATACACATATCAGTTAAAAAATAATATCAGTAAATGATAGCCGGAATTGGTATGATTTTATCATATAAAATTAAGTTAAAAAAATCTAATTGTGAATTATTAAAATCACTACAAATTTATATTGCAATTTGTTTATTTTATATTCATTTTATTTGACTATAAAAATATTTCTATTTTATTAATTATAATATAATTTTGAAAAATTGAGATATTGGAAGTAAATTAATTATAACAATATATTATATTTATTAATTTGGTTTATACTCAATATCTAATCGACCCCTGTAGAATCAAAGCAATCACCTGACTCTGTGCCTCTTAAAAATCCACACCACCTTTTCCTTCTTGCTATTTCAAGTTTCAATCTTTTTTTACAGTAAAAAAAAACAGGATGAGCAGCAGCAGAAGATGAAGCTGAGAAGGGAAGGCTAACTGTAATTTAGGAAGTAGATGATGCTGGTAGGAGAGAGCATCAAAATGTCTTGGTCCTGCCTATACTGTTGAGGAACTGTAGGATGGTGGAGGTGAGAAGGTGTATGATCAAATTATGAATTATGTTTTTTCTTTTTTATTGTTTTAGAAATTTTTGGTAATTTTGATTTATTTTACAATTTCTGTTTTTGCCAGGTTTTATTCTACCTTTGAAATTAATCAAATCCCATAATTAATTTTATACAAAAAAAAAATTTCAAATGATTAGAGATTTTGAGGTTATGAAACCCCAAATGAACAATTGTAAGTTGTTGATGGGGAGAAATGCTTAGATTTTTTTTTTGGCTAATGAGCAATGCTTAGATTCACAATTATGGGATGCCTATGCTTATGGTATGGTATATGCCATTAAGTACTTGCCTGATTTTTCTAAAGTCTAATTAGGTTTTTGTTAACAACGACCACAACAACAAAATTTAATCCCAAGTTAATTGGAATTAGCTGTATAAATTTTTTTTTTATTTAATTTGATTTAGGGATGTCTCTTTTGATAAATTTAAAATAATAAAATTAATTTTTATTATTTCTTATTCAAGTTAGTTAAAGTCTATCACTGCATTTCTTAGTTATTTCTACTTTAACTAGTTCAGTTTTTCTAATCGACGTATTATTAGATCTTTATTTTACATTGCCAAATATTCTTAATCCATGCTTTCTTATCTTATCATCAATATTTATCATCCATATTTTCTCTAATATAGTAATTTTGGATTTTATTCATTCTCATTTTTTCTCTAATGTACTCATTCTTGATTATATTCATATATCTACGTATTCATTAATTTAATAAAAATCTAATGAGAATTTTGATGGATTCTAATTAAGTTTTTGTTAAATTAATGATTAATTTAAATGATGAATTATAAGTTAAATCTTTATCTCAGAGACTATGCAGTAATTAATCTGAAAAAAAATATATAGAAATTATAATTAATAATATTTTACCACCTTATGTCTAAAATCTCGCCATGAACTCTCTCATCTGCAGTTAATGTGTTTGAATTTTCAGAGCCGGTAAATATTTGTTTTGGCTCTACGCTTTGCATATTCAATTATTCATTCTTAAAAAATAAAAATAAAAAAGCCAATAATAATTCTGCTTTTGTAATTTTTATCAACTAAAATGATAATTATATATATATATATATAAATCCCAATTTGAAACCGCCTGACAAAGGAACGATTGGTGGCTCAATCAGGATGCAGTTACTAACCATTTGTCTTAGATAAATGAAATTTATAAACGGTTATTGCGAAACTCTGTATAAGAATAAAACAAATTCCCATAAAAGATTATCCATAAAACTGTCTTTTTTTTTCCTTTATAAAATCACTCATCAAGAAAAAAGAAAGAAATCTCCTCATTTTTTTATCTGGCTAAATCTTCACATTTTTTATCTGGCAACAATGGAGAAAACAGTACAAGATAATGTTGGAATAAAAATCTACACTGCATCTCCCAAAAATGACACAAAGCCATTCTCTTCTTCTTCTCCTTCTCTCAATATTCCCAATGTCCCTAAAGAACCAGGCACCAAACGACGAGCCGTTGCTAAAGGAGTACAAAACACTCTCTCAAAAACTTCAATGCTTGTAAACTTCCTTCCTACAGGAACTCTTTTAACTTTTGAAATGATTCTCCCATCCATAATCAAGAATGGACAGTGTACTCATGTTTCTATTCTCATGCTTCTTGTCCTTCTTGGCCTCTGCGCTGTATCTTGCTTCTTCTTTCACTTCACTGACAGTTTCAAAGGTCCTGATGGGAAGGTTTATTATGGCTTTGTTACTCCAAAAGGGTTGGCTGTTTTCAAGCCTGGACTTGCTGTTGAAGTGCCTAAAGATGAGAGGTATAAAGTTGGTTTGACAGATTTTGTTCATGCTATGATGTCAGTCATGGTTTTCGTGGCGATCGCCTTTTCCGATCATAGGGTTACTGATTGCCTGTTTCCTGGGCATGTTAAAGAGATGGATGAAGTGATGGAAAGTTTTCCTCTCATGGTTGGTATTGTTTGCAGTGGCCTGTTTCTGGTCTTCCCTAATACTCGTTATGGCATTGGTTGTATGGCTACTTAGATTAGGGTACTTGTGTTTTCAATTAAAAGTTTGTCTAGCATTATCAGTTTTGTACTATTGTATTTGTTGTTTGATATAATAAAATTTTCTATTTCTGTATGTTTTATCCATTTTGGTCTACAAAGGAACATGATCTTATTAATACAGGTAGAGATTTCAAAAGAAGAAATAAAAACTAATCATATTGCCATAATATTTTTGTATAGCCTATTAATCATTACATATACAGTGCACTTTTCTATCTCCTGCACAGCAAATCCCATTAAGTCATTGGGATTTGACGATCTTGATGTAAATCATATAATTGTACAGTGGTGGAACCTACTCTAGTAAAAATTGATAGCCAGACTACAATACCTATTCTCCTAGTGATCTCTGTCTCTGTATGCTCAAATCCTGGTCAGGAAAATTTCAAAAACTGGTTAAGAAGATTAGTCTCTTCGGGAAGAGATGATTCATAAGCCCCAATAAGAAACAGGAGAAGGAAACTACTTATCGGTTACCACAGCATCTAGCAACATTCCCTTGTTGAAGTTTCTGCCATAGACAAAGCATCTCCCTGGGACCTTGGTAGTGGGCAACAATGTAACCATCCTTGCACCCTTCATTATAGATTTTTCCATCGTTTTCATACCTAACTTTTAAACCCTCCCTTTTCATCTGGGCTATCCAGATGCCCATTGCTACATCCTCTAGCTTAGAAATCTGCAATATCAATCATCAACATTTTTAAACAGAATATTCCAGATGCTTCTGCATGTTGCTTAGGAGTTGAGTACTTGTTCATATCTTTAACAGAATACTGAAGGAAAAAACTCTATACAGCTAGTATTATACCTTTAAACGACCTTTTTTATATCTCTTATAGACTTCATTCGCTATGTCCTGCGACACCACATAACTGGGGCGATGTTCCCAGGGGGGGTATTTCTCTTCAGAGCATTCCTTTTTTGTTAAAGACAGAATATAAAGGGAGAGAGATAAGTGAAGAGGAATATACAATTATAGTTAAAAAAAAATCAGGGCAAGCTAAGGAAGTAATTTGGCATGAAATGCATATTCATATGCTAGAAATTAAAAATAAACGTGAGTTGAAAACTCCTAATGAGAGCACATATATTTGTCCGATTATCTGCGCATAACATGTATCTATCCAATGGATGTGGCCATTGAAGGAATTTCTTTTCATTTTTTTTCCTTTTCTACTCCAATTAGCAAGAGTGGAGAATTACCTCAAGGCTGGTATACCATTTGCTATCAGGATTCCAATGAGGTTGCGAATCTGAATTAATGAGCCCATACAGCAATCCCTTACGCGCTTTGATCCTCTTCAAAGAAGCCAGCACTTCATCCACTCAAACAAATGCATCATCGTCTGTCTTCATGACATATTTTGCTGATGCAACCTGTGTTTATGAGATGAGGTCAGTACGACAACGGTTCAGCAATATCTGTATGTTAAAAGAAGGAAGAAGACTTTTACCCCAAAGATGCAGATGGCTAAAGTTTTCCAGGTGATGAAGTTGTAATAATCATCAAAAGGCATTAGTGTCAAATTTGATGGCTTTGGTTGGTGTGGCTTAATTTGTTGCAATCCCACATCGGAAGTTTTAAAGATAGGGGTGAGTTAGTTGTCTTATAAATAACTCATCCCTTCCAACTTATTTGTATCCCAAAATTAGTATACATTTTCGAAAATTTGTATATTGTAAATTTTGGTCTTCTCTTCCCAAATTAATAAGAGCAGGCTGCCTCAAGTGGTGCTCGGAGACGTAGGCATATTTAGCCGAACTCCGTTATCAAATTTCCGGGTGTGTTCTTTCCTTGTCTCTTTTATTTATTCCGCATTTATTTTGTTTCTTTTCTGTATTAGTATAGTATTCAATATTTATTTGTCGGGTTTATTTGTAGTGTATTGTACTATTCATTTGGGTATATTTTACTATTCACGTGTACGGTACTATTCATATATACACGGGTTTAGGTTGTGATAATATACTGTGCAAGTAAGTTCTGTCTAGGAGACTGGGTTTTAAGAGGGACCATTTGTGACCCCTCCAGCCTTTCCTGGGAATTTATTTGGAATGGTAATTTTGTCTAAGGAGACTATTCAGTAGTCTTTCCTGGAAATTACCGAATCAGTGCAATTCACTAGTTGTAGTTTGAGGGAAAATTACCCGATTTTCCCAACAAGTGGTATCAGAGCCGAAGGTTCGTCCTAGGTCTGTTTGTAATATTATTTATATTGAATACTATCATTTGAGTCTGTAATGGCATCAGTAAATCCACCAACTAATAGTGCTACATCAGATATGGCACAAGGGACATCAGCTTCCTCGTCCACATGGCCAAGGATTCCAATGTCAAGTTTGAAGTTGGCGGTAGAGATATTTGACGGTACTGGCCATTTTGGCATGTGGCAAGGCGAGGTCATGGACTCCCTTTTCCAACAGGGCCTTGACATCGCCATTGAAGAAAAGAAATCAGAATACGTAGAAGATAAGGATTGGAGTATCATAAATCGGTTGGCATGCGGAACAATTCGATCGTGCTTATCCAGAGAGCAGAAGTATGCATTCAAGAACGAGACTTCTGCACATAAATTGTGGAAGGCGTTGGAGGAAAAATTTTTGAAAAAGAGTGGTCAGAATAAGCTCCTTATGAAGAAGAGGTTGTTCCGATTTGATTACCAACCAGGTACTACTATGAACGAACACATCACTTTGTTTCAACAATTAGTAGCAGACCTGTTAAACTTAGATGTAAAATTTGAAGATGAAGATTTGGCTTTGATGTTATTGTCATCCCTTCCCGATGAATTTGAACACTTAGAAACTACTTTACTTCATGGGAAGGAGAATGTATCTTTAGATGCTGTATGTTCTGCCTTGTATAGTCATGAATTGAGAAAACAAGATAAAAGGAAAAACAAAGTAGCTACAGCAGATGAAGCATTAGTGGCGAGAGGTCGTCAGCAGAGCCAGTTGAAGGGAAGAAGAGGAAGATCAAAGTCAAAAAGCAGAGTTGCCAAAGATGAGTGTGCTTTCTGTCATGAGAAAGGGCACTGGAAGAAAGACTGTCCAAAGTTGAAGAATAAAGGAAAGGCTCAGCAAGATGCAAATGTTGCAGAATGCAAAAGTGATGCAGAGTCAGATGTCTCTTTGGTGGTATCACCTTCAACATCCCATCCAGATGAGTGGATTTTGGATTCCGGTTGCACCTACCATATGTCTCCCATTCGGGAGTGGTTCTTTGATTTTGAAGAATGTGATGGTGGAGTTGTTTATATGGGAAATGACAATCCATGTAAAACAGCTGGGATAGGTTCAATCAAGCTGCGGAATCACGATGGATCCACAAGAATTCTGAAAGATGTACGGTATGTTCCGAATTTGAAGAAGAATCTCATCTCTTTGGGGGCCTTAGAGTCAAAAGGCCTAGTTGTGATGATGCGAGATGGAATTCTTAAAGCAACTTCGGGAGCACTTGTGATGTTGAAAGGCGTGAGGAAGAATAATCTGTATTACTACCAAGGTAGTACAGTGGTTGGGACAGTAGCGACTGCAACGTCTAGTAGCAAGAAGGATTCAGAGGCAACAAAGCTGTGGCATATGCGTTTGGGACATGCTGGTGAAAAATCCTTGCAAATTCTTGCCAAGCAAGGACTGTTGAAAGGTACGAAGACTTGCAAATTAGAATTTTGTGAGCATTGTGTTTTGGGAAAACAAAGAAGAGTGAAATTTGGCACTGCCATTCATGATACCAAGGGTATTTTGGATTATGTGCACTCAGATGTGTGGGGACCTGCCAAGACTCCATCTCTTGGAGGTAGGCATTACTTTGTCACTTTTATTGATGATTTTTCCAGAAGAGTATGGGTGTTTACTATGAAGAAGAAAGATGAAGTGCTTGGAGTTTTTCTTAAATGGAAAGCTCAGGTTGAGAACCAGACTGGTAGAAAGATCAAAGTTCTCCGAACAGACAATGGTGGAGAATACAAGAGTGATCCATTCCTGGAGGCATGCCAAGAATTTGGCATAGTTCGGCACTTTACAGTCAGAAAAACACCACAACAAAATGGGGTGTCGGAGCGTATGAACAAGACATTGGTGGAGAAAGTTCGTTGCATGTTGTCTAATGCTGGGTTAGGCAGAAAGTTTTGGGCTGAGGCTGTGACATATGCTCAACATCTCGTCAATCGCTTGCCGTCATCTGCAATAGATTGCAAGACTCCTTTAGAGGTATGGTCTGGGAAACCTGCAACAGATTATGATTCTTTGCATGTTTTTGGTTCTACTGCATATTATCATGTAAATGAATCAAAGTTGGATCCACGAGCAAAGAAGGCTCTCTTTATGGGCTTCAATGCTGGAGTTAAGGGATATCGTCTTTGGTGTCTAGAGGCAAAGAAGACCATCATCAGCAGGGACGTTACCTTTGATGAATCTGCCATGTTGCATAAGGTAACTCAAGAAGGAACTGATGGTACTCCGCAGCAGGTGGAGTGTACGCCGAAGCAGGTGGAGTTTGAACAGATAATGGTGAGCCCAACAAAAAGTACTATGAGTGACTCTCCTATGGCAGAAGCAGAGGCAGATGAGGAAGAGATTTTGACCCAAGAATCTCAACAGCAGTCAGAGTCAATTGCTGTTAGAAGGACAAGACGAGAAATTCAGAAACCTGCTCGTTTTGTTGACATGGTAGCCTATGCACTTCCAGTTGTTGATGAAGTTCCATCCACCTTTCCTGAAGCCATCCGAAGTTCAGAAAATGGTAGATGGAAAGATGCAATGGAAGAAGAGATGCAATCTCTTGAGAAGAACAAGACGTGGAAGTTGACACAGTTACCAAAAGGCAAGAAAGCAATTGGATGCAAATGGGTATTTGCAAAGAAAGAAGGATTTCCTATCAAGAATGATGTTCGCTACAAGGCAAGATTGGTAGCTAAAGGCTATGCTCAGAAGGAGGGAGTTGATTATAATGAGGTATTTTCTCCAGTTGTTAAACATTCCTCAATTAGAATTTTGTTGGCCTTAGTAGCACAGTTGAATTTGGAGCTAGCTCAACTTGATGTGAAGACCGCATTTCTACACGGTGACTTGAAGGAGGAAATCTATATGTCTCAGCCAGATGGATTCAAAGTTGCTGGTAAAGAAAATTGGGTTTGTAAACTGAACAAATCATTGTACGGATTGAAGCAATCACCGAGGCAATGGTACAAACGATTTGATAAGTTTATGATGGGTCAGAAGTACACAAGAAGCAAATACGATCACTGTGTGTATTTGCGCAGGCTTCAAGATGGGTCCTACATCTATCTACTCTTGTATGTTGATGATATGTTAATAGCATCCAAGAGCCAAATTGAAATTGATAAAATGAAGGCTCAGTTGAGTGAAGAGTTTGAGATGAAGGATTTGGGAGAAGCCAAGAAGATTCTCGGCATGGAGATAAGTAGGGATAGACAGAGAGGCAAGTTTTGGCTGACACAGAAGCAGTATTTGAAGAAGGTATTACAACGTTTTGGTATGAATGAAGATACAAAACCTGTAAGTACTCCGCTTGCTCCTCATTTGAAGCTTAGCAGCCAGTTATCTCCAAAGACAGATGAAGAACGAGAATACATGGCGAAAGTCCCGTATGCTAATGCAGTTGGAAGCTTGATGTATGCAATGGTGTGTACGAGACCCGATATTTCACAGGCAGTTAGTGTTGTGAGTAGATATATGCATGATCCTGGCAAAGTTCATTGGCAAGCTGTGAAATGGATTCTACAGTATATTCAAGGTACTGTAGATGTTGGCTTAATGTTTGAGCGGGATGAATCACTTGGTCAATGCGTAGTTGGATATTGTGATTCTGACTATGCAGGTGACTTGGATAAGCGACGATCTACAACTGGCTACTTATTCACTTTAGCTAAGGCGCCAGTTAGTTGGAAGTCTACTTTGCAGTCAACAGTGGCTTTGTCTACAACAGAGGCAGAGTATATGGCAATTACAGAGGCTGTAAAAGAGGCAATTTGGCTTCAAGGATTGCTAAGAGACTTGGGAGTTGGTCAAAAACACCTTGAGGTGTATTGTGACAGTCAGAGTGCTATTCACTTAGCAAAAAAAAACCAAGTTTTTCATGCAAGAACGAAGCACATTGATGTTCGCTATCACTTTGTGCGGGAAATTCTCGAAGAAGAGGAGATACTTCTCCAGAAGATTCGGACTATGGAGAATCCTGCAGATATGATGACCAAGGTGGTGGCAAAAGCCAAGTTTAAACATTGTTTAGACTTGGTCAATATCCTGCACATTTGAGTTGGTGCCTGAAGGCGTAAGTTGGAAGCACTACGAAGACTGTTTTGTTTGATTGGGAAGATGAAGAATGTTTGCATTTGGTGGGATTAGAAATTATGCCAAGGTGGAGATTTGTCAAATTTGATGGCTTTGGTTGGTGTGGCTTAATTTGTTGCAATCCCACATCGAAAGTTTTAAAGATAGGGGTGAGTTAGTTGTCTTATAAATAACTCATCCCTTCCAACTTATTTGTATCCCAAAATTAGTATACATTTTCGAAAATTTGTATATTGTAAATTTTGGTCTTCTCTTCCCAAATTAATAAGAGCAGGCTGCCTCAAGTGGTGCTCGGAGACGTAGGCATATTTAGCCGAACTCCGTTATCAAATTTCCGGGTGTGTTCTTTCCTTGTCTCTTTTATTTATTCCGCATTTATTTTGTTTCTTTTCTGTATTAGTATAGTATTCAATATTTATTTGTCGGGTTTATTTGTAGTGTATTGTACTATTCATTTGGGTATATTTTACTATTCACGTGTACGGTACTATTCATATATACACGGGTTTAGGTTGTGATAATATACTGTGCAAGTAAGTTCTGTCTAGGAGACTGGGTTTTAAGAGGGACCATTTGTGACCCCTCCAGCCTTTCCTGGGAATTTATTTGGAATGGTAATTTTGTCTAAGGAGACTATTCAGTAGTCTTTCCTGGAAATTACCGAATCAGTGCAATTCACTAGTTGTAGTTTGAGGGAAAATTACCCGATTTTCCCAACAATTAGCTGTATGTCTCCATATGTTCGTGCTTCATTACACAGTTCCTCATTCACTAGTTGATTTTTATGCTGCAATACACCTCAAATAATAAGGGACCCATCTAACAAGCTTGCATGACTACATTGTTGTTTTACACCTTTAAACTGTGGCTTGTTGCTATAAGCCTATAACACACACAACAAGCTGGACCTCCATCACGCATGGCTTAAAAGATAGGAACTCAGTGCGCCCACCCATTAGAGGATTATATCTTTCACGGCCAAATCAAATAAATTTTGTGGTTTCACCACAACACACTATATGAATTGGGAACTTTCCTTTATTCTAAATTATGAATATAAAGCAACAGCACCATAGAAATATGCAAGGATTTACTAATGAAAGCTCACCAAACCAACAAAAAAGCGGACTGCTACAGTCCCTGACCGAACTGCAGCATACTGCATCCAAGTTCTTCAAACAGCCATCCTGCGTTTAAAATTGTTTGCTGTGGTGAAAACACCAATGAAGAGATGTGGTGGTTTTTTTGGGAGAGAGAGGAGCTGATTTGAGTGCTTCTAGATCAATTGCATGTTCTGACTCCTCTGATGTAGGTAGGCCACTAGCCATAACAGAAATTAGGTTCAAGTCTCCAGCTATCCTAACTTCACTAACCAGCCATGGATCCAGGGTCTGAATAAGAAACCAGAAGAGAATATAAATGTTGGAATGTGAGACGTTTTCTCAAGAAAAACGTGGTTATTTTGTAGTAACTCCTAGATTATGATAAGTCACCAGTAACTTTAATATTTTGTGGCTGTTAAAATTTCAAATTTTATGTGTATATACTTTTGGAATATAGAAGTAATAGATAGAAAAATTTTCAGCTCCTCCTCTGTTTTTTTTTTTTTGGATTTTCATTTTTTTTTCTCTGTCTTTCTTTCTTACAGTGGTATCAGAGCTCTCAGAGTTCCTAGGGCTGTGAGTTTTCTTCTCATTGTTTTACTAATCTCTTTGTGGAAATTTCTCCTTGTTAATTGCCTTAAAATTTCTTCTAGCTCATCGTCAAACCCTCCTCAGTTTTCAGGGAAAAATTATGACTTCTGGCAAATCAAAATGGAAACTTTCCTTGGATCTCAGAATTTGTGGGAAATTGTAGACTCTGATAAACAACCCACAGCCTTGCCAGCTAATCCAACAATAGCTCAGATGAGGTACCATGAGGAAGATATTTCTAAAAGGTACAAAGCTTTAAATTCTATTTTTGATGCTGTATCAGAAGAAATTTTTCCCAGAATCTGTGGAGCTAAAACTGCAAAGAATGCTTGGGATTTGCTACAGGAACTATTCCAAGGTTCTAAAAGAGTTAGAGCTGTTAAGCTTCTAACTTTAAAGAGGGAGTTTGAGATGCTCAAGATGAATGAGGAGGAAACTATCAAAGTTTATTCTGAAAAACTTATGGAGTTGGTGAATCAAATTAGACTTCATGGTGAAAATTTTGAAGATCACAGAGTAGTAGAGAAAATTCTCATCAGTTTACCTAAGAGATTTGAGTCAAAAGACTCTGCTATTGAAGAAACTTGTGATTTGAATAAACTGACAGTTACAGAACTAATAAGCAAGTTACAAGCTCATGAACAAAGAGTTTCTATTAGGTCTGAAGAAGCTACAGAAGGAGCTTTTCAGGCAAAGCATCGTAGCCAAAAGCATGTTGCAGATGGGAGAAAAACAGCCTCAGACAAAGCTGGTAAAGGTAAGAAAATTTGAAAGCTCAACCTCCAAAGATAAAAATAAGGGTAAATTTCCTCCTTGTGGAACTTGTCAAAGAACTAATCACTTAGAGAAGCACTGCTGGAAGAATAAAAGATGCAGGTTCTGTAACAAGCTTGGTCATATTGAAAAGTATTGTAAAGCCAAACAATCTCAGCCTCCAGAGGAAACTCAAAAGGCGAATTTCACAAAAGAGGAACAATCAGAAGAGCATGTTTTTATGGCTACTGTTGTCAAGGAATCAAACTGTGGTGATGAAATTTGGTTCGTTGACAGCGGATGCACTAAACATATGGCAAAGAAGGAGAATTTGTTCAATTCCCTCGACAAGACAGTCAAGATACGGGTAAAGGTAGGGAACGGTGCAACTGTAAATGCAACAGGAAAAGGATCTATAAAGATTCAAACTCCAAAAGGTACGAAACTCATGAGTGATGTTCTTTGTATTCCAGAACTTGAGCAAAATTTGCTTAGTGTTGCTCAACTTTTGAAAAAAAAAATATGTGATTCATTTTGAAAATTTTTGCTGCGTTATCTCTGATTCTGAAGGCTTTGAAATAGCAAGAGTTGATATGGTTAATGATAGTTTTCCATTGAATTTGAATTGTATTCAAGATTGTGTGTTTAGTGCAACTGTTGATGAAACTTGGCTGTGGCACAAAAGATTTGGGCATTATAATTTAAATTCTCTCAAATTGTTGCATGATGATGAGATGATTTGGAATATGCCTGAAATCAACTTGAAAATTGGCACTTGTGATTCCTGCCAATTTGGGAAGCAGCATAGACAAGCTTTTCAGACAAATACGACATGGAGGGCAAAAGAAAGGCTTGAATTAATCCATACCGATGTGTGTGGACCTATGCAAACACCTTCTCTTAGCCAAAATAAATATTTTATTTTGTTTATTGATGATTTTTCAAGGATGACTTGGGTATATTTTCTTAGTAGCAAAACCCAAGTATTTTCAATTTTCAAGAAATTTAAATTGCTGGTAGAGAACCAATCTGGGTGCAGGATTAAGAAAATCAGATCCGATAATGGGAAAGAGTACACTTCAAATGCTTTCAATGTTTTCTGCCATGATATGGTAATTGATCATCAATTGACTGTGCCATATTCTCCGCAACAAAATGGCGTGTCAGAGCGCAAAAACAGAACCGTGATGGAGATGGCAAGGTTATTGCTTATGGAGAAAAAACTTCCAAAGCGCTTCTGGGCAGAAGCAGTTCACACATCAGTTTATCTCCTGAATAGACTTCCCACGAAATCTGTTAATGGCATGACTCCTATTAAAGCTTGGAGTGGAGTGAAGCTATCAGCAAAGCACTTGAAAGTTTTTGGTTCTATTTGTTACTGCTATGTACCAGAAATCAAAAGAAGCAAGCTAGATGAGAATGCTGAAGTTGCTATCTTGTTGGGTTATGCTCCACAATCTAAAGGGTATAGGGTGTACAACCCTCATACCAAGAAAGTTATGGTTTCTAGAGATGTTAAGATGGATGAAGAAGCACTTTGGGATTGGAATTTGCAGAAAATTGTACGGGCTAAAGTTGATGAATCTTCTGCTGCACCGAATCTTCTCCAAGACAGCTTGGAAACTTCTGAAACCAGAGAATTTTGTGAAGCCACTGATGATTCAGATTCTCCCATTCTGAAAACAAAATCTCTTGCTGAAATTTATGAAAAATGTAATGTGGTCTTTTTTGAACCAGCAACTTATGGTGAAGCTACCCAAAGTGAAGTTTGGATTGAAGCTATGAAATCTAAAATTTTGATGATAGAAAAGAAAGGAACTTGGGAGCTTGTTTCAAAACCAGAAAATAGAAGTGTTATTGGTGTTAAATGGATTTTCAGGACTAAATTAAATCCTGATGGATCCGTTAATAAACATAAAGCAAGATTAATTGTGAAGGGTTACTCTCAAGTTGCCGGAATTGATTTCACTGATACATTTGCTCCTGTTGCTCGTCATGATACAATTAGAATGCTGATTGCATTAGCAGCTAAAAAAAATGGATCATTCATCATTTGGATGTCAAATCAGCTTTTCTCAATGGTGTTTTGCAAGAAGAAATTTATGTTGCTCAACCTGAAGGCTTTATAGTTCCTAGATGTGAAGATAAAGTCTACAAGTTGCACAAAGCTCTCTATGGCCTGAAGCAGGCTCCGAGAACGTGGTACAGCCGAATTGACTCTTATCTTTTGAGTCAAGGATTCAGGAGGAGTCCTAGCGAAGCAACTCTTTATGTCAGACTCTCTAAAAATGGTAATTTATTGTTGATTTCTCTCTATGTTGATGACTTGTTGGTGACAAGAAATAATAATGATTTCCTGAAAAAATTTAAATTGGAGATGGAGAAGGAGTTTGAAATGTCAGACTTGGAAAAAATGAATTATTTCTTAGGCATGGAAATGGAGCAAACCAAGAATGGCATTTTCATTTCACAAAGGAAATATGCCATGAATATTTTAAAAAGGTTTAAAATGGAAGGTTGTAATTCTGTGGCTACACCTTTAGTTACAAATGAAAAATTGTCCAGCAATGATGGTGTAAAGTTAGTTAATCCATCATCTTATAGAAGTCTAGTTGGTAGTATTCTTTATTTGACTTCCACTAGACCCGATTTGATGTTTGCCGGAAGTTTACTTTCTAGATTCATGCAAGCTCCATCTCAAGTTCATTTCGGTTCGGCAAAACGAGTCTTGAGGTACTTGAAAGGTACCGTTAACTTTGGTGTTTGGTATTCCAGCATGGAAGAGGGAGAATTGCAAGGATATGTTGACAGTGATTGGGCTGGTTGTATAGATGATATGAAGAGCACAAGTGGTTATGCATTTTCTTTTGGTTCAGGAGTTTTTTGCTGGAATTCAAAGAAACAAGAAGTTGTTGCGCAGTCCACTGCGGAAGCAGAATATATTTCTTGTGCAGCTGCAGCAAATCAAGCCATTTGGCTTAGAAACTTATTGAAGGACTTGGGGCAAAAATCAAATGATCCAACTGTTATTTATTGTGACAACAAGTCAGTCATTGCTATTGCTCAAAATCCTGTGCAACATGACAGGACTAAGTACATTAATGTGAAATTTCATGCTATAAGAGAGGTTGAAAGGAATGGAGAAGTGAAGCTGCTGTATTGCAAATCTGAAGAACAAAATGCTAACATTTTAACAAAAGCTCTTCCTGCTGTTAGATTTGAACTTTTAAGAGCAAAACTTGGAGTTCTTGAGAAAAATCTCAAGGAGGAGATTGTTGAAAATTGAGACGTTTTCTCAAGAAAAACATGGTTATTTTGTAGTAACTTCTAGATTATGATAAGTTACCAGTAACTTTAATATTTCATGGCCGTTAAAATTTCAAATTTTATGTATATATATTTTGGAATATAGAAATAATAGATAGAAAAATTTTCAGCTCCTCCTCTGTTTTTTTTTTTTTGGATTTTCATTTTTTTTTTCTGTCTTTCTTTCTTACAATAAATCCAATGAAACTGACTTGACACCAGTGAAGCTATCAAAATTACATAAATAACAAAATCAAGACAGTACTTCGCGGTATGCAAAAGATGTTATGTGCTTTCCGTCAACAGTTGTCTGGATTCCCTCTGATCCTACTCTAATTGTTGCAACAGATAAATAACCTTGCTTAAAGGGAAAATATCTTCTGTTTTTAGATCCCTCCCGAGCCATCATAGACCTCCCTGAACCTTCAGAATGCAAGCTAGCCACCCAAGTGTCATTTCTACCCACTATCTTGTTATACTGATCCAACTCACCCACTAGCATATAGAACACATATGGTTATGGCTTGTAGAGTGAAAAAAGAAAAAATGTAAAGATAGGCCCTATTAAAGCAGGCAAAACACAAGAAAATTGAGAGAGAGAGAGAGAGAGAAGGTACTGGCGAATTATTGCACCTTGAGACAAATAGACTAATTATAATCTAATCGATCCCAAACTTGAAAAGGAAAAGAAGTAAAGAACAATAAGATATGCAATCACTAAATGAAAACAGATAGATTCGGCTTAGAAAATCTTTCCCACTTGCTTTCAGTGGCTCATAAATAGTATCCATTTTGAAGAGGTATAAAACCCAACCATGAATATCTACTGCAAATGTATATTTCATAAATATATATATATACATAGCTCTACCTTTCTTATTCTTTTCAGGAGTAGGAGAAGGGCAACGCTCCTCTTCACCCCAATCATGAGCTACAGTCCAGGTGTTTTGAACTATTACTGGATCCTCAGTAATCTTATCATCATGAAGCCTAACATTGTAATGCAAAATGATCGGTGGATCAGGTTCCCCAGGAAGTGCTTCACCTGTTAAGTCAATCCTAAAATTCCCAAGAAGACCATTCGGAATGCCGATAATTGTTATGGACCCTGAGTCAGGCCACAAGGAAGCCGCAACTTAAAACCACTACTCTCAAGCACTGTAACATTGACTTTGTTAAGAAAATGAGGACATTGCTTCTTTTTTGCTCTCCTATTTAAGCTTTCATTTGTATAGCCAAGTCTTTCCTCTTCAATTGAAGCCATCAGGTTATCCCATGCACTTCCAGCTTCTTTAATAGCCTCTACTCCATTAGGTAAAACCTGAGCTTGATCGATCAATTGTCTCAGTAGATACCATGTTTGCAAAGATTTTTGCTCTTCATTGGAGATATTCCTCTGAGCAAACAAACTTAAGACTATGCTTTCAGTAGAAATCACTTTATTAGAGTTCTCAGGATTTTTAACTGCAGGTGGAAGTGTGCCCTGCACCCATTCAAGAGGATTAGTTGCATTGGAAAGGGCATTCATCAGATAATTTTCTCCAATAGGATTTTTCATGAGACCATATCTTAGGATCAACAACATAAACATGGATGCAATCAAAACACCACCATACCATCTCTTCATTCTGTTGATTATAAAGATGCATCAAAATACGTGTGGATTTCTGTTTTAATTGAAGTTAAAGGAATCAATACTCCCTGGTAAGCATACAGGATCATTATATCTGACGAGAATAACTGACATCTTTAGAACGACAATAACCAGAGTGGAGATAAAAAGTTAGGAGGCTCAGATCCTCTAATCACAAGTCAGCTATCTGACCGAACCAACTATCAAGCTCTGAAAATTCATGCTCCTGCTGTGACTAACCACAGTTCAATTACTCAGTAACTTAAGGCAACTCTACTGCATATAACTTCTTAAAGGAATGTCTTGTGAAAGACACTCAATCACAATCAAAATATATAATTCATCAATCCATTAAAAGGCATAAAAGATTTTAAAAAAAAATAATAATCTAACATCGATTGTGCATAACAAAGATCAAGTAAGCACAAAGTCTAGTCAATGATCCATGAGAAAAGAATATCTAATGCAGAACTTTCAGAAAGTGAAAGTGACAGATACTATCGATATAGTGCTAAAGAACATCAACACCGAGGTAACAGAATAGATGGATTTTAAAAAAACAAATGCAGGATACTCGTATAAGATTATTTGTTGAACAAAAAACTAAAATTGACTTGCTGTGACTTGTTTCCTCAGAAAATACCGAAACACTGAATTGAGTTCATCAACAAGGAAGCATTGGATCTTGAACCATTTTCTGAAGAGCCAAAGCTCTCTTCCTCAATTAAAAGTCCAAAATTGACCATCGCTTCTATTAATAATTCTCTTGGGGGAAGGGGGAGGATTATGAAAATTGATTTTTTTTAATGAGCATTCAACGTTCTGCTCAAACAATGAAATAACAAATAAGTCTATGAAGTCAATGCTTCACCTAGCCCATTGCTAATTGGTCATCATGAAGGGAACAGTTTTATTTGTTTCCACATGTGATTAAAGCAGCAAAAAATTTATATAAAATTATCTAATGACCACTTCAACCGCCAGAAGGATCTAGCGGTAAACGTAAATAACAATATTTAAGAAATCAGAAGTTAGATCTCCAAAACTAGTGGGTACGGTCAATACTAGGATAAAGAAATTGTTGGTTATAAAATAATAAGAAGAAAATTCAAATGAATTCAAATAAATACAGTTCTCAAACACAAATTTGTCTCTAAACTGTTCATTTCGGTTCCATTAAAATACAAAATTTCCTTAAAAATCAACTCGCAATTCCCAATTTTTCTTCCTAGAATAATAATAATTTCCAGCTGAAATAAACGAAAAATGTCATCGCATTGCCTTGACCAAAACGAGTCAACAAGCCAACATTGACACGGCAATAATAACAATACACGCTAAAAGAAGAATAAAAAAAAATCGAATCAAATATTTATAAATTCGGAAAATCTATAAGAAAAATCTGAATTATTGCAATGGTTGATTGGTCGAAAATGCGAGAAAATTAAAAAAAAAATAAAAAAATTATCAAATTCTTTACTCGTTCAAGCGCTGAACAGAGCATTAACTTTCTTAACTCAAAAAAAAAGAGTAAAGTGTAATAAATTTCTCAGCTCCTCAAAATATTCTTAGAAACCAAACGAACTTTTCACATAAATTGAAGCGACACAAGAAAATCATCTGATAGATCCGAGCAAAGCACATCAAATCAAAAACATAATCGAACAGTTCGGACAAACAAGAGTAAATTGAGCTCAAAACATTTGAAATTAAAAAGAAAAAGCAACTCTGAAATTGAACTGGTAGAAGAAGGAAAGCAAAGTAAGAAAATGGAATTTCTAATTATGCTTGGATCTGTATGGTTTTTGAACTGCTGCTTCAACGGCGGGAAATAGAAAAAGAAAACTGTTTGTCTGTTTCTTTAGAAGTATAGTAAACTCCGTAGAAAATAACTAAGAAGCTTTAATTATTATATTATAAATCAAATTGTTTACATATTTAAATAATGATAATAAAGAAATAATTATTTTGCGTGCGCTCCTTTTTCAGTTTTTTTTTTTTGGATTAATGGATGTCCGGTTATTTGACTGATAAAACCAATGACAAAGAGCCGCATATCATTACTGATGTCTGTTTACATTTCAAAACTACGTGACTTTTTTCTTTTTTTTTTTCTTGTTGGTTAGTTAAATAATGAGAAAAATTAAAATCAAATTGAATCAATTAAATTTATAAAAAATATAAATGTAATAATATAAAATATTAAAAATTATCATTATTAAAGAGCATCGCTAGAACGCTCCCGCAATATGTAACTCCGAGAAAGGATAAATTCATAACCATAGATTATACAGCAACAATATTTACAATTTCATCAAAATTCTTTATTATTATTTGTTAGACTATGTATATTTGTATATTTGTAATTGTAGTTAAGTTAGTGGTATAT
Organism: Garcia nutans; assembly: GCA_947685225.1. Classification (NCBI taxonomy): domain Eukaryota; kingdom Viridiplantae; phylum Streptophyta; class Magnoliopsida; order Malpighiales; family Euphorbiaceae; genus Garcia; species Garcia nutans. The sequence goes on from CANTUV010000011.1 coordinate 55,007,864, forward strand.
TTATAATTACCCAAAATTACACAATGTATATAAACAGATGATCAATCAATAGAGTGGGAGGTTGATTTCCTAAATGGTATCAGAGTCCTAACTTTCACAAGCTGATTGCCTCTCCTCTTCTCTTCAAATCCTATTTTCACAAAATCTTCATCTTCTTCTTTTCTATCCTTAACAATGGCGGGCGAACATGAGTTTCATCCAGCCCTGGCTGTTAACAATATCCGAAATTTTATTCCAATCACTCTTGAGATGGAAAAGGGGCAATATTCCTCTTGGGCTGAACTCTTCAAAATTCATTGTCGAGCCTACAAAGTGATTGATTTCATCATTCCGCCAGAATCATCTGATACACGCAAAGAATCGGCTTCGGCTTCTGAAGTAGATCCAAAATTGTGGTCTCAACTAGATGCCACAGTCCTTCAAAGGATTTACGAAACAATTTCCATTGATCTTCTCAATACTATCCTAGAGACGGATTCGACTGCTCAACAAGCTTGGGATCGATTGAAAGGTATTTTTCAAGATAATAAGAATTCCTGTGCAGTGTATCTGGAAAATCAATTCTCTCATGTTCTTCTAGATGATTTTCCCAATGTTTCTGCATATTGTCAAGAGCTTAAGATGCTCTCTGATAAGCTTTCTAATGTTGGTGCTCCTATTTCTAATCAAAGGCCGGTTCTTCAATTAATTGCTGGGTTAAATGAGGCATATGATGGTGTAGCAACCATAATTCAACAAAGCGATCCTTTGCCACCCTTTTATGAAGCACGATCCAAACTGATCCTTGAAGAAACCCGCAAGGCAAAGCAAGTAGCAACTGCATCTGTTGCCGCCGGAACAGCTTTGCTCACTACCGGAGTTCACGAAGAAAATTCCCCTCCTTCACCTGTTTCGAACTCTGACAATACCAATATTGCTCCTCGTCGAAATTCAAGGCCAGTCTCAACATTTGTGAACCTCCCGTTTCGACTGAGGGGGTGTGTTAGACTATGTATATTTGTATATTTGTAATTGTAGTTAAGTTAGTGGTATATTTATAATTACCCAAAACTACACAATGTATATAAACAGATGATCAATCAATAGAGTGGGAGGTTGATTTCCTAAATTATTATTATTATTATTATATGAATTTATTATATATATATAAATATGTATAACAATAATGAATTGCTATCATCACAGTCACATTAATTGTAAAAATTGTCATCACAGCATAGTTGCAGTAGAATGCCGCAAAAATAAGAAAATAAAAAAGCCGTAACTGGTGGCCAAGGAACATAAATCTACAGGGCTGTGATATATGGAGAAAACCGCATTGTCGCATTACAAGTGTTTTTCTTTTATTTACTTTTTCAGTATTTCTGGTTTCTTTTTAAAAGAGTAATAGCTAATAGCCCAACTTTAGAGTTTAGACGCAGAAGACAAGTTTTTTTATGGAGAAGTAACACCAAAGTTAAAGGAGTGATCAAGGGCTGGTTTAGGCCCACAATCAGAAAAAGAAAATTCAACGTTTTCAAATTTGAATTTGCAATTTCCTCAATTTAAAAAGAAAATTCTTAATTTGAAAAAGAAAATTCTTAATTAGATTGCAATTTAATTGTGTTGAGTCATGAATCTTAATTTATTTAAAAAAAATTGAAAATTAAATATTTAAAAATTTTAATCCTTTTTTTTATTAAATTTAAAAATTGATTTAAAACTAGTTTTAACCAGAAGAAGCATGGGAAGGAATTAGAAAATGCTACATGAGCTCATAATGTGCAGAAATGAGAATGGCTTACATAGAAAGCCAGGCTGTATTTATCAATTTTAAACTGATATTTAATTGTTATAAAATTTTCATAATTAAAAATATATGAATTTAATGCTCCTATTAATATTCTAAATAAAAACTCAAAAAAATAATATCAAAATATACAAAATTAAGTCTTCAATGAGCAATTTTTTTATAATTTTTTTTCATTGAATATTAAATTTATCCTTCATTGCCTTAAAAGAAACGTTAAGGACAAATTTGAGCATGAAAACGTCAACACAACTAACTTTGAATTAAATTTAGCGAGTAAAAGGCTTTCTTAATTATCGTAAATATTTTTTTGTTTAAAAGCAAAGATTGGTAGTACGCAATACTCTTCAAAATTAAATGATTTTAGTTACGATAGATCATATCACTAGTAGTTAGAGAAGAAGGTCATTTTTGCACTTGTAAGGCTCAATCAACAAGAACATACAAAAAAGAAGGCTAAATAATTATGAAGTTTATGATGTTTTATAAATTAGACTAATTAATTTTTATATTTTTAATATTTATTTTTTGTATTCATATATTTTTAAAAATTAATATGTTTAATCATTTTATCAATATTTTCATCATAAAATTATTAGTTAACTACTTTAATATTATAAAATAATTTATTTGCTCTTCTTTTATATATATTTATCTTTATTATTTATTAAATTTATTTTATTTTAAATTTTATTTTATATATAAATCGTCTGTAAAATAATAAAAGATATTATTTATATTATTTAAAATTATTTTTTAGTAATATTTATAAAATTAAAAAAAAATAATATATATATTGTCTGCAAAATAATAAAAGATATTATTCATATTATTTAAAATTATTTTTTAATAATATTTATAAAATTAAAATAAATTATGTGTAAGAAATATAAATAAATTTAAAAATAAGTATGACTTAACAAATAACAAAGAAAAATATATATAAAGGAAGAGTAAAAAATTATTTTATAATATTAAAATAGTTGACTAATATTTTTAAAACATAATGACCAAATAGTTTAATTTTTAAAAATAGAATAATGTAAAAATTAAATATTAAAAATATAAAAATTGATTAATATAATATATAAAACTTCATAGACTTTATAATTATTTAGCTAAAAATAAATATGTGGCCTGCCAAATCTTTTTTTTTTTATTTTTTTAATTCTATATTATTTTTATGTATCACTTATTTTTATTTTTTTATTATTGGTACTTAATAATATATAATTAATTATTAATAATTACATATTAAAAAATTAAGAATTAACTAATAATTTTAATATTTAAATTAATAAAGTTTTAGAGCAATACTTTAAACATAAAAACATATTTAATGCCACAATTAATATTTAAAATCTCAAACACAATACAGCTAATCCAAATAAGGCTTTAGCTTTATAATAAAAATAAAGTTAGAAACTCGCACATCCATAATACAATAATTATATTATATAAATTTGAAAAGACATTTTTTATTATTTTTCCCCAAACTATTGTGGCATGAAGCCGGCCTACAAGTACGAGAAGGTAGTCTCAATTTATTTTTTATTGATTTTATTTTTTTAATAAGCTGGTTTTTAGATCCAACCTTGCCTTTCAACTACGATGAGCAAATGACTGGGATTAGATCAATTATATTGATTTAAATTTATTAAGTTAATCGAGTTCAGTTTAAAATTTTAAAATATTAATATTATTAATTTAATTTTAGTTTACATATTTACAAGACAAAACCATGGAATCTAATAAATTCGACCAATAATTATTAATTTTGTAAATTTCTTTCTTTTTAAATGTATAATAGATTTTAGAGAATAAATTTTCTAACCCCATTCAATGTTTGATAGACATCTAAAATTTGATCAAATAGACTAATACTTTCACCTAATTAAAGCAGTGAACTTTAAAAATATTATATATTTATTAAAGAATTAATGAAAATGAATATAATATACATATAATTAAAATTAAAAAAAAAATGATATAAACAAAAAAATGAAAATATTATATCTCAACATGATAATATCTAAAATAAATTTTTATATATTAACATTCAACATAAAATGTAAAAAGAAATTTAATTATTATTTTCTATATGTATTTCACTTAATTAATTACAGTTAATAACCTTGTCAATTTAAGTTTGATACAGTTAATTAATTAATTAACAAAAAAGTAACTGTGGAAATATATATATTTTCACTAAGTGATATTGAAATTTCATAACTAATTAATTAATCACATATTATAATTAGGGGTATGTACAGGTCAGATTTGGTTGGGTTGAAATGATTTTTTAACCTGACTGAATCCGACCAAAGAGTTAAAAAATCAAATCAAAATCTTCTAATTTTTTTTTAAAATTTTGATCGAACCGAATTAATTTCGGATTTGGCCTTATTCAAGCAGGTTGGTATTTAATACTAAAGCTTTATATTCGAATTTATTACTATTTTATTTTAGTGTTGTAGAATCAGATCGGATTATGTAGTAAATTAAACTAAAAGGCATATATATTTATATAAAAATATATATGATTTGGGTCGGTTCGGATCGAGTTATGTAATATATATTATAATTTTATAAATATATATGTATAATATATATATGTATCAGTCGGATTCAGGTTGAATCAGAAAAATAAATCTTAACTCGACCATCCGACCGAATTCAATTTTTTTAAAATCTTAACCCGATTTCACCCGTATATACAATATAAACCGACCGAACCCAACTAAAATGTACTCGGTTCGGTCGGGTTCAATAAATTTATATACCCCTAATTATGATAATTCAGTTGAAAATTTAAAATAATTAATATATTATACTAAATATAACTATGATCATTTATCATTATTTTCAATTAAAAAAAGAAATTCAAACATAAAATTTTACTTAAACAATGATACATAATTATATTAGATTAAATATATGTGTTACCTTCATGTATACATGAGACACTTGATAATTAATATTATTATAATTTAATATTTATAGTTTAAAACTAAAATGAATAAATAAACAAATAAAATATTATTTTTTATGTTTTATAATGGCTGAATATTAAATAAATAATACATTATTATACCTAAGTAATTAAAAAATTTAGATGTTCAGTTAAATTTATGAGCTACTCAAATAAAATATGAGAGCATTTAAATTTAATTTTACTTATCTATAAAAAACAGAATGTGCATAAATTCATTATATATGATCAATTTAAATTTGAATATTTTAAAAAATTTAATTCAAATAATTTAACCAGTTACTTCCCCTCAAGTGCGCATGCAGAAAGTAAAAAAGCTCTTTTTCTCATTGTACAACCACAATACATCAACTACTCTTTTTGAGTTTTTCACGTATTAATTTTCTTTACCAGAAAGAGATTTTTAAAATAAAAAAAATAACTCCGACATTTAGATTTTACAATGTGATTATATAAATTAACAAGTTTTACAACACACATACACACATATATGTATATAAGCATGCATCAAGTTTTGTAATATAATTTCATATTGATGTTGGGTGGTCCGGTAGAGGTAGGAGGGAGAAGTGGTGGTTGTGGGCGTGGGGTTAGGGGAGATGGCGCGTCAAATTTATGGATGGTTGTTGTTTGTACACTATTGTTATTATTTGTTAGCAAACCAAACAATAAATTACATTTTCAACATTATTCAGTGCTCCATTCTCTGCCCCTGCAGACACAATCCAACTACTATTTTTTTCATCTTACCATCAAAACAATGAATATATAACATTGTTCAATAAATTTAATAGCAAAACTTCAATCAAAATTAGAATGAATAACATTACATTATTCAATAAAACAACAAAATATCGTATATATTTTATATAATTAATTTTATTTGAATTTTTTTAAATATGGAGTAGCGAAATTTAATTTGAATTTACTATTTAAATCACAAATATTTTACTACTAGATTATATTTTGGTATACAAACGAGCAAAAATGCATTGGTTGGTATACCAAAACACTATTTAGCAATAATTATATATTTTTCTGGATAGTAAATTTAGAATAATTCCATTTTTTCATATCAATGCTAAAAAAAAGGCGTTTACTGCAAATAATGTTAAACCATTGTTTTTTATCATAACTTCAGCTACTATTGCATTGAATTATCTAATGCACAGATGTGATCGAGAAATTACTTGAATTAATACTTGCACTGAAAATGACTTGGTTTGCTTTTGTCTGGTCCTTTATATCTGTTGAGTGAATGATAGTTCATTTCAATGTCGCTTGAAATGATCGTGTTGTCGTTTTCTCTAATATACATACCAGATGTCCGGTCCTTCGTAAACAAATAGCCGAAAAGAATATTATTGTGGTTGTCTGGAAACGACCAATTGTTGGACTTGGACATGTCGTTTGACCCAAAAGTATCGATAGTTTATTTAATTTCCTCCGCCAAACTTTTTTGCGAAAATGTCGCACCGAAACCTCATTGGGATTTAACAATTTCTTCGATATGCTTGTGGGTTTGTATTTATCAATTATTTTATTTTGTATTTACTTTGTAATAGATGTAATTTAATAGTTTGAATTATTGTCATTTGTCAACTTGCAATATTTTACCAAGGAAGAAATCAAACATATATTTTGATAGCTGGCTGCAGGTTAGTGATTTCCAAATTAGCGCGAGTTCGTCATTTCTTTTTGTCATTATTATTTTCCTTTCTCTAGATTTTGCAGGTGAACAAATGGATTGGTGACCATTCTTCAATAATCATCTTCACCTGTTTTTTGTTTTTATTTTAAATTATTGTTGTATGAAATATAGATTGGCTAATTTTTGTTTTTAAAGAATTTCGAGTGTTATTAATTTTTTATCTACATTGAATTCTTTCTCATTTTATTAAGAGAAAAATTATATTTAAGGGTATCAAAATGGATAATGATATGTAAATATAATATACAAAATATATAAAATTAATAAATTAGAATTGATCCTTAATATATTAATATTAGAAACGGATTGACTTGCTTATGACATGACTTAAAACATGTCACATAGCAGGTTGACACACAAATTTATTGTAACACATTTAACTCAGAATGATAAAATTTTAATAATAAAATAAAAATGATATGGAGATATTCCTCTTATAGTCTCTTCTACTTTTGTGAGAAGTTTGTTCTGAGAGTAGGTCTCTCTCTTTTTCTTATAGCGTCCTCCTCCCCTGGCTTAGCACTTGTCTAGGGTTGTTGTAGACCTTTTAGCTCGTGACAACCTAGATCTTTCATTTTGTGATTTTTCACTATAAAAGCCATATTTTTTCTTTTATTTCTCTCTTTACAACCTCCTTTTGGGAATCAATATACAGATCTACCTTCTTTTATGGTGGATTTTATGAAATCTAAAGTTATTTTATTTAACTGTTTGTTCTTTGTTTTTATTTTCTCTTTTAGTTTAGCATTTGGCTTCTCCCCCATGTTTTGGCCCATCAAAATTTTTCTTTTTAGCGTAGAAGCTCCTTTTTCAATCTTTGGATCCTTCAAAAAAAGGTTTAGAGCTCCTTTTTCCCGGGTGTTTTCTCAGTTGATGCTCAAAGAAGAAGACTTTACAGTTTTTTTTGAAGCTCCGTCGGATTGGCTTAGTTCCAATATTTATTATGAGCTTATCATTCTTTGGTCTCTGTATAAAGGATTTAACCCTCTCTTTTCCTCAACTTATCCTTTGTCTGAGGTTGTTTGAGACGACATATCGATTATAGTTTTCATTTTCCTTGTGGATATTTGCGGAATGTTTCTTAGCAATTCCAGGACTCTCCTCCTTGTTTTATTCAACGGCTAAGTCTTTATTTTTCGATGGCCTTTGCTTAAAAGGATGCTCAGCTGGATCTCCAGCACTTCTACCTTTGAGGGGATATTGCTTGCTTGTTCTGTTTTTTTGTTGTTTCAGTTTGTTATTTCAGTTTATTTTGTTCTTGTTGATTTTGTTTTTTTTTTTCAATATATTATTTAGGTTTTATTCTTGTAAGTTTTACCCGTGTTCTTGTTGTGATATTTTGTTATTTTAATAAAATTTATATTTCTTGATAAAGAAATAAAAATTATATCATATTATTATAATTTTTCTTAATAGAATAAAAATAATTATTATATATTTTATTATGTTATTATAATTCTATTATTGTATAATATATTTTTATTTTATTTAGAAATAATTTATTCAAACTTTTAATTTTTTTATTAAAAATTTATTAATTTAACATAGTTACTAAATTATTTTTTAATCATTTTATTAATTTAATTATTAATTGATTTAAATTTAATCTTTTACAAATTTTAAAAAATTATTTTTAAATCAATTATTAAAAATTAAATATTTTTACAATTTAAATAATTTAATTTGTTACACTTTCTATCAATAACTTTTTAATTTAGAATAAAATTTTTAAAAAATAGAATAAAAAAATAAAAAATAAAATAAAATATTTATTTTTTCTTTTTTTTTTTGCAAAACTTATATTGTCTGCCATACATTATCTCTTTAACTCCTTTTCTTTATTACTTTATTCTAATGCTAAAGTATAAATAAACATGTTATATTCAATTAATTCGTTTAAATTTCATGTCATATTTATATTAATATGATTAATAAATAAATTATATTCGTATTAACTTTAATATTATCATCGGAGTGGGTCAAAATATTATGAACATAATTCATTAATCTATTTTGACAACTCTAATTATACTGTATATTATATTTTAAAATTTTTTAAGTACACCTTATAGTTTTTTTGTTCTAATTATTTAGTATCTTATAATTTAGAAACTATAGATTTATTTAGATTCACATCAAGTAAATTCATTAAAAAGATAAATTACTTCCTCTCAAATTTTAAAGATGTTTTATGTAAAAATGAAATATTTTTTATTAATTACATATGAGAAAGGGATACCTAAAACTCACATATTTTATATATACCAAAAATATATTAGAAATATATTTTGAAAAATGAAATATATTTTTAATATATTAAATATATACTAGATATTCTAAAATAGTATATTTAAGGATGGAATTATACCTTGAAAGCCCAAACCATGGTACACACAATATAAGTGGAGAAATTTAGGTTGTGCACCACTTTAAAGTTTTAGTTTTCAAGAATACGGGACATGCATTTTTATTTACAAACTTACTTCTAAATCGTTTTTTTTTCTCTGATTTTTGTATTATTTTTATTTTTAATTTTTTTCTCTTTTATTATATTTATGTTTTTTATTAAAAAAAATTCAATGTTATATTTTGAATATATACACAAAAAATAAATAAATATATACATAACATATATATAATATATATACAATATATATAAAATAAACACTAAACAATACAAACTACATTTACAATATTTACAACACATATAAAATACATCTACAACATATCCACATAATATTTTTAATATTTATTTAATTTTATTTTTTTAATTTTTTATTCTCATAATATTCACGTAACATTCACACAATATTCAACAATTTTATATAAAATACATACAACTTAAATAATAAAAATATAATATACACATAATATTTATAACACATCTATAATTTATATAATACATCTACATAGTGAAATTATATATATATTTTTATGTGTATAATATGTAAAATTTGTTTAAAATAAATTTAATATTTTTATTAATATATTTTTGTCTATTTTATTTTATTTTTACTTTTTGTGAGTGTTATTTATTTTTTATAATTAAAATTAAAATTTTATCTTTTATAAAAATATAATTTTTATATGATGAAAAATAATTTAAAATATTAAGTTTTATTATTTTATCATAATAATTTTATTTAATAGTGAAGTTTGAAAAAAAAATAAAAAATTGAAGTAAAATATTTATTGTAGTAAGATAAAAGCTATTTTTAATTAATACTTTTAATATAATTTCTTAATTTAAAAAAAAGATTATTAAAATATTTTACATTATCTTTATTATTTTAAGAAATACTAAAACATATCAAATCTTTTATGAAAAAAAAATTAAGGAAAAGGAACATTTTTCTTTTGGTAATTTTTTTCGTTTTCCAGAATTTTCAAAAGATAAGTTCTTTAGAAGTTTCTGTTACTAATTACTATTCCAGTAATGCATATTAATTAATAGCTAATATATATATACACATATATATATATATATAGCATATTGAAAAATGCAAGGCCATGAAATTGTTCCCTTTTTATTGGCAGATTCAAGGAACATACACAGCTAATGAGTGAATAATAAAAGAGACTAGAAATGTCTTCAGAACTGCGATGTTACAATTCTAAATTAATCTCAGTTTGAAATGTAATTAGAAAAAAAAAAAAAAAAAAAAGGAAAGAGCTGTGAATCTAAAACTTGGGAAACTGAACAAGAGATTCACATCTTCCCGTTCGTAGAATTGGACATTCAGAAAAGTGAAGAATTGAAAAGTACTGTAATAGGAAAAAAATCAGAATAAGTTATTCCATACTTGAATGAATATATGAAAAGTGACTAAGTGAAATTCAGCAAGTATATATATCACAAACTCTGCTCTAAGATGCACAAAACTAATCATACATAAATACACAGATTTTTAACGTGAAAACTCTTTCAATATGAAGGATAAAATTCACAGGACCTCTCTTGGTCCAAGTAAAAGAGCTTCACTGTCAAAATTAATATTTACAGCAATTATAAGCTAGTACAACAATCTTCAAATAGAATTTCAACAACCAATCAACCAAACAATAAAAAATCAACAAGAGAATGGAGAAAAATCATCTAAAAATAACTATTGTTCATGCCAATGGATGAGCTCCGGTTTCCCCATTCACCCAAGAGAATGGAGAAAAATCACCCAAAAATAATTACTGTTCATGCCAATGGATGAGCTCCGGTTATTCAAATCTGATATTCACCGTCAAGATTAAATAAAAATATATTCTAAATGTCATCACCAAATTTCAGCCAAATTCGACCACAAATGATCGTCCACTAGTTGGAGAAAGCTGAACTGATCACTACTGAAAAACTACACATAAACAATAAACTTCGAGCCACAAATGCTAAAAATCCAACCGTCCAAATAGATTTTCACCGTTCAGATGAAGAATGATGAGTCCTCTAATTGCTATTCAAATTTCAGTCTAACCAGATCACAGATGATAGTCCGATTGCTAGAAAATCGAGACTTCTCTGTTGTGAAATTTTCAGCAGAAAAATTCTCTCTTTTCTCTCTCACTCTCTCTCTCTTTTCTCTTTTTTAGTGGCTGATACAAAAATCACACTCACATGCAACTTGGAGTTAATAAGACTAAAACATTAATAGCATATTGGGCTAAAATAAATGGACTTAAACATTGAATTTTTCACATAGGAGAAAATCCAAAAATCTAATAATTCTCTCCCTTCCCGACTATATGGAGGAGTTTGCCAAACCGACAACTCTACAACATGTCTCAAACTTCCCTCTTGGTAAAGCTTTTGTGCACATATCAGAACCATTATCATCAGTATGTATCTTCTCAAGTTCAAGCTGCTTAGAATCTAAAACATCACGAATCCAATGATACCTCATTTTTATATGTTTGGATCTACCATGAAAAGTAGAATTCTTATCGAGATGAATAACACTCTGACTATCACAAAATAAGACATATCTCTTTTGTGTAAAGCCAAGCTCATTCACAAATTTATTCATACAAAGCAATTCTTTAAATGCTTCAATTGCGGCAGTGAATTCGGCTTCTGTAGTAGACAATGTAAATCATTTCTACAACCTAGACTACCATGACACAACTCTCCTTGCAAAAGTGATCAGATATCCAGAAGTAGACTTTCTTAAATCCGCATCTTCTGCCAAATCAGAATCTGTATAACCACTGAGAATATGCTTTCCAGTTCTAAAATACAACTTTAAACTAGCGGTGCCATGGAGATATCTCAAAATTCACTTTACAGTATCCTAATACTCTTTTCCTGGATTAGACAAAAATTTACTAATAATATACCAACTGCATGAGCTATGTTTGGCCTAGTGCAAACCATATCATACATCAAGCTACTTGCTGCAGATGTATAAGAAATTTTCTGCATGTATTATTTCTCTTGCTCACTAAAAGAAGAATGTTTGACACTCAATTTGAAAGACATAACAAGAGATTACTTATAGATTTATCTTTAGCCATATTAAATCGCTACAGTACATTCTCAATATACTTTTCTTGAGATAGCCACAGCTTCTTGCATTTCCTATCACGAATGATCTTCAAGCCAAGTATCTATTTTACTGACCCTAAATCCTTCATTGCAAAGGACTTGCTCAACTCTTTCTTCAAGCTATCAATTATTGAAGAACTAGAACCCACAATGAGCATATCATCAAAATATAGTAACAGGATAATAAAATCACTATCAGAAAATCTTTGCACAAAAACACAATTATCAGAAGTAGTTTTTTTGTAGCCTTGTTGAACCATAACTGACTCAAACTTCTTATAACATTGCCTAGGTGCTTGTTTCAACCCATATAAACTCTTTCTCAATTAGCAGACATAATTTTCTTTTTCTTTCACTACAAAATCTTCAGGTTGTTTCATGTAGATATTCTCCTCTAAGACACCATGATGGAAGGTTATTTTAACATCCATTTGCTCAATCTCTAAATCAAGAGTATAAGTTAATCCCAAAATAATACAAATTGATGACATCTTGACCACTGGTGAGAAAATATCCTCAAAGTCAACTCCTTTTTTTTCTGATTGAAGCCCTCGACAACTGATCTGGCTTTATATCGTGGAGATGAAAAATTTTCTTTTTGTTTTACTTTATAGATCTATCTATTCTTCAAGACTTTTCTATCTTTAGGAAGCTTCACCAATTCAAAGGTATGATTATCAGCTAAAGATTGTATTTCATCTTTTATAGTTGCAATTCATTATGCCTTTTGTTCACTCTTAATAGTCATTCAGGTTCTTCTCCATATGTCAAGAGTATACACTCATTAGGTGAATACCTGATAGAATGCGTTTGATCTCTGGTAGATCTCTTAAGTGGAACTTCAGATTCCTCAACATGTGCCTTTTGTTGATCATCAACTGCTTTATATTCAGGAGCACCAACTTCATCTGCATTATGATTATCATTTTACACATTACTATGATTCTGAATCTCAACTGTATCAGGCGTATGAGTTGTAGATAAGTCTAAGTCAATCAAACCACCAGTCTCATGCTTTGATTTCTCTACCTTGTTGATATCTTTATTAGTCTGATCTTCTACAGATACTACATTACAACTTCTGACAAGTTTCTTCTAAATTGAATCATAGCACCTGCAACCAAACTCATCTTGCCTATAGCCAATGAAGATACATTGTCTAATTTTAGCAATATATTTTAAACCTGCTCACTAAATTTCAGTCAAATCCAACTATAAATGACCATCCAATCACTGGAGAAAGCTGAACTGGTCTCTGCTGAATAACTGCACGTAAACAGTAAACTTCGAGCCATAAATTTCGAAAAATCAACCGTCTAAAACAGATCTTCACCGTTCAAAATGAAGAATTTCTAACTGCTGTCCAAATTTCATCCTGATCGGAGCATAGATAATAGTTCGATGGCCGAAAAATCAAAACTGCCCTATTGTGAAATTTTCAACGGAAAAATTCTCCCTTTTCTCTCTCTCTCTTTTCTCTTTTTTTAGTGGCTGATACAAAAATCACACTCACATGCAACTTGGAGTTAATAAGGCTAAAACATTAATAGCATATTGGGCTAAAACAAATGAGCTCAAATATTGAAATTTTCACATAGAAGGGAACTCACAAACCTAACAAGAAAAGCTTGATAAGGATTGAAAAGTTTGGCTTCATTTTTAATAAATAATTATAGTAATAAGGTTAACAAAGTCTTCAATTTTTCATGGTTGGATTTGATAGATTGTGAACTTATGGTTATATAGCTAAAATAGGAAAGTTAATGGACTGAATATGCCCTTACATGTCTTATTATTTCATTATATTGCTTGGCTGTACAATTATATTTTATGATACGTTAATGCATGCATGTAGCTGATATATAGTTATTATTAATCTTTTTTACTCATGATCAGATGAAAAATATAAATAAGTATGTATATTAGCAGGGGCGAAGCTAAAATTATATTAGAAGGGGGGCGGTTGCCGAATAACAATAAATAAAGAGGGGCAGTTGATCAACTTTAGCCCAACTATAAAGGGGCGAAGCTAAACTAGCTTGAAAAACTAGCCTGAGTTCGTGTTATTCAGCCTTGATCAACTATATGTATGTTTTTTTTTTAAAAATGAAGGGGGGCAGTTGCCCCCTTCCCAACAACGTGGCTTCGCCACTGTATATTAGTTATTTTTTATTATATGATCTTTTCAAATCTCTCGACAGATTTAAAAATTAAATATTGAGCTAATTACTTTTTTTTAATCAGAGCTAATTACTTAATAGTAAATAATTTCAATGATTATTTTAATTGGTAAGCGAATCTGCTCATATATTTATTGATTAAAATTCAAATAATCAATAATAATTTTTCTAACATATAAATCTCTCATGATTTGTACGTGAATATATAGTATATTTTTTTATTAGATTAGAGAAATAAATTTAGTATAACATGTAAAACTAACATTGCATAATATCACTGTTAATTTTAAAAAACAAAAGAACTTGTTGGATAATACTTTTGCCTTCTAAATTGATTGGTATATTTTTCTTTTTTATATATTTCAAATTATAACTTATTTACTATTTTAATAAGTTAATTAATTTATATGTTAAATTTTTATTATATCTATATTAATTTAATATTACTTACTAAAAAATATTTAATAAATATATCTTATATTAAAATAAAGATATAATAGAAAAAATATATCTAAATAAATAATTTTAACAAAGCAATTCAAGCGCAAACTTAGGTGATTTTCCAACTTCAAATCCATTTAAGTTCATTTCTTGTGTCGGCTATTTCACTTTCGGCCTTTTTGATGGTTTTCCAGTCAAGATTGAGGCTGCTCTGTTCTCTGGCTTCTTTTTCTAATATATTCCCAGTGGCAGATCTGCGCCTCCCTGGACCCTTCATCCGTCTATATATATATATATATATATATATATATATATATATATATATATATACACATATTTTTTTATATAAAATACATATATACATTTATTTATATATTTATAAATTTTATATTTATTTATAAATTTATATATATTCATTTATATATTTAAATTTAGATGAATTTAAATATATATATATATATCTACACACATTTATATCTGTATGAATCTTATATGCATATATTCATTCATATATATTCATTTATATATTAAAATTTAAATGAATTACATATATATGAATTATATATATATAGTTTATATATATATATGAATTTAAATACACACAAGTATATATGTATGAATTTTATATCTATATATTCATTCATATATATTTATTTATATATTAAAATTTAAATAAATTACATATATATAAATTATATATATATAGTTTATATATATATATATATGTGAATTTAAATAAATTTTATTTTAATTTATAAAATTTTTATTAAAATTTATATATATATAAATAATCGACTAATAATATATTATATAAAAAAATATTTTTTAAAAAATTAAAAAAGAGACTATTTTGTAATATTTTAAAAATATATAAAATTATAAAATATAATTATATCTTTTTAACATAATTAATTTAATATTATAAATTATTTATTAAACTATTATAATATTAAATATTTAATTTTATAGTAAATTTATTTATAATTTTTTCAGTAAAAATTTAGTCCCAATAAAATTTGTTGTTTTGCCAATAAAGTACAGGTGCACAGCGACAAAACGGCAGTATCAGTGAAAAAGTTTTTATCCACCACAAATCGACCACTATGAATTTTTTTTTGAGTCCCCCTCACTAATTTTTTTGCATCAGCCACTGTAATATTCCTATCTTTGCTGATAAAAAAAAATCTAGAATAGAACCTATGTATGAATTGTGCAGCATCTTGGTTTGGATCATTAGGCTCTGTCATTATTACATTCCTTTCGTCTTATTCCTTAATCCAGCTTAACGCCTCTGCAAGCTATGCAGAGAACAGACCTGAAGCTGGTAATGCCTTAATTAGCCGCGAAAAAGAAAGGCTGAACCATCAACGAGCTACTGACCCCACATCTCCCTTTATAATATCAGTTATCACCCACCTAGTCCGAGGTTGCTGCATCTTTTTCCTTAATTCATTTTTCTTCTTTCTTTTTCCTGCTCAGGAAAGGTCACTCTGCATTTTTGTTCGAAAAAATGACATTTTTTTTTTAATTTTTAGTTTTTATCATAGATATTTTAATTATTTTATTATAAATTTATAATAAACTCCTTATAAACTAATAAAAATATAATATTTTAATAAATAATTTATAAATTATAATTTGTAATAAATAATTTATAAATATTATTAATTTAATTTTTTTTTTCAATTTTCTTATATTTTTGTCAAAGTCTATTTTTGTTCCTTTAATAATTAAAGCCCAAACTATAGCACATGAACAAGTTCAAGTCCATGATACATCCACAGACTGCTGGCCTGTTTCCAAGTGCTCAATATCTATTTCAGGAAATTTTATTGTATAGCATAATTTTAACTTTCTTTTTAACAATTAGTATAGTTTTAATATATTAAATGAACATTTAATTTAAAAATAAAATATGAGTTTAATATGCTAAATTTATATCAAAAATATATCTCTGAAATATGAGTATTTTTGAAATTAAAAATTGAAAAAAAAAAGTATTTTTAAAATATAAAAAATGAGGGTTATTTCTTCTTGTAGAGTTAAATCAAGTTTGCAGTTTGTTTTACATATAAATTGACATGAATTTGGAGTAGTAGTCACAACTGAGTTTTATCAAAATTTCGATTCGTCATTGTTTATAAAAATTAGGTAAATATCCTATTCTTTTCGTTTTATTAAATTGTTTATCTACCTAATTGAGGTTCATAAACTTAAAACGAGAGAAGTGGATAAATTATTTTGCTATCTTTTTTTCTTTTTTTTTAAGTATAGGTAAACTATCTCACGGTAAAGTATAAATTATTTTGCTATCTTTTTCTTTTTCTTTTTCTTTTGAAGTATAGGTAAACTATCTCCTATTATTCCTGTGGTAGTTGAGTCCAAATTCTTTTGTAAACCGTCCAAAAATATATTAGGATTTATTACTTCTTTTTTATAATTATTAAGTTATTTTTGTAAAAGCTCCTATTACTATATATATATATATATATATTGATAAAATGTAAAAGCTCCTATATTACTTTTATAGATTTCATCATTTTAATTAAATTATTTTTTGCTTTAGTTTTATGTGATCACACTTTTAAATTAAATTAAGGTTCATTGCAACTTAAATATTCCCTGCAATTAAAATTAACAGTTTAATCTATATATACTTATCATTAATTGATACTAGAATTGACAGTTTAACCTATATATTTATTGCTAATTGACAGTTCTTGAAGTTCGACCACCTTTATTATTTTGCTTTGATCTTACATATTTATCACACAATTTAATAAATCAAGTATTAATTGAATTGAAATAAATAACTTCTAATTAAAATAACGTAAAGGTATTGATCTTAATTGATTCTCCTATGATTAATTTAGGATTAACAACTCAAAAAAAACTTTGTGGATAAATTATATAAAATTCAAAAATATAATAAATAGATTTTTTTGAAAAAAAAAGTCATACATAGCTTTGCATTAAAATTTATAAAACGGGTTGGAATACATTCATGATGGATATATAGAACCGAATCTATTAGACATTATTTTTTTTTTATGCTTTTATTTATTTATTTATTTTTTTTGCAGATCAGGCCATGAAATTGTTCTCTTATTGGCAGATTCAACGAATACACAATATTATGCTAATGAATGAAGAATAAGAAAAAGACTATATTAGAAATGTCTTCAGAACTGCGATGTTACAAATCTAAACTTATCTCAGTTTGAAATGTAAAAAAGAAAAGAGTTGTGAATCTAAAACTTGGGAAACTGAACTAGAGATGCACAACTTCCCCCTGGTCGAATTGGGCATTCAATAAATTCAGTAGCAGAAGTGTCAACACACAAGTAAATTTGGTAGAGTTGAGTATTTCTTGATCCATCTTTATTGCATTCTAAGCCTGGAGTATAACCAATACCATCTTTTATAGCTTTTTCAATGCTTTCCAATTCATAAAATTCATCATTTGGTATAATTCCTGCATTGCTTAAAATTTGAAAAAGGTTTGCTTTCTCCTTGAGTTTCAGTGCTGCTTCAAAGTAATCGTGTTGGTCCAGTTCTGACTCTGAGCAGGTGCCATGCTTCACCCATTCATGTGACCAAAACTTGATCCCATCCCCACTTGGGCATGCTAGTGTTGGCCAATTCTTCTGTAAACTTCTCACCAAATCTGAAATCTGAAAATCACACCAAATATATCATCCCAACATTATAAGAAGATTTTTGAATCCTTAGTTAATATAATATATATAGTTTAATTTAACTATGCACCTGAGATTTATCGAAAACACTGTCAGGATTGCAGTTTGATGGGTAGCCTCCATCATTGTAATTAGGCCAAAGCCCATGAATGCCAAAATCAGGTACAGGTTTCCCAGATTTTGGATAGCAACAGCTATGCCTTGTGTCGCAATATGATCCTGGCCACTGTGTATATATATATGTACATATATTCGTCACCAACATTAAAGTTATTAGAACAAGAGAATGTTATAAAAATATATACTGCAAGAACCTAATATTTAGAACAAAAATTTCAGATATGCATACACACAGGATCCAAAAAAAAAACAAAATTTTTATTACCTGTTGGACAAAGTAGAAGAAATCAAAATCTTGAGAAAGGCAAAGAACTGAAAGGCATTGTAGGATGAAAAGCTTGATAAGGATTGAAAAGTTCATTGGCTTCATTATTAATAAATAATAATAATGTAACTTTTTTTTATGGGGTTGGTTTTGAATTTGATAGGTTGTGAACTTGTGGTTATATAACTAAACTAGAAAAAGATGATGGACAGAACATGCCCCTCCGCTCCATGTCTTATTATTATTTTATTACATTGCTTGCTTGCGCAATGCGCAATCATCTGCCTGACCCTGTCATACTTTAGGATACGTTAATGTTGGCAAATATAGTCTGATTAATCTTTCTTACTCATGATCTGAAAAATATAAATAAATATATATTATTTAGTATTATCTTGATATATATTTAAAAATTAAATATCGAGCTAATTACAAAATAATAAATAATTTCAATTATTATTTTAATTGATAAGCGAATATGCTTATATATTTATTGATTAAAATTCATAAAATAAATAATAATAATAATATATAAATCTCTTATGGTTTCAAAGTCAATAACCGTATTTTTGTTATTGGATTAGAGAAATAAAATTAGCATAATATGTAAAACTTACGTTACATAATATCGTTGTTAAATTTAAAAAAGAAAAATAAGTCATTGGATAATACTCTCTCCTTCTAAATTGATGGGCATATGTTCTTTTCTATTTATTGCAAATTTTAATTTATTTACCATTTCAATATGTTAATTTATCTATTAAATTTTCATTATATTAGCATTTAATAAAATATATTTATATTAAAATAAAGATATAATAAAAATATCATCTAAATTTACATTTTAGATAAAAATAATTAATTCTTTTTTAAAAATTTTATTAAGAAAATGTATTTATCACTTCGAAATAAAGGGTGTAATATATTATTTTTAAAAGCAATGTTTAGTTTTTATGGGGTATATTTAAAACTACGTTGAATTGATTAATTGCATTATGTTTTTTTTTTGGTACAATGATTAATTGCATTAATTTTTTTTGGTACAATGATTAATTGAATTATTTTTAATTAGCCAACCTACCAATAAAAATTTAATTAAATGTTATTGTGAGTATATGTTTTGGCTTATAGTCCAAGGAATGTTAAGCGCGTAATAAGGCTTTGTGGGATTATCATCTTAAAAATATGATGTAATCAGTAATGCCCATTTTAGGGTAGTTGTTGGATAGCTTATTGCTTTTAAGTTTTAAAACTTAAAACAAAGCTTCTAAGTTTGGATTGATTGATACTAGTACGTACTTTTGCAAAATTAGGATTGTGTCATTTATATGTGTATATTATGTATACGCAACACAATAACAATTTTATTTTTTTTATAAATTATTTAGATAGTATTACAAAAATGATAAAAAAATTTTATTAAATTTTAATGAAATTACATACTCATAAATTTAAATTCAAATTCTCTTATTAAGTTAGAATAATTATTTATTAACTATGCACATTCGGTAGTGCAATACAATAATAACTTTTTTTTTTATAAAGCAATACAATAACAACTTTTAATTATATAATTTTAACAAAAGAAAATAAATTGATAAATTACTAGCTTGTTGCTGATTCAAGTTTAATAATAAAAAAAATTAATATTACCATTTCAAATATAAAACTCATACATATATATTAACCTAATCAACTTTTTAAAGTAAATTTAGTTTCAACTGAAATTCAAACTCAAAATTTCTGAACTAGGTGGACCATTTCTTTTCTTAGCATCAAAATTTAGAATTTGCTTTCAAATTGAAATTGATGGTAGAGGCTGATAGTGAAAGGGACGCATTAACTAAAACTAACAACATTTGAAAGTGTTGTCTAAGACTTAAATTAACCATTATATATATCACTATATACCAACCTTCCGAATACCTCTATCAAAAAAAAAAAAAAATTTCCGAATACCAGTTCTAGACTTGTCATTTCATTTTTCTTTTTTAATGAAACAAAATAAAAGACCAAAATGATATATAATTAATTAATTAACCATAATTTATAAAGGGATAATATAAAAATAAACACGAGCGTTTGCAAGTTACTGTTGAATATAATATATATCCAAAATTATTTAAATAATTTCGGCCAATCCGAATATATAAGAATCGAATTTTATGTCTTTATTATTAAATTTAACCTCTCTCTCTCTCTCTCTCTTTTATTGGATTGGTTTCTTTGGCTATGCTTATGCATTAGTTAATTAGTCCATGCATATGAGAACATACATTTGAAAAAAAAATCACAAAAATAAATTCATGTTACCAGCAGGAAGCGACAATTTTGGACTGCAATTAATTAAATTTTACGATAGTCCTCTAAATTAAATTAAATATAAATTAAAAGGAAGGAAACTCGATCTCTGAGGCACATTTTCCATTTGGAAAAACAGGACATTCAATGAGATTAGATGCAGAAGTATCCACACATAAATAAATTTGGTAAAGCTGGCTGTTTCCTGATTCATCATTATTGCATTCTATCCATGGAGTTAACCCTATTCCTTCTTGAATTGCACTTTTTATGCTGCTCAAGCTGTACTGTCCCCCATTTGCCACTATTCCTGTTACATATTTTTATTTATTTATTTTTGTTAAAATCCTTTTTTTATATTAATAACAATTATTCAATGATTTCTCTTTAATTAGAAGATTTAAAATTTACCTGCATTGTTTAGAGTCTGGAGGAGATTTACTTGCTTTTTCAAGTCAAGAGCAGCCTTAAAATAGCCATGTTGATCAAGAACTGACTCAGAGCATGTACCATGCTTTTCCCATTCATGTGTCCAGAATTGCACCCCATCACCGCTAGGACATGCCAGTGTTGGCCAATTCTTTTGCATACTGGTTGTTAAGTCTGAAATCTATATACCACATAAGAAGACAATTTCAATTCAATCACTGAAAATTCATTATTCAACATCGAAACTGCCTTTACGTATTCTCCAACTAATAAAGTAATAATAAAACAAATACACCGAAAAGTTATATATATCCTTTTTTATCTTTCCAACAAACAGAAGAAATTCTTCTCTCGTGTCTAATAATAGTACATAATTGAAGTGGCAATCTAGTTGGTGGTGGTGGAAAATATAAGAAATTGATTTAAATTTTAATGACCCTTTTCCAATTAAATACTAAATTTTCAAGCATAAAAACAAAATGATATGATTCATCACCTTATTAAAAAACCATCTTTTAATGCCCAAAACAAGAGCATAAGGTTAGTAAGTACCTTGTTTCGATTGAAAGGGTTACTAGAGTCACAGTTTGATGGGTAAGTTCCATCATTGTAATTAGGCCAAAGTCCATGAATTCCAAAATCAGCTGCAGGTTTTCCGGTGCTTGGATAGCAGCAACTTTGCTTTGTATCACAGTATGACCCTGGCCACTATATATGTATATATGTATATATAATCACAAAATTAACATAACATTTATAACCATCAAACTTGAAATATTCAAATGATATTACTTCAAGTTCAACTATAGTAATTGGCTATACTTTACCTGTTGAACAAAGTAGAAGAAATCAAAATCTTTTGAAGCACAAAGAACTGATAGGTACAAGACCACCAAAAGCTTGATCAAGATCATGTTTTTTTTCCCCTTTAATTTCAGAGACCGTGCTGAGGTTGGCTTTTTAAGTGAGATTGTGATATATGATAGCATACGCAATGCTGTATTTATAGGCTAAAATGGAAAATGTGGACATAATTGAGTATCTAAAGGCAGAATATTCTGATGAGCTGCTTACCAATTTTATCAAAATCCACTATCATTGGCATTATTATGTGTGTAACCATTCCTTCATTATTGACATGTGTCGGCTCTTCCTTATTCACCATTTTCATTTTATTTTTATTTTTCTAATCTCAGTTGCTTATTATTTTTCATAATCAAAGTTGACCATAAATTTGATTAATTGGCCAATGCAAGAATCATTTCATATTCTTTTAAATTATTTTGAAAAGCTTTTTGGCTATTTATTCATGGAATACACAACAAAACCAATAATACAAGACAATATCAGATTTATAAATCATTTGTAACTGCTCCGTAGCGTTATATATCCATTAAAATAATTAGACATGAGAGAAGTTGGAATTGATTAAGGGTTTATCATAGAATTAGAGTTCAGTATAGTTTCTTATAATTATAGAGGCTGAACGTGCAAGTCAAAGTGATTTGGTTGTAGTTTGATGTGACAAAACGGGTTGAGCTAACCAATGGAGAGAGACGTATTTAGTTTAATGTTGTACTGCTACCAGTTTCCTTTCACACTCAAAACTCATAGCTACTGAGAAAGTCAACCTGTACACACCACAGACAATGATGGAGGAGAACACATTAATCTTGCAATAAGATCCTATTTTTTCTGAATATGATTATCTGGGTTTCTTTATATGTAGTACATGTATAGTTTACCAAATTAATTTTCATAGAAGGAAAAGTTAAATCTTCCAATAATTTGGTACAGTTTTCTTCATTGAGATATTTAAAGAAATAATCTTCCCTCAAATCAAAACAAGATTCACAATTATATCTATAGGGATTAATGATTTTCCTGATCTATCTATTAAAATTTTAAAATTATTACATATCAGGCAAAAATTTTGAGATTAAATAATTATTTTAGTTTTATTTTGAGAGTTTCAGATGAAATTAACTGATGATTTTGAAAATAGAATGAGATATCTCTATTATTTTAAACAAAACAGAATGAAATCAGTAATAAATTTTTAATTATAAAGATAAATATTATTTAGGATTTTTATCAATATTTTTCTTTTAATTGATTTTTTTCCTTAATGTGGTATTACTTAATTTGTCACGCCGCATTGTTATTTTGTTAATATTCCCATTTGAAACCCCAATGAAATCTAAATCTAATTTTTTTTTCAGGTTGAATTTCAATTTATTTTAAAAATAATGAAAATATTCAAGAAATATCAATTGAATCAACTAATTTGTTTTCTCAACCACCTATAGCAATAATTTATGCAGTTTATGCATGTTTAATGTGTCCACACAAGCAAAAGAAGGACCAACTTATTTTGGTTACTTCTTCTTCAGTGTAAGCTTCGAATTAGAAATCAATGACAAAAATCTTTTTATCACTGTACGTTAAATTCTCCTTCTGTTCAATCTCTAGTTTATAGAATATATTTGTCTTCCCAACTTCATGACTATGCAAATTTCCATCTTAACAAACAAAAGCTTAACCATCAATCTCCTATTCTATCTACTTTTAACTTGCCATTGGCTATATAATTGGTTATGAATGATCAACCAAAATTTCTATTTCTTGTTTATCATGTGAAAAATACTTGCCACCTAACCTTATGTTTATCAGTTCATTGGGACCATATTCAATCATCCAAATGTGTAAATCATGCAATCTCTTCACGTTGAACTTGCCTTCTCTTCAAATTTTGTGGCTATTTAACTGCAGTATTCCATTATTCAAACAAAAAAAATCTCAAAGCATAAAACTGCATCAATCTTCCATACTTTTTCATGTTTGCTGTATTGGTTTTTTTTTTTCAGGAAACTAGCGTCTCTTCTCCATGAAATGGGAGTACTATATTTTTTGCTGCTTGTATGAGGTAATGATTATATGATCCAAATTAGAAGACTTCAACCTTTTTAATTGTACCACATCAAATTTTTGGTTTGCTATTCAATCAATATAAAGCTAAATGATAAGTTCATTCAAACTTTAACATGGCTAGTCAAACTGCATAAATCTTATCGGCAATAGAAATAAAATAGGTAATAACTAATAAGGCAAGAGTTTATCTTTTGATCAATGAACATGTAAATGAAGACAATAAGGGGGGCATTGCGTACAACCATCCTGAGAAGAAGGGAAGTTGATTTCTGGCAGCACAAGTTCCCATTCGGTAGAAAGTGTACAAATGACATTATTCAAGGCAAGTCCTTGATGTAAAAGATAGTTTTACTGAATCTCTGAAAGGATATTCTAGCAGTAAAGACTTGTGTATCTCCTCTAATCTACTAGAATCAGAATGGGGATTATTATGGGAAGGGAAGAGTTACCTCCTGTTAATATAACTCGTCTAACATCCCAAAATAATAATAGCAATAATAATAATAAATAAAGGATTCATTTGTTGTGCCGCTCTGCTGGTACCAGAAGTATCAATACTGCATGTCATCCCACAAGTGTTTGGAGAACTAAGAGCCAAACACTGCTGCGAAGTAAACAGGGAATCATTAAAATAATTGTTCGTGGAAGAGGAAAACCAACCTTTTGCAGAATTCAAAAAAATAAGGCAATTATTTAACAATAAAAGCATATGCAAGCAACAGAACTCTCATTGAAAATTCAAACTGCCAACTGTCAAAGACTATAAACTATAACTTCATTTATAAGGCCTTAGTGAAAATAAGCACAAAGAGTCAAAGAATCTAAACAGGAAATTATGTACAGAATTGCTATCTATATGATGTTTTCACTCGCTAGCATTTCCTGAAATCCAGGTTCAGTCCATGAAAGATTCTTTACAAACAAAAATGTATTTCTTTACATAATGAGTAAACAAAAAGAATATTGGGCATACCTACTGCTGTGCATCACAGGTTCAGGTACACAAGCAATAACGTGATAACTGTTATAGAACCAACAACCGGAACTAACCTTGCTTGCTCTTCCTAAATGATTACAAGATCATATATTGAAAGAATGGAGATTCTAGAGGAAATGTAACATCAACTGCACATCCTTCAAAGGTTGTAGGGGAGAAGGGTTGTCAAAAGACAAAGGCCAATGAATATCCTGGCCATTATGAGGAATTTTGGTTTGAAATTTTACTACCAGTAATCCCCACAAGAGCATTTTCCATCTTTGAAATGATGAAATCGTTGTACATCTCTAAGAATTATTTGCCTATCAAATATTGATGATATGAGCTTAGCAGCAGAATGACAATCCCCACAAACTCGAAGATTCTTCACCACACGAATTGCTGTGCGAGGCGGAGTGTTAAGAAGGCCAAATGCAATGGCTAATTTCTCACTATGATATCTAAGAGTAATTTCTTTCTCTTCATCATTCAAGTCAGCATGAAATACTAGAGAAGTGTCAGGTACATAACCAACCAATTTTAAGTCCTTCACCAACTCATCAAGCGCCCGATGCAAAGCTGTAGAAATATGGTGCACTCCTTCTCCAGAGAAGAATTCATGAACTACATTATTTACCTCAATGGAGCTACACCCAGGAATCTTTACTGCCCCTCTATCAATCATCAATTTCCTTAAAGAATCCACATCCTCCCATTTCTTAGCTCTTGCACACAAGTTTGACGAAATAACGTAATCTCCACCATGAGAGTCATCTAATTCAAAAATTCGCTCAATCACTTGCTTGCCTAATTTTACATCGCCATGGCTGCTGCAAGCAGATAACAAGGTTCGCCATAGTATAGGCGTAGGCTTGATTGGCAATTCATCTATAAACTTATAAGCTTCATTCAACCGTCCAGCTCGACCTAGCAAATCAACCATACACCCATAATGCTTGATCCCAGGAATAATCCCATATCTGTCACTCATAATATAGAAGTACTTAAAGCCTTCCTCTACTAAACCAGTATGACTACATGCATACAATAAACCTAAAAAAGTAATTTCATCTGGTTGTACTATTTGCTTGCCCATTTTTTCAAACATAGATATAGCTTTATGGCCTTGCCCATGTGTCGCATAGGCAACAATCATCGCTGACCAAGCCTGTGTATCTCTTACCCTCATGCTCTCAAAGACAGAAATGGCATGATCCAAGCTCCCACACTTAGCATACATATCTATAAGTGCAGTGTTCACCTTGACATATTTATCAAAACCATTCTTCTTAACAAATTCATGAATCCACTTCCCTAAATCTAATGCTCCCAACAGAGCACAAGATGATAAAACACTAAGCATAGTAACATCATCAGGCTGAAGTTTCTTTGCCTGCAATTCCCGAAACAATGACAATGCCTCATTAGGCCTGCTACTTTGAGCATAACCCTTAATTATTGCATTATATGAAACAACACAGGGTTCCACTATCCTATCAAACACTCGTCTTGCTCCATCCACATCATTGCACTCAGTGTACATATTTATAAGTGAAGGAAATACATAAGCATTCTCATTTAGCGCAAATTTGACGGCAAGACCATGCAATTGTTTACCTTCTTGAAAGGCCTTAGCATTAGCACAAGCTTTAAGCAAAGAAGGGAAAGTGTAATCATCGGGGAAAAGACCATCATTTAAAGCTCGAATAAAGAGGATAATAGCTTCGAGTGGAGTGCTGGATCGGGAATAGCCACGAGACATGATGTTAAAGAGGATGATATCTGGTTGAGGAATTGTATCGAACAGCTGGTGGGCGTGCTCCATAGAAGAAGGTGTATATCTTAGAGTACAGGAGTTGATGAGCTTGGTTAGAATGTGAGGGTCATGCTGGAGGTGGGTTTTGATGGTAAAGGCTTGGATTTGCTTTAGTTGTTTAAGATAAGTGCATTTGGGAAGAAGTGAGAATGGGTATGTTGTGTCAGTTGAAGTAGACAATGGACTTAGAGGCGAAGATGGGGTTGCTGCCAATGCCATCTCAGATAATTGATTGTTAGTGTTTTGAGGCTGTGAATATCCTTTCAAAAATATTTTTTTCTTAGCCGTTAATTATTGAATTTTTTATTGCTGTCTTGGAAATTTAAGTTAAAATAAAATTAATTTAATCTTAAATCTTAGAGCTCAACAATCAATTTTTTTTTTCGAAAATAGCTCAACAATCAATTTAAATCTAAACTCATTTTCCTTTATTTTTATCCACTTTGTTTATCTCCAATAATGGACCCTATAACATCTACAAAATAGGCTCAAAAATTTTAATAATAAAATTGAAATATTTAACACAAGATTTTTCCACATTAGTGTTTAATTTTCTAAAAATAACAAAAGGTTCAAATCTATGTTTGGATACAAATACATTTTCATTTCAATTTTTTTTTAAGAAGGACAAATAACTACATATGAACTAATCTTGCCAAGACTGCTGGAGAAGCATCACTAAGGAGAATTTTCATTTCAACTTTTTAAATACCACAAACAAACAAATTATTAGTGATTAAAAATTTTAAATCCATTAATTATAAATTTTCAAATAAAACAATTTAACATAACAGATGAAGTTTTAAAAAATAATTTCTTAAAAAACTTTCTTTCGTTTCGATTATTAGAGAATTTGATAGAAAAATCCTTTAATTTTCTAATCATATTTATTAGAATTTAAATTTTCAATTAAATAATTTTTTTCATTACTTTTTAACCGAAAAACCTATTTTAGAAAGACCATCAAAATAAGAAGAAAAATTATTATTTTAACAAAAAAAAGTAATAGAAAAAACATAAAAATAAATAAAAAATAAACAATAATAAACACTTTATCACGATATATTGATATTATGATAAATTTTAAATAATTATGATATTTATCTTTGAATTTAAAAGTGTGATTATTATATAATTTGGTGGTACTTCAAATAATATAGATATATTTACAATATTATGAATATTAGATATCTTTATTATCATTTAACTTTGTTTACTCTTTATTAGTGAATTTAGAATTTGAACTTTTTTTACGAGCTCAATTAATTGAGTTTTTGAATTAATTTAAGATAATAATTTTATTCTATAATCAATTTAATCATGTTTTGTTTTAATTTTAAAAATAAGTGTACGTATTACACAAGCTGCTATTGGATAGTAAGAAATAAATTTTAATATAAAAAATAACCAAAACAAAAAAATTAAGAAATAAGAAAGATTTCAAAAAAAAATGGAAATTACAAAATCAGTTTTGTGTACTAAGTCCTTATTTGGATGAGGATAATTAAAGAGAAAATAAATAAAATTTACTCTATTTTTTTTTTGTTTGGTGGAAGAAATAATAGAGTAAAGGAATGAAATTCATTTTTTTAATTTACTTTATAATTTTTAAAATATTTTTTTAAATAGAAAAAATAAATAAATAAAAGTAAATAACAGTTGAAGTAGATAAAAGAATAATTCTAATACTCATTTCCTTCAGAAATTCAAATTACCCTCCTCTTTATTCGAGCAATGAAAAGCCGCAAATAATTTCAAGCCAAACATAGGCTAAGTTTACAAATGAATAATTTATTAATTGAGGGGCAATTGTGTTATGTTTTGGGCTATACTCCTGCAGTTCTGTTCATATCATAGTGGGTCTGGCCGAAACCCTAACTTCACTTAAAACCCTCTTCCTCTCTTTCTCCATCAATGGCATCATCGCCTTGTAGATTTTTGAAAATTGCTGTAAAGCCCCATTATCTTTCACAAACTGTGCGTGGTTTCAGCTCCACGCGAGATCCGTCAACTGGTTTCAGTCCCAATTTTAATTCCAACCATCGAGAAACTGATGGGAAAGACTTCCAGAATTCTCCGCCTCACCCCATACCAAACAGACCCTTAAGAGGCGACAGAGGTGAGAAACCCTTTCACCGTCCTCACTCTCCTACACGACCCAGAAATGTTAAGCATCAGTCAGATGATGCTTTTCTGGAAAAATTCAAGCTCCGTCTTGAAAAGAATAACGATAATGAAATCCCTCTACCCAACAATTCACCTTCCGCCGATGCTGTTACTACTAGTAAACAAAAAGAAGAACAAAACAAAAACATGGATTCGCCTCCTCCAGATGCCAATGACATCTTCAAGAAGATGAAGGAAACTGGGCTAATCCCAAATGCTGTAGCTATGCTTGATGGACTCTGCAAAGATGGCCTTGTCCAGGAAGCTATGAAATTGTTTGGATTAATGCGTGAGAAAGGTACCATTCCTGAAGTTGTTGTTTACACTGCTGTTATTGATGGGTATTGCAAGGCTCACAAGCTTGATGATGCTAAGAGAATTTTCAGGAAAATGATTGATAATGGCATCGCTGCTAATGCTTTTAGTTACACTGTTTTGATTCAAGGGTTGTATAAATGTAACTTTCTTGATGATGCTATTGATTTCTCTTTCCAAATGTTAGAGGCTGGTCACTCTCCCAATGTCACTACTTTTGTGGGTTTGGTTGATGTGTTGTGTAAGGAAAGGGGTGTTGAAGAAGCTCAGACTGTTATTGCGACTTTGAGGCAGAAAGGGTTTTTTGTTAATGAGAAAGCAATTAGAGAGTTCTTGGACAAAAATGCATCACTTTCTTCTTCAGCATGGGAAGCTATATTTGGCAAGAAACCTTCACTCAAGCATTTTTGAGTTGCATTCTCCTGTTTATCTATTGTTAGAACATTTTGTAAGTGTCTTATGCTCTTCCTTTGCTATGTTCACTACAAATTTGTTTGAGATAGTATTAAGAAAAATATTCATGTTCATCAATGCAAGTTCTCCTATTTCTCCCATATATTATTCACATTGTGCTTGTATGGTTGCGAAAACTTTGCTATATCACGATAATACAGATGATAACAATATGATGGTGATATTTATGGTATCAATTCAACATTAATTTGATTTACTGATTTCCACTGTAAGGAGTTGATCCAATAGCTTGTTGAAACTTTTTTCGAGAAGATTTTGGTTACCTTTTTTTTTCATATACAACTCAACTCGACTCAATCAAGTTTAATATCTCTCCGTTTTTCATTTGAAGAGATTATGGGCTACATTCTAGGCTATGTTTAGACGTGTAATCTCTTTATTAGCACGTCACTATGTTTTCGCTTCAAATGATCAAACCATTTCAACCCGTATTTCCTTATATTATTCTCAACAGGAATTATTCTCACTTTTTTTTTTCTAATACACTCATTGTGTATTTTTATCGTTTCTAGTATGTTTATATATGCATTTTATATTCTCGTTTTGACAATGCTCATTTTATCAATGCATTTTCCATTTTAATGTCAGTGCTTGCCATCGTATACCATAGCAGGTCGTATTGTAATATAGTAAAATTTGATTTTCAATTTAATTTCCTGTGACTCTTCTTCACTTAATGGTAAACACTGAGAGCTTAATTGGATCACTAGCAACTATTGAGAATGTGCATTAACAGTGAAAATATGCAGTCTTCCCTCAGCACTGTAAAGCGTTGACATCTTTTTGTTTTACATTGATGATAAGAGCTTAATGATTCACTAATAATGATTAACTAAGTTCTGCCTTTTGTTTTATGATGACATCATCTATGCTATTTTGTTTAATGTTGTTTTCTCCATATTTGAGTTATGTCACAATGAAAATTTTGAATTTGTTAATATTTTTTGAAGTGGAAAAGGAGCATTGTAGATCTTATTCTCTGAATTCGTGCAGGAAACTGCATATAAACATTAATTAAACAGAGGGTTTGAAGTTCTTCAAATCCAAAATAACTTTTTAGTGGTTATCTATTTTTGGAAATCTACACTGGAGTTGCAGATGCATACAAAATGTTTCCAAGAAAACCCAAAGAAAATTCTTGCGCAATGTTCTTCTAGTTGAGTTATGTTTATAAATAGTACTTTCTGCATATTTGTGTTATGTGACGTGAAAATTTTGAAATATGTATTTCCACTAGTATATGTGCGAGGTTGGGTTGTCAATGGTACTTGTAGACATCTATTGTATTGTAGTAAAAAACGCACCAGACGCTTACCTAGGCGCAAAAGCCAGGCGCAATTTACCTTTAGCGTTTTGAGGATCTAAAAGCTAGGCGCATTTAATCAGGCGCTAGCATTTTGCGATTAAGCAGTGCACTTTTTTATAGAAAGTAAATTCATGTCGTAAATATTGTTTTTCCTTATTAGCCTAAATTTAAGTAATTAATTATTTTAGGAAGCTAGGTAATCTGAAATCTTTTAAGAAATTTAAACTCTTTTAGGAAATTTAAAGTGTTTTACGAAATCTAAAAGTCTTTTACGAAATCTAAAAGTCTTTAGAGTTTTTTGAATTTTAATTTCATTCAAAATTAAAAATCTTATCAAAATAGAAAACTAAAAGTCTAATACAACAAACAAAATTCAAAAATCAAAACCAAAGTAATAAAACAGTACATAAAAGAAACAAAACTTTTAACATAATTGATTTTAGCTTTGTTGCTTATTTAATTTTAGCTATCTTTTATTTTTAGTAGTTTTTTTAATGTTAAATTAATATATAGCTTCTAATATATTTTACTTTAAAAATGTACTATATTCTATTATTAGTAATTAGTATTTTACAAGAAATTTACACCTCACTTTACTTAGGCCATAGCTTTTTTTACACCTTGCGCCTAAGACTATACAAGGATGTATCGCGTTAATTGCGCCTAGTGCTTTTAACTACCTTGCTCTATTGTATAAAGTCATTGTTCTTTCTTGTTGTAGCTCAGCATCTTGTGAAATATAGGTTGCCAACCCAATATTTAGTTGACAGAAAGACTTATAAGACGAATTTTAGTGAGAATATTAGTTTCATGCTATTAACAATGAACTATTGATATCCTCACTAAATGTCAATTTTCTTAACTTGCATTTTCAGATTTTGAAGTTGCGTTTCCCTTTTCTTGTTGTGGTTAGTTTTATTTTACTTTATGTTAGTGGGTCATGCTTTCTGTTTATGGGTTAAGTTGTGGGAAATAAGACTTAGTTGGACATTAGTTGCTCAGTTATTTCATCTATGAATATAAAGTTTTAGAAGATGAAGAAAAGATAAGCAATATTTCCTCAAAATTTTACTGCAGAAGAGATTAAAAGGTTCTCTCACAATGAGCCCTTAAACTCTTATTGTTAAAAACAGGTAAAAAGGGATGGGAAAACTATCAAACGCCTAGCTTTAGAGGATCCAGTTCTAGATCCTCCAGAAGAACATGTAACTCAATCCCAATTAAAGGGGTGTAGCAGCACATTCAACTAACACGTATACTTCCTGTTTTTCATTATCCTACATGGCAACGTTGGTGGTTTGACCCATAAGTGGACTAACAGTATAACTTTAATTACAGTGAGCAATGAAGTTCTGGGCAAAATTATCTCAGTGAGGGGAAGAATGCCATTAAGTCAATTAAGACGCGAAGCTCGTTTGGGGAATGCTGGAACCCTGGACAGTGGTGATTGTGCTTATTTCCAATCAATACATTAAATATTTATTACTTGGAAAATTTTCGAAACTCCTTTTCAATTTTTTGGCAATTTAGAGGATATCATGTAAAGTCAAAAGTGTTAGGCTTGTGAATCTAATGAGGTGACTTTCATGAAGTGAGAGCCGGAGGGTGGGTCGGAGAGGAAATGCTCCAAAAGCTAGTTTTAGGATTCAATGAGTCATGAGACCTGCATCAGTCATCACATACGTGATTGATTCAGTAAAGCAAAAAGTGGATGTGAAAATAATCACATTAATAATCTTTAGTTTTAAAGTGGATTGGGTTAGCTTTATGATCAAAGTGCTTGTCTCATACCTTTAAAGGTAAAAACCCCATCCCTTTAGATATTTCTAACGTACAAAAGAAGAGTAGATTGATTTGAAGCAAGAGGAATTTTTAACAAGAATCTGCTTTTTTGCTAATTGTCATAAATTCGTCCCCTGAAGCATGTGCATGAGGCATATCAGAGCCTTATGTCTTCTTAGATAATTTTTTTAACAGCACGTTCTTACCAAAAATTTCAAAATAAAAAATCTTCATATTATAGATCTACTTTGCCTTGAATTTTTAAGATTACTAATAGTAATAGGTAAATTTTCTTGATTGAGTTCTGTGATTTGCTTACTGCAATATTTACTCTGGGTTAGAATTTGAACTGAAGCCATTTCATAACTCCACGGAAATGATATCATATTCCAGTGTTTTCTGAAATCTAATTTGTGATTTGGATGCTGCTGAACAGAATGTAATTGTAACACAACTAAAAGGTTAAAAGTTGAAGCCACTGCAACGTGTCCCAAATTCAAGCTATGGAAAGGAAAAGCCAAATTAGCTTCATGGGTTTACACTAGTAGGTATTTGACACAGTTTACAGAATGAGTTTGCACAAATGTGACAGGATAAATAGTCTGGTATCTCATACTTGTAGATTGAGCATCACTGAAATTATTTCAGTATTTATCAACTGTAGAACTTTGATCTCTATTAAAATATCTAGCTTTAGGTATATTTATTTTCGATGATGGTCATGCTAATGCAAGCAGAACCAATGACATTTGGCTAGTCTTGTTGTTCAATATGTTGAAGGTCATTTATCGACTCGTATTGATGCTCTTTCAGGTTAATTTTGAATCCAACATCAATTGAGATTGTTTGCTACCTGTACAGTATTTGCATTAGCTGCACATAAAATGTGCACAAACTATTATATCATAGAAATCAGAAGTTACAATGAAGATATACAGTAATTCACTTTATATTTGAAATCATGCAGTATTCTGTATTCAGTTTTTATTTCATTCACTCAAGTTGCATGAACTTTGTGCCATCGGTTTTGGCTGAATCTTCAAATTTCATCTGCTTAGCAACATCTTTAGTTTCAGAGATGGTTTATTATTTGTTTGAGAGAAGCGTATGTACCTACTATGGCAACAAACAACCCAGCTATTAAGATCCCCACAATTATCAGCAGCTCTAACGGAAAAATTTGAGCAGCTTTGCTGATCTTCAGGTAGCAGAGGCATGGGAAGAAAATTGAAACAGTGACACTCAAAAAAGCACCAATAAAAGCCATTACATAGCCAAGAAAAAAAAGGAACAGTTAATGCCACAACTAATGTGCTGATCATAATTGCTGTTCTGATAATGATACTAAGAGGTGTGCTGTTTCCCAAACGAAATGTGTCTCCAATGGCTTTAGCAATTGGAGTAATGATAACTGCATACTTGGTCAAGGGATTTGCCAGAGTTGTGTATATTGCTATTTTTGCACTTATTTTTCTTATTGGAAGGTTTAATGTCACTTGGGATTTCAAATGTTCTCCATACATAAGGTAGCCTAGAATTGCCATAGATCCGTATGTGAAAGTGCTTGTAACAAGGCAGACAAGTAAAACCTGTAATGAAAAATGAGAAGAAAGTTAGCTTTTATCTGATATATTCAACCTGGAAGTTAATAGTATCATCAGCAGCATTTGGTCTGATTGACATGACAGGTGAGAGAAGGCAAATACTTGTCTTGTTTTTTTGTTAGAATGTACCTGATCAACAGGAAAATATAACTATAAAATAATTAAAATCAATCAATAGATAAAATATTATATTAAATAAGTAAATATAGTAATATACTTAATATTGCAATGATTTATTATTGAATTAATATTGTGAAAAAAAAAGGAAGTATTATAATGAGGAGAGGGATTTGAAATTTCAAGACTAGAAATCCTACCTTAGAAAATTGGGTTCTGTCCTTCATGGAATTGCATAATGTTGGGAAAACAGCATGACCACTATAACAAAAGGTAAACAAACCTATAGAAGTAGCCAAACCTCCCCAATTCCAAATCAAATCTCCTTGATGATGGAACCCAACACCATCAACTGTACCAAAACACAAAACACAACCAAGCAAATGAAAATATACTAATTTTTTTCCTATTTTATATGATATAATGTAACTAATTCAAACTTTTCATTTTATACACAAATTATACACTTCAAATTCATTTACACCAAAAGAAGTTAATTAGAATCTTGGCAAAGCACAAGGAAAGCAAATTCCATAACATAGAATGGAGTCATTATAAGAAAAATGAGATCATTGAATTAAATATATAATAAACAATGGTCATTGAAAAAGAGAAAGAGAGAGAGTAAAGACCAGCTAAGGTGTTAATTCCATTAAAACAAGTTCCAAGGAAGGTGGTGCCTTTGACAGGTCTTGTGGAGGTGAAAGCTGGTTTTGGCTCTCCATTTTGCTCTGCTTGTGAACACAAAAGACCATTTTTTTTTTATCACAACACAAAAGACCAATTTTGGTTGCACAATATGCTCAATGTTGGTACTTATTATAGAAGTGACTGAAAAAAATACTACACTTCTTTTAAAAGTCATAAAAGTAATATATATTCTATTACTTAAAACTAAATTTATATTTATTTATTTTTATTTGTAATTGGCTTAGAAGAGGAGATGTATAGTGAGATAGTGACGATGAGTAGATAACCAATTCAATGGGTTGGCATTGATCAGCACATTTTGTAACAATCTCTCCCCTAAAAGGGCACCCACTCACGTGTCACTACCGGTTTTATGGGTACTCAATTGTGCCTTGTAATTCAGGGTTTCTTCCAATCTGTATACGTATACAATATTTGCAGTGTCTTCTGCTTTTACTCACTCATTTTTCATGCTCATATAACCACTTCCAATTACAAACCAGCTAAAAAATAAAAAATAAAATTCCAACTGCAAATATTATTTTTTTGAAAACAGGAAGTAGATATACATACATACTTTAATAAAATTAAGGTAAATTCATTAAAATTTTAACACGTGTTTCGGGTATAAATTCATGTGTAAATTGATTAGTTTACTGTACAATATTTATTTAATAGTATAAATACATGGTTTTTTTTGGTGTCCTATCTATCTTTTTAGTCTATAGGTAATAGTTGGCACTGAAACAAGGAATTCTCATTCTCCATGGAGATTTATTTTGAACGGCACAGAAATTTCCCTTGATTTTTTCTCATGAGAGCAGAAATAAGAAAAATTTTCTCCTTGTCGATCAAGGTAGGGACGGGAAGTACACTGCCCACGCCCCTCGAGAATTCCTGTCTCTATGGTCCTGATATAAATAATGTGTGTGCGAGTCAATATATATATATATATATATATATATATTATTTATATTGTGTTTTACGTGTAAAATAAATTTAACTTAATAAATTTTATTTTATTATATTTTTATAAGGACATGAATGAGGTGTTTCCATTTCACTCTGTTGTCATCCCTGCTATTAGTAATAAATGTGAATTTATTAGACTTGTAAAAATTAAATTCAAGAATTTTTTTTTTCATCTTTTTATCTTTTTTTTAAGAATTTTGGGTGTCGACATTTTTAACTTTTTTAAAGGATTTGTAATCTACCTTTACATGATATATATATATATATATATATTCAAACAACAAGATAACATGTACAAGAATATCAATTTTCTTGAAGATTTTTCTTAGGAAAATAAAGATCCCTAGCTGAGTTGCTTTTTTCCCATTGGTTTTCATATATTATGGAAAGTATCAATATCGATCAAAGAGAGTTATCCAAGAATTGCATTAGGGGATATCATAAAAGCTGAACTAAAAATGGAAAATCAATTCTTTTTCTCTTTTTTTTTTATGACTCTAGTTGATGTGGTACCATTTTAATAGATTGCATTAATTATACTACGTGTGTTTTCAATAACGCAAGTAAAGAGTAAAGACCCCCATATATATCTTAATCTAGTCCTTAATAAGAGTGAAAGAAAAATGAAATTAAACAAAAAGATTCCACTATTTGCTTTTTTAAAAAAATCATTATCCTCATATATATTTTAAAAAATCATATAATAAAATTAGCCTCCCATTGATCATACTTTTAAGTCTCATCTTTTTTGGAAACTTTATAAATTCATTCAGAATCGCACTTAAATAAATATGTTTTAGAGTACTGTTACTAGCTCTAATATGAAAAATTTTATTGCTTTTGAAAAACTATGATTAATATTTTAATTAGTTCCTAATTAGGTGTGCCAAATATCAAAAAAATATATATGAAAAAATCTCATTATTTAATCACTAATCAATTTAGATTTTTGTAAAGGACCAATTAATTTAGATTATATATACTTTTTTATTAGTTATATATAGAAGAAAGAGAATATCTAACATACTCAAATCAGAGACTGAAACAGAAGTAACACACGTTTATAACCATCAAATTATATTTTAATGGTTCGGTTATATATACTTTTAATTAAAACTTATTAAACATAATGGATAAAGAATTTAGGACGAAAGTTACAGAAATCGATATTCATAGTCACTTGTGAATCAGGTAAAAAAAATAGTCACTTTTAAAGTGAAATTAATAGCATCAACCAAATTTCTATATAAATTATTTGTGTATACAACTACGAATACCTTCCTTTTCAATTAAATGATGAAGTAATTTTACATAAAATAAATGATAATAACAAGTCATTTGAAAGCAGTTTGTTGCTTTATTCACATAATTCCTCTGATATATGTATATGCATATGTGAATATTGTTAAGATAAGATATGATAGGATACTAACATTAACAGTATTATTGTCATCGAACAATGAAATAAAAAGGAAGTTAAGGCTTAACTTTTCTTTTCTTTTCTTTTTCCCCATAATTTGTAATAGTCAATTGTAATTTTATAAAGTTGAGTTATAGTATATCAATTAGGATAAGACTCCAAGTAAATTGAAGAAATATATTATGACGGTTTTTTTTTGGAAAATCGAATTTAAATTTATACTCCAAATAGAGTATAGATATACACATATCATTATTAAATATATGTTTTCAATTTAAATTGGTAATTTCACATTCCTATTCACTCTTGTTTTAATAAATAAGATCTTCTATGTTAGTATAACTTTAGTTTCTTAATTTGTGATTCAATCCCCTACTTATTTAA
Source organism: Garcia nutans (assembly GCA_947685225.1). NCBI lineage: Eukaryota > Viridiplantae > Streptophyta > Magnoliopsida > Malpighiales > Euphorbiaceae > Garcia > Garcia nutans. The sequence continues at coordinate 55,046,276 of CANTUV010000011.1, forward strand.
ATGTTTAATATTTAATTTTTTTTTCCATAGTTACGCTTACGTACCATCAGTGGCGGAACCAGCGACTATATAAGAGGGGGGCAAAATTTTTACCAGTGCAGCTGCAAAGGGCTCTGTTGCAGCGGACGGCCAAAGGGGAGGGGGTCGCGCTTCCTGATTCACGTATATTAGCTTTCGGCCGACCGGCCAGAGTGGTCGTACGACCTCACACGACCCCACCTGATTCCGTCACTGCGTACCATACTACCAGGCATCTTTTCTACATGATGAGTCAAACTTTACCAAAAAATCTAGAATGACTTTGCGGCTTTTCGATACATAATGAAAATTAATTTAATAAATGTTTTTCTAAATTGCTAATACATTATTAAGTATATTTAATTTTTTAGCATATGGGTTGCACATTTATTTTCTTAATACATGAATTTTTAGTGTCATTTTTTATTTTATTAAGTTGAAAGTCATAAAAAAAATAACGAATAAACTATAGAAAATATTGTGGAAATTAAAAGAATTTTTATGAAATTATCGTTGGAGTTGAAGGTGTGTTATTATAAATCAATCATATTTTTTAATAGTAAATATTTTGTATTTGCTAAATAATGAGTTAGTGAATTTATTACTAATAAAGAGTTGAAATATATTAACTTTTTATTTAAATAATAAAATATTAAATATATTTTTTTTAAAACTAAACGGTTAGCAATTCACAATGAATTGTCTCCATCATAATATTTGGATGAATCTGCTTTTAAAAACTTGAACGATTATATATAATTAGGTGAGATCAGACTACGGATTTTTTATCATAACCAAATGATAGTTAACAAAATAATTAACAATATAGTAAAAAATCTATACCCATCAGTTTGATATTTTTCAATTAAATGGTACTGGAATTATTTTTCAAATTAAAATATAATAAATTCAAATAAGAATTCACTTCAAAAAAAAATGTATAATTTCAGCTAGTTAAACTTCAACTTACCCCTCCTATACATGTGATTCTATTCGATCTAGCTTAATTATGAACGTTGTTAAGCTAATGATGATTTCTTATTTTATGAATATTATTTAGAGGAATTCACATGTATTACGGTATTTTGTTTTCTGTTTCCATTTTTACAGTCAAATTTTTTTTTTACATATTTACGATATTTTATAATTTGTTTTCTTTTTATACGAAAAAAATAAAAACTTTTTATTTTTTTATTAATGAATTATTTTATTACGCGCAAATTTTCTTCCATGGTCCCATGTAACATTTCTTACTTTATATTAAAATCATGCATGTTTATGCTTTTGAAACTGTATAACATGTATTTTTTTTGCCAATAACATGTAAATTTAAGTATATATATTTAATTGCTTTTATTTTATTTTTGTCATAATTGCTTTTGTTTTTCAAGAAACTATACAGATTTATGTTTGTATATTTTTTTATGTAATCATGCATATATTCATGTTTTGAAAAAAAAATATTTAATATAAATGTTAAATTATAAACCATTACTATTACATTTAAATTTATAATAATAATCTAAATATACATCTACTTAAATATAAGTATATATTTATGTTTTGAAAAAAAATTATTTAATATAAATGTTGAGTAATAAATTTTTATTATTATAATCATTGTTATTATTATTTTTAAATTTACAATAATAATCCAAACATATATCTATTTAAATATGTTACATACATGTGAGTATATGTCGTATATATTACATATATTTTAATTAAAAATAATAATATATATGAAAATATATCAATATATATATGTATATGTTACGTATAAAATGATATTTTTATAATTTTTTGTAGTATTTTTAAAAATTAATATTTTTTAAGTATTTTTTGTAAATATCCTTTTTAATATATTAAAAATAAAAAAAATAAATATTTAGTTATATATAAATATATAATACATATAACTAAATATACCAAAAAGAATAACAGTATATACGGATATATATTATATATAACTAGATATATGTTAATGTATGGTACAAAAAATTAATAATATATGTTATATATATATAGATATATATATATATATATATATTAGTATATATCAGTATATATTACATATAATTAGATACATGTTGATATATATTACATCTTATGTAAATTTTATCCATTTCATATAATATAGAATATTGTCAACGGATTCCTAAAATATATTTTTCATATGTCATTGTTTTATATACATATATCATTGTCAGTTACTTTTTATTTTAAAAAACAATCAAGTAATTTAAATATTTCTAAAATATATTTAATATGTATCCTTTCTAAGATTTGACTTTTTTTTAAAAAAATTTGAACTCCATATATAGAATATTAATTGCATATACCTTAAATATACTTTTCTTATGTTATTTACTTATATACTTATACCATTTTCAATTAATTTTTATTTTCAAAAGCAACCAACGTGATTTAAATATGTCTAAAATACATTTAACATGTACCATTTTTAATATCTGATAATTTTTTTATAGTTTGCACTCTGAATATAGAATTTTAGCTGCAAATAACTAAAATATACTTTTCATATATCATTTGTGTATGTACATATATTATAACTATTTATATTTTATGTCCAAAAACAACCAAGTGATTTAAATATATCTAGAATATCTTCAACATATACCTTTTTTGAATTTTTTTTTTCAAAATTTGAATTCCGCATATAGAATATTTAGTTACGTATGCCTAAAATATATCTTTTATAAACTATTTGTCTATATAGATATATCATTTAATTTTCATTCCTAAAAATAGTTGAATGATTATATATTTAATATATATTATTTTTGGGATTTGATATTTTTATTTTTTATTTTTTATGGTTTACACTCTATGTATAGAATATTAATTACGAATGCCTAAAATATATTTTTTCTATGTCACTTGTAAATTGCAGAGCCAACAGAAAAAAAAAATTAATTTAAAATTATAATTGAAATGTACGATAAAACATTAAGTTCTTTAGTAATAAAGTTTCAATTTAAGGTGTAAACTAAATTCATAATTTTAGAGATAATTTTTATATCACTAAAATCAAGCTTGAAGAAAAAAAATTAAACAGAGAAAGAAATAAAAAAAAAACAATGCATTACAAAAATTAAAGAAAGAAATAATATAAATTGATGAAGATGAATAAATTTTAAATGATAGTAATTACAGAGGAGAAAAGAAAAAATGCATACATAGATGAGGAGCAAATGAGGAGAAAACAAAAAAAAAGGTAGTATAAAAATAAATATTTGAGAAAAAGGTAGTATTTTTATAAATTTATTGTTTAGGTAGTATTTTTGCAATTTTTTATTTTTTAAGTTATTTTTGTAAATTTTTCTATTATTTAATTAAAAATAAATAGCTCAGTTGATTAAGAATAGCTGAGTAAGTGGGTGAGAGTGAGAGTTTGAATTTTACTAAATATTTTTTTCAAAAGAGATAAAAAGTCTTAATCTACTGTTAATATCTCAAATAAAATAAGTCATATATTTAAATTGTTAAATAAATAAGAATAAAGAAATCTGTGATTAAAAAAAAAACAATGTGTTTAGTGTGTGTGTATATATATATATATATATAAGATACTGACATAGCCACAATAAATGGAACCAAAGTCTGATAATATACAAGTGTTGACTTCTACAAGATCATGGAATTTCCACTTTAGCCGGTGCTATATATATGTATATATATAAAGTGGTGCTATATATTATTATTATTATTATTACTATTATTATTATTAATAATAAAAGTAATAATTGATTAATGATAATAATTAAAAGGGTCGGCAGTCGCTTGAATCACCTGCGCCACTTCCTCTTTCTCCAATCCAACCAAAGATTCAAGCATGCATAATCATATACTACGAAGATTATTAATATAAATCGCTTTTTTTAATGCAAAATAAAATTTTATAAAATAAAATTATATAATTTTAAAATATATAAAATATATATAATTAATAAAATTATTAGATTTTTTTAACTCGAATTTTTTCAATGCACAACTCAACTCAACCCAATAAAGTCTTAATTCCAAGTCAAATGATTGGCTATATAAATTCTTCTTTTTCACTCAATACAAGTTAGAATTATCTCTTCTGATAGATGTAACATCATAAGATCATTTTGGATCACTTTTGACCAAGTCAGTTCAAACCTACTTCTACCTCTCTTAGTTATATCTACTCTAACATGTTCAGCTTTTTTAACCAGCGCATTGCTGGGTCTTCGTTTCACATGGTCAAACTATCTCAATTTATGCTCTCTTATCTTATCCTCAATAGGTGTTACCCCTACTTTTTTATAATGCATGCATTGCGGATTCTATCTATTTTAGTATGACCGCATATCTATCTTATCATTCTTATTTTCGCAACATGCATTTTACTCATGTATTGTCCTTTTACTTTCCAACACTCGCTATCATATATTATCGCAGGCCGTATTGGAATACTGTAAAACTTTTCTTTTAATTTAATTGGCATCTTTCGATCACATAGAACTCCTGTAGTACTCCTCTGCTTCATCCAACCAGCTTTAATCCTATGATTTACATCTTCTTCACAACCCCCATCTTCTTGAAGAATAGAGTCAAGATATTTAAAATAAGTACTATGAGGTATTGTCATTCCATCTAAAATAATTTTGCCTCTTTCTTTATTCTCGTTATTAAATCTATAATGCATATACTTAGTCTTAGTCCTACTTAGCTTAAAACCCTTGGATTCCAAAGTGTTTCTCTATAACTCTAAATTTTGACTTACCCTTGCTTGAGTCTCGTCTATTAATACAATATTATCTGCAAATACTATACATCAAGAAATGTTATCATGCATATGTCTTGTTAGCTCATCCATGACCAAGGCGAAAAGATAAAGACTAAAAGTTAAACCTTGGTGTAATCCAATAGAAACGAAAAAAATCACTAGTATCCCCTCCCACAGTGCGGATATTGGTGATGATTCTCTCATACATATCCTTCAAGACTTAGATATATCGTATATATATTTTCCTACGCTCTATGACTCACCATAAAACTTATCTAGGAACTCTGTCATATGCCTTTTCCAAGTCAATAAAAATCATATGTAAATCCTTCTTCATCTCTCTATACTTTTCCATCAAATCTCTTATAAGAAAAATAATTTTCATAGTTGATCGACTAGATATAAAGCCAAACTGATTTGAGGAGATACAAATATCTAACCGCAAAGAGTGTTCTACAACTCTCTCTCACAATTTTATAACGTGGCTCATAAGCTTTATACCTCTATAATTTAAGCAATTCTGAATATCTCTTTTATTCTTAAAAATAGGTATCAAATTACTTTATTTTCATTCATTAGGCATTTTCTTTGTACTTAAGATCTTATTGAACAAAGATGTCAACCATGCAACTCATGTATCTCCCAAATATTTTCAAACCTCAATAGGTATCTCATCTGGTCCACAGGTTTTATCAACTTTCATCCTCTTTAAAGCTTCTTTAATTTTTGAAAACCTAATATGTCTAGTGTATTTCACATTTTTCTCCAGCCTAACGTCTAAACCCTTAATGTTATTACTATGGTTATCATTAAGAAGTTTCTCAAAATAGTTTCTTCATCGTTTTTTAATATTCTCTTCTTGAACCAGAACCTTATTCTCTTTATCTTTAATACACTTAACTTGATTTAAATCATGGTATTTCTTTTTCCTTATCTTAGTCAATTTATAGATAGATTTTTTTTCCTTTTTTTTATTCTAAGTTTCTTATACAAACTTTCTAAAAATTGTGCTCTTTCTTGACTATCTGTCTTTTTAGCATCTTTTTCCGCTTGTCTGTAGTGCTTAAAAGCATCATTGTTATTATACTTGGGTAAACTCTTATACTATTATCTTTTACTTCTTACCACTTTTTGCACTTTCTCATTCCACCACTAAGACCCATTCGAAAGATGTTCACACATTTTATATTCTCCAAGAATCTTTCTAGTTACTCATTTAATTATTGTAGATATGCAAATAATGGATAATAGTAATATACCTCAGGCGATTTAATTTTTACTGAAACACTTATCTTATTTATCATCCGTAATATAAGAAGGACATTCCATTAAAAAATGATAGACAACATCTGTTAGAAGATGATAAACATCTATTAAAAAATAATAAAAAATCTCAAATAAAAAATAACAAAATTTAATTTGCATTCAATTTTATTATAAAAAGTAAAATAATATAAAATAAGAATAAACATTAAATTTCATATTTATATTAATTTAAAAATTATTTTAAAGATAAATCCATAATAAAAATACACAAAACTTGACCCATTAAAGGCATGTGTTATGCACTTACTTATCCATATTCACAAGCAGTATTTAGAGGTAATCGAACCCATTAAATCCTACATCATATATCATTGTCAATTCAAATTGAATGATTTATTAAATATAATTTTATTTTTTACTTTAATTTTCATTTTTTACCTTATATACTATTATAAACTAATTTTATAATTTTTACTAACTCTTAGTTATCAGGTTGGATTGATTGAAACGACAAAGTATTAAATAGTTTGTGAATTTATAAATATGGATATTGTTTATGCAAATCCATATATAAATGCATGCTTTTGTTGCTATTTGATTGAATTAATTGTTCAGGAAAAATAATATACTATAAATTCTGTATAATATTAATGTGAGAGTTTACAGGTGAGTATTTAATACACGTTCTTTATATCAACGGGGTTAGTTCAAGTGGTAAGCGGCTCGATACTGCTTAAACAGATCGTGAGTTCGAATTTTGAGCTCGTAGCCTTGTATATACAACTATTTCTGCTGGAAGACTCACCCATCATTGCTAAGTGTCTTATACAATTCGAGTCCGGATTAGTTGGAGCGAAACCTCAAATATCAGACGAACACATAAAAAAAAATACACATTCTTTATTATTATTATTATTATTATTATTCCAACACTAGAAATTCAATTGTAATAAAGTGAAACAAATCATCAATCAATAATTATGGGGTGACAAACACATTTACTTCAGCAACAACTACATGCAATGTTTCAATATCTTGAAAAGGAATGATCTCTCTTATTGGATAAAACTTTATATTCTTTGTATTTGAACTTTAACAATAGGTGTTCAGTGCCATTGTCGTCAAGTTTCCATTACGAAAAAAGCCTATTCAGCATCCTTTCTTGACTGATTTTTGAAATACTACTTTTCTTAATTATCGTAATTATTTTTTTAGAATTAATTATCATAATTAAAATTTAAAATTTGAAATTCAGAATCTCACAATGTCATTTCTTAACTCACTTATATAATTATAATCTTAAATGTAGAATTTTAAATCTTAGTTTAAATGTGCTATCTTTAGTGAGGGTTATAGTTCATACACAGACAAGCTACAAAAGCTTCCATTGAAATAAATCATGTTTCAAGAATGCTTACAACATTCCGTAACTTTAGAGAGCGTTTGGTGGTTTGGTTGGTGACGGAAATGAGAATAAGAATTAATTATTTTTATTAATATTATTTAGTTGGATAAAATAAAATGTATAATAAAAATTATATTACTCTATAAAAGAGAATGAGTAATTTTTTACTATCCTCCTATTAATTATATTTGATTATTGATTGGAATTAAAAATTAAAAAATATATTTTTATTTTTAGAAAAAATAATAAAATAAATTTAATTTTTTTTCTTTCTTAATAAAATTAAATTAAAATTTTTAATCAATTTAATATTTTTATCATATTTCATAATTATAATATCTCTGAATTTTTAAATAACTAAATTTATTATTTGCTAATAAAATTAAAAATTATTTTTAAAAATTTTTAAAATAATATATAATAAATCTATTTTTTATTTTATTTCTAATTGTAATATCTTTGAATTTCTTAAATAATTAAAAAAATAAATAATCATTTTAATTTCGACTCCAATTTTAATTTTAAAATAAATCAAATAAAATAAATAAATAATTATTTCAATTACAACTTTATTTCATTTTGGTTTCAATTCTGTTTTTAATTTAAAGTTTGAATCAAATGCCAATTTAGTAAAATAAAATCTTCAAGAGGTCAAATTAATTGAAATTTAGGGTAGGCTAGTACAACACATGCCGATATTACTTATCTTCTTTTTCTTAATTTTAGCCCAAATTTATTTTTACTTTCCTTTCTACAAAAATACCATAAAATATTAAAAAAATTATTTACTTAAAAAAAGCTATCTATTATAATTACAAAAATATGTCCATATAATTTGCAATAGTTAATATATTAAAAATATTCATTTACTTATTTGTAAAAAATAACTTATGTTTTGAAAAATAGAGTTTGTTATTTAGTTAAATGTATTTTTCATTTAAAAAATTAGTTTTAATTGTTTTCTAAATAGAAACACAGAGTTCTAAGGTCCATCTATTTCCTTTTTTTATTATTTATCCATTACTTTTTAACATAATAAAATATATTGCAAAATAAAAAATAGAAATTAAATAGAAAATTGCAAATGAACATTTCTTATTTTTTTATGTTTCAATTTAAAAAATAAAAAGTAGAAAAAAATTAAAAAAAATAGAAAATATTTTATGCAATTAATCACTATCTTAAATTTTCAACTCAATAAATATTTTTCATTGCAAAGATTCTATATATTCATGGAATTAAAAACGAATAAGAGAAACACAACAAGATTAAGTTAGGTAGGACTAAAACTTGTTAAAAAAAACATAAAAAAAAAGACATCATAAATTTTACAAAATTTTAGCATTTATTTGTTATTATTTTCGTTCCCATTAATATGCACATTTTTTTATAAGTATTAAAAAAATTAATTATTTTATTTAAAATATAAATTTTATATATTTTTTATTATATTTTTATTTTAGTTTGTGATATATTTAATAATAAAAATTAAATAAGAGTATTTTAAATATTTAATATATATTAATTAATTTATTAAAATAATAAATAAATTATAATTTAATAGAGTACGAAAAAAAACTTTGTGGCTATCTATGGGAGATGAAAGAAGTATTAATTTACGACCATAAAGTTGCAACCGATTTGTCACTAGTTAACAAAAGTAACCAGTAATAATCATAAAGTTCACACCCTTAATTATTTGATCTTTTGGCTAGATTATAATGACATTTTTTTTTACTTGGTAAAATTTTCAAATCCAACATAAATTACTTTTTTTACTAATTGAAACTTTAAAAATATAAATTCAATTTAATATACTAAAATTAATAAGTGATATCGCCAAATCATTCAGTAATTCAAATATAAATATTATCATTTTATAAATTTTATTTATTCATTTATGCAACATATAGAATATAAATTTATATTTGATAGATTGTAATAAAGTATAAATATTTATTTTTTAAAAAAATAAATGTATGGAAAAAACAAAAGCTAAAATACAAATCACAATAAAATTATGGATTAAGGACCATTTTAGTCATCTTTTTTTTAATGTCTGAATGAATCTCTTATTGTCTCAGTTTCAATCTTAAATATTTGTTTTATTTCAATCAAATCTAATGTTTTTAATTTCTTTTCTTTTGGGTTTTTTTTTTTCAATTTCTTTAGTTTTTAAAGCTATAAAAGTCTGAAAAAATTTATATTTTATTTTTAAATATATAAAAATATTTAAAAAAAACTCAATAATTATATATACAGATAAAAAATCTAAAAAAAATTCACCGAATAGTGTTGGAGCCGCCGGTTAGAAGAGGTCTAAGTTACATTGTAAAATCGAACCCGAAAGATTGGTTGGTTTCCGTTTGCGCGTAAAAAGTAAAAACTAAAGAAAAGCCGTCTTCTTCCTTCTGAATTTTGATATATTCTTGGTCGCCTGAACCAAAAACACAGAACTTTAGAGAGAGAGAGAGAGGGCAAAAGGCAGCCCTCTCCCTCTTTTTATCAAAATTTCCATTGTCAGAGGAAATTTAAGAAAAAAAAACCAAATTTTTGAAAAAATTAAAAACGACAATCATAATAATAATCATATGATTCTCCTTCTTCTCCAATCTCAATCCCTTGTCTTTGATGCAACGATCGCATGCCCATACTCGGGTCAATTCTATACCCAAATCCAATAGTCAAATGGATCCCATCAAGCTCCAGATCCGACCCAATCCCCGATCTTCCAAAGCCAAACCTACCAAATTTACCTTCTCTTCTATCTTTCTCGCTTCTGTTTTAGCCCTAATCGCTATCTTATCTTGCTATTTTATCTTTAGAATTCGGGACTCTGTCGATTCTCCTAAAAGTTTTCGCATTGTCATTGATGGAGGCAGTACCGGCACTCGGATTCATGTTCTCGCCTACCGAACTCACGGCGGGAAACCAGTTTTTGATTTTGGGGATGGGGCAATGAAGCTGAATCCGGGATTATCGGCTCATGCAAATAATCCCGAAGGGGCGGGTAGGTCATTGGAGGAGCTCCTGGTGTTTGGGAAAGGGAGAGTGCCCAAAAAGCTTTGGGGAGAAACAGAGATTCGGTTAATGGCGACTGCTGGGATGAGATTGCTCGATTTGGAGATTCAAGAGAGAATTCTGGAGTCCTGTAGAAAGGTTTTGAGGAAGTCCGGCTTCAAATTCAGAGATGAATGGGCTTCAGTTATTACTGGTATAGTCTTCTATTGATTAATGATCTCTGTGTAGTTTGTTTTGAATCCTGATCAGCACTTGCATTGCAGGCTCTGATGAGGGTGTATATGCTTGGGTCGTCGCTAACTATGCATTGGGTACCCTCGGCGGTGATCCTCGTGAAACGACTGGGATTATTGAACTTGGTGGAGCTTCTGCTCAGGTTTTGTTTTATTTTCTGAACTTTCATATTATTCACGAAAATATAGGATTCTTTTAGCATTGTATTGTTCAGTTAATTTGTCCTGGAATTGTAAGTCGTTCAGAAGATTTTGTAGTTGGTTTGCACAGAGTTGCTGTTCAAGAGCTACTTCCGCCTGTGAGAAGTCTTAGCTTAGCTGCTTCTACTGAATTAATGATTTTTATTGAAGTAACAAGTTCTCAAAATTGAAACTTGCTGTATGGCAGTCAATAATTTTAGTTTTTTCATATTATAGTTAACATGAGTTGGTTTCCTGTTACCAGAGTGCCATTTTGTAAATTCTAGGCATTAGGTTGGAAAAGAAGATCTGATTGATGTTTAGCTGTTAGTGATATAACAAAAAATCTATTAGAAATTCCAGGAGTTTGTTATTAGTTCCCATGTTCTGAAAAAAATATAATTTATTGAGTATTTTTGGTCTTTTGATACTTATGGAAAGAAGGGTGATGAAACTTATGATTTTTCTTATTCTTATCTTAGGTAACTTTTGTTTCAAATGAGCCAATGCCTCCTGAGTTCGCACGCACTGTTAAGTTTGGAAATATCACTTACAGTATCTATAGCCATAGCTTTCTTCATTTTGGACAGGTAACTTCAAAAAACTTAATCTTCATTTGGTTGTGTTCATTTGATAGTCTTTCCTGGCTGTTATTGATTTTGTACCTTAGTGGAACTGGCTTCAAAATTAACATGGGATTTCAAATTTTGTTTTATGTATTATTTTTGGAGAAGAGAAAGGTAGGGAGTTAGCAGGGCCGTCTTGGATATTTTAGGGGCCCGAGCAGAAATTAAGATATGAGCCCCCTAAAAAATAGTGTCGGAGTGAAAATTTTGAATTTGAAATATTTAGGACTTAAGGACCTAAAAATAACAATGTAAAACTTGAGGGTCTCAAATTTTATTGTATGATGAACGTTGGGCCCAAATTTTATTGTATAATGAATAGTATAATTAAAGTTCATACTTATAACTTGATTTTGATTATTTTTCACAACAACAATCTCTGCTTTGAAGGAAACCTCATTAGCATCATCTATTTTATCTTTTAGTGCAGTGCAATGAAGAGAAATTCTTTCACGAAATCCTTAATAAAAAGGCACAATTTGCAATTTATTTTCAATAAATCTTTCAAAAGTGCTGCTATGTGAAGAAGTGGGGTGTTTTGAATCTTCAAGAGTAACATTATGCAGGCCCGTGAAAGATTTTAGGGGCAGTTACATATGTTAGACATGGCAGTTATAGTGGAGCTCTAAGCTAAGCTTGTAACTCTCCGTTCTGTACTCTCTCTCTCTATGTCATAACTCTTACAGGGCTAAGAATCAAAAGCCCATCACCTTCATCAATGGAGAAAGAAGAAGAAGATGAAATTTCAGAAGAAGAAAAAGAAGAAACAGAGTATCACTACAGCAACTTCATTCCAGAACCAGATTGGTTAACCAAGTTACTATCTTTCCAAGCAGATATCATATACAATTGCATTGTAACTCTGTTTTCACCTTTCAATCTTATGTTCTCCATCAGGCCCGGCTCAAGGGGGGGCCCTGAGCAGTTGCTCATGTTGCTCCCCCCTTGAGCCAGGCCTGGGGGTTAGGGTCTAACTGAAGATTAGACTGCAATTTCTAGAGTGTGGGTATGAACAGAGCGAAATTCCAATTTCTAATATAGAAGTTTCGGCAAAATAATAAGACCTTCAAAATTGACTCTTAAAAAGGAAAAAATAAATACAAAATAGTTCCAATCAAATTCATGGTCTGCTAAATTTTCATATATTGTGCATTTTACCAAGTCTGTATCAACGTATCAACTACTTAGATTTTAATTTACTTCTATCCTGTTGTGCCCAGTTGAGTGGCCTTTGATTGTATTAAAACTAAATCTTTGAAATGTGGCCATTTAATTTCTAATTAGATGCTGGGTTATGGTTTGGGAGTATTGACTTGTTTCTTTCTGCAGAATGTGGCATTTGAAGCATTGAGGGAATCACTTATCTCAGGTGACTATCAATCAGGTTGGCATGCATGCTTCTGCTTCTGCTTTGGCAATGGATATATAAGATTAGAATTTCTTAAAATGTTGTTGAAGTTTTATCTTATATATGTAGCCAGCTTATGAAGATTATTCAGTTGTTATAATTAGTCTTTCTACACTAAAGCTTGAGATCATTACTGAGGTATATGCTTAAATATATTTAGTTTTAATGCGTAGCACTCAGCTAGTTTAAGTAAGGTTGTATGTCTTAGAGCATGGAAACTAGTTCTCATTATGATTATTTATGATATTGCTTAACTGAGGTCATTATATCTGATCTACGTCCATATTTGAATTTTGTTCTTTCTCCTAGACATTGCACCCCTCTCATGCATTTTGGCAATTTGTATAAAGGAAATAAAAATGCTGGAAGAAAGTTGATCATATGGTATTTAGATATTCTACAGAAATCAATTTTGTCAATTGTTTTTATTCATAACGTTTATAGCTGCAATTATGTGATTGCAGAAGACAATGGGTGCCACTTCTTCAACTTATGCTGTAGAGATTTATTTGATTTATTGCATAATTTTCAAACATCCATCATCTGTTGCAATCATACACTATATATTGTAAGGAAGTAACTATTATTATTATTATTATTTTTGGGTGGGAAATTGTTGTGACAGATTTTTAGTTTTCCACTTAATGATGTGGAAACCTAGAAACTAGGATACTGTTTATATTGAATGTTGTTTCTGCTTTGATATTGAGACAAATAAGATATTTATAGGCCATTAGGATTTTAGTTCACATCTAGAAAGAATTGTGTTAAATATTTTAAATACATACAAACAAATTAAATCTTTATCTTCAATCATGAGTCTGATAACAATCTTGCCAGACCAAATTTTTTAGTTTCCATCTGAGGGATGCTACAGGGACAAAGATAAGCAATGAAGATACTTCATACTTCTTTATTGTTTACTTCTCCTCCTCCTTCCTCTCCCTGTATCCTTTTGCTTTTGTTGGAACATGTGTGATTCTTTCCTTTTTTCAAGTACCATGCGAAAAGGTTGTTAAAGTTTCTACTATTATGTGTTTCATGATTTTCCCCTTCATTGATTTGGTATTGTTGGTATGGAAGCCTAATCTTTTATGTCTGCTATTTTGTAGCTTCTGAATCACTTAAGGAAGGAATATTTATAGATCCCTGTACTCCTAAAGGTTACTCACATGAAACTGAATCTTGGAAGTCCTCTCCAGGTTCAACGGAAAGGAATAATGTTTTATCCAGTCTTCATTCGAGGGGTAACTTTTCTGAGTGCAGATCCGCTGCATTAATGTTGTTACAAAAAGGAAAAGGTTGCAACTCAATCAATTACTCTTTCATGGATTTTTTGTTATAGGATACATATTCATTTATTTTGGCATGATAATGATCATTGCTTTATTATATGAGATGCAGAGAAATGTTCTTTTCAGCACTGCTCCATAGGATCAACTTTCATACCTAAGCTTCAGGGGAAGTTCCTAGCCACAGAGAATTTCTTCTATACATCAAAGGTTTTATAAATATCCCTTGTTTAATAGGTTCCAGTCTCATGTTTATTAGGATTCTGTTTCTTTTGTTATGTATGTTTAATGTTGGGGAAAAAACAATTATTTCCCAAGAGCAACTTTCATTGCAACAATATCAGTTGTGCTTATTGTACTACTCATTATGTGATCCTGAGTCCTTATATTCTGCTGCTCTTTGATTGATTAGTTCTTTGGATTGGGCCCAAGAGCATTTCTTTCTGATCTTATTATGGCTGGAGGACACTTTTGCGGAGAGGACTGGTCAAGGTTGAAAAGGAAGCACAAATCGTTAGATGATGATTTAGTACGTTATTGCTTCTCTTCGGCATATATGGTGGCCCTACTTCATGACAGTCTTGGAATTGCATTGGATGATGAAAGGTAGGTTATCATCTTACTACCTTATATGGAATATTTTCCTATAATCCTATACTTGATTGCAGATTCTATCTGGTCTTGAATTTCCCAGGACCAAATTAATCCTATACTAACGAAACTTTTCATGTTTCTGAATAAAACTGTTTATGAAAGGGTTGCATGTTGTGCATATTTGAACAGGATCAGATATGTTAATCATGTTGGAAACCTCCCACTTGACTGGGCATTGGGAACTTTCATCTTGCAGAGCACTGCTGCATTGGACTTGCAGGACACAGATTGGATTACCACTATTATCATTGATGACTCACCGACATTGATAGCGCTAATTGCCATCAGCATATTCTTGATGTTTATAGCATGGTCTATATCAAAATGGAGGAAGCCTCAGCTAAAAACAGTTTATGATCTCGAGAAAGGGCGATATATAGTTACACGTGTTGGAAGAAGTTGATAAGCTTATTTCAAGGAGATGGAATACTTTTTTTTTTTTTGGAATTGCAAGAGGAAGCTCCTATGTATTACAATGACCATCTAACAAATTTCTGCCTCCTCTGGTTACTTCCAAATACGAAATTCACCATTGTAAAGCTAAATCTTCCTTTTCGATTAGATGACCATGTTGACGATGGAGCATGGTGAGTTTCAGAGAATGTGGTGTAAGCAGTGAGGAGTGTAGGATAGAAAGATTTGTTTTTCCCATTTTGTATGTAGCAGGAGTTCGAAAATCTCAGTTCCATCACATCAAATGCTTCCTGATCATAGGAACTACAAATATTAGGATGATTAGTTAATCAGCCATGAAAAACTGCTTGTATGAGAAAAGATTTATTTATTGTTTCTTGCCCACGATTGTTTTAAATTACTCATCTTTTCAGGTTTTCAAGAACTAGAGTGATTTTTCTCTATTTTAATACTTTCTGGTCGTATAGCAAATTAGCAATTACTGAGGTATTAAGGAAATGTTTTCTGCTGTTTTCTCTTGTTATTATTTAAATCCGTGGTCTTTGAGGAGGCAAAACTGTTATATTACACCACTCATAAGATTCCGTCTAATAATTTTCTTAAACAGATATAAACTTCAGTTCAATAATCTTGAAAAATCTTAGATTAATGAAAGATTTAGTTTGATAATTCTTCAAAAAAATAAATAGATGAGAATTTGAAATAAATGGTTAATTTAATTTGATATTTATTTTAATTTCTTAAAATTTTTAATTTGAAGAATAAATTGATTTTTATTTTTGTTTTAAACATCAGAATCTGATTGTATAGGACCCGAAATCAACACTGTCCTAATAATACGCCAATGAGACCTTTTCATATCCATCAAAAAAATAAAAAATCCATGCAAAATTAAGATTTTACGAAACAAAACAAAAAACAGGAAAAAGAAAAAGAAAATTGAAAAACAACCCATGCACAGTAGTTGAAGAAAAAACATGTTTCCCATAAAGGGATCGTTGTTCAAGGCAATTCACCCATCTCGTAATTGCTAAAATGGTTGAATTGCCATGAACACGATCTGTTTATGGTGATCTCACTGCAATTTTCCAAAAGTTTGTTACAGATCATTTGAAAGAGAATAATAAAAGTGTGGCGGAGGCTATTAGTGAATGTAAAATTTAGGGAGTAATGGTTTATTTTAAAATGGATGTGCCTTCTGATTATTTATGGTAAGTTGCCTTTTCTTTTTTCAATATTCTCTGTAAATTATTTTTATGGCTAAGATTCGCTTCTTTTTAATGCACTCTTTTAATTTTTCAGATATTGGTTTTTATATTCATTAATCTGATATTCTCTCACACCGTATATATTAATCCTTTATCAGTTTAATTTTATCTATAATTTGAGTTCGAAAAGAAATAATTATATAATTTTTTTAAGGTAGCAATAATTGTATATATTTTTCTTTTCTTTCTTTTCTTTTTTAACCGAATAGTATAGAACAGTATATACATTTGAAAATTGAGAGTTTGCGACAAAGTTGAAGATCAATAATTGTAGAAAGGACAGAGGCGGAGATAAAGGGGGTCCCATGGGGCCCTGTTCCCCCCTCAGTTAAAAATAAAAAATTTTTAGGTATATTTGAGAATGAATATTACATTGGTTGAGATGGAATAGCTTGGCCTTACTATGTGAGAGCACGCAACTTCGATCCAAGCTCCCAACATTTTTCATCTTTTTTTTTCCAATATTTAAAACTGGGCCTTTTAATCAAGTCCATTACAAACAAACAAGATTTGTCAATGACTCTGCCCATTACAAACAAACAAGAATAACTTAATTGTGACTCTTTCTCTTCTTTCTCACGTTTCTTCTTCGTTAATTTCTTTTTTTTTTCAGATAACAGTTTCTTCCTTTTTCAATTTCATTCTTTCACCGATTGGCACCAGCAAGGCAGCGGCAACAAGTTAAGAATAGGTACACCACTTACTTTTAATCTCATATTTATTTTGTTGCAATTTTTTTATCTTGCTAAAATGAATTGAAATTTGAAAAATAATGAATTAAGAAATTGGCTTGAATACTTGAGGACATTATAAATTTGAAATGTTTAATTTGATTTTGTAGTATGAAGTTTTTTTTTTTTTGAGAAAAGTAGTATGAAGTTAAATTGAAATTATTATTTTTTTGTAGTTTATAATCTAGAATTTTTTTATTTCTTTTATAATTTGATATTTTTAATGTTTAGTATTTGATAAATTGAAATGGCTACTATATATCTATTGACTATTGTGATTGAATTATTTTTCTTATTCTTTATAGTTATATGGAGCGATATTTTAAAAAATTAAGACCAAGTAGTGAAGAGTCGCCATCAGTTAATTAAAATATTCAATCGACTCAACCACATAAGGAAGCAATTGTTCAACCGGTACCGTGGAAAGAGCTTTCTCCGCAATGAAAATTATTAAGAGTTCACTTCGTAATAGCATGGGAGATGAGCTGCAAAATGATTGTTTAGTTACCTATATTGAAAGAGATGTATTTGCAAGTATTGACAATTAAACAATTATGAATAGATTTCAATCAATGAAAAATAGGCGAAGAATATTGTAATTTAATGTTTTAAATTTTCTTTGTATCCAACATTTTTCTTGTTTTATTTATTTTATTATAAATGTTATTTTTGTGAATTATAAATTTTAAGTTGAATTGGACTCCCCTTATCTAAAATCCTGGCTACGCCACTGAGAAAGGAGTAAAAATATTCCGAAAGCAAATAAAAACAAATGGCCACTATCACTAAACTTTGCAAATGATTAATGATATGTGAAGCAAGAAATATGCAAAGCAAGTAAAACATTTTGTTGTTGTTGGCAGGTGAAATAGTTCTCACATAATTATTACTGATAACTTCCATCAAATTAGTCAGTCTTAGGGTTATGGCATTATTTATTTTTTGGTTCGATTAATTATAGATTATAACACAAAAATAATTCAATAAATATAAAATTTACAGCAAAAACATTTTAATGTCATTGTCGTGTTCGTCAACAGAGTGATTGTTTGTTTACACCAAGAAATCGCACAAGCTATTAAACTTATGCCCATAAATATTTACCAATCTATATCTATATCCATATTATATATATATAAGCTAAGGGTGGAATAGGTCTTAAAATTATGATACATCATCAATTTTTTAAAATAATGTTCTCTCATTTTTTCTCATTTTAATTCATTTTTATTTAGTTTTAATAATTTATATAAAATATAAAATTTAATATTTATGATATTGTGACTATTAGTCTTCTATTAACTAACTACACATTAATATAATTTTATAATATTAATTAAATAAATTATATTTATGACTTTTAATTTTTTAAAAATTAATTACATATTAATATAATTAAATATTATTGATTAATTTATATATATATATTTAAGAAATTTGAATAGTTAAAATATAAGACTCTTAACCTTCTTAATAAATAAATAAATAAATTTATAATAATAATTAATTTATATATTTTAAAATTTTAAAATTTTAAAAATTTAAAATCAATTGTATTAGGAATTTAAAATTTTATATATATATTATGAATGTCAAAAATTATATATTTTATTTTTTAAATTTTAAAATATATAGATTAATTAATTATTATTATAAATAAATTATTTAATTTATATATTTTTAACCTTTGAAATTTATAAAAAAATATAAATATATTATTAAATTATATTAAAGTGTAATTAATTTATATTTTATAAAAAAATCATATATTTTATTGTTTATTTTTTTAACTTTTAAAAATATATAAATTAATCATTATTATAATTTTTTTAATTTTTAAAAATATATAAATTAATTATTATTGTAAATTAATTAATTAATTTATTAAGAATGTTAAGAGTCTTATATTTTAACTATTCAAATTTTTAAATATATATATAAATTAATCAATAATATTTAATTATATTAATATGTAATTAATTTTTAAAAAATTAAAAGTCATAAATATAATTTATTTAATTAATATTATAAAATTATATTAATGTGTAGTTAGTTAATAGAAGACTAATAGTCACAATATCATAAATATTAAATTTTATATTTTATATAAATTATTAAAACTAAATAAAAATTAATTAAAATAAAAAAATGAGAGAGCATCATTTTAGAAAATTAATGATTTGTCATTATTTCAAGACTTATTATATCATTAGCTTATATATATAATATAGATATAGATATATACACATATACATCATCATCAAAATAAAAAAAAGGCTAACTAGCATTTTTTAATTTTAATAATTTTTTAAAATTTAAAATGTAATAATTATTAAATTATATTAATTTTTATAAATTAATTATACATTAACATAATTTAATAATATATTTATATTTTTTAAAAATTTTAAAAAGTTAAAAAATATCTGATTCTTAACATTCATAATAAATTAATTATAAATTAAATAATTTATTTATAATAATAATTAATTTATAAATTTTAGAATTTAAAAAATTAAATAATAAAAATATATGATCTTTCTAACCTAAAATACATATACGCATAATGTAAAAAAAATAATATTTACTCATTTAGTAAAAAATTTATCAATATGTGAATGCAAAAGATCGTATGTTAATAAAATATTAATAATATTTTTAACTAAAATTATTAATTTATAAAGATAAAAGTAATATATTTAATAAATTATTAATATTTATGATTACTCATATATGAAAAATAAAAAACTCATATATTTAATAAATTATTAATATAAAATTAATAATTAAAAATATTAATATATAAATATCAAAAATTATATATTTAATAAATTTAATAAATTATTAATAAATATTTTAACTAAAACTACTAATATATGAAAATAAAGTATCAGATATTTAACAAATTATTAATAAATTTTTAACTGAAGCTATTAATATATTTAAAAATAAAAAATAATAAATTTGATAAATTATTAATATATGAAGAAAAAATATTGCATATATAAAAAAATTATTGGTCAAAATTAAAAAATGAATAAAAAGTAGATTATTATGTAATGTATATATACAATGCAAAATATCATGTGTTATAGTTATTTATCTATTTATATATTATTTACGTATTATAATTTATTTAATAAAGTTATTAATATATAAAAATAAAAAGTTAGATAGCATTTCACTTTTATTTCTCATAATTATACTAATGATTATAAATTATATTAAATTTAAAATTTAATGACTAAAATTATTAATATATGAAGATAAAATATTATATATTTAATAAATTATTAATATATAAATATAAAATATTATATATATAATAAAATTTTTATAATAAGATAAAAAAATTATATTCGTGCATCGCGTGGATATGCGACTGGTTAAATTATAAATACATACTTTCATTTCTGTCTATTATATTAGGACATTCTGTGTAATGACTCTTTGTACATTATTATCATTTCAACTATTCCAAAATAAATTAGTATATTATAATCATTATAGTAAAATCGCTCCCTTTTACCTCATATATATTTATTAAAAACTTATTAAATTTTTTATTAATTTATTAATATTAAAAATATTATACATTTAATTTATTAATTAATTTATTAATAATAAAAATATAATTAAAAAATTAAATATCATTTTTTAATTATATAAAATAATAATTTAAATGAAATATTTTTTTAAAGCAAAAATTTATGTGAAACGACATAGTATAGATTTGAATTTAAACTTTTTAATATTAGTTAATCAAATGTTATTATTTTAATAATAAAAATTTGGCTTAATAACTTTAAAATGCTTACAATTTTTGACTTTTTTTATTTTTATTTTTATCCATTAAATGAATCAAGCTAGTGCATATGCCTCTCAAGTTGGATTGGATTGGGACAATAAGCAAAAATTTTATGATGATATGGATGAATTTATACATAAAATTTCAAATGATGAAAATATTTTTATAGGAGCATACTTAAATGGACATGTAGGAGAAAACATAGTAGATTTTAAAGAGGAACATGGAGAATATGGTTTTGAAATTATAAATGAAGAAGGTAAGAGTATTATTGATTTTGCTTTAGTCTATGGTTTGATTCTAACAAACACACATTTTATAAAAAAGGAATCTCATCTAATGACCTTTAAAAGTGAGCAAAATAGAAGTCAGATTGACTTCATACTCACAAGAAGAGCCAATCAAACTCGATGTAAGGATTATAAGGTTATTTCAGGTAAGATTTTGACCACTCAACATAGGTTGGTAATTTTGGATGTCAAGTTTAAGAGGTTGACTAGTAGACCAAGGAAGAACATAATTTCTAAAATTAGATGATGGACTTTAAAAAGTGAAAAATAATTATTGTTTAAGGATGAATTGATCAATGCTAGAGGGTGGGAGGTAGATATGAGTATGTTATCAAATGATATGTGGATAGACATGTCTACAACAATTAAAGGAGTAATTAGAAAGATTCTTGGAGAATCTAAAGGGTATGAACATTCATCGAAAGAGTCTTGGTGGTGGAATGAGGAAGTGTAAAAAGCGGTAAGAAGTAAAAGTGAATGGTATAAGAGTTTGCTCAAGT
This sequence comes from Garcia nutans, assembly GCA_947685225.1. Lineage (NCBI taxonomy): Eukaryota > Viridiplantae > Streptophyta > Magnoliopsida > Malpighiales > Euphorbiaceae > Garcia > Garcia nutans. The sequence goes on from CANTUV010000011.1 coordinate 55,068,167, forward strand.
ATAATAACAGTGATGCTTTTAAGCAGTACAAACAGGCAAAAAAAATGCTGAAAAGGCAGTTAATCAAGTAAGAGTACAAATCTTTGGAGAGTTTATATGAGAAACTTAGAACAAAGGAAGGAAAAAAGTTATCTATAAATTCTCTAAAATAAAAAAAAATAAATATTGTGATTTAAACCAAGTTAAGTGTATTAAAGATAAAAAAAAATAGGGTTTTGGTTCAAGAAGATGATATTAAGGAACAATGGAGAAGCTATTTTGAGAAACTTCTTAATGGTGACTATAGTGGTAACATTGAGGGTTTAAACGTTAAGCCCGAGAAAAATGTGAAGTATACTAGACGAATTAGGTTTTTAAAAATTAAGAAAGCTTTGAAGAGGATGAAAGTTGGTAAAGCCTGTGGACCAAATGAGATACCCATTGAGGTTTGGAAATGTTGGAGAGATATAAGAGTTGCATGGTTGACATCTTTATTCAATAAGATCCTAAGTACAAAGAAAATATCTGATGAATGGAGACAAAGTAATTTGATACCTATTTTTAAGAATAAAAGTGATATTCAAAATTGTTTAAATTATAAAGGTATAAAGCTTATGAGCCACACTATGAAACTGTGGGAGATAATTGCGAAACACCGTTTGCGTTTAGATACTTATATCTTTTCAAATCAGTTTGTATTTATGCATGGTCGATCAACTGTATAAGCTATCTTTGTTATAAGATATTTGATGAAAAAGTATAGAGAGATGAAGAATGACTTACATATGATTTTTATTGACTTGAAAATGGCTTATGATAGAGTCTCTAGAGGAGTTTTATGGTGGGTCCTAGAGCATAAAAAAATATCTATACTATATATTCAAGTCTTGAAGGATATGTATGAGGAAACTATCACTAATATCCGCATTGTGGGATGAGATACTAAGAATTTTTTCGTTTCTATTGGGTTACACCAAGGTTCAGCTTTGAGCCCTTATTTTTTCGCCTTAGTCATGAATAAACTAACAAGATATATACAAGATGATATCCATTGTTGTATGATATTTGCAAATGATATTATTTTAATAGATAAGACTCAAGCAGAAGTAAGTCAAAAGTTGAAGTTATGGAGAAACACTTTAAAATCTAAGGGTTTTAAGCTAAGTAGGATTAAGACTGAGTATATGCATTATAGAATTAATAACGAAAATAGAGAAAGAAGCGAAATTATTTTAAACGAAATAGCAGTACCTCATAGTACTCATTTTAAGTACATTAACTCTATTCTTTAAGAAGATGGAGGTTGTGAAGAAGATATACGTTATAGGATTAAAGTTGGTTGGATGAAGTAGAGGGGTGCTACAAAAGTTCTATGTGATTAAAAAATATCAATTAAATTGAAAGAAAAGTTTTACCGCACTGCAATACGACCTGCGATAATGTATGATAGTGAGTGTTGGACAGTAAAAGAACAACACATGAGTAAGATGCATATTACATAAATAAAAATGATAAAATGGATGTGTGGTCATACTAGGATTGATAGAATCCTCAAAAGTCATTAGAGAAAAAGAGGGGATTGCACCTATTGAGAATAATATAAGAGAGCATAGATTGAGATGGTTTAACCATTTGAAACGAAGACCTAGCAATACGCCGGTCAGAAAAATCAAACAAGTTAGAGTAAATATAGCTAAGAAAGACAGAGGTAAGCCTAAACTAACTTGGTAAAAAAATTTCAAAATGATCTTACGATATTATATCTATTAGAAAAGATAAGCCTAAATTATACTGAGTGAAAAAAAAAAGATCCATATAATTTATCCTAATTAATTTAAAATTAAAATTTTATTGAATTGAGTTGAGTTGAATATCTATTAAATGGATCAATTAACAATAATAATCAAATAAATTGCCGTCAGTGCCAAATTCGACATCACTGCCCAGCTTAAAGGCCACCATCAAACCTTTGAACCAGGGCGTATCAGTATCCACGGCAGCTCCGACTTTGCTCAGTCCAGCTCCACTCATACTACGCGAGTCCAGATTAAAATTGAATAATACCTGAAAATTGAGTTAGCCATCAACGAAACCAACCCAAAGTGCTCTAATAAAAATCTATTTCAACAAATTTAACTAATTGCCAGCAGTTGGTAACCATTTTCCTTAGGCTTTTTGTTATCTTTATGTTCTACATACAATTTTGAAAATTTTCTGGGATAATTCCATGCACGGTTGATGATTATCAAGCTGGATTTGATTCGTTAATTATTTTTTTTTGTAGATTTAACCTTTACCAATTTCAGTTGGTTATTTTAAAATTTTATTTGTTTTTAACTTTCATGACTAATATTTAATTTTTTTTTTGTAGTAATCTCATTGTCCTCGAACTTTGAATTTTAATAAATTTTTAGTGGGCTTTTCATAATTTTAAAATTATTTTCAAAAATATTATCAGTAAATTTTTTAAATATTAAATATATTTATAATATATTTTTTATATTCTCAAAAAATACTAAATATATATTTATAATATATTTTCATTTTAATTTTCATAATTTACTAAAATTTTATAAAATATTATTAAATTAATAAAAAAATTAATCAAATTATATTATACACTATCTTTACCATTAAAAATATCACACAATATTATCTTTACAAATTAAATTTTTAAAATTGAAATTAAAAAAGGATATATTAATTAATCAAATACAAATACAATATAATTTGCCTGTACAAAAACAAAAAAGTCCCCATGATATAAAATATATTAGAAATCCAGCCCCTAATTTTATACTTAGTATAAAAAATTAATTATCATCGGCAATTCCTAGATGTTCTCTCTGTGTTCCCAATCCCATCCTTAGAAAAAGCGGGTTTTTCTCAATACAACCAAGAACAAAACAAAGGCTTTAGCTTTACCCATTTCGCTTAAATACAAATATTTCTCAGGTAAGAAAGAAGAAAATTCTATACATTTTTTTAAAAAAATTCTGTCTCTCTCTCTTTTTTCCTCTCAATCTCTTTCCTTGAAACTTCTGGGAAACCTGCGATCCGCTGTTTGGGAATAGCGTGATCTAAGGTTTCTAAGACTCTAATTTGTCTTAAACTTTCCAGCTTTTTCTGCGTTTGATCCATTTTTGAATTTGGGATTTTTGTGTTTTCTATTTTCTATTTTTTTTACTTAAATTTAATTAGAGGGGATTTGTAGAGGAGATTTACAATTTAGAAAAAAAAATTATGAGTGATCACGTGGTTTTGTACGTGGATCGGCTGATCAGGCCGCCTTCTTCTATGGCGGATGTTGTGGAGCCTGATCAGAAACCTCCGGAGGCTGCTTTTGGTCCTTCTTGTTCGAGGATTAATGAAGAAAATGACGGTGTTGGTTTGGGGAAGGAGAGGAAGGAAAAGAAAGAGAAGAAGGATGAAGAGGAGGAGCCGTTGATTCAGGCTGCTGAGTGCCGCATTTGCCAGGAAGAGGATTCGGTCAACAACTTGGAGACTCCCTGTGCCTGCAGTGGAAGCCTCAAGGTATAAATTAATTTTTTGTTGAGCTAAAACTCAATTTACATTTGTATATCATATTGCAATTTCTATTTGCTCTAATTTCGGTTAATCTGGACAATAATTCAAAGCAGAGAATTTTACCCCATATTTCCTAATCATGTTTATTCCACTGGCCTATATTAATCTTTTACTGTCTTTATAACGAATTGAATTTATCAAAATTTCCAACTTGCTTTTGTGGATTTTGTGGAAGTGACACATTACCTATTTATTTTTCTAGGGAAATGCTAAAAAAAATCAAAATCTTGTATGAATTATAGTTCTTTAAACATTGGATTAAATTATAAATAGGATCCCTGATGAAGTGATCCGTGAGCAAATCAATTTTTTGGGAATTCACCTGTTGAAAATTGGTTTTTTTTTAGTTTGAGTTTCTCATTTCCTTTGTTCAGTATGCCCATAGGAAGTGCGTTCAGCATTGGTGCAATGAGAAAGGAGATATCACTTGTGAGATATGCCATCAGGTATGTTGACTGTATATTGTTCTGGATGGCTGTACTATATCTGAGGTCACATATGTCATGCTTGGTTTGAAGTTGTTCTGGTTCAAGTCAGTATTGCCCCATGAACTTTTAACCTAGAAACGTATCAAAGTCATATGACACTCTGCTTTGAGTGGAACACAAATAGTAATAATTAAGTTGTAAAAGGCCCACAAGGAAGCGAGCAAATGGTAAGTTTGTTTTTTTTTAATAAATTAGAATATAAAGATATTATAATGTGCCATGCAGTAAATTACTATTTCCTTCTTCTATATAACAAACTCTGGTGAATTGCGAGCACTTGAACTATATTTTGAACTCCTCGGGCTGAAGGTGTTATATTGTTACTGACTTAATCATTGCTCATGAATGTCTTTTAGAATCTAGAAAAGTGCTGGTGTTTATCTGGATTATGCATGTATTTTTTACATTGTTGTGACTGAATTCTCTAATTATAATGTATGTTGGTACTTGTTAGCAAATTATTTCAGTTCATATATTTTATAAATCTATAGTTCTACCTTTTAATCATGATTCTTGTCTTTTTTGAGTTTTATGTATAGCCTTATCAACCTGGTTATACTGCTCCACCTCGTCCACCTCACAACGAAGACACTGCAATTGATATTGGGTAGGTCAAAAGTATCACATGTTTTTTTAAAATTTTCTGTAATTTTTGCCAAATTTTCTTCTCTTCTGGAAATATATATAATCTGATACATATCAGAAATGCCCATTGATCCACTGGGAGCTTCACTAGAGATATGCCATTTCATGTCACCTATGGGTTTTGCATCATTAAACTTTTTTTAATATTTTGATTTATGGCCTATGTTTGCAGCGGAGGCTGGACAATATCTGGCACTCCTCTGGATCTGCGTGATCCCCGCCTATTGGCAATTGCAGAAGCAGAGCATCATTTTCTGGAAGATGAATATGATGAGTATGCTGCTTCAAATGCTAGTGGAGCTGCATTTTGCCGTTCAGCTGCTCTAATTGTAAGCCCTTTATAATTTGTAAATGCATCTGATAATTATTCACAACTAGAAAGTTATAATGTTTCTGCTTCTTGCTGTTATATGGAATGAGGAATGAAAAGGAAAATATTCGTAAAAAACTGGTTATAGATGAAATGAAGATTGTTGTTTGTTTTATCAATATACCTTCCCTTAACTTAATAATTTTTATTTTCTTTTTTCAAAAAAAAAAAAAATTTATTTTCTTCTGCACAATGATTATGTTTTCATGATAAGTATAAAAGTTTATCTTGGAGGAAAACCTACTTATGCTATATTTTGGAGGCTTGAACATGTCATGTTGGGCACCTGGAGTTGCCACCTGGGCTACAATGCCTGTGGTTACTTGCATTTGTGATTTCTTTCTCTGATGTCATTTCTTATATTGGCTTCATGCTCCATTGATTCTCAGTGAAGTTTAGATTTGAGTTTACTGCTTACTGTGCCTTTTCTTTTTAATCAGTTAATGACCCTTCTGCTCTTGCGGCATGCACTGACTGTTACAGATGCTGATGGAGATGATGATGTGTCTACATTTTTCTCTGTAAGCTGAATTATGACAAACATATTAACATTCCTTTGTGCTGTGCCTTGTTCCATAGCAATATGCTCTGCTTAGTATTCAGTGGATTGTATGATTTCATCATTCTTATGAATTTGTTGGTCTTTGGCAGCTTTTCTTGCTAAGAGCAGCCGGTTTTCTTTTGCCCTGTTACATCATGGCTTGGGCCATCAGCATCTTGCAGCGTCGAAGGCAAAGACAGGTTAGTATCTTGTTTCAATTTTATTCCTTGTTGCTTTTGTCTTTGCTTTCGCTGTCTTTTTTGGTTCACATTAATGTTTGAACATGTTGCTCACTTTAGTTAGTATCGTGATTTGGTGGTATAGGAGGCCGCAGCTTTGGCAGCAACACAAGTTGCTTTTGTTCTTCAATCAGGGCAACGTAGGGGTTTGCAGTTCACAATAGCATCAGGTCCTCGTATAGGTGCACGCCAGGAGCCTGTTTGAGAAGGAAAAACTGAGGGAAAGGATTAATGGAAGAATGTTTCCCAATCAATAATGTTTTCATTTAAACCAAAAAAGAGAAAAAAATGTATGTGATGACCATTAAAAAGGGCCATTGTGTTGGGCTCTCAATCGGCACCGCTTATCTTATTTCCCGTTCCATTATATGTATATATGCTGCGATCTCACCAGGAGCTGAAGAAGTTGGTTGATATCTTAATTTGCTGTTAAATCATTTTTTTTTTCATTTCGCTTTTTTCAAGTATTAGTGTCTTTACTTTTAGTACTGACACTGCTTTCATTCATACTCCTTTATCAATATCTTACTCTGTGAATGCAACAAAAATAGTTTCATAATGTTTATTGAAAACTTGAAATTATTGTTTGATCAAAAGAGTCTCGAAAGTTCAAATTCCGGTAGTTTTTATTTATTTTAGTGGATCTCATAATATTCATTGATTTTGTCTACTTAGATTTTCTCTATAAATAAAGTTAGCTAGAGCAAAAGGTAACATGCAAGAAAGAAAGATTGCCGAGAAACAAAATCTTTATTAAGGAGAAAGAAACCTCTAGTAAATCATTTTTTGTGGGTTTGATAAATGACCATTTTAGCTAATACTGGTTGATGAGTAGAAGACAATCTATGTAAATATATGGTGCTAGCTGAAAATTAAGTTGCGGAAGAATTAATAACTGAAAATTTGAAAAACTCCATTAAATGAGTTATTTATAAAAATTAAAGTTTCTTAAAAAAAAAGTGGCACATCAAGACTTAGTCTAACAGCAAATGCGCCACTGTATAACAAACTAATGATGAACTCCCCTTCTCCAATTAAAAATGCTAAAAAAAAGGGGTGGCTATTTAAATTATACACTTTTTTTTTATCAATATTTAAATTATACACTTACTAATACTGTAAATAACAAGTGATGATCGGTGACGATGCAACAGTTGAAATAAATAAGCAAAACAGCATATTAATCAGTTGTTAGTTAGAGAGTTGAAGAGCTGGAATTCTGTTGAGTGTCATGGCTATTATTGGAATTATAGCAGAAGCTTCCAAGTTCTAAGCTGGGTTGTCAAAAATATTAGCTACATAACTGATTTTTCAATTTTTTATATGATATCAATTGCCTAATTGCTGAATTCAAGGATTCAGTTATGAATTCCCTTTTCTCTCTCTTCTGGTTCTCCATTTCTCATCTCTTCCCTCATTTCCCCCTTATTTTCTCAGTATTAAAGCATCCTGGTTGTGATTCATGGATGTGAATAAATCATAACACCTTATAAATATAGAAATTAAAAGATACCTAGCTGAAGTAGATTAAATAAATAGTCTAACGTTGATTAGATAGTGTCCGTTGTAGGAGTTCAATTTAAGAAACTCACTTGCCGTTTGATAACTTAGGGTTAAAGAGTGTAAACGACACACCTGGAACGTCGTTTTTCAAACAGAATTTATATCCCTCAAGAAACAGAGAACACACGTCGACAAATTTTACATGCAATCAGTTTCCAGAAGTACACAAAAATCCTCTTGAAATTCGAGAACTGACCGTTTCCATCACCAAAATCTTCATCTTGTCTCTGTTTCGAGCAGAAAGTTGCATTCTTTTTGCTAGCAATTCATAGATATTTAGCAGTGACATGTATAGATTTGATTGTTATGCTGATTGATGAATTCGAAGGTAATTATGAGTAGATAATCCTCGCCCATTTGTTCGTTATGGGTATTAAGAATTTGAAATTATAAGATAAATTAGCTCAAAATGAGTGGAAATGATCTGGATTTGGATGAATTTTTCTTTCTTCTATTTTATAAAAGTTATTTCATGATATAAAATATGGCATGTTTTATATAAATGTTTGTTACACAGATCTTATATATGTTTACATTCACAAAAAAAATATATAATACAAACTTGATCCCAACCAAATATTCTATTTAAATATATTTAAAAAAAAATTATCACCAGACATTATTATTTAATTAATTTATCATTCTAACTAGATGCCTAGATAAAATTACTATTTTATCATATAATTTCTCATCAATCACGTTGTCATGTTTCATATATGGTAAATTTTAAAGATTTTTCAAGGACTTGCCGTTCAAACTAGAGATAGTAAGAACTTGATTCACAGGGCAAACGACAAAAATAGAAGCGACTGGTCGATCTGATGGGTACGGCCAATCCTTCAAACATAAATTAGTTACATTCAGATGCTTCAAAATCCTGAATTATACCATGGAGCAATTTATTTTTCATAGGGCAAGTTTGCTTTCATTTTATATTTTTTTTCTTTGTCATTGATTTTCTGTTTGTTTGGTTAGAAAATGGAAGGAAAATAGAAGCGACTGGTTTATGTTTTTTGCTACTTTTAAAGTGCTATTGTAACTGTCATTTCTTGACATTTTCATAGCCAGGGCATAAAAAAAAATGAAAATTCATCAATTTTTATAATTAAATGCAATGTCTTGAATTTGAGTATTATATTTTTAACAAGGTGAACCAATTAACAAGGTGAACTTTTTTTTCCTTCCATTTTCTAACCAAACAAACAGAAAATGAATTTGACTTTTCTAGATATTGACCTTCTAGAATATGAAATGCAGAATCAGGAGATAAGTTTGAGAGAAATATCTAATAAAATTATTACCACTATCTTATATATATATAAATATATATATATATATATAAATATATATATATATATATAAGAATGAAAAACAAAATGAATACATTATTTTTTAAAAAATTTTATATATAACAATAACATAATATATTAAAAAATATATTTTAGATTCAAATTATCAGTTATCAGTGGGAGAGCGGATTAGTTTTAAGGATATGCTTAAATTTTTATTGTTAACAATACAAATAGATTTACATTCTGTATATATTGTTATAAAATAAAATTCAACTGGCCTATTAGCTCATATGGTTAGACCATAGGCCAGTGAAATTTTTAACACTTTTTATTTATTTATTTATTTTAACTGTGCAAGATAAATACAAAAATAAAATCTATTATGGATCTTATTTGTTATAAATTGTTCAAAATTTTTACTCACTAATTCTTGATGGTGAAATGTGTTTTTAACTAATAATTGATGGTGAATCTAAATAGGAAATCCTTGTCAGTCAACATATCGATATGCTTCTAAGAATTCAAGCCTAATTATAAACTCAACCATATTGATTAATTAATGTCCCTTTCTTTTCCAAGATATTTGAAAAGAAAACCCAATTCAAGCAATTTGAATAGGCTGTCTTCATCTCAATTTTTTAATTCGATAATTCTTTACCAGAAAACTCTAGTTTCACACTGAAATCAACCCATATATAGCCCCCTACATACAAAAATTCAAAGGATTCCAGGCTTCCATACCCCATTTTCTACCCTAACAAGCAGGTAGAATCAAGATCCACCCAAAATGGCTCACTTTCTTCAGCCAGAATGATCTTTAATACCTCGAAATAAATCTCTGGACAGAATGTGATAATTGAAATGTGGTGATTTTGAACTTTCTCACATGGACAACCACTTGGTCAATTGATTTCATTTCAAGAGGAAGGAATTGAAGCAAAGTTAAAAGAAAAGAAAAGGAAAATAAAACGGGGAAGATGATCTGTAACAATTACAAGTTTATTTATGCTTTAAATCTTTAACTTGCTTTGCCAATCTTCTTTTGGTTCTTTTCTATGATGGCTTAGTCAAGATATAATGGCTGGAGCGATTGCAATGATCAAACTGTTCTAATTCTAAATTAAAGTACCGAACAAAAGTCATTACTTTATGACCAACCTCGATAATCTATAAAGCTATATAAATGTTATAAAAAAAAAATGAAGAATTTCCCTTCAAAAATTTTAAACATTCATATTTCTTTTTTTTTTTTGGGTTTAAAAATGGAATGTCTGATTGTCTGTCTATTTAGCAAGAGATTAAGAATTTTAAAACATTTAAACAAAGTACAGAACCGTACCACTAACTAGAACAAGGTCCCACTTGTCAATGTCGGCTTGTTTTCAATACGGTGACGGGATAGTGTATAATGAATAAGAAGTGAAGAACCATCTTCATTCTTCAGAAGTAACTCAACAAAAACAAAACCCTTAAAAAGATGTACAGAAATTAATTTTCTCCGTGACCATATGAAGAAGGATTTACTGAATTCTTTCAACATCCAAAACAACCACCTCCTTTCTATTCATTCAATTGAACAAAATATAAATAAAAATTATAGAAAACGGTCTGTCAGAAGCTTAAAGATGCTATTAATCTATATAATTTATGACACCTTAAGGGTATAATTTTTAAAAGAGAGAAAGAGAGAGATTAAAGTGTATATTATTTTAATGAGGGTTAAGGTGTAAATGAATTTAAAAATTAAGAACAATATAGCCCTTTTTTTTAAAAAAAAAAAAGCAAAAATATAAGAGCATATTTACCATCTAATATATGCAATAGACCATGGGCACATATAATCTGCTTAAAATAATAATTGCATTGCATTACATGTACATGTTTGAATATCTCAATGGTACATGTTTGAATATCTCAGCGGCTACGTTGCATATAATTTAAATCGTAAAGGTGAATAACCAAATTTATGACAGTGATACAATTGGTGCTGTGCCTGTTATATTATTTTTGAAATAAAGTCATGTCGCATTTTAATAGAGAAAGCCTACATAGTCGCCATGCACATGAAGAACAGATTTAATCTCAATGAGAATAAAGAATAAGATGATTGAATGCATAAATTAATCCATAAAATTTTATCAAAAAAGATTTTATGGTGATCTGAATTTTCATAATAATTTCTACACTTCTTAGTTTTGTATACATTCAACATCACAATACTTATAAGCCTTTTAAATTTAAATATATTTAAGCACGCATATTTACATGTCCCAAAAAAAATTAAATTTCTTAATAGTGAAATTTAATCCTACTTTCCTCTTTTTTACTCTAAATTGTGTTCATTTTTATTTTTATAATATTTTTTAATCAAATCTATTAACATTTTAAACCGATAAGATAAAAAATCTTACATAATTATGATTTTCTTATTAAATATATATATATATATAATTGAAAAAAAATTGGGGGATTAAATAGATTATTTTAAAACGTTCAAGTATTAAATAAATTGTTTATAAAAATTCAGGATGCCATAAGATCGTTTTTGCAAAAATACGAGTATCAAAACATGCATTTAGGCATAGAATAGAAAGCAACAGCTCAGTTAGCTCTTTTACTTTAATTGGAGGATAAAAAGCAGAGAATAAGCACATTAACAACACATTCAAGTTGTGGTTGTATTGATTGGACCATGAACAGTCACCCTTCATTTCAAGGCATAATAAAAATTCATCCGCATTTTGATAAAGTGCAAGGAACATATGCTTTAGAATGTGCCTAGTTGCATGTGATTTATAATATAAGATCAGGCAATATCAACAATAAAGAAAAAGAGAAATAAAGGAAAAGATGGTTATTATAAATAAAAGAGAATTTTACAAATTTGAAAGAGAGAGAGAAGCTTGAAGTAGGTCATATTTGAATCATTGAAGGGGATTAAAAATTTGGCAACCCAAAGAAGAGTAAAGAAAAGCATAAAGAAACATATTTAGCACAAGAAACCAAGTACTGTTATTTTTGTTGTATAGAGAAGAGAGCTTGGAATTCTAAAGTGAAGAGATCTTAGAATGGCATAAAGCAAGGTTTTGTTTCTTTTTGGGGCTGTTCTATTTATATTCTTTATTACATGGCTTCCTTGCCACTGTAGCAATCTACTAGTCCTAGGTGACCCCCCATGGCTTCTGTCTGCCTAGTCACTCCATTAAAAAGAACAAAACCACTCTTTTCTTAGTACCAAAGGAATGGTCATTTCCTAGAATACCCCCCATATAAGGATCTAAACACTATGAGAAGAACATATAACTGCCAAGTGCCAACAACAATCCTGTTCTGTTATTCCAGAAAGCACAAAGTAGGACCCATAAGTAAAAAACTCATGGCATCCACATGAGCAGACCATTGGCTAAGAAAGAACATAAATCCCCAGGGCATATCCACATAAGCATGGTCGGGTGATGTGGCATGGCAGCTAAAGAGTCCAAGGGACTTGTAGGACTGTTTTCAAAGATAAAAGCAGAAGAAATGATAGTGATGCAGGGGAACAATTGAAAAAAAGATACTTGGCTTCTCAAGGGTGTTTTATTGTTCCTACCACTTTATTCATCTATATCAGATTCTTCCATAACAGCCTTAATATGCTTAGATTTTATAAGCTTATAGTTTGGGTGAATCTAAAATTTTTCTAGGTGTTTTGGGAGCCCTCTCTGCTTTTTGCTTTAAAGCCTCCTCCAAATCCAATAAGTGAGAGTTAACAGCCTTGTATGTACAGGAATGAAACATAAGAACAGAAGGATATAATCTCATACCTGCTTATTCTCTAATCACTCTAAACAAAAAGAAGATACTTCTGCTCTTCTTGTTTGTTCTGAAAGCAGAAACAATGCAATTCAGTGTACAATCTCATAGAGTGCTTATTCTTCTTATCTGTGTTGGGTGGTTCTTAGCAGTTCAACAAAATAAAGTTTATGGCTTGACAAGCATGGACCTGGCAATCAGACAAAGTAAAATTGCTGCGAGGACAGTTTCATCTAGACAACATATTGTTAGGGATGTCACCGTACAAGGTATGAACACTAAGAAGTCAGTACAATCAAACAAGGGATTTGATCCAAATCAATCAAGCAAAAGACGGGTGAGAAGAGGATCAGATCCTATCCACAACAGGTCCTGATACTTAAAGTTGTTTCTTCTTCAGCCAAAGACAAGAAAAACAAGTAAGTTGACATTTCAAGAAAGAAACAGCATCTAGCAACACAGAGAAACCAGGTGGTGGTGAACTGTATTTGCATTTTGAAGGAACTGTAAGGAGGGTGGGCTGATTGATTTTGCTTTTCTATTTTTGTTTTAACGTTTTTGCGATAGAAAGAATGTGTATAGTAAATCACTAGAGGAACTCGTTCAGTGAGCCAGTATCATCTCTGTGCTGCAAGTTGAGATCATAATCAGCCACTAAAGAAAGCAGTGTATTACAGAGATGGTGTGGGCTCCAAGAAGAGAAATACATATATTTTTTTTCTCCCTTCAATATTTGTTTCAGAAAGAAATTTGTATCTGTTTGTCTCAGTAATATGCTTTCTTTTGCAGTTTATAGTGAAATTCTTTTGTATTTGTCCTTCATTAACAAATTCTATTCCAATGTAAAGAGCCTATGCTTGTACTTGAATTGTTTCAAACTAGAAAGAAAAAACTTACTATTTCCCCTCAATAAGCAAAACCATTGATGCTGCCGACAGAGTAAGGTAATCCCTCAAAGTTTATGACTGAAATATTGACTTGATACACACTAATAATTATAATCTATATGTAAACTTAAGAAATAGATTAAAAATATTGGGTTTTTCTGGGATTTGACTGGAGATCCACTCTTCCAAATTATCTTTGGTTAAGGGGATAAAACAGGGCAGCTCGTATTCATACGGGTGTTACTTATGATGATTTCTGTTATGCTTAGAGCATGGTTCCTTTCGTGGTTTTCAATGTTGGCCCATAACATAAACACATAAACACAGCCAATAGCTTAATTTTTCTAAACAAATTTAAAATAGCATAGACTGTGACCATACACACTCTCGTATGCCTATACCATTCCTCTGTCTGGTAAGCAACTAGAAAACAAGCTCAAATATCTCTAATAAGACCATTTTTTACTGGTTCATACCAACAAGCTTTCCCATTTTCATGAAAGTAGATATTCAAATCCTCAAACGGAACAATTGTTCCACTACTTATCATCAATTCATCATTAAAAGATTGTTTGAGCAACAAAACTTACATTTGTTCATTTCGTTCCTCAATTTTGCTAGTTTCAATCAGCAGGGTGACAATCAATATAGGTGCTGCTTTAATTTGAAATTGAAAAATCAATTCAGATCAGGATAAAAGCGAAAATGAAACAGACCATACCTATTAAATCGCAGAAGAGAAAAATGAATACCGGCAAGTGACTTCAGAGCCGGATTCATATGAAAGCTTAAAGACAATATTTGATTCTTCGTCATCCATTTCGCCGTTGTATTTGCTGATCGATGCTTTACCAATTTGGATTTTCACGCTGTAGTCAGTACTCAGGGATCCCGGCGTTCCGAACGTCGTCGTATCAGGATCGGAACCCAAAATTTAAAGAAAATTTAATGGGCTGGCTTGCCCCATTTATGCAGTATCCAAAGGAAACAACTCAAATGGGCTGATTGGGCTACTAACAGGAGAAAAGCCCAAATAATGATTTTGTGTCGTTTTCCAACGTTCATGGAATTAGAATATTAAAACGTAATCAGGATTTGAGACAATTTGTGGCCAAATCAATAAAATAGGGAAAATTTAGAAAGGAATAAGGATTTACTATAATAATACTAAAACAATAAAAATTCTAAGGGTTAGGAGATTATGGAGATGCATGTACACTGTAGTTATGGTTAAGGACAATTCTTATCCTAGTTTTTTTTTGGCAAGGCTCACATCGCTAGAAATATCTTCTATTTGCTAAATCTTATCTTGTTATGCAAATATATTTGCATAAAGTTCATAAGGTAGATGCTTATCTATCCAACCCTAATAATTAAATTCAAAAAGAAAATACTTCTTTCGAATAAAATTATACTCGTCGTCTCATGCATATCTATTAAAAAAATTATTAAATTATTTAAATATTATATAAAATTATTTTTAAAAAATATTAAAATTTCCTTTGTTATATGATTAATATTAAAAATTATTATATTGTCACTTTATTAATTAACTCATTAATAATAAGAATATAAAAAATATTCAATTTTTTTAATTATATAAAGTGATAATTTAGAAAAATTATATATATATTACAAAAATAATAATTTCACAAAATGGAGTAATAAATTAAAAAAACTAACAAAAATAGAAATTAATTTATTTTAAATTAATTAATATAATATTATCTCTTTGTATTTAAGGTGGATTGCACTTATATATAAAAAACTAAATAATTATAAAGTTCCTGAGATTTTGCATATTATACTAGTCAGTCCCTGTATTTTTAACATCTAATTTTTACATCCTTAAGTTTTTAAAAATTAAATTGTTTAGTCCTCCTGTTAATATTTTCATCATAAAAATATTAGTCAATTACTTTGATATTATAAAATAATTTATTTATTTATATATATATATATTTTATTATTTGTTTAGTCATATTTATTTTTAATTTTATTTATATTTCTTGCACATAATTTATTTTAATTTTATAAATATTATTAAAAAATAATTTTAAATAATATGAATAATATCTTTTATTATTTTTCAGACAATCTATATATATCATTTATTTTAATTTTATAGGTATGACTAAAAAAATAATTTTAAATAATACAAATAATATCTTTTATTATTGTGCAGATAATCTATATATAAAATAAAATTAAAAATAAAATAAATTTAATAAATAATAAAGATAAATATGTATCAATAAAGAGCAAATAAGTTATTTTATAATATATTTATCTTTGTAAGAATATATATAAATTAATAATATATTTATCTTTATAAAAAATATATATAAATTAAAATATTTATAAAATTAAAATAAATTATGTGTAAGAAATATAAATAAAATTAAAAATAAGTACGACTTAACAAATAACAAAGAAAAATATATATATATAATAAATAAATTATTTTATAATATCAAAATAATTTACTAATATTTTTAGGATGAAAATATTAACAGAATAACTAAACAGTTTAATTTTTAAAAACTGAAGGATGTAAAAATTATATGTTAAAAATACAGGGACTGACTAGTGTAATATGTAAAATTTCAGTGACTTTATAATTATTTAGTCTATTTATAAATGGTGGGGCCATTATAATTAAGAGAGAGAGAGAGAAAAGGGACCATAGAATATGGTGGAATAGGTATAAAATAAGGGATGCTTGCTAGTTGTCGATGTCATAGAAAGTTAAAATCAAAGACAAATTACAAGCATTGCATTTGGGCCAATTGAGTCCCTAACTAAACCCTAAAATGTAGGATGTTTCTCCCCAACTAAACCTCTATTATTGCACAGAAAGCCTTGTTTTTTATTTAATTATTTTTTCTGTTGACCATGACTAATTTCTATTATTACTCGAACTCATTTTGGGTTCCTTTGTTTAAGGCTTTAAGCAAACTAAAACTCTTCTTTCTTCGACATTTTTTTAATAAATTAA
The DNA here is from genome assembly GCA_947685225.1 of Garcia nutans. Classification (NCBI taxonomy): domain Eukaryota; kingdom Viridiplantae; phylum Streptophyta; class Magnoliopsida; order Malpighiales; family Euphorbiaceae; genus Garcia; species Garcia nutans. The sequence continues at coordinate 55,084,552 of CANTUV010000011.1, forward strand.
ACGTTTTCAAAACCAAGCGGTATCAAAGTTTAAAATTGCAATGTCATGACCAAAAAAAAAAAATTAAAAATTGCAATTTATAGAAGCATTTAGTTCATAATAATAAGTGTGATATTAAGTATTTTCTTATCAATGGATGTTTGGTAAAATATTTTGATGCAGCTGTTAATACTTTTTAGTTTTTAACACCGCTGTCAAACTCTTTGAAATATTATTTGTTTTTCAGGCGATGTCTTTTAGTTATTAATTAATTGTTAGATAGTCACACGGTTGCTATTGGAAGATTTTTTTTTTGAAATAGTTTCTATTTACTCATAATGATTAAATTTTTTTATTAAAATAATATTTAAATATATACCGAGAGATAATAAAATAGTAAGTATATATATATTTTTAGACAATAAATTTTGGCTTATTTTTTATAATATATTAAATATCAAAAAATAATATTAAAATAAAAAAAAATATTAATATTTATTTTTTAAACAAATTAACAGTAATAATTAATAATAATTTTTTGCCAAATACTCGTACAATCAGTTATCATCAATAATAAACAAACAATTGATACGAATAGATTTTAGTATTAAAAAGGACATAAAAATAATTTTTTACAATTTTCTTAATCTATATATAAAGCTATATCTACAGAAAGAATATACAATTTAATAATATATAATAATAATTTAAATATAATTATTCCCTTCATCGATATTAAAAAAATCACAGAATATACATTGATAATATAAATAATGCATGATATTTAGCTCAAAAAAGACCAAAGCCATGCACATTCACTCGGTTCAATTTTTTTTTATTTTATATTATTTAAAAATAAAAGAAAATTTAAGTGCTTTTATAACTCAAATCAAAATATAAAGCTCAATCCCTCTCTCTCTCTCTCTCTTTTTGAAAAAAGAGTGACAGAGAAAGTAATAAATCTATAAATTAAATTTAGCAAGTCAAATATAACTTGATGTTTATATATTTGTTTTGATAATATTTAAAACAAGAAGAGAAATTTTCTTCAATTTTATTTATAATCATTCTACTAAACCATATACAAAATTGATCAGAAAGATTGAAAAGTGGTGAATAGCTAGTTCAATAACCACGAGTTAGGGCTGCATAATAAAAATTAATAAAAATCAAAGTAAATAAATTTAATTTTATCTAATAAACAAATTATGATTTTACTATTTTTTATGTTTTAAACTGTAACCAAATTGAAAAAGTATGTTTAATTATGTTTTTAAAACTAATTCAAAATATAAAAAGACTGTTTAAAATTAATTAAGCATGAAGAGAGAGAATATATTAAAAACTGCACCATTTTTTTTTTAATTTTGAAAATAACTCTAGTGTCAATTCAACCAAAAACTGATTGAATGAAATATTATAGAAGTTTTTGGCTGCACTGAATAGAATAAGTCTTAATTAAATATGAAGTATATTTATAATTAAAAAAGAAAAAAGAAAGAATTGAAATGCACTTTATTGTTGATTTTCCAAAGAGATGAAAGGCAGTGTGACAGTGCTCTCTAATTAACATTAAATATAAGTCTAAATTTGGAGAATGCGCGTGCTTTATTGATGGTGACATTATTGTCAGGGTATTGTTCTAATCAATTAAGAGGTTTTTTTTTTTTTTGGCTCTTTAGCCATTTTCTATGGCTTAGGCCTTAGGGTTAATTAGATTTTTTCTCAATTTTTTCCCTAATTAATAATAATTATTATTATTATAATTTAAAACAGATAGATAATTACAAAGAGATTGGGTTAGATATGGATCTCTTTAATTATAACCGACCATAACCATGCTATTGATAAGATCATAAGAAAATTAATGGTTTTGTATAAAAGTACATATATAGAGATTATATTCATGGAAATTAAAATTATGATTTTTTTTTTGGTAAATTATTTTTTGAGTTGAGCTGGGTATTGATCATAAAAATAATAAAAAAATTTTATTAAAATTTTAAAATAATCATATATTCAAAAATCAAATCCCAAAACACTATTTAAATTAGAATAGTATGTTATTAACAGGTAAAATTATGATATTATTTGAATAATAAAAATGCTGTTCTCTCTCTCTCTCTCTCTCTTGAATTCTAATAAACCATGATTGGGAGAAGATTAATCATCGTTTTTTTTAAAGCATAAAAAGACAAAATATATCGCATCAAAAAATAATAATAATACTAATTAATAATTTTTCTGACTTTTGTGAATTGTGAGAGATATTAATCAGTGAAATTCAGTTTTCCTAACCAATTAGGCCAGTCTCGCCGTGCTTACCAAGCTACTTTGTTAAAGAACAAAAAATTATCAATTAATTAATTAAGCTAGGCCAAAAAAAATTTCTTTTTCTTTATTAATGTATTTTAATTTCTTTTCTTTCTTAGTGTTTTACAATTTTTAAAGAAAAGAAACTAGTTCTAAGTTTAAATTATTCTTTCCTATATCACAGTATTCAAAACATAACCCAATAAACCTTTTTAAGTTTTTTCAACCATGTCTAATTATAAATATTTTAGTTTAATAGTGAAAAAGTTAAAAATGAACAATTATTTAATATAGCTTAAAGGCAAGGAAAAAAAACTTAACTTTATTTTTTCAAATTCATGACTCATTTTAATTTTTATCAATCAAATTATTAAATTATTTAAAATATACCATGTCAGACAATAAATTATTTCTTTTTTTATATGATGTTAAAGGTTAATATTTTTTTTATAAGAATATTAAAAATTAACGTTAATATAATAATTAAAAAGTTAGATTTATCATAAAAGAGAGTGATTTAATTTGAGTTATATTAAAATATAAAATTAATATTTTTTTTAAAGAGTATTCATTATATTATATATATGTATACATATATAGTCATTATTAATTAAACAAGGAATTGAATAGGTCAGAAATTTTTTACTATGCTTTTGATTTCTTAACTTAGCACCCACGGTATAGGCCTAATTTTCTAAAGTCTTTCGCAACTGTGTGTCCCAGAAATAAATATAATTAATTAATTGAAATTGTACTCGCTTAATTTCAAACGTAATTATTCATTTATTTGAACACTATATTATTTTGTTCTATTGAAATGCTCTAGCTGTACATAATAATTAAATTAACAATAACTCCCCCAATTTCCTACTCAGAGATACATTACATTAGATATATTCAGAGATACATTTACGTAATTAAAATTATAAATATAAGGATAAAATACTTACCAAAAATTGAAAATTTTGTATTTTCTAATATTTTATTTTTTCTAAACCTTACCCATATTATAATGAAAACTTGGACTGTGATCATATTTAACAAATTATTATATTATATCAATGAAACTACACAACACATTACGTGCCGCCGCAATAGAATGCTTTATTTTGAAACCACGTGTTAAGATATGAGAAACTAAAATGATGATTAGGAGTAACCCTAAAACAATATATTAATTATTTCACTTATTTTTTACAGATTTTAATTTGTTTTTGGCAAAAAATATTATCTATTCCATCTCCACCCTTTGAGGCTTAACTTGCCTTTGATCATTATAAATATAATACTAGTTATATAATAAGTTCCTGCAAGAGCAAGTTATATAGCTTTGGGCGGAAAAGGACATTACATTAATAGTAATAAAAAATAATAATGTTATATGATAATTTTTATACAGAACATTAAGAAAATTTAATATTTGGGGAGTAGAGGATAGAAAATGCTTTAATCAAACGCAAATTAAACACTTAACGAATGAGGTTAAGCTAAAATAAAAAGTAGAGGGATATGTTAAATGAATTGTCTCCTGAAGGCACAAAACTCTTATCTATTATGAGGATGTTTTGGAAATAAACGTGTAGAAGTGTTAGAAAAAAAAAATTTCACAGAGAAGGATAGTGGAGACAATTTTGTAGGCAGAGATCCCTTGCATATCTATAACATGCCTTGTCGTGGAGACCATGATCAAGGCCTGGGCTGTATAGGGGCTATGTGTCCTTCAGTACTATCCATCCTCTATTTATGTGCCACGTGTCCCTTTTGTCCATTTTTTTAGGACACTTCCCCTAATTTTTTTTATGTACAGTTCTTTAGAATATATTCTTACTCAAAAACAGCCAACCCTCTTGTTAGACAAATTGAAATTTAAGGTCAAAATCCTTCATAAAATCTAATTAGCACTATAAACCAAATTAATGTTTGTTGAGATTGGGAATTCTCTTTATATATGTATATAAATGTAGATAATCTATGTTCTTTTCTTAATCTTAATCTCAATAGCCCTTTTTAATTTTTTTTATTATATCAATATATCATCATCATCACCATCATATATATCAATCCACTTATTTATTTATTTTGTCAGTCCCATTCACCCATTAGAGTGGAAATTGAAATTGAAATTGCTATCAAAAACTTAACCACTCACCCATTTCTCTAAGGCAGGGCCCTGTATGATTAAGCCATGGACTTAACCACAAGAAGCAACAACCCAGCTCATACCAAATCTCCTGAGTCAGATACTGATACTGAAACCCCACTGCAGACCCACCTCTCGAGAGCCTTATCTCTCACTAATGCCTCCTTTCAATACCACCACTGCCCACCGCCACAAATGGTGGTTTCTTACAAAGAATGTCTTAAAAACCATGCTGCTACTCTTGGTGGTTTAGCCTTGGATGGGTGTGGTGAGTTTATGCCTTGTCCTTCTTCTACACCTTCTGACCCTCCTTCTCTTAAATGTGCTGCTTGTGGTTGTCACCGGAATTTCCACCGACGTGACCGATATAGTCCCTGTTCCACCACCCCCAACACCCTTTTACCATCGCCGCCACCGGCAGCTATTCACTGGACCTCAACTCCAAGTCCTGGACAAACAAGTTCAGGCCCGAGTCATAGTCCAAACTCACCGGCTTCACCAACTCCACAACAGTCTATTTACCCATCTGCACCTCATATGTTATTGGCTTTAAGCACAGCGCATTCTGTGCCATTTGATGAGACTCCAACGGTGATGAACCCACATGGGAGAAAGAGAGCAAGAACCAAATTTTCTGAACAACAGAAAGAGAAGATGCTGATTTTTGCAGAGAAATTGGGGTGGAAATTGGCTAGAGGTAATGATGAAAAATTAGTGGAGAAGTTTTGCAGTGAAGTTGGGGTTAAAAGGAATGTCTTTAAAGTCTGGATGCACAACAACAAGCACATAAAAGAGAAGGGTGATAATAATAATACCCATAACAGTAGTAGCTGTGATATCAACAACAAAATTAGTATTAATGGTACTAATGAGTGTAGAGTTGAGTTTGAAAAGTACAAGGGTAACAGGTTCCAGATTGAGAGTAAAATTCATGTTCATGGTGATTCTCTTGATGGGTCTTCTCCTTCATCTTCTTGATAAAAAGCCAACAAAGGACCTGAGAAGCTAATAAGCATGTAGATTTTTTTTTATTTGTTTTTTTTTTCAGTATTTTGTTTTATGTTATTTAACTTTCTTGGTTATCTTTTTTGGGATTTTCTTTGGTATTTTTGTTTCTTGCTTTTTTTTAATTAATTAGTGATTAGTGATCACTAATTACTAACTATGAGAGATGAGAAATTCAGAATAGAAGCTTAGGATGACAATCAAGGGAAAATTACTTCTCTTACGTAGTAGCTATTGTTGTTATAATTATTATCTGTTAGTTATTAGTACTGATCTTTGTTACTGACAGGCAGCTGGGTTTTCTTCAAAAATTTCATTTCTTTTGTTTTCTTGTGCTTAATTATATTTCTAATTTCTTTCATCATCTTCTGCCTCTTAACATCATAAAGAAGAAGAGAAGTATTATTACAAGTAGCTTATGGCTAGGCATGGATGTGACATTTTTGGTATTTACTGTGATTATATTTATTATAGCTATAAATTCATTAGGTGAGGATTCTCAATTTCTCATGATTATTATTTGGTTGATATTAACTCCAATTTTTGTTTTGATGAGTAGCGGCTTCCCAATGAGAGTAGAATAAAAAAGAAAAGAAAATAATCTCACCATACTCATTTGTGCAAAGCCGAGGCATTATCACTTTTGGTTGCAATTTGTTATGACATGTTATCTGCAATAATGTCCTTTTCCATTTTGTAGAGAGCAATTCTACTGTTACCGAATATGCAACCTTGTCTTATAGGGATGATGGTTCTGCTCTGCTCTGTTGATAGGGTTTGGTACAACTTGCTCTTAGAACCATTAAAATCCCTAATTTGTTTAATTTTGTTTTTTTGGATCTTTCTTTTATTTGGATAATTTTTGTGTTGCTTCTCTAATCTCTACCTCTACTGAAAGCACATTTACATTTCTTCCCCTTAACAACTTATTCTAGCATAGAGTGTGGTTTTGGGGTTTGAAGTTGCATTACTTGAGATTTATTGCACATCTTTTTATAATTAAGAAGATTTTTGTTTTTATTTATAAAGAGGTCAAATACTTTAGATCAAGTTGAGTGTCTAGGAAAATTAAAATTTAACATTCTTATTTCGTACAAGGAGATGAGAAGATTACTCCATGGTGTGTGAGATGAAAATGAAGAAATCAAAGAGGATGAATTATTGGTTACATAATTCGATGTTGGTTCTGAAATTTAGGTACCTTATGAACAATGGGATGGGAAGTGAAAATTCTCTTCAATATATATATATATATATATATATATTAAACAGTTAATACCAGTATTTCTTAATATGTCACTTATCTTAATATTATTTTCACTCAAATACATTCAATTTTAAAATTTTAATAGAATTTGGTTCATCAGTGTTGGTATAATTATAATCAGAAAATTTTCTTAATTAATAATATACTAATCCTTGTAGTTTGAGTACCTATTAATATAATAATAGATAATTTTTTTAAGGAATAACAACAAGAAATACATGCATAAAAGGAAATGAGACAGTGATTAAACATATCTCATATAATAATTTTATTATGGAGTTTTAAATATGCATTTTTTTTTCAATATGAGAAGTCGAAGCGTCAGTCCAGACTCTTTAATGTAAAAATCAGATTAAGTACTAATTAATTAACTAAACAGTAATCATGATTGAAAGGGTTATAACATGTTCATAAATTGTAATTAAAATAGGCTTTAAAGGCAAGCAGGGTTTTAGCTTAAATAATCCATATAGTTGGATGACATAAGCAGTTGGGTGTTTGAATGAGCATTGCCACCTTTCCTTTTTTGGGCGGTTGATGAAAACGGCAAGCTTTGTTTTCTTCTTCTTCTTCTTCTACTACTACTAATTATGTAAAGCTGGTGAGTGGTGAATCACTTTAATTTAATATTATTTTATAATTACGAACTTAAATGAGTTGCTTATGTATGTATGTAATGGATATGATTTTAATAATAGACCTACCACATGCACTGTATCCAAAATATTATTGTTATAATGTAAATTGGAAGGGAGAAAACTGCCACCGCCACATGTTCTTTATGCTCTCTTCCATTACGTGGCCCCTCTTAACATTTGCTTTTTTTTTTTTTATAGGAGGATCAATATTTTTATATTAAACTATAATTAGTTGTAGGGGCTTATATCATAATTGTTTTTTTTTATTTAAATTGTGTTTTCAGAACTGGCCTTTAAAAAGTGCAGAGTTAAAGCTTAAAAAAAAGAAATAAAAAATTAAGTTTGTCGAAAAAACATAAAATTTTATTTTTTAAAAAAATAATAAATAAAAATATTTTATATGAAAATTATAATGGTTTAGATATCCAAAGCTTTTTGTATCCTCCTAAAAATAGAAGTGCAAAATATGTGATAAATAAAAGCGTAAAAGTAATAGAAGGTTTAAATGTAGATATATATATATATATATCAAAAAATATATATAAAATAATTTTATAAAAATAAAATTTAGAAAAATATGAAAAAAATTTTAAAAAATAATAATAATAAAAACTTTATCAACTCAGAGGAGATCAATTAAAAAATTAGGAGTACTTTTTATATTTTTACACATGAATTGCCACATGGCTTTGAGGGGTCAAAGACAAAAGCTCACTATGTCCCTCCTAGTTCTGCCACCGTGTCTTTTCTTTAGACTTTTTTTACATAAAGTATTACGACCATTTTCCTTAAAAAAAATTATTACTACCATTATTATTATTATTATTATTATTATCATCATCATCATCATCATCATCATCATCATCATCATCATCATCATCATCATCATCATCTATTGAATTTAAATATTATATTTTAATAATTTTTAATAGTAATATAAAAAATATCAATATAAATTTTCAATTGAAACAAAGAAATAAAATAACAGTGTAAAAAAAATTAATGAAATAATGTTCAAAATAATATATTATTTAAATTTTTTTTGGAAAATTTTGTAAATTCAAAATAAACTTGGTTTTAAAGGCACGATAGAAACACGGGTGTACGTGTGTGTGTGTGTGTGTGTGTGTGTGTGTGTGATTTCAAGGCTGGAATAATAAAATATGCAAACAAAAATAAAATGAAAATAGTGAATAATAAATTAACAATGCATATTCATAAACTCAAGTTGGAAAGTTCAGTAAGATCGTCCTTAGAATGATCCGGCATGTCTCTGCAAAACTCACAAGTAATACAAGGAGGTGTCAAATGCAAGCACTGACCAATCCTTTTCTCCAACCACGCCAGTATCCTCTCAAAACTCAATACCCCAATATGCATTGTTCGGATATCAACCTGAGCTACTCTAGCACAAGCCCGAAGCAATATGTAATAATCTGCACGCGCAGCAAAAGTAAGGCCCCCATTATCCTTCTTCCTCACATAATGAACATAATCCAATCTCTTCAATACAACTCTTGGTGGAATGTAGCAGAACCTATTTTCCTCCATGTCTAACTTCAACTGTCTAATGGCTCTGTCTTTGGATTTCTCTCTTGAATCCTTACTATTGCATTCTAAATTTTGATCTTCCTGTGAATCATTCTCCAGATTCTGCGTGAACTATTATCGGTATTGTCAATTGCTCATATCGGCTGATGGATAATTATCAGCATTATCAGTGCTCATATCAGCTGATGGACTATCATGCCATCCTTCTCTAATTTTCTTCTTTTCTGACTGATTTTTGGCACATTCACCATCATTCCTTGATCTCTTTTGGTCAAAAACACCACTGTTTTGCATCTGAGGCTCTTCTGCCTGCTCAGAATCCTGATATCAATAAATTATGATCATCAATTGTTTGAACCTGGTATCTTGATTCTTGACAAAAACTAAGCACAAGAAAGGATAAGAAAATTGAAGGGAGCTTATTGCATGGGCCGCATCTTAGCTCTGACACTATGTTGAGAACAAATTTATAGAGTAAGCAAAATGGGAGAGAGAATGTGAAGAATGAATGTTTTAAGTAAGAATAATTTTTCTCTCCATTTGTTTGGATGGAAAGGAAAATAAAACGGAAAAGCAACGAGAGAAAAGTTATTACATGATGAATTTACACTTTTATCCTTTTCTTTTAAATTTAAAAAATATTTTCATAAGGATCCTTTCATAATTTTACATGTTTTCCACCTTTTTCCTCCCAATTTGGGAAGAAAATTTCAGTGGCTCATGTGCATTTCCCCTCAATTTTTCATTCATTTTCCTTTTCCCTCACTATTCTCTCTTTCCAAACAAGAGAAAATGGAATGTTTACAAAATTTTCCCACCACTTTCCACCATTTCCGAAACATAGCCTAAAGGATTAAATAATCATATTTATATGCAGTACATCATACAAGAAATAACACTACAGTCCTAAGTACATCATTAAACATCTAAGAATCTTACAACACTATCCCAAACTTCAATCTAATACAATAATGTGCAATTTCCAACCATTTACTTTTAATCTTCATTTTTCTGTTTTTGGCACCCACAAGACCAAATGCTAGTGGAGACACACTTGAGCTAAATAACCTCAAATTTACAATGAGCAATGAAAGCCAGGAAAGACACTGACTAAAGATGAAGATCCTTAAAGATAGCTTTTCGTTAAATCTAAATGATAAAAATGTTGGTAAAAATATATTTTGATTATGTTTTCTACGTATGTGTTCAAAATTCTTAGATTATTTAAGTCAACTCTGAAACCAAGACACTGACTTTTACAATGTAGTACAAATTTTCACCGTAAGCATACATCTTAAGACTAAAGATCACCAATTATTCAAATTGTAGATTAACTTTCCTCGCATTAATGAACATTACCTTTTCATTCTGATAGAAATCCCATAAGTTTTCTATTAGCTTTCTTCCTCAAGGTGATCTGAGTGTGAAGAAGGTTCTGCTCCAGCAAATACCACATCCTTGCAGTATTGTAGATATGATGGCAAGTCCTTTTTAAACTCTGCAGGGGCAAAAGGGAAAAATTAGAAGGTTGTGGGATTAAAGGCATAAAAAAACTTCTAGAGCATGGGATTCTTAACCATAAAGCAGCCAGCCAAGCTTCCAAATAACTACCATAGGTGTTGTCAATCTCATAATATGTTGCTTCTAGGTGGAGCAATAACTTTCCAGAATCCAAACCATACTTCTGAACATGTGATGGATTTCTAATTAATTTTTCACAGGAATCATCTGCTCTGTGAAGGGGAGAAGCAGAAAATTTTTCAGCATCACCCTGCTTTTCCGAACTAAATGTGGAGTCTAATCTATGTTTATGATGACAACAGAAGAAGAGCAACTGCAACAAGACAAACTGCTTTCCCATACCCCAAATCCATTTAAATTATAAAGAATTCTTATAGCTACAATAAGTATTGACATTGCACAGATACGTGTAGGAAGCCTCAATTCATTTGTTGATAACCATAAATCTGGGGGCATTGACCACTCATATATGCGGAATGCATGTGGAAGAATCTTTTCAACTGCAAGAGAGAGCCTCTTGAGATAGTGAGAAGCTATTTCATAGAAGTTCACTGGAAGTAAATGCAAGCCTATGGACTCAGCAATCTTGGCTGACATTTTCTCCAACTTCTGTGCAGGTAATATTTCACGAGGTCTAAACATTAGACTTGAACTGATACAGGCACGTGAAGTGCGTCCGAAGCGTTTTTCAATTTCCACATGACCAGTAAAATATGGAGGTTTCCCTTCAATTGACCACTTCACTATGTCTGTTGGCAAAATTGCTTCCCTAGCAACGTGACAACCCAAAAATGAAACAGCCAGAGAACAATACAATGGCATTGTCTTCCTTAAATACCTAAACCATACCATCACTGCACGCTGACCATACGCATTGTGAGGCTCATTTTTGAGATAGGAAGGAAGCTTGTTGTCTTCTTGTTCTCCTGAATTAAGATTCAAAAAAAGACAAATAATGAAAAAAAAAAAAGATAAAGACCTCCTGAAAAATACTCCAATTTAAACATCATGCAACACACATTAACACACATGACACGGTGAGATATCCATTATCGCTATGGGGCAGTAAAAAAAAGGGTAAAACACAATATTTTCAACAACTAAAATCAGGGAAGCCAAGCATCCAAGAAAAGCATGAACATAGAAATACAACACACTATCATGTTTTATATGTTTGAATTATTTTAAATTATCAAAAGGTTCAAATATCAATAACAATTAAACAACAAAATGCAGTAACGACAAACAACTCTCTTTACAACTACAAACATGAAATTCATAAAACCAAACTCTAAATGATTATCAAATTCAAAAATTCAAGACAGTCCCAATTCAAAGTAATAAGAAAAGTTTCATTGGTTTCTTTACCTGGTATTTGAGTCTCCGAATCCGCAAACACTTGATCGGCCCAATCATCCTTAAAAATCCCAATCATAGCCAAATACCTTAACCGCACAGTTCCAGCTATACCACAAATTAAGGGACTCGCATTAAACTTTTCAACCAAAGCCTCGCATTGCAACTCGATCATCCATTCCCATCACATACCTAATTCTGACTTCATTATAATAGTCCTCATACCTCAAATTCCCCGCGGAACCCGACCCGAAATCCTCGGGCTCTGTCGGCCCCATCCCGTCGAAATACTCATCTTGCCTCTCTTTCTTCACTTTGATGTTACTAGCGTCTATATTGTCTTCTTCTTGTGTGTATCGGAACCAGGCTTGAGACGACGCGTCGCCTTGTACGGCGGGGGTAGACTTGATGTGGCGGATTAAGCGGGCGCTGTAGAGAGCGACAACATCGCCGCCACCTCCGTCTTGGTCATTGAGGTCTTCATCGGCGACTCCGGTCAAAATGATGACGTCGGCCTGGGCGCCGCACTCCTGGCAGTAATAGAAGCCGTCTGATTCTTCTAGGCCAACGTGGCCGCACATTGTGCATGCCCACTTTTTGGTTTCTCCTTCCATGGATTGGACTGAGAGTCTGAATCCGAGATTCCGAGTAGAGAATCTATATTGTCCATTGCTTCGATTTATTTTATTGGGCTTTCAAGCCCAATTTATCTTAAATGTTCTAAATTTTGTTAATTGGGCTTTAACTGCTCCTTTCTCTAGAAAAGAATTTAGCAACAAATTAAAAAAATATATTACAATTACAATTAGTGAAAAATACTTTTTAGAATATTTTTTTATTTTAAAAAATTTAATTTTCAAATTTTAATATATTTTTAAAATATATAATATATTTTTTTGAAAAAAATATACAGTATATTTCCAATTAAATTGAAAAATATATATTTTTAAAATTTCTTAAAAGTTATAGAATATTTAAAAAAAAATTAGAAAAGTTCTCTTGTAATTTTATTTTTGTCTTTGTAAAAAAAAAAAAAATTTACGTTTGATTGCATATTTTAAAACTAATATTTGAAATATCACGTATTTTTTATTAGTATTAGATTAAGAGTTCAATGGTTAAAACTTAAATGATTTGATTTGAATTGCGGATGTTGCAATTATTGATTCATTGAATTGACAGGCTTTATTGGTTATTTACAGCACCTGGCAAGAAAGTAATGATAATCGACGACTAACACTCTGTGCATTAGAGTGAATTTAACATTGCTACATGCGTGTATGATTAAATTTTTTTAATTAAAAATATATTAAGATTTTTTTAATCAAACGAATTGTTATACCTAAAAACAATTATCAATTATATCAAATCTTGATTTTTGATCATTATGAAACCGATTTATTTTTCACTAATAACTATAAGATAATTAGATTTATAATTTAATAAAATAATTAGATATCTATGTTATCAGTAAAAAAAATTAAAATTGACAATTATTTACCATATTATGTGAATAAATTTATAAAAATTACAAATACTTAAAAAATATAAATAAAATCATCTATCATACATTATATGTATTATTTTCTGTATATGAAAAAAAAAGAGTTGAAATCATCTTGACTCAATGTCTTATTTATTTATTAATCAGCTTATTTTCTTTTATTATCTGATCATAAAATTATATTAAAATTATATTTATATTATTAAATTTATTTAATTATTATATTAAATATGAGTATAATAATAGAATTCACATTATATTAATGCCGTATGTTTGCATATATATTACATGAGGGTGAAAAATAATTTAATAATACTAAGCTAAATGTGTTATTTATAAAGTAAATCAATAACAATATAATTATATGATTAAAATACATGAATAGTTTAAAAAAATTATATTATATGATGAAAATATATATGCATTTTTTAAAAATTATATTAATGAAAATTTTCAATGATTTTAGAAGATCCAAAAAAAATATCATCGCTAGTTGTTGTTGTTGTTATTATTATTATTATTATTATTAAAATTATATTCTATTTTTTATATTATTTATTTTTTTAATATTACATCAGAGAAAGATAATCGACGTCAGAAAATAAAAATTAATCATAATTCTATTAACTTCACAAAATATACACTTTCCGTTAGCCTCAACGTGCATATTATTCTTATTTTTTTTCATATGCATATATAGATGAGTGTGTATATATTCACTGCATTGCATGTATATACTTTAAAAATCTGTTATTAGATTCTCTATTTATAAATTTAAAGTTACCATTTATAGATTCAATCAGTAAGATATATTAATTAATGTTATGTTATTATATTTTATAATAATTTATTAATTAAAAAGTAGATTTTAATTAATTTAAATTAATTAAAACAAATTACAAAATTTATGAGAGAGTACATAAAATATGATGAAAATATTCTCAGTCTCTCTTTTTTTTTTAGGAAATGATAAAAACATTCTCTTAATTTAAACTTTTTAAGACTATATATATGTAATTTGTATAAGATTTAGCGACGCGACTTCCTTTTATCTTTAAGAAATTTCTCATGTCCAAAAGCCCTTCATTTATTGTTGATATAATTAATAATTTATTTATGCGATATTAATGTTTAATTTTTTAGTACTTATATTTTATGATATGTCCATAGAATGTATTATTGATGTTTAATTATGCAAACTGATATTTTCCTCCCATATTTAACGGTAGAAATCATTTTCAAATTGCCGTATTGTGTGGTTTAGGAAAAAAGATTTTGCTTTTTTAAAGAGAAACATCGAAAACAATAACTTTGATTTAATAAAAAAAAATCTAATTTATTGTTTTTGCTGTGTGTTTACATTCTCAATGGTTAAGAGACGACAAGTCTCATTTGTCCCTCCAGGGTCCAGTCCACATACAATGGTCCAATTGATTCGAATTATTTTCTTGATAATTAACATTCCACGGTTTTTCTTTTTCAATTTTTGTCTCTCAAAATCAATCTAATAATTCTTTTTATCATATAAAAAATGTAAATTCATTCGCAAGTTCCTTTATATTGTATTTTAGCTATTCAACCATTAAAATTTTATTTTTTTTAAATTAAATTATTGACATTTTAAAGTTAAAAGTAAAATTATAGTAAGATATTTTATAACATAATTAAAAAATAGAGTTTTTAATATAGATTTAAGAAAATAAAACTGTATGACCTAATTGTAATTTTAATATAATGAGGCATTATAAAGATTTATGACCTGTTTTAATATTGTGTTGAATTTTTAATATAAGTTTACAAGAATCAATTGAAAATTAATTATTAAGGTTGAACAATGTTAATCATTTAATTAATATGTTCGTTAATCAATATATAACTTTTCTTATATTATATTATTTGAAGAATATTAAAATATTAATTTTTCATAACCAAATTATTAAAATTGTAAAAAACTCACTCATGACTCATGCATCCATAAAGTTTTCAAATTTTACGCATTAAACATTATCATATTTCAAAAAGAATACTAAATATATATTAATTACCATCACAATTGACATTATTGATTATATTTTTTTATATAAACTTATATTTATACATATAAATTTATTTAAATCAAAACTTGATATTATAAATAATTCGTATATCAATGTGGTTAATCAACTATACATATACAGATATACTCGTCAATTAGAGATTAACATCTTTGTTATTTACTTGAAACTAATTCAAACTCCCTTTTTCTAATGCTAAAATAAATTCAAATTAATAAGAAAATTTATTTATCACTTAATTAATAAAAGTTATGATTTATTATCTCAAATAAAATTTTCGTATTTTCAGATGGACTAATTATTTCTTTAATTAAATCAGAATATAAGTTTCACATGGTGTGTGAGGTGCGTTATAATATATAATTATATATACATATGATGCAAAAAATACATAAATTAATTTCTCCATTCTAATGATTATTAATATAGCCACTAATGTGATGTTAAAATTGCCGGGAAACTGACGTCCATTTGCCGCCTAGCCGGCCAAAATCTTTAGATTTTCAGATAATTAAATGTCAATGATATGATTATTGAAATTGAAACAAGAAATGACCCTTCAGTGCCAGATGCCCCATCATAATTAATTTTGAATCACAACCTCAAATATAACAATTGGTGGCAATATTATAATGCTAAAAGAAGTTTCTTTGTTCGTATATTAATAAAAATTAATTATCATAATTATCAACCCTGTAGGTAGGTTTAATTATTTCATTTCAATTTATTTATATTTTTAAAAATATTTTAACATTAATCAACTTTTGCTATTATTATATTTAAATGTTATTTTTTGATAACTTTTTAATATTAATATATATATAAAGAAAATATATTGACTAAAAGTTTATTATATATAAGTATTAAAAAAATATAAAAAATATTTTTATAATTTGTTTGTATAAATTTTAATTGAGACTCAATATAATGTTGGAAAAAAATGAGATATATGATTTTATATTTTAATTTGGGAGATAAATCTTGAGTTGTAAATCGTATTGTTGAAGCTGAGCTCAACTTTATTATATTATTAATTTACGCTTTTGTCCAATTTATTTTATAAATCATTTTGTTGAAATTAATTAACTCAATTTGATTGTTATACAGTCTACAGCATATATAACTTCTTATGCATTCGTTAAGGTACTATCCAAGAAATAGATAAAATCCTCTCAAAATTACAGACTATTTTGAATCTATATGTGAACAAATTATTATCACCAATAGCATTCAAATATATATATATATATATATATATATTGTCACCAAGATTCATAATTAAGTTGATGATTTTTATTGTCTATGTATTTTATAGAGCACCGATAAAAAATACATAATTTCAAAAAATATAAAAATTAATTCAAGAATATTCTTTAATTATTACAAATAAAAAAAGGAAATTAACCTGATAAATTAATTGTTTTATGCAGAAGCTTCTCAACAATTCATGAGAGATTATATTTAAATTTCTCAACCATAAAGACAGCGTGTGTTAACAAGATTAGAGAATCATTAACTTATTACGTAATGAAAAATTTACTGGTCATCCAATTTCATCTTAATTTGGCCATCTACACATCAATGAAATTAACAAACATGTTGAAATGCCTGTGAATATTGTTTTTCTTTATTAAGATATTATCTATGAAATATGATCTACACCATGAACACGATGTTTCTTGATATTCAGTTTTTTTCTCCTTTCATATTTTTTTAATATTAAGATTATATTATATGTTAATTAATTTTTTGTATGTTATTGTGAGCTTTGTGACTCTGTTACTAAGTCTACAATTAAGAGAGCCCAAGACTGAAGTCAAAGCTGTGCGTTTTATGCTAGGATTATTTTTAGGTTTGGTATAAAAACCAAACTGTAATCGTGTTTGTTTCAATTTTTTCTCTCTGCCGTTTTTCTCATCTTCTTATCTCTGCTAGGGTTTGTTATCTCTGCAATGGTTATTTCTTTTCTGTGTAATCTCTTGATAATTCCTAAACTTGTATCTTGTTTTAGTACAGTTTGGGTTCGTGAGAGTTGAGAGTTTCTGATTTGAAGTTTGTAAAAATTGTTTTTGATCGGCTTTGAGTTATAGTGAAAGGCTGAGGAATCTCTCCTCCTTGGATGTAGTCTTACTTTGTGTAGGATGAACTAAGTAAATATTGGTGTTTCTGTCTGCATGCTTCGTTATTTTCTTTCTGTTTGATTGTCAAGATCCACAACAATTGGTATCAGAGCGCATGAGGATCTCGACAACTCAGGTTGTAATCTTCCTTGTCTTTGTTTTACTTTCGTTCTTTGGGGTTTTCTTGTTTGATTTGTTCAGATCGGTTCTTATCTCGCTCGATCTGTTCAGATCGTCTCCTTTCTCTCTAAGATCTGTTCAGATCGGCCCTCATTTTGTTCGATCTGTTCAGATCGGTTCTTCTCCTGTTAAGATTTGTCAAGATCTGTTTATTTTCTAGATTGTTCTCTTGTTTTTCCTCGCGATCTGGTACTGTGATTGTATTCGTGCTTTGTAGGATAAACATAAGAACAAAAGGATAAGATCTGCTTAAAGAAACCCTAGATCGGACAAAAAATGTCCATCGCAAAAATTAATGTCAAAAAATTCGACGGTAAAGGAGATTACACAATCTGGAAAGAAAAAATGACTGCAATACTTGTACAACAGAAGTGTAGAAGAGCACTTGATGGTCCAGAAGCTCTACCTGTGACATTGATAGACTTGGAGAAACAAGATTTGATGGATCTTGCGTACAACACCATCATTCTGAATCTTTTCGATGTTGTTCTCCAGAAAGTAAGAGGTAATGACTCTGCTCCCAAACTCTGGCATAAATTGAATTCATTGTACAATGTTAAGTCTGTCTCTAAAATTGCTTACTTGAAAGAAAAGTTGTTTAGCTTTAAAATGGATCCTACAAAGTCTGTTGATGATAATTGTGATGATTTTCAAAAGTTAGTATTAGAACTTGCTGATGTTGGTGAGAATCTGAGTGATCAAAATCAGTCAATTATTCTGCTTAATTCTATCCATGAAAGCTATCAGAATGTTAAGGATGCACTTAAATATGGTAGGGATAGATTAGAAACAGATGACATTATAAATGCTTTAAGACTTAGAGAAATGAAAGTTAAGTCTATAAGTAAGCAAACTGAAAATGCTGAGGGTCTGTTTGTTAAAGGTACTAAAAGTAAAATTAAAAAGAAAAGATATAAGAATAAAAACAGTGAGAGTAATCAACAGCACTAGTCAAATAGTTCATCTCATAATGATAAAACTAGTAATCAGAACACTAATACCACAAATAAAGCTGAGAGAATATGTTATTATTGTAAGAAAAAGGGTCACATTAGGAGGTTCTGTAGGGAAAGACTTAAGAAACTAGAACAAAACAATGAGTCTGGAGCTGCTAATTCATCAACTCAGGTTGATGATATAGAGGCTCTAACTGTCACTTCCAGCAGAGATGCTAAAGTTTGGATTCTAGATTCTGCATATTCATATCACATGACTCCTCACAGACACTGGTTTAGTAAGTATCAGGATCTAAGTGGTACAAATGTTCTGATGGGCAATGACTCATCCTGTAAAGTCCTTGGGGTGGGTACAGTTAGGTTATCAATGTGGGATGGCATGATAGTTGAGTTACAGAATGTGAGACACATTCCAGAACTTAGGAGAAACCTCATTTCTTTAGGTTGGCTAGAAGAAAAAGGTCTAAGTCATACAGCTAGGGATGGGGTACTAGAGGTTTATAAACAGGACAGGTGTGTCCTAAAAGGTAACAGAGTCAACAGACTCTACCACCTTATAGGTTCAATCATAACTGGTACTGCTGCTAATACTGAGTCAAGCAGTGACTCAACAACTCTGTGGCACAAAAGGTTAGGTCACATTGGCTACACTGGTCTGGAACAGCTGTATAGAAAAGGGGTCTTAGATTTAGATGAGTTTAGTAAGTCTAGTCTCTGTGAGACCTGTGTAATGGGTAAGGCACATAGGAAAAGCTTTAGTCAGTCACAACACAAGTTACAAAACTGTTTAGATTACATTCACAGTGACTTGTAGGGTTCCTCTTTTGTACCACAGTCACTGTCAGCCTCTCAATACTTTGTTATATTTATAGATGATTATTCTAGGAAAATCTGGATCTATTTCCTTAAGAATAAAAATGATGTTTTTAATAAATTTTGTGAATGGAAAGCACTTGTAGAAAATCAAAAGAACTATAAAATTAAAGTATTAAGAACTGACAATGTCTTAGAGTTTGTCAATAAACAATTTGATGAATTATGCTTAAAACATGGTATAATGAGACATAGAACTTGTATTTATACACCACAGCAGAATGGTGTAGCAGAAAGGTACAATAGGACAGTCTTGAATAAGGTCAGATGTATGCTGTTTGAGTCTGGTTTTAGTAATAGGTTCTGGGCTGAAGCTGCATCAACAGCTTGTTACTTGATAAACAGGTCACCTAGTTCTGCTTTAAAATATAAGTGTCTTAATGAGGTATGAAATGGAAAACCTGTAGGTTACTCTCATCTTAGGACATTTGGATGTGTAGCTTACACTCATAGGAAACAGGACAAACTGGAACCTAGAGCAGTTAAATGCTATTTTGTTGGTTATCCTGTTGGTATTAAAGGATATAAGGTCTGGTCACCTGTTGATAATAAGATATTTGTAAATAGGGATGTTGTGTTTAATGAATTGGAACTGTATAAGACTAACCTGTAGGTACCTTTGACAAGCTCACAAGCTGACTTGTCTGTGTTTGAGGTGGAGCTTGACAGTTTTTATAAAACTGATCAGAATGCCACCCAAACAGAACCTCCTACTGCTGTGAATAATGAGTTACAAGTACAACCTGAAGGTGGAGCACTTGATAATGAGCTAGAAACACAAGAGCAAACTGGCTATATGTTAGCCAGAGATAGACAAAGAAGGAAAATCAGAAGGCCTTCCAGGTTTGATGATTATGCTTGTAATGTCTTAAATGTGGATTTAACTGCCTTTGCTTTTGTGTGTGCTGCTGTGACTGAGGCAAGTGATCCATTGAGCTTTGAAGAAGTCAGACTGAGCAGTGACTGGAGTCACTGGAAAGCAGCAATGGATGAAGAGATGAATTCTCTCATGAAAAATGGTACCTGGAAACTGGTACCAAAGCCTGCTGGTAAGAAAATTATTGGATGTAAATGGGTGTTTAAGAGAAAACCTGCTATACCTGGCTTTGATAAAGGGAGATTTAAAGCCAGGGTTGTAGCAAAAGGTTTCTCTCAAGTGGAAGGTATAGATTTTCATGAAATCTTCTCTCCTGTAGTTAAACATGTTACAATTAGGTTAATGTTGTGTATAACTGCCATGCTAGATTTAGAACTTGAACAATTGGATGTTAAAACTGCTTTCTTGCATGGTACTCTTGATGAAAAGCTTTATATGGCACAGCCAGATGGTTATGTTGAATCTGGAAAAGAAAGTTATGTTTGTTTGCTATTGAAATCCTTGTACGGTCTTAGACAAGCACCTAGGCAGTGGTATAAGAGGTTTGATGAGTTCATGATTAGACATAGATTTAAAAGGAGTAGATATGACCCATGTATGTATTTTTCTGAATTGTCACATGATCATTACATCTATCTGTTACTGTATGTTGATGACATGCTGAATGTCTGTGAAAATAAGTCTGATATTGTTAAATTGAAGTCTATGTTAAGTGCTAAATTTGAGATGAAGGACTTAGGTCCTGCAAAAAGAATTTTAGGCATGAGTATAGATAGAGATAGGAGTAAAAGGATGTTATTTCTGTCACAGTGTGATTATGTTTGCAAATTTCTTGAATTGTATAACCTGAACAAGGTTAAAGCTGTTTCTACACCAATTGGTGCACAGTTTAAACTATGCTCCAGTTCTAAGCCTCTAACAGTATCTGAACAGGAGTATATGAGTAAGGTTCCTTATCAAAATATTGTTGGAAGCATGATGTATGCTATGGTCTGTACCAGACCTGATATTGCCTATGGTGTGAGTCTAGTCAGTAGGTTTATGAGCAGTCCAGATAAATCTCACTGGGAAGCTGTGAAATGCTTTGGTAGGTATCTTAAAGGTTTTGAATCTGTATGTTTGTTATTTAAACAGCCTGATTGTGAAATGTTTGATATAGCTGGTTATTATGACTCTGATTTTGCTGCTGACTTAGATAAGAGATGATCTTTAACTGGTTATTGTTTTACACTTGGTGGGAATGTTGTGAGTTGGAAATGTAGTTTACAGCAAGTTGTAGCTCTCTCTACCACAGAAGCAGAGTACATTTCCCTTACAGAGGCTATAAAAGAAGCCATCTGGTTAAAGGGAATTGTAACTGAGTTGGGTTTGAAAACAGGTAAAGTCAATGTGTTTTGTGACTCACAAAGTGCAATACACCTAAGCAAAAACAGTGTATTTCATGAGAGAACAAAACACATTGATATTAAACACCACTTTGTTAGAGATATAATCTCTAAGGGTATTGTAAATGTTGAGAAAATCTCAACTTTGATTAATCCAGCTGATATCTTTACTAAGCCTGTTTCTGTTTTGAAATTTCAGGAGGCTCTAAGCCTACTTGGAGTTATGAAGAGATGAGCTGTTTCAGGTGTTACCCGAGGAATGGATTCTGAATGTCTTTCTGTTTAGTAACTCAGAGTCAAGGTAGAGAATTGTGAGCTTTGTGACTCTGTTACTAAGTCTACAATTAAGAGAGCCCAAGACTGAAGTCAAAGCTGTGCGTTTTATGCTAGGGTTATTTTTAGGTTTGGTATAAAAACCAAACTGTAATCGTGGTTTTTCAGTTTTTTCTCTCTGCCGTTTTTCTCATCTTCTTCTCTCTGCTAGGGTTTGTTATCTCTACAAGGGTTCTTTCTTTTATGTGTAATCTCTTAATAATTCCTAAGCTTGTATCTTGTTTTAGTACAGTTTGGGTTCGTGAGAGTTGAGAGTTGAGAGTTTCTGATTTGAAGTTTGTAAAAACTGTTTTTGATCGGCTTTGAGTAATAGTGAAAGGCTATCTCTCCTCCTTGGAAGTAGTCCTACTTTGTGTAGGATGAACCAAGTAAATACTGGTGTTTCTGTTTGCATGCTTCGTTATTTTCTTTCTGTTTGATTGTCAAGATCCACAACATTTATGTTAGTCAAATATTAAAAAAAAATTATAATAGAAATTGCATGAAATTAAAAGGCTGAGATGTGACAATAAAAAATAATACACAGGGAAACCTTTTTTTAGGCTCGTTCCTAATGACTTCACACAACTACAACTTTATTCATTTGTAACAACTTTACACAAATTGCTCAAACCCAAAGCTCCTGTAACTAATATTTTGCTCAAAATATATAAAATGAATGTGTATTAAAAAAATATAAATATTTATAGACAAAAAATATTAAAGTTATTCACATTAATTCTTCAACATTCCATTTAATTAATATATACATTCATTAATATTAAGATAAATATATAATTTCATTAATGTTAAGGTGAAATATTTAACTCGATTGACGGACTTAAGATCTTGTGCAACTTTCACATTTATATATATATCTCATTTAACTGTTTGTATTAAATTCATTATTTTTTCTAATTTGATAATAGACATACTATTTATTCTATGACTAAAGCATTTTTAAATAAATTTAAAATTTTCATTTATTATGTGATTTCATAAATTAAATTTTAATTACTAAAAAAATAAACTTTCTAATTGTTTAAGTTAATACTTAGAGCTATAGATCTTTCCCCGATATTATTTTTACCTTTCTTAGATACCAAGAGATAAAATTGAATTTCACAAAATTTCACCTCCTTTTTTTTTATAAGAAGAGATAGAGTAATATCATTAAACAACAACAACAACAGTTACAACAACAATTACAATAATTACAACAACAACAATATCATTAAAGGGACCATGCTTGGTTCCGCCACTAACACTGGTATATTCAGTTCCTAGAGTGATTGAGTCATAATTCTCAATCAATTATTGGTTGAATCTGCTAGGAAGATTATGCATATAAATATATTTTCCAAACCAAGAATCTGCATCAAATTTATCTTAACAAAATGGTTTTTGTTCGGTGTAATGGAGGTTTGATTAAGTAATTGAAGGGATTGGATTTGTGGATAGAGATCGATTATTCTTGACTAAACAGAGAAATTATCTTGGGTTCCAGTTAAAGCTTAATAATCAATACAAAGCAATACAATACAAAGAAACAAAAGAAACAAAAATCACCAACCAGAGTTGATTGTTGTAGCAATTTCTGGTGATTGGCTTCTCCATCTTCTTTTTTCTTTTGGTAAAAACAAAAACCCAACAAAGATAAAGAAACAGTAATGGCAGAAGTTACTAAAAATACTTGAGAAATTGGTCAAAATTGATTTTTTGTTTATTGTTTTCTTGCATGAAATCACGCAATTCGTATAACTAGCACATTAAAAGAAAAGAAAAGAATCTCATGTAACACAATCTCACCGTCTCTCTCATTTACATGTAAAATTTAGGATTCGTCAATAATAGAATAAGATGATTAGCTATTCAGCAGTATAAAATTTCTATTTCCTTCTATTATTAAAGCCTAATTTACATTACAACTTTGTATTTTTATTGATGGATAAATTGACTAAAATTAATTTATAGTATAACAGCTTAATTGACTAATTTTGTCTGAGTTTTGTGCATTTTTGTGATTATATATATAATTTTATTTAATTTAAAATTTTATTTATGATTTAATATGAGAATCCCACTCTATAAAAATTATGGTTCCGCCAATGAGAACAAGCTGAGAATAACCTAATAAGGACTAGACAAACAGAACAAAATAAGCAACAACAACCACAATCTAACAAATTAAAACCAGCATAAGTAATAACAAAGAGCATTTAAGCTATCTTCAATGAATCTCTTGACTATAAAACACAAAGTAAATAAAGAAAGATACTCCTCCATCAACGGCCGCAACAAGGGTAAAAAGGCCAAGAATAGAGACTAAAAGCAGAACAATGGAGCTGCTTAGTCATCGCCGCCAGAAGAGCAGAAAAAAGATGAAAACTTGAGTAGCTTGAAAACTCCAAACATTCTCGTATTATGAATTATTTGAGGGAAAATAATGATCAGAGAATCTAAAAAGAGGCTACGGAGAAGGAAAACCCTAACACGAAGAGATTGCCAGAATAAAAGTATGACCAAAGCTCTTAGAACAACATCATCCTCAAACGTAAACATAGATACATAGGAGGGGAGAAGTGGTTTTGAACAACAATGAAGAAAAGATTGAATGATTTTTGGCTTGAACATCATTGCCGTTGGTCAAGAGGAGAGTAAGTTATCCACCAGAACCTAAACAAAGAAGGTAACCACTGACTGAAAGCTCATCGGAGCTCAAAGACACTGGAAATCTGAGTGATTACAATTGAAAGCCGTGGTTGTTGGAGACTTCCCGCCAAAACTAAAACCAAACGGAAAAAAAAAGGAAAAAAATGACTAACAACTACCTAGAAGAGAAAGAAGGCGCTGTAGATCTAGGGCTGGATCCACAAGAGGACAGAGCGGCTCTATTTAGAGAGAGAAATGACTTTACTGGGAAAGAAAGAAGGATTATAAGTTAATTGTAAATTTCACTTACTTTGATAAAGTAAAAAATATTGACTTAAGACTTAAGTTCGAATAAACAAAATAATAATATTGAAAAAAAAAAGCATGTACACCTCGCGTTGATAGTCCCCAAATGGATGTTATTATTTGCAATATGGAAAAGATTATTCAGCATTGGATTTGCTTTTAAAAGTTAGTAAAAGTTAGAATAAAAAAAAAAAAAAAAGAGGGATTAGTTACAGAGAAGGCTAATTAAGAGTATTAATAGTTCTGTCCAACAAAGTATCAAAAAGATAAAATATGAATAATTTTAGATCATATTAATACCTTTATATATTAACTTGGGTTTTACCAAAATAAATAAAATATCATGTTCAGTTCCATTTTGAAGAGCGTAATTTAGGACAATATCAAAAACAATTAATTAGTGAAGAAAATAAAAAAGAAAAATAGAAAAAAGTAGTTTGATACTGATAACCCAATACGTTTTCTGTTAAATATATACATGTTTTCTGTTTTTATTGTTTTTTTCCCACAAGAGATTAGTTACAATATCAAATTTTAATTATATTATTATATACATGTATAAAAGATTAATCAAGAATACAAACTGTAATAACAATTATCTATAGATTAATCAAAACTACAAATTATAATAGTAGTTAATCACTTTTCAAACCTCTATAATATCAATTGTTTTTCTGAGCTATTACTATTAATTAATTTGAATATTTCTTTTTGAAGTAATCTCAGTTTTCTTTTAAAGACACTAATGTACTTTTTTTTTTTAGCATACGACACTAATGTACTTGAATGGTACACTGAAATCAAAGAAGATTACAAACTTTTAAAACTTTGAATTTTCTTTCCTTTTTCTAATTATTGGAAAAAATAAATTTTAAAATAATAATAATACTTCTTTCCCTTTAAATGGATAAATTTATTTTTTTATTTTTTAATATTTTAAATTCTATATTCATATTTAATATTAGTTATTAAAAATATTTAATAAATATATATAGAAAAATATATAAATTTTTATCTCAATAAAATTAATAATTTTTTTGATCTTTATAAATTCAAATAGAGAAAACAATAATTCATAATAGTAAACAAATTAGGCTAAGTACGAAAAAAACCACCGGCAAAAGGCAGGGCCACATTAGACTTTCCAGAACCTAAAGAGATCTTGAACTGAAACTGATTTTTTGATTTTTTTTTTCCATTATTTGATTTGAATACCAGATTTTCGACAGTAATGCATGGTTGTTGGTGATTTTCAACAACCACACAAGCCAAACTCATTTATTATTTTTATTTCTTCAAATTTCCTTAAACCCTAATCAAAGCTCCAAACATCACCGACCATCAATTTTTTTAAAAATGTTTTTCCCATAATAACACGTATCCAATACTTTTTAAAAATATCCCAAAAAATATTTAAAATGAAATTAAAAACTAATAAAAAACTTTACTTTTTTACTTAGATTTTGACCCCAAAACCTCACTCTTTGAAACGTGTCACTTCACTTCACAGGAAATTCATTCCTTGTTTGCTAATTACTGTCCACGTATCGAATCTTTTTATTTTATTTTTTTTGAACTGAAATTTTTATTTTTATTTTGAGAAAACTCTTTTAATAGTTGAAGAAATAATGACTAATTATATATTTTTTTTCTTAAAATAATTTTTTAATACAAGAAAAGAAAAACTATCTCACTAATCAGGCCAAAATTAATCGAAAATGACCTCATAAGATAAGTTCACATAAACATATGATATCTCATATTAAAATATTTTTAATATATATATAATTATTGTTTGAAAATATAAAAAAAAATAAAAACTAAAAAATATTTTAAAACATAATAAATATAATAAGAAAATGACTAAAATTATCGTTAATTTTTTTTAAAAAAATAAGAACCAAATTTATTCAAAACATTAAGAAGGAAAATGTGATAAAAAAAATTATATTTATGATTGAGATAATAATAGATGAGGCTGAAAAAGAAAATGATTAAATAACCCAAGAATATAAGGAATTTAGCATTTACACTTCGTTTTATGTAATGACCGGAATGAACCTCTGGTCCTCTGCTTCTGCCATAAATTTCGCTAATTTGGTCACACTCACGGATGCCTAAATTTGTCTCCACATATTTCACTTTCCACACAAGTGGAGAGTCCACTTTCACCTCTGCATTTTCGATAGACACTTTTTATTTGTATATGACTCTTGGGTCATTGTTAACTTTGCTTTCAATTTGAGAAAACAGAGCAAGAAGAAGCTTATGGGTGCTAAATTCTTTTACATGATCAAAACCCTGTTTTATTTTTTCTATAATGAAGTTTTTTTAAACGAGTTTGTATATGATAATTTATACAGGATGTTTAGTTTTTTCTGGGATTTTCTTTGTACCTACACGATTTATCTGTTTGGATCATTATTCAGACAATTTTTCAGGTATTATTGATTTTGCTTATTTTGGATTCTTTTTATAAACTTGTTAAACGTTTTTGATTGATTAACATTTATGGGTTGTTTTGTTCTTATGGCAGATTTCAGAAAGGTACAAGTTTCGATAAGTATGAATCTAATTCTAATGACGATTATGACAATCGAATTGGTTCCAGTTGTTCTCAGAATTCAGGTATTGATAAACGCAATGAAGAAGCAGAAAATTATGTTCTTACGGAGACTGCCTTGTCGGGAAGCACTAATAGGTATGAGTTCTTGTCTACGAAAGATGTTTGTGGGTTCGTGGAAGAACGAAGAGTATTTAGTTTTACAGTTCATGAACTGATTCTTGATTCAAATAATGGTGCAATTGTTAATACCCCAAACATTTTTGGTACTGGAGGCTCCATTAATGAGGATTTTCAGGAGGTTGGTTTAGATGGAGAGGCAGAGGAGAAAACTGAGAAAGCAGGGACCTTTTTAAAAAGTTTTGTGATTGACGAGGTATTAGAGGAGAAACAAGAACATGAAACATTGATGGAGGAGATGAGTTCGAAGGAGGAAGAGTTTGTTTCTGATGATGAATTCACTGGCGACAAGGGATGTAGAAATCTAGAATCAGATGCAGAGAAAACAGAAAACTCTGTCAAAAGTTTGGTCATTGAAGAGATTTTAGAGAAGCCAGAAATTGGAATATCCATGGAGGAGAAGAGTTATGATGAAGAAGAGATGGGTGGTTTAGAGCATAGTTCTGAAGCTATTCATGATAGCTCATCAAATGAAGTTCAGTTTCTCTCGAACTGTCAAAGTTCTGCTTATGATCTAGAAAAAGAATCTATCTGTTGTAATGGAGAAATTGATTCAACTAGCCATCGAATTTCAGGGAACGAAGCAGCTGGCGAAGTATTTGATCCCGAAAGGCTAGTGTGTATTGATGAGGAGAAAGCAGAACATATTAGAGAAGCAGAACAAGTTTTTATTGAAGAATTTGGACCTGAAGTTTGTGGGTTGCTCAATGAAGAGAAAGCAGAACATAATAAAGAAACTGACGTTGTTTCAACGAGATCCCAGTCCACTGGTTATGATGATGAATATATTGAATTAGAACCCCAGAAGCAGAATTCAATTTTATTGGAAGAGGAGATGTTGTCTAAAGAGGACTCTGAGAACAAACAAGAAGAGCAAAAGTTAAACCACGAGAAGATAGAACCAAAATTAGAAGAATCCATCTTCCGAAACCAGAATTCCTCAAATTCTCAGGATTACATGTTTGAGCATCAAGATATAATAGACCAGCTGAAAATGGAGCTGAAACTAGCTAGAACTGGAGGCCTTCCAACTATTCTTGAAGAATCAGATTCTGAAGAATTGGAAACTCCAAGGGCGTTGCAAGAACTAAAGCATATGAAGATTAATGAGCAAAAGTTTGAGCACAAAGATTTTCTAGATGGGATTCAAAAGGTTTACAACAGCTATTTGGACAAAATGAGAAAATTGGACATCTTGAATTTTCAGACTATGCATGCACTAGGTGAGTTACTCGTCTAAACTTGGTGAGTTACTCATCTAAACTTTCTGCTTCTGTAAATTTAATTAGTATTAATCAATCTTAAATATTTGGATTAACAACCATTCTTACTGTTAACGTTCTTGTAAAGTAGTTCATAATAGATACGCTGGAACTGTAAATAATACATTAGATCAATCTGCAGATTTATATTAAATGGTGTGAATCCATCCTCTTTATTCCATCATTTCTTCCACTAATAATGTCTCTATAAAGCTATCAATCTCTTGTCCACTCGTGAAAGTCTTGATTCTATAATTAGTTGAAAGTCCATATCCTATTCTTTTTTTCTGCAAAGCCTTACCTTTTCTCTCGTGGTTATTAAGTAGACCAATCTCAATAAATTTCTCTTTTTCTTTTGCGCAAAGAAACTTTTAAAAGCGATGCAAAGCAGACTTTGAGACATTATTGATGTACTTTGTGTTCCATCTCTAGGCTTACTTCAAATGAAAGACACAGTTAAATTTCCGACAGCTCGAAAATCTTCAGTTCCAGCAATTATGTCTCTTCTTTCCCAGAATTTATGGTCTTGTAAAGGGATTGCTGCTATTGATCCGATACAGAAGGTCATTGCAGATATGCATAGGGAGTTTGAAACCATATATGTTGGACATGTTTGCCTTTCTTGGGAAATACTGCGTTGGCAATACTGGAAAGTACAAGAATTGCAGACATTTAATTATCAAGTATCCCATCAATATAATCAAGCAGCTGGTGAGTTTCAGCTATTTCAAGTCTTGATTCAAAGATTTCTAGAAAATGAAGAATTTCAAGGTCCAAGAGTTCAGAATTATGTTAAGAACCGATGTGTTCTTCGTGGTCTTCTTCAGGTTCCTCTAATGAAAGGTAAAGACTAGTAACAAATTAAATCAACCATATGTTAGAGAGACTATATATTTATACAATTATATTCAAGTTACTGCAATTGTACCGCAGATGATAGATTCAAGAACAAGGATCAAGAAGATAAAATCACAATCGAAATGCTAAAGGAAAGCATTGAAGAATCAATGAGGGTTTTCTGGGAATTCCTTCGGGCTGATAAAGATGAAAACAATGCGATTTTACGCGTTCATCATCAAAACAGTGTCAATAATCTGCAAGATATTGTAGACTTAGAGCTATTAACAGATATTCGCACTGATTTTCAAAAGGTACTTTTCTCTAATCTATTTTTTTCTGATGATTTGATTCTTGGGATGTAATATAAAAACAATAAGAATCATTAATTTTTTTAATGTGATACAGAAGGAGAAAAAGCTTAAAGACATATTGAGAAGTGGAAATTGCATAGTGAAGAGGTTGAAGAAGCAACAAGAAGATCAAGAACATGGGATTCATACGTTGTTCATAGCTCAAGTGGAATTGAAATTGGTTTCAAGAGTACTATATATGTCAAAACTAACAACAAATCAATTGATTTGGTGTCATGAGAAATTAGACAAAATTAACTTTTGTAATAGAAAAGTTTTTGTAGAATCCTCATTTTTGCTCTTCCCATGTTGACATGGTGAGTAGTAGCGAGCGTTTGCTGCCAGTTTCTTGCTGTAGATATATAAATATATAAACGCTTTCTAAAAAGGTTCATATTAACAAATACATGTACATTTAAAGTTTAGTCTTATTTTACACTTGCTTTTGCTTCCCAAATCCAAGTTTTAATCATCATCTTATCTATTTCTATTACAGAAAATGAAACAGTTTTAAGCTTACGTTTTAGTTAAGTTTGTAAAACTGGGTTCCACTTATAGACAAATAAGGCCTAAATTCACTTCTCTTATTGTAAAACTAATTTTGAAAAATTTTAAACAAAATCCATCCGCTGATGATTCAACATCTGACGACTAGGGAACTAGTGGGTAATGATTTAAAGTTCCAACTTTCCCATTTCATTCTGTGAACTAAATGATTTAAATATGGATTCAATTTTCGTTTCAATTGATTCATCTCGAGGTCATATATGATTTTCTTGAAAAAAAAATGTAATCAAAGTAAACTATTATATGATTTTTCTAAAGATTAAAATAAATTAGGAGAAATTAAATCAGATTTGTAAAAAATTTTACATTTTTTACCAAGTATTTTTTGTCATTTTTTTTTAAAATTATATAATAAACTGTGTATGAATATGTAATAAATTTATAAATTAATAAAAAATTCTAGTAAATTTAAAAATGTCTTAAATTTTGATAAATTTGTAATTTTTTTGATAATTTCATAAAAAATCCAAAAAATGAGGGGAGAATTCAGAACTGTAATAAGTCGACAGGTGTGGGAAATATCTAATAGGGCCGATGCCCAAGTTCAAAACCTAGAAGCCCAAAACCCTCTGTAGCGTTACTTACCATGCAGCAGCAACCGTAGGATCTAGGGCGACAATCCCTTTTATATCCTTTCTTCACCTTACAAAACCCTTCTTCTCTCCTTCAGCTGCAGCGACTACACTCCAAACCCTAGGAGAGAGAGACAGAGATTAAAGATGGTTCAACGACTCACGTATAGGAAGCGGCACAGCTATGCCACAAAGTCTAACCAGCACCGCGTTGTCAAAACTCCCGGTATAATTTCTCTTTCTTACACTTTCTGTATTTATGCATTTTGGATGTAATTGTTATTTTTAATTTTGTTTTATTTGTAACATTGTGAAAATCAGGAGGAAAGCTGGTATACCAGACAACAAAGAAGAGAGCTAGCGGTCCAAAATGCCCTGTTACTGGAAAGAGAATTCAAGGGGTATGTTCTACTCTTTTTATGCTTGTTTTTTCATATACGTGTATATATGAATGCTGAGAAAGGTTAGGATATTTTTTTGAACCATGAGAAAGGATAGGATTAGCTTCTTATGGAATCCAGTGTTGCTTTTTTTTTTTTGCTATTCAAGAAAGTGAAATTATGAATAGAAAATGGAGTTTGTTGCCAAGGATTAATATGATACAATTTTAAATGCAGTGACTTTTTGACAATGTGTTATGTATTATTGGGTGAATCTATGATTGTTGCATCTCTGTCTTTAGATTATTATAAGATTCTCAAAAATGCTACTTGTTCTTTGTTTTGAATTTTTTTTTTTGCCTCAGTTCTAAAATGATTTACAGTTCTCGTAGACTTGCTTTTTGACTGATAATTTAGAATTAAGAATGTTATCTGTTACTCATTTTTCCTTTATTTTTTTTCTTGCTGTCTCTGTGATTACTCCATATGCTTTTTAATATAACGTTGCTCTGCAGGTAGAAACAATTGGAAGAAGTTCAGGTTGTTGCCTCTAAACAGTTGTTGCAAAATAGGCTTACCCAACCCCTTTGAGTGCGTGTGAAAAACATGCCATCTAGGACTATGCATTTTTACCATGTCTATGCCTGTCAGTGTTTATAGCACTACCTATTAATAGTTCTAAAAGGAATTCAGGCAGTATTTTTTGACTTGTTGGATTATATTCATATGCTTGTTCCAAAATCTGAACTGGTGTATCTTGTTGGAAAGAGGCCAAGACATTTATGAATGCTAGAACTTTGAATTTTTTTGTTAAAATTTTTTTGATGGTTTTAGTTTGTACTGTTTGGTTTGATTTGCAATCTTTTGAAGATTCTTTTCTTTTTTTCCTTTTTCCAGTAATGGGTTTATTCTCATCTCTTCTGCATTGTTGTCAATGTTTGCAGATTCCTCATTTGAGACCTGCAGAATATAAGAGGTCAAGATTATCACGAAACAGGAGGACTGTGAACCGGGCTTATGGTGGTGTGTTGTCTGGTGATGCTGTGAGAGAAAGGTTTGCTTTCACGCAATTCTGGGAATAAGAAATTCTTGTTTGTAGTTTGTTGTATGGAATGTTTTCTAAGTGGTTTTAGTGCACAGAATTATTCGTGCCTTTTTGGTTGAAGAGCAAAAGATTGTGAAAAAGGTCTTGAAGATTCAAAAGGCAAAGGAAAAGCAGGTCGCAAGAGGTTAAAATTGATGTGCGTGTCGAATGACTCAGAGGATTCGTCAAAACGGTCAATGTTAGTGAATCATGGAAAGTACCGAGGGTATTCCAATTTGAATTTATATCTTGTTTTGGCTTTTCTGAACTATGTTTTCTTAGTCTCATCAACAAATTATGCTGCAATTTTGTTCAGTTTATTTACCTCTCTTGCTTGGATGACTCGTGTAATGACATGTTTATTGGATATTATAATTACTTGTTCTTTATAAGTTATATGCTGATCATTGGGTTGATGAGCTTGGGTGTGGCGGCTTTCATACTTTCAAGACAACTAGGCTAATAGAAGCTTGACTGAATGTATTATTTACAGTCAAGACCTTGTTTGATTCGCCTAATATAATTGGTAATAGAATAGTGTTATTATTTGTTTTGGCTATTAAGATGGGAAATAATTATTTCATGGAATAGATATTTTTTTATCTGAAGTTTTCAATGGAATTGTTTATTATATGAGAAAAATTTTGAAGTTTATGAAATACAAGTTCAAATATTTTTTAAAGTAGTATTTTGTTGTGCTCTTTCTATTTCAAAAATAACTCTGCAAATATAGAGTAAATCTAGTAACGGTAAGTGGTTCTCTCCGGTTGGTACAATTGTTATGGGAGGTTCATCCAATGTTGTGAGCTACTATTTTGCCATACAATAACATTAATAAACGCAATAAGCTCGATTCCTAGTTGATTATCATGAACCAGTGCTGCATCCACGAGCCGCAACTATATG
The DNA here is from genome assembly GCA_947685225.1 of Garcia nutans. NCBI lineage: Eukaryota > Viridiplantae > Streptophyta > Magnoliopsida > Malpighiales > Euphorbiaceae > Garcia > Garcia nutans. Next base: position 55,118,245 of record CANTUV010000011.1, read on the forward strand.
AAGAAACCTTCATGTCTCACTATTTCTTCTGGGTATGTTGTTTGAATATGCTAACACGTTCAGCCCATCAATGGCGTTTTGTCTCTTTTACTTATCTAACATAAACAACAGAACCAAAACAGTTTATCAGTATTAATATTCTAATTTACAATATACTTAAAAGAGGGAGACATCTGTTACTAGGACTCTTTCAATACTCAATGTACAAAAGAATTACTAACGGGTGGGCTATTGGTAGGGGGATCACGGCTGTTCATTATTCTTGGCAAACCGCTAAATCTTATGGAACTAAAACTATATTTTTGTTTTTGGCGAGGTTGTAAACTTTTCGGATGGGTTATCCTCTATAAAAGAATAGTTGTTAGAAAATGGTGGGCAATGGATTGTTGGGTTCTCTATCAATCTTGGAACCTGCTGGGTGCTTTGTGCTGAGCTATGGGGAGTGTACCACGGTTTATTATTGGCTTGGGACTACGGAATTCGCAAGATTGAAGTGGAGTGTGACAACATTCAGGTTGTTCACATGCTTTCCCTTAACTGTCAAGTACCAATTCAGGTGCTCAATTTGGTTACTAATATCAGGATAGTTATGTGTAGAGGATGGGAGGTTCGGATGAGGCACATTTTCAGGGAAGCCAACCAATGCGCAGACTTTTTGGCTCATATGGGGCATGACCTCAGTTTTGATATTTCTGTTTTACATGAACCACCTTCGGGTGTTCTTTCTACTTTATATGCTGATCAATGTTGTATTATGTTTCAGAGGGGTTACACTAGTTAATTTTATGTCGCGCTCATGGATCTCTAGCTGAGTTTAGCTAGAGTTCTATGAGTAGTCGATTTCTTTTTTCTTCAAAAAAAAGAATAGTTGTTAGAACCAGATCATTATCCATTCACCTTTTTATGGTTTCAGGGTTGTGATCCTTTTCACACAGATTTTTACTATTTTTAAAAGAAAATTTCAGGAGAAAGTTGTCTTTTCCATCCTTCATTTATTTTCTTAAGTTTGAGGAATAGTGAGACCATAGCCACAATTCTAGCTCTTTTGGCCCAGTTCACTGCGTTCACTCTTATTAACAGATTTATTCTTTGTTTATGTTATTTACTGGTTGTTTGATCAATTCATATTTTATATTCTGACATTTTCTTATATGTTGAAATGTTTGTCTTAGTTGTATGAGCTATTCTTAGGTGTAGTTTATTTTGCCTTTGCCTTTTTATGCTCTATGCAATCAATGGTCCCCCAAGCCTTTTGTTAAGGTTGTGCGAATTTCTTATTTCATTGAATGAATTTCTCATTTGCTGATCAAAAAATTCTGTTAGCTTTAACCATTTAAAACAAAAAAAAAAAAAGAAGAAAAGATACAGTTTTGCCGACTATGATAATATCCGCCTATACCAACCATTTTACAAAAATTTAGCTATTAATTTACAGCTCTTTGGTTTCATGTAGAAGCTTCCTTTTCTCATTGCGTGCAGCCAACATCCTTGTAGTAAAATATGAACCTCCAAAAGACCAAAAAAAAAAAAAAAGTTTACCTATTGTGCCGCATTTATTATTTAAATAATTTTAGAGTTCTTTCTTCTTCTTTTTTTTTTAATTTCCTTTTTATAATTGAATTTATTGAATTCATCTGTAGATACATAAGTTTTGTATTTAATATAAATAAAAATTGAGTTGCTATAGAAATGGCAAAATTTCATCTAACCTTGCAATTTCAAATATTCTTTATGCTCTTCACAAGAATTGCCAAAATAACAATAATAATAATTACTATCGAATTAGCATTAGGATGAAATTTTGCCTTTAATATATGCATCGGCGGCTGGTCATATTGAAACAATCTTGCTTCCATTGATAGGTGCAAGCCTAACGGCCAAAACTTAATTATTGCAATTGCTATTAACAGAAAGCCCAAAAATTTGGGAGCAACTGCTGAATATTACCCAAAATATTCAAGACGTGCTCGTTAAAAGATTATTAAAATATAAGATTAATTTTTCAAATATTATTTAGTAACCAATTAAAATTAAATAATAAATATAAATATGTTTGACAAGTAAAGAATGCTATTCTCTACTTAGTGAACAAGGTCGAAAAATTTTCATCTCCAAACAAAAACGGTATTGCATATAAAAATATTTTTTTAATTTAACGATATTGAAATCGTGTATAAGATTTCAAGTGGGACCTTGTTTAAAACTAAATTAATTGTAAATAAAAGCACACTTTCATTGGTTTAAGAACAAATTCTACGTACCTAACTCTTTAATTTCGTTTAATCTTGTTTTTTTTTGGTGGAAACATAAATTATGTGTTGAAGTTGATTTAAGTAAATTCAAGTAAATTTACATTGTAGTCTATGTTGAAACCACATTACTTTATAGCAATACGTCCACCTTCACCCCTTACGTAGAAATTAATATTGTTACATTATTTTTATGTTCATGTGGATGAAATTATTTCGCAATTAATAATATTAACTAATTATCATACACATAAATATGTAAATATGTAAAATCATGGGACCTTAAAATTAAGTCATATAATTAATAACTGCTGAATATTAAATGTTGGATTGAAATTTAATTTGTTACAAATTCTTAAATGCTCTAAAGGACTTGGCTACAACAAAATTTGGTGTTAAAATATAAATTAACAGAATATATATATGTAATTTTTTCTTCCCTAGCTAGCTTAAGTGAACTTGAAACCTACTTAAGTTGAGGAATTTACTGTATTAATTGATTAATCTCCTCTAAATAAAGCATTTAGCTGTAGCAAAACTTGTAGACATCTCAGTAGAAGAATCCCAAAGCAAGTTTGGCTTCCAAGCATCACCGAAATTGAATGGAAATCCAATGGACTTCACTAACTCCCATTGATCATTATTCTGATCATCATCTCCGATATTGCTTGTATTATTCACTTGTGGCAACAAAGAACTACTTAATGAGAAGATGCCATTACAGTGGTCTTGTGGTAGTCCTCCAAAATCTATGTTGCCACTACTGATCTCTCCAAGCACTGATGAGGAAGAAGACATGTTTAACAACATAGAATTAGAAACATCAACTGTGCATTTTGTAGAAGCTAATGTTTCAAGTGGTGAAAAGAAAAGATTCCCACTTTGGATGGTGGACAATAATGGATTCAAATTTGTAGGCTTACTATAATTGTAGGTGGCAAAATCTAAAGGAGAGAAATTAGTAATCATTGAAGGCTGATGATCATGATGATTTTGTATCTCATGGTGATTACTGTTATTAAAATAATTCAAATGGATCGCTGAACTGCAGCTTTCTGTTGTCAATGGCGAGCCTTTCGCAAGTAAAGAAGAAGAAGAAGCAGAAGGTTCAGGTAATATTGGAGAAACCCAAGATTGAGAAAGAGCTCTTTGTGCTGTAGAGTTAGTTTTCTTGAATATTCTACATATTGCCCAAGAGTCCTGCATGTCCAAAAAGAAAGATGCTGTTATTTAACATACTACGAGAAGGTTAACTTGTTATGATACTATTCTCGTTTAAAAGAGAGAAAAAAAACCCTACTAATGATTTTCAAAGCTCAATAAAACTTGATTAGAGGTCTCTGAAACTATAAGGTTATGTTAAATCTTTTACTTGGAGTCCTATCAGTTTAAAATATTTAAAAAAAAACAGAGAAAATACTAGTGGAAGTTTTTTGAATAATATAAATTTAATTACATTGGCTGGAATAGTTTTGTCGATGAATCTTTTGGGTGGAGAAGAGTCGGTGAGAGAAGGCAAACGAAACTCATGCATCATCCAGTCAGTTTTGATCCCTTTGGCAGCTCTACCTTTGTAGAAAACAAGGGATTTCTTTAAGCCTATGCATTTGTTGCCTTGACAAGAATAGATGGGTCTATCTGTTCCTGTTGCTTTCCAAAACCCAGCTCCTGTTACCCTATTTGGCCGTGTACTATTTCTATACTTTCTATCCCTTGGGCAGTAGAAATACCACTCCTTTTCGCCTGTAGTCGCTAACTCTGCATCCCAAACTAAAGCATGTAAGTTACTAAATAATTTAAAAAAAATACTGTAATCCTCTCCAGAAACTGTAAAGTTTCAAAAAAAAAAAAAAGGAATAGAATTATTAGTCTATCATACTTGGAAGATCCCATGGGTCGTACTTGTAGATGTCAAGTTGCTTGATGAGCTCGATCGAGAGAGGTCGCTGTTGAATCTTTCTTTTCAAATAAAATCCAACAAGTTCCTCGTCTGTTGGATGAAACCTAAAACCTGGCAACATCTCTTCTTCTATTTTATTATCAACATCATTTCTCCCATCCATTCTTTTTCTCTATATTCTCTTCTTCAGTGAACGTATTTATAAATTAAATTATCAAAACAAAGGAAACCCAGAAATGCAAAAGAAGAAAAGAGAGCACTGAACTGTGAAGCAAACCCTAGAAGAAGAATAAGAAGAAGGAGAGAGCAAGATGGTAATGAATTAGAGTTAGAGTTAATTTGAAGGAAATATATGCTTCCTGAGAAGGGGTATAGCTCCGAAGGATCAGCCGCCTTTTCTGGTGACTTTAAAGAAGAGAGTGTGTGTTTTGCGAGGATCGTGTTGGTTCACAACCCACAGGTGAAAGCTCTAATAGCAAAGCTCTTAATATCTTCAAAATCTTAATCTACAACAACTACCAAGAAAACCCCAAGTCAAGAAAATGGATTTTTTTTTAGTTTCTCTAAGACTCTTATTTTCTCACTTTTTGTGCTTAATAAGCTCATTTGAGGTTTTGTCTTCTGATCGGTCGGCTGGATTAATTCATGTAGACTGATTGGTTGGTTGGATTCATTAAGAACTATTTTGAATTTATATATAAAATGAAATATTTAATGAACTCAATATTTAGATTTAATATCTTAAAATTTAATTATAATTAAAACACTAAAGACATATTTTTTTTTTATTGTTACTAGTTGAATCTTTAATTTTTTTTAACCATCCGTTTTTCGACACATTGCCTAACTAATTTGAATTTGAGCACTATCAAACTTGTTCAACTAATTCAGATTCAAATATTGTTGGATCTTAAATAATGCAATTCTTCCAATAATTTTTTTATTTATTTATAAGACTTAAACCCAAAATCTTTTTTAAAAGAAATAAATTGCTTAAAATTTTTATCAACACACGTTGGTACCTGTTTAACTATTTATCACTAGTTAATCAAATTTAAAATATCAAAGATAAATTTGTAATTTTTAGAATATTTTTTATTCATTTTTTACTTAAGTCAAACTGTGTGATTTAGCTTAATTAATGAACGGTAACTGATTTTGCTTTTTACTTTTATTTTTATTTTTTAACTTGTTTAATCCAAACTGAAGAATCTCAAGAGACCACCAAATCAGCAGTTTATTGGGATACTAATTATTTATATTATTTCAAAAAAAATTGTTTATATTATTTTTTTAATTTTCCATTAATCACATTTTTAATCCCATGAAAATTCTGCTCCATCCTCAGTTCAAATGAAGACAAATTAAGCAAACTTCTAATAATAAACAATAAACATAAAAGTAATTAATTAGTATGGTCATTGTTTGAATTACTATTTGGTAAGTGGACCTGGACCAATTTCCAAGACAGATGCTCAAAAATATATATTCAGCTGTAAAATTCCCATAAGCTTTAGCTTAAGATTAATTTAGTAATTTTAGTATCTCAGAATCCGAAAATTCGGTTTCTATTCCATTCCCTCAGCTTCTATTCCACTGACCTTGTCAGATTGATCAAATAATTTCCTTTTTTTTTTCTTTTAACTCTAAATATACATACAAAAGATTTTTTTACTAATTAATAAGCAATCTTATGATAATTAAAATTTAATCCATAATTAAAACCCTAATTAAATGGGACCACTACCTTCTCTATTAAGACATTTAGAGCATCTGTGTTGATCCTTTTTCATAGGTACCCATATATTATCGATATATAATGACTCTGTATTATTGACTTTTGGCTCTTAATTTGACAAGCCATGAGGTAGAAATTAAGTTCCATTTTCTGCCTTGTCGCAGTCCAATTTTATTTTCAAATGGTTAGGTAATTGCTCTTTTTATTTATAAATTTTAATCAAGGTTTTCTTTTCCATAGTATTAGAAATTGACATTTTAAAAGTCTAACCTGTTATCTATTGTTTTTTAAAAAAATTTATGGTATACACTGAAATTTTCGAATTTTAATGTAATTGTTTTTGTTACTTTTTTATATGGTAATATTTGAAATTACTTTACTATTTTCTCATCATCTATCTGAAGATGAACTATTAATTTATCACGGCTGCTGAATATTGAGGTCATAGCAGCCCAATTAGTCTGACTTTACTAAAGATTTCAAGGACTGTATTTACATTGAGGTAGAGCTTTACAGGAACAATGACTGTCTAAGAAGCTTCTTTTTGTTAGAAAAATTTTGAATATATCTTAGATACATTATTGATGAGCTTTAATGGATGAGCTTCAACATATCTAATTTATGCCTTTGTTTGGATCTTTAGCAGTATATATAATGAAAAAGAATAAAAATAAAAGAGGAAAAAGGAAAAAAAATAGAATTTATATTTGATCCTTTCCTTTATTTGGCCATCCAATTGAAACATGGAAAAAAGTAAATTTTATAAAATTCATTTTTATTATTTTAAATTCATAAATAAATTACTAACTTCTTAGACTATATTTTTTTTGTTTTTTAATTTTTCTTCTTTTCTCTCCAAATTGGTGAGAAAGGTAGTTTTAGAAGATTTGAGAAAATTTGAAGTTAGTTTTTTCTATTCTTTTTTCTTATTTTTTTTTCTCTTATTATTGTCCCAACTAAAAAAAAATGAAAGAAAGAAAATTTTTATTTGTTTTCATCCATTTCATCCCTCAAAACAAGCAAAGGTTAAACTAATTAATAAGATAGTGTTGAATTTGTCTAACGGGAAAAGACTAATAATTTTGTTTGGTAATCCAATGGGACCCTAAATAGAATTGATGAATGTATAAAAAACATGTAATATAAAATTTTGGTAAAATAAAAGAATTTATATATACATTATTATAATTGGGTCGTTTGGTAGATTATTAAAAAAATTAATTACCGATAATGTATTTTATAAATATATATTATTTACCATATCTTAAAATATTGATATAATTATTTTTTGATATGAGACTATAATTTTTTTTTAGTAAAATAATTTTTTCTACTTATTCTAGGTAAAATATTTTATTAACTGGTTGATAAAATTTAGTAGATTTAATATTTTATTTTAGATATACTATTTACAAATAAATATAGCATTCTTGATAAAAAAATTATTTTATCAATTTTTTTAAAATTATGATGCAACCATACATTCTATAAAGAAAAAATAAATAACATTGAAATATAAAATATGGTCGGAATTGTAAAAAATACGGTAATCTATTCTATAATTTAAAAAAGAACGTGAATTCCCTATAAATAAACGGTAGAAGTCATCTTCTTCTTATTTTTTCCTTTATTAATTTATTTTTTATCTCTTTATTATCCTTGCTTTTAAATTTAATTACTTTCATATCCTTTTGCATATTTTTATTTATAATTATTCTGTTTTAACTTTTAAATTAGCAATATATATTTAATTATTTTAAAATAATTTAAAATAAATATATTATTAGTTATATTTAGATTTAAAGTTTTATATTATTTAATTTTATTTTTGATAGATTTTTTATCTATTGTTAATAGACTTTGTGATGAATCATAATTCTTAGAACAATAATATTTCAAAATTTTCATCTTTTTATTATTTTTTTAGTTTTTCTTTTAAATTATCAATATAAATTTAAATATCTCAAAAATAATTTAAAACATATTATTAATTATAATTTTTTAATAGTATGCTACCAATTATAATTAAATTTAAAATTTTATATTATTTGACTTATTTTTAATAGATTTATCTATTTAAAAATATTTTTATTATATCAAATTAGTTTAAATTTTAATATATTTATTTGTATTTTATAAAATTTATATTTTTCATATTATTTTTAGATAAATTTATATTTTTTATTTCTCTCAAAAAATTAACAAGAAACAAATTCATTTATTATTTTATATCTAAATTACTAATTTTAATCATTTTTCTAATTTTTAAGAAAAGTTATTGAATCAAAAATTAATATTTTGATTCTTTTTATCAATAAATTCTTGAATCAATTCAAAAAAATATTTTAATAAATTAAACATTTCTTATTAAGAGTATATTCATGGAGCAAATAAAACATGTAAGAAATAAAAATGGTATTTAAAAAATTATAAAATAATTATTCTATTTACTTATTTGCACTTAATTAATAATATTTTATGACAATTATACTAATATTTTACTTATTTGTACTCAATTGATGATATCTTATTTTTAATTTCTGATTTACTTTTTTCTCCTTTAAAAAAATATTAATCATAATTTATATTGTTTATAAAAAATTAAAATATATATATATATATCATGAAGCAACACAAAGTGATCATTCTAATTAGAATTAAAAGAAGATTGTCTCCTCATTATATTATTTAATAAAATCAAGTTGAAAAGAAGTAAAGATAATTATTTCTAATTTAACCATGGCTCAATCCAATCAAACAAATTTAAAATATTATCTAAATATGATCTCTGAGTTAAAATAATAAATATATTAAATATTTACTATTTAATAATTAAGTAAATTAATTTAAATTAAGCTATATTGATATTTAATATTTAGAAAATATTCATGCATCTAATTTAAATATAAAAAAAATAAGTAGGAATGTAGGATTGGATTAAGAGATAAGAATTAGGGATGTTCATAATTATGTTAGGAGAAAAAAAAAATCAAATCATGAATTTTGGTTTAGAAAAATCTTAAATGAAAACTGAACTATAAATAAATGGTTACCAATTATTATTAATTATATTAAACAGACAGTCATTGATGATTTTAGTTTTTAACTATTATACCATATGCATAAACAAACTCTAAAATTTAATACTTTTTATATGCATATAACAAAAAAATTAAATACAACTCATTATAATAATAAATCTTAATATAAAAACATAATTAAAATATAAAATAAATATTTTAAATATAATATAATCCATTAAAATAATTTAGTATATATTTAATATTTATCTTTTATTATATAATTATATGTAATTTATAATTTATATATAATAATATATATAATTTATAAATTTTATAAATTATATATATACCGTTTGGTTTAGTTAATTTAAATATAAAAAAAATAAGTAGGATCGGATTAAGAGATAAGAATTAGGGATGTTCATGATTATGTTAGGAGAAAAAAATCAAATCTTGAATTTTAGTTCAGAAAAATTTTAAATTAAAATAAATTATAAATAAATGATTAACCAATTATTATTAATTTTATAAAATGGATAGTTAACCGGTATTTTTAATTTTAAACCGTTATACTATATATATAAAAGAACTCTAAAATATAACAAATTTTATACATTTATAACAAAAAAAATTCAAATATAATTCATTATAATAATAAATCTTGATATAAACACATAATTAAAATACAAAATAAATATTTTAAATTTAATATAATCTATTAAAATAATTTAATATATATGTAATATTTATCTTTTATTATATATAATTATATGTAATTTAAAATTTATATATATAATAATATATGTAATTTATAAATTTTTAAAATTTTTTATAATATATATATAAACCATTTGGTTCTTATAATCAACCCGAATAGTTTTTTCCAATAACTATCTAAATCTAAACCAAAAATATTAAAAATTAAAAATTTAAAGTTAAACTACCAATTCGATTAACTATAATTTTTTGCTTGTTTTGGGTTCAATTTTCAGTGTATTAATTTTTTTATCACCCTTAATAAGAATTGTCTTTTTCAGCAAACAAACTTGAATGTGCAGGCTGCCCTTTGGAGTTTGGATTTATTAAGAGTATACTTATTTATTGGTTTAGTTAGAATTTGAAAAATATTGAAAGTTTCAAAGATTCAATTTGTTATATATATTCACATTTTTTCAATTTTGGGGGGAAATTGTGTTATGAGACTTAACTGCTATCAGGTGGGTCAAGTTAAGAGTAGTAGTCGATTACAGTTTCAAAGGAGAAGTTATATTTCAAATAGTTGAAATCGGAAAGGTTTGAACTTTGAATATATACATTAAGACAATTAAGACGATGGTTGTTTAGTAGCAAGCAGAAGTCAAGTTCCTCTGATTTTGTGGCCTTTTGGAAAAAAACAATCAAGTATAAAAGTCTATTTTCAGAGGAATTTATTGCAAATTTATAAATTCCTTGCTTTTTGGTAATGCAAGAAATGATAAATTCAATTTTTCATTGCAAATTTATAACATTTAGACTTTAGAGCACACATTTCATACTTAAATTTGCCAAAAAAAAAATGTCGGTGTCGTTGGCAAGTGACATAGTGTAATTAAGATATTAATACTTTGTGCAAATAAAATTGTCATTTTTGCAAAAAAAAAAAAAATTCTACTAAAATATTATCACTTTAAAAAATAAAAAATTAATTAATTTTTTTTTACTTTATCCTTATTAATAATGAATTAATTAATAAAACGATAATATAATAATTTTAATATTAATGAATTAATGTGGTATTTTAATTCATTTAAAATAATTTTGTAATAATATTTAAAATTTTTAATAATTTTGTGTGGATGAATTTATTGAGTATTCTACATTGATAAAATATAATAAATGTATGCTTCTTATGATGACTTAGGCAAATCTCACCTCATAAATTAGCTTTTGAATTGAGTTAAATTTAAGTCTATTTTTTTAAGATGATATCAGAATCACGATCCAATCTCTCGATGTTGAGTCACCCTCAGATATTTAATTTTGTAAATTTTACGCTTTTAAAATATAATAAATATATATTTTTTATAATGGTTTGAACAATCATCATCTCATGAGTTAACTTTTGAAGTTGAATTAGCTACAAGTTCATTTTTTTTAACAAAATTAAAAAAAAAATTATTTGAGCGAGAGAGTAACAAATAGATAATTAAATGGGTAATTAGGGATTGTAAGGTCACCGAGTCAAATTGCAAACTCGGGACTCCAAATGCAGTGAAGCTCCCCAAATCTAGCCCTCGGTTTGAACCATTTTTGTCTGTTCCTTGACCTTGATTTTGCCGCACAAACGTGTACCCAAAGCTTTAATTAATTCATTAATTAATTTTAAAAAAGTCAAATTAATTCACTCTTCAAACCTAACCTTCTCTACCTCTTTCTACGTGAAATTTTATAAAACTTCTTAGCTTATCATCGGAGATAAATTTATCACCATGACTCAAGTTTGAAAATTTTAATAAACATTATAGTATATATATATTTAAATTTTTATAAAATAATTTAGTTATATTTTTAATAATTAATCTCAAAAAAAAAGTATTATAACACAATGAGATATTTTTATTTGACTTTTTTAAAAAATAAAATTCAAGTCCCTGCAGTATTAATAATAATTATATATATAATTTATAAATCGACTTATTATATTTTTTTTAAATAACGTTCCTCAGCAACTAGAATGTACAAAATCAAAATGAAGTATTGGATTCTCATTTGAGAAGGACACAACCTTAATTAAGACTATAAAAGAAATTGTATTGGGTGAATAATGGTGTCTCATTTCACTCAATTTCAGTAAAATAATTTTAAATAGTCCCAAAATCCTAGTTTTTTATTCATTAGTGGCGGTGACACTTTTTTTTTCCCCAAAAGCGTGAGAAGTACTAATTACATGTACATAAATTAAATGTGGAAATTAAAAAAATGAAAATTGAGGCAGAGTTTAATGAGCAGAGTCTAAAGTCTTACCATGTGTTTAGTAATTAGTAAGGGGTTAACAATTCCAAGGTTAAGACTTTTACTCCACCCAACTATGTTATTACAAATATCCATCTTCACTTATTAAATATTGTTAAAATGTGATAAAGAGTTATTCCATTTACCTTTATTAATCTCAAAATAAATACACTAATTTTAATATTTCCATTTTGAATTAAATCTTAATTTTTTTTCATTAATATTGGCTGATATATAAATTAATTAACACATATGAATTAAAAAAAAAAGAAAAAAAAGCATTATACTCCCTCAATAATATAGTCCAATTACTTTTCTCCAAAAAATTTTCTCCCTCAATAATATAGTCAAATTACTTTTCTCCCAAAAAAAAGCATTAAAATCACTTTTCTCTGAAAAAAAAAAGCACTATTCTTTATTATCTATCTCAAAATATAGTCTAATTACTTTATTTAAATTATAGTTATATTATAAAATGATAATTATACTCCTATTTAATATTTTATAATCAACAATATTTGCATTTAATTATTTATATTTTTCAGGTTACAATTACTTTTGACCCAATTAATAATTATTTTAATTTTTACAATAGCCAATAATTATTTAGTATAAATAGAGGGTAAAATGGGTAGTTTATAGTGAATATTTTGTATATTAACTAAATAACTAAAATTTTCTTAATATGTGTAAAATAAAAAGTGTCCCTATTATTTTGGGATGGAGGGAGTATTATATATAACTTTTTAATTTTATTTTTAAAATATTTTATAAATTTTATATATCTCTATGAGGTATAACATTGGTATAATACAAATATATATGTATAAAAATGGAGTATTTTTAAAATTAAAAGTTAAAAAATAAAATTCATTTCATCTCAAAATGATAGGAACACTTCTCATCTCACACATATTAAAAAAATTAAATTATTTAATTAATGAACAAAATTTTTCTGATAATCTACCCATTTTACCTCTATTTATACTAAATAACTATTGATTGTTGTAAAAATCAAAATAGCTATTGGTTTGATCAAAGTAGTTGTAATTTAAAAAATATAAATAATAAAATATAATATTGTTGACTATAAAATATTTAAATAGGAGTATAATGGTTAGGCTGGCAATTCATTCGCTTTATACAGTTTAACTAGACCCACAAAATAAATGAATATTTGTTATTTTTAAGCATAAAAAAAGGAACTAAAAGTTAGTGCTGATTGTCATGCCTAGTGCATGTTTCTGTCATGCTTAGTGCATGTTTCTGATTCTGCTAGGGTTTTTATTTTCAATTTACAATGGCACTAAAAGAGGAGTTAGCGAATATTAGCTTGGGAGCAGATGAATTGAAGGCTTTTGATACTTTGGCTGAGGAGCAGAAAGATATTGAGTTCGTTCATGATTTATGCCTGGTTGGAAAGCTCCTCACTGATAGAAGGATTAACTTTAATGCACTTCAGGGAAACCTTGGCCGATATATGGAGGCCTGGACACGGTATGTTGGCTAAAGAAATTGGAGATAAGTTGTATGTCTTCCAATTTTTTCATATCAAAGATCTTTAAAGGGTTCAAGCAAGTGTCCCTTGGTCCTTTTAAAATCATTTGTTAGTGTTAAGTTGATTTAACGTGGATGATAATCCACATAGAATGGAGTTTTTCTTCTATGAGTTTTGGGTTCAAGTTTATATTGTTCTGATTGGTTACATGATTGAGCAATTGGCAACTCAACTTGGCAACTTCATTGTACAATTTGTTCAGTATGTTTGTAACAGTAGGCTAACTAGGCTCCAACATTGTAAGCGGATTAGAGTATTACTGGATATTAGAAAACCTTTGAAACAAGTCAAAATTATTAGGCGAAAGGAGGAAACCACTGTAATGCTGAAATTCCAGTATGAAAAGTTACTACTTTTCTGTTTTGTTTATGGGATTATTGGCCATGCGGATGTGGACTGTGGCATTCTTTTTCATAATTCAGCAGGCGAGAATAACAAACAGTGGGGGACTTGGCTTCATGCAGGTTAGTCATCAGAGGAACACCGATCAACTAACCGATGGATTCAGAATCTTGATGGTAGAACAATAACTGAGATTATAGTCGCTAATCAAGTGGAAGATTTGAATTTGAATAATAGAAACATGCAAATATGGAAAGGTTTAAATATTGATAAGGAAACGACTGGGAGAGAAAAATCGGGGGTTTATCCCGAGAGTTTGGGTGGACCAAGTAAATCTTTTAATGCTAATATGGAAGTTGACTTATTTGTTACAGCACGCGAGACAGATGTGGTCACAGAGGAGAGAGAAACTTTTTTATTGAAGAAAATAAGAAAAGGTTATGTCAGGAGAAAGAAATTAGGGTGCCTGCAAATTTCGTTAATCCCATGCAGCTTGCTTCTTCAAACATTCCACCATCGACTAGTTTCGACCTTCGGACCAGCCGATAGCCATAATCTGCCTTAGTTGAAACTGTTGAGGCTTGAGGAACTCTCGATCAGTTCGTGCTCTAAAAGACTTGGTTCTTTCACACAATCCAAGTCTTCTATTCCTCATGGAGACATTAGTTTATTCCTAGTACATTGGAAAAAATAAAAAGGGAGCTTAAGTTCTCGAGTTATTTTTATGTTGATAGAGTTGGAAGGAGTGGGGGTCTAGCTTTGCTTTGGAAGGATATGGATATTGTTGTCATTAGTGGATACTCGAACAATCAATTGATGCTGAGATTGTGCTTGCTGGTACTCCTAAATGGAGAGCTACTGGGTTTTACGGGTTTCCTGAAAGAAACAGAAGGCAAGCATCATGGAATCTTATCTCCACTCTTGCAGGTATTTCTTTTATCCTTTAGGTTATTTTTGGAGATTTTAATTATCTACATTCTTCTACAGACAAGATTGGTGGTAATGATCATCCACTTAGTCTTATTCATGGTTTTAATAATGTTATTTCATCTTGTGGATTGTCTAATATTCCAATGGTGAGATTTGAATTCACTTGGTCACGAGCTATGGGCACTGAACACCAAATTCTAGAGAAACTTGATCACTGCTTTGCTAACCAACAGTGGCTGGATCTTTTCTGAATCATATTCTCTACAATCTAGTGGCTCCTGTTTCAGACCATACTCCCATTAAATTGACTTTGAATCAGATGCAAAGGAAGCAGGGTCGCAGGCATTTCAGATTTGAAAATTTATGGATGCTTAATAAAGATATTTTTTTGATGGTGGAGAGTGCCTGGAATGGAGATCCTTTTTTAAATATTATGGATAAGATAAAGAAGTGTGGAAACTCATTGACTGGTTGGAGTAAGAATACCTTCAGCAATTTTAACACACAGAAGGAGAAATTGAGAAATGCTATTAATTCGGCTCAGAATGATTTGAACTGGGAACTAGTCGGTGCCTTAAAAGTAGATCTTAATTCGATTCTAGCCCAGGAAGAATTGTATTGGAAGAAAAAGGCACGAAATTTTTGGCTGGAAAAGGGTGATTCCAATACTAAATATTTTCATCAGCAAGCTAATGCCAAAAGACGAACCAATTTAATTAGAGTTTTAAAGGACACCAAAGGTAATTCACATACAACTAATGAGGGTATGGGTGAGGTTATTTTCAATTATTTTGAGCATTTGTTTAAAGATTCTCATGGTAGCTTAAATGGAATCTTGGATAGTGTATCCACAAGAGTCTCTGATGCAATGAATGCAGAGTTGTTAGCACCCTTTGAACAGTATAAGTTTAAAGAAGCATTATTTCAGATGAATCCTAATAAGGCACCTAGTCCTGATGGGTTGAATCCAAATTTCTTTCAAAAATTTTGGCATATTGGTGGATCGGATGTTGTGAAACATGGGTAGAAGTGGTTTTCTAAGGGTGCATTTCCAGAAGGGCTTAGTCACACTATTATAGTCTTGATTCCTAAAGTTGTTGGTCTTGACAACATGAGGGATCTACGGCCTATTGCACTTGGCAATGTGCTCTATAAAATTATATCTAAAGTCCTTGCCAATAGACTCAAGATTGTACTGCCTCATATTATTTCCCATTCGCAATCTACTTTCATCCCAAGAAGACTTATCATTGATAATGTTTTAGTGGCGTTTAAGCTAATCCACTTTATGAAGAAGAAGACCAGGGGTAACAAAGGAGAAGTAGCTATGAAGATTGATATTAGCAAGGCTTATGGTTGTGTTGATTGGAATTTTCTAATGGCAATGCTCAGTAGGTTGGGGTTTAATAGTAGGTGGATTGATCTCATTATGCTTTGTGTATCCACAGTTTCTTATCAGGCAGCTTTTAAAGGAATGGAAACCAGGCAGTTCCAACCACACAGAGGGCTTCGACAAGGCGATCTTTTATCTCCATATCTTTTCATTATTTGTGCTGAAGCTCTGTCTTGCCTATTTGCAAGAGCTAAGAGGTTGGGTAAAATTCATGGCTGTAAACTTTTAAGAAGAAGCCCTAACGTCTCCCATTTGCTCTTTGCAGATGATAGCTTCTTCTTCTTTACGGCCTTAGAACAGGAAAGCAGAGAGGTCAAAAACATCTTAGAACTGTATGAAGCAACATCAGGGCAGGCCATTAGTTACTAGAAATCATGTATTTTCTTTAGTGCTAATGTCAGAAGCAAAGTGAAAGATATGGTACATAATGTGTTGGGTGTGTTTGCTCCTTTAAACCACAGTAAGTACCTGGGTCTTCCTTCTTTGATAAGGAGGAATAAGAAGCATATCTTCTCCTTCATTAAAGAGAAAGTGTGGATTAGACTAGCTAATTGGAAGAATCATTTCTTATCTAAGGCAGGAAAGGAGGTTTTACTTAAGACAGTGGCTCAATCTATTCTAACTTACTGTATAGGAGTTTTCTTGCCACCCATATCTTTATGTGATGCATTACAAAAAATGATGAATTCATTCTGGTGGGGGATTATAATCAAATGGGGGCAAAGGTATTTACTGGATGGCTTGGGATCGTATATGCACTAAGAAAAAGGATGGGGGTCTCAGTTTCAGAAATTTCCATTGCTTTAATTTGGGCGTGCTTGGCAAGCAGTGTTGAAGATTTATCTCTAATCCTAGTACTTTTTTCTATCAGATCTTCCTAGTACTTTTATCTTTAATCCTAGTGTTGGAGATTTATCTCTAATCCTAATACTTTTTTCTATCAGATCTTCCAATCAAACTATTTTCCAAGAAGTGATTTTGTTCAAGCTAATGAGGGTTCCAAACCTAGTTACACTTGGAGGAGTCTATTGCATGCTAGAGAAGTCCTTAAAAAAGGAGTCAGATGGCGAATCGGAGATGGATCATCCATTAATATTTGGAGTGAACCTTAAATTATTAGAGATGCAAATTTCCTAACTACTTCTCCCTTAGTTGTGGGTAGTGAGGAAACTGTGGTTGCTGACTTGATTTTGGATAATAGATGGGTTGTCGCTATAGTTCATCATTTGTTACCAGATGACATGGACAATAATATGCAAATACCTATTAGTTTATCAAGGAGGCTGGACCGGTGGATTTGGCATTTTACTCGTGATGGTAACTATAGTGTTAAGGGCGGTTACCATGTGGTTGTCTCATTATTTTCGGACATTAATCAATATAAGGCAGAGGGTATTTGGACAAGGATTTGGACATTGTCCGTGACTCTTAAAGTAAAGCACCTCATATGAAGAATGCTTCATGAACTGCTGCCTACAAGAGTAGTGTTGGCAACTAAAGGAATTCTATTGGATAGTACTTGTCTCTTATGTGCTCAATCTGAGTCCATATCTCATGTTCTGCATGATTGTCCAAGAGCAACCTCTTGTTGGAATATGCTGCATACTGCTTCAGATGGAGATAACTTATTTGGTTTACTGCAGTCTTTTATCACACAGGGAAATGAGGAGCTCCCGGAGAAAGCTTGTTTTTTGTTATGGAATCTTTGGCTTTCTCGTAATAAATGGTTATGCGAAAGGATATTGTATGATTCTTGTTTTGTTAGTTTTTGTTATAGATTTGTGTCTTGTTTATTATAATAATTATTATTTTATTTAGGTATTTTGTTAGTTTAAATCGGTTTATTTAGTGTTTTTGTTAATTTTGTAGTTTTAGTTTATTTCAGTGTTTATGTCGTTTTTAATTTAGTTTTTAGTATGGTGTTTATGTTTTGTTGGTTATTGTTTATTTACTTTTTGTTTAAAGTTTGTTTGAGTTTTGTTTTAGGTTAAAAAAGCCAAGGAACCAAGACTGAAGGAAAAATGGACAGTAGCTGACACAGGCAGAGGACACGGCCAAGTCACTGGCCGTGTCCCATATCAAGCTGAAAAGAAGCCACAAGACACAGTGATGGACACAGGCAAGGGACACGGCCAAGTCAGTGGCCGTGTCCCTCCAAAGATGCTCCAACACAGCCAAGTCACTCCAACTTGGCCGTGTCTCACCTAGTTCCAAAGGAAAAGAAGAAGAAATCATCACAGTAGGCGACACATGCAAGCGACATGGCCAAGTCACTGGCCATGTCCCTCCAAAATGAAGCAACACGGCCAAGTCACCTCAAACATGGCCATGTCCCTCCAAAAATGCTCAAACACGGCCAAGTCACCATCAACTTGGCCGTGTCTCACCTAAATCCAAAGCAAAGAAGAGCAATTCTCACAGTAGGTGACACATGCAAGCGACATGGCCTCCAAAATGGTCCAACTTGGCCGTGTCACCATCAACTTGGCCGTGCGTCTCCCTCAAATTCACCTCCAACACGGCCAAGTTCACTCTAACTTGGCCGTGTCACTCAAGGATCAATAAAGACGCGCGGAGGTTTCGTATAAATATGGAAATTAGGGTTTTTCTTAAGGGGGTGGAGTTTTTGGAGACAGGGAGCCGTCAGAGAGAGAGGAGCTAGGGTTTTAACATTTTGTTTTCTTGATTTTGATTTCATTTTTGGATTAAAACTAGCTAGATTAGATTGTTCATGCCATTGTTATATCCTTCTTGCAAGATTTGAACAAGAGATTCTTCAGAAGCTTCAAGGAGTTGTAACTTGGTTTTGTTCTTGAACTTATTCTCTTTATTTTCATTGAATGGATATTATCATGTCTATTTTGATTTCTTTGAACATTAATGAGATGAATATGTTTGATTGCATTATGAACTAATTTGATCTAGTCTAGGGTTTGTATGGATCTGCTATGATTGTATGAATTGGTTATTCTCTTAGCTAATAATTTCTTTAGCCTTGATTGAATGGAATATTGTTAATATATAATTGATTGGCCACCAATTATGTGTTTTAGGTATTAGATGATGGATTGAGAGATGAAGTCTAATGCTGGAACAATTCAATTAAGGACTTAGGTGAATTAGAGATATAACCTATTAAAAAGATTGTTTCAATTATAACAAGATTAGTTGTAAGAGGTTTGAATGCGAGAGCTTATTTTCTTGACTCAATTAATTAATTTGTTTGAGATTTAATCTTTGAAATTAAATTAGTTAAGAGGAATAACCGTTCATACATATCAGTAGTAGAGAAGTGCAAACCCTAAACCCTTTTATCAAGTGAATCAAAACATCAGCTCTTGTTTACTTTTATTCGTTTTAAATTTCAATCAATCTTCTTCATTATTTAGCAATTTAAATCTATTCATTACTTGTTACTTTTAATCTGATAATCAATTAGCCACTTTAGCTTCCTTGTGAGGCGACCTTGGGGCGATCACCTTTGCTACAGCTACCTCGTATACTTGCGAGTGACGCTTTGTGGTAGAGTTAATTTGAGCGCAACAATTCTATAACCATATTTAATTCTTCTTTACACGCATGACAGGAATGGCAAGATGTGAAATCTCGGATGAATACAGTTATTGGGAGAGGTGCTGCCAGCAGCACTACCTGGCGAGCTCCATCGAGCGGTTCCTTCAAATGCAATGTGGATACTTCAGTCGGTGCACAAACACATCTCACTGGTTTAGGTGTTGTTATTCGGGATTCAGTGGGAACCTTTGTAGTTGCTCATGCTTCGCGCATTGATCATTTTATAGCTTCTCAGTTCGCAGAAGCGATGAGTCTAAGAGAGGCATTATCATGGTTGAAAGAGAATAATTTCAATAATATATGTGTTGAGATGGACTGCTTGTAACTTTATCAAGCTATCACAAAGTTAGTCAGCATAAATGATGAACTGGGCTCCTTGGCTTCAGATTGTTTTGAGATTGGCAGAGGTATTCAAAACCTAACCTTCTCATGGATACGACGACGAGCAAATAAAACAGCTCACCTAGTGGCAAAATTGGTTATTCAATATGCTGGTCATCAGGTTTGGAGTGTATCTCTTAATTTTTTAGTTGATGTTGTTATGCCAGATAAAGTGTTAAAGGATTCTAGTTTGGGTGTATTGGGAAAGTCTGTTTATCGGGATTAGATAATTCTCTACTGTTTACCTATTTGATTTATTTTCCGTAATAAATACATTTATTCTAAAAAAAAAGGAGTGTAATGGTTAATTTATAATATAACTATAATTTAAATAAAGTAATAGACTATATTTTGGAATAGATAAAAAAAATATCTATTATTTTAAAACAGAGGGGATATATAATTGGCTTTTAGACTAGCATTAACCAATTGCTTATCTTGCAACATAAACAAAGAATTCAAACCATCGTCAATCTTCCACCTTTTTAATTTCTGAACTACAAAAAGAACATTGTACATTTCAATTTAATTTTTGAGATCTAATTTGTAAAAAAAAAAATCACAATTCATGGCATAATTTAAGAGATCAAAATAAATAGCTTCTAATATTTAATCTTCTCAGCTATTTAACAAATTAAATTTTGATATAAATGCAACTCAAAAACATAAATTTTTTAAGATGAAATTAACTATTTTGTCCCTCAATTACGCAAAATTTACTCATTGAACTTATATTTTGATAAATCAATATTTTTAAGATAAATACTTTTCTTAACAATAGCTTAAACAAACTATAAATTACTTTCAATAAGAGGGTGCTAGCAATTACACGAACTGCAACCCTTTTTCCATTTTTCCTTTTTTCTTTTTTAATGATGTAGAGAAGGCAGCCTGATAAAACATAAAACCCATTAAAACAGCTTGAACCATTATAAAGGCACAAAATTATAGTGTGGAAACCCTGCTAAATGTTATCAAATTTGTTGTTCTCCTAATCACGTCTAAGAGTGGCCAATAAATTTTATACATATATCCTCCTGCACCAATTTTCTCTTTTTCTAGACCACTTGTACAAGAAAGCACAGAATAAATATATATGGTCCGTCCACTCATATGGATAAAGGAACTTGGCCTTTATCAGGTTGCCTGCAACAATTCCTTGATGTCATATCCTTGGTGCTGTGCGCAAAAAAAGAAACAAGACAGGCAACAGATTCTTTATCATATTAGTAAAATCTACATATGTTGGCCCCATAAGAATATAAACCATTAACAAACCAGTTATGAACCCTTTCAAGTAAAGAAAATACCAATAAGAAGTAATATACCTGAAGCAATGTAAGAATCAGGATCACTCCAGAATTCCAGAAAGCATGAATTGTAATCGAGGTCAGAAGGTTGCGAGTTTGAGCATATGAAAATCCCAGAGCAGTCCCTGCACATGAAATGAAGTTCTTCTGATTTATCAAGAAAATGAAGATCTTTCAAATCAATCCATTGGAGAACCATACCGTTTGATGAATAGCTTCAAATGTTATTGAAGAAACATAACAATTATCTACATTTTTCTTCTGTAAAGAATACACAGAAAATGTAGCCATCAGGTAAGTATATTACCTAAAACAAAAAGTTGGGGAAACTCTCCAGGAGTTAGATGTGCTATTGCAAATACAGCAGCACTAATCAGTACAGCAATTGGTGTAGGTACCCTGCAGAAAAATTGGAGGAAATATGACATCATAAACAGAGTTCAGATGGGAATGGTTGGAAATGAATCATCTTAACAAGAATTCCTTAAGAATCATTCCCAAATGCATAAAATATCCCCACAGCAGGAGCATGGAAGCAAAAATTTGTAGTCATTCATTCAAGGAAAAGCTAATGGTTACTATTACACAAAGTAACCACAGCAGAGTATAAAATGAAAAGTGACTCGAAAAGAAATACAGAAAATTCAAGATGGATGGCAAAAAAGCTAAGTGTGAATATTATCCAGACTACTTAAATTCACAAGGAATCCTTACCCTAGCTATTTTATATTAAATATTCAACCATTTAATTCATATATATCTTGTTGAACTGCAACGTGTAAACTTAGTCTTGATCAAAATTTTGCGCCACCTCTTAGCATACAAATAATTAGAGTCTAGTCATCAGACTTCCTTAAAAAGTGATACAAACACCTTTACAACTTTCTCTCGCCAGCTACCCAATTGCAGCTTTTAAGTTGTTTAAAACATCTCAACTCTCTCACCTCCAACTCAAAACCATATACTAAAGTTTGAACTTTGGATGGAGGATTTTGAAATTGTCTAAAATTGATATATAAAGTTGCATTTACTTCATTAGGGTTTAAATTTCACGGGTTTTTTAATAATAAAAAAAAAGATTAATGAATGGGAACAAAAATTGGCTTGGGATAAATTTGAACAACCTATAAAAATGGGGGTATATAATTTCAAATTTACTCTAAATTTTGGTTCAGGAACTTTCTTTTCTCCCTTATTAGTCCAGCTGTTTATATAATTTGAACTACAAACATAAAGTCAAATACTTACATCTCAAATTCCCAATCAAAAAGGACAACCTTAAAAGAATTAGGCATAGAGTCTTGCCAACCATCCTCCATATCCTCATTTTACAAGTAATATATTAAGGCAATGCAAGTTTAAGACATGTTATGATATCAAACCTATTGACCCAATAACCATCTAATACCACTTACTCATAAAACATTAAAGTCATTTTCTGTCTCCTACCAAATAAAAATTTAATTCACATTTACAGTTTCAGATTCTATTGAATAGTCAAAACACTTTTTTCCAAAACGAACAATAAAACCCAATTTTCACAAACTTCAGCAGCTCTTAAAATCTTGTTGCTGATAATAACATTAGCCTCCATGTTCCTATGTCCTGGAGTATAGTAATCATACAAGTCCCTTCCTATCTTTCTCTCTATACACACGCATATATGATGAGCTGAAGCAAAAGTTTATTTGTCAAAGCTAAAAAGGAATGCTTGTTTCTAGAAATCAGATAGAAAAATACCATTTTGTCAAAGACACCATGAAAAAGCCTCGAAACACAGTCTCCTCTAGAATTGGAGCCAGGACACCAGTGATCAGCACCAAGCAAGCAGTGCTACAATGGATGTCCATATAATCAGTCCACTTGTTCCATTTTCAAATCAATAATGGCAAGGAGTATTCCTTACAGGAAAAACATTCATTAACTGCTTTTGTATGTTAATATATACAAAAATGGAAAACCTGTCTTTTAGTACCTGACACTTGAAGATCCAATTAACGGAAGAAGCCGAACGAGAGCATCAGTCTACAACCATGTTACATAACTTGTTAAGGGTTACCTTGCAGTAAAGTTTTGACATTCACAAGCATATCCAAACAGAACAAAGTCACTTCAGTTGTTCAAGTATCAATCAAATTCTATATCTCCAAAAAGATGCAAATCTTTCAAGTCCACTTTAAAAGGTGTATGGCATCAATTTGTTAATGATTTAAAGAATGGTCTGTGTCAAGCAATACACATTTTCAGTAGTTATAGTATAAACAATGGAGACATTACAGCTTATCCCTTTGAAGTTCAAATTTCAATATATGGTTTTTGAAAGATTGAACGGATTACCATCTGTGTGCCTTAAAAGAACAGAAGAAAATAGCTTAATTTGAAAGTCAATTCCTAACCTCTCTTTGTGGAGTCTCACCACTAAATGCAGACATGGCAACTCCTGTCAATGCAATAGCAAGTAGAGCACCCACAAGACCAATCACTGCCCACAAAAGCCACCCCCTCTGTAGATCGAAAGGTTCCCTCAAATCTAAAACAATATAATTCAGTACTGCATTAAAAAAATTGAACTGGAGCAAAAAGAGGCAAAGACCATATATTAATTAATAAGAATTGAGAGCATCAATTTTAAACTAGTTTATTTATTAAGAAGGCGTAACATCGCCTCCCTGTTCAGACTAAAAAATTGAGCAGAAGATAGCAACTCATCGTACTTTTCTTTAGAATTCAGAGAAAGCAGCATAAATATCAAACAACAAATCACAAGTGATAAAGGGGTGCATTATATTCAAAAGATCAGTACCATAGCGGAAGATATCTTCAGGAATTGGTTGAAAGGAGTTTGTGATACCAAAAAGAACTCCAATTACAACTACAGTTGTAATGCTGCAAAATTAATAACTAAACGAAGTTAGAACTATTAGGAGCTTCAATCAAAGTTCTACCCACACTACAGTATTTGTATTAAACAAACCACAGCGCATTCATTGAATTAGCGGATGCATGCCAGTTGCTAACTTGCCATTAGCATACGCTGGCCACCCTAGCATTCTATTAGAAATCTGCCTAACAAAAATTCTAAAGTAGAATTCAATAGCCAAATGACAAGAGACAAAAAGAGTAGGTCCATACCTTTGGTCCAATAAAAGCAGCTCTGCCTTCTCATCTAAACTTAATTCTTCAATTTTAATTCCTAAGAGTGGTATAGCTGATGTCTCTGCCAATCCTGTTAAAACAAAACTGCCTGGCGAAAACATTAATACTCTTCTAAAACCAATACAAAGAATGAAATTAAAACCATCAAATTCAAACCTTAAGCCACAAGCAAGTGAGGTTAAGGAAGCAGTTTGCCATGGCCAAGGGGCATCCCATCTTTTAAGTATCGGCCAGTCAAGCCCATTTTCCTGCAGAAACAAACCAAAAAAAATCAATATCATCTAATTTGCAACAAAATTTATAGTTCAACAGCAAAAGCACTAATATTAATAAAAAAAACTGAAGCTTTAAACCAAACCTGGCCATCAAAATTGCCATTAGATTTCTCCCCAGCACTGAAGAAGCAAACTGAACGTGACCCTCTATCATGAATCGAATATGACCCAGAACTGCCAAAGGTTGATGACAATTTTGGTCTGTTGAGAAGAAGTGGGCGATTTTGTTTCGCTAATGATCCGAGTGAAGAAGAGAGCTTTGGAGAATCAGATATACAGTACAACGAAGACTGAGCTACAGATGTGAACATAATTGAAACCATTATATGGATTCTGTTTATCGGAGGTATTTGAACCAGAAAAGGCGAATTATGATGTGGGTTCTGCGCAGCGAGAGACAGAGGCCAGAGTGACCTCTTGCTGAATGGAGGATAAGGCTGGAGGTTAGTGTTCAATTTCCGGAACTGGGAGTTTCTTGCTTTTATTTATTTTGCCTGATAATCATAAAATTTACCCACAAAGTTCTTACTCTTTTCAATTGTGTCCCCCGATAATTTGAAATTTGAATTTGTGTACCCTGGATTAAAATTACCATTTTTTTATTTTCATATTAATTAAATTAAAAAAGAATTTTTAATCTTTTAATACCTTTTTTTTTGTATAATGAGGGAGAAAAAAAATTGATTGTCCCTTAGGCCATCTCCAACAGTTTGCACCATTTTTTGCATTATTTTAGTGTAAAAGCGTAATATCATCTCCAACCATTTACACAATTTTTAACACAAAAAAAATATTTTTTTCATATTCTTTTCTCTCATTAATATTATATTATTTTTTAGTACTTTTTTTATTATGTTGTATTTTTAATTAAGTTAATGATGTGTATTGCTTGTTATTTTTCCTATTAATGTATTTTATTTAATTATAATATATATATAATATCACTATTTCTATACAAAAAAAATCCTAAATAAATAATTTATTATAAATACTACATATATTTAATATTATATTAATACAAATTAAATTTTTATAATTATTAAAAATATAAAATAAATTAATAATACAATATATTATATAAATTAAAAAAATTAGGATCTAATAATTGGAGATGGTCTTAATCTAATGTATAAATCTAACTCAGCACCTCACCTAAGAATTAAAGTGAGGGGGTGAAAATTTATCTTGTATGTAAATAATATTAAATGATTTAAAGATTAAATTATTATAATAAAAAATATGTAGTTCTTGACCAATTGATTCTGAAACGAAAGTGAAAATTATCTCCAACCTTCAACATATGGCTACCAAGATCATCATCTTTAGATTTGCAGTGTATAAAAGGGAAATCCTGATTGGAATCTAGGCCATTTATGATATAAACATGGAAATGGAGTCTATAACCATTTCTAAATATTTCTTCTTCTTCTAATGCTATTAAAGTTTAACTGCAAAATTCAAAGTAAATAAGGAAATGGCTAAGTTTGCTGCAAGTGGGGTTCGTGGTGAACCAAATGATTGTTCTGCTTCGTTTCTCTCTTTTCTTTAAGCTAAATATATAGCTTGGAGAGTTACTGAATTGAATTACTGTAGATGTGTCCTTTTTCTGACAATGAGTGATGAGTTCCTTTTGTATAGAAAATAATAAGAGATACGGTGTCTCGGAAAGGTGCCATATGCACAATACGAAATTATAGTAAAATCAAATTTGAGGTTGGCATTAAATTTCGTTAGATTATTATGGGATTTGCATGTGACGCCATTTTCTTATACTATAGACTTGGCTTTAACATTTTTTTTTTCTTTATTTTATTTTTTTATTAATTACATAAAAAAATTAAAAAATATTTAGAATTCAAATTTTGATAAAAAAAAATTTAAATTTAAAATCTAAATGAAAATAAAACGTTTATTAATTTATGAAAATCCAATTAATTAAATCTCTTTGTTGCTTCATATGCACTCAATTTGTCATATTTTTATACCAAGACTTTTCAAAAAAATACCCCCCATCGAATTGAAATTTTTTTTTTAATACTATTAGCTGTTTTTTTGTTTTTTTGCTGTTTTCATCCAAAAAATATAAATAAATAATTTGACCCCCCTATTTATTGTTCACGGCAGGTTTGACCTATATGGGCCTTTGTGTGGTCGAATCTAAAAATCATTATTCTGTTGGACCTTGGCCCGCCTATCTATTGTAAAATCATTGGTCTCTCTTCTCAAAAGATGAAGGGATTTCTGCTAAAATACTCTCTCTCTCTCTCTCTATATTTATATTAAAAATTATTATTTTTTCTTTTAAAAATTTTTAATTTTCAATTCTTAATTTCAAAATATCTTATTTTCAAAGTTATAGATCTATCATATCAAAATGTGCATTCAATTGAAAAATACCTCGTTTTTATAGATGTTCATTTAATATATCAAAATTATGCAAAAATTATCAAATATTTTAAAAAATGACATAGGATATACTTTTTCCTAAAATAAAACCTCGTATTATCAAATCAATTTAATTAAATTGGTCAATTGTTGTATTTTGAACATTGAACGATTATTACAATTTTTTTTTTAATAAAATGACTTATTTGGTGTATCACTCACTATTTATTTTTTTAGTATTACAACTGGAAAGAGATATTGATCATGAGTTGTCCAAGATGGCCCACTTACTATTAGGCCGAGCTTCGAACAGTATTCATCTAAATTTTCTTTTGACTAAGATTTTGATCATCTCATTTTTAATGCACATAATTAAAAAAACATATAAATCACTTCAATATTATTAAGAAAAATGAATCTCTTATCATGTAATATTTCTATTAATTTTTATTTTAATTACAAAATTCGGCCATAATAACCATAATATATATTTAAATAAGAAAATGTTGTTTCTTAATTAATATTTTCTGTAAGAGCTTTCAAGAGGATAATAATAATAATAATAATAATAATAATAATAATAATAAAGAAGCCAAAAGTGTGATTCTCTATATTCTTACCTTTTTCCTTGTTTCATGAATAAAAATAATTCGCATTAATCATTTCCTTTCTCTCTTTTTTTTAATGATGCTTAATGAATGAAATTGCTTAACTGAGCTGAGATTGCATTTGAGATTGAGAGTTGAGTGGAGGTCCCAACCATAGGACTTTGTCCCTTATATATGTATTTTTTAGAAGAAGTTGGTGTGTTTTGAATATTGAGAAATGTATTAATATTTGTTTTTTATATACAAGTTGGGTGAACTGTATTATTGCATTCCTTCAAAATTCAAATTCAACTAAGCGTAGTTAAGATAAAAATTCTATTTTCAAAGACTTTTGTTTTCTATGACCAAGTCTTCTTTGAATTGAGAGTTGATTTATTTTATAGTGAAATTCGAGCAAATTGCTAAAGTCAATAGGAAAATTTCCCATGTATTTGAAATAAATAAATAAATAGATGAAAGTAACTGGCGACCTAATTTATATGAAAATTTCCCGAGCACCTCAATTCTATAATTTAAAGATTTATAAGATACTTTCCAGTATTATTGTTCATTGACTAGAGTTCTGCATGATAATTAATTAATTTAATTCAATCAATTCCATAAATCTAACAAAAGAATGTGATGAGGTGCAAATAACTAATATTTAACATTTTTTTTATCTCGCTCAAATTTTCACGTTCAATTTATAAATATCTATTTAAAAAATTATTAAATTCTCTAGATATTATATAAAATTATTTTAAATAAATTAAAATACATTATATTAATTTATTAATATTATACTCTTATTTCATTAATTGAATTATTAATGATAATTGTATAATTTAAAAAAAATTAATTAATTTTTTTTATTTTATAAAATAATAATTTGAGAGTTATGAATTTTTTTTATAAAAATAAAAATTCGAGTAACGATAAAAAAATATTAAATAATAAAAATATAAAATATAATTTATTACTAAGACACGTCACCAACTTAACAAATTTTTCGAGATTAATGTTGGTACATTTTTCTTTTTTCCAAAAGATTGAAAGAATATCGAAACTCTTAGCATGGTACATTTGACTGTGTAAAATTAAATTTGTGTAAATAGTTAAACATTTACATGATATTTGTTGATGATTTTATTTTTAAATAATGAATTTACATAGTTATCCCAAAAAGTTCTTTATCTTGAATATATATTATAGTAAAGGAATTCAAAAAATATAGAAAATGAACTATTATATATACCAATTAACACAGCAATTAAAAGAAAAATGAAAATGACTGAAGCAATTGAAATTAAATAACAAAACAATTAACTCCCATAATTACAAATAGAAATAAGAATAATTCTTCCATTAATATATGTAAGGCTTTGAAAAATCCTCTCAATCTATGCATATACGGCTCGCGCTTGATCGAATGCAAAAAAATTATCTTAATAGATACTCCATTCGTTCTATAAAAATTATTTATTTTTTTTCTATAAATTTTAAGAAGATGTAATTAATACTTTGATAATTTTTTTCACCATTATTCATATATTTATTTTATTTTAAAAATAATTTAAATTATTATTAATTTTTTATTTAAAGTCTGAATTTATTAAAAAATAAAATAAAAAAGATATTAAATATATTCTATAAATAAAAATAAATAATTATTTTAAAATAAAATAATAAATAATCTTTATGTAACCAAAAGGGTATGTCATATAATTTGATACAATTTGCTCATTAAAATAATGGATTATTTATATTACCATTTTAATAATCATTAATTGCTTACATAAGCACCATCACACGACTGATTTTTTTTTTCTCATTTTAAAAAAATAGAAAGGGATTGTTATTTATATATATTTTTTTCAACAGCTTAATTGATAAGGGGATTATTTTTTAATTATTATTTAAGATTTAATTTTTAAAATCAGTATTTAGGCAATAATTTTTCAATATACAAATCGAATTTGAAATATATCTTTCATTTAACTCAAGTAACAATAATTGTTAGTTTCAATTAATTTGTAAATTAATAAGGAATTTTTTAAGAGCAAAAGTGGTAGTTACCCCTCAAAATTTTTGTAACATTCATTTAAAAGTGCCGTAATGTTTTAAAAATTATTATAGTCCAAAAATTTTCAAAAAATTTAATATCGCTTTTAAAATTATGAGGCTGGATCTGTCATTAAGTTAATTTAAAAATATCCATAGTTATTTAAACAATAAAATTTATTTGATAAATAGTTCAATCAATGAATATATATATATATATATATTAGCAGATCAATCAATGAATATAATAAATTCAAATATCTCATTCCCTTAAAAATAATTCTCCAACGTAACAAAAAGAGATTAAAAAAAAATCTAAACAACCCAAAAGCTAATTTAATATTATTGAAAGTCCAATTCCAAAACATGTCGCGGGCACTCAGATTCATTTAATAGATCTAAATCTACCAAACTCTGCCAAATAATAATAATCATAATAATAATTTAAAAAACAAATAACACCTACGAAGACTGTACCATTTTCTCGTTAAATAAAATAAAATATATTATAGTATGTAATGAAAATTAATAATTAGAGATGTCGTACAAAAATGAGACAGAAAATGGGGCCTTTCGTGAAAGTTGCATGCCCTGTGTTACATCTTATACGGGACAGCTCAGCTAAGCCCACTAATCATTATATATAAATCTCCGTGATGTGTGATCTGTCGGTCTCTTGAATGCGAAATTTTAATTCAAAATTTTTTTTTGTCAATAACTATTTTAAAAAATCACATAAAAAATATCAATAAATTTCTTTTTAAGCATTTAATTTAAATTTATTTTTTTAATATTAAACACAAAATAATTATTTAAAAAAATAAAATTTTCAAATTAAATTATGATAAAATTTAAAAAACTCCTAAAACATTGTACTATTATTCTATTATAAATAAAACAATGAAAATCATCCGATATAAATTAAATTTTCAACTTTTTGGTCTTGCTGTCCTGTCGGTGTGGCAATTTAATAGAATTGGGTCACTAAGGCTGAAATTTAAGGGCATTGCTTCTTTCACTATCATATGTCTGATTCTTTCATATTAATTAATTACTAATCTGCAGGATAATACTATTTTCACTGTTAAGGAAGGGATCAGGGGGCGGTAAATTTCTCAATTTTTGGTGATCTATTTCTCAGTTTTTGACGATCTCCTAAACAATTTTAACTTGATATCCCTCTCCTTCATCGTTTCATTTCAGTGGTCTCCGCCTATAATTTTCTAATTCCGCCATTGTTCACTGTAATAATGAGTGGAAAAATAAAAAAGCTCAACGATAGAAGGAAATAAGAAGGAGAAAAAAATATCACTTTTTTTTTCCTTCTCCGCATGAATAATTGGATAATATATAATATACAAAAAACGTTTTGTAATATGATATTATATATTTTATATTTTATATATATAAACAAATTGTACATGGGAAGGCCTTAATTATTGAGGAAATATCTTCAAGCATAAGAAAATTGGATAAAAAAATAATTATTAGTTAAGGGAAAAATTGCATTTTATACTTATAAAGGAATCATTAGTGTACATTATAAATGTGTTTTTAGGATAAATTTCACTTATTAAAGTCCTTAAGACCGGCTTCTGTTGGACTCGTAATGGGAAGTTGACGTGGTCTTTTCTTCTATTCATTTTTATATTTAATCTAAGTTCCATTTAAGTGCTTAGCTAAAAATAATTTTAGCATTTGTTTGATTTCTAAATTGTGCGGTGAAAATAAAAAAATAAAAAAATTATATATTATTTAGTTATCTTAATTAAAATATGAAAGAATTAAATTTATTTCCTAAAATAAAGTAAAGTCTTTTTATTTTTTCAATTTCCTCCATTTCACTATAAATTAGAGGAAAATATTTAAAAATTTGAGGAAAAATTAGAAAGTCAAATTTACATTCTTTTTTGCTATTTCTTTAATAATTTCCATCAAATCATAATAATCAATTTTTTTAATTTTTTTATTATATTCATTTCATTTAAAGCAAACAACATATTAGTAAAAATCATGAGCAAAATTAAAAATTTATTGAGAATGGTCAAAATTTATCGAGCAGTGGTCAATAGTAGTTATCGGTAGACTAACTGATGGTGGGGTTAGAGGCTGTCTGCTGGTGGCTTGGGAAAAAAAGGGGTAGAGAGAAGAAGGAGAGGGAAAGAGGAGAAGAGCGTATACGTAAAAATGCAGCACCTTTTTTTATTTTGAACCTGTCCCAGCGAAACGGCATCGTTTCGTTGAGACGATTTTTTTTTTAATTTACTCCTGGCGAAACGACGCCGTGGATTATTTTATAAAAAAAAATTAGCTCTTGACGAAACGACGCTATTTTACCAGTGGCTAATTTATAATAAAATAAAAATATTTGCAGCGAGAAGTTTATTTATTTTTCACTGCATATATCTGCAATTCAGCCCCCTTCAACAGGGAGCTGAGTATAATTCTACCTGCTATCAGAATAAATACTTCTCTTTTTGACCGCCGATAAAGGTCGTAAGATCCCACACTATTATATAGTCTTTTCGCACCTGATAGAAACTCCAATAATATTATTAGTGATGAAAGTCTCATTCAAATAATATTTTTAAATATAAAGATCATAATATATGTCGATCTCTAATTCAAAGGATGATAAATGAAAGAAAAAATTATACTGTTTATTTCCGAACCTTTTAATATGTTCTTTGATGTCTTAATTCTTTTAATCAATTTTAATGTTTTAGCTTTAGTGAATAACTAGAAAAGTTTACATGCGATGTTGTATGTATTTTTATTTTATATATATATATATTAATTTTAAAGCTTATTATAATTTTAAATAAATAAAATAAAAATTAAATCTAAAAATAAATTAAATTATAAAAAAGTAAATCTAAAAAAAATTAAATTATGAAAATTATAAAATAAAATCTAAATAAAGTTTAAGTAATAGTAATTAAAAAATAAATCTAACAAAAATTAAATAAACCTAATACAAAATTATATAATATAAATTAAAAAATAAAACTTAATCAAATAATGAACTTAAATAAAATTAAAATAAAATAATTAACGTAACTAAAATTAAAATAAAACTCCAAAAAAATTAAGTCATAGAAATTAAAAAATCTAAATACAAATCAAAACAAAATAGTAATTTATACAAAATCAAATAAAAATAATTAATTTAAAAAATTAAAAAGAAACTAAAAATATAAATAAAATAAAAGAATAATCCAAAATAATAATTAAATTGTTAAGTTTTTGTAAATATCAAGGAGAAAATTATAAATTCTTTGAAAATAATATAAGGAAAAAAAATATAAATTTATCTCAAATTTTATTACTTGTTAAATTTTTAAAATAAAAATATTTATTTTATAATTTTAATTTCTAAATTAAAATTAAAATTATTAAAAATTATTAAATTTAAAATTTTGATCTATTGAAAAGTAAAATGTTAATAATAAAAGAAATCATTGTTATTTAAAAAAATAACAAAAATAATAAAAAATTATAGTTATTTTGAAAATTTACTATTTATAACTTTAATACTCTCCAATATTCATTATAATTGCAAATAAATTATTTTGATTATAATCAAAATAAAAACTAATTGAAATAATTTATTCACAAATATTCATTAACATTGAACTAATAAATAAATAAAAATATTAAAATATTAAACTAAAAATATTAAAATTTTTAAATATCAATAATCTAATTTTCCTAAAAGAAAATTTTCTGAATTTTATTTTATTTAACAAATATACCTAATATAAATGGTGAGTTTTACGCGGCAGAGACTGGGAGAGGGACCCAAGCCTCCAATCGCGGCGTTGCGTTGGTTCAATAATCAAAAGGAGAGAACCCAAAAGTCCAATTTCTCATTACGTATTCCCAAAAATCAAAACAAAAAATTAAAAATAATATATATGTATATATATATATATCATTTTGATTGACATTTTCCCGTTTCTCATGGAAATTAGAATATATATTATAATTTTCCTGATAAAAAAAGAATATATATTATAATTTATACATACCTTATACCTACGTTTTTTTAGAAACTCTATATTTTTTTACAGTGAATTATATAATTTTATCTTTATATTTTTATATTTTAAATTTAATTACCATTTTGTCATAAAAATTGATATAATATAGAAATTAAGATTTCTATATAAAAAAAATATTTTCTAACATTTAAATTTTTTATTAACAGTAATCTTTCTTTTTGGATATTTTTAATTAAATTTAAAATTTACATAAACCAAAAAATTTTGAAAACAAGATACTTCTTTTATGACTATTTGTTACATTAATTAGTAATGCAAAAGAAGAACCACTATTTAATATTTGAGGTTTGTTAAATAAAAGTCATTATTAATGAATTTCATAGAATTACAGAGAATAAATAATAATTCAACTTTTTTAGATATTTTTTATTTACAAAATTTTGATAGAATAATGAAAAAATGAATGAAATGAAATTTAAAGCAATAAATAGTAATTAATTTTATTTAACAATTCTCATTTATAGGTTTAATTAATTGTATAATATAAAAAGCAATTAAAGAAACAAAATTAACATAAGAATTTTACTATGAATTTAGTCATGTTTTAATTTATATATTAGGTTAATTATAAATTATAATTTAAATTATAATATTTAAAATAATAATTTAAATTATTTTTTTAAATTACAGTTCGTGAGTGGCTTAGTAATATGAGTGAAATATGTACAGGTCCATTTTAAAATTTTTTCTTAAGGTGGGGTAGACTTTGACAGAAAGAGGGTGTTTCTTAAAACTGGAGCTTTTCAGCTTATTGTGAATAAGTGATTTTTAGATTATAATCAGATTAAAAATAAGCAGTTAAGCGTTTCTGTAAACTAGCTAATAATCAGCTGATAATCAGTTTATAATCAGTTAAGTGTTTCTGTAAAATCAGCTTATAATCAGTTTTTAATTGTAGAAACTGTCAAAATGACTAAACTGTCCATGAGTTTATTTATTGTATAAAAATAATTTTTTAAATGTCAATTCAAAATTTATTTTGCAATAATAATAATAATAATAATAAAATTTAATAATAATAATAATAATAAAATTTCTTTGATGGGAACTAAAGTGTATAAGGTAGGTAAATTTGGAATATTGAAGATTAGGTAGGGATAGTATGGTCTTTTACTTGGTCAAAACTGCTTAAAAAATAAGTGCTTAAAAAAAGTAGCAAAACCCAACTTTTAAAAAACTGATTAAAATCAGATTATAATCTACTATTTAAGTTTTCAGAAACACTTAAATAAACAACTTATAATCTAAAAACAGCTTATAAGCAGTTTTGACCAGCTTTTAAGTTTTGAGAAACACCCTCAAAATATAGGAAAAAAAAGGGAAATTGAAAATGATAATAAATAAATAAAAAATTAAAAATAGCTGGAGAGAGAAGAGGAGAAGACGGGTTCCGTGGAGTTGTATAGTTTTTCTTCTTCTCAATAAAACGCAGTGGGAGAAATATAAACAGCACTCTCTCGAACTCTGTTTTTCTCTTATTTATTTATTCATAAAAAAATTAAATTAGTGGATTCAGACCAAGGTTTTCAGAGATTGATTGGCAGGACTGATTAGCATTGGATCTTTGAGTTTGAGATCTTTACTGGGAAGTATCGGTAATGTTATCTCCTCACAATTTGATTATTGATTTTTGAAGTTTGAGTGAAGCTCAGCAATTGGAACCACAACCGTAACTGCAACCACTTTCTCTTGTTTTCATTTTTGATTGGGATGTTTTTGGGTTTTTTTTTGTTTAACTTCACTCTCTGCTTCATGCGATTGGTAAGCTATTTTAGTTTTAATTTTCTTTTCAATTTTAGCTGTGTTTTCTTTTTTACTAAATTTTATGGCCTGATTTGATGATCCTTTCGGCTTCGCTGAAACTGTCCCTTTCAATTCGTTTTGGTGGTTTATTTTTTTGGTTTTTTGTGTGGGGCTGAGATTAGATTTGGATCTTTTGCAAGTTTAAGTTTAGCTGTTTAAAGTTCAATCCTTTTCAAGAAAAGAGAGAAATGGGTTCCTTCCATATGTGAGTTGGTTTATTGATTGGTCGGACAACAGAGGAAAATGAAAGATTTGACTGCGAATTAATGAATTAGCCCAACATAATGCCACTGTAATCTTTGTGAAGATACTTTTAGCTTTCATATTGGCGGCTTCGATGAGTTTGATGCTTTGATGAATCGTATGCTTTTTTACTTTTGTTAGAGTGGCTCTTTAGAGATTGAACCATAAACGAGGTGGAAGATATATTGCTTGCTTAAAAACGGGTTTGCATAATAATTTAACATGATGTATGTATTGATTTGTGGATCTAGGTAGCTTTGGATGTATTTCTTATTTTTGAGTTGATTTCATACTGAATCGGTCTCATAATGGTTACAGGGTAACTATGGCATTGAAAACTAATTCAACTGATAGTAGAACTAGGAGTTCTATTCAAATCTTTATCGTAGTTGGGCTATGCTGTTTCTTCTATATACTAGGGGCATGGCAGAGGAGTGGATTTGGGAAGGCAGACAATCTTGCTATGGAGATTACTAAGAATACAGGAGACTGTAATTTAATCCCAAGTCTAAATTTTGAGACCCATCATGGTGGTGAAATTGGGACCAGTGATTCTAAATCAAAACCCAAAGTGTTTAAGCCTTGTCATTCCGGTTACACGGACTACACGCCCTGCCAAGATCAGAGGCGGGCTATGACTTTCCCTAGGGAAAACATGTTTTATCGGGAGAGGCATTGTCCTCCGGAGAAAGAGAAGCTACATTGCCTAATTCCTGCACCCAATGGTTATGTGACTCCATTTCCTTGGCCTAAGAGTCGGGACTATGTACCATTTGCTAATGCACCATATAAGAGCTTGACAGTTGAGAAGGCTATTCAGAACTGGGTCCAATATGAGGGTAATGTATTTAAGTTTCCTGGTGGAGGAACACAATTTCCACAAGGGGCAGATAAGTATATTGATCAGCTAGCTTCAGTGATACCAATTGCTAATGGGACTGTCAGAACAGCCCTAGACACTGGCTGTGGGGTATGTCACGTTCCCCTTTTTTTTTTTGGTCTTGCACGGTTTTCTTTTTGCTAATGCGAATCTGTTGATATTTGGTGTTTGTTTGTTTTACCTAGGTTGCTAGTTGGGGTGCATACCTTTGGAGTAGAAATGTTATTGCCATGTCATTTGCACCAAGAGACTCACATGAAGCACAGGTTCAGTTTGCTCTGGAAAGAGGTGTACCTGCTGTTATTGGTGTTCTTGGTACTATAAAGATGCCATACCCTTCTAGAGCCTTTGACATGGCTCACTGCTCTCGTTGCTTGATTCCATGGGGATCAAATGGTGAGAACTTCCTCATATAAAAGAACCGCATGTTATTTTCTCATCCTGTTGTCTTTCCTATTCTAGGGTTTCATTGTCCTAAATTTTTGATACCTGCAGTTAGGTAATAGATTTTTTTTTTAATTGTAGATGGAAAATACATGATAGAAGTTGACCGAGTTCTTAGACCTGGTGGTTATTGGGTGCTTTCGGGACCCCCAATCAACTGGAGGAATAATTACAAAGCATGGCAGCGTCCCAAGGAGGAACTTGAGGAGGAGCAGAGAAAGATTGAAGAGATTGCTAAACTTCTTTGCTGGGAAAAGAAGTACGAGAAGGGTGAAATGGCCATATGGCAAAAGAGAATGAATGCAGAATCTTGTCCTGGTAGACAAGATGGTTCTCAAGTTACCTTTTGCAAATCTGCAGATCCAGATGATGTGTGGTATGAACCTACAAAATTTTCATTTCAATTTATTTGTCACACCACATGCACGTTCCTGGATGCATAACAATATACGATGATTTTCCATATTTCGAATTCTCAATCATTTTTAAATGCTCATCAATTGAAAAATTATGAAGTAATAATATCCAGCATTATCTGTTCATTTGTTGTGGCCGAAAGGTATAAGAAAATGGAGACATGCATTACTCCATATCCTGATGTTGGTAGTCAAGATGAAGTTGCTGGTGGGGAATTGAAGGCATTTCCAGACAGGCTTTATGCCATCCCTCCCAGAGTTGCCAGTGGATCTATTCCTGGAGTTTCTGTTGAGACGTACCAGGAGGATAACAATCAATGGAAGAAGCACGTAAATGCTTACAAGAAAATCAATAAGCTTCTTGGCTCTGGAAGGTATCGCAACATTATGGATATGAATGCTGGATTGGCAGGATTTGCTGCTGCAATTCAGTCTTCAAAATTATGGGTTATGAATGTTGTGCCCACTATAGCTGAGAAAGACACATTGGGTGCTATATATGAGAGAGGACTTATTGGAATATACCATGACTGGTAAGATCTTCTTAAGCCCTTTCTACTAAGTGATTCAGTTTCACTAATATATAATCTCATTAAATTTATTGTCTATTTTTTTTCTCTCTGTTCAGGTGTGAAGCTTTCTCCACATACCCAAGGACATATGACCTCCTTCATGCCAATGGTGTTTTCAGTCTGTACAAGGACAAGTAAGTATCACATTTTGCTTTTTGTTTGGTTACAAGACCAAATTTTCTCTTGCTTGAATGTGTGCCAGTTGTTTATCTGTCCCCCAATTCATGAACAATCCAGTTTTTGCCAGCAGTCTACTTCTGACTATGGCCTAATTTATATGTGTGTGTGTGTGTACTATGCAGTGCTTTTATTGTTTCCAATACCTGCACAAGCATGCCAAACTGTTGCTTTACCAATTTTGCTCATTAATGAGAGCAAATATTTAGCTTGAGCTCAATGTACCTTAATGCGCTGAATCTTCACACTTCTATGCAATTTTCTGGATTCAGAGTTTTAGTGGCCTTTGGATCACATTTAGTACAGTTGAATATTTACATCCGGACTGGGTATTTGATACAACTATCTGGAGAATATATTCATGGTGTCTTTGCATTAATGGACATTTTGTAGTCCTAGATACGTATGGCTGAACCAATTAGTTGGTCGTCCTTCCTGGATTCTCTTATTCTCTCCTTTTATATCAATACTGTGTTTTATTCTCGTTCCACAGTAACTTATGTTTTGAACAAATGAATGCAGATGTAACATAGAGGATATTCTTCTAGAGATGGATCGAATTTTGCGACCAGAAGGTGCTGTTATATTCCGAGATGAAGTTGATGTGCTAGTTAAGGTGAGGAAGATGGTAGAAGGAATGAGGTGGGATACTAAAATGGTGGACCATGAAGATGGGCCTCTGGTTCCTGAGAAGATACTAGTCGCAGTCAAGCAATACTGGGTTGCTGGTGGGAACTCCACATCCTCACAGTGAGCGGTGTATGGATGAAAAAAAAAGTTGAGAACTTTTGTGGGGATGGCTTTGAAGTTGTAATTAAATTGGCAAATCACAAATGCAATGTAATACAAGCCCTGACGTGATGGAAAATTGATGTATTTGGGCTTATAAGCATGTTTCCTGAAGAGTACTTTTAGCATAGAGGCTGGAGCCCCACACGGTATCATGTTATAACTATTAATTGAACATTTTAGTAGTGATTTTTGAAACTATAGAAGCGAATGTTGTAATATTTTTGACATTAATCATCAATTATTTTTTTGGCCCATTTTCTTTTTCTTTTTTTTTTTTTTGTCATCCTCAAGTCACCCAACTATTGATTTCTCAATTAATTTATAATGCTCTGAAATTTTAGGGGTAAGTTGGAAAAAAAGTTGCCTAATTTTTTTTTTCTGTTTTATATATTTATTATTATTTTGGGTTTAAACTCTCATTTGAAACATTTATTTTTTAAATTGTCTTCCTAAGAGTATTGATTAAGAGCATATATTTCAATTCAACAAAACATTAAAAAAATGATTTTGATAAGAGTTGTATTTATTATAATTATTACTATCTTAGACATTATATTTTTGATTTTTCAAGCATTTTATTTATTTAATAATGTGTGAAATTTTGTTTCCAACCACTGCCATTATGACACTAGTTGGAAACTGTTACATAAATGAAACATTAATAGCATCGTGCGTAGATTGTAGAGTTGATTAAACAATGTGGAGACAGTTAATTATTAGTTGATTACCTTAACCAATTAAATATGCAGATGGTAATAAATTTATAAATTGTAATAGTCTAATAGAGAAAAAGGGTGACTTTAAACATAGGAAAAAAAAAATAAATCTCCCATTTGCTTCTAAGGATCTCTCGGGTTCGTTTTTTACCTGGTTACATTTTGCTTAACATTATCATATACACCCAAATAACGAATGGTAAATATTTTAATCAAATATAAATTTTTATCCTGTCAAACAAATATCCTCTCTATTTTTTTTTTATAATTTTATGTGTTATTATCTCAATATTACTGATAATATCTCCAAGGACGGATCTACGGGGATCGTGTTGGGAGTGACGATCCTCTTTCGCCGCCGGCAATCATATATACACTAAAATAGGAGGAGAGGTTGGTCGGCCGGTGACTTTTTGCAGGAAGGGGGGAGGGGGGCCGAGAGAGAGGCTGTGCGAGAGAGAGAGAGGGGCGAGAAAGAGCTGAACCAAGCTCTCAGACCAGCAGAAATAGTCAAGCCACCACCAATAAGCCATCGACCATCCATTCTTTATTCTCTCGGTCAACGGCTAGTTTCACTTAAAGCATTATGTTATTGTTAAAATTACTCTATTCACCATTTTTTATAAAAAAATTTCATTTTTGTTAATAATTTTTTAGTCATTTTATAATAAATTTATAATAAATACATAATAAATTATATAAATTTATAAACTCATAATAAATAAATAATTAATTCATAATAAATACATAATAAATTATATGAATTTGGTCATGCGCCCACTTATTGCAAGGTGACAAAATCCAAGTAGAGTAAAGCCCGACAATCATAATAGACCAAGCCCTCAGGACATTGGCGTCCATTATTATTATTATTATTATTATTATTATTATTTGTGGTATATGTATTGTTATTATTGAAAATTCGATAGAGAGATTACTTTTATAACTTTTATAAAATGCTGCAATTGTCAATGATTCATATTAGAGAGAAAAAATAAAAATAATAATAAGAAAAAAGAGAAATATTAATTGTAGTTAATTTGGAGAGTAATTATTGGACAATCTCTTTTTTATTTGCTAAAAAATATTTATTATAATTTTATTTATGAAGAAAGATATTATAATAAATATTTTTTAGTCAATAGAAGTGAGATTGTCCAACAATCACTCTTTAAAGTGATTATAATTAGCATTTTTATAAGAAAGAAAGCTTATCGCGAGATAAGAGACCTAATTTTGGCATATTAAAATATATAGTACTCCCCATCTCATAAAGATAGACTTATTTCTTATTTCTCATAAAGATAGACTTATTTCTTATTTCACTAGTATTAAAAAAAATTAATTACTTTTATTAAAATATAAATTTATATATATTTTTTATTATATTTTTAATTTATCATGAAATGTATTTATTAAGTAACATTAAATATGAGTATTATATATATTTGATATATCAACTGACTTACTAAAATAATAAGTGGATTATAATTTAAAACGGATGAAAAATTAGTCTATCTATTTAGGGCGGAGGAAGTATCAAGTTGGAGGAGATGTCCCTTGTGAAGGAACAAAAGCTCTAAAATGAGAGTGTATTGTCTCCTTCTAGTTTTTTCCATTTCATATATTTGCGGTGTATGTAAATTCTTAAAGTTTTGTCATATTTCATGGTAGAGTTTGGCGTTGCATAGGACACGATGATGTGAGTACGGCTTGTCTTCATCAACAATGTCTAGTTTTGGCTTCCACACACTCTCTCGAATAACTTCTACCTTATAATATTTTTCACATTTATAATAATATCATACAAATGCCAACTTTGCTCAGCCCTCTGTTTTCAATTATTGCCAACCATGGCTGCAAATAAAAAGTCAAGCTCAAATTTCATTTATTAATATCTCATTCCAAATTAAATTTAATTATTTTTAAAAAAATTATCACAAAAGAAATATTATTACGAAAAGAAGATTATATACGTTAATATATAAGATTGCTCATATACTAAATATTATTTTTTTAAGGTTAAATAAATTCTATATAATTATTAATAACAACTTAAAAGTAAAAAAAAACTTATCGATTTGAGGTATACATGGTTCGATATATTCAATTAATATAAAAATATCATTAAAAATATTATTAAATTATTTTACATTTATTTTCATTTAATAAAAATATTTATATTAATATTTTTCCAAATACCATTTTTATTTAATTTTCATGAGAAATTAAATTTATAATCTTATACTCTCTCTGTCCTGCTGAAATTGTTATTTTTACAAAAAAAAAATCTTTCTCAATTATCATTTTATAAAATAAAAAAAAATAATTAGCTTCTTTCTAATTTTACTTTTATCATTAATAATTTAATTAATAAAGTGAGAGATAGTATTAATGAATTAGTAGATGATATTTTAGTCAATTTAAAATAATTTTATATAATAATTAAAAAAATTATTGACTTTCTTAATAGATATATATAGACTGAAAGCGGAGTTTTTAGTGATATTGAAGGAATATAATTCTGAAAAAAAAAAAACATTGTTAAGGCTAACTCGTAATGACATGGAAAATTTAATATTGTAATTTTAATAATTAATGATATAGAAAAGGAAAAAAAATAAATATAATTAAGGCTATTAAATATTAAGTGAGGGTATTAAATGTTGTTTAACAAGGTTCGGAACCCTTTTT
This sequence comes from Garcia nutans, assembly GCA_947685225.1. Classification (NCBI taxonomy): domain Eukaryota; kingdom Viridiplantae; phylum Streptophyta; class Magnoliopsida; order Malpighiales; family Euphorbiaceae; genus Garcia; species Garcia nutans. The sequence continues at coordinate 55,160,898 of CANTUV010000011.1, forward strand.
ATATTCCATCCATCCCACTGAAATCGTCGTCTTGAACTCATGCATACTTATTAAAAAATTATTAAAATTTTTAAATATTATATAAATTATTTTTAACAGACTAAAATATTTTTTATTAATTTATTAATATTATATTATTATTTTATTAATTGAGTCATTAATGATAACAGTATAGTTGAAAAAAAGCTAAATAATTTTTTTTAATTTTATAAAATAATAATTTAAGAAAAATATTTTTTTTTATAAAAATAACAATTTCAGTAAAACAGTGAGTATATACTTATAATCAATCACAAAAAATAATTAATGCTATTAATGTCAATATTAATAAAGATAAAATAATTAAAAATAATTGGTGTACACCTATTAACATGGTTCTAATAATAAATATTTCTTAGGACAAAATATATATTTTAATAAATTGATATTAATATGGCATTTTAATACATTCATAATAATTTTATATAATATTTTAAAATTTTAATAATTTTTTTAATAGATGTATATAAATTGGAAGCCGCGATTTCAGCAAGATAAAAAGAGTAGTTTATAATGTTATAAAATGATATTATAAAATATATGGTTAAAAATTATATTATGGAAAATTATATATATATATATATATTTCATTATATATATAGACACACTCCCGATTGCATAAAAATTTATAATGTTATGAAAAATACTGTAATATTCTTTTTTTTTTACCTTTTTATATAATTAGTAAATAATATATATAATTTATTAATATTATAAAATACCTACAAATTAAAAAAAATTACCACATGCAATATACCATATTTTAAAAATTAGAACTAGTAAAAAATATATAAAATAAGTGTATTCAAATAAAAAAAAATGACATACTGGTCGTGTGACAACCATTAATTTATGGCGGTAACCATAAATGTTGTCTATGCATAGCAAACACCACCCTCGAAATAATTCTCATGTAGGTTTTTAGGTTGTCCTGTAGAATTTTACTTCACTTTCTAAATTTGCTAATAAGTCATTAATAAAATTCTATAAAATTAATTCAAAATATATTTTTATAAATATAATTTTTGAAGGATAATATAGTTTAAATTTAATTAACAAGTTAACTATTAGTAGGAAAAAGCTTTAATTTTTTTTAAAATCAATTAAAAATAGCTTCCCATTGTTATTTTATTTTTAATTAGATGATTTCGTCTTATTATTAAAAGTTAAAGATTATGAGCGAACTTTCAATAATTGAACATTATATTAATTTATGTTGATTTATCAATGAAAAAGAATTCATAAAACTAAAAAAAAAAAGGATTAGAATAATACTTTTATTCTCAAGAAATTGCAAATCTGAATTCAAATCAATAATTAACTTAAAAAAAATATTGCTAGTTAATTCTTTTGATCACATTAAGTAGTTTTTATTGGATTAGAACACTTGATAATAATACATAAAAATAACACAAAAGAATACCAAAGAAGAAATAATCAAATCTTGAACAAAGCACATTTTTAAGATTGGGAGGAACCTTACAATGGGAAAAAAAATTTAACTAGAAATATTGCTAAGGTTAGAAGCATATGGGCCAACTGCTTCTAACATCATCTTCTCCACTTCCCTTCTTATAGGGACTATTCTTTAACACTCTTTCTCAAAATAACTTCCTCCATTTTCAAAACACTTCTTTCTTTTTAGTACTTCTCCTCACCTAATTTCATCATCCCTTTTGTTTAGTTTCTTTCAAATTCTTCTTGTCTGTCTCTAAAGAGAGACTATTTTCTCATTTTCTCATCTTAGTTCCAAAAATATATATACTATTTTCATTTGAAATCCTTTTCTAGCCTTTGGCTCTTTTTCTACTATAAGTTCATTTGGTTTTTCCTCTGATGGCTATGGCGACCTTAACATAAGTAACAAGCCTTACAAACAGCCGTGATATGTCATTCTCTTCTTACTTGAGCAAAACAGAGGAAGTTTGCGTTCAGAAACTTGCAGGATCTAATAAAAATCAAGAAGATGGAGAAATGGAGTATTTAGTGCTGAGAAATACTTCAATGGAGGAATAGATGAAGATAGTCCAAGATTGAGCAATTTTATCCCAAGAAAATACCATCAACCTACGAAAGATGAAGATCCTGTAAAACCTAGTTTAGTTCATCCTGCAATAAGTACTCCAAGTGTGCATTCTGATTCCAGTTGGAATAGCCAAACTGATCTGCTCCAAAATGTTGTTCAACGAAAGACTACTATGTCACCAAGAAAATCATCAAATAAGAATATCAGATATGAAATAAAGAATACTAGTAGCAGTAGCAGCAAGAATTTTAATTTTCTTGCTGATCTTGGCTGCAAATATTGTTCTTGTTCTGATAAAGATTCTATTGATGTTGATGATGAACATGTTGGCGAAATTAGTTTCAAGAAAAGTCCTGTTAATGGAACTAATTTGCTTCAAGTTCAAGTTCAACCCAGGCCAATAATTAAAAGTAATAGTCTTGATGACCTCGATCATCATCATCAGAAATCACTCTCAGGATCAGGATCTCAAATTGGAAACAAGAAAGAAAACTGTTTTAGCTTCCCAACTTCAAATTCCAGTTCTGTTTCTGGAAAATTGCCAATTCAAAACGAAGGAGAAGTACTAAAACCAAGAAAATCACTAGAAGTCTTCGGGTCTCCTGTTCATGACAAAGAGAAGCAAGTCTTTCAGGATTGAGAGAAGACCATCAATGTTATCCTGGGATCCAATACCACCACAAAAAATAGATGAAATCGAATATTCTAATATTTCAGGTGGAGGAGGAATTTACAATGACAATGAAAGTGATGCAAGTTCCGACTTGTTTGAAATCGAAAGCCTTACAGGAAAGGTCAGTCCATTTCTTGCAAGACAAGGATTAGATGCAACTTCAGGATGTGTTACCCCAACAACCTGTTGTGCACCAAGTGAAGCTAGCATAGAATGGAGTGTGGTAACTGCAAGTGCTGCAGATTTCTCTGTTATCTCCGATTTCGAAGAGTTAAGGCCACCAACAAGAATACCAAGTCCTATTAGAACTAGCAAGGGGATTATTCCAAAACGGAGGCCTAGCATTTTGTTGGGTTGTAATATTCATAAGTCTGTAAGAGTAGCTGGAGATGCATGTAGTAGAACAAGTGATAAGATTAATTCTGACCCAAGAACTATGCGTCGAGTGTCGGATTCTTACATGCCAGTTACAAGATTTCCTGCAGAGACTAAGTTGCATATGGGGTTTGATGCTAAGCAAAGATTACCTGCCCATAATTCCCATTCACTTCCTCGGTCACAGAATTCGCATCTTTTGTGCATTCAATAATTCAATTTTTCTTTTTGTTCTATATTTGTGAAAGTTACTTGCTTCAATTGCGTGTGTAGTGTCTTGTGCAATAATTAAAGGATTTAACTAGCTATCAATAGTTATTTGAATTTTAAGGAAATTAAGCTGTTGTTCAGAATCCGTGTCTTTGTTTTATTTTTGTTAATTAGGTTATGATTAGAAGCTGGAACTTGTAATCTCTTTATAAGACGACTCCAGTATTTGTCCAAGTTTATTGGTGGTTCTGTCTTGTTATCCTCATTTACATGCTTCAAATTTAGACACATTACAAAGTCAGAATTCTAGCTTTTGGTTATACTATAACAGAAAATCATAACTACTGATTTGAGGTCTGAAAACCTATATTTTTATTAAAAGAATACATATTAGAAGATTTTTTTTTTGGATCATTTGTAGGAAAGGGAAAATAAATAAAAGCAAAAGAAAGAAGGAAAATAAATATATAAAAAAGGAACACCTTGAAGCTTTATTTATATATCATATACATATGTATATGACATCAATTTTAAACAATGATATATATTGTCTCAGAGTAATTTGCATATATAAACCATTTAAGGGCTATAGGCCCCAGAAAGGGGCCAAAGATGCTATCTGTTCCTGACTAGAAATAAATGTGATTCTTCCTGCTTCAATAATTCATTGTAAAATTGGAATTAATCTAAGAATTTCTATTAAAAATTTAAAATGACACAATTAAATTTGTGATGTTTGTGAGGAAATGTAGGCTTCTCCAATCAATATCTGCAATCACCATATTTATGAGGGTGGACCATATATATATATATATACTTCAACAATACCAGCCTTTCATCTAATATATAGTAATATAGTTTACCTTTGTATTTAGTAATATATTCCCAGACAATATATATCCACTTTGGTCCATTAGAGATAATACACTAATCTCATGGATAGAATTTGATTTGCCTCTGCAACTCTCAGCTGCAGATTTATTTATTTATTTATTTTTAATACACTACGCTTCTAAAAAGTTAAAAAAAATAATAAAAAAAGCACAAGCTTTTTTTAAAGTAAGATAATATATATTGGATTGATAGTCTAGTGATCGAATGTTTATGTTGTACACAGAGATTCAAATCCTAACAGTCTTATTTTCTTATGAGAATTTCATATGTAAACAAAAAAAAGTTGTGATATATGTCTGAACTTTAAGTGGCCTGTATTGCTTAAGATGATGAGGCAGTCTAATCATAAATTAATGAGATATTCTTTTTAGAGACATACTAATTTCCTAATTAATCAGAAGAAAATAATGTTGATACTAAATAATAATAATAATTGTATATGTTGGAGATAATGATCACACATCGGTAAGGAAGCCAAAGCTCCAGTCACATATAAGGCTAAACAATCCTCATACTGTTAACTCGGATTTTCAGTGTGAGTTAGGCCCAACTCTAATATGGTATCAGAGCCTACTCGTTACACGTTTGGTGCCCACCCGGCTAAATGCGTGGTCCAGGTGTCCCAAGAGGAGGTGGACAGCCTGTGTCTTGTCTCCATGCAGTGTCGGAGCAATGGTTCGGCCTTAGGCACCGTGAGTGAATATGGAGCAAGCTTGGCCAGGGTAGTGCCAGACACGTGGGTTGAGGTGGGGGCGTAAAGCGAGTGCGGTCCAAGGGCGAGTCGTTCCCCCCGGCACGAGGACGTGCCGCAGTTTGAGGCCATTATAAAGGAATGTGCCTGCTGTGTTTCAACCTCCATGGGTTGGGACGGCTTAGCGTTTAAGGCGTTGTTATGCCCTCGTGGCCTGTACTCCACGCAAAGCCTGCGTGTAGGCGGGGTGCTGTGCCGCAGGGACAACTGGTCGGGAGCTGGGCCGCTCCCCTGATGAGCTCATGGCAGGGCGAAACCAGTGTGGTACGAAGACCGAAGCTGATGGATTGATGCCAGCCGGTCCGCCCAACATGGTAAATGGGCTCGTGATAGCAGGTGTCAACCGGGTCAAGCTCCGGTTGCACTTGAGAGGGGATGTTGGAGATAATGATCCCACATCGGTAAGGAAGCCAAAGCTCCAGTCACATATAAGGCTGGACAATCCTCATACTGTCAACTCGGATTTTCAGTGTGAGTTAGGCCCAACTCTAATAGTATATAGTTGGCATGTGCATGATGGGAACAAAAGAAATGATAATGAAAAAGGCAAAGGTAAATGAACAATAAATGCGACTTGATAATTCATATTTCAGCAAAGAAAATGATGAAGATTTTCTAGCTGGAATAAGCTCATTTTGTGGCTACTACTTGCAGATGACTTATGAGAGACATTTAACACAATGACAGGATTGCATTTTCTTGTTATTTGGTATATATCAGAAATTCTTGAAAGGTGATGGATTATCCGAGTTTGGATTTATGACTTCATAGATCATGAAATAGATACTTGACTGTTATTAGGCTATTAACCCCGATAACAGCCTACCAACAATTGCCAAGCAAGTTATTCTAATTTTGCCCATGGATAAGTGTTTTAAGTATTGTGCCTTTTGTCATGGACCACTAGAGAGACAGAGGGGATTGGAGAAGCATTTAGGCCCTGAGATTAGGTTACTTACGCGGAGAGGAAGAAAGCCTTGGGGCTACAATGGCTGATTATAACTGAAAGGGAGTTTGATGGAAGAAAAAAGTTTTGTAAAGCCTTCATAATAAGCCTATCATTTTCCTAGTCTATCATAGGTATATTGGTTTCGATATAATAACTGAATGAAAATGTCTTTTGTTTGAAATTCTGCACTTTGGGATGATTTTAGTGGTTGGAACTTGGAAATGCAACTGTTAGATAGTGATTCATGATGAATTGGTGATTGACCTAAAAAGCTGTAAAAGGCCACTTGGAAGATAGGTCCTCTTCATTAATGATTACTTCCAAAAAGACAGTATTAGAGTGATATCTTTTACATTATAAGACTCTTTTTTGATATTTTTGCAACAGGCGCAGAATATCTGTTACAGCAAAGATCACATCTTAGGAGTTGGAGTTAATACCAACCTTCATTCTCCCTTTCTTACAGTCAATGTGAGGAAAAGAAACTTTCTAGTTCTCGCATTTCCAGATTTTTCAAAGTAAATACAGAAAAGTTTAGCCCGTAGGTAGTCACGATATTAACAGTGCCAGGTCAATCAAATACAAAGCTATTTAGTTTTAAAAAAGAACTATTAAAAAAATGAAATAGAAAGCAAGAGGAATTCAAATAATCATATACAAGAAGTCCCTTGAAAGTTCAAGAAGGCAGCGCCACATGTTTTATAGACAGCCTCTGATCAACAGCACACCTGAGATGTTCCCTAGGCGGCAGAAGCATCCAATAACTACTCAATCATAAGGTAGAACTCCTAATTACAATAGTCAGGACTCTCTTTATATCCCAGACCATGCACAATACAACTATTCATTGCAGGATACTGAGAATCGTCAAGCTGAATCTCTCCAACTTCAAGTTCTAGGAGATCCTCAGCTTAATGAACAAATATAATTTGATAAAAAATAAGCTCAAATAGCATTACTTCAAGATAATGACATATAATCATAGTAAAACCCAGAACTCTGAATTAAGCCATATTACATATGTTAAATCTTAAACAATCATAATTACTCAAAGCAGAAATGTATATTCTGCAATTCCCACCCTGGTTCTGATTAAAAGCAAGAAACAAGTTGGGTACCGTGCAATTAAGTTGAGATTAAGAAAAGGCTACACATGAATGCTAAACAATCAACAATAAGACCATAATATATAATATTAATGTAAATATACAATCCACTGCCAAAATTTATACAGATACAGCATCTTTATGTTAACCCTATAAACAAAAAAACAATAAAGCACCACAATTTATGTATATACAGACCACAAAAATGATTAACAGAGGAAAAAAAAATAGTGGTGGTACATTGTAATGACAGACACTGCCTTCATTGGTAACGTTTAATCATCCTTGTATTCTTTAGCAAGCCGTGCTTCAAAGCCACCCCCTTCTCTCTTCTCAAGTGCATAAGGCATATAAGTTCCAAGAATTCTATCCCAAATGACAAAGAATGGCTGTGAAAAGTTGTATTTGGTACCAGGGAGCTGATGATGGACATCATGATAAGCAGTATTGTTTTTAAAGAACACGTGGAAGAGATTCCCAGGAAGCCATAACCCACAATGGTCATCCACTGTTTTGACGGTAGCAAATGAGAAGAAGAAAATGGAGGTTCGAGGAGACATGCCTGACAGGAGAAAAGATAAGGCCCCACCAATTGTGTCAAGCAGAAGCCCCTCAAGTGGATGATTGTATAGAGCTCCAAATGCATATGGGACAACAAGCCTATGATGTTGAGAATGGATATGCTTATATAGATACTTGTTGTGATGCATGTATCTGTGCATGAAGTACTGCCAAGTATCCAAAATCAGCATTGCTGTAACAAATTGTCTAGCTAGAACAATTAGGGAAGGTTGTTGATCCATAGCAGCCTGAGAATCATTTCCAGTTACCTGCAAGAAAAGCAAGAACCAATTATTAATCTGTAATTCATATCTAAATTATCTTTAATTATGGACTAACTGATTTGGTGCAAGTCAAAATCACAGAAGATAACAACAGAAGAAAAGAAAATAATATAATGCTGAGCAGATATGAACAGAGATGAGAAAATGGCAAAGCTGGCTGCAAGTTTAGGTAAACAGAAAGAGTCCAAAAGTTACAGCCAACCAAATAAAACCTCAAAAAAAATTACTATAGAATCATAACCAAGATAGAAATACAAGCTTAGACTTGCATGCCTATACCTTATTAACTCAACAACTGAATCATAGTCCCAATTAAGATACAGATTCCACTGCCAACGCTATAAAGAACTAACGTAATTTTATCAAAATAAATAACCAAAATCATTCATCCAAAACAAAACAAATAAATAACTCAAACCATTCTCCATAATTAATTCTTATTCCTTCGTACTTGGAATGCAAATATTAGCCATATTAACTGTTGCAAAACTTTGCCTTTAATACAAGTCTATTTCTTTTAAATTTTACTAATCTTTATTTCTATTATGTGGAAAAAGAAGCAGTAACAAACAGTAAAAATGCCTTTCAAGTGATGTTATATAGCCCATGATAGATCTTGAAATTTGAGGAATATACATCCATGGCTTCCTGATCCACATACGTGTACGGCTATACCCTGCCTCTACTTGTACCTACCATTGATTGATTCCTGAAAAGGCATCTATGCCATAACTGATATGATGTCCCAACTTAACAAAACTAACTCATCCAGTTATGGACGTCTCCCATGTTTGGGCAGATTTCCCAAAAACATAACTTGTGAGATTATAATAGTATTAAAAAATGGAATTTCACATGAACCAGTATGTTATTAGAAAGTCAAACATGCTTTTGATAATTCACAAGTTCCAGAATTCAAAAGTCAAAGCTGACTAAGGAATTGGAAAATATCGCGCGATCATCGAATTAGGAAAAAAAAAACTTGGTTTATCATCCCGAAATCATAATTTCGCAGATTATGAATTAAAAAAAAAATCAAAATAAAATCAATCTGAGGTCGAGAGGAATTAAAGGAAAATAAAAGAAAAACGCACCGTAAACAAGAGAATAGCAACGATAGCTTGAACAAACTGTTGAAGAAGAACACCCCTGACAACAGTGGGTTTCGAGACCAAATTTTTCTCATCCTCGTCCTGTTTGGTGTGCAATCTATAATTCTCAAAATATCCTAAAACAACATATAACCCTGAATAAACCCAGTAAATAATAATTGGTACAAAAGTACCCAATAATTCATCAGAGATTTGAAAGCCCATATCGGAAACTAACACCAATAATCAACGCTTAACAGTTAACACACCAACAAACTCCCAACAGGCAAAAGATGCTAGGTACACAAGCAAAGTTTGAGCCTTTTTTCTTCGATAACAGCGATGATCACTAATATAAATAAAAAATTAAGAACATGGATTTGTTGCTGTACGGTGGGCTCACATAATTGTAGTTAGGGTTTGAATTGGAGAAGAAGATTCTATTTTTAAAGTCGCTGTAATCGAAGAGAAGAAGGAAAGAGAAGAAAGAGAGAGGTCAATTTGGACAGAAGGCTTTAAAAACAAAGAAAAAAAAATCAACCCACAACTTAGGGATAGCGGTTTGGTTTTTTTCTATGTGTGGGGCCGGTTTGGTAAAAAACGACACCTATTTTGACTGGGTGTGCATGTTTGATTTTTACACGCGGACTTGTATTAGGCTTACGTGGACTAAGGACAAAACAAGGAAGCTTCAGGCTTTAACAAGCCGCCTCAGTTCTGTTTAAACAAAGAAGATATTTGTTTTTTTTTTTTTTTTGAACGAGAAGAAGATATTTGTTTAGTATAAATATTCTGTTTCAATGACATAATATTACTTAATTTTACTGACACCTTAGCGAATTTATCAAAATATTTTATATTTTTTTAACAGAATCAAAATATTTTATTTTGATTTATTATTAACTCTACATTTTTTATACTTATTGTATGCTGCACACTACATTAGTTTCCAGAATTTCAGTCAAATAACATTTTACTTACAAATTTCAATTTATTTATTGATAACGACGTGAAATTTAAGGAGTTGTATTCTTATTCGGATTGTGCGATTGTCAGCTATTTTATTTGCAAATCAAAAAAGAGAATCAGACTCTAATAAAAAGTTTTTAATACTTAAATCAGTAATATGTAAATCTACTCTTATTTATAAAAATAAAAATAAAAATAAAAATAATATCTAAATATATCAGCATATCTTTTAAATATTAATATAATATTTCTTATCACATCAAAATTTTATCTATAGAATTCAGGAAAATTTAGCCTAATACATGTGTTTAAAACTGAAGTCCACACGTATGAAGAGTTCGGTCTAAAATTTTAACTAAGTAGGAGTAGTATAATTTATATTTTAACAATAAATATAAAATAACATGATTTTTCAAAAAAAAATTATTGATACGTTTTTTTGAGAAGTTTTTAATTTTTTTTTTGAAAACAGCAATCAATCAAAATATAGCATTTTAAAATAAATATCAGATATTTTTTTAATGTATTTATTAAGAAAATGGTGTCTGTCATCTGCACCTTGTAATGAACGCAGATTTTTTTTTAATTGCCCCCAAAGAAAATAACTTCAAATGGCAACCAGCTATCTGATTTTTCAGTTAGCTGACCTGTTGGATTCTGATTGTCGTTTAGGGGAGATATTTGTGATTTTGCTACGTTTTAAATTATCCAAATCAAAAGGTGATTTGCAGTTGGAAAAACTATTAAAATGCACAAGGGTGCGTTGAATAATTGCCCTGTAATTGCATCATACGTTATACTAGTTTTCATTGGCCAATCTGGCAATGAATAGCACTTATAGCAGAAGGAATCAAATATCGTAATTATATAATTATACAATGATGACCAATCACAGTGATCCCAACAGGTAACAAACCCTAACGGTGCTCTGCTAGGGTTTCCTCTTGCTTTTGCATGTTGCCGTCTTGCTTTTGCATGCTCCTTTCACCTTGTTATGTCCTCGACATCTTCTCCAATGGAAGTAAATTTTCAAAACTTGTCTCTTCATGACGATGAAGATTTTATTGATGATGCTCCCCCGGGTGAGATTGAGGAACCAGTGGATTACACCTTTTGCTTGGTAGGGAAGCTTCATACTGATCGACGGGTTAACTTTGCTGCAATGAAGTCAACCCTTGCTGAGATTTGGCAGCCAGGTAGAGGGGTTTATATATCTGAGATTGAGCCGAGACTTTTCTTATTTCGATTTTTTCATAAAGTCGATTACAATAAGGTCTTCAATGGTGGTCCCTGGACTTTTAATAGTCACCTATTACTTTTGTCTACGATTCCGGCCGGTCAAGATCCTTGTGCTGTTTCTCTTAACTTTGCTGATTTCTGGATTAAGGTGAAGAATATCCCTTCTGGTCGGTGGACTGAGACTTTTGGCAGACAGTTGGGCAATTACGTTGGAAGCTTTATTGCGTACGATCCAAGTAATGACAAACGGGAGAGCCGAGATTATATGAGGCTTAGGGTTCGGCTGGATGTGCAGAAACCTCTTAAGCGTTGGAAGAAATTTCGTAATAAGGATGGTACTGTTTTTCAGGTGGATTTTACTTATGAAAAACTGACTACTTTGTGTTTTATCTGTGGAATTCTTGGCCATTCTGATCAGGGTTGTGAGCTCCTATTTAATTCGGATGGTTCTGAACTTCCTCGTGGCTGGGGAGTCTGGTTACGAGCTCCGCTTCGACAGCCCTATGCTCAGGACGATACTAGTAGGTGGTTCCGTGATAGTAAAGGAAACAGATTAGGTGCTTTCAATTCTGAAGGTGCAGGAACTTCTATTTTTCGATCGAATGTGATTGAGCAGCATCGTGATGTTGTTCATATGGAGGCACTATTGGAGCATAATGTGGTTAGTAATGCTAATGTGGTTAGTGGTGTGGGGGGTAGTGATACTGTAGCTACGTTGTCTAATGAGGATGAGCCTGGGGATGTTATGGAAGGGAAAAAGAGGGCTCGGTTTATGCTTGCTGAGAATAATGGTGCACAGTCTTCTACGGTAAATGAGAAGATGCAGACTGATGAGTTCCTTGTAGATGAGTCTGATGCTATCTTGAAGGTTGCTCAAGTTATTGTTGATACGGCGGGACCTGGCATTGTTAAGACCCAGGCCTGCCACCAGCCATGAGTTGCATAAGCTGGAACTGCCGAGGCTTAGGTATGACTTCGGCAGTAAATGCGCTTAAGGAGTTAGTTCGCTATAACAAGCCTTTATTTTTGTTTCTTATGGAGACTAAAGTCACTCAGTCTCGTATTCAGTCTCTTCGTTCTATATTAAATTTTAATTCTTGTTTTTCTGTTGATTGTATGGGCCGGAGTGGTGGTCTTGCTGTCTTTTGGAATAATGAAATTGATGTTTCTGTTTTGTCTTATTCGAGAAATCATATTGATGTGTGTGTTGCTTTTGATTCTTTTACTTGGCGTATTTCTTGTGTGTATGGCTTTCCTGGGCCTAATCAGAAACCAAAAACTTGGGCATTGCTGAGACAGCTTGCTGGTCAAAGTAATTTGCCTTGGCTTTTAATGGGAGATTTTAATAATTTATTATCTGATGAGGAGAAGATTGGAGGGAATCCATATCCTATTGATTTTCTGGAGGGTTTCCGGGAAACTTTGGATGCTTGCAATGTCACGGATTTGGGACTTGTGGGATATCCTTTTACTTGGCGACATGGTAGAGGCCAGAATAAGATTGAAGAGCGTCTAGACCGTATGATGTGTACTGATTCTTGGCTGGAGAAATTCCAGAATGCCACGGTTCATAATCTGGTTGTGAGTCATTCAGATCATTCGCCTATTATGTTGAGATTGTCTGCAGGAATTGTTCAGCATTACAGGTACAGGTTTAAATTTGACAATACCTGGTTTGATGAACCGGACCTTGAAGACATTGTTCATGTTGCTTGGGGTGCTAATTCTAGTGATAGTTGTATTGTGAGACTAGATGGTTGCAGAGACACTTTGTAAGATTGGGGAAAGGCAGTTCGAAATAGGTTCCTTGATGAGATTAGAGATTTGAAGCGGCAATTGAAAGCAATACGGATGGACCCCTCTGACAATAGTGCCGAATTATATTCCTTAACTCAGAAGAAGCTCAGTAATGTCTTGTTGAAGGAAGAGCGATATTGGAAACAGAGAGCAAAGCTTCATTGGTTATCCTATGGTGATAGCAATACAAAGGCTTTTCATGCTGCTGCCTCTCAGAGAAGAAAAATTAATTTTATTGCTGGGCTGCGTGATGAGGGTGGTATTTGGCAGGAGGATATGGTGGTGGTTAAGAAGATTATTAAGGACTATTTTGGTGGTATCTTTATGGCGGATTCGGTCGACTCCTCCACTGTTATTGCAGGTATTTCTGCTTCTATTGATTTAGTCGATAATCATTCCCTTATATGTGATTTTCATGACGATGAGTTTAAAAAGGCCATATTTCAAATGCATCCTGACAAAGCTCCAGGACCAGACGGTTTTAATCCAGGATTTTTTCAGAAGTTTTGGTCTCTTACTGGTAGTACTATTGCTGCGAATTGTAGAAGATGGCTCTCTGACGGTGTTTTTCCCCCTTCCCTGAATGAAACCACAATTGTTCTTGTCCCTAAGGTTGATAAGCCTGATATGTGCAAAGATCTTCGGCCAATCTCACTTTGTAATGTGCTCTACAAGTTGGTGGCGAAAGTTTTGGCTAATCGGTTGAGAGTGATGCTGGACAAGGTGGTAGCTAAATCTCAGTCTGCTTTTGTCCCGGGCAGGTTAATTACAGATAATGTCATTTTGGCTTTTGAACTGGTTCATTCTATGAAGAGTCGGTCGACAACAAATGAAAAGCTTACTGCGTTGAAGATCGATATTAGTAAAGCATATGACAAGGTTGCCTGGAGTTACTTAGAAGCTATTATGTTGAAGATGGGCTTTTGTTCTCAATTTGTGACATGGGTTATGATGTGTGTGAAGTCTGTCAGATATAAGGTGCTTGTGAATGGCGATTTGACGGATCCTATTATTCCTACTCGGGGTTTGCGACAAGGCTGCCCTTTGTCTCCTTATTTGTTTCTTTTATGCTCTGAGGGTCTCTCTTCTCTTTTTAGACAGGCTGAGGCGGAGGGTGCTCTTTATGGTGGTAGAATTGCTCGAGCAGGTCCGCGAATTTCCCATTTGCTGTTTGCTGATGACAGTCTTTTCTTTTTTCGTGCTAGTGGAAGGGAAGCTACATGTGTCAAAAATATTCTACAGCAATACAAAATGGCTTCAGGACAAGAGGTAAATCTACAGAAGTCTGGTATATATTTCAGCTCTAATGTTCTACAGGATTCCCGTGAGGCTATTTCTGATATTTTGGGAGTTCATTTGCCTCTTAATCATGGGCGTTACTTGGGCTTACCATCTTTGATTGGCCGAAATAAAAAAGCAGTTTTCTCCTTTCTTCAGTCCAGAATGAGGAAGGTGATTTTTAACTGGAGTCACCGAATGTTATCAAGGGCAGGTAAGGAGGTCATGGTCAAATCCGTGGCACAGGCCATACCTTCTTTTTGCATGAGCACGTTTTTATTACCTGTATCTTCGTGTGATGAGCTTCAACGTTTGATGAATTCTTTCTGGTGGGGTTCGGGGGGTAATGAAAGGAGAGGTATTCATTGGCTACGATGGGACAGGTTGTGTACTGGCAAGGATTATGGTGGTCTTGGGTTTAGACATTTTCGTTGCTTTAATCTTGCACTGCTTGGCAAACAGATTTGGAGGTTACTTTCTTTGCCTCATTCTCTTCTTAATTCGGTTTTGAAAGCTAAATATTACCCAAGGGGGAATTTGTTGGATGCGCCTATTGGCCATAATCCCAGTCTTATTTGGAGGAGTCTTTTTGAGGCTAAGGAGGTCCTGCGGTCTGGATATAGATGGCGTGTTGGAAATGGAAGGAAAATAAATGTCTGGGCAGAGCCTTGGTTGCCTGTTGATGATTCCTTTTATGTTCAAGGACCGGTTGTTCAAGGCTTTGAGAATATGCTGGTACATAATTTGTTTTCGGATTTTGGTTGGAATGAAACACTTCTTAATGAGCTGTTTCACCCGCTTGATGTGCATAGAATAATGAAGATACCTTTGGCTCAGAATTTGGTGGAAGACGCTAAGATTTGGCACTGGTCAAAGAACGGTGTTTACTTGGTAAAATCAGGATATCAATTTCTTCTTCCTTCTTTTGTTCCTCTTGAATCGGATGCTACTTGGCCGGGTTGGAAGGCAATTTGGCGCTTACAAACAGCACCTAAGGTACGTCATTTTTTCTGGAGACTTACTAAGAATATAGTGCCTTTTAAATTGACGCTGTTTGAAAAGAGAATTATAGAGGACAACATTTGCCCGTTTTGTGATGGAATTGAATCTCCAATACATGCTTTATTTAATTGTGAAAAGAGCTGGTTGTGCTGGGTTAATTCGGGTATTGCTATTCCACCGTTGGTTGATATGGATTTAAAGGGAGTGTTGCAGCATGTTCTCTGTGGTACTAATGAAAGTGTCAAAGCCCAATTTGCAACGTTATGTTACTTCTTGTGGATGGACCGAAATTGCAGGTTATGGCAGGGTGTGAATGAATCCCCTTATTCGATCAATGTGCGAGCTGAGAGTTTCCGGAGGGATTGGTTTAATGCTCAGGCCAATCGGAGTACTACTGCTCAGTCCGGTAGTGATGTTGTGGCAGATCAGAGGTGGGTACCGCCTGCTATCGGTACCCTTAAATGCAACATTGACGCAGCATTAAATGAGGCATCAAATAGGGTCTCTTTTGCTGGTGTGCTTCGTGATTTTCAAGGCCATTTTATTTCGGCTGTGTCAGGGTTCACTATGGGTTTGTTGCATCCTTTTGTAGCGGAATCTGTGGGTTTGAGAGAGGTATTGTCATGGCTGAAGCATTCAAGCGGTGGCCCTATTGTTGTAGAGACAGATTGCCAGCAGCTTTATACTTCTCTATCTGCTCCTTTGGAAGTGTCATCAAACTACTATCCTGTCCTTCTCGATATTAAGCTGCTTCTTCAAGATATGCCATCTGTGAAATTGGCATGGGTTCGGCGACAAGCTAACAAGGTTGCGCACAAGTTAGCTCGGCAAGCTTGTACTTTCTCTTGTTACCAGTTATGGAGTTTATCTCCTTCTTGTATTGAGGATCTTGTTCATGCTGACTTATTAATTAATGAAGATTGATCTCTTTCACTATCAAAAAAAAAAATAATGATGACCAATCAGTTCGATGGCAAGCTAGCAAAGAGTATAAACAAGGTACGAGCAATCATTTCAGAAAAAAAAATCACTTTCAAAATTATAAACTTAAATTTCTAATTATTTCCATATTAAATTGATAAAAACAATATTAGGCATCTTCTTAATTGGGATTTATGTATAAATTTAAGATGCTTGCAAATGATAATTTTCTTAAGAGATTAAATGAATAAAATAGCTGTCAATATTTACAATATCAGTTGTTACAATAAAGCATTTTCTTTGTATGACAGATTCCTTTCATGGTTCAGGCAACTAAAGGTGATGAAAGCATAAAAAATCTGATCAAAATTTCCAAGGTAATAATATTAACAAGGCAATTTTCTTTCCATGTGAATTCCCAGAATGATTCAACTAAAAACCCGACTCACGTCATTGGCATAACAAAAATTATCTTTCTCATAAAGCTTCTAAACCAGCATTCTCAGAAACTTCTTTGAGAAAGTCCAGGCGAGTTTGTTTGGTTCGCTTGCAAGGACCTGAAGAAAGGAAATAGAGTAAATATCAGTTAAATTTCTTGCATTGATTGCATTATGGTGCTTGAGAATAAACAAAGGTGAAATTCTGACACCACCTTTTGCCTTGTTTTTTTCATTGGATGATATGACAGAAGACTTCCATTTTTCATAATCAACTTTTTCCATTCTTTTCCTCTTCTTGTAACTTGAAAGCTGCAGAGTTTCATATCAGTCGCAATTAAAGTACAGTAGAAACCTAGTATACGCTTGGTCTAAACTATAAAGATGTGCAAGTACATGTAAACTGAGAAATTTAGGGCTAGCATTACTAATAATCCATAAAGTGACAGTTTTTCCCCAAAAAAGGATCCTCTATTGATGATCAATCACAGAACTAAACCAATATTGTAGCAGTGAAGACACTTGCCTCAGTTTACTTCGTTAGAAACTGATGAATTGAAAGCATTTCAATTTCAATCTCTATGATGAATAACTTGATCCCAGTAAAGCTTAAGGAAAGAAGGAATGTAAAGGTCTACCAAAGAGGCTAAAGGTCGTCCAGTTAATTCTGTCCAATATGCAAAAAGAAGATACTCTACATTCATGACCACAGTCCAACTCTGTTACCTGGTTGGTCCATTTCTACCCCAAGCATGCATCACATTATCAACAGTTCACTCGAGCCACATTAGTAAATTGCTCACATTCATGTTACTTGCAAAGCCTAGAACATAGAACTTTAATTTGAAATGGTGGAAATAGGTCCATCCCCAAATTGTGCAGAAATTGCACATGGAGTGAAAGATGTTTGCCATTTAACATGCACATGATTCTTTACGTAGACTCTAGAAGCAAAGCAGACAGAGTAATGAAAGATGGTGCAGTAGTACCTCTGGTCCGTCATCAGATAAATAACCACCATCCTCAAATTTTCTTTTCTCTGGTAACACATCCAGCAGTTCTGCAAACAGAAAATTGGAGAAAAAGTTAACCTTGGATCAAGCAATGTTTCTGTTGGAACTAATAATATTTTAAGTCATCATTCCCATTTTAATGAAACCATAAATGGAAAAATGAAGCAAAAGTACCAAAAATTAACTTTTAAACGTTAATGCTCAATTAGCTCTTACCTCGGTTGCCCTTCACTTCTCTGGGATCCTTTTTTTCTTTTGAGATGCCAAAAACATCATGGCAAAGGTCCTTCATGGAGGTAGAGACCTATATATCAAGCTAAACTTCAGTAATATACTATCAAAATGGCCCATAAGCGGGAAAATTACCATTTGTCAAACCAAATATTTATGGAGGGAGCAAAAGAATTTCTCTTACACATTTGAATTCAGATTCAGATGTTCCACAGACTTCAATCAACTTAATCTTGTCTACCTTGAGCTGTCAAGTAAGAAACATTAACCATGTAAGCTAAAACACAGAGATGATATATTTCTTCAATCAACTGCCTATAAAGAAATTTGTTCACTTACCTTATGTCTCTTTGCACACAAATAGAATGCAACTGCAGTGAACACAGGGCGAGTAAAGTCAGCAGTTGCTCTTCTTGAAGCTGGCAATGATGCAAGGAACCGCTGCTTGTACCTGAAAAATCACCACCTCTTGGTCAGGAAAAGCGCAAAGCAAATTTATCCATTGCCTTATCTATTAACATATCAATAAACGTAATATTTTCAAGCCAGTAAAGAAATTACAATACATTATGGAGAAGCTGCATTTCAAAGATATACTAAGCTTAAGGCGCAACATGTCTAAAAGATCGAAGACTAAGAACAAGTAATTAGTGATAACATGGAGAAAATTAGAGATATAATTGATTTTTCTATCAGCTACTCATAGGCATTTTTACAAACACATAGCAAGTACCAATTTAAGCATAGGAAAATCAAAGAGGGTATCCATTTAATTGGTAAACCAAAGAAGGGGGAAAGGAATCTTACAATGATAAACCATTTTTCACAAAAGGGATGAGCCTAACACATCCAAACTGAATTCCCAATTCTCTAATATCCAGCTTTGATCTACATCAACAACCAAATAAGATTCAAAATTAAGATTCCACCAGCTCAGTTATGTAACCCAAAAAAGAAGAGAACAAGAACCCACTGGACACCGAGACTATTTTGCATCGAATTGAAGGATCTGTTATAAGCTTTCTCTGACATTCCACTCAACCTTATGGCAGCCTGCCTATCGAAAATCACTTGAAACCTGACACCCATTTAACCCAACCTATCATGAATTATCCACCACAAAACCCAAAGGTTAAAATGAGATGAAAAACGAGATGGGTACCTTGTGGCGGCAATTTCTAGGCAGATTATAGCCTTGCAAACCTCTCCCTACAATTTAATTAAACAGTATTTACATCAGAAAGAATACAAAATGTTGCAAATTTTGTCAAATGAATTGAAAATTCAAAGTTAGTACTTACAATTCCGATAATGGAGGAATCGAACTGAACGTCACAAAGGCGGCGGAGCTCTGCCGCTTTTCTTATCAGGTTCCTGGATTCCGAGAGACCCAGTTTCTTAGCGATTTCTGATAGATCCATTTGCTTGATGAAGAGATGTTTATTTGCCAGCCAACGGGTTTCGGTTTTATGATTCTTTGTAGGGTTGAGAGAGAGAATTAAAGAAGAGAAAAAGCGATGAATGAACGAAAAAAATAAACAAGCGAACATGGCGGGAAACAGAATTGCCGGCAATTTTTGTTTTCGCATTTTTTGAAGTTTAGCGCGCAGTGTATTTGCCTAGAATTGGCCGGGAAGTTTTAGGCGCAAAGTTAATAGTCAATTCCAATTTAATCGATAATAGTCCATTTGCTGTGTTTATGGTAATTCTATATTTTCTTTTTCCTTTTATAGCAACGAGAAATTTGCTTTATCTCGTGGTCACGAATAGCTCAAGTATCCTCTTAAAATGATTAACCCAAATTATATGAAATCATATGAGTAATTAGCTGCAACTTATAAGCTGCTTTTCATTTTCATTCCTAAGAATGTGATTGAAGTTTGTTACAGAGGATGCAAATATTAACATAACTGATAATTAGCACCAATACTATAGAAGAAGTAATGAAATTGATCTATGTAAAAAAAAATTATAGAAAAAAGTGTTAAGACATACACATCATGTCAATGACTCGATGAGCAAACCAGAACACTACAAAAATTTATAAACAATGGCCAAAACGATATAAAAATTCCTCCCAAAGCCAAAACATGATTTTTCCCTTGACCATTTTATCAATAATATAGAATATTTATCTAAAATCATACATTTAGAAACCTCATAAACTGTTTTCTTACAAATTCAAGCATGGTCACCAGGAATAATTAGCTAAAGCATTTGCTTGAGTTCCAATGATGTTGGCAATGAAATTTTTAGGTTCCTCTTGAAAAATTGTAAGGTCTCAGCTGATTCCAAACCAATTTTCTTCCTTGCATTCACAGATAAATGGCTGCTATGAGGTCTCACCGGAGGGCACCGATGTCCCACTCTCATGAATCAGCTGTAAAATATATGGAAGTATATTCAAAAAGATATGTGAGAAACAAATAGAAGACGGCACTTCAGTAGAAGAGGAACCATTTGAAATAACGTACCAATGAGCCAACTTGTTCATATGCTTCCATTACTCTAGGATCCTTCTCATCTTCATATCCAACTTGTAGTATACGAGGTCCATTGACAGACCAAAATGCTCTCAAACCAGCCTCCTGTGATTGTATAACAGTATCTTCATTAGCTAGCAAATAAAGAATATGTGAGCCATGATAGAATAGCCAATATCTCTAAGGAAAGAGATTCTGTACAAGTGATTAGAGCCTGTAATCTAAGGACTTGTTCAAAAAAAGAGGTTTGCTAATTCCATCATCTACAGTATGAACATACATTTCAAATCAAAATTTCAGAATATAACAGCTGTGTATAAAATATAATAACTTAGACTGAAGGTCAATGATCCAGCCATAGAGAATTTGGTTACAAGTTTAATACCTGTGTATCTAGATAATCAACTCTCAGACAAAATAAATGCAAAACCAACAATGAACAAAAAATTGACCTAACATATGTCCACAGATTCCTTTGACAATTTTTAAGCTATCCTATTCAAGTTCTTTTAGTTCATCAGATGACAATGCATATTTGTGCATAAACTTAATAGCAAATTCAGATTATAACAAGAAAAAAAAGGAGACAAGAGAATTAGTAATTTTGCCTGTAATGTAATCAAGTAAATAGACTCCAGTGCTTGAACACGAATATCAGGGTCATTACATGGTTCACGCTCAATTGAGAGCACACTACCAAGCTCAAGAGGCATTTTTGATGTGTCTTGTTCACTGTATATCTGGGGGAAAAAAAAAGAATTCATAAACTTCTGAAATACAGAAAGCAAGAGACGGGAAACAAACTTACACAGCATCTAAATCTTTGACATGCATCTTTCACGTTATTCATGAATCATGAGGTAAAACAACATTGAAGAGAATACAGCAGCAAAGCCTTAATAAAATTGGCATTACGGGATAAATGGAAACTCATGGTGAAAGCCATAAGGAAGGATATATGATGCTTAATTGATATCACATGTATAGGTGCGATATGGAGATAATAGAGATAATTGTCGTTTCATAATCCAGGGGCTAAGCAAATTGTGTCATTATCTTGGCCATACTTATTAGATTCAGTTGGTAATGCCTTTATCTGCAACAGTTTTCACTGGGAAGCAATTGGTATCCTAAGAATCCTTATAAGAGATATGCAAAAACCCGAAAGCTGACCGACCCGACTGCCACCCGACCAACCCGTCAGACAATGTCGGTTTAAACTGGCTGATTTGGTCGGTTTCGGCTTGTACATTTACTAATAAAAGCGACCAAACAGTCCAATAATGGTCGGTTTTCAAAAATATTTTTTTTCAACCACTATTAAGTGGCCGGGTTGGTCGAGTTATAAAACCTGACCAACCCGACCGATGCTCATGCTAACGGCCAATTTATGCTGCAATCAGTATTAATCTTATTTCTTTTGATGGTTGATCTTTATTCTCATTGTTCCTTTTGCAACCAATTTCTGTTTAAGTCCCCTAAATTTTGAGTAAAATCCAATTATCTATCATAAAGCACATCCAGAAGGCAAAGATGCGTGCATGTCTTAAAACAAATAGCACCCTAAAAAAACAGAAGAAAAATGAATTGATGGACAGAAGGTAAAAGAAGTTGGAACGTATGCAAAAGCCTAAAAAATTAAAACAAGTACCTTGTTGCCAGCAACAGGAAGAAGTAGAGCTGGCCAAAGAAATTCAGATATCAAAAGCAAATCGTGTAGCTGATTCTCAGCTTCAAAACAGCAGTTGCGAATTGTTCCAGAAACCTGTAATCAAAATATAATCCCACTAAATATCTGGAACACAAAGCCATGGTTTACTCAAGTTTGGCTTTGTTAATTTTGTTTTGAGCTTGGCAACCAGTTTTTCTTGTGTACTATAGGCTGAGCCTCAAATCATCTTTATTTCTTTTATTTTTCCCCATAAGTTTATTTGAGTATTGCATTAAGCCTGGTAGCTCATCCTCAGTCGAAAGAATCTTTTGTCATCTTATGTATGATAGGTCAAACCAAAGATGTTTTTTCTTCATTGCAATAGTCAAGCATTAGACTTATTGCCTAATTGCGCCGACATACAAATCCATCCAAAATCACCAAAGCATACACATTAACTCACATTTTTCTCATTCAATCCGTAATATATATCCTGTAAGTGAGTTTATGAAACGTTATGTATTAAATAATACTAAGAGACAGCAACCTGATTAAGCTAGGCATGTTATTTTTGGGAGGAGGAACTGAGGAACTGTGGTGTTGGACCTGTAGGATAGATGGAGTATCTTCTCAAAGCCAAGCCATAAACTTGCTCAAAAAACTCAAAACAGCTCACTCCCAAAAAGGTCCTGCTCACGAAATTCAGCAGTTTTTCTTTTCTTTTTTCTGTTTATTTTTATTGAGAAAGAAAACATTTTATAGTATTCAAACAATGAGGAGATGATGATTCCCAAAAGTAAATAGCACCTAAAATGTTCAAATTTACACTATTAACTTAGCATTGTCTGCCAGGCATGCAATAAATGAATGGGGCAGTTTTGAATTTTAAAGAAGTTATGACACCTTTTGAACACAGAAAATGTTACTCTGAATTTTATACACACACCACGTGCACAAATTCAATTGAGAATTGCAAGCAAAATTGTGTGCAACTCTCAACAGTTGATGCCAAGCTCCATCTGCTAGCTGTTTTTTTATAACATAAACAAGTGCTGCCAGTGAAAGTATAGAACATTTGTTCTATTCAAACACGTAGATATCACAACCAAATGAATCAAGAGTTATCTAATGAAGCTCAGAACTCCTATCTAATGAAGCTCAGAACTCCAAGTAATTAACTTATTCATACCCCTTTCTTCCGCAATGGACTATACGAGTCAAACTGCCTGACAATCTGTTTGAGTAACCCTCGATTGGGATCCACCAACATTTTCCTACCAGCTTCTTTCTGTGATATATTCACGAGAATGGAACCAACATGATCAAATGGATCATCTGAAAAATGAATAACATCAAATTTTAGACCGATATCATAGAAAAAAAAAAAAAAAAAAAACACACAAACAAGAAAAGTCAGTTAAGGCATATAAAAGAAGAATAAACTAAAAAGAAATAATTATTTCTTAAAAGGCAATCAAATACATGAACTTCAAGGTGAAACAACCTTGAAAATGATGTGGCTTGGCCCTGCAATTCTCACAAATGGGGACTCTAGGGCAATCAGGTTTCTGATTCGTTGAAAATGAAAAAGTTCAACACTTTCAAAGATTCCAGGCATGTTACAAGGAAAAATGCTAGGTCAAGATTGCAAGATCCCTTGTTGTGGTATCAAGGCCTCGTGAATTATTCTCATGAAGTAAATTTATGAGCTCTTAAAAGACAACAAACTTGCTCTTCAACCCTATATGCTATCACATAATTAATCTATAATTATGCTAGGTCATAATTATGCTATCACATAATTCATTTTGGTAGGTCAGGACGCATGAAAATTAGATGCATCGATTTACACAAATTGCATGCAAAAGCAAACTCATGTGAAAAAAGAAGAAAAACACACCTCTAGTTTCACTTGAGGATCTACAGAATGATCTCACAAGCTTCATAACAAACAGTCCTTGGATCTTCTCATCCCCAGTCTAGAAAATAGAGAAGATTCGCATTATACAATTAACTGTTGTCATAATAACTAGTAATATACAATTATCTATTATCATAATAACTAGTAAGGCGTAGGAAACAAAATCATTTTACTAGAAACCTTCCACAAAGTGAAAGAAAGAAACAAAAAAAACTATTAACTCTTGATACTAATGAAGAAAAAAAATGAAAAATGCTTTTGTCAAATAAAAATTAGTTAAAAGATGAGGTATATAAAATGTAAAGAGCATTCATAACAAAACATCACCTGAAGCAAGGAAGAAATACCAGCATCCAACTGAGTGAGATTAACTAGGAGCATTACCAGCAATCTGGTAATGCTAGAGTCTGGTTTATACAGCAGATCCATGACCATTGGAATCATCCCTCTCTCAACCATCTTTGCAGCTAAATTATTGTTCTGTGACAGATTCACAAGAGCTTCTGCTGCGGGCTCAGATACCTCCTGAAATATGTTATCTGGTCAAATTCATAATCTAACCACAGGAGACCTATAAATACAACACATTCTGCAAAATCATCTTTGGCAGAAATTACTAAACTCAAAAATACCATAGCAATCATAGAACCTCCCAATCCAATTTTTAATCCCATGAAGCATAAACGCATGAAAAGAAAAGTTAAAAAATTAGGTGACATTGTTAGCTTAATAATTGACAATAGAGCACCTTTTTTTGGATTAAAAGACGAGATAATGAGGGAAGCGCAATATTAGCATACTTAGAAAGGGATAGCAACCCATCCTCAGACCCGGTTAAGTCTCGAACAATATCAACAGCCGCCTTCTGCACCTGAATTCATTAAAATTCACATTAACAATATATCAAACACATGGTAAGCTTCTTTGAATGAACAAAGAAGATACCAGAATGGAATTAATGAAGAAAAATAAACTTAGAAAATTAGCAACATTTTTACCCTTTCAGAGAGAAGATTATACGACCCACAACCATAAGAACCATAAAAAATATACAACATAGATACGAACTTTAAGCAATAAATACAAAAAGAAAACAATTTTGATATGTTTGGAGCTAAGGAATCGAATTAGACCGCAGAAGAAACTCGGAATTTTGCAGCAAATATCAATTGTACAAACTAGCTGTGTGCTTCTTCTTTTAAAATAAAAATAAAATTTTTCCAGCGAATCATCTCCAAACGTACCGAGTTTAAACAAAGAATAAGGAAACTTACTGGCAGAGACGCAGAAGATAGAAAGCCCACTAACTCCTCAAGCTCGGTCGCCATAACTCTAATCTTTTGAAGTTCTGCCACAAAGCAAAATACGAACGGCGGCGTCGCGTAATCGCGTACAGGTCGTTCGATTATTAATGATAACAAGTTTTTTTTTAATTTTTAAACTAATTAAATATTTAAAAAAAAAAGTTCATAACCAGGTTAATTTTTCTTTCATTCAAAATAACTGTGACCCGAATCGAGTCCTTTTTTATTTTGGAATGGAAATTTAGTCACCAATCACCATATATGGATGTGTCTCGTCTAATTATATGGATTAGAATGCACGATATGGCTTATTAGTAGTTTAGTACCATGGAAATATAAATTTGAGCGTAAAAAGTTCATTCGTATACTTCACTCGCAGTAGAACATTCATATAACGTGATTTTATAAATATTTGAAGAAAATATCTAATATAATATAATTAAATAAAAAAAATATCTTTATCTAATTTTTATAAAATTTTAATGAGTTATAAAAATAAAAAATGTATATTATAAATATACATTGAATGTTTGAAAAAAAATATTGATAATATTGATATTGAAAATCATCAAATTTATAATTTGAAAAACTTATTAAAGTTTGCTGATATTATTTCTCATTTTATCGAGTTCGTGTATCGAGCTCCTTGTATGACCATTCTCATAGTTGAGCTATCAGCAGTATAGCGTGCCTCGTTTCGAGCACTTTCGATCCCACCAAGCTTTCGATCTCCAGCCGATATTTTATCGACATATCCACAAATTACGTTGACATAAGCCAGATCTTGTGGTCATAACATATCCGCAAATTGTGCTGACATAGGGCCAGACCTTATCTCTCTGCGTCAACTATAAATAGGGGATTACCTCTCACAAGTAAAAGATCATATTCTCTCTCTCGCTCTCTTTTTACTTAGAGCAACGACCTATGACTTAGGTATCGGAGCCTCCCTCCAGGGAGCCCGGTCCCTCCTCTCTCCTGTCTTGCAGGTAGGAGAGCTACAACAGCAAACATACCGAACTCGGACAATAGATTTAGGAAAACCCCTGAGGAAGCCTCGCCATCATTAATATTGTGAGCGTGAACAAGCTATTCCCTAGCAAAAGCATTAAACCTCAGGTACGTCCCAAGCTCTCGCAACAAATGCACTTTAACCTTGCCTCATTTTAACATTTAATATTATAGCGTTTTCACGCACTAATCTCTTACATCGTACTCTCAAACTGAACTTTTATAACGATCTTACACACTTTAAAATTCAATTCATGATGTTCAAATAGTTGGTTTCATTTATAATACTCTACTATGAAATAATATCTCACACATTTATTTTATTTTATTCATAGATATCGAGTTGTATATTGAATGTATGATATAGCGTACCCATATATAAAATGCTCGCAGCCCACTTATTTCGAGCTTTCATAACGCTCTCACAAGTACCAATTTAAGACATATTATTCAGCTCATCACATGCATTGCATTTCAATTACTTACACCGAGCATTGTAATTACTAGCACCACATTTCGATTACTTAAAGCTCAATGTGCCTTGCACACCAAGTTCATCAGTGCCTCCGTCACACGTTAATTTTCTATATATATATAAAGCTTGTTGTGCCAAGCAAATTGGGCTCTTCGGCGTCCAGTCTCACATATCTCAAACAGCTTCTCGTGCCTTGCACGCCGAGCTCATAAGTGCCTTAGTCTCACATCATTCGTCTATATTTATATAGCTCCAGTGCCTTGCACTTTGAGCTTCTTAGTGCCCTGGTCACACATAATTGTAAGTGCCTTAGTTGCACATCAAGCGTCCATATTTATACAGCTCCATTACCTCGCACTTTGAGCTTCCAAGTGCCTCAGCAGCACATTAATCATTTATATTTATATCGCTCTCCGTACTTCGCACACCGAGCTCATCTCTGCCTCAGTCGCGCAATAATTATAATTATAACTCAGCGTGTCTCAACATATTATGAGCAAACAAGCATATTAAGCAATAGAATATGTTAAATCGAGCCATAAGGATTTTGAATTTATCATATTGAGTTATTCTGTGCATTACTTTTATTTCGTCGATCATACCGAACTGGATAGTGCCTTTATGCACCCTAGATCCATGTTATTCTTGTGTATGTGATAGTGCTTACGCACATCGAGCTTTTATTACTCGTATAATTATCTATGGTAGTATCTTGGTGAACATTGCATTTTTTATGTTCATTTTAGAACTACATGTCAATATTTTTTTATTATATAGATAATATCGGACTATTATGGCTCTTTCTTACGCATTGATCTTCTTGTAGCTCCTGTGTGAGCAATTTCTTTTAGCCCCTTATTTAGGGCTATGTTTCTATACTTTACCTGAGCATCATTGCCCTAATTTTAATGATTTATATTCATTTTCTATAATTGTAAATTTTGGGATTTATGTGTTGGTATTTTTATGTCTTTTCCGAACCTCATCAGCATATATCGCTAGCCACTTTTATAGTCATCGGCAAGCACTCCTAAGAAATTCCTTGACATAAATGTCAAGCCAATGAATGGGGGCACTATCACCCTTAATTACCAAACAATGATGGCTCCAACAATTACCAAAAGCTCCTTAGAGAAAAGAGCACATTTAAATTCATAACAAGAACACACCGAGCTACGGTTAAGTCAATATCCTAGACAAATAGTCTAAACCAAAAATAAAAGTCAAGAATTCATTCTAGGCAGACTAGCTCATATAGCTCTGCTTGAATCAAGAATATAAGCTCAATCAGCTCTTCCCGAGCCATAAAATTGCCAAGCCAAAAAATCTCAAGTAGCTCTACATCGAGCTGTGCTTCAAAATTAGTCGCCCTGTCTGACCACAGTAAACTACCTCGAACAGGTAATTCCTTTGCAATTTCAGTAAGTTATTTTTATTTATTAAAAATGCTCATTGACCATGTATGAATTAATGCATATTGTGAAGTTTGGGCAATTAACCCACTAAACTTAATGAACCACTCGGTCCCCGAAAGCCCAATCGAGCGCTTATTATGACCTGAGCTCGTTACATTTCATCGCGCCCAAGGCACATTATGGTAACAAGTGCCCAAGGGTGCATTGTGGCCCTAGCACTTTATTACTAGGCCGCATTATGATAATTACATGCTCATTTACACTCTATGATCAAGTAAGATTAAACAAAGTCCATAAGCAAATCAACACAATGCAACACATAAAGCACCTATTTCATCGTGTTATCAAACTTGATTTTTAATAGTATACCAATAGTATATCATAGCATAAAAAAAATAAAGTAGTACCATCAGACTTAAGATTTAAGAGAAATACATTTCATTAATTGACTATAAAATTCATTACATAAAATGGCTTGGTCCTTACAATTGTATAGACCGAGCAGAAGTATAGCCTACGGGATAATTTTATCAATTGTGGTCCTCCTCATCTTGGACTGCTTCATCCTAGACCTCATCTTCTTGATCTGAATATTCTTCTTCATCTTCATCATCGTTTGTCTTATGCTCGGCCATTAGCTGGTCAGTGTCTATCTCCATCATCTAGGGAAAAATCCATGTCAGGGTTGTCTTTTTTAAGCCTATCTAACACAACTAGTCCTTGCTAAACGGCTTCAAGGGTGTCCTATGCTAGGTGCAGATTGCCATCGTTATTCTTTAAAGCTTCCTTTGCCTTGTGTAACTCTTCTGTTTTGGTCCTCAAAGTGTCCTTGGCCTAGCCAAGCTTCTATGATTTCTTCCTCAAAGCTTCATGAACTTGGTTCAGCTCCTCATCCTCAGGCTTCAAGGATTCCTCTAGCTTGATCATTTTCACTTTCTCTTTATTGTTGTCCTTGATAGCTCGGTCAAAGTTGGTTATCATGCCCGCCACTCGTTCTTTGATGGTATAGGTGAGCTGGGTGGCATGCATAGTGTAATAGAGTTAGCTTCTGTACCAAACATTTAATATAACTTTAAAAATTCAAGTAAAGTATCCCTTACCATATGAGACATTGTTACCATCTCTTTTGCTATATGTTATGAGCTTTTCTGTTCGTTCCCCCACCTCTATTATAGGATATCTTTATATATTTGTTGAAGCACCTTTTGAGGCTCGGGGTCCTGCACGTAGTAGCTTGTGTGGTGAGGGCTCGCCAACTTATCATTTACTACTTTCACTAACCGCGCTATACTGTATCGGTGGGCTAATAGTTTCTCCATTTCTCTCTATGGTGGGGTTTGCTTTTTCCCACTATGAGGTTGGATGTCCTCTACCCTTTTATCTGTTAGGTGCTCTGAAATTTCTCTTATTTCATCACTTTTCGATATCACATCTGTTAGGAGAGTCAATTCCATTATAAGCTCTTCTTCCTGAGCAGGACTGGTCCTAGTCGTTTGCTCCCTCTGCTGCTCACAAGTCGTCTTAGCCTTTTTTTGAGCATTCCTTATGGCTTCTTTTTTGGCCAGGCATTTCAATTCTATGTTTGCCAATCCTGAGTCTCCCTCTATACAATCGAGCCTAAAATTAATAAACATATTCAAAATAAATAAACAAAAGCTAAGTACTGGAACACATTACATATTTGTCCGGTCTTCTGGCTGAATTTTCTTCGGAGCCCTCCTAATAGGGAAGTACTTCTTTATTAGGGCAATGTCATTCCTCTTCTCTCTCAGAATATCTTGTTCAACAGTTACAAATATCGCGAGCTAGTCCTCGCTCAATTTTGCTCTGGTCACTTGTTCACTACTAGGATCGACATACCAAATATTTTGACAGTCGAATCCCTCATGTTCTTAAATAAAGAACTGGTCTTTCCAGGTCTTTATTCAGTCCAGCTTTCCTTTGAACATAGCTAGCCCGGACCGACCTTGTAAGTATAGAAAATATTCATTTGCTCCCAAGCGTATCCTGAGCACTTTAAAAGCACTCAGCACTCAAGGGATAGGCACCACCCCAAGCAACCCACACAGAATCTCAAACCCTATGATAGTACGCCATGCGTTAGGGCTGAGCTGGCCATGAGCTATCTTGTGATAGTTCAAAAAAGCCTGAGGGAAGGGGCGTAGAGGAAACCTCACCCCCAATCTCAAATCCTCTTCGAAAATCGTCAGCTGATTTTCAGGCAGTGTATCATAGGCTCGGACATCCTCTCCTGGAATAAGCATCTTATATTCTTTTGGTATTTGATATTTCTTTCGGATCCCTGCCAAGTTTGTCATTGTCCCTGGGGATCATATGTCCCTCACTCAAGCTTTCTCCAAACTCAGATTCACTGGTACTTCGGCTACACCTCTTCCTCCTCTTCATCAACTAGTCTAAGAGGCCTAACATTTTGTTCAGTATGCTCGATCATGGTCGACCCAGCTTCAACCTGAGCCCCTTCTTCATGATGGGTCCCCCTCGCTCAATGCTCGCATAGCCCATTTCTCTTGCCTCCTCAAGCAAAGTTGAACTAACTATTACTCACACCATATTTGCTACTAAGCTTAAATGAAAAAACTTAAAACCAGAAAATCTAACACTAACCTCTTCGGCCGAGCTTTAAAGCTTTGCAACTTATTCTAGATCAGATAGACTGAGGTTCTCCCTTTTCAATTGTGTGGGAAGTGTTGTTGTTATAGAGCATGCTTCACCCAGTTGAACCGACATCCCTCATTAATCTTTCATGCGTTACGACTTTTTAATTCTCGTCGAACCGTTATCTCAGTTACTGAAGTGTCACTTTATTACTGCGTGACATGTGTCCTTCTAAAATGATAACTGGTTCTTCTTAGTATAAATACCAAGACTTCTCAGAAGAGATTAGTGATAGTACTCATACTATCCCCCTGTGATCAAGCCTTGCCCTTGGAGCTCCTTGAGGTCTCCTTCCTCAGGTTCTTTGAGCCCTTCTTCTAGAGCGTTGGAATCTATTACCTGAGCTCATCATGCTTTAATCTTTTAAACATTTCGATTGTTTTACAACTCGTACAGAGCATTAATTAGATGCCTCTAAAATACTGTTCCTAATATGTAATCCTCCTCAAGTCTTTTGATATTTATGTCAAAGCCAAATCAAGTCATGCATGAGAGCTTGAGTAAGCTCAAGTGAAAATGTTAAATCATGATGCAAATAAGACTTGTGATAAAATGCAGCATTTCATATAGAGTTTGATAACCGAGCTTGAAAAAAAAGGAACTATTGTCAATTCTCTAGCACTTGATATTTATGTCATATTAGGAACAATATTTTAGAGGTATCTAATCAATGCTCGGTACGAGCTGCAAAGAAATTGAAATGTTTCAAAGATTGAAGCAATATGAGCTTGAGTAAGAGATTCCGACACTCGGGAAGAAGGGCTTAAGGAACCTGAGGAAGGAGAGCTCGAGGAGCTCTAAGGGCAAGGTCGAGGAAGGAGAGCTTGAGGAGCTCCAAGGGCAAAGCCCGATCACAATGGGGTAGTATGAGTAGTACCATTTACAATTTTTAAATTGTACTAAAATTATCATAAAAAATTATATCGTCAAAATAAAAAAATTAAATCTACCGTGTATATGAGATTATCAGCGGCGGAACTGGGGTCTAGAGCCTCCCTTAACCATATATATAAAATATATACACACACACACATTCATTTATATATAAATAAATTTTATATTTATATATGAATTTATATATATTTATTTATATATTTAAATTTAAATAAATTAGATATAAAAAACTATATATATAATTTAAATAAAAAAAATATAATTTATATATATATGAATTTACATAAATTTTATTTTAATTTATAAATTTTTGCTAAAATTCATATGTATATAAATAGCCGACTGCATTGTATGTTATGTGAATAAAAATATTTTTTAAAATTAAAAATAAAACTAACATGCAAGGTTTTTAAAATATACAAAGTCGTATGATACAATTATCATTTTTTAAGCGTAGTTAATCTAATAACACAAATTAATTATTAAACTACCATAATATTAAATGTTTAATTTTATAGTAAACTTGTCTATTATATTTTCTGTAAAAATTTAGCTCCTTGAGTAAATTTTTGATTTTGCTACTGAAAATTATGATAAATTATAAAACAAATAAAGTCTAAATAAGAAAAATTTTAAGGTGAATCACATTTTGTTCATATTTATTTATGTCTATCAAATTGCGAATATATATTATTATCCTAATTATTATATATGTTAAAAAATATATTATTTGTTTGTAAATAAAAAAATAAAATAAACTTATTTATATTGATTTTTTTAGTGAAAAATAGCTTATTAACTCAACTTGCATAAGAGATTACAAGATAAAAATAGGGGTGATACTGGACTTGTTCTCTGTAGCCGGGCATAAAACTAATAATATATATATATATATATATATACAAATTATCTTTTCGGATTTGAGCCGGATATAACCATAAAAGTAGTAAAACCGTCCCTATTAAATTTTAACATAACTGTAAATACAGAAAATTGAAATCAAAATTTTTAGTTAAATTAAAATATTTCCTTATCAAATTATCTATACATTTGACGGTAAGTCAACCATATATACTAATGTATGAGCACAATAATTCGTTGAATTCTTGTCCAAAATACATATGATTGCATTTCTCTCCTTGCAAATGCCAAATCAACACCATCTCATTATTCTCAAAAATTACATTTTGCAATAATTAATTTGACTTAATCCAGCTCAAAGTCTCTCTGACCCCTCACTTCAACCAAACTTGATAAACCATATTATGCTGCTAACATTGACCCTGTATACTTGACTAATTGAGAACAATGCAGCCAGAATCCACTTTGCCCTCATTTGTCAAAACTGCAGCATCAAAATTGTATTTGAGAAAAATTGACAGCGGGACCATTTAGATACACTGTCACTTTGATTGAGTGGAGGGGATCTTTGGATGGCACTGTTCTGTTGCTGTTGGGCTTCTTTATTTATATTGAATTTAATTTCAATTGGATTCAAACTTAGTCAGCAACAATTTCAATCTTACTTGGCTAAAGAATCCAGAATCATGGCTTGGTTGCCATAAATATATTACTCCACCACTTAACTTTCGATTTAAGTTATAAGTGTATTCTTTTTCTTATATGTAATTAATTAAAAAAAAGATTGATAGAAAGAATGGAGAAACATATTAAAAGAGATAAACATTTTTTTAAGGAAAAATAAAACAAATAGACTCGCAAAAGAAAGTGAAAGGAAAATTTAAAGGGTGCTTGCAGAATCGCTTTTAGCTGCAGTGTCCTTCTCCAAACATTGATTAATTTGATCCTTTCAGCTTACCAACTTTCTATTAGATATCACATAATCTCTTCTCTTCACGACTCTCATTATCATATGTATCTAAATATATACACATCAAATGTGATAATCTTATCTTCTTTGTTGATGATAAAATCTTTTATTGATACTTCCTTTTTTATCAAGTCACGTCACGTGAAACCAACTATATATATAAATATATTTTAAATTTGAGAATTTAGAATATAATTAAGATTATATACATTTTCTTAAATTTGCATATTTTAATTACAATATTAATTAAAGATAAGTTAGTCTTTTAACTCTAAAATTAAAATATAATTAATGCTCTATTAAAACTCCATTTGACAAAAAACAGAGGAAGTATTATATATGTATATTATCATGTCCTATATCTAATTAATCAATTATGTGTGAAGTTATATTAGGTATGATTTAAATATTGATTAAAACTAGTCCTTATTTATTGGCAAAAAAAAAAAGATTTAGAAAGGATTATTTATTATTCTAAAAAAAAGAAAGAATTATTTATTAATATGACTTTTTTTTTGTATATCCCTTCATTTAGTAAATAAATACTAATTCTTTGTTCGTTTCATGTTTTCTCATTGAAAAACTGTATTTAACTAAACGATATTTGTTTGGATTGAAAAAAAAAACTGAACTAAAATATATTTGGTTATTTACTAATATGATGTTTACTATATCAATATTAATAAATTAATAAACGTTATTTTAACCTATTCAAAATAATTTTTTATAAAATATAATAATAATTTTTTTTATTATTATAGAAGAAGAAAACACATACTAGCAAAAACTAAGAAGATTTTATGGCGTTCAAGCGAGGCCAAGTGACGCCTCAAATGTCTTATATGATGAGTCAATGGACAACTTTGACGATTCATAAAATATAATAATTATTTTAATAGTTATATATGAGTCTTAATAGTTTTAAAGGGAGGTAATAGTTATAAATATTTAATTTATAAAATTTGTTTTAAAGTCTATGGACTTTTTTTGTATAAATTTTAAGTTATTAAATATTTTTAAATTAGTTAAAAATTTTAATACGCAAGCTGATAAATAATTTAAAATTAAAATACATTAAAAAATAAAAATTTTAATTTTAATTAGTAGATGATAGTATTATGAATTATCATATGTAAATAGGGTAACTTTCGCTTTATTTGTGATCGATATTCTGAAGAAAAATTCTATTATGAACTTGGTTTATGTCTTTATTAATGAACTAAGTTAATTATAAAATGTGATTTGAAAATAAAAAAAACTAATTAAATTAGTTAATTTTTATTTTTAAATTATATTTTTTGATTGGTTTGGTCAGAAACATGGGCCATATTAGAATTTTTATATTGTGAATAACCGAGCATAAACAACAATAACTATAAAACAAACGACCCCAATTCCCCAAAACAAGCATACTTTCACCTTTAAACCATCTAATATTCCTCCACCGTCACTTTTCCCCTTCTTCCAATCTCCTACGGTTACAACCTGTATTCCACCATTGCCACCACTTGATCCTACATGGCTGTCAAAGTAATAGAAGAACTGGTAGCTCTCATATCTAACAATACAATGTTTAGTAGCCACAACGCCTCCTTCTTTACCACCACAACGTTCATAAAGCTTTCCAATAGCTTTTGCTACACAAACATCACAATCTTTGGATAAAGATTGAACACACCCAACAAATGCATAAACATTGCTAACATCATCATATCGAATAGACCCAGTTCTTGAAAACTTATGCAAGCTGCAAATATTAGCTCTTAGCCTTAGAAGTAGTGTTTCAAGATCTGATTCAAAATGAACCAGGTCCAGTTGGTTTGAATAAGAACAATTGGTAACTTCAAGATCTGCGTGGTTGCTGTAGTCATAATTATATTTAAGGCAGCAACCATCAAACCAAGCCGTTGCAGAGCTCGCATTTGGGCACAAAGTTAGAATGGTTTGTTTAGCTTTTTGGGCGCAGAAGATGCATAGTTTTGGGGTGAGAGTAGGGAGGCATTGCATGACTCCATTGTAGTGGCTCAGTTCAATACTGAAAGTAGAGTTCATGAACCGAGCTTTTGTGACATGAGAAGTAAGATTATTAAGAAGGATTTTGACGGATTTGTTGTTCATGAATGATGTTCTTTCTTCAAATGTTGGTGTGCAAGTGAGGGATAGAAGTGAAGGGAATTTTGAAGCATTACAGAAAGGTGTGATAGAGACGATGAAAAGAAGATGAAGAGCTAGAAGAGAAGCCATACGAAGGATTGACGTTTTTATTTTGATGGGAATAAACGTTTGAGAAGTTAGCTAGCCATCTAATTAAGACATGTAATATCATATAAACTGGAGGAAATTAATTACTAATGAATGTTTTGAATCCCTTGCATGTTATGTAAAACACACAAGTAATTAATATTGCCAATATTTAACCAATAACATTATATATATATATAAATACACCCAAGATAAAAATTTTATTTTGTAAAATTATCGTCATTCCACCAAATTTAAGATTTACTTTTTGATTAAAGTACAATTAATGAGAATTTCAATAAACCAATTGATTTTATTCAGAAAAAAATCTGCCTCCGTCGTAAGTTTATTTCTCATTTCACAAAAAATAAAAAAATTAGTTATTTTTATTAGGAATATATATATTTCATATTTTATCCATATTTTATCATGAAATATATTTAATAAGTAATATTAAATATAAATATTATAAAAATTTAATATACTAACTAACTTATTAAAATATTAAATATGTTATAATTTAGGATGAATGAAGAAAAAAAAAAGTTTATCTATTTGGGAAAGATAAAGTAATTAATAACAAGTTCAACAAAATAATATTAAATTATTTTATAAATATAACCAGTGTGAGTTGATATAAATAGTAAATGACTAATTGTCTCTTAAGCATAGACTTATTGTCTATTAAGTAAGATATCAAATTCAACAAAAAAAATATTTTATGAATATATTAATAATTATATATATTTAATTATAATTCATACATCTATAATGAGTATGAAAAGATTAGGGGTGGACACAGTTAAGTTAACTGGCCAAATTTTTTATTAATCAACTAAAAATTTAGTTCAGTTAATTGATAGGTAATTTAATTCGATCTGTTCGGTCGAAAAATTTAAAATATTTTTATTTTTGGTTCGGTCGGTTAATGGATTAACCGAACCATTTTTTTTTTAAATTTAGCTATTTATTATTTTTATTTAATTCTTTAATTATATAAATTTTTATTGTAAATATAAATTTTTATTATAAAATAAAGTTATATTTTATTTATTTTTATGATAAATTTTATTTAGTTATTTAATTATATTAATTTTTTATAAATATAATAATTATTATAAAATTAAAAAAATTGACTAATTTAATTAATTAACTAAATCGATCTATTTAATTTAGTTAATTAATTAAATCGATTAAAATAAAATTGATTAATTTGATCTATCGATATTCATATTTAAAAAAGATGTCATAGAGATATATCTATTTGACGCAGTAATCCCTGCATCACAAGGTAAATGTGATTGGTAACAGTCTAACAGATTGTAGCACGTATATATTAGTGTTAATATCAGTTAGTCAATATAAGTATTTTTTTTTTAATTTCAAGGTGCATATTTTTATTGAAAATAATACTTGTTTAGATTTCAATTTTATTTAAAATACCAATTATTAGATGTTGTTATTAATTTAAATTCGAAATTTCCAATCAATTATTTACTGTTCCTGTAATTTATAGGTCATGACAAATTCAATTCTTTAATTATCTTTAACATAAATTTATTATTATTTTTTTAAGACAAGCTTATTTCATTAAACTTGAACTTCACTCTAATAGTCTACCCTATATGTAAGACACACAGCATTCTATCAGTTGTGTTTATCATTTCTTTTATAATTTATATAAACCTAACTCCTGTCATATTTAAACTATATAATATGTAAAATTCTTGAAATTATTATTATAATAAATTACAAAGATTAAATATTGCAATAATTAATTATTATTCGTTTAGAGCATACAAATAATTTTTTAAAAAATTATTTTATACGTCACTTTTTATCTTTTTTCCTAAAATATTTATGTGCTTTTTAAAAAATATATATATTTATGTACTTTTACACCTTTGATAGTGAGGTAAACTTTTGATATATTAAATATATATCACAGAAAATAAGATATTTTAAAATTAAAAATTAAGCCTTTTTTTTTGTTTTGTAAAAAAAGAAATAGATATTTTTAAGAACATTTTTATTTTTTTTATTACTATAGATAGCGATCGTTTGGATACATAGAAGAAACAGGAAAAGACAACGTTTAACAACCCGACCGGCCCATACAAGGCTAGCATTTGCATATGATATGATTGTCTACGTTAACCTCTCCAAAATCGATTTCCCGCTTCAGCGTCAATTGTAGTCACCGAGATCTTCAACTCAGGTGGAAAAATAAAATCCATTGATCAATCTGTTAGTGATTGATCTCATTATTGAGGATTATATTCATGGAAATTTGCTAAATTCATTAGATTTTGCTAATTGCTTTAGTAAATCATCGGATAGAGAATGAGCATTTGGTGGGAGTTTGGTTGTCCATGGTATTTGCTCCATTAATGGCTCTTCATAAATACAGTGGAGACCTATTGTTGTCTGAAAGAAGAGGTGGTGGCATTATCGGTTCGGTTTTCAATTCTCTCGCTCGATCCGACCATAGTTCTTCTCGGGTTGTTCGTCGAGGAAGAAGGTTCGCTCGGTGGTTTATTAAACCCAGTTTTTTTATTTGGGTTTTGTTGCTTTCTGCTCTCTTTTTGATATCTCTTGCCGTTTTTGGTCTCAAA
The DNA here is from genome assembly GCA_947685225.1 of Garcia nutans. Classification (NCBI taxonomy): domain Eukaryota; kingdom Viridiplantae; phylum Streptophyta; class Magnoliopsida; order Malpighiales; family Euphorbiaceae; genus Garcia; species Garcia nutans. The sequence continues at coordinate 55,199,261 of CANTUV010000011.1, forward strand.
TTGCAACTTCCAGGTGAGGACTGAAGAACCCACTTCATTCTCTTTTTGATTGTTCACTTTGATTCCTTTTTCCTCCAGATATTTGTTTGATTATATGTTAATTTTCGTTACTCGATAGGAAATTCGGAAACTTTGGAGCGTACCACCTTATTGTCTTCAGGGAAATTAGACATTGCTGGCAGGAGTAAAAAAAGTATAGTCGAGTCTTCAAATAAGTTTCAGCAAGAATTTTCTGGATTTAATAATAATGCTATTATAAAAGCACCAAAAGGCAAGCGCCGTAAACAGCGTAAGACAATTTAGCTTGTGTCCCTTTAATTCTTTCGTGATTTATTATTTTTCTTATAATTGTCGTTAACAACAATGAATTTTGTGTTATTGAGACTTATTTAACTGTTTTTAAGTGTTTTGTTGCTAGGGGATTGCTGTTGCAATGCATTTAGTATAAGAAGAAGCACAGAAAAGTCTTAAAGATAATTGTCATAAACTTGCTTAATCCCATTAAGAAGAATCCTTAATTACATATTAGTCCTTCAATTACCCTCTGGTTTTTATCACTGAGGCCTTGATTTCATAAATGCCAGACATAGTTTATCACTGATTTCTTCTTCTTAACATGATGTTGGTGCTCTCTGTCCCATACATTGGTCTTTCAGATTTCCCTTGCGAAGTTAGGCTTTTGGAATCAGTTGATTATCTCATTGAGCCCCAAGATATAAGAAATTTCACTCAATTTTCACTTCATTATGTGGCCTCAGAGGAGAAACCTCTGGGAACGGCTTTACTTCAATCTAGATTTGGAGGGCATCAGACCCTCAAGGAAAGAGAGAAATCTTTCTATGCTAGAAATCAAACACTCCATTGTGGTTTTGTTCAAGGGCCGCCTGGATTTGCAAGTACTGGATTTGATTTGGATGAAAAGGACAAGGCATATCTGAGTACCTGTCGGGTAGTGGTTTCTTCTTGCATTTTTGGAAGCTCTGACTTTCTGAGGAGGCCTACAAGTAAAAAGGTATCTAGCTCCTCATAAAAATTTCTCAGTGTGTCTGTTTTTTTTTGACAAAATATTTAATTATTTTAGTAATTATGCCATTTTTTTATTTTTAAAACTGTGTAATTGTACTTTTACATAATCTAGTTATTCCATATGAGAATCGTCATAAATTTCAGTTACTTCTAAATTATGTGCCAAAGGAAAGCATGTAAAGTTGATGAAAATGATAAGGATTTTGTCCTACGGTAACTTTCTGCTGGAAGACATTCTAAAGAGCTGAAACTTAAAAGTGAATGGAACAGGATATACAAAGCGTATTCTTTCAATTTAGGTGGTATATTTTTCTTAGGATAACTATAAAATTCTGTGAAATTTAATTTTCATCTTCCTTCCTTATCTGGTGACAGGTTTTATTTTCTGTATGAAATGATCTCTGTCATATTTAGACATTGCTAAAAGGTATGATATGCTTATTAGGTTGATATATGCATGCCTATTGGGTAAAATAATATGTGAAACTCTGTGTTACCTGATGAGATTATTCCTTCTGGATGATACATTCCAAAATCTGTTATTAACAAATTTTAGTTTGTTTTGTATTGTTTTTCTTGAAGTTTTCTTATGTATCGATCCAGGTCAGCAGATGAAAGTGGCTTCAGTATGGATTTGTTTGTAATATATGCATGTAAATAGATGTAACCTAAGTAAGAATCAATTGTTTGATGGATAATATGCACCATTATGCAACAGTTACTTAACTTTTGGGTAATTTCACCTCAGCCATTACTGAAATCTAATTTTGGCTACGACGCAGTCTTCAGTTCTGTAACTGCTAGGACTCCAACAAAAAGTCCCACTTGAAAACTGACAGTGGCTATTCTTAGGGGGTGCACCCCAGTATTTGCATGAAATTGCTCACCAGAGTCAATTTCCAGCTGGAGTCTCAACAATTTCAGCCATGACGATCATATTGTAGATGAAATCAAAGTTCAGTACTTAGTTCGGAACAAAACCAAGTTTAGTTATTCAGGTAAAATTACCCTGAAAAGCAGTGACCAGCAGGAAGGGGAGTGCCAGGGAGGCATGCATTGAACTCTTGAACTCATTAAATACAAGACAAGAACTTAATATATATGACCAATGGTGTAATTTTACCCTTTACTTTACTGTTGTTTGGCTCTCTAGTCCTTCAATGATTTTATGTATTCTTGCTTGTGCTAGATCAGTGAATTTTCCAAGAAAAGTGTTTGTTTCATTATGTTTGTGGATGAGCAAACACTATCCAAGCTGTCTTCTGATGGACATAAACCTGATGATAGAGGAAATGTTGGTCTATGGAGAATTGTAGTTGTCAGGAATTTACCATATGAGGATATGCGGAGAACTGGAAAGGTGCCAAAATTTTTATCACATCGCCTCTTCCCTTCTTCGAGGTGCTTGCTTCACTATGAATTGGGTTATTTATTTTATTGGTCCAGGAGTTATGTTTTTCTTTGTAATTCTGAGCAGACCTTTAAATTAATTATTCTTTTATTTCTCCTCTTTTTTAGTTATTCAATTTGGCTTGATAGTAAGATGCGACTCAACACTGATCCGATGCTGATACTTGAATACTTCTTATGGCGAACAAAGTCAGAGTATGCCATTTCAAACCATTATGATCGTCACTGTGTCTGGGAGGAGGTGCTTCAAAATAAACGTCTAAATAAGTACAATCACACAACAATTGATGAACAGTTTGACTTTTACCAGTCTGATGGCCTCAAGAAGTTTGACCCTTCAGATCCAAATACTCCTCTTCCAAGTTGTATGTGTTTTTATCTCTGTTTTGGTTGGGAGATTGGTTTTTCCTTTTTTTCATCTTCTGAATGCGTGAAGATTAGATGTTGATTATAAATGTTAAAAATCCTGCAGATGTGCCAGAAGGTTCATTTATTATACGGGCCCATACACCAATGTCAAATTTATTTTCATGCCTCTGGTTCAATGAAGTTGATCGATTTACCTCTCGTGATCAACTTAGCTTTGCATATACTTACTTGAAATTGAGGAGATTAAATCCAGATCGGCCGTTCTACCTAAATATGTTCAAGGTAAAATATTTATTGCCTAATAAATATATGAATACGTGTAACTAATTAGATTGTAAGTCAGGTCATGATGCATCTTAATTGTGACTTTTGGTAAGTGATGTAAAATTCTTTTTTAAGCTCAAAAATTGTCCAATTTGTCCCTCAATTCATAACATTGTAGTATGCCGATCTATATGGTAAGAAATCACATTAAAGTTGCTTATCAGTTATTTGCCCAGGATTTATCTAGTGCAACTTTATAAGAGAATGATTATCATCCTTATTATTTCCTTTGATATTTTTTGTCATGCTGACCCAAACTTTGTCTTTAATTGATCTGAGTTAAGAATAATCTTTGCCAACTTCCTCTTATGGTTTTCAGTTGATTTATGCAATTTGGTGACTATTAAGTTCTTCATTGAAATTTTATTTTATCCAGACGTGGAATTATCGAGGATCATTAGATTTATGCACCTGTGTTGGGTCACTTGCCTCCCTGAATTCTGGAGGAAAAACACATTAGGCTTATAAAATATGTAAATTATGAAAAATAATTCTTACATTGATCCCAATGATTTGTAAAATAGAAAGGTTAATTCATTTTGTTTTAAATTAAGAGGGCAAAAAGGAAAATGTTCTTGAATTTTCTTAAACTGTAATAAATGATTATAAAACATAGAAGAACTATTAAAAACAATGGAATGTGTACACACTTATTCTTAATATTTCAACATAAACACACAACAGAATCAAAACAAAAAGAGAAAGAAATAGATAAAGTTAAATGGATAAAAACTTTAAGAAAATGAAATGCTTTTCCATTAGTTTACGTTTTATAAATGATAACATTTTTGTTTTGATTAATTTGTGTGAAATCATTTTGTAATTCATGATCAATTACCCACTTGATAAAATCTCTTACTGCCATTTGTTATTTTTATGTCTTGTTTGTATGATTTCAAGGAAATGATTGATTCTTTTCCTTTGGGTGCATATGTTACCAGCTCAGTCCTAGAAACAATTAAGGCAAAGTCTTTGTTGCTGTTTAAAATTCTATGCAATATCACTTTGTTTCAAAGTTGTCCTCGTGAGGATTTCAATGGACAATTCATTAGTGTAATTTACTTCATCACTTCATGTTAATTTTTGCAGGATTGTGAACGCAGAGCATTAGCAAAGCTATTCCGTCACAGGGCATTACCATCACCTCCACCTGGTCCTTGATCACTGAAATTATTCTGGGCAGTTATCATTTTACTGGTAAGATTAAGTATGTAACTATGCTCCTATTCATTTGTTCCTTCACCCACTATATTTCCCTTTTCTTTTTCCATGTAGACTGCATTGAATGCTATAGAGATCAATCTGCTAATTACTCTGCTTCTAATGTCCAAATCACCCTCTTATTAAATGAGCACCTGAAATTATATTCGACTTTGTAAGGGAATTCAGTGAGTTTTTGATTTTTACTTTGACTCTAGAAGAGTTATCCTTTTAATGGATTGCAGAATGGCACCATGTTTAATTTTGGTTCTCTTAATTAGTGGCTATTCATGGGAAGTTCCTAATTGTATATTTCAATTATATGGCTTTTGAAATTTTTTTGCCCTTAGCATAGGGTTCTAGGGAGACTGCATGCACCAACTGATTATTTGACTCAGTTGTATTGATCAACGGTGGATCCTGATGTTAGTCTAACTGGTGCCTTCTGTCTTTTCTTTTACTCATTTTACTCATTTTCTTTCTTTAAATTCATTCCTGATCCGGTTCCTAAGTTCTGTTAAATCATTATTTAACAGCAATATGGTTTGTTCAAGTGATACCATCAAGAAAAGTTATTTTCAAAATCCAAGAAACAATAGTTCCAGGTCATAAGTTCAATTGGAAAACAAGTGTATTACTTCACTTGCTGAAGGCATGAGATGGTAATCTAAAACTGGCTATTTTTCTTTTTAATTGTGCAATCTCTTATTTGATTGGTAAGAGTATGAGATAGAATAGCTGTCAGCATAAGCAATATGAGTTATCTAGAACCGTTTCACAGTAGTAGCCTGCAATTTTAGGTTTCAGACTGTCAATTGAAGTTTCGCTGTCCTGTAAAATATCAGAATTTATATGCGCATTATAAACCAGCCAGCATCTTACACTGTTATTCTATCGCCCTGGATAAAAATAAAAAAGACACAAGAAACAAAAAATAACATAAAAAAATGGGCTTGTGCTTGTCTGAGGAGCTTCTGATCACATGATTCATTTGTTGTGTCAAATCAAAGTTGATAATGGAGTATGCATCATAGTGATAATTGATCATTTACTTGCTATAATTCTGAAGGTTCTGTGCTTCCTCACTTAAGACCTATGCTTAGTCTTTCATTTGATGATCGGTGTTGTTTGTGCAGGAATATGAATTTAATGAAAAAAGAAAACATATAATTCCTGATTGCCTTCTTCAAGAATCTAATTTGGTGGATCTAGCTTGTCACAGATCAGGCCTGAGCAGTCGGTTGCCCTATTAAAGGATGAAATCATTTAGTTGGATTATGTTTGCGGTCATATCTATCGTTCAAGGACTTCGGGAATGCTATATTCTATTGGCCAAGTGGTTCTCAGCATGGATGGAAGACACTAAATTTTGTCTTGCAAAATGGTCTCTTGGGACTTTATTGGACTATGTGATTTTGATAATGATATTGCAGATCTGACCCTTGATATCTGTGGCAAGGCATTATTTTTTGGGCATTTCGAGTTTCAAACTTAAATCAACATGGTCCATACTACATGTGGCAATGTGCACATACACACATTGATAACTGAAATTGCTTTCCACTATGCTTGGCAACATTTTTTTTTCTTCTGAATAATGTAATTACTAACAGATCCTTGGGAGGGAAGGAGGGTTGTAAGTTTACCAAGGCATTTTTTCTCTCATATTTTTTTTCCTTAGTAGCTTTGATCTTTTGTTCTGCTAGCAGGTTGATATGATACTTCTGTTTTTGACAGAGAGGGGGTACTTTTGACTAGTAGGGAGCACAATCTTCATGGTCAAGATCTTGACATTTTACTATTTGACTGATCAAGAAATGAACTGCTTTTGTGCATGCTTTTCTACACAGATTTATTACTTGTGATGGAGAGGGAGAGAGAGAGAGGGAGAGTATGTGGAGTACTTTGTAGCTGCATGAACATGCTTATTATTCTCTTCTTCTGAATTTGCAGTTCATAGCTTAGTTACTAACACTTGTAAGTTGTTACTGTCTGTGAGAATGCCAATCATGCTTTCTTTATTATTCTACAATAACTTTTTCATGAAAATGCTGTATTGCCCTGCATGTTAGTTGTCTATAAATACTTACTGTGGCTTTGTTATGACAAAGAGGGGGTGTGAAGAACAGTCTTTTAACTCCCAATTGGAGAGAACTAAACAATTGTCATTTTTATTTTGCTTTTTGTTTTAGTTGCCTCCAATATTTGATGTCCAACTTTCACATATTTGAATATTTAGATTTTTTTAAAAAAGTTTTGTTTAAGTTGTATGTGAGAATTGGAGGAAATTAAATAAATTAATTTCATTTATTGGCTTAATACAGTTTATTTAATTTCCTCTAATATCTCATATGCGGCCTTTTCATTTAGCCACATTGTTTTTGGTTATGTTGTATGTGAGTATTGGAGGGAATTAAATAAAATTTAACGGAGCTTCAGCTTGCTTAGTGCTAAGTTTTATTTAATTTCCTCCAATAGCTCATATCCGACCTTATCATTTATCTAATAAAATCTAAACAATTTTTGGTTAAGTCTGTATGTGAGTATTGAAGGAAATTAAATAAATAAATGAACATTAATTAACATAGGTTGTTTATTTTCCTCCAATGACTCATGTCCGGCCTTTTCAAAACAGTAAACTGTATATCAAGGGCGAAGATCAGAAATGTGATCAATTAAAATAGATTAGTTTTATGGTTATGGATTTACCAGTAATATTTAACATAATCTAATTAAGCCTATATAATTATATTTAATACTATTCATTTTTTTGGTGGAAGAATTAGTTTTGCTTTCATATTTAACAATGAGAAAAAAAATTTTCATATTTGGTCATATATACATTAAATTTTTTTAAGAACATAATATTTTAATTCTTCAACTCCATAGAATTCGACCATCTAGTTTATCAAAATTAGGCCTTTTTGACTCCAGAAGGATAATTTACTATTCAAGAATTGAAGTTTTGTGTTTTAATTATTTCTTACAGTACTGGTTAGATTTTTAGAAAGTATAAAAAATGAAATTTAATTAATTAAGAAAATAATAAAAAGGAATTTTGTGGGTTAATTTGCTAAAACCGCAGGGCATAGTAATATTCGTCAAAAGACCAAAATTAGGTGCGAGTGAAATGGAAGCTTGTTTGAAGAAATTGTCTTATGGGAATCTTTTGTTTAAAGCTGTAAAACCTCTAAATTCGAAAATCACAACCTCTTCGTTTCAGTGCTATTCCAGTTCCATGCCCATTAATTCTGGTTAGTCTGCCTCCTAAAAAGCTTCACTCTTTCTCATTCTTCCACATTACTGTTTCTCGGTATTTCATCCATTCATCCTCCGATAAAAAAAAATCATTTTTGCTCTTTTTTTTTTGCTTTATAGAAGGATCAAAGTCCCTTAAAAAGGCATATGATGCGTTATTGTTGAATGCTGGCGGAACCCTTTTGCAATTGGCAAATCCCGTTGAAGAAATTTATGCTTCTATTGGGACCAAATATGGTTTGTTTCTTTTTTCTTTTTTCTTTTCTTTTTTCTGGTGTTCTGAATCTTTAAATTTAACACTTCCAGTAATGTTTTTTTAAGTTGTAGATTGGCAGTGGGTTAATGAATTCTTCAGGAACATTCTATATAGATGCCATGTATGAGGCTTGTTATATGATCACCTTTGGAGTTAGAAGTTTATGTAATTTTTGTGCTGGATTATTGTATTAAATTTATGTTTACTTGAACCAATCTTTTTTGCTTTGTTCTTTAATATGTGCTTTGATTGTAAATTTGTGACTAATTTCTAAACAATTGATATGGTTCCAGGTATGACTGCGAGTTCGGCCGAAATAAAGAAGGGATTCAAGAGAGCTTTTGCTGCTCCATGGCCTGAAAAGCTTCGCTACCAGGTACTTGTTGTTTACGAACTGAGCGTTTCCCCTATTGCCGATGTATTCTCAAGTACGGAAAACTTGCAAGTTTGATTTTCTTTTAGTTCTGCTATGGAGGTATATGCCTCATTTTTGAAATATCAATTCTGCTGACATGTTATGTCAACAATTATATTTTATGGGTTGAATGGAATGCCCGACCCCATTTTAATAAACAAGCAGTCATCTAGGGGCTCATTGAGTTATGATTTGTTTAGAGGCTAAAATTTCTTCTGTTGTAATAGAGAGAAGATTCTTAGCTAGAACTGCGACATTTATTCCCTACTGCGATAAGGGAAGAACAGGCATCATGCTGTTGAAATATGCAACTTAGTGCTCTGTCGTTTGAAGACATTATTGAATTGAAACAAACAGAGCGTCGCATTTCCTTGTTGCATTGATTATAAATATTTCCTTTTCATTCTTTGATGCTTGCCTGCTATTTTTCTTGAACTTAAGCTTTTATTAAACTATAGTCTGTTTTGAATTTCTTCCACTAATGACAGGGAGATGGGAGACCCTTTTGGAAACTAGTTGTTTCTAAAGCCACTGGTTGTGCTAATGATGATTATTTTGAAGAAGTCTACAAGGTATTTTTTTGTGAGACCCGTTACAGTTCTATGTGAGTGTCCTTTATCCAATGGTATTGTGATGTAGAAACAAATTTACTAAATGCATATTTGCTGGTTTTATTATCTAGAGAAACCAAATGCAAATAAATGCTAATCTTTATTTTGCCTAAGTACCAATGGTTGCTTTATGCAGTACTATGCAAATGGTGATGCGTGGCATCTTCCAGATGGGGCTCATGAAACATTGCTGTTTCTCAAATATGCTGGAGGTCATATTCATCAAGTATTCTCCTTTTTTCATGCACTGCTAGCAAAAAACAATTTCTTAAAAGGAATTTTTTCGTGCTTTTCCTAACTTGGTGAGTACTTACAGTTAAGCTGGCTGTTGTCTCCAACTTTGGTACCCGCTTGAGGAAGCTTTTGCAGGACCTAAATGTTATAGATTTGTAAGCACCAGTGGTTTTCCTATTTCTTTTTCTTCCCCTCTCCCTTTCTCTCTCTGAGTCTGGCTTTCTAACTTCCATACCGAGCAGCTCCTTTCATGAATTAGCTGTTGATGCCTGAACACTTTATAAGGTCCAAAATAGCTGTGTCGTTACATATTTGTCTACATTTATGTTACGCAAGTATACTTGATTATTCATGGACTTCACTTCTGTCTAGAACTACTTTTTTTTGCCAGTAAAAGTCTAGAACTACTTTGAAAATGTACATAGTCAATTCACTTTTGAAATTGCAGTGTGTAAGGCAGCCAGATGTGCTTCTTTGCTTTAAGATGAGGAGGTACTTTTATTAACACTTTTGGGTCTTTTTCCAGGTTTGATGCTCTGATCATATCTTCGGAAGTTGGATATGAAAAACCAGATCCTAAGATATTTGAGGCTGCTTTAGGTATGTAATATAACATTATCAGCTCCACTACCACAAATTAGCCAACTTCAATATGATTTGCCTGTGGGGTTTTTGTACTTTCGTTGAGGGGAATGAGAGACAGGAGTATACCTTTTGTGCTGATAACTATTTTCACTTCTTTATAAAAACTTTCGGCTGATTTCACCCTACAGAAAAAAAAAAGAATAGAGAAGAAAGACAAAATAGTCAATTGCCAAACCCCATTGTGGGTATGGCACAACCAGAGACTCTTCTTATTGGCTATGTATATGCATATCATCTCCACCGTTACAAGGATGAGAATATTTCATGCAATTTTATCTTTAATATGGTTGAAAGCTGCTTGAAGTTTAAATGCAAACTTTTTGCTGAGATAGTTGTATTTAGACATAAAAATGTTGTAATGGAGCTATGCTCTGATTCTGTTGTACTAAAAGATTCTTTCTATTTGTTTAAGCACTATCCAAAGTACAACCATTATTCCATTTATGATGGTCACTGTGGTCAATTTATAGACCAATCATTCTTTTTTCTTTTTATTTTGTGGGGGAGAGGGGGTTGGGTCTTCTCAAGAACGAATATATACAGTTCACACTAATATGTAACTTTATCTTAAGCTGCAAAACCTGACGATTCCTCAAATATTGGTGTTAGTATAGATGAAGTAAAGGTGGAGGCCAGCAAGGCAGTACATGTTGGAGATGACTTCAAGGCAGATAAGAATGGAGCCAATGCGATTGGAATTGATTGCTGGTAAGCTTTGTTTAGTTGTTTTCATTCCCATTTCCATTACAGTTTAGAATACAAATGTCGACGTGATCAAGTACAACAAACATTTTACTTAACGGTGTTGGGAGTATTTTATTAGCTTTCAAGTAAGAAAATTCAGTTGCTACCATCTGGATATGCAGGTTGTGGGGGGTAGATGTCAAGACATTCATGGATATACAAAATCGCATCTTCTTGTCGAATAATGGGCTGTAGAAATTAGTTCTTGGTGGTTATTCAAGTCTGTGTAACAGGGATAAATAAAATTGATGAATAACTTATATGGCTTTTGGTATGATCCATAAATGCCAATGGCAGAGTTGTTTACACAGTTCCTCAAAAATATTTGGCATGTTGTTACAAAGACGGGCATGAAAGTTGCTTCATTTGGTCTGATAGTAAGATTTATCATTGATGAAATTAAGATTCAATTCAAAGATTAAGTAAACATCCAAAATAGTATTGTTGTCGAACGTTAATAATTTTCAGCTTATTTACAAGACGTTAATTACCATACCAAAGAGGATGACAAATTTCCAACTGGCAAGTTCCGGATTCCATGGTAACTGTTCCCACATAATTATCTCAAAAAATGATCAGCCAACCCATTAATGATACAAGTCAAAATCACTAATCATGTACAATTATGATAATCCAACCGAAGATGCTCCTTGGTTTGGGGTAGTTCAAGGCTATACATTTCTAAGTTACGTGGTAAAATATGCAAATTAACATCTCAGAAACCCCTTCAACATCACTTATATGATTAGAGAAGGGAACCATAGTCCAGGAACAACTGTATTAATCACTGGAACCAGTAGATTCCGAAAGATAAAAATCAAAGCCTTCGCAGGCACACCGAGGCAAGTCCTCTTTGCAATCAAACCAAAACTCAGGATGCAATTGCAATCGCAAGGAAATGTAATGTAGCTCTTGCGAGTTACATTTCTAAATGATGATGAACATGAAAAACAGCTGCTGCAAATATTCAGTTGAACCAGATATATGTATGGACAACCTCCCCTGCTCTGCACTACTAATATTATAATTCCTGCAGCTAATCCCTAATTATTGACAACCTTTTGAACTTGGAAAATGAACTAGGAAGAAACAGTATAGATTGGACCAATAATATCAGATCAACTACAGCAGTGCACCCAATAATGAAAGCGGAAATAAATGGTATTCATTAAAATCCGATTAACTTGTAGAACTAGAACAATTTTCCACTTACCAAGGTACAAGTCCAATTGGTAATGCTTAAACCATCCCACAAGAGGAAAAAAGATTAACCTGCTCAGGCTATATCCCTTTAAGCAAGATACCGATACACTTTTCTGTCAGAACTATCCCTCTCCAAGAAGTCTCGTTCAATAAGAGACTCAATACGTTTCTTAATCTCTGTGGGGTTGGCCAGAAATCGTGACTGTAACTGCTTTGTGACCTCAGCAATTATATTGTTATGATCCAAAACCCTCCTTGATTTCATGATCCTAACTACTGCTGCTTCAATCTGAGGTTTTCTGTCCTCTTCCACTCTTTGCCGAGTCTCCTGCTTTTCAGGTTCTGACTCCTTTTGTGCAACTACAGTTCCTATCTTCACCTTGTAGAATTTGCTTGAGAACTTGTCGTTGACGAAAAAAGCATCTTCCTCACCAATGTCTTTACTCATGGGTTCTTTCCGAAGCACATTCTTTCCTTTCACACAAGCCATGGATTGCAGGCACCTCTTCAAGTCTGAAGCAGGAATCTCTGTTGCCTGCTCAATCTCCTTATAGGTAAGCCGATCAGCATTGTTAAAAAGCATGAGAACACACATTTGGTAAGTAGATACATTCAGTTCATGTTTCTGGCCCTTCCCAAATGTTGCTTTAATGTCTGCAGTGCCCATGTTAGTCTGCCAGGATAATCTCCGACCAGTATGGGTCCCCAGGTAATATGACCTGAATTTCTCACACAATGCTGACATTTCAGTAGGTAAATTGCAAGTAACACTAGGCTGAGTTGGCCAAGATCCTGTTGTCAAAACCTGGACAACCAGTGTAGGTCCATCCCCTAACTCAGGGTGGCTTGCATAAAACCCTTGCATTGTATCTTGGGACGTCTTCATATCAGTAAACATGCCTTCTAATTTTGAAGTGAATTGATATCCACATTCAGTCTTAAGTTTGACAATCAAACTTCTCTCTGCATCATCAGAGACAGTTTTTCCTGATAATAGCCGCTTAGCCAAATGCTGTTTATAATACTTCTCAAATACATCTTTCTCCTGCAAGTAACGGAACAGCATCATCACTTTGTCAAGAATAATCTCCACATCCTCCTCACTGACTCCCTTTAGACCTTTTCTAAGTTTGTCATCCACAAACAACGAGATGAATTCAGGAGAGCGAGCATTCAAGTTAATGAAGAATTCAAAAGAGGAATTCAAAGCATTCTGGAATGTTTTGTCATTGTTGAATGCCAAGCTTATGATGCTATCATACTTATCTTTTTCATCCAACAAACGCTGTACAAATTCCACTGTATCCTTCAATCTCTCTGGATCAGTAACTAGTTGCTTACCAGTCTCCCTGAGGTGAGAAGTCATGACATCTCTTATTGTTGAAAGACCATTAGGAACCCGACGAAACAAGTTATACATTCTTCCTAAGTCCTCATATTTATCATCAAGAAGCATATTTACAAGGCCTGAATTGTCCATGTGGACTAGTCTCAGCATGTGGTTAGCAATCATCTCCTTCTCCACCACATTAGTTATCTTGACTTCACTCTTGGCATCCAAGTAATGAGTCACTCTCTCTATCTCTTCATTCAAACGTTTCTCAGCTTTCTTCAAATACTCCCCACAATCACAGCATACAATAAACTTCTGAGATTCACCCCTATAAAACTCAGCTGAAACCTCAAGAAATGGCTTCTCAAAATCTTCTTGGTATACCGAAGAACCTAAATCCACAAGCATCTTGATAATGTTCCTCATCAACCCTCGGTCTATAACTTCACCAGTCCGTTCCCTATGGACTAGTTCAAGAAGGGTATTTAGAAGCCTTGCTTGGATTTTGCTGGAGTGTATGATAGTATCCCTCCACAAGTTCAGTCCAAGCTCATGAACAGGGGTTTTATGAGTGCTAGGAATATATGTCCTGTCCATGTACATCAATATATCCCTAATCATTTGCAATGCTTTGTTGTGGTCATTCCATTTCCTGTTAAGCTCCTCCGAAAATGAATCTCCCTGAGCAGCCTCAATAGATTTTGATATTTCTTTAAGATGTGAAGTCATAGTTGAAACCAGACCAGAATATAACTTTTCACCAAATTTGTGCAGCACCATATTATAGGCATTCCTGAAAACATGCCAAAACTGTAGCGTTAGAAATGCAACCACTTGAGTTCTGTGTGCTTTTGCCCCTCCTTGTCTTTTCATGGATTTTTTATAAAGTGAGGGTGCCAGGAAGGGAGGGATTTGGTGAAATAGTAATATTAATAATAGATAATGACCATAATGATGATAATAACCAAATGCAGCAAATAATTCTTGTAAGCATGCAATCTACAATTGCTTAGATTGACTTCAATAGCCTTGAAAATGCATACTTGAGTGCAGGAGAACAATTTAAACTGTGCAGACTTAAATATAGAAAAAAAGAATGTTAGACAGGGGTGAATAATCACCATTTTCATTCCACAACTGTAGAAGACCTATAAACCATACTCTTATCTCCACATTATATATATATATATAAACAATTTTCTTAAAAAAAAAAAACTTGAAGAAGAACCTTGATATCATGTACGCTCTCACATAAATAAGGCAAGCCATTGCAAACAGCAAAGAAAACCAGAAAGACATACATCTCTCTCTCTCAGTAAAGGACAGTTAGCCCTTTTCACATGCATCCTCATTTAAATTACATAAAGCAGGTAAAATATTATTGTAATTAAAAAAAGACGATTTTTTTAATAGTGATAATGATTTCATTAGAAGAAGAAAGCGTACTGCTAGTACACCCCATGCACACAGCAACTGAAAGATCAAATTAAAAAATAAAAATATAAGAGAGAGAGAAAGAAAGAGAGAGAGAGAGAGAGAGAAGAGATACATAGCGAAAGGGGAAATGGTGGAAAATATGCAGTAGACAACAAAAGCAATTTCAACAGTTAGGTTCATGCATAAATCACATATCCATTGCCTTCAAGTTTTCTGTCATGAAATTAAATACAATTCCAGGCTATTGCTTATAATGGGATAAGAGAGTAAGAAGAAGAATGACTATCTCTTTCTTTTTTTTAAACTCATTTTCCGAATTCTTTTATTTATCAAAATATGCAAGGGAAAGAAACCAATCTCCATGCCTCACCTTGGATCTGCAGTAAATAATAGCATTTGAAAAACAAGCAATTCAGGGACTCAATGAAAAATCATCATCTGCTCCCAACCCATAGACAAATAGCCAAAATTGAATCCAAATACAAAGTAACATATAGAACAAAATATTAATAATAACACAATCGATTATCGTAGTCGTAGACACAATGAATTTGAAACAGTATTCAAGGGTAATTTGTCTATTGTTCAACCACAAAGCAATAACTCAACCAGCACAAAACTTTGTCATTAACTAACTAAGTTGATTCCTGAACAATTCCACAGCATAATCATCAAAACTGCACCATCCACTTTTAAAACCATTACTTCTCCAATAAAATACCAACATGTCTATAATATACTGATCAATTTTCACCAAAAACGAACTAGGTTAACACATAAGCCAGCTCTGCTAAAAAAAAAGCTAAAAAGATGGGAAATTTACCGTGCTTGAATATAATCATCAAAATACGAAAATTCGCAATAAAAAATTTCATTCTAATACAGATAACTTCAATTCATCATTAATCTTGAAATCTAGAAATGAAGTGTAAAAACTGCAATAAAAAATAAAAAATAGCAATTTCCAACACAGATTGAATAACTGGACAAACCTATAGAGCTCTTCAAAGCTAAGGCCGCTAGCGTTATGATTGTAAATCTCATGAATAGCATGCTCCAGAATCTTCCAGGTCTTATCAGCATATTTCGGATCCACCACCACGCGGTGCTTAAACGCCTCTATCTGAAAGTTTCTTTTCTTCTGACTACTCATCTTTCCCCTCCCGGATCCGAATCCCAAACCTAAAAGACTCCCTGATCTCCCGCTCCAATTCCGCAACACAATTCAAACAAAAAAAAAACAAAAAAGAAATTACAAAGAACAGAGTGATCTAACGGCTATGATCAGGGATCGATGAAGCGGAAAAGGAAATGATAATTGCCGGATACCGGTGAAAAAAGGGCGAAAGATTTGTGTACGGACGGGAAATAAGGGTTTGAAAACAGAAGGTTTTTCGGTGGGATAATAATAATAATAAAAGAGGCAATATCAAATCAGGTAAAGAAACATGGGCCCTAAAATGATATTATTAGAAGAAGAAGAATGGAAAAAATTAATAATAATAAAATAAAATAAAAACAAATAAATAAATAAATAATAAATAAATATTTTGTAGGTAGAGAATAGATGATGATTTGAAGAGAGGGTGGAAAAAAGGCAAACAAGGATTTGGCCCTTTTCTTTCACTGGATTTTGGATGCCGTTTTGCTGAAGATTAAGTTTAAGAATTTTTGCCTTTTATTTTGGGTTTCGAATTTTAAAACGTTTCTTTTTCGGTTTTTCAAATTTTATTTAGTTTTAAGCTTATGTAAATTTGAGTTGTTTGATGCACTAGATGAATTTTGCGGGCGGAACCAAGGGGGAGGCATGGGGTCTATTGCCCCCCCCCTGTTCTTATATACATATACATATATATATATATGTATATGTATATATATATAATTTATAATATTTATATAATTTCTCAATTCATATGCATATATATATCTATATTTATAAATACATAAAATTAATAATATTTGTATAATTATCTTTTTGGTTCCTATATACATATACATATACATGTATATACAATATATATGTATAATTTTATATATATATAATTAATAAAGCTTAAGTAATATAAAATTAATTTATAATATAATATATAGTAGTTATATATATATGTGTATGTATATTTATTTTTTTTTCTTTAAGATTAATTTTTAGTTTTTAATTTATTATTTTGATAATGTTATTATTATAATTATTTTTTAATTTAAAGTATAATTTTTTTAGTTTTAGTGTATAGTTTTAATGATTAGATTAATTATTTTAGAATTTGATTATGAATTGAAATTTAAGTTTTGATTATTAGGTTACTTATTTTATAATTTGACTATGATATGAAATGAGAATTTGAAATTTTATTACTAGGTTAATTATTTTACAATTTGGTTATGAATTGGATTTAAAATTTTGTGATTAAGTTAATTATTTTATAAAAAATATTCTATCATATAAAATTATTAAAAATAATTAGTTTAAATATTTTTTTAAAAATATCTCAAAATATATATAAATATTATTTTAAAAATAATATATATTATGTAATTTTTAAAAATAAAATTTAGATATTGAAATAAAAATAATAAAAATTTCAATAGTTTATTATTTAATATAAAAATAAAATTGAATATAAATATTAATACTAATTATTCGTATTAATTTTTTAATATAAAAATAAAATAAAATATAAATTCATGTGTAATTTTTTTTTCTTGAAAATTTTGCCCCTTTTTATCGGTGGCTTAGTTTCGCCACTGTTTGCAGTGGAACGTCCAAATAAAATTTCATGATTAAGTTACAGCCCATGGGTTTCATGAAAATAACAGAAAACTAAAATCTCTCTTTATATACACACTTTAGGAGTATTTGATTAAGATGAAAAGGAAAATGAAATATTTCTATCAATGATATTTTGCAAGATTAAATAGATAAGAGAATCAATGATTACCTTTCAAAAAAAAGAGAATCAATGATTTCCTATCGATACTCTATTAATTAATTTTGATTTCTGACTGAAATTAAAAATTTTAAAAAATATTTATTTTTAAATGAATATAATCAAAATTTATTTTTTATTTTTAAAATAAAATAAATATAACTTATTTATTTTCTAATTATAAATATCTCTAAATTTTTAAATAAAATAAATTTATTTTTTCTTAATAAAATTAAATTATATTTTTAAAATAAAATATAATCAATTTAATATTTTTTTATATTTTTTTTCAAATTATGATATTTCTAAATTTTTAAATAAATAATTTTATTTTTTCTAAAAAATTAAATTAAAATTTTAAATTTTTAAATAATAACATTTCAAATAACTATCAATTTCAATTCTAGTCTTGTTGTAATCCAAGCAATTGAAAAAATAGATTCGACTAAATCAAACAAAAAAATAAATAAATAGTCATTTTATTATAATTTCTTTTTATTTCGATTCTAATTTCAATAGCGATTCTGAAGTTCATATCAAATATCACTTTATAGTAAGCTATATACATACACACGCACATGTATATATATATACACACACACACAATGTAGGATTAATTTTATCAATTATTTTTTTCATTTTTCGTTTATGTCACTAATATTTCTGAATTTTAATTTATTCTAGCAATTTCAATTTATTATTTTATTTTATAATAAGATGATAATTATGCAGATTTCATGTGACATCCGTGTAGCTCAAACAAAATAAAATAAATCAAATTACGGGAAAATTTATTTACTTTCAACTTGACTGTGGAAAGATGATTTTTTTTTCTTATGTAGTTTCACTTAGAACTGTGTGTAGTTCTCATAATAATCTCTAATTTTAAAAAATGGAGTAAAAATTTTGATGAGAAAAAATTAAAATTATATAAATTTATCATAACAAACTAAAATTTGAAAAAAAATATAAATAAAAATTCAATTTTGATCGGTGAAAATCTATACATTCGATGCTTTTAAATTTGAAAAACATAGTCGAATTTAGATAATGTTGTTAAATCCTACTCCGCATATTAAAAATTAAAAATTAATAATACTTATTTAGTCATTTATTTTTGTTCATTTTAAAAATGATTTTTTAGTGCTATTTTTTCTCATATACATTCTTATGTATGTATAAATTTATTTATCTATTTTTTATTTATTCATAGTCTATATTTAAATAAAAAATAAATTATAAATATATAAAATTTATAAAAAATATATGTTTAAAATCAGATTGAATTAATTCATCATCCAAATTTAAAAAAATATTATAATTTAAAATTCAAGCTGCTCTATTTATGAAATGATTAGAATAAAGTGAAATCAAATTATATATTTAGTGGATTAAATAAAATTAGAAATTTGTATTATATCTAGCATGCTGTATCCTCAATTTATATCCTAAATAGTAATATTAAAATTTTAATTTTATTAAGATGATTCTACATATGGAATGGATTAACGGAAGCTATATGGAACAAGCCCAAACAAGTCCAAACATGGTGTCTACTGGCCAATTTTTTTTTAAAAGCCCAAATCATTTTCAATTTTTTCGTTTCCAATATTACCCTTAGTTTTTAGCTTATTTTTAAAGCAGAAGATGCGTAACCCTAACTGCCTAACCAATTTTTTATATTTTGGTTTATAATAAAACACCCAGTTTTTAGCTTATTTTTAAAGCACAAGCACGTGGCGTCATATATATATATATGAATGGCCTGCCTGCCTATATAAACCCAGAAGGGACCGCGAAGTTTCGAAACTTAACAATCAGTAATTCCACAGTTTCTTCTTCTTCTCTTGCCTATTGCTGGTATGATTTCAATTTTAAAATTGAATTCCATAATTTTATAGTTCATTTACTTCTTGCAATGCATGGTTTGTTTGTGAGCATTGATGATTTTGATGCTTTTTTTTAGGTATAGAGGAGGGATTTTTAATTTTAGCTGCTAAAAATGCCGGAGGATTTTTATAATCAACGCCCTTTATTTGGTGGTGCAATTGTTAGTACTTTCCCTGTTCGATTTCAGGTTAGTTGTTGATATTAGTTCTTTTTTTTTTCATTAATTAATATTTTTCCTTGATTACTTCGAGAGGCCTTTAATTGACTAGTGTACCAAAATTTATAGGATGTGAGCAATGTTCGGCAAGTTCCTGATCATCAGGTTTGGTTTTATATACTTAATTTTTATCATTTGGGTTGTTGAGGTTTCTAATGTTAATGGATACTAATTATTTATTTATTTATTTATTTTTAAATTTCTGGGTTGTTGTGATCTGTAAAGGAGGTTTTTGTGGACCCTGCACGTGATGAAAGCTTGATATTTGAGCTTTTAGATTTTAAGCATGATGTTGGAGATAGTGGAAGTGCCATCTGGTTTCTTCAAGACCTTGCTACTGAGCAAGAGGCTGAAGGATGCACGGTAAATACCTTTAGATTTTTTTAATATAGTGTGATTCTAGCTTGTTATGTGTGATAAATTAGTCTGATATTTCCATTAATATACCTGAGCCAACCAATTGAAGTATCTGATGCCACTAAAATTTTGTTGTTTTCTCTTGTAAGTTTGCATTATGTTAATCTTTACCTTGTATGGTGTGAGTGCAAAGATTTTCTTAAATTTTTATTTTCAATGCGTAAATATGGCTAGGGTCTAGTGATAGTTTCTTTTGACCATGTTTTCCACACTTTGTTTATGAATTTAACCTTTTTGTTTCTGCTGCTCAATGTTAGCTGGTCGAGCAATCTAGTGTAGGTGAGGTGCCTGATTTGCTTTACAGAAACATGCCTGCTGTTGTTACTACTGCTGTTGGCCAAATGGTAAGTGTTGTATCAATTGCATTGTGGCAATTTGTTATGCTTACTGGTTCCGGTCTTCTACCTTTTGCTGCCTTGATTTACTTTTAATCATGCCACAATCTGCCTGGTTAAATTCACTATGTTGATGTGTCACAATAACCTTTGGTTTGCTTATGCTACTGTCTGTACCCTGTGGTTATTTGTGTCATGCAGTTTTCCTTGGTAGTTATTACAGCCTATATCTTGAATTGACATTTTAGCTGGCTGGTCTTAGCTTAAGATAAATAAAGGTTTTGATTTTTTTGAAATGTCCCATTTTTGTTTTCGTATTATAAGCATGAATCTTAAAGTGATTTAGCTTTATTAGACTTAGAGGGTGTTTCTCAAAACTGGAGTTTTTCAGCTTATTGTGAATAAGTGATTTTTAGATTATAATCAGATTAAAAATAAGCAGTTAAGCGTTTCTGTAAACTAGTTAATAATCAGTTTATAATAAGTTAAGTGTTTCTGTAAAATCAGCTTATAATAAGTTTTTAATTGCAAAAACTGTCAAAATGACCAAACTGTCCCTGAGTTTATTTATTGTATAAAACTGAGTTTTTAAATGTTAATTCAAAATTTATTTTGCAATAATAATAATAATATTAATAATAATAAAATTTATTTAAGAAGAAACGTAAAAGAATTTTGATGGAAACTAAAGTGTATAGGGTGGGCAAATTTAGAATATTGAATATTAGGTAGGAATAGTATGGTCTTTTACTTGGTCAAAATTGCTTAAAAAAAAGTAGCAAAACCCAACTTTTAAAAAACTGATTAAAATCATATTATAATCTACTATTTAAGTTTTCAGAAACACTTAAATAAACAACTTATAATCTAAAAACTGCTTATAATCAGTTTTGACTAGCTTTTAAGTTTTGAGAAACACCCCCTTAGTGGTATAATCTTTGTGGACTGAAAATAAATGATACGTGTACAAAACTATGACTCATTCAAAGAAAAAGAGAGAGAGAGAGATATAATGCTATTAAAAATTTAAAGAAAATAGGAAAAAAAATGTATGAAATATTGCAATCTACTTGTAGTTTCGATAAAAAATTTTGAGACAGTATATATGAATCTTAGTCATAAATTAATTAAATTTCCCTCCAAGACAAGATATGGAAGTTAGCTTGTTGAAATTGCCTACTCCTTTTATTTAATTTTTTTACCTTTTTATAGTATGATGCTTTAATTAACTGAGGTACATTTTCATAAAATGCCTCAAGGGACTTGGTGCTTCCCATCTTTCTTCATGCAAATCTTGTAATCTGTCTTTTCTCATCTTCTACGCTAAATTGACATTATGACTTGTATGCAGGCCATTTCTAAGGGGCGGCAAGGAAGGGAAGCACAAAATATTGTAAGGGTAAGACTGTGGCAAGTTCTTTTCCATTCTCCAGTTGTTTCAAAATGTTAAACATGATTTTGTTGATTATATCTGCAGGTTTATTTGGCAAATCTACGTCTTAAAGGAGTTAGCACAGATGTGTTGATAACTGCATATGAACCTGTCTTAATAAAGTAAGTTTAAGTAACACGTTGCAATAAGAGAATATGTTTTTTCCCCTCCATTGTACAGGGCCATAGTATAGGAATTCCTTTTCATATGAATTCAAGAGTATTTAGTCCATGAAATATGCGAGCCTTAATTGAAGTAAATAACTTTACGAATGACCTGTGTTGAATTCTGTTGAGCCTGTCCCAAGCCCTATAAAATTAAATGAGTGGGTGTATTAGGCTCAGTGGTGGAGGTAGGGGGAACAAGGAGGGGCCGTGCCCCCACCCGCATTCCAAATTTATTCCTTAAGTGTAAGTTTATTAAAATTTGGCCTCCCTATTTTAGGAGAAAGTTTTCTCCCATATGTAGATAAACTATCTAGTTATAATATAATTTTAGCGCATGAATTAATTCTCTGAATCAAAATGAAAATAAACGTTTAGTTAAATAGTCTACCTTATTAAATTTAAGTGATCCAATTATCTCAAACAAAAATCTAAATTTTTCTTAAACTGAAAATTGGTTGAGAAAGTGTTCCACTTTGAATCATTCTCAAATAATGATATATCACACCTCTACTTGGTGGCTTAAAAAAATTGGGCCCCCCTTAAAAAATTTCTGCCTGTGCCATTGAGGCTCACAGCTGTTAGTTTGGGCATGGATGCAACCGAAGCGAGAATATGTGTTGATATAGGCGACTCCTCTTAGTTTGGGACTTTATTAGAATTGAGTTTTTGTCTGAACAGTGCAAGAGCCTGTATCCTGTAGATTTAGTTTACTATATAGCCTGTATTCTAGCTTAGGAACTGTGAGAGCCAACAACAGGAGATTTCTAATTTTGATTGTCATATTCTAGCTTAGGAAATTTGAGGGCCAACAACAGGAGATTCCAACTATTGATTTTCGTCGTAATTTTTCGCACTAGAGATTAATATGGAGGCACCAGAAGTTTGGTATGCCAATCTATGACTCTTGTTTGAGATAGTATTGTTCCAGTTTCTTTTTATTAAGTTGCTTCTTAAATAATATGGTTAAAGCACTGTCCATAAATTTAGCTTTCTGATTATAGATTAGCTTTGTCAATAAAGAAAATAAAAAATAAATCATTTGTACAGACTTTAATTTCTATATTTGTCACTGAGGCCTGTTTCTCTTACATTTTTTATCTGGTGTTTTTGTGTGGTTGCAGTCCTTTAAGTGAAAGTGCTAGCACTGTTGGTGCTGGTTTGACAGTTGCTGCAGCACAATCTGGATTTCTGCCAATGGCTGAGATCTTTAAGCTTGCCGTCTCTGCCTTCAGAGTTAATGACTGGAACCTTTTTGGCAGTGCTGCTGCCTGAGTTACCTTCAAGGGAAACCTAAAGATAATAGTTTGGACAAGAATTTTGATTAGTGTTTGAGTAAAAAATTCATATTCAAAAATTTTTACTTATAATGGTGTCATTCCTGGTTCGTTATTGTAATGTAAATGGAATTAATCAATTGATGAACATACATTATTATGTTTCGGTTGGGTTGGGTTCTGTTCAGTTCTGTTTGTTGCTTGCTTTAATCTGGCAACGTCACCAAGAATAATAATAAGTTAGGGGGAATGAATGGATAATAAAGACTTGGTGGAGATTTATCAGACAATCATTTGTATGGCTTTATGGAAAAGCAATGATAAACAATGCACAGGATATGCAAAATATGGGGAATGGTCGGTATCATTTTCGAATCCAAAGAAAATTGTGGCATTTTGGCACATGCAGCATAAGATAAAGATATTTATGTGATCTACATTTTTACCTTTGCCATAAATGTAAAGAAAGTGCGTCTCCCACTTTGACTACAAGGAAAGAGAACTTACTCCACAACAACAAATCATTATCATGAAAACTGCAGCTGGGCAGAAGCCCTTGGGCTAAGATTGAAGTCTTCTTCACCAAAAAGGTCCCATTATCTTTGACTGGTTGTTAATTTTGTAAGTTATAATTTATTAATGTCGTTTGAAGTTGTAATAGAAGGAGATGGGATCTTCTTGCATTGCAGCCTGATTGTGATGGTGATATGATATGGTTTTTCCATTTTGAATCTTTGTTATGGGCTATAAGTAGGCCGTTTGTACTTTTAACCTTTCTTTCGGAGAAGAAATTGTCTCCATACCGGAGAAGAAGGATGTGTAAAGGCACAGAAGGATAACCCATTATGAAACCTTTTTTTGGTTTCACTTTTCTAATTTTTTTTTTTAATTTTATAATTTTTAAAAATTACCAAATAAAAAATTTTATAATTTTTAAAAATTTTTAAAAATTTATAGTTTTTAATTTAATTAAAATTATACTATATGTATACTATATACCTATGTTAAACTAGATATATTTTAAATATATGATATTTTTAAAATTAAAATTTGAAAAAGTTGGTATTTAAAAAAATATATATTTTAAAAATATTTTTATATAAATTTCTAATTTTTTTCACTGAATCTCATAAATATTAAATCTCTAAATATTTATAAGTATATAATGAATGTTTCACTATTCTATATATATATAGGCGTTAAGGAGGAAAAATACACGTATAATATTTGGATGTAAAACATAAAAGTAGTATATTTCATCTCAGACAAGTTCAATTAGCAGTAAATTTTTAAATACCGTTGAAATATCCAAAATTTATACATTAAAAAGGTATAAATTGAAAAAAAATATCCTTAATTTAAAAAAAATAAAAAAAAATATGTGGCACTCCATGATTATTATTAATTTTTAAAAAAATAAAAAATATGTGGCACTCCATAATTATTATGATAGATCCGCTATTTTATTTGGCTTAATTGATTTCAAAATTTACAATTTCTTTTATTAATTATACATACAAAAAAAGGTACCTAAAACTGGAATTTAGGATTTAAATGGAATATATTGTCATCACCGAATCATGATTTGATTATTATTTCAAATGTTGCATAATAAATAATTAAATATATAAACCCTAAAATTTTAGGTGTTTTTGAGATGAATGAAATAAAACAAAGAGGGAGAAAGACACCTCAATTTATTTATTTTGTCAATAAAGAAAAGCTGGATGCATGAACAAAGATAAACCTCATCTTTCAAATAATTTTTTTTTTAAATTCTTGAATGATGCTATTAAGTAATATAAGTCGGTTCAGTGATTTAGACAAACATATTTCAAAAAATCACAAAAAAAAAAAGACATTATTGAATTGAGTAGACATATGACTTATCAAATCTAAATCGAAATCTTCTTTCTTTCTTTCAATTAATAGAGCAAATAAGGAGAGATTGTTTTGTGGTCTAAATTATAATGCCTTTTAAGTGTGCCTTTTGGATGAGGCTGCTTCAATCATGGAGTTAACTAACATTTTCTACTATTCTCTATCCCCTTTCGAAAGCTACACACGTGCTGCCCATTTTATTTCTTATTTTATTTTTTTTTATAAAAAATCCAAAATACTTTTGCAAATTTAATTTTTAATTTTTAAATTTTCATATTTTTTATTTTTAAAAATTAATTAATATTCTTTTATCCCAAATTAATAGATATAATTTTCTTTTAATTAATATATTAAATTTTTACTATACTCATATTAAATATTATTTATTAAAAATATTAACGAATATATTTCAATATGAAAGCTAGGTATAATAAAAAAAAATTATGTATTTAAATAAAATAATTAACTTTTTAATTTTTAATAATTGAAATATGTACTCATATATTTATAAAAATGGAGTATATTTTATTTTTTAACTTGATAAATTTTTATATAGAGGAAGGGAAGAGAATCCATATTAAATTTATTTTTTTTAGATTAGAATCAATTTTTAAGTTTAATTAATAGTCAATCACGTGGCAGGCAGCTGCTTTGAAATCAAGCATTTAGTGGGTCCAAATCTAATTGTACACTCGAAAATGTTTTTCACGTAACAAAGATGAATGAAGGTGTCTATGTTTGAAATTGTTGGTAGCCAATTCACATCAAAAATCAAATCATTGTCATCATAATTTATATATATATATATATTGATGACGACTTAGAATTCATTCACAATTATCAATCACTTTGATTCAATCATACACAAAAGATCCACTTGCCGCTATAATAGCTTTTCAAATTATTTAATATAAAAGTCATAAAGATATATAATATTTAATAAAACAATATAATTAATCAACAATTTTAATATTAATCTACCAAAATAAATTTTCATAGAATTTAATTGCTATATAAAATATTAAATTTCAAGGAATATAAAATTTTACTTCCTTGTTGAATTATTTTCAATTTTCACAATCTCTAATTAACATTCAAAGCCTATAACATTTTGATTATATATCTATATATAAAATCAGCCAACAAATATATTCTGTTGAATAATTGCTAATTAAATTATTGTTTAAACAATAAGTTAGTATTATAATTTTTTAATTTTAATTAAATAAAAATTTAAATTCAAAATTTTCATGATTTTATAAATGAATTCTGCTATATATTATTGAATTAGAAATTCATTAATTATAGACCAATTTTTAAATATAAAACTTCATGCAGAACTTTCTGATTTATAATGGAATAAGAGATTAGAAAATAAAAAATAATAATTTTTAATCTTAAAATTTAAATTAATTGATATTTATTAAGACAAGAACAAATCAATTCGTTAATCCAGGCAATTTATAAATATATGTGAAACGGAAGACTAAAATCATCACATATATCTGAGAATAGAATTTAGTATGATAAAAAGGTTTAAACTAATACAAGAAGACAATATAATATAATTACAATTACAGATATAAAATAATTATAATAAATAAAATAATAATTAGAGACCATATGGGTTTATTAAAAAAAAGAAAAGACAGCATCTGGGTCATGGCGTGGAGGCCAATCCAAGCCCAGCCCAATTTAGACGCAGACACTTCATGCATAGGGAATCACCCATAAAAATAAATTTTTTTTCAAAAATACTATTAAAAAATTTACACTTTTAAAAATTAAAATAATTTTTTATTTTTAAAAATATTTCACTGTCCATTAAAATAATTTTTTTAAAATACACCTTATCTCACTATAAATAATATTTTACTTTAATTTTTATTTTTTAAGCTTCACTATAAAAAATATATTACAGTAAAATAATAAAAATATTATATTTTAAATTAAATTTTTAACATATAAAATATATTAATTTTTATTAAAAAATTTAATTTTGATGATAAATAATAAATAATATTCATAAAAAATATAAAAATAAAAATATATAAAATTATATTAATAAAAATTATTAAATTTATTTTTTAAAAAATTTATATAATATATACATCAAATTAAAGTTAAAAAATATTAATTTTATTAAATAGATGTTACGTAAATTATATATATATATATATTTTATATATGTTATATAAATATTATTGATATTTAGTAAATATATGTATATTTTATATTTATTATATATATTATGTGTATATTATGTGAATAAAAAATTTAAAAAATAAAATTAAAAATATTAAATAAAATCTATTGATATTTGATAAAAATTTTGTGTATATTTAAGTAGATTTTTTATAAATATTTGAAAGATGTTATGTAGGTATTTTAAATATTTAATAGTTATTTTGTGTATGTAATTATGGGAATATAATATTAAAAAAATTATTTTTAAATAAAAATTATAAATAAAAAGAAAAATAAAAAGATTAAAACTAAAAAAAAACCGTAATTTTTAAGTAAAAAAGAAAAAAGAAACACGCAAAATCTTAAAAATAATAATAAAAAAAAAAACTTCAATGCGATAAATTTGAAAACGAAAAAAAGCCTAACATGTGTAATTTCCTCATATATCTAAGATCGTGTCCAAGAAAAATAAAACAGTGAACAAAAAGTCAAGCATGATGTGACCCAACTTTCATTATATTTCACTTTTTAGGGAAATTACATCTCAAATTCAATTATATAAATTCTTCCCTATCTATTTGAAAAGGTGCATTAACAAATTTTATAATATAATTAAAATTATCATTTCATTTATGAAATTTGATCTAATTAATAAAAAATAGTTTTTTTTTTGTCAAATTAAGTAATAGTTGATGACATTTTATTTTCATTAATCAATTATTCAATCTAGTTTTTATAAATTAATAAAATAAAATAAAATATTAATACCCCATTCCTCCATCACCCCTTTCTAATTTTTCTTTTCCATCACTCATGAATGTTAACAACCACAATTATTAATTACTCTCTTCCTCTTTATTTTTCTTCTTTAATTTCTTTCTTCCTTTTTTCTTTAATTTTTAAATATATATATATATCTCTCTACCCATTTCCTTTTTAATTTTATTATTTAATTTCTCTCTCTTTTTTTATAATTTTAAGTATAAAAAAAAATCAAAAATCAATAGTATGAGGTCCTATTTGTTTATGTTGTAAGTTTTTAGTTTTTTATTTTTAAAAGCAAAAACTATTTTCAATTTTAATTTTAGATTTTTTAAATTAAAACCTATTTTATATTTTTAAAAATTATATCATAAATTTCTTACTATACATACATAAACACATATTCTATTCGCATATTAGAATATTTATATTATTTAGTCCAATGATACATTGTAATATTAATTAGATATTATATATAATTATTAAAATAGAATAAAATTATTAAAATTGAAGAAAATAAAATTTTAAAAAAGATAAATCACTCATTTTATAATTGTAATTGTAAAAAAATAAAAAGAGTAAAAAAATTTATGCAGAATATAAAAAATTAGTAGAGAGAAAAAAATATTTTATTGATATATTTGCTCTTAAGACTAAAACTCATATTTTGTAGATTTTTTATTTATCCAAAATTATTTTTTATATAATAAAAAAAATTAAAATTCAATAATATTATTGAACACATTTTTATTTAAAAAATAAAAAGCATTCTAAACGTACACTGAAATACTAATAGTTGAAGGAATAAAAGTGAAAGAAGAAGCGCGGTAGAAATAGTAGTGATGACAATATTAAAAATTGTGAATTTGTAGTTATTCGAGAAATGTGGCATTTATTTTTGGATATGGAAAATGAATAAAGTTTAATGTTTAAAAAGTAAAAGATATGTCATCTTTGATCAGGATTAAAGCAAGCCAAGTAGAAAATGAAAAATCAAAGAAAGAAGAATGAATATTAGTTGCATAGAGTTCTTAGCATTCCTCTCTTGCAGAAAAGAATTTTCTGTTATCATATATCGTTATCACTGTATTTACAGAGTAATATATATACAAGAACATGGCCAATCTGTGTAAGCCACGTGTATATGTGAGCTGTATAATCTAACTAACTTTGGTTAGTAATGCTAAAGCTACAATTAGTTATACATACATTAATACCTCCCCTCCCTCAAGCTGGTATTGGTGAGAATTCGACTAACCCCAGCTTGGAAATGAATGTCTGAAAATGTGCAGTGGACAAAGCTTTGGTGAAGACATCTGCCAACTGAAGAGCTGAAGGAAGATAGGGAGTTGAGATGAGACCAGATTGTAGCTGAGTTCTAACCACATGACAATCAATGTCAATGTGTTTGGTCCTTTCATGAAAAACAGGATTTGCAGCTATGTGTATTGCTGCCTTATTGTCACAGTGGAGTGGGATTGGTTTAGGAACTTGAATACGAAGTACTTGAAGTAAAGAATGCAGCCATTGAATTTCACAAACTGTAGTGGCCATGGCTCTGTATTCAGATTCAGCTGAAGACCTACTTATAGTGGACTGCTTCTTAGATTTCCATGACACTAAAGTTGTTCCCAAGAAAATGCAATAACCAGTTGTAGATTTTCTTGTATCAGTACAAGAAGCCCAGTCTGCATCAGAAAAGGCTCTTAATTTCAAATCATTTACTGCAGGTAGAAATAGACCTTGAGAAGTAGTGCCCTTCAAGTATCTGATTACAGTCAAAGCAGCCTTAAGATGATGCTGAGATGGAGATTGCATAAACTGACTTAGTTGTTGAGTAGCAAAACTAATATCTGGTCTGGTTAAGGACAAGTAAAGTAATCTTCCAATTAACCTTCTGAATATATCTGGATTAGGAATTGCAGGACCCATATCTGCTGTAAGCTTTTGGCCTTGAATATAAGGAGTCAAAGCAGGCTTGGCATCCTCCATTCCAGTATCTTTTAGAATATCTTTGATAAACTTGGATTGAGTTAGCAATATACCATCTTGTGACCTTGCTATTTCAATTCCAAGAAAGTATTTGGCTTCACCCAAGTCTTTAATTGTAAATTTTTGATGCAAAAAACTTTTCAATTTCTGAATCTGTTGTAAAGAAGGACCAGCTATCAAACAATCATCAACATATACTAAAATAGCTAAAAAAATTTCACCTTGTCCTTTAGTAAACAAACAATGATCAGAAGCATATTGCTTGAATTCTTGTGAAATAAGACTAGCAGTTAACTCCTTGTTCCACTGCCTGCCAGCTTGCTTTAATCCATAAAGTGATCTTTGTAGTTTGCAGACTTGACCAAGCTTAGCCTTATCATAACCAGGTGGTACTTCCATGTAAATGGTTTCATCAATTGAACCATGCAAGTATGCATTGTTGATGTCCAATTGATGAACATTCCAGTTGTATGCTGCTGCAACAGTCAAGAACACTCTCACAATTACTAACTTTGCAACTAGTGAGAATGTTTGATTGTAATCAAGGCCAAGTAACTGATTATAACCCTTAGCCACAAGCCTTGCTTTATACCTATCTATGCTGTCATCTGCATTATACTTAATCCTGTAAATCCACTTACAACCCACATGTTTAGTATTAGGAGGTAAAGAAGTTAAAACCCAAGTTTTATTTTGTTCAAGAGCATGCAGTTCTTTATGCATGGCATCTACCCAATTTTTGTCATTTTTAGCTTGATTAAAATTGCAAGGTTCATAGATTTTAGACACTTGTGCAATAAAATGTTGGTGAGAAGTTGAAAAATGGGCTTGAGGGGTTTTATTTTTGGTGTTTAATATAAAATCTAACATCCAGGAAGGTGCAGATCTATGTCTTGAGCTTCTTCTTAACTGCTTGTTTGAAACAGAAGTCTCCAGGGTAGGGACGTTTGGTATTTCTTCTTCATTTGGTACACCAGGAAAACCCTCATCATCATGTATGTCTTCATTTTGCTGAAACATGTCAATTTCCTCTTCTGGAACAGTAGGTACATTGACAGGATACTCACAATTATCAGAAATACATGCTGGTAAAACAAAATCTGCAGCACTTTCAGGTTTACTATAGTGAAAAGGAAAGATGGTTTCTACAAATATTGTATCTCTGGAGTGTATCAAGGATTTGGTATGAAGATTATACAATTTATAGGCTTTGTGCTGTTGTGAGTAACCTAAGAAAACACATGGATGAGCTCTATGGTCAAATTTGAGTTTATGAGGTATGGTGTTTGTAGCATAACATAGACAACCTACTGTCTTGAAGTGACTGAGATCAGGTGGTTTGTTATGAAGCCTTTCATAAGGTGACAGCCATCTTAAATTTTCAGAAGGTATTCTGTTTGTAATGTGAGTTGAGGTAAGTAAGACTTCAGACCAAAACTTTGTAGGTAATTTTGAATGAATCATCAAGGCCCTTGCTGTGTTTAACAAAGTTCTATGCTTCCTCTCAACTACCCCATTCTGTTGGGGAGTATAAACACAAGTTCTTTGATGTAATATTCCTTTTTCTTGAAAAAACAATTGACATTCATGGTTTAAAAATTCTGAGCCATTATCAGTTCTTATGGCTTTAATTTTTGTATTAAACTGGGTGTCTATGAGCTGAAAGAAAGATTTCAAGGCACTAGGTACTTGTATCTTAGTGGTTAACATGTAAGTCCAACAGAATCTGGTATAATCATCCACAATTGTTAGCATGAACACATCATTTGTAATTGACTTCACACTATATGGTCCCCAAACATCCACGTGAATAAGCTCAAAGGATCTAGAAGTAGATATACTTTTATTTGAAAAAGGAACTCTGGTTTGTTTAGCCATTGGACATACAGGACATAGTAAATCAGCAAAATCACAATTCTCAAGTCCTGTTACATGCTTTATTCTTTTATCAGAAACATGACCCAATCTAGCATGCCAAAGCATAGCTAGATGTTTACTATGATTGCTACATTTTGTTACAGAATGACAAGTCCTATCATGAGCAAAAGAATCTTTAGTCATGTAATACAGATCTTCATATACTTTTCCCACTGCCAATACATCCTTAGTCTGTAAATCCTGGAATAAGCAGTATTCAGGGAATGAGTGCACTGATAAATGACAAGTTTTGGTCAAGATGCTCACTGATATTAAATTGCAACTAAAAGAAGGCACATATAACACATTGTACAAGGTTATCCTATCATTCATCTTGATATTCCCAATATGAGTCACCAACCTGATAGAGTTGTCTGGAAGTTTTATGGTTTTGGGTGGATTGAGTTTGTGTACAAGGTTATAAAAAGATAAGTTGGTAGTTATGTGATCTGTTGCACCAGAGTCTATTATCCAATTAAATTTGCAATTAAAATCAATACTAAAGGAGACTGAATTAAGTAAAGTACATGCAAAATTCACTGATTTGATTTCATTGTCCACTTGCTGTTCTATCAGGTTCCTCCCTTTCATGAACTTCTGGAACTCCTGCTGGAACAACTCAGACATGCCTCTGTCAACTTCTGGTTCTTTCATAATTGTCTGTGACTGATGCAGAGGAGTTGCTTCCATCCGAACATTATTGGCACTGACATTTGCAGGTACATTGATTCCCTTGCTTTTCTGTAACTGTATGTACCACTCTGGGTAACCATGTATAAGAAAGCATGTTTCAACAGTATGACCATTTACCCTACACTTGGTACAGTACCTGTTTCTCTTTTCATCCTTCTTGCTGTAATTAGATCCCTTATATCTACCAAATCCAAAGTTATTGCCATTTCCATTTCCAGAAGTATTACCATAACCAGAGCTTCTGTTGGCAAGCATCACAACTGAAGTTTCACTGGACTCCAAACCAGTCACATGCACCTCTCTTTGTTTTTCCACACTTAGAATCATGGAATATGCCTTGTTAATGGAAGGCAGGGGATCCATTAGCATTATTTGATTCTTAACATTGTCATACTCGTCTCCTAATCCCATAAGAAATTGCATTAGCCTCCTGTTATTATCATAATCAACAACAACAGTATGTTGGTCACAACAATTAGGTAGAGGAGCTAAACACAGCAGTTCATCCCATTTCTTCTTAATATTTGTGTAGTAATTAGTAAGAGATTCGCCTCCTTGCTTATAACTAGCAATATCTCTCTCAATCTTGTAAATCATAGGCCCATTGCTCTGGCCAAACCTCTACTTAAGATCATCCCATAGGATCTTAGCACTTTTACAGAAAACAAATGCTTCGGCAATATCTTTTGAAATTGCATTTATCAACCAATAAGCTACCATACTATCAGCCTGTAACCACCTCTCATAATTCGCAGAATTAGACTCAGGAGCATTTATGGTTCCATCTATGAGCCCTAACTTTTTCTTAGCTTTTAATGCAGTTGTCATAGAGTGACTCCAAGACAAGTAATTACTAGGACCAGTCAGTTTAGAGCTTACCAGACTGAATCCAGGAGATTCAGAGTCCTTAATATGATAAGGATCACCATCGCTGCTTCTAGCATTGATCGTAGCAAGAATCGTAGCCAAATCTTCAGCAGACAGCATCTTCTACAAATGAATCTTAGTTCTCATTCAATCTTGAACCCGCTCTGATACCATGATCAGGATTAAAGCAAGCCAAGCAGGAAATGAAAAATCAAAGAAAGAAGAATGAATATTAGTTGCAGAGAGTTCTTAGCATTCCTCTCTTGCAGAAAAGAATTTTCTGTTATCATATATCGTTATCACTGTATTTACAGAGTAATATATATATAAGAACATGGCCAATCTGTATAAGCCACGTGTATATGTGAGCTGTATAATCTAACTAACTTTGGTTAGTGATGCTAAAGCTACAATTAGTTATACATACATTAATAATCTTTTATTTGTTAATTATTTTATTATATGCTTTAATTAATAATTAATTAATTTATAATAATTTAAGTTTTTATAAATAATATTTATGAAGCAATAAATATTTTAAATAATAGACAATTCTAATAAAGTGATGATATTTTACTATTAATTGAGGAGCTCTCAATCATGCTCATTATCAATAAAAACGATCTTAATCTTTTAAAAGAATTATAAATTATTTATTAATAATTTGACTTATTTATAAATAAAATTTAAAATTTTAAAAAAATAAAAATTTTCAGCTAGTCTGATCAACAATTTTTCTCTGTAAATTGCGAATGTAATGGAACTTAATGGTTGTTGATTACATATTAATCTTTTGCAGAACACTCTCTCATATTTTATTTTCTAACATTTTGGGCACTTTAACACGACGAATGAAAAAGAAAAACTGAAAAGGAAAGATGACATCAGCCCTAAGTTTTGGGAGAGGAATAATACGACCCGCGTGGCAAATATAGATGTATGATGTAAGCCCTAAGAGGGAAGATTCCAACTGTCGGATGTGACGTGGCATTGTCAGCTAAACCACCAACTTGGCCAGACAGACGAGAGAAGGACATTCCACTTTAGTGAGCTGGATTGTGGGCCCCTTTACCTTCCTTTTTTTTAAACTACTACTACCAATACTATTAGTAGTCGTACATTTTGCTATATCACCTCTTGCTCAACAAATACATATATATATATATATTGTTATATCACCAGATTTATTGGAGCCATTTGCTTTAGTCTCTTTCTCTGTGTATGGTAGCCAAGAAATTTGAAAATAATTATGCAAAGAAAATTCATTTGATTATATTTTCCTCTTTTCAGTATTTATATTTCTAATTTTCAAACTGCAAAGAAAATTTATATTATGCATTTTAAAAATATCATTATAATTAATATGAATAATATTATGCATTTTAAAAATATTATAATAATTAATATGAATATGGAGTTTGAAAATTAGAAATATAATAGTGAAATGTAGAAGAAGTTTGAAATGTTGGTAAAACTGACAGCCGCCAAGTATGCTTCATATGAACATTACATAATAAGAAATGAGCACCAAATCTTGCACCAATTATAAGCTTAAGTCGTTTTCTTTTCGTTTATTTTTTCTATTCTTCTCTTCTTCTTTTTTTCCCCAATAGTCAAAAATGTTGGGAATGTATGGAATTTCATGGCTATTGTCTTGCAGAAACAATTTCATGGCTATTTTACCGACATGATATGCACATATATTAATTATTTTAGCCTTAAAAGTATGCATAGGTCAATTTTTTTTTTCACTTTATTTTTTTTAATTCTTAATTCAAAGGTAGGAATGTGAAATCGTTGCCGTGCAAAAAAAAAAAAACAGCCCATCACCAGAGAAGACCTAGTAAATAGGTCAACTATACAAAATTCTTTAATTTGCGGCCAAGAAAAACTCTGAAAAAGAAGCAAATCATCCATCCATATTATACTACGTCACCACATTAATTAGTCGTATTATCATTTTATTTCCATGCATGCATGACCGTGTTTTCGTATTATCACTTTTCTAGCAAATCTTGCTATTTTGAATACAACTGTTATATTTATTATATACCTATTATTTGTTTGGTGTAAATTTTTATTTTAAATCTATGCATTTTTATTTAAAATTTAAAAATTCAATATTTTTTTAGTAAGTTTGAATTAAACAAGAATTTAAACTCCAAGTCTAATTTTAAATTTTATAAAGATATTACTAATTGCATGCCCACGATATAAGTTATTTACTATTTAAAATAATATTAAATTTATTTTTTTTAACCATAAATTTATTGTTTTTTTTTTTATATATGTAGACACATATTGCTTTTAGTGCAGGTACGGAAACTGATGTGGATTCTCACTATTTTAAATCATTTTAAGTTATTATATGTATGGGTGGTATTATTCTCGCTATTTTAAATTATTTATATATATTTATATTAGTATACTTTTTAGATTATTAATTTAATATTATTATTTTTTAAAAAAATATTAATTTTAACATATATCTTACAAGTAAATTTTGATTTTTATATTTTCAAATATTTATTTTTAAAAATAATAATTTAATTTTTATGGTATATAATTTTAATTTCGAAAATTATATTTTATAATCTCATAAAATTTAAAGGAATATACTAGGTGTTCAAGTAATAAAATTAAAGAAAAAAATTGTATCATCAATAATTTAAAAGAGTACTATTTCAAATAATTTA
Source organism: Garcia nutans (assembly GCA_947685225.1). Lineage (NCBI taxonomy): Eukaryota > Viridiplantae > Streptophyta > Magnoliopsida > Malpighiales > Euphorbiaceae > Garcia > Garcia nutans. Next base: position 55,235,377 of record CANTUV010000011.1, read on the forward strand.
AAGTTATGATTTATGAAATATTCTATACTTCCTACTTATAAATATATTTATTTGTTTAAACTTTTCAAATAGTTTTTGTACGTGTTTAATTTTTTGTATATATTATTCTTATGATAAATATTACACTATATTATAAAATATTTAATTTTATTATTGCATGGAAATATTCTTTCTTTTTTTAAAAAAAAATATTTTATTTATTGGGTCAAATATATTATTTATAAGATTAATATTTTTTATTTTTTATATAAACATAAGAAAGATAAATTTACCAATAAAAATAGGCAAAATTGACACTTTTATATTTATCATTTGAAAAATAATTAAAATTCATTTATAATGTAAAATGCTAAAATAGATATTTAAAAAAAAATGATGATAACTTGCTTGTCATTGAACATTAAATACTCTGGACAATGTAGAAATGTGAAAAAAAAAATGGAGAACATGCACATCCTTCTTTCTGTATTTCTTAAAATGAATTTTAATATTCCATTTTTTAAAATTTAATTCATAAAGCAAAAGATCAAATCTTATGTTTTGGTTTACTTTATAAAAAAGATTAGATTGGCGCTATTACCACAGTAAAAAAGACTAAGGCCATAACTTATTGAATGTGTCGATTTTTTCCTTCTCTTTTTTTACACAAATACTCTGTCATATTTTTCATCATGATTATTTTTATTTACAGGACCATTTTTATCCAGTGTCTTTTCTTCCTTTTCACCTGCAAAACAGCCTTTGTAGTTTGTACATTTACCAACTCGGTCTTGTTGCTTTTCTTATTTTCTCAACTAAAAAGTCATAATTTTTTATTTTAATTTTTTTATTATTTTTTCTTAGGCCTTAAGATTACATGCTCCAATTTCCTAAAAAATTAACTATATCTGCTCTTAAATTATTTGGATTATTTCTGAAACGCAGCTACGTACTGCTGCTTTCAATGGAGAGTCTTAGAGAAATAGTTACTACTAAATGATAGTTTATTAACAAAATTAATATTTATTAATAAAATTAAATTTTCAGTTAAATTTAGGTGTAACTAATTAAGCTGTAACAATACGTGCAGTTCATAAAAAAAAATTGAAAAAAGGATTAAAAATATTTAAAAAAAACGAAGCTGCAGTATTTATATTTCTATATATATGAAAGCTGACCTCGAACACAAGGACCACACAATGTAAAAGAGCCCAAATTTTTTTGTGAAATTAAGGTTTCTACTTGCTAAGATAAAAAAATATGATTGTAACTTTCGAGTGAGTAGACGAGCTTGACCAAAAATATATATGTAAAAAAAAAGAGCAGAAAATGACTTGATTAAAAGCTTAGTGAGTAACTCCAAATATTCCCACAAATTTGTTGCTATGATTAGCCAAAAAATGGATGGTAAGTCATCTGCATCACCATCACCCGCATCCTTATGTCTATGCACGTGATCTCTCTGCAACCATTTTCATTTTACGATTACTTTATTTTCTGAAAAAAACTAAAAAATCCATCTAATTCCAGCTACAGCTGCATGCCTTTGTCATATATATAAATATAGTACATCAATTTGGCTATGGGGACCCTTTTAACACTGACATAGAAATTAATAGTTTTTTTATTTATTATATTTCGAATATGAATATTTAATTTTTATAGAATTTTATTTGAACTTATTAATATTTCTTAGTTTTAGAAACGATTATTTTGTAATTTAATTCAATAAAAAAGAATATGGGTAACTCGTTTGAAATGCAATTTAATTATACCATGCAGTAATTGCATTTGTGGACTTCATATATAAATAAGAGATTTATATATATGGCAAAAATTAATCATGATTAGCTTTTACTCACTGCACAGAGCAGTATGTAAATATGTATACAGAGAGCAGTAGAGAGAGAGAGCTCTTTCTCTCTCTCTCCTTCCCTCTCAGTATATATATTTCTAATTATGAATACTTCAACCAACTAACATGGAAGAATTAATACAGGTGGACCCTATCGATATATTCATGATTCCAATTGACTATAGCTATCCATACATATATATATATATGCTCATATCATGATTTAATTAATTTATTAATTATTTAGTTAGTTATCCTTAGTTAGTAAATTAATTTAAACATATATATTATATGATACTGATAGATTAAACATGGTAATTTTCAGAGATTCAATGATTAAATTATGGGGTTGGAGAGAGAATTTAATGTAATTATGTACCAAAGAGGCATTGACAAAAGTTTGATGAACACCGAAAGGCATACAGGTTTCCCTACCCTAATTTCCTGTTACGATTGGACTACTCAACGTGATTTGGTCGTTAATTTTCTTAACATTTCCATGAGGACTCTACCCTTCTCTTATATTATTGCTTTCTATCTTCTTCTTCTTCTTCTTCTTTGTTTTTATTTTTTTATTTTTTTTTATTTTTGAAGAATTTTAGGGAAAAAATGAAAAAAAAATTATCAACTAAGTGTTTTATGAAAACCTTAAGAGTTTACTCTAAAATTTAAGCAAGTAATACTAAGTAGTTCATATGTCATTATTTAAAAATTGATAAACGTTTAATTATGGTGAAGATTATATATATATATATATATATATGTATGTATGTATGTATTTTGTTTGTTAAAATCAACCATGTCTAATGATAAATTCATCTTTTCTGAATAGATTCAGATTCAATTTCCTCTCCTTATATTATAATATTAAAAAAAATCAATCATCAAAACTTTTTTTTAATGCATCATCGAAACTTAATTAATGTTTAGACTACATATCTTGACTATTAATTTGAAATATTTAACAAGTACAATATAATTAAAATAGTGCTTTAAAAAATTGAAGATGAATATTATTATTTTAGCACTAATTAAACCAATAATTAAAAAAAAAAGAAATTAAGTGTTGTACTTACAAGTGAGACAAAGAGGAATAATGAAAAGTGCATGATAATATATATTCATACTAATATGTTGGAAATGACATGACTAAGTGTCATCTAAAACCAAGTTTATCGTACAAATCAAAACCTAAATAGAATAATCTATCCCAAAAATTGAATAAATATTGATTATCTATTTTTGTGCATTAATTTGGATCATTAGCACAAATAAATGATTACAATAAATTAATTACTTGAAAGGATATTTATTATTTGAGTTTCATATAAATCATCATTGGTTAGGTTTGCTGGTTGTTGAAATTCTTGAGTGTTTCTTTTTATGTTTGTTCCTTTCAAAGCCACACTTCAAAAGGTAAGGAACATAGGTTACTAATATCACATGCTCTCTTCTAATTATATTCATCTTCATTTCTTTTTTCTTTTTCTTTTTTTCACAATCAAGTATGATTGATACTATCCTATTTTTAATTTACTTTAATTTTTTTGAATAAATTATAATCGCAGTTCTTCTAAATTTTGATTTAATATTTTATTCAGTCATTATTTTCTCAAAAATATATTATTCCTAAATTTTAAAAATGTAAACTATTTAATTGTTGTTGTTAAGCATAATAAAAAATTAATTAACATTATTCTTACGTATAAGCCAAATTTTTAAAAATGTAAATTATTCAATTCTAAATCACTAGAGCTTGGGTTCTTCAACAAAATTATCTTCTAAAGTCATATAAGGATAAATTTGATGATACATAAGGGTATAATAATAATATACTTTTTCAATTATTAAAAAATAAATAATTTAATTAATTTCGGATGAAAAAATATTAAATCATTGATATTTTAAATTTTAATGACTTATTATTATATTTTTGAAAAAACAGGAATAATTAATGTTTTATGTTAATATTCATGAAGCAATAGTAATTTACACATTTACCTTGTCACTTATGACATGCAAAAATTACTAATATATACATTGAAAATAAAAGGGGAATTTAGTCTGAATTGAAAAGTCAAGACTAAATTTGCATTACTAACTTGGATTCATAATGAATACTCTCAGTAAAATTAAATGTCTCTTTTAATTTTTTTTGGCTGCATGGCATTTTTAGCCACAAATGTTTATGGTCCTAATAGCAACGTAAAAGTGTTTTTTATTTTAAAATGCATTTTTCATATATATATATATATATTATTTATGAAAAAAGCAAGACGAAAAATTTTTAGACTTTGAAAATTTATGTTTTTAATATTTAAAAATTAATTAAAATCTTCATTATACATATATATATATATATGAGAAAAAACATACATAATTAAGAAGATGAAATTTTGAAATAAAGAAGGAAATTATAAATATGAATCGTCAATTTTGTTCTCTATTTTAAATTTAATTAGATTATAAAAAGGTCATTTAAATTTTATTTTTTTATATTGATTATTGATTACAGAAATGCTAAGGGCATATAAATCGATGCTTGGAGATACTCATGGCCAATATATTTCGTTGAAATTTTGACATGTGTAATTTTCTGAATTAATTCACCCACTATAGGTTATTGATTTCCAATAAATAAATGACAATAGGCATTAATATTGAGATACAAACCTTTATAACCAGAGAAAAAGGAAATTTTTGATGTTTGAGCTTAACAAAAAATAAATAAATAAAATAAAGGACTGTAAGAAAAAAATATTTCAAGGACCGCATACCTTTTATTAGCACTGTGGCGCACAATTCTGATAGTGGACACCTGAAAATTGGCTTTATTATTTACCTTAAGATATATAGCGTTAATATATCTGCTAAAAGAATTTTTTTTAACAATCTTCTAATTACTAGCAATTAGTGCTTAATTTCCTTGACTACTTTTTTATAATGCCAGTTATAATTAAATTTTATTTTTTAAATTTCTTCTATATCCAAGTATTGTAATTTTCTGATAAAAAAAAAAGTGTTGTAATTTGCAAAAAGTTTATTCGATTTCTTGAATCCAAATATATATTGTAAGTGTTAAAATTATAGTTTTTATATTTTTAGGATATGTTTGAATTGCATATATAAATCAAGATTTTTTTTTGAAAAATATATATAAACCAAGATGATTATGTAATCTCGTAATCTGTCTTGCTATTTGTCCTCACATATAAGTAATATCTTATACATATATATATATATATATCCTTTTTAATAATAGAAATGAATGAATTTAAGTGTGCATATAATTAGTTATCTTCCCATAATTCATAAAAAATTCTTAAGATCTTCCCATAATTCATAACCTTCCATCAAACTTAAGATTTGAACTTGAAATTGTTTAATAAAAATCTAAAATTTTGAATATAAAAAAGTTTTCTTATGAAGAAGTTTAATGAATTGCTGATGAGTGTTAATGATGATGGATGAATTTAATGATTTAATTAAATGGTAAAATATTGTTATCTAAATTAAGTTCATTTTATTATATACACTACTCTTTTTTATTATTTTTCAGGAAAAATTACCAATATATATCTTTTACATATTTTTATCTTATTTTATATACGATTATAATTATTATAGATAATACTTAGGTCTTGTATCAATACCCATACTTTAATATCCTTTCTCAACTAACTTTTTTTTTTTCTGAATTATTGCATTTGAGGATAATTCGCTTTCTGAAATCTTAAAAAAATATAAGTATCGAAAAATATAAAAAATAAAAACCATGTAGAAGATTGACAGTCACTAATATATATTAATCAATTGAAGAGGTTGATATATTGGCAAAATCAAAGAAAAATATTGGGAAAATTAATTGAAAAACAAAAAAAAATAAATTAAAACATAGAATAAAATAGAAAGAAAAGCAAAGGTGAAATCGTAAAGGGGAAAGGATGAGAAAGAGCAATGATAGCTGGAATGGGATGGGACCCACTTCATTATCTTTTCCTTTTTTGACTTGGTTTGATTGGGTCCCACTACCGGCCACCACTGTCTCTATGAATTGAATGATAAAGAGCACCGCACGTGGACTGTGAACCAGCCCCACTGTCTATCCAACCACAATATAAACTCACACGCACAAACTCATTTTAAAATTTAAAGACCAAAACATCCCTATTTTCGTTCTCGTTGATCAAAATTCTAAATTATTTTACTCAATGTAAAAATATTTATATTTTAAAGATAAAAATATAAATTCGCTAATATTTTTTTAATAGATGCACGACTTTATTGACTTAACTTTTTCTATTTTAAGTACGTTTCCAATATCAATAATACCGTTTGCTGTATTAACTGATAAATTTTAAAAAATTATTTTAGTTAAGTGACGTTTTTGACTCATTATATTCTTGAAAAATTAACCCATTTATTAAAATATATATATATAATCAATAATTACTATCAAACGTATCTAATAATACCTTTTTTACTTTTAACTGGGAGAAGATAATACATGAGGCATATTTTATCTTTGATTTTTAAAATCTGCATATAGTATTTTAATATTATTGTGTGAATTTTTAAAACCGTCAATGTAATCATTAAATTTCTCTATAATTTTTTTTCAATTGTGAAATTTGATTTATGTTAAGATATTATTTATATGTTTAGATTTTCTATTCGAACTAAAAAAATAACATCAAAAATAAAATGTTATATTTTTTAAAATATTATATTCCAACCACTTAAATTTAGAGTACCAATTCTCTCTAAAACTTCTTGTTATTTTTTCAAAATCTGTTTAAAGAAAATTATAGTCACGTGATTGACAAAGGTCATTTAGCTACATATTATCTTTTAACATCATCCCTAATCTCTATATCAAAATCATCAATAGATTTATGCAATATCGAGTCACCCACAATATCATCAAAACTAACATCTGGACACTCTATTTTGTTATTAGTTTCCTCCTCACTTGCATGACTACTTAATGTAGGGATTGGTATTGAAATCGAAATATTTGAGGATTCACCGTATTCATTTCGTATTCTCTTAGTCTTGACCACAAATTTATCCATATCTGTTCAATTTAGAATTAATTTAATCTAATTTATATTCAATATTTTAGGCACTAGCAAAATATTAAATTATATTTTATATTTAAAACCTAATATCAATTCACAAAACACTAACAAAACCAATTAATTCAACATAATCACAGCACATATTATTTTAAATAAATTATTATAGTTAATTAAAATTTAAATGAACAACAATCTATATTTATCTATATTTAAATTACCAATTTTTACCAAAAATTAAATAATCACTAAACAAAAGTAAATTCAATTAATTCAACATAATTAATAAATTATATTATATATTTAAAAATTAATTGAATAAATCATATTCTATATATAAAAATAAAATCTCTAATTTTTTTTATCTAAAACAATAATTATAACAAATTCACAAAATACAATAAAATTAAATAACCTACATATAATTAATAAACTATAATCTACATTTAAAATCCAATATATAATCTATTTTATATTTAAAAAACATAATCTTTAATTTTTTACCTAAAAAACTATCAAAATCTTCAATTTTTTTTACCTAAAATATAAATTATCATAAATTCACAAAATACATTAAAATTAATTAATTTATCTAATTAATAACCTACATTATATATTTAAAACCCAATATATAATCTTGTTTATGTTCAAAAATTAAAATCTCCAATTTTAGTTACCTAAAATAAAATCTAATAATCACAAAAAATTAACAAACTAACTAATAAGATTAAAAAAATAATAAAATATTAAAAATCTGGACTCTGCTCTCTAGCCGATGGTCTGGCCGGCTTGCCGCCCAATCCTCCCCCTTGCCCTCTGCCTCTGTGTGTCGTGCTCTTCTTCCTCTCTGGTCTTTGCCTTTCTCCTTCACTCTAGCCAGTAGCGTGAAATGTTGTTGGCCATTTTTTTTTTCTAATTTATGTTAAATGAAACAGTGTTGTTTCTTAATTAATAAAAAATTTTAAGCAAACAGCTGAAACTATCTTGTTTTAGCCATGGGCAAAATAGTAATTATAGGTAAGAAATTGTCTTCAACTCCTCACGCCTACGGCCTCTCTGCAACAGGACCGACGGACTGAGCCCCCTGTTTTCTCTGCAACACGACCGAGCCAGTAATGCAATCTTTCCTATATCAGCACTTATTGCTGCCGATAAAAAGGATTGTCAACCTCCACCCTACTCTTTAGATCCGTCATTGATCCGCGACCACTGTCACCGCTGGTTGTTAACAACCATTAGTCTACATTGACCATTACTTAAATTTATTATTTTAATTTTGAAGTAATATTTTCTCATATTAGACCGCAAATTTTAAGGCATGAAATTTTTATAATTAAAATTTTTGGCATTTATAATGAAATAATAGAAAATTAATTTTTAAAAAATATATGTTCTTGAAAAATATTTAAAAAAAACACATTATTTTCCGCAGCACAATCATAGCATGAGTTTATAAGGCAGATTCAATTGGATTGAATTAAAAGTAGGTCTGCAGAATTATTTAGCTTTTCTTAGGCCTTAAGCCCACCCAGTACCACCACCACCGTCTCCCATAATTCTCACTCAATTGAATTTGTTGCTTAAAGCTTGCCCTCTTCTTCTTCTTCGTCTTCTTCTTTGTAAGAGAAAAGAACAACACAAACTCAGCTCCCCACAAGCCACAAACCAACTGAGAAAGACCCACCAAATTAGTCAGTGAATATTTCATATATCAAGAGAGAAGAAATTATATATATATATATATATATATATTGTAGTTAGTACGAAAAGCAAAATTCAAAAAGAAAATAAAAATTAAAAAAATTCAGACCCCCACATCGATCCACATGATCATGGAACCTGAAAATGGGATCCGCAACAACACTACTAGCAGACCTAATTTCCCTCTTCAATTACTAGAAAGAAAACAAGAATTACAATATCAAAATCTTGATCAAGATCAACCCACTTCTTCTTCTTCTATTCCTCCACCTAAAAAGCCTCCTCCTAAACGTACCACCACCAAAGACCGCCACACTAAAGTCGAAGGTCGTGGCCGCCGGATCCGTATGCCTGCCACTTGTGCCGCCAGAGTTTTTCAGCTCACTCGTGAACTCGGCCACAAATCTGACGGAGAAACCATCGAATGGCTTTTACAACAAGCTGAACCAGCTGTCATCGCTGCCACGGGTACTGGTACTATTCCCGCCAATTTTACTTCTCTTAATATCTCTCTTCGTAGCTCTGGTTCTTCCATCTCCGCCTCTCACCATCTCCGAAACACTTATTTCAATCCTAATTTCTCTGCCGTTGCCGCCGGAGGCCATCACCTCCAAGCTCTAAGACCTAGGAATAATTGGGAAAGGAATATCGTCGTCGTTGATGAAGCATCCACTTCCGAGGCTGCGGTGGCTTCACAAAGAAGGATTTTGTTTCCGTCGTCGGAGAATAATAATAATAATTCATTAAGTTTTAGTTCTATTTGTTCAAATAATGTAGGTGGAAATTTGAATACAGCTGCCATTTTACAAAATAAACAAGAAGTACAAGGGAGTGACGGCAGCGGAGGAGACAATACTTGTTTAGATGTTTCCGATGGATTAGACGCTAGTCTAGGAAGAAAGAGAAGGCCTGGGCATGAATTGTTATCACATAACCATCATATTGGGAATTATTTGTGGCAATCAACTAGTGCCGGAGCTATTCCGGCGACTCATAGTTCGATTCCGGCAACATTTTGGATGATGACTAATCCTAATAATAACAACAACCAGGTGATTAGTGGTGATCCAATAGTGACGTTTCCATCTTTTAGTGGAAGTGCTAATAATTTGAATAGAAGTTCTCCGTCTAGTGGGCTACATTTTATGAATTTTCCTGCTCCAATGGCTCTCTTGCCTGGCCAACAGTTGAGTTCAGCAATTAGTAGTGGCGGCGGAGGCGGCGGCGGCGGCTGCAGTATTGTTACCGATAGTCATTTAGGTGTACTTGCTGCTCTCAATGCTTATAGATCAATTATGGGTAACGCCGCGGAGTCTCCGGCAAGTGGGTCAAACCCACACCATGGAGGAGAAGAGCATGAACCCACAGGCTAGCTAAGACATGGAATTACAAGCAAGTATGGTTTGATCTTTAATTTTACTCAGTTAATTAATTAATTAAGTATAGATATAAATATATATATATATATATATATTGAAATATAGGTTCAAGGTTTGATATTTGCTTTCAGAAATTGAGTTTTAATTAATTAGTAGTAAATATATTCGATTTTAATTTGGTTTGATTAATAAGGAGAGAATTTTAATTAATTAGGGTTTGATGATAAAATATATAATTAGCATGGAGTATTTGCTTGATGATGATCTTCTTAAGGTTCAATTTCATTCTTTATTTCTTTTTATTTTCTATTACTGTTTGGTTTGCTACCGACTTTCACTACCTAAAACTAAAAGGCCAGTTTAAAACATGTCTTTTGGTTCAAGAAATTAAGAGAGGTTATCAATTAATTATATTTATCATTGCTATGCATGCAATAATATTGTTGATATATTTCTCATTACTAATAACTTCAATTTGAGGTTATTAGGTCTTAATTAAGAAACTCATAATGGTGATAATTAATTAATTATTAATTAATCTCTCCCATCTCTCTCTCTCTCTCTCTCTTTTCTTATTCTTAATGTAACAGTGTACAGTCCTTAAATATTTTTATATTCATTATTTGATTTTTTATAATTTTTAAAGGTTTTTTATAATTTAAATTATTTAACTTAGGTAATCATAAGATATTTAATACAAAATTCTAAGTTGCTTTTTTTATTTATTTAACAACTTTGTTTAACAGAAATGAAAAAGTAACGATGTATAAAAATTAAAAACTAAGATAGCATACTATTCTTAATACATTATAATATAATTATTAGCATTATATTTTCTCATATTTTATCATTAATATTATGATTAATAATTTGAGTTCTTATATTAATATAATGATAATAATTTATGTATGTAGTATATGTAATAACTTTACATTTAGAATAATATATATTTATATGTTAATGTTATTATCTTTTCACGACACATGAAAATTAATTAAAAATATCTTTTAATAGTTTAGGAACTAGCTAATTAATATTGCTCCAAATTTGGCTCATTAATTTCATATCTTCAAAATGCACCATCTGTGATTGCTGATTATGCCTTTATATGAGGGGACCCCCATTGCCTAAAACCAAAATATGTGATATATATATATAATATTGCTGGACATTGATTAAATCATTAATATTAAGATTATCAATAATTAATTTATTTTATGACTTCTGTTTTATTGATGCTTTCTAATCCAAATAAAAAATAATTTTACTTCTACTCTCTCTGCATTTGTTTACATATATGCATGCTTGCTATTAATTAGATATTATTAATCCAATAATTAAATTTATAAGTAGTTTAGTAATTATTTACATCCCAATGTACCCTAGCATACTGCTAGCTCTATATGATTATTAATTTTAATCAGTTTAGCTGACTCAAATATCCCAGAGCTTGGATCTATGAGGAATATAGTAAAAATTTTATTTGAACAGTTTCGTACGTAAAATGTAATGTAAACATATACTTTTGCTAAATTGTTTTTAAATTCTATAAATATTAAGAAATCATTTTTTTTTGAAAAATTTTAATTACATATTTGCTCTTTACAAACTGTTTTAGAACAGGTGAATCCTTGACATAAACATATAATTGCATTTATTAAGTATATGCATCAAGCCATCAATAACTTATATAATGCATTTTAGAAATGTATATAGTTTCCTAATTAAGTATTATTTTTATTTTTTTTAAATTAACTTTATAATTAATTTTAAAATTTTATTGTATTCACTAATTAATATTTTTTAAGATAAACAATACAAAAAATAAAAAAAAAAGAATAAAAGTCAATTCATAATTTTGGATATTAAACTATATTTTTCAATTTAACTTGTCATATCAACTCTCCCAATGTAGAAATACACAGCAATGTTACTAATATTTTAATTCCTTACTAACAATTCACAATTTTCTATAGAAAATATACTTTTCTTTTTTAAATTATACTTTAAATTAAGCTAGATATTATATTATAATACAAATATAATTTAAATCTAACATGCATATAAAGAGTCAAAAATTTAATACCTCTCAAATTTTAGAGTATTTATTTTAGTCTTACTACTATATATATCAAAACTTTGTTAATGCTTAATATCATCTTTGTCCTCAATTAATAATTAATATATATTTTTTAATTAAGAAAAATCAATTATTTTTATTGAAAATATAAATTTACATATATTTTTTTATTATACTTTTCAATGTAAATATATTTATTAAATATTTTTAATAAATAATATTAAATGTGAATATAATCTGAAAAAAATAAAAAAAAAAGTATGCCTATTATTTAGAATGGAGAAGTAATATCTTTTTTTTCACTGTTACTCGAACTTTATACGATCTAAGCTTACCAGCAACACTTAAATAGTAAAATTTGGGTACGCTGTCACACACACACACACACTGAGCGGTGGTTACGTGAACTCATAATGTTGCAGGTTCAAATAAGTGTTTCTGGACAAAGTACAAGCAGTACATAAATATAAATATATATACATATACCTTCATTTACATTTTAAATACTATGCTTCGTACCTTCTTTTTTCATATTTTCTTTTGTATAATAGTAAAAATTAATTTTAAAAAGGAAAAATTAAAAAACAAATTACCCTTTATTATAAATGTCATAAAAATTGATAAAGATAAAAAATAGCTCTTTGCTATAAAAAAAATGTCATAAAAATTTGATTTGCGGTCGTGTAAGTGGTCATTTAATTACTATAACAAATGTATAATTAATTAATTTTAGGTGAATTTTATTCTTAATTTTTAATTAATTTAGATTAAATTATTGCAATTTTATTAGAAAATTTTAAAATTTTAATTTTATAAAAGGTATTGCTGGTAAAAAAAAGTAATAAGTATATACCAATACCAAAGAAATTAACTAAATATGGTGTTTGCTGCGCATCATTTTTCTACAAAAAAAAATTATTAATTGGAAAAATAAAATTAATAATTCATTTCTTATAGTTAAGAATGATATGGCTTATGGTTATCTTATGATAAGATAATATATTGCTGGATGATATGTAACAGCCGTGGCACTCAGTATTTTTTTAATTACTGTAGCGCTTCACGTATACTTTTATTACATTTATCCTTAATTTTATATGTTTTTATAATCGTATTACTTTTATTGTTAATTTTACCTCAATTTAAAACTCTAATTAATTTTAAATTATAATTGCATCTTAATTATTGATTAGAAATAAATAATAATAATAATAATATTTTCATATTAATTTGAAGGATAAAGTTAAATTAATCTATAAATTTACTATTTTTATTATCAATTTAATTTAATTTGTATAATGAACTATCAACATCTGAATTAATAACGCAATCAATGAAATTTAAACATTTTAAAATGATCATTAACCCTAATTGACATTTAAATACTAAAGTTGATAATAGAGTTTAAAATTCAATTTAGTCTTTTAAAATTTAAATATAATAATAAAATAATATTTTTGTTTCTATTTTTAACTTTGATTATAATTGCGATTAACTTTTTTAAATTAAAATGAATTTGATCAACAGAATAATTGTATACAATTACAAAAACACACAAAATTAGGGATAATTTTTACTTTTGAATTTTCTTATGTATATATTTTGAACCTTTTTTTTTTAAAAAAAACTTCAATGAACAAATATATAGAATTAAACAAAAATATTTAATCTAACCTCTTTTGCAAATTTTATCTGCTCAGTAATCTTCATGCAATTATATGATAAATAAAATATTAAAAAATAAATTGCAGTTTTTAATGCTTAATTAGTTTATTCATGGAAAACAAAAAAGAAAAAGTAATGATTTAAATATGTTTATGGGCAATGGTGTCTCATCCGTCCTATATGCATGTTTGAATTTTAACACAATTAAGTTTAATTTTTAGAGAGAATATAATTAAGTTAATTTCTAGTATTAGTATCGAGTAATTGTTTTTAATCCTGTCTTGAGATAACGTGTTAATAAAAAAAAATGGAAAAAGAAAATATTACTTAGCTATTTTAGTATCAGAATATTTATATGGAACCAATCAATTACAATTACAATTACAAGTTTTTATTCTTCTACCACCACCACCACAAATAATAATAATAATAATAATAATAATAATAATAATAATAATAATAATAATAATAATAATAATAATAATAATAATAACAACGAATTTAAACTAAAAAGATAAAAACAATTCCGTATTAAAATATCCTATCCTAAAAAGAAAAATTATATTAAAATATTCATTTTTTTTCAAAAATACTATTTTCAATTTTTAATTAAAAAATCTATTATATCAGAAATATATATAATAAATTTTAAATTAAATTTAAAAAATATTTAATTTTTTTTAAAATTATAAAATATTTTAAAAAAAACAGTATATCATTTAATTGAAGAAAAATAAATTTTTTTAAAAAAATATAAAAAAATTAACTTTATTATATTTTTAAAATATATTTAAATTTACTAGAATTTATAATTAGTTTATTAATTTATCACATTTATATAATTTATTATAAGTTTATTATAAATTTATTATTATATATATAATAATTTTTATAAATTTATTATATATTTTTATAAAATAACTAAATATTTTGATAAAATAAATAAAATTATAAAAAATAGTGAAAAATATAATTTTTTCAAAATAGAATGCAAAGTGATAGCAGGATAGAGGAGGGTGATGGCCTGGAGGGCCAAGATCCAGTTCTCATTGAAATGGGCTCAAAAGGGCTGGGGTTGAATCCAATTTTGTTTAAATTTCTTATAACACATTAAATAATATTTCACTCTTTATGAGATTAAATATGATGGCATTAATGAAAAAAAATATAAAAAATACATATAAGAAACAATGGTTCAGGTGGATGGGTAATTGGACCAACTTTTTTTTTTTTTTGTGTATTTTTACTCAGATTTCCAATAGAATATATATCTCATACACAAGTTACAATTACAACAATCATCACAATTATTGAAAAAAAAAACATCTTAATAATCTTAATTAGCAATTTCATATATTAAAAAAATTATTTGGTTTTGAATTCTTAATAAGATATGAAAGGAGAAAGGTGAATTATCTCCAATAATAAACTGACCACACTTAATTTGTACAGTTTGATTTTATTTTCACAATATTCTTTAAAATTGATTTTTTTTTTTTACAAAATAATATTATAAAATCCAATTTGAACAAGAGCTAATTACCTCAAATCAAGCAATAAAACTTGTATCAATGTCGATAATTATTTGAATAAATTCATGATTTAGCTTTTATGATTTGAGAATAGAAAGCTGAATACCAATCACATGCCCACATCAGTTGATTTTTTGTCAAAAAAAATCGGTGCCTCTTTTCTTGTGCATAATAATTAAGTTTTCATAAAAAAAACAAAAGAAAATAAATCAAATAATTAACCTCCTACTAAAGTCTTCTTTAACCGCTTTTTCTATCATCTTTTTTGACCATTTTTCACCATCTGCAGGTCTTTTTCAGTGAGTGTATACCGTATAGTCATAGTGCGTATCCTTTTTCCTCTCATTTTCTGTTTCCCACACTTTACAATATCAGAGCAAGAAAAAAATTCAAGAAAAGTTTATTTTCTTCCAAGAAAATCAAGAACAAGAAAGCAATGGGTGGCTCTGGAAATAATAATTTTCTTCAAGTTGTGGCAAAAAACTTTGATGTTCTTGCTTTGTATGTATCTTTAATTTCTGCTAAAATCATGTCCTTTAATTTCTAATTAATTGCTATCTGCTTATTTTTTTTTTATTTTATTACTTGCAGACCTCTAGTCACTCTTGTTTATCCCTTGTAAGTGTCTCTTATTATATTTAATCTTAATCTTAATTATCATCATCATTATTATTAATTATGTCTAATGACTTGCATTTTGAATGGACTTGGAACAGATATGCTTCAATTAAGGCTATTGAGACTAGATCTCGCAGTGATGACCAGCAATGGCTAACCTATTGGGTTCTCTATTCAATGATGACCTTATTCGAGCTTACATTCTCCAAAATCTTGGAATGGTAATTAAATCTATTTTTTTTAACCTACGTAGAGATTTTTGGGTATCATTATGTTTTTAATTTTTACTATTATAGAATACTAAGAGTTTTTATATTAAAGAATGAGTCGGCAAAACAAATAAAAACTTATTTTTCTGTGATTTCTTTTCTTGCCGTAACTACCTACTTTTCTGTTTTCAGCAGTACTAAATAAAAAAAATGAATGAATTGATTTTAATAATCCATATTACTTTCAATATTATTATTATTTTTTAAAAATTATCATACTAAATGGATCCTAATTAGTTATATCTTGATTAAGGTTAGAATTAATAATATCATGAAGGATGTGAAAATTTTGTGAAATGGGTTATTATATAAATATTGAAATATTAAATAATATGGATTGGATGCAGTATCCCAATTTGGCCTTATGCGAAGTTGATAATGACATGCTGGTTGGTGCTACCTCACTTTAATGGGGCAGCACATGTTTATCAGCGTTTCATCAGACCCTTCTATATGAACCCACAAATAAATCCCCAAAAAATCTGGTATGTCCCTCGAAAGAAAGATATTTTTAGTAAGCCAGATGACATTTTAACTGCTGCTGAGAAATATATGGAAGAGCATGGAACTGAGGCTTTTGAGAGGCTCATGACCAAGGTATCTGTCTTATAACATTATAATATATTAGATATAATGTTGCAAACGATGATTAATTTGTGAAATATATTATTTCTTTTAATGCAATAATGTTAATTTAATTGTGTCACTCTTTGTGTGATTATTTGCAGGTTGATAGGGAGGATAGAGCTAGGAGGAATGGCAATTACATGATATTTGACGATGATTATATATATTAAACTTTAGATGGAAAAATATGTGGTGATTATTATAATATCAGTGTGGAATTGCCTATGTATTAACTTTTGATTTCTGGAACAAGCATTAGTTTATGCTAGTTGTATCTACTTTAAGGACAGTGAGTAATTTTTTCTGCAATTAATTAAACTTCCACTTCCTCTTAATATATAGTATTTCAAATTAAGCATTTTGCTTTGTGATGCATGTTTGTTTCTATTATTATGTCAACTGATATACGTTCAATGGTTGAAAGATGAAATACTAGCAATTTTATGTGTGTAGATTTTCAAGTAAATTATATAAAAAAAAATCTTTTGAGAGTCTAAATGAAAAAAAAAGGTGTAATGAAGAGAGCACTAGTTAGAAGCTCAACTACCTGAATATGAGAATTATATCAGTGTTTCTTTTAATGCTCAGGAAAAAAAATGTTTCTTAAATCAAAAAACAAAATAAAATTATTGAGGATGATAAATATTTAAAACTATTAATTATCCTTTTAAGAAAAAAAAATTAAATGTGGGGATGTAGCTCAGATGGTAGAGCGCTCGCTTAGCATGCGAGAGGTACGGGGATCGATACCCCGCATCTCCAAACAGTTTTAATTTACGTATAAAATGTTTCTTTTAAACATGGGCTGCAATTATGCTATCCAAATTTAACTGGGCCTGAACCCAATTAACCAAGCAAACCTCATAAACACCTTAAATATATTTTAAAATAATTTTAAATATTAATATGAAAGAGACTTTGTTTTTTTGAAATATCAAATAACTCATATGGATATGCTTTTATAACAAATATATTAACATGCAACCCAAAAATTATTTTTTACCATACAATTAGCAAAGCTTATCAACTAACTAATTTGTCAACATAAGCACTAGGCAAGTTAACAAATAAATTTGGTATAATAAAAAAATACAAAAAAAATAATTTTAACTAATAAATATAGAAAATTTTTTAAACTAGCACCATTTAATTGGTTTGATATTTTTGTCCTTTTTCTTTGGTTTTGAGAAACATATTTTTAATTAAAACTGCAGTTTTATGGTGAAACGAATGCAATGATTCAAAATGTTTTAAGTAATAAAATCGTGCATTGTGTTTATTATTCAAAAATTATAACTTAATTTAATTTAATCTGCTATTTGATGTTACCTAGCTTGCTTTTGTTATTTTTTCTTTAAAATAAAATGAAGAATTGCTAGGTACTAATAATTTTAGACGGAAAATTTATGTACACTTTATTTTAAGTTTATTTCACATGTCAAAGAATGAAACTAATGCTCCAAAACTTACTCATGAACGGAATTACAATGCTCCAAAAAATTTGCTAATTGCCAGTCGATTATCTAATCATAATCCAAAGTATTAATGAATTGTTTAATCTACATTATGATTTTGGGAAAAATAAATTATTAAATAGAGAATGCAGATCATATGGTTGAGCAGATAAAAATATCGACATTTTTATTAAAAAAAAAAAAAAAAAAGTAAAAATATCGATACCCCGTATTTTTTCATGGATTTTTTTTTGTCCTAAGACCTTTTTAATAAATTTATAAACTAAATTTAATGTTCAATTACTGTGAGTTAACATATGCAAATTAAAAAATATTAGCAGAATGCCGCTGAGATGCAAGATTCTTATTATTTTTATATGCTATATATAAGATTTTCACTTGAGTTTTGAATTTTAAAAGAATTAAATAAATTAATTATAAAATTTTAAGATCAAATCAAATTAATTTATATAGCTAACTAAATATTGAATCAAAGTAATTAAAATTTAAAGATCGGATTGAATAAATTTGTATAAATGATAATTTTAATGGAGATTCAAGAGCAAATATTTGCTTTAATTTTATTTTTAAATTAATTATTTTGAAAAAAATTTATAATATAATATATTGCTGAAACTGAAAAGGAAAAATTATGCATTGGGTCTTTAATTGGTTAAAGAAAGTAATGACTAATTAAAGCACAATTTTTTTTTTATAACCAACCAAACCTATAAAGGCGATGAAGAGTTGACAAACTTTGCTAGCATATATGCAGGCTTGTTACAATTTCGAGGTGTCCAAGACCAGGAACAAGATCTGAACGTTCTGGAAAGAGAGAAACAGTCTTCCAAGACCACCCCCAGGCTCGTTCTGATATGGCATTTTTCATTCAATTTGTCCACCACGTACTTGCAATCTGTTTCAATGATGAGATCCTGAAAAGAGAGATCGATGGCCAGCTTCATCCCAAAGACAATTGCCATGGCTTCCGAGATATAAGAGTCCCAATCACCAAGCATACTTGATACTGCACAAGCCATAACTTTACCAAGATGATTTCTAAAAATGATACCAAAACTATACACCCCTTGTCCAACCACCGCTGCATAAGAATTCATTTTGATAACCCCCTCAGGTGGAGGTTGCCACTTGCCCTCAGAAGATTGAACAAGGTCACAGTCAGCTCTATTAGTAGAACTCACTCCACTTGTTCCCCACTCCTCCATTGATCTCTCTACAGCCCTGATCACTGAAAGATAATTAAAGGGGATATTATTAAATCTATACTTATTCCTTGCACACAAGATGTTATAACACACCAGGACAATCCTCTGCAACTCTTCTTTACTAGAGCTTTCAAGAAGGTTGGAAAACCAAGTCTTAAAGTCATGACCCCAAATTACTGCCACATTTGAAAGTGAAAAATGAGACTAGAGACTCAAAACTGTCGGGCAATCTCGACTTAAGTTAATGAAACTCTCATGTTCTGGGCACCAGCAGCAAATATTACGAATATTGGGTACCCTCAGCTGTAGAACATCTAAAGAGGGCAGTATGCCTAATGCAGCCCGCTATACAAAATTTACCAATTTAGGAGCCAAAGGATGATGCCAAGGTTTCTTCCAGAACTTCAAAACATTTGAGGCTGAAACTGACAACCCATCATTATTACAAAACTATTCAAAACATAGATGATAGCCACGCTTTAATTGGTAAATACCAGATTTGGTATAATGCCACAACAATTCATCCGTACCTTCTGTAAAGCGAAGTGGAATTTTCCTTTAGATCCGCATCAACAAGGAATAACATAGAATCCATAAATTCCAATTCCAAGACCTCGTCTCTTCATTAATAAAATTTGCCACAAATGCATCATCAGGTAGAAGCCGCTGTGGAGATATAATTTTGAAAGAGTGGGGTTCAGGTACCCATCTATCGTGCCATAAACACACATATTTACCATTCACAATTTACCATCTAACACCCAATTTCAGCACCTCCCTTCCTTCCAAGATACTCCTCCATGTGTCGTTAGGAATTTGACATAACTGTGCATCCATAAACGAACCTAAAGGAAAATATTTTGCCTTTAGGAACATGGAGCTTCCTATCATTTTCTTTTTAACCCCACCAATAGTGACTAATAAGGGACTTCATGTCATCATAGAGGGAAGCTGGTAATAAAAAAGTTTGCATAACATATGATGGGACTACTTGAACTACTGTCTTTATAAGAAGTTCTTTACCTGCATGAGAGAGATTCTTCTCCTTCCACCATTATAGTCGAGTACATAAACGGTCTTTCAACTTGCTAAAAATCATCGATTTGTTTCTTTCCACCGCTGTTGGCAAGCCTAGATAAAGAGTATGATTTAAAACAAAACGAACCCCACCGGTGAGGCTAAATGTCACCCTAGCCCATTATCAACGTTACTACCAAAACAAATCTTTGACTTATGGTAATTTAGTTTTTGCCCCAATAAGTACTCATATCTCTGATGGCATTTAAATCTCCCTCAGATGCCTGAGAAAAAAAATAATGCAATCATCTGCAAAAAGTAAATGAGATATAGTGGGTGCTCTTCTATAAATATGAACTCCTTACAAGCTTTTAACCCTCACCGCCTCCTTAATCAAAGCAGTCAGCCCCTCAGTACAAAAGAGAAATAAGTATGGGGATAGCAGGTCACCTTGATGAAGCCCTCTTGACGGAGTAAAGCTCATTGAAGGATTTCCATTCACCAAAATAGAGTAGCTAATGGATGTAACAAACCTCATAGTTTTGCTTACCCAATCTAGATGAAACCCCAAGTTTAACATCATAGCTTCCAAAAAACCCCATTATACTCAATCATATGCTTTGACCATATCCAACTTAAAAGATATTAGCTTGTGCTGACTTTGACTACTGACTTTCATATGATGAAATACCTCAAAAGCCATAAGGATATTATCAGTAATTAGGCATCCTGGAACAAATGCACTATGTGGCTCATCCATTATATCACCCATAATCAACTTAAGCCTATTAGTTATTACTTTTGTAGCTATCTTGCATACTACATTACACAAGCTAATTGGTCTAAACTCTGAAATAAGCTTGAGCTCCTTAACCTTTGGGATAAGACAAATAAAAGTATGATTAAAACCCAAAGGAAAAGAACCCCCATTAGGTGTAAGTAGTACTGCTTTAACCACCTCCTTCTTAATAATCTGCCAATACTTCTAAAAAAATAATAGAGGTAATCCATTTGGTCCTGGTGCTTTAAGTGGGTACATCATTTTCACTTATCGGTACACTTCCTCCTCCGTATATTCTTGGCACAGATAATCATTCAATTATTGTGAGACTTTGGAATCAATAAAATTCAAATCATGAGTTCTTACCTAACTCCCATCAGAAGAGAAGAGATTTTTGTAGAACTCAACTATATGACCCTCTAAATCTAGACCTGTAAGCTCACAATCATCCCCATCATATAATTTGGCTATGAAATAAATCTTCCTCCTTTTGGAGGCAACCGCATTGAAATACTTTGTATTGTGATCTCCTTCTGCAAGCCATTGAACTTTAGATCTTTGTCTCCACATTAGTTCTTCCCTCATATCTAGTTCTCTAATTTTTTTATTTAATTTGCCTTTCACTCCTGGGCCAAGCCATCTCTATTCTGAGGTACCAGCTCATGCAACTTTGACACTAAATATTGCCTCCTCTTGATAAAGTTACCGAACTGACTTTTTCCCCACTTCTTCAACGCATTTGAACATGCAACACTTTTTTCCTCCCGGCTTCCATTTCTCATAGATTGCCAACAAGAAGAGATAATATTATGACATTAAGGATCTTTAGCCCACATCGCCTCAAACCTGAACCTCCTTGTTCCATTAACTCTAAAACCATTGCCATCCAAATTGAGTAAAATCGGAAGATGGTTTGATCCTGAGTGAATGATATGAGTAACCGAGTCCTGCTAAAATAGTTAAAGCCATAAACTAGAATGAAGGCATATATCCAATCTCTCATCTACAAAATCACCACCATGCCTACTATTATCCCATGTAAAAGGATATCCCGAGAAACCCAAATCATAAATGTCACAATCAATCTTCACTTGTTTAAAAGCATTCATAAAGAAATTTGGTCTGGGTTAACCGCCAGCTTTCTCCTCCTGAACAAGAATTTCATTAAAATCCCTAAATAAGAGCCAGAGCAATGGAGAAGACTCTCATAATTATCTTCTAAGTTGCTAAAAAAGATATTTGTTATTCCATTCAAGCCAGTCATAAAAACAAGTAAGTCTTTATAATTCAGAATTTTTATTCTGTGTACACTGAAAATCCAAATGATGTTGAGAAAAATATTTTAAAGTGAGAGAGCAAGAGTCATCCCAACAAATGTAAGGCCTCCTCCACCATTATCCCCATAAACTACAAAGCCATTATTGTACTCCAAACTACACCTTAAAAAAACCATTATTTCCTCAGATATCCAAGTTTGGCTAAGGAAGAGAATGTTAGGAGCTTGCGATCTTACTGATCACCTCAAATTCCCAACTGCAGAGGTGCTTCCTAAACCTCTACAATTATAACTAATGAGTTTCATTGGGGTAGGCAACTGCGGCTAACACCTTCGGTCGCCTCTAGATTTGGTGTTGTAACCCCAACATCACTATCTCTTCTTAATTTTTTTGCTGCCATATCAACTGACTCATATTCATTAGTTGCCAACTCCATCAAGGAATGTTTTAGAGTAGTAACCCTAGTCTTCATTCTAACATCATTGTTCGTGTCACCATCATGTTCCCTTCTATCAACCCGTTTCCATGTCTTCAACTTCACCACGCTTAATCCTTCCTCCCCATTAGGATTTGTTATGATCATGTCATCTCCCTCTTGACCATGTAGAATTTGATCAGTATGAATATTTTCAAAAATTACTGAGCTTGTTTTGCTAGTGACTATAACTGTACAACCCTTAAGATTTCCTTCTACTACAGTACCATGCAAAGGAGCAGAAGAATTATCATATATTAAGTTCCCCTCCCTAAGAGAAGACAGGTTCTTAGTATTATGATTGAGGGAATCCAAAACATCTTTTAACAACTTCTTACATGAAATTTCCACTGAAGATGGAGATATATAGTGCGTTTTGGATTTCGGACTGTAGGAATTAAGTTGAGCCAATAATCTGTCCCCTTTCTCCTTATCCGCCTGGTTTCGAAAATGAAACCCCTTACATGGTGATGCTCTTAGCCATTCACCATACTTCCTATTTTTGAATTATGTGTCCCATTCTACCATATCCATAACAAAAGGTTGGGAGTCGTTCAAATTTTAGTTTGATCCACACAACTATTTCCCCTAACTGCAATAATACTCATCTATGCAAAGGATCAAACACTAAGACAGTCACTCTGAAACATAAATATGGTGCCCAGCCTAGACTCTCCCCAACATCAAAGTCAATGAACTTTCCAAACATATTTGTTATTTTTTAGCAATTTCCTTTAAGTGCCACAAAAAGGGGATTTGATATGCCCTAGCCCACAAGGTAACTTCTGTAAGATCCTGAGGATCTGCAGTATCATCTTCCCTCATGTCTCGTAACAATAATAATTGATCATCAAAACATCATGGACCTTGATCAAGAACCTTTTGCTTATCTGCTTCCAGAAAGAATTGAAAAACAAAAGTATTATTTCCCAACTCCCTCAGAGAGAACCCTCTCGTCAGTTGCCAGCTATTGAGCATGGTTGTTCGAAAAGCATTCAAGTTAATTCCTTTCCCATTTAAAATCTTGCTAATCAAGCATAGAGCAATTTTTTCTTTTTGTCTTGCATTGGTTCTCTCATCCAACATAACCCTCCCAACTGTATTCTCCTCAGGTGTCAAATGAAGAGAAGCCAGTAATGCATCCAAATCATCTTGATCTGACATGTTCTA
Organism: Garcia nutans; assembly: GCA_947685225.1. Taxonomy (NCBI): domain Eukaryota; kingdom Viridiplantae; phylum Streptophyta; class Magnoliopsida; order Malpighiales; family Euphorbiaceae; genus Garcia; species Garcia nutans. Next base: position 55,259,560 of record CANTUV010000011.1, read on the forward strand.
GGCTTCGCTGAATTTTGGAACAAAGAATATTTGTTGAAAACTGAAAAGATTGATGAAAAAAGTGCAAAAAATGTAAAACATTCAGAAACCCTAGATAAACTTGGGAAAGAAACTCAGATACATAGAGAGAAAACCTCTATTTAAAGAGGAGCCTTGTTAGAGAATACCTTTTTTTTTAAAAAAAAAGCACAAAAATTTAACAAAACACAATGCACAAAAATAAAAATCCAAATTTAATAAAGATATAATAAAAATTCAAATTGACTGACTTAGGGTCCGTTTGCATATAAATACTAATAACACACATGATAATATTAGGGGTGGACATTCGGTAGATCAGTGAATTAACTAATCGAACCGATCAGTTAACCAAACTAATTTAGTTAAATTTTTTAACCAAACATATCGAATTTTAATTTTGGTCGGTTTGATTTTCAATAATTAACCGAACCGATTAATTTTTTTAATTTTATAATTAAAATTTTATTTATAATAAATTAATATAATTAAATGACTAAACTAAACAATACTTATTTAAAAAATAAAAAAATAACTTTATTTTGCAATAAAAGTTTATATTTATGGTAAAAAATTAATATGATTAAAGAATTAAATAAAAAATTAATAACCAAATAAATTTTTATTTTAAATTTTTAGTTAACAGCTAATCGACAGAACCAAATTGGTTAAATATTAACCGAATTGAAATTCAAAATAATCTAAAATTATTAATTAAATCAACCGATATATAATAATTTCGGTTATATAAACTGAATATTTAGTTGGTTAACTGAATATTCAGTCGGCTAACCAAAATTTGCCCACCCCTAGATAATATTATTTTGAGAGTGCATAAATATTATGCCAAAGAAAAAATTGTAATTTTTCCTAATTACAAAGCAACTTGGAATAAATAATAAATAATTAAATATCAAAACTTAATAAATAAATAATTATAATGATTTTTTATACATAAATAATTTATATCTTAATTTATTTATTAATTTTTTATATTTGCCTTTTATGTCTCTATTTTTTTTATAGATATAGTGAATAACATAATTTATTTATTAACAATAACATTTTAATATTTTACATTAATATAGTAGAAAAGTGAAACAACATATAATTAGTATTTATTTCCATAATTACAGCATTTGTTCCCTCTTTCAATCCCTGCATTAATATTTATTATAGTATGTGCAAACTTAGACATACTTGTTGACATTATTATGTCTAGGGAAGACAATAGATCTGTTGGTCAGGTATTTTTCGGGCATTTGATCTGTCCTTATTTATTTTTATTAAGTATGAGTAATTTATAAATAGATTTAGATGGATACATATAGCATTTTTACTATTCATAATGAGTTTCGATCGTATTTAGATATATGTCTATGCTTACTCGCTACACAAACCCATTTATATATTTTATATTTAATTAAATTTTAATTATATATTTATTATATTTTATTTTAATTATAAAAATGTGTGGTACATAATTATTTTAATAAAGTTGTGTTATTATAAAATTTTTATTTGTAATTATGTAATTAAAAAAATATAATTTTATAATTTAAATTTTATAATATTTTTAAAATTTTATATTTAAACTGGTATAGGTAATAAACGAGCAGTATTAAACGGGCTTGAGACGGATACGAGTAATAAAATTATGACTATAATTTGGCTTGTGATGAGTACGGGTATTTTAAACTTAAAAGCATTTGGGTTCAAGTATAACAAATTTTATAAGCACTTTGTCCGTTATCACTTTTAATTATAAAGATTAACTCAAATTATCTTAGGCATAATATAGTGAATATTAATGTACATATATACATTAATTTAGCCACAAATTTTGTGTCTTCAGTTGCTTTTTTAAGAAAAAAAACTAAATGAAAAATAAATTTAATACTCCTTTGTCTCTCTAATTTTTTTTAATATGAAATAAATTCTTATTAGTTCATACAGATGCAAATAAAATTATATAATTTTAAAATATATAAAATATATATGTATAACTAATGAATTATTAATTTTTTTAAAAAAAATTGATACAAATAGTATATAATGGTAATATGTAATAAGTAATCTAACTTTTGGTGAACTACTTATTTCATTTGTCATATATAAAAAATATTGAATCACCTTTTATATAATAAAACAGTTTTATTTGAGAAAAATAAATAATTTATATTATAGAATGACCATTTACTTGAAAAAAATACATAATATTCAAATAAGAAATAAGTCATCCCACTAAAGTTATTACTTTATAAAATTAAGAAAATTAATTAATTTTTTTCAGTTATACCCTTGTTATTGTTATCATCATCATATTAATTATTTTCATTGACCATTCATCTACATACATATTTCTAAGTTTGATAAAGATAATAATATTACCTTTAATAGTATTATATATAAAGTTAATATTTTCTTTGATATGATCTAAAAAAATTATGCCTATTTAATTAATGAAATGAGAGTATATAGTAGTAGGAATTGACACAAGATAGTTCAATGCACTTTTAGGAAAGAAAATGATGCACATACTGAATGGCTACTAAATGGCTAATCATGCTTTCTCCTTACCATGAGCATGCCACTATTTTCTCGAGATTCCTGCAGGCCTTATCTACATTTCAAGGAAGGATATTATGGGTGTTTGCTTATAATATCCAAATTTTTTAAAAAAATTAATTTTTAAAAATTTAATAAAATAAATTATAATTTAATTAGAAAAATTAAATAAATAATTTTAAATAAAAATAAAGAGTTTTTAAATAAAAAAGTAAAATATATATGTGATATATATGTAAAGTATACCTAATATATACAAAGTCAATAAAAGTCAAATTTCAAAAGGTAAAAGTCAAAATCTAATTGTATTTTTATAAATAAACTTTAAAAATATAAAATTATTAAAATTATTCAAAAATAATTTATTTTAAATGGAATATGAATTTTTAGATTTTTAATTAATTAAATTATTAATTATTAAATTATATATATATATCTATAAATAAAAAAAGGAAAGAAAGAGAAATTTATTTTAATCTTCATCTTCTTCTTCTCCTCATCAAGGCCGAACCTCCATGGGAGAGGAGCTCAATGTTTTGTTTCTTCCATATTCCACAAATTGAGAGATTTCAAGTGTTCAAAGTAGATTTTTGATAATTTTCACTAACTTTAGTAAGTTTCCAACTTCTTTCTTTAATTTCCATGAAAGTTTGAATATGTGTGTTTTGGATATGTGAAGTAGTATGATTTAATTATTGAAATTGGTATGTATGAAGTTATTTTAAGTGATTAATAATAATTTTAAGGTTGGATTGAAGAATTAGTTGAGTTTAAGTATAGATTGGTGAAGGGAGAGAATTTAGGGTTATGCACTTTTAAGGTTTGAGAAATTATAGGTTTTAATTGTATAAATTATTTCTAAATGAATTGTTTTAATACATAAATAAGTATTTTAAAGTCAAATATTAAATTTGATTGTGTTTGGATGGAGTTTGAGAATGGAAGTGTTGATTTAGGATTTTAGAAAAGAAATTTTTTAAAGTTGTTAAATTGTTTGATTTTATTAGTTAAAGCATGTTATTTAGTGATAAAAGTGATGAATATAAATTTGAAATGATAATTGGATTAAGTTGGAATGAAAAACTTTCAATGTGAGAAGGTTATGTCATTTTAGGATTTTGGTTATAAGTGTGTGTTTTTGTAATGTAATTATTTTAAATATGTTAAAATATATTTTTAATAATATAAATAAACTTAAAATATCAAATTGAATGGTCTAGTATGGTATTCCAATGTTAAAGAGAGTTAGCCTTAACTTTGAGATTTTTGTTTGAATGATGTTTAATTATAATTTAATATTGAAAATGCCTTAGAATATGGTGTTAAATGATTATTTATGATCACATTTGTATAGGCATTAAGGAGAGTTAATTTGCCCCATCCAAGTGTTGAAGGACAAGTTGGAAGAGAATATTGAAGGTGGTGTTTGAATTTATTTTTGGTTGCTCTCAGAGGTATGCACAAACTTTGGATAAATTGATTATATTTGCATTACATTGGGCTTAACATATTTTGGATTGAAAAATATATTAAGCTACTTGATATATGGAATATGTATGAATAATGTACTATGACATGTGTAATGTCATATATGTATTAAATGCATTGTGAAAAACTATTATTAATAGTTAAATTATGTAAAATGTGAAATACGTGTATTATGTGAAAATGACCTAAACTATTTGGATAATATCATTTGTTGTGTATACATTAAGGACATTTGTTAAAAAGCCATTAATAATAACTAAAATGCATAAAATGTGAATCGTATATGGATTATGTGAAATTATTCAAAATATTTAGGGGATGAGTTTTAAGATAAAATGTGATGCAATATGATGATACGATGAAATGTGATGAATTGATATTGCTATAAATGAGAAAATTGAAAAAATGAGGCAATGTGCCTAACTTGATTATGAGAAAATGAGAAAGAGATTGATAATGAGAAATGTGAATTAATTGTGTGCATAGTATGTTATTCAATTTTCAGAGTTGTGTTTGTCGGCATGCTTATGAGGTTATCCTCATTATTTGCCTTCAGGGCTAGCTTTTGAGCAACTATTTGATTTGCCTTCGGGCTAGACGTTGGACGTCACTTACCTTCGGGCTAAATGCTGGGCATCACTATGATTTGCCTTCGGGCTAGACATTGGACATCACTTGCTTTCGGACTAGACACTGGGTGTCAATATAGACCAAAATAGTAACTCTAAAATTTAAATAACATATTAAATCTTTTGGGCCCATGCTTGTGTTTATTTTTATGTGAATTGTGAAACAATTGAAAAATATGTTATAATAAAATGATATGAGATATGATATCCATATGCATTATGCATTGACATTGTATTAGAACTTTATCGTTATTAAAGTTTATACCGCTAGACTTTTGGCTTAGAGCTATTGTAATTTATCGCACAGATGACATGGGAGATTCGGCTGAGTCGGAAAGTTCTTCTAGACCATGTCGAATCTAAACATGAGATTTTGCTTGTAGAGCTGATATCAATATTAAAAACACTGTCAGTAGCACATATATGTATATATATATATTTTATATTATCATATATTTTGATATTATGTATATTATATCATGTTTTGATGTATATATTGTAAATTATAAAGTTTATATTAAAAAAACTTATAGTGTGGGTTGATATGTGTTTTGAAATATATATATATATATATATATATGTATAAATGTGTTGTGAAATTTAGAGAAAATGAGGAGTACGGGTGAAATGGTAATATGATATAGGGAGTGTTATCTTATGCAGGTTGTGATTTTGTTAAATTTGATAATGTTTAAATTATAAATAAAACTCTGGTAAATTTTTTCAGAGATCTTTATAAAAATACTTATTTTAGAACCTATGATTTATAATAATATTTTATTTGATATTTAAATATATATTTTAAAGTATTTAAGAATTTAAATTTAATAAATAAATTTTTTTATTAAATTGGTATGTAATATTTTTATATCGTATATGCATATTTTATATATACCGAGTATATATATTATACATATATAAAATATAAGGGTGTTATATTACTAACCAATATTATATTATAAGTATACCTCTATCATTTGTTTAGATTTTTGCCTCTTCTTGCAATATAAAAATAATGAATTAATGAAAAATATTTTATTTTATTTAAAATAATTTTGTATAATATTAAAAAAATATATAATAATTATTTAATATTTATAAATAAGTTAAAAGGGCACAATTTTGATATATAATATTCTATATTATAGCTCATGATGTTTTTGTTAGACTATTTAGCCCATCAAAGAGTTCCTTATCCTCTCTTATATACAAAGACAAACGTAAAATTTAAAGTTAGTGGGCTTTATTTGTGTGACCTTATGCTTTTAGAATTTTTATCAGCCGAGACGCTTGCAAAATATAGTTATAATATGAAATAATAAATTTAATACTTATTAATATATTTTAATTTTATACAATAATTATATAAATTAATAAAAAAAATAAAAAATAAATTGAGATTTTAAAATTTTTTTTAACCAACATAATCAATAGAGAGTAAATTAAGATGTGCATTTTGTAGGTAACGTAATTATAATTTTACATATGAATTCTTAAATATAATTACATATTTAATACACATATATATAAAACAAAAAAAATCTAATCATATAGAAATTTTTAGATATTGAAATAAAGAAATAAAATTAAGAAATGAGAGTGCTTTTATATCATTTGAAAACTACGTAGAAAAAAATACAAAATAAAAGAATTAGTTGAAGAAAAAAATTAAAACTCCATATTATATAAAAAATTGACTAATAAAAGAAATTGCAAAAACATGGAAGAATTTTTTTAAAAAATATTGATTTGAAAAATATATTATTTATTGATCATAGTTATATTAATTGAGCTGAATAATCTAAAAAAATAAAGTTAAAAGACGTATATTTACATATCACACATATACACACAGTTAGTTAGAAAAATTTGAGAGTCCTCAAATTGGTCCGCCCCTGCTCATATATGTGTTGATTAATTTTTATAAGATATATATTTTTTTTATTTTTAAAGTTCTTAGAGTAAATAAATTATAATTATTTAATTGATTTAAAGGATATTTGATATATAAATTAATATATTTATTTAGATAATTTTATGAATTTATAAATTCAATTTATACATTAAAAAAAATTGAAGAAACTAACTTATTATTTTAGTTTGATAAATTAATTTATTATATTATTCTTTTTTTATTTTAATAAATACTTTCAATAATATAAATTTATCATTTAAAATTAAAAATTACAGTGCTAATTTAATAATATTAATTTAAAATCTAAAGTAAACAAAAGAATCATTTAAAGTGAAAGTTAACATTTTTAAAATAAAATTACATTAAGCATAATAATTTTTTTTGAAAACACATTAAACGTAATAAATTAATAATTGTGTTAATTAAAAATTATAACATTTATTTTATATAATGCCATTTTCTTTTATTTATTTGTTTATTTATCCACAATGTCCAGTTTGTTTCCAACTTCGGAACATTAATTAACAGAATAAATCATAGATTTATATTATTATTGTCTTATTTGCCACGTCACTAAACCATATAAATACAGACAAAAAGGTCAAAATGCAAGTGGATTCTGGTAGCTGACGTGGGATTCATAGAAGAAAACGACATTGTGTTTGTTTGGTTTTGTTGATGCAATCAAGAGAAATCAAACGGACTGTTTAACTGCCCCTATCGAAATCAGAGATTCACGACACGAAATTGCGGAGGCGCACCTTGGCGATCAAAAGGAAGCTCACTTTGATTATTCATTGGTTTTAACGCTCCATCAGACATCGAATCTGTCACTTCTCCTGAATCTCTCCGCGAGCTTGTAAAACGCCTATCAGATTTGCCAAAATTGGTTAAGGTTTGGGAAATTTCTTGCGCATTTGATCATCATTGCCCCTATTGGCTAAGCAATGTATTCTGATTTTTTTTGGTTGAAATGTGTGAAAATTGAAGAGTTCCTATGAAGAATTAATGCGTTTGTTGATTTCCAGGTTTTTGGTTATTGTAAATGGAGTAAATTGAGTTGTGAAAAAGCTAAGAGTGGATAATTTAAGGCTCCTGCATCAGAAATCAGGGTTTTTTTGACAGCATTGTTATGGTGTAGACACTGAGGTTGTTGGAGTGATTTTATGGAGAAAAGTAGGAGATTTGTTTCTACGGGTTAAATATATATACATATATTCTTTGAAAAGGGCTGGTGTTCAAATGGGCATTGATTCTAAATCAGGGCCGCAACTTGAATAGCTGATACTCAGAGAAGTCTTGCCGCCGAGAGGGATATCGACCAGGTTTAATCTGCTTATATTTATTTTTGTAAATTCTGTTTCTCTGTTTTGGACGTGTGGTTTGATAGTAATATCACTCTGTCAAATTGCATTTTCTTTTTAATTTGTATGCATTCTAGATTATGAAAAGAGTTGTTACTTCTCAGGTCATGGGTTGGGTTAGCATGCTGATGCTGAATTGCTACTACAATTAATTCATTGTACATCAATCTTTGGTGCATTTAAAAATTGGACAATGCCTTAATTTTTGTTTTCATTTTAAAAATATATTTTTACGATAACAGTGTTTCAACAATGTTCTGGTCGCATTCTTTAGTGGCATATATCTTGAAATTCAAATTGATAACAGTCTGGCAGTAGACAAACGGTGCCCATCTATATAGAGTGCTCAACAATAGAACATTGAACTTCATTCTTGCATGATTAATTTTGTTTATGTTGCTGTAAATGGTTATTCTCTGATATAAGCATCTTTTTTAGTACATTGGTTAAATTTTATTTTAATTTTTTACTTTTGGATTCTCAGGCTATTACTGCACTTAAGAAAGGCGCATATTTGCTCAAGTATGGGCGCAGAGGAAAGCCAAAATTCTGTCCATTTCAACTTTCAAATGTAAGTTTCTTTGGCATTCATGGACTGCTTAAAAAATTAGCCTGTAAAATGCCATTTAAAAACCATCTTCACTGAGCATATTAGAATGAGCAGATCCCTCTATTCTCTCCTAGGGTTGAGGGATCAGTTAAAATAGTTGATAAATGGGTAACAATCACATTGCTTATCCATCTGTTTCCGTTTATTTATATATGCACAGGAAATGTTTTATTTGTTTGATTGTTTCATCTGTTGATAATTATTGTTCATCACAGCATCAAGGTAGTCAGTTAAAACCTAGCCGTACTGAGACCTTGAACTGTGTTGTACAATGTATACACCTGCCTATGATGGCTTATTTGGTATGATAGGTGAAGAATAATATTAACAATTGAATTACCAGAATATGTGGCAGCTGGGGCTTTAAAGTGTTTTTATTTGGTATATCAATTGGGGGCTGAATTTTTCAGAAACAATGTAGGTTTAAAGTTTGACAAAGTGTTAGAAATTTGGGAACAGATGTAGTTTAGGGCTGCAATTAGGCTAGAAAAAGATTTCTGAAATAGACTGATAATTTGATCATAGCATTTTGTGGCTGTTGTATGGTAATTGTTTCATGGATGGAAGGGTTAAGAAAGGTAAGAAATTCCAAAAATTTAAAATTGTTGATAAGGGATTGTTGTAAATCATGATTCTAAATTACTATGCATTTATAAGAAGTCAAGGAGATGAAATAGTAGTAGTAGCAAATGAAGCAGCAGCGAAGGAACCAAAACAGGGAATGCAATTAGCAAGTGTGCAGACCACTTAAGCTGTGAACATTGTTATTATTTTCTCTCAATTGTTCCCTAAAACTGCATTGATGTTTATTTAAGTTGATGGACTTTTAGTTAGTACTGGGTTGAGCCTTCGGTTTTGGAAACTATTGATCTACAAACCCCAGTCCTCTTTCAGCCATGTTAATCGAAATGACTTAAGTTTCATGACTTGATCAATCACTTGCCCTTGTATTAGTAGATCATCTCACGTTGTGGTTGACATTTCATTCCCCTAAGCCGCTTTGTAGCTAATGACTAGTCTCACTATGGAGCTACATGAAGAATGCAACTGTACATTTTTCTTTCAAAATATGAGAACATGTTCTCTTCTTTTACTAACCTAATATAAGATAGGGCAAAAGAAAGAGAGCTAAAAGCAAGCATGCATAGAACAATTGAAGCTTACATCCACACCATGTAAAGGTTCCTTGTTCCTACGAACATGAGTCTATTTTTGGTCTAACCATGAGTCAATAGGGTCAACCACACTAAGGTGAACACAAAAAAAAAAAAAAAAAAGCTATGAGTGTGCTTGTTTTTTCAAGTACTTTTGAAATACTAAAGGTCACCCTACCACTCTCAAATTCAATACTAAAGAGTTGGGTTATGGAAGTCACTGAGTGCGCCTTTGGTACTTTAGTAAGGCTTGCAACGCAAATGGCATTCCATTATGTACATTGGCTGTACCACAATAGTTTAGTAGTGCCTTTTTTTTCCTAAATCAAATAAGCGAAACCTATCTACTTACTCAAACAATGCTCTAAACATGAAAATGTGTGATTCTGCCCCCTTCTCCCATGTTGAGTCGCATGTAGCGTTTCAAAAAGCACGGATGAGCCACATGAAGGGAAACTTGTACGTGTGGTTCTGAAAGAGGGACTTCCCCATTGGAAGTGCCTACAATGTCATGATCACATTGGTTTATCCTTTTTTGTTTCGTAGTTCAATGGATGGTTGCCCCTCCATATTTGGAAAATCAATTTTATAACGGGAGCCTTGATGAGATTCATGTCTACAATTCTTTACCAGGACTAGAAATAATTAACTATGCCCGAAAGTGGAATCACCCATGAGAAATTAAGGGACAAAGCATGAAGCAAATCATGTTCTTCATTTCTTGGCCTAAAAAGGCACTATCTTGTTGTGGGCTATGTGCTTTAGTTTCGTAAGTCAAATAACTTCCTTTAGCGTAGTAATAATTATACCTGGTGCATTATGTTTTCACTGATAACCAGATATTGATATAAATTTGCTGCGTTCTTTTGTGTTCCTTGCAAAAAATTTGGTTTTTGGGACAAGTCAACACTAGCATCTTAGTGGAATGCTCATTTCTTTTCCTTTCCATCTACATTTTGAATGGATTCTTTTGTTTTGCCAAAAACAATGTTTCATTTTATGAGAAAATGAAATATTCTCCTCTTTTTCGTTGTAGCACTGAAAACTAATTGGAAATTATTTTAGGACATCTGGAGTACTTTGTAAAGAATTAATTTTCTTCATCAAAGACCAATTCTATTTGTTTACATATGTAGTTAAACATGGGAGAGAATTTCACAAAAAATGGTAAGGTACGATTTCTATCAATAATTGGTGGAGCATGGAAATGGCTGGCAATAGTCAGTGTGGTTGGTGAACTAGTGGGTATTTTTTTTTCCTGGTTGTAAAAATCCAAAAATTGACTTTCTGCGCTGGAAATGATAAAGTTATTTTCTTCACAGATGGTTAATTTTCTCTTTGACTTGGGAAACATCTTTTAAATCAATTTTCCTTTTGCCACAAACACCTGGAAAAGCATAAATTCTTTGGGAATTTTTTTTCTACACAGAACAAAAGCCTTAGTCATTCATTATATAAATATTCTTTTACAATCAATCTCATTGCTGATAGCTCAGTAAGGACATAGAACCTAAAGTTTTGTAGCGCTTCTAATGTACCTAATGCTTCTGTTTGTTTACAAGTAGTGCAGAAATGTTGTCTTTTATTTCTTTGTTCCATTTAAACATGTGCTAGGTTTGTTTATTTCTCTGTCCTATTTAATCATGTGCTGGGATTGTGTTGTTCAGGATGAGTCCTTGTTGATATGGTACTCAGGTAAAGAAGAGAAGCACATAAAACTTAGTCAGGTTTCAAAGATTATTCCTGGACAGCGCACGGTAAGTTTTTACACTTAAGTTTTTTTCTTTTTGATTGTTTAGGTACAGGTAATCAAATCAAAGCTGTTTATGTAAGGTTTCAAGAAACATGTTCTTGTGTGCATGAGTTTAAGAGAATGTTGGGAAGGAAATTCACCACAGATAGTTTGGTTTCTCAACAATTGGCTATTTTCGTAAAGTTAAAGCCAACCATATTGCGTGTTGCTCTCTTGTACATGATTTGCATCTTTCTTCTGTATGGTTACCTATTCCTTACTTAAGTGTACGTAAATATGATTTTAGCCATTGTCTTTCAGGCAATATTTCAACGATATCCCCGGCCAGAGAAAGAATACCAATCATTTTCTCTTATATACAATGATAGGTCACTGGACTTGGTGAGTTTGTCTCCTTTAGTTGCTTTTATATTGACAATGCATTTCTAACCAATCAATTGCAGTAGTGTGAGAATTTATTTGTTTTCATTTTAGGGTATACATATATACATGTTTCATTTGTTTATCTATAAACTAAATCAGATTAACATACCAATATACTAAGATATAACTTGTCTATAAAAATAAATCAGATTAATGACGCCATTATGGACAGATATGCAAAAACAAGGATGAAGCTGAAGTTTGGTTTGTGGGCCTTAAGGCACTGACAACTCGCGTTAACTACCAGCGCAAGTGGAAAGCTGAACCGAGAAGTGAAAGCATATCATCAGATAGTCCACATGCTCGTACACAGAAGCATTCTCCATCAATTGTACGATTTGTCTGTAGCAATCTTTGTCTCTGATTTTATAAAGATTTAAGGGTTCATTGTACATTTGGAACTAATTTTCCTGTAAAAATTTGACTGCATATCAAAGCATTCATAGCTAACTTTGGTTTTTCATTTTCATTTTTTTTAACTTATCTCAGGAGCCGGGGCAAGGAGATGATCAAGGGAGGCCAGTACCTTATGAGACTATTCCACAAAATAGATTGGGAAAGGCATTCAGTGCCATAATATCATATACTGCAGCAGCAAAGAGTTCAAGTCAAGCAGAATCACTTGCCAGTCCTTTCAGCCCATTAAAAACTGCATGTGTGGATCATTCAAATGGTCGAAGTTCTACAGCTGATACAGCTAAAGTCAGTTTATCTAGTGCTGTAAGCTCATCCAGCCAGGGTTCTTGTCATGAAGACTTTGATGCCTTGGGTGACATTTTCTTTTGGGGAGAAGGTATTGGTGTTGGAATACTGAGTGATGGCATGTACAGAACTGGGAATTCATCTAGTTCCAAGGTGGACGCACTATTGCCAAAGGCATTGGAGTCCAAAGTTGTTCTAGATGTCCATAATGTTGCTTGTGGTGGCAGGCATGCTGTATTGGTCACTAAGTAAGGTGAGATCTTCAGCTGTGGAGAGGAGTTAGGAGGCAGGCTTGGGCATGGCAGAGACATGGATGTTCCCCATCCAAAGCTTATTGATACTCTGGCTGGTATGAATATTGAATTAGTAGCATGTGGAGAGTACCTCACTTGTGCTGTTACTCTTTCCGGGGGATCTTTATACATGGGGTGACGGTGCATACAATTGTGGTCTTCTAGAGCATGGAACTCAAGCCAGTCGATGGATGCCTAAAAGAGTTGGTGGTTACATGGAGGGCATTCATGTATCATATGTCTCATGTGGACTTTGGCATACTGCTGCTCTGACATCTGCTGGCCAGTTGTTTACTTTTGGAGATGGAACTTTTGGTGTCCTTGGCCATGGAGATCACAGTAGCACAAGTGTCCCACGGGGAGTGAAAGCCTTGATAGGGCTAAGAACAATAAAGGTTGCTTGTGGTATTTGGCACACTGCTGCTGCTGTTGAAGTAACAACTGAATCAACTAGTTCAGGAGCTTCTGGAAGCTCTTCAACAGGGAAGCTGTTCACCTGGGGGGATGGAGATAAAGGCCGCCTTGGACATGGTGATAAAAAATCTAGACTTGTTCCTGAGTGTGTGGTTACATTAGGTGATGAAAATATATGTCAAGTAGCCTGTGGGTATGATCTCACAGTTGTTCTTACAGTGGCAGGACGAGTATATACAATGGGGAGTACTTCTCATGGGCAACTTGGAAAGCCTATAACTAATGGGAAGGTTCCAAATATTGTAGAAGGTAAATTATCAGGCAATTTTGTTGAAGACATTGCCTGTGGTTCTTATCATGTTGCAGTTTTGACTTCCAAGGCAGAGGTTTATACCTGGGGAAATGAGAAAAATGGACAATTAGGCCATGGAGACAATGAAGACAGAAATACACCCACATTTGTTGATTTTCTAAAAGATAAGCAAGTAAAGGCTGTAGCATGTGGTTCAAATTTTACTTCAATCATATGTCTTCATAAATGGGTTTCTTATACTGATCATTCAGTATGCTCTGGTTGTCGTAATCCATTTGGTTTCAGAAGAAAACGGCACAATTGTTACAACTGTGGTCTAGTCTTTTGCAAAGCATGCAGTAGTAGAAAATCTCTGAAAGCTTCCTTGGCTCCAAATATGAACAAGCCGCATGGGGTCTGTGACGATTGTTTCAATAAACTAAAGGTGTCCGAACCTAATTCAGTTGCACGAATTCCTAAAGCCAAATGTGGAACTATGAACCAGAAAACCAATGAGGCAGCAGATAGAGAGCTTCTGGGTCCTAAATTACAGGCACAACTCTGCAGACTTTCATCTGCAGAGTCAATTAATCAGGGAGATATCTTGCATTCAAGGTGCAGTAGAAGATCTGACTCAGATACTAGCCATAGCTCCCCTGCTCTAAATGGAAATTGGCAGTCGGGGAGCTTTTATTCATAAAAAATATCATCTTTTCTAGGTGGTAATACAAAGAAAGTATTTCAAAATTCAACTTCTAGTTCCAAAATGCCCTCTCAAGCAATACCTCCTCTACCAGGAAGGATAAGTCCACCTCGATGCTCTTTTGATGACTCAAAGTACATGAATGGCATTTTAAGTGATGAAATTACAAGCTTAAGGGCACAGGTAATCTAGATAATTATTTCTTTAGTGACTGGCCTCTGTTTTTTTTTTCCTTTCTTACTTTCCCCTAATATATACCTAAGATTTATGTCTAAATCTTATTTCTTGTCTAAAACACTAGGTGCACTAAAGAACAGGGGCTTTTGGAGCCTAGGCAAAAGGGTGTAAGTTGAGACTTTGTTTGAGCAAAGTAAGACATACATCTTTAAGTGAAATACATAATAATTTATGAGGGACTGTGATATAAATCATTATGTGAAGTATTTTTAAAAAAAATTGCCAATTTGGTTGAGATTTCATATCTTATAACATTATGTTGAAGTCTAGAGCTTGGTAAGTAGTTATCTAGATGTCTAAGCAGTTGATCACATTTGGCGTGGTTATTTAGACATGATGTACTCTTGGTCACATGTATATTGGCAACTAAAAACCATAAAATTTCATCGACTTGCCTGAAGATATAGGTTTGAGTGCTTGAGTTGCAAGAAGGAAATATTGGCAATTAGCCTTGGCACAAAGTTAAACTTTGGGCCACGGAGAGGGGTGGGTCCATGGTCTACATTGACTGTGTGGTTGATTTACTTATTCTTATTCTTATTTTTAAGTTGGTTGATACTATGAGAATTTGCCAAGTAAATTTGAATGGGAGTACTTTGTAGGTGGAAGATCTCACTTCCAAATCTCGTTGTCTTGAAGCTGAACTTGAAAGAAAATCAAGCCAACTTAAGGAGGTAGCTGCAATTGCAGCTGATGAAGCTGAAAAACGCAAATATGCAAAGGAAGTTATTAAGTCTCTTACTGCTCAGGTTGGACATCAATTTGATTAGTTCAATTCCTTTTATGTTTGTTTTTTATTCTTTGAAGCACTTGCTAATTGGTCTTAGATTTTTCATATTAAAGTTAGACTTCGTAGAAACTATCCATGAGGATTATGAGCATATTACAATGTGAAGTTTGATCTCTGAAACATTTTGTTCAGCAGCACGGAATCTTCAATACTGAGACCGCTCAAAAAGTCACTTTCTGGGCTGATGGCTTCTGTCAGTTGAGAAGCACATGCACTGGCATATTGCATATTCAATGTTGAAATACCAAATTTCATCCTTTTTAGTGAATGAGCATAAGCTGTGCATGACAGGCACCCTCATATATATAGGGGAGAGGGACAGAGATGGATGGGAAGATTTGTGCATCGTCAATGATGTATGCATGCAAACATACAAAAGCTTAGATGTATAATACTCGATGTAATTGTAACATATGCATGGTTAAAGGATGTCTGAATGCCCAGGATTCCAACATTGCAGTCTCAGGGCTTACCAATTATAACAAAGGCTCACGTTGTTTGTGGTTTATCTTCTTAAATAATTTCTTCTTGGACTTGCGTGTAACAATTAGATCAAACAAGCAACAAGAAGCAAATGTGCAGTTCGCCAACAATTGCTCAAGGATATTACTTGATTGGTCATAAACTCAACACTACTACCATCGTTGAACTTGGAACAAATTTTGCAAGAAACTATGCTTTCTGTATGGTGGAGGCATGTTGATTTAGTTGACTGTTGAATTTTGTGCTGGTAGATGCATTGACCTGTATAGACTACATTGATAAAATAAACTGACATGCTTTCTTAAGATTTAATCAAGTCAAAGTCTTTGTGTACTGTTTTAATCTTGCTCATATTATACGATTAATAGTGTGCTCTCTCAATCAAAGTTATTTTGTCAGTTCACATGACATGAAGAATTGCAAGGCACTAAGATGAAAGTTGCATAAATAAATTTCAATCTTTCTGTGGCAGTATTTTGTAGGGAAACCATCAAAATGAATCAGCTGAATTTACAAAATATAAGCTGACATTTTAGTAATTTTTGAATTCTTATTAACTGATTTTATTATTTGTTTTGTTGTGGTGATTGTATGGTTGAGGGGGGATTGCTTAGTGGTTGGTTATTCATTTATATTCTAAATGCACTTGCTCTAACAATTGAGGTTCTAATATTTTGATGATTGATTGTCTCACAGTTAAAGCAGATGGCTGAAAAACTGCCAGAACTACGAAGTCTAAGCCCCGTTTCAGGTTCTACTACTAAAGATTCCTCCAGTACTCAAACCATATCATCCAGTGAGAAACGTTCTTCAAGTGAACTCTCTCGTGAAATAGAGTCAAATGGCAATACAGCTGATCATCAAATGTTGTCATACAGAGCCAAAACTCAAACAGAGAAGCCACAGTGGGTGGTACAAGCTGAACCAGGCGTGTACATTACATTGTCTTCTTTGACAGGTGGTGGTAATGAACTCAAGCGTACACGTTTCAGGTGTTGATACTGCAACTGTATTACTTAAAGGCCGCAAAATATGCAACCAGCCGATTGAACTTAATATCTAATAAGGTTGAATTTTTGTTAGGGTATAAGATTTGCATGCACTTGGCTTCTGATTACTTTTACACTGGCTTTAACTTGAATTATCAGTCTTCAATGGTGATGCAAATGGAACTATTTTGCTCTGTGGTTGTCTCTCTGTCGTATAACTGGCAATAGCAAATGAATTGAGGAATAGATGCTTTAGTGTGCATGTTGAATTGGGCCCTATGGCTTTCTGTAAACATTTGTTGATGCAATTTTAAGCTCTGCATCTTGAATTAATATAAATGTAAACACCGAATAATTATATATCTATAAAATACAAAAAATAACTCTTTTCCCAGTTATGAACACATTTGCAGATATCTAAATTTTCACCAATTGCCATTCGCTGTCTGTCCTGCAAGATATATGCAACCTCATGGCCTTCTCAACATTTTCATTCAAGTCACAAAGCTGACCAAGTTTCTTGGGAAATGTGATTTAGACTTTTAGACATTTGATGATTCTATGACATGCCTCAATGCATTAGTAATTGATTGTTTTTCCCCGATAACGTGTTATCATCTACAGTCGGAAACACTTCACAGAACAACAAGCAGAGAAGTGGTGGGCAGAAAATGGAACCAGGGTATGCGAGCGGCATAACATACTAAGTACAGATTAACGTATGGCTGTTTTCCCCTCGGTCTAAGTTGACGGCTTGTCTGATAGAATGCCGGTACTTCCCATCATTGTCATCCTGCCCACTGGGAACTGTAAATTTTTTTCCCCAATCTTCTAGTGGTTCAGAATTTGGCAGGTAGACGAAGACTTAAGAGAAGTAAGAATGTAGGGAGGAGTATAAAAGAAAAAGGACAAATGATATTCATTTGAGTAACCTGCTACGAGGTTTTGAGGATAAAAGAGAGTGATAAATTAAGTGCATTTTGAGTAATGTGGCACAAGCTTTTTCCTTTTCTTTTTAATTATTTTTTGTTCAATAGTTGTCTTCAGACTAGCTAAAAGAGATGAAAGTGAAGGATACGGATATGTGAAAAAGAAAGTACATCTTACATTTCTCCCAATCTCTTAAGCCACATGATTAAAACAGTCAGAAGAAGCCTTACAATGCATTTTTTTTTTCACTGCTAATAATTTTCAGAAGGTAACATGTATAACAAAGAAGATTTTTTATTTTTCATATTCGAGCCAATGTACATTATTTAAAAAAATGGGGTGATAAAGAAATGAATTCCCTTGTTTGAGCACCAAATTCGCAGGCTTCCCATCAGTTATGTTCAATCAATTTCAATTGTGCTGCATCCAACTTCCTTGATCATTTTTCTTTTTTCAACAAGCATACTTTCATTCTTTGCCTTTATCTTGTTTTCTTCCCTTTCCTGCCATCTGCTATGATCTGGTAACCTTTCAACAATAGCACAAGTATTGGAAAGAAGTATCCCATCAGTTGGATGTTCACCATCTATTTCAACTAACATTCTTTTCACACGTTCTCCTAGTTCAACATTTCCATAAACTCGGCAAGCTGCAAGCAAGGCACGCCAAGCAGTAGTATCGCTCCTAATGGGCAACCTTTTGATCAAGTCATGTGCTTCCTCTAGCAAACCTGCACGGCCTAAAAGGTCAATCAAGCATCCATAATGCTCAATCTTTGGTGAAAAGCCCCATACTTGAACCATCCTCTCAAAACATTCCACTGCTTCTATCACCCACCCACCATGGCTGCAAGCACTTAAAACTCCCAAGAAAGTAACTTCATTGGGTTTAAATCCCTCTTCCTCCATTCTATGGAACAAAGCAACAGCATTTCTTGCTTGCCCATGAATTCCATAACCTAAAATCATTGCTGTCCAAGATTTCACATCTTTGTTCACCATCCTCTCAAAAATCCGAATAGCCTTGTCCAAAAACCCACATTTAGTAAACATATCAACCAAAGCTGTTCCAAGAATTACATCCAACTCCAATCCCACCTCTTCTACAAAATCACCGAGACACCTTCCTAGTTTTATTGATCCAGAGGCAGCACAAGCTGCAAGTAGCCCCGCCAATGTAGACGAATACGGTTTCACTCCTTGGAGTTTCATGATCTGCAGTATAGCCATAGCTTGTTCTAACAGCCCAGCCTTAGCATACTTGTCTATCATACAATTCCATAGAATAACGTCCTTTTCAACAACTCCATCAAAAAATTTTCGGCCTGAATCTATTTGTCCTGTTTTAGCATACATTTCAATCAGCGCAGTAATTATATTTAGATTTGAACAACATCCGATCTTAATGCAATGTCCATGAATTGACTCTCCTCCAAGTGAATCTCCTAAATCATAAAAACCAGACAACGAACTTATCAATGTGGCTTCATTCACCCTCAAACCACTCCTTAAGATTTGTCTAAACAATTCTATTGTCACAGAAGACTGAGATGCTAGTAAATAAGAACCCATCAAAGTATTCCATGAAACCAAATCGTTCCTTTGAGGAATTTCTTCAAACAGCTTCTGAGCATCCCTATTTCTACCACAAACACTATACAAATGCAAAATCGTATTTTTCACATTTATAAACATCAAATAACCAGTTCTCACAACAATCCCATGGATGCCCTGGCCAGTCTTAATAGTCATTTCATTCGCACAAGCTTTGAGAACTGTAATGAAAGAGAACTGGTCCAATGTGATCCCTTGAGTACTCAACTTAGTGAAAACAGGAAATGTTTGTTTTGGGTTATCACTAATAGAATAAGCTCTAAGCATAGTATTGAACATGAAAAGGTTTGGGTTTTGTACATGGTTGAAAATTGAGACAGCATATTTGACATCTTGTATTGAAGAAGCAAGAAGCTTACTTATGGAGAAAAGGTCATTGTCTATACCAGTTTTGACCATAAAGCCATGGATTTGACAGATTTCAGAGGTTCGTTTGGATGATTTCAACAAGGATATGAGCTTGGGCCATTGTGAGAATATAGACTTGCGAGTTGAGTAACGATGGTTGGGCCAAAAATCTGTTCTTTGACTCGATCGTGAGCTATTGGTTAAGTTCATGAGCTTGTTCGCTGCAAAGTATTGAAACGAAACACTATAATTCAGGCTTGTATTGGGAGCTTTAGAGATGAACAAATAGCTCATTACTATAACATTTCCATCTCCATAATTTTAAAATTATATAACAATTTTTTAACTATATTGCAAAATACTTTAACATCCTCACTCTTAGCATTTTAAGTTGAAATAATTTATGGATTAAAAATATTAATTTTTAAAATAATAAAAATTAAAGTGTTAATTAATAATTATTTGTAATTTACTATAAATTTTTAAAAGGATTTATTATTATTTTTATTAATTATATTTAAGGTGAAAAAATATTCAAGTCGAATGAAGGATTTGTTATAACAATAATTTACCTTTGAATTTTGAAAAGAAAGGCTTTACTCGAAGAATTCAGATTGGGCTCAAAATAATTGGGCTACTTCTATTCTTGAATCCACACTAATTGGGTCACCCGCCCAAAACAACTGAAAAGGGCGTAATTAGGGTTAGGGTTTACACCGAAAAAAACAAAGCAAACACCTATATAATGGATCTTCAACTAGCAAAGCAGTTTCTCTGTGTTTATTGGTCGTCTTCTCAAAAGGGTGGCTGTACGATAATTTCAGGAAAGAAAGCACTGGCCGGTTGCAAGCATGGTGCACGTTTCATTTTACCGCAACTGTGAGTGGTTGTCTGTGTTATTTCGTTTTTGTTTCTTTATTTACAAGAGCATTTTCTGCGATCTGCTTTACCTTTTCTTCTTGTTGGTTGTGTTCGTTTGATTTGGTTATTTGCACATAATGTTGATATTGATATGGTACGGATGTGTAGATCATGGCTATATAAGATGATCTTGTAATTTTTATCAATTAGTCTGATTTCTGTTTTTTTTTTTTTCAAATTTCCATATTTGGTTTCAAAATCTAGTAGTAATACTCATTTGATTGTAATCATTACTGGGTTTAGCATCATTTGTGCTTTTTCTTTCATTTAGTTAAAGAAGTCTATATTTTTAATAGATGGCAAAACCTTTAAGAAACCAAGACGTCCCTATGAGAAGGAGCGTTTGGATGCTGAGCTGAAACTTGTTGGAGAATATGGGCTCCGTTGTAAGAGAGAGCTTTGGAGGGTTCAGTATGCTTTGAGCCGTATTCGTAATGCTGCAAGAATGCTTCTCACCCTTGACGAGAAGAACCCACGTCGTATTTTTGAGGGTGAAGCACTTCTGAGGAGGATGAATAGGTACGGACTTTTGGATGAGAGCCAGAACAAACTTGATTATGTATTGGCTTTGACTGTGGAGAACTTTCTTGAGCGTCGTCTTCAAACTCTTGTGTTCAAGTCGGGTATGGCCAAGTCCATCCACCATGCCAGAGTGCTCATTAGACAAAGGCACATTAGGTATAATTCTTCATTATTCTTTTTGAAAGTTTGACTTTGGTGTTCTTGGTTATTGAATTTTCTTAACTTGTGGTAAATATATTTCGCGATTTGTGTTGGTAGTATATACTGTCTCTATTAGTGCACTATATGCATGTGAAGTTTGTTTGCCAGATGCATGGTCTGTTGCTTCAGTGAAACAGAGTCCTTTAGTAAGTTTCTCAATCTTTTATAATGATCAGTCAGTTATTGATGCTAATGCTTGTTCTTTAAGCCTGTATAATAATGTCATTGTGATTCTGATTCAATTATTGCTGTCTATGCTTTTTGTATTTGCCTTTAGCCAGTGGGTAGTTGTGGTGGTATCTTTAAAATCTCAGATATTTGTTAAGCTTTAACAGTTAGAATGTTTGTCTTTGGGTTCTTTATTCTCTTTTTCTCCTTGATCTTTACAAGTGTTTAGAAATGTTCACATTTCGTGTTAAACTTAAAATCACCAAATGTGTCAAAGTTTCTGGTCTTCTAATCTGTAATATTTTCTTGAAGTTATTGTTTGGATACCTTGGACTGCATATATATTAGTTTATCTCTCTCCCCTTGGCTTCTAGGCACTTTAGCGATAACAGGTTTTAATTACTGCATTTTCAATTAAATTCGGCCATTACTAGCTTCATCCATTACAAGTTTCTTCAATATGTGAGTTGTGGAGTTTTAATCATCACTCTTACCAAAACTTTCTGCACTTGTTGAACCTGCCCTTGTGTCAAAACTGGTCATTTCTTGAACTTGTGCTCTAGTGTTGTGCTGCAATTGGATTGGTCATTGTTGTTTGCTTCTCTTAAAATTTTTTTGTTCTATCAGGGTCGGGAGACAGGTGGTTAATATTCCCTCCTTCATGGTGAGGGTGGACTCACAAAAGCACATTGATTTCTCACTTACAAGTCCCTTCGGTGGTGGGCGCCCTGGTAGAGTGAAGAGAAAGAACCAAAGGGCTGCCAGCAAGAAGAACTCCGGAGATGGTGACGAAGAAGATGAAGAGTGAGCTTGTAATGTTCAGAGTTTGTATCTCACGGTTTTGTTAGGGAGTATGCCTAAGAGATTTTCTCATTGACCTTTCATTTCATTTCCTATCCATTGATGATGCTTTTCCGACAATTTTTATTCTTAGCAAGTATGTTCGATAGTTTTTTTTTGGTATTTGTTATTTGTGATGGACTACATATTTTACTTAATTAACTTTGTCCAAGTGGCTTGGCTAGAATTATTCTTTTCTTCTGTTTCATTTTTTTTTTCCGGTTTGTCAATGGATGCTCTAAATTGGGTCAAATGTACCAAAGTGGCTTGACGATTTATTAGTGGCAAAGTTGGTCACCGAGTCTCGTCTTTTCTGTGAATCTGCTTGCAGAGTGGCATTTTAGGTAATGCCTTCAAGCTTAATTTATGGTCAATTCATACCTGTGAAGAATGAATGATTTATAGTATTATATTTGTAGTACTGATCTGCATAGAATGATCCTACTTGTCAGCGGCGAATGATCTTAGTTAAGAGGGTCTTTCGAGTTGTTATCATTTGTCTGGTATTTTTGCATGCCGTTTCATTTTGGGTATTTACTTTAATTGATCATTTGGGCCTAAAATTTTGTTCAAACTAGGCTCTGAAGTGATGAAATATTATTATTTATTTAATTAATTGAACTCGCTTGATTGGAAGGTCTAGATTTTTTTTAAAAAAAAAACAGATGAAAGAAAGCTTTCATTAAATATAAACGAAATTACATAATCCTTTAAGAGGGATAAAATCAAACCAAACAACAAATATATCACGGGACTTAAAACAATCAGGTATACAACCAAAATAAAACAAGACCATAAAATAAACAAAACCAGGGAGGATGCATTGAAAGCACCAGACCAAACTAAAAACAGCTATTCCTCTAAACAACAAGGCTTCATAGACAAAAACAATAAAAACAGAGAAATAATCCATAATCTCCGATTATGTAGCATAATCCCCTGCACCATAAGAACTTGGTAAGCGCAGTGAACCTCAAAAAAATTGGCCAAGGACTTTTAATGGCACGGCCAAAGAGGAAAGCAAGGCTAAGAGCCTTGAAACACATGACCAGTATCACAAATGGAAGAACAGTCAGAACTGTCTTCTTAAAATACTCTTCCCAAACATCCTCTGATAGTAAAAAAATTGAGGGTAAAGAAGGATGATCCATCCTTGACTGGGAGAATACCACAAGCTCAGATGTTGCCGTATAATTGAGCTGCAAATACAGGGCTTCCCAAGTGATGAGAGGATAAACTTTGATGGTCTGAAATTGGGGGAACCCCAAAGGGCAGACGCTGCCAAGTGAATGGAAGACACAAAGGAAAGGGTTTCTCTTTGTCAACAAAAAGTAGAGGAGCTGACTAAGCCAAACTGCAACAGTGAAGCTTTGAATACAAAATCTATAGCCTGGGTTTCGAACATCCCAGATAAGCACCAACCTAAGCTCCTGGGCTAAAATTAAAGAGCCAGAATAACAAAAAATCTAGGGCTTTTAAAAAATATATAAAAATAATTGAAAATAATTTTAAATTTATCATATTTATAAAAAATTTACTAAAATACCAAAATTTATAAAATATTTACCAAAATAATAAATTTTTATTAGTTTACAATGAGTTTATAAATTTTACACAGTTTATAATGAGTTTATTATAAAATAACTAAAATATTCCTAATAAAAAAATAAAAATTTATAAAAATATGGTGGAGGGTGCCATTCTCTAAAAAATCTAAAACTTTCTGGGTTGAGAAACAGTAGCAAAACCAAAAATTCATCGAGGGGGGCAAATTTTTCACAGAAAAAAATTTTCAAATGAGTTTATAATAAAATAGAACATTTAATATTATAATAGTTCAATAATTAATTTGTACTAATAAATTAACTACTCCTACAAGATGACTTTTGTATCCTATGAGTTTATATTATTTGAAAACGTTACAAAATAGCTTCATTTTTATTTTTTACAAAAATATCTCTCTCCACATAATACACTAAGCAGTCGATCAGAAAATTATCTCTCATCTTGTTGCATAAATCTGTCTTTATAATATTCATTGCTGAAAAGGCTCTCTCGACAGTAGCAATTGCAACAGGTAAGACTAAAGCTAACTTCGTAAGCAAATATATCAAAGGAAATATAGTGTCATAACTTGTCTCAACTATTTTCTGAGTAAGAGCTCCAATATCATTAAGGTCAGAAAAAGTTGCATTTCTTCTTAAATAAAAAATGTAGGTCTCAAGTTGATATTCAAGTATCATCCGATCGGTGACGGAGAAATCATATGGATATAGTTCAGCAAGACGAAGTAATTTGGATAACTGGAAGTTAGAGAATGAGCTTTTAGAAAAAAGATAAGTAATACATGAAAGCAATTTCGTACTTGATTCTGTAAAGTGATTTTTCATTTCTTGAACAATGAAATCAACAACCTATAATTGAATGAAAGAAAATTAGATTGTAGTATGATAAATAGTTAAGTATATTATTATACAAAAAAATAGTACCTGGCAAAAAATTTTCACTCGAAAGTGGTAGTAATAAGTAATAGGAGCACCGGCACACTTAGAACGTAGATAATATGCATTATCTTTCATATTGAAAACTGTGACATCATGATCTATATAAAAGTCATTAACAACCTTCAATAATTTATTTCATCTATTATCCCTGAAGCTTTGAAATTTTTATTTAACAGATGCAATCAAATGAATTGTATTATCAATATTTCGATCATTTCTAAAAGTTTCCTTATCAAGAAAGCAATGAAAATAAATTCATAGCTTTCCATTTTATCAATCAAGCTCACAACTGCTCCTCGATTTCTCTGATTAGAACCATCCTCATATATATTCTCAAGAACCTCTTTCACAGGTGACCACATAGAGAGAATACGCACATTTATTTTATAATGAGAATCCCAATGTGTGTCACTGGATCGTGCTAAATTTATTTTTTGATGCAAGCCTCTTCCGGTTTGAATATGACTACTTTTCTAGCGCTAAACTACTTCATCATGTTATTTTTAACGAATAGCATTCCTCTTTTTACATAAAACTCTAATAATATTCGCAATCATTGCAACAGAATCAAAAAATTACTCAGAAATCTATTATTTTTTGTTGTTGCAACAAGTACTAATTGGAGCTGATGAGCGAAGGAATAAATATACCTTGCCAAGAGATTTTTAATTAAAATGAGGTTCTTTAAGTCTTTGAATTAACCTCGTATATTAGAAGCCCCATCATAATCTTGACCTCTAACTCTACTTATTGACAACCCATATTTTACTAAGCAATCATCAAGTGCACTTTTCAAAAACAAAGCATATGTATCACTCACGTGTTAGCTCCAACAAATAATATATCATAATACCACAGCCATTTGCTCCTTCATTAAATTGTCTCGAG
This sequence comes from Garcia nutans, assembly GCA_947685225.1. Classification (NCBI taxonomy): domain Eukaryota; kingdom Viridiplantae; phylum Streptophyta; class Magnoliopsida; order Malpighiales; family Euphorbiaceae; genus Garcia; species Garcia nutans. Next base: position 55,285,320 of record CANTUV010000011.1, read on the forward strand.
CATCATCAATTAATAAAGAGTAGAAATCATCTCCAATATCCTTAATAACGGCTAGTGTCGTCTCCACAACACAAGCACTCACTATTTATTTTTGAATTATTAGAGGAGTTGATTATTTCTAGGAGCATTTATGCTAATTAATTTCCAACATGCGTTCAATGTACCAACTAAGAAGTGAAAGAAAATTACCTCGATTAAGTGAATTCACTAACTCATCATGCCCTCGAAAAGTCAATTCTTGTACTAAAAGAAAACGAATACAATCAACAACAACGGTCAAACGAGTGCTGTAAGATGCCTCAAGCTCCTGGCTATGAGAAGATATATAAGACACAATCTGTCTTTGATTTTTAAAATTTACATATTGCATTCTTGTATAATTATGTGGACTATTTGAACAACCAATATGTTCATTAAACTTCTCTATTATTTTTCTCTGATTGCAAAATCATACTTCTGTGAATACATTATCCCCCCGTTTAGATTCTCTATTAGAGCTAAAAAGATAATACCAAAAATAAAATGTTGTATCTTTAGAAATGCTATACTCTAACCACTCAAATTTAGAGAACCAATGATCTCTAAAACTCTCATAATTTTTAAAAAAATTGTTTGCAAAAAATTATGACCATATGATTGGTAAGGGCCTTTAGTCATATATTGTCTCCTAACATCATCTCTAATCCCAACATCAAACTCATTAATGGATTCATGCAATGCGGAATTGTTAATAATATCATATAAACTAAACTTCTGATGCTTTTTTTCATTCGTAGTTTCTTCACCCCTCGTATGACTGCTTGATGTCGAAATTAGTTTAGGAATATTCTAGGATGTATCACATTCATTCCGCATCCTCTTAGTTTTAAATACAAATTTATCTATATCTATTAAAAAATATAATGAGTATATATTAAAAAAAATAAATTAGTTTAACCTAATAAACTACAATAAGAAAATAAACTAATATAATTAAACAAATAAACAACAAAGCACGAATAAAAAATATTTATTAAATAGTAAATATCTATATCTAAACTTTAATAAATTAAACCTTATTATATATGTCTAAAAAAAATTTTCAAATTACAAAAATCTATTATTAATAAACCAATATTTCAAATAAAACTTCAAATTACAATAATATTATGAAACAAGTAAACAACAATAACAAAATTAAAAAAAAACACATAAAATTAACAATTATTAAATAATCTTTATCTACTTTTTAATAAATTAAACCTTATTATATATTTCTAAAAATCCCAAATTATAAAAACCTATTATTAATAAACCAAAATTAAAAAAATCAATAATTATTAAATAAACTATATATCTAATAAACAAAAAAAAACAATAATAACAATAATAATATCAAATTTCATATTCTAAAACAATAATAACAATAAACAATTATTACATATTCTAAATTTCTAATAAAATCCTAAATTACAATAATAATATCAAATTAAAAAAAACACAAATTAACAATTATTAAATAAATTATATATACAGTTTTAAATAAATCAACATTTCAAACAAACCCCAAACTAACAAAAATCCTATTAACACCTTTACGAGTGAGTTTTGTTAAAGGTGCGGCTATTCTGGAGAAATCTTTGACAAATCTTCTGTAATATCCTGCTAACCCCAAAAAACTCCGAATCTCAGTAACAGTCCTCGGTCTCTGCCAATCCATCACTGCCTCAATCTTCTGTGAATCAACCTGAATACCCTCTGCGGATATAACATGTCCCAGAAAGACAACCCTGTCCAACCAAAACTCACATTTGGAGAACTTAGCGTAAAGCTGATGTTCTCTTAAAGTCTGTAACACCAACTTCAAATGATGCTCATGCTCTTCCTTGGATTTCGAATATATCAGAATGTCATCAATGAATACGATAACAAACCGATCGAGATAAGGGCTAAACACCCTGTTCATCATGTCCATAAAAGCAGCAGGAACATTAGTAAGTCCAAAGGACATTACTAAAAATTCATAATGCCCATACCTCGTGCGAAAAGCAGTCTTAGGTATGTCACTCTTTTTCACCCTCAACTGATGATAACCTGACCACAAATCAATCTTGGAGAAAAACTTTGCTCCCTGCAACTGATCAAACAAATCATCAATCCTGGGCAATGGATATCTGTTCTTCACAGTCACCTTATTCAGTTGTCAATAATCGATACATAGTCTCATTGATCCATCTTTCTTTTTCACAAAAAGAACTGGAGCACCCCACGGTGAAGTACTCGGTCTGATATATCCCTTCTGCAACAAGTCATTCAATTGCTCTCTCAACTCCTTAAGCTCCGCTGGAGCCATCCTATATGGAGGCATAGAAATAGGATTGGTTCCAGGTACAAGATCAATGGAGAATTCAATCTCTCGTTCCGGTGGTAACCCCGGTAAATCGTTTGGAAACACGTCCATGTAATCTCGTACTGTCGGGATATCTTCAAGTTTCGCTTTTTCCTTGCTTACATCCCGAATAGAAATAAGGTAGGCATTACAACCCTTTCGCAACAATCTTCTAGCTCTCATAGCTGAAATTAGCTGACTGGTCCCATTGATTTTAGAGCCATAAAATGTCACAGTCTTGCCGGCCTCATATGCAAACACCACTACCTTATCTTTACAGTTCAAATTAGCTCCATATCGAGCTAACCAATCCATACCCAAGATGACATCAAATTCCATCACATCTAACGCCACTAGATCCGCAAGGAGTTCAACATTTTCAACTTTAACAACGCAGTTCTTGTATACCTTTAAAGATTCTACCTCCTCTCCTAAAGGTGTATGAACAACTAATGGCATTTCCATAGGTTCAGATGTAATACTCAGCCTAGATGCAAAACTAGGTGATATGAATGAATGAGTAGCTCCAGGATCTATCAATATGTGTGCATCTAGAGAACAAATAGAAAGAGTACCTTGCACCACATTGTTGTCAACTTGAGCCTGCTGATGATTTAGGTTGAACACCCGAGCATAATTCTGGTTTTGGCCCTGATTCTGATTCTGGTTCTGACCATTACCTTGTCCCACTGGCTGAACTGCTCTACCATTCTGTTGGTTCCCATTATTTGCAGCACCCTGGTATCCACGACCATGCTGATACTGCTGACCTTGATAGCCCTGATAACCGCGACCCTGCTGGCCCTGGTATCCTCGGCCCTGCTGGCCCTGGTATCCTCGGCCCTGCTGGCCCTGATATCCTCGGCCCTGCTGGCCCTGATATCCTCGGCCCTGCTGGCCCTGATAGCCTCTGCCTCCATTATAACCTCGACCACCATGATATCCGTTACCATTAAACTGTCCACGGCCACCATTACCTCTACCATAACCATTCCCATTCTGATAGTTACCCCTATATGCTTGATTGACAAATGGTCTGGACTGAGTATGCTGACCTGCCTGAGTCTGATTGCGCCTAGGAATTGGACAATCTTTGACTTGGTGATCCATCTGTCCACAGTTAAAACAAGCTTCAGTCTTCCTTCAGCACTCTCTCGTATGGTGTAAGCCACAAGACTCACAAGTAGGGGCTCTAAGACCCTGTTGCTGGTAGCGCCCACCATTATCATTGCCTCTCTGACCACTATACTGCCCCTGATAACCTGACAGATTCCCTGGCTTGTTCTTCTTTCTGCTTGATTCTCCAGCATCAATATTCCTTTTTCTGTTTTCTAACCCCAGAGCAGCATTAACAGCCAAATGTATCTCCTTGTAATTGTGACTGGCTATTAACTCATAGTATTTATCATTCAGGCCATCCACAAATCTATCAGTCATAGATTCTTCATCCTGAGATACACGTGTAGCATACTTCCTTAGCTCTTGAAACTGCTCCCAGTACTCAGCTATAGATTTGTTGCCCTGAGTCAACATTTCAAACTCCCTTGCTTTCGCTTTCATCACATTCCGAGGCATAAAATTTTGCATAAACATTCTTCTGAAATCTTCCCATACCTCAACTTGGCCTTGGACAGAGATCTTATACCATTCTTCAGCTGATCTTTGCATTTGATGCCCAGTTAACTCTATGGCTCTCTTCTCAGTACATTTCAAAGCATCACAGATCTTCTTAACTTTATTAAGAAATGCTAGAGGGTCTTCTGTAGCAAGATTGGAGAATGTAGGTGGATCAACTCTAATAAATTTGTGTAAATCCAGGTCGTCAGTTAATCCATTTCCTCTAGCTGCAGCATGAGCATTAACATTCATATTGTTACCCATGCCTTGAACAACCCGAACTACTCCATTAGCGAGAGCTTCCATAGATCTCTGTAGTGTTAGAAGTGTGTTTAAATAAGCATCTGGGTTTCCTTGAACTGGTACTTGACCTGGCACATTCACATTATCAGGAGTTGGAGGTGGTGGCTCCTAATCTTCATTAAGTGGTACTTCAAATAGTCCCTCATCCTCCGGTACAAAATTCCGATCTTCCATCCCTTGCACATTTTCATCTACCACTCTCCGAGGTCTTCCACGTCTACGTGGCTGAGGTGGCTCCTCAACATGAGTGGCTGGCTGATGCTCAGCTTCAAATGATACCCCAGCGTTGCTGGTCCCACCAATTAAAGGAAAACGAGTGTTTCGTTGAGACATTGCACCTGCTAGCAGAGAAACAGGTTGATTAACGCAGAAAGGAAGTAAAGGATTTGAAATGAAGTATCCTAATGATTTCTGGATAGTATTTAAACAAAATCGAAACCTAGTGCTCTGATACCACTTTGTCACGACCCAAACTGGGGAGTCGGGACCGGCGTAAGGCTATACCTAAGTACAACCTTACAAGCCTAATTTAAATTTATTATTAAAGTGCAAAATTAATAAGTTCAATAAATTCATTCCGAAAACAAGTCATCAATAGAAATGATACTATTAAAGAATCAAGTTCAATAATTAAAACTCAAACTAGATGCAAAGAAACAGTTTACTCCTTAATACAAGAAAAAGGGGTTCGGACACGGTCCGCCCAAAATTATCCAGAAATCTCTATGAAGAGAAGTAAATATGCGGATGAACCAAAATCCACAACCAAACTAGAAGATCCACAAAGAGATCGACCGAGCTCACTAAGGAAAATAACTTCAACCTGCAAGTCAATCTATAAGGGTGTGAGTGATATAAATACGCTCAGTAAGCTCATGAGAGGCAGAGAAACACTAAAACAATCAGAGTAATATATATCAAGTAACAACCACAATAATCACATACATGATGGTGTATCGGGGTCTACAAAATATAACATCATCCTCTTCCAACCATATCCAAGAACAAGTAGGCACGTGGCCCCAAGAGCAAGTAGGCATAAGCCCCAAGAACAAGATCGATATCAATATATAAAATAATCTCCATAATCACAATCCACATCCTCCGTCCCCATTAGACACACCATCGCACATCACAAAAATATTCAATATCACATCAAGGCATTTAGCAAATAGCATACAAGTTTCTCTGTCTCCTATTCACATGCAAGGCTAGGGCAAGAAAGGATAATATATCGAAATTAGAAAGAATAGTATATTCAAAGGGTTTATATAGATATAATAGTTTAGTTAGCAAGTAGCACATCACAAACAATACACATACACCCATGAACTTACTTGGTATCCAAAGAAAGCTTAGTCAAATCCTCACAACCTATTGACCTCGAGCTTCAGCTGGATTATTGCCTAAAGAAAGATAATTACATAATCCAATAGTCAAACTCACTATCTCATCTATCATGAGGGATGCAATGCATGTTATGAATGCAAAAAGACCAATACTCAACCAACAATTAACCAAGATAATCCAAAATCAAAAATCAACCCGACTCAACTCAAAATTATGGTTCAACCCAATGGTTAAACCGATCGTACCACAAAATACAAAATCAATTAATTAATTAAAATTTATTAGAACCAGAACCTCAACTCAATTTTTTTATAACTCATTTATCAAATAATATCATATCATTCCCTATATAAAAATCATAATTCATACCAACACCCAAAACCGATAAAATCATTAAGTCGTCCTTATAATTCAAATATTTCCAGAAAATAATTCCATCATTCAAAAACTCTGGAAAAATTCCAGTAGCTTCTCCAACATCAAAATAATGTGTGTGCAAAATTTCAAATTAATCCAAATTTATTTGATCCTCCAAAAATATTTTACAACATTCTGGTTCTGTTTGAACCACTAAAAATCAGTACAGCAAAAATCATCATAAATCCCTCACATTTCGTTATCACAAAATTATCCAAATAATTTTCTCATATTATAGACATCAGTATGGACAACATATAAAAATTTCATAATTTTTCAAGACATCTAAGATCTTCAAAATAATTTTCAAATCAGACATCATCAGAAAACCCTTAACCAACAGCAGTGTCAATTCTTAATTTATTTTGGAACCTAAATATTAGAACCAGACTCAAAATTATTTTTCACAGATTCAAAACATCCTAATAAACAACATATCAAAATTTCATAATTTTTAGAAACCTCTAAGTCCCTCAATTAAATTTTTAAAACGGATTCATACAACCAGTTACCATACTGGCAGCAGTTGAGAAATAAATTTATTTCAAAACACAAACATTTGAACTAGACCTCAAAATATTTTTTATAAACACCTAACATCATATCCTAAAACATATCAAAAATTCAGACCTAGATCATTTACCAATAATTTTTAAAAATTCAACAAAGTTACTGAAATATTAGTAATCAACAGCAGAAATAATTTTTCACTTTATTAATGAATTAAAAATATAAATCAAACATAAAAATTCAAAAAAATAAATTTCTAGATCAAGTATAACATCCCTAGAACAGATTACAATTGTCAAAAATACTAGATCATTAACTCAAACTCACAAATCAAATATTAAACATCAAAAACCTCCAAAACCATCCTACAACTTTTAATTATTTTTAATTAATTAAAAATCGAAATAAATCAAAAATATTATTTTCTAACACCCTAAACATCATACAAACATCCAACAACACAAATCATGCCATAAAGTTGGAAGAAATTGAAGAAAAATTAAAAAAAACCTCAAAACATCAAAGCTGCCAGAACTGGGACGCTCGAAACGACAGGCGACGCAGCCCGCAGCACGCCGAACGACATACCTCCGCACGTCGAACGACACTATCGCGCCTCGCAGAACGACGTCTCTACCTCGCCAAACGACACCAGCAAAAAATGATCCCTCCGCCGAACGACAATTGCACAGTTTTTGAAGAAAAAATATTTTTTTCTCTCTTTTCTCTATCTGACGGCACAATAAATTTTAGACACTCAATTGGGTGCCCTAACACCCCTATTTATACTAATTTTAGGTGAAAAATTACCAATATACTCCTATATTAATTTTTTTAAAAAAATACCCTAAAACTCCTTAAAAATTTTAAAAAAAAACCCCAACTAACTTATAAAAAATTACAAATAACCCCAAATTCAATTATTTTCAGAATTATTTAATTTATTTATTTAATTTAATTTAATTTAATTAAAAATTAATAAATACCCGAAAAATTCCCGAAACACAAACCCTAGCAAAATTATACTTAAAATAACCGTAATGACATCACGGTCACCAAAATAACATCAAAAACAGCAAAACGAAACCCGAAAATTTTCCGACCGCCAAAATGACCAAAATACCCCCCGAAGCCAAAAACACAATATTATACTCAAAACAAACATCTCAACACCCACATTATAGAAATAAGCACCAAACGTTATAAAATTCACCCGAATGTGAATTGAAGGCAAAATTACCATTTTGCCCCTAACTCCAATTTTTTTCAAAAATCAAGGGTTTTGCAATCTAGCTCATCCTATTTCTTTATTAACCAAAGACAAGAAAAACTCAATGATAAATTCTATCTGTCTTTTAAGTGGAATATTTTTTAAATCATCAATTAAAAATTGGATATTATCAAAAGAAAAAAAACAAAATAAATATTTTTAATAATATTTTCATTTTTCAGTACTTTTAAGCAATATCATTTTAATATGTATCTTTTGACACTAAAAAAGGAAAAGAAAAAAAAAGAAAAAAGAAAAAACCAAATGACCACATAACACTATCCAACCCAGTGGATCATATTACATGGGCATGGATATATGGGTACATGGATATTTGGATTTTTTAAAAATTCTTCTTGTATTGTTGTGAAAAGCCCAATGATGTAGAGAGTTAATTTGGACTTGATCCAATATTTCAATATGCATGATTTCTTTATTTAAATTTTCCTTTTTTCTTCGTATGGTACTTTTTTTTTTCTTAATAAATAAGAGATCTTACATATTATAATCATAATTATAATTATACTATTAAAGTATAATATTAATGGAAATATTACTGCAGATAAATGTGTTTTGCTGAATAAATTACACCCATCATCTTTAAAAATATATATTAATATATTTTATTATCTTTAAAATTCAATTTATAACAGTAAATTGTGTCGATTAGAGAAAATTATTAAAGTACACTAGCAAATTATATATTTTATTAAAATATAAATTTTAATATTTTTATTTACTCACGATTTAACACTTGGAAAAATTAAAATTCGATCTTTATTGAAAGCAGGGATGAGTAAATATTTTTAAATCCGATCAATTCGATTAAAAATCGATCAATCTAATTAATTATGTCAATTTAAATAGATTGAATTAACTAATTTTAAAATGTAAATTTATCAATAAATTTGATCAAACTCGATAAAATCTGATCAAATTAATGAATCGTCAAAAATAATTAATTTTTTATAATAATATTTTTTACCATCACTAAATAATCGAGTTGGCGGAATTCTAAAATTCAACCAATTTATACGATTTTCATACCTCATTGAAATGATGTTGTAACTTTTTCTAGGAATATGACATGGTTACTTCGGCATGACATGGAAACTAAAATCAAAATGGAAATATAAAGTATTATATGACATTTAATTGTGAAAAATATATTTTTTTTATTTTCTAAATTTTTTTGAGATATTTTTAAAATAAAAAATTAGAAAAACGAAAAAAAAATTTACTTAATGTTGATTTTTAATTTATATTTTTTATATAATATGTAAATAATTTTCTTTTTTAAATAATTCAAGTATAATCAAATAAAAAATTAAAAAGGTTTAGATCAGAGTGGAAAATAAATTCGAATATATTTTAAGAGTAAGTATTTTTTATTTAGAAAATAATTAAAAATATTTTTTTAAAATTTAACTATTAGCTAGTAAATATAGAAAATTATTTTTTAATTTTTAAAATAAAATTTTTTTGTAACTAAATAGCAATTTTTATTTTTATTTTTTTAAAAAAATTATGAAAATAGGAGTTATTTTCAACATTAAAGGATCCCTTAGTATATTTCAATTTTACTAGTCTATTAATGAAAATAAAAAAGAAATATTAAAAAAAAAAACTTATACGTAATTAGCTACGTTTATTAATTTGTAGAGATATACGAAGAGATTTTTACTTTTGCATATGGATATACGAAGAGATTTTTATTAATTTGTAGAGATATACGAAGAGATAAAAAAGAGATTTTTACTTTAGCGCTAAATTATATTAGTTAGATATTAGTTTCTCTAGTCACATTTATTTTTTCTTATTAATATTATTTTTTTAATCAAAACTAGCATGATTTTGTCATGTAAATTATGTTTTAAAAATCTATTGTGGACGATTAAAGCCATCATAAATTTACAGTGCAACTAATTAATTCATTTTACATTTATGTTAAATGCATTCTCTTTATTATATATTTAAATTATAATTATATCTATTATATTAATTGTAATATAATTAAAAAAATTGAGATATTGGAAGGAAACTAATTATAATAATTATATTTGTATTTTCACATTGCAGTAGATTTACAGGTCTCTTTCTACCTGTATATTCCTCACAAATTTCATTTTTAATCGATGTGAAATAATATTTTACCCTTGATATTTCAATAATTTATAGACTAAAAGTTTAATTGAGATTTTTACTTAGCTGATAGTTCATCAATTACTCTTTCATCTCAGCAGAATCAAGATTTTCTTTTACTAAAAAAAAAAATCCAACTTATACATCCAATCAGCTGCAGATTAAACATTTTCAAGACCATGCTGTAGATCAACCCAAGTGAAATATTACATTACGCAATCAATTATTTCAATTTTACCAATATTGTTTTCTGATATAGTTTTCATTGGTTGCTATTGTACTCTTCTGATTTACTTTACAGTTGCTATATATAATAAGCATACCTTGATGGATTTACATTTTACAGTTTCTATCATGTGCATATGCTGATGTGAGATAACTATTTGATCAACTTTTATTATGTGCTTTTAGCATAAAGAAAGGATGTGTGAAAAATATTGAACTTAGAATATACCGTATAAAAAATATAATGTGATTTAGCAACGTTTTTGTTTCTCAAGTAGTATAAAAATAAATATTGTCGTGTTGGATAAAAATATGAATTTTTTTTATTTAACTTCGTACAGGGCCAACTAGTTTCAACAGCTCCACTTGCAAGAGCCTAGAGGTAAAGGATACAATACTGCAATCCCAGACAGCTAATGCAGATATTTTTTTCATCTACTCCAACCTGCCCTCTTCTTTTCTAACATGCTGCTCATTAGTTGAGGCCTATTATTAAATATTTAAAAAATTATATAAAAATTATGTAAAATCAAAATTGTATTGTATTTTCAGCTTAAACTATTATCAGTTTATCACTGTATATACTTTGAATCTGAAATTTAAATTCTACTACAACAATTACGAGTGATAATAAATATAGCATTCAAAAACTATCCTGCTCAAATTCAAATCTATTTAATTTTATATTATCTAAATTTATTTAAATTCAATTATAATTATACTTATATCCATCACAAAATTTATTTAATATTATTTATTTACTAATTGAACTCATTTAAATATAAAAATTTAAAAATACTGTAAAATTTAAATTAAAAAATTATATTTATCTCAATTAAATAATTTTAAATAAATATTTAATATTAATATAATTTTATTAAAATAATTTCATACCGCACAATGTTGTAGTTAAAATAAAATATAATGAATATATAATTAAATTCGAATAACCGATATCTAAAAATAAATAGTCAAATCCAATCTAAATCCATAATAATTACTAAAAAAATTATTTATATCCGTCTAAATTTATTTATAAATTATTCACACTCTATATAAGCAATCGAATACTCAAAAATATTTAATTCATTATTTATATTAGCAACATATGCGTAGAAGGCAAGGCTTCAAAGCTAATGCAAGAAAAGACAAAGTAATAATAACTAAAAGAGTTGCTAATTTTTTAAAAAAAAAGTCATATTTGCTAGAGAAAATATTCACCAATAATTTTTTTTAATTATATCACTAATATTGATTCATATAAAAATTTTCAATTTCACTTTTTTAACAAAATTTATAATTCTATTTTTATTGTTACGTAGATTTTACCATATCTATGTCCACGCGTTCAGAAATAAAGTAATGTAATCACATTATTTTCCTATATTTGTTTAGCTATGCAGCATTTGGTGGAATTCACGTAATTATTCCTTAATAAAAGACGATGTCAGAAATTTTAAAAAAATCAAAATTAAGTATTTTATTAAATCAATTTAAGTTTAAAAATATTAATAATATAAATATAAGTTTAGAAACAACAGATAAAAACAAGCGAATAATGGGTATGCATTATGTTGTGGTTTAAAATATTTTGTATTATTTTAAGTCATGAAATAATTTATATACTTATACAATTTATATATATTATAAAAATATTTATATTTTTAAAACATTTTTTGGATTGATTCGAGTTTTCATTAGAAAAAATATTAAAATATTAATTTTCAATTTTATTATTTTAATTAAAAAATAAAAAATTAAAATTAGTATTTTGAATAAAAAAAAGTGAAAATTTATTACTTATTAAAATTTTTTGAAGAGGACGAAACAATTAGAAATATACATCTGAAAATAATATTAATAAAAAAAATATAAAAATAGCATAAGAATAAGTAAATATATTGAGATTAAAACTAAATTGATATAATAAATATGAATTTAAGCAGATAAAAAAATTATTAAAATTAATAATCAAACAATATGAATTTTAAAATGTAATTATAATTAACCACATGTTTATTTTAATATTATTCTAAAGACAATTAGATTTATCAATTTAAAAATTAAAATAAAATAATAATAAGATTAAAAATTTAAACAGTGGCTATTTTGAAAATTATGACTTGTAAAATTTATTAAGAATTAAAATAAAAACTTGAAAAGTTAATCTTAACTTTTTGTCTAAAAATATTGAGTTTTAAAACGTTATTTGAATGGCTAATGGCATCGAATACCCATTGATTCGGAGCTAAAAGTTAAAAGAAGCAAGGCTAATATATATATATATATATATATATATATATAAAGTATATTTCTTTGAAAATTCATTGTCACAACTCAAACAAAAACTTGTTTCTCTCGCAATACTAGTCGGTCCAACGGAAATAATACTGTTTTTTTAGAGCAAGGGTAAGGATGCTTTGTCATTTTTCATATAAAATCAATCCATTCTCTCTTCCAAATAAGACAAGATATTACAATTGAAAATCAATCTTAAAACCAAGCCTTAATATTTTACATCTATCAAATCTTAATCTCTCTTCCTAATAACTCTCTTAAATAGTATCTTACAACATCTATAAAAAGATTAATCAAATTATTTAGGTCCAAATCAAGCCTTAATATTTTATTGGGCCTAAATTAGGATTGAGATAAAGATTATGATAGGTTTCCTTACAAACATCCTGGAAAAATAAAAAATTATAAAATTTATTAGATTTTTAAAATAATTAGTTTATAAATTTATTATATTCATATAATTTATTATGAGTTTATTAAAATTTTATTATAAATTTATTATGTCTTTTTATAAAATGATTTAAATATAACTGATAAAATATGAAAAAAATTTATAAAATTTCATGAGAGGTGTAATTTTTCCATTATCGTAAGGATAGGACGTGCCCAAAACACCCAATTTAGATTGAGAAAAGTATACTATATAATTTTTTTTCCAAAATATCTTATAATTTTTATATTTTTTTTGTGTTAAATATATATTTATGAAAGCAAACTGTATTTTGGCATATTATGTATATACATTTAAAATTATAATTTTTTAATGAAAAATAAAAATTTTTTGTAAAAAAATATTTTTAAAATAATTTTATCTTCAGAAATTTTTTTAGAAATCTCAATTAAATATTTTTTGAATATTATATTAAAAAAAGAGTCGATTATAGATTAATAATCTAAAAAAAGTATATTTTATCGGTGTGCAAATCCCATTTAAACATTTATTAATGGCAACAGGCAAAGAGGCCACTTGGCCCATTATATACCTTGATCATTAGTGACCATTCAACTACATTTACATGATTTAAATCTTTTTCATTTTCAGTCTCGTCAATTCAAACCCAACTCAGCATTTAGGCAATTATATTTAGAAATGGACGAAATGTATTAGCAATTATAATTAAGCAATATCACATCATGCAGAAGTGGACGAAATGTGTAATGTTTTTAATATTAAATCTTAAAACCATATTTCTTTAAAGTATTATCATATTTATAAAAAAATTATTTACACTAGAAAAACAGAAAAAAAATTAAAATGTTAGGAATTGAAGGGAAAGGCTGTTGTCAGCTTAACAAGAGATTTTTCTCTCTTAAAATAAAATGACTGGCAATCTCTTTAGAAAGAACCAATTATTTTCTTCCTTTATTCATAGGAAAAACTCATTTTTATGTCTTCATCAACTTTCGGGATTGACTAAAACTGCCATTGAATTCGTGTAATTATCAAAAATCTAGTTCATAATATGATGGTTGGCCGGCAAACTCATTAATTTTGAGCAAGCATTTTGCTCCAAACACCCTTTTTTAGATATAAAAATACTATTTCTTGCTATATATTTTTATTCAAATTATATACATCACTAATTCAAAGTTGGAATAATGTATCTACTGCTTCACTGTCGGTGACTTTAATGCTATGATTATTAATTTTATTTAGCAATTCTTTTTTATTTTCTTTTGATTATCTTTAATGCTATGATTATTATCAGACTATTTTATTAATTTATACTTTCTTATAATTTTTAAAATATTTTTGTATTAAATTATATTATGATACTTTAGTTAGTCTTCATAATACAATATTTCAATAATTCAAGGATTTTAACCACTTTACCCACACTAGAACTTAAATCTTGGAGTAAAATGAAGTATATGGATCAAGACTAACTAATAAATCTACCACTAAAAATTAATTTAATAAAAAAATAATTTTCCATATTGTAAATTAAATAATACAAAGATATATTTAATTTAGCAATGATGATCAATGGTTGGCTACTAATTATTAAAAGGTTAAACACCAATAATTTAAAATTAAAAAAAATAAAAGGTTTCCGTGTTTGAATTATAATTTTGAACAGTCAATATTAAATTTACTAAAAGTATCTTTTACTAATAATGCCTAGATCAATTAATAAAAGTATATTTTAACTTAACTAAAAATTTTATGTTTAAATAATAGATATATAGTTATATTAAAATTTAATAGAAATTTTTTTATTATTTTTATGAATTTAATTAATTTGACTTTAATAAAAAAAATATTATACTAATGAGGTGCTCAAAAAACAAACAGCAGATGTACATTTAAAAAAAATAAAAAATAAATAAAGGCAATAAGGAATATGATAATTAGAAAGAATTAAAAGGCATATGCATGAAAGTTAGACCACTTGTAGTGTGGGGTATGGGATTTTTTTAGGTGTATAATTGGAAGCAAACGGTACCAAAAATTAATAAAGATTTTGATTGACGTAAAAGTAGAAAGAAAATAAGAAATAAATAACTATCAATGACAGGCTGTGTTTTTCAGGTTTTTAAATCTGACTGTGTCGTACACGTACTTATTTGGTTCTTTCTTTCACTTATTTATTTATTTATTTTGTGGTTTTGCAATTCTGAAATTGCTTTCCCTTTAAAACCACCAATCAATAATAACTTTTGCTTTCTTCTATGTTTTTTCTGTGGACCATTTTTCTGTGTCCTTTCGATAAATGGAAATGGTCACGTGACATTATCATCAACCTGAATTTATATTTTAATTTTAAATTTTGAATATAAAAATTAAAAATTATTTTCTTCATATTAAATTAATAGATACATTTTTTTTTATTTATTTCAAATTATAATTCGCCTAACTTTTTAGTAAATTAACTTATGTATTAAACAAAACTAATTAATATTAAATATTCATCCTATTGATATTTTATATTATTTATTAAAAATATTTAATAAGTATATTTCATATTAAAATAAAAATATATATAAATGTATATTTCTAATAAAAATAATTATTTTTTCTTAATTATTACTACAGTATTATAAAATTAAAAACTGCACTTTTTAATTCAAAACTGAAAATTTTGTACATAATATTAAATTTTAAGTAATTAATTATTTTAATGATTAATTATTTAAAATTGTCATGATTAACAACCTTCATCAAATGGAAATTGAATTTTCCCAAATTTTTATTTTTTTCTCTAAAGATTTTAATAAATATGGTATTTTCATTTATTGGAGAAAAATATCCAACCACGAACTCCCAACTCCTATTTATTACCAAGTTTCTTTCATT
Source organism: Garcia nutans (assembly GCA_947685225.1). Lineage (NCBI taxonomy): Eukaryota > Viridiplantae > Streptophyta > Magnoliopsida > Malpighiales > Euphorbiaceae > Garcia > Garcia nutans. The sequence continues at coordinate 55,301,118 of CANTUV010000011.1, forward strand.
AGATATATGCATGTACATATAGCACCTGCCCCATAATATATACTTCTATAAAAAATAGAATATTTAGTCCTAGTTGATTGATTCTTCTAGCTTAGCTAGAGAGCTTGGATACCATATCCCTCCATTATGTGGAAAGCTGTTGCTAACTACTAAAATGAATGATAAATAAATAAGGTCTAACATTACTTCAAAATGAAAAATAGTCACTTATAATTTATCTTGCATGAGTTGTGTGTATTTTCCAAACAATTTATATGTTTGTTAACTTTAACTATCCCGTGAATTTGAAATATAACAATGCTGTACTATTTATAATAACTTAAATAATTATCAGCTCGTAATTTTTTAACATAGTATTACAGTCATCAATCTAATTTTTTGATATTGAGCCATTTGTAAATATTTAGTCTTGCAAATTTTATATTTTAGATTTTTCATATTTATTCAGTCTTAGGCGATAGAATGATATATTAAATATTTATTTCACTGAAATATAATAATAGTGTGTTCCTTATTTATTTTGTATTTATATAACTCAAATTCAATTTGAAAAATTATTACCTTATAAGTTAGCTTTCAAAATTGTGTTAAACTAAAATTTATTTTATCAATAAATATTATATTTTTTGTTAAACAAATAATTTTTTTTTCAATTATACCTTTTTAAATGTTATTGAAAAAAAATTAAAATGTTGGTTTATTTATTTTAAATTTTTATAACTAAAACATGTTTTAATTTATTATTATAAAAATTACTTTAAAAGTCATAGGTAATGTATTCATTGTAGTACTTTTCAGAACAATAACTCCAATAATAGTACGAAAAATATCATTAATGCCATAAATAAATTTGATTTATAATACTATCTAAAACAAAAGCATAAAGAAAATGAAAAAGATTAGAGAAGAAACAACAAATTACACCATATAATTTTTAATTTGGGTTTAGAAGTACCAACGTCAAAACTAGTTGTTAAAGTTAGATAATTTATTTTTATATTAATTAAATTATATATTTATATTTATTAAATGTGGAATTTAATGCTAACTTTAAGTATCAATTGGTATAGTTAATATACTTGACAAGTATATAGAGATTACTACTATCTAAAAATATAGTTTTATATTTTTAGAAACATCAAATACCATATAAATTTTTAATATAGATTTGAGAATATTAATATTAAAAATTAAAATTTTGAAGTTGTTAGTCGAAATATTTTTAAAACTGAATCAGACATTAAATTGAATTGACGTTTAGTTCATAGTTTAACCGGATTAATTCGAATTTAATAATATAAAAATATTATTAATGTTTTATTTATAGATTTCAATAAAAAAATTTAAAATCATATAAATTTTAAAAAATTTAAAAATAATAAAATATATTTCATCAATTCAAAAAAAATATATATTAAATCTAATATATATAAAAATGAATCTATTTTTTTTCTGATTTTAATTTAAAAAAGTACTTCAAACTAAAAAATCAATTCAATTTTGTTCAAATAGTTTTGATCCATTTTAACCATTTTTGGAAATTTAATTTTTTCAATATTTTTAAATCAGGCTAATTTCTGGTCTTCTATTAAACTGGTTTGACCAATCGTTTTGATTTTAAAAGCACTGGTTAGTCGCATATTTATATTTAAGAATTTAACATAAAAGTGGCAAATTTTAGTTGGAGAATCTTATTTTGACCAAAATTATAAAAGGCATGATTATAATAAGTGAAAAATGGAGGACGTAAGTTGTGAGGTGTGAGTGGGGATATTGTATAATGTTAGTTTGTCTGCCAATGAGGTCTAAAGATGCCCATTTTATTTGATTCTTAGATTCATACGCTAAACGCTAAAACAAAGTCTACAATATATCTACAACGACCCATTAAAAGATATCATTTATTTTCTATTATAAGCAAAAGGGGGTCATAATCTTGAAATGGGTGTGGAGTGGAGAATTGTCCTTCAAGAATTCAATTTCATATTAACCCCTTTAATGTGAAAGATTTATATATAACAATGGGGAGTATCTTAATAATCGATATATTGCAAAGTAATTGGTTTTTTTCTAATTTTTTTAGTGAAATTTTTATTTAGTAAAAGATTAAAGTTAAAGGTTTTAAATATTACTCTTTAAAATCTATAGAATTTTGGGCTTATGATTCATGAATTATAATGTTATTTTCATTATTTTTAAAGAAATAACACACTTACGTATAAAACAGTGAATAAATATATCTATATCCTACGATAAAATCACGATAATTTTTGTAATAAAAAAAGTTTCACAAAATTTTTCAATCAATAAAATGATAAATTTCCTAAAATATCACCTCCTATTTATGGGATTTCAAAAACTCTCAAAATTTTACTCTTTGCTCATTTTCACCTAAAAATATTTATTCTTTATATAAATTGAACTTGAAACCAACAAAATAAAAACGTGAAGTGATGAAATTTATATCCATTTTACTAAAAAATTAAGCAAATTAGATATAAATTAATTTGAAGAAAATTCACGGGTACATGTATAGCAATATCAAGCGATCACTGTAGCCAAACATAAGTTTGAAGTTCCATTTCTACTCACTTTGAATGTTTTTTTCTTTTTCTTTTTAACAATACTCACTTTGAATGTTTATATATTTGTTATTTGAAAAGTTCAAATTTATTTTTTTTTTAGACTTAATAGTCCAATTTTATATTGAAATATATATTTTTTAAATTAAAGGTGGGCACCACCATTATCTTTATTAAAATGGAAAATAAAAACTCTTTGAAATATATATATATATATATATAACATTTCTTTGACAAAGCCATTGCGTTTGGAGTCACAAAACAACCATAACGGGTACGGCACGGCGTCTTTTCACTATCATGTTTGGACACTTTTGCCATACTTCCTGCGTAATTATATTAAGGTACTGTTTGGTTTAGCGATTTCATGCAGTTGATAGCTGGTAGTTGATAGCTATTGCGGATAGCTGTTAGCTGATAAATAATGAGCGTTTGATAAAAATATAGTAAGTTGTTATTGTTATTGTGTAAAATGACCAATAAGGGTATAATTTTAAATAAACTCAAATTTTAAAAATTTGAATAATAAATATATTTATAATAAGTTTAAAAAAATATAATCTATCAGCCACAATAAAAATAGATTGATGCCTTTTTTTTAGTAAAATTTATTGGTAGCTTTTTTTTTCAAAAAAAAAATTAGTAGCTCTTTTTTCGAAAAAAATATTAATAGTTTTTTTGGTAAAATATATTGCAATCCTCGTATATTCGATTAATTAATATATATATATATATAAAAGATTGACGTATAAATCATTGATTTGGCGTATATCGTTATACTTTAATAATCACACGTTATAAGTTTAAATTAAAGGTTACAGATATTAATATTATCTAATAATTCATGGTTAATATTGTCAAATAAAAAAACTATCAGCAGCTGTTTAGAAAAGGCTAGGAGGAGGAACTTTTTCAAACAGCTGCTGTTTAATCTTTCAAACAGCTAACAGCTGCTGATAAAAAAGTTAACTAAACACCTATTCTTTAGCTGATTGACTTGAAACAGCTATCAGCTGCCTCAATCAGCTAAACTAAACACCCCCTAATTATGTTAATTTTCAACCTCTACCTAATTAATCACATAAACCTTTGAAAAATTTCAATCTGTCAACCAGAAAAGTCATATTTCTTTCATTATTTTAGAAAAATTAAATTAATAAGAATTCATTTATATATCAAATATATACTGAAAACTTTGAAATTTGTTGCAAATCAAATATCATATTAATATTTTTAGGGTCAATATCAATATTTATTTTCCTGAATTATTTTCTGAAATTTTTTCCAACTAGGCTTTTTGCAAAATTAATTTAGGCTATAAGTTTTCATAACATATATAATTAAGTTTCAAAAATAATTTACATAAAATAATAAAATATTATATATGTTGGAGAATTAGAAATAAATTTTTTTATCAAAAGGAAATATTTAGCTACAATTTACAAATTTATTATTATTCAGCTACATTTCTTAGGCCTTTCATATTCTTTTAAGAAACGTGAAATAATTATTTTTTTTTACTTTTAAAATATTAGAATAAGAATCGTGGACAAATAATCTGATAATTAAGTATTCATCAGTTGATAATGTGCCGTAAATTTCATTTTTTACTATTTCTAACTTTGTAATTAAGTGGAAACGAATAAAATTTGAATAACTCCGATATTGATTTATGTAAAGGAAATATGCTCTTAGAACAATTCCTTTTTTTCTTCTACTTGCAACGTTGAGTATTATGAATTTGAGAAAGGGTAATTGCAGTTATTTTTTAAAGTTATTTTTTAAAGCAATTATAATTATTATTTGTTTTATAAATTTATTTTAAAAAATATAAAAATAGGAGAAAAGCGAATAATTATTTTTACATATCCTTGAACCACCACGTGTTCAATATTACCGCCATATCCTCGATTACACTATGCTTAGCTAAATTGAGTTTCAATAAGATGAGTTGAAGAGTTCAAGGTTTACTTAAGAAAAGGATGGATAAGATAAGGATAAAAAAAAAAGAAAAAGAAAAAATAAGAAAATCATTAAAGGAAGTGTAATAAATATTGAAATTATAAAAATATTAATCATGTTATAAAATACTTTAACCGTTCTTTTTACATAAAAAATTAAAAATATATAAAAGTTAAAGAAGTAGTTAATAAATTTATTAATTATAATTTATCTTAATTAATTTTAAATGAGCTTAATTTTATATATATAATATTAAGAGAGAGATAATTAATGAACATAATATTTTAGAGAATATTTATGATTTAAATTTTTAATTTAAAATAGAGTAGATAAATTATCCTCTAATTGTACAATAAGCACACATATTCGCATACAAACAAAGAAAATTATTATGTATAATTAAATCATTTTCAAATGGTGTAATACTTTTTTAAATTTGTGTATAAAAAATTAAAAATAGAAGAAAAATATATAGTGGCTGTGTATAAATTTATAAATTCGGGCATAAATATCAATCGTAATTATGGCTTAAAAATGACAATGTGTCATTTAATATAAATGAATTTATTTTAAAATTAGTTAACAACTTCGATGTAAAAATATCAAATTATATTAATCGATACAATTTAAAATTGTGTCTCAATTATCAGTCTGATATAAATATCATCACTTTTTTTAAATAATTAGAGTTCGATAGATAAAATTAGTGTTTATATTGTGATATATAATAAAAACTAACTTTATAGTTGTATTCTAATTAATAAAATAAAGTACAATTTAATAAAATTTATCATAATCATTGTATTAATTCATACATTAAAAAGTGAAGCATATTAATTATACAACTTATATTTATCTGCCATTAATTTCGTTTAATGTGTAAAATATAATTACTTATAATAGTAATTTTAAAATTTTTTTAATAAACACTCTCCTGTATTTTTCATTTTAAGTATTTTTTTATATAAAAAATACGTTAAATAAAATTTTTTTCCGTATAAAAAAAAAGGGAGTAAGAATCTAATTTAAAAAAATAAAAAAGTCAAATAACTATTTATTATAATTTATTAATTACTTTCCCTCTCTTACACCTCAATTTAAAATGTAAAAAATTTTACTATTTAAAAGATAATAAATAATAATGCTTATCCTTTTTTCCTCTCCATTTAATTTATATATCCCTTTCCAAATAAGTGTAAAAATTTACCCTCAATTCTCATATTCTTCCTTCTCCTCTCTTATCCCCAATCCAAATATATTGTCAAGGAAGATGCTGACAGGTGGATACATTTATAAATTTTTCAAATTGTAAAAAAATGTTTTTGTTTACCCAAAATAATTGAAAATAATAATGAGAGAAATCCGTAATTACATTTGATAAATTAATTAATTTAAATGCTTAACGTAGAAAATAGAGTTAAAATTTCATAATCAAAGCTGAAGTAGTAAAGTATTGCTTTTTAACAAATCTCATAAACAAAAAATATTAATTTTAAAATAATAAAAATTAGAATAATAATTATGTCAAATTTAGAAATATTACAATAATTTACCCAACTGAAAACAGTTTTTCTGGATTTGAGAATAAATGATTTGAGATGGATATGTTGTAAATAGAGAGTATACGTATTTCAAAATAAATTATTTCACTTTAATTGTTTACAATTGTTTTCCTTTTGATTTATATTAAAATATATTTCTTTTAATTAATAAAGAGCAAGTGAACGAAATGAGTTTGTACATATGTGAAAATCGCATCTAATGCAAATTGGTTGATTTTTCTCTTTGTACATGCAGCATATGTGAAGGCTCAGTCTAAGTTAAGTTTTACTTTTAAAATATTATTTTATTTTGTAAATTAAAATTAATTCAGAAATTTATCTTGAACTAGTCGAAATTGACTTATTTCAAAATTAAATCTCACTACCACTCATCTTTCACCTAAAATTAAAAAAAATTATATAATACAACAGTAATTTTAACTAAATATTTTAATTAAAATGACAAATCAATTAGATAATAGTAAATATTTTATATTTTATTATTAAAAAAATAAAATTTTACCTGAAGAGTTTTTGAAATATATTTTAAAAAAAATATCGCCACATATTATAATTCAATTAGTTTATTATTACAATAAAAATATTCAGTTAAAATCACCATTATATACCATATAATATCTCCTAAAATTGCTCCAATTTTTGTCCGTTTTCTAATATTTCTCTGTCAACTATTCCTTAACATTAATATCCTATTTTGCTACTTTATATATATATATATAGATAGATATATTGATTACTGTAAATAAATAGCTTTTTAAAACTAGTTCAATGGAGAATTCTGATGGGGCACGTTTTGAGGGGCTTTGAGCTTGTTTTCTCCATGCGTATCTCTGATCATTTTCAGCTAAAATTTGTTGAACTTTTTAATAATAATTGAGTTGAAACTGATACATGATAAATACATTCAATCACATTTAAATTATTTTCAGTCCTTGAGGCATTTAATAAAAGATGGTACTTCTTTTGTTTATAAGTGAGGTTGTATTCTATTATCTAAAGAAAAATTGTAAAAGGATGGAGCCTTATTATGCAATTATTGCATTTTATATTTGTGTGTATATATATAAATTTGAAAAAAAAAACTTGCAAAAATAAAAATTAAGCAACAGTATATAATATTCTTTAATGGCAATGAAGTATTCTGTTTTTTCTTTGTTCTTCTTCCCTTTTAGAGTAAAAATTATTATATTCACTATCGTCTTTATGATATTAATTAAAATTTTAAATATAAAAATAATTAAAATTTTTAAATTACGATTTTTAAAAATTAATTTTAATTAATAAATTTAATAGTTTGAAAATGAATAATTTTTTTCATCAAATATATTCTATAATTTAAAAGATAAACAAAATCACTTAAGATAAACAGTAATTTTACTTTACTTTACTTCATATAAATTTCAGATAAACAGTAATTTTACTTTATTTTTATTGGTATTATTCATTTTTAGCCATTGCACTTTTTGTTAATTATCATTTTATATTAATTTATTAATTTATTTTTTTTAATATATTTATACTTTATTGTTATATATTTTTTTTAAATTGATGTTCTTTATGATAATTTAATTACGTGTTTTGGTTAAATTTTAAAATTTATTTGTTTTGTCAATAGAAGTTTTCAATACTACAAATTGAATAATGTGTAAAAAAATACATAATATTAACAAACTTAAGAAAATTGATATGATGCTTAAATAAGAGCATGTTAAATAAAATCGATAATATATAATGTAAAAGAATTTTTCTAAAAACTTATAAAAATAGTATTTGAAAAATCATAAAATAATTATATTATTTACTCATTTGCACTCAATTAGTAATATCTTATAATAATTATATTAATATTTTATTTATATATACTCAATTAATAATATTTTATTTTTAATTTTTAACTTATTTTTTATTATTTAAAAAATATTAATTATTTTTTATATTATTTATAAAAAATTAAAATAAATATATCCTCAAATCAGCACTGAGCATAATTCTAGTTGCAATAAATTTTTCCATCTCAATTGGAAGAACAATTATATGCATTTGTCCTTTCGGTTCCTCTGCATATGAACGTATCTGTTCTCTTATATATTTATTATAAATGTAAAGATTCTATTTTCTTATAATATATAAAAAAACATTTTTAGGTGTGCTAGTCTAATTTTTTTTATATAAATTTTTTTTTAAAATTAAGTCAAATAAAATTATAAGAGTGATAAAACTCACTTTACTAAATTCTAATACAGCTAAATATTTAATAAATCGAACTAATTTAGCAAACAAAAAATCATAAATTGAAAATTTCAAGGTATACATCTTCATTTAGCTTACAATAAATTTCATAAATCAATCCATTTATATAAATTAATTAACTAGTTAAATTCATTCACATTAATCAAGTTTAATTTATATTAAATTAATTAAAATTAATATTTCATCTGCAAATGTTCAATTATATGATTATTTTGTATATACTTATAATGTGATATTGCTAATTTTCATTTATAATAAACATAGCATTCACCAAGTGTTAGTTTAGTGATGAAGAGCATTATTATTTCAATTTAAGATTTGAGTTTAAGTTTTAAATATTTTTTCTTATATATAATTAATATTAAAAAATATTGTTTCATTGTCGAGCTTATACATCAGTTTTTAAAAATTTTTTTTAATTTAATTAAAAGTTTTGAATTTGATTATTTGAATAGATAGCTATATGAATATTGTTCTTCGATCCTAATATTTCCATTCAATCTTGGATTCTCTCTAATTTGAAGCTTTGGAACGAGCAAATTGATGGTGTTAAATGGCCTGTGATTTTTGGAATGGCAATCTGGTTAATCTGGAAATACCGAAATAATGTGGTGTTTAATGGTATTTTTCAATCTAGCATGTCTTTGCTGAACGATATTGTTGCTCAGGCTAAAGTGGTTGATCTGGCGATAACCCACTCTTCATCTTCCCATTACAGTGCTTCTAAATTGCATTTGGTTTCATGGACGTGTCCTCGGCCGGGGTTTGTTAAAATCAACACTGATGCACCCATTAATAATGTTTAGAAGGTTGCCTTTGCAGGGGGAGTTCTCCGAGATTGCAATGGTAAGTGGATTAGTGGATTTGTGGCTAATCTTGGTGTTTGTCCGATTCTTAACGCGGAATTGTGGGCCATTTATTATGGTTTGAGGGTGGCTAAGGACTTGGTCTGTCTCTGCTTATTGTTGAGAGTGATAACTATGTTGCTGTGGAGATGCTCATGGAGAGAGCTCCTTCTAATGCAGTCTGCTCATCTTTGGTTTATTCTATCCAATTACTTCTCTTTTCCTTCCCTCAGATTGAAGTCTGCCATGTGTAAGGAAATGATTTAACTTGTTTGGATGCTCACATCTTAGCTTGTATTGATGAGCAATATTTATACAGATATTTACAATGAAACTGTTTCCTAATATCTTGGCCATTTGACTAAGCTAAAATCCCTATAGAAAAGGAATATACAACAACAAATTAATTTGAGCAGATACAGCAGATATGAAACAGAATATTATAACTGCTTATCACCCAGCAGCAAATTAATTGAAAAAGATACAGCAGATATGAATCAGAATAACCCGAAAAACAGCATAACCCGAAGTACTTTTACGATCAATTTGATCACCACCCCAATCAGCGTCACTAAAAGCAAATAAGAATGGAGTAGAAGTTGGACGAAGTAAAAGACCATGATCTTGAGTATCACGAAGATAGCGAAGAATACGCTTAACCACCCGTCAATTGAGATGCTTTATTTACCGCCATAGTAATATCAGGACGAGTTAAAGCCATAGGAAAAAAAAAATGGTATTGAAACCTTAGTTGGGCTCGGATACCATGTAAGGAAATGATTTAACGTGTTTGAAAGCTCACATCTTAACTTGTATTGATGAGCAATATTTATACAGATATTTACAATGAAACTGTTTCCTAATATCTTGGCTATTTAACTAAGCTAAAATCCCTATAGAAAAGGAATATACAACAATAAATTAATTTAAAAAGATATAGCAGCAAATTAATTGAAAAAGATACAGCAGATATGAAATATAATATTATAACTGCTTATCACCATGATCGTTGTGAAGCAAATTTTAGCTGATAAAAAAAATTATCTAACAATCACTATCTAAAACAATCATCATTCATCAAACATAAAATCTCTTGTATGCACATGGGAATCTATGTAAGGGCATAAAAGACTAAAGCTTGAAATTTTAATAAACATTATTATTATGTTGTATATTTAAATTTTTTTAAAAATTTTTATTTACACTTTTTTTAATTTTCTAAAATTAAAAAATTCTTTTCCATTATTATATAATTTTGATAATTCTAATAAAAATTAATACAAATTAAAATTTTAAAAGCTTTTCTATATTTTTAAGTTTAAAATTCTGTCAATAGTGATGTGATATAATATAAATTATTTATTGGAATCGCCAATAGTGTTTAAAAAAACACTGTATGTATGGACATGTGCATGGCGGACAACACATTACCCCGTCAGCATATCACACCAGCATGTCTGTCGACACGCAGCTCGATTCGCGTATTTTAAATTTTTTAAAATGAATTTTGGTGTTTGAATAATATTTTTTTATTTTGATGAATTTTTAATATTTAAAAATAATTTTATATAATTATTTTAAATCATTTTTCATTATCTATTATTAATTTAATAACTAAATTCTTTCTTGATTTATAATTATTCAGCTCAATTTGTATTTTCTTTTTAACATTTAATAATCTAAAGACAAAGTTCATCCTTAAAGAATTATAATTAGTATTATATAAATTAGTAAAAGTATTTTTTATAAAATTCTTTATTTAAGGTAAAAATTGATTCAGAATAATAAAATTTATCCAAATATAAATATAACATAACTTAAAAATTTTCAATATAAATGTAATTTTTATTTTTATTTTTTATTACAGACATCACTGGGCCAATAATTTTTTAAGTATTGAAGAAAAAAAATTAGGGTTTTTTATAAAAATAAAAAAAATTAAAAAATTAAATTTATTATATGTATAAAATATTTATTAAAATATTAAAATTAATAAAATATTTATTAAAATATTATATATTTATTAATTTATTATAAATTTATAATTTTATATAATTTATAATATTATAAATTTATAATAAATTTATTATAAATTTATAAATTTAATATAATTTATAATATTATAAATTTATAATAAAATAATTAAAATATATCTAACAAAAAAATAAATTAAAAAAAACATAATAAAAAATGTCATTTAAAAAAAATTAAACACAGTTACGATTAAAATATGGTTTTGAAGTAATATAGGGCCTACCATTAAACCCACAAAAAAATAGTGGTAAGTTGCAGTGGAGCGGAGTGTATCAATCCTAGTCCTCCATCATTATTACTATTAGTTCGCCAAAGCCCTGGCGGGTCCCATACCTTCCTTACTGATTACTGCACCGTCATGTCCGTGTCTCCACGCAACGTCACCATCATTAATTATTAACCAATAACTTTTTTTAATTTATTAGAAAAATAGTATTCATGCGTAAAAAAAAAGAAAAAAATGGCAGTCATAAAATAATAATAATAATAATAATAATAATAATAATAACAAATTAGAAATTTCGAAATGCATAGTCTGAATTTTAAAATAATCTAATTTAATTCTTAATTTTTTTTCAAAATAATTTATTACATTTGTTAAGCACTTAATTTTATATATCTCTTCAATTTCAAATTAATATACTCACATAATTATTAAAAAAAGTAATTATTTTTATTATACCATTATTTTAACATAAAATATATTTAATAAATAATATAAAATAAAAATACTATAGAAATTTAACATTATAACTAATTTATTAAAATAATAAATATTTAATAATTTATAATAAAAAATAACTTATTTATTTAGAATCTATTTAATACAAAAATTGTACTAATCATACTGAATATTTATCTTGACAAATTGAATTATTAAAATATTTAATTATAAAAAATATTATTAAAATAAAAGGAAAATTTTAAAATAAAAAATAAATACCTATTATAAATATTTTTAAATTTTTAAATATTAATATGAAAAAAGAGATAATTAATTCTAATGTTGAGTTTTTAAAATAGCTTAAATATAATAATGATGTACTTTTTATAATAATTTGAATAATTTTCACATCATTACCTAATTTTTAAAGTTAGGATTAAATTTATAAATTTATTTTTTAAAAAAATTATTTTCTCCGTATCATTTATATAGGGAAAATTTTCTTTTTTGGTGTATATTTTATATAGAAAATATGTCATTTTAGATAAATTTTGAGAAGTGGAATGAGATAAAATACCATTTATACCCTTGCCTTAAAAGTTTAATTTGAGAGATGTTTTTTTAGGGGTATTTAAGTAAATAGAGATGAAAAAAAATAAAATTTTCTTAATTTTCGTATACATTTTTTTTTTATGTAAATGATACGGAGGGAATATTATATAAAAATTATATGTATAAGATAAGCTCTATTTCAAAGTCTCAACGTGTCACGTATTTATAAATATTAATTTATGAATTGATAAAAATATTAATGTAAATTTAGAATAATTTTTCTTAACCTATTATTCAAAATAATTTAAGAATTTTTAAAATTAAAAAATGAAAGTAACAAAATAGTTGGCCAATTAAAAGTTGCTACTGCCTGGATATAAAACTCGAATCCACGACCAAGAGTCTCGCCGAGTCATATCTTTATAATTTTATGCATTCAGTATGAAATAAATAATTGATTATCTTTAAACTATAATTACATGTGTTTTATAAAAATATAATTTTTGCTCAAATCAATTATTTTGTATTTAGTGAGAAAAAAAATCATAAAAGCTTGTTTTTTTTTTTCTCCTTTTCCCTCTTGTAATGATATATCAATGTAGCAATATAATTCATGAACAATAAGTCAAAATGAACATTTTCAAAAAAAAAAAAAAGTCAAAATGAACCCAAAATTAAAGGCGACAGAGAGGCCGTCGCGCGCCTTGTAAGGCTAATTACTGTGCACGTAATTGTGAAAATAGATGGTTTGTGAATTATTAAATCCTATAAGTTCTTAAGAGAAGCTTATGTTTTATTCTTTTATTTTTTTAAAGAATAAAGAAAATAAATAGAGCAAATAATTGAATATATCCAACGTGAGTTTTTTTTTATTAATTTTAAATAATAATTAATGATAAATTAATCGTAATTTATTGCAAAGTGAGAAATATTTAAGAATGAAAATAGTTGTTTTTTTTAATGCAAGAATGAATGAAAATAGTTGTTAAATCAATCAATTCAGTTATTTATATAATTGTAATTTATAAAGTAAAGATTTTACTTATTTTATAATATTAATATAAAAATAATATATTATAAATTACTCTATCCATATTCCATTGGGAGGCTTATTTTTTATTTTATAATAATTTAAAAAAATTATTTTTTTATTAAAAATATAAATTTATAAATATTTTTTATTATATTCTTATTTTAATATAAAATAAATTTAATAAATAATATTAAATAAAAATATTATAAAATTTTAATATGCTAATTAATTTATTAAAATGATAAATAAATTATTATCTGGGATTAAAAAAAATAAAATTAGGTAAAAAGAAGTACTGTAATATTTTTGCTAATCGACATAAAATGAAAATTTATAATGAATTGGCACTAAAAAAGGTCCATTTTCAAGTGAAGACTTATGAATGTTTTCGCCGGTTGCCGTTGGTTTTCGTTCAAGAAAAGCCGAACTGCGTGCTCTTGACGCCAACAGCGAAAAACACTCTTGATTTCGGTCATTTTTGCTCCTATAAACTAATTGCGTGATTTTATATTCCATTAAATGCATTTAAAAAATTTGAAATAAAAAATGATAATGCTAAAAGTGATGGTTATGACAAATTAAGAGGAATATTAAAATTTTCATTTTATTTCTATTTTATTGAAATTTTCATTTGATCCATAATTAATTTATGACAAGTAGCATTTTTTATTAAAAAATAATATTTTTTTAGAAATTTAAAAAATGAAAATTATTTATACATAGAGAAAATACCTAATAAAAAATATTAGAAAATATTGCACCAGTAATCATTAAAATAAGAATACTCAACTATCTCCATCCAATCATCTTATTTTAATAAACTTCTCTCTTTTTTGGCAGTTCGAGAGGTGCCTTCTGCTAAGTTTCCATTTGTTTCTTTCCCAAATTTTCCTTTGTTTTTTTCTCCGTTCATTTTTACTGCACAATTCAGGAATAAAAAAAAACTTAAAACTACACCTCAAGGGTAGTTTCTCAGTTCTTGCGTCTTTTCTAAAAATAGGGTGGTGTTTGAGAGTTTGGTGTTTCATTCTTGGCTGTGAATTTTTATCGAAGTTTTCAGATCTTGTTCAGCTTTGAAGAGTAGATCGGCTTAATGTGATGTCCGCCCTCTGTAAAGCAGCGAATGAGATATTAGGTATTCTTGAAGCAAATCTACAATCACCATTAATGCTTGATGAAAGATTTTATTTTCAAGATTTAGGAGAATGAGACCGACCTTTTGGTGTCTTCTCCATCTTTCTTTCGTAGATCTAGAATTTAAGCCGATTTTGACGAATCTTTTAAAACAAAATCTACATGTATTTTCTCAGTTCTTATACTCAATCCTCTCATGCGATAATGACGAGACTAAAATTCTTATCAACAAAATAAATATTAGAAATAAGAACTAAAACCTAAAAAAGTGGAGTAAAATTTCAATTACAAAGATTTATACTATGAGATAAAGCCACCCTTATAAGACATGAACAGCCTACAGAAACAATAAGTTTTGAAACTGATCTTTTAGAAGGATGCAATATTAAATAATTATACCAAATTAGCACGTGAGAGCTCAATTTGAAAATTTTAAAGCATGAAAAATTTTGAAGCAATTTATAGAGTAATTTTATAAACCAATTGATTTCTATATAATACTATTGAATATTTTAAAAAAAAAAACCGTGGATTTATGTGCATATGTTAAAATCGTATTGATATCATCCAAAAATAAAAGTTTAAAATTTAAATTTCTTTTATCATTCTTTGAATTATGCTGATAAAGCACTCTTCATATATTGTTTTTTATATATATATTTTTTTGAATATCAAGACTAAAATAATAAATCGATTAATGTAATTAGATAAGATCAATTCACTTGTTAATCTAATTATTAAAAGTCGAATAATTATAAATAACGTTTAATCGAAAATCATTAAATCCAGCAAAGAAAAATAGCCGCCTGAATCTAGATCTGTTCGCAGGTCATATAATACTTTTACATATAAATTTAAAAAATTAATATTTTCACATAAATAGTTGATATTATTATTAGTCTATAGGCTGATAATGTCATTTCACATCCGAAAATGGAATAATACTATTTATGTCTGATAAACGCTCTGGCATGTCCGCATTGTAGAAGGTGACCTTCTCGTCCATCAAATATCATGTCAATACCAATAAAATGGAATATAAAAAGAATTTAAAAAAAAAAGAATAATTTTCTCGTTCTACATTTTTAATCCTTTAATTAGCCCATTAAAAAAAGAGAAAGAGCCTTAAATATTTTTACAAAATAATTAAAAATTAACAAAAAACGATGGACTAAAATGAAATCCAAAAGTAGTTTCCATTTTATATTTTTCTCCCACATGTTCTCTTGTTTTGTACCCTTAATTTTTAATTTCTTTTACTTCTGCAACCCCCCCTAACTCCCCTTTCAGCTAGCTAAATAGTTCAGACTGCAACAGAGTATAGTAATTAGCGTTAGCATCTTCAGTCTCCCATAACACATCGCAAAGAGAAAATCCATCTGCTTCATTAAATCCATTTCCAGAACTAACAAACCCATCTTCTCCACCATTGACAATTTCTCGGTTTGGAATACCTAGTTCATCATCAGATGCTTCAAGAAGATGCCTTATGACTCTTTCTTCTTCATCTTCCTTCGATAAATTAGAAGAAGAGGAGGAAGTTGGATAGTCTTCTATGGAGGTTGGTACGGTAGTCGAATTATCAATTTCTTGGTCGATTGTTATGGTGGTTGGGGAAGAAAGAGCACTAGAGTATTCAGAAGAGAGTTCTCGTTGAAGAGTAGTCATTAGAGAGGATGGATCTTGATTTGGCTCTTCTTCTTCTTCTTCAAGAAGAGAGAGCAAGTGGCTAAATGATTTCTGCCTTTTGGTCTCTTCTTCAATTTCAATTTCTTCTTCTCTTCGGCGCTTCAATGGAGTCTCCGCCATTAGAGAGAGAAAAAAAATTGAGAGCAAGAGAGAAATCGAACCAAAGCGGAAGGATAAGGAGAGAGAAGGGGACCGAAAGACTTATATAGAGAAGAGGAAAGTGGATTTCCGGTCAAAATGTGTAAATAATAATAATAATAGAGCTATAAATAATATTTATTATTTATTTAATTTAATTTAATAGTAAGATAACACACATTATTCATGTCGAATTAAAAAATTCTAATATTACAAATAAAAAAAAATAATAGTCTCGATATTAATCAATTTTAATATTAAAAAATTTATTAATTTAATAAATCATTCAAATAATAAAAAAATATTTAAAATTAAAATTTTCAGTACATAATTATTTTTAAATTATTTGAATATACGATTTTATCAAGTACTGCTGAAAACTTTGAAGTTTATATTTATTCACTTTGTTTTGTTGTGTATGGGGATAGAGGGAGAGAAAGATGCTTGGAAAAAGAAACGCAAGAAAAAAGGTGCACGTTACCGTTCGATTGAAGATTACAAAAAGATTCGTGATGGAAATGATAATCCAGTGGCTGTAAGGTTAGGTAGATGTTATTAATAAATATATAGATTATATATATTATTTAAATAGTAAAAAAAAAGGAAAGATAAGGACAAAATAAGAAAATTTAAAAAGAGTGAAGTGTGATAAAGGCACAGTGAAGCCCTAGAGGCCAGAGGCCGAGACGGATAGGACTAATATTTATTTATTATTTGTTTTGCTTTATTGTAGTAGTGGTCCCGGTTTTCAAGATCGTAACCGTACAAATACAATCTTCTGCTTAGAACGGAGAAAATTTAAGACTGAACTACTCTCTCCATTCAAATTTAAGTGTCCATTTGTCATTTTCACAACACTTAACTAATTCATTTAATTACGTTATTATTTATTTTTCAATTATTAAAAAATTTAAGAGACATAGGTTTTTATTTAATAATTTATTTTTCTTTTTTTAAATTAAATACAATATTTACGAAAATAAAAATTCTTAATGTTTGGAACCAAAAATTTGAATATAGTAATTGGTGAGTTGATTAAAATAGATAAATATTAGAATGAAAAGCAATTACTATTTTCATAATAAAAATAGTCATGTCTTAAAAATAAAAAGTTTTAAATATTTTAATAATTAAATATGAAAAATATTAGAATAAAGTGAACAAATAATTTTAATTATTTTAAGGAGATTTTTATAAAAATATCAAAATAAAAAATAAAAAATTAAATTCACCATATTTTTTAAAATATTTTCAGAGTTACTAAAATTTATATTTTTAATAAAAATTTATTATACGTTTATATTATTATGAGTTTATTTTATATTTATTTTAAATTTATTATACGTTTATTGCAAGTTTATAAATTTATATAATTTATTATGAGTTTATTGTAAAATAACTAAAATACTGATAAAAATTAAAAAAAATTACAAAACATAATAAAGAGTGTATTTTTTTTCTATTTTAACTAGGTACTTATTTATAGACAAATAAAAATTATAAAATAGATACCTAAGTCTAAAAATAGTGAGTAATATTAAAGTTTTTCAATTTTTTTCCATTTAGTTCAATTTTTTATAATTAAAAAAAAGTCAAATATTTAATGTAATACTCTCTTTGTCCAGCTAAAATCGTCACCGTCCATCTAAAATCGTTACCTTCATCTGTTGCACACTTCTTAAGAAAAATTATTAAATTTTTTAAATACAATATAAAATTATTTTAAATAAATTAAAATATTTTTTTATTAATTTATTAATATTATATTTTCACTTTATTTATTAAATAATTAATATTAATAATATTAAATAAATATTAATTAATTTTTTATTATATAAATTAAAATTTTGAAAGAAATATATGTATTTTTTTATAAAAATGGAAATTTTAAAGGACGAAAAAAGTATTAAAATACTCCATCCATTCTATTTTAATTGCATTTTAAAAATAATTACACATATTAAAAATAATTATAAATTTTATAAAAATATATATATTATATTACTTAATTAACTCTTTTAACTAATCTCTTCTTATAAATTATTAACATTATTTCGTATGGTAAATTTAAAATTTTGTAATTGATATTATTTTGAATTTATAAAAATAATAATTAAAATGAAAAAAATTTACACAATAATTAAAGTATAACGGATTGAGTAATATATAATATTAATAATAATTTATGCTAATTTGATAGCTTTTTTATTGTTAATTTTATTTTTCTCCTTGAAAATTTTAAAAGTTTTGATTTGTGTAATTTTAAAAATAAGCCGAGTACTATTTTATTTTATTTATAAGTTTAGATTATTATAATTATATGTTCATTTTAAATAAGATTTTAAATTTAAATCCCTTTTTTCAACAAGAGTTTTCAAGTGCATTATTTTATGCAAACAGAAAGAAAAATCTAATTTTGAATAGTAAAATAGCGAACTAAACTTATGTGTCGCCGATTGAATGTAAACGAAAACTGATATATAATAAATGTAATGATTTTTCTATTAAAATTTAGAATGGAAATAAGAGCACAATTATATATAATAAATGCATGCCAGAAATTAAATATAATTAAAATTGAAAATAATATAAATATATGTATTTATTATATATAATTGTGCTCTTATTGCCATTCTAAATTTTAATAGAAAAATCATTACATTTTTACCAATTTAAAAATTTATCAATTAAAAATTAATAATAATAAATATCAATTATCAATAATAATTATTAACTCCCAAGAACACTAAATAGTTAAATCAAAGAAATACCAAATTTCAAACCTCTTCACTGTTATAGCATTGAGAAAACACATAACTATTAAATGGATGGATGATTTCCTGAAGAAGATTTTAATAAATTTTTTAAAAATTGATTTGTTTCATTGAATTAATATGATATAAATGATAATCATGATACTATTTGATTGTAAATTTTGTATTATATAAATAAAATCAAATTTACTTTATCGTAATTTATTTCTTTGGTTCTCATTTATTTACTATAAACTTTGGTTACAAAATTTATTTAAAACAATTTGTTTCTTTACATAATAATTTTTTTATTGCACATAAAACAAGTTGAACTTTATAATATTACAGTACAATGAAGATTTTCTTGCCTAAAAAAAGAGTAGGAGAATGGGAAGTAAAAAGAAAAGAAAAAGAAAAGTAAAAATGGAACAAAAAAATTGAATGGGGACTTTTACTTTTTGTTTGGCAGGTAAAGAAGGGTGTAGTCTTACACGGGATATGTGTGGAATGTGATCGAGCGATAGGTGATGGATGATAGTAGCACCTAACACATTAATTTAGGAACTAGCATTCCATCTCCTCTAGTTTTCATTTTATTTTATTTTATTTTCTTGAAATATGATTTCTTTTTAAAATATTTTAACATATATATATACATAGTACATTTTTTTATAAGATCTAATTTACATATAATATCTGTACTTAGTATGATTGATCAATTTAATTTTTTTATATTTTAATTATTTTAAAATTTTAATTCAACTTCTTTTTTTTCATACCTATTTAATCCTTAATTAAAAAATATGATAAAAAGATGTAGCACTCCATGCATCTGATATGATATACTTATCAGCGCACTAATACCAATTTGACTTCTTTTATTTTCACTATAACCATTTTGATATTCCAACTTAAATTTTTTTGATCTGTAAAAAAAAACTTAAATTTTTTTGTGCTTCATTAAATTTTTAATATTATTTTTTATCATCTTGGTTATTAGAATTAAAAATAATAAAAATATAATATATATTAAAATTTGCACAAATTTATAATTATATTCCACAAAAAGAGAATAAAATAATAGTGTGTTTCTTATATTACTTGAAAATCTGATTACTATAAATATATTTTATAGAAGTACATTACTAAGATTATATTTTATTAAAAAAATATTATATTACCATGTTTAAAAAATATAAAATTAATTAAAAAAATATAAATTTATTTAATTATAGTTTAATTTTACTAAAAAATTTAAATAATACTTAAATTATTTTTATAATATTTTTTTTATTTTACCATATTTTAAAGCTAAAATATGATTACCTTTTGACATGAAATACATATTTTTTTTAATAAAAATTTTTTTATCAATTTTTTTAATAAAATATTTTTTCTTACTGTCTCATATAAAATTTTATTAATTGGTCAGTAATATTTAGTGGATATAATATTTAATTTTATATAAATTATTTATAAATAAATATTATATTTTTAATTATAAATTTATTTTTTTAAAATTATAATGCAATCAATTATAAAAGAAAATTGAAAACGTAATTTCATAAAAATTAATGTTTTTAAAGAGTTAATTGACATATGATGAAAATTTTGGTAAATAATATAAAACTAATATTTGTTAAAATAATAATAAATGAATAATTGGAATTTGAGATAATTAAACGAAGTTTATTAACTTATGATCATCATCGCCCAAAAGAAGATAAAAGATATACATAAAGCAACATAGGTTGGTAGAGAGGACCTTTGAAGCCACCATTTAGGGTAGGGCGTTTGGATTAGTATCCATTTTGGAGAAAGTGTAGCATAGAGTGCAGAGCTTGTGATTTTTTCAGACTCTATCGGCTTGTCTCTTTTGTTTTGTCAGATACACTCCTTTCTTTATGGCCACAATATTTTATGCTGTTTAATTTTTATCCCAAAAACTACCGATTCAACTATTGTTTAATTTTTAAAAGTAACCTACTTCTAAAAGTTTACTAAATTGTTTCTCTAACATCAATCACACAAAAAAAATAAATAAATCATCTTTTATTAAATTCAGCCAATATTAACTTATAACATTTATAAATTAAAATCGAGCCAACAATATTAATTTATTAAAATTTAAAATTTAAAATAATTAATTCAGCCATTCAAATAAATATAGCCAATAAATTTAATCAAAATAATAATCAAATAATATAATTCAACATATTTACTCATTTATAATAATAATTAAACATATATATATTATTTTTGAGAGAGGGAAGTTTAATTATTTCAAATAATGAATTGTATATTAAATTGTTTTTGAGCAATTATTTATATATACTATTATTTGTAGATAAAAAAAGGCAAAGCCAGCAGTATTTTAAAGTTTGAACCAATCAATTAATATAATTTATATCGAGTGCTTGCCTCTCCTAGTTGAAGTCTTAATGCAAATTATTTTCATTTTTTATAATTTTATAATGGGTAGAAAATTTTGATTATATGAATGCAATTTTGAAATTGGATAAGTAATTAGAAAATTGGTATCCTTTTTTTAATATAATTTATCCTCTAAAGGAATGACATAATTGATGCAATTTTGAAAGTTTGAAATGCAAGAAAATGAAAATTTGAAGTTTGAATACTACTTTCAAAATGGCTATATATCCCTTGGAATGGGTTCATACTTATCTCTATAATTCTTCGAAAATTCTGATCATTAGTCCTGAATTTTGAATGAAAGACTTGAAGTTTAGACTTTCGTATTTAGCTAGTTATTACCTTAAAATACTTTTAAGTTTTTATTTTTTATAATTAGACAATAATATTTCAAAATTGTAAAATTTTTAATAATTGATATTTTTTTTAGAAATTAATTAAATTAAATAATCTGTAAAATTTCTATTTATTAACAAAATAGTCATTAATTGTTACTCAAAACAATATGTAGTAATTACGAGTAAATTTAATAGTAAATATATTTTAAAAAAAGTTCAAAAATGATCAGTATCTTTTTCAATTTGTCCAATTAGTTTCAAACAATGAAACTTAATTTTCTTTTAAACACTCAAAAAATATACATTCTAATAGTAAAAAATTATATTTTAAGTAAAAAACATGTATTTCAAACTAATTAAAATAAATTATATTTTTAATAGTATAAAATATTTTATAATTTGTAATAAAAAAAATATTTATTATGCAAAATATATAAGATAATTTTATTTTAAAAAATTAGAAATTCAAAATTAATTTTTAATTTAAATTTTTATTAAAAAGAAATTAGAAAAAAAAAGAGAAAGTAATATATTAAATTTTATAACAACAATCAGGGGCAAATAAAGTAATATATTAAAGTAATATATTATATTATTAATTTTTTATTATATATTTTTTATTTTTAATTAGTGAATATTTAGAGTTTTATAATTAGATATTTAGATTATTACTAGAATTTTATAATTTAATTATAAATTAGGTAACATTAGTAAAATTAATGTTTTCATTTAAAATAATATTTTTATAAAATTTAGTTTAATAAAATTATATTAATGAATTAATAGATTCAAGAATAAAAATAATATATATATAAATAAATAATTTTTTAGAATTTAATAAATAATATAAATTTTCAATAGAGAAAATTTTTTTATATAAATTTATAATAAAAATCTAAATTTTATTATTGCATAAAATATTTAATTTTATTCTCAATTCATCTATAATTTTTTTAAAAAAATTTACTTTTTTATCAAATAGTTTCTAATTTCATCACTGATAATAATACATAGGAGGGTATTCTTTATTTACTTAACAAAAACTTTTAATTATTTTAAATAAAATTACTATTTTACTAGTATAAATAAATGTAAGTGATCATCTTATTTGTTTTTTGAAAAATAAAATATGAAAAATTAAATAGTAATTTATTTATTTTTATTTTTTTTTGAGAAAATTGGTACTTTGTAATTAAGAACAATCTTGAATGATTAAGTCACTAAGATAGATAAGGACTGAGTCCAACCACTTCTTATTACAAGGCAAGAGTACAACCCTCTTTGCTAACAAATGGGTTGCTTTATTACTAATTCTTCGAATAAAATAAACCTTGTAATCAGTAAGTTCTTCTAATAAACACCTATAGTCTGAAATAACACTACCAAAATAGGAGAGATCTTGTTCATCTCCATACAAATTTTGCACGACATATAAGTCATCAGTTTCTATTACCACTTCACTACATGCCACTTGTTTTAGCCAGCTGAATATCTCTCTTAAACCAATAGCTTCTGTAATCTTTGTATATGCAGGTCCACAAGTGCTCTCCTAGTATGCAGCTAGTATAATTCCTTGGTCATCCCTAATTAGGCCTCCATAGTTTATCCTGCCTTGAGCCTCCATAACTGCTGCATCAATATTACATTTCAACATTCCTTGCCTTGGCTCATGCCATTTTCCTTCCATTGTTATACTATCCTTGGGTGCAACTTTGTTATTCACCTGTGCAGCCTGCCATTGCTTCAGATAGTCCATAACATAGTTCAACGTAGCTTGAAAACTTCTGCTTATATTATACCAAATCATATCATTCCTATTTTTCCATATTCCCCATATAGTAGCACAAAAAAATTACAGATCTTCATTACTAGAATTAGAGAAGAGATCAAACATCCATTCATGGATATAATTACCATTACTGCTAGTATTTCTTAAGGCCAACATATTCCAGCATTCAATAATAAAAGGGCAAGAGACAAAGACATGGAAGATGGATTTAGATTGAAGACTACATACCTGACAACCACAATCAACTTGAACCTTCCTTTGCTGAAGAAGATCCTTCATAAGAATAAAACCCTTTGTAAGTCTCCACATCAAGTTCTTTATTTTGGGAGGTGTATGTAGTTTCCAAAGCTTCCTCCACATCAAGCACATAGGTGAAATATTAGAACTAACTTGATTTAAAGCTTTGTTAGCACTTTTCACATTATATATGCCCCTTCACTCTCCATTCCATACCTATGTATCCTCTTGGGTGGTGTAGCTTAATGGGATGTTTAGGATTATTCTTTGATCCCTCTCATTAAAACGCTCAAATATCAAATTTCTGATCCATTTCATACCCCCTTCTTCCAGCAGTGAGTTCACCGTCATATTTTCTAATCCCTCAATTATTCTAAATGTGACTCTTGGGTTATGACTGTCAGGTAGCTAAGGCTCAGACCAAATGTTTATATTTCGACCTTTCCCTATTCTCGATCTGCACCCACTTTTGAGAAGATCCTAAGCTTTTATCAAACTACGCCAAATGAAGCTTGGATTACAACCAACTGCGGCTGTGAGGAAATTACCTCTAGGGTAATATCTTGCCTTGTAAATCTTAGCAATCAAGGAATAAAGGTTTGTAAGCAGTCTTCATCCCTGCTTGCCTAAAAAAGCCGTATTAAATTTATACAATTTCCTAAACCCAAGTCCCCCAAATTGTTTTGGGACTACAAGTTTTTCCCAGCATGCCCAGTGAATGTCCTTTGAAACTTGCATGTTCCCCCCTCCCTCCCCACACACTAAAATGCATTGAACATTCTTTCAATTTCTTCATAGAGCTCCAAAGAAAGCATAAATAAACTCATTGTATAGGTGGGGAGCGACTGTCTTAAGTAAAATTTTTTTACCTGATCTAGATAAAGTCTTACCTTTCCACCCTTTTATCATGTTCCAGACTCGTTCCTTTATAAAATTGAACTCCTATTTTTTGTTCCATCCCACTGTGGATGGTAAGCCTAGGTGAATCCCTTGATTCTTAATACATGGGACCCCCAACAAGCTGCAAATATTATCTTTGATAACATTACATGTATTTCTGCTAAATAGTACCTAGGATTTACGCAGATTAATTATCTGACCAGATGCTTCTTCATATTTCTTTAAGTATGATTTTACTCTTAAACACTGATATACAATAGCTCTAAAGAACAGATAGCTGTCATCTGCAAAAAATAAGTGGGACACATGTGAAGCACTTCTTGCGACTTTGCATCCTTTAATTAGCCCTCTCCTTTCCTCTTTTTGAATCAGTTGCGAAATAGATTCTGCCCCTAGGATGAATAGATACAATGACAAGGGATCACTTTGACGTAAACCTCGGCATGGAATCAGTGACCCTATTTCCATACCTTCCAATATAATGGTGTATCTCACACTGCTTATGCACATCATTATCAGTTGGATAAATCTTTCCTCAAAACCCATCTTACTTATGACCTTCTTTAGGAAAGACTACTCTAGTCGATCATAGGCTTTGCTCATGTCAATTTTAAGTGTTGCCTGACCTCGCTTGCCACTTATCTTCTTCTTCAAATAATGTCCAACCTCAAAGGCAACCGTGATGTAGTAAAAAATAAGACGATTTGGCACAAAAGTACTTTGAGTTTCATTGATGAGATATGGCATGATACTCTTTAGTCTGTTTGCCAGAATCTTTGAAATTATTTTGTATAATACATTGCAGAGAGCAATAAGCCTCATATTTGCAATAGTCTTTGGGTGGCGCTTCTTTGGAATAAGCATAATCAACATATCATTCAGTCCTTCAGGAAAGGTTCCTTCATTCAAAATTTGGAGACAAACATTAGCGACTTCATTCCCCACAATGCTCCAAAAATTATGATAGCAGGCTAGATTGATACCATTTGGACCTGGTGACTTGCCTGGGTTCATTGCAAAAATAACATCTTTCACTTCTTGAGGGACAAAAGGACATGCTAAAGCCTTGTTATGTTCATTATTGACTTTAACTTTTATACAGTCAAAGATTGGATCATCATTTCCAGCATTGGATGTGAATAGTTTTGAGAAGTAATAAGGTATGAGTTCTTCCAATCCCTTACCCCATTTGCACCAATCACCATCACCATTTCATAATTGTGAAATCGAGTTGTTCCTCTTTCTCACAGAGGTTGATGTGTGAAAAAATTTTGTATTTGCATCTCCTTCTTTCAGCCAGAGTTGCTTTGAGCGCTAACACCAATAAATCTCTCTTTGGTCCATCAACTTAGCTAGATCATCTTTAGCTTCTTTTAGGTTTTTCAAAGAAGTGTTGTCCCATTTTCCACAAAGAACATTCAGCCTTCGTTTACACTCCTCCAGATGAGTCTTAAAAGGTTGGAGCTGGGTACTACTCTAGTTTAGCAAAGATTTCCCACAAGTCTCAATCCTCCGATGGATAGACTCACCCATTCCTTGATGTCAGCTTTTTTACACCACATCCTTACATCCATCTTCCCTTGACCAACAATTTTCAAAACAAAAACATCTTCTTCTGTGGATTTGAGATGAAGTGTCCAACACTAGAAGGATTGGTGAGTGGTCAGAAGATAAAGCATCAAGATTAAAAACTTTAGCTTCTGGAAATCTATAAATCCAATCTGCTGTAGCTAGTGCGCGATCCAGACGTTCCTCCACACGCACACAATTTTCCCCAATCCTGGACTATGTGTAAGGGTAGCCCTCCATACCCAGGTCTTGTAATCCACAATAATTCACTATTACTCGAAAGCCCTTTAAACACCAATCAGGGTGAGCCTAACCCCTCGCTTCTTATCCTTGCTTAGTAAATCATATATAAGTGAGAAAAAAGGACAATTTTGACTATTTGGATTTTTAAAATTTTGAAATTTAATAATTTATTTAATAATAATTTTTTTGTTGCAATTTTACTTAGATTTTTTTTGACGGTGTCATGAGAGTGCATTTTATTACCATTTCCTCAATTAACTAAAAATTAGAGTCAAAAAATGAGAATTGACATATTGATTAAAACAATTTTTCTCAATGTTTTTTGCAGAATTGACATATTGACTCAATATGGTTGATGGCATTATAAACTATTAATTGATGGCAAACCCCAAATTGAACGAAAATTAAAATTTTAAGCTGTCAAATATTGAATCCAAATTTAGTTGAAGTCCTAAATTGAATAATTGAAAATAATTCAGATTATGAATTGGACATTTTCCTAATAATTCCTTTATAGTGCGTGAAATAATTTTTCAAAACATTGAGGGAATTTGACAGAACTGAAAATGTACAGCAATGGCAAATTTTAGGTGATGATCATTATTGGGTTAGAAAATCTCTCACCTATTTGAAATGTAAGGACAAACATTAGCTATATAATTAATTACTAGAAAACAATAAATGAAATAGTATTATGTAATAAGTGAAATAGTACTATGTACCATAGATTATGAATTCAAATTTTATTTAATTATATATGAATGTGGTACTTCTCTTTCTAATTAATACTCAATTAGTTTTGAATTGCAAACAATTTTTTATTAAATATATATGAAAAGAGTATGGTTATGATCCCAGTTTAAAATATAAGTAGGAGCAATATATACCCCTCGCCATTAAGCCATCGTTTAGTACTTAGTAGTTCAAATTGCTAACAAATTTGCTTTTCTAAGCAGTGCTCTTTCTTTTATATAAATCATACTATATAATGAGTATAATTTATATTTCTAGTTTGGGGTTGGTAATCACTTTATGCAATATCAAAATTCAAAAAAATATATATTTTTTTTCCTAAATCAAGAGAATAGATATCATACCTAATCTATATTTTTAAAAATTAATTTGTGAATTTTAATTTAAAGAATACCCTTATCAACAGGATAAAAATCAAATTCATTTTATCAATGAAAGAAAGGGATTTACCAAGGAAATTCACTTTACTTTTTTTTAATCAGTAATGAAGAACTTCATTAAATAAAAAGAGCAATACAACAAGTCTTGTTACTCCAAGGCTCCGAAAACATAAAGAAAAACAATAGGCCTGCAAATATAATATGGGCAAACGCCCAAAAACAACTGATATACACACACCAGAGTACCCAATCTACCTGAAAACCAAACACAAAGGAGTTGGGAAATGATAGGCCAACAAAGGCTAACTTGGGGCTGGTGGAAATAAGGCTTGGATAGGGCGTAGACGGCGAGCTGTAGAGAGGAGGCTCGAAACTCCACTAACGGTCAAGATCTAAAAATATTATGTATTAAAGAGCAATATACTTGCAGTTAGATTTTTGTATATTTGAATCAAATAACCAGCAATTTATCCATGCAAATCAACAATTATGATTTTTGTCTCATTGAGATTGACTAAGTTATATTATGTATTAATAGCCTTAGGAGATATTTTAGAGGTGTTAGTTTTATTTTTTCTCGAACGAGTTGTAATAAAATTACAGACTGGATTGCTTCTGCCGTAATTGCTTCTAAACTTAGACCAGACTGGTCTTTTAATTATTCTCCACAGCTTCAAAAGCTGTTGGAGGAAGACTCTGCATCACAGATTTAATTCAATCAAATTATATCGTTAAAACAAAAAAGACACTTACACCAAGAATTAGACTACAATTAACAGAATTCAAGAGAAATTAATTAAGAATAGTCTGAAGAAAGTCAGACGAAGAGGGGTATAGGACCGCCTTAAAATAAAAGCCATTAACTCCACTAACCAAAAACACCTTCTTTATTTATTTCAATATCTGACAACATTAAAGAATTTTTTTGACAGTGTTTTTTTTAAATAACTCTGACCTTTTCTTTTCTTTTTTCTTTTTTTTTTAAAAAAAACCTAAAAGAAAAGAATCTAATTCGAATATATTTTTTATTTTTTTATGTGCAAGAGCTCTATGTTCTTTATAATATAACAATTACCTAATGCCGCTTCTACTTCTTTAATTGCTTGTCTCGTAACTCTACATATATATATATATATATATTCATGAACTTTGACGTTCGTTTAAAAAATAAAAATAAAAATAAGTTGTATTGGGAATCAATTTTTGTTTTTGTTATTGTATTCATTAATAGAGAGGCGTGTGAAATTTAAACACTACACATTGATGGCGAATAAAAAACATTGATTTAAACTTTTAATTAGTTTAATCTTTAAAATTAATTATTAAATGCAGTTTATTTTTTAATTTTAAATAATAAATAATGCAAAAACAACAGGTTGTAACTTTGCTTTCTCATAGAGAATAGAAATTAGAAAACACTAACAATGGATTGAACTCAAGTCAATCCATATTTTTAGATCTTATGTTGTGTTTTTCCTCGTAACAAGAGAGAAAAAATAAAACTCATTCATGAAGTCTTTCGATTTTTTTTTAACAGAAAATCTTTCGATTTCGGTCTAAGCTCCATTGAAAATATTTTCGAATCTCATCTGAATCGTTAAGTGAATATTATGATAGCTCTAAAAGCTGTAATTTTAGAATAAGCGATGGCAGCTTACATCAATTTTATCATTACAAACGACAGGGAAATCCCATCTGTAATCGTTTAAGTCAAATATTGAATGCGAAAATTGTGTATTTTCTTAAGAGAATTTAATTTTATATACACATTTTATATGTAGATAAAGCAGTAAATTTATTCTAAATTAAAAAAATACTGTAAAAAATATTACATAATAAAAAATAGTCAATAAGAAAAATAATACAAAATAATTCTAAGTCATATTTAGTCAAAAAATGATAACTTGACTTTTCTCAATGGTTCAGAAAACAGATTCATTACTCGGACCATGGTTGAGTATTGAGTTTAATTATATTGATCGAATTTCTTGAGCATATAAAAAAATATTGAAATGGGTTAACTGAAACAAACATTACGTACTAAAAATAGCATTTTATAATTGATTGAAAGATTAAAAAAAATGTGGATGAGACCAACTACTTCATAACTATAAATCATCAGCTCTTCTGGTGTTACCTTTTAGATGACCAAAAATTGCAGATACAGATCTTTGATAATTGATTTAACTAAATTAACGAGAGAAGATTTTGTAAATGAGCAACTTTTTTTTTTTAAATCTCATTTTTACTGTTTCTTTTTTTTTTTGGGGGGGTTTAATAGATAAATCTATGTTTTTTTTTTTAAAAAAAAAACATAGATAAATCTATGTTGAACTCTATGCATTTTGGCAATTTTACCATATTCTTTATTTTTTTTTTGTCAATTTTATCTTGATTTCAAAATTTAGTACAAGTATACTTTAAATTACAATTAATAGAAAAGATTAATAATTAATTAAATAGTAAAAAAACAAATTAATCATTGAATTTATTATAGCATATTATCGAATTAAGTTTAAATTTGGATTAAAGTTAATTAAACTATTTCTTAATTTTACAATTTTTAATTAATTAAATCATTAATCCAATTATTTATAGTTTATTTAAAGGATCCAATTAATTTCTGATCAAAAAAGGATCCAATTAATTTCTATAAAAATTTTAAAGATTAGATCGATAATATGGTGTAAAAAGTTGTAAGGTGAATTTCACCTTTTCTTTCAAATGAATATGAATCATATCATCAATTTAACTCTAAAATATTATTGCAGTAAACTTTTCTAACTATGGTAGAATTGACAAAAAAAAGAGTGATAGTTACAAAATCATACCAAATGTTGTGTAAATTTATTTAATGTTTTTTTTATTATTTTCTTTACCTGTGTAAATGAACAAATGATACATTCATTTTAAAATTTCTAAGTAAATAAAAAAGTTGAGTACCATATATATAATGGTGAAATCAGAAATTATATAAGGGGGTAAAATTTTCAAGCAAAAAAACTATTGATGAATTTAAGGTAAAATTAAATTTTTAATATTATAGTAAAATTTAAATTTTTATTATAAATTTCTATAAAAAAATTTCATCAAAATTTTATATTTTTTATTAAATTTTAAAAATTTATTACATTTTTAGATCTCTTTTCATTTTAATTCTTTAATTTATTAATTTATTTATAAGATTTTATTAAATTAAATTTTATAAAAATACTATTTCAAATAAGAATATTAATTTTACCAAATTCATAATTAAATTATAAAATTCTAATATTAATATAAATATCTAATACAAAATTTTAAATGTTCACTAATTAAAAAAAACATATATATTTCAACAAGCTAATAATTTACATATATATATATATATGTATATAGCCTCCGCCCTTTGTCATGTATAAATCTTACATGGAATGTCAATGTACATGGCTTTTTATTTTTATTTTTTTTAAGAAAAACTATAAATTTTTCATTAATATTAATAAAAGTAATATTTTAATTTAAAATAAAAAATCATATAGCAAAAAGTATCAAAATAAAAAAATTGACTTTAATTTTAAACGATATTAAATTCATAGTTTAATGGCTAATTGCCTAATTTTTATGTTAAAGGTTAAAAAATTTAAACTACAATAATCTATTTCATTTTTTTTTACGTCGTATACTAAAACAATTTTTAAGACAATGAAAATAAATTAAAAAAAAAGGCAGACACCTTATTAAAGTCAAAGAGATTAAAAGAAAAT
Source organism: Garcia nutans (assembly GCA_947685225.1). Taxonomy (NCBI): domain Eukaryota; kingdom Viridiplantae; phylum Streptophyta; class Magnoliopsida; order Malpighiales; family Euphorbiaceae; genus Garcia; species Garcia nutans. The sequence continues at coordinate 55,332,704 of CANTUV010000011.1, forward strand.
AATATATATATATATATGTAAACAAATATTTCTATAAAAAAATATTTAAAATATTTTCTTTTATTTGTTTTTAATTAAAGGATCAGGAAAGGGTCATGCAGATATAATTAATTTGGAGTGATGATCTAAATAACGTGCGCTGTAGATATAATATTAGACATACTGATCTGCATAATTAAAAACTAAACTACATATTATCCATTAATTAATTAATATTCTTGTTTTGTTTAGGAATCTAATATACATTAATATTATATATAGATTAAGTGTTCTTTACTGTTTATATATATATTTTTCTGGGAACAAGCTTTAATTTATTAATTATGATATACCCTGGCAGAATTTGTTTATTGGTTGATATTTTGCCGTGCAAATTAATAACTCATTCTCCGGCAAGACCTTATTATATTTAATTTATTAATTAAGATGAAATATATGCTCTATGAAAAGCATCCTAAGTAACATTAATTAAAAATTTTAAACTGGATTTCTGGGTTTTGCTGGATCATGCCCAACCCTACGTTATATATATATATATATACACACACACACACACACACACCTGTTATAAAATTTGGGTTTGACCGTACGCACTCCCTCTAATTAATTCATTATTCAAGCTTTATTTTGGCAGGGAGAGAGATTAGAAATATTTATAGAACATATTATAAATATAATATTATTTTATATTTATGTTTAATTTATTTATGAATTATTTATTATACCATTTTGTCATTTGGATTGGTTGGTTGTATGACATCGGTATAAGTAGTTTTATATGGTTTTCCAGTCGAAATTTGAGATTAACACTGTGTTTGGATAATGATTTGTCAGATATGATTTAATTTTTTATTTATTTCAATTTTTACTGTTATGATATAATATTTTATAGTTTTATAGTAATTTTATGATTTAAAATCAATGAATTTATAAGTTTTTCAAATACCTGATTTAGTAGGTAGTTTTAAAATTTATCTTTCAAATATATTCTCAACAAATTTTCCGAATACCAAATGCATTCTTATAATCTATTTGTCATTTTTATAACTCATTAAAATCTTATAAAATGTCATCAAGCCAAATTTAAAAAACTTATTTTACCATACTATATTATATCATCTATTAAATATGATAAACAATACTTATAATACTATATTATATTATACTGTATAATTACATTATATTACTAGCCGTCTAAACAGACTCTCACTATTTTGCTTTAGTTTAACCTACGGAAATGAGTTTTATATGTTTTATGTTCTATGTTTATTGTAAAAAAATATATTTATTTTATTAATTATGAATTTAATTTTTAAGTTTTGATTATTATTTGAAAATAAAATATACTTTTTTAAAATTATAATATTATAGGTTAGATTGGAAAATGAGTTGAAAGCTATTTATCAAACAATGGTCGAGAGTCAATTTGCATTGTTTGTTATGATTAAATAGTTATTTTGTTCTGCAGTTACATATTTATAATTAATTATGTTAAATATTAACTATTAACTAGTATTCCAATTTTTTTTTTATAAATTTTTTTATTAATTACAGGTAAGAAGGAAAAAACGCATGGCCACCAATCCAAAATTTGGTGGTTAATTAGTATTTCAATAGCTAAATATTAATTATGATTTAAAAAAAACTAAATATTAATTAAAAACTATTTATTATCATTAAATTAATAATATATAAATGAAGTAATTTAATATTTTCTAGTGACATAAAGTTCAAATAAAAATTCTAATAACATCCTTTATTAATAATTTGTTATATTTTTTTAATTATAACATGAACATAAAGATTTTTTCTCTCCTATTTCCATAAGGGGAAAAATAATTATCAATAAAAACAGAACCATTAATTTTCTAAAAATATACTTTAAAAGGGTTTAAATTTTCTAATGAAGATTGGTAGACATGCTAAATCATTTAAAGCTATATTTGATATTAAATTTGAAACTGTTCTATAAAATTATAATTTAATTTTTTTAAAAAAAATTAAGAGATTTTTTTAAATTACTTCTTATAATACAGTAAAATATAAGATAATTAATTAGTAGGGAGAAAGAGAGAATGCATGTGAAGAAGTGGGTTTGGAATGGTACGAGATAGTGGCTTGCACGTGGTAAGTGGACCTAATATTTAAAGTTGGTTCTATGCAAAAATGGACCTTTTGGGCTTAAGATTTGGGGTATCCCCAAACAATTAGTACTTGTCACTGTAGGACTCTATGCCTTTTGGTTTGTGCCTCTTAGCTGGCTTCAATTTCATTATGTTTTTATGTTTAAATCTTAAATCCCCAACTTAAAAGTTATGATATGGCTAAAGCCTAAGGCTGAGGACATGTGATATTTTATTTTATTTTTAGCTATATATATTTGTGTTTCTTTTTTTTTTTTAAAAAAGGAATTATGATGGAACCTCAACCACTTGGCAGATGGACCATTTTATCATGTTGCCTTTATTGGATAAAAGGGCTCAATTATGATTATTGCTTGTGTTTGATATATTTGGTCCCAATTGGAATATCTCAATTTTAATTATTCTTTTTATATTATTAATTTCACCATTTATCATAATTTACTAGTTCTTTTTAATTGATAATTAACTCCTCTAAGTACTAATTAAGATAGAGTGTTTATCTCATAAATTTATAATGTCAAAATAAAATTCGAATCTTAATAATCATTATAAGTTTATAATATATCATAAATAAAAGATTCAAATCTTAATATTCATTAAAAAAAGGATAAAATATATTTTCATATTCTAACGTTTTAAAAATTCATATTTAGAAATTGATTTAAATTGATTAGTTGAAGTCAGATTCAGTCAATTTATTAAATTGAAATCATATTTCTATTTAAATTTTAGTTTATTGAAAAAATATATATATATACAATATAAAATGACATTATTTTTTAAGATATTTCACACGTTTAAATTCAACCGAATTCGATCGAAATAAAAAATACACGAATTAAAATGACATTATATATAAATTTGGTCAAATTTAATTTGATATTTTAATATTTAATTAAATTAAAATATATTTTAAACTTAACTGAATCCTCCAATCAGTGCATTCAACAAGCAAATTCTATGTTTCAAAAGAAATTAAAACAAAAGCAAAAGAGAAAGACTGTTCACTAGCGTAAGGAATGTATTTGTCTGTAAGTAAATTACTGAATATTTTCTCCATTCTAAATTAATAAATATATTTTTTATTTTAAAATAATTAAAAAAATAATTATTTTTATTTAAAATATAAATTTATATATTTTTTTATTATGCCTTTACTTTATTATTAAATATATTTATTAAATATTTTTAATAAATAATATGAAATATAAAAATAAAAAAAATTAACATATTAACTTTGTATTAAAATACTAAATGGGATATAATTTGAGAAAAATAAAAATAAAAATAAAAATATGTTTACCAATTTAAAATGGAAACAGTATTTAATTAGTGTCTTCTATATCAAAATTTTGGCATTATTTAAATAGTGTTTTGGCTGCTGAAAAATGAGATATGTTAGATAATTAGCGGTTGGCTTAAAAAAAAACAATTATGATTATTAGTTTTTTTCTTGAAGCTTCTTTCCAACACCCTTTCATGAGATTATTATCTAACGGAGTGAGATTAATATAATATTAACAAGTTTAATTGCAATTAAGTTAAGTTAAAGAAAAGGGGGGTACTTAATCAACTGCCTAATCCTATCTAATTGATTACTTAACAATGACCAAGCTATAGTAGCTAATTTACCTCAAAAAAAAAGCTAATTAACATTAACCTAAAAAAATCCTACTTAACATTATAATTATTACTATCTTTTTCTTTAAAAAATAGAGCAATTGATTAGATATAGATTTGTAATTATATATATATAATTGATGTGACCATCTACTTATGTTTTATAATTATAGTTGATAGAATTTGTATCCGGCAATTCCCAAATCCTTCTCTTTCTGATTCCCCAATCAATTAGAACAAAGAACCTTTCAAATTCCTCCCAAAACCATAATGGCAAGTTAGTAATAACTTGACCATTAAGATATCATCACACGCCACAAAATTAAAGAATATTTGTTAAAGATTTTTGTTGAGGAGTTTAAATAATATATTTAACTTATTATAATTTAAATTGTTTTTATTGGATTGTATATTATAAAGGTAAAATTTATCACTATTTGTATTGTATTTTATAATAGGGCTTAACACATAAAATTTGATACTCAAAATTTGAGTATTCAAAATAATTTTATACATTGATTTTTTTTATTTTTATGAGAACTGAATTTTTCACAAAATCTTATAAATTAATTTTACGATTAATTGTTTAAAAAGTTTGAAATGTTAATTTTTTATTTTTCAAGTTTTAATTTATATGAAGAATACATAATATAATAGTTAATAAACACAATTGGTATTTGTCGGTTTTAGGTAAAAAGAGATTTATCGCGGCTGTAATTCCATCCGGGCTCGAATTTAAAAATACTATTTACACAAGAATAAATAAATAAAACACAATTGGGATTGTCAAAGCCAAAGTTAAATAATTTAGTATTATATGAATTTATTCTATATTCTTCTTCCTATTTCACCCTTTATTATTCTCTAATGTCCACGACAATTTAATTATATTATATATTTTTACTTTTTTTATTACCAGTGCTAAAGGTTTTTACATGAAATTGATTTTTATCTCAAATTAGTGCTCGAGACTGCAAAGTATCAACTAATCATTTCTTCACAATATCTTAAAAATGCTACACCAGAAATAAAGCAAATCATAATAATAATAATTATTCCCTTTTTTTTTTTAAAGAAAAGGTGCATAATGGCTATTCTCTTCTATTGACAAGTAGATATATGTATATATTTTTCTTTGTGGTAAAATTAAATTAAGAATCTTAATTAGTGATGTATGTCATTATACGGTTTCCAAATGGGGGGTTTCAAATCGAAAGGAACACAATCAATAATTTTTTAAACTTTAATTAAATTGTAGATAAGCTTTTTTTTATTAAAAAGTAATCAAAGAATTATATATAAAGATAGTATTTATGCTCTTTGAAATGCTTTTGTTTCATTTGATATGTTATGTTATAGGTGAGGAGACAATAGCTTGAGAAATGAAATTCAACTCTTTTTTTAAGGTTTTGAAATAATTAGTGTAAGATGAGAATTAAAATATAGCCCATTATCAAAATGAATCCCACTAGAAACCACTAAAGTTTTAGCCTTTAATCAATTGGCCATGAACTTTCTGTTGTGCTATAATTATCTGGTCACCTTCCTTTTTTTTCTTTTCAAACGCATACAAATAAATATTTTATCGATTTCAAATGAATAGATATATTTTCTATTTTATAATAATTTAAAAAATAATTACTTAATTAAAAATATGAGTTTATATTTATTTTTTTAGCATTCATATATTTATTAAATATTTTTAATAAGTATTATTAAATATGAATATAATAAAAATTTAACATATTAATTAATTTATTAAAATAATAAATAAATTATAATTTAAAATAAAAATATGGGTAATATTTATCAATATGAGATAGAGAAAATAAGTAATAAATTAAATAGTTATTTCGCTCCTAAGAAAACATGGGTTTCTTCTTTTTTTTTTTTTTGAAAATAAAACATGGGTTTCTTTAGCTTAAGGTCAATTTAGAAATGAAAGATATTTTGATAAAAACAAAACCGAAAAAGAATTGAGAGCAATTGGGCAGTTGGGGATTCCAATAAGATATTGTCGCTAATAAAATTTGGCACCTGCCTCTGATGTGTATCATATAATTATATAACTGTTATTATTATAATTACAATTGCAATTATAATCATATATTCAATTTTTATAAATCCAGTTCATAGTGGAGGCCACGCCACCAACAAGGTATTGTTTGGCTCCCAATCCACTCCTCTCTTCATCATTCTAGTTGTTTTGTTTGCTTCCAAATTATTTCTATAATGATATGAAATTCAAGAGTAAATACAACTGATTTATTTTTTATTTTTATTTTCATTTATATTAAAATATTCTGTAGACAAAGAAAGTGAAAAAAAATATTTTTTTTCAACCCATTAGATGCAATTTGATTTTTTTTCACTCACACCAATAATATTTATTCACATATAGAGATTTTAAGTTCAAATTTCTTAGAATTTTTTTTATTAAAATTTACTATTTCTCTTATATGATTTTAGTATTCTTTCGTCTCATTTTATTTTATAAATAAATTTAAAAAATCTTTATTTTTCATTGCGTTATATATTTCTATTATAGTTACTAGTATATTATCTTAATTAAATATTCTGAAAATGATATAATTGATTAACAGATCTCAAATTTGATTCTTGCCAATAATAAAAATTATTTGAATTTACTCCTTCCCATTGAATTCTTAAATTTCTAAATTTATACTTTATATTAAAAATATATAACATATATATATATATTATATTTTTTTCGTCCCACAAAGATAGATTAACTTTTCATTTTATAGGAACTAATAAATATTAATTATTTTTATTAAAAATATAAATATATATATTTTTTATTATATTTTTATTTTAGTGTGTAAAATATTTAATAAATAATATTAAATAAAATTATTATATAAATTTATATAATAATTAATTTATTAAAATAATAAGTGAATTATAATTTGTTATAATAAAAAAAATAAAAGTGAATATATCTGTACAAAGAAAATATATAATATCTTAAAAAAAAAAAAAAAAAAAAAGAGTGTCAACTAGGCAAACCTAACTCGCTTCAAGTTTTCCCTAGCCCATGAGAAAGTTTTATCATAATTATATAAATTTTTGCAATATGGTCCTTGAAAAATTATTTTGTGCAATTAAGTACTTAAATAACCAATATTAAAGTTTGATAATTTATATGTACCTTTTAGTTCTAAGTTGTAATCCATTTACATGATTTTTTTAAGGAGCATTAATTTTTATTCTTATTGCAACTTGATTCGAAATTTATTATTTGTCATTTTGTAGTTTTTAATTTTTTTTTTCACTTTGGAAAATCATATAGTGCTTAGTTATTCATGTTTTTTAATTATTTTTTTAACTAAATCATAACTTATTGGACCCTAATTAATAATTAGATCCATTTTGACATTATTTTAACCTATTAGTGCAATATCAGATACCAAACAGTTACACTTGTAATTGGCCAAAAAGTGTAATTATAGTTAATTATATAAAATTAATATCTAAATATACACGGCACTATAAAAATTTATAAAGTTCATGGTAATTATTAATAATAATGTTAACACTTAATTATACAACTAAAAATTTACAAACTCATGTGAAACGAGTTGACTAATAAAATTTAATTAGGTATTAGGTAGAACAAATAACATTTTTTTTTCTTCTTTATTCTTCTTTCCGCCTCTATCATACTTCAAATAAGGCAGTCGATGATTGAAACCTATAAGAGATTAAAAGTAGAAAAGAAATAACACTAAATGTGGTTTAAGAACAACAACCTTCTCCAATATCAATCTTTTTGGTCTTTGTTTTGCTATCTTCTCACAGTTTGAATTATAATATTATGAATTATAAATTATAAATTATGAATATTTAATGAAAGTAAGAATGGAAAATTTCCATTTGAACATTATTTTTAAAAAACACAAATTAAAGGGAATAAGAAAATCAATCTTAGTATTATTTGATTGTTTATATAAATTTTTATATACTTCTGTTGGCTTTAGAAAAAGATTACGGATATCAACTTTTCACTTTTTTTTTAATTATATTTTAGTTGCTTTGTGACTGCCATATATTGAATATGTTTTTGTATCTATTGAAAGGCAATATTCTCTTAGTTTCGAAATATATGTAATTTAAGATTTCGGCATATGAATTGAAATAAATTGTTAAATTATCTCAATTCAAAGTGATATTTAAAAAAAAATTGATGTAGAGACATAAAAATAATAAATGCAAAAATTTAGTAAAAGTATAAAAAATAAAATTAAAAGAATAATAAATACCTGTCCAAAAATATAAATAACAGATATTTGAAAAAATAAATAAATCTCTAAATTTGCAATACCTATTACTACTTAAATGCCAATACGCAATCCGATCTAGTTTTTAGCAAATTTTTATGTGGATGTATTCTTAGCTTGGCTTTAAAGAAACGCTCATTTTGCCTAGTAGACTCTCCACTTGTAAGAGTTTTGTTTGGTCCTTTAAAATTGAAATTTTTGTTTACCAACTTCTTTTTATTATGTGGGATGAGATGTTGATGGTGTCAATATATATGTGTATATATATTATATACATAGAGAGAGAGAGAGAGAGGAATTAATATAACGCCTATGATATTTATTATAATTAACATTTTAGTTCTTATTGTTTCAAAATTCACATTTTTAATCTCTAAATAAATTTTACTATAATATAATAATTTAAGTGTTGAAGTATTTTTTTTTCAATTTTTTAGTAATAAAATGTTATATAAATTAAAATGTCAAGAATTAAAATTTAATATAGAATTATATAATTAAAAAATAAAGTGTTAGCTTTATAAATTATAAAAAATAAAAATATATTAAAAAATAAAATGCAAAAATTTAAATTATAATAAAATATAGAAGTGTTATTATAATTTACTCTTATTATTGCTATAAAATTCAAATGGGATGTGATTATGCAATGTAATAAAATTAATTCTTTCTTTATGTTGCTGTAGAAAACAAAAACCGTTAAAAAGAAAAAGGACACCTAACATAAAGGCACGCGTGCAATGTGTTGGGAATTTAATGATATTAGAAGATAAGATTTTATTTATTTATTTTATTAATTATTTTTTAAGAAGGAAGGGCATTAGGGGGGTAAAGGTTGTCATATAACAATTAGCCGATTGATTTTTAGATTAATCGGTAAAAAATTTTAATTCAGTTAATAGATCGTAAATTAACTACAGTTGATTTAGTTAAAAAATATAGTAATTTTAAAATTTCTGTTAGTTAATGATTAATAGAGTCTAGCCAGACTCAAAGGATAATTAGTTAGCCTATGGGTTAATAAGCCATGACTTAGTAGTTAATATTTATTTAAGTTATCCTATTAGATGTAAGCACACAGTCATCAAAGGATAATTTACCTGGATTTACATTCTCTTATCTTCATCAATGTATTTTATTTTTTATATTTTTTGGAAAAGTTGGTGACTTTCTTAGTAATCAGCTTTCATATTAGCAACAAATTAGTATATACAATATACTATATATGAATAACAAAGACATGGTTTTCTAAATTAATACTTAATGTGGTTAAATTGTTTATAATTTCTTAAAATTAAGAAATTGTTTTAAAATATTTGTTACTGATCCTTAGGATGACTACATTCACTTTTATTTTAAAAAATATTTATTTACAAACATATGAACACAAAGTTACTTGATAATTTTTTTAATTGATTTTTTTTTTGTATAACGCATTTTTTATGTACACAAAAAATCATATTTTAATGCAATTTCATAAAATAATAATAACGAATAGTGAAATTTTACAAAAAAAAATGAATATTTATCAATTAAGATTTATTATTTAAGTTGCATATAACTGAATCGAAAAGTTATAAATAAATAATTATTATATGAAATGACCACAACCTTATGAATTTTTAAATCATAAATTATCTATTGCAAATCCAATGATTTAGTAATCGACAAGGAAGAAATCTTTAATTCAGTGGCGGAATCAAAGGATTTGGGTTTCTGATCCAACTGTGTCTAAGCGTTACCTTCAAATTCTTGGATCTTTATACAATAAAGGTAAGGCTGTAATAGCCCAATTGAGTTAAGCATCAGTTTTTTTTAAATGCAAAATAAATTTTCATTAATATATTAAAGAATACATCGTACAAATAAAATTATATGAGCATTTTTGGTGTATCTTTGATCTCAGATCTATGATCGCCGCAGGATTTAGATCTATCTTTTTCCTTTGGTTTTTTTACTAAATCTTCAAGTTCTTTAAATTTTTAGTTTTTTTTAGATCTAGCTTTTATGGCTTTTTGTATGTCTCCTTAATGGTAGTTTTTATTTTTATTGGAGATCCAGTTGCTAGTAGTGAAGGATCTTCTCTTCTCTTCTATATTTTTGTTTGACTGGGTTAGCATCGCCCCTTCTGAGTTTCTCTCATGAATTTGTAACGAGAGAGCTCTGGTGCGTATGGTATTTGTGATTTTATGTGGTCAATTCTCTGTGATTGGTATATCTAAGCTCTTTCTTTAAAGATCCATATATAGAGGAGTTGCTGCTCTTCCTTTCTCTCTCTTTCTTATCCAACAACTAAGGAAAAGCAAGATCTATGGATGGTGCCGTGAATTCTCCTTAATGATTTAGCCACAAACTCTATGGATGCTGCACAAACTGAGATACCATTCTTTCTCTTGATAATAAGCCAATTTTCTTTCTTGCTAAGGCCGAGGTTTCACTTAGGGGTGCTAAACATTGGTTTAGAATTTGTGATTAGTAAATAGAAGATTGCTCTGTTCATGTACTGTGCCTTTGGGCTTCTATTTGTTGTAATCCTTGCTTAATCTGTAATATCATTATCTTATTTCTAATAAAAAAATTATGTAATGAAATTACTAAATTTTTTTGAATTCTATAAACTTCTTTGATATAAATAGTGGATAATAATAATATACCTCATATAATATGATTTTCAATAGGACATTCATTTTATTTATTATCTATAATCACATTACATATGAAAATGACACTTTCATTTAAAAAAGTAGAAACAGACTTTATTAAAGAAGGGCAAGTCTCTATTAAAACAAGACACAAAATATTCAAACAAAAAAAGATAAAACTCCATAATAAAATTTAAATTACATTCAATTTTATTATAAAAGATAAAATAACGCAAAATAAGAACAATAAAGTAATGCAAAATAAGAATAAAAAACTAAATTTTATATCTATGTTAATTTAAAAATTATTTTGAAGACAAATCATATAATAAAAACATACAAAACTAAATAAAAAATACAAAATCAAGTAATAAATTATGAAGAAATTAAGATGAATGAATATAGATGAGACTGCCAATGAACTGACAACAATCTCATTCTCAAATTAAAAAAAAATTTAAAAATTCAGTTAGAAATAAATATTACAATCCAATTTGAATTGGGTATATTACAATTATATAAGTATTCTTTTTCCATGTCACATAAGCTCTTTAACGAAGTATTTTTCCTAACATGTATTTTATTATTTAGATTATATTTATTATTATTAAAATATATATTAATATACATTTTTTTTAATCTTTTATCTCTTACATGCAAAATAAGTTATCTATCATTATTATTTTATATGTAATTATCCATTTTAGTTTTCTCAATCTCTTATAATTTAAATTATTTCCCAAATTTATTTATTAACATTTTTTTGAGAGAAAATTGGTATATTATTGCATCTCATTAGAAATAGCATCAACAATAATATTGGGTAGAAAATCCCAGTAGACTAGGCTAGCTTGATTAATACTTACTCCATCTAAGCTATGGGCAACTATATTAACTTGCCTTGGTGCCCATTTTAACTAAACATTTGGGTGACCAACAAGAAGATCCTTGCAATCCTGCACAAAAATTTCACACACAGAGTAGTCTTCTTGTTGTGAAGAAATAGCAATGGCAACCTCCTTGGAATCAATTTATATAATTCCATCCCCATGCTGCTTGTCCATTAACCAGCCTAAAGTCATATGTAACGCCATAATCTCGGCATGCTTAGAAGAACTACAACGCTGCACCTAGCCAAAAATTATAGCTTTGAAGGAACCTTGACTACCACGGAGAATAGCTCAAACACCTGCCGCATGATCAGTAGACACAAATGACGCATCCACATTACATTTCCAGGCTTCCCATCATACCTCATGATGATCAATCCCTTTATTGCTTCCCATAAACTCCGCATTATCTCGCCTTATAATAGATGAAAACCAAGACTCCTTATAGGTTCGTACAAAAGCCAAGATGTCTCTGCTACTCATATCAATACCCCTCCATACAAAAGAATTTCTCGCAAATGAGATGCGCCATAAAATAAAACAATACTCCATAATTGATAATTCTAACATTATCATGTGGATCCAAATAACAAAAAAATGACTCACCAAAATCAGCAAAAGGAAAGGGGATACAATTATTTTCTAAACCCTAAAGCACCCAACACTCCTTTGATTGATGACAATGAAAGAGAACATGATTGATATCCTCAATTTCACCACACACGCCACAACTCTAATCCAAATTAATACCCCTAGCCAACAACCTTACTTTATTAGGTAATATATTGTGAGATGCTCTCCAAAGAAAATGCTTTATTTTATTTGAAATCTTCAATCTCCATAATTTTCCTCAATTATGAGAGCTAAGATGATTATCCAATTTAGGCATAAAGATATCACAAGCTCTATAATAGGCATATTTGACACTATATATCCCATGCTTGTCAAAATGTCATATACGAGTATCCTTTACACCCCCTCAAACTCAAAAGCAGTAATAAAATTATCCCAACTTCTTCTAGTGCAAACATCTGCCTCACTTTAGATTCATTCCACATACTACCATTACCTTCTATTAAATTCTTCACAATATAACACTCTAAATTATCATCATGAGGACTCGTTACCCTGAAGTTATCTAGACGTGGTAACCAAGGATCATTCCAGATACTTATATCGATACCTAAACTAAGCCACCTAACACCCTCCTTTAGCAATTTTTGGGAATTCCACAGCCCTCTTCAAGTATAGCTTGGATTATGACCCAACGAAGCCGACAAAAAAACCCCATTAGGATAATATTTAACTTTGAGAATACAGTTGAGAAGACTATTAGGATTAGAAATATATCTCCAACCCTTCTTATCAATCATTGCCAAATTAAATAAGTGAAGGTTATGAAAGCCAAGGCCACCCCGACTCTTATTGTTACACAAACTATCCAGCTTGTACAATGAATCGAATTAGAAGAATTATTCTTCAAATCTCACCAAAATGAATTCATCATCCGTTGCAGCTCCTTACAAACAGATATAGGAATTAAAAAAATCCCATACAGTAGATAATAAAGCTTGAGCCACATACTTAATAAGAACCTCATTCCTTGCTTTAGATAACAATTTTTCTCTTCAACCATAAATCTTTTTCATTATTTTGTCCTTTAAAAAAGAAAAGATTATCTTCTTGTTCTTCCTTATCAATGAAGGTAAACCCAGATAATGACCTGCATCCAGAGGATTAGAAATGCCAAGAGAGTTAGATATATAACTATGCACCTCAGATCCCACATTCGAACTAAAAAATATGCCCGACTTTTGATAATTAATGGCCTATCCAAATGCTCTTTCATAAACATTTAGTAAATGTTTAATCTTGTTACATTCAAATTCTAAAGCTCTGAAAAAGACAAATGAATCATATACAAACAATAAATGAGACGCTGGAGGCGCTCTTTTATATACTTTGAAACCATGGATACTGTCTAATAACTCAGCTCTTTTAAATAAAACTGAAAACCCCCTGTGCATAAAGGTAATCTGACATCCATTAAAGGCAACATAATACTGAACTGATTTGACACAGAGTATAATCCACGTAACTCACCTATGACAAAAACCCAACTTCAATAACATTAACTCAAGCAAATCCCAATTCACTCTATCATATACCTTACTGATGCTAATTTTTAGAGCTATATCCTCGACCTTGCCCGATTTTCTTGTTTTCATGGCATGGATAATTTCAAAGGTATTAAAAGTATTATTAGAAATCAATCTACCATGCATAAAAGCTTATTGAAAATTTGATATTAGTCCCGGCAAAATTCTCTTCAATCTATTAGCTAGAATCTTAGCCATAATTTTTTAACATTTTATTTATTTATACATTTAAATTAATTAAAATTTTAATTTTTATATATATATTACATTTTATTATATGTATATATATTATATATTTTTTACGTACTTATGAAAGCAAGATTCAAATTTGAGATTAAAATATTTCGGCAAGATTTTCAAATTCAAATAAAACTTAAAATTCAAGGACGATGAAAGATTATGATTAAAGGTTTAACCAATAATTGAACCACAATTATATTTATTATACAAGACATTACCTATTAAAAAATATCAACAGTATCATTGAGCTTGTAGATTAGTTGGTAATAAACTATTCTAACTTAATAAGAAGTTTTGAGTTTAATTCTTTAGGTATATAGCTACATTAAAATTCGGTAAAAAAAATTTTAACGTCCTTATAGGTCTATCTAGCTTGACTTCAAAACGATGATTTGCATAAAAAAAATTTATCAAAAGTAAACTTATACTTAAATAAATGTAAACTTATACTTAAATAAATTCAGTAAATATTAATTAATAAATTTATTAAGTAATATTTAAAATAAAATTTCAAATAGCAATATAATTTCTTAAATTGAAACCAACCCACTCATGAGTTATGTGGCTGATTTAGAGGACTCAAGCTACTTTTATTTATTTTTTTTTAAAAAAGTTATTATTCTGACCCAACATGGTACGCTTTACGAGTTTTTTTTGGTCGAACTCATAAGTTGATTCGCATTCTTTTACAACACAACAGTGGTTCTATAAGCTCAATGTTGACCATCTTCACTACACCTTTTTGGCAACCTACGACTATAAAATAGAGATTTCTTACAATAGCAACAGAAACAAGAATCTTTAGATACCCAAAAACAAGACCTTATCGGCAACCTTCAAACATGTTTTATTTTTATATTTATTATTATAATAGCAACTGAAGCCATAATCTATAGACACCTGAAAACAACTGTTCCAAGTTTTTTTTTTCCTTAAGTTTATCCTTTCTTTTTCTTTATTCTCTTCTATTTCTGCTTTCATTTTCCCTTTTTCCCAAAAAGAACAAAAATATGTAGAGGGTGGTGATGAATTGATAGCATGCTCTGCAACTGCAAGTGCAAGGGCATATAAATATATACGAATGGTTTTGGCTAATGGCTTAAAACCCATTCAGAATCGGTTTGATTTACTACTTAATATTAATGGTTGGTAATTAGATGTCAGCCATTTATAATAAAATGAAAACCAGCGATTGAATTTATCCCAGGAAAAATTTAGTTTAAGTGCTGCGATTCAATGTTGTAGTTAGATGTTTGCAACTTATTTGACTGAGAGCTAATTAAATTTTTTTTTTCACCTTTAATTATAAGAACAATATGAATAATTTTAATTGTCAAAATAACCTCATCCTTGCTTATGTTTAGCCACTTAATGATCAGAGTTTATATCTGGCCGCACAAGTTGGTAATTTGCTTTGTTTTGGTTTGACTAATTAGTGAATGATGATTAAAGCTTCATAGGTCAATAATAACGTCTCTCAAGCACATATTCGAAATTCCACTCCCAATACTTCCACGAGAAAAACAAAGTTTTGCCAATGAAATTTTGCTCTACCGATATGATTAAAACTGATAAGACTGAAACTGCAAGTCTGAAACTTATCAGACGAATTATACTCACCCCTGATATAAGAAAAAAACAAAAAGACTGATCTTTAGCGAAGACACAGAGGGATAATTCCTGTGACTCCAATCCAAGAGCAGTACTAGTAAATCATGAAACAGCCATCCTAATATAATTGCAATAAAGAAATGAATATGGAAATGGAGCCTGTTCTAGCTGGAAAGAATAGTTGCATAAAGAACACCAAGCAGTGCATCCCTGATCTCACCTGCGATCCAAAATCCAGAATTTTTTATGTAAAAATAATGTCAACACATGCAACTTCGACATTCTAAAAATCTAACCTTGTTAACTGTTAAGAAAAAGTAAATTCCTGCGTTCCTTTCTTTTTCACATGACCTTAAAAAGGCCGAGAATGAAGAATTAAGAACAAAAGTACGAAAAGAAGAAGAATAAAATAGAGCTTTGGGGTTTAAAAATTTCTTAAAAGGAGGCTTATGGCAGCACCAAACAAATCTTTTCTCAGAAATTGGATGGCTAAGACTCCAAAAAACTGCAGAAACACATGATTGGGAAAACCTACACTGCTGCAATTCCCATAATCTAGCTCAGCATTCTTCAGGCACGTTTAAAAATGAAAGAAACTAACATAATTTTTTATTTTCTCATCGCATTTACATTGATGGAAGAAAGGGAAGTGCCCCTAATTAGTAATATGAACTGCATACAATATGTCAAAGAAATGAAGACTGATAACGGACAAAATGCAGAATAAGTTGTACGACAAGACTTTCTGCCTTGGTCTAATTCTAAGTTAAGCATCACCAATAGAGAAGACAATACATTCCAATGGCAAATAAAAATATATATAATACATGAAGAACATTGCTGGCCGGATATATTAGCAGCCTAGAAAAAATGCAATCAGGTGATAGAAGAAACAAATAATTTCGTTCAAAGTTCAACTATACAGGAGAGATTGACACAGCACAGAAACTGTTGGGACATCAGAAGTAGACCAATGCAGAAACTAATGATGCATGCACAAAAATGGAATACAAATTAAATTATATTGGTAAATCCATGAATAGCAATTTGAAGAAAGGGAAATAAAATGAAATTACAAGTAACTATTTCAGTATCCATAAATGATATGCTATATATCCTAAAAAATAATAGATATAAACACAGAGATTAAACGATGATACTTAAAATAACACTTGATGAAAACAGAAAGGCAACTGATGTATCAAAAGACATGGCTTCCTTTCCCATTAAGGATAAGAAGAACAAGGAAAAAAAAATGAAAGATGGAAGGGATAAAGTAAAAATTCAGGGGATTCAGAAAACCTTTTCAAGCAAGATAAGTTCAGGGGATTCAGGAATCATTTTCAAGCAAGATAACAGATTTTCTCTTCTTCATGCTGGAAGGCTTAGGTGTTGGTGTGAAGCCAAAAATTCCATTTGCAGATGTACCATAAGTTACTTCTAGTTTGTAAAGATACTAGACTGTGATAGTATGTTGAAAGAAAATGGTTCAATTTTCTTTGACAACAAGTTAATAAGGCCATATGATATTTGCAAAGAAATCTCAATCATTTGCAGACATGCAAAAGGAATACCTTTCTTGAAAGACATCTTCATTCCTAAAAAATATATTGAACTGAATTGTAAAGACACATTTCAATTTGTAAACATTTAGGGCTACCATTTTCCTCAGTATATTCAGATAATCAAGAAATAGTTTGTTAATTTTATGCCTAAATATTTCACTTCATAAAAATAACCATCCTTCAATTACTGCTCAATAACGAACCCAAAGGACAGAATTTCACGGGTCATAAAAAATAAAACCCTGGGCAAACAACCATGTCTTTAGCTAGAAACTACTCGCACGATGTTTTATTTTGTGTGTCCCTGTATCCCAGGCAGGGACGGAACCAGATGGGATAGGGTGGGGGCTGACGACCCCCCTGCCGGCCGCCGGATGTGTTATTTTAAGGGGTCATTTCTGCCAGCCGGAGCAATAAAGATGGAGGCTCAGCCCCCCTCTCCTCCTTTTGCCCCCTCTCCCTGATAGGCTGGCTCTGCCACTGCTCCCAGGTGTGTGCCTGTGAGCATTAACTGATAGAATTGGCACCATTACAATCAACAGACCAAACTCTTTTACTCAACGAGTTCTACCAGTGAACAAACTAATTTGTTAATGGTTAAAACTGGAATTACATCCACAACTTCTTTTTCTGTTTAGTCTTTTACAAAATTATGAAATCAAAATATATTATGCAGCTAATTAGTCAATACACTAAATGAAGCAGCGACCAATTGCCAATAAGACTAGAGATAATATAAAAACAAAAATGAAAAAAAAGTCTACTTATAATGGTAAATCAATCAACTTGTGGATTTGGTGACTTATTCAGCAAAAGCTAG
Organism: Garcia nutans; assembly: GCA_947685225.1. Classification (NCBI taxonomy): domain Eukaryota; kingdom Viridiplantae; phylum Streptophyta; class Magnoliopsida; order Malpighiales; family Euphorbiaceae; genus Garcia; species Garcia nutans. Next base: position 55,350,696 of record CANTUV010000011.1, read on the forward strand.
AACATATAAAAAATTAGTATGATAACAAACGATAGCAAAATTCATAAAAAAAAGGCACCACAAGAAATTACAAAAGAGAATCTCATAATATATGGCCCATCATTTTGCAATGATAAATGTAATCAGTACATAAGCAATATCCAAGAATAACAACCTCTCAGAGTTTATTTCCTCCTCTGAAGGTAATGCGAAGAAAATTAAGGATCAGTAAACCCATATAACTAGTTATGTGTTCTTCAGAAAAGGAAAAAGAAATCGCTTCAGCAAACACTAAGACAATCTACCAAATGTGTTCGTACTTCACATTATTAAACCTATTTTCTCAGCTACATGACATCAACCTTTGAATTTTCTCATGTCACTAAAAATGGGGGAAGACACAAATCAAATGAAATAAAACGCAAATAAAATTTTGAAAAGAAAAAAATATATATATAAAAGGAAGAACTCAAGACTTCCTTAAAAGGAAACATTCTATTGAATCTTGAGTAAAATCTGATTCTTCCCCATTCCCCATCAAAAGGTAAAATATATGAAAAAGAAATAAGGGGGAAATTACCATTAGCAAGACACATATGATGAAGGACAAACCAATCTTGTACATCCCATTAGCTTGGGGGCACTATCGTGACATAAGGAAGAAATTACCATTAGCAAGACACCTGTGTTCAAGGACAAACCAATCTTGTATATCCCATTAGCATGGTGGCACCATCATAGCCCACATGGTGCCCCCACAATCCAACTCCTCAGCATCCCATCACAGCACAATTATACACAAAGTTAACCGAGTGCTTTTGCGCAAGCATGTTCCATTGCGGAGGGCCTTCGCTTGGAACCCATGAATTGAGCTCTATAAAACCTTCGCCATGAGTCCTAGGTCCACCAATAACTATAAGCCGATCTCCACAAGCCCTAAATGCAAGTCCCCAACCATTCATTGAGACCGCACGTTCAGGCAATGTACCCACCTTATCCCATGATTTTCTCTCCTTGTCATATTTCCTGACCTCCATGTCAACAGCTGCATAAAGTTCTTTATTAACTACAGCTACTAAGGGTGGAGCCTCAGCAGCTGCAGGCATCTCAATCCCTGCGGCAGCACCACTCCGTCCAGGAGACATATTAGGAATTTCAGTCCATTTCTTAGCTTCTAAATCATACTCCTCTCCACATGTAAGAAGCTTTGTATCTTTTCCCCCAATTCCCCCGATAACATAAAACTTTCCATCCATAAACACTGCCGAACACATCTTCCTTGGTTTATTCATGCTCGGAAGTGTCTCCCACTTTTGATTCTCAGAATTATACATCTCTGCTGAGCTGAGGATGTTTCCCTGAGAGTCACAACCACCAGCCAAAATTGCAATCTCCCCTCGACTAGCAGACCCAAACAAGCATCTGGGAGCATTCATCGTCATCCCAGTAGACCACGAGTTAGTCAAAATACTATACCTATATATAACATGGGACGTCACCCCCTTACCAAATACCAGAAGCTCAGTGCCCACAGCCAAGGACTCCTTATCCGAACACATGAAACAATCGTTGAAAGGCATCCTAGGCAAATGCATCCACCTGCGGCGAATAGGATCAAAGGCCTCCCATTCAAGCAAGTGGCAAGAGAAATAGACCCAATGTTCAATAAAACCGCGTTTCCTTCTCAATTTATATAGCTCTCCGTTTCTAATTAGAGACCGGAAACTCTTATTCAGAGAAGCTAAAGAGCCATAATCTGATCTAGAGCAGCGAATGAGACAGATGAGAGACATGTCACGGCCAATGGCATCAATAAGGGGATCGGAATCAGAAGATTGCCCTTCTCGATCATTCTCAGATTGTTGGCCGGTAGTTTCACCAGAATCTGAAAGCCTGGGATACTTAATTGGTCGATAATCGTCCTCAGAGCCGTCTAGAGGGTGCTTGCCGCTTGGCCGGAAAGGCATGAAAGACCACTGAGATTCTGGCTGGCAGGAGCTACCAAACAACCTTGGCACCAGACAGGACCGACCCTCCAACATGTCTCTGTAATTTGGCCAGTTGAAGCAATAAAATCAATCTAACACTCCAAATCCTTCTTTTGCATTTACAGTAGCAAGAAACAAATCCACAAATCCAAGCACCTGAATCCCCCAAAAGTAGCAGTCAATATATGGAATTACAGCTATTCAGATTTCAGAGAGAATTAAAAGAGAGTTTTATTCAATGAGGATTTGATGTTATGTTCTCTTTCCCACAATCCCCACCCACCACCCCAGAAAAATTAGTACCGAAGTTCAATATTCTCGTGTGTTTGTGACTGATTTTGTGGACCAAATGGAACCCAGAAACTCCAAAGAAGAAATTTTGAGGCTTTCGCTAAGGGTATTTGTTTTCAGAAACAGAAGTGAAATGTAGAAATGTTATATGCAGTGTTCGGTTTCAATGATAAGAAATGAAACCCATAAACACCAAATGGACAATATCTAGATAGAACCTAATGTTTTCTTTTCTTGAAGCTAAAAATTAGAAAGGTTAGCCGATCTGAATCCAATTAATTAACAATCCAGCAGAATCCAAATCTTCCAAATCAAATTTTCAATTTGGAAATGGTCAAATTACACTGTAATTTATATAACCCAATAAACAATAATAAAATTCTCAGTTGAAAAATCAAAATTCAGGTCCGTAAAGAAGTATCCAAAAAATAAAGAAGTATCCAGATCTCTAAAAAGCTTCAAAACAAATATAGTAAACCAAACCCAAGAACAAAAAAAAAGTTCAAATATCTAACTGAAATTTTCAAAGAGGAAAAAAAAAGTATTGAAATAGATCTGTTTTACAGTTTCATTAGTCACAAATTTAGGATAGAAGGAAACGAAAAAGTCTACAAAAAAAAAAGCAACAAACAAAAAAACAAAGAAAAAACGAAAAGGAAAAAAAATAAAAAGAAGAAGAAGAAGAGAAAAAAGGATGAGAAAGATGAGAGAATAATAACGCAGGGGCAGGGGCAGGGACTTACGGATTGGATAAGAAGAGAGAAAGGACTTGATTGGAATTTTCAAAAATCTTAACACGCTCTCTCTCTGTTTCAGTTCTTCGCGTTCTTAGTTTCTATACTTCTCTCTCCATATTAGTCGTCCTTTGGATTCTCTCTGCAAATCAGAGGGAGCTTTGGTATTGGCTTTCAGAGCTAAATCTTTTAGAGGTCCCCTTATTCTCTCTCTCTCTATCTTAGCATGTTTTTTTTAACAACTTAAATACAATTTTAGAATTCAAATAAAATTTTTACAAACCATAACCCTCTTAATATATGTGCTTCAATGTTTATAATGGGCTACTAATTCTTTTTTTTTATTATTATTATTTTTCTTTTAGAGATAGAGAGAGAGGTGGTGGTGGTGGTGGTGGTGATGGTAGTGACGGCGGCCGCGAGTGGTGGTGAAGGTGGTGGTGGTGGGCCTTAATAGAAAACTAAATGAACTTTTTTCTCTTTCTAAAACCGGTAACCGGTATGCGGCGGTGGATACACGTGTTGACTGAGGATGTTGTTTTAAATTTGTTAATGCGATTCCTTCACAAGAAAGACAACGGAGGTAAAAACAAAAGTATGAAAACCAGTAACCGGTAAATACTGGTAGAGACACGTGTTGATTTGGGGGAAGACGGAAAATAAAAACTGTCCTCTTTTTAGAGAGAGAAGAGGACGGTGAAAGAGAACTCCGTTTTCGGGACACGGCTTTTCTTTTTTTAATCCACGTAAAAAGCCGTTAAAAACTTTTTTTTAACTAATTTATTGTCTATCTAGTCAATTTATCGTGTTTATCAGTTTGTATATTTGTATCCAATTTTTGGTTCTCACTTGGGTTTTAATCACATGTGTCGGGGAGAATAGTTGGCTTCTGTTATGGTGGGGTCGTTGGGCAATTGATTGGATCATTAAGCATGTCTAACCCTCCAAATTTGACTAGTCAATTCAAATTAATCCGATTATAATCATGATTTTAATTGTTTCTTTTGCTGTTATGGAATTTCATTTTCCAAATGTCACGATATAAATTAAATTCAATTTCATTATAAACAAAAAATGAAGTATAAATTAAATAAATTATTATATTAATTAATTTGCTGTTGTTAAGTGAGTGTCCATAAATCACACGTCAATATTTTAACACGCATAGTTTCAAAAAATAAATATTACTCATGCATAAATTTGTAGTTAAATTTTTTTTATTTAATTTTTATCTAATCAAATCTTTTCCTTATACACAACGTAATGGTATTTTCTGTGCTCGATTTTGCATTTGGAGTATTTTTTTTTTTTCACATTATAGATAGTCAACAAGTAGATTTAAAGAAAAAGGGACAAGATAAATAAATGCCTTTTTTGTAAAGTCTAAATAATAATTTTTCAAATAATTATAAATGGGACTAACAAGCTTAAATAGTATGAGCCTTCAACAATAACATCCGCAAGTTTTCTTTTTTTTTAATCAACGATTCGATAGAACCCAAAAAAAAAAATAAGAATAAAATACATGATTAAAAATTAATTATTAATTCTTTAAACGATAATTAAAAAAATAAAAGCTAAATAGTTTAATATTTGTTAATCAATAAACAAATGACATTTTAAAATAGTTTTATTATTACTTGGGTGATATTGAGAAAAAATAAAATTGAATTTAACTAAATCTCAAAAGTTAGTTTACCAGGTAAGGTTTACTCAAGTTGTTAAAAGGAATACATATTTATTATATTTTATTAATGTGAAATATTTAATACAATATTCTATTTACGCTCAGACCCGAGCATATACGAAAATTTTGAAGCATGAAGTTTATGGGACTAGATATTTATAGATGATCAAATATTGAAAGATTAAATCATAGCTATGATACCATACTAAGAAAATAGACTCTGGGCTTAACTCAACTCTAAAAACTAGCTCATGAGCTGATAATTATTCAAATTACTGTAATTAGTATATATTTATTATATTTTATCAATCTGAAATATTTAATAGATATATGGGCCATACTCAATTGTGCAATTTAAATAATTTATTGATTTGTAATTTTATGTTTATTTAAAAATTTCAATGCAAATTAAATTCTAATTAATTGAAAAATGCATTATAAAATACAAGTCTGTTATTTGTTAAAAAATATTGAAGCACATTTCATACAAAAAATGACAACTTAAGATAAATAAATAACATCTATTAAAAAATAATAAAATTTTTATTGGCAGATAACACATAATATTTAAATAAAAAAAGAAATAAAATTTTAAATTTTATTTAATTTTATTTTAAAAAATAAAAAATATAAAAATAAAAATTTTATTTTATTTTATATTTATATTCGAAATTAATAGATAATAAAGCAAACTAAATCAAAACGTACGAAGTTATTACATATTAATGAACTAACAGCAATTCTAATTAAAAAGAAAAAAATATATGAAAACTTGAAAAAAAAGTCATTAAGTTAAAATATTCTGCACTTATTTTTTCTATTTATATTATGATTTTTTTTACTTTCCAATTAATTAAAACTCAAATCCTTTTTCCGAAGGACAATTAATTTTATTATTGCTATTTTTTATGGTTTTAGCAATTGACTTTTTATTTTTTAGGCCACTTTTTTTTTAAAGTTTTTTAAACTCTGAAAGCATGTACATTCTTCAAAATTTTCTATCAATTTGGCTTCATTTTTTTATTTTTTGGATATTAGCAACATGAACTATTATATTAATCATCATTTTTTTAAGATGACAATCATGCATCAATTCTTTTTTTAATACTTTAATTTTTTTAATATTATATTATATTATTAAAAAAAATTCAATTCTAAATTTATTATTTAAAAATAAATATATGAGAGAATCGATTCCATATATAATATTCAAAAGAGATATATTTATTGCTAAATTATATATTAATTTGCTTTTTTAATATTTTACTTATTTGTATTGTTAATTTACTCGATATAAATAACTTCTTTATTTTTAATGAATCTCTCACTTCAAATCAGTAAGTTATGAATTTGAGATTTCTTTATGGATAATCAACCTTCTATTCTATTTAAGAATATTGGCCATATTTTTATGAGAACTTTTTCCTAGTTTCTTTTTTCATCTCTCAAATTTACAATTCCCAATTTCATTTCAGAAAACGGAAACAGTTTATCTGTCTATTTTTTTTTTCAGTTGTTTATTTTTTACGATTTTGAAAACTTTCTTTTTTCTATTCTTATAAATCCCAATTTTTATCTAAATTGTTTGAAATATTTTTAAGTTACTTTATACATCAATAAAAATTAAATATTTTCTCCTAGCGTGTCCAATAACACACTCCCTATGTTCATCTTTACAAGTATTTTTCTCATTTGAATAAGCAACGCTACATTTGAATAGAATCATTTCATCACAGAAAAAAAACACTATTACGTTTTTTTAATGACAATGCTTAAAAATTTGATCGTTTAATTTTTTTTTTTTTTAAAAAACTATATGGTTATTATAAAGTTTGTTTTCCTAAAGGACTTTTTGGATTCGTAGCTAAATTGGAATATGCAGAGTGATAATGAGTAAATTATCAACAAAAATTATTTTATTCGAATTTAAATTATTTAAAATTATCTGAATTTATTTAAATTCAATAATAGTTATACACGTATTCATTTAAAATTCATTTAATAATATCTACTTACTATATGAATCCGTTTAAATATAAAAAATTTAAAAATATTATTAAATTTAAAATATAAAATATAATTTTATAAAATAATTATAAATAAAAATTTAATATTAACACCATTTTATTAAAAATAATTGCATACCACTTAATTTTATAATTAAAATATAATAAATATATAATTAAAATTTTAATAAAATATAATTAATATATAATTAGATTCGGATAACCAATATTCAATGGTCTAATCTGAATTTATTATGAATAATAAAAATATTATTCGTATTTATTTAAATTTATTTATAAATTATTCATATCATATATAAATAAATTAAAATAAATTAATTATCTAAAAACAATATGACTCATTGTTATCCATAAATATGCCGGACTAGTTCAAATAAATCAATAGCGTGAATCAAAACCAAATTTTAGAACCCGAACTCATTTTTAGTTTAGGACCAAGAATTCGAAGGCATCTAAATTTCAAAAACCAATGCGGATTTTTTTTATCAACTTTATTAGGGAAAAAAAATTTAAAGGCATTATTTTTTTTTTATTTTGTACAACTTGCAAGTGCAAGTCATAAAACCAATTTAAATTTTTCAACATGTATGCATAAATATTTAAAAAACAATAATTAAAGACATTAAAATTTTATTTTGTACAAGTGCAAATCATAAAACCTTTGAAATTTTAGAGGTACGTAGTTTGTTGTTACCAGAGCTAATTAATTAATATCTTTCAGTGTTCAATTATACTCTATATTTAGTGGTATATATTTTGATTTTATAACTTTTTTTTTGTCAGTAAATTTTGATTTTATAACTTTGAGCTGCTTTAAAGTGTTCGTACTTCGTTTTAACCCTAACTATGATTGTTTTGTACTGTTAAATTATTAGGAAAATAATAACATTATTGTACGATTTTATTTTCTATCATTAAATTTATAATGCAGCTTAATAAATGAATTCGCAACAAACAACAATATTCAACATTTGCGTCAGCTATAATAAAAATCATATTGATAGCGAAATAATTTTTTAAAAGTAATTTTTTAAAATTTTTTTACCAAGAGATACTGTATATACAATATAAAATAAATTTCATAAAATTTCAGTAGTTAATTAAATAAAAGAAGTATGATGAGATGAAATTGACAATAACAAAAGATGGCGAGCGCCGCATTTTGAGAATTGATCAGGGATAAGCTAGACCAGGTCAATGTTAATCCAACGAAGCACAAAGATAAATTTGAATACTCGTTTACGCAATTACTCTGGTCGGCAGTAATATTTTTCATATCTCCTAAAAGATTCTGCATTTTGATTTTTGATGATGAAAGCGAGTCTTGTCCACATTCTATCCAAATTTAAACCTAGCCAAATAGTTTATTTGGCTATAACCAAACAACAGTAACATTGAAAATTAGAAAAAGAATTAAAAGATTAGGTGTCACCTCTTTGGTAGATGTGGTTCCAAACCATCAAGTTTTGTCTATCTACGTCTCTCGAGCCACAGTTTTGACATCATCATACGGCCCAATAAGTTAATTGCTATTATCACGTGATTTTCATTTTTTACCGTCCATATTTGAGAAATTTAAATGAGTGGTTGAAATTTTACATTTGCCTTTAGTAGGAACTTCGTGTAATTAGTTTTACATATGCCATTTTCAAATTTTAAGTGTTAAAAAGTATTAATTTAAAGATTATTTTAATATGAGTATAATAATTACTTTATATATTATAAATATATAGTGCTGTAGAATTATTTGTTATTTTTAAAATTATATGTAAATGTAAAATGCATCACATAAAAATTAATTTAACATAAATAATTCATTAAAGGGCTAATCTTGATAAAAAATAATTCAATTAAAATGTTAAAAATAATTAAAAAGATATTTACTAAAAATAAAAAATATACATTTTGAATTTGGCCTTTACATATTTAATACATATATATATTCACATAATAAAACATAAATCAAATTAAAAATATGAGATATTTTTATTATACATATTAAGAATAATGCTAAAAAATTATTAATTATCCATCCCAAAAATATACTACCTCCGTTTTATTTACATAGAAAAAGTAAGATAGACATGAAAATTAAGAAAATTTTACTTTTTTCATCTTTATTTACTTAAATACCTCTAAAAAATATCCCTCAAATTAAACTTTTAAGGCAAGGGTATAAATGGTATTTTGTCTCATTCCACTCCCCAAAATTTACCTAAAATGGCATATTTTCTATGTAAAAGATATACCAAAAAAGAAAATTTTTCCTATCTAAATAAAACGGAGGGAGTATCATAATCTATAATATAATATATTTATTCATCATATTATATAGAGTCTAATATTTTCATTTCTATTTTTTTGTCTCCGCCATCAAATCTGAACAAATAGAAAGATTAACCATATCCCATGACTAGGGGGATTTCCAAACTAACACCTTAAGTCCATCACCATTACTTCAAAATATTGCCTTGTTTAATCGGGCGGCATTTTATAATCCGTGGACCGAATCGCATATTTTTTGAACACTCTAACTTTTAAGTACTCTTATCATTAAATGTCTATTTGAATAGATGGACTCGAAGGTTTCATAAAATATATAAAGGTAAATGGAGATTTTTAGAAGGTTAAAAATATTCTACTTTTGTGCTTTACATTGCTCCTCTTGAAGATTTTTGAAGGTTAAAATGCTATTCCAGATCTCGACAAATAGCCACCTTTCTCTAAATGTTCTCACCATTAGTACAAAACTAGCTACTCTCTACCATATTTACATTTTGGCTCCCGCCGCCAAAAGTTTTCAAAATGAAATCTGTGGATCATCCGATAAGTTTGCAAACCTAATTACACCATTAAAATTGGCAAGTGGTCAAATGATGATTCTCTAAATTAATAACTTTAACTTTTATAAAAACATCAACCCAATTCGTAAAACCCATAGCTTGGTCTTGTTTTTCAACCCAACTTTTTAAACCTCTCTATTTCCAAAGTAAAATTATAATTGAAAACGAATTCATTTTGAAGTAAATAAATTAGATTACATTTTGAAGTAGTTAATGGAAGATCCTCTAGAAGCCATAATGGCAGACTAAAAGCAATATATAAATTTGAAGAAAACACATTTTCTAAAATAAAGCAAATTTTCTAAAATGGTAGACTAAAAGGGTAATTCTGGAACTTGGTGAGACTATAGTACTTTGAACGTTAAATACTTTTCAATTTTTGGACGGTTGTTTGCTTAGTTTGTTTTCTTTTTCGCTCTTTGCGTGTGTACTCACATGACGGCGTCGTCGAGGACCGAAATTGTAAAGTGGGACCCAAGAAAAATAAATAAATAAATGAAAGAGGATGACTCGTGTGGCGCACGTGATATATGTATACATAGGTATAGATACAGTGAAAAATTTTTACATGGACGTAATCTATATCTACACTGATAAATAAGATCAATTATAAATTATAATTTAAATTATAATATTTTAAAAAATTAATTTAAATTATAATTTATAATTAACTTAACATATAAATAAATCCATATGCCCATATCTATCTAACAATTTATCGGGGGAGGTTGCGAGAGAGCATCGCTTGCAATGCTATAAAAAGTTGCACGCACTCACACGTGTCAGCAGTAGATTTTTGGGTAAGCGCGCGACCATTGAGAGGCAAAAGACACCAACTAAGGTAAAAGAGCCACGTGTCGGTGCATGTGGGGTACCTCTCAGTGGATGCTAGTGATCAAAAAAGCCTCATCGCTTTTTTTTTATTATTATATATATTTGATTTTAATAATAATTAATAAAAAAAAATCGTAATATTTAATTTTTAATAATTAAATGTTATAAGTACTTACCAATAAAATATATAATTTGACACGGCCGCCTCAAAATTTTGGCAGTTTATATGGAATTAAGATCGAAATAGGAACAGTGCACATGGAAGAATGTCCGTCTGTGCCGGCTTTTGCTTCCATTGTAAACATAATTTAATGTTATGACAATGATGATGATCATTCATATGGTTTTTAATTTTATTAAAATTCTCTCCCATATCATTAGATTTATATACTCTTTATTATTCAATCAAACAGAAATTTAAAAATGATTTTAATATTATTAAATTAAAAAAATATTATTTAATTTTTTTTAAATAAATAAAAAGGTATATCAATTTGCCTGCCTTGTAAATATTTATTATTCTTAGACTGATAAGTGATTGAGTTTTTATCTTATAATTAAACTCATACTCCATGAGATTAATGATTCAATTTTTTATAATATTATATTATTTTAAAGAATTCTAGTATATAATTTTAAATTTTTTAAGTTTAATTTCGATTAAAATTTAAACTCAGCAAGACCGGTAACAGAATTTATACGACACAAGCTTAAAGGTAAGATATATAAAAGAACTAAAAAGGGATGGTAATGGCCAAAGAATTTTCTAATTATACCATACTCCATATATTATAATTAGAATGTACCATTACTAATTTGCCAAATGGTCTTTATCTCTGTCTTTTTTTTTTGTCATATCTAATAAATTGAGCGAACACTAATACAAATATGGAAAAATTCCATATAATTTGAATGGTGTATCTTTTTCCAGGTACATATCAATTAATGTTATCTCGCAGCTTGCTCTACGCGTCGATCAACTTTCATAATTGGAGCTGGCAGTTTACTAGAAACAGCTCTATGCAAGCTTCTTAACAATAATATGGTTTGTCGTTAATAGGTTTCTGGGTAAAATTCAGTACTAATTCATTTTGAAACTGTTGTTATATAAATATCATCGTTTTTATTTAATTTACAACAGCTACCTGAAATTTATTAAAAAATATTTAGAAAGAATAATTTTTTAACTCAAAATGATATAATTTAACAAGCAATTGGATTTTTTTTCTTTATGCTACTGGTTTTAAAATAAATAAAGTATTAAATGAAATAATTAGTATTAATTAATATATTGAATCAAAATAATTATTTAATGTGAAATAACCACTGGTAAAATAGACAGGATTAATTTTTAAAAAATAATTTCATTTTGATTTTTAAGTAAAATGATTTTATTTTGGCCATCCAGTTACATATATCTTACAAAACCATTTGGAATATGATCCCTCATGGTTATTCACACATTTAACTATGGAAAAAAAAGACTAAAATATAAAGTTATTACTTAAAGAATTACTAAAAGCATACTAGCAACTGAGGTTGTAAATTTTTTTTTGAAAGAAGGTTGTAATTTAATTTTAGATATTAAAAATATAAAAATATTATTTTTTTTAATTTATTTTTTCTGCATTTTTATATTTTAAATTATTAAGCCACTTTCAAATTATTTTTAGAACTTTCAAAATAATATTTTTAATATACATAGTATTTATTTAATAGCAAACTGTACTTGTGAATACCAAACTGATGAATTTATTTAATAGAAAATTATTTACTGGCCCATATTTCAGCATAATAGAAGAAAGAAAAAAAAAGAAGGAAAAAACGATGAAGGAAAAAAAAAAAAGGGAAGATCATAGAAGACAACAATTTATATACATAACTAGTTTATTGATTAATGCTATTTAATATTTAATCTTCCGCGAGAGTATTAATAAAATTTGTTAATGAATAAAATGAGTTATGAGAAAGATAAATTTATTTATTATTATACAATTTATATTATTGATTTTTTAAATTTTTATTATATATTCGAATTAAAAACAAGTATTGCTCCTAGATTTCGAGTTTGAGTATAGGTGCTCTCTGACATGTATTTAATAAAAAAAACAAATATTATCAAATTTAATTTTTATAAAGTATTATGGTTAGATAATGTTAAATTATTCTCTCTCTCTTTCTTTTAATATAAATCTAAGAATGCTCATTGCCCAATTGACAAAGAATCATATTTTAGTCTGATATCATATTAAAAAAATTAATACATATAAATTTGAAAGTGTTAAATCTAAAAGTTAGATTTATAATTAAAATTTTCATTTTTATATTAATTAAATTATATTTTTCTGTTTAATAAATATGAAATTTCCTACAGAAAATTTTTTGGGATGACTTTTAAACCATATGCAGATATATATAATGTATAATATAAAAAACAAGCTATCAATCCAAAAATAATTATAATAAGAAAAAAACCATACATTCAATTGGATTAACTGATCATATACATATACCTCTTAAAAATATTTAATATGTGCATGGGCTGTTAGAATTTTAAATTATTAATAAAATTACAATAATTTGTATTATATATAACTAAAACACGCAATACATTTAAATATGATTAAAAATAAGCAATATTTTGTATTTCTATTAAACTCCTAAAAGTTATAAAAAATATTTATAGATATCTTGAAAAATATTTTTAAATACACACACACATATATATAAGTAAAATAGATAAAACAAAATAAAATAAGGAAAAAATATTAACATTAATTCTATTTAAATCAAAATTATAATCACTAAAATAAAATAAAAAATAATGAAAGACTTTAATAAATATAGAATATTATGAAATTAAATAATTATAAAATTATTTCTTAAAATATTTTTTAATATTTTGATAAATTAATCAATTAATAGTTTCTTTTTATATTATTATAATTTAATAATTTATAATATATTTTTATGTATTTAACATTTCAAAATAAATTCGGATTATAATGATTTGAAATTTTATTAAAATACAAATTAAATTGAAAATTCAGATTGTTTATTTTTTAAATAATAATTAACTTTATATATTTATAAATTTTAGTTTTCACTTTGATTTTATAAATTAATGACTTTCGTGGGATTAAATATTTTTCTACATTCCTAATTGTTATAGCAAAGAACTTTTTTTTTCTTTCTATAATTGATATTTGAAGTAGATCTATAACAAATATAATAAAACCTGTTGTCAAAAAAATAAATAAATAAAATAAAACCACCGCAGTGCCACGTGCAGTACAAGACCTTTTATGATTTTGGATAAAAAAAATAATAAAAATGAAAACAATAAAAGTGAATATAATATAATATAAAAAAATAATTAGAAGATATAGAGGATAATAAAAATAAATTTTATTAATGGAATTGATCTGTCTAATAAGCGATTTGATATTACTTAAACAAGTTATGAATTTAAATTTTAAATTTATAATTATATATATATAATTATTTTTGCTGATAGATTTATCTATTATTACTAGATACACGTATAAATCTAGTCTAAATTAAAAAAATCGAAGCTTCAAATATCAAGGGGACAAAAAAAACAAACTTCAAAACCAAGCAATTCCACTATCTCCATCTCCGCTAAAAAGATTATGGACTGCACTAACAACTTATAATAATCCTCCCTCATCAAACAATGCAACTCTCCTCCAATCTCTTTTTGCCACGTTTCCCTCACTTATTTAAAGACGTCTGGTCATTCGAACCATTATTGGACGGTGAGAAAGGCGTTAGTGACTAATTAAATGCTCTCCCTCCTCTTTTGAATCTTTTCTTTTCTTTTCCAAATAAAACACACTTAACAAAAAAAATTTATATGTATTTTTTAATTTAAAAATAATCAAATTTAACACAAATCATAAAAATAATATATTTTTGAAAATTTACTTATTACTTTATTTTATTTATTAATAAAATAATATTAGTAAGTAATTTGCACATATTATTTTAAATTGATTTCTTTAATTTAATAATAAAATATATTATTTATATTAAAATTAAACGTGCTTATAAATAAGAAAAAAATTATATAGTATTAATAATTCGAATATTTAACTAGTAGAATATTAATGAGTAAAATAAGAATCAATGGAAAAGCACCCCAAAAAGGAGAAAAATTAAAATAAAAAGAGTCTATCCATAATCATCCATTGACTTCAATTTTGAACTTGCAGCCATAGGATAGATTTGTGTGTATCTAAAGTAATTATAAAACACAAATATAAATGAATAAATTATTAAAATAAATAATGATGTTATGTGATAGAAGGAGCCGTAACACTAGTTTAACACGCAATCTAGCCTAATAGTAAAGATGGTGTCTAAAGAAATTTTTATCCCAAAATAGGGAATTAATATATATCTTTCAATTATAGTGACATGTCATAAAGATTAGTTAAGTTATAAAGGGTTTTCAATATAGAAGAGGGAGAGACGCAAAACCAAAACCAAATAAAACATTTTAAACAAGTTATTAATTAAAATAGAAAATAAAAATATAAAAAAAAATACTTTTTATTATATGTTAACCATCATATAAAAATTAAATTGATTTATTTTTTATCTTTCTCAAATTATATTTTATCCATAAATTCATTTATACCATAAATGAAATATATAAACTATAGACACGTAATAATATATGTAGGTGAAATATGTCTCTTTCTTACAACTAATTAAGGATGATGTTTTTTTTTAAGGGGGCTGTCCTTATAATATTATTAGCTGTGTTTTTTTTATGTAGCTTTTTTAATTAATTAGGTCTATGGTGATTGATGGTGGTGGTAGTGGTATTGTTTATTGTTTTGGAGTGCAAGAGAAGTGAAATATTAAGGGGGAGTGTGGAGGGGGCTACCCATGTGACATGTGTGGTTGTTTGTATGACATTAGATCGCATGTTTGTTTGGGTTTTACCTGGCAAGGGCCCATTCCCACATCGTAAGAGTGGGTTTCCAATGCACCTTAATAAACATTTATCCTATTTTCCCCTTTGCTTATATTCTATTAATCATATATTTTCAT
The DNA here is from genome assembly GCA_947685225.1 of Garcia nutans. Lineage (NCBI taxonomy): Eukaryota > Viridiplantae > Streptophyta > Magnoliopsida > Malpighiales > Euphorbiaceae > Garcia > Garcia nutans. Next base: position 55,366,161 of record CANTUV010000011.1, read on the forward strand.
ATTATCATTATTAGTGAAATTTTCTCTCTCTCTTGTAATTGCTTAGATCAAATAAATAAAAAATATTATTATTAAGATAATTTCATATATATTTGGAATGAAAAAAATATATGAATTAATATATAACGAAAGACTATTATCTAAGTATTTATTATTAGATATTTTAATTATAATAATATCTAATATATTAATATTTATATGTTATGACTTTAACACTTATATAATAGTAACTTTTCTCAATTCATAATAATAATAATAATAATTTAACCATTACAATAATATAATAAATCAAGTAAAATTTTCCTTTATAATATAAAGATTTTTCTAATATGTCATGAGATATATATTTAATATAATTTTTTTGTGTAAATTATTTTTTTGAAGCCGTGTATGATAAGACAATAAAAGATGTTAAACTCTCTTTATTAAATTTTAAGACAATTGCTTACTCAATACTCTAAAATATATGATTAAGCTAAAAATTTAATGTAATTTATTAGTTTCGTATTTAATATACTCGTAATTGGTTTTTGTACTACACAAAAAAAACTATTAATACGTTGAAAACTATGCGTAGATGTGTTAAGCTGAAAGAGAAATGGATAGATATCAACTGTTTAGCTTTAATATTATAAAATTTAAAAATATTGAATTAAATTAATTTAAATTAAAAGTATTTATATGGAGAAATAATTATTTTAATTTTGTATTTATTATTAAAAATAATAATAAATATAAAATTAAAATAATTATTTTTTTAATATAATTAATATATAAAATATTTTTTATTCAGATTAACTCCATCAATTTAATATTACTCGTATAAGTATAAAATAGAAAAGCAAATAGGAAAATTGATTGGAGCAATTAAGTCAACAAGCATAAAAAGCCAAGTGAGAAGGTCAGCAGAAGAGACGTATTCTTCATGCTCTCTCTTCCCATTTCCACAAGAAAATTTAAAATCGAATAGTCAATATCTCTCTTAAAAATTAAAATTTTATAAAATTAAAACGTTGGTAGGCAAACGTCACATTCGATTCTTTTTTATTTTTAAATTATTTTTACTTATTTTACAATCCTATAGTATAGCATATATTATGCAATCAATGTACAATTAGTTAAGTGATTGAGTTGAATTAATAAAAATATTAGTAATAAAAAGAAAATAAAAATAAACATATCAATAATAGTTAATAATTGTTTTTGGATGTATCTCTTACTAAAATTATCGTAAAAATAATAATTTTAATAAGAGAGTAAGAGTTATATCCAAGTATAGTTTAATAATAATAATAATAACAATAACAATATTTTTTTTATTTACTTCTTTAAAATTTTATATAAATACAACAAAATTTTACATGCTTTCTATGCATACTTGCAGAAGATAATGAAAAGTTTATATGTCTTCTTCAATATTGAAATTAATATATATATATATATATACACACACACACACACATAATGGGCAACGCTAAACTTACCTGTGCTTATATAAAAATATCATATCATATCATATTTTATTTTATATTATTTTATTTTGATCAAGATAAAAATATAAATTCTTTAATATTTATTTATTAAGTATAGAACTATATTCTATTTACAAAAAATTTTGACTTATTATTTTAATTTTTCTACTTTAATTTTATTAGCACACAATATAAGAGTGTGAAGATATATTATGCTGCTGATTTGTTTTCTATATTTCTTAATATATAAAGTAAGATAAAAACAATGATAAAAATAAAAAGTCCATTTGTATGAAATTTATACATTAAAAAAATTTACTATAGTTTTTATTAGTATTGTAACTTGAAATGAGGGGGGTGAAACGGTAATATAAATATTATTGCTCGTATATAATAAAGAAAGGAACAAGAAAACCGTGAAGTTCGCCTAACCAAAGCAATCGACTTTTGATAAGGAAGAGGAAAAAAAAATATTGTATTATTGTATGTATAAAGAAGTAATAGAAAAAGACTCAAATAAACTATATATGCATATTAATGACGACATTCATGGTAATGACTTTGGTCCATTAAAAGACTCAGTAAAGATATTCAGATGAATATAATGTTTACATGTGTGTGATCATAATAATAATAATAATAATAATAATAATAATAATAATAATAATAAGCATCTTTGATTTTTTAATAAACTTTGTCTAAGCTTCTTGTTTTGTTTATCTATTTTTTTAAAGATTATTAATTCTTATATATATATACATTTTTTTAATTTTAAAATTTTCTTCGTTGGCTTTCACTTGTCTAAAAAGCCAAAGGTTAGATGCTTTTCTTCCTATAAATAAATGATATGGCTTTGGACATTGGCCTATCAAAACCCGACATTGGCCTATCTAAACCCATTAAAGAACATTTTCAATGAATATACCAAACAGGTTTCACTATTAATGATTTGAACTTTTATATATTCAAATTCAACCATTATAATTCAATTAAACTTTTATTTTATTTTAAATATTTTTTTAAGTTCCTAATTATAGGATTTTCTATGTATAGATTATTACATATGATCATGAGATTTTTTTTAAAAAAAAAGAGTTATTATCCACCATGAAAAAAAAAAAGATATTCTTACATAATAGTAAATAAGTGTATTCAAGTTATATCCAAATTGATGTTTTTTAAAAGACATGCTAGTCATTTTTTTCCCAGTTTTATATAAAACAACAAATGAAAATAACAATGTCAACGATAGATATATTGTTAATAATATTTTAATATAAGATAAAACTATATAAATATATATATTGAAATAAATGAAATTCCTTTTTTCAAGAAAAATAAAAAGAAAACAATGTTTTCAACCTTACGGCTTCAAGTCATATCCATATATACCCTTGGGCATGCAATGTTCATATAAATTATAATAAAAAATATATATATTGGGCTAATAGTTAAGTGATTGACTGTTTATTTTGATATATATGGCTAATGCATATAAAATTTTTTTCTTTAATTTTTTCACACTTTTGATTTTACATTGAATTTGATATAGTTTCAATTCAATTCATTTTTTATGATAATCAAACCAAATTATTATATTTCATTTTTACGTATTTATATATATTTACATTTTCAATTACTTTAATTTAGTTTGCTTTTTTATCAAAAAATTATTTCATTCAATGTTATTTTACAAACATTTATTATTATTTTATTTAATTTCACATATATAAAATGAATCAAATCCATGGTTAATTATCCTAATAAATATTTGAGTTTTGAAATTAATTTTCCCTTAATATTTGTCAATATGAAAAAAGAAGGAAAAAACTCTAAAACAAGAATCTTTTGGGTGTGAGGCACTTACGCATTACATTTGGTTCAGGTTTTACATATTCCGAGCAATGAATTGAATTATTATTCTTTTCTTTTTCTTTTTTTAGTGAGAATATTGTGTGTTCATTAGGTACAAATTGTCAAACAAAACTCTGTTGATTTTGTGGACACGTGGAGGATCTTGTACGTATAAGATATTACTAGTCGTGAATGCGGGTCGCATTCTTTTTTTTTTTTTCTCTCTTTTTCCCTCCTTCTATAAGATTTGATGCATCACGGAAAGCATTGTTAGAGAAGATGTAGAGAACATTAATCAGAGAAGGCCATCACCTTTTTCTTTTCAAGTTTCTAATTTTAATCTACATATTAATTTATTTATTATTTTCACAAGCCATGTTCTTGCAATCATTTTTTTCTATTTTAGAGTTTTCCATCAACAGCCAATCAAATTTTGCCACATTATTATACTTGTATAACTTAGTCTAATCATAGTTTATTAATCACAATATTTTCATAGATAAGGCAATTATTGAGACCCCTTCCCTCATCCCCTATATAATTTTAAAGGGAACATTGCAAATTTTTAAAATGAATTGTAGATTTTTAATTAATTTATTTATTTTATAAAATATTTATTACACAAGCATCATCTTCGACATTTTATCTCATAATATATAAATATTCGGGAATTTTATTAATTTCAGCTTCTTGTTAAATTCTTACTTCTTAATTAGACGTCTTTTTAGAAAATGAAAAGTTGAAAACTTCACAGTTTGATGTGTTGAGCAAAAGAAGAACCTAATCAAATGGTGTGCTAAGCAAAAGCAACGCCTAATTACTGTTATACATAGAATAAATAAAAAGACTATTAACTTGGTGTGAAGATTGATCTAAATCTTATTGCCAGCAACCCTAACATCTTATTTGTTTAATGGTTTATTATAGATTCATAATATCTGATATGGTTTAATTTTTATTTGTTTTTATTATCACCCTTCATAATATGAGTTGACAGTAATTTTAGAGTTTGAAAACCATAAATTTTTAAATCACCTATTTGATTATTTTTCATGATTTTATAATTTTATATTTTAAAAATATCTAAAATAATTTTTTAAATACTAAATATATGTTAAAAAATAAATTTTCATCTCTATAACAAAATTAGAATCTTAAAAGTATTATCAAATTATATAAAAATATTTTTACTTAACTATACTATACTATATTATACCATAATTCTAAAATGATATGGATTATTTACAGTATCATACCATATAATATTATATATTACTAAATTATATGGTTAATCATCCAAATAAAACTTTCTTAATATAAATGATTTTGTCTATATGAATAAAATTTCCCGCACTTCCTATTTTTACTTTTAATTTTATGATGTTATAAGAATAATTATATTAAAATTCTATGTTGAACGATGATAATACCTTTAAATGGTATTCTCCATTATAAAATTGATAGACTCTTTATTATTTTTTTTGTCTATTTCAAATTATAGTTCATCTATTATTTTAATGAGTTTGTTAATATGTTAAATTTCTATAACACCCTCGTTTAATATTACTTTCTGAACATATCTCATGCTAAAGTATGTATATAATAGAAAAAATATTTATAAATTTATATTTTCAATAAAAATAATTAATTTTTTATCAGTGTTAGGATTAATTCTTGGGCTAAAAAATTCTTGTCTTATACTAGCAGAATGCAGTTGATCAACTCAGCCTTAAGAAGTATGCAAGTTTATAGGTGTAGTATGTTTATCCTCCATAAAGTTATAGTGAAAGAGATTGATAAAAGGTATAGTTACTTTTTATGGGTCGGGTCGAGTGATCAGAATAAAAGAAGTTTAGCTGCATGAGATTCTGTATGCAAACCTAAGAAAGAAGGGAGTTTAAGTATCAAGGAAATTTATCCTTGGAATGTGGCTGTCATTGGGAAACTTATCTGTAAGTTACTGTCAGATAAGAAACTTTATGGGCCAACTAGGTTATTAGGAATAAATTTAAGAAATTGAGTTTTTGGGGGCTTAACAAAACCGTTAGAGGCAAGTTGAGCTTAGATGCATATTGTTAAAATTAGATGGTATTTTAAAAGTTGTTATGAGTATAGTCCTTCTGGTTTGACCTCTAGTTGCAAGGCAACAGCATTATAGATTTATTTCTAGCTTTGGATATTAGAGATGCTGATATTCCTAAAAATGCCAAAATGAAAAATTGTTGGAGAAATTCCCTCAAAAAAAAATGTTAGAGGAATGGAGAGTGGGTGCTGCCAGATCCTTTGAACAGTTTGACAGAAGAAACTTAAAATGAGGTTTGAAAATTCAGAGTTAATGAAGCACAAGAGGATACTATAAAGTGGAAGCTGACTAGTACATGAGTTTATTCAATAAAAAGTGTTTGGGAAGACCTTAGAAGCTGTAGTCCTGTTGTAAATTGGAGGAAGTTTTAAGCGTGGGGAAAGAGTTGTATTCAAGGCACAACTTTATTGTGCGGTTGGCCTTGAAAGACAGATTGGCTGTAAAGAGTAGGTTATACAAGTGGGGAATTACAACAGATGATGCGTGTCTTCTGTGCCAGACTCATGTTGAATATGTAAACCATTTATTCTTTGAGTGTTCTTTTAGTAAAAGGGTATGAGTTGATGTTTTGAGAAGATGTGATATTAACAGAGTGGTTTTAAGGTGGTAGAGGGAGGTTAGTTAGTTTTCAAGGAAATCTATATCTAAGAGCTTTCCAGCAAAGTTGAGAAGGGTGGAATTCCTTTCCTCAATTTATTGGATTTGGATTGAGGAATAATAAAGTGTTCCAAAATATTGCTGCTGACTATCAGAGAGCTATATCTTGAATTTCTAATTCTATAAAACCATGTTTGTTGAATTTGTTGCAAGTGCACATAATATGTTTGTGAGTAGATGGTAAAGTTTTTGTTTAATGTGTTTTGTTTTGTACAGGGTTAATGAGTTTTGTTGATTGGGTTTGAGGAGTATGGATAGTCTATGGTCTGACTGTCATTTTAGAGCTGGATTATTGAGTAGCTGAGATTGGTTTTGCCCTGGTTGTTGGGCTGCATATACAATGTTATTTTTTTCTGATTCTTTTGACAATAAAATATATTATTGACAAAAAAAAAATTATACTTTTTTAATTTTTATGAAATGAGAAGTTAATCTATAAATTTAAAACAAGGTAGAAAGAGTAATAGAGTGAGATGGAACGTAATCTATTTATAAATGAAAAAAAGTACTCCATTCTTCTTAAAATAATATGAATATTTTTTTATCTATTTTAAAATATAATCATATTATCTTATTTAAATTATAATCACATTGTAAATTAACTATTATATTCTCTATTTAAAATATTTTATAATCAATAATATTTTATTAATTATTTTACTTTTTTTAATCAATAGATATTTTTATTTTTATTTTTTGGAATAATTAATAGCTATTTAATATAAATAGAAAGTAAAATAGATATATTATAAAAAAAATTATTTATTAATTAAAAATTTTAATTTTTTTAATATATAAAATAAAAAATATTTTTATTATTTTGAGATGAAGCGAATATTAAAATTATTTAAAAAATTGATCTCAAATAGATAAATATTTAATAATTACGCGGTAAATTTTTTTAATGTTTATCAAACCACGTAGTCAGCGTTCGCACAAACTGATAAGACCTGCCAAAAGAGAGAGAGAGAGAGAGAGAGAGAGAGAGAGAACGAATTGTCGGCTAAAAAGCTTGTTAGTGTGAATGTTTTAATCATTTAATGTTTTATTAGTTGGTTGATTAGATAAATAAAGCTATGTTTTAGCTAAAGAAGTGATCAAATTAAACTTTTCTTAATCCCCGTGCTCTTCTCCCATTATTTTCTTCCCATAAAGAAGTTGACAACTTGCAAGCTTCCGTTTTTCCTAAAATCCTCGTATTTTTTTTTTCTTCTAAATTTCATCCCTTTCAAGCATATGGTAGGCTGCTAGACATTTTATTTGCCCCCTTTCTTTGTTGAAAAATTTAAATAATTAGTTAAAAATTAAAATTATCATAAGTTAAAAAAAATCTAAATTAGTTTGATCGTGTGAAACATAGATTTAGGGAGACTTTGATTAGAATGGTTGCACATATTGTGATAGTGGAGAAGAAAAAAGGAGAAAAATAAGTCTATAATAATTTAGAGGAGAGGAATTCAATATAAATTAGAGGCATTACGATTATCGGAATATGTAATTCTAAATGATTTAGAAGAAAAACAAAAATCAAATTAAAATTGAGTATAGTATAAGTCAAATACACGTTTATTAGATTATTGATCGTAATGATATAATATTAAGCTTTTTTTATATATTACAATTGATTTCAAATTATGAAACTATATTGACTTGAGATGTTGATTGGCTAACAACTAAGAACATTATGGAGCAATATGAACCTGAACCACAATTTGGAAGAAACAATATATACTGTTGCCCACATTTTTTGAAGCAGATGAAATTTGAACGTAATGTGTTATGCTTGAACTCAAACTTTCTTGGTTTATCACGACTAATTAGACAGTTTGGTAGAAAGAGAATATGGCTGCCAAGCACTATAATGAGGTTATGAAATAAGGAACATTAATAATAATAATAATAATAATAATAATAATAATAATAATAATAATAATAATAATAATAATAATAATAGTAGCAGGAAAAACCATTGATTTGATTGATAACAAATTGTGGAATTAATGTCCTTGGGATTTGCAATGGTTTGGAATAAGTACTTTCTATCATTGCTGGCCTAAACTTGATCACAAATCTTGCTTTTCTATCTATTATGCACTGGTCATCGTTGAGGAATATATCTTTCTCGAGAAGCAACATTTATATTGCAATGCACCTTTGTTAACAGTTATGCAAATAGAATTAGAATATAAGCCAACCACAAAAAGTAACTTTCAAAATCCAATTTGAATTTATTAACACATTTGAAATGGTAGTACAAAACTTGCTTGAATAGATTCAAAACATAGTTTTATTGTTCAAGATTACGGAAAAATTAGTGAAAAATTATATGATTTAGCGAATCGAATTCAAGAAACAAGCGAGTTCAATCCCTCATATTTTATTATTCAAAAATTAATTTTTGTTTTGTTTGAAGAATTGAATCTTTTAGTTTTATTTGTTATTTTGATGAAATTTTAGTTTGAATTAAAAAATGTTTTAAAAATAGAATTATTAGTCTATTTAAATTACTAATATTTTATATCACAGTACAAATATATGATAATTTTTTTGAAAGGAATATTGGGTCATTTAATTATTAATTCAATTAATTAATAATTAAACAATTAAATATTTCTCTCGTAAATCATAATATGACATATGGAAATTCAAATTCTATATACGTGTAGCGTTCGGTGGAATTAGACATTTTAAGTTGTGCGAATTGGGTTCTTTTTGAAACTAAAATTAGGAAAAAAAAATGCTAATGGAGATCACTATTTGGCAGTCCACTTGAAGAAATCGATAAGACTAATGAATTAAGAGTTCATGTAAATTTATAGTACTTATGGTCCTTGAATGGATGCTAATGATTCCGGTGCTTATAACTAAGCCCAGACCTATCAACTTTTATTCAAATGATCATTTCATTATGCATATATTTCTTCTTTTTTTTTTTTTGAAATATGAATGTATTTCGTTTTGTCAATCAATAACTTGAATTCTTCATTCACCAATGGTACGAAACTGCTTTATTTTCTTTAAATATTCGTTTTTTAAAATCAATTGTTATTCGAAAATTGACATAATATTCTAATAATACAAGTTAAATTATGATTTGGATTATTTACATAATTATGACAAAAATTGTATGCTTTCAATTCACAATGAAATAGCAGTTACTAGTTGCTTTTTTTTACTCATGTCAATGTATTTGCTTGCTTTTAGACTTTCAGTATTAAAATTTTTGTTTATACTTGGTACTATCCTCGTCTACTGGACTTGTAAACCGATCCCGGTATCTCTAAAATCTTTTATCAAACTCATAATGGAGCCCGGCACATCATAACTTTCTTACCGTGCTCTTTCTTGATCTAGCAATAAAAACTCTGATGTAGTAAGTTAACGACGATGATATATTTTAAAAATCTATCGATATATATAGATAATATCATTCACTCATCAACTATAAAAAAAGGTAGATCTCCATAAATAAAAAATATTTAATCATACTTTCAGAGCTCATCTATTTTGTGGATAAATTGATTGCTAATTTAGGAATCGGAGTCTTTTCATTGGAGCTCGGTTATTTCTCTTGTCATGCAGGAAAAAAAGATAATTATAGTAGAATTCAAACTCGAATAAGAGTTCTTAAAGTCTATCTCTCATCAATATTTATTATTTTTTTAAATAGAGTTTAATAGATAATGAAACCTGAAATTATATTATATGAAATGTTATAGCTACAGTCAATTCAATAAAAATATATTAAATTAAATTAAATATGTTGATGAATTAAATTTATTTTTAAATTCGAAATAAAATAAGGTGAATATAGAAAAATTTAAGAAGGATTGAATTGAATTTTAAAAAAAGAAGGGGAAAAATTAGGCTATTCAAGTACTGTAGCGCTACTGTATTTAAATTATTATTATTATTATTGGAGCATCTGGGGGTATCCATGTTCACAGAGGGTTCTGATGATTAAATCTCTGTAAATATAAAGTATAAGGTATACGATATACAGGATCAGAGTTAAGAACAAAGCATACTGACTCTATGAATACAGATGAATGGTCTGCATAAACTCGTAAATACAGACAGACGAATCTCATGTATAGTCCACACACAGCCTCTCCTTGGGCATTCAACAGGACAACGCCCTTTTAATTCTCTATGTTGGTTATAACAACTCTCTCACAAGTAATTCTTCATATCAAGGGATCGAGTTTATCAGATAATATGCAAGAAAGTATAGAGAACAAAGAGAATTTAACTTAGAAATTCATCATTTTATTAAACATACTGGGGATATAAGAAGGGTAAACTTTCTATATCTCCAAACATACAATGAGAGCTCCTTATATAGAAGGAGGGGCTAAGAAATAAATAAACAAGCTTACATAAGTGCTTACATTATAATACACTGACACACTAATCAGAAAAGTAACAAGCCATGTGAGGAAATAGTATTTCCACTTATGAAAATTATTACAATAAGATAAAAATAGTAAAGCCACTATATAAAGTGAGATGGTGATAAATTCATATTCTGATAATCAGAGGAGTCTGAGTCATAAGAAGCTGGGACTATCGGGTTGTCTTCTAGTGTTCTGGAGGTATCAATATATTGACGTGACATGATATCCATATCTTGTCTGTTGGGAGGTGAGCTGACACTGTCAATTGCTTCATCAATATCTTGCTGAGTCATTTCTGAATTATAAAGATTTCTTTGGACAGTTGGCTGAAATGAGCTGGAAGGCATTTCTGCTGAGTGATTGAGAGGAGCTGGCTGAGAGTCTGATTGACTGAGAGGTCCACCAAAATCAACATCATACTGAACAAAATATTCACCAGTGAGCTGGAAAGGAAACTTAGTGGTCTATTCTGCAAATCTTATCTGAGCATTGAGTGCTGATTCAAATCTTCTTTTAGCTTCATCAGAAATACTTTCAACTGTAGTAGTCCAGTTCAAATCATAAACAAGGGATGTGTAAATAAGTGGAGTCCTGACATTTAAACGAGTATTATTGAATTGACATGACATCATCTTGGGGTCTGTCTGCATGCTTTCTTTTTTATCAAGCTAGCCAACATAAGATTTCCATTCAAAGGTAAAATTCTAAGACCAAAGAAACCTATTCTGGGATGCTGAAAATATGGTCTGTGGAAGATAAAGATAGAATGAAAATTCTTAATCTCATCTTCTGGCTTATCCCAAACTTTATAGTACGGAGCAATCTTCTTGAATTTTTTAATTCAGTTGGGGATTGAATCAAAACATTTTAAATATCTCCAAGGTAAGGAATCATAATTATTTTCATTTTGGAGAAAACTTATCATGTTCATGAGAGGGATCTCAATTGCATGGTGATATAGTGTTGAATAACACCATAATAACCATAGTTCTGGAATTATCTTTGGATTAGAAGGGGACAAATGGTAAACAAGAAATCATGAAAACTCAGGATAAAAAAGATTAAGCTCACGATTAATATGAAAATAATCATGAACTTCAAAAAGATAAATCAAAAGATGAGTTCTTGCAAAATATTGAATAGAGGCTGGACTGGAGGGATGAAAACTAAGAGGAAACTGTAAAAACTGGTAATAAATATATTTATCAATATTGTTGGGTGAACTGAGTGATCTAGGACTAGATGGTTTGGTATTCATCATTATTCAAGGAAGGGAGTGTTTCTGAATAATGAGAAGAATATGTTTAGTTGGTCTGGACAAAAGGTCAGGGATAAGGTTTGTCTTACCTTTTATATGCTGGACTGAAAAGTTATATTTGGCAAACCATTCTTATAACCTTAACAACTGATGGGGAGGTAGGATTTTCTTTTTAAATTCAAGAGCTCTAGGAAAAGAGGTATTATCAAGAAGGACTAGAAAGTGATAGCTAATAAGATGGAATTCAAACTTCTTTATTCCATTCTTAACAGCTAAGATTTCTTTATAAGTGGAGTGATAATGCTTTTCACTGTCTTTGAATTGTCCACTTGCATGTCCACAATAATATTTTTTTTCCATTAAGTTCTTTAAAGAAAATTGCACCCCAAAATTAATCACTTGCATCTGTTTATAAAATACAAAGTCTAGTAGAATGTATGTGAAGAGGAATAGATTTCTGGGCTATCTATTTAATGGTTTGGATTGCTTGGGTCTGAGTTTCTGTCCAAGGTGGTGGATTTATTTTGAGAAGTTTAGAAAACTGGCTAATGGGCTGGGCTATGGCTGAGAAAAAATCTCTGATATAATTAATTATACTGAGAAACTGTTAGATCTATTTTTTAATAAGGTTTGAGTATGAAAATTTGAGGAGTTCTTGGGCTATATGTGGGCTAGGTGAATAGGATTCATTCTCAAAATGAAGGCTTAAGAAATCAATAGTAGTTTGGCCCAATAAGCTTTTCTTTTCAGACAACATTATCCCATATTATTGGACAATTAAAGCAAACTGTTGTAACAGTTGATGATGGGCTTCTTCTGTAGTTGAGAAGAGTAGGATGTTATCAATGTAGATCAGAGTTGAATATAGGATGGGCTGAAAAAAATCTAATCATTGCCTTTTGAAACAAAGAGGGAGCAACCTTAAGGACAAAAGGCATGACTGTCCATTGGTACTGAGCATCAAGAATGCAGAAAGTTATTTTGGGTCTATCTTCTGAATTGATACCTAATTGTCAAAATCCTGCTTTAAGATCAAACTTAGAGAAGATCTTAGCATTCTTCAAATATACCATGAGAGTATAAATTTTGGGCAAGGAAAACTTGTCATCTGCCAAAAACAAATTAAGAGGCTTATAATTGATTACAAGCCTTTTCTGTCCTCTTATCTGTTCAACTCTCTTTTCTACATAAAAAGTCTGGCAAGCCCAATTAGACTTAGTAGGCTCAATGAGCCTTTGTTGCAGTAACTATTCACATTCTTGTCTAGCAAGAGCAAGATCTGAAGGAGACATTCCAAGGTGTAAGGCTTTAGTAGGGTTTATATCTTCATTTTTCTTGAAAGGAAGGAAAATCAAGAAATCAAGATTTTTCCATAAAGGTTGAGAGTGTTTAAAGTCTAGGTGAGAGTTTGCACAAGAAGGAAGAAGCAAAGCTTTCTCATGATCATATACAGAAGGGAGTTCTGCAAATGAGTATAGCTTAGCAATGTTGGTGTATGTTTTAAACATGTTCTTGTGTTTAAGGCCAGTGAGAAGGATCTGAAGGTCTTTGGCCTGACAATAAATATCAAAACCAATGAGAAGGTCTTTATCAGGAAGATCTGAGCCAATGATATGAGTCCAAATTATACAATGAGGGAAAAATTGAATTCTAATTTTTTAACGGGTAATCAAGTGTGTAGAAAATACTTGTCCATCAGCTGCTCTAAAGTGTTCAATAAGGGCTTCCAATATGAATCTGATAAAATGGATGGGTTCATCGTGGATTTATGAGCACCTGTATCCATGAAGGCTATCAAGAAAATTGGTTTATCATATTTGAAGGGTAATAATGAAATATTTACCAAAGGAGTTGATAAATTTTTAGCAACTGGTAAAACTGAGGGGAAAGTTGTATGGTCAAAATAGAGAATTAAACTGTAAGGATCATCTTCATCTTCAATTGATTTTGAATCGATATCAGAAACTTTCAAAATAAATAAAGTTTCATTTGTTGGTTCATCCTATTTAGAAAGAACTGAATCAATCTCATCATCATCTAGAAGAGATATTAAAGAAGAGTACTGAATTTGCTAAAGCAATTTTACAGACATAGAGGTCTGTTTAGAATAATTCTTAGCAAAATATCATTTTTTGGCACAGATAAAATATTTGTCTGAAGGTCTTCTTTTCTTTGAAAAAGGGGATCTCTTCTTGAAGAATTTGAATCTCCTTCTTTTCCTGAATCATCTTACAATAAAAGTTCTTGAGGGAGTGTATTTCTGTAAATGAGATTTCTTCTTAGGGCCACATACACATTTTTTTATCTTTGCACTTAATCTTCAATTCTAGCTTTTTACATACTGTTTTTAAAATGGATCTATCATCATTTCATTTCTGAAAGAATTCTTATTTTTCACAAAGTCGTCTGATAGCAATAATAGTGATTTGATGAATTTCACCAAGAGATAATTGTGAAATCTCCTTTCCAGATTGTTGAACTATTCTTTGAATCTCTGGTTGTAACTCATCAGGCAAAGAAGCAACATAAGTAAATTTCATGTTGGGATCAGAGGCTCTTTTCAACTGATAAAACTTCTTAGTCATCATTTCATAATTCTTTTCAAGATCTTTTTCTTTCAAAGAGCAACATTTCATGGAGTAAAAGTCCTGCTTTTCAGCTTTGACTATCAGATTATAATCTCCAAAGAAAATATTATGAAGGATAGAGATTGCAGTACCAACTGACTGACTGTTAATGAATTGAAGCGTTTCATATTCATTGAGATTTAGGAACCATTCTTTGATTGATCCTGTTGTTCTTACAATAAATTCATGTAATGTTTGTTGGAGAGTGAGGCCATTTTTTATCATCTAAATATCTATCCAGATATTAAACTCCAAAATTCTGCTTCTCCATTTAGAAGGAGGGGAGATCATCAAATATAAACCAAGGTCCATTGCCTGAACTGGAACTTTTGGTACTAAGATTGATGTATTCTGACTGTTGATCCATTCCTTCTACTCCTGTTCGTTCTTTTTGTTCATCAACATGAGGAGGAGGTGGATCTCTTGGGTCTAAAGATCTGGGAGGATCAACCATGAATAATTGAGTAATATCTGCTTCTGCTTCTGAATCTGTTTCTACTACTGATGAAGTAGTATCATTAGAATCATCTGAGGAATTTGAAGTAACATTAAAGGCCATCTGCTGGAATGAAGTTTTAGGAACTTCATATGGTTTAGAAGTGGAAGTTGAAACAGTAGGTACAACAGTGGTTACTTCAACATAAGTCTTTTTTATAGTTGGTGGAACAGAAGAAGATGGGACATATGAACGATGTGGTTTTGCTGGTGGAAATAATTCAACAAAAGAACCAAATGATGTTTGAGAAGATGGAGGTGTTAAGTATGAAATACTGGAAAAAGGGTTAAAATAATCTAGTAAAGATGTTTGTGGGTGTTTAAGTTGAAGATCTCTTTCAATTTGTTGAATTTGTCCTTTTAGTCTTTGTATCTCTCTGTCTTTTTCATAAAACAGAGGTCCAGATTCTCTCCTTTGAATCATAAGTCTTAGATCAGTGTCTAGTTGAGAAATTCTGGTAGAAAGACTGTGACACAGCTGTTGTATTTCAATAAATATGGTACTTAGGGCTGCTACATGTTGATCTGATTTGGAAGACAAATGATCAATTTTCGTGTCAATCATCTGGAGATACTGATTTTGAATTTGGACATTCAAAGAATGTCAATTAAGCACTTCTTCAACTTGGGTGATTTGTTCAGTCTGACCACTGGGAAAGATAGTGGTGTGTTGGATGTAAGGTCAAAATTTTATTTTAGTTTGTGGGTTGGTTTATTTCTGAAGTGGAGGAAAGTCTTCTAGTGAAGGTGGTTTAAACATCACACAAAAAGGTAGTGCATATGTAAGTGGAGCTGGAGTTTTTGGGATACATTTTTTAGGTTGGATGGTTGGAGGTTTGGGAACTTCCAATAATCTTTATTTTTCTAAAACTTTTAGGGCTTTATCATAAAAGGATAAAGGAAGAGTGTATTTTTTCTTTTGAATTTCTGATTTAATGGCTATCCAAGGTTAGTTATCTGATGGAGGTGGAGGATGTTTTTGGTGAGAACATTAGGTTTTACAGAAGAGAAAAATCTCTTAGGATCTGTAAGTCTGGTTGGTGGAGTGTAAGGTTCACCATCCTCAAAGCACATACATCCTGGTTCACAATTTCCTGATATAGGAGAGTCCCATATGAAGTATCCATTCATTTTTGCTGAATAGATCTGTCTATCCATAGCATCAAAGCTATGGATTGCAACATCCTTTTCTCTAAAAAAAGAGACTCGAGTAATCATACAGTTGTGGAAAACTGCTGGAGAAGAGCCAGTGCTAGAGGGAGCAGAGAAAACTGTCTTAACAGTTCCATCAACCTGTTTAATAAATTTGAAATCTGTGAATTGTACAGGTTCTTGCTTCTGCTGCATCTTTTTATAATTAGTGACCCATTCCAAAGGAATGAGTTTGTACAATTCTTCTCTGGGCAATTGTCTGGGAGTCTGGACAATTATTGGGGTAGAATCTGTATCTGAATAGATATACAAAGCATCTGTAGAAACTTCAGGTGTGGCTATATTGATTGCATGATCTTGCAACTTATATACTAGTTGATGATGGAGTGTAGCTGATACAGAATTCTGAACTTGTGGAGCACCAGTAATTTGAACTTGTACCTTCAAAGCATTAGATAGAAAAGAATTTGCTAAAGACAAATTACAGTTGGGAAAGAATGTAAGTACAACACTTCTAGCATTTAGGGTTGTCAAAATTATTCCAATTATAGCATTTTTAAAATCTACATATCTGGTGTCCAAGAGAGAGAGTCGAGCAGTCATTGGTAACCCCTTTCTGCCATGATAAGAAAAGACTATTCTGATAGCTCCAAGATGGAGATGAGAATATCCTTCCTTCTGCCATTGAGAAATAAAGAATTCTGAGATTTCAAGAGTGATATACTGTTCAGCTATGGTTGAAGAAAGAGTACAGTGGCTTAAGGCCGAAGACTGTATATATTCTTTTATATGAGGAGATTAAGAAGTGATAAGATTCTTGATACTATTAACATAATTGATCTTTTTAAAAATAACATAAGGGTTTAATAAAGGAAGTTTAGTATCATCTACCTTTGTTTATTCTGGGAGATGAGTGATTTCTACAAGGTGATCTATTTTACTGGTAAGAGACTGTTTACAAGTAGGAGAAAAAACTAAAGAAGAAGTATGAGAAGTGGGTATTGAGGAAGAACTAGCTATGGTGTTTTAATTCTCTTTCTTGTTCTACTTATCCATACATATCACTGTTAAGCTTCAAGGCTCTGATACCATCTGGGGGTATCGATGCTCATAGAGAGTTCTGATAATTAAATTTCTGCAAGTATAAGGTATAAGGTATACCATATACAGGATCAGAGTTAAGAACAGAGCATACTGACTCTATGAACATAGATGAAGAGTCTGCATAAACTCATAAACACAGACACAAATGAATCTTATGCATAGTCCACACACAGCCTCTACAGCAACGAGGCAACATTTCTTTAAATCTCTAGTTGTAACTCATCATGCAAAGAGGCAACATAAAGTGAATTTCATGTTGGGATCAGAAGCTCCTTTCAGCTGATAAAACTTCTTAGTCATCCTTTCACAATGCTATGCATGAGATTCGTCTGTCTATATTTATGAGTTTATGCAGACTCTTCATCTGTGTTCATAGAGTCAGTATGTTCTGTTCTTAACTCTGATCCCGTATATGGTATATCTTATACCTTATATTTGCAGATATTTGATCATCCGAACCCTCTGTGAGCATGGACACTCTCAGGATGTGGTTAGAAGTGGCAAAGGATAAACAACCGTGGATTTTAAAACAATATCGGAGAGAAAGCGGGGCATTTTTAATGGGTTGAAGCTTGGGTCTTGTGTTTGTGAGATTAGGCTTAGCCTATTAAAGGACAAAATACCCGCTTATTTATGGATAGCCCATCTTGGTAAAAGGCCCAGCCCTTAATCGTATTAAAGTCGCTTTATGATTCTGATGCTAGTAGTTGCATAATTGCCAGTTTCAGATCAGGCGCCAAAATTGAGCAATAAGAGAAAATGTGGATCTCCGGTTGTGTCTGCTTGGCATTCGCCGCCGCCGTTAGTGCTTCGTCTTCGGAACCCGAGCTTAGTTCTGCTCGTGTCGTTTTCCAGGTTCTTCTTTCTCAGCTCTCAAGTAATTTTTGTTGCTTAATTTTATAATTAGTAGTTTCTTCTTCTCAAATTCAAATTCATTCAGCCTAATTTCGCTGCAACTAACCCTAATTACATATTGTTTATTAACTGTGCGAAGCAATTTTCGATTGGAGACCAATTATGGAGACGTTGAGTTTGGGTTCTTCCCTTCTGTGGCCCCCAAACTGTAGAACACATTTACAAGTTGGTTCGACTTGGATGCTATAATACCAATAATTTTTTTAGGGTATTCACTAATTACTGGAACACCTCAAAAAGAAAAGAGAAAGATAGTCTAGTATTTGACTTGATAGATAATTGGAAAATTGAATGTGACTTTGCTTGATCTTTCAGGTCGATAAGGGATTTGTTGCCCAAGTGGCGGATGTAGTAGGTGGACGATCTGCTCCGATGAATGAAGAGCAAAGAAAGGAAGCTCAAAAGACTGTCATTGGCGAATTTAGTGATGTTAAGCATGTCAGAGGCATTCTTTCCATGGGGAGGTGAAGTTCTCTTTAAGTGAAAGCTTATTTTTGTGCATTTCTTTGCATTTTTCATTTATATGTACCTTTTGCTTTCTTTATTATAATTTTTTTCTTTAGTTTTGTACTTGTATTATATGTGAATTTTGTCTTTGTAATGGAAAATTGGGATTGAGTGTTATAGATGTTATAGTGAAGCCTTAAGGTAAAGTGCTATAGATCCATAAAAATCTTCCCTCAGATTCTATAATGGGTGCACTGTGCGTGCACATTCCTTTTTTCATCTTTTTTGTTATCTTGTTCAGTTTCAAATTGACCCTAAGTAGTGCTTTTAAAGTAAACCCATTGAACTAGAAGCCTGAGCTGTTCCTCCTCCCACCACATGTGCACAAATAAATTTCAATATAGTTTGTTTAATGGATAAGTATCAACATATCTATCTTATTATTCTCATTTATATTGTGCTAATATTGGGTACATTCTATTGCTTAATACTTAGCTAGTTAAATCATGTTCTTGTATAACGTCCACTTCATCTTTAGCTAGTGCAATCAAATCGGATTTATGTCAAGCTTTTTTCACTTTTTAATGCAGTCCTATGGCTAATATCTTTCTCACTTCCTTATCTCTTTATATAATAGGGACTAGGTATTCAAAATGAGTGCCTTTTGGTTCTTCTAGGTTATTCAAACTAAACCCACTTTGATCACTTTCTTTTCCATTGCTGAAAGTCAATATACATGTTCTATTTTAGTGCGACCTAACTTGAAAATATTAGTCTCAAGGGTGCTTCTCCACTACTTCACCTTGTTAATTATGTTTGTCTATCAAAAATTAAAACTATATCAACTGCGAGCATTGTAAACTAGGATTTTATGCATTTTGTCAATTCATCTATGATTAAAGCAAAATGATTAAGGCTCTAGGCTGATCCTTGGTGTTATCCAATTGCAATGTTTAATGTGAGTGTAATTGGGTTAACATCCAAAATTCTATGGGCCATCAAATTAAAAAATTTCCTGTTTAGATCTAATTCATGCAATCTTCAATTATTTTCATTTCCTCACCAAATTCACAACATCTAACTATTTCCTTGAATGATATGCTCCCACGTACTCGAGGAAGAAAATGGTAGGAAAGTAAATATGAGTAAGGTCAGCTAATGATTGAATAACAAAATGTGAGAATTTGAGTCAGTAGGTGGTATTAGTGGATTCTCTTTATCATTTTGTCCTTTTGTGTTATGAAATAGATTGTATTGAATTGGGAAGCATTATGAATGAATACTGATAATTTCTCTCCAATTCTCCCTACTCTCTACTCCCTACTCTCTCTTTCTCTTCCTTTCTCTTCTTTCCCTCTGCTGTATCTAAATTCTTGTGCTACTAACCTCTGTGTTTGTTACAAATTGGTATCGGAGCTTGCGATACTTGGCCTGTTATCCACATTCATTACTGCGATGAGTAAGTTGAGAAAAATTAGAAGTACTGGTGCTGAGGACACCTCTGCTGCTGCGATAGAGGAGACGGATGAAGTCGATCGACTTGCCTCTCTTCAAGATGAGATGAATCTAAGAATGGAATCCTTGCAACGCGAACAATATCCCAATTTCAACCAGCTAAGAGGATAGCAGCTTAATTTGGGCTCCCAGCTGGGTTAGATGATGCAACTTTTAATGAATTTGCAGGACAAGGGTAAAGAACCTCTAACAGAAGAACCCACTGCTAAAGGATTGTTGCCAAATCGACATTTGAAGCTTCGTGAATCAATGGTGGGGGAAAGGATCGATGAGATTGAGCAAGTGTTCACTGGCCCGATTCATCTGGATGCTGGGAACCGTGGGTATTACAATCGATTGTTTCCAAAGATGGATTTACCCATCTTTGAAGGGAAGGACCCTCAGTCTTGGCTTTGGAAATGTGGAAAATATTTCAGAATCTACGATTTTCCTGAGGAGCGTAAGGTTGAATTGGCTACTCTATATCTTTCTGAGGTTGCTGAGCGATGGTATTGGGGGTGGGTACAAGCCAATGCCAACGGAAATTGGAAGAATTTTCAAACGCCCTGCTCCAGAGATTTCGAGATTCTTCGGTAGAAGATGTGGTATCGGAGTTCTATAGACTTCGACAAATAGGAACAGTGAAGAATTATCATGAAGCTTTTGAAGAGATTAAAGCCAAAGTTGAGAGGGTAAGTCCAAATCTCTCTGACTCTTATTATCTCTCAAGTTTCCTTGGGGGGCTAAGGGAAGAAGTGGGAGCGATGGTGAGGATGTTACAACCATCGTTGTTGAACGCCTTTGAGCAGGCAAGGCTTCAGGAGGTAGTGATCGAAGCTTCTCAGCGCTCTTACCGCTCACAAAACGCACCGTATAGCCGATCTTCATTTACCCAAACCCAGGCCCAAACGACGAAACCCATACCCAACCTCCTAACCCGACTACACCAATCACAGAACAAGTCAACACCTACAACCCTAAGTCACATCAAAATACCCAGAAATACCAAACTCCTTATACACCAAATAGTCAAATGCTTGCTACAGATGCGGTGAACGGTACTTTGTGGGACACAGATGTGCAACGAAGTAGGTGATGATGCTTCATGGAATCGATAAAGATGAAAGAATCGGCTCTGGTAGGGAGGAATGGCAGGAAGTCAAAGACGATGATTTGGGTGATGAACCAATCGAGCAAGGTCAGCTTTCTCTCTACTTAATTGATGGAAGTCAGACTGATAATACCATTCGAATTCGGGGCAAATAAAAAATAAGACTATCATCTTCCTCATTGATTCTGGTAGTTCACACAACTTCATTGATCTTAAATTGGTGGAGGAATTGAAGCTTGCTACTGTTGCAGTCTCTCCTATGGCAGTAACGGTGGTTGATGGTTGGAAGTTAACTGTCAAAACCAAATGTTTGGCATGTGGCTAGTTGATGCAGGGAATGAAATTTCAGTTCGATTTAAGGGTGCTTGAGCTTGGGGAATATGACATTGTATTAGGGGTTGATTGGATGAGAACTTACAATCCAGTCATCTTAAATTTTGTGGGTTGCAAGCTATTATTTAAAAAGGATGACAAGGCTGTAGAATTAAAAGGCATCACAGACAAAGGCCAGCTCAAATTGATGAGTGGTAAGGAGCTGGGAAAGATGATACAAAGTGGTTGGAGTGGCGTGACAACAAGATTGTTTGCACTTCAACTGACTACCATTCAGCTTTCATCTACCCAAAGTAAATATCGGGATTCAGTGTTTCAGAGCTCCCTTCAAACCTTGTTAACCAAATACAATAACTTTTTCTTGCCTCCAAAAGGTTTACCCCCTTTTAGGCAGATAAACCACAACATTAACCTTAACCAAACACAAAACCAGTCAGTGTTAGATCTTACCGATACCCTCATTTCCAGAAAACAGAGATAGAAAAATTGGCACAAGACATGTTGGAGTAGTCCATCATACAGCCCAGTCAAAGTCCCTTCTCTTCCCCTGCCCTTCTAGTTAAGAAAAAGGATGGTACATGGTGTTTCTGTGTAGATTACAGACAATTAAATGATATAACTGTCAAGAATAAATAGCCCATCCCAATTATCGAAGATTTGCTAGATGAATTATATGGGTCGAGTGTGTTCTCTAAAATAGACTTAAGGGCTGGGTATCATCAAATTAGGCTTGAGCCTTTTGACATTTATAAAACAACATTCAAAACACATGTTGGGCATTTCGAATTCAAGGTTATGCCCTATGAGCTAACCAATGCTCCAGCCACCTTTCAAGCCTTAATGAACCAAATATTTCAACCATACTTGAGACAATTTGTGTTGGTTTTCTTTGATGATATTCTGGTTTATAGCAGAAGTATGGGGGAGCACCTGATACTCTTAGGAACTGTCTTTCAAGTTTTGTATGAGTAACAACCGTTTGCCAAAAAGGAGAAATGTGTATTCGGCTGTGATTCAGTAGAGTATTTGGGGTACATAATTTCTGCAGAAGGGGTCTCTATAGATGCATCCAAAATTCAAGCAATAGTGGATTGGCCTATTCCAAAAACCTTAAACCAGCACAGAGGATTTTTGGGTTTAATCGGATATTATAGGAGGTTCATCAAGGGCTATGACATTATTTGCAAACCCCTGAATGCACTTTTGAAGAGGCAAGCATTTCATTGGAATTCAGAAGCTCAACTTGCTTTTGATCAATTGAAGCAGGTTATGACTACTGCTCTAGTCCTAGCTTTACCCAATTTTACCAAACCGTTTGTTCTGGAATGTGATGCGAGTGGTTCTGGTATAACAGCAGTACTGATGCAAGAAGGCAGACCTATTGCATTCCTTTCCAAGCAATTGAGCCCTCGAAATCAAGGATTGTCAGCTTATGAAAGTGAATTACTTGCAATTATCTTTGCTGTCACCAAGTGGAGACACTACTTGGAGCAGGGGAGCTTCATCATCAACACGGATCAGCAGAGTATAAAGCATTTGCTAGACCAAAGGCTTCACACTTATGTGCAATAAAGAGGCATTACCAAACTTTTGGGGCTTGAGTACAAGATACATTATAAGAAGGGGAAAGAAAAACAGGGCAGTTGATGCATTATCAAGAAAAGAGGATAGCAGAGGAGTTCTTTTTGCTTCAGCAGTTGTTCCAGCCTGGGTGCTTGAAGTGGAGCTTTCCTATCGAAATGATCAACTGGTTTAAGATCTCATTATGGCAACTGTCACTACCCCAACACCGGTTCCTCATTATTCACTTCAGCAGGGTCTATTGAGATACAAGGGGACTCTTTATTGGTGGTTCAACTGACTTGAGGAGCAAATTATTAGCACAATTCCATGATAGTCCATTGAGTGGGCACTTTGGAATCCAAGTAACATATAACAAACTCAAAGCTCACTTCTATTGGCCCAATTTAAAGAAAGTTGTTAGTGAGTGGGTTTCACAGTGTGATACTTGCATCAAGTGCAAATCAGAGAATTGTCTATACCCTGGGCTGCTGCAACCATTACTCATCCCATCTACTGCCTGATCATCCATTAGCATGGATTTTGTAGAACAATTACTGAGGTCTAGAGGTTTTGACAGTATCCTAGTGGTGGTGGACAGACTAACAGAATCAACCCATTTTATCCCCCTTACACACCCTTATTCAGCTGTTGTAGTAGCCAAACAGTTCCTTCAGCACATTGCTAAACTTCATGGGTTGCCTGAAGTGATTGTATCTGATAGAAATAAGATTTTTACAAGCTTGTTTTGGAAGGAGCTATTTTGGATTCTTGGAGTCCAACTTCACGAGTTCTTCCTACCATCCTCAATTAGATGTCCAAACCGAACGGCTGAATCGCACATTAGAGACTTATTTAAGATGCATGTCTCATGTGCACCCTAAAAGGTGGCTGACTGGTTGCCATTGATTGAATGGTGGTATAATACAACCTACCATTCAGCCATTTAGATGCCACCGTTCCAAGCCTTGTATGGCTATGCTCCTGCTTCGCAACCATTGCTCAATGTTCAAACTGAAGTGGTAGCAGTGGAAGACTTACTATTGGAATGTGTTGAGGTGCAAACTCTACTTAAGGCTCAAGAGCGAATAAAGATGTATGCTGATAAGAAAAGAAGTAAACGAGTTTTTGCAGTGGGAGATTTTGTGTACTTAAAACTGCAACCGTATAGGCAAACTTCAATTGCATTAAGGAAGAATATTAAGTTATCAGCAAAATATTACGTGCCTTTTGAGGTTTTGGAACGGATAGGTGAAGTGGCTTACAAATTACATCTACCAGCAACTTCTAGAGTACACCTAGTCTTCCATGTTTCATTGCTCAAGAAGAAGGTTGGATCACATGTAGTGCCAGTTACTGCATTACGAGGTACTGAGGCAGAAAAAAATGATGGTTGGTCCAGAGAAATTTCTCAACTCAAGGTTCATTTTACGAAACAACCAACACATTCAACAAGTGCTGGTTAAGTGGCTCAACCTACCTTCTTGGGAGAATCTTACCTTCATTGCTCATCAGTTTCCTTTAGCCATGCATTCTTGGGGACAAGAATGGCTCAAAGGGGAAGGTATTGTCACATACTCGAGGAAGAAAATGGTAGGAAAGTAAATATGAGTAAGGTCAGCTAATGATTGAATAACAGAATATGAGAATGTGAGTCAGCAGGTGGTATTAGTAGATTCTCTTTATCATTTTGTCCTTTTGTGTTATTAAATAGATTGTACTGAATTGGGAAGCATTATGAATGAATACTAATAATTTCTCTCCAGTTCTTCCTACTCTCTACTCTCTCTTTCTCTCTCTCTTCCTTTCTCTTCTTTCCCTCTAATTTATCTAAATTCTTGTGCTACTAACCTCTGTGTTTGTTACATATGCTTCTTCATCTCCATAAGACTGTGGGATGATGTCTTAATGATTAAACTTATATCACAGAGAAGGCCGGTTACTCTTTTTCTATAGAAGGATAAAGATATACTGTTAGGATGCCGTTGATGAGGAATCTTAGTTGCTGTTCCCAATTGTCAAGTGAGTTGCTTTATTTTTCATGCAGAAAGAGTCCCTTCTCCTATTTGGTCCATCTTCATGAATTATGTAAACTTTTCCTGTAATAAGTATGTGCCAGGGACCTTCCTCAGCAAGACTCCAAAAGTGCAGATCTGCTAACCTAGGAGTGAATAAGGCGGCCAGTCCTCTTGACTGATGGTCAGCTTGTAGTTGACTTCCTAGTTCTTATTCTGACTGGAACGATTGTGATTTTTTAGCCTGTTTTATTTCCATTTGCTATCTCATTATTTTCATTGTAGCAGTCAGCCCTTGGGATTTCTTATTTGCTTCTGATTTCAAAATTGTTGTTTGTGGCCCTTTGTAGCAAACTACTTTTTGTTCTTGTCAATTAACCCTTAAATGTTTTTTTCCATGGTCAAGTATAAAGATTTACTTGATTTCTTTGTTTTTGTTGTGGATTTGACTGTTGTTACTTTGAATCTTTGCACAGATTATAATTCTAGCTTTATACAAGTTTTGTTTTATTTTATTTTATTTTATGGTGTAATGGACTTGTTAATCACTTTTCTTGATATGTGGTATGATTATGAAGGGGGTAAGGATTCTTTTTGTTGCTTAATTAGCAAGACATATATAATGAAAATACCTTCATAGGATGAAATGAGAATGGCTAAAAATTTTTCCATCCTTAATTACAATAATATAGTTTGAATATTCGAAGCTACCAGAAATAAAAATTATTCAAATGGACCAAATCCCAAAATTCATACACTAATAACAAAAGTATGTAAAATTTGTTGCCTTGGATAGTTTTCCTCTTGTTCATAGCTGTTTGAATGTTGGAATATTGAAAATCCATAATTTGTACTATACATTGCTACGGTAAGAGCAATTTTGGTATCACTAGTTTATTTTAATATACTTGCTCAATGTTTTATTTTCTTTGATGTAGAAATTCTTATCCAAATAGTGCATCATCTTCATTTTCAATACTTCTTGGAGATGCGCCTCATCTTGATGGCCAGGTATGCTATTTTGATTCACCAAACTTTATTTGAAAAGTTCATTTCAGTATGTCAATCTGGTATAAAACTATTAAGTTGAATTTCCTTCAGTATGCAATATTTGGCAAAGTTACTAAAGGGGATGACACACTGACAAAGCTTGAGCAGCTGCCTACATGTCGTGAGGGAATCTTTGTAATGGTACACTTCTGATATGGTTTTCAGTCTAGCTATGCTCATTAGAATAATGTGGGAATGCAGAAATGGGACATTGGTATTGCATCTTAAAAGAGAATATAATGTGAAAAATGTTAGAAAAGTGCAAACCTTGACGAAATGAATTTTTCTACATTTGTACATTCGCGAGACATCTGCAATAATGAATACTTCATCAAAAAGAAACCGGTAATGTGCGTCTATGGCATCTGGCATGTATTTTTACTTGTCTCATATATCTGTTCATGCAATCACAATTCCAAGTGGATATTGTTGATGCTCTTTGTATTTTAGTACATTAGACCTATCTAGGATTATCAACCATGTGGTCAATGCTTTGTCAGCACTGAGCAAATTATTATCTGTATTTCCTGCCCTCTTTTTCAGCCAACTGAACGCATTACAATCCTTTCATCTTACTACTACGGTAAGCATTAACCAGGTTTTATTATTATAAATTTCTTTGTAGTTTTTCACTTTTACCAATTTCTTTTTAATTTTCACTATAATTTAGGATTATATAGCAAATAATCTCTTGGCTGGAGAAGTGAGAACCCTTTTCCTCCCTCTACAAAGTTTCTGTTTATTGGCGGCTATTATGCAGGATTAATCATTTTATCATATTTTAAGTGTCTCCAAGTGGCCTTGTTTGCTGAAAAATGGATTTAGAAATCATGACCGTCAGAGTAACTTGAGTTGGGCCAGAATGAATTAGTTAAAGCCAGAATAACCTTTGGAGAATAACTTGCAATACTATGGGAAATTCGGATCTGAATTTGTTAAATCATTCAGAGAGCTACTTGGATTGTAGTTGACTAGTTGTTTGCCTCTGGGATCCTTATATTTTCTTGCAAAGTTAACTACTAGGTTGCTGAGTTGAAATGTGCAAAATATTGTAAATTGGATAGTGAAAAAAAACAATAAAAGATATGGATGCTTGTACTTCTGGAGATTCTTATTTGCTGTGCATGAGTATTGATTTCTTGGTGAAATTTATATCCTTCACTTAAGTGGAACTTTGTATTTATGTCGTGTTCATTGCAAATCTATATGCTGGTCCCACTTTCTCATTTCTTACGAAAATATTTGCACTTGATTACGTTACTAGCTAGGAGCAGGGGATACGTGCAACCACTTAAGCTCAAAAGATGTCCCTAATAGTGAGTACTTCAGTATTTATGAAGGGGAAGCATCTATGCAGGAGTAATGACAACTGAGACAGGCCATGCCTGAGAGACTTGCTCTTTATATTAATAAATCATTCTTGTTGGTTCAATGGTGGTATCTGAGTTGCGGTCTTCCTCTCAAAATTTAAGGAATGTGTTTTAAGTTCTATTTTGTTTTGGCTGAACTCTGAACTCAGGAGTTTGTGAACCCATCACAATTTATTTTCGGCGGTAACTTGGTTTCTACCCAAATGGTCTGCTCACATGACAATCCTAATACATTTAGCAATTAGACAACTTGAAGCCCGTGATGTGCACCAAAAATCTTATTAAAATTAAGTAATAGGAAATCCTTAGGAATAAAAAGAAAAAAAATATGAATATTGGAAATATATTCTTACCTTTAGTATGAAGGGCTAGGTTCTTCAGGTTGTAATTGAACTGAGGAACAAAATAAAATGAAGAGAGAGAGAGGGAGTTTCTGTGGGTGTGAATGTGCACTTATATGCAAAAGAAGTTTATGTGCAGCTTTGGAAGGCCAAATACAAAGAGAGAAAACAGTAACATGGATATTATATGAGGAGTAATGGGTTGTAAATGATAGTTTGACCATGCATGAAAAGATAAGATTACTGATTTATCCTTATAAACAAAGGGCTTAAACCATAGTCAATTGAAGAAAGAGAGTACTTATATATCAGTTTTATTAGAAATCTGAATAGAGCAGTATAATGTTTAAGAATTGCTCATAATTAATGCATATCGGGTACTTCCTAGGTGTTGGTTAACCTTATTAATCAAAAGACATTAAGATAATTGAAGCTCGAATATAAGCAGCATGTTTGAAGCGTGTTATGTTGTCTTGATGACATTTGCTAAAATTTCTCATAGACAAATTAGCATGGTTTAATTTTAATACAAAAGTATTTTAGTTTTTTAGTCATTATAGTTCTTGCTCTGGTTGGTGCTTCTAGATGCTGAGATGGAGACATGTGAAGCTGAAAGATCAATCCTGAGGCGAAGACTTGCTGCATCTGCCATTGAAATTGAAAGACAGGTAATTGGAAACTTCAGTCAAGTTGGAGGAGATATAGTCATTACCAAACAAACTGGTTCTTATTCTGTGTCAATTTGCAGAGGATGAAATGCTTCCCATGATTTTGTTGTGAAGATCTGAATCGGCAAGAAGAAATGCTATGATTGATGTAAGTTATGTATCTTATGCTTTTTGTACAGAGTAAAGAGGAACTGTATACAACCGGATAACCTTTTAGGTTTTTCAACAAAGAATATGTTACTGACTATAATTTGAGTCGCATAAGGCATGCTAAGATTCAAGCGGTTTTCCAATTTAAATGGGCATGGAGAAAGCTGAGTTAAACATTAGAAAATTTGAGGCACATGAGATGCATGCTATTGAGGTCCATTAGATAGCTGGGTTGACCTCAGAAACTTGAGTTATTTTCTGATATAAAATGGACATGGAGAAACCTGGATTGAAGAAAATAGAATTTTAGGTACATGAAGTACATTCTATTGTGGAAACCTAGCATGCCAGCTATATCCAAAATATTTAGAGAGAACCCACATTTTCCTTGTAAAATTTTGTTTAGTGTAAATCACTGACTTTAGGCGCTTAGGGCCCTACAATGATATTGCATTAATGATCACATGGATGATCATGTGAAGGGAGCTATACTTGAGAGACAATGACTATGACTGCCTTTCATTAACCGATTCATTTGTCTGCATTATTGTTTGCACTACATATTATCATTACAATCTGCACAAAAGTTTTTGATTTTCCAACTTGCTAAAACATAACATGTGCTGCCTGCCTCAGGTGTAACCAAGCTAAGTTTTCAATTAGTTAACATAAAATGGATTTTCTTGTCCCTGATAATACTTGCTGTAAAACTGAATCGCGCCTTTTTCTTTTTCTTTTTTATTTGTTTGTTTGTTTTTTTAAGCATTTAGTTACTGAATTTTATTTAGTATTACAATTGAAAAACTGCAGTGAAATAGCTACTTTCCAATCTCCTTATCTTAGTTCTCATATTGTGTGTTGTGACACTTGTACTGTAGATAGAAAACGAAGGAGTGACTTGCAGGAGATATCGGTATTTTAGCATATGCAAAGTTCTCGGAAATGTTGCTATCCGCTTAAATCTAGTAGGTACTCAATTCTAGCCCTTTTTAGACATATTGGCCGCTTTCATATGAATTGATCGGGATAGGCTACTAGTTAATTGTCTTTGTATCAGGGACAATGAGGGAGCAAAGGGTACATGATACTGGGAATTTTACCCCTGATCAATGACATTCACTTGCATATTTACCTACAACATGTGGCTCCGATTTGATAAACGATACCCTTTATCTATGCCTATTAACTGATTTTTGTGCCATTTCCAGTCTTGGGATTAGGATATATCCTTTCAAGACTTGCCAAAATTTCTTCACTCAAGCATAGGCGAACATAACACATGGCTTCGAAAGAGCTTAGGCAGCGGCATGATTTTTTTTTCTTTCCTAACCTTCATAGACGCGCACAGATAAATGCAGAGATGTTTCTTTTTTGGGTTAAGTTTTAAGACTTAAGTATTGACAGCACTTTATGTGATTGAGAAATAAGCTCTGGCAATTATGTAAGGTAGGCATGGAACAAATGTCACATTTTAACGTGTGCTCCATATCAATCAAATCTTATTCATCCTAAGCTCTTATCGTCCTTCACAATAAATCCAAATTCAATTGTTGAAAGAGACCTTGAAAATTAAAATATTTTAATATCTATTATAAGGATGAATGAATAAAATGAAGACGTAAATAACAATAACAAAAATTAAGTAATAATAATTTGTAGCAGGTAAATAGATAAAATATGTATCCAAAGTTTGGGAACCCAATACGTAAATCACGTAAAGTTTAAAAGCAAAAAAATGCGTTTTTCAAAAATATTCTATTTAACACTTCAATTTTTATTTTTATACGTTGAATACTTTGACTTATTTCTACCTCTTAAACACTTTAATGATTGTAACAATATGCGTAGAAAATACATTAGAAGACCTAGGGGTATTCAAAAAAATTGATTAAACTAAAAATCAAATTGAAATCAATTAAATAGAAAAAAATTGTGATTAATTAACGGTTTAAATTTTTAATTTTTAAGAATTTCAATTTTTGGTTTTTGATTTTGATTTTTATTGTTAAAAAAACCGTTTGGTCCGGTTAATCAATATAATTATATATATTAAATATATAAATAATTTATAAGTTTATAATTATATTATAATTTATATATATTAATTATAAATTATGTATAAATTATATATATTATACATAAATTATAAATTATATACATAATTTTATAGAATAAATTATAAGTTATAATAAATAATAAATTATATAAATAAATAATAAATTATATATATTAAATTATTTTGATTGATTATATTTAAATTTAAAATATAATTTTATATTTTAATTGTGTGTCTATGTTAAGATTAATTCTTATAATGAGTTATATTTAATTTTTTAATTAAATAAATATGAAATTTATTAATTTTTATTTTTATTTTTATTTTTTTGTATATAGTGTAATGGTTAAAAATAAAAAATAATGGTTAATCATTCATTTTATACTGTTAAGTGATAATCGGTTAACTATTTATTTATATTTTAGTTTAAGTTTAGAATTTTTCTAAACCATGAACCGATTTTTTGTTTTTATCCTTAAATCGAACAGTGAGCATCCTGAAGACACAACTGAGAATTTCCTATCAATATTGGGACGAGGCTATAGTAGGAGGAATTGCCTTCTTTATTTTTTGTTATTATGTGAAACACAATTTTAAACTATGAAAAATACTATTACGGTTAAATAAAATATATTTAATTAATAAAAACTAAATAAAATCAGTTGTTTTTTCTATTATTATTATTTAGTTATTAATTTATTACTAGTTGAATTTATATATTATTCGGTCCATGTTTGAATTTCCCTTAAACTAATAGAGGAAACAATGAAATCTTTACTTCTTTTTTGGCTTACTATGCTAATAAATTCAAGTTTAATATCATGTATTGAGTAATTAGAGGTGAGTTGCAATAATTGAAAAGAAACTGTTTATGAAATTTTTGAAATTAATTATTTATAGTGAATTGGAAAAAAAGCCGGCCTCTAAGAGTTTTATTTTTCAAAATAGAAAAAAATAAAAAATTTGGCACGCAATAAAGCACAACTTCGTTTTGGCAAATTAGAAAAGATAGTGACAATACATTATAAACAACGTTGGGAAGACATTTCAAAAACCAAAATAAAAAAAAGTTTTGAGGAAAAATTTGACTAAATAGGGCCAAAATATTTCATCAATTTTAGCCATACGAATGGTGAAAATTTTATTTTTTTATATTTTAAATTTGTCAAAAAATAAAAAATAAAATTATTAGATTTTCAAAATATTATTAAATTTATAAATTATTTTATTAATTTATAAATTTATCATATTTTTATAGTATATACAAAATTTATTATGAATTTATTACAAATTTATTATACACATGATAATTTTCATAAATTTATTATAAGTTTATTTGTAAACTTGTTATGGATTTATTATATTTTTTATAAAGTAACTAAAAGACTAATGATAAAAATTTAGTAAGAACCGTAATTTCCTCAAAATTTTATGTATACGAGATTATTTTCAATGTCTTCAATTATTCTCATTCTTCTCTTTTCCATTTCTTCTTCCACTGCTGACATTAAGTACTAATCATTTTTTATGCAAGTCTTGTGTTAAATCCATGGCTTCATTTTTTTTTCCTAGAATTATTTCATTTCCTCTTTAATCTATCTATTC
Organism: Garcia nutans; assembly: GCA_947685225.1. Taxonomy (NCBI): domain Eukaryota; kingdom Viridiplantae; phylum Streptophyta; class Magnoliopsida; order Malpighiales; family Euphorbiaceae; genus Garcia; species Garcia nutans. The sequence goes on from CANTUV010000011.1 coordinate 55,398,375, forward strand.
AAAATCAGCCGATTCAGATGGACTGTCTATTTAAAGTTGTTATATACTCAATGATTTTATAATATTTATATATATAAGTAATTTTTAAAAGATAAAAACATCTGTTTAAAACCAAATGGATAAATATATATAACTTGTACAAGATAAATTTAAATTTTTTAATTTGCATTAAAAATTGTAATGTTATATGATTGTATGTTTTTCAATTAGTATTTGACAACATATAAACTTATAATTTTTTATGAAAACTAATTAATTTACCAGTAGTTCGAAAAATATTTAAATATTTCATTCTTTTTTGAATTAAATGTTTATTTTTTAATAATATACTTTTATCATAAAAAAATTTTGTCAATCAAATTTTGCATAAAAAAATTTGGTTAATAGAATTGAGTAATTAAAGAGTCCAATTTTTGACTGGAATCATTTCAAAATTTTTAGAGAAAAATTCTACTATGTATCTTGTCTATAACTTCATTTATAATTGACCTAGTCCATAAATAAAGATAGAATATGTATATAGTAAAAATTCTCATTTTTAGAGCAATACAATACAAAATTTTTTGTATATAAAATGGTTCTAAAACTTACATTTTTAAATATTCGATTTTTGAGATTTGTGAAAATATTCAAATTTTCATTTTGAAACGAATTGTACTCACCTCTACTGGAAACCAAACCTTTCATCGAAAAACCTTCGGCTTTGTGAGACGTACTCATTCGACTATCAATCTATATGACTAAATTATGTTTATTATCTTCGTAAAAAAAAAAAACAAAATAAATTATTAAAAAAAATAGATTTGATTTAATTCAATCTTAAAAGCTAGCTCATAAAATGAAAATTATCCAAATCATTATAAGAAGCACATATTTATTATATTTTATCAATATGAAATATTTAACACACCTCTCACGTCCAGATTCGAACACATAAAAAATTTAAAATATAAAATTTATGGGATTGAACATCTACGGTTGGTCCAACATTGAGAAATTGGATCATGATTTTAATACCATATTGAGAAAATAAATTTGGACATAATTTAATCTCAAAAGCTAGCTCATGAGATGATAATTGTTCAAATCATTATAAGAATGATATATTTATTATATTTTATGAATGTGAGATATTTAACACAAATAAAATAATTTATGTTTATTATGTTCATTTTTATTGATTTTCTCATTTCTTTTTAATTAAGAGTAAAGAAAGTAAGAAGTTTCGCTGCTTAAGATCTGAATAATCGGTGAAACTTCTTTTTGTTAGAAGTATTTTGGTTGTTGTGCTTTACATTTTTAGAAATTCTTGAGGCTGTAATTTAGTAATTCCATTGTATTCATACTATTAGTAACCATTGAAGTTCCAATATTTATTAAAAAATACATGAATTGCAAAATTATTTTATCAAATTATTAGAAAATGGATAAAGATCAGATGGCAGAAAAATTGTCGAATTGTGTCGATGGCCATTCAAATGGATAACAAATAATTATGGGCTGGCTATCCAATTATGGCTCCAATGAAGTTTTTCGATTGTTAATTATATGTCATTAGCCATTTGATGGTCCATAACTGCTTAATGGCTTTTTATAATGGCTTAATTAAACCCTAAGACGCCTTGAATATAAAAGAATAAGGAAAAAGAAAAAAATTCATAAATTTTATTTCCAAAATTCTTGAAGAATTATAATTTTTTCCGTAAAATTTCTCTCGAGATAAATTTTTTTTTAGAAAAAGAATACCATTTTTCGGAAGTTGCATTAATTTGGTGTAAAGTCTTGCAAATCTACATGCATGCATGGGTGAGGTTTAGGGCGAGATTTATATAGAGTAGAAATTATAATTATTTGATTAAATAAAATTTATTTTTGGATATAAAATTAATTATAATTATAGCATAGTATATCTAAATAGATGTATATTTAAATGATTGAGTAATTAAATTTATATTTTAAGTAAACAATTATTAGAAATCAGAAGAACTAAGAATCTAAATCCAAAAATTACAATACGATCGATAGTACTGTACAAAAGAAAACCAAAATATAGTTCAAATTTCTTGCTCAAAACTCCAATTAAATCCCCCAGAATAACGTTTAACAGTATTTACATTAAGACATTATAACTTTATAAAAAAATTACTTTGTAAAATCAACTCATTTACTTATGAATTATGATGAGCTGTGAATCAAACCAATACGTATATATAAACCTTCTTTCTTCACCTTGTCGTTTTGAGGAGAGAGAAAATAATCAACTCATTTTTATTTTATTCTTATAGAGTTCATTCTCTTTCTTTTATATTTTATCTGATTTCCAATATTAATATTCTAGGGTTTATAAGAAGATTTACATGGTATTAAAAGCTCATAGACCACCTAAGAATGGTTCTCGTGAATTTACTTCTTGATGGTAATTAATAACTTCTTAACATGTAGTAAATCTATGAAAATTGTCCTAGAATATAAACTTATATATATTAGGCAGAACAAATACTTTCCATAGATATATAATAGTTAATTTGTTTTTTTTTTTATTTTTTTATTTATAGGCTGAATTAATTAATTAAAGACAAAGAATATATTAGAACTTGAAGATAAGATGGGGAAATTCAATAATATCCATGGCAATTGCTTAGTATTGAAAAAACAAAATAAATCCCACAAATAAAAAATTCCAATCACCCATATCTTCGTTTTCCATTTTTCTTCAGAAAATAATTTATATACGATGATATATACTATCACCAATGGCTATCCAAAGATAGTCATTTGTCCCTTCACAACTAGCAATTTTTTTTTAAAAAAAAGGGAAAAAAAGAACAAAAAATAATGGCATTTTCAATAATATATATATATATATATATATATATATATTGCATTTAGGCTGACTTTGAATATATATGTTGCAGAATTGGGATGCATCACTTCAGGGTCTCAATTGTCATGAGTTGAGGAAGATGGGAACCACTCCACATGACTTCATTTTCCTATCACAAATTTGTTATATATACAACAATGGTTTTGCATTTAAAGTCCTCATGGCTTGTTAATTTTATGTATATATATGAATAAATGAATTGAATATTGAATATGGGCTTGTCTTGTCAATTTTGGGACTTTTGACTTGTATACGCATCACACAGACGAAGCAAAACAACATGAGATTGACAAAAATCACATGCACTAAAAATTTGCATTCATATTTCTATATAGAAGCATTGCTGGGAATTAAAATAAAATAATTTTATTTTATATGTTTATATCTTATTAAAATTTATTTTCAACTTTAGAGAAACTAAATTGAAATTTTATTTATTAAAATGAATTATAAAATTTAAGACTACTAAAAATTCTACACATTTTTCGCACACTTAGAACAATTAATCTCATTATATCTTTTCTAGCAACATTTTATTCATTTGTTTATATATATTTAAATATCTATAGACTAAAAGTTTTCAAGATGAGTCTCATTTTCATAAACAAACAATTCAAAATAAGATTGAACCTGTTACTTTTAGTGTTCAGGGTCCTTCTATTACTATTTTAATATCTCGATAAAATTTACATATAAAATTTTTTAATTAGTTTTTATGTTTTTTAAATTGATTAAAAAAGTATCAAAATAATTGAAATGTTTGAATTTTTTATTTAAAAATATGAAAATAATATTTTAAATGAGAAAAATGAAATTATTATTTTATTTATTCAATATTATATATTTTTAAAGTTATAAAAATTAAATTTATTTTGTATATAAACTTGCTTATAGATAATGCAACTCAAATGCAATGTTACCAACACAAATTGGATAGACTTAATTAACTGGCAAATTCAGAGAACCAAATTTTATTAATGATGATGAGATGATTGCCAAGATTATGGGGGAAATAAAATTATATATAAGCAGTTGTAATATAATTGAAATTGTCATAATAAATAGTTCAATAAATTGGTCGGCAGAGAGTAGTGAAGGCCCATTCTTATGGGATTGTTCTAAAATTTGAGGACATTGTCCATCTTAAAATTGTCATGTGACTTGTTTTGGCTTCTTTGGTGCAACTTCATTTCAAATACTTCTAAAGTATCCTAAGGATCTTATTTGGACTTTTGTATGATCAGACCCATATCCTATCTTTCTATTTAACTTAAGTTTATGCCCTAATCAAGCCAAGACAATTTCTCCATGAAGACCCATGTAAGCTGCTTTCTGAAACAATGTTAATTTTTTTCTAAATTATATTGTTTATTTTATTTCAATTTTTATTTAAAACAAACCAATTTTAATGATTTAACTCCTACCCTTTTAATTATGCTAATTAAAATACGATAATTCGCAGGCCGGCCCCGAAGTTTGATTTGCCCTAGACAATTTAAAATTCGGTTGTCCCATTATTCTTAAATATTAAAAAATACAAAGTTAAAAAATATGCAAAATTAAAAATTTATTCTATTTTTAGCATTAATTACATAGAACAAAAAAAAAACTTGATTAAAGTACTTTATTATTAGCACTATCAACTTGAAATAAATTAATTTTTCTAGCATTTTTTGAAGCAAAATTTTTAATTAAATCATCACAGTTTAGCTTATCTAAATACTCATTTTCAACTGTGATCATAGCTAACTCATTTAATCTCTCTTGTAATGTGGTAATTCGAAGATAAATTTTTATTAACTTCAACGTAGAGAAACTTCTTTCTGCTGAAGCTACTGTAATCGGTATAGCTAACAAAATTCGATATGCAACCCATACTGCTTGAAAGCCACCATCTTCCCAATAAAATTTTATAAAATTGAGGATGTCAAACGCCTTTGTTTTTTCCTTCGGCAATAATGTCCTCAAATGTTTAAGCTCCTAGAATAACTCATTCCCATAAATATCATAATATTCATTATATTCTAAGAAAATTTGTAGTTGGTTACAATGTTTAATTAATTCTTCATCACTAAAATATTTGAACTTTCCATTTAATAAAAATCCAAATATTGCTTCATAAAGTTCAAATTGCTCAAACCGATCCTTAAGTGATGTAAGAGATTGATCTATAATGTGAATAAAGTAGGTAATTTTAAAATTATCTTCTTGCGATTGACTTTCATTGGCATCCTCTCCCACATCCTTATCAAATTGCTTTATTCTACGAATTACTCTTCTTGTTGCAAATACTTGATCAATACCAACTTTTTCTGCTAGCTCTTTGCCTTCCTCCATTAAGTTCAAGAAACCATCTTCTCTAAGCTTTTCAAAGAATAAAATGAGCTCTTTTATGTTTGAAGTTGCCTTCTTAAGATGCATATCCTCTTTTTAAAGTTCTTTGATTGCCCAATTAACTTTATCTAAGATTTTATACCAAACACATAAGCTAATCAAGAACTCAAAATCTTCCAAAACATTTTTGCACAAGCTTTTAGCTTTTGAAATCACAACATCATCTTTGAAACTATTTGCAATTATAATCAAAGCATCTCCTAATTCTGATGTTTGACTTTTTATTGCTTTAACACTCTCAATATAACTTTCCCAATGAGTTCTTGATAATAATTTTGGTGACAAACCCTTCACATATTTTTTAAGAACATCCCACCATTGTGTTGAACCTGAAAACAAAATATAAATCATCTGTACATATGCAAAAAAAAAAAAATTCTTGCCTTCACACAAGATCTTGTCATATCACATAGTGCAATGTTTAAGCTATAACATCCACATGGAATATAAAATGCTTTAGGATTTACATCAAACAATCTTTTTTGAACACTTTGATGCTTACCTTTCATATTTGAGCTATTGTCATTGTAATGGTCAAGATTTTAAATATAAAACTTTTTAACTAATATTGATAATTGATAATATATAGTGATAAAAGTAATGTGGATAAATGCTATAAGCAGATAATAGTGAATAGTATATCTCAAAATTTACTGAAAAAATTATTTTTACTGTTTTACGAGACTAAAACTCGATTTAGAATCAACGGTTAAGAATGAGAGTATACCATAGTTATTATGAGCATTCTCTCACTTAATTAAACTATATATATGTGTGTATATATGCGTATGTACAGAGTATTCTTCTCCTTTCTCCCATCTTCCACGCCATCTACCACCACCATCATCATCTTCTCTATTTTCTTCTTCCTTCCATAAAAGAATTAAGGAAAAATATATCTTTTTCAATAATCTTTTTAAAAGAATTAGTTAGAGTAGGTGAGATTATCAACAAGTGATTAAAGAAAAAAAAAAGAAAAAGAGAGAAGAAGAGGGATTGTGAAGGAGGTATGTGCTTATGTATTATAATTTACAAATATATAAATTTTTATGAGTTTTAATATTTAAATTGATTGATTGAGTTATTTATAATAAAATATTTCTTGATAGTATTGAATAACTAGATTGATGAGTAAAAAATAACTTTTATGTGATGAGTTTGATTCTTAATTCAACCCTTATGAGAATTAGATGGTTTGATGTTGTTTTTATCCATATGAGACGGTTGAAAGTTTAATTAAGTGAAGTTTTAGCAAATTATTTGATATGAACTCTTTTTATGTCAAAAATTTAGTTTTGATACATTTTTTACTTAGATATTCAATATATTTGTGTTTAATGAAGTTAAAAGTGCAAAATACATAATTTTGGAATGCCACGGAAGTGGCTTAAAGGTGCCATGGGCATGGTATCGAAGTCGGTACTGCTGGAGGAAGAATTACTCTGAAAACAAACCCAAAACCAATCCCACAGGCGTGGCAATTGAGTGCCACGACCGTGGGATTGAGAGTGAGGCTGTTCCTTTAAAAATTTTGATAAAATAGAGCCGTTCTGAATGTCACGGCCATGACCCTTGAATGCAACGACTGTAAGGGTCTACAAAGGCATTTGATAGCTTTATTTTGTATGCTACGAGCGTGGGGTTGAGATGCCACGGCTGTGGGGTACCTGGATGATATTTTTGGCTTGTATTTTGTGATATACGGGCCTAGTATGAGGCTAATATGTTTATATTTCTTACTATTGTGTTGATAATTCATGTGTATGTGTTAAAAGTATGAAAAAGAGTGATAAACTTTAGATACGTGACAAATATATATCATACTACATGTTGATAAAAGTATTATACCATTGAAATGATATAAACAATTCAGTATTAATCAAAACTAATGAATTGCCCAAATCATACTGATTTTAGATATAACTTTGGATTGAATGACTAACCAGAAGAAGGATAGCCATAGTGATAGTGGGCACCTCGTGCTTTTAATGGACACATTGTGTTATCGGTGATAGTGAGTATAATTACCATTATACATTCTTGAGATTTGACATTTAAATTGCTACACTAACATGTTATCCAAACCTATGATCTGAGTTCAGTATGTATGGGCATATTTAATGAAAATATCTAAATTGAAAATATATATGAATATGATAGATGTGAATAATGGAAGAAATGCAAAATAATAATATAAGTCAATTACTTAAACTTGACTTATTGTATTACAATGTGAAAGTGATTGGTAATATATATTAATGTTTATAAGTGAATGTTCTAATGCACGGAATAGAAATGTTATGCTCAAGTTATTGAATTAATCAATAACTTTATAAGTGTTATTATTATATTTCCATAAGTATTTTTCTTTAATATTAAGTGACAAAATATATTTATACAAGCACCACTAAGTTTTGCTTAGCGTGTTAGAATTATTTATGACACGCAGGTATCAGGACATCGGAGCAAGTTAAGAAGTAAAATTAAGAATCTCAGAAAATTACCTATAGGTACATATAAAGATCTTTTGTATATTATACTCATAAGTTATGAAATGTATATATACAATTTAGTTTGGTTATTTGAGAGATTGTACAAATTTATAAACATGAAAGAAATATATGTATTTAGAGGACGAAGTTTAAGATTTCAGTGAATGATTATCAAATAAAGAAATGTATTATATATTCATTTGATTTGACAAACTTATGATAGTTATCTGGTTTATAGTTAGTATTTAGATTATTAGATATTGGTCTAAATGTTGGACTTATAAGTGTTGTATTATACAAATTGTATTATTATTTAAAAAATTTTATTAGTTGGAAGAGAACTTTATAAATGAATTAATTTGAGTATTGATAGTATATCGAGTAACATTGTCTGATAGTTCTAATGAGAATTATCAGGGGATATTACAGTCATAACCTTGTCCTCTTATATCATTAATGTTGAGTTTAAAATCTATCAAAACATTCTCAAGACATTTGAAAAATCCAAGCCCTGATATGTCATCAACTTGTATAACCCCAAGAAAGAACTCATCCACCTTAACTCCACTTGCATCCTCAACATCCACACATCTTATGATAATTGACATTTATTTTTTATGACTTAGATCTGGAGTACAATCAAGGATGATAGAAAAGTACTTTGCCTTTAAAATCTTTTTGAGAATTTCTTTTTTAATCTCATTTGCCAACAAGCTTATCAATTCATTTTGAATTTTGTGCCTAAGATAATGAGTGTGAATTCCTTTATCCACCACAAGTCAAAGGTGAACTTTCATGATAGGATCAAAGTCTGCAAGAAATTCAATAAGTTGACAAAAAAGCCCATTATTCTTTTCATAAATCTTCTCATTAGTTCCACGAAATGGCAAATTATTTCTAGAAAGAATCTTCACAACCACAATTATTCAAACTAGTATCATTTTTCAATAATTTCTCTCTTTGTCAATTAATGTTTCCATTTCTTTGTCAATTGTTGCTTTTTTTTGAGTCCCTTTTGCAAGTCCACTCACTTCACAATATTATGGTTGTGTTATGGATTCCTTTCATGTTCTCTAACCTTTGTGGGAAGGTTATGCCAATCACTAGTTCATTCTTCGGCCAAACTAGTTAACATTGATTTATGCTTGTATAATTTGCAACAAAAACAAAAAACCTTATCCAGCTTATTTGAATACACATGCCACTTTCTTTCTTGTTTCTCACCATTTGGAAGAACACAAGGATAAAATTTAGAAGAAAAATGTCTCCCACGATTTGGTTCTTTTGGAAACTCATTGTTCTTTTTAAAGATTTTAATTGGACCCTTTTTAACTAATAAAATTCTCTTAGTGTCATTAATATTTTCCCACAACCCTGGATCATAGTTTACTTCAACATCTTTATCAAGATTAAGTATACTTGTAGTATTTTATTTATTAACACATCCATCCCCAAGATTATCATCTATAGAAATAAGGCGATCTTCATTATATTCCTCTTTAAAAGTATTATTTGTTACATCAACATCTTCACTCATAGGCTCATTATGAATCTCATTCTAAGCTTCTTCCTCATTAGATTTTTCATGTGCTACAACACCACCTTCATTAGGTTCTATATAAATCTCATTAATATCTTCACCATTAGTTTCTTCAATTTGACTTGAAGTTAGAGATTTTTGAATTCTTGCATTAAATAGATTAGAAATAGAAACCAATAATGATTTTGTCATTTCATCTTTCCATCGTTTGATCTTTCTATTATAAGAGCCAGAATTTTATTTTCGAAACCTCACGCAATTCTTATTATCATTCGGCATAATATCTATAATCTATAAAAATATTACAATTCTATTTATTGGAATCCTAATTCTCAAAACAAATAAAAATAAAATTTTCGAACAAAATAAATCATAAAAAATAAATGACAACTATAAACAAAATTCAATTAAATTTAACTCAAATCATCTAGCATATGATACAGTACTCACATCTTAAATAAATTAAATTTAATTAATTTTTTTCTTTTTTTTATTTTTCCAATAAATTTAATTTTATTGAAATTTAAAATGAAGATTTTTAGTTAACACAATTCTACTATCATTGAATAAAAAATTTTATTAATCAGTTGTAGATTATGAATGATAATTTTATCCAATTTATTGGATATTCAAGTCTCAACATCAAGTTTAAAAATAAGAAACCATCTATTAAAACCACAATAAAATCATAAATAATTCAATTAAAAATAAAATCACAAATAATTCATTCATAAAATTTAATAGAGGAAAATAAATTCATTATGAAAGAGAAAAAAAGCCTGATTTGTCGTCCTCAATCTTCAAATTGCAGAAAAAAAAAAGAGTAAAGAGATAGTAAGCTTTTTTTTAGAAGAAAGAGACAGTAAGTTAAAAGTTGTTTTCCTATTATTTTTAAAATTTTATTTCTCAATTTTTAATCTGTTGATTTTTTAAATTGTAGACTTTATATATTATTTTATAATGGCCAAAGTTCACTTATGATAAATATTTATTGTCCAGTTGTAGTCCATTATTAACTTTTTTCCTCCTTTTATTGTATATATATATATATATATATATACACGTTGCCCCCTTGGGTGAATTGTCTTAGGCAATGGGCTATCTGAGCTGATCCTAGTGCTGGGCCTGATAATTCATTGTCTAAGCACTTTTTAAAAATAACAACACTAATATTAATTAAATCTTATTATCTATATGGTCAATGATGGAGAAAGTCTGGGGACCATGGTGCTATAGTCCCCCAGCTAACTCCATAAAATCCATTCCATTGAATAGGATGAAAAAAAAGAAGAAAAATTGTATGTCTTTTTTTAATATATATATATATAATTTATAATTATTTTTTCGTCGATACAAATATTTTCAATTAGTTTATGAGCCAATCAAACTTGAATTAATTTATATGTCATTAATGCAGACTAATTTCCTCTTTAAGCGACTCTAAAAGCACACTCCTTACACTTGATTTATATGCTTTCAAGAATTTCTAATCATTTTATCTAATAATATTTTTATTATTCAAAACTTTAATTTGTTTAAAATATATTCACATTTTTTGACTTTGTCACTATAAATATATTAAATATATTCCTGTATGTTAGGAATCTGTTAGTGGATGAAGCTTAATATCATCATTAATCGGCAAGCAAAAGTTATGCGCCAATCGCCATTAGTTATCTATATCGATTAAATAAGCATCATCAAAATGAAAAGCTATTAGCTAAATTAATTATTTTTTGAATGAAGTTATATCATATTATCTTAAAATATCGAGTATTAGTTTTAAAAAATGCAGTGCTATAGGTTGGAATTATATTAAGATATTTAAGGAAATTAATTATCACACCAAAACCAAAATAAATAAACCACCATCAGTGAAAACTTTTGATTCAAAACATTTATTTTAAGGAGATCAAAATTGAATTTGATGTCGAAAATATAAAATCATCATGAACGTTAGAAATTAGTTTTCAAAATTTACAAGAGTACGTGAAAGGTGTTGGTTTATCCAACCCATTAAAATATAAATAACGAGTTTGGTGAGTTATAATATTTGATTAGATGAAAGAAGAAAAAAAAAGAAAAAAAATACTTATCACACATTTGTTGTTGTAGCCACAATTTAATCAGTAAAAATTAAACACAAATTAGAATGTTCACACATATTTAAAGCCCTATAAATAGCATTCTTCCATTCATTTCAAAACATATAAGAGAGAAAAAATAATAAAGAAAGAAAGAAATAAGAGAGAAAAAAGATTTCAACTAGTTTTAGTTTTGGAGAATTATTCTCTAGTTTCTTGGCGTGATCATTCAATGAGTGAAAAATTTACTAGAGAGGTATTCAGATATTTTGTTCATTATTGGCGATCTCAAGTAGTCAAGCGTGGATTATTTGAGGATTTGTTGTACTTATATTCTTTGAATTAATGAATTTTATTTTGGAGCTTGTCCCGTAGTTTTTTCTCTACACTAGAGGGTTTTTCACGTTAAATTTTATGTCTCTTATTCTTTTAGTTATTCTTTACTTTCTATTATTGTGTATTGATTTACATAATTAATTATTGACTAAGAATCCAACAAGTGATATCAGAACCTGATTCTTTAAGTATGAAATTAATTGTGTAAATTAGAATAGAGAAATTCACAGGCACCATGAATAAATTATCAGCTTCAAATTATTTAATTCAAAAGTCAAAGATGAAGGACCTTCATTATTGTAAGGACCTGTATGATTCTATAAAATTAGGATTTACTAAGCTAAGTGAAAAATCAGATAATGATTGGGAGCAGATGCACAAAAAATTATCGGTACTATTTGACAATGGGTAGATAATAATGTCTACCATCATATAAGCAAAGAAGTTGATGTGCAGAAATTATGAAAAGATTTAGAAATCATATATAAGAGGAAAAATGCTCAGAATAAAGCTTTATCCATTAAAACGCTTATGAATTTGAAGCTAAGGGATAGACGATCAATTGCAGAATCCTTGAGTGAGTTTCAAGAATTAGTAAATGAATTGAGCATTATGAAAATAGCTCTAAATGATAAATTGCAGACATTATTGCTCTTAAGTTCCTTGCCAGACAGTTGGGAGACCTTAGTGTTGTCTTCGCTTCAAGCGGAGTTTTGTATTTATCACCTGTAAATGACAGTCTTTACAATGAGGAGACTAGAAGAAAATATATGGGCTTTGACACTTTACAAGCTCTTGTTATAACCACAGAGAGCAGGGACAGAAGTAAAAGCAGAGGTCCTAAAGGGCGTTATAAATCTAGAGGCAAGTTATAATTAAAAGTGAAATTCAGTTGTTATCACTGCGGTAAGGATGGGCATATGAAAAGAAATCGCAAAGTTTGAAAAAAGGAAACAAAATGATGAGAAAAATCAAAAGAAGGCAGATGATCAAAATACCACTATAACTGTAGATGATGATAATGAAGAAATAGTTGTACTCTCTATTATTGAGGAATGTGACAAGGTTACCAATTCTGATATGAAGTGGGTTGTTAATTTAGAAGCGTCATACCATACTACACCAAGAAAAAATATCTTTAATATATACAAAGTAGATAATTTTGCAGAATGAAGATGGATAACACCAGCTATGCAGATATAGTGGGTATTGGTGATGTTTGTATTTAGACAAATATTAGTTACACGTTGACTTTGAAGGATGTGCACATGTACTGAATTTACATCTGAATTTAATTTATACTCATGTCCTGAATTTAGATAGTTATTGTAATATCTTTAGAGTGAAAAAGTGAAAACTTGTCAAAGGTTCAATTGTGGTTGCTACATGTAGATTATGCTACACACACTATAAGACTCAAGTAAAGACGATCAAAGGTGCACTAAATGCAGTTGAAGATGATACTTCGCAAGCCAGCTTTCTTAACAGGTGAGCGAAGAAAAAGAGGCCTAACATTCTTATTCCCAACAAGCCATCTGCGAGTCAAAGATTGAGTGCATCCTATTTCTTGAATTTGGAAGGGAAGTATAAAAAAACCTTGCAAGAAACTCGAATCATCGCAGCTCTATGGGGTCGTAGACAAAGAAGGATTTCAAAACTTGGGGGTTTTGAACTACCACATACTTGTTTCATAACTTTCAACTGAGCGGCAGACCCGACGCAACTGACAGATAAGTTGTCATTAATAGCAGGTCTAATTTCTTAATAAAAGAACTCTGTTTCCAAACAGATTTCTCCATCAGTAATGGAGATCATATTGGTAGTTGATATTTCTCCAGACTTGTGGCATAAGAGGCTGGCTCATATGAGTGAGAAAGAGTTACAAATTTTGAAAAAGAAGTCTCGCATTCCCTTTGCCAAAGGTATAAGTTTAAACCCTTGTAATGATTGTTCATATGGTAAATAACATAGAGTTTCCTTTAGTAGTTTCTCTAAAAGGAAAATTAATATATTTGAGTTAATTTACTCTGAAGTATATAGTCCTATTGATGTAGAAACTTTATGAGGTAGTAGATATTTTGTTATTTTTATGATCTTCATGAAAGATTTGGGTGTTTATTCTGAAAACAAAATGTCAAGTTCTTTAGCGCTTTAAGAATTTTTATGCAATGGTAGAAAGCGAGAAGGGTGAAGCACTCTACAATGTCTGCTACTTGATGAATCACTCTCCATTAGCTCCTTTGAATTTTGATGTGCATGATAGAGCATGGTCTGAAAAAGATGTTGTTTACTCTCACTTAAAGGTATTTGGATACAAGACTTTTGTTGATGTACCTAAGGAGCAGAGACAGAAACTTGATGATATAGTTATTCCATGCATTTTTCTGGGTTATAGGGATGCAGAATTTGGATACAAGTTATAGGATCCAGTAAAGAAGAAAGTCATCAGGTCCAGAGATATAATCTTCCATAAACACAAGACCTTATTGGACTCTGAGCCATCAGAGAAGACTATAAGTAGTGTAGAAAATTTCTCTTCCTATATTAATTTCTCCTTCAATCAGAAATACCATAGATGAAGGAGAGTTGCTTAAAGATTATAGACTGATGATATGCCAGTGCTAACTGATGCTGATAATGATATTGAGTAGGGGGAGCAACCTCTTCCTCCTCAGAATGTAGAAGAAAATCAAGTTAGAAGGTCAACCAGAGCACATTATTCATCTACCAAATATTCTAGTTCTACGTATGTGATAATTACTGAAGAGGGGTAGCCAGGAAGCTTCTTGAAAGTTTAGAATCATAAAGAGAAGGCTCAGTGGATGAAAGCAATACATGAGGCGATGAGTTCTTTGAAAAAGAACAATACTTATGAGCTTGTTGAACTTCCAGAAGGTAGAAAAGCCTTGAAAAATAAATAGGTATACAAGCTTAATATGGATGGAGAGAAGTTAATAAAATATAAAGCTCGTTTGGTAGTAAAGGGCTTCAATCATAAAAAAATGGGTTGATTTTGATGAAATCTTTTCTCCTGTTGTGAAGATGAGCTCCATTCGAGTGATTCTTGGTTTAAATGCTAGCTTGGATCCTGAGCTTGAGCAGTTAGATATGAAAATTACATTCTTTCATTGTGATTTGAAACCATACGGATTTAAAATAAAAGAGAAAGAATACATAGTTTGTAGATTAAAGAAGAGTTTATATGAATTGTAACAGGCTCCAAGACAATGGTATATGAAATTTAACTATTTTATAGTGAGTCATGACTATACCAAAACAGATACAGATCATTATGTATACTTCAAGACATTTTCAGATGGTAAATTTGTCATTCTTTTTTCTCTATATGGATGATATATTGATTGTAGTATCCGCTTAATTGCTAGGTTTTAATTTAAATTAAATTAAATTAAATAATTTGAGGGGTAAATGATAAGTTAGAAGTGAGAAATAGGTAATGTATATGTAAAATATAAGAGAAATATACATTACATATAAAGTCAAATATGAGTTAGAAAAGTCAACAAATAAATAGTAAAATGAAGGGTAAAATGGTAATTTTACTTAAAAATAAATTAATTAAAAAATTAAAAAATAATTTTATTTTTGGGTGGAAGAATTAATTTAAAGAATTAAAAATATGTAAATAAATAATTAATTTAAAATAAAAAAATATATAAATAGTTTAAAAGAAAAGAAAAAGAAAAGAAAAGTCATATTTCATTCTTCTTCTTCCTCTCTTCTTCCTCGCTTGGGCCGAACCACCATGGGCATACTTGGGTAGTTTTTGTTTCTTCCAAACACTAAATTTTAAGTAGAATTTCAAGAATCAAGAGTAGTTTTGATGATTTACTGACATGTAAGTAAAGTTATTTTAAGTTATTTTGAGTTTTTATGAAATTATGGATTATGTGAAATTTTAATTTGTGAAGGGGATGGTTTTAATTGTTTAAATAGTGTGGGTTGATGTTAGTTTGATATATATATATATATATATATATAATGATTTTAAGGGTAAACTTAAGAAAAGTATGGATTTAATTAGGGTTTGGAAGAGGAAGAGGAAGAGAGAGAGAGTTAGGGTTTAGGGAATAGTAAACTTAAAAATTTTGTGTTTATTTGATTTTATGATTTGAATTGTGTTATTTTTGTTAATGATGAAAATAAATTTAAATTATCATTTGAAATTAGTTAGAATGAAAAACTAAAAGTAAAGAGGTTTAGGGTAAATTTTTAAAATTGTGATGAAAAAGTGATACATTGTGTTTTAATACTTAAAATATGTTAAAATATAATGTATTAGATATATTTAAGCTAAAAACTCAATTTAAAATTTGTTGGAATGGTTTTTCAAAGTTTAAGTAAGGTTTGACTTAATTTTGAAAATATTGTAGAAGTGATATTTAATTAAGGTTTGATATTGAAAATGCCTTGAAATATAATATTAAATGATTGTATTTGATCGCATTTGGTATAAGCATTAAGGAGTGATAGTTTTTCAACCCTAGTATTGAAGGAAAATTTGAAAAAGAAGGTTGGAGGTGGTGTTTGAGCTTGCTTTTGGTTATTTTTAGAGGTAAGTATAAACTTTGAATAAATTGCTTATGTTTGCATGACATTTGGGCTTAACATATTCTAGTTAAAAAATGTGTTAAGTTACTTGATGCATTAAATATGCATAAACATTGTACTATGTTATGTGATTGGTTATGAATGCATTATATACATTATTAAAAGCCATTGTTAATGGCTAAATTGATAAAAAAAGTGAAATATGTGAATTATGTAAAAATGTTCAAAATATTTGGGTAATATGTTTTAATGAAATATATGATACATTGTGATGATATGTTGAAATATGATGAAAGAAATGAATGCATATTGATATAAATGAGAAAAATGAGAAGTTGTGAAAAATGAGAAAATGAAGACAATATACTTAATGAATTATGAGAAAATGAGAAAGAGATTGATAATGAGAAATATAAAAAAATTATGTGCCCAGTATATTATTCAATTTTCAGAGTTTTGTATTTGGCGGCATGCCTATGAAGTTATCTTCATTATTTACCTTCGGGGCTAGCTTTCGAACAACTATTTTTTTGCCTTCGGGCTAAATGTTGGACGTCACTTGCCTTCGGGCTAAATGCTGGGCATCACTATGATTTACCTTCGGGCTTGACATTGGGCGTCACTTGCCTTCGGGCTAGACATTGGGTACCATTATGAACTAAAATAATAACTCTGAAATTTAAATAGCATATCAAATTTTTTGAGCTCATGCTTGTGTGTTGCTTTTATATGAATTGTGAATTGCAAAAAAATTGAGAAATATGTTAAAAATGAAATGATATGAGATATGATATCCATATGCATTATGCATTGACATTGCATTTGAGTTTTTATTATTATTAAAGTTTGTACCGCTAGGCTTTTGGCTTAGCGCGTTTGAAATTCATTGCACAGATGACAAGGAAGATTCGGTTGAGCCAAAAAATTCTTCTAGACCAGATCAGGTCTAGCTTTATGATTGTTGGAGATAATTTTGTTGCTTCTTAGAGATCAATGCCAACTGCCGGCATGTATATATTTTATATTATGTATATTATACTATGTTTTGATGTATATGTTGTAAATTATAAAGAATATTTTGGATAAAGTTTATAATGTGGGTTTATATGAATTTTGATATATATATATATATGTATAAATATTTTGAGAAACTTGGAGAAAATGAGGAGTTTTGGGTGAAATGTATGATTGAATTATTTGAGAGTATTTTTTCTTTGCAGGTTGTGATTGTTGTAATTTGGAAAATATTTAAATTACAGATAAAACTTTAAGGAATTTTTTTAGAGATTTTTATGAAAAATACTATTTTAGAGCCTATAATTAATATTAAATATTGGTTATTTAAAATTACATTTTAAAGTATTTAAGATTTTAAATTGAAAGGATAATTTTTTTTATTAAATCAGACTCTGATATTTCTTTATATTGTATATGTATATTTTTATATATACTAGGTGTATGTATTGTACATATATAGGGCATAAGGGTATTACATTGATAGTAGAACAAGATGCTATAATAATTAGTGGCTTGCAAAAGGAGTTATTTGGCTCCTTTGATATGAAGAATTTAGGACCAGCACGATAAATTTTAGGCATACAGATTACTCGTGACAGAAAAGCTAAGAAGTTGTGGTTGTCATAAGAGAAGTACATTGAGCAGGTTCTAAGTAGATTTAATATGAAGAATGCTAAGCCAGTTAGCATATCTCTTGTTAATCATTTTATAATTAGTAAGAAATTTTATCATTCTGCTCAAAAGAAAAAGGAATAAATGGCAGTTATTCCTTACTCCTCTGTAGTTGCACCCGATCAGATATTACTCATGTTGTTGGTTTGGTGAGCAGATTTCTTTCAAATCTTGGTAAAAATTATTGGAAAGCGATCAAATGGATTCTCAGATATTTGAGAGATATTTCAAATATGTATTTATACTTTGGAGACTCAAAACCAATTATAGAAGGATATACAGATGCGGATATGACATGTGACCTTGATGGCAGAAAGTCAACTTCATGATATGTGTTTACTTTTGCAGGGGCAGTTTAAATTGCAAAAGTGTATTGCTCTATCTACAACTGAGACTGAGTATATAGTTATGACTAAAGCAAGTAAAGAAATATTTTGGTTAAAAATATTTTTTGAAGAGTTGGGCTTGAAGCATGATGAGTATAAGATGAATTATGATAGTCAAAGTGCTCTAGATTTGAACAAGAATGCCACATATCATAGTTGGACTAAGCATATTGATGTGAGATACCGTTGGATTCGTAAAGTAGTTAATAATCAAGAGATGTTCTTGAAAAAGATTTACACTGATGCAAATTCAGTGATGCAAATTCAGCTGACATGTTGATTGACTTGTAACAAACATCAATTTTGCACCAAGATAGTGAGACTTAGTGTTAATTGAGCAATGAATGTGTGAATATCTCCCCATGGGTTGGAGGAAGATATTGTTGGTTTATCCAACCCATTAAAATGAAAATAATGAGTTTAGTGAGTTGCAATACTTGACTAGATGAATAAAGAAAAAAAAAGAAGAAAAATATTTATCACATTTTTATTTTTGTAGCCACAATTTAAATAGTAAAAATTAGACATAAATTAAGATGTTCACATATATTTGAAGGCCTATAAATAATCTTCTTTCATTCACTTAAAAATATACAAGAGACAAGAAATAAGAGAGGAAAAAAGAAATAAGAGATGAAAAAAGATTTCAAGTAGTTTTAATTTTTATTTTCTCTATTATTGGTGATCTTAAGTAGTCAAGTGTGGATTACTTGAGAATTTATTATATTTTATTTTTTTGAATTAGTAGATTTTATTTCGGAGCTTGTCCCGTGATTTTTTCTTCTATACTGAAAGATTTTCTACGTTAAATCTTGTGTCTCTTATTCTTGTTTTTCACTTTTTATTATTGTGTATTGATTTATACAATTAATTATTGAGTAAGAACCCAACAAAAAGTTTGTACATTAATACCATTAAAAATTTATTTAAATTATTGGTCCAATCTCTAAGTATATATATATATATATATATTTGACATCAATTTCATCTAATGTAGGTTAGAGAAAGTATCGGGCTTGCATGAATAATTGACATAGCTGGTCTAGTATTACTTAGCTGAAGATTTACCGTTTTACTATACTAACTTTCAATAAAATACACTGTTTCAAACTTCTTTTTCAAATTGCATTCTCTCTTTCGGAATGGATCAAAAAATAATAATAAACAAAAATTTTAAAAATAAATTAATTATAAAGGGATTGTTGGGGTCAGAGGGATTTCAAGGAAAGCCGAGAAAGACGACAAGGGTGAAAAGGGCATTGACTTTGATTATGCTCTCCAGAGAGGTGATGTGGATGCTTGTGGTCATTGTGATGCGAGATTTGATTGATTGATTGAAGAGAGTTTTGGAGATTTTGTTACGACGTATATGAATTATTTAATTTTTTTAAAAAAATAGATTAGAAAAAAGGGACAATGATCAATTTTGAGGGTTAAGTTGATAGTAGTAAGATCTACCGCATCAATATTATCCACGTATATTAGGAATTGTTTTAAATCTGTATTGGATGAAATTAATAGAAAAAAAAATCTGTATCTAATTGAGGCAAATTAAAAAATTAAATTAAATTGAAAAAAATCCGTATTTTAGTGGATTTTTCGTTGGGTTAGACGTAAATTATTTTCTAATAACTTTTCATCAGTTTTTGTTTAGAAGCATAAAATGAGTTGCGATTTTAAAACAATAAGTGGTTGGACGATTTGGAAAATATGGATACCTATCAGAATAGGACAAAATCAATATAGACTATTATTGATTCAAAAGATTTCGATGGAGGGATTTGAAGTTACATATTGCATAAATTTCCTATACGTTAATTAATTAAATAATTTCTGAATAGTTGAAAAGCCCTAATTTTTTAGAGTTTTTTTTTTAAATTCGATATAATTAAGATGAGATTTGATAAATTAATACTTCATTATAATTTTTTTTATTGCTCAAATACCATCCAGTTTTATGAACTTAACTTTTATATTAAAAGGAAATTGTATATTTCCATATATATATGTAATAAACAAAATCCAATTTTTTATTTTGTGATTGGTGTATTTTAAATTAAATTTTCTAATCCAGTAGTTTATAATATATCAAGATAAGAATTTTGGATTGGCTGTATTTAATAATAAAAATGTAATAAATTTGAATCCATCCGAATCTATATATATTTGTATAAATTTAAATATTCTCTAAATTAGTTGATGATCAATATGAGTAATTTATTGATTCAACGAATTAAATGAATTATTTGATTCAAAACAAATTATTTTTTAAAAAAATTAAAAATTATTTTTGGAATTAATGATATAGTTGAACCAAACCTTCAAATTCACTTAAATTATTTTATAATGAGAGACTTCTTAAAGTTAGGTTGATGTACAAAATTTGAAACGACCGGCCTCCACCGAATCCTCTGTCACCTCTAATTATTTTATGATGCTTGTAAGCACATGTGAAGGGAAAAAAAAATCAAAAATTGATTTCGATCCATTTTAATAAATCTTTCAATTATGAGGAGAAAAAAGGGAAATTCTTTCTCTGACTTCTACTATTCTGATAATTAATTATTGATAATTATTATTCCCTCGAGCTCATGTTAATAAGCTCAACTTTTCAATATCACGTTAATAAGCCACTTCTTATTTTATAAAAATTAAGTAAAATTTATTGTTCTCGTTAAAAATATAAATTTTTATATATTTTTTATTGTATTCTTATTTTAATATAAAATATATTTAATAAGTAATATTAGATAATAGTATATATATAAACATTTAATATATTAACTAATTTATTAAAATAGTAAATAGACTATAATTTAAAATAGAAAAAAATGAGTCTATTAATTAAGTACGGAAAGAGTATTAATATTCATCTCTGTCATATAGTTTCATTAATTTCATATCAACATTGGTCTAAATTAATCTGCCAAGGGACTTTAGTTATGGATCAATTTTCAGATCTGCCTTGTGGCCAACCCATGCATGTAAATACACGTTGTCACAATGCTGACACAGTTAAAGCCTGAATGCAATACACGCCTTGCTGCCTTAGCATTTTTATTATCTGCATGCTTTATTAATAGTCAATATAAGGTTACATACATTATTACATTGCGTATAAGCTATTTTTTTTTTGGGCAAATCATCGTTTCAAAGTCAAATAAAATATGATCATAAGGAAGACATAGCTATCCCTTTCGTGTTTTAACGCAGTTATATACTCAAAGAATTGAGCTTAAGATTTTTAGTTAAATTATAATAAATTTTTATCAATTGATCTACACATTCAGTAATAGTACATGTTCTTTGATAAACAGAATAATAAGAAATATTATTATAAATTTAATTATGTAGTTAAAAGATTAATGAGAGAATTTTAATGAGATTCTTACCTGGACCAAATGGAAATGTATTTAGCTAATAAGATAATTTATTTTTTCTATTTTTATTTTTTAAGATATTATTGTTGACTGGATGCATATATATCTAGTATAGGTAAAAAATTTTCAATTTTAATATTTAATTATTATCATTATTTTATTATTTTGAATATATATTAATAAAGAGATACTCAATTTTTATATTTTCAAACAATACATACCCTCTATATTCCAAAATAGTAAAGATACTTTTCATCTCACACATATTAAAAAAAATTAAATTATTTAACTAATAGACAATTTTTTTTTATATAATTTACCTATTTTATCTTCCATTTATACTAAATAGCTATTAATTATTGTAAAAATTAAAAATTAAAATAGCTATTAATTGGGTTACAGTAAAATAATTAATGTAGTATTGTTAATTATAAAATATTTTCAATAGAGATATAATAGTTAATTTATAATGTGATCATAATTTAAATAAGGTGATAAGACTATATTTTAAAATAGATAAAAAAAATATTCCTATCATATTGAAATGAATGAAGTTTTTAATACAACAATAATGTGGGCATATCAAGGGTCAATTCTCATACATCATATTAAGTTTACTTCTCTTGTTTGATCAAAAGCAAATCAATGTTGTTGAAATTAGAGGAATCAAAAATAAGAAAAACAAAATCCTCGTTTATGGTTTGACATAATACTGAAAGAAGCAAACTCTTTTACCCATTAGTCTAATTTTATATATACATCTATATATATATATATATATATATATATTTCTTTTGTCTTATGATTTTAGAGATGAAGACAATATTGTTGAAAAATAATTGATTAAGGTGTTAAGATTTATCACATGCATTTAGGATTTTAGGATAAAAAGCATGTTCTCAACGTACGTAAGTGTAATACAAGAAAGAGCGAGCATGCAAGCAAGGAAAGTACATTTTACAGCTATATATGGTTCTAACGTGGTTTTTGGCATGACTGTGAGTCATGCATGATTTGTACTTCCTTTTTTCCTTCTAGTTGCAATTAATGTATAGTTGGTCCAATTTTCGTTATATATATATATATAAAATAAAATCGCACTTATTTATCAGAGAGAATCTAATTAATTAATTGGATTATAATTTAATTCACAAAACCTTCTCAAAAGAATCACATAACATCATAATTAATTAATTAATTAATTGGGCTATCTTTCTAAAACCTGGATTTGCAAACAATAGGTATATATATAAATAATTAAATTAGCTATAACAACATCATGTTACTCGATGTTATAATACTAATATATATTATCAGTATTATTGTTTAATATATTTGAAAATCTTATAATTATTTTAAAAAAAATTATTGACATAAGTATTTGACAATGCTCATTATTGTGTGCTATTAATATTTTTTGACAATATTATTACCACATTATTAAACAGATATTGTTGTAATTAATGACAAGCATAAAAAATTATTTTAACTCGTTAATTGATGAAATAAAATTGATGCTCTAACCATTGAAGAATGACTGACTAATCAAAAAATAATTACAAGGAAAAAAATTCAGTTAATTAAAATAATTTGTATAATTAACAATATTAAATTAACAGGAAAATTAATAAAATAAGTTCTGTAAGAAACAAATTTAAAAAAAAAATTCAGAGCCAACCACATATATATACATTTCAGACTTTGGATTCCATTTGTTTACAGTTTCTTGTCTTCCGACACTTACACCAGGTACTGATAAAGAGTGAAAGAACAAATAATATAGATTATAGATAAATGCTCAAACAACTCAGATCGACAATATCCTGCCTTTACACAGACAAATTTTTTTTTTCTAAATGGCGACATATGAGAATAAAATTAAAACTGATCTAACAATTTTTGCTACTTTATATTTGATATATGGTCATATAATTAATATCAACAAGCAGGAATGTAGATAGAGAAGGACTAGGAGGGGCACCTGACTCCCCTCAAATTAAAAAAAAAATCATATATATAATATTATTTAATTAAATATATTTTTAGAAAAAAAATTTAAGTATTTAAAAGTTTTACATAACTAAGCCAACGAAGATGACCTATCTCTTTTTTTTTTATCTCATTTTTTATTTTTTGGCGGCCCATTTAACCATTCATTATTTTTTTTTTTTTAAATATGAACTCATGTCAAAAAATTTTTCTTTGCTATTTCTTTTCATCATTCTTCCTTATTATTTTAGATTTTACGATTCTGACTCTCACTTTTATAGTTATCAAATTAAAAGCAATAAAAATCTATTTTTCTATAATTATCAAATTAAAAGCAATAAAAATCTATTTTTCTATAATTAAAGATAATACTGAAATTTTAAAAGTCAAAAGGTATAATTTTTCTAACTAATTTATGATATATTATTATTTCTTAATAAATTTTTAGAGTAAAGTTAGAATTTTAAAATAATTAGTAGATCAATAATTATTTTTTGTTATTATTATATTTTTCTAAATATTTTGTTAATTTAGATAT
This sequence comes from Garcia nutans, assembly GCA_947685225.1. Taxonomy (NCBI): domain Eukaryota; kingdom Viridiplantae; phylum Streptophyta; class Magnoliopsida; order Malpighiales; family Euphorbiaceae; genus Garcia; species Garcia nutans. The sequence continues at coordinate 55,422,659 of CANTUV010000011.1, forward strand.
TCTATTTATTTTTGTAACAGAAATATTAAGATACTTAAAAAAAAATAGTCCTCACCTCCCAAAATAAATGATCCTCCAAAGTAAAAATATGTTGATTGTACTTTATCTTTCTTAAAATTATTAATTTGACAATTTATTTTTGTTTAATAATGAGTATACTTTTTAACTCTGCCTATACATAAATTTCTTGTGTATAGAAGTCCCAAGCTCGGATAAAGGAGGAGGATTACGGTAGGTAACAGCTAGTATAAAATTTTTATCACATCTCATGATATGAATTCTAATAATAATATCGTTAGAGCATTTCCTACTTTCGATATGCTATATCGAAGCCCGAGTGTAGTGAAAAATAAGTAAAGGTGTAGGGCGTTCTCCGAATGCGACGCGTCATGTCGTCGCCCTGATGTGGCTTATAATAAACAAGGGTTCTCATATAATGGACGAGTGTGGATAAAGAAATTAGTTCAAAATATAAGAAATACAAGAGATACATATTCAGATAATGGTAAAAGATTCTATAGGAAGAAGCATAAGAAAGAACAAGTAGAGATTAAGATCAGAATAAGAATTTAAAATATTGAATCTCTTACAGATAAACTGAGAGAACTTGTTGATACTATGGAAAGAATGAAAATTAGTATTGCTCGTATTCAAGAGACTAAATAGGTTGGAGAAAAAAGTAAAGAATTTAAAAATACTGATTCTAAAATATGGTATACAGGTACATATAGAAGTAAAAATGAACAAGGTATAATTTTGGATTGGAACCTAAAGGAGATGATTGTAGCGGTGAAAAGAGTAAGCGATATGATTATTTCAATTAAACTTGTGCTTCAAAATGAGATCATTAATATAGTTAGTGCATATATCTCTCAAGTTGGATAGGATGGGGAGAGCAAACAAAAATTTTGAGATGATATGGATGAACTTATGCTAGAGATTCTAAATGATGAAAATATTTTTATAGGAGGAGACTTAAATGGACATGTAGGAAAAGATAGAGTAGATTTTGAGGAGGTACATAGAGGGTATAGTTTTGGAATTAGAAATGAAGAAGGTAAGGATATAGTTTTGGAATTAGAAATGAAGAAGGTAAGGGTATAGTTTTCGCAAGCCAGCTTTCTTAACAGGTGAGCGAAGAAAAAGAGGCCTAACATTCTTATTCCCAACAAGCCTATACATAAATTTTGAGGAGAAACTATCATCGTGGAATTTAAACATCATATATATTAAATCAGGTGATGATCATTCTCTAGATCATCGTGGTGCACGTATTACATAATAAATTAAATCAGGGGTAAGTTAAAAGTTAAAATTATGGAGAAACACATTGGAATTTAAGAGTTTTAAGCTAAGTAAGACTAAGATTGAATATATATATTGTAGATTTAATAGCGAGAATATAGAAAGAGGCAAAATTATTTTAGATGAAATAGCAGTACCTCATAGTACTCATTTTAAATACATTGGCTCTATTCTTCAAGAAGATGAGGGTTGTGAAGAAGATGTAAGTCATAGGATTAAAGTTGGTTGAATGAAGTGAAGGGGTGCTATAAGAGTTCTATGTAATTGAAAAATGCCAATTAAATTAAAAGAAAAGTTCTATTGCACTGCAATACAGCATGCGATGATATATGGTAGTAAGTGTTGTGCACTAAAAAGAATAGCATATGAGTAAAATGCATATTACGAAAATAAAAATGATCAGATGGATGTATGGTCATACTAGGATAGATAGAATCCTCAATGAGTGCATTAGAGAAAAAGTGGGAGTAACACCTATTGATGATAAAATAAGAGAGTATAGATTGAGATGGTTTGACTATGTGAAACGAAGATCTAGAAATGTGCCGATTAGAAAAATCGAATAAGTTAGAATAGATATAGCTAAGAGAGGCAGAGGTAGACTTAAACTGACTTGGTCAAAGATGATTGATGCGTGCCGTATGCTATATGCAATTACCGCAAGTGCACGGGTCGCCCAAGTAATAAAGTAGTGAGTGAGTTATCGTTCCACTGAGGACAAGGCCAAGCACTAGTGCAAACCTCAACCGTTGTTTAGCAAATTAATATTTTTTTGTGGTGTTTTGTAATTAAAGACAATTAACTTAAATGGATGCAAGTAATGAAATACAACAAACCTAATGAATGCAAGTAAAGATAAATTGAATGTTGTGTGTAAAAAGGATTGATATAAATGATACTATCCAGATATTGAATCCCCCCTAGCCACAATTACATCACACATGATGGAGTTGAATTGGCATTCCTCTAACTTAGACTAAAACCTCTCTCGAGTGAATTAATCCCTAATCGTTAAGTAGAGTGCCGGAATCTCTTCTCAAAACACAATTAAATAGGTCATGCATTAAGAACAAGGAACTATACACCAAAGGATCTTGTAGGTCTATCTCTAGCACCCCAATCAATCCTCAACCCTTATGAGTAATCAATTCATGCCAAGCTTTCTCAAGTCAATAACATGAAAATGGCAACCAATCAATAAGCATGCTATCATCAATTGGCAATAATTATTAAGCATCACAAGAATAAAACAACTTAATCAATTAAAAGTATCTAGTTATACAAATAGGCTAGGGTTCTTCAATATCTAGATAGATAATGAATTAGTTCATGTTCAATACAATTAATACAACAACAACAACAACAATAACAAAATACATAAAAGGAGAAAATAGAAAAACCCCTTTCAATGTGTGCTTCTTGAATTTGCAGGAGCTGTCAATGGAAGATGAAGATGATGGAGATGGAGGATGAAGATGAAGAGTCAAGGAAAGTGTCACTCCCTCCTTGCCCAAAACGTGTATGCCCAAGTCTCCTCCTCTAAAATCTTTCTTCTCTGTTTCTGTCTCTGTTTTCTGCAAAAACCTGCAACTCTCCCTCTCTGCAGAAGCTCCCTTTCTTCTTCCTTTCTTCTTCTTTTTATTTCCCTCCAAGCTCAAGTCCATGCTTTCCAACTCACACACCTCTCCATTGTCCCCCACATTCTCTTTGTTTAATATTTCTTTCCATCACTTAGGCAAGCTTTTCTCTTCTTTAATCTTTCTTTTTGGCAAAAGCAAAGTCTTTTTCCCCCACTTTGTCCATAACTCGTGCAGAAAATTCAACTTTTCTATAGGTGACACGCCCAGTGACACGCCCATGTCACTGGGTGTGTCGCAGCTACTGTGATTTTGAATAAATGGCACGCCCAGTGACACGCCCATGTCACTGGGCGTGTCACAGCTACTGGAAACATTATAAAAGGCACGTTTGGTGACACGGGCGTGTCCATGAGCGTGTCCATTGATGAATTTTGCTCTTTCTTCATTGTTTTGACCATCCAAGGGAGTTTTTCCACTTTAACCTAAAACAAACACTTAAAACCAACTTTAAACAAAAATCAAATGAAACATTAACTAAAAACACATTAAAATCATACTAAAAACAAGTATAAAATCACTCTCATCAATGATCCAAAATAATCTTATGATTTTACATCTATCAGAAGAGTAACTCAAAATTGTACTGAGTGAAAAAGAAAAATCTATATAGCCGACTCCAATTAACTTGAGATTAAAATTTTATTGAGTTGAGTTGAGAGAGTAACGAGTATACTTTTTATAAAAGTTATATTATTAGGTTATTATTATTTTATTATCCTATACATCTATACATCCCCCCTCTAAACTATTTTTCTAGGTACGCCCTTGTCAATGGGAATATCAAACCTTTAATTTCTTTAATATTTGTGATTTTGTGGACGTAGCTCTGGTTAACAATTACCAATTAGTGGCGACCACTAATATATTGAATTCTTGGTAGTAATATTTTGAGTAATAATATTAATATTTAATTATATGGTTACAAAATTTAATTAGTTCCCCCTGGAAATCTCAATTAATTAAAAAAATAATTAAACAAAAGTCATGGCAGTTAATTGAGTTCTTTTTGTCAAAGATCTAGCTAATGACCTGTTTAAACAGTAATAGAAAATGCATCTAGACGCCATTTTTGATAGCTCCAGTGAGAAAAAAAGGTAAGTAAAGTAGACATAACATGCTTAACTGCTTATGATTATGGTTATGGTCACACAAGTAAAAGAAAAATCTGGCTTGAAGGAGCTTTTTGCGATGAGTTACATAGAACCTGGCCATGCAGACCCCATAGAAATAATATACATTTAGTTTGTTTTTCTTTCTTCTGTGTATATATATATGCATATACATATATATAGTTGTTTGTTGACATTATTAAATGAGAGCATGCACACACAGTCGAGCTATTATACTTTTGTGCTAAAGTGCCTGTGGAGATTCTGTAGACTTTCCTTTTGCCATGCTCATTAAGGTTAATTTCATTTTATTTAAATTTAGATTATGCAAACTTATATATTGAAGTAAGGAATTTAATTCCAATGAGCATGATACACAAGTCGTTGAAATTCTAAATATATATGAACAAAATCCTATATTTAAAAGAGAGGATTTGATTAATTAATGAGAATGTATATGTGGAAACAATTTATAAATCTATTCACTTAAGATTTTAGAAGAATATGTGGTGTCAAAAATCATAAGTATATTTTGTCACTATACCATATTTTTATTTTTCTAATTTTAGTTGGCTTTCCATTTTTCTTCAAAAGAGTTTATAAGTCCATTTTTCAAATAATTTCAACTTTTTTAAATGTCAAAGCGTTTGAACTAGCCTACTTACAGTTAGACATGCAAACTTGTTTTGAGCAAGGGATCTATTTATAATTAACCTGCGAACTAATATTATAAACTGTTGTTACAGATTAAAAGAATCTTCCAATAAAATGATCTTTTAAATAATTTTAGTTTTTTTATAATGATATTGATTTTTTTTTCAAAGTTACAAAATTATAGTTTCAATTCTATAAAAACAAATCTCAACTGAAAAAACAAATTTGGCCCTTATAATTTTACTGGCTAAAATTTAATTTTTGGGATCAAATATAATAAAAATAATTGATATACAAGTTTTACTGGTCAATCTGTTGCTACACAGTAAACTCAAAATAACTTGCATAAAATTCACCATATTAATATGAAAAAGAAAAAAAAACATCTTCCATCGTATTTTTTAAAATTTTTACTTTTTTATCAGAGATATTTTAGTCATTTTATTATAAACTCATAATAAACTCATTGTAAACTGTGTAAAATTTATAAACTCATGATAAACTCATTATAAATTTATTATAAACTCTTTATAAACTAATAAAAATACGGTATTTTGATAAATATTTTATAAATTTTGATATTTTGATAAATATTTTATAAATATGATAAATTTAAAATTATTTTTAATTTTTTTTATTTTTTTATCAAAAGCCCTGTCAAAAATGAAATACCAAATTCAAAAGTTTAACAAAAGTAAAATTATAAAATCAAATATTATATAATTCAATAAGATAAAAAGAGTAATTAAGTCAGCAAGAAAGGGAAGACTCTAATTAGAAAAAATAGGCCTGAGGCCTGACTCAAGAATTCATATTTTGAAAGCTGATGAACTGTGATTTTATTGGTGGTGGTCGCCGGCAGGTGAATTGACCCACATATGCTCCCTTTAATATTTCTCAGCTCATCGTTTTTCATAGTCCAGATTTAATTAACCATAACTTTTTTTGTCCTATATATAATTTACACTGTTTATTAATTAATTTGCTTATAACTAATTAAAAAATTAATGCCTATATATATATATTAATAACAGTAAAATGTATTGTTACAAGGTCCAATTTCCAATTAGTGCTTATTACGCCGACAAACTGACTTCTATACCAGGAATCTCGCCGGATAAATATGCTAAAAACAGAAAAATAAAAAATCAACTAATTAATATATGTATCCCCCATTCACATGTGTACCGACATTTATTTTACATTATCAAGAGAGATTATTATTATTATTAACACCCATTAACTATAATAATAGGTTAATTTGAAAAATTAATTGAAGGTTTTTTTTTTTTCAAAATTTTATTATCCATGTCAATTGCGAGACCATAGGAGGAGGATAACATTAAGAAAATTAGATATGAGATTCTATGCCCAAAAAGGCGCTTTTTTTTGTTTAGTTAGGCACTGTTTAATGTTAGACTAGTCTTGATTGAATCATAATTATTTTTTAAATTATAACATTATACAAATATAGTCAAAGAAAGGACCATTTCTGAACCGGTTTCAATGAAATGCAGCGATCACGAGAAGACACGTGCCATGATATGTCGTGACCCAAAATATACAGGGAGATAGAGCCCCTTTGATATCTAAACTGGTCAACAATGTCAAGCACACCCCCTTCTTCTTTCTCCTTCACTGGAGCTACCTGCGAGCTAATCTCATAGCGGTAGCTTCCCAATTTGACTGCTTCCACACAAATCCTTTTTACAGTTTGCATTTTCTTTTTCATAGAGTTTTTCTAAATATTAATGTTTAAATAATAAGATTTCAATTAAAAATCTTTATCAGAACTAAAATGTGAGTTTATGCTAAAAATAACGTTTTGCATGATTCATATTCTTTTTCATCTGGGAATTATATTGGTCAATTATCATCATCCTATTATTTTATATATAGCTAGGAAAAATATTTCTCTCAATATAATTTTGATTCAAAATGTAAATATTAATTAGTAAATTGAGAATCAAAACTTAAAAATATTTATTATTTGAAAAAATAAGAGACGCGGCGAGCTATTATTATTATTATTATTATTATTATAAGTAAATATAATTAAAATGATAAGAAAAAATAAGATAACGTGGGCTTGTGTGCTGAGACTGACACAAAGAGGACCTTGTCGTAGGGTGATTAAGAAGCATATTTCTCTTAATCCACTTGAAGTCTAACCTCAATTTGGGAACACACATATAGGGACAGTATGGCATATCTCTTCTACTTGAATCTCTCTCTCTCTCTCTCTCTCTCTCTGTGTGTATTTCTATTTTTCTGCCTTCATAAACCCTTTTTTTTTTTAAATTAATTAATAACAAAACACAGCTCCCACTGCTTTCTCCCATGCACTTTGTCTTCTTCAACACTCCAATTCTTTAATCTCTCTATACTCTTTCCTTCTTCTTCTTCTTCTTCTTAGCTAACTCTTTTTCTTTTCCTATATATATCACATACAATTTTACTCTTCTTATTACTTCATATGCCTACCCCATAACTTGTCTCTTAATTTACACTATCCAACCATAACCTCTCTTTTTTCTTTATTTTTCTCCTTCTCTGACACTTTTATTACTTCCTCGTTTAATTTTTTGACACCCATTTTGCTTATATACTCATCATCTTTTATTCTTGTTATCATCATCATTAATTAAAAATGTCTAGCAGAAGATCTCGTTCAAGACAGTCGTCAGCTGTTTCGAGAATTACTGATGATCAGATCATCGATCTTGTCTCTAAATTACAACAACTTATCCCTGAGATACGCAGCAGGCGCTCCGACAAGGTATATTAAACTAAGCCAGCTAGCTTGGTAATTAGTTTTTGGTTGGTCGGCCGGTCCTCTCAGTACTCTTCTTTTTTCTCTTTCTATTTTAATTTGGATTCAAATTTCGTGTGGCCTTCGTTCTTTGAAATAGATAAGTCATTTAAACTCACAGCCTCATTTATTTTTCATGTGGTATATCTTACTACAACAACAACTTGAGAGGGTGTGGGACTCAGCTGTTCCCTAGCTATGTACTTACTTTATTACGTTTATTAGTTAGTTTAAGTTATTAATTAATTATATTATACAAGGTCCGTCTTTAAATTAGCATTTTAATAAGTAAATGATAATTATAGATATTTATTTTATTATATATGTAGGTGTCAGCTTCAAAGGTGCTACAGGAGACTTGCAACTACATAAGAAAGTTGCACAGAGAAGTGGATGATCTGAGTGACCGTTTATCTCAGCTCTTGGCTTCAACTGATTCTGACAGTGCTCAAGCAGCCGTTATTAGGAGTTTGCTTACGGAGTAGATAATGTTCAATACTCTTAATTTGGTCTCATAGTTCTCCAATTCTCTCTACCTACCATATATATGTATTTTTATTATATTGTTATATATATAATGTGTAAAATGAATACCTAGGGTTTTGGTCACTATGCAGGCCAGGTTAAATGGGGGTTTTTGCTCCATTTTTACTATATATTCAAGACTTATTTTGTAGTAATTATCATAATTATTAGCCCAGTTTAATAATAAGAAGACTTAATTAATTAGGCTATTATGTATTTCTCCATTTTACTATAGCTCATGTGTTATTACATTTCTATCAGTTCTTCTTCATTATTAGTAATAGTTTTAAAGCATTGTGTATTTAGAAATTATATTTATTTAATTATATATTAAATTAATTAAATTTCGAGATTATCTCACATATAGAATTGTGCATACACACCTATGAACTTTTGCTACTATTATTTTAAATAATTCTTCCAATTAGTTAAATATTAATTGAGATTTAAACTCATATTTTCTTAATATTTTTTTTCCAAGAATGATTATAATATTTATTGAATCAAATGAACATTGATTATTAATTTATCATATGTAAATATATAATTATACATGTTAGTCAAGGACGGGGCCCCCTAAAGGCATTGTATACAATTATCATATATATATATATTTATATTAAAAAATTTTAATATTTATAAAAATAATTATCTGATTATATTATTAATATTTAAAATAAAATTTTAATTAATTAATTAATTAAGCAATGATGTGGATAGGAGGTGCCATAAATCTCAGTTGTAAGAGAAACCTTATTATGAGGATCCGTGGACCCAAAATGGTCTATCTATGATGTTGACTGTCGACAAAACGTAACTTTACCCCACATTTATTTTTATAATCAATCTTCTCAATCGTTGCTTGCCTCTTCAAATTATATTTGTATGAACCCGTGAATATTTATTATTTAATTTATCCAAATTTTCTTCTTTAAGAAATGAATTTGAAAATTATGAATATTTCCATTCTCTCATCTTATCATGAACGTGACAGAAGGACTTGGTTACCAATTACATCTTTTATTGCTCATCCTTAGTCTTAATTACTCGTTTTATTGCTCATCCTTAGTCTTAATTACTCGTTTAATTTCACCAAAAACCTTACAAAAATATTCATTTAGTTGAAATATTTGAATTCAATTGTATTATCTTCTTTCACTTTCAACATTCATAAATTTTTTTTTTACTAAAAAGTTAAAATCAATTCTAAATTTGCCCAGAAGAAATGCATTTACCATAGGATTATACCTTGGCGTGCTCAAAAGTCATAATTTTAGTAATAATAACTTTGCAAGTTGTTGGCATGGCAAATTCCATCGGCAAATTGGCATTTCATGTGATAGGCTACTTGTTAGTTTTTAGTTTTTACATAAGCAAGAGGGAATATATATAATTCGCAACATGCATTCATTTCTGAAATATATAACTTATTGGATGAACAAGGAATGATAATTTATATTTTAATTATTAATTAGTTTATCTTAATTTTCAAATGATTAATTTGTTAATCTATATGCAATTAGCTAGCCACTATTTAAGACACCGAATCACCTATTTAATTTGCTCATTTTGTCAAATGCTCTATATCTATACCTATAATTATATAGAAAATTACAAATGCTAATGCACTTTGTAATTGTTATCGATTCAAAGAATATTTTTGGCATGCCATGACTTCATTAATTTTTTTTCCTTTTACTTTTATAAATAAATGTATGTCTACGAAATACTAAATACATAAATATTAATAAGCAAAGAATAAATAATATCATTCGTTTGATATGTGCATATGTATAAAATGTTTATTGAAAATAATAAATCATACCCAATTAGGATTATAAATAAATTTATATTTTATAATTATGGTTTACTTATTAATGATTTATTGCGTGTCTGATAAAAAATTAGTTTTCTAGTCTCTTACGCCATGTAATAAAGTTAAGAAATGATAATAAAGAAGGATGTGATGTAAATGCAAACCTAATTAATCAAGCGAGAGAGGTAGTAAATCTAGATTCTAGAGTAAGTTTTGTACATAATATTCTGTGTAACAATGTTTTATTCTATATACGTATAATATATATATTCAATATATATAAAATATTTTTATATGATATAAAAATATCACATTCTGATTTAATAAAAAAATTTTAACTTTTTAAATTTAAATTCTTAAATACTTTAAAATATAATTTTAAAGACAAACAAAATATTATTATAAATTATAGATACTAAAATAAATATTTTTTATAAGAATCTCTGAAAAAATTTTATCAGAGTTTTGTTTGTAATTTAAACATTTTCAAATTCAACAAATAACACAACCTGCAAAGAAAAAACACTCCCAATATACCATACATCTCATATTTCTCCAACACTTCTCAATTCCTCCAAATTTATCAAAATATATATATATATATATATATATCAAAACTCATATAAACCCACATTATAAATTTTATCCAAAATATTATTTATAATTTATAACATATACATCAAAACATACTATAATATACAAAATATAAAATATATATATCCTAACAGTGTTTTTGACTTCGAAGAATTCTCCAGCTCAGCCGGATCTCTCCTGTCATAAGCGCGATGAGTTACAATCGCGTTAAGTTAAAAATCTAGCAGTGCAAACTTTGATAATAATAAAGCTTAAATGTAATGTCAATGCACAATGCTTATGTATATCACACAGTTCACATAAAAACAAATACAAGTATGAGTCCAAAGAATCTAATATGCTATTCAAATTTTAGAATTACTATTTTGGTCCATATTGACACCCAGTGTCTAGTTCGAAGGCAAGTGACGCCGAGCATCTAGCCTAAAGACAAATCATAGTGATTTCCAGTATATAGCCCAAAGGCAAGTGACGTCCAACGTCTAGCTCGAAAGCAAATCAATAATTACTCAAAAGCTAGTCTCAAAGGCAAATAATGAGAATAACCTGATAGGCATGCCATCAAATACAGAACTCTTGAAATTGAATAATATACTAGGCACACAATTAATTCACATTTCTCATTATCAATCTCTTTATCATTTTCTCATAATCAAAATAGGCACATTGCCTCATTTTTCATTATCTATTAGGCACATTACCTTATTTTCTCATCTTTTTCTCACTTTTCTCATTTATAGTAATATCAATTCATCACATTTCATCATGTCATCACATTGCATCATATTTTACCTTAAAACTCATTATTCAAATATTTTGAATAATTTCACATAATCTATATATAATTCACATTTTATGCACTTAGCCATTTTCAATGACTTTTTAACAATGTCCTTAATACATATATGACATTACACATGTCATAGCACATTATTCATACATGTTCAATGTATCAAGTAACTTAACATATTTTTCAATCTAAAAACATGTTAAGCCCAGTGTAATGTAAATATAACCAATTCATCCAAAGTTTATATATACCTCTAAAAGCAACCAAATGCAAGCCACAAAACTAACACCAACTTTCTCTTTCAACTTGCCCTTCAACATTTGAGTTGAGCAAATCAATTCTCATCAATGTCTAAACCAAATGTGATCATAAATAATCATTTAGTATCACATTTAAAGACATTTTCAATCTTAAACCACAATTAAACATCATTCAACTAAAATTTTAAAGTTAAGACTAACCTCACTTTAACTTTGAAAAATCATATTGAACCATTCAATTTAGTGTTTTAAGTTTATGTATATCACTACAAGCATATTTTAACATATTTAAACTATTCACATTAATTAAACTCATGTCTTAGTACAAAACCTAAAATGACATAACCTTCACCATTGAAGATTTTTCATTCCAACTCATTACAATTATCAATCCAAGCTTATTTACATCCTTAATATCATTAAATAACATGCTTTAAATATTAAAATCAAATAATTCACCATCTTTGAAAAATCACTTTTTCAAAACCCTAAATCAACACTACTTGATCCAAACTCTATCCAAACCCAACCAAATTCATAATTTGACTTTAGAATACTTGTTTATGCATCAAAATAAAATATTTAGTATCAAATTGTATAATTAAAACTCATAAATTCAAAAGTTCAATTCTCTTATAATCCTAAATTCTCTCTCTTCACCAATTTTAACTCAAACTTAACAATTTTTTCAATCCAACCTTAAAATCATTGTTAATTACTTAAAATAATTTTATTTATATCCAAATAGACAATTAAAACATATCACTTCAAAAATTCAAAACGCATATATTCTTAATTTCTTGAAATTCCAAAGAGAAAAGTTAAAGAACTTACTAATTTTGGTAAAAATCACTAAAAATTCCTTTTGAACCTTTGGAATCCTTCAAAGCATAGAAGAAGCAAATCCTCCTCTTGAATTGGCTATGGAGTTCGGCTATGGAAGGAAGAAGAAGAAGAAGAAGAAGATCCAATTTTATTCTCTCTCCATCCACTTTATTTTAAATCATATATATATAATATTTAATTATATTTTTAATTAATTAATTAAAATCTCAAAATTACTTCTTTTATCCAAAATAATTTATTTTTAAATAATTTAAATAATTTTAAAATTTTAAAGTTTATTTATCAAAACCCTCCTAAACTTTGACTTTTTACTTTTTAAAAATTATTTTTTGTTAATTTTATATATGTTATGTATATTTGCATATATATCACATATACATTTCACTTTTTTATTTAAATTTTTTTTATTTTTCATTTAAATCATTTATTTAATTTATTCAATTCAATTTTAATTTATTTTATTTAATGTTTAAAAATTAGGGACATTACATTTTGTGCATATATTAATTTAATATTAAGATAAAAGTATATGCAATTTTTTTTTAAAAAAAAGAGTATTGGTATGTATCTTTTTCACCGGAAAAAAAAAACTAAAGAAAGGAGTTAATTACATTAGCTAAAGTATCTAATCATGAGTGTATGAAAAAAAAAACTATACAAATGCTGTATGCAAGAACAAAATTAAAGTAGTGTACGTTATTGTGTGTGAAATTAATTCAATAAACAAATAGTGATTTTAGTGTTTAAAGACACGCGGGTAAAATTTCTCCAATGAGAATTCATCATATATTTTATGATTTTCTTTGCGTAATATGATAAATTTCTATTAGTTTTGCGTAAGAGGAAAGAGACCTATTGTTCATGCACATGCATTATAGAATATATGACTCTCTGGATTAAGAACGACAGAAATAATACCCATCCAACTAATTTTGTAGTTTAATTTTCAAAGTTTCAACTATAATGAGTTTATCATGATTCATATAATGTAAATTCGATAATTAAGCAGTTGAAAATTAATTCTATGGCTTATTTGTCAACTATGCACGAATTATTTTATTCTTTTTATAAATAAGTTAGCCATAGGAGAAATAAAATCTAAATCTATTATTCATATCATATATACTGTGCGTAAACAAAAATATCATGCAAAACAAAAGCCAAATAAAATATAAATTATTGTTTTTTTCTTTTATAGCTCTCCACTCGATCAATTGTTGTTCTTATAATTATTTTTTACCCAATTATATATAACTAATGCATCTACACCCTACATACATATATAGTTAGTTTGTTATTGGAATAAATGTATTGTTCTTGGTGTTTGAACTTTTTTTTATCTATCAATGGTTGAATTTAAAAAAAATAATTTTATTTTAGCATTTTTGTTCGTTTTTCTAGTTATTAGATCATGGACTCGGTGAAAATGAAATTCGCACATGCATATTTACCTTCCACATCAAGTTTTCACATTAGTGTCCATGTATATTCCAAACTTAAAATAATTTACATTATCCTCAAAATCCATCTACTCCATTAAAGACATTTCCATAACTAACAAATCCACTTTCTTTCTTAAGTATAATTCAATCCCACATGAATTAAATATACAAAATTAAATGAGTTCATATATAAATAAAATTTTCAATCTTAATAGTCAAATTTTGAAGTTGACTTTTTAAAAAATGTATAAGCTTTTAAACTTTTAGAGGTTGAATCTCTCAGAACTATATAAACTAAGAATATTTCAATACCCACCGTTAATAGTTTTCTCTGTTTGGAATTCGAAGTCCACCATCAGTCTCAACTTAACAGTAAGTTAAGACGCCGGTTACATTTGATGCTTCCTCATGACAGTTTTTTTGTCTTTTTAGAAAAAGAAAAAAAAAGTGATCTATAACAAGATATTGAGCCAATAAGGTCACCTGCATTCCAAGGACTACTAAAATAAGGACTACTATTTACCTCTCTCCTCCACATAAGTTTTTGTGGGCCCAGCACACTACTCCTCCACAACTTCACCACATCTCCTCCATTCCAAAGTCCTACTAATACTATTCTGCATGAGACCCACTTGATTTTTTTTATTATCAAACATTTTATATTTCTATTCCAAAAATAATTTTAACTTAACAAATTTACTTAAATAAATTATAGTGACCAATAATTAATTACATACATATAATATTATTTATTTTTTATTTAATTAATTAATTTAAAATTATTTTTATTAATTAATTTAGAGAATAATTTATTACCATAATTGCATTAATTCAAAATACTAATAAAATAATTAAATAATAATAATAATAACCAAGTAAAACACTAACATCATTAAATATTAAAAAATACAATAATAACCAAATAAAAGTTGCAGAATTACATGACATCTAAACTTAAATTCCTTAAATTGAAATAAAACTATGCATTATTATTGAAATTCCATACATGCTCTGACAAATCTGCTTGTAATTGTCGATGAGTTGCTCTACTTCGGAGTGCGATAGAATTTTGAGTATAATTTTGTACGTAATTTTCATAGCTAGGTAAATTCGATTCACCTAAAATTGACTGTGAAGGTGTGTTATCAACTTCGTCAAATGCAGCAATGTCAGCGAAATTGGCACACGTGTCTCGCTCGTCTTTAACTATCATATTATGCATTATGATGCACGCTCTCATGATATAACTAAGATCACTCTGATGATATAAGCGTGTAGGGCCACGAACAATTGCAAATCGAGCCTGCAACACCCCAAATGCTCGTTCTACATCTTTCCGATATGATTCTTGTCGTTCTGCGAACAACTTTCGCTTTGCACCAGTTGGATGGGGGATGGATTTCACAAACGTGGCATATTCAGGATATATTCCGTCAGCTAAATAATACCCTGATCTATATGAATTTTCATTAACAGTGAAATTTACCTCCGGAGCAATGCCTTTGAGCACATCATCAAATAAGGGTGATCGGTCCAACACATTAATATCATTGTTACAACCGGCTATCCCAAAGAAAGCATGCCAAATCCATAAATCAGGACCTGCCACCGCCTCTAGAATTATTGAGGGAGTTCCTTTATACCCGCTTGTGTACTGACCCTTCCAAGCTGCCGGACAATTTTTCCATTTCCAATGCATGCAGTCAATACTTTCTAACATTCCAGGAAAGCCATGTTGATCCGCGTAATTCATTAGCAGTCGAATGTCATCATTGTTAGATCGACGCAAATATTCATCTTTAAAAGCTCCACAAATAGCTTGACAGAAATGTTTTAAGCATTTCTGTGCTGTTGATGCGCCTATACGCACATAGTCATCGACAGAATCAGTTGGAACTCCATATGCTAACATTCGTATAGCAGCCGTACATTTTTGAAGCGGTGAGAGTCCATTTCTTTGTAATGCATCAGGCCGTTGTTGAAAGTATGGATCAATTGCAGTAACTCTTTCAACAATTCGTAGAAAGACATGTCTTCTCATTCGAAACCTTTGGCGAAATACGTGTTCAGGATACGTCGGATTTTCGCCAAAGTAATCGGCATATAGTCGCTCATGGCCAAATTCACGATTTCTTTCGATATATCTACGTCGCCGTCGTCTTGAAGTGGACGCCGACGTTATTGTCTGGAACTGTTCAATTGCTTCTTTAATTTGATGAGGTATCTCTCGCATCACAGGGTGGGTTATAGCTTGTTCGATTAATTTAGCAACTTCGTCACCAGAAGAACTACTAAACGAAGAGGAAGAAGAATCAGATGATGAAGAAGAGGATGACATATTGTAGGAATGATATTTAGTTGTGTAGTGAATGAGTTATTTGGGATAGGTATTTATAGAAACTTGAGGTCCTTTTCATCTCTATCACACCCATGTGAAGTTATTAATTGCCCATGTGAAGATGGGCCACAAAAAAGAGGGAAAACTCACATCAACTTTAATATTTTTTGACCAAAACTAAAGCATCCAATGTGGAATTCATTGTCCTTCAGAATATTGTCCTTCAGAATATTTTTTATTGATTCACGGTCTTCATTTTGATTAAAACTCTCTTCAGTTATAGGAGAGTTTGAAGGGGGACCTCCGATTGGGTGTGACTGAGACTGTTGTGTGAATTGAAAAGCACTGTTGTAAGGATAACTTGGTATGGGAGCAAATAATGTTTGCGAAAAATTTGGATTTGTTGGAATTTACGTACAGAAATTTGGATTGGTTGGAATTTCTGTTGGTAAATTTGGATTTGGTGGATTTTGAGAAAATTCATTCGAGAAATTTGATTCGAACTATTGATTAAAATGAGGGTGATTTGGATCCATTTGATTGAGCAGATGAAAAACCTATAAAATTGCTAATAAGAAAAAGCACAAGCAGAATAGAGAAGAGAGATAATGGTGTGGGTAAAAGATTGAAGTTGTGTGATATTTTATAGGCAGAAATTACCAATGTGAAGTCTGAAACACCCATGTGAAGATGACTCATATCCTACAAAAAAAGATGATAAATCACATCATGCTTAATTTTTTGACCAAAAGTAAATAATACTCATGTGAAATCTTACACACTCAGAAGATAAATTATTCATATTTTTCATTTAATTATTTTTAAAATATTTCTTTTTATATTTCTAATTAAATATTTTGTTCATATTGCAATATTATTTTTAATTATTTATATTTCTTTAGAAAAATAAAAGTCTCTCAACCTAGTTTAAAATTTTTAATTATTCTATTTACAACTAATGTAAATATGCATGAATAATATTTAATTTTTTGTAGTCATTATAATTGTAAAATTTAAAAAATACTAATTAAATGAATAAAATTTACAAATAAAATGTATAATTATTATAATTTTTTATTATTTAATAAAATTAAAAATATACAACAAAATCTTAAAAATATTATCAATTTATGTAAAAAAAAAATTTTGCTTTATTTTAAAAAAAATTAATATTTTCGGACTTTTTAACACATAAAAATCAAATATATATTCTTTTTCCAAAAAAAAACTGCCACGTGGCAGGATTTTATTGGACAAGAGGAGTTAATTAATATAGTAGTCCACAGACTACTCTCCTCCACTTGCTTCTCTTTCTTCGCGCCAGCCTGGTACTCCTCCCTCCACTCTATCATGCGATGCAGCACACGGCCACGGTGTACTCTCACTTCTTCTTCTCTACTTCACCGCGGTGTACTCCCACTTTTTCTTCTCTACTTCACCTCGCGATGCAGGTGGCCTAAACGCCCAAAAAGAAGGGAAAAACCTTTCTTTAATGTCTTTTCATAAAAAGAAAACAAAAATGTGATCTTTAACAAGATATTGAGCCAAATAAAGGCCCAAAAAGAAGGGGAAAACCTTTCTTTAACTAGGATACAAAATTCATTTTCAAGTCGGATCCAACATTCCCAATGCTGGCCTAATTTTTCACTAATTTTAGTCCAATAACGAGGAACGATGTCTATTGAAAATTAATTACTTTTTTTTCTTAAAAAAATTAATAATTTATGATTAATAATTAAGAAAGAGATAAAGAGGAAAGTGGAAAATTGAAAAGAAGCGATGAAGCTCCCGACGAAAAACAGCAAAAGATGTCTGCAATTTTTATGTTGCAATAGTTCATAATTAAAGAGAGAGAGTAAATGTACTTGTTAAAAAAATTAAAATAGTCCAACCACTTTGCTGTCTTTCTCCACACAAAATTCATTCAAACATTCATGGCATGAAATTCAATTATTTCTGCAAAATCAAATTTGTTTCAGCTCACTCTCTAGTGATTCTTATTATAGTTATTGAATTTGATTCTTTTGTTTACAGTGATACTATTTGTTTCAGCATTAAATCATTAAATCGCTATCTGTGCTTAGCGCCTCCCAGATGCCACTGATTCAATTGAGAAGAGGTGCTTCAATCGTGAAATAATTGAATCCTGTACAGGATCATAAGGATGGTCTTTTGAAGGAATTTCCAGAATTGCCGGAACTGGCTTGTCATAACCATCTACTAGAAACCTTTTAAACGTTTTGATGGTCTTTTGAAGAAATTAAGAATGAAAGAATATTTTATTAAACGTTTTGCAATCGGATAAATAAACAAGCCATAATAACTTGTTTAAATAGAAATGGAATACAGCTGTAGTACCAAAAAATAAGGAGTAAATAATTGAACTATCCTACGTAAACAAACTTATCACTCTTAGGAACTGTATTACAAGACTTATTCAAATGTAGATATATTTACAAAATATTCCTTATCTCTCCAACGCTCTAACCTGTAACAACCAACCTTATTACTCCAGAGGGATAGATGCGTCCTTATTGCTCCATGAGTTATTATCCCCCCTCAAACTATGTCGGGTGCGAAGACATAGTTTGTTGCGAAATTGTGTCAGGCGAGCCTTTGTCATAGACTTGGTAAATATATCTGCTAGTTGCAAAGAAGATGGAATATGTTTCGTAATAAGTGCCCCTTGAGCAACTCGTTCCCTTACATAGTGATAGTCCAATTCTATATGTTTACTACGAGCATGTAAAACAGGATTGACTGTGAGGTACAGGGCACTGAGATTATCTCCAAAAAGAACAGGGGCATGTGGTAATGAAACTTGAAGATCGTTTAAAATATTGCTGAGCCAAGTAAGTTCAGCAGCGGTGTGAGCCATAGCACGATATTCGGCTTCTGTACTTGAGCGAGCAACTGTATGTTGTTTCTTTGCACACCAAGAAATGATATTGGTGCCTAGAAATGTGCAATAGCCGGTCATGGAACGCCTGGTGGTAGGACATCCAGCCCAATCTGCATCAGAAAAAGCACTAAGAGCAAGTGAAGTATCTGCTGTAAGAGAAAGTCCATAGTAAATAGTTCCCTTTAAATAACGTAAAATACGATGAACACATTTTAGATTTGACACTGTGGGTGAATGCATGAATTGGGAAACATAATTAACACTAAAAGAGAGATCAGGCCGAGTAAGTGTCAGGTACTGTAATGAGCCGACAATCCCTCTGAAATGTTTAGGATCCTCAACTGGCGTATCATCTGTAGGAGAAGCAGCCTTTGGAACCAAAGGTGTAGGCATAGGCTGACAGTCCAATATTTGTGCTCGTTCCAGAATTGAATAAGCATAATGTGTTTGAGACAAATGAAGTCCAGTGGTTGTGGGTTGAATTTGTATGCCCAAGAAGTGATGTAGAGGACCAAGATCCTTCATAGAGAATTCTGAACTTAAAACCTGTATGAATGATTGAACAAGATCTAAAGAAGAACCTGTAAGAAGCATGTCATCAACATATATAAGAAGAACTAAAATCCCAGACAATGAGTGCAAAACAAAAAGTGAAGGATCAGCTAAGCTGCAATAAAAACCATAATTCATTAGAAATGTACTAAGCCTATCAAACCACGCCCGTGGTGCTTGTTTTAAACCATAAAGTGCTTTTTGAAGTTTACATACATACGATGGATTTTGCGAATCAATCATTCCAGGTGGTTGTTCCATGTATATATCCTCTGTAATAAAACCATGCAAAAAAGCGTTTTTAACATCTAATTGACGAATAGGCCATTGTCTAACTAATGCAACCGATAAAACTAATCGAATAGTTCCAGGCTTAATTACAGGTGAAAATGTTTCTGTGTAATCAATACCATCTAATTGATGAAAACCCTTGGCAACAAGGCGAGCTTTCAACCTATCTAATGTTCCATCAGGTTTGAGCTTAGCCTTATAAACCCATTTACACCTTATAACATTTAAATCAGCTTGTACGAGGAACTAATCTCCAAGTTTTATTTTTTATCAAAGCATGAAATTCATCCAACATAGCATGTTTCCAACCAGAGTGAGCAAGAGCACTTTTTACAGTTTTTGGTTCTTGTGGAATAAACGAAGCCATTGTAACATTTAAAGCATAACGTGGGTTTGGTTTCACAATACCTGATTTAGACCGAGTGAGCATAGGATGATGTGAGGCCAAATCCACATCTTGTTCCTCAAATAATAAATTTTCAGATATAGAAGATCTACCTGGACTACCTTCAGGCAAAATTTCAAGTTGAGCTCTTTGTGTTTCATGTGCTGGACTCCCATCTGCTGGCTGCTCCATAAACTGCTCATGAAAATCAAAAAAATTCAGCGACTGCTACCCTGCTACTGGTTGATCTGCTGCAGAATGGTTTACCACAGACTGCTGCACAGCATCCTGGGCTACTGCTGACTGGTCATCACTGCGGTCTGCTGCAGGTTGCTGTTCTGCGACTGCAGACAGCGGTTCTGCTTGCAGTTCTGTTGCGTCTGCTGGCAGCTTTGCTACTGGTTGCTGGACAGTAAGCAACTCTGCTGCTGGTTGCCGTACCTCTGCAGGTTGCCTCTCCAAATTCAGCTCCAATTCACAAGCTGCATTTTCAAGTATAGGATTTTCAGGACCAGCAGCACCTATACTGCCTAGTGTTATAGTAGCAGCTGTCAAATATGGCGGATTAGACTTATTCACTAACTGTTCCTGTAAAAAAGTAGAAGTATCGGCGTCACAAATATCATGCGAATGTGAATCTTGACCTGAAATCAAATCGCTTGTTAACCAAGGATCCATTATTTTAAGTGCATACAACTCATTAGAACATGAAGACTTGTATGGAAAAACAGCTTCATCAAAACTTACATGCCGAGAAATTATAATTTTCTTGGTTTTAGGATTGAAGCATTTGTACCCCTTATGTTTCTCACTATACCCAATAAAAACACACATGCAGGACTTAGGATCAAATTTATGTCGCCTAGAATCCCAAATATAAGGAAAACATTTAGAACCAAAGACACGTAATGAACTATAATCAAAGTGAAAACCATTCAGCATATAAAAAGGGGTCTCATTTCCTAAAACTGAAGTTGGTAACCTATTCAAGAGAAACACAGCAGTTTGAAAAGCTTCTACCCACATATATAAAGGCATATGACTATGATACATTATTGTTAAGCCTAACTCACGTATCACACGATGTCGCCGTTCAACGGCACCTGTTTGTTCAGGAGAATAAGGACACGAAATCTGATGCTTTATACCATGAGCAAGAAAATGAGAAGACAAAGTTTAATTGACAAACTCACCTCCTCCATCCGAGTGAAAAACTTTGATTTGTTTTCCATATTGTCTAAACACAAAACGTTCAAAGGCTAAATAAGCAACAAAAAAATCAGACTTCCTTTTTAAAGGTATAATCCACGAATATTTAGAAAAGTCATCAACCAAACAAGCATAGAACTTAAACTTAGCAAGAGACATTACAGGTGCTGGTCCCCATAAATCACAATGGACCTTATAAAAAATAGCTGAACTAGTATGTTCTGAAGAACTAAACGGAAACTTACTTAACTTGCCTAATTGACAACTATCAACTAAATTTTTATTAAATAAAACAGAAACTGCAGACGCTTGTGGATGTCCTAATCTTTGATGCCAAATCTCAGCTGTACCAGTCTTAAAACGGTTGGAAAAGTATGCCTCAGGTACTCCAGATAACGTATATAAATTATCCTTCCTTGGCCCTGTTAGAAGAACCTGCCCCGTTTCCCGATCCTTAACATGAACAAACACATTAGAAAATTCACAATTTACTGGATAATCATCAGTTAGTTGACTAATTGATAACAAATTTTGTTTTAAAGCAGGGACAGATAACACATTAGAGATAGGTAAATGATTTTTTTGTTTTATACATGCAGTTCCAGCACCATCAATAGTCAAGAAAGTACCATCTCCAATAGTAATGAAATCAGTTCCATGATAATCTGCAACATTCTTAAGTAAAAGTTTATTACCTGTCATATGATGGGAGGCACCTGAATCGGCTACCCAATCGGCATCAGCAACTCCATTGTCAAGTGTGAGGGCTGTAAGAGCTTGAGGAAGACTTTCCTGTTGTGCCTTAGGAATCCACCAGCAAATCTTTGCAATATGTCCCTCTCTACCGCAATACTGACACACCTCATCCTTGTAAAGTTCCCGTTCTGCAGGTGTCATCCTTCTCTGACCAGCTGGTGGAGGACGTCGCTGAGAAGTGAAAGTTCCCTTGGTCTGATTCTGTCCGTGCGTTTGCTGGGCCTGAAATCCTCGTCCTTAAGAATTAAAATTAGTGCGCTGATTTGATCTAGAAGTCGATTGTTTCTGCTGATTTCCATAGAACGCAACATGAGAAGCGATCTGTTCAAAACCCAAATCTGATTGGTTCGAAAACCAAATCCGTCTCTGATCTAGATTCTTTAATTGAGAAACCAGCTCATTATAGGAAGGACGTGGAGGCTTGAGCATCGTAGTGGTGAACGTCTCGTACTGAGGACCCAAACTCGTGAGAAGGCAGAAAACCTTCTCCCCGTCCGGTATTGTTTTCCCGATTGCGGCTAAGTTATCGCAAATTTCTTTAAATAAACGCAAGTGTTCTGTGATTGACTTACTTTCATCCTTTCGAAAATAAGTTAACTGTTGTCTTAAGGTAAATTCTCTTTTCTGTGAATCTTGTGCGTAAGCGTTTTTCAGGGCACTCCAAACTGCACAAGCTGTTTCTAAACCAATGACAAGTCCGAGAGATTCTTCGCTAAGAGTGCCGCAGATCCACCCTCGAAGCAAACGATCAGACTTTTGCCAAGTCTTAAAATTGTCTGTATGTTGTGGTTGATAATTTTCTGGAATCGGTGAAGGAGGGGTAATAAATTTCTGATCGTCAGGGAAATTCTTCACAAGATGATCGAATAGCTCCTGACTCTCAGCTAAACTAAGTACTTGTTCTCTCCAAAGTGGGTAGTTTGTTTGTTTAAGTTTCAGAGTAACAAAATTAGCTACATTCAATGAGAAGGAAGTCATGGTGAGAGGATAGAACCTGCTCTGATACCAAGAAGAAATTAAGAATGAAAGAATATTTTATTAAACGTTTTGCAATCGGATAAATAAACAAGCCATAATAACTTGTTTAAATAGAAATGGAATACAGCTGTAGTACCAAAAAATAAGGAGTAAATAACTGAACTATCCTACGTAAACAAACTTATCACTCTTAGGAACCGTATTACAAGACTTATTCAAATGTAGATATATTTACAAAATATTCCTTATCTCTCCAACGCTCTAACCTGTAACAACCAACCTTATTACTCCAGAGGGATAGATGCGTCCTTATTGCTCCATGAGTTATTAATTCAATTGAGAAGAGGTGCTTCAATCGTGAAATAATTGAATCCTGTACAGGATCATAAGGATGGTCTTTTGAAGGAATTTCCAGAATTGCCGGAACTGGCTTGTCATAACCATCTACTAGAAACCTTATCATATTTGCACCCTGAAAATCAGAGGGGCAATGATCACTTGTTACTCCACAATATCAAACTAAGTTGAAAGAAGAGAAGCCGAAATATGACCAATTTAGTTTTGGATCAAGGCTTATTAATCGAGTTACTTGTAATCAAAACAGAGTAGAAGACAGCCATGTTCAATTCAAGGAACATTATTATCTTTGCACTGATTAAGATCAACTTGAACTGACACTACGTCACCATAGGGTTAATCTGAAATGTTACCTTCTATGATAGAACAAATCAAGTCCAACAGCCATTCCGGATCAGCAGTCTAAGTAAATACTATATGCAAGTTCCAAATTCAGAAGAAGATATCTCCCAGAAAGTGAAAATTCATGTTCTCTGTATCACTAGGTGTAACACAAGTTTATGCTGAAAATGGACACAATCTCAACAAGCATTCCAAATAGTTAAAGCACATGGCAAGACATAAAAGCTCACATTGCAAAGCATAAACTTTACACCAAACTGCATGAGCAATTTAATGAATAGAATGCCTTCTCTGATATTTCAGACCAAAACTGTTATTCAATTCATAACTTTATATATACAACTAGAATGCTTTCTGAAAATCACAGCATCTGATCATTTTATTTATCATAATGCTTTTAGGATTTCACCTTTAACTTTCCAAAAGTTAAAGGCTAAAAGTGAGAGTATTCATCTAAGGAAACAGCACACAATCATAAAAAAAAATGTAGTTAATTAAGAATTATGCGGCATTGACTGTGAGGAACAACTTACATATTGGCTTATCAACACTACAGCGATATCATCCCTTGTTGTGAAATCCTTAAATGCATCTTCAATTTGTTTAACGGTTGTTTCTGTTCAATGAACCACAAAATTTTCATATAACATTAAAAATATCAAATTAAAAGAAAAATACATACTAAAGGTTTTTCTCTGTTCAAGAAGTAACTAATAAGGTGAGAAAAGCGAGTATTATTTGAAATTGGTAGTAACATTGGCCGTGAACAAATCAATGTTTGAGCATAAAACAACATGAAGTAACAGTTGCATATAATATTCATGGTATGAACCATGTTTTTAGATAAAATTAATTGCATTCAAAGTTACAGAGCGTACCCGAGTCAACACGAAGATAATTTGTCTTCCGCCGCAAATCTACATTACCTAGGGGTGGCAAAAAAAAAATTGAGAAAACTGAACCGACCGAGAAACCGACCGAAAATTGACCGAAAAATCGGTTAATCAACTGGTCGGTTCGGTTTTCGGTTCTAAATCACATCAAACCAAAAATATTCGGTCGGCCAGCAGTTTCATTACTCAGAAAACCGAACCGACCGAAAATCGACCGAATTTTTTTGATCTAAACCAAAACCGCTGGTTTATAATGAAACCAACCGATTTTTTTTTGTCTAAACCAATTTTTTTGGTCTAAACCGAAACATACAGAATTTTTTTGGTCTAAATCAATTTTTTCGGTCTGAACTGAAACCGACCGAAAATCTTCGGTTCGGTTTTTTTCGGTTTCTACTTCTGTCGATTTCAGTTTCGATTACTAATATATTTCATCGGTTTTTTGTCGGTTTTTGCATTTCAGTTCGGTTCGGCCAACCGAACCGAAAATGCCCACCCCTAAATCATTACCAACTCCAGCTAAAAAAAAAAACCAACGACTGAATCCTTCATCAAATCAGCATAATGAACATTAGATGATACCAGCTTAAGTAGTACAAATACATCTGCAATTTTTTATTAATAGTAATTATTAATTATCACCCCATCAGCTATCATTGCAATCAGAGCAGAGCCGCTAGTACGGATTTGAGCTCTGGCAGCCATTTATTAGGGTAATTGATCCAACTGCAAAAAAACAATTAAAAATCCAATTAAAAACGAATAAAGAAATTGAACACTTATATTATAGTCGCAAATAGCTGTGGATTAAATTAAATTCATTAAAAATAAAGATTAAGCGAACCAACTTCAAGAAGAATAAGAAGTTATTTTGGGCCTGAGCGTTTCAGTCGATCAATCAATCGATGGATCCACGAAAGTTTTCAAATATTTCAAGGGTATCGGAACTTGCATGGATTGTTTTCAATAATGCATTTGCGATTTTCTAAACCCTTTTCCTGTTTAACGTCTCTCCAGTTTGTTTGCTTATAGAGAAAGGGAAAGACGAAGGTTCCTTCGTTTGGGTGTTTTATACTGGGGTAGAATTTTTATTTTCATTTTTTAAAAACAACTTAATTAATCTCTGGATTAAAAAAATAAATAAATGATTTTTTTGTTAATATTAAAATAAATTTAAAAATTTATTGTTTATTACAAAATATATTTAAAATTATATAAGATCTCAATATTTAATTAAATAGTTCATCCGCGAACACTTTTCATTTTATATATATTAATAAAAATATAGTTATTTAGTTAGTAGGTAAAATTTTTTTCATAAACTATTCATTTTATCTTTTATTTATTCCCAATAATTATTGATTATTATATAAATTAAAAATTAAAATAATTATTAATTTGGTTAAAAATAATTATAATTTAAAAAATATAAATAATTAAATATAATATTATTTATTATAAAATATTTAAATAGAAGTATAATAATTAATTTATAATGTAATTATAATCTAAATAAAATAATAAAATTATATTTTGAGACAGATAAAAAAATATTTCTATCATTTTAAAATGAATGAAATATTTATTTTAATTAATTAAATTCAATTAGAGTTATATTGGTCTAATTGAAATTAATTTAAATATTCATATTTGTATATTATAGATTTTTAAACTCACACCTAAAATTAGAGATGAGTAAAATTTGGCTATTTGACCGATGTTATCGCTATTTTTATCTATCCGATTAATTATGTAACAGCTTGTCAATTTTAATTTATATGTTTAAAATATTATGAAATTATAATATTTTTATTTAACATATCGATTATGTTGGTTTAATAGCATAATATAAGATTGACAACTAATAGTATATATTTCAGCTAATGATAAGATTAAACTAAATTTAAATTATTTTGGTTGAACTCAGCTCAAATATTTTTTTTATTAACAAAATTTGAGATGAAATTCAAATTAATTCATTTATATAAATTGTAATAATATAATATTATTTTTTTAAATATTCAAAAAGGCAATACCAACATAAAAAGTTATATATGATATTATTTTTGTTATTTAAGTAAAAGAATGAGATTTTGTTTTTCGGGAATGAAAGGAAAAAATATTGTATTAATGTCACACCTTACTATTGTAAAAGAAAAAAAGAAAAAAAAACATGTGTACAAATACACTTCATGTAAACCTCAACTCTCATGTTCAAAAAAAAAAAACTCAACTCAAAGCTTTGGGCCGAAAAATTCTGAAATTTTGCCTGCGGCAACCCATTTTATGGTCCAGTTGTAGTCTGTAAACAAAGGCCATTTGAATGGTTGGTGGAGTGGCCTAGGTCCGTAAGCTGTGGAGTGGGTTAAAAACCCAAAACCTGAATGCTGGTGCTGCACACCATTATCTGTTTGCCACATACCCGAGTAACTGTTTTCAACTGTCAAAACCAGGTCCCAGAAGCGTCTGTCTGCTTTATCTGGAATATTCAGTCATTCTCTCCTGTATTTCAATTAAAGCTCTCACTCGATCTTCAGTTTCTCTTTCCTCTGTTAAAAAGAAGGTAACACGTAACCAAATGCTACTAATTTTTCCTTTATTTTTTTTAATAATCGAGTCATTTGGTGAATTTCATTTGAATAATTGAATTAAGTGATAGCATCTGTATTTAGGGTTAGTTTTTGATGAATTTAGGCGTAACCTAGTTACATCGCGGGGGATTGGTGAAAGCTCCATTCTGATGAATCAATTTGTCAATTGTTTTTCGATTCGGTTCACAATTGCTGTGTAGATAGAGTTGAGATGGTGATTTCTGGTTTTCATTCCTTCAGGTAGATCATGAATCAAGATGGGTATACTGTAGAAGTTACCGGCCTTTCTCCCAAAGTTACTGAGAAGGATCTCTATGATTTCTTCTCCTTCTCTGGTGCAATTCAACATGTTGAAATTGTTAGGTATGTCAATTTTTTTAATCTCAATTTTTTAAGCGTACGATTTGTTGATACAGGAAAATTCTTATGTATGGATGAAATAGGTCTGGTGATTATGCGTGTACGGCATACGTGACATTCAAAGATGCATATGGTCAAGAAACTGCTGTCTTACTCAGTGTGAGTGTTCTCCCAACTTTTACTTTGTTATTGAATTTTGTGTTCTTTCCATTTAAAAAAAGTTTGGTTGGTTTAGTTGAACATTTCATGAATAAACTCATGAGAATCATTATGTGTTTCTGCTGTCTTTCTCGTTTTATATAACGAGCAAAATATATATATTTTTTGATAATAGAATTTTCTTTTATCTCTTCATTAAATTCTGAATTGTCCCTATATTTGCCTTGGTTTTTTTGTGATGAACTTCTCTGGAAAAATTCTGTTTGGAGTCCCATTAGCTGTGATAATTGCAATATTGATAGTAAAGTTATTATGCTTCTAACGATGCTGGTAATGCCTGTATTGTTTCATGTGATAAGAATATCGTCTGTGCTTCTCTTTTTGTTGTCTTCTCTGCCAGAATTTAGGAATTTAGGGCTATAATTGAGCTTAATTTAATCATTAATGTGGAGGCTATCTATTGATGCCTTTACAATGCCATCTGGCTCTTGCTTCCATCACTTGTTGCCTCGTAATGGTTCATCTTATTGTAGCATCAAAGTTCCTTGGGTTATTCATAAATAAGTGTGTTTCCATCCGATATGGGTTTAACATTGTAGTGCTCTTTGCAGTTTATTAGCTTTTTCCATTGAAATGCGCTGGTCCAATTCTAGTTTGATTTTTTTTTCTTATTTGTCCTCATGTAAACGGTACTAAAATATTGATTATGTTTTAATTTCATGTCTTCTGTTAATGATCCTAGGGTGCTTCAATTTTGGACCAACGTGTATGCATAACACGCTGGGGGCACTATGCAGACGAATTTGATTTTTGGAACAGGACTTCATCAGGGGTTGAAGATGAAATTGGATCAAATGTATGTGTTCTATGTCTATGTTGTGCTTGTACTATGTTCTACAAGTAGGTTTGTTATTCTGAAGCATTCACATAAGTTAATGTTTCATTCTGTAGCAGCCCCCACAAAGAAGTCAACATGTCCCTAGTGCAGGAGAAGCAGTGACAATGGCTCAGGATGTGGTCAAAACCATGCTGGCCAAGGGATATGTGCTGGGAAAAGATGCATTGCACAAGGCAAAAACTTTTGATGAGTCTCATCAAGTTTCTGCAACTGCTGCAGCTAAGGTTGCTGAGCTGACTGAAAGAATTGGCCTTGCTGATAAGATTTTTGCAGGCATGGAAGCAGTTAAAGCTATGGATCAGCGGTACCATGTCTCTGATATGACCAAATCAGCTGTATCAGCAACAGGAAGAACAGCTGCCGCAGCAGCAAACACTGTGGTAAATAGTAGCTACTTCTCTAGAGGAGCTCTTTGGATGTCAGATGCATTGAATCGAGCAGCCAAAGCTGCTGCTGATTTGGGTAATCGGGGTGTTCAACAATGAAGTGTGTGTGTTCCAACTTAGATTGATACTGCATATCCTCCATAGAGTGTGTAACTAGTTGATAGTTTTGTAATTCTGTACAGTTGTAAACTCTAAAATAAATCTAATCAGTGTAATTAGAATTGATGCTTTTATATTGTTTTAATTAGGCATTCTTTGTTTTAGTTCTGTCAGTACTGAATTTAATTAGACAGTATGATCTAATCTATGGTATATATAGGTGGCCAAGCATTGTCAGCTGTCTATTAGGAATTTGTGTAAGAAAGATAACATGACTTTCTAGTTTGTATGTGACTAACACTGTGAATTTCCAGTTGGATTTCTGATATATGGGCGGGAATTGTCAATTCTTATAAAAGGAGTCACATTCATTTTTATTTTCACCTTAAATCTGGATATGTTTTTTGACAAGGACTGAAAAGTAAGCCATAATTATCGCTGTGTTCAGCAAGGATTTACAGCTAAAATGTGAAATTTACTAAAATGTAATCAGTGGCGTAGCCAGGATTTTAGATAAGGGGGTCCAATTCAACTTAAATACTAAATATTAAAAATATCAAATTATAAAAAAAATAAAAAAATTTCAGATTATAAACTATAAAAAAATAATAATTTCAATTTAACTTCATACTACTTTTCTCAAAAAAAAAAAACTTCATACTACAAAATCAAATTAAACATTTCAAATTTATAATGTCCTCAAGTATTCAAGCCAATTTCTTAATTCATTATTTTTCAAATTTTAATTCATTTTAGCAAGATAAAAAAATTGCAACAAAATAAATATGAGATTAAAAGTAAGTGGTGTACCTATTCTTAACTTGTTGCCGCTGCCTTGCTGGTGCCAATCGGTGAAAGAATGAAATTGAAAAAGGAAGAAACTGTTATCTGAAAAAAAAAAGGAATTAACGAAGAAGAAACGTGAGAAAGAAGAGAAAGAGTCACAATTAAGTTATTCTTGTTTGTTTGTAATGGGCAGAGTCATTGACAAATCTTGTTTGTTTGTAATGGGCTTGATTAAAAGGCCCAGTTTTAAAGATTGAAAAAAAAGGATGAAAAATGTTGGGAGCGTGGATCGAAGTTGCGTGCTCTCACATAGTAAGGCCAAGCTGTTCCATCTCAACCAATGTAATATTCATTCTCAAATATACCTAAAAATTTTTTATTTTTAACTGAGGGGGGAACAGGGCCCCATGGGACCCCCTTTATCTCCGCCTCTGAATGTAATCTGGTAATATTTTTTATTATGAAGTCATCAATGTGCATGGGGGGAGCATAAAATTCTACGAAAATGCAATAAATACTACCATGTTTCAATTGTCTCACGGTCAAAATTTAGTAGTTGTGTATAAATTTGCAAGGGAAAGGGATTAGTCTGCCAGCAAATGAAGAATAAAACTATTTCTCCACATAATCGGACCATTCAGGTTTAAGCCGAAATTGAAGGTTCAATGGCGCAACAAACGAAAGATTAAAATTGATTTCAGTTAATTTTTCTGCGTCCTGAGATCATTTGTCTATCTGACGATCATATAGTCCCAAGTCCAATTCCAATCCCTACGTGCCATGACTCCATTACCAATATAACATGTCGGTACGCGTGACAATCTCTTTGTAGAAAAGTAATTAAATGAAAACTTGCGATTTGAACGGCCCCAGTTCTAGACCACTTTTCATTAACGGTACTGATTACCCAATTTTCAAGTCAATGTTACTCATTGCCGTAGATGAAAATTACTCAATTAGGTCCCTGGAAGAGTACGTAAACAGGGCACTTGATGCAACCACAGCGCACCGAGTAATGTAAATTGATCGCCGGAATCTTATCGTTAGACTCATAGACTCCCTCACCCGCCCAATTTTGACCCATTTTATTTCTCTGAAAAATTCTCTTCTTCTCTCTGACTCTAATCACTAATCTTGTCCTATAATCAGATCCACAGTGTAACGATCTTCTACACTTTTTAAATGTACAGAAGGCAATTGTTGAGATTGTAAACGAGTTTTAGGCATTTCTTTGGAGAATGGACACATTATCGATTCGGGTTCCGTACAGGAATCTGAAGAAGGAAGTGGAGGTGGAAATGGTCGGTGTAGATGAGCAGCATCACCGTCGGATCCGATTATACTCTCCTTCCTCTTCTTCTTCTTTGAATTCTAGTTCGCAGATCCCTAATAGTGATTCCAATTTCTCGTCTCCTATCGCTTCCAGACCTAGACATTATAGCTTGATCACTCTCATACTTAGTTGCACGGTCGCCGCCGGCGTTCAGTTCGGTTGGGCCTTGCAGCTCTCTCTCCTAACTCCTTATATACAGGCAAGTGATAATCGTTTTCCTATCCTAAAGCCGTGTATGATTATGCGTGCTTAATTCAGGTTAGGTCGCTGGGTTTTATGAATTGAATTCTGTACCAGATGAACCATATATGCTTTAAACTTTCTTCAATTTCGTTCATTTTATGCATTTGCAAATATGAGATCAACTTTCATCATTGAATTTAGTTCTCTGTCTTTATTTTGATTATCTCTAATATTCGAGGTTTTTTTCCTTTTTGTGAGATTATACAATTTTTTTTAAAGTTTTGTTAAACTTTCTTAATGTTATTGTTGCAGACACTTGGTATAGAACATTCGTTTTCCTCATTTATTTGGCTTTGTGGTCCCATAACAGGCCTTGTGGTAGGTGATGCTTGATCATCTTTTTCCCCTCTACTTTTTGAGTAATTTGCCTGAATTTTAACATTTTGAGTTAATTTCTATATGAAATTAGGATCTACAGTGATGTCTTAAGTGCCTATCTGAATCCGTGATACGTTACATTGTCTTGGAATTTTTATGGTGTACAAACATATACCATTGTCTGTCACTTTAATTTGATGAATTTTATTGCTGGACTACTTACATATCCGTTTCCCGAATTTACTTTAATAAGTTGGTTGGAACAGAGGCAATTTTCCATTCATTTTTGTTTTTGTCGTCCTGGAAAAAAACTTTATTCACTAGTTAACTAGTTATGGTCTTTTAGAAGTAGGTTCTTCAGTAGTAACATTACTCACTTTGAGCTTGCAGCCTCTTGGTTGCAAGTCAGGGACATTTTCCATTATACTGTACTAGACAATGGTCCTTCCTGATTATCCTATAATAAAATGCTAATCTGATTAGATGATTCTACCTCATTTCAATATTTGATCTCTATTGTTTTTTCTTCTATTTGCCAAAAGAAATCAGATGGTAACTGATATATTTTGAAACTTTGCTTCCAATGCACTTTCAGCATCTAGCTACAATAAGCAGGCTTTATGGTGTGCTTGGCATTTTAAGATAATAAAGATAATTATACTATTTGTGCTGTGTTGTTTTTGTCTTCCTAATGAATTCTTGCATGCAATGATGTAATATAATTGTAAATCATTTTAGCAACAAACAATTGATTCAATTAGTTTGTTCTTTCTCTACTATTATTTAAAGTTTGAATTCTGGTAATTATCTTTTTATGTTTAGGTTCAACCTTGTGTTGGTATTTGGAGTGATAAGTGCTCTTCAAAATTTGGAAGAAGAAGACCTTTTATTCTTGCTGGATCTCTTATGATCTCAGCTGCTGTAAGTATTAATGAACTAGAAATTTAATTTTAATGTGTATTATTGATACTTTGTTTTATATTGGCTAAACTAAGTGTTGTAATTTAGGTGATAATTATCGGATTTTCTGCAGACATTGGATATATTTTAGGGGATGCAAAGGAGCATTGCAGGTTCTTGTTCCCTCTCTTCATTCATTGTGTTTCATTCCACAAACATGGATTTAAGACTTACCATCTCATCTGTGGAAATGCAGCACATTCAAAGGCACTCGAACAAGGGCCACTTTTGCGTTTGTGATTGGGTTCTGGTTGCTGGATCTTGCTAATAATACAGTGCAGGTGAGCATGCTATGCCATTTCCTTATTGCTGTATGAAAAGCAGTGATGTTGATTGCAGTGATATTATTTCTGTATCCAATAATGAGTCTCTCAATATTTGTAGGGACCAGCTCGTGCTCTTCTTGCAGATTTATCAGGTACATTGTTGCTTTTCTAATTTTATTTTTCCCATCCATGTTATGTGTTGTTTCTTTAAGAGGATATATAATAAGCGTAGAGAGAGCAAACAGAGAGAAAACAAGTTTCTCCTCTCTGGTTTGGAAAGTGAGGAAAAAGGGGGAGGAGAAATGAGAAGAATTTTTCTTATTGCTTAAAAGTTATTTTAATGCCCTTTACATTTTTTTCATGGAAGATTTTATTATAGGGGTAAATATGTAAAATCGATGATTTCAGCCCTACGTTCATGCTGATGCGAAACTTGTTAATATATGTTTCTATTGTAACATAGGTCCTGATCAACGCAATTCAGCAAATGCTGTATTTTGCTCATGGATGGCTGTTGGAAACATTTTAGGATTTTCTGCTGGTGCTAGTGGGAGTTGGAACAGGTAAAACTTTTTAATTACTTGTGGTATTGTATGGTTCTGCAGACTTGATTGTGCAACTTTTTGTGATGTTTGCTTTCGCTGAATTGGTTGGCATCATTATCTATCTAGACCCAAAGAAACATTGAATTTAATGTGACCTGAGCGCTCCTTTTTTCTATCAACACATTATTATTACTATATTATCACTATTTAATTTCTACACAAAGATATTGGATTAATTGGTTCATCAAATGTTACTCTTGCTAAGCAGGTGGTTTCCTTTCTTGATGAGTAAAGCATGTTGTGAAGCTTGTGGAAATCTGAAAGCGGCATTTCTTGTTGCAGTTGTGAGTTCCATTGGACTTTACTTTGGTTTTTATGTTATTATTCGAAATCTGGAGATTTGTTTCTGTTTAAATCAATGTATATGTGATTTCAGTGAGCTAGAGCTAGAGAGTTCTTGCAGGACGGCACCTTCCAAAATCTATGAGAGTAAAAGAATGCATAAATTCAAGAATCAGTTCTTATTGGGATTTTGTTCTACTGTTGGATGCAGAATCTTTTATGTTACACAACCAGTTTTTTGGTTGAAGAAAAGTAATGCGATGCAACTTCAACCTGCATGAGTTGCCAAGGTCCTGGGTTTATTACTTTTTTGAGGTTCTGTATTAGTCTCTTTGAAGTTGATGTCTTAACAACTTGGTTGCAGACTTACCAACATGACTATGGTGTAAGGACATAAATTTGTAAAAATAAATGCAGAAATGTATATTGTCGAATGAAAAGTTTGCTTGAAACTGGATTTTAGGGTTGGCCAAAAGAGGAAAATGATGAGATTGAAACACATTCTGTTGGTCGTAGGAAATAAGGAACAGTTAAGATTTACATTCTTTTAAGAGGATAGAAATAGTTGTGACTTGTGAGCGACAAATAGAGAGAGTTAGTAGTTGTGAGCCACTTAGAGAGTGAGAATATACAAAGCAAAATGTAACAAATTGATTAAACTGAAAACTTACAGAAAGAGAAGGAGAAAGCTAGCTAAGGTGCAACGAGCATGAGCAAGACTTGTATGTTAAAGGGATGCATGATTAGGAATTTAGAATTACATTTTTCCAAATATATGCTTGGCCTTGAATTACCGTATCTCTTCGGATGATAAGTGATTGCTTTGTGTATTTGTTTATGGGTGTCCTATCAAGATGGCTCCAGTAACTTCCTTTCTTTCCTCTTTTGATCATGTTTCATTTTGGGAGTTTTCTACTGTCTGCTGGTACCAAAATTTCTATTATTTTACTTGAGTCTGATAATTGATTGGCATATGTGCAGGTCTTCCTGACTCTTTGCACTCTTGTGACTATATTTTGCGGATGAGTCCACTTATTAAAAATCAATCCCGGCGTTTATCAGATTCAGCTCCATTGTTAGATGATAATGGTCTCGAACTTTCAAAATTCAAGTCTGACATCCCAGTTCTCAGCAATTCCAATGGGGACAGCATCAATAAGAGCACTGAACTGGATGTGAATCAAAAGCATGCCATCTCCAACTCCAATGACTATCAAAATGAAAGTTTTGGTGATGGACCTGGAGCAGTATTAGTTAATTTGTTGACTAGTTTACGTCATTTGCCCTCTGGAATGCATTCTGTGCTTCTTGTTATGGCTCTTACTTGGGTAAGACTCCAGTGAGGACACAGGAACTTTAATTAGGGGGGCCAACTTAAAAAATTTCCATGAAAAATATATATTTCTTTGAAAATGAATTTAAAAAATTAAATTTCGTGAAAAATTGAATATCA
The DNA here is from genome assembly GCA_947685225.1 of Garcia nutans. Classification (NCBI taxonomy): domain Eukaryota; kingdom Viridiplantae; phylum Streptophyta; class Magnoliopsida; order Malpighiales; family Euphorbiaceae; genus Garcia; species Garcia nutans. The sequence goes on from CANTUV010000011.1 coordinate 55,458,194, forward strand.
ACTATCACAATAAAATTTTTTCAGCAAAATGATATACATGCATCTTAAAATTTCATATAAATTTAGTATTAGATTGTCAAAATCAAACAAAGCTATCAGATTGTAGAAACCAAATATATCAAATATTAGAGATCATAAACTGTTTTTGTGTTTCCATCTTATAGTTTTCTATGTCATTTTTTCTTGCGATAAAATTTTACTAATAGTTTTTATTTACTTTGATTAAATTGGTACTCAGAATATATATCTTATGGTTTAGAAGTTTCAAAAGACTAATAATATTATGGTGCATGCAAAAAATTATTTTTTTAAAATTATATTATATTTTCTATAGTGTAAGGTTTGAGACTACCATATACTCCCTTTGCTCCCCATAGATAGACTCACTTTTCTTTTTCGTCCGTCCCAAATTATAGTCAATTTACTATTTTAATAAATTGGTTGATATATTAAATTTCTATAATATCACTATTTAATATTACTTATTAAATATATTTCACTCTAAAATAAGGATATAATAAGAAAAATACATATAAATTTATATTTCCAATAAAAATAATTAGTTTATCTTAATCTTTGTGAAATAAAAAATGAGCCTATCTATGTGAGACGGGAGTAATATTTTTTAGTATTTTAAGTATTTACCTTTTTATTATTTTGGGTGCAAATTTTTATTGTAATAGCTCACTAAACATTTTTTCTATGTAAAATAAAAAAAATTTACTTTTGAGTTTGGAAGCCTCCTCTAAAATTGTCCTGATTTGTGAGTTGCAGATTTTCCTTTCCTAGTTAATGCCCAAAACGATCATTTAATAAAAAAAAAAGTTGAGTGGATTTTTCTGACACTGAATGGACCATTATGCCCCCAAAATTTTTGAAAATTCAGGGGACAGGGGCCAGTGCTCCCCTTGGCCTGGAAATTGGTCCATCCATGATTGACTATATTATTGTTTCAAGAATTCTGTGGTTCTTGATTAGTTAGGGTGATCACTTGTTTACAGATAGTGCTTGCCATTGATGTTCTCTAAAGATTTGAGCTAACTTTTTTTTATTCAATTTATTTACCCTTTTCTTTATTTTCATTACATGTAGATGTCTTGGTTCCCTTTCTTTTTGTTTGATACGGATTGGATGGGTAGAGAAGTTTATCATGGAAATCCAAAGGGGAACTCTGATGAAGTGAAGTTGTATGATAAAGGTGTCAGAGATGGTGCATTTGGGTTGCTATTGAATTCAGTAAGAACTCAAAACTGATGCATCAGTTCTATTTTTCTTAGATGGTATCATACTTCTATTGTCTTTCATAGAACCATCCTCTGAGTTAGGCAACACTGGAGGGACTCGATACGGGACTCGATACAAATTCCAAAATGTTAATAATCAAAGCAATACTATGAAGAGGCTTGAAAAAGGAATGTGAGAAGGTTCTGCCTTTTAATAATACTAAAATTGGAAAATTTTAACTAAGGAGAAAGATGAGTACAATTGATATAAATGTCTCTTCCTTCTGGGAACAATGGAAACTGATTCAGATACAAAATAAAATAGGGAATTTAGTGCACTATCTGAAGATTTAAAAAGGAAAAAATCAAAGGGGACTAGGACAAAATGTAAATAAAGAATAGAGAAGCTGAGAGAGTTGAAAGAAAAGGGATAAGAAAAGATGAGGAGACAAAAAGATAAAGCATGTTAATCCTTGGCATCTGTTGAAGGAGCTTGTTTAAATTAAGGATATTATCTCGTTATTTATGTTTTTTCTTCCTTCAATTAATTCTTTTTTTCTTTTTATTTTTCCTTTGTAGGTTGTTCTAGGCATTAGTTCCTTCTTAATTGAACCAATGTGTCAAAAGATGGGCCTGAGACTTGTATGGGCAATGAGCAGTTTCATTGTATTTGCCTCTATGGCAGTCACTGCTATCATTAGTTTGATATCTGTTGGTGAATATTCTCAAGGGATTGAACATGTAATTGGAGGCAATGCATCAATCAGGATAGCTGCCTTGGTTGTATTTACTCTTCTTGGTTTTCCTCTTGCTGTACGTATCAGTTCTGTTGAAGTAACTGCAATGTTTTACAGTTTGTTCCCTCAAAAGCTGCATTAATTGTTTGTGTATTGCAGATCACCTACAGTGTTCCATTTTCCGTCACAGCAGAGTTGACTGCTGAATCAGGTGGTGGCCAAGGTTTGTATGGCAGTTAATTTTTATAGGATCTCTTCAATCTATATTGTTATTGAGTTAAGCAGATCAATCCTGATATCTTTTACTGCTGTACAGGATTGGCTATAGGAGTTCTGAATCTTGCAATAGTTATTCCACAGGTAGATGACTGCATTGTAATCCTTTTCTGCTTTTGCCCTCTCCTTTACTGGATTCAATTCATATATTGGACAGGAGCATTCCTTTTATAGTATTTCTTCCAATACTCATTTTGCTTTGAAAAAGTCGAGCAGATCTGTTGCAAAATTTCATATTGCATCTTTACTTTAGTACTAGTTTCCTTGTCTTTTGGGGGAAAATCGACATTTTTATCGATGGGCTAGGAAATGGATGCCCGCTTACCCTTCTACTGTGCTGGTGGCAGTATTCTTACCATTTATCTTTTTCCTTTTATTCTAGTTAATTAATGAAAATTATTTCATGCATATTATTGGTCTATTCAGATGATTGTATCTCTTGGTGCTGGTCCGTGGGATGCTCTGTTTGGTGGAGGCAATATACCCGCCTTTGCCCTTGCTTCTGTGTCTGCCCTTGCAGCTGGTATCCTTGCAACTCTCAAGCTGCCAAATCTTTCAAGCAGCTCCTTCAAGTCATCTGGTTTTCATTTTGGCTAACGACTTAAACACACTAATTAAGTTCACATTGGACCTGCACATGAACCTCAAGGGCAACAATGTGCTTTGTTCATCTACTTGCAGAGAGGTGGTTCTTCAATCATATGTACGTATAGTTTTCATATTAATAGGACTATGATATACATATTCCAATTCATTCATTTTTTCCCCACATTGTGGATCTCTGGATCTTTTATAGTGTATATTGTCATTTGAGCTGAAAAGCCTATACATAGATGCAATGATATTGCTATTTATGCTGCCAATCTTGAATTAGAAGTAATCATAATACCACCACGTTTGCAGATCATGCCCTTTTTTTTTTCTCCAAATTCAATGTCAGAGATGTAACGGTATAATGTTGTTAGAAAATAAATTCCGGGATTATTTTAAGACTTGGATCTGGCTCTTCTATAGCTGTTTTCTGATTTCTTAAATATCTGACTGCAATACTTGTTACCCGTTGTGTACTCGCATACACAACTTAATTTATTAATACTAATAACCAACATTTGTAGCTTAGATATAGGGTTATCGCTTCAGGTGCGGTGCACAGCTTTGTCTTGGGGCCTGGCTAAATGGAATGCACGAGCGAAACAATGTAAAGTTCTGGCAGCAGCATCAGTATTCAATGCTCTGATATCTTCTCCATGATTGCTAATATGGTAAGGTGTATCCCTCATTAGTTTGACACGCTCCTGTTATTATCAGGTTTTGTCCAGGATCTTGTCAATCTTAATAGCATCCCAAAAATTATATAGATAGTGGACTTCTAGTTGATCATATTCATCAATTATGCTTCACTTTTATTAACTAAGCAGTCCTTATTTTTCCTTTCCTTTTTATGAAAAGTGACATTTGCATAGTTGAGATTCAATTTGATATTTATTTTACCTGCCATTCATAAATATTGTTATATGGCGATAGATTTGCTAATTTTATAGATTTGCTTCTTTGTTTTTTTGGTCCGTCAATAAGAAAAAGTTTTCATGATTGATTAGTTGAATTTAAGTTGAGAGTTAAAATTAACATTTGTAAATAGGTAGGTAGACCATTTCTTTCATGTCGGTCTTGCTATGATGATTGGGCCATCCAAGCCAGCTACGAGTTATGACATACTAATATGGATAGAGGAACACAAGCATGGTCCTTTACATCGACCATGGACAACACATGATTGAGACTTTAGAATAAAGATTTATATTTACATTTTTTATGATTACTTGAACATTTTTAACACCGAGTTATTCCTCAATGTCTCCTTAGTTCTTTCTGGTTGTAGTTTGGGTTCGTATTGTGTTATGTTGACTATTGCGACTATATCAAGTGATTATATAAAATTCACGAAAATAAGATAAACTAAAAAATGCTCTTGTAAAATTTTGGGTTGAGGGAACTGGTAAGAAATTACGTTCTAAATTTTTTTTTTATAAGTGTGCAATTTTATTATCCATTTGCGACTAATGTCTAAATGATATCCAGATGATGAGATGTCCAAAAATGTGAAAGCATGATACATGTCTGGTCTGAGTGGTCTAAGCAAAACAAAAAAGAATAAAAAATAATAAAGAAAAACAGCAAAAAAAAAAAAGATTTATTTAGTGGGTCCTGACATTGAGGCATTGCGTTGGTGCTTGTAAGCCGTGTGAAAAATCAAGAAATGTTTTAATTTACGGCAGCCGTTTATTTCCCAGATTTTTTATTTTTCTAACTTTCCAATGTGCTTTTCCAATTTCCACATTGTACAAAAAGTGGCTACTTTCACTTTGACGTGTTGGGTTGGGAATCCGAAAGATATCGGAATTTCATATTCAAAATTTATTTGCATTATTTTGAGATTATCAACTATTAAAAACTTCTAATAAAATACGTCACTTCTTTAAAGGAGAAGGGAGAATTTTCAAAAAAAAAATGAAGAAAGATTAGCCTGTTTAATGAAATCATACTTGACATGATGAGAAGTGACTGTGATGGGTTTCAAAGGCAATGGGCAGAAAATTGAGCCAATGCAAACTTATCCATGACTTCGAGAATTAAAAATTTCTTGAATAAAAAATATAATATTGATATTTGTCACATATTCCGGGAAGCCATTGTTAGCCAATCATATTTTGTCCTTTGAAATATTTCACTAGTTTGCATTGGAAAGATATGTGCGAGCGCAACGGCTTAAATATCAATATCCATTTTAAATAAAATATAAAAATTAATATCTAAACTGAGTTGTTAAATAAAATTTTAAAAAGTATTATAAAAACCCAAAAGAATAATTATAAATTAAAATATAAAAAAAATATATTTAAAGTATAATTCGTATATAATTAAGAGTAAAATGTAATAACTCAAGAAAAAAAATTTAATAATTTATACTTAATCACTTATAACATATATATGTTTTTTACATAATTATTATTCTATAAAATTATAATAAAAGGAAATTAACCATATTATAATAACTTTCTTAATATGGTATTAAATTTTTGTATGGTTCAAAATCGTTCATTTAACCTACAGAGATATTCTGACAACAATTCATTAGCCAGGCACACAATATTAATCTTAAGTCACATATTGACGTTAATATTTCATTATATTAACGAACATATTTTTTTATATAAATGAATATACTGTTTGTTATTTAATAATTTTTATCAATTTATAATATTTTGTGTAAAATATGTGGAATAACAAACTGAAATTTTTAAATTGCATTTTTATTTTTATTTTTATTTTTTAAAAAAATACTATTATATTTCGCTTGATATTTCATTATGAAATTTGAATTACATAGATGTTAATTTCTCAAAAAAAAAAAAACTGTAAAAACAATATGACATGAATCTTAAACATCGCAACTATACCAAACGAAATTGCGAAATTTTAACCTATGATGTAGGTAGTCTTAATAAATTTTTATTTCTTAGCTACTTTTCTCGATAGTGGTCGAAATGAAAGGAAGGTAAATAGAATTTCTATTATCGTAACGTATATAAGAAATCTGATATATATTACTAAACAAAACTAGAGGCAAAGAATGATTTGATTATTAGGTTAGGTTAGATTTTCATTTTTTTTTTCTTTTTTTAAAAAATAGATATAATATCTTTATCAAAAAAAAAAAAGGAGTTAGTTGGGCAGTGGCAGTCGATGTTAGCCAACACTTAATCTGGAGAGACTCACCTGTAAAAAAAAGTAGCATTTCTTTCCTTGTAAAGGCATTCTGGAAGGTGGTGGTGCTCATCTATTTTTTTATCTTCCATTTTTATTTCTCTGCTTTTATTAGTCTCTTTGCTTATTCTTACTTATCTCTATTTTTCAATTTTATACTTTTTTTTTCTTAATTAATTTGTTTTTAGAACATGTTATGCTTTTTATAGATTAAATTAGATTAGCATGGAGAGGTTGTCTAATCATCTTAAAGAAATATTAAGAAATTAAACTACTGGCTAATGATGCCTAAAACGAAATTTTTTTCTTAATAATTGTTAATTAAATTATATACATATATATATGTATATATCGTCTGGTTTTATATAAAATACTTCTAGCAATATTACTGTGCTATTAGCTTTCTAATAAGTTATATTTCGTTTTATTTATTTAAGCATATTTTCGAACTACTTCATATGTTTATGATCAAAATATAAAATAAAAACACGCCGAAAATAATATAATAATGTATTTTCAAATAGAGATAGATTTCATTTTTTTTCAACTAAAGATAGATTTCATTTTCAAGTTCATTCTTTTTATAATTAAAGAAAAAAAAGAAAGAATTATCCTCAAAAAATGAGATAAAATAATAGAATTTATTTCGCTTCACATCTGGAATTTGATTAACGCGTTTAAAACCTTTAAAATTTATAGGTAATAATTTTTTTTATAATTAGAGATCTCAAATTTAAGTTATTAATTGAGAGAGTATTTTACGTGGCAAGGTAATTAAGATTAAAGAAAATAAATTATAATAGGAACTTAATGGTACTTTAGTTGACCAATTTATTTTTTCCACTACTTATCAGTAATAATATTTCATTTCAAACCCCCAATTTGCAAATTGATCATCAGGAAATAAAGATTGGGAATAAAAATTAATTTTTTTTAAAAAAAATATTTTTACAAAATCATATTCTGGAAAATGAATAACTGCACTGACTATTGAATCTGATAGTGTGGAAATAGGTCCAAATAACAATTAGTGATATATGTACAATTGCACTGAAATTAGTATACAAATTCTACACGAAAATCTAAACGAAAATGTATGGCATGCCCTTCATTTTTAAATCCCAAAAATTGAAAAAAATATTTTATATATACTATAAAATTCCCAATAAAATATCAAAATTTCTAGTTGTGGCCAATCCAAAGAAGTGTCATGGTGAACGAACGGTTCTGATTAATGGGCCAGCCTTTGAGAAAAGTTAAACATCACCACGAGCTATTTTTTATTTTAAACATAACAGATCGAGTAGTTGACAAATCACTATCAATGCATTTCCTTGGCCCCATTTTACTTATTTTTTATTATTATTATATTTTTCAATATATATATATTTTAAAAAATTAAATCAGATATATATTATAAAAAAAAAAGTGACGTCAGGGCATGTGGAAGGGAAGATCCATTTCAGGGTTTTCAATTCCACCATTTTTTTTTCTAATATATAATATATATAAGATAATTATAAAAATATATTTAAATTAATTATTTTAGTAATTTTTATTTTAAAATAAATTTATTTATATACATTATAATGTATGTATATATGAGAAACAATAATAAAAATGGGAAAAAAGAAAAGAAAAGAAGGGAAACTGGCTAAGAACATGGATCCACCCCATTCCCTACAGCTTCCAACTAATAAAGTCATGTGATACTGCGAGAAAGTAGATTGTCTTCTTCCCTGTTTTAAACTAGTATTTTGTGGGTCCCTTTCCCCCCAACCCAAAATACTCAGATTAGTGGGTCCCGCTCCTTCCTTTTGGATACATCCACGCTGTACAGTGGAGATAACCCCCTCTTTGCCAATGATTTTTCCAATCAAAACAAACACTTTTTCATTTTAGTTTTTCTGTTCTTTTTTTTTTGATAATTATAATATAATTTTAAAAAAAAAACTCTCCTTCTCATGCATCTTTCCTTAAAATGACCAAAACCTTTTTTTTTTTAAATCAGACTATTTTTTATTTTATTTTAAGTTTAGTTTTTGTTAATAATCTTATCAATTAGCTTCAAAAAATAATAAAAAAAATAGTAATAATCCACTAAAAATGTATAAAAGCACAGAAATGTGACTGTTCAACTGGTTAGAGTTTAATTAGATGCTATGCATGGGTCATTGGTGGCGTACATTCATTGATGAGAAACTGTTTAACAAGATAGAGATAAATAAAAAATTTATTGGATACGGTCGAACTTATATTTTACTTTATATATACACACATTAAATCATAAATAGTTGAATATATAATTTTTTTAATATAATGTTTCTACAGATAATGTAAGATTATGAGAGTACGAGCATAAAATATATATTTATTTTCAAAAATAGATCCTAAAAATTGAATGATAGTTTGATTTTCTCAACGTCGAAATCGCAACCTTCAAGTCTAACATTCAATCACTTGAATGACTAATCGAAAATTTAAAGAAAAAAAAAAAAAGCAAACCCTCTTTCAATTCATCTATGAATTTTGTGGGTATTGTATGTTTCTGGCTAAATTAAACTGTTCAATTGGGTCCGTAAGCTGGATTCTAATTTCTTTTCATGGGTCCAATGTGTCCTTTTACTTCGTGTGCTATGACATATAATAAAGGGGAAAAAAAAGAGGAAGTAGAAATATGAAAAAAAAAATAGTGATTGAATACTAGCTTATAGCTGTGAAATCCCACAAAATTTAGTAATTTTCAAGTATCAAGAAAAAAAATTTTAATATCAAAAAAAATTTAAATTCTGTTGCACATTTTTACATATACTTCTTAAATTATGTCATATATAATAGTGATATAGTACAAGTCTTTTGATTGATTGATGAATATATATTTACCTCTTTGAATAGATTTTGAAATTTCAAGTAAGAAATTGGATGTTCCTTTCCCTCTGCTTATTTAATTTTGGCCCTCACCGAGTAGAATTTGTAGTTTCAGCCTGAAAATAGACCATTTCCGTCTGATAGATGAAACAATTAATTTCAAGTACTATTTTTTTATCTGCAATTTCAAGTACTATGAATCCATATTTTTACTTCTTTAAAGTGTCTCTTCCCCACAAACACAAGCATGCACATAATAATACTTTTTATTTCTTTCCTTTTTTTTTTTCTTTTTTTGACTAAATAGGTCAGGAGAAGTGGTGAAGTTTTAATAATTGTGTTGTCAAATACGTACTTCAAAAATGCAAATCTCATTCTTCTTGTGCTTTTCCCCCTAATGTTTTACTTTCTTCTTTCTATACAAGTTATAACTTTGATTTTTTTTATTTTATATTTTTGTGAATATATGGAATGGTATAGAGTAGATTTTTCCTCTTGCATTCTGATCATATTTAGAATACAAGGCTAAAAATCACTAGCTACAAATGCTTCAAACTGTTAATGATGTTACTCTTCTTTTAGATAGTGAAAAATTGATAGATGGGTTGATATTTATGGTGAATGAAAAGGTGAAAAATATTTCACATTTATATATTTAATTTCAAATTTTAACCTTGTACGTACCAATATATAGTATATTAAGATTTAACTAGTATTCATTTGATAAATTTAATTTTGGAAGTTCAAGTTCGAAAACTCACTATTCTATATATACATATTTAAGATTTTAATGTACTAAAATAAAAACTTATTGATTTTAATATCTTATCAATGGCTTGAGAAATATGGCATATATGATAGTGAATGGTAAAGTAAGCAGAGAAAGGCTGCTTAAGAGAGCCAGTGAGTCTCGAAAACAAACTTAAGGGACCATTATGTAGAGTTATGGGTTTGCAAGATGTGATAGATATCAATAACAATAAATCCTATATAATTTATATAATACGGCTCAAGCTAAGCATAAAAAATAGAATAAAATATTTTCTTGATCATTAATTAATTAGTAAAATAATAAAGTATCTAAGTTTACATTAAGGAAAAAAAAATGTAAATCCAAGAGATGAAGTAGAAAGATAGAAAGTATTTGATGAATATTCTCTCATCTAAACATAATTGGCACTCATTAGTCCATTCATCACTTAATTTGTTATCTTTTGGCACTGAATATAATATAAGACTATATCTATCTATCTATCTATCTATCTATCTGAAGAACATCTTAATAAAAGAGTGGGGAACTTTAAGATTGAATTTTTGCTGTCTTCTAAGATACAATACAATTATTAGACTAATATATAATAATTGTTTGCTTTTTTTTCTTAAAAATTTTCTATTAAAAAGAAAATAATTGATTGGATTGAGTCTATAACTAATTATATTATAAAGAAAATATTCGATTAATGAATTACTAATATATATATATATATATATATATATGTAAGTAAAAATAAAGATGGATATTAATAGAAAAAATTAAAAAAAAGAAAAAAAAGAAAGGTGGGTGCGTGAAAAGTGAGGATTGGATATAGAAGAAGGGAGAGGGAGTGGGATAGAGAGATGGGGCTCAAAGACAAAAAAAAAAAAAAAAAAGACCAGCTCTTGTAGGGTTATAAGAAGAGGGATTTTTGCTTGGGGTTTTCAAAACCAAATTCTTAATTTAAAAATTTTTTCTTCTATGAAAAACAAAGCAAATTGCAGAGTCACAAATACAAAGGATAATGGGAAGGGAAAGAGGTTCGTCCGAATGCACGATAGGTGTTGGTGGGTTAGGTAGCAAAGCCTGTCCCTCTTCTTGGACCCATCCCCTTTTAGATTCCTCCTAAATTTATCCTTCTAATTTCTTTTGGCCTTCAATACACAGCCAACTCACTTCTCTTTTTTCTCAAGTAACCCTTTCTCTCTCTCCCTTTCCGCTCTATACTAACACAACAACATAATATATCACTCTCTCTCATACCCATATATATATATATTTTTTTTTTCTCTAATTATATAAAGCTTTTTTCTTTCTTTATCCTTTTCCTCAAGAAACTACATATGTATATATTTATGTATATAATTGTTATTCCTAAAAAACACACACCCCGATTTGAAGGGTCTAGTTTAAAGGGGTCATATAACAAGAGACCCCTCTTTTTTTCCATTTCGAGTCACCCTTTTATTCAATTCTTGAGTTAGTTTTATTATTAAATTAATTAGAATTTAACTGGTATAAAATTCAATATCTTACAGTTAATTATATATATATATATATTTATTAATTAAACATGAGAGAGGGATAATACCCATAAATTAAATTCAAAATTTAAGTATGAATAACATAAACTCTGTCAATCAACCCATGATTTAATGGTTTAAATTAAAACTTAACAATATAATCTTGATTAATTAATTAATTAAGAATGGAATCAAGCTAAGTTGCTACAGTTAAGAAAGTTGAAGTGTGTAAATTTTAATTTCATACTCGAAGACAACTGTCTTTGTTAAGAATAAAACCATCAATTATTTTGCCCCTTAAGTTTTGGAAAAGGTTAATATATAACAATACCATTGAAAATGACTCATCAAGAGATTATCAAATTTGTTCATAGGTAAATAAGACACACTCCTATGAATATTTTTTTTCTACAATTACAGATGATAACATGCTTCACCAAGTTGCCTTTTCATTTCATATCTCATTATCATCACTTTCTTTACCTTTTTTATGGAGAAGATATCAATATCAATTTAATTGATTTTCCTGATAAAAAAAATCAAAAATTTAAAAAAAGAAATAAAGAGGGTTTTTTTTTTTATCAAATTCCAAGAAGAATTACCACCATATTTTTTTTATTGCTAAATTCAGTGGATAAAAATTTCTTTAACTTTATTTCTTTTTAGGTAGCAGTGAAAAACACATTTAAAAAAAAATTATAATTTCCCTCTTCATATAAAGAGAAGAACTATAGAATCATCATCATGTACTCTCTCTCTCTCTCTCTTTCTCTCTCCGTATCTCATCCTCTTCTCTTCCTCTCATGAAAATATAAACTATAAAAGAGAGAAATAACTCATCCTAGCAACTGATAAGGTATATTAGCTATATTGATAAAAAAAAAATCCATATTTTCCTACTTCAAAAAATTTTCTTTTTTATTTTGAGTTTTTATATTTTTTTTTTAATTGATCAATTAGTCTTGCTTCCTTTTTTTTCCCCTCCCTTTCTCTCATGCTTAATAAGCTCTGCCCTCATCTGAGCATCTGCATCTGCATCTTTTCTTTCGTTCTGTCTTCCAACATGACAGCCAGATTATCATCATCACCACCATCACAGGCTTTAAGATTGGTCTCGCAACAACAATAGGCTAATCCAGTCATGACTTGCAATGGGATGGCTTTCTTCCCAGCAAATTTCATGCTTCAAACCCCTCATGAAGAAGATCATCATCAACCTCCCACTTCTCTCAATCCAATTCTACCTTCATGCAATCCTCAAGACTTCCATGGTATCTCTCTCTCTCTCTCTCTCTCTTTTTCCTGGGTTAAATTATGATATGTTTGGATTCCAGTTAATAATCTTACAGTATCACAACTTTATTTATGTTTTTTTTCCTTGGTTAATTATACATATGTCTTCACTCTGATTCAAACTCGATTTAAATATATTGAATTTCTTAATTAAATTAGATTTTATGGGTGCAGGAGTGGCATCATTTCTAGGGAAAAGGTCAATGTCATTTTCAGGAATTGATGCATCATGTCATGAAGAAGCAAATGGAGAAGATGAGTTATCAGATGATGGGTCACAAGCAGGAGAGAAGAAAAGAAGGCTCAATATGGAACAAGTGAAAACACTTGAGAAGAATTTTGAATTGGGTAATAAACTTGAACCTGAAAGAAAAATGCAGCTGGCTAGAGCTCTTGGTCTGCAACCAAGACAAATTGCTATATGGTTCCAAAACAGGAGAGCTAGATGGAAGACTAAGCAACTTGAGAAAGATTATGATCTTCTCAAAAGACAATTTGAAGCTATTAAAGCTGATAATGATTCACTCCAAGCTCAGAACCAGAAGCTCCATGCAGAGGTTAGTTGTTTCATTTTTATTAGTCTAAAAATCTATTTAAATTAAACTTAATTAATTTTCCCTTTTCTTGAAATATTCTTTTATTTCTTAAATAGATTTTGCATGGAGAATTGGAGATACATAGATCATGATCATCATTTTTTATTTGGGTTTTTTTTTTTGCTTTTTGACTTTTTCTTCTTTAATGATCTTTTATATAACCTTGTATTTCTGTTAACTTCTTGAACCAATCATGGCTATTTAGCGAAGGTTCTTTTCTTATCATTAGTGCAACTTTTTTGATAGCTAGATAGCTTGCTTCAAACCTAAAAAATAAATAAAAGAAAAAAAAAAAGAAAACTTTTTTAATTGATTGATTAATTCTTCATGGCTCTGAAACTAAAGGGTAATCATGATTTCTCTGAAATCTTTCTTAATTTCTTTCTTTTTTTTTCCTTTAAATTCGTGGAATTGACAATCTGAAATTCTTAAAGACTTGTGGTCTTTTTATAATATATATATATATATAAGAATATAAAATCTTGATATTGGTTAATTAATTGATGGGTACAGATATTGGCACTGAAAAGCAGAGAACCAACAGAATCAATTAATCTGAATAAAGAAACAGAAGGTTCTTGCAGTAACAGAAGTGAGAATAGTTCCGATATCAAGTTAGATATTTCAAGAACACCTGCAATTGATAGTCCTTTATCAAATCACCCAACAATTAGCAGACCTCTTTTCCCACCTTCATCAATAAGGCCAACAACAGGAGTGGCTCAACTCTTCCAAAACAGCAGCAGCAGCAACAACAACAACAACTCTTCTTCAAGGCCTGATCACCATCATCATCATCATCATGTCCAATGCCACAACAATAACAATAAGATTGATCAAATGGTCAAAGAAGAAAGTCTTAGCAACATGTTCTGTGGGATTGATGATCAATCTGGGTTTTGGCCATGGCTTGAGCAACAGCATTTCAATTGAAAGAGAATACTTTAATCAAATGATCGATATCCAATATACACCATATATATATTATGATCAAGTTTGGAAATGTTTTTCAATAAAACAATCATTAAGAGGGTTAAAAAGTACTATCTACTTCTACTACTACTACTTTATTATATATTTTTATTGTATAAGTCTAATGTGTTGGTACTTAATTTAATTAGGTCGGTGTATAAATTAATTAAGTAGGATCATTAGTGTTATTACTATACATGAAGTTGAAATTTCAGGTGGGTAAGATCTTTTTATGATGAGGAATAAAAGGGAGTTGTTGTTGTTGTGTCTTTTGAGTTAACATGCCAATGTTTTTTTAAATGGAACTTAGAGAAAGAGATTAATGAATGGACGGTTAATAATGTTGCTGCAAGTGAAATTACAATTTGCTAGTGATTGGTTGGTTGGAGTTGCCTAGCTATACCACTAGCATGGGCCATCAAAATGAAAAGGGATTCTCTCTTCCTTACATATTTCTAGTTTTCTTGCTTTGGAATCATGTCTTAGTACTATTAAAGAGAGAAGAAAATAAAAAGAAGCTTGCAAGTGCTTTCTTCGAAGTCTTTGCTATGATTTTTTTGCCAATTTCATCATTTTTAATTTGTACTACCCAATGATTATGAGTTATGAGGACAATAATATTATTTAATTACTTAAACAATTACAAGTTATTAATAGACATTAATATGTTAGAAAAGGGTAAAATTAACAGGAAGTGTTACTGCCTTAACATTACATTACGAAACCCACATTCAATTATAAATAGATTAATTTGATTGAATAGTAAATATAAAAAAAGAAAATCAAAAAGAAAGAGAGAGAGAGAGAGAGTATCGATTCTATCGAACACACATTCCAAGAAAGGAAGAAGACAAACAGATGGAAGAGAAGAAGAAAACAAGGAGAGTTGGAAATGGTCATTATCGTGAAGGGGACGCGAGTAAATGTTATGCTGACAAACAAGGGAATGGCATCCAATTGCTATTGTAATATTCGTAAAACCCACATTTTGGAACTGACCATATACACATATACATATACATGCTTATACATATATAATATATGAGTGAAGTGAATGAATCTGAAGCAGATGATGATGATGATGATGCATGAATGCATGGTGACCCACTTTGTCACCCACTCCTTAGCATCCTCCAACACTCTATGTAATCTGAAATTATCCCCACTAGCTTCCATTTCCTTACATTTCCTTTTCACAATCTCTCTTTTGAATGTCATATATATCTTCTCTTTTCCACACATTGTACCATCTTTTGCTGCTTCTTCTTCACGAACACTACTGCCTAACTCTCTCCCTCTCTTAAGGACCCTAACTAACAAATGCATTTCTTTTCAATTATATATTACAATGTATTTTTATTTTTTATTTGATTCACTATCTAGTTCAAAACTAAGTAGTACTTTTTCACATACTTAGATTAATATTATTATTATTATATATTTAATTTCAGAGCTGGTATACGTACATATATACATATGCATGTTATTATAGTCAGGTTTGTAGGTCCCTTGTTGACATATAGATGCTTATCTTATTACACTATAGTCAGTCACTGCTACTTGCCTTTTCTAATGTATATATTATATAATCTATTTATATTTAATTTCAATCATGATGAATATTCATGCATATATGAATTACATTCATTGGTCACTAATATATATATATATATATATAATATCACCCTCAACTTGAATAAGCTTGTCGTTCATCTATTGAACTATCTTTATTATGTTTCATTTTTACACTTCATTTAATAAGCCAAAAGAAGATAATTAGATTTAATAATTCTACATTTTGAATTCACTTACGCTAATTAATTTGTTTCAATTAAAACAAACAAGCTGATGATTGTCTTTAAAGAAACTAATGAGATTACAAATTTATTATTATCATTTGAAGTGGATGTTGAAGAGCTTAATTAATATACTAATATTTCCTATAGTTTTAGCTAGTTTTGCGCCAAACTGTCATAACAGAATTAACTAGATTGTATTACCCAGACGACTCAATTGGATCAAAATTAATTAAAATAAGCTACCATATCAAAAAAAAAATCTGCAAATCTCTTTATATATTTTTTAAAAAATCTAAACAATTAATAATAAATTGAAGTTCAAGCACACTAATTAATAGTGTATCTTCATGGGATCATGTGATGGAGATTAGATATCTATTAGCTTTGGAAACATGGCTGGAAATTTTGGCATTTGATGACAGATTTAGATGCCACAAAGAGTTTAATTTATTTTTTTTTATAATATATAGTGGCCAAATTGAAATTTTCTTAATTAATTAAGGAGAAGCAAGATATAAGCGGCCACGTGTTAGTTAATTAAGCACTAAACTTACTGGTTGATTTTGATAACTCTAAAAATCAGAGAAATCCCAGCGTGTTTGCTATTATTAGAACCAAATATATATATATATATATATATATATATATAAAGAGAACATGTGACAAGCAATATCATTTTCTTATAATTATGTTTTAATTATTGGACTTTTTATATATTTTATTTTTAGTGATCATATTCAAGAATAAATATAATTAATTATTGCCAGATTATGTCAACGGCTCTAACATATTATTTAAATTAGATTAAAGAAAAAAAAATTCAGTTTCCTTAACATATACTACTAAATTTTGAAAAGATGTCTTGCGATATATATATATATATATATATTATATAATTCAGTTTCACTTAATATATAATAATCTTTTCTTTAATCTCTGATGTGGATAAATTAATACTTGTAATTTTAATTAATTAATTCTTGTAAGATCAATATTTATGTCACTAATCAACCTTGTTTGGAGCCAAGCTGGAGTATAACTTTCATGAGTTGGAAAATGAAATAAAAATAATAATAAAACTGATCTAATTAGCAACCAATTAAGGTTAAGGATAATGGACAATTTATTAAATCAACTCATGCATGTAAAGTGGGGATAAATAATAATAAATTCATCCAAAGGAAAATTTGTAATTTGCAAGTTTGTGTTTTTTAAATTTGTCTTGAATCACCATTCAATTTAAATTAGGAAATCTTTCATGAAAATCTCCATTTAAATTTTTGTATTGAGTGTAATTTTTTTTAAATTAAAATTTCTATTACACATACACAGAATACTAATTAAAAAATATTTTTTAAAAAATAAAATTATTTCAAATAAAATTAAACTTATCATAGAAAAATTATCATTTTATTTAAGAATAACATCATATAATATGATAAAATCTCATGAAATCGGTCTAAGTAATGATTTTCTTAAAAATATTTACTCTATTAGAAAACTTCTTTAAGAATTCCATGTAGAAAATATATATATCGTCCAAATCAGGGGGAACTCTCTTCATGCATCATGCAAGCTTGGAGCAAACAGATGTAATTGTGAGAAACAAGACTTAGATTTATATTTTTATAAATTTCTGAAATTTATAAAGAATAATTGTAAAGTCTAAATTAAACTAAAAGACAGACTAGAATTAAAACGATGTTTATTTAATTGATTGGTATCTCAACAACTTATACAGTTGATTTTTACTTTTTCTTTATAGAACATTTTCACTACTAATAAAATTTCTTCTATTTATACAATATAATTACGATAAAATTTATAAGTTGAATCTTAAGCATTCATGTTTCTCCAATGCTCAATTTTTAATTTAATTTATTTTTTTTGTTTTTAAACTTTAATTTCTTTGTCATTGGTACTTGCAATCCCAGACATTAATATTTTTTTTGAATATCCCAGGCATTAATACTTAATTAAAAAGTAAAGTACAAAATAATCATTATAAGGAAAATAAAATATATCACTATTTAATCAAACATGCAGTAGTACTTAGAATAAATTTGGTAATTTGCTGCTGTATTATAAACTTTGCTTAACAAAGGTACTTGGACCGACCATCGTCATGTTCTTTATATACTAATGTAAATGTAAAATATATATATATATTTAATGACAAAAATATTGGTATAGACATATGGAGATTTTATTAAAAAAAATATCAGAGTAAATATAAAGAGATTCTATCTAATAAAAAAAATACTAGAGAATGTCCTATGTTAGACCCAAACTTGATGTAAATCTAACAGACGAGGATTGTGTAAGTTACTTCTTTTTTATTTTAATGGTTTAAAAAAAAGTTAAATGGTAAACAAATAAATTAAAAGTGGCTTTTGTAGAACTAACAGTCAAATAGCTTTTGCCTCTTCTCATTTGAAATGAAATTTCATATACTCATAGATTTTTTTTTCTTAATTATATACTATGCTTTTTTTGTGTGTTTATTACAGCACTTTTTAAATTTTTTACAAAACTTCACTATAAACTTTTAAGAAATTTCAAAAAAAATCTCTTTTTTTTAATTTAAATAATATATTTCTAATATATCTCTAGTATACTATATATACTAGAGATGTAAACCTCTTAAATTGGATATTTTTGAAATTAATAATTAAAAAGTAAGTATTTTTGAAAAAAAATATAACTATTTTTGAAAAATACTTTTTTTTTGTCTGATTTTTGAAAAATACTTTATTTTTAGAATATCTTTGTAAATTCATTTATTAAAAACATGACCCAAAAAGAGGCCCTTGTATTCTTTTGGATAAACAGAAGTTGGACTAGGTATTAACGTTTGGGCTTGGAAAAAAGTAATTGATTCACAGAGTCCAATAGCTAGCCCAAATAAATACTGATCCTTAGATATGCCACGTGGAAAATTATTGTCCATCGACAACATTTTTTGTGGCTCCCGTATCTTTCCTTTCAGCCAATAGGAACACAGAATAATCACAAAAGCTTACTTTCAGTTCCATTGACCACCACTCACTTTCCTCTTCGTCTTCTCCTAACGGATAATCCCAATGGCCTCCGCTCCTTTCCTCTGACCGACGACCACTGCAGCGCCCTCCGTAACCCACCAATCTCTCCTTTTTTCCTCTAAATTCACCATCTCTACCTTCAACTCCAAAAATTACAGACCAACCACGCAGCTCCACTTGTCTTCTCCAACCAACAAACCCATCACCGGCATAAACTGTTGGATTATTTATATGGACTAATATTTATACATTAAATATAACATTAGGTTAAAATAATTTTATGTCATATATATATACTATCATAAAAGGTTTGGCCCAAATATTAAAGTGATCTAATTTGGTTTAGGTTAATTATGGGCATATTTTTAAGTTATAAAGTATGGATCTATATGTGTAGATACTCTAATTTAATTTCTAATTTTATGATGGGCTAAATTGGAAATAGAAGAAGTCTTCAAAAGACATTAGAGTTATGGTCCCCAAATTATGTGTTTGAGTTTTTTCTTATATATATCTCATCATATATAAGATTAGAAAGAGGTAAAAAGTTTGAGGAGCTTAGAATTTTCTCTAAAACTAAAACCTCTCAAACACATCAATTTGGAAGATCAAAACCATAAGGCTAAGGATTCAGATCTTCCATATGGATTCAGGTACGCTTCCGCTTTCAGTTTTATTTAATTATTTTTAATGATTGAACATGAATGATCTTGAATTGATGATGGTTTTCATCAATAGATTTTGATCATACCTATTGATGATGGTTTTCATCAATAGATTTAGATCCTACATAAACACCCCCTCAGAAAAAACAAAAGAAGAAACCATACTTTTCGACGGCGGAGCCCATTACGGTGACCTGGTAGCAAATATGCATCTGGGTTTTACTCTGCTGTGGTTACCATTGACTTTAGCTGCAGTTTCAAGGGCGTTTTATTTGAGATACAGGTTCACGAACATGCGGGTGACGGTGATTTCAGGACTGACAGTTCAGGATAGGAGCGACTTCTCATATAGCGTAATAAAGGATGTGCAAGTAGTGCCAAGATTTATAGGTGAATGGGGAGATATTATAATTACGTTGAAAGATGGGACTAAAGTGGAGTGTACCTAAATTCAGAGAAATCGCTAAGTATTGCCTTTCCTTGGCTGAAAAGCCTGTGGTTTTGAAGGAGAGTGGCCCTAAAGGGTTCTGAGAGGGGTTTGGTTTTGTGAGGATATGTTTATATCTCCTTCTTTTGGAAGGTATGTAAATCTTCTTTTTCTTTTCTCTTTTCTTTTCTTTTCTTTTTTCTTTTTTCCCTTAATTTTGTGGAATTAGTGTCGCAATTATTAGAAATATCATATGTATACTTTTATTTGAATTTTGAAGGTAATTTGGTTATATTTTTTGAATTAGACGTTTTGTTTAATTGTATTAGGGAAATAAAAATAATATCAAGATTAATATATATTTCTATTATAATAGTTGTACATTAATGGTAAAATTGTTAGAAATCTTAGGATATAAAAACCCTAGCCAAAATGCTTTTAAAAAAAAAAGGAACCCTAAAATTTACAGGCCATTAGCCTCATGCATCCATGAGTTTTTTAGTTTATGGTTTTATTTAATTTTAAAATTTGTATTTTTTTTTAAATATAAAATTTTTATTATTAGTTTTCTGTTTTTTTGGTTAATTTTTGTATAGGGCTAGGTCACTACAAATCTTAGGATATTACCTTATGATATTCACTTTCAATAATTTCTCCATATTAAAAAAATTAAAAAAAAATAAAATTATTAAAGTTTTACGTGTTATAGTAGTCAGTTTCTTTATTTTTAATATCAAATTTTTATATTTTTATATTTTTAAAAATTAAACTGTTTAGTTTTTTGGTTAATATTTTTATTCTAAAATCATTAGTCAACTACTTTGATATTATAAAATAATTTTTTATATTTTCTTTATATATATTTATTTTTATTATTTTTTTTTTTTGCCAATAGAATAAGATTTTATTGATATCGAATGTAGGGAGAGCCCATACAATCAGATAATAAAATACATCTCAATAAACGAGGCAAAGAAAGAAAATCAGCAAAACAAAAGCTATTGTTATGTAACCGACTGTGTAACGTAAAAAAGTGAGCGGCTTGATTAGCTTCTCGGTAGATATGACAGATGGAACTGTTAGAATTATGCAGCATCTGTTTAGATTTGAATATTTGAGATGAAGGATGGGAATCATGTTGAGCAGTAAGGAGGCTGACGAGAGTATTCGAATCACTTTCAACTTGCATATTGGTGAAGCCCGCATCCAAGAACCATTGAAGACTCATATAAAGAGCTGACAATTCTGCAGAGAGAGCATCGCGAGCTTGTAGAATGAAAGAAACGCCTCGTATGAACTGACCCGAAGGATCCCTGAGAACCGCACCTGCAGATGCTGAATGGGAAGTGAATGAAGCGTCAAAATTGAGTTTGAAGTACCCCGATTGAGGTCTGGTCCAGTAAACTAGCTTGGGCTTGAGGTTGACATTTCCGAAACCTTGAGGAAGCAGAGGAGAAAGTGCTGGAATTGGTTTCGCAAATGAGTCATTAGAATAGGCAACACCCCAGCTGAGAATTGATCTCAAAATAAAAATTAAAACCTGCGGAAAATAAAAGCTTTCATCTCCCCAAATAATGCGGCAATATGCTGACCAAATGGCAAAAAGAATACATTGAGCAATCAATCTTCTAACACGACCCATAGCTGATTTGGGAGGAGAAAGAAGGAACCAGCTGATCAATTCTCGTCTCAAAGAGATTTTAGTAGATAGATCAATCACCATGAAGGAACCAAAATAGGTCCATAATTTGTGAATCTTATGGCAGAGATAAAAAAGGTGATCAATAGAGACTTCGGCTGCGTTACAGAAGGGACATACTGAAGCTAAATTGATTCCCATTCTTTGAAGACGAGCAGGTAGAGGAAGTGAATCATTGAGAATTCTCCATGACAAAATAGAGAATTTAGTAGGAATAACACTATCCCACAGCATCCCTGAGACAAAAGAATTTTGATTATGTCTACGAACTGTATCATAAGCCGAACCCAGAGTAAACACACCCGTGATACTGTTTTTCCAAGCAGCTGGCGTTTCGTCTAATAAGAAAAGATCAGAGTAGCTCTCATAAGAACGACAAAGCCGTTTCCATAAACAAGAGTCTGTTGGAAGAAAAGACATCGCCCCTTGCCGATGATATTTGCCTTTCATAAAAGATGTCCACAACGAATCATTTTGCAAATATTTGAATAAAAGCTTACATGAAAAAGCATTTTGTAGATCAACAAGCGAACGCAATCCCAAACCATTCTCAGCATAAGGACGGCACAAGTTGCTATATTTTGACCAATGATATCTCTGAACAGGGCCATTAGAATTCCAGAAGAAAGAGGCCATCTTCGATTCAATGGCTCCAATGACAGATTTGGGGAGATTTATTTTTATTATTTATTAAACTTATTTCATATTAATTTTATTTTATATAAATCGTCTGTAAAATAATAAAAGACATTATTCGTATTATTTAGAATTATTTTTTTCGTAATATCTATAAAATTAAAATAAATAATATATATGAATTATCTGCAAAATAATAAAAGATATTTTTCGTATTGTTTAAAATTATTTTTTAATAATATTTATAAAATTAAAATAAATTATTCTCAAAAAATATAAATAAAATTAAAAATAAGCATGATTTAATAAATAATAAAGAAAAATATATATAAAAGAGGAGAACAAATTTATTTTATAATATCAAATTAGTTGAGAATAAAAATATTAACAGAAAGACTAAACAGTTTAATTTTTAAAAATAAAAAATATAAAAATTAAATGTTAAAAATATATAGGCTAATTAATATAATATGTAAAATATTAAAAATTTTATAATTATTTAGCAAAAAAAAATTCAGTCCCTTAATGGCTTGTACAGTTCTATCCCAGTATTCCTAATGTATACAACTTGGGATAAATACTGCGTATATATACAACTAATGACCTGCCAGACTAGCCTGCGTGGAGAGGACTTTTACTTAATGGGCTTTGAGAAATGGCCCAACAAAGGCTCCACATTATAGTTTTTTTAGCTAATTTATGTATTTATTTATTTCTTTTATTTATTCGTACGCTAAATGGATAAGCATAACGTTGATAGTTATAATAAGAACTTTCAAGGGGACTCGAATGCGAAACTCCCTTTGTAGCTAATTTATTCAGTATATATACATTAAGAAGCAAACTTTCTCGGTACTAAAAATTTATATAAGATATTACCTTATAAAATAAAAATTTACAAAGATGCTTCAATATTTTATCTAATGGATAGTAAGATAGTTAATTTACAAATTTTAAAATATTACACCCTATTAATTAATTTGGAATTCTATTTGAACTATTATAATTGAGTGTTCAAAATTCCAATCAAAATGGTTGAAAGAGAATCGAGTGAAAAAGTTGTGTATTGTTGATTTGTGTTGGTCACATGAAACATTGATTGAGAAATGAGAAGACTTGCTTAACCAATGAATGTTGGCTGTTTGGTTGCAAATGTGTTGTGTTGTGTTGTGTATGTAGGCAGTAGCAGCCCCCAATAATTGTCTGATATGGAGAACCATGTGCATTTCCGTGTTCGTGTTTCTTTTTAAATGTTCAGTTCTAGCTTCATGTTGCATACCAGCTGGTACTAACCCTAATAAAATTATACTCATCACCCCAGGCAACGGCTGCTTATTAACTGATCAAACTATGGCTTTTAGACTTCTAGTTAGTAAGGTGGTTGAGCAGACCAGATCTGGTTGGAAATGTGATCAACGAGAAAGGAAAGGAACAACCATGGCATGGTCCATAATATTGACTCACGAACAACCTTATCTGGTCAGTCAGATACACTGTTTTTTGAACAGAGATCAGATGCACTGTTTGTATTATTGTTTACGTGTCTAATCATAAAAAATAAAAAAAATAAAAAAAACCCTACATGAACTCGTGCTTCAAATGAGTTGTAATTGACATGAACGGCACGTCGTTAAACCACCTGTCCTCAGCAAACAACATGATCTCATCCCAGTTCAATGAAACAACAGCAGGATATACATGGCGTGTTATCAAACAAAAACTTGTTTATCCTTTAAAATATCTGAAATATCAAATTTAGGTTACTATTATATTTCCATTCTTTTTACCATTATAATCGACAATCTGTAGGTCAGAGGAATTCTCAAAAAAAAAAAATCATTTTCTTTTTCTTCTATAGTTCTATTCTTTGTTGTGGAGAAAGTAAGCTCTACTGCTCTAGCGAGGTCCATAACCCAATTTGCAGGCTGAGGTCACATGCACAATCACATTAGCTTTCAGTCCAATTATAGAATCGAAGTCCTCTTATGAATTGCCAATTGGTCACCACACCATGAAATTTGGGTCCATTAACATATTTTAGATTATATAGCAATCGCATATAGTTTGGTAATCTTTGGGACGAAAAGAAGATTAGTGTTAATTTATTGAAGAAATCAATTGTTAATTCCTTCACTTTTCTCATCATTTTCTTAGTTCAAATAAAAGAATGTCAATTTTCTGTCCTTATCAGGAGTCAGGTGTAGTGTCTGTATCCAGACTATATACACGACTTATTGCAATTTTTTATTTTTTGTGGGGTCAAATGACTAATTTTCAATGTTTATCAAAGATACAGATAGATAAATCTTTCACTCTACCCCATGGACCATTTTTGACTTTTTGGGCCTTAACTGTGGCCCGTAGGTGACCTTCAAAATGTACGTTGCTTGTGAAGGAAATGAAACCATAGATTATCTTCTTTTTTTTCATTGGTACATTAAAAATCTTTTAAAATAATAAAAATAAAGCATATTTGAATTTTTTTTCATACATTACAAATAATATAAACGGTGCCAATAATACATGCTTAACAAGTACGTTAAGTAGGAAACTTGATATGAAGTTTGAACACTACTAATTGCCATTTTGATGATCTTTTCTTTATTGAAATGAGAAATCTCAATTTTGGTATATTTTGATGATATTTCATTTTAAAGCTATTGCAACATATTATTTCTCTTTAATTAAACATAATTATATAAAAATTACTTAAAAATTTTAGAGATGTACATCCATCAATTTAGTTAGCTCTAAGATTTAGTATGTCAAACCGACTACCATCATTTGGGTTGGAGAATTTATCTTTTGAAGTTAACTACTTAAAAAAAAAAGTTTACAAAATTCACCACCTTCAATCGTTTTCAGTCAATTTCGTCGGATTTTACTTGTAAAATATGCAAATCAAAACTAAATTAATAAATTAATTTGTCAAATTTTCAAATTAAAATTGATGTCAATTTAAAATAACATAATAAATTAGATTGGTCAATGATCGAATTAGGTTGATTCTTTAAAATTCATAATAATATTTAGAGGTAATCATTCTATACATGCATATATATATTTTAATTCAAAACTCGAAATTATATGTTTGATGAGTAATATTTCATTTCATACACAAACACAATAGAGCTCAAAATGTTAAGGATCTTTTTTTAATATATAGAATTTTTTTCTTTATACAAATGACATGATTATTCAGGACAATTTCTATTTTTTAGAAATTTTTTTAAAAAATAAAATCTATTTTTTAATTAGAATTATTTTTTATGTAGAAAATTTGAAAATAATTTTCTATATTTATTAACTAATAGTAGTTGTTTTCTAAATGGAAAGCACATTTTTTAAAAATAGAGGTTATTTCCCACTTTGATTCTTATAAACTCTTTTTTTTTATTTTATATTTTTTATTTAGAAAATAAAAATTAAAAATTAAGAAACATAAAATCAAAAGGGAAAATATTTTCCACAATCAAATAGCCCCTTATTGGTTAATTCACGAAATTTTAGATATCAAAAATTGAAATTTCTGAGTTATATAAATCTAAAGAAACTTCATTGTCTATATATTTTTTTTATTTTTCACTAAAATGAAATATTTCAACCATATCAAATGGAACTCAACTAAATAAAAAACCGTGCTAGATAGGATTAACACTTAAATCCATTTATAAACTAATTATGCCTTATATATACGGATCAATATCTAATTCATATTCATCTCTTCTAATAGGAATATTCAATGCTAAATGCACCAATGAGTTTAATTAATGGCTTGATCTTTTAAGTTCTAATCGAAGTTAGAATAAGATTATAAGCAAGAGAATCCACATAAATATCAATAATAGAGCAAAGTATATTTCAACGCACTGAAAAACAAGAGAGGCTCAACCCAAAAGAACCAAAAATCGATGAAAATGAAAACAATATGAACCCAACAACACAAGAGACGACCGAGAGGAAGAGAGAGATTGACGGCGATTCTGATACGGGCGATTCCTATCAGTTTAGAATAATTTTTTAGCAAAAAGTTTGCTTTGTTTCTCTTAGGATTAATTATTATTCAATTCTTGAATTCACAAATCAAAATTTAATTATATTTTGAAATTTGAATTATTATGTTTATATATTTTATTTCTTTAGCTATTTTGTTCTTATATTAAATTTTGTCCATCAAATTTAAAGTGAATTACTGTTTAATTTTTAAAAATTTAAAGTGAATGACTAATTTATCTATAAAATTAGATTTACTAGTTAATGACATATATCTTAACGAATATGATGGATTTGATAGTATTAAATATTGAAAATAATATATCATTTGTATAAATAGAAAATTTATTGAAAGAACGAAATATTCATAAATTATTAATTATTTAATTTCAAAATAAGTTAATTTTAACTTATGAATTACCTCCAACCTCAAAAACTAAATAAAGATTAGTCCTTTCTTTATACATACCATAGCTCAAATAGGAAGCATGAAGTAATCAAGTAAGCTGAAGGGTGGGGAGGATTTTCTGGCAAAATATAAAAGAAAAAAGTTCAGGAGGGCTTGAGACATTATGATGGCAATTGGGGTTAAACACTTGGCTCCATTTGCAGTTATAACATAGAATCCAAATCACAAATTTTTCTATTAAAAGTTTCAATGAGTAGTTATTAAAATAAGCTCTTAATAAGTCTCAGCCTTGGCTGTTCCATTGAGTGCTAAAATACAGGGTCCCGTTACTCTTTGAAAGGGAATCATTTATTAGCCAGAAGCATAAACTTCAGTTTTTTATTATTTCTTAAAAAAAAGAACAATCAAAAGCCATCTAGCTGTTCAATCATATATATAAACTTGGAGATTGAATCTGACAAAAAAAAATTAAAGAAAATTAATGTGAAAGAAAGTTAAAAACTGAAAAAGTAAGTAATCATTTTAAAAAACAGCTAAGTTACTCTTGCTTGTGAAGTTTCATCAATTAACTTCTTTCTAGTATTAAAATTCAAAAAAAAAAATTCTCTGAGTTTCACTCTCACACACACATGCATTCTCTCTGTTTCTTTGATGTCATACATAAATATAGTTTTGTATAGAAATTAATGGAATTTGGATTTATTTAAATTAGAGTGGGGTCAGAATTCAGAAATCTTTGATCAGTTTTTACAAAGAGACCTTCATGGAAGTTTCTGAATATACCCTTTTATTTTTATTTATTTTTATTATATGATTATCATTTTTTTTTTTTGTTATTTTCTGTGGGATGAGTTGGGACATGATAATAACATGGAAATTGATACTGTCTAGAAATAATTGAATTGTTTTCAGATTATGCCACTATTAAAAGAAAGTATTGAATCTGCAATAATCTTCCATTATTTGAGCATGAAATGTGAAATGAAAAATAAATTAAGATTGATGTGACATAAGGTTGAAATTTTAATACAAGCAAAAAAAAAGATAAAACAGAGAAAATTTCAGAACAAAAACATCAAATACAGAGTATATAAATTGATCGATTTGATGCTTGGTATAGGTAAGGGGTACAGATACAAAGAATTAATACTGACACATTCTCTATGTCCCATGAGACTTTACTAATCAAATGTCACAATCTCTTCAAACTTAGGGCAGTGCAAAAATTAAAAAATCAAATAAAGATAGAAAAAGAAACTGAGAAGCTGGGGTTACCAATTCCTCTTCTGTTGACCCATTTTCCTTAATTTTTTTCTTTTTCAGTTACTTATTTTGTTTTTTTTTCTTATAATTAATTAGAGGAGAAGGAAGAGGGAATAAGGAGGTGGGTGGTGATTGTGGTGTCAACTCACAGTTTTTTACAGACTTGTTCTGCAAAATTAGGTCTTCTATAAACGCATCTTCATAGAAAGATGAGTAAAGAGAAAGAAAAATTTAGAATTGCAAGAATGTAAACATTTTATCTTCAATTCCCTTTTGCCAGATGATAGATTTTGTGCTGTAAAAGGTCTGTCCTATATTCTACCCTATCTATACAATTTTTCCTCTCTTTTTTTTGCCAATACATGAATGTAACAGTATCACTACCTTTTTTCATGCTGTGGCTACAGTACCCCCAATACCCAAACACTATTATTATCAAGTAAGTTGATATTCTGTGTTCAAGTGTTCGAGTTTGGTCTTTTTAAAACCCTCTTTAAACAGAGTATGTTGTCAAGCTAAGAAGTGAAATAGCCAAAAATTGATAGCAAATAAATGGTCATGAAGAAGTTGTTGGCAAGCAATGAATTGTAAATTATAAAATACAAAAAGATTTTGGTAGCAAAGCAATTAGTTTTAGAATGGACATAGTAAATGCAAGAAATGCTAAAAGACAAGAATTTTGGTAGCAATAAAGGCAAATGATATTATCAAATTATAAATGTAAATTTAATTATTATCATGAGGACCTAATAATGCTGAATGTGCAACAAATCTTGATTATTATTATGAATAAATGTTACACCCTACAAAGGCCTTAAGCTAGAGGGACCGGTAAATATGCTTTTTTTGTTTAAATTGATATTATCTGAATCAATACTATATTGTTAAAATGGCGGGAAAGAAAAAGAAGTGGACCAATCAAGGTGATGCAGTTATAATAGGACATATATCCTTTGGATTATATTGCCATGACAAAGTAATGGGGATCCCCATCCCCTGCCTTAATCACTATATCGATCTTCAATCTTAATTAAGCATTAAGAACAATTAACTTCATTTTAAATTTTAAATAAATTAATTAAAGAAGACAGCATTTGAGTAAGTTGGACATGTCAAATGAATATATATAGAATACAGAAAGACTCAATTCCATTAATTTTCATAATAGTATATGATCTATTAATAAATTAACCCTATTATTAATTATTATTATTTTCATAATCAAGTCAACTGGGTGTATTTGACCACCCTTGATTTAGGCAAAGATGCCACTACTAGCCCTGTCCCTGCATCGTCATATTATTTTGCTTACAGAGAACCTTCAATACTTTTGATTAAACCCACTATACTACAACTATTATCCCCCACACTTTAAGTGTTTTTTAAAAATATAATTAATTAATTTTTGCACATTGTATTAAATTTATTGTTAAAGATAGATCACATATATCGAAATTAGAAAGTTTAAAATGAAAAAAAAAATATTTATATTATAGTTTCAAGTTTTAATTAATAAAAAGGTAAATAAACTCTCTTAACAAGCAAGTTTACTTTCAAAATTATCTATCTATGTATATTAGACCGACTTGCACACTGTACCATATTAAGTCCTAATAATTAATAATTTATTCGTGTTACTACAAAATATAACAAAATACTTAGTTTATTAACTGCAATTTCAATTTGTAAACGATAACCTTCAAAACAATTTCAACAAAATTAAATTAAAACTCATCAATATAAAAAAAAATTACATTATATTGATAGTCTAATTTCATAATCCTAATAAATATAAAAATAATAAATTCTATTTTCTTAAAACAGGATAAGCTATACAAAAAGATTAATTTCCTGTCGTTTTATAAACTATGCATACCATTTCCAACTATTTTTTAATTAATAAAAAACCTCGTAATAGGTCTCAAATCCACTTTTAAGTAGAGAGGCTTAATTAAAGCTTGTGATAATTCAACACAAAATTTTGAAAGTATAATTAGATGACTTGGAAACTATCGATCAGTGATTAGAAAAAAAAATGATAATTAAGTAATGAGAATGTAATTAAGTATGAAGAGAGGCATAGGATTCCCAAAAACTTTCTCTTTAATAAGAGCGTGCTTTGTAGAAAAAGAGAGTGAAGTGAAGCTCCAAAACCCTCTCTACCTTGTAAAGGTGGCTCTAATATCAAAAGATTGGTGCCCACTTAATTGTAGGAATCCCAAGCACTTCAACCCCAACATTCATATAAGGTTAAATTTATATATTTACATGTGAATTAAAAGCATATAATATTTTTGTATATTTATTTATTTATTTTTACATATATGCTTCAAATTTTTGGTTCCTCACGTGGGGCCTTTAGTCTTCTCTTTTGAATTTTTTTTTTTTTAATCTCTTCTGGGATCATGGGAATATTTTTATGCATCTCGTGAATTTGTAGTGTTGAGTAAAAAAAGCTTTGTCATTGCACATCCAAAGAAAAGAAAGAACAAGAAAAAACAAATTGCACCTCATGTTTAGTCACATTTTGGCCCATGTACTCATACGCTTCTTGTTTAGTTACATAATGCAAAATATCTTAGAATAGTTAATATATGATTAATCACATTCATGCTTTTATAATTAGAGATTTAAAATTTAAAATTTCATTGATAATGAAAATAAATCTACTTATCAAACAAGCCAACATATTTCTAATAAACATTTTTTTTGTAAATCATTATTTTGAAGTTGAATTGGATAAGACAATAAGAGTAGTAAAATTCTCCGTACTAAATTTTAACGCAATTACATATTTAGGACTCAAACTCGAGAATTTTAATTAAGATAAAACAATCATTTATCAACCGATATACCCTTTTGGTGGTTTTAATAAATATTCCTTTCATCTTGGATTAATATACATATTTTATATTTCATAAAAATTTTAAAAAATAATTATTTCTATAAGAAATATAAATTATGTATATTTTTTCTATTATATAATTATTTTAATATAAGATATATACTTATTAAATATATATACTTATTAAATATATTTATTATTATTAAAACTATATTAAATTCTTAATTCTAACAAACACTAACATTTAAATGTATGTAAATATTTTTAATATAGTTATTATATCCTTATTTTAATAAATACTTATTAAATATTTTTTAATAAGTAATACTAAATATGAGTGTAATAGATATTTAACATATAAACTAATTAAGTATTAAAATATTAGATGAGTCATAATTTAGAATAAATAAAATATATATATATCAATTTGGGATAGAAGAAATATTATTTTAAATTAAACAAATTAAATTTTAATATTAATAAAATTTTAAATCGCAACATTCACTTTCTATTTATTTATTATTATTAAAACTATATTAAATTCTTAATTCTAGCAAACACAATGTGTCCTTAACGTTTAAATGTATGTAAATTTCAATTAAAAAGTGAGGCTACAATGGATGAACATGTAAAACGAAACTTTAATAACCTTAAGGTAGAATTAGAAAGTATAAAGTAGTTTGTACTCTTGATTTAGGTTTTGTTGATTAATTATACTAATAATAAATCAAGCTTTATTTTGCAGGTTAAAATAAACTCTCTTTTTCAGCCTTCTTTTTCGACTTTCATGTCATTCTCTCTCTCTTCTTTGTTTTTAATAAGTCCTAATTGATTTAGTGAAAAAGAAAATAACATAATTAGGAAGAGCTTAAACAAATCACAATTCGGGGCCCTTAAAAAGAAAAGTGTGTTCTATAATAATCTTAATTTGGTAAATAAGTTATCAATTGGAATATTATGGGACAGTGCACAAACAACGAGACAAATTAACACGTACTTAATTACTTAATTAGGCCCAAAATAATTTTTAAAAAGGAAAAAAAAGGATTTTGCATTGTATTCTATTGAAAAGGCAGTTCACCAAATAAAAGTTGTTCCAGACAATTTTTTTTAACTTTCCGAAAAATAGTGAATTTATTTGAACAAACTAATTAAAAACGGAGTTTGAATTTATGCCTTTGCCAATGGTGGATCTCAAAAAGCAAAAAAAAAAAGGTTAATTAAAAAAATTAATTTATCTTAATTAAACAAGCAATTATAATATGTGTGTAATGCAATGTTAAACGATAGCGATTTCTTTTACAAAACAGATTAAGAGAAATTAATTTCTACGGTTAGCTATACAATCTTTTTTCTTTCTTTTTATAATTTTTTTTTGTTTACTTTTCTACGCTCTTTTTCTTTTTTCTTTTCTCTTTCTTTTTTTTTTCCCCCTAATCTCCTTTGGCTCCTTGAAAGTTAGAGAATCAAAGGGCTAGATCACGGACCCTTTTTACAAGAACAAAGCAATATAAATTCCTATCAAAAATTAAACTTTTTCACCTACAAAAGGGCCTAAAGAAGAAATTTTTATTTGCTAGAAGACTTATTCAAATTAAATCAGTTAATTAGGTGCTGCACGCAAACAATTATTCTAACTTTTATTTGTTTTAATCTATTAAATAAATATTTAGCATTTTTCACAAAAAAAAATCAATTTTTTATTTGTAATTAATAGGAGTTCAATTATTGAATCACTCATTTAATGGTAATTTTTTTTCTCAAATTTATAAAATAGACTTGTTTGTTAATGTTCGAAAATCCACTAAAAAATTAGAGGTCACATTGTCCTTTGATGATTCTTTTGGCCATACTCATAATTTAAAAAAGAATAATAAGAATTGTGCAAGATGATGATAAAAACATCATGATTTAAAGATGATTTAAAAACAAAAGGCAATAATTTTTCAAGATTTAATAATTAAAACGGAGACAAATTACAGGAAAATTTTTTAATTAAAATTAAGTAATAATAAAGATTAAAGAAAAGCCTAGAGCCCCGTTTTATGAAATGCAATCCAATCTAAGACCGAAGTTATGGTAAATTATGATAAGCTCATTGAATATTTAGTGCCTAATAATCATTTACCTTTTTTTTTTCTTTTTGTTGAGAACGGGAGCCTCATGTGTGATTTTTTTAATTTAATTTTTTTAAAAGCCTGAGACAATGGAGACACTTGGCATGATTTTATTGGTTGATTGGCCGCTCTTTGCTTGGTATGATGAAGGAGTTTACACAAAGATCATGCATTAAGCCCCCACACTATCCATTCAACAATCAATCTCTTTGGGAACTTGGGCCTCACTAACCAAACCTCCACACCACTAATAAAATCATTTCATTTGTATTTTTTTTTTCAGTTTTAGATTTAATTAAAATTTTCATTATTATTGCTAATTATATTATTATTGCATGGTTTGGAATGGCCAAAGCTAGCTATGGCTAACTACTATTCTACTTGGCTTTTCCTCTCTTTTTTTCACTAAATCATGACAATAGAATAATATCTAATTAAACATGCATAATCCCTCAAAAAAATATAAATAAATTAATATTTTCATAGTAATGCTTTCGTATTGTTATTGTATATTAGTTTTTTGGTAAAATTATTTTTTTATTGTAATGTTATAATATTAATTTTTAACATATAAAATTAGTTATACTATAAAATCATTTTTTTTTTATCAATTTCGCTCTTTTATCGTAGTCCTAATGGTCTTGGAATATTTAATTATCTCATACGCTAATGATTAAGATTTAAATTTTAAT
This sequence comes from Garcia nutans, assembly GCA_947685225.1. Taxonomy (NCBI): domain Eukaryota; kingdom Viridiplantae; phylum Streptophyta; class Magnoliopsida; order Malpighiales; family Euphorbiaceae; genus Garcia; species Garcia nutans. The sequence continues at coordinate 55,491,787 of CANTUV010000011.1, forward strand.
AACCTCTAAAAAGAATTAATTAATCAATCAATTAATTTTCTCCCTCTCAAAACTATCATTATCATACATACATATATATATATATATATATTTAAAATTATTATAGAGACTAATAGACTATGTATCATTAATGTGGGGATTATGAAGTTACATCAAGGAGATAATAAAGAAACGAAACTATATTTTCTTTTTATTTTTTTATAATTTTGTCGATGTGGAAGAGGGCGTGATCAAATCGCCAGTGTATATATTATACATAACTAATCATGAAATGATTTATTTAAAAATATTTAAAATTATTATAGAGACTATATATCATTAATGTTATGAAGTTACATCAAGAAGATACTAAAGAAACGATGCTATATTTTCTTTTATTTTTATAATCTTATCGATGTGGAAGAGGGCATGATCGAATTGCCAATATATATATTATATGGACTTATCATTAAATTATTTATTCAAAATATTTAAGTCCATTCTTAATATAATAAGATGTGGCCATATCATATATAAATTTGTGAAAATAAATATCAGATACAAATAGCTAGCAAATTAGTATATCCTGATCTCTCCTTTGATAAGAAACCATGGGCAATATCTTGGAACTAATAGAAGGACAGCTCGGTGTATAAATGCTCTTGTTATGCGAAGAGTTTAAAAAAATGTCAAACTTATTGAATTTTTGTACGCTGCTTCCTTTGCAATTGCAAAAGGCCGTTTCCACAATTTAAATTCGTAATCTCAAATCATACGCGTTACGCCAAGACTTCTCTTCATCTTGATGACGATGATGATAATAATAATAATAATAATAATAGTTTCCTCCTGTCCAAGTTACAAAATTTATCTGTTTATGATTGTAGTTAAATCAATCAATATGCGTCACTCGCGTGATCAAATTCCTTCTCAAATGGCTCCTGGATTCCATTTTAATTGTGCAGCTCATGATATTAGCACTACCCATAATTCTTCTCTGTATATTGTCTTTAACAAAAATGATAAGTTATATGGTTACAAAATCTAGGGATGCTAATCAGGCCATCTCTCCATCTTCATCATGAAAATTGAAAAATGAGGTCATATATATATTGCAAGCTTAGTCAAGTTCAGAAAAGTTATTTTAACAACTCATCTATGGGACCCAAAAGCTAGCTAGCTATATTGGTCTAGTTTTTCTCTGTGTCGTTTCTATATGTGTGTGTGTGTGTGTGATTAATATTTCAGTAGTCCAGCATTTTTCTAGTTTTACATTTACTTAATTACAAGTTTAATATGATAATATTATCATTAAAAAAATAATTCAATGCATAAATAAGTATATATGGGACCTAAAGCAAAACGCGTTGATCTAATGATTTTCATATAGCATTTGTCAAAGATTGTGAGAGGAAAGAAGAGAGAAGAAAATCTTAATTAAAGATTAATATTATCCCTTAGACCTTAGTTAATAATACATACATACATACATATATATATATATAAATGTTATATGACTCTAAATCAACAAAAGAAAAGTGAGTGGCAGCTAGTGGCTATATATAGGGTCAAGACCAAGACCAGAGAAAATGACCTTATAAGATTAATATTATTCACCATCAATCAAACCCAAACATGACAAAATTAAGGCATAATAGGAGGAGATGTTCGGTTATTTTTCTTTTCTTTGAAAAAAAAAGATATTATGGCTAGTGGCTTGGTAGGATTGAATGTTTGAAAGTTTCAAAAAGATGAGTAGTAGAGAAATATCAAATGAAGCTTTTGCATAGGGTTCCACTTGGGTCGGTCTTTTTTAGGTTTTTCTTACTCTTTGATGGCTGCTTGTGGGACAAATATCCACCGACCCTTCTCTGCCCTTCTTACCTAGTGTGTTGTATATATATATATGTTTTTTGCCTTTTACTTGGAACATTTTCTTGTGAGATTCCCTCTTCAAAAAATCATGTTTTTCGGTATCTGTCTTATAATGTAATATCTAAAATGTTTTAAAAAAAAATTATTGTTAACTTGCTTTCAATGCATAAAATTTTAGTATAAGATATAAAAAATAAAAATGATATCAAATAGTCTAATTAAATGTCTATATTTCTTTTAAGAAATTTCAACATAGCAACGATTGAGGTGTAATTTAGTGATTAAGAGTGCACACTATTTCTGTTTATATTTTAAGTTTGAATTTTAAATACCTTCTTCCTCCACACGTAATTAATAAAATAAAAAAAGAAATTTTAACATAGGCAAAAAACTCTTTTTTTTTTTTTTTTTGTTGACATTTGCATGCACAGATGGATTAATATGTAACTTCTGAGTTTGATGATGATCATCAAAAATCAACTATTCCATTTTTTTGGCGGGAGATTTCATTATCAATAAATTAAAAGACCAATGGCATGGCCATTTGTGGTTTTCTAGTGTTCATGGTAGGATCCACAACGCTGCCCTGATTTTAAAAACCACTATGCAACATTACCCACTTGGACATTTCCTCTATCTTTTATCCACGTGTCACAGAGGTGTCTTGTCCATGTGGAATTGCATTTTGGTAGGTAAAACCGTTTGCTTCTAGAGTAGCAATACAACAAGCGAAACGGAAGATATATATTATATATACACGACTTAACATAGATATAATATTTAATTATTAATTATATATATACTTAATTTAATTAGTCACTATTATAAATACTTCTACTACTAGATAGGCTTTGAAGCCTATTGAACTACTAAGTTTAGGTATGACAAGTTAATTTTCTAAATTTAACTAAGATTCTTTTTCAATATAATTAATGATGGGTGCATTATGGTTTAAAAGGAATAAAAAGTATATACGTAGTGTATATTTGACTATCGATGATATGACTATAGTTTTTTTCATATAATATATATATATATATAAGCAACTATAGATTTTTTTTTCTTTATTGTTTTGAATTTTAATTATATGGCAGTGGATGGGCGGCTAATTGAGGCCCACATGAAGTTCTATATTCATTTTAATTCAAATAAAGTTCAAATTTAGATAAAAATATATATGCATATATTTTTTTGAACAGAATTTAGATAAATATATATGTTAGTGTATTAGTTAGGTTTGGGTCATTTCAATGAATTATTGGAAGAAAAAAAATATGGAATTTTTTCAAAAAAAAGATAATGTATCTTATCTTCTTTTTTTTTTTTTACCATAGTAACAGTCTATTTGACAATAAACGTTTTAAAATATGCTGCTTTCAATTAAGACATGTTCGTAACAATCTTTACTAATTGCAGGGTAGCTAGTTTTTTTTCAATTTGTAGAATGAGTCAATGTATATTTATTAATTTATAATTGTTTGTTTTATACCCAACCTAAAGGCTGTAATTTTCTGTCATCAAATTAATTTTGTTAGCCAGAAAATTTGACTTCTAGAAAACTATTGATTTTTTACTTCTAGAAAACTATTGATTTTGAATTGTTTAAGTTTAATAATATATGTGTATTACCCTTATCGAAATTCAACACAGTTTGGAAAGAAAGATAAATTTCTTTAACTCCTTCACTTAAATTAAGTAATCTTGTAATTCATGTGTTTATATTTGAAAATTTATGTTAATTTTTCACAATAAAAAAGGTAAAATAATTTTAATTTTTTCCCCAGCTAAATTTTTAATTTTATTTATTAAAAATTGAAAAAATAAATTAGAATATAATAAATTTTTTCCACAAATTGAAAAAATAAATTAATTAGAATGTAATCGAAATTGCTATATATATGTATTTTATAAGGTTAAAGCTCAATATGTGGAGAAACAAAAATTCATAGACCAATAAACAAAATGCCACAAGTTAGAAAGAAACTTCAAAATAAACTTTCCCATAATAATATTTATGAGGTGGTAAAGCAAATCATTTATAGGGACATCAATAAAGAAAATATGAACAGCATTTATCTCTTATATATATATATATATTATGATTCTAAAATTAAAATCTTAATGCCAATCAAGTAGTATCTATAAATTTAACATAATAGTATATGAAAATTTTAATTTGAATAATATTTAAAATTTCAGCCTTCTCTCATTTTTTATAAATGAAAAAATATATATGAATTATCAAAGGAAAGAATTAGCTTCATGTCCAGCTTATTATATTATCATATAAATTCACAATTATAATAATTATTACTATATATATTTTTACAAATACATAAAAATTAATAATTAAAATTTTCAAAAACAATTGGGATGAGGGAAGCTTTTAATTAGCTGGGTGAATAATAAAGGGCACGCGGTATGATCAATGTCCAAATCAGGACATTACTGGAGGAGGGTCAAAATTTCAAAAAAAAAAAACAACATATTAAAAACTAAATTTAATTTTTTTTAAGAAAATTTAAATTTAATTAGCAAAATTATATATAAAAAAATCAATAATTAAAAAAATTAAGATAAAAATAATTGAATGACTCACCTCTTATCGTTATTTATTGTTGGTGATTACGATATGACAGTCAAAAGCTAGCTGGCTGGGTTGGCAGACGGAAGCTTTTTCTACCTCCTCCTTCATTGCCCCGGGTCATTAGTGTAGTGGTTGCGAAACTGATGTAAAAAATAAGAAGTTCTTCATTTTATTTTTTTTATAAACTTACTTTGGTTGATCGTTTTAGCTATAGTTTAAAAAAAAATGCGTATAACGAGAAGATTGCCTTCAACCTCTTCATTACATAGAGGCAGGGGAAGCTTAGACTTGAGAGACACACCCCTACCTTTGCTACACCGGTTGCCAGAAAGCCACCACTTATAAGAGATTTTGACTATCGGCAATGAAGGGCCGTCGGCCCTTTATGACCCACTTAATTTCGCCCCCTCTCATATGATATTGTAATAGAATCAAATGCTCAAACAACCAAATATTAGTCTTTAGAAAGATTTCAATTCTTATTTTTTGGATATATTAGAAAGTGTTAAATTATTTTTTGTCTATTTAGAAAAAATAACATTTAATGTGTATGTATGTACATATATAAAATATAGTTTTCCTTTGTCATTTTACTAAATTAACAAAAATACATCTAAATTTTTTTTATTATAATACCAAATTAATTTAATTTTGTGAAAATTAATTAATTATTAGAAGGGTAAAAAAAAAGCATAGTGGCATTTTGCAGTCGATAAGAATGTGAATCAAATACCTCCAAACGCATACAGTTGAAAAACAAAAAAATTATAATTCAATTTTCAAAATCCAAATCTCTCGCAATCACAACTACATACTTTCCCGGCACCGGTACCCCAACGAACATGAATTAGTTAAATATGTCAGAAAATTTTCTCCTCTGACCAACGTTCTTTTCGCGCGTATACAACACCATCCAATTATATCAAAGAAGTGCTTAGTTTTCCATCCAATAGAGTAGAGCGTTTTATTCGTGGAACAGAAAAGAGCGTGAAAAAAACCAGCAATTAACAGAGTGGAAAAAGGAGGAAAATGGGAGTTGCTCAATTTGTATGATTGAGGGAGAAGGAATTAAATTTAAGAAAAATAAAAATAAAAATAAAATGTCCAAACTAAGCATCAAAGCACCGAATTGAAATGGAGATATTATATATATGGAGCTGTGAAATTGGTACTGGTAGGTCACGTAGATTGTCAAGTCTCCTTTGAAAAAAACACACAAATATTCAAATCAACGATTAATTTGTATATACCTGTCATAATTTAGATTAAGAAATAAAAGAAAATTGTATTTAAAATTTTAATTAGTCTGAATGCATTAATAAATTAAAATTTTATAAACATATATATCTTTTATTTATATACGTATAAAAGAAGAGTAATATTACATAAAATTAAGTCAAATATTACAATAATAAATTACCATTTGAATTAATTTAAGTCAAAATTTAAATAAAATAAAACATTACTTAAATTTAAGATAAATGTGAAAAATAAAATAAAATAAATATTACATATTTTTAATAGTAAAACTCTCACACTCAATCATTAAATGATGTATTTAGAGAGTAATTTTTATAGAATTAAGCTAAATATAAAAATATTAAATTATCACATAGTGTGTTAACATTATTATTTTTTTGAAAAATGATGTATTTAGAGATTAAGTGTGTTAACATGATTAAGTGTGTTAACATTACTTAAATTTAAGACAAATGTGAAAAATAAAATAAAATAAAACATTACATATTTTTAATAATAAAACTCTCACACTTAATCATTAAATGATGTATCGAGGGACTTAATATATATATATATATATATATATACACATATTAAGTAATGGATAAATGATTAATTGATTACCGATTAATTATATAAATAATTAACTGATATTTTTTATTTTTAACTGGTATATATATAATAGAATACTATAAAATCTAAGAAATTTTATATACATTTAACAAAAAAAAATAAACTCATTACATTAATAAATCTTAATATAAATACACAATTATATTTTAATGCATAGATTAAATCTAAATAAATTATATTAAAATATAAAAATAATTAATAATAAATTATAAATTTTATAAAATTTTACAATATATAAGCCATGCAATAAGATTAACTTAATAAAAAAAATTGAAACATCAAAATCAAAATCAAAATCAAAATAAAAAACCAAATATATTAGAATTAAAAACTTAAATATAAATCGCTAATTTGGTTAATTATATATATTTTTTATTTTTCTTGGTTGATTTCAATTTAATTTTTAGTTTAATCGGTTATTTATCAACCTTAACAATATGCAAAAAATTTTTCTTTATTTGTTCTAAATAATTTTTTTATTTGTTTTAAATTGTAACTTATTTATTATTTTAATTTTTTAAATCTATATTATAATTATATTTTTTATTTTTTATTCATAATATTTAATAAATATATTTCACACTAAAATAATAGTATAATAAAAAAATATGTATAAATTTATATTTTTAATGAAGATAATTTTTTTTATAAAATAATAATATTTATCAATTTGAATAGAAGAAATATTATATAACATTGAATTTAAAAAACAAAAAATTGAGTTATTATGAGGAAATGCAGAATGGAGCAGGCGTTAGCATCATCAAACATCTCGTGGGTTTCAGCGTTTTTTAATTTAATTTTGAAAAATATAATAATGCCCGCGCACTCAAACCGTCAAACAAGAATCCGTTGATCTAAATCAATATTTCCTTCTCTATCCATTTTTTTTTTAAATAAATACTATACTGTAAATTTGTAATAATAAAACAAAAACTTTTCTACTAAGAGAAAGTGAATACATTTCAAAAAAAGTTCTACTATTTAGAGAGAGAAATTGCAAGAAAATTAATAATCAGACGAATCATTATTCACACTCATTCACTATCTCCACAAGTTCCAATCTCTGCAAATCACTCTCATTGCTTCCTCTCTTTTTTTCCCTTTCTTTTTCATCTCCATTTTCATCTCTATGTTCTCTCTAACTTGGTTTCAAATTATATTTTAGATCTATACCCTTTTCTTTTTTCTTTTTCATCAACTAATTACATACTACTGATGCATACATATACATATATATAATTTTTGTATATAGAAAATCCCAATCCTCGAATTTCGAGCTCAGTTACAAAGTATTGCCGTTTCAATCAATCCATCAATTTTTTTCAGCTACCCAATTCATTTTTATAGTGGAAAGAAGCATTTGGGCGATGGGGTTGTGATTTCATGTTTGGCATTTTCCCCTTTTTCTATGGCAATGGAATATGAGAACAGAATATTAGAATCCGGGGCAAATTTGTGGATACTGTATTGAGTATAATCTGAAAGAAAGAGAGGGAGATGGTTATTGAGAGCTCTGTTTGAACCAAACAGTACCTACAACCCGTGTAAAGATTGGAAAGAGAGAGAGGGAAGAGTTGGGTCCTTTTTGGGGAAATTACATATTCTTTTTTATTCTTTTTTTTTCAGTCTATTTTTTTTTTTAAAGTTTGGCTTTATAGCATGCGAGTTGGTTTTGATAAAGGAGGGAGCGTCAAAGAGAAAGAGAGTGAGACAGAGAGGGGAAGAGAAAGGGAATAATAGTAACCAAGTGAGCGAGTGAACGGAGCGAGAGTTAAAAATATGCAAGAAACAAAGAAGAAGAATAATGGAGGAAGTGAAGATTCCAAGAAGAAGGAAAGACATATAGTGACATGGACTCAACAGGTTTTTTTTTTCTTCCCTGGTTTTCTTCTGTTTATTGTTGCATTGGTATAGTTTAGTTTAGTTGACTCGAATCGTTTGGGTGCAGGAGGATGATATTCTCCGCCAGCAAATTAGCTTGCATGGAACTGAAAAGTGAGAACTGTTTACTTTGTGTTTGCTTTCATTTATTTTTTTCTTTTTCTAGCGATCTGGGTTTTTTCTAGTAATATGAAGGGTTTGGCACAATCCATTGGTTTGTTAATTATTATTTTCTTTTTATTGCAGTTGGGCGATCATTGCATCTAAATTCAAGGACAAAACAACAAGACAATGTAGAAGAAGGTGTGTTGATGATAATGGTGTTGTTGAAATCAAAATCATCTATCGATCATCTGTTTAGACCATATAGTTGCTTATTTATCTAGTGAACTAACAGAAGTGTTATTAATCTAATTTTTTATTTACTTTCATCATCTGATTTGTAATGTTTGTGTTATTATTGTAGATGGTACACGTATTTGAATTCTGATTTCAAAAAGGGGGGATGGTCACCAGAAGAAGACATGCTTTTGTGTGAGGTAATTGATACTCTATTTGATATTTGTGCTTTTGCAGCCTTCATAAATTTGTACGACTTATTTTGTTCTCTAATGTTCCAATAATGATGGCACAAGGTTTTTAATAGAAAGTTCAATAGTTCATACCTTTTTAAGCTGTCTCTGCTCAACAGCACCTCTTGGAACAAATATTTTTTTCTTTTTTTCCCCTTTTCTTCTGCAATCTATTGGGCTCCCGTATCTCTTGTGGGTATATTTACTAATTTAGATCTCAAGTTTTCAAATGGCAAAATTATATCAGATATAGAAATTATTGCAGTTCTTCCAGTTCCAAAAGGTTGAGCAGAAACTGAGATTACACTTCAGTTTAGATTGGATGTGGTTGCAATATCTGATATGCTTGACATGATCTGCAGGCTCAGAAAATATTTGGTAACAGATGGACAGAAATAGCAAAAGTTGTTTCTGGCAGGTACAAACTATCTTTGTCCCAGTATAATCAGTAATTTCTCTTTTCCTAATCACATGCTTTTTCTATATTTGTTTAAATGTGCTGCTCATATAGAACGGATAATGCTGTAAAGAATCGATTCTCCACTTTGTGCAAGAAGAGAGCAAAATATGAGGCTTTAGCGAAGGAGAATAAATCTACATATATTAACTCAAATAATAAAAGAATCCTTTTCCATAGTGGATTCAATGCAGATGGAACACCAGAGAATGCATTGCCTGCTAAGAAGACAAGGTACTACAGGTTTAGGTATTTGGATTTAGTAGCCAATTCTGAAAGGACTTCAAAACTAATATTTTTGTTCTTCGGAAGGTTCCATATCCCTGATCATACAGAACATTGCAAACTGGCTGACAGATCACACCTGCATTGTGGAAATCAGCAGCCTCGGCCTCCATTTGCAGTATTGGCTCAAAATTTCCATGATGTTAATGTCGGTGCCCAGGATCATGCCATCAGTTCCAAGGATGTTTCCGTCGATGGTAAATCACCAAAATAAATTATCTTTATTTTGAAATTATCCTGATTATATTTCTTTACAAAACTGGAAAGCAGATTAGGCGGTTCACAACAGATTAATTATGCATTAATTTAATAACTTTTCCAAATATTCATCTTGATTAATTATGCTTGTGTTCCTTCAAGTGAAACTTAAAATGTCTCTTTCTTGCTTTGCATTTAGCAGCTCAAAACAGTAAAATTCAAGGAACATTTCTCAGAAAGGATGATCCAAAGATAACTGCTCTGATACAACAAGCAGAGCTGCTCAGCTCACTTGCATTGAAAGTTAATACAGAGAATACAGACCTGAGTCAGGAAAATGCTTGGAAGGTGAGCTCATCTAATGCACCAATCTAGGAATATTCTTTCACTGGCTTATTCTGTAGCCGAGGTAAAATCTCTACTTTGGGGGACAGAATTGTGGAGGGAGTGGGACAGGGGTGTCAGATAGAATTGAGGTCCTTAAAAATATGGGAACTGGACATGACATGAGCATAGCACCATGGATGGTTCAAGTGAGGATTCAAGTTGATTGCATGCCTTAAATGCACATTTAATCTTAAAGAGATTGGATGTAATCATCTGCTAAACTAGTTTTGCCTTCGTGCCAGGCCAAGTATATGCTCAGGCATAAAAAAAAGGCTGAATTGACTCATTGCACAGACTTGACAAAAGGACACTAAACTGAGTGGAACAGATATGACCATACAGATTTCGTTTGTGCTCATATTTTTCAATACATGTGATGTTCAGGTTCTTCAAGATTTCCTAAATCAGAAAGAAAACAATATCCTCAGATGTAGAATCGCTGACATTGATTTTCAACTAGAAGATTTTAAAGACTTGATAGAGGATTTAAGAAGTAGCAATGACGGAAGTCAGCCATCTTGGAGGTAATATAAAATGATGGTTTAATATTCAGGTTTAAGCAAGTTTGCACGACATAGAATGTCTAATTTGTCATCAAAATATTGCAGGCAGCCTGATCTGTATGAGGTGTCTCCAGCCAGCTCTGAATACAGCACAGGATCAACTATAATGCCTTATGCAGCCCCTGATAACACAGAACAAGCTCAGGCTGGGATTGATACATTGCATAAGGATATTGAAAATGAATTACAATCAGTTCATGTTAAAGAGCAAAGTGATGTGGATGAATGTGACAGAGAAATTGTTTCATGTGCAAACATAACTCAAGGTAATAAATTTTGTTGTATGATAAAATAGCCTAAGATATTCAGTTTTTGTTATCATTGAGAAGGAAAACCCATAAAATTATGTTTTATTGTCAAAATTAAACTTATTTCAGGAGAGATATTTCCATCTTTTGATGAACAAACAACCAATGACATAGTTGTTTCTGCCTCATCAACATCAAGTACAGAGTTCAGTTCACCGCTTCAAGTTACCCCACTTTTCAGATCCTTAGCAGCAGGCATTCCAAGCCCAAAATTTTCAGAAAGTGTAAGTTAACTCAAGCCATTGGTTCTACCTGATATAAAACACATTGGTTGTTGTTGATAAGGCATATAACTTTCACTTTATTACTATTAGCGGGTCATACATTGTACTAGTAGGATGCTAGATTTTCCTATTGTCAAAGAAGCGGCATTATAAATAAAGATGCAGTGAGCTTATCGGTCATTCTAGTTGTGGTGGTAGTACTAGTGCTAGACCCATTATTCATGCTTAAGGGATTTCTGGATTTTCCAGTTATGAATGAGGCAGCATTAGAATTAATAGTAGGGAGCTTATTGAATATTAACACAGCAGAAGTGAGTGGTCATAGTACTGAAACTTGCTGCTATCTGGGTCCTGATTGTAGTCATAACAGTAAAAGGAAGTGGAGGACCATTAAATACTAAGTCACCAGTAGCAGCAGTATTTGTCTTATAATCAGGCCTTCATTAGCTTGACAACTAACAACGTTTTCAGACTTCTGAATTTGGTATTTAGGAAATGGTATGATTGCAATAAAATCAATAAGGAAATAGCACTCGCGTCATCTATCTATCAATCAATTGGATGGACTATCTTTAATGATAATCAAGCCATCACATCAGTCAAAGTAGTTGTAATTGAGCAGTAAGAGTTGCATCAGTAGGAGATGGTGCTCTCTGTTGGCAAATCATGAATTGGGTAAAAGCAGTAGGTCTACTGATAGTATTTGACTGCATTTTACAACCATTTTAGTCTAAAAGAATTAATTCTATGTAAGATTCAGCTTGTTTGGTATGAATTAATTCGAACATCATTTGCAAATCTTTTTATTTTATATTTGGTATAAATGAAAGTTCATTTGAAATTCATCTCATTATTTCTAGAGAATTAATTATGCTTGAATAAATCATACAAATTTTATAGAATTTATAAATGAATTTAAATTAGAAAGGTTACAAAGTTGGCTTAACTTTGACTTGACAAGCATTAATGGACATATCTAGTGATTTTTATACGTAGTGGCTAGGATACTGAACATGAAAATCCATTCACAAAAGAATTTTATCAATGATATCATTTGCAAATAAAATGAATTGAAGTTGCCCTCATTTTGAATTAAATTGAAGTTGTGATTTATATTTGAGAACTATTTTCATTTACTAACATTCATATTATTTCCTTTTATGTTCAAATTTACCTTACATTCATTTGCTACGACTAATTTTATTTTTTCAATAATATATATTATTTTTATCTCTTGTCATTTATTACATTTAACTATTTTAACTATATATGGCTTTATTTAAATTTTAAAAATTGATATATATATATATATAAAAAATTATATTTATTGTCTTATAAAGAACGATCCAAGAACAATCATATCTGTTTATTAGTACTTAGATAAACAAAGAAAAAAAAAGTTGATCTTTTTTATATGTGTAATAATTCAAGAAACATTTGAAATGTATAATAATATTTACTTCAATTTCTATAGATAAATTATTTAAAATATAAATTTTAAATTCTCTTTAAATTTTAAAAGATGATAAATGGAAAGCAACCAGAAAAAGAAATAATATCAATAGTAGTCAATGAAAATAATTTAAAATATAAATAGTAAATTTGATTTATTTTAAGAAGAAGGCAACTTTGTTAATTTATAAATATAAAAAAAATGATTTGCTGTTAGCAAATAGTGATATGGTTAGGTCACAAAAAGTAAACTCAGGTTCCTTTATGATCTAGTCTAGATAATTTCCTAAAAACAGTATTCACCTCTGATAATTACATAGTGATCAGTTCCTGTTCTCGAGTCACCTAAGTTCAACCTGAAGTCAAAATATAACAAGCTACACAGTGAACTTGAGTTTCCTATTTACTTCTGCATCTCTTAAGAACTTGCATGGATTAAGAGAAATCAAAGTACTCAAAATTGTTACAGTAACCAAGGACAAAAGAAGCAGTGCAGAGAAATATGTTCAAATATTCAAATTAGCAACCCAAAAAAATCATGCAATCAAATGTCAACATGTAATATAGAACAAATAGGAGGCAAAGCACAAGCATAAATGACAACTCTTAAGAGTATTTATTACAAAATGCTGGCTCCATTTTTAGCCATGAATCCATTTTTGGATCATATATTCAGTTTTACGTTCTTCAGTCCCATTCATTCAATAGAATGTCAAAACAATGTGCTTTTTAAGAATTCATTTGATAAGAACTGCTAAAATGCCATAAGAATCATTTTTATGTGACTTATTTGTCATAACTGGTACCTATGCGATCATCTAGGATTCTCTACTGAAACCAAGTGTGGTTCTGTATGTTGCATAGACACTAAAGGTTACTGATGGTGTGTTATTTTATCTCCTCTTGCTAGCAAACTCTAGATTGAATTGTTTAACAGCTTTGATGGGACTAACAGCTGACAAATGCATAAATTGCAAGCTTTGTTGTTTATGCATTCGCATCATATATGAACGCATATTCATGTGTATATGTATATTTTTATGCATTAGCATCTTATGTGGCTGCATATGTATATGTTTATGCATTAGCATCTTATATGGATGCATATGCATATGTATATGTATATGAAACTAAATATTTCTGAGCCTTTGATCTGAAACTAAGGACATTTTTCCTTCTTTGGCCTTTTTTCAGGAAAGGAACTTCCTACTTAAAACACTTGGAGTGGAGTCTCCTTGTTGCCATCCAAGCACCAATCAATCGCAACCACCACCTTGCAAAAGAGCTCTCCTCCAAAGTCTATGACAAACTATGAGAATCTCTCACAAAAAGAAAATGGTCTAGCCCCTTACACCTCATCTTCAATTTCCAGGAATATCACTCATTTATTGAGTTCTTTTCTTCTCTTGTTTAAGATTAGTTTCCTAGGATTGCAGCCAACAAGGCCCGAATTTTATTAGGAGGCATATTAGATCTGCATTCCAAGACTCCATGTCTAGAATGCATCGGTGCATTCTAGCATCTCGGACACATCTAACCAAATGATCTGAGTTCCTTTTCTTTTTCTTTTTTCATCTACTAGGAGAGTATGAAGCTAATACTCACAGACCAGTGTGCTTGTTAATGTGTCATTCTTTTGTTTGTTTTGATTTGGTTTCGGGTGTTCCGATCCAGTTTTTGGCCTTTGAATCATCATTGTACAGAACCCACTATATAAAGTAAGTAGAGTGTAATTATACATTGGCAACTCGCCATATATGATTAAAGAAGCAGAAAAAAGAACAAAAAAAAAAAGAAGCTAAAGGAGGATTAACCAGCTGATTGGATTCCTTTTTGTTGTTGCTGGGTGTGCATATAGGGTATAGAATAAGTTCTCCCCTTTTCCTTTTCTGATTTCTAATGTAATAGAACTTAATGTGATCGGAATGAAAATGTGTTTTGGTTTTGGTGTGCATATACTTTATTTCAACTATTGTCCCTTGTGCATTTACCTCCTTATGTTTATACTACTAAACAGAAGTATGAGAATTCTGCAACAGAAAGTGCAGCAGTATTGGAGATGCAAACACAGAAGCTTGAAAATGAAAATCTTCATTCTTACTAGCTCCATATTTCTTGGAAAGAAGAGGGAAGATGAAAAGAAAAATGACCACTATTGCTGCATTTTGCTCTCTTCTTTCTCTTTGCTTCCAAGAACCAGAATCTCATTTGCTGTCATGAATTCAAGAAACTCAATAAAAGAAAGGGAAAAAAGAAGAGAAAAGAAAAGAAGAGAGATGGAAATAAGCTTACTGACAGAATGGAAAGGCTACTACTTGTCTTGAAGTGGAATGCAATAAACCATCCAATTCTTGATGCTTCCTCTTTCTGAATTCTGGTTTTACTTGTATGGACATGATGTGGGGAAGAAGGGTCTTGAGGAGCTCTGTTAATTAGGGTTGTGGACTCGTATTACTCGTAATTGATAGTGGAGGACAGGCATAATAATGACCAAAGCTAAAGCTAAAGGTAAAAAGAGGGAGAGGGAACCTTATACAAAATAAAGGGCACTCATTAAACTCCAACTTTCTCGAGAAAAGTTGCAGTTGACTATTTTGTCTATTTTAGATCCAAATGAAACACTGCAATTGAACCTTCCAATTTATTAATTATGACGAGAGGACTGCTTTTTTTTTTAAAAAAAAAATTTTTCTGTTTCAATTCAGTAAATGTGAAACATATTTCAATTTGCTATTCCCTTCTATAAATTTTAGTAGAAACATTTTCACAGCTATCCATGTAATTATTTTATTCCTCAATAAAGTAGAGCAACTTAATTAATAGGAAGGGGCAGCAATTGATTTGGATATTCTAATTGCCATGATGGCCAGGTAAGTGATCATCAAAGGGTAAAAAATTATTAGATATTTGCATCCTTTGATGAGATTGAGATTGTGATCCTTTTTTTTTATGACGAATGATTTCATGTGATATTGATTTGTTCTGCAGCAATTAATGGCAAATCGAAAAATATTTATGTGATAAGAAACTAAATAAATATTAAGTACTACTTGCTGCATTCTCTTGACTAAAAATGCAGCTTTCAACTTTCTATCAAAACTCTTCTTCACCCACAACGCAGTCCATTATATTTAATCAAAAGCCAAAATCATAATTTAATTTGATAACTTGCTATTTCAATGTAGGATCTACTACAATTACATTTATCAAGTCCTAACTGCTGTCTAAATTTGAAACCATTGCAACCTTCTGGCTATAATGATCATAATAAAAAAAGGATAAAAAAAAAAAAGAAAGATTACAACCCTCTTCATGTAGCCTTTCTCTTCTTCTGCAGTTTCTGCAATTTCTTCCACTTAATATATATCTGGTATGACAACCCTGAGAAAACCATAGCTACACAGCCCCATTGTTTTGCTGACAGGGGATTGCCACTCAACAATGAAGACACCACAATGCTGACAAACTTGCGGGTTGTGGTGATGGTGGTGTTAGCGAGGGAGCCAAATCGGCTAATGGTTAAAAAGATGAAATTTTGACCCACTGCACCGCAGAGGCAATAAAGGAAAATGTCCCAAGCTGCCTCAGGGTACTGCTTACAGAATTGAATGGCCTCAAATCCAATGCCCTGAGGCCAGCCAAACATGTAGACCATATTATATATGGTACCCCATAAATTCATTCCCAACATTATATCCCAGGCAGTCGTTTTTGGATACCTGAAAAAAATTTACTAATGAGAAATTAAGAAGCAGATGGAAGAAAGTTCACAAGTGCATTACACAGTCTCTGGTGAAAATAAGAAGCAGATGGAAGAAAGTTCACACACAGTCTCTGGTGAAAAAACTTTTAGGGGGAAAATAACTGAAAATAACATTCGCTGCCAACAGAATTACTGAAAAATTCACTAGTTTCGAATTAAAAAATGTTGTAAAAGTTCAAACAGAATAAAATTTCCGGTGACTGATTGAGCATACCTTGCAGTTAGTGAATCCTGAGTAGCATTTGTAAATCCATCAAATGCAAGGTTCATAAAACAAAGCCCATATCCGAGGGGTGCATTTGGATGTGCCAGCTTGCTAATGGTCTTTGAGCTAGTCTGAAACCACAGCATTCAGAGAGAAAAGTAGGAGTTAGTACTTATTACAGAAACTTATTGGATGAATACAATCTCTTTGAATTTTCTGAAAGCATTACTGACCTTCAATAGTGCAAATGTAGAGACCCCTCCAGCAACAAGGAAAGTACACACATACTCTGGAATGGTGTACCTTATACCATAAACTAAAGTGCCCATCAACATGACTGTAGCAGGTAAAAAATAGTTAGCTAATAATGATTACCATTAGATAGATTCTTAATCAAGATTTAAATTAAAAAAAAATCTGTATATCTTTCCGATGATGGCATATGCATCTTAATGCAACAAATTGATCATTACTCCATAGGTTTAGTTCTCATTGAGTTAGTCATTATTACTAAGTAACTTGTATCAGCAAAAAAAATTGCTGAACAAAGTAATCAAGGCCGAAGGATTTTCAGCCACAAACCTGGAATCATTTTGGAGGATTTCGCTAGGACCTGCAAGCATAAAGAACACCATTATTATCATAATATATTAACTTCAACGTAAGGCATTGTTAAAAATTACAATGACCAAGACATTCTGCCGATCATGACCAACCCAGAAACTATTCTGAAACAATAAAAATTTATGACAGATGTCAACACAAAATATGCAGGCAGAAGTCATAAGAAAATGAAATGGGCAAAAACAGAGGAAGGCATAGTTATCAAAGACTCGACTCACCGATGAAATTCAGCACCAATAACTGTTGGGAAAATCGCTATTTTCCCGCCCCTCGGACCGTCTTTAAGCAGGAATAAATGAGAAAATAAAATAACAATTGAGAAATTAAAGAGAATAAAACACAATGATTTAACGTGGAAAACTCCCGAATGGAGAAAAACCACGGTCGTTGTCTAACGACAACCAAGAAAAAATATTCACTATGCGGCAAATTGTTACAACCACAAATTACAAAATATTTTTCTAACCGACACCCACAAAACAACCCCCAAATATTTATACTCCAAGGAACTCCAAGAGATTGATTCTCTAATTCCTAATATAAACTATTTGGTATTTAACCTATAGCTCTCCTTAAGCTATATTTTGTGTTTGCTTGGTGTATTTACAAATGGAGAGAATGAGCCTATTTATAGGCTTCAAATGCAAATAAATTGTCAAACTAAATTAGGTGAAAATTAGGCTAAATTAGGCACCTCCCATTTTCACCTCACATTTTTGACAATTTTTTCATTGTTAGGCACCTTGCATTTTTGACTTTCTTTATTTTTATTTTTCAATTTTGGTGTGCTACCACCAACAATCTCCACCTTGAAAAATAAAAACACAACATTGTCTGTTACCGACAATTATAATTCTTAACGTCAAGAATTAACATACTCCACCATAAAAGAGTATCGACACTTGGAATTATTTCGCCAACTCCAAGAATTTTTCATCGGCCATGTCGGATCCCGCTAATAGTTTATGGTGCAACCCTCCTGTTGACTTTCCGAGAGTTCATTAGCCATCGACATAATTTTTCCACCACGCACCTTGCATCAACTGTCAACCAATGCAGCGCGCATTTCCGTGGACCAGCTACCAATAATCAGTCCTCTTCCATGGCATCTCAACGGGTAGCAATCATGCCATGAGGACACACTTCTCTCAACTACAGAGACAACTCATCATCTCCTTCGCCACAGGAGATCACATTGGCAGCAACAACGTTAGAGCTTCTAGCCGAATCAGCTCCACCGTTCGGGCAATCCTTCCTCACGTGTCTAGTTTGACTACACCCCCAGCAGACAACCTTCCTCTTTCCGGAGCCTTTATTCTTTTTCCTGATACCGACAGATAAAGCTGAATTCTCATAAGATTTATTTTCCATTTCATTCAGTCTTCTCTCCTCAGTAATGAGCTTACTAACCACATCCGCATACACCACTTCCTTACTACCATATTTCAGAACAGGCTTCATGTGCTCATATGTTGAAGGAAGTGACAGGATGAGCCGGAGAGCTTTATCTTCATCTTCGGTTTTCACTCCAAGAGTTTCTAATTCAGAGATAATACCATTGAGGACACTCAGGTGATCGGACAGCTTTGTACCTTCGGCCATTTTCAACGTATGAAATTGCTCTTTCAAATATAACCTGTTGGATAAATTTTTTCCCTGATACAATTCTTCCAGTTTCTCCCACAGCTCCTTTGTCGTGGACAATCCAAGCACATTAGCAAGAACATTTTTTGCTAGACACATGCGAATTTGACTTGCCGCCTTGATATCCAGCTCCTCCCATTCTTCGTCACTAATCTTGGATTTTTCTGAGTCTCCACTGCCACCGCCTTTTTCTGAATTTCTTCCGCTGACTGGTTTACCCTGCAAAACCTTATGTAGTCCAGACTGTATCAACACGTCTTTGACTTGCACTTGCCACAGTGCAAAATTCATTCTCCCATCAAATTTCTCAATCTCGCATCTCATTGCCGACATGCTTACTTTGTGCTTAATAAAGGACCAGAAATAAATATTACACTAGGTAAATTCCCAGGTAAGAGGAGGAGTCACAAAGGTCTCACTTAAAATCCACTTGCCTTAGACTAAATTCGTGTCGTTTGACAAAATTTACCTCGACATGTAATTATTTATCTCACCACCAATACTCAAGCACACCAAAGCAAAACGGCTCCACCATTTCCAAAGCTCCACCAGCTTAAAAACAAAAATAATTTTTAACAAAAATCTTTTCTGATGTGGAAGATCAGACCAAACTGCAACCACAGAGCATACTAAGATTTTTGACAAAAAATTATAACACCTAAGCTCTGATACCACTTGTTGGGAAAATCGCTATTTTCCCGCCCCTCGGACCGTCTTTAAGCAGGAATAAATGAGAAAATAAAATAACAATTGAGAAATTAAAGAGAATAAAACACAATGATTTAACGTGGAAAACTCCCGAATGGAGAAAAACCACGGTCGTTGTCTAACGACAACCAAGAAAAAATATTCACTATGCGGCAAATTGTTACAACCACAAATTACAAAATATTTTTCTAACCGACACCCACAAAACAACCCCCAAATATTTATACTCCAAGGAACTCCAAGAGATTGATTCTCTAATTCCTAATATAAACTATTTGGTATTTAACCTATAGCTCTCCTTAAGCTATATTTTGTGTTTGCTTGGTGTATTTACAAATGGAGAGAATGAGCCTATTTATAGGCTTCAAATGCAAATAAATTGTCAAACTAAATTAGGTGAAAATTAGGCTAAATTAGGCACCTCCCATTTTCAACTCACATTTTTGACAATTTTTTCATTGTTAGGCACCTTGCATTTTTGACTTTATTTATTTTTATTTTTCAATTTTGGTGTGCTACCACCAACAATAACAAAGAATTTTTAACATAATATGATAATGATCAGAGGACAATATTCTACTTAATCGCACAGGTGATAGAACTGGTAATGACAACAGAAAAGATATTTACAATGTACAGAGAAAAGTTCAACATACCTGGGCAGGGTAACTAATATACTTTAAAGCTTCAATTCCCATGGCTGGGCCAATAGTATTTGTAATGCCTGCACTCCAATATGTCCACCAAGGAGCACCGCCGGCATTGCTTCGTCCGGACCAAATCTTTATCACTACATAATAACAAAAAAAATGTTAACCCCAACATCTAACTTCAACAATTTTTTTTTTTACTTTACCCACATTAAGAAATATAAAGATATAGAGAAACTCACTTATATAAGACCAAACCAAGCAGACAACGTTCTGTGCCAGATTTAGGAACGCCAACTGCTCAAACCTCTTACCATCTGGACCAAATCGCTTTGTTGATCTAAAAAAAGTGTTACCATTAAACCAATTTCCAATCTCACAAAGTACTCTATAGCTTAAAAAAAGAGTAATTACTAATCATAATCAAAATGCTTTTGTGTGTGTGAGCCCTAACTCCTAAATTTTTCACCATATAAAAGAAAATCATTAGATTCGGCAATTCATAAAATGCCAATTAATCTATCACCTTACACTAAATAAGAGATCAAACTGAAACAAATTGATTAAATAAAGAAGCGTCTAATAAGAAATATTAGAAAAAAAAAAGAGACAGATATAAACATACAGAGTTTCCTGGAGAACGCCTTGATAAATGTAAGCCGACCAGATCCCGGCGACGCAGAAGGCCAACACAAACACTCGCCGGAGACCGGCGCCTTGCTCTTCCATTTCGCCGCCGGCAGTCCTGATACAAAGTTTGGCGGGGTTTTCTCCCTTTTTATTATGATTTACTTATATCTTATCCCCCAAAACAGAAACAATTTAAAAAAAAAAAACAGAAGATCGCTCACAAGAGGAAGAAAGCAAAGAGCAAAAAAGCAAAATGCAAAAGAAACGGAAAGTGAGTACCGGATCTAAATTTAACGGCCAAAGCTACGCTGCCCTTTCGAGTTATAGGAGAGGAAACGAGACGAGCGCGAAGCAACGTGGACTTTCCACGTGGATAATTCTTATTGGATCATTGACGTAACCTGGCGTTTCTTATTGGCTGCTGAAACGCGCAAAACTTGTTCCTGGTTTTTCTTTCATAACGTGGCCCAACAGGCCCAAACATTCCCCGACCGTTTAATTGAAGACCCAACAATTCAAACAAGCCCAATTCTTTTTGGACCTGCTTGCAGGTTGGGACTTCTTTGTGACGTCATAAAGTTGGCTCAGATTTTATAATTATTCAATTTATGTTAATAATTTATAAATTTTTTACTGAATCAGTTAAAAATTGATAATTTATTTTATTTTTATGTCTAAATTGAAAAATTAAATATAATAATATAAAAATCTTTTAAAGCATCTTGTTCTTAATAATACTACCTTAATTTTTATACATTTCATTAAATGTATATATACACTAATTATATAGTTAATTTATATAATAATACCTTAATTTTTATACATTTCATTAAATGTATATACATTAATTATATAGTTTATTAGTATAATTATATGATGGATTAAAAGATTTATTGATTTGAGATGTGTTAAAAAATTAGTTAATCATCCGTGAGAACCCTTTTCTAACATACCATTAAAAGCAATAGAAGTAAAACAAAAGCATAATAGTATAATATAATAATTTCTATATATCTGTTTTGAATTATATCTTGTTGTTAAATAATTTAATTAATTCTTAATCTTTTCGCTCATTTGTTTTTTTAAAAAAATTGAACAATCTAAAAAAATAAAAATATATATATAATAATAGGAGAAATAGCCATATTATCTGCTATATATTACCATTATACATTATTTGTATAAAAAATTCAGATAAATTTAATAACTTCATTAATTATATATATCTTATATATTTTAAAATTATATAATTTATTTATACTCTATAAATGTTAAGCATACTATAATCCTATAAAATAGAATGTTAAATGGATATATATATAATTGAGTTCTTTAATCTTAATAGCTAATTTTTAATATTAGTTCTTTTAAGAGTGTATAAGCCTTTAACATTTTTATATGGTATCAAAAATAAAAAAATATTTATTCTCCTAATCTATCATAATTCAGATTATAATTTGTCTTTTAATTTTTGGTGTGTTTCAAATTCAGTATCATTTTTAATTCTTGCCCCATTATGATAAACTTTTAGAATTTATTCTTTGAAATTCATTTTATATCATAAATTTGTAAATATTCATTGAATTTATCAAAAATTATCTTTGCCCATTTGTCACTTAAGAGGACTGTTGAGCATATTTTAATCTCACGTTGATTAAAAGTAAAATATTAAATTGGCACATATATAATTAGATTATCTAACTTCAATAATTATTTTTTGACATTGATTCTTCTAATAATATATAAACTCCTATATTTTTACAATAAATATAGTTTTTATCTATCAATGAAGTTTTATTTTACATTAAAAGAAATAAATCCTTAGGGTTCAAAATTCAAGAGAATGTATTGGCGGAATATAGTGGCAATCCAATAAGGTGGTGTGTCCGCTGCCATTGGCTTAATTAAGTACTTGCACTTTGCTTCCTCTTTTAATTTGACGTGTGAAACGGTGAGAAGAAGATTTGGATTCTGAATCGCCGTTTAAATAGGCTTTTTTTTTTTTTAATCATTATTATTATGAATTTGCGACTATTATTTAATTAAATAAGAAGAAGAGGTCCAACGTGGGACATGTTTCTCTGTGATATTGACCTGATTAGCATGAAATGTTCATACTTGAGAAACCCTTGTTTGCAGGTAAGGCGTCATATTCTCCTGTACATTTCCAGTTTTCCATTTCAAAGTATTCCAGAATCATAAAACTCTCAAATATAAAATACAAGTCAACTAATTTTTACAAGTCGACTAAATTTTTTTAACATATTGAAAAGTATTTTAAACAAAATGAAATCTAAATTCTCTATTTTCTCTATTATAAGACTAGTACTTGATTATTGGCATTATTAGATTATTAATTCAATGGCCAATGGCAAAATTTTTATATTTAATTTATGTGGAATTTGTATTATATTTAATAGCTTAAAATTATAGTCTGAATTATTATTTTGCTTTCATATCAAGTAGAAATATTAAAATTTTATATATTCTTGTGTGAGCTCGTATTAAAATTAGCTATTGAAGTTGGAGATTTCAATACATATAGGCATATTCAATATTTTATATTTAATGCATGTGAAATTTATATTATACTTAAAAAATACCATTGATTATTTAGCAAAAATTCATCGCTATATAATACGAAACACTTTTCTTATAGTTTAAACTCATAAATTTGTATTTTCAAAAAAGAAAGCTCATAAATTTATAATTTATAAATGATTATAATATAATATACAATGCACTAAGTAAAATTTAATGTGTAATGAATTATTATTTATTTTTGAAAATTGATTTAACTAATGAAATGAGTTATCATTTTTCAAATTAACCGTTTATTCTCTATATCTACATTTTATACTTTTTTTTTCAATTAAATTTATATAAAATAATCAACATGTACTATTAAATTTTAATCATTTAATCAAATCGAAATTGATAAAATTTTATTATGATTTTTTTATTTCTAATATATATGTGTGTGCATTTTTGTTACCCCATAATAAATCTAAAAATCTAAAAATCAAACAAAAAGATTAAAAGTTTTGATAAAAATTTTAGAATGGTGGTTGAAACCCTAGCAGTCCAAGAAACCCTAGCTACGGTTGAACGTGTTCCTCCTCCCCCGCCTGATGAACATGTTCGAAAGAAGGCCAGGGACGACGCGTCAGAGACTAATAATCATATCCACCCTGTTTCTTTCAAAGACGTGTTAATTCGTAAAACCAAACAGGGTATGGGTCATTCTTCATCTTTCGTTATCCCTAACGTTGGCCAGGACTTTGCCTTAGATGATGATATGGAGAATGCAGACTTTTCTGATGAAGTAGACTCCAAATCTGAAAAGTGTGATGACGAAGACATATTTGTTGTGGTTGAGGATGGGTTGTTAAAGTTATTAGTTTCAAAGAAACTAGAAAGTAAACTGGCTAGACCTTGGAAAAAATCCATTGTGGCTCGTATGCTAGGAAGAAATATCAGTTACAAAGTCTTGAGTGCATGTATCGATGCCCTATGGAGTCCTAGGGCTGGCTATAAAATCATTGACTTGGACAATAATTATGGGACATTACTTAACAGTGCAACCATGGCACCCTGATTTCTACTGATCATGATGATCACTCTAAAGTAGTTGCATGGGTCTGTCTCCCTAGTTTTCATTTACATTTTTATAACAAATGTATTATTTGAAAAGTAGGGGCTAGTCTTAGTCACCTTATTAAGGTGGATTATAACACCTCCATGTCAACTAGGGCAAAGTTTGCTTGCATGGCTGTTGAGTTAGATTTGCGGAGTCCTCTGGTATCTAAGATTATGGTTAAGGGTCAGGTGTTGAGGATTGAGTATGAGGGCCTTTATAAAGTTTGTTTTAAGTGTGGGCACTATAGCTCGTAAGTCAAGACTGTACTCCTCCAAACATTGTCAATGCTGACACTGCTACTACTACTGAGCTTTCTGATCCCATGTTGGGCCCATTTGATGTTTCAGGTAATGATTTTTGACAATGAGAAATTTGGACCTTGGATGCTAGCAAGACATAATACTCGCAAACCCTCTCAATATAAAAAGAATGCTTCAGATGCTAATATAGTAGCAAAGTCGGGTTCTCAATTTGTTGTGTTGGATATGGAAGCTGTTAGAGATCAATCCATAGATGGAGCTTCTGTAGTCGTTATTCGTGGGGAGAACCTTATTACTCATAAAGTTGGCAAGAAGCATGTGGTCTCTAATCATCGGGATCCACCTTCAGGTGGCAAAATCGGGGTCTCTACCAGTTTAAATGAGGTTATTTCGGATGTTGTTAACTCTATGGTTGATGATAGTATCCCTGAACCTATGAAGGAGGACAATTTGGAAGCTCATGGTATGGACCTCATGGAAAATGAATTAAAGATTGTTCCTAGTACCCCTACTGATGGTCTTTCCTTAAACATGGGTCTTATGGAACATGACCAAAATATGGCTTAAGTAATGAAGGTGGATGTTAGCCAGACAGTGGTTGGCAATCCTCAGCCTGCTATTAACCAAGCTCCTCAACTTGTTATTGACCAAGCTACTGCTAATCTAGTCTCTAATGTCCTTAATCAGGTGCCTCATAGAGCAGTTTCTACTGCTTATCCTTCTAAGGGCAAGAAGAGGGTTCGACATGGTACTGTAATGGATAGGGCCTTCCATAACCCGCATCAGGTTGTGATTGTTTCCCCACGTTGTGAAAATTGGATTAATTTTTCACCAATAATATGTATAGTGTGTGAACAATTACACCAATAATTATACCAGAAAAATTTCCAAGAAAGAGAGGTGGGTCACAATAGACACTCTTAAATACCAAGTCTTTCCTTAGACAAAATTTTCCTAGACATATAATCACTAGCACAAAATACCACCACAACTATACCAAAAATAGCTATTAAGAAATTAATAAAGAGAACACCAAACTTTAACGAGGTTCGGCCAATTTTGCCTACGTCCTCGGACACCACCAAAATAATTCTACTAATATCAAACAAGAATTACAAAGGAAAGAGAGAAGACTTAATTTTGGGGTTTATATAGGCTTAAAAAATGGCTGGTAAAAATTAGGCACCTCCATTTTTTACTTTCATTTACCTAAATTAGGCACATCCTATTTTTGACTTTCAATTCCTAAATTAGGCACCTCTTATTTTGACCATAAATTTGTTAATCAATTTTCATGATAGATAAATGGCCAAAAACAACAATTCTCCACCTTGGTTATTTTTCTATTTACGATCTATAAATCTTCTCTTAAAAGAAACAATTTTTAGTAGTATCCCCAATTGCGCTCTAAAGCGCTCATCTTCAATCCAACATCTACAGTGTTCAGAATATACCGTAGAATCTATTTCACAGCTTGCCAATGTTCATTGCCAAGATCATGCATGTACCTGCTTACAACTCAAACTGCTTGTGAAATGTCTGGCCTTGTACACACCATAGCATACATCAAGCTACCAACAACATTTGCATATGAAACCTTTGATATGTACTCCCGTTTCGCTTCATTTTTAGGAGATGAAGATGAGTTGAGCTTCATATGAGGTGCAAGTGGTGTACTTACAGGTTTTGACTTTTCATTCAGTCCAAAACGTTGTAGTACCTTCTTCAGATAATATTTTTAATTCAAACAAAGCTTCCCTCTCTTCCTATCTCTGCATATCTCCATGCCTAAAATTTTCTTTGCTTCTCCTAAGCCTTTCTTTTCAAACTTCCGATTCACCTGAGTCTTCAACTTCTCAATTTCTTCTAGATTCTTTAAAGCTATCAGCATATCATCAACATACAAGAGAAGATATATGAAAGATCCATCTTGTAGCTTGCACAAATACACACAATGATAGTATTTGCTGCTTGTGTACTTCTACCTCATCATAAAATTGTCAAATCATTTATACCACTGTCTCGGAGATTATTTCAACCGTACAATGATTTTTTTCAATTTACGTACCCATTTTTCTTCTCTAGCAACCTTGAACCCTTCTGGCTGAGTCACATAGATTTTCTCTTCTAAGTCTCCATGTAGAAATGTAGTTTCTACATCAAGTTGAACGAGTTCCAAATTTAATTATGCTACCAAGGCCAATAAAATTTTAATGGATAAATGTTTTATAATTTGAGAAAATACTTCATTATAATCAATTCCCTCCATCTGAGCTTAGTCTTTACCTACCAATCTTACCTTGTAGTGAAAATCATTCTTGTCAGGAAATCCTTCTTTCTTTGTATATACCCATTTGCATCCAATTGCCTTCTTTCCCTTTAGAAGATTAGCTATCTTCTATGTCTGATTCTTTCCGAGAGACTGCATTTCATCATCCATGGCCTTCCTCCACTTTTCCTTTTCTGAACTTTGGACAGCTTCATTATAAGTTCTAGGAATGCCATCATTTGCAATTAGGGATACATAAGCCACCATATCATCAGATCGAGCAGGTTTACGAATCTCTCGTCGTGGCCTATTTGTTGCAATAGATTCTTGTTGCTGTGGGGGTTCTTAGTTTGGAACCCCTTCTTCATCTGACTCCACCTCTACCATAGGAGTATTTTCATCTATTTTATTTGTTGCTGGGTTAACAATTCTTGTTTCAAACTCCACCTGCTGTGGAGTACCATCTGTTTGCTGAATAATTTCATTTGTTACCTTTTTCAACATGGTAGACTCATCAAAGGTAACATCTCTGCTAAAGACTGCCTTCTTTGTTTCTGGACACCAAAGGTGAAGTCCCTTCACACCAGTGGTGATCCCATAAAGAGCACTTTCTTTGCTCTTAGATCTAACTTTGATTCCTAAACATAGTAGTATGCAGTGGAACCAAACACACGTAAGGAATCATAATCAATAGCAAGTTTTTCAGACCACATCTCCAAAGGTGTTTTACCACCAATAGCAGCTGATGGTAAGTGATTAAAGAGATGGCATACATATGAAACAACCTCAGCCCAAAATTGTCTGCCCAACCCAACATTGGACAACATACACCGAACTTTTTCTATCAATGTCCAGTTTATGCGTTCTGCCACCCCATTCTATTGTGGTGTATCTCTAACTGTGAAGTGTCTAACAATGCCTTCATCTTGACAGAATTTCAAAAATGGATCACTTTTATACTCTCCACCATTACCTGTGCGAAGACATTTAACTTTTCTGTCCGTCTAAATTTCCACTATCTTTTTTCATATGAGGAAAACTCTCAACACTTCATCCTTTGTCTTCATAGTATACACTCATACTCTCCGAGAGAAGTCATCAATAAATGTTACAAAGTAGTGCTTTCCTCCCATTGAAGCTGTCTTGGAAGGACCCCATACATCTGAGTGAACATAGTCTAAAATACCCTTAGTATCATGGATTGCAGTACCAAACTTCACTCTAGTCTTCTTGCCTTTGGCACAATGCTCACAGAAATCTAACTTTTGGGGTTGTACTCCTTTCAATAATCCTTGATCTAATAATAGTTTCAAGAATTTATCACCAGCATGTCCCAAGTGCATATGCCATAATCTGGTTGCTTCCAACTCTTGATCATTACTGGAAGCTACTGCTGCTGTCCCAATAATTGCATTACCCTGATAGTAATACAAGTTATTGGCTTTTCTTAATCCTTTCATTATCACTAGTGCACCATAGATGATTTTTATTACTTCATCTGCTGCATTTACAATGAAGCCCTTTGATTTTAGGACTCCCATAGAGATGAGATTCTTCTTCAAACTCAGTACATATCGGACATTTGACAATATTCTAATTGATCAATCATGATTCCTCAATTGGACTGAACCAATTCCTTTAATCATACATGGACCGTCGTTTGCTGTGTAAACAGTTTCTCCTTCTAGTTCTCTAAAGTCAAAGAACCAATCCCAATTGGGACACATATAATGACTACAACCAGAATTAAGTAGCCATACACTAGAAGAGCTTGTTGATGACACAACAACTAATGAAAGGTTTGAGCCTTCATCATCACACTCAGCTACATTTGAATTCACAACAGTTTTTTCTTTATCAGATTTGCTTTTATTACTCAGCTTGGGATAATTTATCTTCCAATGCTCTTTCCCCCTGCAAAAGGCATATTCATCTTTAGCTGGTCTGGATTTTTATCTCTCCTTATTTTCTCTCTTCCTGCTTTGAGAGCGACCTCTCACTATCAATGCTTCTACTGTTCCACTTGAACTCTCTTTCTTATCTTTTTTTCATAATTCATAACTGTATAGTGCAGCTGTTACTTCAAAGAGAGTCACTTTAGCCTTCTCATGGAGTATAGTTGTTTCAAGAAACTTAAACTCCTTTGGAAGGGACCCCAACAGCATCAAAGTCAAATCTTCATCTTTGAAAGTCACAGCCAAATTCATCAAATCCGCTACCAGCTGATTAAAATTGGTGATGTGCTCATTCATAGTGGTACTAGAAATATAAGTGAAGCTAAAGAATCTCTTCTTCATATGAAGCTTGTTCTGACTGCTTTTCTTAAAAAAAATTCCTCCAATGCCTTCCACAATTTACTTGCGAAAACTTTTCTAGAGAATACATACTTCTGTTCTCTAGAAAGGCACGATCAAATTGTACCACAAGCCACACGATTGATGATTTTCTAATTTTTTCATCAATGTCTTCTGGTTTCTCTTCTTCAATGGCAATGTTTAGACCTTGCTGAAAGAGAGTGTCTAGAACCTCACTTTGCCACATACCAAAATGACTTGTACTATCAAAAATCTTCACTGCAAATCTAGCATTTGACATAGCAGTCCTTGACCAAATTGACAAAGTGGATGCTGTCTCCTTTAGAGTGGATGATTTGCCTGAGTCTTCTGTCATTTCTGCTTCAAAAAATTATTTAATAGCTAACAAATGCGAAATACAAATAATTCAAGAAAATCTTTTCTGATGTAGAAGATTAGACTAGGTTGCAACCGCAGAGCATACTCTGAAAACCTTGGCTCTGATACCAATTGTTGTGGTAATTGGATTAATTTTTCACCAATAATATGTATAGTGTGTGAACAATTACACCAACAATTATACCAGAAAAATTTCCAGGAAAGAGAGGTACACTCTTAAATACCAAGTCTTTCCTTAAATAGAATTTTCCTATACATATAATCACCAGCATAAAATACCACCACAACTATACCAAAAATAGCTATTAAGAAATTAATAAAGAGAACACCAAACTTTAACGAGATTCGACCAATTTTGCCTACGTCCTCGGAGACCACCAAAATAATTCTACTAATATCAAAGAAGAATTACAAAGGAAAGAGATAAGACATAATTTTGGGATGATTTTCAAATGAGAGCTAAATGGTTTATATAGGCTTCAAAAATGGTTGGTGAAAATTAGGCACATGCATTTTTTACTTTTATTTACCTAAGTTAGGCACATCCTATTTTTGACTTCCAATTCCTAAATTAGGCAACTCCTATTTTGACTCTAAAATTAATTAATCAATTTTCATGATAGATAAATAGCTAAAAACAACACCCAAACCCACCAAGGCCTCCCGATTCCCTAGAGCCTCAAGTTGGTATTTCAAACAACCTTTCAATGACCCAACAGAAGAGATTAGCCCACACTAATATGGATAAAAATGAAATCGGCATGGTTCATGTTATTCATGACAACAGGAGTGCACCTTCTGCCACGTAATTTGTGTGTTGTTATGCTCTTACCCATTGTTATTGTTTAATGATGGAAGTGAGTATTATGACTTGGAACTACCAAGGGGTAGAAAAAAAAAGATTCTCTTCCTTTGCAAGAAATTTAATGGCAATTCATAAAATTTCAATTTTGGTCATCTTGGAACCTCATGTTAGTGGGATTCAGGCTGACAAAGTTATCAAGAAGTTGGGCTTTGATAAGTCTTTTAGGGTGGAGGCGCAAGGCTATGCTTGAGGTATCTAGATTTTGTGGAACTCAGTTGTAGATATCTCAATAATTAAATATAACTATCAGATGGTGCATTTAAATATTAAGACTACCATGTTTTCCCCTTGTTTGTTCACTACTGTTTATGCGGACCCCATTCCTCGCAATCACATGTTTTTGTGGGTGAACTTAAAGGTTTTAGCTTATAATATCCATCAACCTTGGATTGTTATGGGAGACTTCAACTGTTTTCTTTTTCACCATGAAAAGTTGGGTGGTTCTATTTGGGGCAATAGGCCTTGCGACAATTTTAATCAACTAATGATGGATCTTAATTTCACAAATATGGGGTTCGCATGTCCCTAATTTACATGGAAGAGGGGTACTATTTTGGAACGGATTGACTGGGCTATTTGTAACGACTTGTGTCGTTCAAGTATGGAAAATTATACTGTTCAGAATCTTTCCCGAATGTACTCTGATCATCGTTCTGTAGTGCTTACTTTTAAAAATCTGAAGAATTCTTATCCTACTAATTATTTCAGGTTTAATGCAGCTTGGACCCTTCATAATGATTTTCCTCGATTTGTTGCAAAAAATTGGAATAAGGATGCCCCTTTGTCTCAAACAATGCAATTTTTTCTGAACAATGCTCGAGCATGGAATAATGAAGTCTTTGGGAACATTTTTGCTCGTAAGAAGAAGATTTTTGCCAGATTTAAGGGTATAGACAAATTCTTAGAGACAAAATTCTCTAATTACTTAGAAAGTTTGGAAAAATAATTAAAGGAGGAGTTAGAGGGCATTTTATTACAAGAGGAGCTTTTTTGGAAGCAAAAAGCTAATGTTGAATGGCTGAATGCAGGTGATAAGAATACTGCTTTCTTTCATTCGAATTTCGCATGAAGTGTCATAAAAACAAAATCTGCAGTCTTCTATTGTCAGATGGATCTTGATGTAGGATCAAGCACGAATCAAAGCAGTTGCTGTTGAGTTCTTTGCGAGGCTGTATCGCGATAATGGTTCGGCTATGCCTTTGCATTCGATCCGTGATAAATTCCCACTTTTTCAACATGGCAAATCTGAGTTATTATTCTCCCCTATAAGTGAAGCTGAGGTTCATGAAGCTGTATTTAGTATAAAACCTCTTAAAGCGGCAGGGATCGATGGTTTGAATCTTCTCTTTTTTCAGAAATACTGGGCCACTGTTAAGAATTCTTTGATTCAATTTGTGCAACATGTTTTTAATGGAGGAGATATTGACCCATTTCTTTGTACGTCAGTTATTATTCTTATCCTTGAAAAAGATAGGGCGCTTCCATTAATAATTCTAGACCAGTCAGTCTCTTAACTGTGGCTTATAAAGTCTTGATGAAAGTTGTTACATACAGATTAAAGCCTTGCTTGCTAGATCTCATTGGGCCCCAGCAGTCTAGCTTCATTCGTGGTAGACAAATCTCTGACAATATCCTTATTGTTCAAGAGGTCGCTCATTCTGTGAGAACGAAGTCTGGTAAAAAGGGTTTTATGATGATTAAAATCGGCCTTGAGAAGGCCTACGACAAGTTGAGATGGGATTTTATATTTGATAGTCTCTTGAATGCTGGCTTCTCTGTGAATCTTTGTACAATGCTTCATCATTGTTGGGTTCAGAATAGTACTCATTATTTGGAATGGAGAGTTAACTCATGCACTTTCTGCTTCGTATGGTGTTCGTCAAGGGGATCTCCTCTCTCCCTACCTCTTTGCTCTTAACATGGAGAGGTTATCTCATGCAATTCTCCAAGCAGTTGAAGATAAGAGGTGAAGACCAATTCAGTTGAGCAAGAATGGCCCCAAATTATCCCACCTATTCTTTGCAGATGACTTGATTTTCTTTGCTAAAAATAGTCTTGATCAAGTTGCGATTATTAATGCGGTGTTAAAAGAGTTTTGTCAGTGTTTTAGGCAAGTGGTAAATAAAGAGAAGTCTGTATTATGTGTTTCTAATAATGTGGATAGAACCTCTGCTCAACAATTTGTTAATGCCACTGGTTATCGCCTTACTACGGACATTGGTTTCTACTTAGGGGTGCTTATTATTCATGGTCATTCTGGTATTCTCTTTTATCAATATCTTATGGATAAAGTCAAATCATGCCATGCTCCTTGGAAGGCTGCTACATTATCTTTTGCTGGTCATCTTACTCTTATTAAGTTTGTTATCTTATCAGTTCCTGCTTATGCGATGCAAACAACCGTGATTCCCTCTAAAATTTGCTCTGATATTGAAAGGCACTGTAGGAACTTTCTTTGGGGTTGATTCTCATCATCAAAACATCCATCTTGTTAAATGGCGGAAAGTTTGTCTTCCTGTTAGTAAAGGTGGTTTAGGTTACAAAGATTGAAGACTTGTAATGATGGGTTTTTATTGAAGATCTTATGGCGCCTTCACTGTGATCCAACCGTTTTATGGGCTAAGGTGCTCCTATCTAAGTATCAGGTGCAACAGTCCCCTTGCCAAATCTCCTCCCCTAGTGGTCGTGGTTCCATTCTTTGGAGGAACTTGGTTCGACTATGGCCTATTTTTCGTAGTAATTGTTGCTGGTCTCTATGCAAGGGCTCATCTATCTCCTTTTGGTATGATGATTGGACAAATTTGGGGCCTCTTTCCAATCTCCTATCCAATTTATCAGGGAATGATATTGAGCTATGGGCTGTCTCAAATGCTTGTTCAGTCAGAGATATGTTCGACCAGTTGCATTGTTGGAAGACTGACTTTTTCTCTTATTTACTCCCCATTGATGTTCAGAACTTTATTTTAAGCTATTTCCATCCAATGGACAACCTTGGTATGGATTCTCCCATTTGGAGTGGTACTGCATTGGGACAGTTTTTTGTCGAGTCTGCTTATTGCATCTTGGAAGATGAGATGCCTCTTTCATCTGAGCCTCATTGGGATCGCTGCTGGAAATGGGATGGTCCCCAATGAATTCGTGCTTTTATGGTTAGCTTCTCATCAGTGTTTGCTAACTAATACAGTTAGGTGTCTTCAACATCTGGTAAGTTATCCGCTGTGCGCTATTTGTAGAACTTTCGAGGAGTCAGTGCTGCATGTTCTGCGCGATTGTGTGCAAGCTGATTCTCTTTGGCGTCGTTCTGTGCCTGTAAACATGCAAACCCGGTTCTTCCATGCGACGTTTGAAGATTGGTTTATAGAGAACCTTGCAACGATTAATTATTTTGGTTTTAATGTGCCTTGGAATATTTTTTTCAGCTATATTTGTTGGTTGATCTGGAAATGGAGGAATCAATTCTTATTTCAGTATTTGCAAGTCCCTTTTTCTACAAAATTGGTGTTAGTGGCCCAAACCATTTCGAATCATGTTAAAGCTTGGGATGCTATCAAAGCAACTGATCATGGGGAGGTAGTGTTTATTGGTTGGAATCCTCCACTTGAAGGCTGGATCTGCTTGAATACAGATGGAGCTTTTCGCAGAAGTTATAACCTTGCCATTGATGGTGGTGTTTTTCGGGATTCTCGTGGATATTGGTTGGGTGGCTTCTCTGCCAAACTCAATATTTGTTCGGCCTTCCAAGCTGAAATATGGGGTGTTTTCCATGGGTTCTCTTATGCATAGGATAGAGGTTGGCGTCGTCTAATGTTGCAAGTGGACAATAAGAGCATTGTTGTTGTTCTTCTTGGGCAAAAACCTCCTTCTCCAGCTCACAGTGCTTTGATTATGCGTATTAGGGATCTCCTTTAGTATTCATGGGTGGTTCAAATATTTCACATTTATCGTGAGGCTAATACGGTTGCAGTTTTGCTAGCCAACTTAGCCTTTCAGTAGAGCCAATAGTTCATTTGTCCTCCTTTTGGCATGGAGATTGTCCTCCTCTAACTATTAACATCATGGGAGATGTTGTAGGGGATGCTTCTGTCCAAATAGTGCCTAGTTAGTTGTTTCTTGTTTGTTGGTGTTTTTCTTCTTCTATAATAAAAAAAAAAGTTTTTTTAAAAAAGTTAGAGATTATTTAGTCAATTTAAAAAAAAAGTTCAAATTAAAAATTTTTCCAAAATTCATTGCCAATACAAGTATTTTTTTTCCTTTTCACCATGGCGATAATCCCAATAAAGAAGCAAAAGCTAGGGTATGGCATTGAAAAGGAAATCCCGAAAAAGTGTTTGTTGATTGATGAAATGGTATGGGTTTTATTTATCGTTGAAGTATTATTAATTTTTGGCGTGACAGAAGGACTCCAATATTTACTCAACTTGCATCAGGAAGAGACCAAAGAACCAAAGCTGGTGGCTGGCCTACATCCCACTGCCCAAGCCTTTGAATTTTAAAATCATCGTGTGAACATTAAGATCGCCAGAATTATTGCTTTTACGTTTAAGGCTGTTGCTCTTTGGGGGCACATCCAAGATAATAGTTTATATATATATATATATATATATAATAAAGAGTTAATGTAAATATAAATTATACATTTCTAATATCATATATATATATATATATTGCAGGTAAATAGGTTTAAGGCGGATCACTGTTAAATTCCTAAATTATACAAGAGAGTGCAGATATATATTACAATTGGTTGTTTTGATTAATTAAAATTTATGTATGTTTTAATATTGGACTTTTTTAAGTATGAAAAATGAAAATTGAATATAAATTTATTAGTAAATTATTCTTCAATGTGTATTTTGATTTTGATATTGTACTTGCTCTCATTACATATTGTTCTCCTTTATTCCGTAAAATAATGTAAATATTATTCTATTAATAAACTATTCTGAATGGATGGTTGAACATATACAAGTAGGTCCATCTTTGGACTGGAAAGGAACTGGGCTCACAACTTATTCTTTTATATATATTTTTTGCCCTCCTCACGTTTCTAGAACCATTTGTTGTCGGGAGAGAACCTCATCCCTGTTTATAAAATTCTAAATGAATTCAATCCAGTCAGTGAAACTTGAAATATAAGAATACAAAAAGGTAATTTTGCTTTTTTATGCAAACAGTCAACTGGTTCAATTCCATTGGTCCCATCTTTAGACTGAATGAATAATGGGAAAGAGAAGAGGGTTTTCAAATTCAAAGTTTCATTGAACGGTGAAATTGGAAAAGTTGTTTTTTATTTTATTTTTATGCCAACTAGGAAATATTGATATTATTGTTCAAAATTAAAATACTATTTTGATTTCGATGGTAGTTTCCAAAGTTACATTTTTAGTACAATTTAAAAAAAAAAATTATTCCAATTACTCATACTCACTTTTAAAAAGGTGTAAATTTAAATTTTTTTATCTATGTTTTTATAAATTTTTAATGAGAGTTATCAATAGAGAAAATTATCCTTTGTTGTTGAACTTCCTATAAACTAAATAAAATAAATTACATATTTATTGATATAAAAAAATTAAAGTAAGTTTTAATTTATTTTAATTCAGATTGGCATTTTTAGTGCATAATAAAAACGTAAAGGCAATTAATTATATATTTCTTTTTTTTTAATTCCAAATCGCGTACAAACGCAAAAAAGGTTTAGACCCTCAAAATCTCAAAAACATTTAAGTAATTAAAATATCATTGATAAAGATTAATAAATCATTAAAGCAAAAAATAATATTTTTATATGATTTCATCATCCAATATAAAATACGAGAAAGATATCTCCAAATCAAATACACTTAATTAATTATGAGAATATTCTAATGATAATGCCAAATGGTGTTTGAATATGTAAAAGATGGGTGCAATTAATTAACAATTAGGTAATGCTCCAAAAAAAAATATATTAGGCAATGCTTTTTGAAAATTTGAGATCACAACCATTATAAAAATAATTAAATTAACTTGCACAAGATAGAGTATAAACACAGAGATAATCCCACTTCTACGGTAACTCTCTCAATTAGTTTGAGTGCTCTCACACTCGTTAAATGTCATTTCTAAGTGCTACTTTTGCCCTCCCTTTCTTCAGCATATGTTGACCGAGTACTGAATTTATTCATATTCTAGTCTACTTGAAGTGTTAAGAGCTCTTATGTTGGATTTTTTTTTTACATTTATTTTTTAAATATTATGCTTAGAGATTTATATACATTACAGTTTTTTCTTGATATTTATTTTGCATATAACTTTTTTAAACTATAATGATAAACATACATTTAATATAATTTGAAAATTTTTATTCAAAATATAATTTTATCATCAAATAAAAAATAAATATGCATAAAAAAATATTCATGAATTATTCATTTTATCCGCAAATTTAATAATTTCAAATCTAAAGAGTAAAGTTGTAAATGAGCTAAGCTATTTGAGCTGAATTTAGATCTCGACTCAGTAAAAATTCGTTCATACTCGAATTCAAACTATTCATTTGTCAAATGAGCCAAGCTGAAGTTAATAAATTATCAACTCATTAGCTTGCTAGCTATCTTATTTAAAAAACTTGTTAGTTAGACTCATAAGCTAGCTCTTTTATTATATTAAATTAAAAAATATATAATTTAATATATATATTAAATTATGTATACGAATAAAATAATTTTTAACTAATTTAATTTATATAATTTATTAATATATGGTATATGTGATAAATAAATTAAATAATATAAAATATAAAATAATTTAGTAATTTATAATATAATATAAAATTATAGCAATATAATATTTTATTTTTGTTAATATATAATCATATTATTTATTATAAATAAAAATGATGATTTTAGTATCTTTTAAATGAAAATATATAAAGATAAATGAAAATGGAAATAAGTTTATTGAACTCGTTAAATGTATTTAAATAAAACTCGAGATACATGATATATGAGCTGAATCGATACAAGCTCGGACTCATTTCGAGTTTAAATTTAAACTCAATTATTTTATGACAAACCAAACTTGAAATTTTTAAAGCTTAGCTCGATTTGGTTCAGTTACAACTCTACTAACTAGTATGATTTATTAATATGTTAAATT
Source organism: Garcia nutans (assembly GCA_947685225.1). Classification (NCBI taxonomy): domain Eukaryota; kingdom Viridiplantae; phylum Streptophyta; class Magnoliopsida; order Malpighiales; family Euphorbiaceae; genus Garcia; species Garcia nutans. Next base: position 55,529,521 of record CANTUV010000011.1, read on the forward strand.
TATTATTTGTATTAGTCAAAATGTCGAGAAACTCAACGCTGCTATTCTTGAATAATTTAGAGTCGGACTTTCTTTTTTTGGCACAATTATGGATATAAAATAATGAAAAAAATTGGATTTAATTATCAATTGCTCCTATCGAAAATATGATTGACTATGGATTTGAGTCATAGCACATGATTTTCATAAAAAGTGTATGATTTTTTTAATCTAAATAACTAAGATCATTTGACTCAGTATGATATATTGGATGCGGATACTAGAAAATGCTAATTTAGTATTCTTAAAAAGTAGAGAAATTAAAACCAAGTGAAGATGACACGGATCAACCATTTCTTTTTGTGCCAAAGACTCCCTTCGTCTAAAAAAAGATGTCATTTTTTTAATTTAAAAAATACAATTAATATATTGACAATTTATGTATTTTTTTTATCATTGTTTATATATTTATTTTATATTGAAAATGATTTAAATTATTATTAATTTATTATTTAAAATATAAATTTATTAGAGAATAAAATAAAAAAATATTAAATAATTATTTTAAAATAAAATAATAGATAATTTTTATGATACTGTGACACATTCTTCATGTTTTGTTGGGAGTGTTGACTGTGAAAGGGAGAAAGAAAAAGAAAAAGAATTACGCATCGTAAGGATCTACTTGTTGCGTGGTTTATTATTATTTTTATTATTATTATTATCGATAAAGAAAATTAAATAGTAGATGGAGGGCTTACTCAACTCATAAAAAATTTATAGAAATTTCCTGTCCTTTTTTTTTTTTTCTAGCATGGACTATAGTGGCGATAAATGACAAGGGGGAAAAGAGGACTTATCAGAAACAAATTTAAATAAATAATTAAAAAAAAAAAAGAAAATGGGAAGTGGTGCCACTTGAGATGGGGCCACAATATGTGGGACCCAATTGACGTAGGTTGCTTACTATATATGACGCAGTCTTTTCTGTACCCATAATACCCCTCGTTTAATTTTTTTTTCTATTTTTTTTATTTCTTGGCCATTATTTGTAATTGAAAAAGGCATCAATATACCATTGAAGTTATTATGCGAGTATAATTTGATATTCTTTCTTTTACTTATCTTAAATATGCCTAATTTTTATAAAATATACTTTTTATGCCCTCGTTTAACCAAAAATTTAACATTTCTCCCACTGTCGTTAGAAAAAAAAATATAAAATCTATGTCGAGAATAGAAAATTACCCAACAGATGCTAAAAGATTTGACAAAAAGGAAACAAAAAATATAAATCCGCATCCAAATTTGATCATCATCCAATCTCTATTTTTTTTATCTTTATAAAAAGCCCATCGATCAAGAAATGTAACAGATTTAACGAAATCTAATCCCTTCGATTCAAAAAAACTATAGCTTCCGTCTCATAAATTCTTCTCAAATTTATTCTCTTATGCAACAATCAAGAGGATAATATGTGAAATTTGTTGAATGAACATATGAGAGTGAGAGATATTATTGAGAGGTATTTTGATCTAGAGCTTTTGATTATTGTAGTTGAATGAGATTAATAACAAAGCCAAATCAGAAAAAATAGACCTCCCAAAAGCACGAAAAAAGCTATCTCTTGAATCGCTATAAGCCACAAATTAATTTACCATCGAGCTTTGTTCCTCAAAATATATTTTTGAGAGAGAAAATTATAAGTCTCGTATCGAAGATGAAACCAAACGAAATAATGAATTTAAAACAATTTTTTACATGATAAGTTTAAGATTAAGAATTTAGGACCTTTGAAATACTTTTTAGGCTTTGAAATTGCTAGAACCAAGGATGGGATAATTTTATGTCAAAGAAAATACACTTTAGATTTATTAAAAGAGTATGATTTTCTTAATTGTAAATCTGCATCTACACCACTTACTCTTAAATTGTCTTATATTGATTTTACTAAATAACCTCTTTTGCAAGATAAAATTGAGTATAAACAAGTTGTGGGTAAATTGATTTATTTAACTAATCCAAGACCTGAGTTATCTTTTGTAGTGCAATAGTTATCTCAATATTTAAACAAACCTACTGTAATTCATATGCAAGCTGTACATAGGGTGTTTAGATATCTTAAAGCTTCTGTTGGTCATGGTCTGTTCTTTCCCGCTGCTTCAAAATTGACACTTAAAGCCTTTTCAGACTCAGATTGGGCTGCCTGCAATGAGACACGGAAGAGTGTTATTGGTTTTTGTATATTTCTAGGTGACTCCCTTATTTCTTGGAAGTCCAAAAAACAACAAACAGTCTTCAAGTCTAGTGCTGAAGCAGAATATAGAGCTTTAGCAACTTTAACATGTGAATTTCAATGGTTGTTATATTTGCTAGCTGATTTGGGCATTGATCATCATTATCCAGCTGTTCTATATTGTGATAATCAATCTGCAGTTCACATAGCACACAATCATGTGTTTCATGAACGTACCAAACACCTAGAGATTGATTGCCACATTGTTCAAGAGAAGCTTCAACAAGGAATTATCAAATTATTGCTCATCAACACAAAAAAATAGTTGGCAGATTTCTTTACTAAAAAGTATCAAGTATCTTCTTTTACTGACTTTAAGTGCAAGCTTGGCCTACATTTCATATATGTGCTAGCTTGAGGGGGTATTAGACTACATATTAGAAGTACTTTGTATAGGTTTTATAGTATATACGTTAGATATAGATTAAATGAGTAGACTTTAGGTGAACATATAAATACTTTATTAATTGAATACTGTATGTTACTTTTGCTTTCTTTTGCCTATACAATAATCAATAATGAAGCATTTTTTTTTTTTGAAGTACCAGTGAAATTATGCGTAATTTATGATGGATTTTGGATGGAGAGATTAGGATGTGATCATGTCAAGCTCATAGCTCAGTGGTGGTGGATCTCACTTACTGTATTGGTCAGTTTCAAATTTTTTTTTTTAAAAAGCAACTTTCCTTGTAATTAAATAAAAAAAAGGAGCAACTTTTAATGGTATTAAATTGCTTGTTAAATATGGGGCTTAAAAAGTATGTTTTATAAAAATTTGGACATATTTGAGCTAAAAAAAAAAGATATCAAACTGTAGTCTCACCATAACTTCAAGTGCGCATTTATACCTTCTCCATTTATAATTTATTCGTTTAAATTACTATATATTTCTTGGCCAATAATGTTTTGTGTTTAGTTTAGTTTAGTTTCAATATTCATTGATATTAAATTTTTTTTATGAGTGAATTTAAATATGTATTTCTTATCATCAACATATAAATATACAAGAGTTATCTTATTAATGTTAATTTAAAAATTAGAATTTAATTTTATAAAAGAAGAAAGTAATTGATGTTATGCATGTACAACTTAAGTGAGTATGCATTTAATTAATGTTTGAATTTAGTGGTAACCTGTGATCATTCAAATATCACCACTGTCAAAATTTTCATTTTTAATATTAAAAATACCTTAAAGTACGTCCCATTAAATAAAGTTATTGAAATTTATAACAATTTAGTTAATAAACAACATGCATGCATTTCAAATTTCCATTTTTTATTATGGCAGATCTAATATCAAAATTAAAAATTATTTGATTTAAAAGTTTTACTTTATTAAATATATGTTAATAATACTGTGATTTAATAATACAAAACAAAATTGAGGTTTGAAAAAAATATCACAGATTTAATTATTTATTTTTCTTATATTCAATGGATTTGCACTATATTGACTATTTATTGTCTCATAAGTGAAATATAATTTATTTCAAAAAAAGTGAAATATAATTTAATTTTAATTAAAATTATTTTATTTTTTAGTTTTTACACTATGTGCTTAATGATTTAATGATGGAATTTAAATATATATTTTTAATATATGCAAAAGCAAAATATTCGTATTAAAACTAAAATTTTATATATAAAAATAATTTATTTTTAAAATTAAAAAATTAATTAATGAGGTGTTGATGGAATTTAATTGTTAATAATCAGCAGTGGAGTAAGAAACAGAATAAATGGAGATAAATTTTTTAAGTAAAAAAATTACAGGTGAATTGAAAATAAAATTAAATATTTAATATTACAGTAAAATTTAGATTTTTGTTATTTTTTTTAAAAAATTATCTATCAAAATTTTATATTATTTATTATATTCTAAAAATTTATTACATATATTTTTATTTTAATTATTGAATCTGTTAATTTATTTATAATATTTTATTAAATACTATTTCTAATGAGAATTTTAGTTTTATTTAATTTATAACTAAATTATAAAATTATAATGTTAACCTAAATACCTAATAAAATTAAAAAAATATATATATGGTGAAAAAAAATTAATATATATAAATACTTAATTATAAAACTCTAAATACCCACTAATAAAAAAATATATATGATGAAAAAAGATAATATGTACATAAAATACTATATAAATACTATAAAATTTTATAAAAATACTATATATAAATATTTAATCATAAAATTTTAAATACCCACTAATTAAAAAAATATATATGATGAAAAAATCAATATATATATAATACTATTAAATTTTTATAAAATATTATATATAAAATATTATTAAATTTTTATAAAAATATTATATACATATATATATATCTAATAATAAAATTTTAAATACCCACTAATTAAAAAAATTACAAAATTCTAAATGCTTATGTATTAAAAAAATCATATTAAAAAAATCAATATAAATAAAAAATGCTGCATATATAACTTTTATAAAATACTACAAAAGTTTATATATATGTATAAGTAATAATAACTTACTGATTTCCGTAAAATTAAAAAAAGTATAGATTGAATAATAATGAATGAGATCGTAATGATTACAAATTCATGTGAATTTGGTTAGCAAGTCCACCAATTACGTGTTATTTGAGTATTTATTCAAGACAGCAAATAATCTATAGGGTTTTGAGTGAATTTCAAGCAAAGCGACTCAATGGAAAAATGGAGCACGAGCCAAAACAATGAGTTTTGCTTCTCAAATTTCTTTCATTTGTCACCTCACACACGATGTCACGTTTGATTGAAATAGACTGAATATTTTCACTTTTTTATTCTATGTATTTTCAATTATCCTAAATAACTATGATCACCGTTCTATAAGAATTGTGACTAAAATTATAAATCGTTGGTCTAATTTACTAGTTTGGGCCGAAATCGAAAAAATCAAACGTTAATTAAAATTAAGATTATTTTATAAGAGTTCGGCTTAAGTTTTTAATTTCTTAAATTGAAATTGAAATTGTTTGTTTGTAATTTAAACATTGAAAAAAATAAAAATTAATATATATTTTTAAAAATATGTATATATTTAATATATACATATTAAATTTTAATATGTATATTAAAAATTATATACAATTTTTACTTTAAAAATTAGAATTAACTTTTTTTTTCTTTTTTATTTACACTTCAATTGCAAATTAAATATTTATAATTATGTAGTTAAACATATATTTATATTTAAAAAGTTATGTTTGCTAAAATTTACCATTATTATTAATAAAAGTATTGATTATGGTTTATTTTTTTAAAATATGAATTAAACAAAAAGAAAATCACTTTGAACTATATGTTCAAATTAAAATTGAAATCCGGCTGTTATTTAAGAGTTTAAATATTATCCAAATGGACTCTTGCTAATTAATATTAAAATTCATGATTATCAAGGACTGAAGCCAACAAACTTAAATTAATATGTCCGATTGATTGGACCGTAGCCATAGCTAGTATTAAGACTAAGAAATAAGTAAGATTATATTTGATATAAATAATGATTTTTTTGAATTGATAAATAATGAAATTTTAAACTTATAAAAATAAATTTAAATATTTTCAATAAATGATTAAATTCCAAGCACATAAAGAATTTAATCATTTATTATATATAATTTTAATTAAAAAAATTTATTTACCATTTAAATTAAAATGAGTTTATAATTGATTAAGAAATTCAAAACTCAAAATTACATGTATTATGTAATAATTTAAAATTGATAAATAATAAAAGATTTAATACAAAAATATCAAGTAAACTTACAGAATTTTTTTTTATATAAAAATCATAGCAAACTTAATAAACCACATTAAATTCATTGGAGAATCAATTAATGCAAGGATATCTTCCCATCTTATTAATCATTAATTAATCATATAGAAAATCTAACTGCATTTAAATGCATAATGCATGAAGGACCTGATCTAAATTCATAACTAGTATTTAATAATCTACTTATTTCATATTTCTTTTATTTTACTTTAAGTGTCATATAGACTAAGAAAATAATTAATCACTATAAATTTCATAAAAAATTTATTATAATTTTTTTAAATATTATTTCTCATATCTTACCGTACTTATTCTCTTCCATTAATTAATATAAGCAATATTAGAACTTATTAATTAATGTTCTCTTAAATTCTTAAAAATGACATTTGAAGTGAAATAAATTTTTTTATATGATACTTGAAATGAAATGAAGAAAATATATTAGTACCACTTATTTTTTAAAAAATAAATTATTATACGCATTTGAGTTGAGAATTTCGAACTCTAAGAAGATTATTTTGGTAATTACAAGCAAATGTTTTAATAATTAAATCTTCTATTTCATAGTTTAGTAAATTAAAATTCACTCTCTTTATTTTATTTTAAGTGTTGTATAAAAAAAATTTTTTATTTCATTTTAATTGTTATTTTTAAAAATTTAAGAAAGTATTAATTAAAAAATTTTAATATTATCTCTGTTAATTAATAAAAGAGAATAAGTAGGGTGAGAAATAAAAAATGGTATTTAGGTAAATTTTTATAAAATTTATTAATTATTTTTTTGATTTGTATGTATTATATTTATATGATATTTAAAATAAAATGAGGAGAGTAATTTGTAATTTTTTTATATGTACGGAACTCACATGGTGTAGAAAAAATCTGATCTTATCCAAATAATTTTTCTTATATTAAAACAATTATTAAAGAAGTAATAAAAAGGAAAAAAGAATAATTTGGTATATATACATTATATGATATTTTTAGCAGAATTTAAAGTTGAAATAGGACATAAATGTAAATTCACAAGTAGAAGAAACTTAAAAAAATTATAAAATGCACGTTTTAAATATATAGAAAATTTTTAGATAAATTTAATTTATAATTTTATTTATGGACTAAATTAATTATAAAATATGATTTAAAAAAAATAATTTAAATTATATTTTAAATATTATAATATAAATTATAAATTATAATTGATTTAATTTATAAATAAAAATATGTACTAAATTCGTATAAAATTTTTTCATAAATATATAAGCGTGAGCACATGGCGTTCTAAATTATTATTATTATTATTATTAAAATAGCAAACCAAGTAACGCGTTCTCTGTCACTAAATTGCTCCACACAAAGCAAAATTCCAAAAAGGACTCTCTTATGCGTTTTTCTCTTCTCTTCTCACTTTCTCTTTTCTTTCTCTTTCTCACGACATCTCACCCCCACCTACTTGGCACCTTCCATTTTCTTTCTTGTTTCCACCTTATCGAACCCAACTCTCTTCAATAGCCAATACCCAATATTCATTTCCCTCTCTTTTTTTTTCACTTTCTATTGATGGATCACTGCCGACTCTTCTTAAGTCAGTGATATGGTACTGCTACTTGTGAATCGTTAGAGAAGAAGGAAGGGAAAATATTGATTGCTTGCTTGTGTGGGTTGAAGAGGGTAAGTGGTTTTGGTTCTTATCATTCAAATGGGCAACTGTTTAGATTCTTCTGCAGCTAAAGTGGACGCTACGCAAAGCTGCCATACTCCTTCTGGTAATTATCTGGCTGTCTTCTTATCTATTTTTACGCTTTTCTTTTTTAGAAAAAAAGGGGATTTGGTTCTTTTTATATTATTTTAATTTTTAAATTTTTATGGGTGTCTGTTGTTATTTCTAGAGATTAGAGATTTTCAACGAATTCGCTGTTTTGCTGAACTCTGAGCTAGTTTTTATCTTTTTCCATTTTGAATGGGGGGCTTAGCTTAAGTACAAGTTATTCATTTTATTTCTCTGCAAAATGCTTTTTTTTAACGTGTTAATACTTAATATTCTCTTTTAATTATGCGGTTCTTTTTTTTTTTTACCAAAAATATCTTATTTTCTTGGTAATTTAAATTAGAAGTCAAGGAAAGGCTGTTTCTGTGTTTGGGTTCTTGGTTTGAGGGTTGGAGCTCTTATTAAGAGGTTGGAGTAGTTTTCAGATTAATAGATTCTCGAAGTTTGGGATTGAAACAAGTTGGTGGGTGGGATCTACAGAGTCTGGTACTGTGAAATTAGTTAGGGTTTTGATTGTTATATTTATTGTAAGGGATTTGATGCGTAGGCTACTCCTATGTTCCTATGCTACTATGTTTGTCATAATTTTGTTTTTCGAGCCAATCAGAAACCTAGCTCCATAGAGAGCGTTGATTCTTTAAAAAAATTGTATTCATGCACAAGAATGTTGTATGAGTTGATATAGATAATTTATGAATAAACTTGAAGAAGGGATGGGTATCAAATTATTTTTGTATGCGCGACACCCGAGTTGCCGTACCGGGTGATAAAAGGAAAGCCCACAAATTTGCTGTTGCTGTTGTGAAAAAATTGAATTCCACCAAATTAAATAGCCAAAAAAAATTTAGCTACCGCGGAAGCAAGCTATTAAATAAAATAGAGAACACCAAAACTTTAACGAGGTTCGGCCAAAATTATTGCCTACGTCCTCGGACACTACCAAATATATTTCAGTGAAAAAATATTACAAAAGAGAGAAGAGAAAGAGCTCGTCAAACACACTAATTTGGGACAAGCTTCTGAGAATGGGACGAATTGAATTGAGAAGCAGACCTTTGTATTTATAGGCAAACTTCCTATCAATTCTCTACTAAATTCCCGATGTGGGATTGGTTACAATTGATTAAAAATTATTAATTTTTAAACCAAATGGATTTAGTCCACAAATTGCAAACAGAAGGAATTGTTATTAATTCTTTTGGCTGGAATTGAGCCACGTAGCCGACAATCTCCACCTTGGCGAAATTCACAACTGCAAATTTCTGTTCTCTCACAAAATTGTAGTGTCATCAAATGCGCTTCGCAGCGCCAGTTTCAAATTTGAACAATATTGATCAAGTCCAAACAATGTTTGAACTTGACAGCTGTCACCACCTTGGTCAACATATCAGCAGGATTCTCAGCGGTCTGAATCTTCTGGAGTTTCACCTGATCTTCCTCCAGAATTTCTCTAACAAAATGGAATCGAACATCGATGTGCTTCATCCTTGCATGATAAACTTGGTTCTTTGCCAAATGAATAGCACTCTGGCTATCGCAATGTACAACAATGTTCTTCTGCATCATTCCCAATTCATCAAGCAACCCTTGAAGCCAAATTGCCTCCTTAACAGCCTCTGTAACTGCCATATATTCCGCCTCTGTCGTAGAGAGGGCCACTGTTGACTGTAAAGTAGACTTCCAACTGATTGGTGCTTTTGTAAGTGTGAAAACATAACCAGTAGTCGATCGACGTTTATCCAAATCACCAGCATAATCGGAATCACAATATCCGACTACGCGTTGACCATTCTTCATATCCTGCTCAAAAACTAATCCAACATCCACGGTGTTCAGAAGATACCGTAGAATCCATTTCACAACTTGCCAATGCTCTTTGCCAGCATCATGCATGTACCTACTCACAACTCCAACTGCCTGTGAAATGTCAGGCCTCGTACATACCATAGCATACATCAAGCTACCAACAACATTTGCATAAGGAACCTTTGACATGTATTCCTGTTCTGCATCATCTTTTGGCGATTGAGCTCACTGAGTTTGAAATGAGGAGCAAGAGGTGTACTAACAGGTTTGGTCTTATCATCCATACCAAAACGCTTTAGTACCTTTCTCAGATATTGCTTCTGAGACAAACAAAGTCTCCCCAATTTCCTATCTCTGGATATCTCCATGCCGAGAATCTTCTTTGCCTCGCCCAAATCTTTCATTTCAAATTCTTGATTCAACTGATTCTTAAGCTTCTTAATTTCTTCTTTATTCTTTGATGCTATCAACATATCATCGACATAAAGAAGAAGATAAATGAAAGAGCCATCTTGTAGCTTACGCAAATACACACAATGATCGTATTTGCTTCTTGTGTACTTTTGCCTTTGCATAAACCTGTCAAACCGCTTGTACCACTGCCTTGGAGACTGCTTTAATCCGTAAAGCGACTTTACAAGTTTGCAAACCATATTTTCTTTTCCAGCAACTTTGAATCCCTCTGGCTGAGTCATATAGATTTCCTCTTCCAGATCTCCATGTAAAAATGCAGTTTTTACATCCAACTGAACTAGTTCCAAATCCAACTGTGCCACCAAAGCCAACAAAATTCGAATGGAGGAATGTTTAACAACTGGAGAAAATACTTCATTGTAATTAATTCCCTCCGTCTGAGCGTAGCCTTTAGCTACCAACCTTGCTTTGTAGTGAACACTATCTCTGTCAGGAAATCCATCTTTCTTTGCAAATACCCATTTGCACCCAATTGCCTTCTTTCCCTTCGGTGGATTGACTAAAATCCACATCTGATTCTTATAAAGGGACTTCATTTCATCTTCCATAGCTTTCCTCCACTTTACTTCTTCTGAACTTCGGACAGCTTCATTAAAAGTGGACGGAATGCTATCATCTGCAATTGAAGATGCATAGGCCACCATATCATCATAACGAGCAGGTTTTCTTATAGTTCTTCGTGGCCTACCAAGTGCGATTGATTCATGTTGCTGTGTAGGTTCTTGGATTTGAACCTCTTCTTCATCTGACTCTCCTTCTACCTCAGGAATGCCTGCAGTTTCAATATCTGCTACTGGGATTTTTCTACCAAACTCCACCTCCTTTGGAGTATCCTCCACCTGTTGTGGAGTATCATCTGACTGCTCCGTTGTCACCTTTCTCAACATGGTAGATTCATCAAAAGTGACATCTCTGCTGAAGATTATCTTTTTCGTTTCTGGACACCATAGCCGGTAACCTTTAACTCCTGTGGTTATTCCTATAAAAATGGCTTCTTTTGCTCTTGGATCCAGCTTCGATTCCTTAACATGATAGTATGCAGTGGAACCAAAAATACGTAAGGAATCATAATCTTTAGCAGGCTTTCCTGACCATACTTCTATAGGTGTTTTACCACCAATAGCAGTTGACGGTAATCGATTAATGAGATGGCACGCATATGCCAAAGCCTCAGCCCAAAATTTCTTGTCTAACCCAGCATTAGACAACATACACCGAACTTTCTCCAGTAATGTCCGGTTCATGCGTTCTGCTACCCCATTCTGCTGTGGTGTATGTCTAACCGTGAAGTGTCGAACAATACCCTCATCTTCACAGACTTTCATAAATAGATCATTTTTGAATTCTCCTCCATTGTCTGTTCGAAAACATTTAATTCGTCTGCCTGTTTGAGTTTCAACCAACTTCTTCCATTTAAGAAAAGTTGTCAGCACTTCAACTTTCGACTTCAAAGCATACACCCAAACTCTCCGAGAGTAGTCATCAACAAAGGTAACATAATAGTGATTGCCTCCTAAAGAAGGAGTTTTAGAAGGCCCCCACACATCTGAGTGAATATAATCCAGAATACCCTTGGTATCATGGACTGCAGTGCCAAACTTCACTCGTGTCTGCTTCCCTTTGATGCAATGCTCACAAAAACCCAACTTGCAGGTTTTCACATTCTTCAATAATCCTTGATCAACCAAACTTTTTAAGGATTTTTCACCTGCATGTCCCAATCGCATATGCCATAATCTGTTCGCTTCCAGATCTTTGTCATCACCAGAAACTGCTGCTGCTGTTGTCTCTATAATTGCATTACCTTGATAGTAATACAAATTATTCCTTCTCCGCAATCCTTTCATCATCACTAGTGCACCAGAGATTACTCTCATTACCCCATTTTCTGCAATAATTTTGAGCCCTTTAGATTCAAGGACTCCAACTGAAATGAGGTTCTTCGTCAAACATGGCACATATCGAACATCAGTCAGGATCCTGATTGACCCATCATGATTCCTCAAGCGGATTGAACCAATCCCTTCGGTGAAACAAGGATTGTCATTTGCTGTGTAGACAACTTCATGATCAAGTTCTTTAAAATCAAAAAATCATTCCCGGTTGGGACTCATATGATGACTGCATCCGGAGTCTAACAGCCATGCATTAGAAGAACTTGTTGAACATGCCAAAGGAGTATCTACAGATGCCATGACCACCAATGAGAAGGATGATTCTGAATCTTCACACTCAGCTACATTTGAATCAACAACAGTTTTGCCCTTGACTTTTAGCTTTGGGCAATCTCTCTTGGCGTAGCCAGGATTTTAGATAAGGGGGGTCCAATTCAACTTAAATACTAAACATTAAAAATATCAAATTATAAAAGAAATAAAAAAATTCCAGATTATAAACTACAAAAAAATAATAATTTCAATTTAACTTCATACTACTTTTCTCAAAAAAAAAAACTTCATACTACAAAATCAAATTAAACATTTCAAATTTATAATATCCTCAAGTATTCAAGCCAATTTCTTAATTCATTAATTTTCAAATTTCAATTCATTTTAGCAAGATAAAAAAATTGCAACAAAATAAATATGAGATTAAAAGTAAGTGGTGTACCTATTCTTAACTTGTTGCCGCTGCCTTGCTGGTGCCAATCGGTGAAAGAATGAAATTGAAAAAGGAAGAAACTGTTATCTGAAAAAAAAAAAGAAAGAAAAAGGAATTAACGAAGAAGAAACGTGAGAAAGAAGAGAAAGAGTCACAATTAAGTTATTCTTGTTTGTTTGTAATGGGCAGAGTCATTGACAAATCTTGTTTGTTTGTAATGGGCTTGATTAAAAGGCCCAGTTTTAAAGATTGGAAAAAAAAGGATGAAAAATGTTGGGAGCGTGGATCGAAGTTGCGTGCTCTCACATAGTAAGGCCAAGCTGTTCCATCTCAACCAATGTAATATTCATTCTCAAATATACCTAAAAAATTTTTATTTTTAACTGAGGGGGGAACAGAGCCCCATGGGACCCCCTTTATCTCCGCCTCTGCTTTCTTCCAGTGACCTTTCTCATGACAAAAGGCACACTCATCTTTTTCAAGTCTGGCTTTCGAACGGGATCTACTTTTCTTTCCCCCTTTCTTTCGGCTTTGCGAACGGCCTCCAATCACCAGAGCTTGTGCTTCACTTGTCCTCTCCTTTTCTTTCTTTCGCAGTTCATGGCTGTATAGATCAGCACATACTTCACTGAGAGTCACCTCCTTATTCCCGTGGAGTAGAGTCGTTGTAAGAAACTCAAACTCGTCAGGGAGAGATGCCAACAACAATAGTGCCAAATCTTCGTCTCCAAAGACCACATCCAAATTAAACAGATCAGCCACCAACTGATTAAAACTTGTGATGTGTTCATTCATCGTGGTACCAGAAACATAATTGAAGCGAAACAGTCTCTTCTTCATGAAGAGTTTGTTCTGATTGTTTTTTTTCAAAAATTTCTCCTCCAAAGCCTTCCACAGATTGTTTGCCGAAGTTTCTTTCGAAAAAGCATATTTTTGCTCTCTAGAAAGACAAGAACGAATTGTACCACATGCTAGACGATTGATGGTGCTCCATTCACTCTCCTCCATACTTTTGGGTTTCTCTTCTTCAATAGCGACATCTAGACCTTGCTGAAAGAGAGCGTCTAGAAGTTCGCTTTGCCACATGCCGAAATGACCGGTGCCGTCGATAATCTCCACTGCAAATCTTGCATTTGTTACAGCGTTCCTCACTGAAGTGGAAGAGGATGCTGCAGCAATACTGGGTGTGGTATTTTTCTTTCCGTCCGCCATTCCTGCTACAAATATTATTTAATAGCTCCAAATACAAAATTACAAAAAAAAGCCAAGAATGGTCAAATTACGCCGCAATTCCGGAAGGGTGATTACACCGCAATCCCGGAAGGGTCAAATAAAACCACAAAAAAAAAAATTAAACCACGATCCAAGGAGGGTCAATTTACACCGCTATATCCCGGATGGGTCAAATTAAATTACAACTACTAAGCATACACTAACATAAGATAATTACAATGCATACTTAGATATCCTTGGCTCTGATACCAATTGTTGTGAAAAAATTGAATTCCACCAAATTAAATAGCCAAAAAAAATTTAGCTACCGCGGAAGCAAGCTATTAAATAAAATAGAGAACACCAAAACTTTAACGAGGTTCGGCCAAAATTATTGCCTACGTCCTCGGACACTACCAAATATATTTCAGTGAAAAAATATTACAAAAGAGAGAAGAGAAAAAGCTCGTCAAACACACTAATTTGGGACAAGCTTCTGAGAATGGGACGAATTGAATTGAGAAGCAGGCCTTTGTATTTATAGGCAAACTTCCTATCAATTCTCTACTAAATTCCCGATGTGGGATTGGTTACAATTGATTAAAAATTATTAATTTTTAAACCAAATGGATTTAGTCCACAAATTGCAAACAGAAGGAATTGTTATTAATTCCTTTGGCTGGAATTGAGCCACGTAGCCGACAGTTGCTACTTGTTTCCTTAGTGAAATTGGGTTTCGTTTTTCTCTTGCTTGCATCAGGAGCTTCAAGAATTTCCAGCAAAACCAGCCGGTCTTCAGCTCCTTCTAGTCTTACCATACCATCCTACAGTGGAAGGAGCAGTTCTGAATTTCTTCCTACACCAAGGACTGAAGGTGAAATACTCTCATCCCCAAATTTAAAGCCCTTCTCGTTCAATGAACTAAAGAATGCCACTAGAAACTTTCGTCCCGACAGTCTTCTGGGTGAAGGTGGTTTTGGTTATGTTTTCAAAGGATGGATTGATGAGAACACAATGACTGCTGCAAAGCCTGGATCAGGAATGGTTGTAGCAGTCAAGAAGCTCAAACCTGAAGGTTTCCAGGGCCACAAGGAGTGGCTGGTATGCTTATTTTGCTGTTGAAGATATTATATATAATGTTTATAATTGTTCATTGCTTATTTGCTGATAGCTATTTGGTTTCAGACAGAAGTTAATTATCTTGGCCAACTTCATCATCCAAATCTGGTCAAACTGATTGGGTACTGCTTGGAGGGTGAGAACCGGCTTTTAGTCTATGAGTTTATGCCAAAAGGGAGCTTAGAGAATCATCTGTTTAGAAGTAAGTAATGCTTTTGATTTGATAATCATTTTGTTACTGTTCTGTATCACTCTGCATTTATAATTTTAGTACTTTTTATCCTTGGGTCATTTCCAAGGATGAGAGATCATGGAATTTAAGTTGATCATATCTGCCTTTTTGGATCCTTTAATTGCAACAAACTTTTCTCAGTCTTCTTACCCTCTAGAAATAATGTTGGTTGCATCCGCCCTCATTTCTTTTTCATCTTAGACAGGTCCTTAGTTTGTGATCAGCCACACTGGAACTGAGATGCAGCTACTTCTAGATATAAGCCTGCCTATTCATTATTACAAAAAATATTCCTCTTTCTCTACCCACCATATGTCTCCTACCAACTATTGTTATACTCCTTTTCAATGGTCTAATGCATTCTTAGATAGAAGTGGCTGTGAACTATATCTAGGGATAAGTATCATGTTAGCAACAAGGAATCAAGGATGAATCAGGTCCTGTAGTATCCTGAATTGCTAAGAGGCATTTTTGATGATTGATTAGAAATTATTTTCATTCCCAAATTTTTGTGTCTGAGGATGCTAAACTATTTTGTGCATAATGATCATGAGTCCAATCTTTAAATAGGAGGATGACAAGCACTTAATGAAATATAGACTTGGATGAATGGGTTTATTTCAGTTATCTAAAATAGTATGTGCTAAAGTAGTAAACTGTAGTTTGCAGATAACTGGAAGATTTTTCTGAAAGGCTTAAAGAAAAAAGTATTGTTTGTTCAAATTTATTTTGATTTTGATCATTTGATTTTTTGTTATCTTCTCTATTATCACGAAGTGCTAAGGCACATGCTGTTGATTCTTAGAGAAGTGCTTAAGCGGCTCTTCATATGACAAAAAATTATGAATCATATATATATATATATATATTTTTATGTGGATGGTCATGCCTTTTTGTTATATGCAGGATTGGAGTTATTTGGAAACCCTGAAACTCCTTGTGCATACATACCAACTCTGATTAATTTTTTCCCTTTCTTTAGGAGGGCCGCAGCCACTGTCATGGGCAGTGCGAATGAAAGTGGCCATAGGTGCTGCCAGAGGACTTTCTTTCCTTCATGATGCAAAATCCCAAGTCATATATCGTGATTTCAAGGCTTCTAATATTCTACTTGATGCGGTATGCTGAATAAAAATGGGGATGGACTCTGTTGTGTTTCTTTTTTTGGGGAAGAATGATGGAATTTATTTTTGGTTCAAATTGTATAAATTATATCACCCCATTATAATCAAATAATTTTTGGTGTTAATATTCCATTGGCCATGCAGGAATTCAATGCAAAACTTTCCGATTTTGGTTTGGCTAAGGCAGGCCCCACTGGTGATAGAACTCATGTGTCCACTCAAGTAATGGGTACACATGGCTATGCCGCGCCAGAATATGTTGCTACAGGTCCGTCGAGTGTTTGTCCTTAAAACTATTTATTATTATGCCTATCTCATATGTATGTTACTGGTCTGGATTGCGTTTGTTATAGAATTGGTTTATTTTGGTATTCTTAATCATGGGACCAATCTTATTTCTGATGACCTAACTGGTGCATCTGATGATTCTTAGTTTTCTTCCCCTCATGCAACCAAGATTGTCTGTTATATCTATGGACCGAGCTGCTTTCCAATTTCCAATACTTACCTTAATGGCATGATTCTCTAACATGACATGTTTAATTAAGAGGAAAAGGCTTTGTTCAATTAGTTATGAGGTTAAAGGCTTTGTAATATATAAACATTTTTGCAGTAGAAAAAAGAGGCTTGGTGTTATTGGAGAGTGAAGTCTGCATATTAGAATGGGGAAATTGACATTCTAGTCATTGGTTTGTTCTAATCCGTCCTTTCTTGCTGAGGACCTACGACTGTCTTTTTGCACATGCACACTCGCATAGCATCTAGACTAAGATTTTAAAAAATTGGAATAATCCTTTTTATCCAGTTGTGTCATTGTAGTGAACATGTCAATGATTGAATCCTAGGACAATGAAGTTCTATCCTCTGTGAGTTCTATAAGAAATTAGGGTATATGTTCTGATATTATTCAGTGTCTTTACTGTCTACCGTACATGCAGAAGTCTTGTGCATGGAACCTATTAAAAAATTTAAACCTAGATTATGCATGTAACAAAGTTTCTATTGGTGAACAGGTAGGCTGACAGCCAAGAGTGATGTATACAGCTTTGGGGTTGTGTTGCTCGAACTACTGTCTGGGAGGCGTGCTGTTGATAAAAGCAAGGTTGGTGTGGAGCAGAATCTGGTAGACTGGGCAAAACCCTACCTTGGTGACAAAAGAAAATTATTCCGGATAATGGACACTAAGTTGGGGGGACAATATCCTCAGAAAGGAGCCTATATGGCTGCTAGCCTTGCCTTACAGTGCCTGAGCAGTGAAGCCAAAGTTAGGCCTCGAATGTCAGAGGTGTTAGCAACGTTGGAGCAAATTGATTCCCCAAAAACTGCCGCCAAATTCTCCCAGTCAGAGCTTCAGGCTATTCACGTACCTGTCCGGAAGTCCCCAATGAGACACCATTCTCCTCTTACTCTAACGCCAAGTGCATCCCCCTTGCCATCCCATCCCCACAGGCACTCTCTAGGCGTACGCTGAGTAGAAACCTATCTATAAAATTTTCAACTGCTTGCATAATTTGTTGTTGTAAAATCTAATTTGAGCATGTATCCTGCTGCAATTTTGGTTTCCCACTAGAACAATTATCATCACTTGTACTTGAAGATCTGTAGCTCTTCTTCTGGGGTAACTGCATGTCAGTTGTCTGTAATTATATCTCATTTGTCCATAGTCTTGTTGCTAAACGCATGCATCTCAATTCTTTCATCCACTAAATGCAAATGTTGTTTGTTCTGAAACTGTTTAATACTCGTGAGACGGTGTGACGCACTTAATACCAAAACACATGGTTAGCGGAATTGATTGAATGTCTAGGAGTTCTTCGAAGTTCCATCAAACATGTCTATCAGAAGAAAAGCTGGAAGAATTTAAGCTGTCAGTTATCAAAGTAATGCATGGTTGCCTGCCAGACCATCTGAGTATTTCTTGATTGCTCCGCAGCCTGATAAGATCTCTGAAAGTACAACACCAAAGCTGAAGACGTCAGTTTTTTGGGTCAAATGACCTGCAATTTTAAAGCATAGAGGGAGACAATTGATGATGTATATATTTATCATGAATAAAATGTTATAAAGACTGCGGATAATTATGAAATTAATGCTTGAAATAACACAAATAATATTACGATTATAAATTATTTATTATTCTTGATAGCTAATATCGATATTAATTATAAATGGAGATTAATTTAAATTTTTTTTTAAATATATCTATATTATATATTATATAAAAAAAATGAGGAGAAAATGCTAAATTTTAGGCTGCCACCTAAATGGAGAAAAAAATATAAATAATAAATTTTTATAATTTACTATTATAAAAATTAGAATATAAAAAATCAAGAATTTAAAAATATAAAATTAGAATTTTAAAAATGAGAAATTTAAAAAGATAATAAACAATTAAATATTTTTTTTATTATGTAGAAAATATTATTAATTAAGAAATTAATAATTAAATGATAAATTATTTATATAATAGTAATTAGTATGGATTGAAAGAAAATATTTAATTTTTTTTTATTTTTTTTGGGTGACAGTAATGATTTATTATGTTTTTATTAAAATATACAAGAAATATCTTTTTTGATAGGCAAATGAGAGACTTATATATACATGTATTATGTGGTAATAAGTAATTATTTTTTTCACAGATCTAATCTATTATATCTAATTTATTTATTATGAAATATATAATAAAATAATCTTTTCAAGTCTTTAATTATTTATTTATATATTTATATATTATTTATTTTTTAATTTAATTTATTAATCATTATATAATAAAAAATAATCAATATCAAAAATTTCTATTCTATAATTTAAAGGAGAAGCTAAAATCACTGTAGATAAATAATAATTTTAGCTTCTTTTGCTAATTTTATTTTTTATTTTATTTATTATTCATTTTTAGCCATTATTTTTTTATTAATTACTATTTTATTTTAATTTATTTTTTTAATATATTTACATTTTTTATTATATATATATATATATTTCATAATTTATGTTCTTTTGAATAATTTAATTAGGTGTTATTGTTAAATCTCAAATTTTATATATTTTATCTATAAAAATTTTCAATTCTACAAATTAGAGAATATGTGATATTTTCTATTAATTTTTACAATAAATTATAAGTTTTAAGCTTCATTTATTTTATTGAAATTTATATTTTTTTATCTTTAATCTTATTGAAAAATAAACTAACATCAACAAATTTAAAAATTGTAAAAAAATTGATAAGCTGCTCAAATTAAAATATGCTAAATAAAATTGATAGTATATTATGTGAAAGAATTTCCTTAAGAGCGTATAAAAATAGCATTTAAAAAATTACAAAATAATTACATAATTTATTTATTTGCATTCAGTTAATATTATTTTATAATAATTATATCAATGCTTTACTTATTTACACTTAATTGATAATATTTTATTCTTAAATTTTAATTTTTTTATTCGTTTAAAAATAATCTCATTTTATATTATTTATAAAAAAATTAAAATATGTATATTTCGAAGCAATGCGAGAACGTCATTTTAATTAATTATATTAATGATCAAATAAAAAAATTATATCCACATCATAATTAAGAGTGTCAAAATAGATCATGACATACTAACATAATACTTTAAATACGTAAAATTAGCAGGTTAGTGTTGATTTTAAATTGGTTAGTGTGATAAACGAGTCAACTTGTGTATGACATGACTTTAAAGAGTCGTGGAGTGGTTTGATATGCGAACTCGCTATAATCCGTTTAACTAAAATAATATAGTTTTATATAACTCAAAACTATATCATTTTATTATTATTTGCTCTAAAAAATAAGTATTATATATTTATTATATTATTATAATTTTATTATTATATGATGTATTATTATTTATTTAAAAATAGTTTATTTAATTTTTTAATTAATTTTTATTAAAAATTTATTAATTTTCATCTAATTATTTTTTAAATTTAATTATTAATTAATTTAAATTTAATTCTTTTTGAATTTTAGAAATTATTTTCTTAAATTATATGTTAAAAATTAAATAATTATATGATTTAAATAAACTAATATTTTATATTAAATAACTTTTTAATTTAAAATTTAGAATATAAATTATAAAAGAAAATAGAATAGAAAAAATAAATCAAAAATAAAATAAAAATTTTAAAATATTTATTACAAAATTTATATTGGCAACTATATATTATCTCTTAAATTTTTTTTCTTACTAAATTTTAAAACTAAAATATAATACACATTTATCATTTATTATATATAATTATGTTATATATTTTACTTTTATATATTTTTAAAAAAATTTATAATAGATTTATATTTTAGAATTATTTTAATTATAATTTTATTATATTTATAAATTTTTAATAAATTATTTAAAAATATAAAAATATTATAAATTAAAAATATTATATAAATTAAATGGATTGTATAGAATTATGTGATTTATATATAATTTATTTAATTAAGGGTGTTATATATATTATATTTATATAATTTATTTAATTTTTATATTAATTTATATCAATATAATTAATAAAAAAAGTGATCTTAATAACATAACCAAAATAAATTAATCCAATACAATTACGACCCATGTGCCCGTTTTGACATTCCCCGCTAGCAACCATTACTATGGACAATAACTAACTAAACTTTTAAAAATTGTATATTTTTCTCATTTTATCCGCCCATTATTTAATTTAGGTTATAGCTCTCGATGGTGGACCGGGGCTCGCTGATCGGAAACTAACAATTAGATTTTTGCTTCAAAGTTCAGATTCAGTGTTACAGATCTTCACTCGGTTCATTGCCGTTGATCGGCTTATTCTCAAACCAATCATTCATCACCAGGTAATCAAAACTCGAATTTCTGAAAATTTTTCACTATGAAAGCCATTTTTTTGGTGGGTAGCTCTCTAGGGCATTTTCACTAAGTTCACCTAATTTTCAATCGAGTACACCTATAACTATCTTTGATATGGGAAGCTCTGGATTTTGATGCAATTGGTAAAAAGTTGATGCGGGTTTCGTTTTTTTTATTATTTTTTATTTTTATGTATGCAGATTATGGTGATGAAAATTACGTTTTATAACCAGTTTTGAGGAGAAAATGGTGCTGGTTTTAGCAATAGGTGACCTTCACATACCTCATAGGGCAGCTGATCTGCCTCCAAAGTTCAAATCTATGCTTGTTCCTGGGAAAATTCAACATATCATTTGCACTGGCAATCTCTGTATCAAAGTAATTATTTCTTATTAATCAAGTTTTATTTGTTAACAAGGTGGCAACATTGTTGCAGTTCACTTCATAATTTCTTTGTTACAAGCTGTTGACATAAATTTTCCCTCTCTTGTTTATAGTTACTATTTCTTTTTCATGGTAATTGAGTTGTGCTGGTGATGAACAAAGTCCTAAAATTCCTTTTGATTCACCTTCTCAATTTGTCTTTGAAGAACAAAGTCTAGTCCTTATTTCTATTACAGAGTTTCTTTTTCAATTTATCTATTCATGTTGGTATTTAGTTTAGTAGAGGCAATATGACCTCCGTTCTCCTTACATGTACTATCTGTATTCTTGTCTTCCCAATTTAATCCATGTTTATATCTGGGCTCCAATTTGCCATGATGGATGTCCACAGAAAAATTTGGCCATAAGTTCTTGCCCGAGGCATTTCAAAAAGTTTAGGAACTTCCTAAGCAGTTGTTCCATTGCATTGACCTGTAAGTTTAAATTAAAAATTACAATTCTTATATTTGGTTCTAACAGTAGGGCATGGTAAACTTAATATCCTTAATTTAGTACTCTAATGTCACTTGTATGCATCCACATTTCATAGTGACGTATTTAAACTTGTCTTGATTTATATATTTGGCCTACAATAATATGTTGCCAATGGGTTTTATGCTTAAATTTTAAGCAAGGCTTGTATATGCTAAAATCTGCTACTATTTGATAAAACTATATTCGCTCTGGAATCATTTATGGTGTCAATTGGAGAACCAAGTATTGTAGCACCCTTTGGTGTTTGCCTTTTCCCCTTCAGTAGAGACATAGCTATTCAAATTTACATCTGATTTGCTTTTCAAGAACACAATCTAGTTTTCTGAAAGATACTGTCTTTGCCATATTGAGTATATGGATTTTATACAGATGGTACTCATCTTTAGATCTTCTCATCATTGGCTCATGGTTGTGCAATCATCCCATACATTAATATTTTACACTTGATTCTCTTCATCCTCATGTAATGATGGCTGCTAGATTCTCTTCATCTCCCAGGAGTCCTTGTAATGGTATAATGATGAGTTCTATAGCATCTTGCCCTAGACCTTGAAGATATTGTATTTATATTTATTAACTAGTTTCATTCTGATACCACTTCTATTTGAGGCCTAGATATTTTTATATTTTTACTTCAGCAGATCTACTGTAGATGATTTATTAACTAGTCTATTGTATTTATATTTATTAACTAGTTTCATTCTGATACCACTTCTATTTGAGGCCTAGATATTTTTATATTTTTACTTCAGCAGATCTACTGTAGATGATTTTGAAATTCAAAGATTTTGAAATTCAAAATATCTTTCTGGCAATGCTAACTTCTTTTTTAATATTAGTAACTGTGTTATGTTCTTTCCATGAACAGGAAGTACATGATTATTTAAAGAGTCTTTGTCCTGATCTGCATATTACTCATGGTGAATATGATGAAGATTCACGATATCCGGAGACGAAAACTCTCACCATTGGCCAGTTTAAGCTTGGAATATGCCATGGTCACCAGGTTTGCTTTTTCATTTATCTTTGCCTCTGTGTTTGCTTAATCTTGTTGCTTAACGCTTAGTGGCATGTTTTTCTTATAATTCAAATTCTTTGATAGCTATAAGGATTTTAGTTGCCATTTATTTGATATTGTAGCATTAAACGATAGAAAAACATTGTGATTTAGTGGTGTTAATAATCAGGTGAATGTTTCAGTCCTGATATGTTTCAAATATCAAGTTAGTCGAATCATTATAATATTGGATGTGATGGCCTTTACTCATGTACTGGAATATGTTTGAATTTTAAAGGGTGAAAAGGGAAAAAATTTTCTTTAGTCTGTTGTCTGTCTGAGATGTGTTATAATGCAATAATTGAACCTTGAAAGAAAGATTAATGGTTTTGCATATGCACATGCCTAATCCTATGTATTCATAAATTATTTTTACCTATTTATCCCCTATGCTGTTCCATTTTTTATCCTGGTATCTTTATGTGGTGTACGATTTGGTGTCTATGCCTTTTAATAAGAAGTACAAAGTAATGTGCTTGCTTGTCTTGTGCTTTTTTGGTGCTCTGTAATTCAAATACTATGTCCTCTGCACCTAATAAAGGGTGCTGGAGATTTATGAGCATTGTTAGATGCTCGAACTTATTCCCAACTGCCCTATACATAAAGCCTTTTATCCCCATGCAAAGTAAAATTTATTCAAAATTTAATACCTGCCTAATGCTTGATCTGAGTGAACAGATATTCATTTCCATTCCTCAATGACAAGATCTAAATGTTCTGGGGACTAGTTGTGTCCATGATAATATAGTGATGAAAAATGCTTATTTTAATTTTTTGCTTGTATATATTTTTCCTGTATCAATTGCTAATTCTACTTGTGATTTTCTTTCTGAAGGTCATTCCATGGGGTGATTTGGATTCACTGGCAATGTTACAGAGGCAGCTAGATGTTGACATCTTAGTAACTGGTCACACCCATCAGTTCAAAGCTTACAAGCATGAGGGGGGTGTTGTTATAAATCCCGGCTCTGCCACTGGTGCCTACAGTAGCTTCACTTACGACGTAAACCCAAGCTTCGTTCTCATGGACATTGATGGTTTGCGCGTGGTGGTTTATGTTTACGAACTAATTGATGGGGAAGTAAAGGTTGACAAAATTGATTTTAAGAAGACAGCCACTACTCGCTCATCACATTAATTCGTGCTCTTATCATTACTGTATGACTTCTAGTGATTCCCTAAAATTTGTTAGGTTGAGGGGCCTTGAGGACTACAGTGGTAGAAGTCTTGTTATGGTATTGTAAGATCTGAACAGAATATATCTATATCTAAATGAATAAATGTGTTTTTATTGATATGTTTCCGTAGTTTCGAAACTTCTATCATATTGTGGAATTGGTGGTCTGATTGAAATTGGATTTGGCCAGAAAATGTCCAGTCAAATTTGGAACTTTTTTCTACCTCTCTGAATAGTTTTAGATTATTTTTTCTTCTTTGAAAGTTTGTTTACTCTTTTTAATACTTGTTCAAGATTAAAAAAAATTATTTACAGCCATATTTATGTATGTATGTATATGCATATGTATGTATATTTATTAAAAATTTTAAGGAGAAATGTGAAAGAAGAATTAGAGTAGACTGGATGCTTAATGACAATTTTAAAATTTCATTAAAGGCTTTAAAGCGAGAGTTTGAATCAAATTTAACATATTTTGTTATAGTTTTTTTTTTAAATAATTTTTATTTATAATATATATTTTATACTTTAATGCTTAAATCTTAATTAAATATATATTTATAAACCAAAACCCTCAATAATTACTTTTATAAAATATTTTCATGTAATTTTTAAACATTAATATAAAAATATAAAATAAATATATTTTCCTTTTTATAAAAATAAAATTTTAAGTAAAATAGAGTTTAAGTTTCACAAAAATCATGCAAAAAATATGTTTACATCTTAATTTTGCTTTCAAGTATTTCAATTTCTTTTTAATTTTTCAATTTCCTTTTTATATGGTGTAACTCGGAAATTAAAAAAAAAAGAAATATTTTCAGATTTTTTTTATACATTTTTTAGGCCGAAAAAATGCTACAGCAAAAATTATCCTCGTATTTTAGTTATTTTGGCGGAAAGCATCGCACCAAATAGCAATTTGAGAAATTATCAGGCCAGACCAGGTCCATTTCTAAGTGTTGATGACTTTCTAGTTTAAACAAGCAGGCCAGGCCCATTCTAAGTGATTTAACTCCATGTGTCAGGATCCTGCTACGGATTTCAGGAATTTCCTACTTGCCGCCAGTGATCGGAAAAAAATTATCTTTTTTTTTGATCGGATGTATAGGATTAGAGTTAGAAATGGTTACTTTCCTCTTAAGTTAGCTATTACAATTCATATCCAAATCCAATATCTTATTGCTTGCTATTACAGAGTCTCCATTAACAGAAGAAAAGCAAAATTATCGTCTCTTTCTCTATCTCCTTTGTTCGATCAATTCTCAAGAGTATTCAACATGGAGAGACTCTCTGGTAGAATAGCACCAATCCCACCTCGCAAATTCCATCACTCTCTTCCAAGATCAAGACAATCATCTCTGGTTATTTACTTCAAACTTTCCTACCAACTCCGTAGCCTTGGGTTTTTGGTATCCTCTGATGGTACACAGACCCTTGTTGGCGAGTTCAATCACGAACCAGTCACATTTTCTTTCTGGTCCGACATTGGTTTCTTCAAGAACAAACAGTTAGTGTACAACAAAAGCTGGTTACCAATCCCACCTCGCACTAACGCCATGGATCGACATGCTCAAACGCAGGACCACTGTACTATTATTGATCTACATATATAACCGTATTATTCTATACTCACATATTTGTATTTACCCATATATTTGTATTTAAGTATATGTTTGATATTCAAATGCCAAAATTAATTTTGAGTATGATTGAGCACAAATAGAAAGGTGAAGGACCAATTTATTAAGCTTTAATTCTTTTATTTATTTATTGGCCTAACCCAAAAAAATATATGAAAATACACGTTTTAATTTTCAATTTAATCTGATCATTTAATTTGGGTCAATTGGCTATGAACCTTGTTTTTTTTCTAATCAATCTATCCAAACCAGGCTTGTGACAAAACCAAAACCTACCTCTACACTAACACCAAAATTTGGGTTTTTGCTTATCCTTTTTATCTCACAAAGACTATAACGTTGTGTTTCTTTCTTTCATTTTTTACTTCATCATTTCCTTCAGCTAATTATAAAATGATGTCGTTAATACACTAGTTGGAAGAAAACAAAATTAGATTAGGAATTGAAACCCTCAGCTCACAGTCCATAACGCACTTTGAAATCCTCAGCATCCTGTACCTTCAGTTCATATTTGAAATCCTAAGCTGAGAGAAAAATTTTGTTCCCATGTTTGAAACCCGCTTGAACCTAATGTGCTCCTTGCATTCTTGATTTTGCAACTGTTTTTATTTAGAATCAGCTTATGGGACCAGAAGATAAAGCTTACTCAAATAGCAATTTTAATTGCTTTTATTGTCAAGCTTTGTTCTGGAACCACAAGACAAAGACAAGGGTTTCGAAATGACACTTCGAGAAAGTTAATGAATGTATTTATTTATTCTTTTTAGATTTGTATTTTTATGCATGTATTTACCGTTAGTTTTTTTTTTATTATTATTTTAATATTATATTTTTCATATTTGGTTTTTCAATATTTTCATTTTTGCATGGCTATGGAGCTGCATTATTAATTTTGTAATCTTGTAGTGTTCTCATAGAGTTCTGGCATGAATACATTTTTATGGAAACTCTAGCAATATCGTGTATAGGGAATAGCCACATCAACTTAAGAGATGTTAAAAAGTTTGGAATGATTGACTTACAGAAGACGTCTGAGGTTGCATTGAAATATGCCTTTATGAAGTTATTATGTGAAACATCCAATTTGATAGAGATAGAATTTGGTTGCAAGGACACTGAACACAATCAGCTTACTAAATGGAATCAACCTACTGAACACAATCAAGCACAATACTAAGTAATATTTATATGACAATACACACATATATGCCAAAACATCTTTCTGCTTTCTAACAAACTAGATCATTTCATTGCATAACTAACATAATTACATGGATACAAATTACACTAGATAGAATCTAGACAAGTTACAAGTAGCAGCATCTGAATCTTAATATATATGCTAAACCTTAAAAATTATGTGTTGTGAAATAACGATGAATGCCTTTTGAGTTTGCCAGCAACTATCCCTCTCCAATCGTTAAGATTTGGAATTGGGAACTTCAAAATTTTAATGTAAAGAGTTGTTCTCAGTATGTGCATGCCCATTAGCTCAATGGCCAATATTTCAGGATGAGCCAAGTTGATGATTAGTTGAGAAATAATATTTAGTATTTGAACTTCTAATTAATTGCTAGTTAATTGTGTTTTAATACATTCAGTGATTGGAAAACCGTTCAAAATTATAATCAGGACACTTCCAGAAATGAAATTTTAGCCACCAAATCACAATCCTAATCATTTTTTTTTTCAGATTTTAAATTGGATTTTCATCTGGGTATATATATACAAAAAGCTATTTTCGATATGAGAATTGCAAGAGATTTTTTTTTATAAAGTTGTATTTATTTTAAGCTAGAAAAAAAAGGTAGTAGACTTCCGGCAATACTGAATGTAGACGGAACTGTGGACTATGTGAAGGTAAGAGAATAATAAGCAGGAGATTTTTTGTGGCATTCATGCCTACTGCCCCTTTCTCCTCTTATCCCTGTCAAACCCTTTCTTTTGCAAATTGATAAAAACAAAAAAGTAAAGAAAACAAATTCTATATAAAGCTATGCATAAGTAATTAGCAAATTTGCAAAATTTTTGCATTAATTGTCAAATAAAATGAAAAAAATCTATATAGAGGATATATATCAAACAGAAATGGTTATTATATCCCCTTCGCTAAATTTTATGGCAATATTATTATTTATTTAAAACCAAAATACTGAATATGTTCACTTCTATATGTGTCCAACTTAATTAATTTATGAATCTCTCTTTATTCGCTGAATAAATCGCACTACACTTTTTTTTTTCAGAATTAAAATAGAGATGGGGATCGATTATTAATTTATTACTTGGAAAATATGTATTTATGGTTAGACAGTATTTTAGTATACGTAAATTACACTATATGTAGATATAATAAATTAATTTATGCATTTTGTAACCAAGAAATTCTCTGGACCTATTAAATTTTAGGAATTTTTTTCAAAAATACTTTTAAAAATAAAATTATTTTTAAAAATATCTATTTTATTTTATTTTTTTTAAAATACATATTTTTAACTTTCAATTTCAAAAAATCATTTTTTTAAAGATATATTTTTAGTATATATTTAGTAAATTAAAGATATATTTTATTGTATACATTAAATATTGAGTATATACATTTGATATATTAAAGATATATAAAAAAATGGAGTATTCAAAAAAATATTGCTATACAGTATAATTTCCTTCAACTTTTATTGTTCTACTGAAGTATTTGAGAGAAATCTCCGATTTGAAAAAGCTAATTAATTTGCAGCAAGTTAGTAAGAATATGACACGAGGAAAGGTTTCACGTCAATTAAGCATAAATACATAAAATGATTAACATAAAAATAAATAAACTTTTCAACACAATTAGCTTTATATTATATTAAAAAATTTAACACAAATCATTGGATTATTTCACTGAATTTTTTTCTCTTTTGAGTGCCAATACTTGCATTTGCTGCTTGTATCAGTAGCCTACATAATTTAGCTTGCCATTAATGTACATAATAGAATATTGAAGTTTTTTTAGTATTGATATAAGGAGGGGAATTAATTCTTGGTTTATCACTAATATATATATATATATATATATTTACAGCTTTACAGCTAAGTCATATCAATTATATACATCTATGCACATTCATCTATACATGTATAAATTTTATATTTATATATGAATTTATATATTTAAATTCATTTATATATATAAATTTATATTTATATGTGAATTTATATATATTTAAATTTAATTTAAATATAAATATGTATGTATATAAATATATATACACATACATTCATTTATATATATATATGGATTTATATATTTATTTATATATTTAAATTTAAATGACTTATATATATAATTTAAAATGTATTATATGTATGAATTATATATATATTAAATATATATATATATGAATTTAAATGAATTTTATTTTAATTCATAAAATTTTGGTCAAAATTTATATATATATATATATATATAATAGATTATTTGGTGTGTTATTGCAAAGAAAAATATTAATTTAAAAAATTAAAAATAAAACTATTATGCAACATTTTCAGAATATATAAAGTTATATGATACAATTATCATCTATGAGGTATAGTTAATTTAGTAGCATAAATTAATTATTAAACAACTATAATATTAAATGTTTAATTTTATAATAAATTTATCTCTCTTTTTTTTTTAAATTGAGCTCATCTTAGTAATTTTCTGCGTCCGCCTTGATATATGTATATTTTCAATAACTAATTGTAGTTATTGACTCTCAATTTTCAATGAATGATCATTACACGGCTTGTCGTTAAACTTAAACTGATTTGAATAGAGAAAAAGAGTTACCTTTTCACTCTATCATTTCTAAATATCCTTGGATTCCCAGGAATTTTCAGTCAGAGTTTTCAGTATTCATAGGAAGTTGGCTTAAGGGGCTTAGTATCTCACAATAGACAACACAATTGACAAATTCTTAAAATATTTAATGGAATGAATTCCAAATTAGATGATTACAAAGTTGAAAAAAATGTAAACTAAAAAAAAAAGTTATCAGAATAAATTCCAGTTGAGTATTCTTACTATTTTATCTAGTCTATAGTCTATACAATACACAGGACTACGAGGGATCCAACAAGTATAAATGTATATATAGATACATAGAGACAGCTTTAGTTAGGGCAGGCAAGTGAACTTGGACAGTACCTTGGGCCATATTAAAGATAAAGAATAATAATATATGGAATCAGAGTTATGCGACGGTTGGGCTTTCTTTTTTACACTTATCTCTATCCATCCTTTCCTTTTCAGCTTTTCAATTTTTGATACAATTTTCTTGCAATTAGTACATAACAGATCTCAATATATATATATATATATATATATATATTTTATGAAGGTGGGCGGCACCACCGAAATATTTATTAATAAGTATGGAATAATTCTATTACAAAGCCCTTATAAAATAGGCGCTCATCAGCTATATCTAATATAAGGATAAATATATATATATATATATATATATATATATATCTGTGTGTGTGTTTTGATCTACCAGGAAGATCAAAGATAATATTCTGGAATTAAGAGATATTATATTAATTTGATTGATTTCCGTCCACATATATAGAATTTAGTATTTGATAGTTGAAAATTTTATTTACATCTCCAACTTATAATTAGTTAATATTAGAATGATAATGGGAACTGTTCAATTAAATTAATTGCAGTTGAACATGAAAAACTTCTTAAATTATGAAGCTTTTGCATTAATTGTCAAACAAAGAGGAAAAGTTAATAGATGTGAAGAAATGGAGCAGAAATGGCTGCAAGAATTTGCTTTTAATGTCCACTTTGTGAATCTTGCTAAATTGTATGATTTTTTAGCAATATCAAAAATTTATCTATTCCAAAATGCTGGCCAGATTACCTTTTTTTATAAAATTTCTGGTTATCTTTTATCGATTCCCATTTTTTATGCATATAATTATATAAGAATAATTAGAAGTCTTTGTGTTGTATGTAACCAAGAAATTAAACAGAAGAAGAGAGTCAGATGTCCCCCGGAGTTCCCTTGACCACTTCATTGGGGTGGCCTTCATTGGGGAACTCATGGTGTCATTTGGCAATGCAATGTCATTGGATTATTTCAGTTTCATTTAATTTGAAGCCATAAACCTAACTGGCAGAATGGAGTTCTACGGCTATCTAAACTACAATCCATTCTTTTCTTTTCACTTACTCTTCTCCGCTTAAATCATTCTTCCAAAACTTTTCAGCAAGCCCTGGTGAGTGATGTTGGATTTTAAGATTCTATGGATAATTTTCTTTTTGGGCTTCTTAATTATAATTTTCTTCTTGGGCTTCTTGATTATTAGAGTATTGAACTTCTACAGTTGATGGGCTCCACTTAACTTATATTTCTCTTTTTTTTTAGCTTTTTACAAAAATATAAGAAAAATTAAAAATAATTTTAAATTTACCATATTTATAAAATATTTATCAAAATACCAGAATTTATAAAATATTTATCAAAATATCAAATTTTTATTAGTTTATAAAGAGTTTACAATAAGTTTATCATGAGTTTATAATGAGTTTATAAATTTTACATAATTTATAATGAGTTTATTATGAATTTATAATAAAATAACTAAAATACTTTTAGTAAAAAAAATAAAAATTTTTAAAAATATGATGGAAGGTGTCATTTTTCCTTTTTTTTTTTTTTTTCTAATGTGAGAAAAACTTACCTCCAACACTCCTCCTTCAAGGACAAAGGGGTTGGATTTTATATATATATATTTTTGAAGCTAATTTGATACATGAACACATTTTATCATAAGCTTTTAGCTTTTTATTGAACTTAGAGAATTACTTTCAAATTAATCCACACCAACACTCATTCTTTAAGGGCAAAGGGGTTAGACTTCATATTTCTTTTTGAAGCTCATTTGACACATTAACACATTTTGTCATAAGTATTGATTTTAACTTTTTATTGGACTTAGAGAATTAGTTTCAAATTAATTCACATTCCATCATATTAGACCTTTTTAAGGCATGACTCACTTCTTTCTCCAGGTGTGATTTGTTTACTCCCATTAAAATATTGAGGCTCTCGTACCATGATACCATGTTGAATTTTAAAACTCTAATAATAATTTTCTTTTTGAGCTTTTTGATTATTAGAAAATTGAACTTTTACAATGGGCTTCCTTCAAAGTAGGCATCTTTGACAAAATGGCTTGGACTATTTTATCCTTTGTCCCTTCAGGCTTATACACCCTTTTCGTTCCTTGTTTTTTTTTTACCGATGTGGGATCACATGCCCACTGCCAACAGAGGAGGAGGCCGGAAGGATAAGTTTTGGAGAAGCTCTGACATTTACAGTACAAATCATGCATAAAATAAAACAAAACAAAACGAGCTGATGAGTAAAAGAAATAATCAAGCAACAAATGAATTGGAATCAAATCTTATTCATTCAAAGTTGAATACACAAAACATATCAATGTATAAAACTAGCTATCTATTCATCTCAACATCTAAATTAAGCTCATGTTTTACGGCTGGCTCCCTGATACTATTGAGAACCATATCTGGTTGTGATTTGGAATTAGGAGATTTCGGATTTGATTCCTATTTAAGTATCTGCATCAAATTTGTTATTTGATGATTGAAATTTTTGTTTACTCTAGCATTAATGTGTCTAACTTTGTAATATAATGAATATTAGTATTTTTTTGAAATATATAATATATTCCAAAAAATATAATAGTACTGTAGGAAATTATTAATAAAAACAGAGTGAAAAGAAGGAAGATGGAAGGATAACCTCTCAAAATGTGTTTCATTCTCATAAGTTATATAGCAAATACATAAAATAATTTTCTTATACAGTCAACACCTACGTTCCTTAATTTAAGCTAAAATTAAGCGCTTTGACATATCTCCAATCATCTTGTCAAAAGAAGTACAAAAATATTCAATTAATTACAGTCAAAATATTAACCAAAAAAACATAGCAAAGTTAAAAAGCACTTGTGACACTCATATCTGCTGTCACTTCTACTTGACACTAGTGCTGCTGCATACTCCCATTCCTGGAAGTGTCTCAATAAAAATATCAGCTACTTGATCCCTTGAGCTGTAATGTATCAACTGCACTTTGCCTTCTTTCTCAACTTCCTTAAGAAAGTGGTGTTTAATTTTAATATGATTAGTCTTTCCATGAAACACTGAATTCTTTACAATGGCAACAAGAGACTTATTATCACATAACACTTCTGTAGCCTTCACTTGTTCATGTATCAAATAAACTAGCAGCTTTCTAAGCTAGATGGCTTTATTCACAGCATGTGCAGCAGCTACATACGCTGCCTCAGTTGTAGACTGAGCCACAGTCTGCTGCTTCTTAGCACTCCAACAAATTATACCTGAGCCAGTTGAGAAACAATAGCCAGAAGTGATTCTAATGTCATCACTTGAGTTTGCGCAATCACTATCAGTGAAGCACAATAGCTTTACCTCTGCATTTCTTGTATAAAATAAATTTTATATTTTCTTATCATTTATTATAAACTGATTATAAATTTTAATATTGATCAGTTTGAAATTTCATTATACTTTTAATTAAAATGATCTCACCAATTCAATGCAATTACGGTAAATGATAAAATGTTATTATATTTTTTAACAAAATTTGCATATAATTGAAATATGTATTAGCAAATTTAAGAATAATGATTAAATGTAAACTTATTTATGCCTGTTTATAATAATTAAATTTATACACCATTATAAGATATCAATTTGACGTAAAATTAATTGAACAACAACATATATTAAAGCAGAAAACCTCTTAAATGTCAGAATATCGGCTTTGAATAGGGGTGGATAAAATTTAGTTAATCGATTAAATTTTTGGTTAATTAAAGAAAAATTCAGTTCGGTTAACCGATTAGTAGTATAATTTGATCGGTTCGGTTAAAAATTTAAAATATTTTAATTTTCGATTTGATTAATAGTTAACCGATTCGGTTCGATCTGTTAACCGATTAACCGAATCATTTAAAAAAATTAGTTATTTATTATTTTTTGTTTAATTTTTTAATTATATAAAATTTTATTATAAATATAAATTTTTATTAGAAAATAAAGTTATATTTTATGTATTTTTATAATAAATTTTATTTAGTTATTTAATTATATTAATTTTTTATAAATATAATTTTATTTTAAAATTTTAAAAAAATAATCGGTTCGGTTAATTAATCAATCCTACCAATTTGATTCGGTTAATTAATTGAACCGATCAAAATATAAATTCGGTCAATTTGATTAGCAATTTTCTTGTACTTTGATTTGGTTAACTAACCAGTTCGATCGATTAATTAACCGAATCAATCGATATCTACCTCTAGCTTTGAACTTACCATTGAATCAAAGTTTTGGTTGGAAAGCAAAGTGGGTAAATACTATAGGCTCAAATTTTTTCAATATATATATATATATATGTTTTTAAAATTGGACCGAACTGGTCGAACCATATTAACTGAGAATCAGAAATTGATCGATTTAAAAATATTAAAAAAATTAGTTTATAAGACCCGAGAAAAACTAATCGGTCGGACAAAATCTGTTTTATAATTTTAAAGTATCTTATGAATAAAAATAAGAGAAAAAAAATTAAATTCATTTTTTATATGTATTAGATTTAATACGTAATATTTTTAAATTGATAAAGTATATTTTTATTATTTTTAAAATTTTTATGATTTTTAGATTTTTTTTATTAATATTATAGGTAAAAAATTTATAATATTATTATATTATTAAATTTGAATTAATTCAGTTAAATCGAAATCATCAATCCGGTTTAATATATAATCTGATTTTAAAAATATTGATATATGGAACAAACATTCAAAAAAATTTGTAAAATAGATGAGGCGGTGGGAGAACTTTTGAGACCACTTACTCGAGTAGTGATATATATTCTCTAATCTTCACACTGTACAAAATTCAAACTAGGTTCGTATATAATTTACGGAAATAATTATTAAAATATGAAAGAAATCTCATAAAATTATTAAAATATAAGATTTTTTTCAAATATTATTAATATTTAAGAGTCAATGAGTCAAACTAAAATTTTAACTTTAGCTTTGACTCTTTGTATTTTTTTAATTGATTTAAAATATAAAACCGAAATTTTGAATTTCAATTTAAGTAAAATAAAAATTTAAAATTTTGGACAATAAAATTTTTGCATCAAACTGCAATTTTAAATTGCAGTTTGATAAAAAAAATTATCTAAACTATAATTTTGAATTGTGATTTGATGTAAATAAAAAAAAATCATCTAAACCGCAACTTTAAATTGTGATTTGATGCAAATTGGCCATAAAAAATAAGACTAAATAATTATAAAATCTCTCAGATTTTATATATTATACTAGTCAGTCTCTATATTTTTAACATCTAATTTTTATATCCCTGTATTTTTAAAAATTAAACTGTTTAGTCCTTTTATTAATATTTTCATTATAAAATTATTAGTTAACTACTTTAATATTATAAAATAACTTATTTATTCTTCCTTTATATATATTTATCTTTGTTATTTATTAAATTTATTTTATTTTTAATCTTATTTTATATATAGATCATCTGTAAAATAATAAAAGATATTATTAATATTATTTAAAATTATTTTTTAGTAATATCTATAAAATTAAAATAAATTATATATATGAATTATCTGTAAAATAATAATAGATATTACTCATATTATTTAAAGTTATTTTTAAATAATATTTATAAAATTAAAATAAATTATGTATAAGAAATATAAATAAAATTAAAAATAAATATGACTTGATAAATAATAAAATATATATATATAAAGGAAGTGTAAATAAATTATTTTATAATATTAAAATTATTAACTAATATTTTTAGGATGAAAATATTAATAGAAAGATTAAATAATTTAATATTTAAAGATAGAGAGATATAAAAATTAAATATTAAAAATATAAAAATTAATTAATATAATATGTAAAATTTTAAAAAATTTATAATTATTTAGCTAAAAAAAATAATAGACGAGGTTGTTGTTTGGCTCCTTGCCAAACTAATGATTCCCTTAGGCCTAATTTATTTATAGTTAAAATTTCAGGTTTTAATTAGTGGCTCTAAATTATTTATCCAAACGTAAGAATAAAATTTTTTGTAATATTTAATTTTTGGTTAGGATACGGAAATTTTACAATAAGATAAGCAATTGAAAGTGAGTTGTTTGGTCAAAATTTGTTTGGCAATTCATCAAATTCGACTCCAAAAACGGAATAAAAGTAATAATTACCAAATGCTCAAAAGTCTAAACTCAAATTTTTAATATATTTTTTAAAAAAATTCATAATCAAAACACTAATGTATAATTTGATAGATAGAATAGCGTATTATTCTATTTAAAATTTGAATTTGAAACTTAAATATATTTATTTTTTTTATATATAATTAATAAAAAAATTGATAATGATTTTAGGAATGATGAATAGATGATTAGGCTCATGAAAATTAGGTTCCTAATTTTTTGTTTGGAAGTTTGCTTTCCACTCTAATTTATTTATAGTTAAAATTTCAAGTTTTAATTAGTGGCTCTAAATTATTTATCCAAACATAAGCTTAATATTAAAATAAAATCTTGTTTCACAAATAATAAAATACATATTATATGTTGTTCTATATTTTCAGTCCTAATAATTTTTATAATTATAGTAAATTTTAAATTTGAAATTTTTATGGAAAATCTAAAAAATTTTATATATAGATTTTGTATTATTGTTATGTTATGGAGAAAAGAGTATGATTATGCAGCTTGTGAAGTATATACAAAATAGTAAAGGCCACATTAAATCAATAATTCCGTAATTTTTCACTATTAAATTAACAATTTAAGAATTAATTATTTCACTACATGAAAAAATTAATCATTCAAATTCTAATAGTTAAAGTCCTTTTAAAATTTATTAATATATAAAAAAATAATATAATAATTTTGAGATATATCAAATTGTGAAACCATTATCTTACTAATTCTAAAATTCTAACTACAAAATAAATTTGTCCGTCGCTTTATTAAGCAGACTAATTATTTAGATTAACATATAAAAACAACCAATCTAATTAATTGAATAGGAAATGAAGAGTGTGGAAAACAACCAATCATTAGTGTCAGGATAGATTTCAGGTAAAAGACGGGGTAAGCCCCGGCCATCAAGCAATGCAATAAACTATAATTTTATAAAAACAGACAGACACTCACCACTTTCTTATTCTTGTCTCGATTTCTTTTTTAAGTTGAAAGGTATGACACGGCAGAAAAATCTTTTTCATTGGAGAATAAATAGGTTTTCTGCATATCTTTTGATGTCATTTTTATTTGATTTATCCTGATAATCTATCCATAAAGAATAAGAATTCTTATTGTATTATTGCGGTTTGACTCATTTATTATTATTTTTTTATAACCAATTTGGATGATTTTTTTTTTCTATTTGCATCAAATCGCAACTTAAAATTGTAGTTAAATGTAAAAATTTTATTGTCTGAAATTTTAAAATTTGATTTTATTATACTTCAAACCAATTAAAAAATATAAAGAGTCAAACCAAAAATTAAAATTTCAGCTTGGCTTTTTAACTCCCATATATTAATAATACTGAAAAAAATCTCACATTTCAGTAATTTTGTAAAATTTTTCTGGTGTTTAAGTAATTATCCACAATTTCTGGCACTCTCTTCTCCTCTCCTCTATGGTCCCCCGATCTCAAACACAAAGTGCACTACTGGAAACTGAACCCCTGATATATATATATATATATATATACACACACACACGTCAAAAGAAAATAAAACTCATTGCCTAACCAATAAGAAAAAAAAAAAAACTTAGCTAAGCCCACCAAATCAAACAAAAAGAATTAGAGAGATGATCAGTTGTCCCCTGGAGTTCCCTTGACCACTTCATTGGGGGTGCAATGCTATGTTATGCCCTTAAAATTAATAGCCATTAACAAATTAAGGGGTAATCATATTCTATCCTACTGAAGTGTTTGGGGGAACTCTGGGTGTCATTTGATATATCATGTTATTGTTACGTGAAGAAATCCTCAAAAGTCGAATTCTTAAATATCATATATTATGAGACAATTATCCACCTAATTAAACGAAGAGATTATAATCTAGAGAAAGAAATTGTGACTCAGTTGTCCCCTGGAGTTCCCCTGACCACTTCACTGGGGTACTTCATAGACATTAACTAATAATTAAAGACCCTACTGAAGTATTTGGATGAACTCTGGGTGTCATTTGACGGATGTTAATTATGTGCAGAAATTTTCAGAATTTGAATTCCTAGCTAGCATTACTTGCAGTAGCTCTACATTTAATGCCTTGTACTGTATTTGTCTTCTGCAAAGTTTCTAATGCATCTTCCTTTCTAGATCACTATTGACAGAATGACAGATTTATTCGGCTACTATTAAAATTTCATTCGTGCCTGGCTTGTATTACAAACATACAAAAAAATATGTTCTAGAGATGATAATTTAGAATATTAACGATATTTAAATGAAATATATAAATAATCCTTTTTATAAAATATTATTTTTATTGAATAATGAATTATCGAAGCAGTTTTTTTTATCAACATAATTATTTGTCCATTCAAATATTTTCCGGTCCCTACGTATAAATTATAGACATATCCTCCTGTTATCCTTATCTGTTTTGCATGCTTTTAAAATATATATAATATATAATATATATCCACACCACACTACACCTTAATGAGCTGACTTCAAGCTAGCACAAGTGCACAACTCTCTGCATTTAGTGAAAAACTTGTTAGATATTTTTGTATGTAAAATAAGTTCAATTTCTTTTTCAAAGATCAAATTGCATTTTTGAAAATTTTGAAAAAATAAATATCACATTTAATACAAAAATGTGCTCTTTTTCTTTTTCTTTTTTTCTTTTAAGAAAAAAAATTTAATAACTTGCGCTATAATTCTCTTTAAGTAAACACGTCTATGTTCACAACAAAGTAGCTAGGTTTATAATTAACTATGTAGAGTTGATCAAGAATATACTATTAAAAAGATCAAAGGCAGCATTTGATTAATTATTTGATTAATTATATATTAAAATTGATTAATCGAGGGTTTTAATTAACAAGTTTTTCTGTAGCTGGCATGAACACGATCGAATGTGGAGTAGAACGATTAGCTGCAGCCACACAAATACTGGGCAAAGAGTTTTTAAAAAGTTATATTACAGATACAATTTTACAGCGTTTATTAGGCAATCGATATATAATTTCATTCTCAAAGAACCCATAATTTGGTTAAGGGAACATCAAATAAGGGAATTCACCGAATTTTAAATAAGGTTTTTCTTTTTTTTTTTTTGAGCTTCTGGGTAATGGATACAACATTTTCTATTTTGCTGTAATAGCAGCTTTAGTTTTTTTACTGCATTATATTTTAATTCCCTTTACTTTTTTTTTTCTAGATATTCAGTATTCTACACCTTAGATATTGTAGGCAAATTTAAATTCGTACCGGATAAATATATTAAGAGGATAAAACGCTCCTCGTTAAAGATGTAATCTCTAAAAATAAATCCTCTCATGTTGAAAATATACTCTATTTTTAAAATTCGAACTCAAAAACTTTAGTTAAAATAGAAGAGACCCCAATGGCGAAAATAAGGAAGACAAAGGGTTCATTGCCCCCCTTGGTTCCATAAATATATATATATATATATATACAAATTTATTTTTAAAAAAATTAATTATTGAATATTAATTATTTTAAAATTTTAAAATTACTTTTAAATTTATTATTTTGATAATGTTATTAAGTATTATAATTATCGTTTAATTTAAAATTTAATTTATATATTTTAGTTTATTAATTTGATAATTAAATTAATTATTTTAAATTTTAATTATTAATTAGGACTTAGATTTTTAAAATTTTTTAGAAATTAGTTGAAGGGAGAAATTTTTTCAAATAAAATAAAAATTACATACGAATTAAAAAATAAAATTGAATATTTAATATTATAATAAAATTTAAAATTTTATTATAAATTTCTATAAAAAAATTCTCTATTAAAATTTTATATTATTTTTTAAATTCTAAAAATTTATTAAATTTTTTATGCCTTTTTATTTTTATTCTTAGATCTATTAATTTACTTATAGGGTTTTATTAAATTAAATTTTATAAAAATACTATTTCAAATTCAAACATTAGTTTACCAAATTCATAATTAAATTACAAAATTCTATAATATTAGCCTGAATATTTAATCATAAAATTTTAAATACCGCCTAATTAAAAAAAACATGTATAGTATAAAAAAGTTAATAATTTATATATATATATAATTTATATAATTATAGATATTATATAGATATTACGTATATTTATATATAATTATATATATTATAAAGCTATAATATAAAAAATATATAATTATACATAGATGTATATAAATATATATAGTTTACATATATACATACATAATACATATGGTGGCAGGAAAGGAGGGGGAGCAATTTATTATATAATTATTTATATTATGTATAATTTACATATATATATATATATTTATGTACACATGTAGTGGTAGAACTAGCATCGAAATGAAGGGGGTCAACTGGTGGTCAATCGTTTCTCATCAGCGTCGTTAGTCGGTCGCCGTCTCTGCCGCTCAGCACCTCCTTCCTCTGATATGGTTCTCTTTTCTTTCTCTTCTTCAATCCCTCACACGAGCCCCCCTTTGTATGCAAAACTGTATAGCAATCAATGACGAAATCACCAGCAGGCAAAACTCTCTCTATAGATACATGTGGACGCTGGCGAAATGGGATTGTTTACCTCTATATGACTCCATTTGTGTCCGCCACTGTACACATAAGGTGGAATGAGAGGAAGGATCTATTGTCACCCCAGCTATGCCCCCGTAAAATAATATATATATTATTAATTTACTATAAATTGAAAAACATATTAAATTACTGGTATGTTAGAATTCTGACTATAATTTTATGGGAATTCAATTAATAAGGTTTTATCTTTCTATCAAAAAATTCAAATCACAATTGATACAGTGATTTTGGTTTAATAGATTAATATATTTGTACTGAAAAACCACCTGTATAAAATCTAGTGATTAGAGACGTTTAATTAGGCTTATAAGGTAGTATTAAGCTTGTATCTCATACATTTGATATGGCGTAATTGAATTGGTTATACAAGAGTTGCTCTTATATATAATGATAATGCAGTGTACTGTAACTGGCATCATTTTTATATGGAGGTATGAATAAAAATAATTACGTAATATAATGATTAAAATTATTATTTATATTATAAATTATCAAAAAAAATATTATTAATTACCCACCACAGGTAAAAAAAAAAGATAAAATGCAGGAAGTACGTCAGCGAGATCGTCAGTTCGAATTACAGTTTGAGCAACGCCTCTAACATTTAATGGCACTAAATGTATCCTGTGTGAAACCTCACCGTAAGCTCATATTGAAGTGGAAGCTATGACGATGGGTTATTAGGCTAGCTTTTTCGAAATTTTATCTTGGTGTTCGAACTCCATTCCACAAGAATAATCAGGCTCCTCCAAGGATTCTTCGTTACAAAAAAAAGATATTATTTTTTAAAAAAAATTATATACTAAATTAATTAATTATATTGAAATCAACATAAAAGATAACCATTAATGTTTGGGTTAATTGATTTTTTTTATGAAAGAATTTTATTAATTTTAAGCTAAAGAACTATTTCTATATAAAAAGAAATTACATATAATTAAGAACAAAATTATCATTAAAATAAATTACATATAGTTAAGAATAAAATTTATGCCGGACAGATCTATTAAGAGGATAAAACACTCTTTATCTAAAGTTTAAAATGTGCTCTATTCTCAAAATTTGAATTCGAAAATTTTAGTTAAAATAGAAAAAGACTCCAGTGGGGAACGTAATGGAGACACAGAGGTCCAGTGCCCTCTTGGTTCCATAAAATATATATATATATATATGTATTTATTTTTAAAAAAATTAATTATTGAAAATTAATTATTTTAAAATTTTAAATTTAGTTTTTTAATAATATTATTGAATATTATAATTATTGTTTAATTTAAAATTTAATTTATAGATTTTAGTTTATAATTTTGATAATTAGATTTAAAATTTAATTATGAATTGAGATT
This sequence comes from Garcia nutans, assembly GCA_947685225.1. Classification (NCBI taxonomy): domain Eukaryota; kingdom Viridiplantae; phylum Streptophyta; class Magnoliopsida; order Malpighiales; family Euphorbiaceae; genus Garcia; species Garcia nutans. Next base: position 55,571,900 of record CANTUV010000011.1, read on the forward strand.
TAAAGTTTTAAAATTTTTTAGAAATTAGTTGAAAGGGATAAAATTTTCAAGTAAAATAAAAATTACATATGAATTTAAAATAAAATTAAATATTTAATATTATAATATAATTTAGATTTTTATTATAAATTTTATAAAAAAATTCTCTATTAAAATTTTATATTATTTTTAAATTATAAAAATTTATTAAATTTTTTATATCTTTTTTTATTTTTATTCTTAGATCTATTAATTTACTTATAGAGTTTTATTAAATTAAATTTTATAAAAAAATACTATTTTAAATTAAAATAATAGTTTTATCAAATTCATAATTAAATTGTAAAATTTTATAATATTGACCTAATCATAAAATTATAAATATCACCTAATTAAAAATATATATATAGTGTAAAAAAACTAATAATTTTTATATATAAATATATAATCTATATACTTATATATATTATATAGATATTACATATATTTATATATAATTATATATATTTTATATTATATAGATATAATATAAAATATACATAATTATATATAGATATATTTTATAATTATGTATAGTTTATATATATGTGCATATATATATAATTATTTATATTATGCATAATTTATATATATATATACATATATTTATATGCACATATATTCTCTCCATATATTTACATACATATACATATATATATATATATGTATATGTGTATATATATATATGTACACATATAGTAGCGGAACTAACATCGAAACGAAGAGGGCAACTGGTGGTTGGTCATTTCTCATCGGTGTTGGTCGATCGCCATCTCTGTTGCACAGCGTCTCCCTCTTTTGATCTGGTTCTCTCTTTTTTATTTTCTTCGAACACAAGCTCCCTTTATCTGTAAAACTGTGTACAAGAGAGCTACGATCAATGACGAAATTATCGGCAGCCAAAAATTTTCTCTATAGGTGCATGTAGACGCGGACAAAATGGGATCGTTTATGACTTTACCTGCACCTGCGACTGTACACATAAAGGTTGAATGAGAGGAAAGGTCCATTGCCACCCCACCTCTGCCTCCGTCAAATAATATATATTATTAATTTACTATAAATTGAAAAACATATTAAATTACTGGTTGGTATGTTATAATTCTTACTATAATTTTATCGGAAGTCAATTAATAATGTTTTATCTTTCTATCAAAAAATTCAAATCGCAATTGATTCAGTGATTTTGGTTTAACAGATTAATATATTTGTACTGAAAAAACACCTGTATAAAATCTAGAGATTAGAGACGAATTTAATTAGGCTTATAAGGTAGTATTAAGCTTGTATCTCATACATTTGTTATGGCGTAATTGAATTGGTTATATAAGAGTTGCTTTTATATATAATGATAATGTAGCGTATTGTACTGGCATCATATTTTTATATGGAGGTGTGAATAAAAATAATTGCGTAATATAATTATTAAAATTATTATTTATTTTATAAATTATCAAAATAAGATATTATTTTTTTTAAAAAAATTGTATACTAAATTAATTAATTATATTGAAATCAACATAAAAGATAACCAATAATATTTGGGTTAATCGATTTTTTATGAAAGAATTTTATTAATTTTAAGTTAAAGAACTATTTCTATATAAAAGAAATTACATATAATTAAGAATAAAATTATCATTAAAAAGATTTCGTTGTAAATGAAGTCATTAAAAAAAAGTGTCGTAAAGAAAAATAAACAAGTCTTAAAAAAAGTTTGCTATAAAAAATCACTGAAAAAAAAAAAACCGTGCAAGAAAAAAGTCGATTAAGAAATATGATAAAAAAAATTCTTAAAAATCATTCAAAAGAAATTTTTTTTGTAAAAGAATTGTAGGAAACAACAAATATGACAGATAATACATACCTTTAATGTAAATATAACGCTTATTATATTATGTTTAAAATTTTTTATATAACCAAAACCAAACATAATAATTTAGCATGATAATGTAATTTTCCCTCCATTAATCGATTGACGTAACGTAATTTTGATTTAATTGACTGACATGGTAAAATGGGATTCGTGCAAAATATGTGAAATTAATTATAAATAAACTTTTTGAAAGAAAATTGACGATTTAAAAATTTCAAAACTACTAATTATTTATTATGGCTTGAAAGGTTGAATTTTTGAATTTGTTCCGACAAGCACACCCTTAATTGCATTTTATAAAAAAAAAATTATGGACAAAAAGTAATCTTATTATGAACAAAAGAAATATTGCATTCTGGAACCGTTTATTGCAGACCATGCCTGCTAATCAGACAGTAGACAGCGAGGTGCATCACAATATTGAACTATATATGTCAAACTCAATATTTTGAAATAAAAACATCAAAACTTAAAAATAAGAGAACCTGACTAGACTAGCCTTTTAACTTTCAAAGAACCACATCAGTAAATACAGGTTTTAAAAAGTAAATAAATAAATAAATAAAAATCAGTATATGGAAGAATAAAAAAGAAAGAAAGAAAGTTACACAGCATAAGGGGGCACGATGGGAAACCCATAATTGATGCCAAAGTTACTATGAAAATTACATGAACATTGTTGGCACACAAAATAGGATTTATCATAGCATGTATTGTGAAAACAAATCTCCTGTCTTTTTTTAACTTTTACCTGCTGAGAATAATATCTCTATGGAGCATTCCTCATACAAAATCACCTCCTCCACTCGGCTTTAATCGCCTTATCTGAAACTAGTAACACATTGTAACTGATAAGTAAAACAGGAGTTCCATATTTTTCTTTTCTAAACTAACCACAATTTTAAAAATTAAACGAGAGATGTGTTTCCTTATATGAGTACTACAGACAATGTAATGGATAAACTTTTAAATTTCAATCTACATGTGATATTGACCAACTAGATTTTGTATCTTCTACAAAAGCATGAAAAGGTTTTAACAAGAAGAAAGGAGCAACCAGCCTAGATCTTGATGCATAACACTAGGCAGGATAGGAATTTCAACCCCAGGATAATAGTACTAACAACAATAATAACCCCTACTGAAAATCATCCCCGCCTTCTCGTTATTTCATTAGGAATCAGCTTCATTTCATATATATATATCAATCTAATCTCATGCCTTATACACACACACATCCTAACATACATATATATACATGCATGTACTTACATGATCCTTATCAGCATAACACATTCCATTAAAGCAGATATTTTGTATTAGGAGATGACACAAACAACTTGAATCAGATGTGTGACTAGACCACTAATGTGAATATAAAAAAAATATTGGATTCAAACACTCTTACCAGTACCCTCTCTTGAAGCAGACAGAGATCTGTCACTTCTGGTACCTCCTTTGCTGGCTGCATGAACTAGTTCCGGTACTCGTGGTGACATTGGAGTAAGCTTGTCATCAATGGAAGATGGCAGAGAATGCCTTCTGGTTGTACCACTATTCTCGATGGCATCTTGATAAAATCTAGGGGAACCTTGTCCCCTCAGTTTAGCTCTTGCAGATTCAGTTGGTGCCATATAGCTGGGCACTTGTGGTGTATTACGAACCACATTCTCCCGATTTTCAATATTCGGAGGAAATGAAGTTCTGTCACTGATTTTCTGGTTCTCATTGCCAGTATCATGATCCTCAGGGTATAACTGTTTAATTGTCCCTTGAATATCCTCAACTTGACTATTGTTCCCCGAAGGCTGAAAGTCCAAATCACATCGCTCCTGTAATGCACTAGCATGATTATCTCCAGCAGGAAGTTTTGGACTTCCATCAACATCAGATATCTTTGCAACCACTGCCACATCATTAGTGCCCTCTGGAACTTCAGGGGCAGTAACAGTGGATGACTTCCTCACACTGCATTTTGATTTCCCATTATCAACATCAAATCTTTCACGAACCTCCCTCGCGGGGTCAAACGTTTTTCTTAAATTGCGATTTACCTTCTCAAATCCATTTTGCAGATGTTCCTGAGCTGAATTTATTGGGTGGCTTGAAAATTTTCTCGGATTACGGTTTGGTTTTTCAGACACTTTTTTTGAATGACCAGAGCTGTTTTCAATATAACCACGGGATAGCTTTCGAGCACTTCGTTTTTGTCTGCCTTGTTCAATTTCCACTTTTGGAGTCGTATCATGCTCAGCATTCTTCTTTGCTTGTGAATGGGATTCCCAAAAGCGCGATATTGTCCAGCGCTGAAGCCATTCCAAGGATGAATTAGGATGCTCAGGACTGTACTGGGGGCTCAGAGGTATTGCACCAGGTGATGAAGCCAAAAGCTAATTGAAAAAAGTTAGCAGTCATTAACTGCCATCATTCTGCATATTTGATCATAGGGAATCTTACAAGTTCCTTTCAAAAATACAAACTACACATACAGCCAATCCTCAACTCCAACTTTCCGATTTTGATAAGTTCTTTTTTCGCTCATTAACAAAGGTTAAATACCACCCATGTTTAATTGCATGAAGATAACATGTAAAGGCATGCGACTGGCGGATAAAATTGTGCAATCTAATGCTCACGGGTTAGTGCCTCGCTCACTTTCTAACCGTTAACTGGAAACTATTTGGGATAACAAGATGATATTAATCCTATATGAAGTAAAAAAAAAGAGACTGAATTGAAGTAATCATAAGCTTGTGAGAAACGACAAGTATCATGTTGGCAAACAGACTAAGAAAGAATACGCCGATGAATAAATAACCCTAGCCTACAAAGATAAGAAGAATTCATCAACTATCTCTGGAGGAAATCAATGGATGCAGAGACCTAGTTTACACATCAGGCAATGCTCAGTGGATCTCACCTTCTCAGCAAATACATTCTTTATCAGCTTCTCTGACCGGGTAAATGTACATATTCCTGAAGAACATATAGCACCCTGATACCACAGAACATTTATTAAAAAAGTTAGCAAAATCCAGTATTAATTGCATTAAACAAAATCAGCTATTTAATCAGTTAATCTGTATCCAAGACAGGGAAGAAATGATAAGTAACTGCAAATAGTCAAAGACTCCATTTAAGTTACAATAAACTTTAAAACTCCAACACGAATATGCATCACTGATGATGTGACCATATCAGTTCTGGATAGAGGGAGACCTCCAAGTTCATCAAAAAATCACCTGAATTTTTCCCAGGTCGCATGTATTCTGCACTTCAATCCCAGTAGCAGAACGTCTAACTTTTTGACCACGAGCTATTGCCTGAAGTTTCACAATAGCCCGCACAGAAAATAAGGTAGCAACAGCTTGTCTTCTAACCAGGTGACCGCGGATAAGTCCTTGCAGCCTAATAATACCCTTAAGTGTTCGAAAGGCACGACGAGCCTTCAGAAGCACCGCACAGAAATCAGCAAACGAAAGCATAGAGCCAAAAACCACAAAGCATAATTTTTTATGTAATGCCAAGAACATGAAGTTCATAGAAGGTAAAGTTTGCAGAAAAATCAAAATAACTGGCAGGGACTGGCAAAATCATTTGCAAAATGGAGCTAAATTGTACTTCATTGTTTATAAAATTATAACTGGAACTTAAAACGGTATGACACTATCAATGAATGACTGTTTACTTTACTCATGTAGGTATGCAACTTAAAACTCACAGACCCCATCATGTCATGCAGTACTCTGTAGCTATCTGATCAGTGTAACTTTAAATTTCAACCACAGAGATTCAGTTCCCTTAAGTGGCTAGATTTTCAAAGTGGATCATTGATCAAACAGAAGAACGTGGGTGGTACATGTTGTCCCTTTCTCAGTTACAATGAGAACAGTTTCAAGCACATAAATGCTTATGTAAGAATACATATTATGTAGATGATAGAGGTACAATATTTTTAAAAATTTACTAGATAATTATAAACATCCACTTGCATATATATAGAAACATACACATTTTTTAAAGCATGCATACTACCAGATTCAAATAAAATCTAGTCGAACTATCGATCGGAAGAATGGGACCCAACATCTCAAATCCCTAAGAAAAACTAAACTATCAACCTAGTCCATAATGAGTAAAGACTCATTTGATGTTACCAATTCCTAATTAAAAAAAGAAAGAACCAAAGAGGAAAAAAAAGCATGGATGAAGTAAGAAATGGTAAAAGATTATATCTTCAAGCTTCCCTTGCATATTTCATAAATTATCATTCTTTACATCTTTATAGCATATGATAAAGAGGAGAAAAGGACTTGAAATCAAGAGAAAGTACAGCGGAAGGTTCATTTACAGGCAATTCTTGTATAAGCTAAATTGCTAATAGATCAATGCTATACGAAGTAATGGATAAAATAAAAAACAAAAATAGCACAAATTAATTGGAGCTAAAATTTAAAAGACAAAAGTTAATATGAAAGCTCAAATTTTATATACTGAGCATAACATAAGGAGATTACCAGATACCCTCTAAGAGCCGCCTGCGCCCTTACGGCCGCCATTTCATGCCTGATTCTCTCAGGATCTTCTTGTGAACCCAAATTTGTGACTGCTGCTGCATTCTCATCTCCTTGTGCACATGAAAATGTAAATCCTTCATTTGGCAACTTAGTAGCTGTTACATGATCAGAATCCACTCCACTTGTGGCAACGACCGCAGGAGATGGTTGGGAAATTGTTGAATGATCCACAATTGTATCAGGTACAGGCACTTTAGATGAAACCAATATCTCTTGGTTACCGGCAGATTTCTTAACATAACAATTAGATAACAATCAGAACATTATATTTTTTACCCATTAAGGATTACATTAAAATTTTAAATAATTAGTGAACATTGTATTTTTTACCCATTAAACATTATATTTTTTTACCTATTAAGGATTACATTAAATTTTAAAATAATTAGTGAAAGGATCACCCTTTTAGATATATTAATTACACATTTGAGTAAGCCTTCAAATTCTAGTAGTGAAAAAAGATAAATTTGTGAATTCATTTGTAGTTTTGTACTATAGTGGATAATCTACCAGAACCAAACAGGTGCTTGCATCCATATTGGTGATCACCACATTCTCTAGCAACCTTCTTCAATCTTTTCTACATGCTTTCTTTGATAGCCAGATTAAATCTACACTCTACACCATCTAAAACCAATCATATTCACCTTTTGGACAATTTGTAACAGTACTATGTGCTAAAGCACTGTCTTTTAGTGTCATAAAACAGGGCTTTAAAGAAAAAAAGCAAAAGAAACGGCCCGTTTTGGAGATATTGACCCCACAATCAGGATTAGAGAATTTTGGAAAATATTAGATTCCCGAAAATGTTGCCTTTGAGACGGGACAATGAGCTCTATTACCTTGTTTCTATTCCTTGATTGATCATATATTAAGAAAGTCGTTCATTGAGCTAATCCGAGAAAATTACGAGAAGACTAAAAAGGGATAATGAATAATTTGAAGATTATGGCCCATTTCATTGTCAAACTAGCAAAGGCTTTATTTATTTTGTTAATTATTATATGTTATTAAATCAGAGGATGAGAATAACTCAAACGCAATGGAAAACAATAAATAAATAAATAGCTTACCGACACATAATTTCCTTTTGAAAGCTTAGACTTTGACGATTTCCTCCCAAGAAGGATGGATTTGATCCATTTCCCCGGAGATTTTCCCATTCCAACAACAAAGTTGATTTAAAACCCAAAAACCAAAATATTTAAATCTGCATCAGTCAAACACAAGAAATTTAGCTTACAAGCCTAAAACATATCTCATCAGCACCACGTAGTTGCATTTAACTGCATTATTCACAGAGACAAATTCCAAATGAAATCCACTCACAAAACAAAAACTGAATTTGAAAAAAAAAATCCCTTAAATGGAACCTCCGGACTTAGAATAAACTAAAAAAACTCAATTGATATAGGAGAAAAACTAGCTTTGAATCAGAGAAAGAAACCAAGTAGACTAAATAACGTAACTGAAGTAGCAATAAAAGTAAACTAGTTTTGATCTAAGCCATTACCTGAAAATGAAGTATTTCGATTTGCAAAAACCTAAAAAAGAAAGAAGTAGCCAGCTGCTAAGCAAGAGCAGAGTTAAACAACCACAGAAACTGATAGTAACTGAGCAAACAAGACAACAACCAAAACAAAACACACACACACACACACGCAGAGAGTAAAACAGCAACAAATATCCACACAGAGAGAGAGATCTAACAATGTCCACTTGCTGAAACAGCGCAGTTTAAAACTTTCGAATAAAAAAACATAAGACGACAAAAAATAAAAGTGCATTTGACAAACGACGGCGTTTTTCAAAGCTGTGTAGCAGGCAGCCAGGAGGGGCCGTGTTTTAAAGCCATGGAGCACTGCGTAAAGAAATTAAAGCTTTGATAGAAATTATGATTGGGCCGACACCAACAGAAGTGGCGACAAATGGTAATGGTGATGGTGGTTGGTTACTGTTATGGCGATAAGGAAATGAAAATGAGATTAGTGGTTGCGGTTGCTATTGATGGTTACTACTTTACCCAAATTAATCCTTGTTTTGGAATAATACAGAAAAGTTTCAAGTTTAAATCTAATCTAATTTATAAAATATAATTAAGTCTCATTAATTCAAAACCTGTCTCCATTAATTATCTTTTTGCTTGTCCAATCTACCTGCTCAATGTAATTTTTCCAACTGCTAGTTAAGGTTCTTTTTTTTTTTTTCATAATGAGAAAATTCTTTATATGAAAGAGTTGTTCAAATTTCCAATCTGATGTTGAAATAGTATCAGATAGTTCTTTTTTTTTAATTAATAGTTTGTTGTTAAAATTTATAATCTTTTAATTTTAAATGTAATTTTAAAAATGAATTGGTTTGGTTCGATTATTAATATCATCGTAACTATAGTTATCATAAATAAATTGCAATAGGACAGTAAAGGCAAAGCGCAGTTAAAGTCCTGTATTAATCATTTTATTTTATTTATTAAATTATTACGAAAAGTTTAAGAGTCTGTCGATATTTTTTTTTTCATAATAATTTTACTTCAATAAATTAGGTGAAGAAAAAAAAAGCAAGTATAAGAAGTTATTAGGTCAAGGTTAGTAAGGCAGGATAATTATTTTGTTGTTATTTTAATTTTGTACTCTCTCTAACTGTTATGCTTTATATATATAAAAACTTTTTAAATTTAATCATAGTCCCTGGTAAATTAAAAAATATTTAAAATAATAATTTAAAATTTTTATAATTTAAAAATATATCCATATTGTTTAATATTTAATTTTTTAACACTTAAATTTTTTGATGTTATCAAATACCGCCCCACATCATTTAACAACCAAGCAATTACTGTGAGTAGACAGGCCGAGCATCTTGATATTTGGATTTTAAGATTAGGGTTTCAACAATCAGTCCATGAAAAAGGCAAACTCCGTAAGCGAGCTTGTTTTTACAACAATACTACGTAAGTTTAGGCCCATCTATCGCCAGCCTCATTTAGCACATTTTCTGTTTTTTTTTTTTCTTTTCAAAAAAAAAAAACTGATTCAAAAAAATTTTGAAATTAAATTGGATGTAAGTTGAAATTAAATTGAATGTAAGGGAGTTCTGTGCATCACAATATGCGAAATAAAAAAAAAAATAGATCCTTGAAATTTTTTGTATGTAATTTTCCACTGAAATTGTAATAGTCTGTTTCTACTATTCAAAATTAAATTAGATAAAAATGTTAATTTTTTTATCATCCAATTCTTTTTAAAAATTCTTAATAGTAAAATTATTCGTTTGGAGATAAATGGGTTTACATTTATGGCATCTTCTTCTTTTTTATTTTTAAATTGATAATTCAACGGTGAAGTGTTTACCTTATGCCAGAATAAAATTAGTTATTCTTATCATTGTACTCTCTATTTGAATTAAGATAAATAAATTAAGGGGGTGTTTGGTTTATCTGTTTGATACAACTGATAGAGGTTTGAACTTCAAACAGCAGCTGTTTGGTAAAATTTGATGATTGGTAAAATTTTAAAACAGCAGTTGATAGCTGTTAGGAACCCCAAACAGCTGCTGTTTCAATAAGCTCCTATTCGGAACTTTTTCATATCAGCTGATAACTGATTCATATTAAGACTATATTAACCCTATTAAAATAAAATAAAAATTAATATTTATTAGATAATGATATACTTATTGGTAATTTTACATTCAAACTGTAACAGCTATTGTATTTTTACTAAACATTAATCCGAATCAGCTACCAGCTATCCGCCACCAGCTATCAGTAATCGCTATCTAAATATGACATGTAGCGCGATCATAATATTATTTGAGAGAGAAAAAAATAGTGCAAAGTTTTTTTTTTTTAAATGAAGAAAAGACATTATCCTAATCATTTAACCATTTTTAAATTATTAATTAGACAATGAATTAATCAAAGATGTGAAAAGGAATAAATTATTCATGACAATGCTAAAACGTGTCGCCATGTTTACCATTGAAATTTTTGCTTTGTTTTTAAAAATAATTTATAATTTCATAATGTTAATGAACTCTTTTTTTCACTTTTCTCCTAAACAAAAGGAGGTTTTTTTTTAATTGATAATTTCCGTTTTCTTTTTTCTAGTGAACCTTCTCTTGATTTCTTGTAATTATTGTGGTAATAGTAATAATTAAAAATTAACTTGTAATTATAAAAGTATGATTTAAATATATATATATATATATATTGTCTTAGAAGTAATAATAATCATGGAAATTAACAAGAGAAATATGAGCTTGAATTGGCCTTTTCTTCCTATATCATCAATGTATAATCAACATTTAGTATTAGGACCTGGCATTAATGAAATAATCATATTTTTTCTATAGCAAGAATTATGAATATATTTGTTCTTATTAACTAAACATTAGTTGGAATGTCAATTCCTCACATTGTGTTCACATTGCCACTACCTATCTCATCCTTTTCTTGTATTATTATTATTATTATTATTATTATTATTATTATTATTATTATTATTATTATTTGTAGTTAGTATTTTAATTAATTTTAAATTAATCATAATTGAAAAGAGAATTATGGAAAAATTTTATTAGTCTTTAGAACAAGCTCCAAAAAAAACACTCCACATTGAAAATTACTATTAATTAATAGTAATTAGTAATTAACCATGTAACAATAACAAAATCAATAAATAAATACAGTATCACAAATAAAGCAGGGTACCTAGCAATAGTACACTAATAATACTCGGTGGGGATACTTTTAAAAAATGAATTTTAATTATTCTTAGAACGGGCATTGAAAAATACTAAAAGAAAATCTTAAAAAATTAAATTCTTAATATCCTCCAGTGACTGAATTATTAATTAACTTTAACTTAATACAATGGCGAGGTGACGTTGTTTCAGCGTGAAATTAATATGGGAATGACAGAAGTTAATGCATTATATCTTTAATAGCTATATATAACATTTACGATAAATATTAATTATAATTTTTTTTAAAAATAATTATTAAATAATTTTTTTATTAATTAAAAAATATTTATTATAAATTTATTTATAAAAAATATTATAATTAATATTTTTAATCAATAATAAAAATTATTCAATAATCACTCTTTAAAATTATTACAATTAACATTCCTCAAACATTTATACTCTACTTTTTATATACCTCCAAGATTCCAATAATAAATACTCAACATGCTTTATTTTTTGCCTGAACCATATTTATTACATTTACGAGTAGCCAGCCTGATATTTTCTTTTAAAACCATTTTTATTTTAATTTTTTTTTGAATATTTCATTATATTAATACATTTTTAATATATCAAACATATATACCAACAATATAACTATAAAAATATGATATATTTTTACTATACTAGAAATTTATTAGTGTGCACTTTTACAATGAGTTATTTTTAAAATTAAAAAATTAAATATTAAATATTTTTAAAAAATAAAAAATAAATATTTTTTAAATTAATTTTATTTTTTAAATATTTATATTTTTAATTTTTTGCGAGGTTTAATAAATTGAAATAATATTGTCTATAAAATAAATATTAATTTATATTGATAATTTTTATCAAACTAAATAAAATTTATTCAAATAACATGAGTAAAATTCAAACAAAAAATTATTAAATTTTTATTTTTTTGCACCATAAAGGCCAAAGAAAATGAAGATATGAATCACATTACATATAACATTAGCTGCACTAATCAAAGGAAATTATTCTCTCTCGATTGTTTTAGAGCAAAAATAGCCAAAGCAAAAAGATCCGAATGGATTGTGTTTTTCTCTGGCCAATGCATTAATATTTATAATAAATAGAAGGAATATTTTGGTATTTTTATTTTATTTATTTTATAAATTGTCTAAGTCATCCTTTTTCTATTAGCCATCTGTAAATGTTCATTTTTATAACAATAAATCAATATCCTTTATCTGTCACTTCATAATTAATTATCTTCATATCAACAAAAAAGGGTAAATATATCAGTTTATTTTATCTTTTTTAATCGGTAAAGAAATTTTATCATTAAAAAGAGGAAATAGCAAGTAATGCCTTGAAATTTCATACTACAAAAAAAAAAAAAAAGACTATCAAACTCTTCTCTTTTCATGTCCAACCAAGAGGACAAGATTCAAGGCTCAGAATAATAATAATAATAATAATAATAATAATAATAAGAGGACAAGATTAAAAGAACCTACAATACATAAACTTCCCAATTTGGATATGAAAAATTAGAAAGAAATAATCAAGAAAATAAGAAAAGAAACAAAAACATAATAATCTGAAATTGAAAAAAAAAAAACTAAAAAAGCTAAGAAGTTTTTTTTCACAAAGTAAACATAAGACACAGAAAGTAAACATAAGACGCATAGATGGATAAAACGGCAGATGATAGAAATTCAATACGTACAAGGGGAAAGAAAAAAAAAAGATTATAGTTAAAGTATCAGTAAACATAATGAGGTATAAATTTTTTTTGATGTTTTAAAATCATACCAAACTCGCAAGATGTTTTAGCATCAAAATAGAAAAAAGTCATCTCATAGGTAGATCGGAGAACTAAACAAGTCAAACTACAAATTACTTTAGAAAAACTACAGTAGAGGCTAGCAGAAGTAAAAATCCTAAAAAGTGGTGGTAGAAAAGCTAAGAGATAGTTTTTATCAAACTCTCCATTAATAAGCTTGATAAAAGTTATCAACTTTTCCAAATAAAGAAATCCATATATATAATTACAAAGTAAGCTGAGGGGAATAAAGAACTAAACATCCTTAAATAGGACAAGTAAAAAACGAGCTTTGATATAGCAGTAAAGATGAGCTGGAAAACATTCATTTCCAAAAACACCAATAAGCCACCTTCCTTGGATATTGACTAATTTATTTTATCTTTTGTCTCTTCACTCTCTTCTCTCTTCCTGCCATTGATTTTTTCTTCTTTCTTTCATAAGCTTAACATATTAGCTTCTGCAAATGACAATATATAAATATTCTTTCTAAAATATTTTATATATGTTAATTAATGAGTTACATATATAATTGTTTTCCTTCTCATCAATTCCTCATTCTAGTTCTTTAATAAACTTATATTAATATTTTTTTAATTATGTTATTTTTTATCCATTATAATGTTTAAAAATATGAAAAAAAAAATTATATTTCATTAATCACAAAGTTTGTGAAGATTTTGAAAAATCAGATAAATATCAGACTTGCAATAATTATAGAATTATTAAAATCTAATAAAATGATATGGATTTTTTATTTATATAAAAAATTTAATAAAATTTTACATTAATGACAATTTTTAAATTTGCTTTTATTTTGAATAAATCAAATGTTGCATAAAGTTAAAACTAAATAAATATTTTGACTCGTTAGAAAATAACTGAGATAAATATGTAAAACCTGTTGAAATATAATTAAAAAATACAACAAATGATTCCAATAAAATCATTCTCCGTTTGAATTTAACCTTTGTCCTTTTTACCTTTCAAAGATACCTTAAATTTTGCCAAATGCATCAAAAACTTGCTTCCAAAAAATAATTCAAAGCACAGAATAAGGTGGGAAAGATAGGTTGGAAAGTGGAAAAATTGAAGACAGCCACAAAGTGAACATAAATATAATAACAAGAGAACATAAATATTAGGTAGAACTAAGTATATATCAACGCGTCATTAAAAGTCACAATCCTGACTTTTTCTACTTAATACTTTTATTAAACATTAACAACTACTATTATAGAACAACTATCGCCAACACCTCATTATGGTTAAAGGCATTCAATTTAATTAAAAAAAAACACAATGCATGTAATTGATTTCTTAATTTTTTTTCATTTAAGATTTTGATTTGATTGAATTTTTTTATGAGAGAAATTCAAAATAATAAAATAGAAGAAGTATGTAAAGATATTGTTAGAATTTTTTTGGTAAATTTGGTAAGTATGTTACTAAACCCACAAATATATTATTTCACTAAACTTATAAAGAAAATCTCTTGAGTATAAGTTTCTCTTACCCAAAAGGTGCTATATTATATATATAATTTGAAATAACATGAGTTAGCAAAAAATGCTTAATTACATTATATATGTATTAAGCTTATTAAATTTAGCATTAACCTCTTTCCATTTTTACAGAAATTAATATGTCTCAAAACATTTTTTTTAATAGAAAAAGGAAATTAATATGACTCGTGGTCCCATAAACATAAAAAAGAAAGAAGCAAACATGGAAAGGGCTAACTCTTTACGAAGGACACATACAGCGGCGGAATCAGAGTTTGAATGAAGAGAGAGCAAACTTTTTTAACAAAAAAAAAAAATACAGACGAATGAAAGATAATTAAATATTTAATATTACAGTAAAATTTATATTTTTATTAAATTTTTTGCATTTCTTTTTATTTTAATTATCGAATCTATTAATTTATTTAAATAATTTTATTAAATTAAATTTTTTAAAATTACTATTTTAAATGAGAACATTAGTTTTATTCAATTTATAATTAAATTATAAAATTTTAGTATTAATCTAAATAACTAATTACAAAATTCTAAATATTCACTAATTAAAAAAAATATACATAATACAAAAAAATTAATAATATATATATAAATTATATATATTTGTATATAAAAAATTCAATAATTTATATATATATATATATAAATATATAATTTATATAATTATAATTATATATGTATTTATAATTATATACCTTTATATATAATTATATAATAATTTATATATATAAATATATAATTTACATAATTATAATTATATATATTTATATATAATTATATATATATACATAAAACAAGAGGGAGGAGGAAGGGGGTCCATTGGCCCCCAAGACCCCCCACCCCCCTCATCACATGCCAATGGCGCGTGACGGCGATATTTTAAATACCCGAAAGCCTACCATAATAATTGTAGTAAAAAATCGAGGTTCTCGCAAATTGTACTACCTCTATTTCATTAATATAGAAAAAGTAAGATGGACACAAAAATTAAGAAAATTTTACTTTTTTTATTTCTATTAACTTAAATATTTCTAAAATATTAGAAAAAAATATCCTTTAAATTAAACTTTTAAGGCAAGAATATAAATGGTATTTTGTCTCATTTTATTTTTTAAAATTTACTTAAAATGACATATTTTCTATATAAAAAATATATTAAAAAAATTTTTTTTTCTATCTTAACGAAACGGAGGGAGCAGTATTTTGAAACTTTTTTTTTTTAGGCAAAGTATTTTGAAACTTTTGATTCATAGCTAAGTTGACTTTAGCCTCACTGGATGCGAAAGTTAAACGAATGTGCGGTTTTGAAAGCAGGTCTGTAATTTAAGCGTAGGATCAGGATTTTCTTTCCTTTTTCTGCTTTTACGTTATGCTTCCAGTTGTTGTGCAGCGGAAGTAAATAGCACGCAAATTACTTACTATTATACAAGTAAATAGTGTATGAAATATTGTACTAAAAATAAATACCAAGAAAATTCCCAGGAAAGGCTGGAGGGGTCACAGGCGGTCCCGCTTAAAACCCAGTCTCCTTAGACAGAATTTCACTCGGATAATTAATAGCACAATATAACAAAACAACTACCCTTGATAATAGTTATAAAACTGATACAAAATAACACATCGAATTTAACGTGGTTCACCCTTTTACTTTGGGCTACGTCCACGGGACAAACTCCGAAAAATATTCTTCCACTATTAAAAATAGTAGGCTTACAAGAGAGACTTCTCTAGAAATATTTCTAGATGTACAATTATTACAATTGAGATAAACCCAAAATAATGGCATTCAAGTGTTTCCCAAACACTCCTAAAATTAAACTACTTCACTATTTTGTCACTCCCCAAATAATTCTCTCTCTCTCACAATTCACTAATATTTTTTTTTCTCTTAATTTGTGTGTTTTGAAGAAGAAGGGGAAGGCCATATATATAGGCCTTCCCATGAGGTTGTTGGCCTAACTTAATTAGGCCAACAACCATTTATTATTATTATTTTTTTTATTTTACATAGTCAAAAAATACCAAATGGTTGGTATTTTCCAACAATTCTCCCCCTACCAACCATATGAATTAACTGTCATTCCTGTAGATGATCGACAAAACTCAAACTTTTCCCTTGGTAGAATCTTTGTTAACATGTCTGCACCATTTTCTTCAGTATGAATCTTTTCAAGCTGTAAAATCTTTTTCTCCAACACATCTCTGATCCAGTGGTATCTCACATCAATATGTTTTGATCTTGAGTGAAAGGAGGAATTCTTTCCAAGGTGGATAGCGCTCTGACTATCACAATAAAGTGAATATCTATCCTGCTGAAATCCAAGTTCATCTAAGAACTTTTTCATCCACAAGAGCTCTTTGCAAGCTTCAGTTGCAGCAATAAATTCTGCTTCAGTTGTTGAGAGGGCAACACACTTTTGCAACCTTGATTGCCATGACACGGCTCCCCCTGCAAATGAAATAAAATAACCTGATGTAGACTTTCTTGAGTCAACATCGCCTGCCATATCTGCATCTGTGTAGCCAATTAACACGGGTTTACCATCACCAAAACATAAACATATTTTGGAAGTACCACAGAGATATCTGAGAATCCATTTCACAGCAGCCCAATGTTCCTTGCCAGGATTAGAAAGGAACCGACTTACTACTCCCACTGAGTGAGCAATATCTGGCCGTGTACATACCATGGCATACATCAAACTGCCAACTGCTGAAGCATATGGAACTCTATCCATCTCTTCTTTCTCTTTATCTGTGGAAGGACATTGTTTTGAAGTTAATTTAAAGTGGTTAGCAAGAGGACAACTAACCGCTTTAGCCTTGTCCATATTAAACCTTTGAAGTACTTTCTTAATATACTTCTCCTGTGACAACCACAATTTCTTGGTGCCTCTATCTCTGATTATCTTCATGCCAAGAATTTGTGCTGCTGGCCCTAAGTCTTTCATAGCAAAAGACTTGCTTAACTGCTTCTTCAGATTGTTAATTTTGGAAATGTTCTGGCCAACGATTAACATGTCATCCACATAGAGTAAGAGAATTATAAAATCATCATCAGAGAATTTCTTCACAAATACACAGTGATCTGAAGAGGTCTTTTTGTAGCCTTGCTCCCCCATAACTGACTCAAACTTCTTGTACCACTGTCTTGGTGCCTGCTTCAAGCCATACAAGCTTTTCTTTAACTTGCAAACATAATCCTCTTTTCCTTTTTCTTTGAAACCCTCTGATTGTTCCATGTATATCTCTTCCTCCAAGTCACCATGAAGGAAGGCAGTCTTTACATCCATCTGCTCAATCTCCAAGTTGAGACTTGCAGCTAATCCCAGTACTGTACGAATGGATGTCATCTTCACCACTGGTGAAAAAATCTCATCAAAGTCAATCCCTTTCCTTTGGCTGAATCCCTTAACAACTAATCTGGCTTTGAATCGTGGCTGGGAACTGTGTTCATCGTGCTTTATCCTGAATACCCATTTATTCTTCAAAGCCCTCTTGCCTGTTGGCAACTTCACAAGCTCAAAAGTTTTATTATCATGCAAAGATTTTATCTCATCTTGCATGGCTTCAATCCATTTCTTCCTCTTCTCATCTGCCATAGCTTCTTGGTAATCCTCAGGTTCTCCCCCATCAGTGAGTAACACGTACTGATCATCCGAGTATCTAGTAGAAGGTTGTCGAGTTCTAATAGATCTTCTCAATGGAACCTGAGGAACTTCTACTGGTGGTGGTGGCTGATTTTCAATCTGGTCCTCGTCATCATCCGATTGGACCTCTGTAGGAGCATCGATGTCAGCATTTTCTGGCTGACGATTTTGGATTTCATTTCCAACTTGTCTTGGCACCGCCTGTGGAGGAACTAGCTTTAAGTTTGTTGAATCACCATTGGATTCGGGAATATCCCTTTTCACTTTGTTAATGTCTTCAATGGTTTGATCTTCAACAAATATGGCATCACGACTTCTAAGAAGCTTTTTCTGAACTGGATCATAAAATCTATAGCCAAGCTGATCATGATCTTGACCATAACCAATAAATACACATTCACGTGTCTTGACATCAAGCTTTGACCTCTCATCCTTAGGAATGTGCATAAAAGCTTTGCAACCAAACACCTTTAAATGATTATAGGAAACATCCTTTCTTGACCATACCTTTTCTGGTGTATTATATTGAAGAGGAACACAGGGTGAAAAATTGAGTACATGTACTACTGAGTATAGAGCTTCACCCCAAAAAATCTTAGGCAACTTTGAATGTGATAGTAAACATCTAACTCTCTCCATCAAAGTCCTGTTCATCCTCTCCGCTAAACCGTTCAATTGCGGCATTTTTGGAGGTGTTGTTTGATGTCGGATACCATGCTCCTTGCAGTAGGTATCAAATGATCCCATGTATTCTCCACCATTGTCTGTCCGAATGCATTTTAACTTCTTCCCAGTCTCCCTTTCAACTAAGGCATGAAATTGCTTGAACACGTCTATTACTTGGTCTTTTGACTTCAAAGTATATACCCACATTTTCCTTGAATGATCATCAATGAAAGTCACAAAGTATTGAGCACCACCAAGTGACTTTGACATTGGTCCACACAGATCTGAGTGAATCAGATCCAATACATTCTTCATTTTGGAAGGAGTGGAACCTTTGAAAGCAACTCTGTTTTGTTTTCCAGCTAGACAGTCAGCACATTTCTTCAAATCCACTTTATCAACTCCAGATAATACATTCTTCTTTACCAATTGTGCCATCCCTTTCTCGCCCATATGACTGAGTCTTCTATGCCATAATTCAGTCATATTTTCTTTCTCCACTGCATTCACAGAATCACCGGAGAGCTTTGCTTGCATCACATATAGCTTGGAGCACTTTTTACCTTTTCCATATACCAAGGAGCCTTTAGTAAGTTTCCATTGACCATCCTTGAAAGTACTACTGAAACCTTCATCATCAAGCATACCAATGGAAATCAGGTTTAGCCGAAGGTTGGGAACATGTCTGACATCTTTCAAAAATAATCTCATCCCATTTTCTGTCTTTAAACAAATATCATCTCTGCCGATGATCTTGGCTATACCCTTGTCTCCCATTTTGACAACACCAAAATCTCCTTGTTTATATGTTGAGAAAAATTCTTTATGTGATGTGGCATGAATGGTGGCACCACTATCACCTACCCAGTCCAATTCACTGGATGCAATATTCACATCATTATCATAAAAAATAACATGAAATTCTTCAATGGTGGCAGCCATGGTTTCTCGTTCATCATCACTGCTATCATCTCGCTTAATCTCTTTGCCTTTGTTCTTCTCCTGTTTGAACTTTCGACAGAATTTCTTGATATGTCCCTTCTTTTTACAGTGATGGCATTCAACATTTGCATATTTGTTTGATTTTCCTCGACTTTTATCTCTGGTATTTGAACTCCTGAACTTGCTCCTCCCTCTAGAATCAGTAACCAGAACATCTGGTTGAGATGTAGATACTGAATTTTGAGATCTCCTTCTCATCTCTTCATTCATAATTGAACTCTTGACGGATTCCAAACTAACAATACCATCGACTGCTGAATTAGTGATGGAAATCTTCAAAGTCTCCCAAGACTCTGGCAAAGAGGAAAGTAGTAAAAGACTGAGTACCTCATCATCAAATTTTATGCCCATTCCTGACAACTGGTCCACAAAACCTTGAAATTCATTCAAGTGATCCGCCAAAGATGTACCTTCTCGGTAACTAATTTTGACCAGTTTAGTCAAATAGAGCAACTTGTTGTTCCCTGTTTTAGAAGCATATAACTTTTCAAGCTTCTCCCATAGGGATTTAGCATGAGTCTCTTTACAAATATGATTATACACATTGTCTTCGACAAACTGTCGGATAAAACCACACACTTGCTCATGCTCGAACTTCCAGTCTTCATCTGATTTATCATCAGGTTTTGATGTGGTGAATACAGGAAAATGCATTTTCGTCACAAATAGGAGATCCTTCATCTTGTTTCTCCATATGTGGTAATTCGAGCCATTTAGGCTGATCATCTTGTTTATCTTTGTCTCCATCTCTTTAATACAAAGAGGTTAATTCCAATACTGTGTGCTTGAACCACAGCTCTGATACCACTTGTTGTGCAGCGGAAGTAAATAGCACGCAAATTACTTACTATTATACAAGTAAATAGTGTATGAAATATTGTACTAAAAATAAATACCAAGAAAATTCCCAGGAAAGGCTGGAGGGGTCACAGGCGGTCCCGCTTAAAACCCAGTCTCCTTAGACAGAATTTCACTCGGATAATTAATAGCACAATATAACAAAACAACTACCCTTGATAATAGTTATAAAACTGAGACAAAATAACACACCGAATTTAACGTGGTTCACCCTTTTACTTTGGGCTACGTCCACGGGACAAACTCCGAAAAATATTCTTCCACTATTAAAAATAGTAGGCTTACAAGAGAGACTTCTCTAGAAATATTTCTAGATGTACAATTATTACAATTGAGATAAACCCAAAATAATGGCATTCAAGTGTTTCCCAAACACTCCTAAAATTAAACTACTTCACTATTTTGTCACTCCCCAAATAATTCTCTCTCTCTCACAATTCACTAATGTTTTTTTTTCTCTTAATTTGTGTGTTTTGAAGAAGAAGGGGAAGGCCATATATATAGGCCTTCCCATGAGGTTGTTGGCCTAACTTAATTAGGCCAACAACCATTTATTATTATTATTATTTTTATTTTACATAGTCAAAAAATACCAAATGGTTGGTATTTTCCAACACCAGTTGCATCAACTTTCACTTCCCATACTCCCACTTCCCATAGATCTCTAATACTCTCCACAAAAGGGCATTCTTCTTTTTGCTAAGAAATCCCCTTACTTTCGAGCAATTCTTAGCTTTCTGTCACTTTCCCAAGAAACTTAATTACTTTTCTTTTCGGCCAAAATCTCTGTTCTTTATATATTCTTTAATGATAATTCGGTATAGTGACCAAAACCCAGGTTAAAAATTTAAAGAATCTTTTCTTCTCACATCTAGTTAGTGAATCTTCCATGGTATTAGCAAAAGTTTATACCTTGTCTTGAATTTTCATTTTTTTTCTCAGTGAAATGGATAAAGATTTCAAGATTTGTTTTAGTTTCTTGTTTCTTCTACTTATCCGACTCTTTCTTCCCCCTGTTTCAATTGGACAACTGGTTTCAACTGAAACAATAACTCTTTTTCAAGTTCAAAAATTTATTGAATATACTCAAGTTCTTCAAAGATGGACAAATTGGACCAATTTCTGTTATCTCCGTCCTTCACCTTCTCTTTTGCTCAAACGGTCATGTAGCTGAATTAACTGTCGTTGGAAATAAAACTTCCCCATCTCATAGCCTTAAACCAATTACCTCACAAAGTTTTGCAGTTTCCGAGCAAGCTCTGTCCGAAAACTTCTCTATCGATTCTTTCTTTACAGTTCTAACAAAACTTTCGAGTTTGAAAGTGTATCACTTGTTTCTTTAGGATTGCGGGGCCCTTTTCCTGAAAAGGTCAGCAGGTTTAGGTCTCTTGAAGTACTTAATATTAGCTCAAATTTCATTTATGTGAAGATTCCTCAAAATATTGTGTCATTAAAGAATCTTTCTAGTCTTATTTTGGCTGATAATTTGTTGAATGAAAGTTTTCCAGATCTCAAAAGCTTAAAGCAACTTCAAGAAGTGAATTTGAGTGGGAACAATCTTGGACCCAATTTCCCTTCATTAGGTAACAGTTGTTATTCTAATATTGAGTAACAATTCTTTAAGATCTGTTATTCCTTTAGGAATCAAGAACTTGAATCAGCTTCAGCAATTAGATATCTCATCCAATAAACTAATTGGACCAATCCCATCTGCTCTGTTTTCTCTGCCTTCAATTCTGTTAGTGATAAGAACAATAAATTTTAAAGATCAAGAGATATAAACTGAAAGAAGAGGAAACTATTGGACAGCAGAAATTGAAGACAGAAAAGATAATTATATTAAGCTTAACCTTACTGGTTTAAATACAGAAACTTATGTCCAAAAATAGAGGGAATTGGTTCTAAAAGAATGCTGAATATCTGCTAACAAATATCAAATAACTAAAGCTCCTATAATCAAGGAGACTTATTCAAATTTATCAATAGAAAATAAAATTAAACACAAAAGCTATAATAAAAATTAAATAGCAGCAATCTTAATACGTGAATTCAACACTCCTCCTTGTTTAGATGCTGCAAACTCCAAGCTTCTTTCTAAAGCTTTCAAACTTGCTAAGTGGTAGAGGTTTGGTAAAGACATCTGCAACTTGATCTTCAGATCTGCAGTAACAAAGAGACACATCTCCACTCTTCTGAACTTCTCGAACAAAGAATAGCTTAATGTTGAAATGCTTAGTCTTTCCATGAAAAACTGAATTATTGGAGATTGCAATAGCTGCTTGGTTGTCAACTAGTATCTCTGTACTTTGCTTCTGCTCCATGTTTAGATCAGTAAGGATCTTCCTTAACCAGAGAGCTTGGTTTACTGCTGCTGTTGCAGCTATAAATTCTGCCTCAGCAGTAGATTGAGCTACTGTTTCTTGCTTCTTCGAGCTCCAAGAAAACATACCTGATCCAAGACAAAAACAGTAACCAGATGTACTCTTCATGTCATCAGTTGAGCCACCCCAATCACTGTCAGAGAAGCCAATTAACTTCAATTCTTTGTGCTTTGAAAACTTTACTCCATAATTCCATGTCCCTTTGACATATCTAATAACTCTCTTTGCAGCTCTCATATGAGATTCATTGGGACAATGCATAAACCTGGAGAGAATACTTACAGCATTCAAGATATCAGGTTTGGTTGTTGTTAAGTACATTAGGCAACCTATCAAACTTCTGAAATCAACTTCATTAACTTTGGCAGATCCATCATCTTTGACCAGCTTCTCCTTTTGATTCATAGGAGTATTCATTACTTTGCAATCTTCCATCTGAAATTTTTTAAGTATCTCTTTTGCATATTTTTTTTGACAAATGAACACTTCATATTGACTTTGTGTGATATCAATGCCAAGGAAATATGACATCAGACCAAGGTCTGTCATTTCAAAGACCTTTTTCATCTCAAGTTTGAACTGATTAACTTGATCTTGAATTGCTCCCTGTAATTAATAAATCATCAACATAAAGAGAGATGATTAAGGTGTTTATACCTTCATGCTTGACATACAGCGTGAGCTCAGATTGACTTTTTTTAAAGCCAAGATTCACCAAATGATCATCAATTCTGCTATACCATGCTCGTGGAGCCTGTTTTAGGCCGTATAGAGCTTTTTTTTAGCAAGTAAACTTTGTCTTCGTTGCCTCTGCTCACAAAACCTTCAGGTTGCTCGACGAAAATTTCTTCTTGCAAAAAACCATTTAAGAATGCCGATTTAACGTCTAATTGGAATACTTTCCAATTCTTTTGAGCAGCAAGTGCAAGCAACAATCTTACAGTGTCAAGCCTAGCAACAGGTGCAAATGTATCCGAATAGTCAACCCCAAAAACTTGTGCATAACTCATCACAACAAGTCTTGCTTTGAATTTGTTAACTGAACCATCAGGATTTTGTTTTGTTCTGAACACCCATCTTACTCCAATTACCTTTCTGTCAAGAGGTCTATCAACCAGCTCCCAGGTTTTATTTTTCTCGATCATCGAAAGCTCCTCCTTCATTGCAGCCATCCAATGTTGACTGTTTTTTGCATCAAGATAACCTGCAGGCTCGTAAATAGCTATATTACACCTCTGATAAATATCAGATAGCAGCCTTGTACCTCTGACAGGTGTATTATCAGTTGAAGCATCTTGCACTTCATCTTCGGGTTCTTCTAACATACTGCCAATAGTGGAATTTTTTTGTGCACTGGAAATCTGGCGTATCATGGTAGAGTCCTTCCAATTCCATTGCTCATTTTCAACAAAATGAACATCTTGACTCACAATAACACGTCCAGTTTGTGGTTGAAAAACCTTGTACGCTTTTGATATAGTGCTATACCCAATAAATATGCCAGCTTCTGCCTTTTTGTCAAGCTTATCACGCTTGACCTGTGGAACGTAAGTGAAACAAAGGCAGCCAAAAACTTTAAGAAATTATAAAGAAGGTTTATAACCATACCAAGCTTCAAATGGTGTTTGATTCCTCACTGCTTTTGTTGAAATCCGATTTTGCAAGAATACTGCAGTGTGTGCAGCCTCTCCCCAAAAGCTTTTTGGAAGATTTTTCTCATGAATCATACATCTTGTCATCTCCATTATGAATCTGTTCCTCCTTTCACTGACTTCATTCTGTTGAGGAGTGTACGGAGCTGTCAATTGATGCTCAATTCCTGCCTCTTCACAAAACCTATTAAAGGTTTCTGAAGTGTACTCCTTGCCATTATCAGATCTCAGAATCTGAATTTTGCATCCACTTTCATTTTCAACTTTGGCTTTAAATTTCCAAAATACACCAGCAACTTCTGATTTTTGCTTCAACAAGAAAATCCAGCACATTCTTGTTAGATCATCTATAAAAATTATATAATAGAGATTACCATTTAATGATGGTGTTCTTTGAGGGCCGCAAAGATCAGTATGAATCAGCTGCAATTTTTTCGAAGCTCTTCGTGCTTGGTTAGGGAATGGTTGCCTATGTTGCTTTCCAAAATTACAAGCATGACAAGGAGGCATGTTATTATCAATGTCTGAAAGACCTTCAACCAGCTCCTTCGATTGCATTTGAAGCAATCCTTGATGGTGAAAATGTCCAAGTCTTTTGTGCCAAATTTCAGTGGTACTAGTTCTGGAATTAAAGGCCAACTGTTCTGTTTCCATTGGATTAAGAGCAAAACTTTTTCCCTTCATTTTGATTTGGAACAAAAGTTTGCCATTAACATTGCTGATCAAACACTGCTTGTTCTCAAACAACAATTTATAGCCTTTTTCCAATAACTGACCAACACTTAAGAGATTTTGATCAATTTCAGGTACAAAAAAAACATCTGAAATAAACTTTGTACCTGTAGAAGAAGCTATTGCAACTGTGCCTTTCCCTTTTGCTGCAAGATATTCTCCATTACCAATCTTTACTTTGGTAATGAAAGATGTATCCAGCTCCTTGAAAAGATCTTTGTCAAAGGTCATGTGGTTGGTGCAAGCACTATCGATGAGCCATCTGTCACTAGAATGACTTGCTACAAGACAAGTGGCTACGAATAGTTGCTCCTCTTCACAATCTGCTACTTGGGCATTTACTTCTTGCACCTGATCTTTGGCTTTGCAAATCACAGCTTCATGTCCAAGCTGATTGCATCTGGAACATTTGGCATCCGGCCTCCTCCAACATTTGGATGGTGGATGACCTTTCTTCCCACAATGGTGGCAAGGTGAATAGGATTTCTTGGCATTTCCTTCTTTGCCTGCAGAATTTCCTCCACTCTTTGACTGATTTTTAGAATTTTTCTTCTTTTTATTCCTGCTATTATCTTAATGCTTGGCAGCCAAAGCACCTTCAATCACACCTTCTTGCCTCATGGACCTCCTTTGCTCTTGTGCTTGTAAAGCATTCAAGAGCTCTGCAAGTGGAATCTTTGACAGATCCTTGGTGTTTTCCAGAGTAGTAATGGTAGCTTCAAACTTCTCTGGAACAGTAACAAGAAGTTTTTCCACGATTCTAGAGTCTTTAAACTCAGAACCAAGTAATCTCACTTTGTTGACAATGCTGAGAAGTCTGTCAGTATATTCTTTCACTGACTCGGACTCCTTCATCCTTTGCAGCTCAAAGTCTCTTATCAAATTCAAGACTTTCATTCCACGAATCCTCTCATCTCCTGCATACTCAACCTTGAGGTAATCCCAGATTTCCTTTGCTGACTTCAGGGACATAATTCGTGTGAAAATCGTCTCAGATACAGCTGCAAATAGGCAAGATTTTGCCTTTGATTTTCTTGTCTTCTTTTCCTTTTGTGCTTTAATCTGTGCCACAGTAGGATTTGCTGGAAGAGTAGGAACTTCATAATCCTCTTCTATAGCTTCCCAAAGGTCCAAAGCCTCCAGATAAGTCTCCATACGAACTGCCCACATCTGATAATTGTCTCCATCAAAGACTGGTGGTACAGCAACTAAAAAACTAGATTCTCCTTCCATTTTAACACAAATAACCTCACAGATCCCTCAAGAAGAGTGCTCTGAAACCAATTGTTAGTGATAAGAACAATAAAATTTAAAGATCAAGAGATATAAACTGAAAGAAGAGGAAACTATTGGACAGCAGAAATTGAAGATAAGAAAAGATAATTATATTAAGCTTAACCTTACTGGTTTAAATACAGAAACTTATGTCCAAAAATAGAGGGAATTGGTTCTAAAAGAATGTTGAATATCTGCTAACAAATATTAGATAACTAAAGCTCCTATAATCAAGGAGACTTATTCAAATTTATCAATAGAAAATAAAATTAAACACAAAAGCTATAATAAAAATTAAATAGCAGCAATCTTAACACGTGAATTCAACAAATTCAGTATCTTGATTTAGCCCAAAATCAATTTAGTGGTGCTCTGCCAACAAATATTTCTTGCAATTCTAAGCTTAAATTTGTGGACATTTCTCACAACCTTTTGATGGGAAAATTACCTTCATGCATTGCTTCCAATTCCCCAAATCGAACTGTTATTAGTTCATGGAATTGCTTGTCTGGTGGAAAAAATTTTAGTTTCCGGCATCCAATTTCATTCTGCCATAAAGAAGCATTAGCTGTTAAGCCTCCTGAAAGTGAAAAACATAAAACCACTATCAAATTAGGTCTAATACTTGGTATTATAGGAGCTGATGGGGGAATAACAGGTGTTCTTGGATTATTGATTTTGGTCATTGTTAGAAGATCACAAACATCAAGAGGAAATTTTGATAAATCAATTGCTGATAAATTGTCTGCTCGCAACTCCCCTATTTCAACCATTGATTCAAGTAAGTTTTAGCTATCTGATACTAATTTTGTTTTGTATTTTAATTAGTGGGATTGAATTATATATCTACTTAAAGTAGTTGCTTTCAAATGGAATTAGACTCAATTATTAAGGTCAGAAATTATATGAATTTTGTGCAGGGCGTGTGCCTCAAACAATGAGGTCAGCTGCAATTGGTCTTCCACCGTATCGTGTGTTCACATTAGAAGAAATTGAAAGTGCGACTAACAATTTTGATACAATGAATTTCATGGGAGAAGGATATCAGGGACAGGTAAAGATCAAGTTGTTTCAAGATTGTAAATCAAGGTCGTCTCAAAGTATAATAGTCGCAGCCAGCCCTGTTATGGATTCATTTAGAAAAATTAATACATGTTAATATTATCTCTATATAATGACTGATATTTATAACTTTTGAGAAAGAATATTAAGTTTATAATGACGGAACCCACATTCAATCTGATAGCATTTATTTTTCTTTTTTTGACTGTTGTACCTGTAGCTGTATAAAGGTTGGCTCAGAGATGGCTTAATGGTCCTGATAAAATGTGTGAAATTAAAGCAAAAGAATTCGCGTCAGAGTTTGGTGGAGCACATGGAGGTACTATCAAAGCTGAGACATTTGCATTTGGTCAGCGTTCTTGGATATGTATTGTCACTTATCAGGACCATCCAAGGACAGCTTGTACAACTGTCTTTCTTGTTCTTAAGCACATTTCCAATGGATCTCTTCAGGATTATCTTGCAGGTAAATCAAACAACATAATTTTTGAAATTTTTTAAAACCCATTCAAGATTTTTTTTTATATTTCAATCCTTTTGATTAGCAGATTGGAGAAAGAAAGATGTTCTTAAATGGCCACAAAGGATGGCAATTGCAATTGGAATTGCAAGAGGAATCCAATTCTTGCACACAGGAGTTGCACCTGCAATATTTGGGAACAATATAAAGATTGAAAATGTATTGTTAAATGAGAGTCTAACTGCAAAGCTTAGTAATTACAACATTCCATTACCATCCAAGGTATGATCCAATACCATGAATTGAACTTTAATGGAATACTTCTTTTCTTGAATTAATTAATCTAATCCTTTTTTTTTTGCATTTCTTGAATTTTGCAGCTGGGATCAGAGAGTCCTTTAAATAGCCAAGATGGTATAAATGCAGAAAAGGAAGATGTTTATCAACTAGGTGTTATTCTTGTTCAAATCATTACTGGTAAAATTATTACTTCTCCAAGTGAATTGGAAGAGTTAAAGATTCAGGTAATTTTGCACTCTTCTGCTAGAGTTGGAAATACAATTTCATAATCCTGCAAGTTCTAATAAAATTGATTTTGTTGTTCTTTTAAACAAACAGCCAGAAAAGGGCTTTATCTGAATGTCCATTGAAGTTACAACCCATGGTAGATCCATCAACAAAGGGCACTTTTGCATATGAATCGCTAAGAACTACAGTTAAGATCACCATTAGTTGCATCTCTAAAGAGTTAAGAAATAGGCCTTCAATAGAAGATGTCCTATGGAATTTACAGTACTTAAATCAAGTTCAAGAAGGATGGACTAGCAGTGGAAACCATGGCACATTACTCTAATATTATAGTATATATTTATTTTTTAAACTTTAAAAAAATGCTAGTTTAACGCTTTGTTACTTCTTTGTACCATAGTAATAATATTTATTTTTTTATTTAATTAATTGGAAAAAATCATATTCTAATTAACAAAACCGTTTCATTGAATGGAGTATAATATCAAAGACAACTTATAATTTTTCAATATAAAAGATTATTGATTAATAAATGTTATTATATTACAAAGACTAAATAATATTTAACCTAATTTCATAAATTCCCCACACTTTCTCTGCACTCTCGCCTTGGCGCAGTTTATGTATGCAACCCATGGTTCAGTTTGAAAACTTGAAATTAGCTATTTTGGACTGGGAATTATTTTAGGTTTTGTATAAAGATATTACAAAAAGTGAAAATAAATTTAAAAATATTTATTTCTTCTTTTAAAAATACTCACTTTTCAAATTTTAATTTCAAAATATCCACTATATTTTTTGTTAAATTAAAATATATATATTCTTTTAAATTTTTTTTTTGAAGGAACTTTTGAAAATATTTTAAAAACTATAAAATATTTTAAAAAAAACACCATATACTTTCTTCAACTATTTCAGCATGAGAGTATAAAATGGGCTAGAGAAATAAAAGATTAGACCAATTACATCCTTCAACATTAGCCCAATAAAATGGATATATATATATATATATATATATGATTTCTCATGAGATAAGAGTTTTTTCAATAATTTTTCTCAAATGATAAAATTCAATTTTTTTAAAAAAATATATATTTCAACTACGTATTTGAATTTATAACTTTTAAATTAAGATAGTTTTAGGGCTAATAAATCAAAGCTTATTCGTTTAGTCACCAATATGAAAAATATGATGAGCAAAAGCACTGTTTATCTCAAAGTAATAGGGGATATTTACAAAATTACCTTGAAAATAAATTTCATTTTCAAACATTCCACACCTTATTTTCAAAAAATACTAAAACTAATATTTTTTTTTTCAAAAATGCAAGTTTTTTTTAAATATCTTATCTCTTATTTCAAGTAATATTTTACTATAAATTTCATCTATTTTTTTAAATTTTACTATTAAAAAAATATATTCCAATAAAATAATAAAAATTAATATTTTAAAATATATTTCCAAATAATAAAATGTATGATTTTTTATAAAAGAAGAATTTTTCATTTTAAATTCAAATAGCAAATAATAGTAAAAAAAATTTTTTTTTTTTTAAATATAGTAAAAATTTTTTAAGAAAGGTAAACTATATAAAAATATATTAAGAAAAATTATTAAATTTATTTGTAAATATTTTTTATATTATATACATAAAAAAGTTTTAAAAAATATTAATATTATTGTGTAAGTATTGCATGTGTATTGTGTAGATATTATATTTATATTATGTATTTATTGTAATATTTTGTGCATATTATGTGTATGTTATGTGGATGTTGTATATATATAAAATTTTAAAAAAATTAAATTAAAAAATTATATAAATAGTATAAATATTGTATACATAATATGTGTATGTTTAGTATATTTTGTGTATATATTGTTGTTTGTTGTGTGTTTATTGTGTATATTGTGTATTTATTTATTGTATATATATGAGAATATAATGATAAAAAAATATTTATAAATAAAATAACATAAATACAAATAAATAATTAAAAAATGAAAATAAAAAAATTAACAAAAATAGAAAAAACAACGGTTTATTAATGTAAAAATGAAAAACAATTAAACTCAAATCCGTAGTATTGAAATATATATATAAACGTGCCTTAAATTTGCAAACCAAAACTTAAAATAGGTTATATTGTGTAAATTTCTCAAGTGATAGAGTATGCATATATTTTTGTTTGATCGTTGTCTATAAAATGAGAATTTAAGTCAATTATATTGTAAGAAAAGAAACCCATTGCCAAGTGCTAACTAAATTATTTTAAACGCATGTGAGGTATATATAATTATGAAAATGCATGTTTAGATTACAGTATTTTATTTTTAAATTCATTTTTTATTATTATATAAACCTAAATGATTGTATTAAAAATTTTAGTTATTATTATTCTAGTTTATCTACTCGTTAAAAAAATACTTAAGTTAGAACTAATCAGTAACTAATTTTTGATCTATTCAGAGCCAACAAGTAATCTCTTATTTCAAAGCATATTTTGCACCCAAGTATGCATGGGGACGAGCCATCGCAGATAAAGCTGATGTTTATAGTTCTGGAGTATTCACACTTGAAATATTCAGCAGGAGAAGTTGTACAGAAAAAAATCAGAAGCGCATAAATATCTTTTAGATAACAAGATCATGCTACCTCTTGATCGTATATTAGCATGGATTATAGCATGTTCCAAGAATTTTTCCTAGCTATCAGTGTATGGATGTGCTACTACAATTTAATTTTGTCAAATACATCGATCATTGTATTCTAGTTAGCTAAGTCCAATGCTGCTGTGTGATTGCAGGCTTGTATTTTTCAAGCAATTAGGGGAAAGATTGATCAATTGATTGATAAGAAGTTGGCCGATATCATGATAGAAAGTGGTTCTATAAATTCTGAAAACTTATAGCGATTATATGAATTAATCAAACTGTTGATCTCAGGCCTCCAATATCTGAAGTTGTTAGTGTACTTTCTGGTAAAACAAAACCCTCGAATAGATATCCAATTAAAGCCCACATATACTTCTCAAGAGGATTTTTCAGATTATTATTAATTTGTAGTGTATTGGGGTTAATTTCTTGGAGCACACTGCATATAGCTACTATAGTTATTGGCAGATCTTTGTATTTCTTGCCTTGTTTGTCAAAAGCTTCAATCTTTAACAAAGAAATGATATAATCTTGACAATAAATTTACAGATGAGAAAAGAAAAACAACTCTGTCATTTGACTCATTAAGAAGTGATTGCTATCAATAAGTTGGAGACTAATCATTAGCGGCGGAATCAAAATTCATCCGGGGGCAAAATTTATATAAAAAAAATTACCGACCAGAAATTTATTGAAGAAATACAAAATTTACACAGAAAAAATTACCAAAGAGTAATTATAAATTTATAGTTTCAATATTATTAACATAATCACAATTTATAATTTAAATTTTATTAAGCTAATCAAAATTTATATTAAATTTATATTTTATATTTAATATTTTAATTTATTTTATATGAAGCGAGGGGTCCATTGCGCCCCCCCCCCCCCCCCCCCCCCACACCAATAAGTAAATAATACTAATAAGTAAATTAATGTATTATAAAATTAAGAAGAACCTATAGCTAATGCTACTATAATTAATTCCTTAAAAAGCCAAATTGGGCAATCATTAGCTAGATTTGCTAGCTATCCGCCGGATTCTGCACCATAAAATTGACCGTTGGCCGCCCATTAACGACTTCCTATGTTCTGTCTTTCACAGCCTGCTTTCAATGGCTTCATATTGGACAGTGAAATTTCACCAATATTGTTGACAAATAATTAAGAATTTTTTTTTCATCTTGACAACTTTTATTTTTCTTCATATTCTTGCAGAGTTCCTCTGAAAATTTTGTTTAATCTCAAGGCTTATCCTTTATTTTTAATCTCATCTCTCTCTCTCTCTCTCTCTCTATATATATATATATATATATATTCAAGGAAGAAAGCAACGCAAGAGTTAAATGTATTGACTTAATCAATTCCTAATCGTTTACTAATTAGGATGGAAACACGTCATGAAATTGTAATTAATCAACTAATATATTGTTAAGGCTTTGGTACAAGTTAAACTGAATTTTCTTATTATTTTTTCTCGGCAAATTGCAACTGATGTCTAAAGAAGCGGTAGATGGTTTATTATTTTACAGCTAAAGAAATGATTTTGCAGTTTGTTGCCACATCACTCATTTTTCAGATATTGATTCAATTTATTTGAAATTAATCAGATGTTAAATTCAATAGTCTGGTTATTTGAGGAGAAGACTTTTTAGTTTAATTAATAATTGTTTTAAAGATAAAATCATGCGATATCTATTTTGATTTATCAGAAATTCATCTATGTATATGTAAGTTATATATTTTTAAGATAAATATTATAATTTTTTTCTTCTTAATAAAATTATTTTCCAATCTATGTTTTTGAGTATCAAGTTGGGAATTTTTTTTATTAAATTAATTGAAAAAAATGACTAATAAATTAATTGCAATATCATTTTGATTAAAGGAAAATAACAATCTGATGTAAAATGCAATATATTAAAATTTTTTATAATGTCTCTCTCTCAATTCTTGACACAAATCAATAACTTTAAGTTAGTTAATTAATAAGCAAATTTTTATATGTAATTCGGTTGAAAGCATTGACTTTGCAAGAAAATAAATAGACTGATTCTCTAATTAATTAGTTATCTTCATTTTTTTTACTAAATTAAACTTCTAAGCGATGATGGCATTTTAAATTAAGAATTAGTCAATTACTTCTATAAGCGCAATTAAATTATATATAAAATGGGTGATGAAAGTAACAAATATCTAATTAATTATATTCATCAAGTGCAACAGCGGAGCTAGACTCTCAAGGAGAGGGGTAAAAGAAGAAAAGAGGGTTGAGGGGGCTGAGCCTCCACCTTTATTGCTCCGGCTGACAGAGGGGATCGTCGGCCCTCATCCAACCTCATCTAATTCCGTCCCTCATCAAGTGGTTAATTACCTGTATTTTTGTGTTATATATATATATATTAGTAATTTGGTCAATCTAGTACTGATGAGCAAAGAAAAGCATGCACCAAGTACTATTTTATTTGTTTTCAATTATTTAATCAACATCAACTGACCTAATGTGATATAAAAATCTCCACTTGGTTTAATTAGTTTTTCTTAGGCTACAATCTCTAATTTCAAGTTTTTTTTTTGTTAATTTTTAATAAATTTCTTACTTATCTAACTAATATATTATTATATAATTAATTTGACTTTACATTTATAATATACATAGGCTTAACTATCATAAAAATCTTTAGAATATTGCATTTTATTAATTTAATATAAATTTATATTTTTATCGATAAAACACTATATTTAATTTTATAACATCAATTCTATTCAACACATATTAATGTGTCGCTCAAACCTATGTTATATATATGCTAATTTTATGGAAAGGATAAAGTATAAAATAATTTTTATTAAATAATAATGAACGAATGAAGTTGAAATAGAGGCTCCCAATATATATATGAATGAAGTTGAAGCCTCATGCCTTAAGGTGAAGCTATGCAAAACAGCCGTGCAACTTTAATTTTATGATAAAACCAGTTGTTTATCCGCGCAATGCAAAGGTGTGATTCTGTGATTCTTTTATTATGTTATAAAAATTTTATTATATATGTTATATTTTATATTTATATAATAATAATTTATTAAGTATATAATATTTTATCTTTATATTTTAATAATTTTAATCAAAAATTTTAAATTTAATATAATTATATAATTAGCAATTATTATTATAGTTGTAGAAAATATAATCTAACTTTTTATTTTTATGTATTGATAGTTTTATATAATAAATTATAAGATATAAATAATATATAAAAAATAAATAATTATAATATGTGTTATTTTTATATTGTATATATACATTATATGATAATTTATTTTTTGTTCATTTTTTAATTTTGGTGAATAAATTTTTTATATATAAGATATTTTATCTTCATAAATTAATAATTTATCAACTGTATAATCTTTTATTTTCATATATATTAATAGTTTTAGTTAAAAATTTATTAAATATATGATTTTTTATCTTCATATATTAATAAATTATTTATATGATTAATTTATTATAATGGTAAAGAGCCATGTCTTTTAACTTTTCAAATTTCTAAAAAAATATATAAATCAATTAATAATATTAAATTATATTAATATATAATTAATTTATAGAAGATTAAAGATCATAAATATAATCTATTAATTATTAAATTTTTAATTTTATACAAATTAATAAAATTAAAAAAAAGAGAAATCACAATTTTTAAAAATTGATGATGTAGAAGCCTCACATCAATGCTTATTCCTTGGCTTTTATATATAGATATGGATTGATAATAATCTTATATTAGATTTTGTTAGTCAAAGTTATTTATTAGATAATTAATTAGTTTATTTGAATAATTCTAAAAATTAAAACAATAAAATATACCATGGACTACTTCTTACTTTAAAATAAATTATATTCAAAGACTTAAAAATCTTAATTAGGAGACTGAACAAAAACAATTATGATTAATTAATTTCTCTCTCTCTCTTTCAGTATAAAAAATGTTCGCAGACTTATGGGATGATATATCTGAATTTAGTTATTATTCATTTATTAATATTTTATAAATCCCAATAATCTAAATCAAATATTGTAATTAATTATAAGCTGCGTATAAAATTTATCGTTGCTTAAAAAATAATTATAATCATCCATATAAGAACATTAAACAATTACATGATCTTTCTAAAAAATAAGAGACAAAACATGTCTATAATCAAAGAATTTGTCATCCACAATTAAACAACTATATGGTTTAATGAAATTTTGAAAACTGATATTAATTTGACTTTTTTAAAAATGAATTTTCATCAATATGAAATGAAAAAAGAAATTGTCATCATTTATCAGTGAGGTGCCTTGTTATCTTTGGATCAGTATTAATAAAAACTACCGACTGGTCAAAATTAAGAAACTTATCACATAAAATTATTCGCACAGTAACAATTCTTGTTTGTCAATACATAGAAGTAGAGAGAGACAGAAGTCATGGTATCATCTATTATTATTTAATTAGTTTCCTATATTATATTATATTATATATTAATTATTATTTTATTTTTTGGAGCCTAATCAATTATATATATATATTTAATATACATTAAAAGGAAAATTGACAACTTGAGAAGGAAAAAATCATATATTAAATACAAAATTTTATTCAAAAATATTTCAAAACCTAACTAAATTTTAAATTTAAAAAAATTGCACAAGTGATTTATTGAATAATATAAATTTGAAACCTAATATTATAATTTTTTAAATATGTATAAACTTTACTGGACCTACCAAGATCGAATTTCATAAATAATCGAGTATTATTAAATTTGGATTAGATCAAGATTGGAGGAAAATTTATTTATTTAGAATTTTTTTAAATTAAGAGGGTTGAATAAAATTTATTATCCATGATTGAATCTAATTCAAAGATATGACTTTTTATTATATATAATAAAAGAATAATTAAAACTATTAATGTGTAATTAAGAATCCGAATCAAGAAAGTTGTGATTATTAGATGTTTAATTAAGCTAGTTAACAATCTTTATAGTTTAAACTGACCATTTTATATTGATATTAAAATTAAAAGCAATGTGGTATTTAGTGTCAGTTTTGGAAAAACATATTAGAATCACAGTTTTTTTTTTAATTAGTAGTATTATAATTATTAATTGATGGCGTTAAAACTCATACACATACCTTTAGACATTTAGACAAATTGTAAACTTTTTTTTATTAGCAGGATATATATTCCTTCTATGAAAAAAATTGACATTAAAAAACCTAATTTCTTCACATTTCAAACTCTTGAATCTTCAAAATCCTTGGAGAACTTTGAAATTAACTGGAAAGTGGATTTCCTTTTTTAAAAATGTGCTAATGACTTGAAGGTTCAAGTGACTTTTTCAGTCCTAATGGTTGGTTGATAATTATTAAAATTAATATATTCCATAGACCAAGAAAAAAAATATATTTAGACTTAGTTATGATCAATTACGTTTTTTTTTTTTTTTTTTGCAGATCTTTTTTCTTTGGTTGAAAAAGTTTTTTGGAATCAGATTTTAAATTATTACTGTTAGTTTTTCTTTATATGATAAATACTGTTATATAAAATACAATATAAATAAATATGGTGATGAATCTTATATCTTATAATTATAAAAAATTTAATAAACTTATAATATAGAAAGGTAACCTAATCAAAGTTACTTAAATTATTTTATACATATTATAAAATTTAAGTTATTATAAACCTAATATGTATTATTTTTTTTAAAGAAAATTACTTTTTACGTCATTTTATCTATTTCTTTTAAATTTTTTTATATATTTAAAATATATTAAATTTATACTAAATATATATTTTTAAAAGTGAAGTACATTTTTAGTATACCAGATATATATTATATGTATATTTTTGAAAAAAAATATTTTAAAAATTAATGAAAGTTGAAAATTGGTATTTTTTTTAAATGAGCATTTTTGAAAAATAATTTTATTTTTTTGGATACTTTTAAAGAAATCCCTTACTTTTTATTTGACTTTTAGGGCCCAGAAATGTTGACAAAATCTTAATAATTCTTAAAAATGGGCTTACGACATTCAATAGTTGAAGATGCATGAATAGAAGAAAAAGAAAATAACAAAGGTTTGTCAAATATTTCCTATATTTGAAAAGGTATTGATTTCCATTTCCTTTTATTTATTTATTTATTGTTTTTGTCGAAATTTGTATATCATACATATTTGTAGGCGGACCTTTCTCCCTTCGATGGTAGAGTTTCCATAATTCCATTCCATGCTTTATTGACTGATTAAAGCTCTAATTCTGATATACATAATTATTTTTAATTGTGAGTAGCGACTTTGAAGGAAACCAAAAAAAATTGAAATTTTTACCAATTAATATTAAGAAAAAAAAAGAGAGAAAAGTTGAGACAAGTTGGCAACTATCTTCTACAAAATCCATATATCTATTCTTGCGTTACGGAAAGAGAATGAAGAAATATTTGGTTTCTGTACACTAAATTGAGGCTGGCCTGCCAGATGCATGCACTCCCAAACTGCACCCTGTTTTCTTCTCCTACATATATATATATTGTTATAAATTTTAGTATAAAAATAATTATATATTGCAAATTATACTAAATTTTTTATATAATAAATTATAATTTTAATTAAAACTTAGTATTTTAATTTAAATTATAGTATATTTGATTATACAAAAATATTAAAAAAGTTTACTATATAATTCTGTTTGACCAACAATATTATGTTTATTTGTAAATAATCTATATAAAATAAAATACTAGGTCCATTAAATTTTACCAACCAGTTAATTAAATATTTTACTTAGAAAAAAATAGAAAAAATATTTCACTAGAAAAGTAAATTGAGAATTCCATATATCAAAAAATTTTTAAATTAAGATATAATAAAATAATAAACAGATGTTATAAGAGTAGTTTAGATATTACTTAAATATTTTTTTTTGTAAAATTGAATTATAACCAAATAAGTTAATATTTTTTAATTTATTTTTTCAGTATTTTATTATATTTTTCAAATACAGTAATATAATTTTTTTAAATAAAAAATAATTTCTGTAATATTCTTTATAAAATATATTTTCAGTAATCAAATTTTTTTAGTAATTACTGTTAGTATTGAGTTGTAATCTAATATAAATATAATTATTCATTATAAATGATTATAGCAATTTAGAATAAAAAAATTATTAAGTCGTAGTTTTTATATTTCTTATATTTCATCAAGTAATTTTTTTTTTGTATAAATGATTATAAGTTCCAGCTCTCATTTATATTCAAATGTAGACCTTCATAATAATATTAACATCCTGTGATTTGGTATATGGATATATATATATAGTTAAGAATTTTAAATAATTGAGCATTCAAAATTTATTATATTTGTTTCTATAATTTTATATTTGAAATTTAGACTTTAGTGTAAAATAGTTTTAAATAATTATTTTTCAATCGGACACATTAATAAGAATACAATGTGGCACTAAGCGATTGGATAGAATTTACAGCTTGTATGGAGGACGTAGATGTACCCATGAATCGAGGAACTTGAAATAGAGTGGAGAAGAAGGCGGCTACCTTTGACCAAAAACCGATCGGTGGTTGTCAATTATTACACGTACGAATCTTGAACGTGAGTCGGGACTAGTGGGTCCTTTATTTTTATTTTATTTTTTTCCCATACACATGAATAATACAAAAACGTTCAATTTTGAAATTTTTTTTATGAAACAAGAATTAGCTACTGGCTTATTCGAGTGTATTTGACATTTCTCAAACGAGTAACATGCAAATAAAAAAAAATAGATAAGTACCCATGTTTGAATTTTTTTTTAAGTAAAAGTCAAAATCTGGAGGCTCCTTAGATTTAGCCCTGTTTTGTATATATATAAGAACCCAGCAGCCCTTATAGCTACATTATATGTATATATGGCCATGGCAGATAGAATAAGAAGCTCAATTATGCCAATGAAGTCTAGTTTGGAAAATTCTGATCACGTTTCTGCAGAAGATATGAAATTGAAGTCAAATTATGGTGATGACAAGGTGATTTTATATATAATTATATATGCTAAATTAATTTTCTTTTATTTCTTGGAGATTTAGTTTCTCATTTTAATTATAAGTTTCAATTTCGATATGTATTTAATTAGATATATAAAAAGCGAAATCCAGCTAATTTTCATTTAATTAAAATTATGACTAGTTGAAAATCTTGAATTTAATCAATTTTAGAATACGTGTTATTAGAAAAAAAAATAGTATTTTAAATAATAATTGAAATTTATGAAATTTTTAGTATTGTAAATTTTTGATCGAGAAGGATCCCGTTCATTTGCATATTTTGAAAATGATTTAGTATATGGCGATGATAATTTTCTCTCTATGATAAAATTAAATTTTCTTGAAATGTAATTCATACTTAAATATCAAGAAATAATACATAGTATTATGATCTTACTATATATATTCTTATAAAAATGTATAGATTCAATTTCTTTTGGTATGGATATAAATGTAATGATTCATTTATACTGTATTTATTAGGCAGGAGATGATCATGTGATGCATGTTAAACAAGAAGAGACTTGCAGAAACCAGCCTCCTTCCATGGTAAAAGATATGGGTTCTCTCAGGCATGTAAGTGTATGCTTAATTTGAAATTAATCAATTAATTTATTTGCTTTATGCCTTTTTTTATTATTAATTAATTTTATTATATAATATATATAAATAATATTACATGTGTGTATTAATTAAATGTTATTCGTGGAATTCTACAACTAGCTTGGAAGTTTTTACTATTTGCAAGTTGGCTATCAAAATAATATATAGTTCATTTATTAAAAAATAAGGATATATTTAACCAATTTGAAGATTAATTAATTATATATTAACTAAAGAAATCTTTTGTCCAACCAAAATGATATATAATATAGATCTATATATCCATGTATAATTTATATATAGATGCATGTATATGGATGCTATGTACCGAGTCAATTTATATAGATATAAATTGGTCAATTAAATTAGATCTTTAATTATGTCAGTATTGGTTAAATGATAGTAGTTTAATAATTGAATGTGCTCTTAACGCAAAAAATCAATTGACATTTTTATCTATATTAAATATGCAAACTTACTTATAACTCGTTTGTTTATTATTTTTATATAATGAAAAAATATTTATACTACTCTCTGCTCCATATATTTTAATCATAAGAGTAGAAAAAATATATTAGCTAAGATTGATTCAAATTCTAAAATTCAAAATAGTAAAAAAGAAAATTAATTATGTGATTTGATTGATAAGTGTCATTTAATTGTCTCCTCCAATGTTTATTTGCTGACTAAATGAATATTAATGTAAGTTAATTAACATATGTAGGAGGATCAGCTCAGATCAACCAAGGCCCAAATTAGTGAAGTTAGAGAAGAGAATGAAAGGTTAAAGAAATTATTATCCAAAGTAGTGAAGGATTACGAGTCACTACAGAAACATTTCTCTGAAGTTGCTAAAGAAGAAGAAGAAAAGAAATTTACCAAAATAAAGGCTATCCATCAAGAAAATGAAGAACCTGAACTTATCTCTCTTAGCCTTGGAAGAAGTTCTAGTGAACCCAGAAAAGAAGAGAAAAAGAGTAGCAATTTAAGCGACGAAAATGAGGAATTAAATGATAATAAT
The DNA here is from genome assembly GCA_947685225.1 of Garcia nutans. Lineage (NCBI taxonomy): Eukaryota > Viridiplantae > Streptophyta > Magnoliopsida > Malpighiales > Euphorbiaceae > Garcia > Garcia nutans. Next base: position 55,613,063 of record CANTUV010000011.1, read on the forward strand.
AAAGGAATACTTTCACTTGGTTTGGACATTAAAATCGAAGCAGATTCATCAGTAACTACGAATAACAATAATTCTAATAACAATCTAAGCTCTGAAAGTAATAGCTTTGATGAAGAAGAAGAAGAACCAAAGGAAGAGGAACCAACAAAGACAAGGCCACCAAGCAAAGTTTTGAAGACTACTAGAAGTGCAGATGATGAAGTGTTGCAACAAACTCAGATGAAGAAAGTTAGGGTTTCAGTCAGAACCAGATATGAAGCTCCAACAGTTAGTATACAATATCTTTTTTTTTGGGTTTAAATTCAATTAGAATATTAGTTAATTATTTGCATTTTCTCATATAAAAGGATAAAGAGTTAATTCAATATATTAATTTGCAATGAATAATATTAATTTACAATGAATAATAATAAAATGCAGATGAATGATGGGTGTCAATGGAGAAAATATGGGCAGAAAATAGCGAAAGGAAATCCACGCCCTCGAGCATACTATCGTTGCACAGGCTCACCAACTTGTCCTGTGAGAAAACGGGTATTAATTGCATGCACATTTATACTTTTTTCCTGTCTATAATTATACACAGTGTGTCAAATCATTAATTTCAATCAAAAGCTATTTCATCAAGCCTGCTACCCACTCCATCAATATCATCTATTATTATTTATGATGTACATTATGCCAAAATCTTTTACAAGCTATATAAATAGAAAGATAAACTATTACACATCTATTTTTCTTTTATATATTCAAATCAGTAAATAAAAAGATGTTTAATTAATATATATAATTTTTATTCATTTTTGTCTATTAATGAATTTCATACACTCAAATAAATGAAAAGATATCGATTTTTTTTTAATGTTATTATCACATTAAATATGTATATATTTGTACACTTAATATAGATAGGACTTATAATTAATATTCACTACTGTTAATACAAAAAGAATTCAAACGCTTATATAAATTTATATATGCAGAGTCTACATTGTTAGAACTACGATTATGTATAGTCTGTTTTGATATGAACATAAACATAACATGGCTAGATGTCAAAATCCATCCGTCCCAAGCACAGTGTAGATTACAAAATTTATTCTAAAATTAGTAGTAGAATTTCATAACTAATTTCATATTTATGAGATAATTTAAAAAAATTTTACTTTAGTTCAAAATGATTTTCGTTAGCAAACAACCAACTCTTTTTTATTTCTTCTCATTGACGATGAGTAAATATCAAATAGATTTTGAATTTTTGCAATAATAAAGATGATTTAGTAATTAGTTCTAGTGAATTCCTTAGTGCATTTGAGTAGAAGCTCCTTCTACGTTCTAATAATGAGTATTTTCATGGTAATATTTAATTATTTCAGGTGCAAAGATGTGCTGAGGACATGTCAATTTTAATCACAACATACGAAGGAACACATAACCATCCACTTCCACTTTCAGCCACAGCCATGGCATCTACCACTTCAGCTGCTGTATCAATGTTACAGTCACATTCATCAACTTCACAACCTGCGGGGACTTCATCTTCAATTTCTACACCTTCTTCGCTCTCCAATACACAGAACTTCACTTTTTTCACCGAAAACAACAACCCATTAATAAAACCATCAAACAGATTGTACTTCCCAAACTCTTCAATCTCAACAAACAATTCACACCCCACCATTACTCTTGACCTCACCACTCCAATCACTAATAAACCACCAAAATGTTTCAACTTTTCTTCTTCTTCTTCTGACTCCACTGCTGCTTTTCAATCACCATGGACCCACTCAACTGGCTACCCTACTTATAATAGGTGCAATAATAATGGTTCCTACATGACAGATCAGACTATTGTAGCTGCAACCAAGGTCATTGCTTTAGATCCTAATTTCAGATCAGCCTTAGCAGCTGCAATTACTTCATTTGTTGGTAACAATAATAGTAATATTATAAATAATTATAATAATAATCCTGGTGGTAATTTGGGAGATCATCAATCATCAACATTTAATTACCCAATTAGTAGCCAAAGTGGGATTATTAATGGGTGTGGTTCAAGTCACTTATTGAATAATAAATCTGCTCCTAATAATGCAAATAATAATTTGAGGTCTCAACAACAAGGGAGCTTGGCTTTGTTCCCTCCTCCGTTGCAGCAATTTTCTCCTTCCAAGACTACTTCTGGGTCTCCTGCGAATAGTAGTAGAGACCATAACAAGAGCTCCTGAGGTATACAAATTAATGTAATTTACTTTTAATGTAAATCAATTGTTACTTTGTTTTAGCTAAATTTAAACAGTATTGTTGTAGAGAATTTTTGTTATATATATATTAGTTTCACTTACAAATTGTATATTTAATTTTTCTTTTTCTTTTTTTTATCAAAGAATTTTTGCCCTGTAAAAACACAAGATAATTTGTTATTCGATTCAAATAGTAAATTAAATTTTGACCTATGATTTTTGGTCCAATACTGTCAGAGTTATTTAATTCTAGTTGAAATTTAATTAACTAACAAAAAGAATAAAATTGATTAATAATTTGATTATTAGACACTTAATTTAATAATAATAATAATAATAATTTCTATTTTTTTTGGGAACATAATATTGTTTTTGTTATTTTATTTTTTCTACAAACTCAACAAGAGAAAAAAAAATAGAAATCTCTATATCTATATATAATACTAAAACAAATAACACTAGCATAATAATGTAGCATATGTCTCTCTCTCATCTTAATATGTATTATAAATTTGTTTAAAATAATAATATTTTTTATTATTTATTATAATAGAAATTTATTTAATAATTAATTATTTGAAGTGTTCAAATAGAATGAAGATATTCTATTTAATATTGATAATAATTATATTTATTTAAAGAATTTCTAAATAAATATAATTATTGATAATAATTATATTTATTTAAAGAATTTAAATGGAGTTAGTTTATCTTATTTGATATTGATAATAATTAGTTGTTATCTAATAATATATATAAATTAATTTTTTTAAAATATTTAATTAAAAATAAAAATTTAAATAAAATAAAAATTTATAAACGAATACCAAAATTTATGATTTTTCTTGTGTATAAAAATATCTTTATCAAATTTTAAATTAAATTAAAAATTTTAAAATATTAAATTTATTATTTAATAAAATAAATAATTAATTAGTTGTCATAAATACTTATACATTATGGTATTACAAATCTCTCCCAATTTTGTAATTTAATAACTATTATAGATTATTTGCATAGATTTATTAATATATATATAATTTTATTTTTTAAATAATTAATATATGAATATATGCACTAATACAAAATTATTTATTTAAAATTATTATAGAATTTAAAAAATAAAAATATTTGCATCATCATATGAAATTTTATTTCTAGTATTATACCAAAATAGCTAGTGTTTGCATAATATTGTGTCAAATGTCAATGTCCGAATTTTGACATTGTTTTATTTTTTTAATATTTTAAATTAAATTTATTATTTATTATATAATAGATATTTATTTGATATTTATTTAGAGAATTTAAACAAAATTAAGATATTATATTTGATATTAATTTATATTTATTTAAAGATTTCAAATAGAATTATAATATTATTAATAATTATTATATTTATTTAAGAATTTAAATAGGATTATGATATTTTATTTAATATTAATAATAATTATATTTATTTAGAGAATTTTAATAGAATTATAACATCTTATTTGATATTAATAATAATTAATTATCTATATATAAAAAATATAAAAAAATTATAACTACTACGTTATTATCTTTATCGCTGGCAATATTGTTCAGCTTTAAAATTACAATATTATTATTCAGCTGGTATATAACTAATATATTGTTTTTTTTTTATAATTTTACTTTTATTTTTTATATTTTATTTGATCTATTATTTATTTATTTATTTATTTATTTTTGTTTGATCATCATATGCAATTATAATAGAAAAAATTATCATTCTTTTTTTTATATAGTTATTCTCCTTTTAGTATTTTCTGTTATTGAATAATTTATTATGTTATTTGATTTTTTTTTTGGATATTTTTGATTTTTTACCTCCTTTTATTATTTGTTTGTTATGTAATTTTTTGGATTGATTTTGTATTATTTAGTTGTTGTATTATTTTTTGTATTCTTTGTAATATTTTTATTTTTTGGTATTTTAGCTTTATTTTGTATTTTTTAATTAATTATTTTTATTTGATTTTGGGTAAAATATGATATTGTTTGAATTTATGTTAGGATTTTTTAAATTCTGTAATTTAATTTTCTGTTAGGATTATGTTTTAATTTCAGTTATATTAATTGTTTTATTTTAATTTTTTTAGGCTTATTATTTGATTATGCTTTTTTAAAATTTATGTTATTCAATTTTATGTTAAGTTTATTTAATTTTTTGTTAGACTTATTTTTTAGTTGCTATTATTTAAATTTTATTTAGATTAAATTTGTAATTTTTGTAATTTTATGTTTATAGCTAACTAGTACTATAATTTCGCTAATATAAGTTCAATTTTGAAGTATTTTGTTATGAAATTAAAATGATTATTTGCTTAAAATTATTGTTATTTTTAAATTAATAAATATATATATTAGGTAAAGATACTCGCATGGGATTCTTTCTAGTAATATTCTAATTATTATGTCATATCTCTCTCAATGTTAGATATTAGGTTTAAATCCAATTAAAAGACAGCCATCAAGTCTTTTTATTAAATATATATTATCTTATATCAGAAACTAATTATAGTTTATTTTTAATATTTATATTTTTAAAATTTATATTATTAATTTTTCAAAATTCCAGGAGCAGACTTTTTTAGCTCAAAATTCTAGGAGCAGACTTGGGCTAAGATAAAAGAACAATGGACTTACCCTGGTTGGGTTGTGAACTAAAACAAAAACCCATCGTTGATTAAGTGTTAAATGCACAAATTATTTGCCAAAAACAAAAATTACACGTGGTAGCCTATTGGTCTGACTCGTGGCAATGCCTACACATGGCAGATCCCGAGACCCATGCATATAAAAATAAAACCACAAAAACTGAACCGAGAGAATGAACATACAGAAATTTGCCAAAACTGAATCCAAATCCAATCTAATCTCTGTGAAGGACAAATTATCAAACAGGTATTTTTTTTTTTTTAATTTTATGTTAAATATACTTTTTGCAGTTTTTTTTTTTTAATTTTTTATGTTTAACTTTGGAATTTTACCTGAATCTCTTCTATGTAAATATACTTTTAACACATTCTCTAGTTTTTGCAAATGCATCTGCAAAATTGCAATCATGGTTGCTTGAACGATTGAAATTTAGCCTCTTTTAACCTGGAGAGGGATTAAATATTCTAATGAATGATTGTTTATGACATGAGTGAATATGTAAATATAGGCTATTCAGATTAGTTACATGCCCTTTGGTAAGATCAGGATCTTCCTTTAATGGGTGCTATAATAAAGATCTGGCAATGGAGGCTATTAGGCCTGCTATGTATTGATTCCTACGTTATTCAACATGCCCAAAACACATGGATTCAGCAAGTAAAAATAGCTTCACGGCGTCGGAAGAGCGAGCCATATCTCATACAAATTAAAGTTACATCAAATCCATATTAGATAAACAATTGGTTTTACATATATATGCATTACATTGACGAAGTGCAGATATGGAACAAGAAGAAAAGGTGTGGAGTTCCAATCTAGCAAGTTGTGATGCTTATTTTGAGAGAATACAGTCCAGGAAGAAATTACCACAACCATTGCAGGAGACTTTAACTTCTGCACTTGCCAGGATTCCAGTCTCATCATTCCCACCAGTGCCTGGAGGCAAAGGTGATTGCAGTAAATTTTTGGCTTCTGCAATTGTGGTACAAGTTGTTTGTATACTTGGCAACCAAATGATATATTCCCGAACTGTTGAATGGTATTTTACCTTACTATTTTTTGCAGTCATTGAAATTCCAGCAGAAACATTGGTTGTTGATGCTGTCAAGATTTTATCTGAACACAACATTTTGGCTGCTCCTGTGAAAAACCCAGATGCAGGAACTAGTTCTGACTGGAAAGATAGGTACCTGGGAATTATAGATTACTCAGCAATTGTTCTCTGGGTGTTGGAGAGTGCAGAAATCGCAGCTGTTGCTTTATCAGCTAGTACTGCAACAGTGGCTGGTGTGGGTGCTGGAGCCGTTGGCGCTCTTGGAGCAGTAGCATTAGGTATCACAGGTCCAGCTGCAATTGCTGGGCTAACTGCTGCTGCAGTTGGTGCTGCTGTAGTTGGTCGTGTGGCTGCAGATCAGGGGATGGGAAAAGATGCTCCCACAGCTGCTGAGAACTTGGGGGAGGATTTCTACAAAGTTATACTTCAAGAAGAGCCCTTCAAGTCAACCACTGTAAGTTTCCTTTCACAAGTCCATGTTTGCATCAGAAATCTCTTATCTACACTTTATTTAGCTTCACAAAAGATGTCTCATTTAGAATCATCAGGTTTCTTACCTCTGTGAACAGCAATAATGCCCAAACTTCAATGAGGAGTACTCTTGACTGGTTGCACCAATGGGGTACAAGAGAGTTGCTATAAACTTTTTCTCGCTGATTTTTTTTGTCGTCACAGGTCAAGGCAGTACTCAACTCATACCACTCGGCTCCTTTCCTTCCCGTGGCAACAGATAGTTCAATGTTGAGCGTCCTACTTCTGCTTTCAAAATACAGGCTGAAAAATGTACCCGTGATTGAACCAGGAATGCCTGATATTCAGAACTTTATTACCCAATCTTCAATTATACAGGGTCTCGAGAGATGTCGGGGAAGGGATTGGTTTGATTGTATTGCTTCACGACCTATATCAGATTTCGGACTTCCTTTCATGTCTTGTGATGAGGTTACTATTTTTCAGATTACTCTCCCCAGATTGCCACTTAATCTGGATTTTCAAACTTGTGAACAAATATTCCATTGTTCTTGCCAGGTTGTTAGCATCCAGAGTAATGAACTGATTCTAGAAGTTTTCAAGCAAATGAAAGAGAACCAAATAGGTGGCCTTCCAGTGGTAGAAGGCCCAAGAAAGAAGATTGTTGGGAATGTAAGCATAAAAGATATAAGGCACTTGCTGCTCAAACCAGAACTTTTCATGAATTTCAGGTAGTGCAAACAGAATATAGTTTTCAACCTATAGATACAATAATGTGATCAAGCAAACTCTATAACTTCAATAGTTACGATTATTTCCAGTGGAAAATGCTTTGTTGGAAATGGATATTAATCAGAGGGAAAGAAAGGAAAGGAAAAAGCAAGAGGGAAGGGAGAGAGACTATGATTTAACAGAGAAACTTCTAATTTGATTCTAGTTATTAAAAGAATCATCACAAAGTGTGCTATTTTAATTAACCATTTTGAAGCTCTGAAAGCTGACAAAACAAACAACGCTTTAACAGAGTTTCTCTCTGACCATTTTTCTTTCAGGCAGCTCGCTGTAACAGATTTCATACAAACCATCAGCTCAAACCAAGAAATAGGCAGAGTCATCCCACCAATAGTATGCGAGCTTGATGCAACTCTTGGTAGTGTGGTCCACAGCCTGGCTTCAAAGTCAGTTCACAGAATTTACGTGGTAGCAGGCAATGACAATGAAGTTGTTGGGGTGATTACACTCAGGGATGTGATCTCTTGTTTCATATTCGAGCCCCCTAATCATTCTGAGGACTACTGTGGCATTTCACCAAAAGAAAATTTGACTGCTTGATAATTCTGCTGTAAACATCTATAATAAACTTGAGGAAATGCAGAAAAAACAAGATCTTGCTAGAGAGTAGTGAGATGTGGAGCTTGATACAGTTCCTTCTTATGTAATTCCAATCAAACTATATCCGGACAGTTTTCTTAATTCTCTATCTTGCATCATTTGTCTGATTCTATCTACATCTTCCCATCTTCCTAGTCCTGCATAAATGTTTGACAGAATCACACAAGGAGTTGGATCCCCTGGTTCTAGTTCTGAGAGCTTCATAGCCATTTCTTCTGCCATCTCAGAATCCAAGTGATGAAAACAAGCACCAAGCAAAGAAGCAAAAACAGAAGGAGGAGGGTTTGGCATGTCTTCCACTAATTTCCTGGCTTCATCCAACTTGCCAGATCGACCCAACAGGTCGACGATGCAACCAAAATGCTCTGGCTTTGGTTTCAAACCAGAGTCGGTCATTATCCTGAAAACTTGCTCCCCTTGGTCTACCTGACCCGTGTGACTACATGCAGATAGAACTGCAAGAAAAGTTGCAGAATTCGTTTTGACCTTCTCCTTTAGCATTTGGTCAAAAACCTTGAGTGCAGACGCATTATCCCCATTTCTCCCATACCCAGATATCAAGGAGTTCCAGAATGCTGGGTCTTTAGGCTTTATCTCAAACTGATCAAAAACTCTCCGCCCCCAAGAGGAATATCCACATTTCATATACGTGTCAATGAGTGAAGTAGCCAAAAATTCGTCAGTGTCCATGTAAGTTTTAATAGCATGCCCATGAATCTCTTTTCCATATCGCAAAGCAGACAAAGATGCACAAGCTGATAATAGACTTGTAACAGACTTCAAACTTGGGACTACCCCAGAAAGTTGCATTTTCTTGAAGAAGTTAAAAGCTTCAACCCCTTTCTGTAACTGTGCAAACCCGCTTATCATTGAATTCCATGTTGTTGAATCAGGTTCCATTCCTTCATTTACTAAAAGTTCAAACAACTCAACAGCGTTGTCACTCTGACCATTCAACATCATCCCAGCAATCATTGAATTCCACGTTATCAAGTTCTTATTGTCGTTCAGTTCATTGAATACATCATATGCCAATTGCCAATGACCACACTTGGAATACATGTCTACAAGTGCAGTTCCCACCATGGTGTCACTACTCATCGGAGTCTTTTTTATGAGCCCGTGAATCTGCCTTCCAAACTGAAAATACAAAAGACAAGCGCAAGCAGAAATAACGGAAACATACGTTACTGAATTGGGCTTTACAGTTGAACATTCTCTCATGTCCTTGAACACATTTAAGACTACATTTGGCACTCTATTCTGCAAAAGCCCTGAAACAAAAGCATTATAGGTCACCACACTCCGATTAGGCATCTCTCCAAACATTTTTGCAGCCAAAATCACCTCTCCACAATTAGAATACATAGTCACCAAAGACGTTGCGGCATATATATCCATTTCCACACCCAACTTTATTGCCCAACAATGCATTTGCATACAATGGACAACACTATCACAGGCAGGCAACAAGCTGGCTACGGTAACCGAATTGGGCCTGAACCCAGACAACTCTACCTTTCTAAACGTCAAAAAAGCCTCCGTGCAATATCCATTTTGTGAAAACCCAGAAATAGCCGCATTAAGAGAGGCCAAGTTTCGGTCAGGCATTTCACCGAACACTTTCAGAGCATCCTGCAAAAGATTAAGCTTCATATACATATGTGTGAGAGCAGTGGCTGTGTATACATCGAAGTTAAAACTAGTCTTGATGATGTGGGTGTGGAGAATTTGGCCTTGCAGATAAGAGTTGAGCTTGGCACATGCTTTGAGCAAAGGAGGAAAAGTGAAATGGTGAGGAGGCAGAGAGGAGGAGTGGAGTAGAGAGTGCAAGAAAATGGCTTCTTTGTAGAACCCATCAGAAACTAGTTTTATTATGTTTTTATGGCGCTTCATTTCATTGTTATCACCATCTCTACGGGAGAAGCAATCAATTCACCATTTTTCATAATACCTCGTGCTCAGAAAAATTCTCATCCAAAAGTTTAGGGAGGCGTATTATTATTATTATTATTAATGAAAAACCATTAAAGAGAAAATTAAATTAATTAAGAAATTAATTTTTATTTTAAAAAAGGGCTAATATAATCGCTTCCTACATTTTCTACAGCCATTTTTTTTAATTTAGGCATCGCGCGGTCGCGAAAAGTTTAACAAGTTTTTCTAAAACATTTTGTCATTGATGACTATATAAGCTTGATGCCCTGTTTGAAATGTTACATCCTCTGACAATTCTTATATAAAAACTATCAGAAAATATTATACGATACACTATTGGTACTCCAATCAATTCTTAGAAAACTCTCATCATAAATAAAATTTTCAAATAATAATAAAATTTGTATATCACAACACTTATAGATTCAACATTTAGACCAATTTTCAATATCTCCAATAATTCGAAAAGAAATTATAAATCAAATAAACTTTATAAGTTCATTAAATCAAATAAATAAACAATATATTTCTTTCATGATACTCATTCACTAGAATCTCAAACTTCATTCTCTAAATACATATATCCTCTTATGTTTACAATTTTATACAATCTCTCAAGTAGCCAAACTGAAGTATCTATATACATACATTTTATAACTTATGAATACAATAAACACAAGATCTTCATCTGTTCTTATCTTGCTCCGATGTCCTGATACCTGCGTGTCAGAAAATAATTCTAACACGCTAAGCAAAGCTTAGTGGTGCTTATATGCACATATTTTATCACTTAATGTTAAAGAAATATATTCATGAAAATATAGTAAATATTTCAATATACGAACTAATTTTAGTAACAAATCAACATACCATGCTGATTACACAACAGAATAGCTATCCTTGTATATAAGTTATCATATAATACAATACTTTCGATATTGCAACTTGTCTCATTAAGAATCATTTTATTCAAAAATTGTTGTCTCATTTGATAACATTGTTCACAATACACTTATTTTGTTTTTCACTAAGTCTTTCTTTTCAAGTTCAGGTTCACATATAGGATCATTTTAGTCAAGCTATACTTTTCATCACTTAATTTCAGTACTATCATTTAGAGCACTTTGTATCTCGCATAGACACTTTCATTCATTTGAGATACTTTGGAGCACTTTGTATCTCACGACATTATATACACTTTCAATCATTTGATTAATTCAATACATTGAGCATAACATTTCCATTACGTTCATTAGAACTTTCACTTGTAAGCATTAATATATATATTAACAATCACTTTTACACTAGAACACAATACTTCAATTTCAAGTAATTGACTTATCTTATTATTTTACATTTCTTTCATTAGTCACAACTATCATGTTCACATATATTTTCATTAATTATGCCCATACATACTAAACTTAGATCATAGGTTTGGATAACATGTTAGTGTAGCAATCTCAAGAATTTATAATGGCAATTATGCCCACTATCACTGATAACACAATGTGTCCATTAATGGCACGAGGTGCCCATTATCACTGTGGCTATCCATCCTCTGGTTAACCATTCAATCCAAAGCTAGATATAAATTTAGTATGATTTGGGCAATTCATTAATTTTGATGAACACTACATTGTTTATTTCATTTCATTGGTACTATACTCTTGTCAACATTTGGTAGGATATATATGTGTGTCACTTGTCTAAAGTCTATCACTCGTTTTCATACATTTAACACATTAACACAAAAGTATGGACTATACACATATTAGTCTCATTTCATTGATTAACACTTGTTTATATAAACACTCACTTGTTTATATAAGCACTTGTTTATATCATTTCACTTGTTTATATCATGACCTTGGTACATTACTCTTAGCAACATTTAGTATTATATATATATATTTATCACTTATCTAACGTTTCTCACTCTTTTTCATGCATTTAACACATATATATGAATTTTCAATATAATTATTCATTTATTAGTCTCATACTAGTCTCGTAGATCACAAAATACAAGCCAAAAATACTATTTAAGTCCCCACGGTCGTGGCCTCACAACCCCACGACCGTGGGATAGCAAACGAGTCTGTCCACTTTGTTTTAAAATCCCCACGGTCATGGCATTGAGAACTATTCTGTTTTATCAAAATTTTTGAAAACACAGTCGCACTTTCAATCCCACTGTCGTGGCTCTCACTTGCCACGACCGTGGCACCCATTTGCCACTGTGGCATTCATTTTTCCTCTGTTTCGGATTAAACTCATGTATTCTGTACTTTTAACTTCATTAAACACAAACATATTGAAGATCTAAGATAATAATTGATCAAACTCAATATTTTGACATAAAAAGAATTCATATCAAATACCTTCACTTAATTAAACTTTTAACCATTTCATATGGATAAAAACATGTTCAAATCCTTCACTTCTCATAAATATATCATTATACATAACTCAATCAATCAATTAAATCATTTAAACTTGTAAAAAGTCATATTTTTGTAAAGTATAAATCAAAAGCACATACCTTGTTGATAATTACCACTTTTCCAACTTACTCTTAAGTTTTGATTCAAATCATGGAAAAAAAGGAAGAAGAAAGGAGTGAAGATGGTGATGATGGCGTGGAGAGAAGAAGAAAGAAGAAATTTCTACACAATACACACACACACACACACACACACATATATATATATATTTTTAATCCAGCGAGGGAATGCTCATAATAACTATGGTGCACCCTCATTCTTAATCATTGATTCTAAATCGAGTTTAAATCTCGTAAAACAGTAAAAATACTCTTTTCAGTAAAGTTTTAAGATACACAATTTACTCTTCTTTACGTATAGCATGTATCCACAACACTTTTGTCACTATACACTATGCATTTTTCAATATTTGTTAAAACGTCCATGATTAAAATCTTGACCATTACATGAAATTAATCTCATATTCCCATAACCTATAGGGAAAAAGGAAAGCTAAAATTATTTTTTTTCATAGTTTTTTTTTTCTCAGGATACACGGTAAAATTATACAATATATGTTGGTCATCATTGTTGACAAAAAGAAAGGAAAAATATAAAATATAAAACTTAAACAATCCCACATCGGGAAATGATGAAAAAGGAATGGATGAAATTTTCTATATAAGGGAGTTCAGGTTTTGGTTTCAAAACACACCAAAACACAACAAGTGTTTTATATTAGAGACTAGAGTTGAGCTCTTGGAGTCTCTTGGAGTATAAATATTAAGGGTATTTTGGGTGTCGGGTAGAAAAATATTTTGTATTTGTGGTTGTAATAATTTTTCACATAGTAAATATTTTTCTTGGTTGTCGTTAGGCAACGACCGTGGTTTTTCTCCATTTGGGAGTTTTCCACGTTAAATATTTATGTCTTTATTCTCTTTATTTTATTTTCTCATTTATTCCTACTTAAAAACAGTCCGAGGGGCGGGAAAATAGCGATTTTTCCAACAAGTGGTATCAGAGATCAGGTGTTATAATTTTTTGTCAAAAATCTTAGAATGCTCTGTGGTTGCAGCTTGGTCTGATCTTCCACATCAGAAAAGATTTTTGTTAAAAAAATTATTTTTGCTTTTAAGCTGGTGGAGCCTTTGGAGCTGGTGGAGCTTTGGAGCTGGTGGAGCTCTGGAAAAGGTGGAGCCGTTTTGCTTTGGTGTGCTTGAGTATTGGTGGTGAGATAAACAATTACATGTATAGGTAAATTCTGTCAAACAACACGAATTTAGTCTAAGGAAAGTGGATTTTAAGTGAGACCATTGTGACTCCTCCTCTTACCTGGGAATTTACCTGGTGTAATTGTTTATTTCTAGTCCTTTATTAGCACGACGATGAGATTTGATATTGAGAAATTTAACGGGAGAATGAATTTTGTACTGTGGCAAGTGAAAGTCAAAGATTTGTTGATCCAGTCTGGACTGCATAAGGTTTTGCAGGGTAAACCGACAAGTGGAGACTCAGAAAAATTCAAAATTAGCGATGAAGAATGGAGTGAGCTAGATTTAAAGGCGGCAAGTCAAATTCGCATGTGTCTAGTAAAAAATATTCTTGCTAATGTGGTTGGATTGTCCACGACAAAGGAGCTGTGGGAAAAATTGAAAGAATTGTACCAAGGAAAAAATATATCTAATAGGTTATATTTGAAAGAGCAATTTCACACGTTGAAAATGGAGGAAGGTACAAGGCAATCAGATCACCTGAGTGTCCTTAACGGCATCGTTTCTGAGTTGGAAACTCTTGGAGTGAGAACCGAAGATGAAGATAAAGCTCTCCGACTCATCCTGTCACTTCCTTCGAAATATGAGCACATGAAGCCTATTTTAAAATATAGTAGTAAGGAAGTGGTGTATGCGGATGTGGTTAGTAAGTTAATTACTAAGGAGAGAAGATTGAATGAAATGGAAAATAAAACATATGAAGATTCAGCTTTGTCTGTCGGTAGCAAGAAAAAGAACAAAAGCTCCGGAAAGAGAAAGGTTGTCTGCTGGGGTTGTGGTCAAACTGGACATGTGAGAAAGGATTGCCAGAACGGTGGAGCTGATTCAGCTAAAAGCTCTAACGTTGTTGCTACCAATGTGATCTCCTGTGGCGAAGGAGATGATGTGTTCTCTCTGTAGTTGAGAGATGTGTATCCTCATGGCATGATTGCTATTCGTTGAGATGCCATGGAAGATGACAGATTATTGGTAGCTGGTCCACGAAATGCGCGCTGCATTGGTTGACAGTTGATGCAAGGTGCGTGGTGGAAAAAATTATGTCGATGGCTAATGAACTCTCAGAAAAGTCAACAGGAGGGTTGCACCATAAACTATTAACGGGATCTCGACATGGCCGGTGAAAAATTCTTAGAGTTTGTGAAGTAATTTCAAATGTGTATACTATTTTATGTTGGAGTATGATAATTCTTGCTATTAGAATTATGATTGTCGGTAACAAATAATGTTGTATTTTTCTTTATTTTGTCAAGGTGGAAATTGTTGGCCATCATTGTTGACAAAAAAAAAGGAAAATATAAAATATAAAACTTAAACAATCCCACATCGGGAAATGATGCAAAAGGAAGGGATGGAATTTCCTATATAAGGGAGTTTAGGTTTTGGTTTCAAAACACCAAAGTGTTTTATATTAGAGATTAGAGTTGAGCTCTTGGAGTCTCTTGGAGTATAAATATTAGGGGTGTTTTGGGTGTCGGGTAGAAAAATATTTTGTATTTGTGGTTGTAACAATTTTTCACATAGTAAATATTTTTCTTGGTTGTCGTTAGGCAACGGCCGTGATTTTTCTCTATTTGGGAGTTTTTCACGTTAAATCTTTGTGTCTTTATTCTCTTTAATTTCTTAATTGTTATTTTATTTTCTCATTTATTCCTACTTAAAGACGGTCCGAAGGGCGGAAAAATAACGATTTTCCCAACAATATACATAATATAATAATAATAAAATTTGTTTTTACTTGGAATGCTTAAGAAGTTTTTTTTTCCTAAATTGACAGTATTTTTTTCTTTATTCTTCGAAAAACATAAAAAAATATATATTTTTTCATAATCAAATTAATTGCATTTAGAATTATTATATATCATGTAAATATGAATTAATTTAACTTCATGCTAAAAAAAGCACAGAAATTAGATGGATTTACATTTGGAATTGCATTTTCCAGCAAAGAATCATGCTTTTTCAATCAAGTACAACCTTCCTTGTGATGTTCATCTTGCTTCTGCCAAAATGGCACAACTTGCTGTTTTTAGGCCACAAGTTGATGAGATTTTTGTGCTAATTAACTCGCCCCCAATTTGCTAAATCGATCTACAATTTGGAGATGGGGTTTGGGTGATATGTAGAATTTGGTGATTTGAAGATGGGTTTTGAAAGTTTTATTGAATGCAAATGGTGAGGTAGTTGAATATTATTAAAATAAAATTATATGTAATTAAAATAAATTAAAAAAAAAACGCATGCTTTTAACCCGTTGTACCTATATGTGTTTATATGCAAAGAACGGACTATCGAATAACTAAAAAATCGAATATAAGAGCTTATACAGTTACTCGAAAAGTACATGAGAATATAGTGATAAAAATATTCGAATAGGAGCTATAAATATATTAAACCTATTTTTTAATTTTGATTTTAGCAAAAAATTAAAATTTAATCAATAAAAAATTAGTAAAAAATAACTCATTCCTATTTCTCGTATATTTTTATTACTTTATTTAATTTATCTAACTAAGCAGCGATAACGCAAATTGAAGAGAAAGCTAACCTATATATTTTAAGAAAATTACATCTGTTATCAAATTAAGGTTTTCGTCATTCCTTTTTCTTTTTCAGCGGTATTTTGTTGGTTCTCAGTTTGGTTTGAGGTTGTTTATCTTCATATCCAGGGATAAAATTAGACATTTTAATGAAGGGGCAAAATAAAAATACTATATATATTAAAAATAATAAAAATTTTAATAATATATATATATATATAATTAAAAAAAAAAAGGGAGGCAGCTGACCCTTCTCGTACAAATAGCCTCGCCTTCATATCTTACCTCATATCTCTTTTTGCTCTCTCACCCATAGAAGATTCTTGGAGTCCATAGGCTTCTCTCTAACGATGAAGCATCTGTGAAGATCCACTCTATTGGTAGAGTCGCATCAGGTCTCAAGGATTCTGGTATTTTTTATTTGCAGAAGAATATCCTTCTTTCTTTGGATTTTTACAAGTTGATATGCTATGCTCTCTATCCTTATATTCTGTTAGTTGCTGCTACTGCTCTTTGGCCGGTTGCTGGAAATTTATGCCTTCCCCCTTCAACTCACCTTTATTGGTCTTATTATTTAAGCAATTTGTCCAAGAGTCCCAGGCTTCACCTTTTTTATTTTTCTTCTCCTCATTTACTCAAAAATCTGAGATTGATCGGGACTTTTAGTGTTGTCTATTGTGTATCAGAGATATTACCCTATATATCGGTACGTCTCTTTATTATTATAGGTCATTTCTTTATAAGGGGTTCTTCTTATCTGAGATTATTGCTTATAATTTTTAAAGAAATTTAATTTTTTTTGTTTGTGGTCTAAGTCTTGGTTCATTAAGGTTTCTTTTTTGTTTCTTTTAATCAATAAATTCTTTCATTATTATATATATATATATATATAAGGAAAAGCTAAACTGGTAACATTATTTTGAGGATTTCAACGCCAAGAATCTAAGTTCAATTGCACCATAATTTTTGAATTTATAATAAATATAGCAGAAAATCCTAAAGGTTTTATACTTTTTTTTTTGCTAATGTTTTTATTGTAGCTGAATTATCTGCTAATGAATCTTTTCAAGCTATTTTTAGCATTGTTTTCTTTGGGTTTTGCACTAATTTTTTTATAAATAGATTAAGTCTTAAATGTGGACTTGGTTGTTCTAAATTCTAATTCAAAATTTTACTGACTTAGAATGATAAATATTTTTCATTGATATATATTTCTATAATTTATTTATTATATATGATTCTCTTATAAGATGTAATGAGATTTTTTTTTATTCTAGTTGGATGAGATGAAAAATTTAAATAAAAATGATGAATATTTTTAATTTTTTAAAAAAATTTTTATGGTGAAAATAAAAGATTAATAATTTTAATAAAATTGATAAATTAATGAGTTTATTTAAAATAAAAAGTAATTAATCAATTAAGCTAAAAATTTTAAAAATAATAATTTATTCTGATTCTAATTGCATTTTTTGAAAAAAAAAATGAGAAAAAAATTATAAATTTTAATCGAACAATAAAATAATTAGGATAAAATTGACAAATTATTGAACTAATTATTAGTATTACCATGAGGTATTAAATAGTAATTTTCAATTAAGCATTTGCAGTTAGATTTTTTTTCTCTCCCGCTAAGTCGAGTTCTCTGCCCTTTGGAGTTCCGCCACTTCTCTAACCCTTTTTCTTCTCCGCTGATCTCTCTATCCCAACCATAACAGTCGCTGCTTCTTCTTTTTCTATAGACCCAAATGTCCAGCTCCTGCTCCAATTTTTCTCAATTATCGGCCCAATTTTTAGCATTTAGCCAAATCTTTCATTATATTGAACACCAAACCCTAGATAATACCGAAAATCTACCCTTAGAGCCCCATTCCAAATCTATTTGGGATGGGTATGCCTTAGCTACTAGGGTTAGATAAGAAGAGTCTGGTTAGGTTTTGCAAAGCTCCTAGTATCTCCATTGTTAGAAAAATTTTAGACATAGATTGTATGGCTGTTTGATTTCAGCCCATGCTTTCTTTTTTGGTGCATTAGTGTTTTGGATTTGAGCCCATGATCTAGGCTTTGTTCACATAGCTTCTTCTTCTCCCTTTGGCATTTTAATACTTTTTATCTATCTTTGAAATAGATAATATCTTCCCCTGAAGTGGTTCAACCTCCTCTCCTTCCTTTTGGCTTTATGAGTGATTTTGGTTTCTTCTGGTCTTTGTCAAAAAAGATGATTCATTGTTTTTGTGGGAAGCATATTATCTTTAGCTCATTCACAAGGACACATAACTTGCTTTGTTTTCTTATTTATGGACGTTATGTCCGTCTTTCCTCTTAATTTCTTTTTTATCCAAGGATGTATGAGATGTGTATTTTATAAATATGATTACACTGTATCTTTTATTTGTGTTTTTGTCAAGCAATTGCTTCAAGGCTTTGTGCCTTGCTTTCAATATTGGCCAATTCACTTTTAATCTACGACTGACTTGTTTGGGTTTGATATATGTTTTACTATTAAGACCGTATGGTGTAAGGGAAATAATTATTTCTATGGCTATGAGGTTGATTTCCCTCTTTTTGTTGCTTATATAGGTGCTATGTTAGTTATAGGAAGAGTTTTTCATGGTTTTGATTGGTTGGTGTTTGATTTTTCTTCTTTTTGTATTACCCTCCTGTTAATGATTATGTTTGTTCATTTAGCAGTTAGTTTGTTTAATTCCTAAATAATATGTCTTAATTGAAATGTATTTCTCCTAGGGATAGCATCTAATCCATTAACCGGCCCTCCATCGGTTTAGACAGTTAAACTATTTAAAAATAGTTTGGATTGAATTAAAATTTTTCAAATCATCTTTTTAGTCGGTTTGATTTTTGTTCAAGTAATTTTTAACCTGAACTTGCCCAAATTACCAAATATATATATATATATATATATATTATTTTATATATATATATAAATATATAGTAGATCTATAATATTTATCACTCATCATTTTATTTATTTATTTTTAATACTTTAAATTGTATATGAATAATTTATATTTTTTTAATAACATATTGTGATGTTATGTTATATTTTTAAATTATTTTTTAATTATTATTTATGATATTTGATGAATTAGTGTTGATGTAATTTGTAATATTTGGTTATTATGATAATTTTGTATCCACTCAAACTAATTAATTCAAAATGATTTGGTTTACTTTTTTTTTTATTGATTTAGTTTAGGTTAATACTCTATTAAATCACTAAATTAGTTTAATTTAAAAATGTATAAAAAAACCTGCCAAAATGGCTCAATACTTATTCCTAATTTCTCCCTAAATGAGACTATGTATTGCTTTTCTTTGTTTAATGCAAAGTTTTTTTTTAACTGAAAGAAAATAATAATCAAAAATAGAAAGGGCAAAAAAGACGAGAAAAAGAAATAAAGAAAGAAAACGACAAAGAGGAGAATAGAGAGAGCCACGTAGGAAAAGGAAAACCGAGCGCCGTAGGGTCTATTTCTAGCCTTAATTTAATAAAGCTGACGAATTTTCCAGAAATCTACATAAAGTTTTGCATACCCTATGCGTCAATGTAATAAAAAATTTCTTCCCACCCATTTCAATTGTTACGTAAGAAAAAACCTTTTATTCTATTTTAAATACTATTTTTAAAAATTTTAAAAATATTAATTAAAAAATTTAAATATTATTTTTATTAATTATTAAAAAAATAAATATATAAAAATAAAAATAATATTTAAATAAATTATAATAAAAATTTTATAAAATTTATATGGACTAATTATTTTATTAATTTATTTGTAATATTTTTATATGGTAATTGAAATAAAATATGAGAATATATATATTAATAAGATAAGTGGACTGAAGATATAAATATTATATTTTATAAATATGTGAATATAAATTATTTTAGAAAAAAATTAAAATACAAAGCATAAAAAATGAATTGATAAAATTATATTTTTAATATTTAATTATCAACTGTTCAAAATTGAGTATTTATTTTGTAACATTGGGTCTTAACATTTTTTTTTATTTTGAATGCACTTAAAAAATCAAACTATATTTTTATATTTTAAATATATACTAGATAAATTAAAATTATAAAATAAAATTAAAGATAAATTTCACTTTACTCGAATATAATTTTTTTAACGTCTATCATATAGTTAAAGTGTAAAACAAATCTATTACTCATGAAATATTTTATTGGAATTTATGTTTTTTTTTAACATTTTACTTATAAATAGATATTTGAAACTTTTAAATTAAATCATATTCTATTTTTTTAAAATTAGTATTATCAAAATCAATTTGAACTATAAATATTAGAATTGAAATTTCGACAAGTTCAATCATTCAAACCTTGATTTTTTAATAATGAAATTATACATCTTTAATTATTAAATATATGTAAAAATACAATTAAATATATATATGCATAAATATTTTTATTTTTAGTATTTAATTGATGATTTATAAATTTCAATGTAGCTTAATAAAATATTAAATACTTGTTAAAATATAAAAATTAAATTAAATTTTAATATCGCAATTTAACAATATAATATGATAAAAACTCAAATGTTTTTTGATATTTAATACGTTCTAAAATTCATATGTTTTAATTGTGGTTGAATGCGATATTGTATGATTCACTTATTTATTCAATATTTCAATTAAAATTAGCTAGTTACATTTTATGAATAAATTATCATAAATCTATAGAAAATGTAATTACTATTGAAATAAGACTAATTGGCATGTTTAACAAGCGTCAACACACACATGCAATGAGTTAATATTAGCGACTATATGTATGGTTAATAATTTAAAATTGAGATTAGAGCTTACTTTAGTGAAAATTAATCATTTTGTTGAAAAAAATAAGGCATGTTTAACTATTTTACAATATGGATATATTCACTCTAAAAATCAATTTTAAGGACCTTTTATTATATTTTAAACCTGATATATTTTAACAATAACTTAAACAACAACAATAAATAGATTCCATAAGAATTATTAAAAATATTTCTATATTTTATTTTTTACCACTTTTAAATCGATAATTCTAATTCAAAAAATTTGATAATAATTTACATGTATATTAAATATTTTAAATAAAAAGTATAATAAAGAACATCATAAAATACGAATGTATAACTAATATTATACAAATAGAAATTTTATAGGGTTTTTACATAATAATTAAATCGAATATATAAACAGCAAAATTTTTGTAGTTATCAAGGAAAAATAAAAATAAAAAATAAATAATACGCAATAAAAATTTTCCAAAAATCTATACATATATTATAACTGTATATTTTTAATATATAAAAATATATTGAAAATTAAAAAAAATATATGTTTATAATTGAAAAAATATAATAAAAAATAAAATTTTGATAAAAAAAATAGTATTTTATATAATTTTCTAAAAATAAAACAGTACTTGATATGTTTGTGGCTCGCAAAGTAACAATGGGCCATTAAAGCACAATTGCACTGACACGGAAAGAAAAGAGGGACCCAGAGGGACCGCTGACCTGCGTTTCCTTTTTTTTTTTTTTTTTTTCTCTTTAATAAATGGTAACATAACATTAAATAAATAAATAAAATATATAAAATCACTCCAATATTTCAATGAAAATCTTCTCCCGACGATTTCTCTATTTAATCAATTGCCTCATCCATCGCCATGGAAGCTTTCCTCTAACATGTTAAATTTTCTGTTTGTTCCTGAGAAAACAAATTAACACAGTTCTTATTTTGGTTGAATCAGCACTGCTCGCCGTTTGTTTCCTGACGAGTGAGTTTCTTATTGGTTTGTAGATTGTTTTGATTTTGGCTTAATTTGCTGTTTTTGTGTGTGTGTGTGTGTGTGTGTGTGCGTGTATGTATATATATTTCTTTTGCACCTATAAAAATTATTAGTTGCTTTGTTGTTGGACGAGAGGAGCCTTTGTTTGATTGCTGAATTTGATGAAATATCGGGTGTTCGATTGATGCACTTATAAATTGAAAAGCAGCTATTTCTGGATCTAGGGTTTTTTGTTCATGGTGGAAATTAAGAAATTAGTGAATGAGTTTTTGGATGCAATTTGTTGCGGATTGAACTGATGAATTCATTTTTTGAGCTCCGCGATCTATATAATTAATACGAGACCATGAATTTTAAGGCACATGTTAGCTTAGTCTTTTTTATGGTTCTGTCATTCTGGGTTGTGCTCTTTCAGGCAATACATTTTTAGGTTTACGTGCAAGTTATAATGTCATATGTTTGTCTAAAATAGATTTCAGTGGGAATTGCTTGCAGTTTGGTTTCTGAATGTTTATTAGAACCGGACCACTGATAGTTATTGCTATAACTACACATTTTTGCTTGTTTTGCATCTTAAATTTGGTGAAGTTTATTGATAAATAAGCCAAGCAACAATTGAATTCACAGGCAGTGAGGATGACAACCCCATCAAGGAAGAGACTGATGAGGGATTTTAAGAGATTGCAACAAGATCCCCCTGCAGGGATTAGTGGTGCTCCTCAAGACAACAATATTATGCTATGGAATGCTGTTATATTTGGGTACATCTTGAGAAAATGTTCTGCGGTTAACTTGTTTATTTTCCATTTTCTTTCTTTTCAGAATTTTATAATGATTTTAGATAATTATGTGTCCAATAGTTACTTATCCCTTTATTTGCCCAATTTCAGGCCTGATGACACCCCATGGGATGGAGGTAAAAAAATAACAATTCTTAATATCTGACTTGAAGAGCTCAAGAATTTGCAATCTAGTTTCCATTATTAATTTTGCAAATCCTAAGTGATATTTGTGTGCACTTCAAGGACACTATTATCTTGCTCATGTTCATCTTTAAACTCAAAACACATACCACTTTATTGCTAGTTAGTGCTTGGCTCTTATTTTAAAAGGATGTTTCTGACGGTTTACATGCTATTATCCCTTTTATTATTATTATTATTCCTTGAATTTTGTTTCCCTTGTCTCAGCACTTATTTTAGAATTGTTGCTAGCGCTTGTTCATGGATTTACTATGGTTATCTGCTTTCAAAAACATCTGCCACAATCCTTAACCCTGCATGACATTGATGAACCAGTGTTTCACCATGATCACAATCTGCTGACCCTGGCTTGGGGATTAAATTCATTTTATAGTTCAAGGAAATTCACATTTCCTTCAGATCTAAAACTGAAAGAAGCAATAGAATAATTTTTTTTTCTTCTAATAAATTGGCTTAAATTTCAAGAATATACTCTACTCTGTTTTTCCCTTATCACAATTCTTCAATGATTTTCCTTTTCAATTGCGAATCTCTGCAAGTATTCCAGAAAATGCTTTACTGAAGAGCAGGAGGTTGTTAATCCTTGGACAGTTTAAAGGCATTTTCATGTCCAAATTTTCTTGCCTTGAAAAAGAAGTCTTGCCATATTCTTTCTTTACAAAGTATTTACAAATTTTATTCTATATCCCTTGTTCTTTGTTTATAGGACTGAATCTCATCATCTTTGTTCTTCAGATTCTGCGTCTCACAAAGCACTTTAGAAATTGGTTCCCAAACTTCTTGACTGCCCCTCATGAAGAATATATAGTCAATCAATTCAATCCCATTTGATGCTATTGAAAGAATGTATTGAGATCAATATGTGGGGAAAATTTTCATAAGAATCACATGAAATTTCCATAATTGGAAGACTTGGTGCCCCTCCAAAAGAGGATAAGCAAAGGCTTCCCAATCCTTCCAAATATGCTTCTTGCCGCTGTCTCAGCCTTTTAATGATTTTACTTCTCAAATGTGAATCTCAAAGACCATTCCAAGTGATTTATTGATAGTGCAAGATCTTTGATCCTTAGACTCATAATCTTCACTGGCATTCCTGGTAGTGATAATCTGTGTAGTCAGCGAATATGAATCTACCTCTGGTGCAGGAATAACCATAACCTCTAATTAAGATGTGGAGATGATAATGTTACTTATTGAGTATTCTAAATTTGTATATGTGAGACTTGATTTTCCCTTGATGCAACTCACAATTTTGAGAGCAACCCTACATGGTTAGTAACTCTAGAACTTGAAAAAATGGCATTTACGTAAAGCCAATTGTGGTAAAGTTTGGAATTATGTTACATTTTGGTTATTGAGAGGCATTCTTAATTTGTCAACGGTTCTTGTATTACTAGCAAACTCATATCTGTATGTCTTTTGAGTTGTTCAGGCACGTTTAAATTGACACTACAGTTTACAGAAGATTATCCAAATAAACCTCCAACAGTGCGCTTTGTTTCTAGAATGTTCCATCCAAATAGTAAGTTCATCTTCACTTAACATCCTAATTTAATTTTGAGGATTGCTTGCAAATCCTAGAAAAATGGTGATTTGCTGTGATCTCTATAGTGTTTATTATGTTCTTTTTTCACACCTGCATGTATTGCAGGTGAGATTCTCTGGGTGTATATGTTTTGTTTATCAATTTTTTTTTTCATCCCCTTTTTGTTATAGTGCTGAAGTGCTTTAATGATATTTCTGTCTATTTTGATTTTATACCTTCATGCACCCTGGTCTTTTACTTTTACACATCAGGAAAACCCATCATTTAGCTCCTGGATTTATAAGTTTTTCCCTGCAAACAGTTGAAATTTGATTGATCCATATTAAGACCTTGAACTTTCATTTATATATGTTCTCTGAGGGGCCTTTTTTTTTTAACGAGTAGTGCGACTTTTGTTTTTGGTAATTTGCAAATTAGTCCTTAATGAATTTCTTATGAATTTTGCTTTTGCCATAAAAAAGCTCTCCATGTGGTGAAACTAATAAAGATATTGCTATTACTCGATTAGTGAGCTTATGTGAGGATCATAAGTCTCCTTTATACATACATGGAAAGCTCTTTTGTTAACAGTTGACTTAACATAGAATAATTCAGAGTTAGGGACTCAAATAGACTAAACATGGCAAGTTCAGCAGCCCTATGATGGTTTTTTTTCTTTATACATGTATCGAAGTGAGCCCTGAGAATGACAAGGCCTCACCTCACATGGGATTTTACACTGAGGGAGGAGAAAGTAGGCCATTTTTTATTACTAAGCTTTTTTATTATTAGGCAACTTTAAATGATAACATAGCCTTGTTAAAAATGAAAGGAAAAATTTTGTACAAACCTTTCAACTTTTCATCTTTCTGCCTTGTCAATGCTATTCTTTGTTGCCTTAATTATTGATAATCGTTAGTTGCTTTCTTATATAGATTGAATCTGGGATCTGAATAGATTTTTGTTTTGCATTAAATATAGCTTTCTGGTTCTAAGTTCACACTTTATGTTTTTGTTTGTCTTTCCTTCAGTTTATGCGGATGGAAGCATTTGTTTGGACATCCTGCAGAATCAGTGGAGTCCTATTTATGATGTGGCAGCGATACTGACATCAATCCAGGTAACAAATTTCTCTGTTGTTTTCTAGTAATTTAATAATCCAGTCAATAAATAATATTTGCAAACATTTGGAAAGAATCTCAATCAATACTAGTGTGTTGTCTTCCACAACAACAACAACAACAACTAAGCCTTAATCCCAAACAAGTTGGGGTCGGCTGTATGGATTCTCAACAAAATAAGCTCAAAAGACACCAAAAAAGATACTCCAGCCTTAGGCCCCTTCCAAGACACGGATTTTACGTCTCCATTCAAGTCTGTCATTAATCAAATCCGCATCAAGATCTAAGGCACGTAAGTCTCTTGCTATCACCTCCTTCCACACAGTTCTAGGTCTGCCACGACCTCTAGCCCCCTCAATCAACAAATTCTCACACTTACGAACCGCAGCATTAGGAGGTCTTCTTAAAACATGCCCATACCATCTAAGTCTTCCTTCCCTCACCTTATCTCCGACGTCCGCTACTTGGGCTTTTTGTCGAATATGAACATTCTTAATTTTGTCCAGTCTGGTATGTCCACACATCCATCTTAGCATCCTCATTTCTGCCACACTCATCTTATGCAAATGTTGTCCCGTTGGTGCCCAACACTCACTACCATAGAGCATCGCAGGTCTAACAACCGTCCTATAGAATTTACCTTTCACTTTCAGAGGTATTTTCTTATCACATAAAACCCCAGTCGCACCCTTCCACTTCAACCACCCTACCTGTATTCTGTGAGCCACATCTTCATCTATACGGCCATCATTCTGGAACACCAAACCCAAATATTTGAAGTGGTTGGTTTTAGGAACCAAAACTCCATCCAACTTAACCTCATGTTCCTGCTTCTTCCTTAGACTGAACTCACAGTGCATATATTCCGTTTTACTCCTACTTAACTTAAAACCCTTGTCCTCGAGTGTGTTGTCTTCCAATCTCATAAAAAATTGAAGGTCTTTGATCTTGGAAAACATTTTTCATATCCTGCTAACCTACCTGAAAACAACACCTGAGAACTACTGACTACATATTACAAGCTCAATGGACTATTCCTTCTTGATAAAAATATAGCAATTTTTTTTATTCTCAGTTGTACTGATCATACTGGGTAGTTTTTCCATGGCTGAACTTATCTCCTCACCCAACAGATCAAACAAAGATCACTTAATTCTACCTCAGTTCTCAAACAGCTCACTTTACTGTAGACTAAATGCTCACTGTCATTAGTGTGTGGGAGTTTTATGGAAAGATTGGGGATGACTTCTCCATCCTTCAAGCGCTTTAAATTGTGGAAATCTTTGCATATTTCGTCTTCGCATTTGCAAAGGTCTGGAACTTACATCTTCTTCCTATTGAGTGAGTTAAGTTGGTCGTTTATGTGCGGAATTATTTGGGCGCTTTTTACATGCATCATAAACATGTTTGTGCACAAATGCAAATGTAGGCTTTCTTGCATGCTTCCACATGCTGTGTTGCCATTCTTATTACTGTGTTTTAAAAAATTATGCTACCTGTCAAAGTATTCTGGCACACTTGGAATTTTTACTACTTGAGTGATTCTTATTCAATCCATTTATTCTTGTTTGGTTTGTAGTCATTGCTCTGCGACCCAAATCCAAACTCTCCTGCAAATTCGGAAGCTGCACGGATGTTTAGTGAGAACAAGCGCGAATACAATAAGCGAGTACGCGAAATTGTTGAGCAGAGTTGGACTGCAGATTAGTTTCTTCTAGTGTGGCTGCAGAACTTGAAAAGTTGTTCCGTTCTCTTTAAATAACATTGAACATGGAATTGCAGTTGCCATGCCTGTTGTTATATGTTTGCTCGGCTTATGTGGATTGATGTTGGCTCGTGTCTGGCTCCTTTGTTGCAAATGTTTGTTCTACTTGCTTGTGTTTGCTGTTGAAAAGGAAAGGAAGGAGAAGTTTTCCTTCGAGTGTTTCTCTAAATAGACAAAAAATAATCAATTAGACAGTAGCATTTACGCTTTTAAGTAGAAACAAAAGTTTATGAAACCCGCCTGTAACCTATTTTTACCTCTAAATTGAGCATTGTAACCAAATTAATAATTTTAGAAGAAGCATGATAGTAATACTCCTGATGAATTATCCTGTTATAAACTAGTATGCAGAATACCCTCCTGAAATTTCACTCGGCTCAAAAACAGGTGACTTGAATGTACACAAGAAGTCCAATCTGTGACATAAGCTCCCTTAACTCTGGACCATTGTTTGTTTTATTGATAAATTTTATGATTAGGGGTATTAGTTCTTCGTAGTAAAATATTTTCTTCATCCATGAATATATGTCGACTTTGTCTATTTTCTTTGTTCATAAATAAGTATTCACTTTAAAAAATCAAAAGATAATTATTCAATTTTTTTTTTTCAAAA
This sequence comes from Garcia nutans, assembly GCA_947685225.1. Taxonomy (NCBI): domain Eukaryota; kingdom Viridiplantae; phylum Streptophyta; class Magnoliopsida; order Malpighiales; family Euphorbiaceae; genus Garcia; species Garcia nutans. Next base: position 55,640,974 of record CANTUV010000011.1, read on the forward strand.
TTACTATCACTAATAAATTAAAGGGTCGAAAACTACTGCATTTATTCTTCGTGAACTTTTCCAAGGCCGCTTGCTACACTTCTTAGATGTTTTAGGTCATGAAGTCCTTTTTCATTAACCATACAAGCAAATGCAAATCATCTAGTTCCACGAACCAATCTTTATTTAATTTTTATTCTTTTAATGGTAGCAAAATGCTCTGCTTCGTCAAAGTGATTTTTGTTGTAAGAGTGTTCAACCTAATCTATAACAATTAGTTCACAAGCATTTAAAATTTTAAATAATTATTTATTTATTTTAAATACTTATAAATGACTACTAAACAAAGAACAAGTTTGATAAAAATAACTTATAAATATAATTATTATTAAAATGACTAAAAAATATATAATAATAAGTCTCTCCTAATTTATTTTTTTAAATTATAAATTTATAAATTTATATTTTTTAACTTATAAATTTATAAAATTATTTACAAAAACACATTGATTTAAATTTAAAGTTTATATACCGATTTATAAGCTAAACCGAACACCCTCTAAGAAACATCTCTTGCTCCATTCACAATGTGATAGGCAACAAATGCAAACATGTCAACAAATACATACTATAAACAGCCACTGACCAAGGTCCTTTGATCGTCAAAATTTCCAAGGTGCGCCTTTCAACAAAATTTCATTACAAAATAAAGGACACCTGCAATGTCATCAAAATTTATAGGAAAGTTCTCCTATCAACAATTTTGATACAGGATGGTGTTAGGGGGGAGGGAAGATGCTAAACAACCTTAGCGTCATCGTTCTAGGCATTTTTGTTATATTCACTACCTGCTCCATTCATAGGCTCCGCCATACCTCGGATTTGCATTATTCCCACGGCTACTGTCATCGGGTTTAATAGAATTTGCAAAGGTGTGCCAGCCTAGTAGGTATGGCAAGATGTACTGCAGAAAACACAAGACAAAATATACATTAGAAAAAGCAATGTCTACAGACAAAAGATGAGATGACTGATGACCCAATCACAAGAAGTAAACTGAATAAAACAAATTTCAGTTCTAGAAATCATGCTAAAGCGAACATCAAGTACGCTTTTAAGGGTACAAAGGCCACAATGTAGCTTAGAAAATAAATATTTAGAGCATGTTTACTTACAGAAAATAGTTTTCTATTTTCTACTTTCAGTTTTATAAGAAAATTAGAGTATTTATTTTTTACAAAAAATTTAGAAAATGTGTTCACTTAGTAGAAATAGAAATTTGCTTTTGACGTTGATATGGAAATTCTGTGTTTCTATATTAGGAAATTTGACTTTATTTATAAAAGAAGATTTTGAAAAATTTTGTAAAACATCTTTAATATGTTTTCCAACATCTTCTTAAAGTTAAAAATTAAAAAACTGTTTTCTGTTTTCTAATTTAAGAAAATTATGCCATATAAAAATAAATTTCCATTTTCTATTTTTTATAGAAAAATTTTCAGGAAAACTAATCTAGTTTTCCACAAGTGAACACACTCATAGTTTTCTTGATCTCTCAAACTCAGTACCAAGGCGCTAGAACAATAAACTCTAGTTTGAAAGACCACTGATCAACAAACATAATGTTACTCATTATCCACTAGCCGTGTACTCTTTCCTTTTGCATGCCTTTTTCTTCAATCGACTACAACAGAGGTCATCAGACAGCAAGAATTTGATGATGCAGCTAATTTTCTCATCATGATGATCATGTAGATTTTAACAAAAGCGACAAGTTTTATCTGATCTCTTTGCAATTCAAGCAAGTGTTGCGTGTGTGTGTGTGCGCGCGTGAGAGAGAGAGAGAGAGAGTTGTAACATACATTAAAAGCAGAGATGAGAACAGTGTATTCTGCCCTGGTAACTGGAATGTAAATGCTTTCGTCCATATTCAGAAGTTTGTTTTGAACACCTTCATGAAAAACACAAACAGAATGCAGTTAGAGAAACTCATAGGTTTGCCTTCTAAACATTCAATTAAGCTGCATATAACATATTTGATTCTAATATCATCAAATTACCATTTGCACAAATGTCTATGCTGATGGTATTTTACAGCATATGCTCTGAGAGGGATTTCTTTAACCAATGCCAGTGGGATTCTCCAGTCCTTTTGTATTGACAATTCTTTTTTGTTTCCACTTTGTAACTGATTATTACAACTTATTCGGCTTTTCTTTCCTCTTTTCTCAATAAAATTACTTAAACAAAAGGTGAATGAATTTGGGCAAAACAAGCAACTGAATCATGATTACCATTGGAAAATTATTAAGACGGATTATTACATCAAAGTAAATAGACTCTAACAACTTGCACGCCTAATTTCAACAAATAAGCCCATATGCATTTGGTCTTAAAAATACTTGAAAGGTTAGAAGTTCTGTCAGGGCAATAAATGGTTCTGTCAGGGAAATAAATGGACAAAAATATTATCTGAATAAGAATGTAACTTCACTCTAATATTAATTCAATAAAATTCCAATATTTCAAGAAGACATTGGCACAGACATCATATTCACATATAATATCCAAATAAAACATATTTGGCATTCGCTTTCAAGAATTCTGGAGAAAAGAAGATTACTGAGGTTAAAGAAGTGGCCAGAACCATCTGGAAGAGGCTCTACCTTCAAAACCTTCCTGACCTTGCCTTCCTCACTGCAAATATCCAACAAATTTGTTAGAATTCATATGTACTGAAACAAGACAGTAAAAGATAACAACTACAACTTAGGATTTGCATAAACATTGAGACGGTCGCAGATATGACAACCACATCTATTTTCTTTGTGGACAACTAGACAAATCCAGAAGTTCCTTGTTTTGCATACATGATTGGTAGGATTGTTGTCAGATACTGTGCTAAACTTTTGAGGGTTGTGCTCAAAGAATTTCTTAAGTATATGGCTCAATAAATTACATCAGAATCAGAAATGAATGACAATTCATTTATGAATAACAGGGGTAACCATTTCAAGTTAAATAATTCTTGTTAGTTGTCATAACAGAAACATATGATTCATAAAAAAGAAAACAAAATGGAGGAAGACTTCATGAGTAATTTCAAATTCTGTGTCCAGAGTCCAAGTTGAAATTTATAACTGAAAACAATGAACAGTACCTTTTCCCCTTATTAGGATCATGGAAAAATTCGCATGAATCTTTAGCACCAAGGCTGATTAGAGTTCCAATTTCTGTCACCGATAACGAAAACACCTAGAGATGTACAAAATCAAACACACAGTTACTCGAACACAAATTGAAGGACAATCGTTTGCATGTCAAAGTCAAGAAAACTCTATCATCATGTTTATATGGTAAAAGATCTTTTGCTGAACTTTTTGGTCAAAAATCTCAAAGTTTAAACTGCACAGAAGCTAAGTAGTTTGACTCAAACCTGATACGAAAGTATAATATTTTAAAGGTTTTTAGACCGCCTTGAGTGGTCAAACATGGAAAGTAACAAAAAGAAAATCTCAAAGGAAGCTATTTTTTACAAACATAGAATTTAAAAGATAAAACCTCAAGAGCATTCTAGTTTGTATCAGTATTATAATCTGCTCACTAAAAAAATCTACCCAAAACATTTTTTGAAAGTATAATCTAAACACATCACCAGTGCTTTCCTAAAATTTGGAGTTTAGAAACTTAAAAACACAAACCAGAACAATTTAACCAGATCGAGCCAGATATGATAATGCACTGGGTCTATGAGTCCTGCGAAGTATGTGAATTGAAAAAAAGGCAATGACTTAGCTTTTCAGAAATGAAACAAAAGTTAAATCTTCTTTTCAGAAATGAAACAAAAGTTAAATCTTTCTTCTATTAGGAACTCCAAAACACAACGGAGACATCCTTATAATAATAGGCATATGTTACCTGCTTTCTGCTCCAGTCATATTGGCGTACACCTGCTGCAGGCGCAAATTGTAATAGCACAAAACCCTCCCTGGCTAGTTTAAATGCCCCAGACTGCACAAGATGCCAAACACGCACAATTGATAACTCTCACTCAAACATGAGTACCATATCCTAGAGAAGAAAACCTCAAAACAAAACAATCATCAAACTCACATCTAATGCAGCGAACTCAGGGGCTCGAGGTTCCACAGTAAGAGCAGCCTTCCCTTTATATATAGAATGGCCCACAAAAATCTTAGGCGGCAGTTCTCCAACTACACAACAAATCCAACCCAGTAAACAACAACTCCATTTCCAGACAAAAACGAAGAAAAATTATATACAAAATAAGAAAGTGAAGTACAAGCACCTCCAGCTGCGGCGGCTGAAGACTGTTGAGCAAAAGAAGTATCGTTGGAAGAAGTGCGCAAGGCGCTGAATCTCTGCTGGTCGTAGAACTCCGACTGACGGCATTTCACGGCGAGATTACTCCTGGTGGAGTTCTTGGTTGAAAAGAGAGTAGAGATTTTAGGGTTAAATGCACTAATGCTAAGTGGTAGAGTGAATAGTTTAGGGTTTTGGGTACTTGGCTGGAGAGAAACCAAATTTAGCTGCATCATTTTTGCTTTCTCTCCCTGACCCCCGTCTCTTTTCTTCGCAGCTCACTTTTTTCAGCGGATGATGTTTTCTCATAGGATCATTAAACGCTGTGTTTACCGTCGTTTTGCAAAAACCGCCTTAAAGCATTTAGATCCGCCAATTAAACCGAACCTGATTAAACCCGGTTTCGTACCGAGTTCAAAAACGACGTGTAATATGCCACGAACGACGATGCTCTTTGTGTGCCATCGCCAGGGGAAACTGCATTGGGCTCTTCCAAATTCCATTAGTTTAGACATTCTGATTTTGAAGTTTTGAGCTCAACTTAATTAAATATTTAAATTTAGGTTCAATTATTTTTAAAAAATAAATATATCTATTTATTAATTTTAAATTAAAATTTTAAATAATTCAAATTTAAATTAACAAATTATTATATATTATAATATATTTATATTCAAAATTATATAAAATATTACTCTATTAATCTTTATACTTTTTTATTTATTTTAAATTATAATTTATTTATTAGTTTAATAAATTTATTAATTTATTAAATCTTTATTCATATTTAATATTATAACTGAAAAATATATAATTTATATTGCTAACAAAAAATAATTAATTTTTCTTAATTTCTAAGAAATAAAAAAAGTGGCTATTGATTGGTGGAAGAATTATTTAATCAAATCGGAAACTCAAACTCTAATAATACAAATATAATGGAATTTAAGAACTTGTCGTTGACAACAACAATAGCTACCTTTTACATTTGGATCCACTCCTTGATGCTACAGTTAATCCAATTTCCATGGCTTGTGGATTTTTGGTGTGCATTCATGAAATCGATTTACATTTACTGGCGAATTTTGCTGAGCAAATTATCAGGTGGACTGTGGTGGACCAATCCCAGTATGGCATTCCCACGTGTAAACTGGATTTCACACGGACAAATTCACTTCGCGGCTTATCCAAAACCACAAGCCTTCCTGTCCCTTCTCCAACCACAGGATCCATTTCATTTTCGACTTCCTCCACTTTCGAATTTTAAACAAATTGCTATATTTTTTTTTTCCAGAATTTTGTATAATTCTCTTTGTTCATTTCGAATTAATATTATGTCTTCAATCTGTAGCTCTCTTGGATTTCTGGTTCCTCAAGGGAGGGTTAGTAACTCTCGCTTCTTGATTTTCTTTCACTGTAAGAGAAATATTAGCTTCGTCTCGCGTGTAATTTACTGCTCCAAGAATGACTCGGTTTCCGAACAAAGCCAGGCATTCTCTCGCTGCTTCTCTTCTCTCTCATTTGCAATGGCTGTCAGCAGATTTTGATTTCTGATTATCTGTTTTCTTATGGCAGTTGGGTTATGATCCTTCAGAAGAGTTATTCGGACTCGAGGCTGATCTGAACCCAAGGTTTTCTTAGATTAATGGCTATTCGGGTTAATTTTAATTGTTTAGTTACTTTCATTGAGCGATTTAGGCTGAACAAAGGTCCTAGGTGGAGATATTGAATCTAATAATTCTACGCAAATTTAAATTTCAGGAATTCTGCATCTGATGCATCTAAAAAAAGATCCTGGTTTGGTCCAAATGGTCAGTATATTAGAGAGCTTCCTTGCCCGAGTTGCAGAGGAAGGGGCTATACTCCATGTACAGAGTGTGGAATTGAAAGATCCAGTTTAGATTGTTCTCAATGTAATGGAAAGGTTGGTACAACCACCTGTTGTAGTCGAACTTTACATAATTCAGCAACATTTCCCAAATTGTCTATTTTGGAAGACATTCTTTAAGTTTTTTTTTTTTCCTAAAAATTTGAAACTTTAGCTCTTGGAAGATGGAAGAAGGATAAGTTATTCACATCAGTGATTGGAATGCTCGAGTTCTAAGATCTTAAAGTGACTGAAATAAATTACCTATAGTTAGACAATGTACTTTACATATGAACTTTAATGAATTAACAAGGTTACAACACTTTTGCAAGACAACTTGACTTTAGAAAATATCATCCCTATGCCACTGTTATTACCTCTGATAACTGCATGTGAGATCTCAGATGCATTCTTGCCAAATGCCAATTATATTTAGTATCTTCAATGTGTGAGGCTGAGGCATAACGTCTCTTTTATTTTTATTTGTTTGAATGATCACAACAGGGTATGATAACTTGTCGTCAGTGCTTAGGGGATCGTGTCATATGGGAAGAGTCAATTGATGAGCAGCCATGGGAGAAAGCCCGCTCAATGTAACTTCTCAGCTCCTGCTCATGACTCTCATATTTCTTATTCTGCTACATTCACATCTTTCCTACTTTCTGCTTTTAGCTGTTTTCAACTGCCAGATAAATATTTTTGATATCTTTCTTACTTGGTTGATCACATTTGTTAATTGCAACTAATAAAAGAAGGTAATCATTTTAAGCATAGAATGTAGAACGTGTAAATTTTTATGCGCTCGCACAGATAGTTCAATGCTGTGAACTCATTACACTATACAGGGTTCCTTTTTTTCAGTTTTTGTCTTGCTGTTATAAAATAGTTAGTATTTTTTTGCAATAACATGTAATAATAATAGGTGCTGTACATTTAGATTGTTCTCTACTATGGACCAAAAACGTGACAAACCAGGTTCTGTAATGGTTAGAAATGCTTTCAATACCTATTGCCTTTGCTAGCATGTGTTGAATATTGTTTTCTAACTGTATGCTGTAGATACTTGATGTGCCTACTAGTTTTTAGGTTTTCCAAATTTTGGCTTGCATTGTTGTCTTTATTTCTGGGTCAGATGATGACAGACAATGATTCTGAACGTTGGTACTGTTTTTCTCCCTTTTGTCTTCTCAGTTCTCCACTCAAAGTGAAGGAGGATGACGAAGTAGACAATTTAGAAATAAATCTGGATACGAAGAAAAAATCAAAGCGTATATACCAATCGCTACCTCCTGAAGTTGGAATGAAGATCAGCCGATCACTAAAAGTTGGTACCTTCAACCCAACCTGACATGTTCTACATAAAAATCAAGAAGTGCATATTGTAATATTGCTTGCTAGAAGAAATCTGAAGTATACAGACAGACTGCAACTTCAATAACGAACAACCTTCAAAAGATCTATTAAAATTCATCCTTTTCAAGTGACAACTGACATGATAACCAACAAACTCCAAAAATTTTACAATTCCTCGTGATGGTACTGGGTGCTGGCTAGTTGTATGGATGCTTATACTTTACATATGTTTACATGTAAATATGAATCAGCCAGATCATGATCTTAATCTTCTTTGTTTAGTTGGATTATTGCAGAGTCTAAATGCTAAAACTGGAATATTTAGTAAAAGAATGAAGATTATCCATCGCGATCCCAAGCTTCATGCACAAAGGGTGGCTGCAATCAAGGTCTATCACCTTCTTATTTATTTTCTTCCTGATATTTTGTATTGTAATATGTTCATCTACTTTGACATTTTTAAAACATGAAACTATATCATGCATAATCATGGTTTATTTCTATTGATTACTGCAGAACTTAATTTATTACAGTAAACATCCAAAAGATTTATTATAGTTTTTTGTCATATTATCACTGCATGCTGTTGGATCATGATGTCAGATGGTAGCTTCTTAACATAGAAATGAAATAACTATACCTTGACCGTGTCTACAAGGACTTGATATGAAGTAAAACTGAGAATCTTTGGATTTTGAATGCTGAAAGAATCACCCTATGAAAGTCCACAACTCTATTTAGATCATATATGCATGAACTTTGTATTTTATTGTTATATTTTGTAGTTGACATTATCAATTCATTCTGACGCACAGGCAAAATAATAAGACATGGCTGTGTGTCTTAATGGTATAATGACTAGACAATTGAAAATCTCAGGATTTTGTATCATGCCGAAAGAAAAAAACTATAAGAAGGTCAGGACTGCATTTACACTATGTACAAACATATGCCATATTTATGTTTCACCATTTCATTTTGTACGACTTCATTGGTTCATTTACAGCCTGAAGGAAAAAATTGAAGCTACAGATGTCAGCACTGTGCTTAGAAATATCGTTCCAGGTATCTACTTTAGGGGGGCAGAATTCGGCTCTGTCCTTATTTTCTTTGTTGAAAACAGGAACCAGAACAAGATATGTTGTGCTTGAAAATTGAAGTTGCTACAGTTAGAAGGAAAGCATTGGGAATTCTTATTCACTTAACGAAATGCATAAAATTTTTTATAAGCATTTCATGATCAGGGAGGAGAATGTACTGAATCATTACTTCTTAACTTAGTTGAAATGTTTCTGTTTTGCTGTATATTTTATATATGAAATGCAGAAAGCCAAAGGAACTGCTGCAGCTAGGAAACATACTTCTGAAACGTTGAAAGTTTTCTTTAGTGATCCAGAAAACCGTCGCAAGAGGAGTATTGCTATGAAAGGTCAGGTCGCATATCTGCTGAAAGTTTGACTTTGACTCTTTTGAGTTACACCTGTATGTTTTCTGTCTGTTTTCCTGACCTTATGCCTGAATTCATTTTTTAGTAGTTATTACCTATTTGGTGTGTATCTGGTAAGGTTATCCCGAAGTAAACCTGGAACTGAACTTTCCAATTTGTTTATGTTTCTGCCTTTCTGAGTAAATTTTGTGAAGTTCAATGAAATTGGCAAAACTATAAGATCACCTTCTTGTATTTGAAGAAACCTGCAGTAGACAATGGCACAACCAAGTTTGGCTGTGATACTACTTCTATTGTAATATACATTGCTGAATATTAAGCTCTCCTCAAGGCCAAATGTTTGATTGTTTTGCTGTCATTTTGAATTGCTTTGTTAACACTGTAAATTAAACTATAAGCAAGCAATGCCTGTTGTCTGAGAACTAACATTCTTACAACTCAATACTCCATGATGACCAAATGTCATACAAGCTCTTTTTTTTCTATACAGTGGAAAAGAGAACAAAGAAAAACTATCATACAACTCTCCTACTATAAGAAACTCCCTGCATATCATACAAGCTCTTTGAATGATATATTTTCTAGGTTTTTGCACTGATCCTATTTCTCTTTTAAGCAGGAGTGAAATTTTACTGCAGACACTGTGGTCGTGAAGGACACAGGAAACATTACTGTCCAGAACTTAAGCAGAGCCAGTTAGACAGGCGGTTTCAATGTAGGTTGTGTGGGGAAAAGGGCCATAACAGGAGGACATGTCCAAAGTCTAGGGGAAGCAATGCTAATGGCACAGTTAGGAGGCATCACCGCTGCAAAATTTGTCATCGAAGTGGCCACAATCGCAGGACGTGCCCTCAACTGAATGGGTCAAAACTAGGTAGTAGCCATAGAAAGAAAGATTCTCTGATACCTGGGCGTAGAATATACACCTGCCGTTTATGTAGACAAAAGGGGCATAATGTGAGGACATGTTCTAACAGAAATGCACAGCCTGCAATGACTAGACCGGTACTTAAAGAGGACGTCAACGGCCTTGTTGTGGGCTAGTTACTAATGCATTTGAATTGAAGTTGCAAGAGGAGAAACCCTTCTTTGTTTGTTTGTTTGTTTGTTTTTCTTTTCCTAAAGTTTTTATTTACAACTTTTTCCCAATAACAAAATTATTGTTAATTACTGTTAGAATATTCAAATTGAGTTTAATTTGTATTACCATATTTATCTTGATGGCTTGAAAGTTTAATTGAATATCTAATTTTTTTTTTTTAAATCTAGATACATTTGGTATATATAAATGTATGAATTTAAATAATAATTTGCAGATTCAAGTTCGTATTCAAACTTATTTAAGTACTATTTAATATTAATAAATAAAATTATTTAAATTTTAGTTTATTGTAGTCGATTGAGTTCCAGAGTTTGGAATCTTGCATTTTAAATGTTATCATAAGCTATATGCCGATATCAGCTATGTTAAATCAAAATAAATAAAGAAGAGAGAAGAGAAGTATTCACATGCTTAGGACTCGGAATAATGATCTCTTTCTGTGTGCTTTGAGAGTCACGTCATTAGTTATTTTTAAATGAGAAAATTACATAAAATACTAATTTTTCTTTAAAATTTTATTTATATTGCCTTTTTTTATGAACAATACCAATTTTTTCTAATTTTTTATGAAATATATAAAAAAATATACTCAATAAAATATGTGTATACTAAAGATATACCGTATTTTTTATAATTTTTTATTTATAATTTGTTTTTGTAAATTTTTTTATTTTTATAATATTTCTGTATTTTTTTTAAAAGTTATTTTTGTAAATTTCCCTCTTCAATCACATCTAGACGTGCCTGTACGCTACCGTTTAGTTGCCAGCCCAGGAATACCTAAAACCAGAAACAGCTAGGTCGGTCAATGAAGCCCAGCTAAATCTAAAATCCAATTGGCCCAATAGTCTTACGGAAACTACATACATTTCTCTCAGGCACAAGTGATCATACCTATCTTCCTGAAGCCCTTGGATCTTCTATAGCCTAGGGTTCCTCGATTCAACAGGTTAGCCATGGCTATGCAATCCGGAATCGGTCTATCCAAGATCATTATCCTTGCCGGCGCAGGTACTTTCACCGGATCAGCCATTATGTTTGCTTACATATGTATATGTATGATGCTCGATTTTCGGAGTTTGACTTTGATTTGTTTTCTACAGGATACACCGGTACAGTCAGTGGCGAAGCCACTTGTATAAGAAGGGGCAGCTACCCCCTCCTGTTTTAGAATTTTATATATATATATATATATTATTAAAAATTTTAAAATACTTAATTGCCCTCTTCAAGTTTTTAAAATATTCTTCTATTCTATAGAAGTTGAAATAAATATAAATTACTCTTTTTTAAATCAATAGATATCTTTTTTAAAAAATTAATCAAAAAGTAATTGATATTCTCTAAAAATAAAGAAGAAGAAGAAAAAAGAAGACAAGGTTAAAATTTTTCTCTTTTTTTAATATATTTTAATTAGGTTATTAATTATGTCATTTATGATTGATTGAGTGTACAACTTTACATAGATGATATTAATAGATGAAAAATTGGCTTGATATGAAATTTATCCACTTGACTTTTCTTCAATCCAACTTGGCTGAATTTTATCCACTTGACTTTTCTTCAATCCAACTTATGGTTTTAGACAATCAGTTAGAGACATACATCCTTGATATGAAGTTTAATTGTGAGTTTTTGAATTTGACAGGAATTTCCAATCTTGCTGAAAAAATGGTGAAGACAAAGAAAGATATTTTGTATCCGTTGGTCTATAAACTTATAACTTTGGCTTTAATTTTACCTTTTGCAACTGCTACAGTTGAGAGTGCATTTTCTGCTATGAAGGTTATCAAGAATCGATTACGCAATAGGATAGGAGATCAATGGATGACTGATTGTTTGATTACATATATTGAGAAAGATTTATTTAATATCATCGATAATGAGACTATCATGTGTTATTATCAAGGAATGAAAATACGTAGAGATCAATTGTAATTTTTTTTATTCTTCATATATAAAAGATATTTACGCATTAGTTTATAAATATATAAAAATATTATTATTTATATTATTTTTAATACATGTATAATATTTTTATTTTGCCCCTTTGGCTTCGCCCTGGTACAGTCTTGTTTAAAAACGGTAAATTATCCGACGTGATTGGTGAACTTCAGGTACCTTAATTATTCTTTTAGTTAGTTTTTTAGTTGGCTATTTGTTGGTTATGGATTCAGTCAGTTTTTTGTAGTTTATTTGCCATGGTGGTTGGTTGGCTAGTAAAAATAAACACGGCAAGACTTTCTTTTTTATGAGTGCAACAACCGGAGACTTGTGCAGTTTTGAATTTTTTTGTGTTTGTGTACGCAGTTGCCGGTGAAGAATTGGGAAAAATCTGGGGAACATTCAGATGGTGATGCTGACTATAGTGATGCTATCGCTCAACAGGTAATGACTATTTTCTTTTCAATTAAAGAGTGTTCTGTTTATATTGTCTGTTTTAGTTTGATAATATATTGTTAGATGCATTTAGCTGTTTTAAAATTGATTGTAGGTCAAGCTGTTGACGATGGAAATCCGGCAACTGGCCTCAGCACCGCAAATTGCTGTTCTGAGTGGGGATTCTGGTCAAATGGGTGTCTGCTACTACCATATTCACATAAAATATTTCTTTGCACGGTTGTTTTTTTTTTTTTTTTTTCAAATAATGCTTGCCTTCCTGTCTCAAAAATGCCATGTATTTTGCTTTTTGTTCTGCAGACAGAGCATTGTGATCCTCCCTAATTTCTCCATTTGCTTGGTGCAGGTAACTTAACTGATCTTGTAATTCCAGCTGCTGCTGTGGGGGCACTGGGTTATGGTTACATGTGGTGGAAAGTATCTATAAATGCCTGTAATTTTTTATGTGGCTTTTTTACATTGAAGTGTATGTTTCAAAATTAACTTTTACTTTTTAGGATGGGTCACTGTCTAATTCTTTTATCATGTCTATTTTGGTATTCTGAGATAAAATTTGGAGCATTCAGGAGACTAATTCTCTTTTTCCTTTACACTAAGGGCCTAAAATTCTCATATCTTATGTATGCAACAAAGAGTAATATAACAAAGGCTGTTTCCAACTTGACAAAACATCTGGATCAAGTAACCCAGACTCTATCTGTAAGTATTATTAATTGATGGATGTTATTTTTTTTTCTAGTATAAATTTGATTAGAGTTGTTTTAGTTTAAATTTTGATACTAGAAGGATGAGTTAAAATAGTTACTAAGAGAAGAGGTACACAAATTACTGCTTTTTAATTTGCAAAGGGACTTAACGTCTAGTCTACTTTTACAACTATATAAGTTGTAGTATTAGTTGTCTTTTTTAACTAGCCTTTTTTTCTTTCTTTTGCTTTTTGGTGGTTCCTGTCATTTATTTTGTGTTGATTTTGAATTTTTAATTGTGAAACAATTGATTTCCATTCTTTTGAGTTTGAAACTTAAGGCTTGTGCGCAAAGTCATTTAGTAAAAATTCAAAGTGAATCATACTCGACTATATTCATGTTGGAATACCCTGTTATTGGCCGATATTTTTCCTCTATATGCATTTAACAATATTTACAAATGTATAATATGTGCTATTTTTGTTATATGCTCTGCTTAAAATTCGTTCTGTTTTATATTTATATATACTCTCTTGGACAGGCTGCAAAGGCACATTTGACTCAGCGAATACAGCATTTGGATGATAAAATGGATAGTCAAAAGGAGACATCAAAGGCAATACAAAATGATGAAAGAGGATACTCTTTGTGTGTGTGTGTGTGTGTGTGTCGGAGATGGTGATTGGTGCAATTAGATGTCTGAATAACAACATTTTAACAGTAATTTCAAAATCATTGTACCATCTTAAGAATTGAACTGAGGTGTTTGTCAGTGTTCCTCATTATTATTACCGCATGTCAGTACAAATGTATAGTTGTTAGCTTTGCAAAAATTATGGAACTGGAGGACATCCATAACAATTACGAGGCAAGAATGTAAATTTCTGATTCTAGTTAGATTTCCTAATCAATAGTTGTGCTTTCAATACTTTAGGATTAAACTTAGCTGTTCTTTAAGCATTGAACTGAGGTGTTTGTCAGTGTTCCTCATTATTATCACCGCATGTCAGCACAAATGTATAGTTGCTTGCTTTGCAAAAATTTTGGAACTGGAGGACATCCATGACAATTACTAGGCAAGAATGTAAATTTCTGATTTTAGTTAGACTTCCTAATGAATAGATATGCTTTCAATACTTTAGGATTAAACTTAGCCATAGTTGTTCTTTAAGCAATAAACTTTTATGTTTGAACACATTATTTGAAAAAAACTAGTTCAATATGTTGACTCATTAAATTTATGATAATAATTTGGATGCTTTGTCTTATGCATATTTTTGAAATATTTTATTTTAGAATGCAAATAGCCTCCATTTGCAGTATGAAGGTGGATATGAGATAATTAGAATCTACAGGTTTCATTACTAACGTAGTTCAATCTTTTGACACAGGTTAATACTGCTTCTGAAAATTTTTCACAAATTGGCACAGACTTGTGGCAGTTGCAATGTTTAGTTTCTGGTTTGGTAAGTTTCATTTTGCAGTATTTGTCCAAATCCATAGTGGCGGGGAACTTCTTGACTAGTATTGGAGATATCTGATAACTTGTCTTTTAATGTTCTTTAATCCCCTCAATGTCTTTTCCAGACAACGGATTCATGTCTTCAATTCATTTTTTTTTTATGCATCATTTTTTATGACTACTGAAAATTGCATATCGTTATCCAGTGTTCTACTTACAAGTTCATTCTTGTAATCTAGCTAGATTTGATATTTTCTTTTTTATTGCTCCTTTTTTCCCTTTGCTAAAATGATTGTAATTTGTTAGTTTCTTTCCGTTGCAGGACGGGAAGATTGTTACATTGGAGCAGAAGCAGGTAACAACTTTTATACCTATTTCACTTGAATATGAGAATTATTCTTCTCTACTAAATTTTAGGGTATCATGTTTAGTTTTTTAAAGTCTAGCATTTCAACAAAATATTCTGGTGTTGGAAACATGTGCATTAAGAAAAGCTTGCACAGTTTTGCTTGGTTTATTTGTTTATTCTTTGGGGGGTGTTGGCAGAGGGAATGTGACACTCATATTTAATTTCAAAACAAGTCTTTACAAAAGATATTTGAATATTAATGACTGATTTTTTTTTAATTGTCATGCTCAGTCCATCTTTATGCAAGTATTAACAAGAAGCTCTTTGGGAACTTTTTGCAAAACATTTTCGCTTTTGTTGTTTTAAAAAAATTAAAAAGTTTGCATATGCTAGATAATATTGCTTACATGTATCTGCTTAAGTTCACCTGTCTGCATTTTATCCATTGCTAATTTGGAATTTAAGCAAAATTAGATCATGAATAACTAGTCAGGCTTTTTTTAAAAAAAATATTTATTTATGTGTTGAACATATTATTGTATGACAGTGATTTCCTGTGGATTGTTGTGATAATTAATCACCTGTCACAATGCCTTGCAATTGCAATAGTAGTTTTTATAGTTTGATCTCCTGTTTGTGCAGTTGAGGATATACTGATACAGTTATATGATTGCAGGATATTGCAAATATCAGCTTGCTGCACCTGTGCAATTTTGTTCACGGGAAAAAAATGGACATTCCTAAAGCTCTAGAGGTTGGAATAGCATTTTAATGCCTTTCAGTAGTGTTATTAATATATATTTTTTTAAAAAAATAAGAAACTGTTGATACTTGAATTAGAATCTTTTTGGCGTGAAGAGAATGGCGGGTGATAAGTCATGAAGTTGGAAGTTATGCCTAGGACTAAAATAGTGGCTATGTTCTTCTTTCTTGGTCCATGAAATTCAATTTTTCCAGGTAGTATAGGAATGGTTGTGAAAAAGAGTAGATGTGAATTTTTCACTTAAGAAAACTGAAAATTTTCCTCTCTAATGACCTAAATAATAAAAAAAATTCATTTTTTAACTCCTTGGCAACACCTTTTCTTCTCAGTATTCTTCCTCCCAAACATAGTATATTTAATTTTTCCCACCCTTTTATTGAATGCCACATTACCACTCATTCTGATTTACTGTGTCAGGATTCAAAGAGGGCTGTTAGTTTTTCTTTCATCAATGTTGTCTTCTTTAATCATCTTCTTTTGTAACAGGCTTCATATTTTATCTATTCTCAATGCATTTCACCTTACCCAAGATTAGTTCCATATTTGGCAACTTCCCCAACTGATCAACCTAATAAGCTTTGAACGCTTGTAGGACATGCTTCAACCTTCTGGAAGAACTCGTCCAATCACATACTCGGGTTTGCTATGTATGCTTTATGCCCTCACTCTCACACACACACATAAACCCATTGATTGCCATCTGGTATGGTGAATCCCAGCTTAAGGCCTTGATCTCTAGATAATGAATTTGCAGATTAATGTATTAGTAGGTTAAATGTATTTAGGCATCAGGAAGATGTAGCAGGGTGTTTGCCACTTTGAACTTGAGCCTGATTCCTTTTTCTTTTTTTATCAGGGTCTTAAGGAGATTGCAGATGGTTTGTATCGAACTATCAGCGAACCACCAGCTGATATCATACTGCAGTGTGGAATTGATAAGTTGGAATGTCCACCACAGACCCCACTTAGTCATCAACCAAGAGCCCTTCTTAGGTTTGAAATCTAACTCTTGTTTCTTGGCCGTCTTTTTTTGACCATGCACAGACAGTTTTGATGAGCTTGAAAGGTCATTGTTCAGTTTAATATGGCATGATCTAAAGCACATTGGATTTCTCATTCCTTTTGAAAAGGCGATGGGCAACCTCCTTAGTTTTGTGGTTGTTTTTTTTTTCCCTTTTTTGAAAAAAGAGGTACAAAGTCTAGTGGTTGGGGGAGGGTGGGAGGGGACAGAAATTATGAAAGTTGGCAAAAAATGATATGCAACATGTCTTTGGCAAAGGACTTAACTCCACACTTGCCTTGTAAATGTGCAAGGCACATGACCAGGCCAAGGCCTGATGGCAATTACCACTGTTAAATATCGCAAATCTACCAAATGAAATCTTGGGTATATCAAACATTCATGAGCGCATTGTTTTTTCTATATTACCTTTTTAATAAAGATTTTTATTTGTATAACATGGCTGCCTCCGCTCATTTTCTCGATTGTTGCAGTATGTATGTTGATTTCTGTTTGTTTTTCATTGGTATCAAATTTACAGGTTTAGTACAGCCAAGTGTTGATTCAACACTGTTGAGCAAGATGGTATCCAAGCTCTCTGCAACATTCTCGTTGACTAATTTTATAGTGTTTATGTAAAACAAATAAGGGAAGTCTCAGAATCATGGAAAATGATGGTTTAACTTCTTATGGTAGTTTTTATATTATTTTTTTTTCATAGTTAATATCCATTTTCGGGAATTTAATGAGCGGATATTAGTTTGTAATTTGCATTAAATATGGGCACTTTTAGGTTAACAAGCTATAGTTGTTGTAGATAAGAAAAATATAGTTTTATTGTTATTTGTTGTAAATATTATTGCTGATTTTTTATGAAGTTGCAAGTTCTCTGGCTTTCAACCGTTTTTATTGTTACAATTGCAAACCATATTTTTCTATTTGGATAAAGCATGTGTGAATGTATGTTCAACTTTAACTTGTGAATTATTAGTTATTATTTAATCTAAAGCGTTAAGCCTTTTAGATTTTTGAAGAGAAAAAGCATTCTCATAATACTTTTAGTAGTATAAATTTTTTTTTAACAGTTTTAATAGTATAATTTAAAGTTTTTAAAAGTTCTTGCTGTATATTTTGTTTAGAACAAATTTTTGTTGTATAATATCAAGAACAGAAATATGGTTGATTGTAAGAGAAGAGACCACATTAAAAGCTCGAATTTGATCAAAGACGAGAGGTTGGTGATCCCCTAATACTATTCACTTCATTTCATACAAAGTGTAATTTATAGCACAAGATAAGAAATTAATTTACATGCGCAGCCTCTCTATGTCAATCTTCTTTTGACCAGAGCAAGAAAAAAGAAGTTGAAATAGCTAGTTATTTGAGGGGTGAAAAAAAAAAGGCATATCTCAGATAAGAGGCCATTCTATAGGAAGGAATTGTCTGTTCTGTTGTACAAAGGCAATGTATTCTCCTCTTTGGACTCTAAACTGGGCAATGCATCCCCATTTGAAGGGTATATAAGGAAAATGACTCATTCCATATCGAAAATTTCTCCAACTCTATGGTTATTGCTCCTCTCTGGAAAAACTCTCTTCTTGTTCTTCATCGTCGGCTGTGGCATTTAAGTTCTTCTCCACCAGCTCTGTAAACATGGATGATTTAAGCAGAAGGCTAAGGGCAGTTGGAGAAGAAGAAGATGAAGTTGATAATGGCTTAGTGCAAGGACTAATAGGTGTATTTGTCTGAAATATATCTGATTTCTTTGAAGGTCTGTTTAAATCCTCAACAATGTAGGGATTATTAGACTGAAGAATTGGTAATTGTTGCATTGGTTTGTCATTTGGTTTAATGTGGTTAGAGAAGGTTGTGATTGGCAGAGACTCTAAATTTGATATTGATTCCTGGCCTGTAGTTGGAAGTTCGGCTGCTGGTCTTAGCCATCTAATATATGTACTTAAATCGAAGTTAGTCACTGCATTGATCCCTCTGTATTCAATGGCTGCAATATCATAAGCATGTGCAGCCTCCTCTTGAGTGCCTACAAAATTATTGCATCTTAATTATCATAGTTTAAATATTAATTACTTGTTTTATTTGAAAATGAAAAATATTATCTAATTAGCATCTTAATTAACATCAAGTGGTTTAACTCACTGTAAGTGCCTAAGTAGAGATATTTGTTTCCAAACACTCTCCCTATCCTTGCTTCCCATCTTCCATTGTGATGGTGCCTTGCAACCCCTCTATATTTTGATACACCTCTGGAGAAACCACTGCTTCTTCTACAAATTAATAAACAAATTAAGAACATGATCTCTTATTATTATTACGTAACAAATCTCACAATTAAGGACAATATTAATTAACAAGAGAATATTAATTATTATCACCTTCTTAGACTGGCCAAGTACTTCTCTTTTGTTAAATTTTTCATTATTTCAAGTTCTTTCTCATAGTCAGATACCTGAATATTGAAACCAACCCCCCACCACCAAAAAAAAGAATTTAACATCAGAACTTCACATTGTAAACTCATAACTTGTAACATTACCTGAAAATTTTGAATATATATCATACTGGAAAATTAGTGAAAGTTGAAGTTCCCCAATACTTGAGAGCTGCTAAATCATATGCCCTAGCTGCAGATTCTTCTTCATCATAAGCTTCTGTTGAATCAATAAAAATATCAGCATAAAAAAACATTTAAGACTATAATTAGCTATAGTTTCCCTTTTTTTTCAGCTTAATAAAACATTATAATTTACACAGCAGATGCTAGTCTTTTTCTTTAATAACTCTCATCAAATTAATAAAAACTATTATTATGATAATTTTAAACCAGAAAAAAATCAACCAGACTAGACTTCACTAAATAAAATTTCAAATATGAAAGTGATTAATCAATTAGTCCTTACCAAGATATACTGTTCCATGACAAAAATCCAAGTCCAGATTGCCACCATATGACAAAATTAAAACACGTAAAAATCCATTATTGAGCAAATAATCAAACTTGGTCCTATAATTAATCAAGTAAATGTAACAAAAAAAAATTATAATAAATACAGATCCCAGTTTTCAATATTACCTTGTTTTCCTTTCTTCCTTTGAGTTGGATTCCAAGACCCTTTGTCCCATAAATGAGCTTCATATCTTCCAGTCCATCGATGTCTGCTAACTCCTCGAAATCTCGAACTTCTTTTTACAGTAGTTGCAGCAGAAGCAGCAGCAGCAGTATTAGTAATTTGATCAGCCTGTGCTTGATCATTAGGACTCATTAATGCAGCTGCAGAAGAGTCTCTTCGCCGTCTCTTAATAATTATATGCTACAACTGTTGTAGCAATAAATGCTACAAGTCCTTCATTCTCTATTATGCACAAGTCCTGGCGACTTCCTGCTTGAGAATTCCCACCACCCATTTCCATATTGATCTCTGCAGCTTCTAATTGATTGATTTTGAGAATTTGAACTAATTAAGATTAGTATTTATAAACATATATGTCCTATAATTTTTATTTTTTTTTGGTGAGGACTATAATTTGTATTTTTACTTAATTTGTTTCTGAGTTGTAACAAATGTTTAATTAATTTGTCGATGCTTACTATATCATTTCAAGACAAATTTTAACTGTCCATAAGCACTACTGGCTCTAACATTATTGTTAGGCCATGTAACAAAACTATCCATATATATATATATATATATATATATCTTAATTAATTAATCAATATCATTAGTTATTTTAATTATTGATACTCTGCAGATTAATTCTTTGGTATAATCAATATTGTGAAAATTGGAATTTTTTTTTAACTTATTGAAAATTTGAACTACTCTAATTTGGATTTTAGAGTTAGATTATTATAAATTGTCCAAATCATATATATAGTCTTAATATGTTTGATTTAATAAAAATAAAACTATATTTTGACTGCATTTTTAATTTGTCATAGACTCATCATACCTTCCTTCAGAGATTTTTTTTTATGGATCAGAAAATTTTTTAAAATAAATACAAAAAGCAATTATACGTAAAAAATCTTATAAATTGAAAAGAAAAGACTAAAATTTATACTTTTTAAAGGAAAAAATTAGAATAAAAATTGGAAAAATTGTTTAAATTAAAGATATGATCATTATAGTTTATGGGCTATATTTCAAAAAAAAAATAGTGTTGAGTTAGAATTTTTGGATTATCGAAAAGGAGAAATGATACTTGAAACAAAAATGAAATTGGCTTATCCAAGAATGCTTCCAAATTGCCTCTATAAATTTTTTTTTTGTTTTATGGGAAAATAGAAGTACTCAGAAACAATTACACGACAAATAAAATAGAAATTAATGTTAGTGTTTTTCACTTTGGTTGGTTCGTCGAGTTGGAGTTTATGTTTATTAATTTGAGGTTTATTGAATAATATTCATGTTTTTAAATTTAATGTTATTTGTGTGGACAAAAGCTATGGAAATTTTGTTTCCACCACAGCAGCTCTTAACTCTTGACGGTATCTCCTATGGTATCAATTAATCCACTTTCATAATATATTTTTTCTACCTACCTAATATATTATTACCTAATTTATTATTTTGAGTATCACAATAAAAGGAGAAGAATCGATTCTGAATTATTTAAATGAATACATTTATCGCTGAATTTTATTTCAGCATGTACCAAATTTATTATAATTATTGTTAAAATAAATATTTTATCATAATATTAATTCTTTTAGCATTAATGTATACAGGCACTATTAAAAATTTAGTATTTAGCGTTGGTTTTTAGCGGCGGTTAGAAAAAACTGTCGTTATATTCTTATTATTATCAATTTTATAGCCATCATAAAATAAATTTATTTATTTAACGGTGATTTGTATTATTTTGCGACGGTTTTAGCTGTCGCTATATATAAATATAATTTAATAACGTTACTTTTTATATGCCGTCGCTACATATTAAATTAAACTACGTCGTTTTATTTTTTTCTTTTATGTTGTTCATTTTGTCATTTCGGTCTTCGTTGATATGCTGTCTTTTTCTTTGCCCCCTCCCTCTCAAGCTTTCTATTTCTCATCTCTCTCTTCTCCTAATCTACTGTCGGCGAACGATTGCTACCATGGAAGGAAGCTCTGGCACCGATATGTTGTCCCTTTCTTTACCCTCTCTCTCTCTCGAGCTTTCTATGTCATCTCTCTCTTCTCCTAATCTATTGTTGGCGAACGATTGCTACCATAGAAGGAAGCTTCGACACCGTTATATGTGCAAAGCAATCATCACCATCGAAGGAAGCTCCAGTGCCGTTATATCGGGAAAGCAACCGTCAAATTACTAAATTAAAGTTAGGGTTTAAGAGATTCAGGTAATTTTTAATGTTTGTGTTTACTAATTAATGAGGGTTCGTCAATGAATTGTCATTTTCTTTTGAACTGAAAAAAGAGAGGTGTATATCCATAGCCATACACTTGCTAATTGTTAAAGAAAATTGTTTTTTGTTTAGTTTAAAGAGACCAGTTTTGTCTCTTTAAACTCTAGAATTTGCACACCGTGTCTGCAAATTCTCATAAGTCACTTTGCCTGATTTGTCAAAAATTCCCTCAATTCCTACTGTTTCAGCTACAATTTCCTCCATCTTATTCCTTTCTCCGCAATCTGCTGAAAACTAGTCCATCTGCAAGGAGTTGAATTTGAGTGATTCATTTGTTTGTTTTTGGATCAGTTCATATTTATTTGAGCATTATCTGCTTCATACTTTTGATCCATTTATTTGTATGATTTTATGATACTGGAGTAGCCCATGGTTGCTGGAACACGTGGGTAAGCAACTATATATTTTGGGTTAGTGCATAGCTACTCAGATATGGCCATTTTAGTGAAACAGAGACAGACACATACACAGAGAGAGAATTTTCTTTCAAGGGATAGTGAGAAATGAAAAGCAATTAAGACTAATTAATCTTTTCATGCTGGTTTGTTTTATTTAATATTAGTTGATAATATCATGGCTAGTTTTTGGCATTTTAGGCATTATTAAAATGAGATTGGCTTGTGTTAGGTTGCTAGCTAATTGTACAGTACAGTCATGTTAAACACATGATTGGTACTTGGTAATGGTAGTGATTAAATTGTCCATCACAATTAATTAGTGACCAATATTATTTGTACTCATAATGTGTGATAATTGACATATTATATATTATCTAATTGTTTTCTAAAAAAAAGGGGGAAAGGAATTTTTTTTGTGATTTCCTTCAATAAAAAGAAAAAAACTAATTTATAGAGTGAAAAATTGCAAGTTGTAATTTCATATTTTAATTTTGATTTTAATTTTTTGTATTTTATGATTATATATATATATATTATGTGGGTTATTTACTGACACGTGCAACCTAATTTTGTACCAACTATTGTCGTCTAGGAGCCTAGTCTATAAACTTGCGTATAGTATGCTTTCATAACCATAAGCATTCCTTCGCTCAAGTTGATGTTGGTTAGTTCTTTATATGCTCGGGTTTTAAAAGGTGTATTGATAATGTTGTGTTTTAGAGCAGACAAATGGGGATGGAGGAAAGGACATCATCATTTTCAATGGGATTATTACAGCTATAGGTCTGATTACGATTTCACTTGATTTTATTGTTTTCACTCTGTTAACCCCCAACTCTATTTGTTCAAAAATTTAGGAAGTTGAAAACTACATTTTGCATATATAGTCAATATGACTTCAGGCACAACTAACAAGTTGGCTTAATTGGTTGTAATATAACTGTTTAATTGAGACCCAAGGCCTTGTACTGATTGAAATTATATGTGTTTGCTGATAGATAGTAATTTTGAAGATGTACAAGTACTTGTTCTTCTAAATATATTGTCTTTTTCAAGTTTTTAATTGGCCCAATGCTTGATCTTATTAAGGGTTTTGATTGTTTTATTAAAGTATTCTCTTTTTGTTGAAGTTTAGATTTCTTAGATTTAGTATAGATATAGCACTCAGTTTATACATGGTGATGATAAATTTATTCAAAATTTGCATTGTTTTGCTTGATATTTTAGGATATGGGGTGAGCAAGGACAAGTAGCCTTAGAGAAGGCTAGCATATGCTTGCTTAATTGTGGTCCTACTGGTTTTGAGACATTAAAAAATATGTTCTTGGTGGAATTGGGTTGATCATGTTGATCGATGGATCTAAAGTTGAACTTGGTGATCTTGGAAACAATTTCATGGGTATGTTTCTCTGATGTCTCATTCTACCTATGGATCTTTATGTTTTGGTGCTGATCTAGTCTTGTGATTTGATAGTGGATGAATCAAGTGTGGGGCAATCAAAAGCAAAATGTGTGTATGCATTTCGTCAAGAGCTAAATGATATTGTTAAAGCCAAGTTTATAGAAGAGCATCTTGAGGCACTAATCGAGACAAATCCATCATTTTTTTCTCTATTTACATTGGTAATATCTGCTCAGGTATGTAACATTTTTCTCATATATAGGGTATTTTTTTTAATCTCCAATAGAGATTTAAGAGTCGAAATTAAAAGATATTTGTGCTTATATGATGGATTTCATTTCTTATCTCATTTGCCATCTTTAATATCCTATCCTTGCTATTATTGTGTGCTTTGCCATTGTTATATATGTATGTTGCCCAAACCTTTAACAGAGATTCTAAGTTTCTTGTTGATGTATGTGTCTTCTGAACTTGATAAGCCAATATCAATTATATTATTGTGGAATTTGTGCTCCATTTTTCTGTAGTGTTTCCACTTTCCATTATGGTTCTTTAGTTTTTAAGCTTTTGAAAATAAATCCCACTTATTTCATGATTGCCCATCTTCATTTGTTATTTCTAGATATAAATTTCCAATATCTTCATTCTTTATTTGTTATTTCTAGTGATAAATTTCAAATATCTTCGTTCTTTAGTTGTTATTTCTAGAGATAAATTTCTAATATCTTTCATTCTTTATTGTAGTATATTTTAATGGGGATTTTTTAATATTACTTGCAGCTGGTTGAAGATCCAATGCTTAACAGTTCAAGTGGTGAGATAGAAACAAGTGTTTTTAGCGATAGTTTAAAATATTTTTATTATTTGTAAATCATAGTTATTTTTTATTTTTTTATATAGGAATTTAATTTGTTTTAAATATATTAAATTAGAAATTTATGTTTAATGATGTAGTTGTGACGTGTATTTCTTTTATTTGGTAATAAAGGAGTATTAAGTATTTATTTTTGTGTTTTACATTAATTTTATTTATTTAAATAAATAAAATTTTGCAGTGGTTATAAGTTCTCACAAAATAAAAATAAAAAATAAATTAAACATATATCTATTTTATACAAAATATCCATCAATAAAAGAGAGTGATAATTCAAAATATTTATTAGCAAATGATAGCAGTGATTTTCAAATCATTGCTATCTTTTTTTAAAACAAAATTAAGTAGCGGTGGTTTAAATTATTCAATAATAAAAGATAGCAAAAATTTAAAAATTATTCAGTAATAAAAGATAGCGAAAATTTGGAAACCGCCCTTATTTTTTTCTAAATAAAATTTAAATTGATTTGGGCGTGCGTTACCGTAAGTGAAATTTAGCGACGATTGGTAAACCATCGTTAAATATTATTTAGCAATAGTTATACGAGCTGTTGGCTAAAACCGTCGCTAAGCAACCCAGCGACGTTCAAACCGAGATATTTAGCGACAGTCGATCACTAAATTCTCATTTTTTATAGTGAGAGAATTAAAATTTTAAAAATATATATATTTATTATTAAATTATACTTTATTGTACTTATAATAATATTATTTTTTAAAAAATATTATACTCACGAATTAATACCATTATTATTATTATTATTAACAAACTACAACAATTAAATCACATAAGAAGATACATGCATTTTGAATACAAGAAGAGAATAACACAAATATTAACTAAAAAAAAAAACTATTAATAGCACATAGTGAATTAGCTAATTGTGCCACAGATTTTAGAATCAACAATTGTTAGCTCGATTCAAAGACTTTTTGAATTAAAAGAAATTTTACAAATCTCATGCTTCTTCTTCAGATTTTAGAATCAATAATTGTTAGCTCGATTCAAAGAATTCTTTTTTTTTTTTTTCTGTTTTTCTTGTTTGGACAATGAACAACCTATATATATGTATATGTATATCTGAGTTCTAAAAAACAAGTATATTGAAACTTCTCTTCTTCTTTTTTTTAAGATAATGTGAATAATCAATCTATGAAATCGAATAATTAAGTTATAAGACAAGAAATAATATCTAACAAGGCTTTCCCACACAACAAGCAAGAGGACCAGAAAAGCGAGTGAGTCTAGTGACATAAGTTCCAGGCTTTGATTTTATCATTTGCAATCTTGAGAATTGTGAGTGTGTGAGTTTTTTCCCTGATTCAACAAAAAATGCTCCGTTCATCATCAAATCTCCTTGTGATCTCCAATTCCAACTCTCCCATTCACTTTCCATTGCGTACTCCCTCTTTGTCACCTTCACCAATATCCAATATATTATAAATATATATATATATATATAAAAGCAAATAAATGAATTTTAATCAGCAAATATTATCATCCTATTTCTACTTATAATTTAATTACCTGCTTAGCAGCAATATTATCAGGAGCAATGAATCGGTTGCCCTGACTGAAAATGGTTGGATTTTTACTACCACCTATTGCATACATAAGCCAATGAGTGTAGTCATTGTTAACAACATGTACAAATCCCCATCTGCACCTTGGCATCCTCTGAACCAATCCCCTCCCAAAATGGTTGAATGCCACTGTCACTTGCATTAGAGAATCGCCCGAGTGCCCATCGCTTGCTCCGAACAACATCACCTATAAATATATATATATATATATTGAGGATTAACTATACAATACATGTATATTAAAATTTAGATGAAACCCACATTAATGTTACAGTAAATGACCTCATTATGATTGGTGAAATGGCAATTGGAGACTGTAATAGCACTAGATCCCATAATAATATCAATAAGGCCATCTTGGCAATTGGACATGGAAACATGATCAATCCAAATATCAGTAGAGCCAAAGATAGAAATACCATCACCATCACTTCTTGTTCTATATCCATAGTGATCAACAGAATCTCTAATAAGTCCGCCATTGCCGGCGACAATGTCATGAATGTGAATGCCATGGATGATCACATTTTTAATGAATTGTAAAGTAATACCAGCACCACCTACTATACGGACATTGGCTCCTCTACCATCAATTGTTTTGTCACCTGTCATTATCAGTTCTTGAGCGAGTCTAATAATCATGCCATGTTTAAAAATGATCCAAAGGGGTCCTTTTTGGATCACTGCATGGCGTAGGGTTCCAGGTTTAGGGTTAACCATGTCATCGTCTGATGGATCTGTGACCACGTAAATTTTGCCATGTTTGCCACCTGTAACCCTATGTCCAAACCCAAGCACACATTTGGCTAATCTCTTTCGTTTCTTGGCCCATTTGGGGTCACAACGCCAACATCTATCGATTGGGTTAGTAGCCATGCATGGACCGCGATAACGTTTCTTCCCACCCATCAGGTGCCTTCTAGTGCTGTTGAAATTTCCATTAGCACCGCTTTTAAAATTTAATGTCGCCCTGCATTTGCATTACATTTTACATATTATTCAAATATGCACAATTAGTTAAAATTTGAATTAAATACATACCTCTTGATATTCCATAATAATTTTGAGTCAAATATAAATCATCAAATTAAAAATGCACTATATTTTCAGAATTTATTTACTACATAATAGTTATGTTTTTAGTTGTTGGAAATTTTAAAAGTGTCAGTTTAATAATCATCAAGTTATGTTTTTACCTCTGGACTTGTTCGTTCAATTGATTAGTGACATTAAAAGGGTCAGGACGATAAGCCTCAATGGTGTTCTGATGGGCTTCACTGGCTTTCTCTCTCCAGTACGCATCAAATTCTGCAATATGGCCATTAACCAGTACTGCAAAAGAAGCCAAACATACGAGCAGAAAGAAACTCAAATTAAGAGTTTCCATTTGCTTTTTTTTTTTACGGCTTTTTTCTCGTTTATTTATTTTTTTTAAAAGTTTTAAAAAAAAAATAAATATCTTGGTTTCAACCTGAGGTGAAGAGCCAAGATAAACAAGAGGAGGCTAGAACTAGCCTCCCGTTTGCCAAGATAAGACAGGACCAAGATTATTGAGCCTGAAAAAGCTTAATTCTCTCTGGCCCTGCTTAACAAGCAAATATTTATGGAAGATTTTTGTGGTTGTTTTATAAGACAACAATTCATTTTAATGTAATTAACGAATGGTGATCAGATTAGCAAGTTTTGGGGAGGGAATTCTGGACAACCACTTCAGAATATTAACTGTCATTTATCTAAATCTGGATTCTTATTTCTTCTGTTTCTTTGTTCGTATATTTGGTAAGTTTAGCTATGTTTTGCGCATTTACGTGTCTCTTTTTTTTCTTAATTTTCTTAAGTTATCGCACACTACTATTAGCAACAGCTGTTAGTTAAAGTTGTTGAGAAAGATGTGTACTTTTCTCATATTTATTTGTTAAACATTTTGTGTGATATCTAGCAATCAACTCTCCCAAAAATTAAATTTATATGAATTTATCATTTTATTTACACATCCCAATCAAAATTTATTCAGATTAATGCATATTCTTTTATTTTTTTTAATTAATTAACTTGTATGTTAGAAACCTCGTGAATTAGTTCTCAACTGTATATTTAAATGTCTTTCAAAAAATTAAATATATATATTAACATAAAATGCAAGTCCACAACTAATACTGTAAAGAATGTAGATTTAGCGACGTCTTCACAGATCTTCTTTTGTTTTTCAGAAATCTCTGTCCCAACTAAGATTTCCCCAGCCATATTAATATTATAAATTGATTCACAACCATAATTGGGACTTCTCTACCTAGCCATCTCATCGACTAGTGTTAAATATTATAATACTCCATCCTGAATTTTTCAGTTTTATCTCTCTTTCTAAAGGGAACAAAAACTAAATTTTAAAAAAATAAATTAATCAAGATTTATTTTCCTTTTTTTTTTAAAAAAAAGTATAATTATTATGAAATTTCCAGTACATTTTCAATATTAGAAGTTAGAACAATCATTTCACAGTTTCAAACAATCATTTCACAGTTTCAAGACTTTACAGAACTTTAACATCCTCTGATCAAAGGATATAAACAGCAGCAGCCGTAATTATTTTAAATCAAACCATGACTGCTTTAGTTTAATTTGATTTCTCTAATTAGATTATAATTTGCTTTAAAAATGAAAGAAAACCTGAATTTTATACATTCCTCTAATCTTCTGAAAAATCTAACATCCAATTTCATGAAGAAAATTAATTGGAGATAACATGTATACAATGCAAATGATTTCCCAGTTAAAAGACAATGAATATTTTCATGAAACTTGAAAGAAAAAGAAAAAAAAATCATCAGCACAAGCATTCAATTGCCATTAGCTCTGTTTCTTTAATCACTGTCCTGTCCATGGATGAATTTATAGAGAACGCCATTGTTAAGATCAAATGTAATAATATGATGTATCAGTCCATACTCTGTATAACCTCTGCTAAGGAACAATTCATTTCTTTCATTATTTTGATTGTAACAGATAAATACGCATCTTTTCTATCGATGGTTTATCATAAAATTCTGCAGGGTCAATGCATGGTACAGTAGTACCATCCTGCAACTTTATCTTGCCAATGTTACAGCAGTGAAATATTTCACATGTAATACAAACGAATATATATATATATATATATATATATATATATATATACCTGTAATGGTGCCTGTTCTCCAGGCTTGTGGTGCTGCCCTTTTCAAAGTCAAGTCGCTGTCTTAACCACTAAAATGTCAGGTCAAGAATGGTATTAGCAAACTTGAATTGAAGGATCAGCACCATGCCATTTCCAACTTCCAAAACGTACAATGTCCTTCAACTTGCTTGCTAGATAGATTTGCAAGCGCTACACAGACGACACTATATATGCTTTACAATGTAAATGATATTGATGTGGTTGCATTATGATGATTCCCAGACCTTGTAATCTCTTCCCTCAATAGCCACAGACCAACTTTTAGGCCCACTTGGCAGTTCATAATGACCTGGTCCAATTTTTACTGCAACTATCTCATCAATTATCGCAGCATACACGTCCCTTTCTGCCTTGACAATTTTAACCTTAGCAAGCACATCAGTACATGCGGTCAATGTTTTGATTAACTGTTTATATATCTTTTACCTTTCTTCCCCTTTGGGGACTTGTTCACTCTGAAATAATTGAAATTAGGTACACTTCCAAACTAAAGGGAATAATAAGTAATACAAGTGTGTTTAGTTATCAATGAAATAAGACGAGGAAACAATAAAGATATGCAGTCCATTGTTTGAAGTAGCATACAGTAACAAAGTGGCATCAAATATTAGGACCATGTTTTATATTTTTTCTCTCTCAAATGGAGAAATATGCAAGAGTTAAAATGTGTTTTTTATTATTTTCATATACTTCTCCAGTCCAGTCCTTGACTGAAGTAATACAAGTATGCCGACTATACATTATTAAAGGAAAAAATAAAAATATGACTTATATCACTCAGTTTTATTAACAATTAATTCTTAATTTTCAATGAAATTTATAAATTCAACAAAGATTTATTACTCAATTCTTGATTAATTACATGAAGTTATGAACTGATGCATTATAAGTCCAAAAATGTATGCCTATAATAGGAAAGAAAAAAAAGGACTAATAAAGTAACAATACTATAACCTCTTGTATGGTATATTTAACTGAATATACTTTTATTCACTATCATCACTACTGCTTCAATTTCCAATTTAGCTAGCCTTCATTAGTTTAGACTACTCATTTAATTGGAGTCTCTAATTTGTCAATTTGACTTCAAGTTCATTGTTAACTATAGCAATTCCTCAAATCAGCTGATGCAGCATAATTTCATGCAATCATTATTTTTACTCCAGAATTATATACGTATGCAAAAAAAAAAAAGAGAGAGCTCTGTTTTGATACTTACTGTACTCCGGCAGTGGATATTTTTCCGGGTTCTGAGGGATAAAAGAGATGCGATTTCAGACCGATAATGAGAAAAGATGTGATCATAGAACACAGCAGGTGTTCCTGGATGAGTCAAGATGTAAGCATATCCCTGCATTTCCTTCCCACCAGGAAATCTCCAATGGCCCTTTAGGAAGATAGAATACAAATTGGTTACCAAATAGTTTCACAATATTAATAAGTGAAAGCAGCATTAAAACAAGAATCGACTTCTCTTTTTTTTCCCTCTCCTAATAACAGCCACCCTCCCTCATTGATAAAGCTATCTGCCCAGTGATGGTCTAGCCAAAGCAAGGGTCCTGGACAGAGTCCTCATATTGTTAACCAATCTACTTTATTTTTGTTGTTTTGGAAATTCTCAAATTTTAGATCTTCTTTCAAACATATTTTTTTCTTTTGTTCTTCCTTTTTTACTCTCTTTTCCTTTTTGCCCCATATGTTCATGTATCCTCCTATGCACTCAAACATTCTAATAAGTAAACCCATTTAGAGATGACACTATAAATGAATGAAGATGAGGAGAAACAGAAAGATAGGAACTAATCATTATGATCATCCTTGAGTAAACAAAAACCATTCGACATCCCAGTACCAAGAAAGAAGAAAATCAATTCATGATTTCATGCATTATAAATGATCAGATAACTCGGCTTAGATCTTGTCTCATTGGTTATTTCATACTAAAGGTGGAAAAATCACAAGTTAAGAATTCTAACCTGTGTAGAACCAGTATCATGATTCTCTATGAAGGTGACAGCACGAGATGGCCACCATCCCATGACTCCAGGAGGCTTTCCCATCTGATCTGATAACCTCCAATATTCACACCTCTCCAGTGCCTATATTGATACAATTATTAGCTGTAAAATATGCAATTCCTTGCTTTGATAGCTTTTGCAAAAAATAACACAGGAAGTAGAGAGAAAAGTATCAAGTTAGGATGATGCAGCAAATTCAAACAACAACATAGCAATTTTCTTTCAGGTGCTTCATCTCCTCCCACTTCACGGTTGAACAATTGCCACGATCCTTGGATTTCAGATCATTAATGGCATGGTGCAGTTGACACAAAATAATCATAATAGTGAACTTAACCAAGTCTTAGATGCTCCTCAACTGATTGAACCAATACTTAGAAATCAAATGATTCTTTTCCCTCCAAAACCATCTTGTCCCACAATTTTTGGCATTCCATACAGTAATATATAACCGAGAAGATGCCCAAAGAAGTCAACTAATTCTATAACTCAAATTTCAGCCATACAGGTTCAATCAACTTGGTTATGGATTACATTCTCCATTGAACGTTGCAATATCAGATGATTTCTTAAACCCACTCACTTTTCTGCAATGTACTTATGAATCCATAGATCCATGTTAGACATTATCAAACAATCCTAGTCAACTTCCATCTCCCAATTGATGCATCCAGACATATCAAGCCAGGATGTCATCTGAGGCATGGAAGCCAATCTTCCTCTTTAATTCAGTAAAAGAAGACATACACAAATATTTTTTCTTCCAAAGTAATCCATACAAACGATTGAGGCATAGCAAGAAGTGAAAATAAAAGTGCCGTTATTTTTTTTCCCGCATTGCTTTACTAAGAGCAAGCACAAAAAAATTAGAAATAGAAGTTATATTAAAAGACAATGATATGATAAGCAAATTATAAATACAGTTTTTAAAAAAATGAAAAATAAGGCTACCATAAGTCCAAACACAGAATAGATGTACAATCTAGATTAATCTCTTTTTTACATGACCTATATGAACATAGGCATGCCTCTTTCCTCAGTAGTTTTAAAATGTATAACTAATTTTGAAAACTATGGTTTAGGCGAGAACTTACGGAATGAAGAATTCCTTTTGTGGTGACATCAAATGCACCAGCAGTTCCATTGGCCGCATTGATCCAGTCAATAATTCTTTGCCGATGTGTGTCTTGATTGTGATCCATTTCACCATATGTATAGCTGAGGGAATCCCAATACTCACCAACAGCAAAATAAGGCTCCGTTGCGTCCATGTAGTCCTTCACATAACCACCCCAAAATCCTCTTGCAAAATCAAGCCTCCACCCATCATATCCAATTTCGTCTCTGTATATCAGATGTAACAAGCAAAATTAGCAGTCATAACTTTGATATGATATAAAATTCCAATTTGGAAAAGTTAATGCATGGTGTTTTAACAGAAATAAATGCAGCAAATTGAATTGACATGGGAAATAAATCCAGTCCCGATCATGCTCCGCTGATCAGTCAGTCAAATATTTCCATGAACCATTAAGAAAAACATTACATTTTAATCAAATCAGGGAAAACACAAAGGAAAATCATGAGAATCCAAACTATATGATATGCCACTTAAGTTTGCAATCATACAAAAGGCCAGGAATATGGAAGAGGTTTGAAGTCGTGCATATATCAAATAGAAATAACCAACTTGAATCAAATAAATTATCATGCTTTCACACAGAATGCTCACCCAGCATCCCAGCATTTACTTTTTTCAACACTAAGAGTCAGAATATAAGATCGCATGATCAGATTAAACAATGCTTAAAGATGACTCCCAGAAATGTTTTATCCTAAAAACTTCTGCATTTACAGATAATAAGAAGGGAAGAAGACAACCTTAGCCAGCATAACCATTCTTTGAGATCCTTTCTCACAAAATCTTGTGAGTGATCAATATTGGGTGCGGCATGAAAATTATCTCCACTACTCTTGTTGCCCCTACCCTGCAAGGCAAAAGAAACTGATTACATGCATCTCAAAATATACAATATGGGCATGCAGAGTTCTATAATGCATATCCAATTGAAACAAATAAAACACTCTTGACTACAAGGACACTACATTAGCACGAAACATTTGTGTAAAATAGGTTTTCAATCATACAAGCAGGTTGCTACATACAACAGGAGGAAGAAGGGTAGGAAGGTAAATACTGGGAATGAGTGATGATGGATGCCTTTGATGATTGGTTAATGGTGAGAAAGTTGATGTAGGCAGTGACTGGCTGTGAGGTAAGCAATAGGAAAAGGGAATAACGGAATGTAGGCACAGCAGTGGCAATAGAGTATCCCCTCCTACCATCTTTTGTCTCTTAGTTATTTTTGCTGTTATCTAGAGATGTACAGATAGCCTATGGGCATTATGAATGAATATCAGAATATTTCCCCTTCTATTTCTTCTTCTTCTTTCCCTTTCTCTGTTCTATTCTTCTTCATCCTATCCCCATTTCTGTCTAATCTATTGTGAGTTATTTTGGGAGTTGATTGCTACAAATTGGTATTAGAGCTAGATGAGACATGTGCATTTTGTAAATCATGAGTAAAATGTCTAAGAAACCCAGAAATCCCAACACTAGTGACCCTCCTGAAGGAACTGATGAAATAGAAAAATTAGATAGAATTACCTATATTTAAAACGAGGTTAATCTCAAGCTTGAAACCATTCAAGAGGAATATTATTGCAACTACAACCAGTTGAGGGGTGAGCAACTCAAGTTAAGAGCTCGGTTAGGCCAGATGATGCAACTAGTTTTAAACCTGCAAGATAAAGCAAAAGAACCCTTGGTGAAGGAAACTAACGCAACGGGAAAAGGGATTTTGCCAAACCCACACATTCGAATCGGTAAGCATGATGAAGCCTTTGTGAGTACAAGAGCTGATGAGGCAGAGGTCCTCTTTGTAGGCCATAGTCAGGGTGACGTTGGTGGCAGAGATTATTACAATCAGCTTCTAACCAAGATGGAATTACCCATATTTGAGGGAAAAGAAACTCAATCTTGGTTGTGAAAGAGCAACAAATATTTCAGGATATACGATGTTTCAAAAGAACGCAAGGGGGAGTTGGCTAGCTTATACCTCTCTTTCTGGGGATGGATTCAAACCCATGAGAATGATGGATGAGAAGAGTTCTCAAGTGCCTTGATAAAGAGGTTTAGGGATTCGGTGATAGAGGATGTGATGGCAGAATTCCATAAACTATGGCAAAAAGGACGTGTGAGGAGCTACCAGGAAGCATTTGAGGTAGCTAAAGCCAAAATCAAAAGGGTAAACCCTAATCTCTCTGAATCCTATTATTTATTGAGTTTTTTCGGTTGAAGGAAGAAATTGGTACAATGATGAGAATGCTCCAGCCGACCAAGCTTGGCTGCAGGAGGCTGTACTTGAAGCTTCCCACAGAAATTACCGCTCCCAAAACACATCGTTTTCACAAACCCTAAATAACCAAACCCAAGCCCAAACAGCCAAACCCATTACCCAAACACATAACCCGAATCCCAAAACCCATCAACTCTTACTCTCCCAAATCCCAACAAAACAACCCCCAGAAATCCCTAACTCCCTACAATTCAAACAGAAGAGGATCAGATACTTGTTTTCGATGTGGGGATTGATATGTCCTTGCCCACCGACGCGCGTCAAGGCAAATGATGGCATTGCATGGGGTAGATGAGGTTGAAGAAATTGATCATGAAGCAGAAGAATGGCAGGCAGTGGAAGATATAGAAGATGAAGAACCAGTTGAACAAGCTCAACTCTCCCTACACTTGATAGATGGCAGCTACATTGACAACACCCTTAAGCTGAAAGGGTAGCTCAAGAATAAGGCCATAGTCATTCTCATCGACTCTGGTAGCTTGCACAGCTTTATTGACCCAAAGCTAGTTGAAGAGTTGAAGTTGCCCACTGTGACCGTTAACCGCACGACAGTAATAGTAGCTGATGGGAAAAGTTAACGGTCAGGTAAGTGCTTTGATTGCTGTTGATCTATGCAGAGATTGAAGTTTCAGTTTGATGTTAAGATGTTAGAGTTGGGTGATTATGATAGAGTTGGGGGATTATGATATGATGTTGGGGGTTAACTGGATGAGAACTTATAACCCCATCACCCTTGATTTTGTGAACTACAAATTGATGTTTAAGAAGGATGGGAAGGCAGTAGAGTTGAAAGGAATTACGAAGACAACTCAGGTGAGGATGATAAGTGGTAAGAAGCCCGGTAAAATGATTCAAAGTGGCTGGAGTGGGGTGACTACTAGGTTGTTCATAATATAGTTGACTACCATCCATCCTTCTACAACACCTCTTCCCAATTTAACCCCTGAATTTCATAGCTCACTTCAAGCACTTTTAGCCAAATACAACCAGCTCTTCCACAAACCTACTAGCCCGCCCCTTTTTAGAAACATTAATCATAGTATAGCCTTTAAACCTAACTCCAAACCACTTAGCACGAGGCCATACAACTATCCCCATTTCCAGAAGTCCAAAATAGAGAAACTAACTCAGGAAATGTTAGAGAACTCCATAATCTGGCCAAGTCAGAGCCCTCCCCCCTCCCTGCCTTGTTAGTCAGAAAGAAGGATGAAAATTGGAGGTTTTACGTTGATTATAAGCAGTTAAATGAGTTGACTATTAAAAACAAATACCCAATACCTATAATTGAAGACCTATTAGATGAGTTTTACGGGGCAATAGTCTTCACAAACATTGATCTAAGGACTAGTTACCACCAAATCAGGCTATAACCCTCTGACATCCACAAAACAACCTTCAAAACACATACCGGACACTTTGAATTCAAAGTTATGTCCTTCGAGCTAACCAACACTCCTGCTACCTTCCAGGCCCTAATGAACCACATTTTCCAACCTTACTTTAGGAAATTTGTAGTGATGTTTTTGATGATATATTAGTGTATAATAAATCATTAGAGGACATCCTAAAACAGCTGGAAATAGTTTTCAAGATTTTAATGGAGCAGGAGTTGTTTGCAAAAAGAGAAAAATGTGTTTAGCAGTGGGACTGTGGAATATCTTGGTCACATGATTTTTGCAAAAAGGATCTCTACTGATGGCAGCAAGATTCAGGCCATGGTGGACTAGCCTATACCTAAAACTCTAAAGCAGCTAAGGGGATTTTTGGGTTTGACTGGATCCTAAAGGAAATTTATAAAGGGTTATGGAGTTGTTTGCAAGCCACTGACTAAATTATTGAAGAAACAGGCCTTTAAGTGGAATTCAAAAGCTGAGGCAACCTTTGATCAATTGAAGAAAATAATGACCACTGCACCTGTGCCTACCCTATCTAATTTTGCTCAGCCCTTTGTGCTAGAGTGGGATGACAAAAGGTGTGGGATAGGGGCAGTGCTCATGTAGGGTGGAAGACCAATTGCATTCATCTCCAAACACTTAAGCCCAAGAAAACAGAACTTATCAACTTATGAGAGGGAGCTCCTCGCTATTATTTTTGTTGTTACCAAGTGGATGCATTATTTAGAACAAAGGAGCTTCATTGTTAACACCGATCACCAAGGCATCAAGAACGACGACTCCACACTTATGTGCAGCAAAAGGGGATTACCAAATTGTTGGGGCTCGAATATAGGATTAATTACAAAAAGGGTAGAGAGAACAAGGTAGTAAATGCCTAGTCCTGAAAAGATGAAGGTGAAAATGAAGGTGGCCTCTATGCTTTTATAGCGGTTCCAGCTTGGATAACTGAGGTTGAACAATCTTACAAAGGTGACCAACAAGCTCAGAAACTTCTAATTGATGTTGCCACTCATCCAGATCAAGTACCTACCTAATTATTCACTCAGAAAAGGAATTTTGAGGTACAAGGGAAGATAATTTATTGGAAGCTTAATTGAAATAAGAAACAAGCTGCTGGTTCAGTTCCATGATAGTCTATTGAGGGGCCATTCAGGGGTGCAAGCCACCCACAACAGGCTAAAGATTTACTTTTATTGGCGAAATTTGAGAAGATCGGTAAGGGAGTGGATCTTGCAGTGTGATGCCTATAACAAATGCAAAAGTGAGAGCTATCCCTATCCAGGTTTGCTACAACCTCTACCCATTCCCTCTACTACATGTTCTAACATTAGTATGGACTTTATTGACCAATTACCCAAGTCCAAGGGCTTTCATGCTATGCTAGTGGTAGTGGACAGCCTGACTAAAATAGCTCACTTTATACCCCTTTCTCACCCTTTTACAGCTGCCACAGTAGCCAAAGAATTTCTGAGTCACATTTGTAAACTTCATGGCTTACCCCAAGTCATTGTGTCGGATAGGGAAAAATTATTCATTAGCCTATTTTGGAGAGAGTTACTCAAGTTAATAGGGGTTAAACTTCACATGAGTACAGACTACCACCCCCAAACAGAAGGGCAGACTGAAAGGTTAAATAGAACCTTAGAAAATTACCTTAGATGTATGATTCATATGCAGCCAAAGAGGTGGGCAAACTGGCTAGCAGTGGCAGAGTGGTGGTGTAACACTACTTACCAATCATCAATCCAAATGACACCATTTAAGCCTCTCTATGGCTACAATCCCTCTCCTCCCACCCTACTGAATATTACATGTGCAATTGCTGTTATAGAAGAATTGTTAAAGGAGAGAGAATGTATACAAGCTCAACTCAAAGAAAATTTACAAGGCTCATCAGAGGATGAAGTTGTACGCAGATAAAAGGAGAAGTCAACGAGTATTTAAAGTGGCAACTGTATCGCCAAACATCAATAGCATTAAGAAGATATCTAAAATTATCAACCAAGTATTATGGGCCATTTGAAGTTATAGAGAAGATAGGAGCTGGGGCATACAAGTTGAAACTCCCAGCAAACTCCAAAGTGCACCCAGTGTTCCATGTCTCATTGTTGAAGAAGAAAATTGGCTCCAATGTGGTACCAATAACAGACTTTCCAGTACTTCAAGCTGAGGAGTTAGCAATTGGACTAGAAAATTTTTTAAATTCAAGGGTAATATTGAGGGATAACAAGCATGTTCAACAGGTATTGGTTAAATGGATTAATATACCAAGTATTAATGCTACCTGGGAAGATTTGAACTTCATTGCCAATCAATTCCCTAATGCTATGCATGCTTGGGGACAAGAATGGCTTAAGGGGAGGGTATTGCTGCATACAATAGGAAGAAGAAGGGTAGGAAGGTAAATACTGGGAATCAGTGATGATGGATGCCTTTGAGGATTAGTTAATGGTGAGGAAATTGATTTAGGCAGTGATTGGCTGTGAGGTAAGCAATAGGACGAGGGAATAATGGAATGTAGGCACAGCAATGGCAATAGAATATCCCTAGCTATCATCTTTTGTCTCTTAGTTATTTTTGCTATTATCTAGAGTTGTACAGGTATCCTATGGACATTATGAATGAATATAATAATATTTCCCCTTCTCTCTTTCTTCTTCTTCTTTCACTCTCTGTTCTATTCTTCTTCATCCTATCCCTATTTTTGTTGCTACATAGGTATGGACAAATTGCAGATAAAAAGCAAAATAAATCTTTCCCCTCTTCAACCAAATTGCTATTCAGTCAAATAACTGTTACTTTTGTGGTGGTCAAATAATTCTAATTGTATTGACATACAATGTTCATGTCGCTAGAGGTTTGGCATTGCAACACTAATGCTTATTCTATTCAAATATTCATGCCTATTTTTGTCCCCTCCCTTCTTCCATGATGAACCGTGTTTTGGAGATGACTCAGAGGATAATTTACTTCATGCGTCATATACAAGACCTACAAGTTATATTTATTCTTGTCACAACCACAAACAATGCTGAAAAGCAAAACAAAAAGTAGAAGTGTCATGATATTTGTCATGCAGTAAGGGTCAATTTTATGCAATATTAGAAAAAGTATGTCAACCAAATGACAGATAAATATTTTATTATTGTTGGAAAATTATGGTGATTACCACTCTATTCCCTTAAACCAGATTAGTAGGAGAGCGAAAATAAATGCGAAATATTAACACAGAATTTGATAACGGAGTTCGGCCAATTATGCCTACGTCTCCGAAGCTGTGCAGACTTATATTAAGGAGAAAAATACAATGTGTTTACAAACACTCACAACCCTCACTCAATTATGAACAAGAATTTTTCCTCACAAAATTCTCTCAAAGACACTCTCTTCTCTTTACTTCTTCAATTTTAAGGTGTATTCTCCAAATGAGGGAGATGAGTTTATATAGGCTTCAAAAAACATGGGTTGGTGAAATTAGTCAATAAATTAGGCACCTCCATTTTGACAATTACCTAAATTAGGCACCTCCATTTTTTACTTTGACAATTCCCCAAATTAGGCACTTCCACTTTTGACAATGTCCTAAATTAGGCACCTCCATTTTTGACTAAAAAATGGTTGGTGCCTACTTCTTTGACAATCTCCCACTTGAAGACCGATTTCAATCTGTCTTCACATCTTGATCAATGCAACAGCTCTTCTACGACCTTGATACTAGTGTAGGCCAACTGAAGCTGAACTGAAGCTGAGCACAGCTTCAATTTATCAATAGTCACCGTCTTCATTAACATGTCTGCCGAATTTTGAGTTTCACTAATCTGTTCAAGTTTCAAAATCCCATCTTCCAGAAGTGACCTGATAAAGTGATACCGCAACTGTATGTGCTTTGTTCTGGCATGAAAAGACGGATTCTTCGCTAGATGTATGGCACTTTGACTGTCACAATACAAGACATTATTTTCTTGCTTCTTGCCCAACTCCTCCAAGAAACCTTGGAGTCAAACCATTTCTTTGCTGACTTCCGTGACAGCGACATATTCTGCTTCAGTTGTGGAGAGAGCAACTATCTTCTGTAATTGAGAGACCCAGCTCACCGCGGTACCTCCTAGAGTATAGACATAACCTATAGTGCTCTTTCTAACGTCAACATTTCCAGCTAAATCAGCATCCACATAACCTGCTAGTGTCGTATCTCCACTTTTAAAACAAAGCGCCTTATCTGTGGTACCTCGAAGATATCTGAAAATCCATTTGACTGCTTCCCAGTGTGCCTTGCCTGGATTATTCATGTACCTGCTAACAGCTCCAACTGCTTGAGTAATATCTGGTCTGGTACAAACCATGGCATACATCAAACTCCCAATTGCTGAGGCATATGGCACCTTCGCCATGTGTGTACGTTCCTCTTTCGTCTTCGGTGACTGTTCTTTGGAGAGTCTGAAATGAACACCTAAAGGTGTGCTCACTGATTTAGCATCTTGCATGTTGAATCTGGCTAGTACTTTGGTTATGTACTCAGCCTGTGATAACATCAAAGTCCCCGACTTCATGTCTCTCTTGATCCTCATTCCAAGAATCTGCTTTGCGGTGCCCAGATCTTTCATTGCAAACTGTTTTGACAATTCTTGCTTTAAATTTTTAATCTCTTGCATGTCTGAACCTGCAACAAGCATATCATCGACGTATAACAATAAAATAATAAAGCTATTGTCAAACTTCTTGATGTAGCAACAATGATCTGCTTGGCATCTTGTGAAACCGCTGCTACCCATAAAACTATCAAACTTTCTGTACCACCGTCTAGGAGCTTGTTTCAGACCATACAAACTCTTCTTCAACCTGCACACCATGTGTTTGTTGTCTTCCTTAATAAAGCCTTCCGGTTGCTTCATGTGGATCTCTTCCTCCAAATCTCCATGAAGGAATGTTGTCTTCACATCTAACTGTTCAAGAAATAAATTTTCTGCTGCTACGATTTTCAATACCAGTCTGATTGTCGTAAGTTTCACGACTGGAGAGAAAATTTCAGTATAGTCAACACCTTCCTTTTGTTGAAAACCTTTTACAACCAATCTTGCTTTGTAACGTTTACTTCCATCATGCTCTTCTTTGATCCTGTAAATCCACTTGTTGTGGAGTGCTTTCTTGCCTTGTGGTAGTTCAGCTAATTCCCATGTATGATTTGACATGAGTGAGTCCATCTCATCTTTCATGGCAGACTCCCACTTGATTGAATCTTCCACTTGTATTGCTTCATCATAGCACTCTGGTTCACCATTGTCTGTCAGCAACAAGTAATGCAAAGAAGGCGAGTAACGTTGGATTGGTCTTGTAATTCTTGAGGAGCGTCTCAATTCTGGCGTGCTCGGCTCCTCTACTTCAGGACTATTCTGAACATTATTTCCAGAAATTTCCTCGAACTCAGCGAATTCTTTATTTTCAACATCTATCTTGGAGCTATTTGATTCTGCATTTAATCTGTCTTTGTACATCACATTCTCATTAAATATGACATCCCGGCTTCTGATGATCTTTTGATTTTCATAATCCCAAAACCGATAACCGAACTCATCACCACCATATCCAACAAAGACACATTTGTTTGACTTGGCATCTAATTTACTTCTTCCAGCAGAATCTATATGTATGTAAGAGATACAACCAAACACTCTTAAGTGTGAAAGGTTTACCTCTTTTTTGCTCCATGCTTCCTTTGGTATTCCACCATCCAGAGGTACTGAAGGCCCACGGTTGATTAGGTAGGCAGCGGTGTTGACAGTTTCAGCCCATAAATTCTTGGGCAAGTCAGCATGTATCCTCATGCTTCTGGCACTTTCATTCAGAGTTTTGTTCGTGCGCTCAGCTACGTCATTCTGTTGCGGTGTCATGGGAACTGTTTTCTCCATCTTGATTCCGCTGTTTGCGCAAAATTCTCTGAATCTTCTATCTTTGTACTCTCCTCCATTGTCAGACCTCAATCGTTTGACTTTCAAACCAGTTTCATTTTCTACCATGGCCTTCCATTTTCTGAATGTATCAAAGACTTCTGATTTCTTCTTCAGAAAATACACCCATACCTTTCTTGTTGAATCGTCAATGAATGTGACGTAATACAATGAGCCTGCAAGAGATGGAATTGGAGACGGTCCCTATACATCAGTATGAACCAACTCTAATTTTTCTGCCTTGGGTGTCTTGCCAATCTTTGAAAAACTGACCTTCTTTTGTTTTCCAAAGATACAATCTTCACATAGGTCGACATTGATACTTTTCAGTTCCGGCAACTTTCCTTTTGACAAAAGCGTCTTCATCCCTTTCTCGCTCATATGGCCAAGCCTTTGGTGCCATAGGTTTGATTTTTCATCTGCATCTGCTATTGAAATAACATTCTCTAAGTTTGAGGTTACATAGAGAGTGCCAATTTTCTTACCACGAGCAATGACGAGTGCTCCTTTGGTAATCTTCCATTCACCGCTTTTGAAGGTTGTACCATAACCATCTTCATCAAGTTGTCCTACAGAGAGCAAATTCCTTTTAAGACCAGGAATATGTCTTACTCCTTGCAGCTTCCAGGTATTCCCGTTTGACAACTTTAATCGGATATCCCCTTTTCCTACGATCTTTAAGGTTTCATCATCAGCTAGATGAACCTTCCCGAAATCACCACTGACATAGTTGTCCATGATTTCTTGGCATGGAGTGGCGTGAAAAGATGCCCCAGAATCTAAAATCCATGATTCAATTGGACTGTTGACACTTAGAATCATGGCATCACCTGCTTCCTCGGTCACATTTGCATATCCCTGTGCACCGCTATCTTTCTTTGGCGCTCGGCAATTTTTCTTAAAATGACCCTTCTTGCCGCAGTTATAACACTTGAAATCTTTCTTCCCCGATCTAGATTTGTCTCTTCTAGATTTTGATCTGCCACGATTTGAAC
Source organism: Garcia nutans (assembly GCA_947685225.1). Classification (NCBI taxonomy): domain Eukaryota; kingdom Viridiplantae; phylum Streptophyta; class Magnoliopsida; order Malpighiales; family Euphorbiaceae; genus Garcia; species Garcia nutans. The sequence continues at coordinate 55,684,376 of CANTUV010000011.1, forward strand.
TTTTTTCTAAAGTTCTCCCTCTAGATTCTGTGTGTAAAGCTGAAGAGGTAGATGCTTCACCCAATTCTCTTCGTCGAATTTCTTCACTCAACACCAGATCCCGAACATCATCGAATTTTAATTTGGTTTTTCCCGATGAGCTGTTGACCGCTGTAACGGTAGCATTCCAACTATCTGGTAGAGATGATAAGAGAATTAAAGCCCGAATTTCAGCATCAAATTCAATTTCTACTGAACTCAACTGGGTTGTGATTGTATTGAATTCATTCAGATGTTGGGCCACTAATGCCCCTTCTGCCATTTGCAAATTGAATAACCGCTTCATCAAATGAACTTTGTTTGAAGCTGATGGCTTTTCATACATGTTGGAGAGAGTCGCCATTAGACCTGCTGTGGTCTTTTCTTTGGCAATGTTGAAAGCAACATTTCGTGATAATGTCAATCGAATAACTCCAAGGGCTTGTCTGTCGAGAAGATTCCATTCTTCATCTTTCATGCCTTCTGGCTTTATTCCTGAGAGAGGTTGATATAACTTTTTCTGGTACAGATAATCTTCAATCTGCATCTTCCAGAAGCCAAAGTCCGCACCGTCGAACTTTTCAATTCTCACTTTTCCTTCATCTGCAGCCATCGCTCCCACTCGAATCTGGACTCCTTTGGATCGTTTCTGACTGTTTCTGCAAACCACTGTGTACTAGGACACCTTTGTCGACAAATCAGAACTGCCGACAGAATTTCACTATTCACGAAATCCACTATTCACGTGAATAGTAATCTTGCGACAGAATTTATCACCCAAAGCTCTGATACCAGTTGTTGAAAAATTATAGTGATTACCACTCTATTCCCTTAAACCAAATTAGTAGGAGAGCGAAAATAAATGCGGAATATTAACACAGAATTTGATAACGGAGTTCGGCCAATTATACCTACGTCTCCGGAGCTGCTGCAGACTTATATTAAGGAGAAAAATACAATGTGTTTACAAACACTCACAACCCTCACTCAATTATGAACAAGAATTTTTCCTCACAAAATTCTCTCAAAGACACTCTCTTCTCTTTACTTCTTTAATTTTAAGGTGTATTCTCCAAATGAGGGAGATGGGTTTATATAGGCTTCAAAAAACATGGGTTGGTGAAATTAGTCAATAAATTAGGCACCTCCATTTTTGACTTTGACAATTCCCCAAATTAGGCACCTCCACTTTTGACAATGTCCTAAATTAGGCACCTCCATTTTTTACTAAAAAATGGTTGGTGCCTACTTCTTAGACAATTATATATTTACATGTAAGAGCATCAGCAGAACTGCAGAAGAGAAATTTCAGTAAGCATGAATAGTAGAAGTTTCCACCTCAATGGACTTCAGGAATTCTAGATTCTAGTTTGGGCCAAATCAGAAATACCAGAGTGCATGAAATCTTATTCTATTGTAGAAATCCAGATATAGACAGCAAAAAATGAGCATCCAGAAATGAAGTTCATGTTGTTCAGTATATAACCCATGTGATATTCAATCATATGCCAAAGCATAATGAGCACATGAGTGGATGTCTTTTTTGTATCTTGTCCCATGTTTATCCAACAGTTTGGCAAGGCAGTCAACGTTGACATCGTAATGGAGAAGCAGCATTAATTTTAAGCATTAAATTGCAGAACACTTTGAAGATACTAAAAGATAATATATTTTTATTTGTGAAGAATTGTTTATTTTTGGTTTGGCAAGATACACTCAAAAAAGTTCTTAAGATCTACTAAAAACAATATGTATCAATGTAAAACAAACAAGATATATCAAAATATCTTTTGACAAATACATCAAATTTTAGATCCTTTTTCTTGGACTTGGAAGCCATTTTTCAAAATACAGAATCCATACCTAAAATATCAATCCTTATCACTAATATAAACTGAATAGTAAATACTGAACACATTTACCGGAGGAGTTCTAAGTACTAACCTTGTAAAGAATAAAAGATACATAATATAATTATAAACTAAAGAAGAATGTGATTCTTGCTAACTCTTTATAATATAATACTAAATATATAAATTATAAAATCTACAATCGCAGACAGTGTCATCACTGTACTTTGCAAGTCCACTGTAAGCTTGGGGGAAGACTGAAATAGGAGTACAAGATGGAGAGGAATGCATGGCAGCAAGAGTTGTTTGGTTTTATTTTGCTACTTAGGTATGTTTCTTAAAAGGAAAAATACAATCTCAGTTCAGAATACTTGGTGGAGGATTTTGGAGTTTTATCATGGTAAGACTGAAGTTAAATTTATTTTCTTAACTTATTGTGTCCTATGGACTCAAAAAAGAATTCAGCAAATAAATTGAGTCAATTCAGCATATAGATTTGAATTACTAAGGTGGGGAACAACGCAAGTCATACTTTTCTAACAATACTGCAGAATATTATGGCAATTTATTGCTTGGCCATGAATTGAAAAAAACTATCTTTTGGGAGCTTTTCTATTTTATAGCAAATAGCAACATATTGATAAGTAGAAATACAAGCATATGCCTATTTACTATAACTACCCAGTGATTTAACACTACATTGCTCATCATTTTCTCCTGCTAAGTAATAGAATTAAATTGAAGGACACCAAGGGGCTTGCACAGACAACCAACAGAAGTAATCCCCCCCATTCCCCACCTACCCACATAATGGCATGTAGTGTCATGCACCAGACAAAATTTATAGCCATACTATCCTCTAAGCTTCTTGATTCTGAGTCCAGAAAAACAAATAGACGTCAGACTCAAATGTTAAGGTACCTGGAAATGTGGATCATCTGCAACAATGGCTCGATCATCCCAATTTAACCGACCTCCAAATAGATTCCATATACCATTGTGATTCTGATAGTGTGCACAGCGATGATTCAATACAACATCTCCCAGAACTTTAAGACCAACTTCATGGAGGCTCTTCACAAGATGCTTAAGCTCATCAATACTTCCATATCTGATATATGCCACAGAGGTCAAATGTTTTGATGATGGTGTGCATCACCACTAATATGGAAAAGAAATAGGAAGTACAGTTCTTTGAAGAAGACCCATCATCATTCCTTTGAATGATAAACAATAAAATATGATGTGAATAAAGTAAATATGTTTCACTGTCAAGTACAGAACATAGACCAAGCGAGTAGATATCCATAAACCATATAATCTTTTTGTAAAAGCCACTTATTATGTTAAGTTGCAGGAGGGAAAAAGGAAGTTTATAAAGCGAATGCAAATGAATCACTTGATCAGCTAGCCTTGAGTGAAAAAGGAAGGTTCTAGAAGGAAAAACGAAGGTTCTAGAGCGAATGCAAATGAATCATTTGCTTAATCCAGGCTAAAAATAATAAAAATAAATAAACGAAGACCATGGAAAAGCCATTATGCATTTCATAAATTTATAGTTTGTACCTGGAATTCAAATTATACAAATCCTTTGGCATGTACCCTTCAGGTGACACAGATTCTGTTGGAGGGGGCAACCAAATCACAGTGAATCCAAGGGAAGATATTTCCATAGCTTTTTCTTTGAGTTCCAAGTACCATTTTCTAGATTTATGAGATTCCCAGTTAAAACCTTGGAGCAATATTTCATATCCAGTGCCTGTTCCAGGGCATATTTTAGCAGGAGCTGTTGGTGCCTCAGATTCTGAAACAGCTTGCTCCGTGAAAGTAGGAATAGAGCTTCTGAAGATACTGTAGGCTTCAGCAGCCAATTTCTCAATTTCTTGAAGAATGCTTTCTTGTGCTGCTTTTGTTTTTGCTTTCCTACTTTTCCCAGAGGAAATGCCACTTACTAAGTTCCTTATTTCATTAATTATTCCTTTAGTATATGCAGTATGAGAAGATTCTTCATTTGCTTCCGCAGTCTTTTCGGATACCACAGCTTCAGATTGTCCCTCTCCAGGCTGAGCAGGCAAGCTGCTTGAACTTGGAAGGGGGATGTAGAAGTCATTTCCCTTAAATTTCAACCAAGTGCTCTCATTTAACTTGAGAACAAAAAGAAAGCCAGTAAATGCTTCATCTAAAGTAAATAATCCTGAACATCCATTTCCACCATCTTTTCGCTGCAAAGAAGGAGGCCACATAAATGGAAATATAAAAACAAAAAAAACCATAAATAACAAGATTGATTAAGCCTTTGCTCAAAATAACACTATCAAGATGACAAATTCCAAGTTTCCAACAAAGTAATATAAGCTGCAAAGTGATTACAACCAAAACAATGCTTTCAAACAGAACCCACAGAAGAAAATACACTATGCACATTTATTCTCCACATCCTCTTAGTAAAGTGCACCCTTCCAATGGCACTCCCCACCAGTACACATAAACCAGAAAAATAAGATTCAAAAAGTGTATTTCTAACATTAGGGACAAGCAGTGACATTTTCATCATTTTCACACAGTAACCAGCAAGAAGATCAACCATCACTGCCACAGCCAATTAAGCTGATCAACATAGACAACAGAGAATTTTGTTCTCAAGAAGTAATTTTCTTTTTATTTAATTGTGGCTGCTGGGACAAGTCTCTCTCCTAACACCCCATTCTCTCCAGGTTAAATCATAACCTACACTAAATGAGAAAGGCGAAGGGATATTGAGCCAATAGGTATTTAGTGAATATCGAACAGTTTCATTTTTTAGCAATTTATCAAAACTGATCTAGCAACATTTGAGTTGATTTTACAGTTGTATGTATAATGGATGGGGTAATAATAAAAATTTCTGCCAGAAACAAAAGAATTAGAAGATAAAACAGTTGTAGAGCATCTTTAACTAGCTTAGAACATAAAGAGTACACAACATAAATATACATACATTTAATGTATATATAACTGGCAAGAATAACATCAGCGGACATCCAGAAAGGACTTAAAATCCAATATTCAACTTCTCTTCATAGAACACTTAATACCTGCAATAGAGTCCGCAAAGCCTTGTTCTTGAATACAGTCGTTTCTGGTGGATGTGGGCCAGATGGAATTTCCCAATTTTTAGTATCATCTCTGCAAACTCCCCAGTGAACAACAACTTCTCCAGGCAGATCAGTTTCCAAGTAAAGAAGATTCTTATCTGTTTTAGAGCACTTTGTAACTGAAACAGTGGCTGAATTTTGAATAGCAATTCGTTTCACAATAGGTTGCTCTTCATAAAACCCTTCTAGCTGCTTATTTTCTTCTCTTGCATCTTTGAACTCACTACTGTTATATTGATCTTTAGAAGGCGACGCTTCTGCTTTGAGAAGCATGTTAGAAAGTAAAGCCCCTAGGATTGAGGAGAAGCACAAGAAGTTCAGTTTATTAAAGCATTTAAAATGAAGAGAAGAGGAAAGATTATAGTGAGAAATAGTCAGAAAAAAACCACCTAGTTTCGTCCCATCTTCCCACCAACCCAAAATAGCAACTGAGAGTTGGATCTACAATTTGCCCAAATTAGGCCATCTAATTCAATTTTCTACATTTGTAATAGCATCAAACTTCAGAAAATAAATTTCAAACTTTAAAGGAACTAGATGATGGGGAACAAATTACATTGCTACAATGGACAATGTTTGTTATTAAGGTTATCCCCTTTGAATTTCTTACCAAAAAAAATTTTGTTAGGAGTATAAACTAAAAAACTAAAATAATCAGAAACAGGCTCATAGAACTTAGAAAAATATCAGAAAGACAAAAACAGAATCAAGTAATGATTTCTACAACCTGGCCATATACTGAAGCCTCTCTTTGCTCCAACTACATTCGCATTATCAAGAAGGTAGTCCACAAGAGGCACCTTAAAATCTCTCCCTCTATGCTGATACCAAGCTCCAGTTTCTTCATCCTGTAACAACACAACCAGGGAAGAAGAGAAAAGGTAATGCCTGTCAATGTACATTCATAAGTACATATGTGTGTGCGCATGTGAACACATAAACACACAAGAACTAGCAAAATCAAGTGCTAAATATGGAAAATCAAAACCTTCAAAACAAAATTTATGCATTTGATCGAACTTTTAGGATCTAAATCAATCTTCACTTCATGAAAAATATCTCCCTCCGATGATTTCTTTAACGGTGTTTCTATTGCATAGTCCTGAAAAGACATTTAGGTTTAATGCTTGTGCTTGAGATGTATGAATAGGCCATTACTTGCATACAAGAAGCAATGATCATTACCTTTATGCGAACAGAACCACGGGGTCTCATATTCTTAGGAGGTTGATCCCATTCACTGCAAGATTTGAAAGATTGCATTACCAAAATAACAACTTACATAGAAAAAGGGAAATAAAAAGTTCAAATAAAATGTAAAAGAAAAAAAATTAAAAAAAAAAAGAAACCAAATGCCTATTTACATGTTTTCTAAGGATTAAATTCAAAAATAAGAGCAAAATAAAGCGAATTTAACCTGCCAACATCGTCCACATAAGAAACTCCCCAGTGGAGGATCCATTTCCCGTTAAGGTTACACCCTATGCTAAGCTGCCAACACCGTTGACCCTTCTCCTTATCTAATCTTACGAAAATCTTTCCCTCAACCTACCATTCCAAGTCAAATAAACGAAGATCAACAACATTTTCAAGACTGAAATAGAATTTGCAGTACTATGACATGTTGCTTATAGTCTAGATTGAATAGAACAGCAACTAAATTGATTCATAGACATTCAATTGGTCTATGACGCTCCTTCCTGTAGAAAATGAACTGTAGAAAACAAAAGTGAAGATGAATATTCGAGCCTGATACTCCACTCACATTAAAGATTTCCTTTCTCAGCAGAATTGAATAGAACAACAAAAGTATGGAAAATTCCAATTTTTCTCAGCAACAATACACGCATTCATAAAATACAGTACATACGTATAAGTATACGTACAGCTACACGTATATGTATGCGTATATGAAAGGCTACGAGTGCTAATAGATAACAATGAAAGTGGAAACCGTTTCAGTTCGCGCGAGAGGAAAAGTCTCTTTGAAGAAGACATCGGAGGATTTAAAAGTTTCAACAAGAGCCGTGTCGATGGAGCTAGCTCGAATTGTGCAGTACCGAGGAGAATTGGAGTTGCAGAAGCTTGTACTGGCGCTATTGGAGACGAGCTTTGCAAAGAAATTCAAAGAGGAAGGTTTCAGGATCTTCGTTCTGCGTCTGTATAAAGGCTTTACCGAGCAAGAATATCGGAGGAAGGGCTCAATGGTAACAGTCGACATAGTTTGTGTGCGTGCTTGATCTGCTCAAGTTGGAATAATGGAGAAGAGAGAGAAAATTTTGGATTTTTCGGATACTTATAAGACTTTGGGTGCGCGGTGACTATTTTTTGTTTTTTATAATCGCTTTTTGTATTTTAAACGTTACTTCTTTTTATTGGAATAAACGTTCCGTTCGTTCTTGCTTTTTGTATTTTAAACGTTACTTCTTTTTATTGGAATAAACGTTCCGTTCGTTCTTGCATATAATTATAACTTTTTACATTTCTTTGTTCTTTTTGTCAAAGCAAAATGATGGATTGTCTGCTTTTCACCCGTCTAAGAAAGTAAAGTTAAATAAAAATAGCATTGAAAATTTTTAAATAAAAAATAGCGTGGGATATTATTTTATTGATAAAAGTAAGAATTTTTATTTTTGCAAGTGTAAGTGATAATTATTTTAATTTTTTGAAAATATGTAATTCGAATTTTATAGTTGAAAAGTATAAAAGCTCAATAATTCGAATTTTTTATAATTTAGCAAAAAAAATATATGCTATTTAGAAGGCATTAAATTTGATAAACCACTTCAATAATGAAATATTTCTTGGAAAAATTTCTGTAAGATATATGTTTATATGTTCATTAGACGTTAGACATGTGAAACTCGCTGGTTTGAACAGCTTTATTGGCGGAGTATTTTGCCTTTTGTCCACTACGGATGAGTGAAGTTTCACTTTTCATTTTTAAAGAAAGAAAGGAACGCGGCAGTGTGAGTTCAATCTTTTTATTTTGATTTTCGTCGTCTAAATAACCTTTGCGTTTTTCTCAAGGGTCAACAATTTATCAATACTATATAAACAATAAAATACAATACAGATTTGATCCAATATATAGCTCTGTATTTTAACTTTTAATGTACGAAAATGAATTTTCATTGCATTTTCAATTTAATTATATTTATTCTTTAAATTTTGGCTAAATAATTATGAAGTCCCATAAATTTTATATATTATATTTTCATTCTAAAATTATTAGTCAACTACTTTTTTTTGGATACTAAGGAGGCCACTAACGGACCGGATAATATTGTGGGCTACACAGCAGGGGATAGCCCTCCCCTGAGCACCATAGAGGTACTAGCATGCACCATAATGGTGCTGAATGTGTGGTCGGCAGGAATCGAACCCGAGACCTCCGCATCCTACCAACTTTTTTGGAAGGTAGGATGACCAACCAGGCCACACCCTAATTGGCAATTAGCCAATTACTTTGATATTGTAAAATAATTTTTTTACACTTTTTTTATATATATTTATCTTTATTATTTATTAAATTTATTTTATATTTAATTTTATTTTATATATAGATAATCTGTAAAATAATAAAAGATATTATTTAAAATTATTTTTTTAATAATATTTATAAAATTAAAATAAATGATATATATGAATTATCTGTAAAATAATAAAAGATATTATTTATATTATTTAAAATTATTTTATAATAATATTTATAAAATTAAAATAAATTATGTATAAAAAATATAAATAAAATTTAAAATAAGTATGACTTAACAAATAACAAAGAAAAAGAAGAGCAAATAAATTATTTTATAATATTAAAGTAGTTGACTAATATTTTTAGGATGAAAATATTAATAGAAGTACTAAACAGTTTTATTTTTAAAAACAGAGAGGTACGAAAATTAAATATTGAAAATACAAGAACTGACTAGTATAATATTCAAAACTTTAAGGACTTTATAATTATTTAGTCTAAATTTTAATATAATTTAATTATTTATATTATTATATTAAAAATATATTTTCTTTTTTTTAATATGCAAAATATATTTTCTTAAAATTGTATATTTTCCTCCAATGATAGCATAAAAGTTTAAAAAAATTGTATTTAAAACAAAAAGATTTTTTTTTTTTGAAATTCAACTAAAATTACTCTAAGTAGTAAAAAAACAAAAAATTAAGTGACAAAATATAATTATTCAAAGTAACAAACATAAATAATTAAGAAAAAAATAAACTATTAATAAAAAGAATTTTTTTTAGTCAAATCATAAAAAAAAAATTAGCGAAATATAATTATTGTAAATTTATTATCAAATTGATTGATGAAAAAACATTGTACATCTGTCGTTTTATTTTGACATATTGAATATTATAACTTGATTTTGTACATATAATATTTTATTTTTTTTATATTTATGTAATTTACCAATAATATTTATTCGACTCATAATCAATGAATGATATACCAAATCAAAATTTTTTAGAGTGAAGCATAAATATTCGGTTGTATTTTATTGTGTTGTGGAGTTTTCCAGATCATTCGTATTTGGTTTTATTAGTGAGCCTAGTCTAAGTATGTAGAAAAATTTGGACAGATATTCCGACCTTCTATATTAAAAAAATACGTATATTTAAAAAATATATTGATTAATATATCATAATAAAATTATTTTATTATATAATATATCTAATTATAGTTTCATGTGTACATATATTCTCGTGTGTTATTTCTTCAAAAAAAAGTCAAATATATGTATTAATAAAATATATATATTAAATAAAATTTTAAAATATTTAATACATATATTTATTATCAATAGCATTAATAATAAATATTGTTAATTTGTTATTATTTTTAATAATTAATATTTTTGCTTTAATTTTTATGAGTCAAGTAATTAATTTTATGAAAAATACTATTATTAATTATTAATATATTTAAGAAAACAAAAATAAAATTGAATTAGTGATTCAAATTAGAATTAGAATAATAGTGCTTTTAGTTGCACAAAAATTTCAGAAGAATTAACTAAATAATTATATTTGACTAAAAATACTATGTTTGTTTATAAATAATCTGTATAAAATAAAATATCGGCCCATTAAACTTTATCAATTAGTTAGTAAAATATTTTATTTAGAGAAAATAAAAAATATATTTTATCATAAAAGTAGATTAAGAAATCTATATGTCAAAATATAATTATACCTTTAATTTAAAATATAATAAAATAATAAAATATATATTATAAAGATAGTTTATATATTATTTAAATTTTTTCTATAAAACTAAATTATAATTAAATAAATTAATTTTTTTTTATTTTTTTAATATTTTATTATACATTCTAAATACAATAATATAATATTTTTTAATAAAATATAATTATATAATATATATCTATAAAATATATTTTCAGTAATTAATTTTTTTAATAATTTATCACAATACATTATACGGTGACTTAAACTTAAACCAAACTTAAGGGGTATTTTCCTAAGCTCATAAGCTGGTCAAAATTCCTTATAAGGAGTTTTCAGCTCATAAGCTGTGGAAAGACATGTTTTCCTAAGCTTATTTATCATGGCTTATCTTGTAATATCCTTAATTATGCCCTAGTAGTCTTGGTGTTATTGTTGTTGCACTTGAATTATGTATATATTGTAATAAGTTGATAAGAAATTGGAAGAGAATGTTTATGTATGGTGATTGGGAAAGGAAATAGGGTTTAGAGACAAGTTTATATGTTGTGTATATGGTGATATATATAACATATAAAGTGGTCAAAATGGAAAGTCAAGGTGTTGGATAGTGGAGGAAGATATTTCTTTTATTATTGAGTAATTACATAATTGGGCACATAAGAGACAAAATGTTAGTTATATAGTTAAGGGTATTTTGGTAATTGTTTGAATTGGAATATTTGGTGGAGATTAAAGAAGAGTTGACTTTGTTTCTTGTGGTTGATATTTCTTCTTTCTTCTTGGTGTGGCCGGCTGAACAAAGGGACAAGGAGAGCAAGAGGATAATTGAAGGTTTTGATGATTTTAAGCTTGGATTGGAAGGAGTTTTCAAGTTTACAAGTTGGAATTTCAAGGAATTTCATTAATTGGTAAGTTTTCTCTTGTTTGCCTTTGTTATTTTTGAAGCTTGGTTTGAGTTGGGTTGTGTTTTGATGATGGTGTGATTAAATGGGTTATGGTGTGATTTTAAGTGTTGATTTTGCTTGTTAGATGAGAAGTTGAGTTGGTGTTGGTATTGGAAGTGGTTGTGTTGAGTTTGTGTTAGGGTTTGAGTTTGTAAGTGTTGTCAATGTTATAGAAATTGATGTATTATATTATTGTTTGGATTAGGTTTTGGAAGAAGTGGTTTATCTTAATTGTAAAGTGAACAATCTTTGGAAGAGAAGATTTCTTGGAGTTGTTTGAGTGTTTATAAGGTAAGTACAACTATTTGTTTACAAACATGCATATAATGTGTAAGCTTAACATTCTTTTGGTTGTAAATGTGTTGTGGTATCAAATGTGTTATTAATGTGTTTTGATGATGTAAATAAGTATTGAGGATGTTGATTGTGTCCATTTTAAATGAGGTTATGTTGTGTATAATGTGTTTGATGTTAAACAAAAGAAAGTTTGTTAAAGTTAGGGTTTATGCATGAGACACGTGAATTGGGGCGGTCGCGATTATTGAAGTGCGGTCGCGACTTAGATCGAACTTCTGACCGCGAAACCTACTGTGTTAAGGTTTCATCTTTGATTGTGAAGTGCGGTCGCGACTTAGATCGAACTTCTGACCGCGAAACCTACTGTGTTAAGGTTTCATCTTTGATTGTGAAGTGTGGTCGCGACTCAGATCGGACTTCTGACCGCGAAACCTACTGTGATAAATTTTATCTTTTGATTGTGTAGAACGGTCGCGAATTAGCTTGGTGCGACCGCGATAGTCGTTCTGTTCTGTTTTATTTGAAGTAAGTAAAGAATGTAAAGCATGTTGCTTATATGATAATGTAATGTGAATTGTGATTGATTATGATAATTAAGATGATATGTGAGGCCATTGTGATTGGGCCAAGATGATTCAAATGAAATGGTTGAGGCATGATTGCCTAATAAATTATGAATTGTGAAATGAATTGAGAAAGAATAAATGAAATGTTAGTATGCCTAATGTGTTGATTCAACTTTCAGAGTCCTGTATTTGATGGCATGCCTATAACTCATTGGATAGGCGAAATGGGAGGCCCGTAAGCCGAGTCCAATTTGAGTAATGTTTATGAATCACTGGATAGGTGAAATGGGAGGCCCGTAAACCGATTCCAGTTGTAAAATGTGAATATGGAATGATGGTGAAATGGGAGACCCGTAAACCACTTCCATTTGAGAATTTGTAACAGTCTAGCCAGGTTGAGGATCTCCTCATGTTAATGGGTTGATGGTCCAAGAGACTGGGTCTGTTACGCTATCCATGGATAGAGATATGATATATATTGCCTACGGGCTTGATGATTGTGTTATTGAATCAAACACAGGGACTCTGAACTTTGAATAACATATTAGGGTGTTTTGGGCCCAGATATGTCTTAGGTTTAATGTAATTTAGGATTTATGAATCGTGATCATTGCCTAATGAAATTGATGCGTAATGATATATTATAATGTTCTGAAATGTAATTATGGTATGATAATTTATGATGAATAAGTTATGACTTGCTATGTATCATTTACTTGATTGAGTGTCATGAGCATTGCATCAAGCATTTTGATAGTGTAGTTGTTTTACTAAGCCGTTGGCTTAGCGCGATTGTGTTCATCGCACAGGTGTTAGAGAAGAACCCGAGAGATCCACTAGACCGAGTGAGTCTAGGAATTGAAGAGTCGTGTAGGACTTAAAGATCAAAGAGAAAGCTGCCAATCATGTATAGACTCTTTATGTTTTGTAAAGTATTGGATTTAATGTATATGTATATAATTTTGTAAACTTGTACTTGGACATATTTATATATGCAAATACATTTGATAAATTCCGCTGCGTATTAAATCAAATGTTTATACTTATTTTGTTTTATTTTACTAGTAAATACCATTATACTATATATATATATATTGCAAATTGTTTATGGAAAAATGTAGCATTCTTAGGTTCTATGTATGTTCATTACATGGTGGTGATATGTAGTGAACGTATTTGGAATTTAGGGGTGTTACAATTGTTTGCCTTTTTAACTGTAACGACCCTCCCCGACCAGGTCGGCTGCCCGGCCCACTAGTGGCTTACGGCCCGGCCAATTCACCACCTGGGCACGGAGTCCGCAGGAGGCAAGCGATCGCTACAGTACTGGACAGCCCTCGCGGCCCACCCAGCAGGATTTGTTAATTTGGCTTAATTCCTTGGAATTAAGTCGCCTCCCTAGATCGAACCCCTGACCTCCCACTAGCAGAAATGGTACTGGATGGTTCTCGCTGGCTCTCTTAAGTGGGAGGTCAGGGGTTCGATTCAGGGAGGCGACTTAATTCCAAGGAATTAAGCCAAATTAACAAATTCTGCTGGGTGGGCCGCGAGGGCTGTCCAGTACTGTAGCGATCGCTTGCCTCCTGCGGACTCCGTGCCCAGGTGGTGAAATGGCCGGGCCGTAAGCCACTAGTGGGCCGGGCAGCCGACCTGGTCGGGGAGGGTCGTTACATATCTCCTTATAAGGAGTTTTAAAATAAGTCACAAATCTTGGCTTTTTCTAAAACTCCTTATAAGGAGTTTTAAGTTGACCAAAAGAATTACACATATAGTCTCATGTAATTTTAATATTTCTCAACTACCCCTTAACCTAAATAACCTAAAATAATTTTAAAATAAATAAATTGATTTTTTAATTTTTAAATAATTATATTAATCTCAATTAATATTTATATATGTAATATATTAAACAGTTATTAAAATAAATACTGTTATTTAATTAATAGCATACATATCTTTTTTGGTCATTTAATCATTTTTGCTGCTTATAAGCTATTTATTAACCGTTCAGGTAAACAGGTCTACTGCTTATGAGCCACTTATTACACAGCTTAGGGAAACAGATCATCAAATTATTTTTAAGCAGCTTATAATCTATAAGTCAAAAAGCTTAAGCTTAGAGAAACACCCCCTTATTCATATCAACTTAAATTACAATACAACTATGCCACGTGTTAAAATCAACAGGTTTGGTTAATCGATTTTGTGGCCGGTTAGCTGATGACAATTATTAAAGAAACTCAAAAAGTTCAGATTTTTTTAGTTTCTCTTGAATTTTTATATTTTTATATTTTTTAATTTATGTAATTATTTTAAAATAAATAAACTAAAAATATTTAAATAAATGATATATTTAATTTATTTAATTACATCATTTATTTTTATTTAATTTTTCTAATTATTTTAAAATAAATAATTAATTAAACATAAATGAATAAAAAATATTTTATTATTATGATTAATTAGTTTAATAATTAATTATATTATTTTCCAATTATTTTTTATTATTTATTAAAAAATAATTATTATTTATTATTATATTTTTTATGTTGAAAGATAATATATATAAATTATTATATACTGGACTTCACTACTATTGTATATTAATTTACTAGTTATAAAATGAGATTTACTATTATTCTACATTAATTTAATAAAGTTTTGTTAGTTTAATCAGATGTCACTAATAAAAAAAACTCAATTACTGATATTTGTTAAATGATGAGTAAAAATAATTAATTTTTATGAAATCCGAATTTAATTATATCAAAATTTAATTTAAAAGCAAATCTATTATAGTAAGTTATATACCATAAAATCTTTCTTGTGAACGCAAAAAAAAACTACTTTTATTTATAGCTGCTTATTTCTTTTTTTTTTTTTTAATGACTCGATGAGAAATTTCTCATAAAATTTTAAATGGTTAGCTGAAAGCACAACCGCAAGGCCGAATATGCCCAACTGTTTCCTGTCCCGATTCTTAAGGGTACAACAACCTCGCACGCCTTACTCAAGCCAATATCAACGGTCATGAGAGCAAATATCTCAGCTTCAGAAGATCCAACGGGTCAAGTTATACCTCTCCACAAAGACAAAAATATTAGGGTTCTTTCTTTGAATTTACTCCATTTCTCGGTTCGAGTAGCCAAAACACAAACCCTCTGCATAGAAAAACCCTTAAATTTTCTTCCATTTTATCGGGAAAAATCATGGGGAAAGGCCCTGGTCTATACACCGATATTGGCAAGAAAGCCAGAGGTTCTCTATTATTTTCTTGTTTTCTTTTCTTGATTCGGTGCGTTTAGGAGATCGTTTACTGCTCAGTTTATCCTTTTTTTTTATCCGCTTTTAATTTTTCTGAGATTTTGCAGATCTTCTCTACAAGGATTATCAGAGCGACCATAAGTTCACCTTCACTACTTATACTGCAACTGGCGTCGTGAGTTTTTTTTTTATTATTTTCTTTTGAACTTCGATTTTTTAGGAGATTAATGATATTTTGTATTGGATTTGTTCTCCGCTGATTAATTATTGATATTTTTTATTTTTCAATATTTATATGATTTTCATGTTTGAATTTTTTTAGGATTCTAAGTAGTAAATTAGTAATGATTTAGCCTATTATATAAAGCAACCAAATGGAGATTTTGGTTATTCATGACCTATCAAGCTCTGTGTGATTAGTTCATAATGTTTATTTAACTTGATTTTTTGTAATAATATTGTCTCCAAATGGCATACTGTAGACTGTTCTCTCGTTTTTTCGCCAATTGCAAGTGTAGTGAAATTGTAGTTGGTGATTCATTCTGTTATTGCATGTTCTTATCCGATTGTTCTTTTGTTGTGTTATTTATGTATAGGCATTCTTATAATTTTCTTAACTTTCCAGATGAGTGGAGATGGATGAATTGGCTGGTAAACTACTTAAAATGCATAATCAGTGTCTCTTAACCCATGTAGTTATGCTAGATGAAATGTATAAATTCAATACATCATGTTCACACTATTATCAGCTTTTTGTTTTCCAATATAGCATCTATGTGTTCTCCTCATTGTTGGAAAGGGTTTTTGCCTAAAGAAGAAACTTAATGCGGATTTCTGGTGGACATGGTATCTGTTTAGGGGCGTACCTCTATGATATATGTTTATGCTTTCTAGAAAAAATGGTTTTTGTTGTAATGTGAACTTAAAACAAATTTACTATGGTTGTATTGTTGGTTTTTACACTGTTCATATGCTTATTGTGATAAATGATAGCTTCTTATGTTGTTCTCTGATGTTTAGGCTTATATTGTTTCAGGCAATCACTTCAACTGGAATCAAGAAAGGCGAGTTGGTTTTGGGTGATGTAAGCAGTCAGTTGAAGAACAAGAATATAACAACTGATGTAAAAGTAGACACAAACTCCAATGTAAGTTGTAAAATCTTACTGGGTACTTTTATTTGATTCTTTTTCTTTGGATTGAAATTATTTTAATCTCTGAAAAATTGTTCTTGTATGATTCTTGCTTATGTTTGATAACGTTAACATATTTAGCAGCACACAAACTTTATTCTAAAACTTGGAGAATTGTAACAAAGAAAGCTGCAATGGCTGTTTTAGAGTAAGACAGCTATTGTGGCTCTAACTCTATTGTAGTTTTCTGTTTTATTTTTTATATTTTTACTGTAGATGTGAATTTTTGTGCTAAGAAGTTATTGGATACAATTCAAAAGATAATTATTAATTTGTAGATAGGTCTGAATGATAACTGCAATATCGGATTCAAGCATGTCATTCATTTATTTAGATATGGTTCAACCTTTTTACCTGTTCTTCAATAGACCAAGTTACTATCATCAGCTTTTTTTTCATATCAAGTTGGAATTATGTCTTAATGTGTAGTGGACATATATATATATATATGTATGTATGTATGTATGTATGAAACTATGATTGCTCGGCTAATACTATTACATGCTGTAGCTTTTCACAGCCATCACTTTTGATGAGCCTGCACCCGGACTCAAGGCAATCTTTAGCTTCAGAGTTCCTGATCAGAGATCTGGCAAGGTAAGCAGTCTATGAGCTCTTTTTTTTCTTTCCAATAGCTTATCATGCTTTGACCTTTTTACCTGCTGGCTGGATGATTTGAATGAGTCTGATCAGTTATAGTTGCTTGCTGCTCTATCTATAGTGTCTGACGTGTGATTATTCAAACAGGTGGAACTCCAGTACCAGCATGAGTATGCTGGCATAAGCACAGGCATTGGGCTGACTGCAAATCCCATTGTTAACTTCTCAGGTGTTGTCGGGAACAGTACTGTTGCTCTTGGGACTGATCTATCATTTGACACTGCTTCTGGGAACTTCACCAAATTAAATGCAGGGTTGAGTTATATCAATGCCGACCTAGTTGCTTCTCTGATGTTGTAAGTAGTTTCTTCTGCTAAAAAAGTAAATCATTTCTTAGTTATTTATATGATATTATGCCATATACTTGGGAACAATTCTTTGAACTGGTCTGCTGTTGATCTCTAGTGTAAAGTATTGGCGTTCTTTTAAAAACTTCAGAAATTTGAAGTGTTTTGTGTAGTATTGAAATTCTATTTGGAGCATAAGATTACCACATTAAAATATTGAAGTTGAGTATCTCTGTTGTTATGCATTTCATGGTATGGGTTTCTGTTTCATATGAAGTTTCTTTCCCTCTCTATCTATTCTGTCTCATTCTGTGTAATGAAATGACCATAGGAATGATAAAGGGGATACCCTCAATGCTTCCTATTACCACACATTGAGCCCATTGACTGATACAGCTGTTGGCGCAGAGCTGACCCATAGTTTTTCTAGCAATGAGAACACATTGACTATTGGCACAAAGCATGCACTTGACCCCCTGACCACTGTGAAGGCCCGGGTGAACAACTATGGCAGAGCAAGTGCTCTTATCCAGCATGAGTGGCGGCCCAAGTCTTTCTTCACTATCTCTGGAGAGGTAGATGCAAAGGCAATTGAAAAGAGTGCCAAGATTGGATTGGCCTTGGCTCTCAAGCCCTAAACTAAGCGACTTTTTTTGGGGGTGATTGGAAGGCTAGCCTGGCCTTTTTCTAGCAGTGGAGAGCAAACTAATGTCAGGAAAAAAAGACCATCCTTTTTTTTTCTAGTGAACATTCAATCAATTTCTGTTCTATTGGGTTAAGCATATTCGGTGGTTATGGGTTGTAGAAAATAATTCTAGTTGGCGTCAGGAACTTGCTTCAAATTTGTTCTTTTGGATGATGCATCTGCCCTTAAACCGAGGGGCGGGCATTCATGGTCTTGAGCAAATATACTGCAAATGAAAATTTGTTTGTGCCAATGTGATTGCTGCAAATGATGACCTGATACCATATGGCTTCTCAATTCCGGTTAATTGCTGTTCAACCTTTTACTTATAGATGCAATTGATTAATTTTGCCTCTGGCAGCAAAGTTAATTATCAGCTATATGTTTAGCTACATGTTTAATTTTTTTTTTTTAAATGTGCTCATGCAAGATCTGGAGTGATCAGTTTTGCACGAATCAGATTCCTACTGCCAGTTTGGTACTGTGGATTGCGAACTGTAATTGATAATTTTGTTTCGAGATTGTCTCGGCCCCAATCATGGGCCAAAACCTGGATAAACTTTTGCGGAATTTAGCGGATTACGTTTTTTTAGCTTCCATATTCAGTTTTAGGGCCGTTTTCTTTCACTTTCACTTTCACTTTTTTTTCTTTTTTTCTTTTTTGAAATATATTTTATTAATATTTTATTATTATTTCTTTTGCTTTGCTTTTTCTTTTCATTCTCTGTTTTTCTTTCCAAGTCACTTATCTTTAATTTGTTTTCTATTTTTTTTATTTCCTACTTATTTTATTGGCTTGGTTTTTAATTTTTTTTTATTTTTTGAAATTATTATTATAGTTTTTATTGTTGGATAGCTATTTACAATTTGGTAATATTTTGAGATGTGTTGAAATTAATTTTTATTTTTAGATAGTCATTTTGAAATGTGTTCAAATTAGTTATAAAAATTCTAATATTTTTAATGTATGCATAATATATTTACAACATATATAATATATTTATACTATTATTAATAATATTATATGTTTTACTTAAATTCAATAAATAAATAATATTTATATGATAAATGTATTATATGAATGTTGATATAAAAGTAATATATTTATAATATATGCAAAATATATTCATAACATGTATTATGATACTATTAATAGTAGTATATGTTCTCATTTAGAATTCAATATATAAGTGAATTTAATATATATAGAATTCAATATATATATGTTACTATTCGTGAAAGTTTTAAAAAAAGTAAATTATATATGTAGTCATCTAAACTTTTATCTTTTAGTTATTTTGTCCTTTAAAATTTTAATTTAATCATATAATCATTTGAACTTATATTTTTTTAACTTATAAATATAAAATCGTTAAGTCACTTTGAGTCATCTCGAGTTGCTAATATATCTATTTAATATAAAATATTAAAATACAAAAAGCAAATTGATCAATATTCGTTAATATAAATATACGATGATATAAAATAAAAAAGTATAAGAGGCAAAGTAATTAAAATAAAAGTTCAATGAGCAAAGTGACTAAACACTATTAGTTCAAGGAGTTATATATATATTTAACCTTTGAAAAATAATAGAACTTTTATGAAGATAATATATAATTTTAGAAACTTTTTTTTCAGAATTTTTAAAATTTTTTAATGTCTATTTTTTTTAAAAAAAATGTTTCTTTTTGTTGTAGTTTTATAAAATTCTCAAAAAATTTTAGATCTTGTTCAATATATTTAAGTGGTATTTAAAATCTATGATATCCATTTTTTATATTATTTTCAGTAATATATCAAGAAATATTAATGATATTTAGTCAAATTTAATAAAAATAGTAAAATATAATAATATATATTGAAAATTATTTAATTTCATATGAATTATACGTAATTTTATAATTTTAAATATTTTATTTTTTTCATATTTTAATTTATAATTATCCTTTCTATTCTTTCGTGATATTTTTAAAGTTTTAGAAATTATATACTAAGTTTTAATTTTTTTAATCAATTTTAATATTTTAATCAATATTTTCTATAATTTTAAAATTTAAAATATTATCGCGGATTATATATATATATATATATATATATATATATATATATATACTCAACTAATAAAAATTAAATAAAATTAATTATTTTTTCTATTATTACCTTGCCGCCAGTTTATTATTAACTGGGTGTATCTGTTAGAAACCTAACTAAATATTATGATCAATATCTCAATATTTTAACCTTTAATCCCAGCTGATAAAAAGTATGTCAATTATCGCCTTGACCAACTGAACATGCTCTCCATTTCTCTATTCACTTGATCGAGATCCTACTTTTGCCGAGCACTACAAGCCGGTCAAAAATCTCAGGCAGGCACACAGCTCAGCTCAGCTCAGCTAGGCATACAGCTCAGCGCAAGCAGACCCACCAATGTCTAACCATTATTAACTTGATTTTCACATGTAAGAATGAACAATAGCACAAACTTATTTTAAGGACTCTGGAAAGAGTATTTTATATCAACTCCAGATTATTCACATACACAACCAACATCTTATATCTTAGTACCATAAACAAATTCAATATAAAATCTATGACTATACTAAACTTTTATTTCATTACTGATTCTATGAATCATATAAAGAAATGCACCCTGATTATTCACTTAGACACTTCAGACCTCTCCAGGGACATGCATTGAGCAAAGAAAACAATCCCAAGGTTTTCCTACCATATACAAGCAACACCCCAAAAAAAGCAAGATCAAAGAGCCTTTACAGTACCATTAAACTTCTTTGCATACAGTAGAAACTTGCTACATTACTCAGTCGTGTTGGCCTGAAGAAGACCATCTCTGATCTTTGATGCTATTTCCCTCACAGCGCCAGGTCCACGAGGAATGAATGCTGAGTTGGATTTTGAGGATGCACCAATCTCCTTCATAGTGTCAAAGTATTGGTTCACCAAAATCATGTCCATAACATCTTTTGAAGTTGCTCCTGGTACATTCACAGAGAAAGCTAGAACACTATCTCTCAGCCCATCTACAATGGCCTGCCGCTGCCTGGCTATACCAAGACCTGCCAGATATTTTGATTCTGCATCTTCCTCAGCTCGCTTAATCTGTAAGATCTTCTCTGCTTTAGCCTTTTCATTGGCCGCCACCCTCATTCTAGCAGCTGTTGTCACAATTAAACATAATTATAAATTAATCTGTGCATAAATTGGGGTTGAACAATATTAATTACAGAGCCCTTTTGCGGGGAAAGTAGTTCTTGCATAAACAAAAGTGGACTTCCCAAGTCTTGAGTACAAATATTATAACAAGATTGCAATGGGTCAATAAAGGCGTTTCCCATAAACGGCCAGGTCTATGTATGTCGTAGGGAAACTCCCTATGGTATGATTTACTGATTTCTCTGATTTCACCCTACTAAGATTAGAAAGTACACATTGAAAAAATGACATGTTTGTAAATTTCCAATTGATTAAAAACAACATAGCACAAACAGCCAATGATGACCAAGATTAATCTCTTGCATACACACCCGCATTAATCTCATTCATTGCTCTTTTCACGAGCTCATCTGGCTCAATATCCACAATAGAGTCTGAACTATCTCAAATCCGTAATGTGACATGGCCTACATATCCAATTATAGGGAAAAAATTAGGAAGACCCCTCTATTTGATTAATTCTAGACCACAAAAAGCATAATGGGAAGTAACTTTTCAAGTTCCCCTTCCACAGCCTTTGCTATGTCATTCTTCTGCTCAAAGCTGAATCCAAAAGTCCAACTTGGGAACACTTGCCCTAATAACTAAAGAAGCAAGGTGTAACTTAGTTGCTGTAATAAAGTTTAAACAAGTATGGACTACCAGGAAAAATTAAAAAATCAAATTGATGAATGTCCTACAGTTCAATCAAGAAAAGCTTTCTTTGCGCACCCCCAAGCCCATGCTCAGACAAAATTACAATTTGTTAAGAGAAGAAAGTAACGCAACAACAAATCTATCAAAAATCAGGTAGTATCAAAAGCCCACCTGCAGCAATTTTAAGCATTATCAATCTTTTTATTTCTCTATTTTAATGAAATTCATGCATGGTTGAACAATTCAAGTTCTCATAACCAATTTAATTCATAAATTTGAATAATGATCATGGAACTCCTAACATAAGTTGATTTCCAATCTTCCTTAGATTCATAAAAGATGCACTGTTTCAATTGTGTGACACAGCATCTCAAAAGATTATATTAATGACTCTGCAGCAGTGGGTGATCATATGTTAACCATCACATGAATAAGATCCCAACAATGTGATGGTACTTCAGAGTTCAAACTAAATTAGCTACAAATGGAAATCCAAACCGAGAAAGGGAGGGCTGGAGCAACTAATAGAAATTTTCATATTTAGAAACTCATATGAAGGTAAATTATATAATTCATACCATCAAACACATAGGCCTGGATCTGTGCCCTGGTATTGCTGAGCTTATAGAAAGCATCTGAGGCCTTTTCAGCTAGTGCTCGGTATTGAACTGAAGCAACGGCATTAACAAACACATTGACCTGAGAATAAAAGGTTAGATTAGAGCTGCTGATAATTGTATTTTTGATTTCCATAAATATTTGATACAACAATAACTCTAAAAATAGAAATGATGTTTGTGCTCAGAACATTTTTTAAGTACTACAAAGCATATAAATTCCTATCTTGCATAGACCCTTAGGCCACACTGCTGTATAATAAGAATCTCCAGTAATAATTTTACAGTGATGATCATGTTGGGAACAAACCTTGGTTTTGGTTTCACATCGAACATCTAGCTGCTGAACAAGTAAATAAAAGTGACCAGCTAATTGGCTTCCCAAACACCAAGGCAAAAAATGACAGCCAGTTTCAAGAACATCATCAAACTTCCCAAAAGTTTGCTTGATAGATACAGTTGACTGGTCCACTTGAACACAACCCCAAGCTTGTCCCATTTTCTGATCATACCAAGTACAGTAACGTCAGCAATAATCTGCCAATAATTCTGAATATAGCAATTAATACATGTTGTCCCTTCTGGGAGATCATTCACCATCCTAGAAATCGAATACAAACTCTAATCATATTCAAATTACAGATGTACAAGGAGGCTAAGAAATTTTTCTAAGTCGTTCAAAGGAATCAAAAGATCTGAAAGGGAACAAATGACTTCCTAGTAAGAAATATGTAGAAGCATAATGACTAAATTAATTAAGACGAGAAAAAGCATCAATAAATTGATCTATGAGAGCATGAAATCATCAAGCACAAAAAACCATTTTCAAACAATCGCAAAATCTCATTCTAGGCATGAACCTGGTTATTCTAAGAACCAAAATACATTGAAACTCATTTCTCCTCTAAGCAATTCTCACCCTCACCTGAACTAAGACTTCTTGACTTGTTAATCACCAATAAATGCCAGTGAAACCATATTTGAATAACAAAATAAAGCAAGAAATCAATGACAATAACAAAAGAAAACAACAGAAAGTCAGGTAAGAGCATACCAAAGCTCAAAACTTAAAGGTGAGATTACTTATCCAAAGTTAATCTTTCTCCACTTGGCCAAAATTAATCTTTCTCCAAATATATGGAGCCAAAACAAATAAGAATTACTGTCATCACTAAAGTAAAAAAAAAAAAAGCTTGCCAAGCTAATGACTCAGAATTATTATTCCATACCACTGATATCAACTACCAGCAAAATAAAATAATGCTGTTATTAAGACCTACGAAAATGCAGAGCAGATTAAAACCCGTTGACTCCAATTTTTAATAGCAAAACCAAAATTACAAGACACAAAACACGTCAGCAGGACCAATCATCCAGCAGCTATACGAGAAAAACCTCCATATCCCCCTTAGATCAATAAATATATGATTTGACAATTATCTAAATAAGACCTGCAAATTATTTTTAAATTATATGAAGTTGCCCTTCCAAGTAACACCTGAAAGGAAATATAATCAGCTTCTAATAAAAACCCAAAATCAGTAAAGTAATATCAGGCAGCATTGACAGAGAACAACAACAAGGTCTTTGCTTTATATAATACTATTGCAGTATTGAAATTAAAAATTGTGAAAGCAACACAATTTTTATTATTCCTTACATAGGCACGTGTAGAACCAGAAAATTTAATTTGACGAACCCAAATTAATTAAAAAATAAAAATAAAAAAATTATTTTTTATTGTTTTTTAGAAAATAACAACTAATTATTTGTTTATAAAAATATAATTTTAGTTAAATATAATTTTATTAACATGGGACCAATTAAAAAAAATTAAAAATTGATAGGTTGGGGTAAGACTCTTCTTTGGCAAAGCCATAACCGAGAGGATAAGACAAAGAATAAACGGATACAAAAGAGCAAGTTTTCAATACTGACTAGGTCAACAATAAATATCTGTATATTAATATCTTGGCAAATATCAGCGTCACTTTTTTTATTTAGAAAAAAAAGGAAAATAATCGAATTTTCCAATAAAAAGACATAAACGTCAATTTAAAACATATTTTTATCAGCAAAACTCGCAGAAGTGAGGCTTGCTAGACCATGGGAAGTGAGGCTTTCACACATCTATAGAGAATCCAATTTCACAGCGGACTTTCTTGCAAAACTCGCAGCGTCCTTCCCTTTAGGAATCCATCAGTCATCTACTCCTAGTCCTGAAGTGCACTACTGCCTTATGCATGATTCGTATGGAGTCGCACATCAGCGTCGGATTGCTTTCTAGAGTTTGAATACTCTATTCCTTGTAACAAAAAATATATATATATTTTTATTAGAAAAGAGGAAAAATTAAAAACTGCGATTCCAAAATCCAAACCCTAATTATGTTTGATTGCTTGAGGATATTGAAACTATATACTTCACTAACTAGCAAAAATCTCTTCTCTTGTGCTTACCTATCGAGCTTTGAAGTAGAAAGCACTGAAAGCAAACAGAGAGGATGAGTTAGTGAGAGCAGCTACACAAATGGAGGAAGAAAAAGAATATTTATAGAGATTTATATAGTAACTGGCAAGGAAGGGAAGAAAATTCGACGCGAAAGATTTATATTTTCCAGGAAAAGAGACGAGGGGGCAGGGCATGGGCAGGAAACGCGGTGAACAAGACAAAAGCGAGAACGCTAACAGCATCAGGCGGGGAAGAGAATAATTTATTTTACATAGGATAATGTAAACAAGTGCCCCACGGAAACTATTTAAAGATTTCTAAACAAGTTATTTGATTTATTTTATTAATTAATTTTATTATTAAAATAATAAACCATTAATGTTTATAAGTTTAATAAAGTTAATTCTTTATGTGAATTTAGAGCATTAAGTTTTATTAAATAGGAAGATTTGATATATTCTATTAATTATTTTATTCCGTTAATCATTTTTTAAACCTTATATTTAAATCAATATTCATATTCATAAAATAACATACTATAAGAATATATCAATATTAGGAGCATGTAAAAAGTTGTGGACCTACCGCATCCAACCATTTCAAATCTAAAAAAGCGGATTCGGTAGGTCCTTATTACACTTCTATTCGATGGTGAGTTAGATTTAAAAAAAATCAGTTTTCACAGATTGGTCGGGTTAGGCTCATAATTCTCATATAAACCCGGATACAACCTACTAATATAATACTTATATAATATATTTATATATAACAACATTATTTTATTTTAAATCTGAAAATTCCAATCCGAGTCCATCCATTTTTAATCAACTAAACTCAAATTTGCAAAGATTGATAAAAAAAATTAGTTGTTCTTCGATTGGCTTCGGTTGCAAAATTTTCTTATTATGTCGGTTGGATCAGTTTGAGAAATTTTTCAAATCTAGCTGAACCCAAATGGATATTACTATTTAACATTTTAGAATGGATAAAATTTATTTTGCAAATTGAACTATAAAAATTTTATTTTATAAAAAAATATAAATTAAATATTTAAATAATTTTCAGCCTTAACTTTTATAAATAAATTTTTAATATTTTTACGAAGGTACACATTAGTACCTAAAAAAAATTTGGCTCAATTATACATAGATTTTTATGAAATCAATTTTTAGGTCCCTCTCTAACTTTGAATGCTAACAGAGTTAATTACTTTCTTTATAATATATATTTTAATATAATAAAAAAATTGAAAAAATAAAATGAAAAATAAAGAACCCATATTGGGTTTCTTCTTCTTCTATAAACAAAACAAACATATTTTAAAAACTTTGCAAATTCAATTATCCTAAATTTATGAATTTGAAAAAATGATTTTCATTCTCAAAAGAAAAAAAAATTACTTTGTATTATGCACCCACATTTGATTGTGCGGTTGATTTTGTGGAAAATAAAATGATTGTGTGGGTGATTTTGTGGGAGATTAAATGATTGTGTGAGTGATTTTATTTATTGGTTATTGGTGGAATCAATTTGGGGTTTGGTTTTATTTTTTTTTCAATGAATCATATTTCATGAATTAATTTGGATTTGGTTCAATTATTTTTTTTTTCTTTTACAAATCTAGATTTTTTTTCTTTTTGATTTAAACTCTGAATTCTTTAGAATTTGGGTGCTCTCGCATGTGAGTTCTTTTAAATTTGAATTCTTTCAAATCTATAACTTGATTTTGTTGTTCATTGTTTTTTCTAATTGTGAGTTTTTTTTTTTGTGGGTTAATATTTATGAGTTGATGATTTTATTATGTTTCTTCTATTTTTTGGATTTTTATTCTTCATTTTTTTTGTTACTGCATATTTTTAATTCATGTTCTTTAATTTTTTACATTTTTTATTTTTTAAAAATTTATTTGATTATTATATTAAAATAAAAATTATAATTTTAACAGAATTACATATCTACTGTTAATGAAAGGCCTAAAGATTTAATTTCAAAAAATTTTGTTTATAATTGAGTAAAATTTTTTTTAGAGGCTAATATATACCTTCACGAAAATATTAGGAGTTTATTTGTACTTTCTCCTATATAAATTACATATGTTGATTTTTAAGATTATTCATACACTATATATCATTTTTTTTAAAGTTGAGTAAATTCTATTTAATTATTAATAATAACTTAAAAATAAAAAAATAAAAATTTATCAATTTGGTATGTATATATATATATAGTTTTATATGTTCAATTAATATGAAAATATCATCAAAAAATACTTGTTAAAATGTTTTATATTTATTTTTTATTTAATAAAGATATTTATATTAATAATCTTTCAAATAACGTTTTTTTTTATTTAATTTTGTGAAAATTTAAATTTATAATCTTATATAAATTTTAAAAAATTTTAACATTTTTAAGCTAATTCATAATGATATGGAAAATTTAACATTATAATTTTATCTCAATTTAAAGTAATTTTAAGAGTGAATATCAATTTTAAATCTTATCAATATTTCAATTTTTCCTTAAGTATTAAAAATAATTTTTTAGGACAATTTAGTATTTTGTCTTTTAAAATTTGATGTAATTAATTAATTAGTTCCTATTATTTAAGAAATTAATTAAGAAATTCCTATGGGCAGTTTGATAAATTTTAAATTAATTATTAAAAATATATTTTACATAGATATATTGCTGAAATTATATTTTACTGTAAAAAATTATATTATGAAAGATGTTATAAAATACTGAGAAAAAAAAATAAAAAATATGTTGACTTATTTTATTACAATTCAACTTTATTGAAAAAACTTAAATAATATCTAAACTACCTTTATAATATTTATTTCTTATTTTACTATGTTCTAAATCAAAAGTATATTTATCTTTTAATATAAAATTTCACTGTATTTTTTTTGGATAAAATAATTTTTCTTATTCTTTTTGTGTAAAATATTTTAGCAAGTGTTAATAAAATTTAGTGAGCCTAATATTTTATTTTATATAGATTATTTACAAATAAATATTATATTATTGACCAAAGAAGTAATCAAACCTACTATGATTTTTTTTTCTGCATGCTTTTGTTTTCTTTATTGTATTTTTTCTTTCAAGTTTTCCGTAATTGTATTTAAATTTCCATTTCAACAAATTATTTATAATTTCTATAAACCCATAAAACAAATAAGAAAAAAAAAATTCCACTCGGCAAATAACAAATCTCATCACAATGTTAAATAATTCAAGCATACATGGAAGAGATTTTCTATTTAACAATGAAAGAACAAAAGGCGAAATCACAAAAGAACAAAAAGCAAATTGAAATGATCCACCTATTTTATAAATGTAACAAACAAAATTAAAATAATGCACTTACATCATATCTAAAAAATTAAAATGATATTTAAGCCTCATTGTTAAATAATCTTTGGCCTAATCCCAAAAATAAATAAATAATTTTTTTTGGAATTAACGTATGTTTATGAATCTGGAGAATTAAAATATCAAATCCTCTAAAAATATACCATTTTACTTTAATTTTAAAATTAATTGTGAGTATCTATTTAATCGAAATAAAAATTGTCATTTATAAAATTTGAGAGAGATTGAAAGAAGGGTATATGATAGAATTGAGTTTGATTACCAGTGATAAAAGAAATATGGTAATTATAACAAGTTATTTTTTTATTTTATTTTATTTTAACTAAAAAAGTATATTAATTTTTTTAAATAAAATAAAATAAAAATACTTACTTCGAGAAATTGAATATAATTTCAATTTTCACAAATAAATATAAGTTAAATTAAATAATATATTTAAAAAATATTATGTCTAATATGGTCACACGAATTTTAGATAAAATTTGATCATTGTTAAAAGTACAAAAATTGGGAAAAATTATAATATGTGATTCTGTTATGCCACAATTAAAAGTTTGTGTTGCAAATACACATCTAGTTAAAATTTATAAAATTTGAGTATTATTTTATTTATTTTCGTTTACTAGAAAGATAAATTTAAAAACACTCTTTTTTTCGAAGTAAAATATAGATTTATGGATGTAGTGAGACTGTAATAATAATAATAATAATAATAATAATAATAATAATACCATTATTTAAAATAATAATAATAATAATAATACCAATTACGTGACGCAGATAAAAATCGATGTTGGAAGGTTGGAGCGAACAATAAAATAGCAGACGTGGCATGAATATCAGAATTCAGAACGCGCAGAGAAAAGCATCAAGAAGAGACCGAAATCCATTTCCAATTCCATGAAACTTTCCACGAAAATGTTTTCAGGTTATTCATCTACCACTATGATCAAATCCAATTCCATCCCATCCCTTCCCTCCTCTCATTTCAATTCCATGAAGAGTGCTTCACTTTCATGGAATTCACTTTCCGCCCGAAATCGACATTGCCGTTTCTCCACCGTTTATGCTTCTAAACCGGAAAATCAATCCACCGCCAAATCCTCCTTTCAGGTAACCAGGGGCGCTTTCTGTTTCACTTGAGTAGGCCAGTAAATCATGTTAATGCGAATCATGCCTTTTTAATTTCTTTCTCTGAATCGCAGGGAGATGAATCGTTTTTAAGGAGTGTATTGGCTGGTATGGAAACGGTTTATTTGAACAGGAATCCCACCGCGAACGCTGTATTGGAGCTTGTGCAGTCAGTTGATGGGCGAAAAATCTGCTACGATCATCTTGCTTTCAGGACATTTGGGGTACAACACTAATAATTTCGAGTTGATTTTAGGAGCAATTTCAAATTCTTCCGTGTATTTGATATTTGATTTCTGATTGGAAATTTTTATACAGGTGAATGGGCATGGGATCGATTCCATGGCAAGCCTATTCCTGGATTATGGATATACACAGCAGGAGGCGCTCAGATTTCCTGCCAAAAAATTGAAAGCGCTATGGTTTTCTCCTCCTAGTAATTATGATTCCGGCAATGGAAGTGGAAGTGGTGTTAATGGCCCTCTGCCAAGAGTTTTCATATCTGAGCTTCTTGTAGATCAGATAAGTCCACAAGCTCAGGCGAGTTTTGGTTCAATTTTTGTTGGTTATATACTTAATGATTTGATTTATTATTTCATTTTCCATTCTTATTGGTTTTGTTGAAACTCAAACTTTTATATGGTCTTGTTGATCGAGGATAATGGATAATGTTGAGAGGGGTTGAAATGTTAGATATGTTTAGATACAGGGAGCTGTGAAATTAGAATTAGTTGAACTCCATTTCATTCTGATTCCTGTTGTCCTTGTGTATACTGATATGTTGTCCATTACTGTTGATACTCCAATGTCTCTGGAAATAATTTGTTACTCTTGGGTTTTCACTAGCGACAAATTGGATTCATTTATCAAATCCTCAATATATCTAACTATTTATTTTGAGGTTTTTTTATTGGGGCTTCAAACTGTATAATTTAATATCTATACACATAAATGGAGGAGAAGCGTGCTACAAGATTTGAATGAGATTTCATGTCCAAGGCCTATACTTTCAGACATTATGAAACTATGAGATAAATGCTCTGGTTAATCTGGTTCGCAAAATCCATGTTTCTTGTATGGCTGGATTATGGAATTATGATTTTAATAAAATCAAGCTCTTATTACTTTGCTCTTGTATCCAAGGTGATTTTGAGAGCTCTCTCAGAGCAGAAAGGCCTCTCTTTCCCTTGCTTCATCCTACTCCCTGCAAGCCCTCTTTCTTTTTCTCATCTGAAATTAGAATAGAATAATTTGTGAACTATTGTCCACCTGCTATTTGTTTTTTGGTTGCATCTCATGCTATATGCAGATATATTTTCGTGAGAACTAAAGCTCCTGAACTACCATTAACCTCATCCTAGTTTTCACTTTTGAGTTTAAAAGTTGTCCAAAAAAATTAGTTTTCTTTCTCTACAATCACATTTTTCAATCTCTTTGGCAGTCGTCAATTTAGCCTATCACTTACATCATGTTTGAAACTGATTTTTCCAGGAAATAATAAAAAAATATATTGAAATATCTGGTAGCGGATATAAACATGCTGCTCTGGCGAGTGCTTTAGGATCTTTGACATGGAAAAAGCCTTTATATTCTGACTTTCAGCAATTGGCGAGGTACTAATAACTCTCTTTTGCATTTAATTGGGTGTAAATAGTACTCTGTCTCCATACGAGTATCTGCAGTGGTAGGCAAACTTACACAACGTCACAAGCATAGAGGATGCAGTCATTATGAATTGAATGTGATTCTTAGGCAGTTTATTGCCATGTTGCTGCATAGTGCTTTTGTTTTCTGGAACAATAATGAACTTAAATTGCATTATGTTTGATTTATGAAATACCCAAGGGAGAGTGAATATGCTGCCTGGACACTTGTCAATGGCTATGCGCTAAACCATGTTACCATTTCTGTTCATCGACTGAAATCTCACTTGAGAAGTATCAAAGGCCTAAATCAGTTCATTGAAGAGAATGGATTTAAATTAAATTCTGAAGGGGGCATCCTGAAAGGTTTGTTGCCAGCTGGTCATCTGTTTATTCTTTCCCTTTTTAATCTTAATTTTGGTTTCCAGGTGAGGAGCTAATTGATGTAGTGGGTTGACCTGCAGGAGTTTTATGCATAAACTTCCATTCTTGGTTTTTGCTCATACAAACATTAAATAGAATTATCAAGTGGATATGCTTTTGGGTGAATATTTGACATCTTTATGTATAGCTGGACGCTGTTTCCTCATTGAATCAATTGATGCAACATTCACTAGGTCACTTGTTTATGCTCAAACAATCATGAATAGAATTATCAAGTGGATATGCTTTTCGAAAAATAGTTGACTTCGTTGTGTGCATGGGTGATGCAACATGCACTAGGTCACTAAGCATATTGAACTGAGCTTTTTTCAATGCTCTAATCTAATGTCTAGGAGAGACTAGTGGGCCAACTATGGTGCGTAATGAATTAAAAAAAAATCTTTTTAATGCTGCATGGAATCTAAAAAAAATCTAGATGTTTTGAGACAATGAAAAATGGAGTTTCCAGAGATTTACATTGCTAAACGGAGTTTGACCCTGAAAATATCATGCTTATCAGCATATCTAAAATTTTAGAGCTGAATTGACCGATTGCTTTAAATGATGATCCATGCATAGGGCTCGCAAAGTGACATTATACTTCCAATTTCTGTAGTAATTATTTAGTTATGAGATTGGTTGTAGTTCTTCATTCAAATATCGTCCATGAAAGTAGAATGTTTTGCTTAATAGAAATTGTTGAATTCATCTTCAGTTGCTTTGCTTGTAGATTCAGTATTTGTGTGACATATGCTACACTAAGTATACTTAACATCTATCAAGCACAGTTAGTTTTCAATATTTAATTCTTTTGATGAGACTTGATACTTGAAGAATTTAATTTCTTCCGCTACCAGCGAGCCCTGATGGTCTTCTGCTGCAAAGTTCCACTGTGGCGGATTCAAAAGCTTTTGAATTTTCTGATGGTGTCACTGAAAATGTTCCTTGTTCATACATTGAGTTTGCTGAACGCCGTGTGTTGCCACAATATCAAAATCTACCGGAGAAAGAGGTATCTTTGTTAAAACATATACCTGAAATGTGCCAATTCATTTTTTATTTAAAGAATGAGAAATGTGTCAAGTTACTATTCATAAAGTACGTAAATCTTGTTTGGTAACTCGAATAGGTTCAGGAATTCCACAGGCGAGATGGATTTGAAGTTGGTAACGCTGATAAGATCTTTGAAAGCACATCTAAAGAGCAACTTACGAGGAAGGCTGCATGAGATGCATTACACACTTGTAGGAATAAGGTCATTTGCTTGTGCTTTGGGGTTTCACAAGAAGTAGCCTTCAAAGCCAAGATCTTAAATATATATATATACATGTAATATAAATAAATTTGATTCACTTGAAAAGATGATAAAATGTATATGTACATAATGCTGTAAACAACGCACAAAGTAATCTGTGACCACTCTCTGCTTTTATGTTATATTAGAATCGCAAAGTTGGTTAACAGAGATGGGATTGGGAAACAACGAACCGTAAGTCTTTTTTTTTTTCAATGCCTATTTAGTTTCTTGCGTCACTAATCCTATGATGGTCAAGCATTCCAGCAATAATTTCAAATGAACAGATCCTATTCCAGATTTGTCATGGTAAAATATGTTAATGCTACTTTTAGCAACCTTACTATCATTATGCAGTTGTTCCACTAGCAGCATCAAGCTTGCTTTCGATTTTACATCAACAGGATGAATGGAGGTGAATGAGGGAAAAATGTTACAAGGAGCTAACAAACTTTTAACATTTCAAGATATTCCGTAGTAACATAGGTTGACAGACAGACATTTTGCTCCACGAGCTTCACCAGGCCAACATTCTCCCCTGCCGGGAGGGTCGTCATTCTGAACACAACTTACGTGCGGGCATGTTCCTCTTGCCTTTTCCAGCGTCCAAGAACAAATGCTTACATCCATACTGGGAACAAGGGAGAAAAAAAATGAACGATGAAAAGGGGTGGTGAAAAAGCAGATAATTGCTGAACCTGTGCTAACGTTTGCCATTGGGTTTAGGCGATTGCCGGGGATATTGATGGTGGTAAGGAGACACATGGGAACCATTTGATATTGAAAGACTGCTCTGTTGCTGCCCATTCCTCAACAATCCTCCTTGTGCTCGGCTGGTACTTTTGGCATTTGGGCTGGATGCAGTTCGGTCAGCTTGCATAGTTTGGAAATAATATGATGAGCTTGTCATGTCCTTAAGATTAGGCAGCAGCTTGAGCGCCTCAACAACTTCACTCATCAGGGGCCTGGCTTTTGGATCCCTGCTAAGGCAGTGAGCAGCCAATTGTGCCGCTTTTTGGGCACCTTTTATGGAAAAGTGGCCTTCAAGTCTAGGGTCTATTAATCGGTAAAATCTTCTTCTCTCTCCAAGATATGGCCGAGCCCATTCCACAAGGTTATGTTCTCCAATAGGTCGGTTCTTATCCATGGATCTTCTGCCAGTTATCATTTCAAGTAAAACCACACCAAAACTGTACACATCACTTCTTGATGTGAGATGCCCTGAGACATGAAAGTGTTAATCTGTTCAGAATTCCTGAAGAAATAAGTGTTCTGTTCTAGAGATTAACTGA
This sequence comes from Garcia nutans, assembly GCA_947685225.1. NCBI lineage: Eukaryota > Viridiplantae > Streptophyta > Magnoliopsida > Malpighiales > Euphorbiaceae > Garcia > Garcia nutans. Next base: position 55,718,589 of record CANTUV010000011.1, read on the forward strand.
AAATTGTAATAATATTCAGCAAACAGAAAGGATGGAACTAACTCCATCAAGCTTGGGTTGTTGGGTAAAGAAATGTGTTATTCCCTACAGCCGGGCAATAAAATAGGCAAATTTACTGGCAAAATGCCATGAATCTCTTCTCAACTATCACAAGTCCAGACTCCCTGATGTGCCTGTTAATGGTCCTAACAGGATGGATGCTGCTGTCAACTTAAAACTTATTGAGATTATAACCAAATAGTTATTGAATAGTGCAAAATGTTTCAATCCCCAGATTATGCGACAAGCTATGGCCAAATGAAAATGGCCCAGCGCTTGAATCTTCCTAGAAATTTGGAATTTAGATTCATCAAGCAAATGTTCTATGTGGACCATGGCATTGACTCAGAAAAACGAGAAAATAGCTCCAATAGGGTTTAAGGAACAATGTTTTTAGAAACAGTTGATCCATTGAGATTGGTCCTTGAACATTCAAATGTCAATTGCCATCAAATTGTAAGGAAACATAAAGAGATGTCGACAAAATGGTTAATGATGTGGATTTTAGTGCTACAAGTATGCAATAATCAAACATGACTAATTTAGTTGTTATTGATATAGCAGAAAATTAGAGCTGAGCTACGTATAATGAAACAATTGAAGGTCATTATACTCATTCATAAATAAAAACTAAAAAAATCTTCTCGTAAGTGAACCGGACTATGCCCACAACGTAGGTGACTAGTACTAGAGGAATTAGAAAAAAAGAAAAGAAAAAATCTATGTAGGTATATCTGATATCTTCTGAAAAGAAAGAAAAAAAACTTATTTTAATTATTTATTTAACGAGGTTGGCAATAGATGGCAAAGGTTGCAAACGTATCACATACTTCATATTAAATAATTCTCACCCGTCATCACATATTCTGGTGCCGCATAACCATATGTTCCCATCACACGGGTTGATACATGGGTCTTATCCCCCTCAGGACCATCTTTGGCAAGTCCAAAATCAGAAAGCTTTGCATTATAATCCTGGAATAGCATATTATTAGAACAGCACACCATAAAAAGTAAGATTTGTAATTTTACCAAAGGTTTCATAATATACCGCATCTAATAGGATATTAGAGGTTTTAAAATCGCGATATATGACTGGCCTTTCTGCTTCTTCATGAAGAAAGGCAAGACCTTTTGCTGCACCAAGGGCAATTTTCATCCTTATGGACCACGGAAGAGGCAGAGATCCTGCAAATAACATTATTACAAGATCAAAACATCATGATACGGCAATAGCAAATTCATTGTAAAAGCAATAAATTACTAATGCAAAACCCAGGCTCCAGCCATGAGTTATCACAAAGAAATGTTGTTATGTAGTGGCTGATCCAACAAAACCAGACATATCCAGAGCATCCAGCGAGAATAGATGTATACATATGTAAACAGACAACACAAACAAGCGTTGAGAATGTATTTATCCAGTATGCATACATATTATGAATAAATGTTTTTGTAATTTTTGTTCTGCACAAAAGGAATTGCTTTGCTGATATGCTGAACCAATTGCAAACTACAAGAAAAAAAAAAAGAAAGCTATGGACTATCATTAACCCACAAGCAGGCATACGTTTACTTCATAAAGAAAGCCCAAAACTTTCATGGACAGGAGATGAAAAGACCCAACTACAAAGAAGAAAAAGGGCAGTTACTCACTTCTAAATAGGTGGTTCTCCAAGCTTCCTCGAGGCATAAACTCGTATACTAGCAGCCTTTGATCTTCCTCAATACAGTACCCAATCAGTTTGACCAAGTTAAGATGGACAAGATCACCAAGAAAATTTACTTCAGCCTAGCATGCAGGAGCAATGAATCAAAAGAAATTTTTTAATGCAAATTATTATTTGAAACAAAACCATTAAAAAGGACCTAACATTAAGGAAAAATTGCAGTAGGCATCTCATATAGGAAGAAGAGCAGATCAGGAAAATTCCATACCAGCCACTCTTTATGACCCTGAAGCCCGTCATGATTGAGGGTCTTAACAGCAACAGTAAGCCCTGTACCAGGTTTTACTGGAGCAGTACCATTTTCTTCAATCCATCCCTTAAATACACAACCAAAACCACCTTCACCAAGAAGACTCTCAGGTCTAAAATTTCTTGTTGCCAACTTAAGATCATTAAATGTAAATTTTCGCAGTCGAGAAGCAATTTTAAGTTCCTCTTCGAGTTTGGAAGTGGATGAATTACTTTCTGCGTTACTTGTGGTTGTAGATGAGATTACAGGAGCAGCTGGTTGACCTCTGCTTGTATCATTCGTTGATTTACTTTCTGTTGATACACACATAAAATTACCCTGTTTCAATATATGCAGTCATAGCATTCACATCAACATAAATCTGTCATGCTATATGAATTCTCCAGATACAATATCAGTGACAATTTCAGTGAAAGACATGTCTCATACCAAAAGAGCAAGAGAGGCTGACTTAATGAAAAGGTCTTGAGAAGGCGAAAAATAAGGAAAGCATGAACTGCAATGCAACACATGGACATTGTTTCATATATCAGAAAATGAGCTTAACTAACGATTGACCAGCTAACTTATACCCAAATTTGGAACCAAAATATTTTTCTTGAAAAACAAGCATAAGATGTAATGATGTTCTGACATTTTAACCAAACCTAATAATCACCCTTGCAACCTCACAAAATTTCTATTTATAAGATCTTGAAACCATAAAATCAGTCCTACACTTCTAAGACTTAACAGCATTCAGATCTCTCATGCAATCCATTTTCACTAACAATAAAATGTCTGGCATTACAACTGGCAATCTCATGACCACTGCTACCGCCAACAGAATACCTGCCACAACTACAAACTCACCACCATTTTGAATCAGAACATGAGCAATCTGAAGGAAGCAATTTAAAGTTTGTCAGCACTCAATGGTCAACTAGACTAAGCCGGTCAAAGCTTTCTGCCAATCCAAATTAGCATGCATAAAGGTTAAAAAAAAAAAAAGAAATCATTACATGTTGAAGAAACTAAAGGTCTGAGTCAATTCAATGAGAAACTTGATCAGTCTTATTAGGAAAATTTAGGAAGGTTTAGACTTCAGAATTAAAAGTAGTCAAACCAGGTTCTAAGAAACAGGAATTTAGTTAGTCTTACTATGAAAATATAGGACCCATACTGAATTATAAAGAGAACAATCTGGGATTAAGCCTAAGATTAATCGTGATATAAAGATATAAAGAAAACATTGAACATTTGAAATCAAGACAATTCGCCAGTGACAACATAAAAGCATTCCAATTAAGGAGAAAAATAAAGGAAAGAAGAAGTGAAAAAGACCCAAATCCATAATCTCAAGTCTCAACTCAATCAAGTGAACACCGCCTGGACTGAAGAACAACAAATGCATAACAATTCCGTTCCTTTATCAGTGTAAAATAAAAAATATAGCTTCCCCTATCTTAATGATCTACCGCAAGAAGAAATAGTTAAAAATGACTTCTGGTAGTAATTCCATATATTTTAGACTCCAGCAATTAGGACAAGTCTGTAATTAGACCCTCAGTTTTGGGAAGTGCTAAGAAATCCAAGTTTTCATGATCCCCTTTGCAACCATGCCAATTCAACTCTGATTTACGTTTGAACTCTCACCCAGCTTTTCACTGTTGAAGCGACCCAAAATTCCCACCATTTAGCGGCTTGGATTTACTATTGGCAAAATGGAGACTAAAAATCAAATGCAAAGTCTGCCTCTATTCACAATAAGAATCATACAGTAACATTGTTTAGAAATTATCCCAAACTAAAAATGGCACTAATCCAAGAAAAAAAAGAAACAATCCACACGGGGCAACCGAAAGGCCGAAGGAATATCATCAAATAAAGAAAATTTTTCAAGAGAAGATATGAATTACCGCAATGGGTACTGGTCCCACTAACAGAGCTATCAACTTTGGATCTTGAAGAAATGCAGCTTCCTATAAACCTAAACTTGACCCAACAACTTGTCTCTGCCTCGTCCACTACATCATCACCGCCATCTTTCTTCTTCTTCCTGCACTTTGATTTGCACGCATCCGAAGAACCCTTCACCTTTCCATCTTCACTGGAAAATCCCATCCTCTTCTCCTCTAAAAGAAAACCCTAAAAGCCCAGACCCACTTTTCATCCAAAAATCCCCCCGAACCCCAACCCCCCACCAAAAACAATCTTCACAAAACCCAAAAAGGGGAGAGAAAAAATTAAAAAAAAAAAGGAAAAAGCAATGAAATTAAACAATTTCTGAACAGCCACAAAACCCAGTTGGAAGAAAGAGCTTAGATAACAAGAAGGTCAAAAATGACAACCCCTTTATAGTTTTGAGACTAGAAATTTTTTTAAAAAAATTTAAACAACTTGCGTAAACTATTTAGACAACAACAAAAGTAGTAGCTTTGGTCTTTATCTTAAAACGAGCAAAGTAAATAAAAAATAAAAAAAAATTGGATATCATTTATCAAATAGAACCAACAAACCTCAGTTAAGACCAGGAAATGTCTGCTATTTAAGAGAACAGAAATCTCAAAAAACACAGCCTCTCTCCAAATACCACAATCAAACAGGCACAAAGCAGACCAGTTAAAAAAAGCAAACAAATAAATGGTTTTTTTATATGTATAATTAAAAAAATGAAATGTATCTCCCAAAAAAAAAGTAAAATTTCTCTCTCACTCCTCCTTTTCCAAATATCGATTCTCTGTAACCTTTTTTTTAATTCATTGGTTTCCTTTTATTTAAATTTAAAATTTAAAAAAAAAACAGTAAAATCGAATCGAAGACTAGAAAAGGCAAAATGGAGCTAACCGGAGAATGCGGGCAGCAGGTTGGGGTTGGTTTCGGGCTGCCCGTACAGGGAGCTTCGTGTTTGGAGAGAAAGAAAATAAAGGACAGAAAACGAGCAGTTTTGGCAAACGGAGAAAATGGAAATAGAAAACGTGGGGTAGTTTGGGCAGGATAGAGAAATTATTTTTTTTAGAATAATATGTCTATATAAGGGACCCACCTAGATGGTGACGTGTCTACTTTGGGTGGGCGGATGCCAAGTTGCCATCGCGCGCGTGTCAAAGTTTATCTCCCGCTATGCTATAATGCTAATGCATGCATCTCCCCTTTCCCTCTACATTTAATTTTTATTTATTTATTTACTTATTTTATTTATTTCTTTTCCATTTCCAATTTCCATTCTATTAATTTTTTTTTTCAAAAAAATCTGATACATAAAACCTTCCCCAATAAGAAATAAATTTTCAATTATCTTTAATAGTAATATAAAATTAGAAATTCAACTAGGGATGGAATCACGTTGTTAATGAGTGGCCATTTTTTTATTATATATATAAAATATTATAAAATATATATTTTATTTTATTACATATATTATAAAGTATATAAAAATATATATAATATTTTATATATTTTATTTTATATAATATATTATAAAATTTAAAAAATGAGTCATTTCTATTAAATGAACTCTTTTCATATAAATTTAGTCCAAATCTAAATATATTTACTTAATTTAAAATTAAATATATATTAGTCCAAAATTAAATTTTATTTCTTAAAAAAATTTAAAATTTATAAGATAATTTTACTATTTTTTACTATAATATTTATCCTTATAAATTAAAAATTGAATAATTTCATCAATTATAATTGAAATCTTAAATTATAATTTTATAATATACGTGGGTCTTTTAATTTTTTTTAAATTTTTTTACCTTTTTTTAATCTGATTTATTTTATTTAAGATTTGATATTAGTTTTAAATTAATAATGGTTTATGTTTTTTTATATAATTATTTTAAATTTTTTTAGTTTTCAATTATTAAAATTGAAATATTATTATTAATAATTTTTTAAATTAAAATTTATAGTTAATTAATTTTTTATTATTATTTATCTTAACGAATTAGTCCCTAATATTTCATGCTTCCTAAGTCCTGAATTCAACATTAAAAATGCAGAAATTAGATTTTAAAAAAGAATAATAATAAATAAAGGATTTTGTTCAAAAAAAAATAATAAATAAAGGATTTTTGGTGATGGTAATTTATGAATGGAGTGATGAGCGACACAAGTAGTAGTATTGACGTGTGTGTATGTTAGGCTTAGCAATCGGATTAAGAAAATAGTCAACACCAACAGCATCTTATCATTTGATTGTGACATTAACAAGTATTGCTGCTTTGCTTGCTTAATCATTCTTCATCCCTTACTATCATTAGAAAACCATAAAATTATAAATTCTGGTTGTTTTTTTTTTTTTGTTTTATAAATTATGATGCGCATACTTGGTGAATCCCATAAAATTGTGAATCGAAAGCCACACAACGTGTGAAGAAAAAAAATATAAAAAACAAAATATAAAAAAAAAAATTTGGGTTTTTATTTTTGTTCTTTTAATCGAATCAAAATAGGTTACCATGGGAATCACAGTTGACTTTGAGAATAAATGTGCAAAATCAAGGTCGCTTCTGATCATGTTATCTAATCGCATTTAATTCCTTGGATTATAATTTTTTTAATTAAACATTTTGGAAACTCTTGTAAATTTATGATGTTTTTTTTTGGTGTGCTAAATTTATGATGTTTTTAATTATTGATAAAATCTACCTATATTTTGTAGATCGACTTCGTTTCAACCTAAATTTTCACATAAATGTAATTACACATTTAATTTGGTAATAAATGTATATACATAATCAATGTATACCTAAAATCTGTTATCGTCCATAACATCGTTAAAAAAAATAATTTAGACTTGCAAACACTTGAGCGATTGCCTGTACTATTATCACTAGAGAAAGATTAAACTAACCAAATGAGTAATTAGTTGAGAAAATCTTGGATTGGAGCCACTTATAATAATTAAAATAGCTTTACCATACCACATTGTTGGAATTATAAATTCTTCAATTGAGCAAGCTAAAAGCAACCTCAACTCGGCACAGTTCATTAATGCCAATAGCATGCTCGTTTCCATCCATATACATTAGAACCATTGCCAAAAAAATTGGACTTTACAATCCTCACGCGGTTCAAGTATTACAACATTCTGTTTCCTTTAAACATGTATGAAGATTGGCAAAATCAAAACCTTTATCTCGATTGCATCGTCTCGTAATATAGTATGTCAAGAATTTACCATATACATCTAAACTCATCAATTGCACCAATAAAACATAATAGATGAAAAATGGGGTGTACAGAGCAGTGAACACGATAAACAAGAGCAAGAATGAATTTTGTGCTTTCATAAAAGTGTTAAAAAACAATTCACAGATGGATTCATCAATGAAGAGTATATTTCTTTCCCATCACTGGGCTATGTAACAAATACTGTTTCTCCTGATCACGATTTAGGCTATATATATATATATATATTTAAAAAAAAAAAAAAGAACAAATCAACATAACCATGTCCACAACATCAAGGAACACGAAACTAGGTACTACATGCCAGGCAGCCCTTTGAATTCCTCTCGATGCTTGAAGATAAAATGTGGTAAGAAACCAAAACTACAGAATATCCATCCTAAACAATCCTGGTGGAAATGCTTGATGTTGCATTTATCTTTAGTGAGTGCTCAGGAACATAGGTAAGACCTGTACAACCAGAAAATACTTGCCCATAAGAACTCGGAATGTCGATTGGCCATTTCAGTGATCAGAAAACATACATTAGTGGTGCAAGGGAGGAAACATAAAGATTCACCTAGCCACCATTCTATCATGGCATCCAATATGTTTCCAATAAATACCTTAGTATCCAGTAAATCCAATAGAACAAACAATAGATGATTACTGCAGTAATCAGATATAACATCAAAAATCTACACATGCCTGCTAAGGCCAAGAAAGTAGCAGATTCGGCAAGTCCAATATTTCAATCTACAAGCTCAAGAGTCAAGACTGCCAGATATGGGATGTCAGTTTGTTCAAGTGTGCAAGATCCATTCATAGAGATGTATCATAATATTCAAAATGTCTGCAAAAATATGAGCTAAATAGCATGTACCTAAGCAATAATGCTAATTAATCGTCTAATCATGAATGCAAAATGCACATTTCTTTTAAATTATTTTTTATATGGCATACACATGCATGCATGGGTAAACCATGTTCATTTTTACACAGCTGAAAGATTTACAGATTTTACAATGACAGGTAGCAAAATCGCAATTCTCTTTGACCCAAAACCAACGGGGAGTACTCATAGTTACATTACAAGCAGCCAGTCCTAGGTTTATAACACCAATATAGCATTTGCGTATGCATCAAACATAGCACAAGGACAAAACTATGGTCAGTTAATGGGCTAAGTACACTAGCATTCATGTTTATTCACCAATCTGTGCATGCAATCTAAATGCAATAAAATTCGAGTCTCTCATAGTACAAATTATCAAAAAATAGTCTTTCACATTAGATATTCTACTGTGACTGCAATATGGAAAAGGAGAAAAAAAAAAGAATAAATGAGAGTTCATGAGTATTGATGAAAATGACTTCGCATTCTGTCCTAAAAAGGAACAAACCTAGCTCAATCAAATTATGGTTTTTCATTTTAAGAAGAAATCGATAGTAGATGCTAGAAGATAATACCTTTCTCCTTAACATCAATCTGTAACGTGTCCAGTGCAATAATGCCATCAGTCAAGGGAAGTAGCTCAAGCTTGATGGTAGCCGTCGACTGAGCAGGAACACATCTGATGCAACCAAATTAAATTTTGCAGTCCAAATAAAATTGAAAGAAATAAAAAAAGAAAGAAAAGAACAGGAGTGTTGCATTACCCTAACGGAATTCTACTCTGAAGCCACAGATGTGTGCAACCCAAGCCATTACTTGGAATGACATCAGTTATGGGAGAAGACTGACCATCAAAAGAAACAGAGTGAACTCCACCAATACCATGCTGTTTTGGATTCTCTGATGGAGGCACAGAGTTCAGCCTCTGCGTTACAGCACGATGTCTCTCCCCACTTATTCTACCTGTAGACTCGGACAAACCAACAAAGCGACTCATTGATGTTGTTGGTCCCAAGGACCCCACTGAAGGAGGAGAAGTAAATGAGGCAGGAGCAAGAACTGTCATAGTTAGATCTTCAGATGTCAAATTTGATGCCTGAAGTGTTAAGCCCTGGCAATGTCAACAACCAAAAATTAACTGCCTGAAGCAAACTAAAACAAGAGGAAAAATGAGAACATGACGTAAAAGAAACCTGAACTGGAAGCTGAGAGGCTCTTTCATTAGCTCCAGAAGATTGTCCAGACATTTCAGATGCAACAGAGATCATAAGATCCCTTGAGATACGTGGCCGCCAAGTAGTTGGCTGCTTGAAAAAGAGCCTTGACTCTTAATTCAACACAAACCATAAAACATGAATATTGAGAATAGAAATAGGTTGAAAAATATTATAGATGATAAACTTAACAGAGAATAGGACGCTTACCAGTGTAATTGCATCGACAAGATATCATAATAGCATACAGATCAGTATTCAAAACACTCCTTCCTTCAGTGTTATTTGATGCAAGTTGTGAACTTGAGGATAAAAGTCTTTCACTAGGAACTTTAAGATTCTTTAGCATGGTACAAGCTGGTTTAAGAATAAAAGAGTGCTCTTCACCTCTCCTGCCAATGAGAAACTCAAAATAAAATCAAGTAATTCAATATTTCTTACAATATTTACATAAAGATTTCTTCTGTTCACAAAGAACTGATAGGTATCATTGAATATAGTTAATAAACCCTCTTTCTTCAATGACAAATTTGTGCACCAAAAAATATTTTTGGTAACATGGAGAAAATTGTTCATGCATGTAGCCATATCATTCCACAATAATAATCAGGTTAATTTCACAAATCACAAAAAAAAAAAGCAAAGGAACTCCATTTTATCATTCCACTAAATCATTCCCGCTTGTTATTTGCTTATGCTCTTCTATTTTTTTCTTCGCTATGTAAGAAAAGGGTGATATGAAGCAAATTTTGTAGTTTCTCCCTTTTAACATATATCAAGCACTATTTATCTCGTCAAACACAACAAACAAGCAGAAAAATAAGAAAATTGCGCTGCGAGGCCTGTCTAGATGAATGGACTGTCAAAGCATTCAGAGACTTCTAAGGTATACCAAACACTGTAGGCTGGTTCACATCAAAATCATAAGGTAGAGGGAAACATTAAACACATATCAAGGAAAGAATTATTAAACACATATAAAGGAAAGAATTATCTTCTAACCTTAGACCATGAACTGGCAGCAAATCAATAAGCAACAAAACTTTTGGCGGTACAAGAACAGACTTTCAAACTTCTAGATTGTTAAAAAATTAACAGTTATAAATGGAACAGCAAGCAAACATCAAAGTATAAGTACTCATTTCTCATGCATCTAACAAAGGAACTGTTCCCATTACCGACAGACTGCATACCAAGTCCACTTATTGAACTTACTCCTACTAGGTGTATTAAAGAAGTTCTGTATTACTCAGTGTGCACACAATATTGACAAACCATAAACAAGCACCAAATATAGGATACCTGGACTAACAAGGGTAAGATGCAGTTGAACAACCTATAACCGAGAGTACATAAAGATGCCTAGAGTGAACAACAACCTGAGGGCTAGATTTGGTAAACAGTGGTCATTTCCAGCTTCAATGCATGCAATTGGCAATGAGGAAAGTGATCCACCCTTTGCAGCCTCCTCAAAAACAATTGTTATAGCATCTATGTACACCACAATATCTGGATCATTTGTTGGACAAACATTCTGCAAGAAACTTGATAAATTAATTAGGAAATGGGAAAGATTATAAGTTGATTCCAGTGCACTTCCAGATTGACCAATTGGTTATATCATAAAATATTCAGAAGGGGAAGAAATTACATTAATCTCCTAACTTGTGAAGCAAAAAATATTACCGCACACCTTTATCTGAACACAAAGAAGGTCCTCTGTATTGCAGTCAGCTGCAAAAGAACGAATTTCTACTGGTTGAATTATCTCAATTTTCCTCCTCCACCTCTTTCCTGGAATGTAGATGCCTTCCAACCCACAACGAACAGAAAATCTTTCTCGCTCTAATGATACACCCCGAAAAGATAAAAGACCTTCACCTCCAGCTTTTTGGCCATTCAATATCTTCTGAGATGAGTACTGACTCCACTCTCCAATGTCAAAATTGGGTTTATAACTTTGGGTTTTAACAGGTTGGGGAGATGATGCAGTAGTTTGAGGCAATGATGACATGGAGTAACTTCTAAAATGAGAGAAGAGCTGAGAACCAGAAGCTGTAGGCTTCTGAGAAGCATTACCAATTCCTGAACCAGAGTTTACATGAGAAGGAGATAGAGGACGAGCTGGAGGAGGAAGAGTGTTATCCAAAGGAAGCAACCATTTTAATAATTCACCACAGGGATCATGATTCATGCCATTCAAGGTGTCCTGCTTCTGAGGAGACATACTTCTCTCTTGATATTTCTCAAATTGAAGAATCTCAATAACAGGATCTTTCAAAAAATTAACACCAATATTAACTTGTAAAAGTAGCTGCATCCTTCCAAACAAATAAATGGAATAAGGATCAGCACTGACCAACTCGTTCAAATTTACATAGATAAGCATCATATTTGCTGTAATGAGATATACTAAAGGTAGGATTTAAAAACTGAACTTCCCCATTAAACATGTTGTCCAACAATATCTCCTCCCGCATAATCAAATGGTATCATTTTACATTATATGCCATATATTACATGATTTCTTAGCTATGCAAGGGATATCTACATAATCAATCTACAATTGGTGGATACCCATCAAGCAGCTAATAAGACCATTAAATATTGTAAGTCAATCTAGAAACACATAAATAATCTGAGAAAAGTGTGTATTTGCATGCAAACCAAAAAAATTTACTGTGATTAATAAGTCATACAAGATTGTCTTTTAGCAAAAAACTTCAGTAAATATTATATAAAATTGGAACATCTTCTCCAATTTTGTCTAAAACGTGAAAAATACAGACCTAAACTCAAAACGCAAATCTAAGTAAAAAAGGACTGTTATTAGTAAGAGGGTTGTTCACCCAAAAAGGGCCATCGCATTCAAAGTTGCAATCATAGACTAATCTTTGGAGACAACCAATTAGATTCTTTGTTATTGATACATTTATAGCCACCTAATCTATTTAATTAATGTATAATCAGTCATAAATATGATATTTATAGCAACACGTCAATAGAAAGATAGTCATCAATATTACACTGCTAAGTATATTAGTATCGCCATTTATGTGTTAATATTACATGTAATTAAATAAATTTACGTCACATGGCCACAAATGTAGAGTTCAAATATTAGATTAAAATTGGCTGTTTTAAATTTTAGGCGATGAATGCAAATTCAAGAAAAGTTGAGGCCTTTATTGTGAACAAATCTTAACAAAACTTGAAAAAGAAAAATCCTACAATTTGACAGGATAAGGCGTCCTCCATAGGAATTCACAAAACAAGATCTGTATACAACAAATCCTTCTATGAGGATAGAATACTAAGATTTTAAGTTAAGCTTGTGCAATGCAATACATTAATAAGAAATAATACATGGCCAATGCCAACTATGAAGTGGAACCAGGTGTGGCTCAAAAAAAGCAGGATGGTGGGAATATGCATATCTTTATGTGCAAATTGACTTCTTCAAAAAGCAGAAACAAGGACTACAGATTCCATGACTCAATTCATAAACCATCTAGTTTGAAACCATGGAGATCATTTTGATGATTGGCTACCGCATCCAACAAATCAAGCAGAAATGACAAATACAACATGCATCTCCTTATGTGTGAGACAAATGACCAGAAGAACATTTTAAAAATACAAAGTAAGAGACTGCACTACTTTAACGAAAGTCAATCAAACGAAAAGGTAGATAGCAAACAATATAGAGGTTCTCAGATGCATACCACTATGTCTCCATTAGGGAGAGAGCAACAGGAAACACCATTTCTCGCTGCTCCACCAGAGAGATAGGCATCAAAACTGCCTCTATCAATAAGAGCACCAAGTCGGGATGTGTTATTTGCAGATAGTTTTGTTCCGTTTGCATTGAAGCTCTGACCATCCATCTCAGAAGATTTTGGATCAGAAGTACCTTTTTTTGACCAAAGAGGATCCCCAGACTCTGCTATCCTAACAAAAAAGTGAGAGTTCCTAAATCTTTGCAACAATGTTTCAGTTTGCCTTTTTTGATCTTCCATCCTGAGAATGTATTCACTGGCAGAAATATCCTTTTGCGGATCAATCTCCTGTTTTGATGGTTCATTCCCATTTTGGTCTATAACTTGGCCCTCAGAACTGATTTCCTCTTCTCCAGACACCAAAATTGCCCCTTCTTTCAGTTTCCCATTTTGTTTTTTAGGGCTTTGTCTTATGCCATTTTTAGACATCACCGCAGCAACTTTAAATGGGGTAATAATTTCTGTGTCTTGCTTAGATGCTGACAAACATGCCAGGATATGAACTTGCTCACCTGCAATAAAAACAAATTCAAGATATCATATAATAAACACAATGTCCCCTGCATGTAGAATAACTAAGGCATGCAAAACTTGAAGAACCAAGAGATTAATAAAGATAGGCACCAGGAAAAACAAAAGACCGATCCAGGGAATGTAATGAATGTATATCTGTTGCATTATTCCAACCATCTGGAAGTTCCCCTACAAAAACATACCAAGCATGAAAACCCATCAACTATATGCAAAAATTCTGATAAAGCATAAAAATCGCACAACAGGCGAAACCTTGTGAAACTAATTTCTGTAGAAGAATATAACAAAATTTAGAAATAGATTTAGATGATATGGTTATATACTGATGCCTGGCAGAAGACCTACAAAAAAATTAAATCCATATCCTAAACAGTTAGCAGGACAATGAAGCTTACAGTCATTCACAGATGTTCTACTGAAGACACTATTTATCGTATTGGTTTCATAGCAGGAATCCTTTTGAAGTTCCTTCTGAAGAAAATTTTTTCCTCATTGCTTGAAGGGGGGCAGGATAGCGAGAGAGAGAGAGAGAGAGAGAGAGAGAGAGAGGGGCATAATGACCAAACTGAAAGTAAAACAACATATTCCGAGATAGAACAACCAAAAACTACTAATGAAAACAAGGTCTCGAGTTCTGAAACAATCTTATCAAGCATGTAACTTGATACTGATAAACAAAGAGAAGAGAAAGGAGTTCATATCCTAACTCATATAAATACTTCAGATCAGCATCCACAAATTAAGATAATGAGGATCACCAAGGACCTATGGATCCACGAAAGCCCACCGAAAATGTCAATCAATTCTATCAAATCCAGCATTGAGGCCATTCAAAATTTAGCATCCTACCAATCCCAACTTAATATATGTAAGTAACAGGGTTATCTGTCATTAGCAACACATCTGTACCCATAATATCACTAGGTGCGTAATTTGCATCTCCTTTAATGACCTCTTATTTCAGTTATACATGATTAATTCACAAACAATCATGAAAACTTACCATAGATTTTGATCTAATAAAGATATTTAGATTTAGAACAGTAATTAAGCTCCACCTATAGGCGTCTTCTAAGAATGAAGCAGGGCAGAGATGCTAACCATATTATGGTTGAATTTCAAATGCTGCAACATAGAACACCAGGAACATGTTCAATTTATGATTTATGATTGTCTTTCTTTAACTAGAATACGAGAATTGGTTCAAAATTTTCCAATGCTCAGAATACTCAAAATCAAATCAAAGGAAGATGACCATATGCACATATGTCATAAAGTAATACCTCGTGGAATAGTAATCCGTCCTTCTTCTTCAGAAACATCTGAGTGGTCCTCTAAAACAAGGTAGTCAGGCTTCATACTCACACTGCCAACAGTACTATTTTCATCTCCAATTCTCTGAGCCTCTCCATCACTGCCTTCTGCAAAAGGAGATTGGGGGAACGGATCTTCAGCTATAAGACCCTCTAAAGTTGCAGATGGTTTTGATGCTTGACGTGTATCTGCTAGATCTTCATGTACAGGAAATTGTTCTGTCACTACATTGTGCGTAGTATACCGCTGCAGAAAATTCATTGTCTTCAGGAAAAATTATCTGCATATAAGAAGTATGTCATTGGATATGTAAATGAAATGCCACCGTTATTAAGGAAGAAGTTGATGTGTATGCCAATGCTTAGCTGCATACCTCACTTATTAGCTAAACAACATTGCAAATTATGAACCGGATGTAAAACCATATAAATCATTATTAAAAGCAGGATCCTTAACTTCATCCTTCTTCATGTAGCACTAAACCACAATAGATCAAACTCTCTCACCTGAACAGTTCTTTTACTGTTACAAGTTCAACAAACTAGCATCCAAAAGCAAATAGCCATTTTAACTACTAATTGAGACTCCAAAATCATCAAACTTCCAAATCAGTTTGTAATTGAATTGAAAAGAGAACAAACACAGGCGAATCAGAGCACATATAAGAGTATAATATGCCAAATTGGTCAGTTCACGAACAATCGAGTCGCTCTTTTAAGACAATTTAGTAAGAGTAAGGGTAATAAGAAGACACGTTAAGTATCAAGAAGATTGATGATTCCAAATATTTGATTCCTGTAAGAGATGATTGTGATAGATTTTGTTGGAAATGAGAGTGTTAGTGTTACCTGATCGGAGATCAAACCGGAAATCGGCCTGAGAAATGAGAGATATCCACTTCTCAGGGCAGAGAGAGGCGAGTAGGTGCAGAGACGCCTTTCGGGCTTAAAGCTGTCTCAGTTTCGATCTCATTCTCTGCTAAAAAAATTAGGGGCAATTACAAAACTACGCTAAAACAAAGCTCTATTTTCAAATATGCGGTATCAATTTATTTTTTTCAATTTTACGGTATACAGGTTTTATAATTATAAAAGTACGGCGTCAATTTATTAAATATGTTTTTTTTAACTGTAATTTATTAAAGATGATAGCAACTTATTAACTCCTTGCTTGGCCACACGCGTATTAAAGCTTCTTTAATTATCCGCATTGCAAACATAAAATTTGCATAAAAAAATTTAATTAAACTTTTTAAATTATTTTTTAAGATTTAATTATAATATTATAAACCAATTAATTAATATTAACAAAATTTTAATTTTTAAACTTATAAAACATTTAAACTAAAATAAGTTTTATAATTTTTTATTATAATTTTTTATTTAATTAATAAATGTGCTTAATTAATTAATCTATTTTTATATAAATTAATTATATAATATAAATCATATCAATATTCTTTTTTATGTCTATATAAATATATCAATTTTTTATATGAATTAATTAATATATTTTCATATAAATTAATTAAATAAATATAATAGTTAAATAAATATTAATTTAAACAAAAATTAGTTATATATTACATATAAATATATATACAGTTATATACAACATATATTTATATATTATTATTTTTAAATTTTAACATATATATCTAATAATAAGTAATATATGCCTACATATAATAAATATATACCCATATATATCTAGATATATACAATATATATATATATATACTGTTATTATTTTCAAATTCAACATATATATCTTAGTTATATGTAACATATATCGACATATATCGACATATACCGAAATACACCATTATTCTTTAGTTAAAGTATATGTAATATATACCGATATACACTTATATATATATAACATATATTATTATTTTTTGGCAACATACCCATATATATAGTTATATGTAACAAATACCAAATATATATTGTTATTTTTTTGGTATATCTAGTTATATGTAACAAATATCAATATATAATATTATTTTTTTGATATATTTGATTATAGGTAACATATATTCACATATAAATAAATATATAAAATAGTTATATACCAATATATATTCATATATGCCCACATATAATGACATATACCTGCATATATTATTATTTTTTAGTTAAAATATATATAATATATGCTGACAAATACCTACATATATATAACATATATATATCGAGCTATATGTAATATATACCTATATTTACAAACATATACCCATATATACCTACACATATATAACATATATGTATTTAGTTAAATGTAACATATATTGACATATACCCACATATATATAACATATATTATTATTTTTTTTATAATATATACCTTCATATATCTAATTATATGTAATATATACTAATATATATTATTATTCTTTTTGGTATATATAGTACTATGTAACATGTATAAATATATAAAATAGTTATATATCGACATATATCTATCTATAACCACATATATTGTTATTTTTTTGTTAAAATATATGTAACATATACCGATATATACCAATATATAACCACATATATGTAACATATATTATTATTATTTTGCAATATATACGCACATATATCTAATTATATGTAATATATATATTAACATTTATTGTTATTCTTTTTTGGTATATTTAGTTATATATAACACATACTCACATATAAATAAATATATAAAATAATTATATACAGATATATATCTAATTATACTTATATATACGCATATATATTATTATTCTTTGGTTAAAGTATATATAATATATGCCGATATATACTCACATATACTGTTATTCTTTATTTAAAATATGCATAATGTATATCGACATATATTCACGTATATATAATATATATTATAATATATATTATTATTCTTTTGCAACATATACCCATATATATCTAGTTATACGTAATATATGCCAATAGTTATATGTAATATATACCAGCACATATTATTATTCTTTTTGATATATCTAATTATATGTAACATACCCACATATGCTAAAATATATTGCCATATATTATTATTCTTTAGTTAAAGCATATGCAACATATATCAATATATGTTAATATATACCGATATATATACACATATATTGTTATTATTTAATTAAAATATATATAATATATACAAACATATACCGACATATATGTAATATATATATATATATATCTAGGTACTGCATTACAAAAAAAATATATGTATATGTTTTTATTTTAGTGTATAAAAGTATATATAGCATATGTCTAAACATATCTATTATTTTGAGGAAAGAATACTACTATGCATTTATTATATCTTAGCATACGTAGGTATATCCTAGCTATAATTACATACATCTTTTTTCTTTTTAACAAATAATGTTAATATCAACTGTAATATTTTAGTATATGAATATATATGTTGCATATACTGACATATACCTATTATATGAGAGAAAGATTATCAATATGCAGATATTATATATAGTGTATATTTAAATTGAAGAATAAAAAAAATCTAAAATCGTTATAGTTCAAAACCAAAAACACAATTCAAATACAACAGCACTTGAAAAAAAAAAAGAAAGAAAAAGAATATCACAATAATTGATATATACTTTTGCAACCAAACTAAAAAAATAAAAAATTAAAACTACCAATGCTGCATAATAAAACAGACATTGTCGCTGTCATCCCATTCTCTCTTTAAACAAAAATTGTTTAAAAGGTAAGAGAACTCCTCCAATTATAGAGAGCAAAAATGGTAAATTGACTAGTCTAGTTGTCATTGACATCTAATAAGCTAAACGGTTTAATCCCATATGACTTCCGCCTCTGCATTCTACATATAACAAATTAATATAAACAACTATTAATTTGTTTTGCTATAAACACATATAACAAATATTAATGTTGTGTTCTCATATGATTTTTTATAGTAAGTTGTTATATATTCGACTCACCATCACTATAATACTTATGTCACATGTTGTCAAATATGACAACATATATATTTGACAAAATTAAGTGAGTCAAGTAGTTGTTGTCAACATATAAGAATTTACTGTTAGAAAGGCTTTTAGTCTGTTTACACGCAGTTTAACTTTGTTAAAATCATTAGGGAACTTCTCATGACCAAATATTAATACCCACTTAATTGTTACCATTAAAAATTATTTTCTGCAAAACACAGCTTGGGTGGTGCTTAACTATTCTTCAATCACAATTTTTCTAATATACAAAATTAATTGTTTTTCTGATACTATATGCATTTCACAAAAACAAAACTCATAAGGAGGCCCCAAATACTTAGTAAAACCTTATTGAAACTAGTAATTAGATACCATCAAATTAAAAGCTCATTAATAATAACAATATTCTTTTGATGCAGTAATGGGTCAAAAATACACCACATACTGGTTAGTGCACCAAAAATAGCAACTTCAATCAACTAGTGTGTGCAAGCATTTTGATTATAGGATGTTGGTTTTACAGGATTCCACCAAATATGTAATAGAAACATTTATAATTGTCTATAAGAACAAAATCAAAATAATAATTTATTTAAAGTATTTTATCGAATATTTTAATTGTATTAAATTACAGGAACAAAAAACCTATCAATTATTACAGTTCAAATCAAAAAATTAATAAAAAAAAAGATTTCAATATGCAGAATTTTCTTAAACAACCACATGCAGAGCAAAACCAATTTCATGTAACGATTATTAACTTGAACATTATCACAATAAGGAAAAACTAGTGAAGCAGTGTGGAAATAATTAATTAATTATTGGATCAACTCCTTGAAATTGCTTCATCAAAGTCTCTCGGATTCGGCGTTTTTGCAACGATTGTAGATGATATTGGACCAAAGCAATGACAAATATCTTCACAATTTATTTACTCTTTTATGTTATTAAGTTGCTTTTGATGCATAAAAAACAAATCGAAAATAAGGGCTAAAAGATGATTTGCAATGGAGAAGAGCACGATTTGCTGGACTTTCTTTGTTTCTTTGTTGCTTCATCAGTTGCCCTCTGTAGTAATAAAAAGCAGTAGATCGTATAGTTTAATGGGCAAGTATCGTACTTTTAAAAAAATGAAAGATAAAAAATGTTAAAATTAAAAAGTTAAAAAGTTAAAATTGAAAAGAAAAAGTATGAATAGTAAAATTAAAAATAAAATTTTAAAAGTAGTATATAATATAATTTTCTCCAAAAATTAAGGCCTTTCTATTAGGGCTATTTTTTATCATGAGTGAAAAATAAGCAAGCCCAATAGTGGCCCACATAATTCCCATTTTTCTCGTAATTAATTTTTGGCATTTTTACAAACCCATCCTCAACAATAAAATTGCTTTCAAAAATAAGGCAGAGGACCTTTTTTTTGCACTTTATGAAAAAAGCGCGCCGAACTTTTAAAAATACTTATTTTTCCAGTTATTTGTATACATTACATAGACTATATATATATAAAACATCAACACATTTACCCAAGACATTCACAAAATATATTAAAAGAAAATTATATTTTTTACATTTTAAGTCAACATATATCAGTATAAATACACAGCATATAACATATCATTCAAAATATTATGTGATTTAAAAATTAAAATACAATATTAAAAAAAATCTATACACATCTAAAAAAATATTAAAAGAAAATTACATTTTTTGTCAATTAACATTCAACATATATCAATACAAAAATATAATAATTCACCATGATAAAAAATGTTATATGATTCAACACTATAAATATGCCATACATAATAAAATAATAATAATATCTATACAATATTTACAAAACAGTAAAAGATGATCATATTTATTACTTATCATCAATCAATATATATTAGTATAAATATATAATATATATTTCATATGAAAAATAATATATGATTTAAAAGTTATAATACAGTATAAAAAATAAAAAAATAAAAAAAATTAATACTCAATATACACACATATCATATATTAGTATATCTTGCATAGATATTGTGCATATTTGAATATTATATGTATGTTATGTGTATATTTAGTGTATAATATGAATATATCTCTGTATAATGCGCATATGCTAAAAAATTAAAAATGAATATTAAAATAAAAAATTAATTTAAATAAACATTAAAATAAAAAAATAAAAAATATATAATAATAATCAGAAAATATAGATTGAAAATAAATAAAAAATCACAAAAGAAAAAAAAATCTCTCTAAAATATTTTATAAAACATGCAGAGTGCATTTCTATTAAAAAATAATAAAATCTTTAATATTACAATGGAAGAGAAATAAAAATAAAAGAAAAATATAGATATATTTATAAATTATAAATAATATAAAAAGTTTAAATATATTTTTTGCAAATAAAAAAGAAAATAAGAAGAAAAGGGGAAATGATAAAAAAGATAAGAAAACAAATAAATAATGAAAATAAAAATGAAAAACATTGATAAAGAATATTTTTGAAAAATAAACATATAAAAAATAAAACTGAAAAAAAAAATTAAAAAAAGGCTAAAGGTAAAATAGAGGCATAAGTTATAATTTCCACTTAAGCTTTTATAATATTTACATGTATAAAATAATTAAACCAAAACCAATAGCTATTTGAGTATTTGGTATTCTGTTTCTTTTTTAATCTTTTCTATTTTGCTAATTGTCAAAAGACTATCAGTAAAATTATTTTTTTATTATTTAATAAAAAACAAGAGTCAGTCAACATGTAAAAATAAAAAAAAAATTCATTTTTAATTGTTTCTTTTGTCTATTTTTTGGAATATAACTTTTTTATTATCTCTTGAGAAACCTAATTTTTTTTTTGAATTTTTTTATAAAATTGTTAGAAAAAAATAACAAAAGTTATCAAAAATTTAAAATAATTGAATTTTATCAAAATTTATGATTAATTTATAAATTTATTATATTTATATAATTTACTATAAATTTATTATATGCATAATATTTTTTATAAATTTATTATGAATTTATTATATATATTAATAAAATAACTAAAATATCTATCCTAAAATATGAAAAAACATAGTGAGGACATAAATTTTTCCATTTTTTACATTTTCACAATTTTTCTTATCAATTAAGTAATTTTTTTTAGAATTAATATAAAGAGGAGAATGAATTATAGGCTATTATTTTAAGGAAAATGCACTTATCATGATATTGTACTTTTGTGTGCATTTAAAAAATTATTTAACTAATAGAAAATGGGTGATAAAAAGGAAACAAGAGACAAAATTCATATTTTTTCAGGCCAAATATATATATATATATATATATCCCTATAAATTTATAAGATTTACTCAGTTTATCCCTTAAAATTTTAATTTAACTATATAAATTTTTAAACTCATATTTTTTTTAGTTTATAAATATAAATTTTTCTAGTAACGCTAAGTCACTAACATTTCTATTTAGTACAAAATATATAAATATAAAAGATAAAATTATCAATATTTATTAATATAAATATATGTCGATAAAAAATAGATAAGTATATGAATAAAGTGATTAAAATAAAAATGTAAAAAATTCATGGACTGTATATATATATTTGATCTATTTTTTATTTTCATCGGTCCTTCCATTAATGGACGAAAAAAAAAAACTAAAAACACAAAATATAAAAAGTACTTTTAATATTTTACATTTAAAATGTTTGATTAAAAACTGTGCAGTTTAATATAGTCTCTCGGATTCTATTATTTATTCGTTATTTTAATTGAATTAAAATGTATTTCAAGAGTCACAATTGAATCAATCCAATACAATGAATTTAAAAAAAACTTAATACATAATTATAATGAATTAAAAAAAAACTTAATATATAATTATGCATATATAGTTTATACTTGTAAGAAAAAACCTATTAATACTCTCTGTAAGAAAAAACCTATTAATACTCTCTATTTTGCATTTATTCTATAATACACCTTTATATACTTAAAATGACACTAAAATACCCATAACTCAGTTGGAGGATGTGCGTGAAAAATGCGCGAGTAAAAAGAACAGAAATTTTTTTTTTTCCTTTCACTTTTCTAACTTCAGTGGTTCTCTTTTTCTCAACTAAGTCACTCATCTTCACAAAACTTCTATAAATCTATTCCAATATTTAAAAGAGGTAAAAAATAACTATAATTATACAGCGATTTTGCACTTCTTTTAACCATTTTACCCTTATAATATTTAAAAGTCTATTTTGCTGTCATTTTGATTATGTCATTTTTTAAATTTTAGCCTTTTTTTTGCTAAGTGTCAAGTTTGATGTCCAAGTATATGTTTAAGATGTTGACATATATCAACATCTTCTATCATTTATTTTTGTGGAGTTCTTAGCTTGCATTAAATGAACAGACAAAAATTAATAGTATAAATATGACTATTTTTGCATCTATTTTAAAGAAGCTTAAAGTTTATACTATTATGTTAGTTTTTATATTATACGTTTGGGTATTTCTTGTTTTCTATATATTCTTTTTTAAAATTTTCTTAACTGTATCTTGCAGCTATATTTAATACTTTTCTTTTAGTATCTTTTTGTATGTGATGTTTTAAAGGTTCATCTGATATAAATAGTTCATAATTGGCGTATATGTGCATAGAAGATAATACTGATTGGGCCATAAGACAAAGATACTTAGCACTAAAAAATCACTTTGATATGAATAAAAATATATATATACATTCTGCTAAAAAAAGATATGCATAACCAACGACTATTATATTTGGACGGAGATCAATTTGACTTCTGAGAACAAAAAAAAAGATATGTCAATTATTTTGTATAAAATTTAGAAGAATATTAATATTATTCTGCCGTAATGACAAGAAAGAAAGTCAAATTATTTTTTTTACAAATCTATTATAGACTTGAAAACACATCAGCTAAATACAATAACTTAAAAAATTTATATCAAGATTTGTTTATAATTTTAGAGTCATTTATTTAAGTTGGAGTTAGATTGATATAATCCAAGATAACTTATAATATTGGAAAAACATAAATTCAGAAATTTCTTTATTTGATATTTTCTTTAATGAGTGAAAAGTTTAATGAAATTACTTTATTTTTTATTTTTTTCACAATCTATACATATTGTATCACAACCATAAAATTAAGAGACATTGGGTTTTAATTTAAAAGCTTAACAAGTACATAAAGTATGTTTGATATAATTCTTAATTTAATTTTTTTATATACATACTTGGGTTTGTATTTTATATATAATATTTTTTAAAAAATAATAACGTGCAAAAGTATTGAATTTTTTTGTATATATTTAAGTGTAACTTTGTATTGATTTTATTTAACTCGTGATTATTTATTTCAAAAGTGAGTAACATTTATTTCTCATGTCAATATAAATATAATTAAGGTGAAATTCTAAATGAATGCCTATCTTATATTGTTTTGCCTTATAATGTATTGTGATGAAGAGCAATTGGATATATATATTTTTAAAAAGATGCATAATAATAAAATATAAATACATTAAAAAGTAAATTAAAAAAAGTAATTAACAACAAGTAAAAACTAAAAAATAATAACACTAATTAAAATAAAATAGTAATTAATAATAAGAATATGGGCTAAAAAAGAATAACAGTAAGTAAAATAAAATAATAATCAATAATAAGAGCAATTGCTAAAAAGAAACAACATTAATAAAAACGAAAGGCAAAATAGGTAAAAAAAATATAAAATTAATGTTCGTATATAATAATTTCAAGTTATTCTTTAAATTATATCATTTATTTATTTGCACTTAATTGATAATATCTTATAATAATTATATCAACATTTTACTTATTTTTACTTAATTAATAATATATTGTTCTTAATTTCTAATTTATTTTTTCTCATCATTTAAAAAATATTAATCGTATTTTGTGATATTTATAAAAAAATTAATATATATATATATATATATTCTCGAAGCAACACGATGACATTATTCTAATACATATTTAAATGACATACTGAATACCTCTCTTTCCCGCTAAAATCACTTTCTTAAATCTTATAATTCTGAATAATAGAAGAAGGCGAAGCGAAGAACACCCAAGGCGAAGCCAAAGAAGAACACCCACGTTTCCTGATTTTTCCAGGTAATAATTCTTCCATGCCACCTGACTTTGTATTTGCATTATTAAAATTCTTTTACCACTCAAGCTTTCTCATTCCTAAGTTTGGATCTCAACAATCCATCAACAATAAACACATAGAACTCAATCAATCAAATCTTCACACTTCCATTTGTTTAACCAAAATTCAAAAATTGAAATCAGATTCTTCAATTTAAAACGAAACCCGCAATTTCTTTTTTAAAGAAAGAAGTTTAAACAATTAATAATTTACTACTCATCTTCATGGCTATGTGGATTTGATAATCATGACAAAAACATTGAGGAAGATAAAAAGATGTGATACGGGTTTTACAACTTGTGCATAGTAGTTATAGTTAAATAAAAAAAAAGATAAAAAATAGGTATAAAGGGCGTGTAATACACTAAAAATTGGTAAGATGAGAAATAGTTGAGATAAAGACATTTTAGTACCATTTTTAGTATATAAAAATATGTTATAGGATGCATGGGAAGTAAAATAGGCTAATATACATGTTTATATATGTATTAAAAGAAAAAAATCATTTATTTTAAATTATTTAATCAAAACTTGTGCAACTAGTTTAATGAAATTGGAAATCACCCTGTCAAGAATGAAGAAGCTGAGTTAGAGCTCAACGAATTTTAAGAGTCGGCCAATTTAATTATTATTAATTAATTAAAAAATATATTTTTTAAATTTAATAATTAATAATTATTGGTCAATTTGATAAATTTAATCTATTTTTATTAAATTTGATAGATTTTATTAATAAATATATAAATTAAAATTGATAAAATTTATAAATTTAAATTAATATAATCCATCGATTTATCTACTAAACTTGCATCGGTGGGATTTCCCATTTTTAGGTCATCCTTAGGTGGTGTCGTTTTATAGTTTAGCGTTTCTCAGAGAAACGGCGGTGGCGGCAGCAGCATCGCCTTACAGGCTGTGAAAAATACAATATTCTCTGTAAACAAAGGAAAGTAATTAAAAATGTCCAATTCAAATCAAGAAACCCTAGCGGAAGACCACAGACCCACCGATCAAAACCCTAATCAATCCCAAGAATGGGAGACCATGGCGCGAGCTTGGCTCAGCGCATTCCCGGAGGCGAAAGCCGTTAGCACCACCGAGGTAGAAGCTTGGATCGACTCTAATCGCGGCTCCTTCCCGGCTGACCTCCAGTCCATGACCCGAGCCGACCTCATTGATCGCCTGCTTGCCATTCAAAATTATATGAGGTTGCCCAATCAGGTATATACTGTGTGCAATTACAATTCTGGAGTTTTACAAAATCGTCCCGCTCTTGAGAGATAAATTCCATTTAATTTGTGATTTTTAGACGCCAATGCGATTGAAAAATAATACCTGTGGTTACATGCAATTTTGTGAGGTCAACATGATATGTATATGTATATGCATATGCATATGTTGGTTTTGTAACATAGTTACTTCTATTAGTGTTCGTATGCCTGATTGCACTTGTTCCCGCAACATTATGTACAAGCTTTGGTGCCTACAAATATGTTTTATATTGTTAATGTTTTTTATATGCTTAGCATATCTTTGTTTTGCTCATCTGCAATTTTCTCTTGGCAATGAAGCTTGATTTCTTGCCATAGAGTATTCTATAGCACCATAGTAGTTTTCATATTGTATTTTACAAGTTTGTATGGTGCTCTCCTTAATGGCATCCTTGCTTCTTAAAATGCAGAAGATTGCAGCAATATCAAGTGTTTCGTATAAAATATCACATATATCATTTATTTAGTGACCTCTTGACTTCCAGTGCATTTTTCTTGCCTGCGTCCTTTTTTGTTTTTCATATTCGAGAGACGTGAAATATTATTTATTGCTTATATTTTCTTTATGATTGCTATGATGAGGAACAAACTCATTTAACTTGAGGAGAAAATCATATTATTTTAATAACTAGCCTCCAAATAAACGAGGCAAAAAGTTGCACCTTAATGCCATCATCTGGTCACCTCTACCATCTTTATAAGCATGAGTTGTCCTATGCTTTCCATAAAAATGCTCGCTGATATTTCATCTCTATAAGCATTTCACCAGTGGTCCTGCTTTTCTCCACACTTTTGTCATAGGAAGAATTTTAGTTCATGCTGATCTTTCGCTGTCACAAAAGCATCCCTGATGGTGCATAATCTGGAAATTCACCAGGAAAAACGTTGCTCAAAAGTTGGGAAGCTTATGCTAACTGCAAAAATTTGCTATATTTCTGGAGACCTTTCTACCTTTGGGCAAAGGGATTCTCAATCCCGTGCTTATGTGAGACTGGTGGGAGTGAACATGAGAACTTCTGTTGTTATTCTTGACCTAGTGAGTTATCATAAGATTCACATGGGTTTTGTTGCACAATTTGCTCTTCTAGGAAGTTCTTCAATTGTTGAGTTGCGTGTGCTGCACTTGACAATGTAACTGGAAATTCTTCATTGATATGAGGCATTTTTAATATTTGATATTATTTCACATTTTAGCAAAAAGAATCATTTGTAAATTCCACAAAGCTTCCTAGATATTGTGTATCAGGTTTTGAATTTAGAGGGAAAACGGTATTTTTTGAGTGAAGATCTTGGACTCAATGTTTTAGCTATTCTGTTAAAAAGGAGATATAGCATGAATATGTGCTGTTTCCATGAATTTGTGGGAATATGAAAAACATGTAACTATAATATTTTGGATCTACTTTTTTTGCTTTAGTGCTTTCTATTTTCTCTTTCATGTGCTTACCTAAAAAGTACTTCTCTTCTACTTCCCTTTCGCACCTTCCCAACCTCATTTGCTTTGTCTTTCTGTGTGTCTTTCTCCCTTGTTCCCTTCACCCATGTACTACAAACTGAGTAATTGCCATCTTTCCTTGAGCAGGCAGCAGATCAGAATCAGGTTGATCTTCCACATGCTCGATTTCATCGAACAGATCAATGGCTACCAGTTTATTCCTGGTTGGAATCTTTAGATAAAGATGAAGTGGTCAAGTCTAAAGATATTTCTGACTGGCTAACTGAGAACCCAGAGGTTAAAGACCAGTTATGCTCCAGACATTCTCGATACCATTTGATGCACTACATTAAGAAGTGTCATTTGAAGATACTAAAGAGAAGGGAAAGGAAGAAGGTAGTAAATTCTTCTCATCTCTGCACTCTTTTATTAAGAACCTGTTATGGTCCTAGCCAATGGCCGTACCTGATACATGGAAACAATGGTGTGCCAACACATATTATCAGAAACTTCTGATTCGAAAATGGTTCCCTCATATCATAGATATAAGTACAATGCTTGCTCTGAAGCCTATCATTTGTGTAAGCTATAATTGAGGTCCTTATTTTACTGACTATGTGAGAATTATGAAAATAACCAAATCCAAGTTTGGTAATGATGATTTACTGTCCAAACATGATAATTTAATATTTCGAGTTGTGAGTTGTTTAGAGGGAATGAAATATAGCTCAATGAAAAGCTGTTCTTTAATTGAAAAAAAAAAAAAGAAAATTCAGTTCATCTTGAGTAGGTTGAGTAGGTAAGAATCAAAGTTTTTAAGGTAAGGAAGAAAATTATGAAATGTCTTTCTGTCCCATGAGTTTGTAGGATCAAATATTTTTCAGTTATTAAACTCAGGAGTCCAAGATTCATTTTAATTGGTATTTTTATTTTTATCTTTATCTCTCTTTTTATTTTTATTTTTGTTTACTTGCATCAAATTAGAGTTGTAGCTTTTATGTATTGCTTCCATTCATTTTTATTATACAAGTTATTTTACTTGAACAGGGATTGCAGCAGACTGACAAGCCAACTTCTCCAAAAGTTCAGAAGATTGTTGATACTAAAACACTAGCATTGGTTTCAAGTATGGCCCTTCATACATCCATAGATTGTCTTTATGCATTTATGAAATTGGAGATCTTGCATTTTCCTCAATTTCTGAAGGAACAAATTTGTCCCACAGAAAGAGGGCATTATAAAAAATGGACTCCTTATAATAAAGGGAAAAAAATTGACCTGAAGCTCTTTTGTTTTTGTGACATCTTGGTATGAGCAATGGGTTGAGTCGTGTTTCTAACTATAATTGTTAGAGTGGACTTGAAGTGCGGTTGGATGCACAAATATTTGATGATTATTTTATTTTATTTTTGAGTCTTGCAGATAATCCTTTGAAAGATATACCTAAGGATAGTGACTTATACTTGGCAAAACGAAATGAGGCACTTCATAAATATCAGATGTAAGTAAACTGCCTTTTTAGTCATTTCATACTAGCATTTTCAAATTTTGGAGTTCTTTTCACTTTCTATTTGTATGAAATTTCAGTTTAGTGGAGTTGGAGAAGAAGCTTATCCCTTACTTTTCAAATCGCCAGGCTGTGCACAAATGAAGCAATGATGAACGAGAATTGACTGCCTAGATATAGATGTATATGTGCTCAGGTTGTGCAAACCTTTCCTCTTTTTTTCCCCCTGCTGATTATGGATCATTGTTGTAAATAACTGACCAAGGTGAATTCTATTGAATGGATCACAAGTTTTATGAAAGCTGATGTATTTCTGATTCCCTCGTTAGCATATTGTTTTAAAAATCTATTGAATATATGAACAAATTTCAGTTTCTGGATATAAACAGGACAATTCTGGTTCAAATTTTCTCGCAAAAGTTTTGTGCACCATTTATCAGCTGGTAAGGGGTGATGGGTTTTGCCATTTCTGACTTTCTTTTTGAGCAAAAACCACTGGAGGACACCGTAATGATTTAATGGACAGTTTCATTTAGAAGATTTGTGAGTATAATTTGTGATGAGGTGATTGATAATAGTTTTGTCAACTGGTGCTGGCTGTTCCTTATGCGAAAAAAGCTGGAAATTGGAATGGTTTGGCAGAGGGTATTGAGGAGAGTGAGAGTACGAGTACATTTTGCCATTTTCCTCTGTGTTTAGAATACTTCTAGTGAATAATTTTTGGATTTTATAGAATTTAGAGATTTTAGGTTTAAAAAAAAACTGTTCTAATATTTTAAATCATGCTTTATAAGAGTAGTTAAAAGAATTAACAAGAAATTAAAAAATTTTAGATAATTATTTTTATTTTCATTGGGTTTTCTCCACAGGGTAAATTATACTGATAGTCCTTCGAGAATATTCATTGTTATAACGTAGTTCTTTAATTTTAAAATGCTACAAAGTAGTCCCGGCTATCGATGTTTATAACAAAATTATTTTTCCGTCAAACTATTTTTCACAATTTTAAAAGTAGGCTGATGTGGCACACGATATGACGCCACATCAGACTCTCAAAATAAGGTGTCATATGACGTGGCAA
Organism: Garcia nutans; assembly: GCA_947685225.1. Taxonomy (NCBI): domain Eukaryota; kingdom Viridiplantae; phylum Streptophyta; class Magnoliopsida; order Malpighiales; family Euphorbiaceae; genus Garcia; species Garcia nutans. The sequence goes on from CANTUV010000011.1 coordinate 55,748,964, forward strand.
ATCATATGATTTGTCACGTCATATTAGAAGTTAATGTTCTACGAGATAAATTACACCGATAATTCTTTGAGAATATTCATTGTCACAATATAGTCACTTAATTTCAAAATGCTATAAAGTAGTTCATCGACTATAGAAATTTGTAACAAAATCGTTTTTCTATTAAATTGTTGTTCACAATTTTAACGGTAGATTAATGTAGTAAATAATGTGGCGCCACGTCAATCACTTAATTAAATTTTAAAATTCATCCAGCAAATTATATTTATCGTCCTTCAAAAATATTCTTTATCACATTTTCGTTCCTTAACTATCTAGTTTTGTCACGCTTTAATGAGTTGCAAGAGATTTGATATTTCTTGCACAAAAGCTTAATAATTTAACCATTTTATGCTATGTTGATCTATTATTTATATAATTATTTTATTTATATTTTAACTATAAATTTTTAAAAAATTATAAATTTAAAGTAATTTCATTTAACAAATAAATAAAATTTATCAATTAAATTAAAACATCTATGGACAAATTATTAAAAAATTTTAATTTTTCAAAATTATTTAATTTTAAAATTATTTTTTATAATTTTTTAATATTTTTTTTATTTATAGATTATATTTGCAAATAATCTAAATTCTTTTATTTTTTATATTTGAATAGTACTATTATAAAATAAAAAGAGTAATTAAATAATTAATATTAAAATTTTAAATTTAATTAAATAATTCACTTAAATAATTAAAAATTAAACTTTAAATTACAATAATTAATAATTATGTAAATAAAATTGAAAATTTTAGATTATTTAAAAAGAATTTAGATTATACAAAGTAATTATTAATGATGTTGATTAAAACTTGGACTATACGAGTAGAAACTAGAAACCACCCTATTGCGTTCAAGTTGTGCAAAGGTATTGCCTTCGCTTCGCTGCTCCGCATTACTGATTGGGGTCCCACATTTCGAAGCAAACACTGTATATGATAAGATCATTATCATTATTATCGTTATTTGTCAGTTACATTTTCGATTTTTTTTTATGTTATGTTTTGGATAATTAACTATTTTAACACTTAATTAAATTATTTTATTTTATCAAATATTTAAAAAAAATTAAAGTTTGAATTTTTATTTTTTAAAATGATGATTTATATAATATATATAATTTTTAAATAAAGTAATATTGTTAAGGAAGATATTTTTTTTTGAACGAAAAGAAGAGATTATTAGACAATTGCAAAATTATCTTATAATTGTAATTTCATGTTGAACTTAATAAAAAGGATAAGCCTATGTTTGGTTGAAAGTAGATGAAGGTAAAAGGGGAAAAATAAATTTAATTTTTTTATTTGATATAAACAATAATAGAATAAAGAGAAATAAAAAAGAATAAATTTAATTTCTTTTCTTATTTATCCTCCTCTTCTTCAATTCAATTCCCTCCAAATTTACTCCGATCCAAACATAGGCTAAATGCATATAAAAATCTGTAAATTTAATGTATTACGGTTCTGCTTGTGCAATCAGATCAAGTTCTTACTTTGCAGCTTCTCACCATTAGAATACTGAAAAAAAGAAAAGAAAATAAAAAGAAAAGGAGATGATCTCTTTTTTATCTTAACATATATATATATATATATTTTGCAAGGAGAAAGTATATTATTTATATCTCAAAAAAGGAATACCCATACAATCAGTGTTCACCAGTCCTTTTAACAGAATCGGTAAAGATTGAAAATTATAAAAAACAGTAGAAGCTTGTGACATCCTAGCCATTTGAGCCAGACCATGAGCAATCTGATTGCCCTCTCTGCAAATATGAGTGATGCATGAGCCTGTGGAGTGAAGAAAACTTGATATGCTCAAAGCAACTAAATTTGATGGGGGAGGCGCCTGAATGACAGAGATTACCTCTTGGGAATCAACTTCAATATGCAAAGGAGGGCTAATTAACGAAGAACACCAAGCAATGGCATAATGTGTAGCATAGAGCTCAGCTTGAAAAGAGTTGGAAGCTTTAATTGGGAAGGAGCAAGCAGCTACAAAATGGCCATGCAAATCCCGAATAATTGCCCCTCCGGATGCCAAGAGAGATGTGAAGGAGGCATCAACGTTTACCTTGAAAGGAAGAGAGGGACGAGTCCAACGCACCAAAGTAGTTTTATGAAGAGGAGAGCCAAAATCAGACGGTAACAGTTCAGCAAAAGAAGCACAATCATTTTGAGAAAATTTCCGGTGAGAATTAATAATGCCCCAACAATAAACAAACCGAGAAACCTGAGGACGAATGACAGAGACAGAAAGATCACCTTCACCCCAAGTTGAATTACAATAAATCCTCCAAGTGTGCCAAAGTATAGCTTGAGGTATCAGACGCCGGAGCAGACCTATAAGAGATTTAGGCTTTGAAACTATCCACCAATTCATGATCTCCTGACGTAAAGACCGTTGTGAGGAATTATTGCTCAAAAAGTAGCAACAAAAAAATCTCCATACCTGATGAATTGTTGAACAGAAATAGAATATATGATTAAGAGAAGCCTCATTGGCATGACAGAAAGGACAGCATGAAGGCCCTGAAATGCCAAAGATCTGAAGTCGATGGTGCAACGGGAGAGCTTGATGGAGGATTCTCCAAGTAAAAAAAGATATCTTTAATGGAAAAGTATGATCCCACAACATAGAAAAAGATAAGGTTTTGCTACGATGATTCCTGATCATCTCGTATATGGCTGAGAAAGGAATCTTAGCAGTATCAGAATCATCCGCAGCAGTCATCTGATTATGAGTATCAAAGAGATCACATGCTAAAGAGTGTGTTTGGCAAATTCGCTTCCAGGAAGTAGAGTCAATGATTTGGTATTTCATTGCATCGCTTCTCCCATATCTTTTTTTCATATAATTCGACCACAGAGACCTTTCAAAGTTGTAAGAAAACCAAAGCTTGACCGAAAAAGCTTCTTGAATAGACAGTAAAGATCGAATCCCAAGCCCTCCCTCGTCTGGTGGAAAACACATTTTTTGTAGCTTACCCAGTGATAACGATCTGGATCATTGTTACCCCCCTAGAGGAAACTAGCCATTTTGGTTTCCAAAATCCTTATCACCTCGGCAGGGATTTTCATGGCCCCCATAATATGAATGGGCAAAGAGTGTAAGACATGCTTTATTAAAAGAAGGCGTCCACCATGTGACAAGAAGCGCCTTGTCCAACCCATTAGCTTACCATCAAATTTCTTGATTAATTCGCTGCAATAAGAGGTACGGTTGATACCCTGATAAATAGGAGCTCCTAAATATGTGAAAGGGAGATATTTTCGTTTGATACCCAAGGAAGATTCCAAACGAGAAATCATAGCAGTGGAGACTTTCTTTGAAACGTATATTGAGCTTTTATCAAGATTAATCTGCTGACCCGAAACAACTTGATAACGATTAAGGAAATCTTAACATATATATATATATATATATTTACAACATAAACAAGAACAAAAATAAAAAACGATTGATGGATATCTCTTTTCATCGATGTTCATTCAATTTCATACTGCTTCTCTATACCACCAACAACTGTGATCATTTTCAGGATTCAGATATTTTCTCCACTGCTCTTCTTTTCTGCACCGCACTTTCACTCTCTCTTAAGTCATTGTAGCTTGAAAAAAGAATTCTTTTGAGTTATTTCAATGGCCAAATACTCTCCAATTGTTTGAATTAATTTCAATTTTTATTCAATTTCAATTTCTCTTCTTTCAAGCTTCGGCTTAGCAGTGCCCACATGGGATTGGGGCTGATTTGCAAACCCAGGATACAAAATTTCAAAGAGGACCAATCTAGATGGAATCACACTTAGCTTTAATTGAACAATTGTTCAATGCCCGTTACTCACTTTGGGCTCGAGAAGCTCTCGATAGATTGCTCGATTGTTTTACCATTACCGATCCCTGTATTTCCGGCCACCCAATTGTGTTTGCTAGCACTGGGTTTTTGAAGATGTCTGGCTATTCCAAAGACGAGGTTATCGGTCGGAATGGAAGGATATTTCAGGGGCCGATGACGAACAGGAAGTCCGTGATGGAATTCGTGAGGCGATTAGGGAGGAAAGGGCGATACAGATAAGTTTGTTGAATTATCATAAAGACGGCACGCCGTTTTGGATGTTGTTTCATATGAACCCTGTTTTTGGGAAGGACGATGGCAGGGTGATTCACTTCGTAGCGGTTCAGGTGCCGATAATTAGAAGACAAAGATTAAACGGGTCGGGTTTGGGTGGTGAAGAAGGGTCCGGATTAAAGGAGATTGTTTTTGGTTCGTGTAGGAAAGAGGTTTGCTCGGATTCTTTGGTGGATTTAGGTCGGGTTTTGGCAGTAGATTCAGATACTAGTGGTACTGTATGTTGAAGCTGTTATTGGTTTTCATTGAATTGGTAATTGGAAGTTGCAATTAGCGCATTTTATTCATTAATGGTTTTTTTTCACATTACAGGAGTAAATTTTGAGGAGCCTTGCGAAGCCAGTGAGGCAGAGAAGTGGAAAGCAGTAACTGCCATTAATACTGTATTATCTGTGCTATCTCACTATAGCGAGTCAATTGGCAAATTGGTGTGTGGAAAAAGAGGCAGCTTACCTGGAGTTGGCCTTATCAATTCATCTTTAAACATCTCTTGGTAGAATCAAACAAACCTTTGTATTGTGAGTTGTTTCAAATTCCTACAACTGTTTCTTTTTCTGTATAAACATTTTTCTTTGCAATATTTCTAATGTATCTGCCTTGTGTACTTGCCGCATATTTGTGTTATTTATTTATTCATTTTTGCATTTGCAGGATGGACCCACATTTGCCAGATATGCCCATAGTTTATGCTAGTGATGCCTTCTTGAAATTGACAGGTATTCATAGCTTTTATGGCAGGCATAATCCGCTAATACAAGTCATTTTTTTTCACATAGATTGATCCATAGCTTATGGTGCAAGAATGTCTGAACAATATGAAATTGCTTAGCTACTTGTCTTATTTTGTTATATGCATAGGTTATGCTAGGCATGAAGTGTTGGGCCGCAATTGTAGATTTTTAAGTGGAGTTGAAACCGATTGCTCGATTCTCAAGCAGGTAGTTATTTCCTATTTTTCCATCTCTCTCTAGTTTTTGTCATGTGTGATAACTGGGAATGGAGTTTTGGTTTATTGAATTGTTTAGTGTTTTCAGATAAAGGAAAGCATTCAAGCTGAGCAAGCATGCACAGTACGTATCTTAAATTACAGGTTGACACTTGTAACTGTTCTTCCAATGTGTTTGAGAAAAATAGAGTTCTGTTCCTTGGTTATAAAAAATGTTTTTTACTCTTTTATTTAGGAAGAATAAGAGTACATTTTGGAATCTTCTTCATATATCACCTGTTCGTAATGCTACTGGAAAGGTACTTTGCAAGCATTAACTTCTCTTATTATCTAATTTTCATATTGTTCACTTTTTGCTGCTGTGATAAATATAAAACCGGATGTCGTGAATTATGTAGCGTAGCTTGATTCAGAGCAGTTGGAAATGTTTATTCTATTAAATTTCATTTGTTTTTTTTATATGATTTTGAGCTAAGATTGACATATTTTGCTGTGAGCCTTCAAAATTCAGGTATTGGATCAGGTTGCCAAGAAAAAATAAGGTTGAGAATGAATTTGGGCAATTTAGGAAAAACTGCTTGCATGTCTGACTTTGGGCAATCTAGGAAAAACTGCTTGGTTTTCAGTTTTAGCAAGTACCATAAACCAAATGAATTCTTAAGGATCCTAGAAATATACAAATAAATTCTAAAGGATCCTAGAAATATACTCAAATTAAATAGTAGAGCTCCCTAGCTACATACATGATTAATCTATGTTGCATGCTTGGCGCTTGGTTTCCACCTAAATTCCTGATAAAGTGCTGATATCAGCACTGAAAGTGTGAGAGAGTGGTGGACAGTAAAATTATGCCCATCAAACTTTCTTTATGAGTTTTGCTTATTTTGTTGCCTGCAATAAACTCAATTATAAACGTATATCATGCCCATTAAACTGATATGGCTTTTCCAAAAGAAAAAATCCTATAATCGAGAACTAGATGTTCAGTCAGTTGATTGTAAAATTTTTTGTTGTACCTAACTTAATCTGGTTATTCAGTTAGTTGATGGGATGAAACTACAAATGATACCCCTGATTATGTTTGACAGTGATCCCCTAAATACCATTTTTTGATTAAATGATTCGAGGTGTTACCTTTCTTTGGACTGTGCTTCAATTTTATTTGACCATGGGGGATACCATGTCAATCATGCTGATGCAGGGAAGGGGGTAAGAAAATGTTCTAAAAGTTTTTTCTAGTTACCCTTTGTTTCTGTTACTTGGATTGGGACGTGATTCCTGTTCAGCTTTATCAGGCAACTTGCACCACACATGATTTTTGCATCTCTCTCTCTCTCTTTTTTTCTCCATTGATTTCCTGTGTGTTTTCTCCTTTTTTTTCCCGTTGAAATATAGCTTTCTGTATTGCATGCTACTGAGCTTTTGATCATCACAAAGCCCGTTTTGCACAGGAAATCATGTGGTGGCTTAGATTGACCTTTTAAGCCTATATCTTAGAAATTCTTGATTATCTCTCTTCCTTTGTTGCTGCGCCGATTTTGTCAACTTATCTAAGCCGAATCTAAAATATTTTAAAAAGATGGAAGATACCTTCAGCAATGAATAATGGAGGTAGATAGAACCATTGCTTTTTATGTTTTATGGGTTGTAAACAATGGAAATATTGATGATAATGATAATAATGGTTTACCCCCTAAGTTGTCAGTGCCAGCAATTTAGCCAGTATGGCAGGCAGCCATGGTTCATAAACACATTAAACCCATTAGCATTTGGCTGTTTTTCTGTAGGTGTTCTGCGGTCCCCCATTTTTCTGATTGTTAGTATTTCTTATGAGCATTGTCAGAATAGCAATATCAGTATCCTACTGTGTTGATAAGTTAAAATACTCGTCGTCGTTGAATGAATTTATCATTTAGGAAAGTTGACAGTTCGTGTATTTTGAAAGTTTGGAAGAAAAAAATATGGGCTTACCAATCTTCTGAAATCTTTGCTTTATTGCCACATAAGAAGAAATGGCCTCCTTATATTTATGATTGGATTCTAAGTTTTTGATCTTTTAAAAGGCGAAAGGAATGTAAAATAGCTTTATGTAATTCTTATTTTTATTTTACTATGTGTCTGGCTCTTCAGGTAGCATACTTTGTAGGAGTTCAGATGGAAGAAGGGTGTAAGAGCCAGGACAGGCATGGATTAAGTCCTGAGATGAGGCAGCTCAGTTGCGTAGGTGCAGTAAGAGTAGCTGTGAGGAGTTCATCAATTGGTGCTGGCTCCTCTAAATCATAGCATATGCCATCACCTTCAATATTCTTTGCTGCTGATGGTTTTGCAAATGATAAAACACAACCCTGAAATTAATCTTGTCATGTAAAGGTTGACATTTGAAAAATAGACTGTTCCAATGATGGTTTCTTGTGATAAATTCACATTGTTCATATATAAAAAATAGTAGTGCAAAATCATGCCTTTCAGCTATTAGGTTTGATAGCGTTGTTCAATACTAAATTGGGACTTACAGGAGAGTTTGGTTGCTGCGTGCTATATGCCACTCATATTCAGTTAGCACTCGGCATACTAGATTATTAAAATTCTACAGTTTTTAATAAATTTTAAAAGTATCTATTTTTTAAAATTTAACTAAAATATATATTTTTAAAATAAAAATGAATTTTTTTAAATTATTATATGAAGAATGATAATTTTTTTAAAAAAAAGAAAATTGTTATTTTTAAAAATATTTCATTATTTAAGATATTTTGTATTTTTAGCCAATAGAAAAAGTATTCGATTGATAAATTTTGACTTTTCCGTTTTAAATAATTTTAGAAAAGGGATGCGATACTTTTTTTTTTGGCAGAATATAGTACCGTATTTGTTTTGAATGGAAGAAAAAAAAAAGACTTGTTTTTTTTATTAGGTAAATGTTTAGGGGTGTCGTATTTGTACTCTTTGAGTAGTAATAAATCTTATATATTTTTTTATTGGAATCTATTTTATTTTATTGGAAGTTATACAATAATTTTAAAATGTGTATAATTTTTTAATTAATCATATTAAAAAAAGTGATTATAATAAATTTTTAAGAAAATAACACATTTTATTTAAAAGCAAAATATTTATTGTTGTTTAAAAAGTCCTAATACGACGCAAGTTAACGAGACTCTTTTTATCAAACAACAATTTTAAAAAAAAGTAAGATGGAATGGAAATATAACTTTTCAATTTCTCTTTAAAACTTACAAATATTTCTCTCTAATTTAAAGTGAAATGGAGGAAATTGAAAAAAATACAAAAAGTAAACTCTTTTCCTTTCTTTTATTTTTCTCATATTTTAATAAAATATTATTTTTAAATTTCTTTTTATCTTCACAACACAATTAAGAAATCAAACAAAGATTTGAAGAATAAGAACAAAACAAAAATTAGTCATTTGACAAACACCACCACAAATATTTCCCCATAAAACGGTGGAGATATACCAGCACAAATTGTGTAATAATAATAATAAAAAAAATCCAATATCTTTTTTCTCTAAATATTTTTGAGCGAACTTTTTATCTTTTTAGTAAATTAAATTGATTAATAGAATTTCATTGCAGCTTAAAATTAATTTTCGTGCAGATAAATTTCGTTTAAGGTCAAGCTTTTCATAATGTTACGTAAAAACATATACTTAAATAATCTATCGCCGATTCGCCTTGTATATTTGCGTATTCATACGGTTTCAAGTTGCTTAGACGTAGGTTAATTTGAAATTTTTGTTTCTAAACTAGTTTAAATTTAATGGCTCGCACATGCATTTTCTGAACCTTTCAATTTGCTTCTAAATTCACATACATATATATATATACATGAAAAATACTTGTTTAAACTGAATATATATATTTCCCACTAATAAAAAATCACTAAAAAAATAATTGTATTAGCCAGTATACTAATATGGGTAAGTCTTTTTCATACATATATATATATATATATATATTTTTTTTTGCGTTAGGCTCTAACTTCCAGAAAACAGTGAAACAAGAACTCCTTAACATTAAACTTATCCTTCAGTGTTTTTTTTGTCAATATCCTTTAGTGTTGGCCAGAAGCAACTATAATTATAAGAATTAATTAAACTAAACTAGCATAAACAAAATTAATCACGCATACAAAATTAATAATTAATTAATCACGTATTAAAATTTAATAGTTACAAAAGTAGTAAACCGTAAAAAATACAAAATTTATAGAGAAAACTCTTAAATGAGAGAAAAGATTTACGAAACTGAGTTCTAAAATAAAATTTACTATAACAAAAAATTAGTACAACCAGTCTCATTTAATTAAATACTCAATATTCCAAAAAAAATATTCAAATGATTTTTTTAGTCGATATCCCAGCAACTATTCTTGAATGTTTGGCTCTTAAAATATTAATTTAAACTCTTAAAATTTTAATTTAATCTTAATAAAATAAAAAAAAGCAAGTAAAGAATATGAGAAAAATAAACAATTTTTTTTCTCTTCTTCATTCGGAAGCTGCCCAACACAACCTTTCTTTTTCTTTTTCTTTCTGTTTCTCTTTCTTTTCGGTGGCTCACAATTTGCACACACACTCTCTCACCAAAGCTTTTCTTTTTCTTACTTTATACTATTAAAATATCATAATCGTTTAATCAATATTGTGATTGAAATAAATCTATCCATTAACGTAACTCATTACGCTCAAGTTCAAATATTGTAAAACTTCAGCCAATCACCCGCGAAAATCAGAGACCGTCAACTTCCAAGCTTCTGGCAATGCATGCCTGCATGGAGCTTAAACTCCCATTATCCTACAAATAAAAACTTCACGATTAGTAAAATCAAATATAAAGCAAATAAACCAAAAACATAATTCAGTTACTTCAAGACTTTTGAATGCCCGTATAAGTATATATACATCGCCAATCCATTGAAAAGCTTGCTGTTTTTATTATACACAGAAGTTTTCTCCAATATAAGCCTAAACCCTCTCTTCTTCCCATTAACCCTATCAAGAAACAAAACCAATGAGGATTATCAAGAATCAATCTTTCCTCATCTTTCCTCTTCTTTTCACTTTCTTTTTGCTTTGTTCACAAAATCTTGCATACCCAACATTGTATTTCCCCACTATAACCGGCGGCAACTGGGTTCTTCTCCAAGAAAGCATAGGCATTTCTGCCATGCACATTCAGCTTCTCAAAAACAACAAGATGATAATCTTTGACCGGACCGACTTCGGTCTTTCCAACCTCTCTCTCCCATACGGCAAATGCCGCTATAACGACGAAGCCGTAAAGCCAAAAGATTGCTCTGCGCATTCGGTTCTGTACGACATTGTTTCAAATACCGTTCGTCCATTAATGATTTTAACAAACACCTGGTGCTCATCAGGTTCAGTTGATTCCTCCGGCACTCTTATCCAAACCGGCGGAGACGGAAAAGGTGAAAGAGTGATTCGTTCATTTACTCCTTGTGATGATGATTCTTGCGACTGGGTTGAGCTTCCTAATCCTCTTTTGAGCCGAGGATGGTATGCGAGTAATCAAATACTCCCTGATGGAAGAATCGTAATTGTTGGTGGCAGAAGGGTGTTCACATACGAATTTTACCCAAAAGATTCTCAATTAGGAGACAATTTTCTTTTACCTTTCTTGGCTAAGACCAGAGACCCAAAAGAAAAGAACAATCTTTATCCATTTTTGCATCTTTTACCTGATGGAAATCTCTTCATTTTCGCCAATAATCAATCCATTTTGTTTGATTATCTAAGAAACAAAGTGATTAAAGAGTACCCAATTTTGCCTGGTGGTTCAAGAAACTTTCCTAGTACCGGCTCCTCTGTTTTGCTTCCTCTACAGTTAACCGGAGTGATTGATATTAATAAATTGCCGGAAACGGAGGTGATGATCTGCGGTGGCTCGCAGCCCGGTGGTTATACTAAAGCTCGCTATAAACATGATTACGTGGGGGCAAGCAATACATGTAGAAGACTAAAAGTGACCGAACCGAATCCCGAATGGATCATGGAGCTCATGCCAACGTCTCGGATCATGAATGATATGTTACTACTACCTACCGGTGACATCATCATTATCAACGGCGCTGCCAACGGCACAGCTGGCAGGAACATTGCGGTTAACCCGATTTTCTTCCCGGTTCTATACAACCCAAGTGAGGATCCAACCTAAAGATTTGCCATAATGAACCCGACGAATATTCCAAGAATGTACCACTCAACAGCAGCGCTTTTGCCAGATGGCAGAATTTTAGTGGGGGGAGCAATCCACACCCAGGATACAACTTCACAGCATATCCGTACAAGACAGAGTTGAGTTTGGAAGCATTTTACCCGCCTTATCTAGACCCGATGAACTCTTTCTTAAGACCGTCAATTCTAACGGTGGAGTCAGTAGGGGGAACGGTGTCGTACAACGAAATGTTTTCGGTAAATTTCGTGTTGAATTTTTACCGTTCAGATTTGGGAATTTCAGTTGTGTTAATAACGCCGTCGTTTACTACGCACTCATTCGCGATGAATCAGAGGATGATCGTTTTAAAAGTGATGAGTGTGATGCCGTAGTCAGTTTTTATTTATAAAGTCAACGTAATCGGGCCCACAAATGTCAATGTGGCCCCACCTGGGTATTATATGTTGTTTTTGGTCAACTTTGGAATTCCTAGCCATGCTGTTTGGGTTAGAGTAAGGTGAATCTGATGCTTTGGATATTATTTCCTGTAGTGTTGTTTTTTTTTAACCTTCTGTATTCTCTTTGGTTAAATCAAAATATCAGCTGTAAATTTGATATTGCAATTTGCAATAACAGCGGCAATCTATTTCTTCACTTGCTAAGAGGATTTTTTTCAAAAACTTAAAAGCCGGTCAAAACTGATTATAAGCAGTTTTTATATTATAAATTTTTTATTTAAGTGTTTCTGAAAACTTAAATAGTAGATTATAATCTGATTTTAATCAATTTTTTAAAAGTTAGATTTTGCTACTTTTTTTAAGCACTTATTTTTTAAGCAGTTTTGACCAAGTAAAAGATTATATTATCCCTACCTAATCTTCAATATTCCAAATTTGTCCACCCTATACACTTTAATTCCCATCAAAATTCTTTTATGTTTCTTCTTAAATAAATTTTATTATTATTATTATTATTGCAAAATAAATTTTGAATTGACATTTAAAAAATTATTTTTATACAATAAATAAACTCAGAGACAGTTTGATCATTTTGACAGTTTCTGTAATTAAAAATTGATTATAAGCTAATTTTACAGAAACACTTAACTGATTATAAACTGATTATCAGCTGATTATTAACTAGTTTACAAAAACGTTTAACTGCTTTTTTTTAATCTGATTATAATTTAAAAATCACTTATTCACGATAAGCTAAAAAGCTTCAGTTTTGAGAAACACCTTCTAAATAGATTTAGGTTCTAATTTCGTGCTTCAATGTTATAAAATATTAATATTTGTCGTAAATTAGAATCCTAATTTGGAACAACTTAAAAAAATAATTTTAATTCTATATGAGAAATTCGTATTATGGAAATAAATTGAAGAAACAAGTACCTTTTTTTTTTTTTTTTTGTATATCTAGCATATGCAACTTAAGGGCCAGTTTATATATAGTTTAAACAATAAACCGTTCTTCCTCGTCAAAATTAATCATATATATATATATATATTTTGTGATTTTGACTTCTTTGTGACAATCTATTTTTCCATTTTAAAATATTAAAAGATATGAATAAAAAAGTTTTATTTCATAAATAAAAAATAACAAATATATTACATGTGTAATTGTCAAGAAATTTATTTAAGAAAAGTAGCAAGTGAAAGTCTAAAATATGCATATACGAAAAGGAAAAGTGAAGATGAAAAGGATAGGTAATTTTAAATTATTCTTATTTAATTTTTTTTATTTTGATTTATTTATAGTGTTTGCTTGAAATGTCTTTATTTTTATTTTTTTTATGGATTTAAAATTCAAAGGCTCATTGTTTTTTGATACTACAGTTATCACTTATCAGTACAGAACTATCACTCAATTAATTTTCTTTTAAGAAAATGAACAAATCTAATTTCTAACTGTTTCAGAAGAAGAGAATTATTGATTACAAGACAAAATTTACTCCAAACCCATGCTTTGCACTGTCTCCTAGCATATGATATACCCCCCAAAGGGGTTGCTTGCTCTGTCTTTGATTCTTAAATCTTAATGCAAAACCATTAAATTTCATGTGATATAAACAAAACCCATACATACTCTCCTATTGCTAATCTGTGATACAAATTGCACTCTTTTGTTTTTTCTAATTTCTACTGATTAATTAATTAGCTCTTGTCGATCTATATTTATACCAATTGGCCCAGTAAAGATAATGTAAGCAATTCACAGCACTTAGTACACACATGAGCCAGTAGAATCTTTCAAGGTAATAGTGATTTATGTTGCTGCCGGCTAGCCATGGTCTGTGCTTGAAGTTACCCGTAACATTGTTTACTATTGATACAATTACTGAACTGAGATAGTACCCCAATGCCAATGAAGCCCAAGAAAGAGAAGTTGCTAAAGATCTCATTTTTGTGGGTGCCTCTGTAAAGAAAAATTCCAGTAGCCCTGCCAAAGTGAAAAGATCTGCTGATCCCAAGAATAAGTACTGAAATGCAATCCAAAAGAATGTGATTGGCAATGGATTGGTTGAGTCAAGCAGTCCTGAATCTGTAGCAACTCTCTTTCGCTTGACTTCGACTAAAGCTGCTACTGCCATTGCTATTATAGAAAGCGCTAAACCAATCCCAATTCTTTGCAGATGGGTAACGCCCATTTCAGATTTGGTTACTTTCCTGGCGAATGGAATAATCAAATGGTCATAAATTGGTGCTAGGATTATAATGAAGACTACAGGGAATATGGGCAGTGAAGCAGGGGGGACTTTCAAAGAACCAAGCTTGGTATTCATGGTGGCTGCTTGTTGCACAGAAAATGTGGAGAGCTGAGCGAGGCAGCAATTGAGCATGATTGTGCAAGCAAATATCGGGAGGATTTTCACCACAACCTTAACATCTTCTATTTCTTGTACTGTACATTCTAAGGCAGAGTGGACTGGATCTTTCACCATTGCTCTGTTTAAGCAACTGAAGCTTTTTGTAGTTGTTTCAGTGGGCGACATTTCTTTAGAACTTTCTTTTGTTTCCTCACTGCTTTGGGTTGGATTGAAAGGGCTAGCGTTCAAATTTGCTACAGCATTGCTTTGACTTCTACTCATGCAAGTGCTAATTGCAGCAGCAACCAAAACCTGTTCAATAAAAACTTATGAGCCATGGACACTGAAACAGGACACACTGACACAACTATTTTTATAAATATAGAGGTGAATATTGTAGTCCTGTAGTAATAATAACATACCTTGATAATGGTTGTCAAGGGACTTCCAGAAGGTATCTTGTTCCTGTAAGTGGGTGTGCCAATAAGGAAAATAGGGATAGACAAAAAAATTGCAATGGTAGAGATCCCAAAACCCCATTCCCAACCCTTATTGTCTTCAACCCAAACAACAAATGTGACTGCAATTAAGGCTCCACAAGAGAGACAGAAGACAAAGTAATTGAAGAAAGTCGATCTCTGTTTTCTTCCTTGCGGTGTGCTCTCATCAAATTGCTCCGCACCATGTGCTGGTAATGAGCCCTTTATCCCTCCAACACCAAGTGCCACTAAATACAGCCCTGAAAACAGCATTGCTGCCTTTGCACCGTCTACTTCTTGAAGGCAGGGAATGTTGGGGTTTGCTGGGTTACAAGCTGGTGGCTTTAGTGAAGCTGACCGAGCTTGCACTGTGAGTATAACCAACCCCTGTCAAAAGATAAAATAAAGAATACCATTATCATCATAAGCTGCAAATCAATTCACCCTTAATTTTTATTAGACAGTTAATTTTGCTGCCACTGTAAAAATCAGACATGGAATATAACAATTCTGAGAATAAATCTAATCCGGCTTAATGGCAGCATGATATGAGAACATATTTACTAATTCTGTAAATGAACCAAAAGAAGTAACTGTAGGGTCTGTAGGCCACGTGCTGATTGTTGATTCCCACCTCAGCTATTGCACTGATTTAGCAGTAGAGAAAAGTGACTAGTAAACAGGAAATGTCACAATTATATATTTAGGTATGTAAAAATATTAGCTGCCAAATGACACACTAATTTCCTTCACTCTTCACAATTCACAAATTATTTGCAACTCCCAAAAATGTTATTTTATTCCCTCTCACAATATTTATGAATCGCTCTTACGTGGGATTCTTAGCAACTTGTTACTTTATGGCAAGGGAATGACAAAATATTTCTTTATTTATTATATTTATATATATGCATATAGGACATAACCAATCCTACGTATGGATACCATAAAATTCCCTAATTTAAGAAAATGATGAAACCTCTTGCTTATCCACATGTAAAATAGCTACGCTTACCCAAAACAAAGGTCGGCATGGGCAGACCAAGATTTACTATATCTCAGACAAAGACCACATTTGGGGCTAACATTTGATGGCTAGCTACACTTGGCAACCAAAGACTTTGCTATTGGGACATTTGTCACTTAGCACTGGGTGACCTTTGAGGCCTTGTCTGGTATTTGAGACAAAATATTATGATGCAAATAAGACAAATAAATATAATTTTTATTTAAGAAAAAAAAAAGAAGTTTTTATTTGTGCTAGCAGTAGCAAAGGACACAAAAGCAATTAAGCAAGTAAAAAAGTATGGGGTCCTTCGGCCTGGAATGTGCAATTCTTAGTTTTCTGTTTTCCTTCTATTAAAAAAAAAGTATGGGGTCCTCAAGGACTCACTGTGATTGGATACGTTGCATATGTTTTATTAGTGGGACCTATGCCTTATTTATGTTTTTTTTTTCTTTTGAATGATTTATTAGTCACCCATTACAGAATGCTATTCTTCTTACCTTTTTCTCTCCTCTCGCCGATTGATAAATGTTATTTTAATTAATTTACACTTAATTATAAAATGCAATTCATTAAGAGAATTATGAACTATTTGAAATTTAAATTTGTGCATAAATAAGTTTAAATCGTTAATATTTTATTGTTTTAAAAATAATTTATAGTATGAAAATTTTACCCATGGAGGACATGTTTATCTTGAGAAAATGATTAAGAAGAAGAAGAATTAGCAGTAGTTTTGGAAGAAAGCAAAGTTACAGAAAAATTGTAAGCCCGATTACATCACAGCTCACCCCGTGGTAAGACCAAATATCAAATAAAAGGGGATAAATTTTTTAAAATTAAAAAAATTAATGATAAATTAAAAATAAAATTAAATATTTAATATTATAATAAAATTTAATTTTTTATTATATTTTTTTAAAAAAAAAATTCTATCAAAATTTTATATTATTTATTATATTCTAAAAATTTAACTAATTTTTATATATTTTTTCATTTTACTAACTCTTAGATCAACTAATTTATTTATATAATTTTATTAAATATTATTTCAAATGAGAAGTTTTATCTAATTCATAGCTAAATTAAAAAAAATTAATATTAACCTAAATACCTAATCACAAAATTCTAAATACTCATTAATAAAAAAAAGCATATATATAGTGAAAAAAATCAATATATATAAAATACTATATATATAATTTTTTATAAAATATTATAAATTTTATAAAAATATTATACATAAATATATATATCTAATCACAAAACTCTAAATATCAACTAATTAAAAAAATACTAGTGTGAATATAAAATAATATATATATATATAAATTTTTTTATAAAATACTATATATATATACATATCTAATAAAAAACTCTAAATACTCATAAATTAAAAATATACATATAGTAAAAAAAATTAATATATATATAATTTTAATAAAATATAATATATATATACATGCGCATTGGAAAAAAACCAATATAAAAATAAAATACTATATATATAATTTTAATAAAATACTATATATAAAAAAAATATGTATAATAAAAAAAGCTAATGTATATATAAAGCACTATATATATAAATTTTATAAAATACTATATATATACATGCATATATATTCATATATATATATATATATATAATTTTACACACAAACACAAATACATATATGCATATATATAAGGGTGGAAGGAAGGGAAGGGGGGCAATGACCCTCTCCGTCCGCTTCTGAGCTCACCCAATCATGGCGGTGCCTTGTTAATTGTGCCTTTTTTTATACAATTTCAACTCTTAGGATAAGATTATTATTGGCTTCTTCATTTTCTATTTTTTACACTATTTATTCTATCGAATTATTTATATTGTCATTATTATTCCAAAAGTCAATCATCTTTAATTAAATTTTTCAGATTAAAAAGTTTTAAGTTTTATAATAAAAAATTTAATTTGTTAGTCTTCATTTTTTTTTTATCAAAGTGGTCTTCATTTTCTGTTCATCATAAATAATGTTATTTATTTTTTATTCGTATTAGAATTGATGTTTATAGTGATAAAAAAAAGTTTCAAACTTTACTGTAATTTTATAAATAGAGCTCTAAAATACAAATAACTATGTTGTATTATAAATATATAATAAATATGGCTCTGAATTCTGACAATAAACCTCTAAATAACATAAATTCTTTTTCTTGGCAATATTGTCATAATGTAGAGGCAACAATGTGCTAATATTAATCTAAAATTTCAAGAATATGGGTTTTGTTGCATTAGCTGTAACAGAAGACTCTGCTATTCTAGATGAAACAACACTATAAACTTATGCTCTAATTACGTGATGTGTATATATTTGAAATTCAAGAATTTGAGAATCAGAAGCAAAATTAAAGACATTTAAGGAAAGAAAAAGATCAAATATCAAGAAAGACCATCTCATTTGTTTCTTGATTTAATTATATAAAAAAATAACACAAAAAGGTAAAATAAATAGAGACGAGTAGCAATTTACCAGAAATTCGACGGCTGCACTTATCAGGTAGATGCGATAAGTAGTGAAAAAAGCATCAGATAGAAAACCTCCAAGAAGGGCTAAAAGAAAAGCAGTTCCCATGAAATTCGTGACATTATTAGCCGATCTAGATGGAGATAAGTGCATGTGCTCTGATAAATATAGCACCAAGTTGCTTGCGTTTGCCAGATATGCCAAGTTCTCTAATATCTCCGCAACTGCAATCCATTTATTAATTCAATTAATACACTATCATATTACCCAAAATCATTATAATCCTAATCAATTACAGAGTAATTACAAACTTGAATTTCACATAGCTGTTCGAAAACCCATTTTATGAAGAAAATAAGGAGATTGGTATTACAGACCCAATACAAATGAGGCAGCAAGCATGCCGCCTTGGCGACCTCTGAGTGCTGGCTTGTTTCTCCAGTTAACATAGCCCTCCCATTGAACCAGTTCTTGTTCTTGGTCCTGTATAATTTAATAAGCATAGAAAAAAACAAATGAAATTAACAAACTAAACTAGATAGAAATGAAAAAAGAAAGTAAAAGAAAAGAAGAGGAACTCACCATTTTCCTTTTCTTTTCTGTCTCTCCCTCTCTCTTTCTTGTGGACTTTGAAAGAGGGTTTGGATCTTTGGCGAGAGAATAGAGTGTGTTGTTGATTATAAAGAGTGACTGATGACTGGTGAAGAGGATTTAAAGAGGAAGGTCCCAAACGTAGGACAAAGAATGGCCTTGGACCCATTAATTAGAATATCACTTTAATTAATCCTTTTACTAAGAAATTATTAATTCTTCCTTTTCTTTTATTTCTTTTATTTTTTTTAAAAATTATTCAATTTTATTAAACTATATTTTCTTCTTTAATTAATTAGTTGGCAACTCCATCTCTTCAATATGAACATATGACATTAAAAGTAGAAAAAAAGAAATCTCAATAGATTGTTTGCTTGTATGGTTAAAAAAAGATATGAAATGGGGTTTTTATTGTTTTCCCTAAAAGAACAAAAAGATTATAAAAAGAATCAAATCCCCCTAATACATTAAAAAAATAAAAAAAAATGAAAACGTAATAAAGTAAACCTTTCTCCTTGTTTGATCATTTAGCTATAATAATAATAATAATAATAATAATAATAATAACTATTTATGATATGGTATTTAATTTAACATAAAGTTTATTGATGCCTCACCATCCTAATCACGGTATGTTATCATTCACATAATTGCATTATTAATGGTAACCCATCTTTAATTTCTTAAATTTTTTCTCTATTTATTTTGTTGTCTTCTAGTGATATATACTAATTATCAATTAAATTTAATCACATAAACCAACATTTCATTATTTAATTCCTTAGTAGACGCGTAACAACATATAGTTTCTTTAATTGATCTTGACTTATCAAGTAGGCAATCCCTTCATTGGATCATACTTTATATAACTTCAATTTTTTTAATTAATTAATAATGATTAAATTATTCTCTTATAATTAGCAATAAAAATTATATTATACATATATTTAAAAAAAAAAACTAATGGATCCGGTGAATTCTATAACTGATTTTATTAAAAATAAATAAATAAACAAAACATTATAAAATAGAATACGAGTTGGTATAAAATTGAGAGGTTTTGTATATGGTTGAGTTGTTTAATTGTTTAAATTTTAATTAGAAGGATCGTGAACGAAGATTAAAGGCGATAGTCAAATTATAGCTTTTGACACACCCACGATACATGATCCACTGCAAAATGGTTATACAAATTGATGCTAATAATACCTAATTATTATGCATTTGTACTTCCTTGAGATGATAAAATTTAATTATTAATTGCTGGTTCTTGTAGGTTTGTTCAGTGCTTGACATGTTACCATTATATATCTTTGTAATAATAATAAAATAATAATAACAGCATAGCTTGTTAGACTTGGACTTGGCCGACTTTAGACAATGGTTCAAACCGTCAATGGTGGATCTTAATTAATTTATTTTATATGATTAATTTTTTTAATATATAGTACTGATGATCTGTGTTGCCTGGGATTTGAGAATGTTGAGCTACCAAAAATATATAATGTCTTTTTCTGTTGATAGAAAATCGATGGACACAGTCCAGAGTCAATTTAAATGTTACTACATAATACACAATATATATATACCCTTTTTTTATTTTCTAGGAAAAATATTTATAGCTCATTTAACGATTTAAATCAAAAAAATAATAAGTTATCTTTTAATGTATTAATGTTATATTTAGATAGTTCTAATTAAATTAAATTTATATGGAATTCAACTTTTTTTACAATATATTTCACTGAAAAATTATTTATAAATTAACTGTTATGCTTAGATTAAGTGGAAAATTCATTTCAAATAGAGCTAATTCTACTAATATACACTTAAAATTCATTAGCTCTGTTAATTTATACTCTTATTAATTTATAATTCATTTATAAGTCTATAAACTTTTTTGTGGGATTTTATTCAAGGATAATTAATCATATGAAACTAAAAATATAGGATTGTAAATTTTATTTTATTTGTACTGAATGTAAATTACAAATTTATAATTGGATCTCTGTTGTAGATTGAAAAAGATGGATAGATTTGGAAAATTTTGGGCATTGAAATTGAATTTGTTTTAATTGCATGTTGTGGAGTATACGGATTATTTTTATAATTTTGTATGATTGAATGTTGTAAATTTACAATTATTGCCAATGGAATAAAATGTTAATCAAAGAACTATAAGATCAGAGTTAAGAATATAAGGAAAAATAATTAAGATGGTATATTGTAACAATTATATATATATATATATATATATATATAGAGAGAGAGAGAGAGAGAGTGGGTATTAGATTTTTTTTTGTGGTAGACTAAAAATGAATAAGGAAAGATATAAAAATTAAAAAAAAAGATAATTATAAATAATATGATAATTATAAGAAGTCATCCAAGATAGGCTAAACTAAATAAGGAAAGATAACTATAAATAATATGATATTTATAAGAATTTATCCAAGATAGACTAAACTAAACAAGGAAAGATATAAAAATAATTTACATATGTAAATTATTTCCAAGATTTCTTTCTTTATATACATATATACTTAATATTTGTCATAACTTTATATCTTTAAAGATAATGAAAAATATTATAAAGATAAAACCAAACAAGAGCTAAGACTTTCTTTATTCCATTTTCACTTCTAAGATTTATTTCTTTATATACATATATACCTACTATTTTTCATAAATTTTTATCATTGTTTTTAAAATCAGACCGAATTAACTAGTCAGTCTAATTAAACCAAAAATTAAAAATTGATCAGATTTAAAAACACTAAAAAATTAGGGCTGTGGACTTTGGAATATCATTTTGTGATTTGGCTTTTAGTTCTGCAAGTTGCTTGGACAATTCAACTATTTTACATGTGAACACAACCTTACTGTTTTGTGACCAACCGAGTCTTTAGAACATGTGTTATTATAAATGAAGGCAATAACAAATATTGTAAGATTCTAATTAATGAGAGTGGTTAGGGAGGGGAAGTCAGAATGGAGATAAAAAGTTTTTTTTTTTTTCCAATAGAGAATATATATTTTAAAATATATAAAAGAAAAAAGAAATTAGGATCTTAACTAAAAATTTAAATATTTTTGTTTTAGCATTAAAAAAATAGTTTAACTCTTGAATAAACTGTACTTAAATTTAGAATTTCTAATTAATTATTATATCGATATCAAAGTACTAAGTATATGTATAATTAATTTAGATAACAAATATAAATTTGAATATACAATTAATTATTAATGCAAATCATGATTAGGTATAAAGATAAGAAAAGGCAAGCTTAATTTGTAGTTTGTTTGTCGGCATAAACTCATTTCCACTTTTTCATATGCATTTTTGTTTCATTAATTGTTACTAATAATTTATTTTGGAAAAAAAAATACTATCATTTTTAAGAATCATGCGATGGTGACCGAAGGTAGGAGGCTACTTTGGTATCGCCGACGGTGACTTTTGGTTGCCGGATCACGACACAAACAGCAACCACAAGTGCGCTTTGTTGAATAAGATAAAACTTTGCTGAATTTATTGTTCTTTTCTTAATTAAATTAATGAGTGAATACAATAATTAACCTCATTATTCAACTTCTTGTTTGATTTTTGGTTGAAGAGGAAATAAAATGATAGAAAATTTCATTCTTGTAGTTGTAATTTAATTAGGTACTTTTCCATAACCTCGACTTGATGTACTCTTCTTGTCTTATCGCATCTTAGTTAATGAAATTAAAAATTGAAAAACTAATAAGTTAACTTCTTCAAAGTAAAAACAAATTAGTTAATTATAATTAAAATAATAATTAAATTAGCTAAATTAAATATTAGAAAATTTACTATTTTTTTTATAAATACAACAAAAATATCTAAGAATTTTCCATTTTTAACCTGCCAAGAAGTGAAATTACAGTCTTATTATTTTCAAAATTATTAAAATTACTTGTTGGAATCCTAATTAAAGAGCCATATATTTATTTAACATTAATTAAAATCATAACTGAAAACTTAACTCATATGATAAACGTTTCATATGAAAAATAGACTTGTCGTGCGCCACCACCAACTAGCTAGTTCTGTTTTGGGTATGATCCATGAAATAATCTCACGGTTATGCTCTCTACAAATTAATCAACACAGCTTCTCTTCAATGGCAATTGCTACCAGAAAAAGAAAATTATTACATTAACTAATTTATTTTGGGCAAATAGATATTCATTTATTATTATTTTAAAGATTACGTTACACATTTTGAATTCAGATTCTCAAATATTATTATCTAAAATATAATAAAATTATAATTGAAAGGGAAAAAAATTTGGTCACTTTCTTTGTTTTCGTTTTCATAAGTTCCTATTGTGAAAGGAAGTGAGGTTATCATTTAAAACGGATAAGGGAAGCAGAAACTACTTACTAAATTAAAGATTAAATAATATTTCAGAATTAAATAATTAAGAAGCATGTTTGACTTCAAATTTAGCTGCACAACCAAATAAATATGGGGTACATGAAGTCGTTTTGAAATAAGAAAAAAACAAAATTTTTACCTACTAAGATGATAATAACTATGGAGATGGGACTGGCCATTGCCATGGTCCAGACTGTTATGGGAGATTTTGAAGGCAATAGCCAAAGATAGCACAACAAAGTTTGGTAATGGAATTTAAAATTATGAAAATGGACAAGATTTGTCCAAGTTAATTTGTAAATTTATAATAATAACAAAAATGCATTATTACAACATTACAAAAGTTGGTATGAATAAATTTAAAATACATTATGAGATTAATTTTGATTTTTTGATTGAATTATATATGTGTGTAATTCAATCCATATAAGCGAATACGTAAGTTGGTCCAATTATAGTATTAAAATAAAAGTGTTTGGAAAATCCTGAAATAATACAACTCTAGCTAATTAATTCATTTCCCTTGAAAATGAAGGGCAAAGGCAAAGTAATTGTAGAAAGGGAGAATCATTTATATATGATATATTATATAGATTCTTTTTATGTATATTATGGGTGGCTTATAGAAAATATAATGTACTAATTCTCTAAAATTAAAGCAACAAGTGAAAATACATGTAAGGTGTAAAATGAATATAACAGCAAGCAGCAGCTTGGAAAAATTCTTATTCCTCAAGAAAAAAAAAATTAAAGAAAAAGAAAAGATAATGGCATCTTTTGGTGGTAGGAATATGTAATATAGTTAGAATTTTTCTTTAATTAGTACTGATGCATTCAATATTAGTTAAACATATCAATGGCTTGACCTTGTAGAATTTTTTAACCTTGCACTCTTAACTGACATTTTCTTATCATGTGCTACAATTACATTTTTTTTTTAGTTTATACTTTAATTTCTTATCACAAGTCACAATGTATGGTCAAATCTTTTAAATATATAAAGAGATTCAGTTTTCTTTTTCTCAAAAATTGAGCATCTATATATTTACATGTGCTTTTCTAATTTCTCATATATATATAATTTTTTAAATGAATATAAAAAATATTAAGTTATTATTCAAATTATATATATTTATTTTTTAAAAAATTTTAATATTTTGATATAAATAATTTTTTTTATAAAAATTAATAATTATTATTATTATGATAAAAGATAAGCATTGATTTTTTATTATAATTAAATCAAGATTAATCATTAAATATGTAAATTAATTGATAAGAGATTATTTTAACTTAATTAAAAATTTTGAGTTTGAGTCCAAAAATAATTTACACAAAGAAAAAAAAATAAAGGACCAAGTTGCTTGTATATTTGAAAAAAAATTGCTGAAAGATATTTTTAGTTAATTAGTGAGATATATAGAGCTTGAAAGGAATCCCACCACTTGAGCACTGTTCATATAAACAAATTATTTTCCTAATTTTAGGAAACATAGCGAAATAGTAGGGTATTTATTCATCCTCAAAAAAAAAAGTAGAGTATTTATTTAAAAAAATTAAATTCGAATCAAACAGTTTTTTTTTTTTTTTATCACCAAATCACTTTCTCGGAAAGTAGTGAACCAAACCACTCAAAGAAGAAGAAAGGAATTCAATATCTACTTTTCTTTAATTTGATTTCTTGGATCTGCACATCATTTTCATTTCTCTATGGGTTTAAAATTGAAAATAAAAAATTATCTTTTATTAATACATAAATAAATCTTTTTTTATTTTTACATTTAAAATAATTTTAATAACTTTATTTATTTTGCATAAATAATTTAAAATTTTTCTATGTGATTAGAATTTCTTAACGCTCTTTTTTTTTTTTAATTTGATATATATCCTTAGATTAATAATATATAGTGTTAGTTTTTCTATAATATACATAAAACAATAACACAGACCAGTAACACATGCAGACGGGTATAGACAATAATTAGACAAATTAAAATATTTGGAAAAAAATAATTAATTATTATTGCACAAGTAAACACGTAAACAACTATATTCATAGTGTAAAATTAATATCTCGACTACAGCTAATTAATTAATTAAGCCACAAGTAGTGATGAACTTATTATTATTTTTTTTTGTCTTTAATTATAAATCAAAGGGAAAGATAGACGTGCAAGCATCCATTTTTACTTGAATTTAATTGAAGAAAATGAGTAACATTTTACTTCAATTATATTCAGTTAATTAATTCCTAAGCTGATCTGCCCATTGACTTTCGAGTAAACATGCATGATTCTCCATGGTCAAATGAGACCAACAAATTCTTGATTTACATAAATTAAGGATGAATTACTCTCATGTCTTGTCTTAAAAAGTTATTAATATCTACGGTAAAACTTCTTATAGGTATGGGTTCGATGTATTTTTATTTTTAATGAATAGTGTAGATTTCAATACAAATAAAAGTATAATTCTTCATTGTTAATTTATTATACCGTAATTTCTAAAGGTTTCATACCACACATTATTTTAAAAATTGACATAATACCATATTATACACTATATCAACTTTTTATGAAAGAAATAGGTGCCAAATAGATAAAAAGACGATAATGTATACGCAGGGCCGGTGAAGGTCCTGTGCAAAGTGGGCTACTGCATAGGGTCCCCAGCTTGCACAGGACCCCAATTTTTTTTCTTTTTTTTAATAGTAGGTTTTATGCCTACTATTAGTAGGTTTTAATAGTAGGTTTTACAATTTTTTTTTTTAGGAATAGGGTCTAATTTATTCTGTTTTTCTCTAAGAACAGGGCCCCTTAAATATTTAAGACGGCCCTGTGTATACGATGTGATGATTTTAAAAGCTACGGCTTGACAAATTAACAATAAAAAAATTAATAATGAATATTAATAACTTTCTGAATAATGATGAGTGTAATTCACTCTATAACTTAATTATCTAATTCTCTTTTTATTTTTCTATGAAAGAAAAATACAATTCTTAAAATCTTTTAACAATTTATCAATTAATTTCAAATTTAATAGTAGTAAAATTAATTATAAATATATATATTTATTTCATAATCATTAGTTTTTAAAAATAATATTAAAAAGTTATCTATATTGACAATAATAATAATTCCTAATATCTAAATCTATATATATATGGTAATTATTTGAATTATGTCCAAGGCATATGTATAGTCTACTAAAGACAATGAAGAAGTCAGTAGTCCATTTATCTCTATCAATCGGTTTCACATTAATTAATTTTAAGGTGTTTAAGGATTGGTAACTCATGTGATGGGGGAAATTTTAACAAAACAGTCTCTTATTTAATTTTCTGAAAATTTATGAAGTAGTAATATGTAATTTATTTTTAGAATATATATATATATATAGGAATATATAAGGTGTGAACAAAAGTAAAGTAGTTGCTTTCGAAATAGTTATCACGAGTGGCATTACATGAGAAACATGCATGAGTGGCTTTTATTACTATTCTTTTACTTCAATTGCCGTTCAAAATTGGGTATATACTTCCACATATGCAATGGAATTATATATATTTATGTAAGTCTAATCTCCCACCCTTTTTTATAAAAAAAAATTATGAGACGAAAATCATATTCTCAGCATAATTTTAAGTTAATAAAATTGTACGTTGGTCAAAAGCACTCCATATTTTCATCATGATGTTAAACATGTGTAATTAAAAATATATAATAAATGACAAGTTAAAAAATATAGCTATCTATATAATAAAATTTAAAGTTGATAATTTAACTGCAAAAAAATCTGCACGCATTTATCAGTAAATCGATACATTATAAATTTTTTTTAAAAAATAAAAAATATCATAAAAAAGGACTGTCATATCCATCCATAATTAATATTAAAGAACCGTAATGAATAAATACTCCTAATATACAATATATATTATATTATTATGATCGAAAATGTCATTTCTAATTACGCATAATATGAAAGTTAAAATGCAAACATCATTCGGACTCACTTATTTGATGATTGGACTGCGATTGTACTGATTCGTATTACATTAAATATATTTAATAATAAGGTATAGATTTGAAGGGTTAATATCATCATCAATGTCGACCCACAAAAATAATATATACAATATTATAATTTTTACAATTTTAGGTAAGATGGAATTTTCATGGGACCTCTGCAAGTCGAAATAAAACTCATATACCATGTGAAATGATAATTATTATATGGCATTTTCCCAAGTAAATATAATAAAATAATAATAAGACTGGAGCTAGGTTTAATCTTAAGGGAATTTTGATGACATATATATATATATATATGCAATTTTTTTTATAGAGTTCTCATTAAATAATTCTATACAGATTTTTTTACTTATACTCAATCTAGATAATCTAAAGAATTAGAATCTATATATAAACAGTAGAAATTCACGATCGTGGAAGTCAGTTATCAGATTTTTTTGTACATAATATTTAATTTAAGCTGATTGCCTTGTGCTTGGAACTAACCTTACCTCTGAAAATACGATAGCACTATTTATATATTGAAATAAAATGAATAAATCAAAAAGTAAGACAGGAGAGGCAATGTATATATATTTATCCCTCCCAACTAAACATTTATCTATCTAAATAAATATGAACAGTAACATGAACATTCAGATACAATCTAACAATAAATCTATATTTTTTTAAATAATAAATTCAAAATTAATTTTTTCTTGCCATATCAATACTCAAAAAATAAACATGAATAATCTATTTGGCTCATTTTTAATTTTTTATTTATTATAATTTTTTATATTTTGAATTATTGAATTTTTAAATTAGAAGTAAATATTAAAAATATATAATATATTATGAAAATAATTCTCAGAGATATTAACTGAATAATAGATTAAACTAAATTTCATTGACTAATGTTAAAGAAAATAAAAAATAAGAAGATTTTAAACAACTAAAGTATCCAAAAATCCTCATTCACAAAGAAAAAGAGGTTAGACTTTTATCAAAGAAGTTTGGCATATTCTTCTTAACAAATTTTCTGTCAATGGACATGTGTCTGGTTTCCTCTTTCATCTTCATTTTCATTTTTATCAGATTAATGGAACTTAGACGGTCTCCAAGGTAATCAAATAAACAGAATATATTGTCATTTTTTAAAAAAGTATTTTGCACATTATTTTGTAAATTATTATTTTTACAAAATATTTCAATGACTCACGACAAAAAAAAATTATCTAGTACGTTATTCAATGAAATCATATTTTTACATAAAAGACATGATTTTACAAAATTTTCAAAAAATTGACAGAAAAAGAATTCATGCGAGATGTTATTTTGTAATATATCAATTTTTACTTAAAATTACTTTCTCCTATAAAATAACTCAGAAACTTAAAAAAAAACGATTTGTATATTATTTTTTAAAATTATAATTTTATAAAAAATAATTTGAGATTTATAAATTAAAATACAATATAATATATTTTATAATTTCTTTAAAATTTATAAAATAAATAAAGCTTTCATGAAAATACCTTGAAAATCAAACAAAGCGAGACTCTTCAAATTGTTGAAAGTAAAAGAACTTTCCTTCCCGTGAAGTGTTACTCAGATTGCAAGTTATACAAAATGCTTTCAATTTGACTTTTAATTGCAAAAAAACAACCACCGCAATAACAACAACAACAATAACAACAGCAAGAAGCAGAAGCAGAAGAAGAAAAATAAAATCTTTGTTTGTGTTGTAATGAGAAAACTGTGTATTGATTATTGCTTATAATCTGTGTACATATATAAAGCCAAGATATATGCTAAATAAGGAAATACACTAATTCTAATTGATCCTGTAGTAATGGTAATATATTCTTTCCATAACTGTTTTCTTTCTAATACTCCCCCTCAAGTTAAATATTATGGTCACTTATATTTAACTTGCTTATTATTTCTGAAAAAATTCGTCCATTCACAGCTTTAGTCAAAACATCAGCCAACTGGTCTTCGGACCTAACATATGGAAGCTTAATAATACCCATGTCCAGTTTTTCTTTGATAAAATGCCGATCTATCTCAACATGTTTTGTTCTGTCATGTTGCACTGGATTTTCAGAGATACTGATTGCTGCTCGATTGTCACATTTGAGTTTGCTCACCTTCTGAATTGGAAACCCAATTTCTGCTAACAACTTTCTTAACCACAGTACTTCAGTCAACCCTCTGGCGATCCCTCTAAACTCTGCTTCTGCACTTGACAGAGCTACAACTTTCTTCTTTTTGCTTTTCCATGTAACCAAGTTTCCTCCAACAAGATTAAAATACCCTGAAGTAGATCTTCTATCGATTGAATTTCCTGCCCAGTCAGCATCAGTATATGCTTTTACCTCAAGATGTCCATGTTTCTGGAATAATACTCCTCTACCTGGAGAACCTTTAAGGTATCTAACAACTCTTAAGGCAGCTTCCAGATGATTTTCCTGGGGTTGGTGCATAAATTGGCTCAGAACTCCTACTGCATAGGCAATATCAGGTCTAGTATGGGATAATTATATTAGTTTCCCTACAAGATGTTGATACTGCCTTTGATCTGTTGCTGGGTCCCCACTTATGATCTTAAGACCATGATTAACCACGATGGGGGTGTCAACCGGCTTGCAATCTAACATACCTGTCTCTGCCAATAAATCCAGAATATACTTACGTTGAGAGATAAAGATTCCTTTCTTTGATCTTAACACTTCAATCCCAAGAAAGTACTTCAACTGACCCAAATCTTTCATTTCAAATTCTTGAAATAGGCTTTCTTTCAGCTGCTTCATTTCTTCCTTGTCATTTCCAGTTATAATCATATCATCAACATATATGATTAAACAAGTAACTTTTCCCTCATTTCTCTTAATGAACAGAGTATGATCTGAATTACTCTGCTGATACCCATACTTTTTTCATTGCAATAGTGAATCTCCCAAACCAAGCTCTTGGAGACTGCTTTAACCCATACAAGGCCTTCTTGAGCTTGCAAATTTCTCCATGGTGAAACTCATCAGAAAAACCTGGTGGTGGTTCCATATACACTTCTTCTTTTAAGTCTCCATGTAAAAAGGCATTTTTGACATCAAATTGATATAATGGCCAATCCTGGTTTGCTGCAACAGAGAACAATACTCGAATGGTGTCAATCTTGGCAACTGGAGAGAAAGTCTCTGAATAATCAATCCCATATGTCTGAGTGTACCCTTTTGCAACTAATCTGGCCTTGTACCTTTCTATGGACCCATCTGCTCGGTGTTTAATTGCAAAGACCCATCTACACCCGACAGGCTTCTTCCCAATAGGCAACATACATTTTTCCCATGTTTCATTCTTCTCAAGAGCTAACATCTCAACCCTCATAGCTTCATACCATTTTTCCTGATCCATGGCCTCCTGAGTTGTTTTGGGAAGAACTTCAGAATAAACTGCTGCTGAGTAGACTTGGGCAGTTGGAGATAAGCTCCCCCTGACCATATTGGTAATAGGGTATCTGGACTGTCGAGGCTCGTATTCTGGTTCATATCTTTTGGGGGGAACTCCTCTTGTACTTCTGGGAGGTAGAACATATCTTTCTGGTTCTATTCTGGGCTCCATGTTTTCAGTACTGTCTCTGGTTTCT
Organism: Garcia nutans; assembly: GCA_947685225.1. Lineage (NCBI taxonomy): Eukaryota > Viridiplantae > Streptophyta > Magnoliopsida > Malpighiales > Euphorbiaceae > Garcia > Garcia nutans. The sequence continues at coordinate 55,779,746 of CANTUV010000011.1, forward strand.
GCACTATTAAAGGACATACTATGCTCATTATTAGTACAATCTTTGTTTACCTCATATTCATCCAGTGGGAATTCAGGCTCAGGCTCTGAAGAAGTACTCTGTCCCATGAAACAAACTGGCTCGGTGGAACCACGTACTAACTCTTGTAGACCTGTATGAGACCCAGTAGGTGTGACAGAACAAGATACACTGGTTAACCAACCCAATGGATCACTTTGACTCTCCCCCTGACTATTGGGTTGGTGGGAATAGTAAAACTCTATTTCTAGAAAATCACAGTCTAGAGAAATATAGACCCTACGAGTAGGGGGTGATAACAACGATATCCCTTTTGATGACTCCCATAACCCACAAACACACATTTAAGAGAACATGCTTCAAACTTAGTTCGCTCTGTTTTAGGAACATGAACAAAAACAGAACAACCAAAGATACGAGGCTGAAGGGTTAAAACTGAAGGAAGACTTACATGACTTGTCAATTCTTTGAGAGGAGCCTGGAGATTTAGAATTTTTGTAGGCAACTGATTCACAAGATACACTGAGGTTGCTACTACTTCAGGCCATAAGTAAGTGGGAACATGAGACTCTAGCATGACTGCTCTCGTTACTTCAAGAAGCAGACGATTTTTTCGTTCTGCAACTCCATTCTGCTGATGAGTATGGGGACAAGAAGTCTGATGAATAATGCCATTTTCCTGAAAAAATTGTCTAAGAATAGAATTGACATATTCACCCCCATTATCAGATCGCAAAATTTGAATTGTTTTGTGAAACTGAGTATTAACCATTTTATAAAACTCAACAAATTTGGAAGCAACCTCAGACTTATGTTTCAAAAAATATATCCAAGTCATTCTAGAACAGTCATCAACAAATAAAACAAAGAATCTGAAACCATTATGACAAATATCTGAACCTGTTTGTGGGGCAGGTCCCCAAACATCAGAATGAACCAAAGAAAAAACAGTTTGAGTTCTATTATTGGAAGGTTTATATGACTGTTTGTGACTCTTAGCTAAAAAACATGTTTCACAAGACAAAATATCACTATGAGAAAATAAGCTAGGAAATAAAACTCTAAGGTACCCTACAGATGGATGACCTAGACGCCGGTGCCACAACCACTGTTGTCTTTCTACTGATCCACGAGCCAGCGCAGCAGTCCCTTGTTGAACCACTTCATCCACATAGTAGAGTCCTCCACTTTCAATGCCACGTCCAATCACTTTCCCCGACTGAATATCCTGTAAGAGACAAAAACTTGGATACATGAGAACAACACAATTTAGTTCATGAGTCACATGACTGACAGATAATAACTTGCATGACAAGCTTGGCACATATAAACAATTTTTTAATTTTAAACTGGGAGAAATATCAATTGTTCCAGCTCCATGTACTGAAGACAGTCCACCATTAGCACTTTGGATAGAATTCTTCAGTGGTATTGAGGATGTAACCAAGTCCTTTTTGTCAAAAGTCATTGTATCGGTTGCTCCACTGTCAACTAACCATTTGCCATTGTTGTCAATATTATTCTGTTCCTGTTGGTACTCAACAAAGAAATTAGTTCCAGGAGTAAACTGATAATTTTTACAAGTTTGAGGGTTGCTTTTCTGTTTTTCAAGTTTTCTGGGTTCTTTATAGAATTTTAAGGTTTCTGGAGGGCATACTTGTAAAAAAAACTTTTTACCTCCTTTAAACCCTATCCCTACGTTTTGAGCTCTCATCACAGCCGCTGCCCCCATATTGGTACTTCTGCCTTCTTCGTTTTTCTCCATTACCGACGCTTGAGCTTGCTTGCCGGCAACCATGGCAGCATTCCCTCTTTGACTGTTTCTCTGCCGTCGGCTCTCCATCCTTCAGGGAATCCGACGAGCTCAAAACACTCTTCTCTTGTGTGTTTCATCATCCCACAGTGGCTGCACTTCAATTTTGACCGATCGATCCTTTCTCCGCCGCCGCCTCGCTGTGATGATCGGTGGTTTTTAGCCGGATCTGAGCTGGGCTTGGTGGCGAACCCTTGACCAATGATGGTTTCCTCCTGAGGTCTAGTGGTTAAACCACTCTCGATCCCTATACCCATCGGTACTGTCTCTGATTTTTTCTCAGGACCCATCAATCCTCTCCTTGTGCCTTCTCGCCGGATGATGGAGAGAGCTCTTTCAACTGACGGCAGTGGCTTCTCCTTCAGGAGATCTCTTCTTTCGGCGTCAAATTTGTCATCAACTCCACTAAGGAATTGATACAGGCGAGCCTCTGATTTGAGCCGATTAAACATGGTAATATCTTCTTCAAGTTTCATTGGGTTAGGCTGCCGGAGATCAATCTCTCTCCATATCCTCTGACAATCACTATAAAACTGTTCTATAGTGTTGTTCCCCTGTTTCATGCCATGAGCTTTCACTGTTAGTTCGTACAATTGCAGGGCATCATCTTTCTGACTGAAAATTGAAGCCAGCCCATCCCACAAAGCTTTAGCTGATGGGTATTCTGCATAATTGGGTACTAATTCTGGCTCCATGTTCTCTAAGAGCCACGTACAGATCATGAGATCTTTCTGTTCCCATGTTGAGTATGTTGGATCGTCAATTGCTGGTGGTGCCGGACTTCCGGATAAGTGGCTTAACAACCCTCTGCCACCTATGGCTAATTTCATTAATCTTGCCCACAATGAGTAATTAAACTGATTCAATTTCGTACTAATGCTGACTGTTTGTGGATTCTGGAATTGACTGGTTTGAACTGGTTTCTGCAGGAGCTTGGCAAGTTGTTCGAGAAGGGTTTCACCACTTGGTGAATTCTCTGTGTGGACCGAAGTCCCACTGGTGCTATACTCTTCGGCCATGGCCGAGAAAAGGTTTGGTAAATGATGAGTATTAAATTTATTCAACTATTCTGGTCGATGAACCTACTCTGATACCATGTTGTAATGAGAAAACTGTGTATTGATTATTGCTTATAATCTGTGTACATATATACAGCCAAGATATATGCTAAATAAGGAAATACACTAATTCTAATTGATCCTGTAGTAATGGTAATATATTCTTTCCATAACTGTTTTCTTTCTAATAGTTTGACAATGCTTAGATCTCTTTGTCGTACAGATTCAGTGATAGCATAATCATTTCGAATTCAAATTTCTAATTATAATTAATTTTTTAAAGAAAATTCAACTAACAAAATTATATGTTGGAAGCTCATTGTTTATATATTCAACTGAAAGAATAATTATTAGACAACTCAAGTTAAAAAAATGCAATATACTAATTTTTTTTAATAGAAGTCAGCAGCAAATGAAAATTTTAAGGTACATCAACCTTAAAATTTACTTTTATCAATACAAATGACTATTCTTAAAATTTACTTTTATCAATATAAATAACTATACCTGGAAACTAGGTCCGGTAGCACACGGGCTGCCCGTATAATGGTACGTAAATTTATGGAATCCGAAAAAATTGAGTATATTTTGATTGGGTTTGGTCAGTTTATATTATATAAACAGATGAAATCAGACTTATATTTTTTAAAAAAATTCGAATTCGATTCGATGGTCGAATTAAGATTTATTTTTTTAATTTAACTTGAATCCAACCGACACATATATATTTTTATAAATTATAATATGTATTGCATAATCCAACCTAAACCTATCCGATTATAAATTTTTTATATATAATATTATATATGTTATATATATTTATAATATATATTATATATATTATAATTCAATTTAACCCGACCGAATTCAATCGAAATTAAAATTTTACAGATTAATCGAAAATATATGTATATTTGGTCGAATTCAATTTGATTTTTTAGTATATATACGAGTTTAGTCGGGTTGAAATATAATCTCAATCTGATTGAATTCGATCAATGTCCATCCCTACCACATGATACGATTCATATACCAAATACGACCCATCTTACTCATCAGGCTTAAATATTTTAGGCCGGATTTATTTAAAGTATTTGGTCTACTAGGCTGGTATGACTCGGTAGTTGATATGATAAATGGCTCGGCCCAGCATAATATGCTAGGCTAAATAAATATATTATATATTTATACATATTTGAATAAAATTGTATATATAATTTTTTACAATTAATAATAAATGGTTGATAAAATAATTGATTTAATGAATAATTTTTTTATTAAATAAATAATATTATATCTAATTTTAAATTTAAAAATTATTTAATAATAGCCATTATTAAACTAGTAATTTTTCACTATGTTTTAGATTATTATATTCAAAATAAAATTATATTTTTAATTTTTAAAATTAAATTTATCTTAATATTTAAGTATTAAAAATTTTAAATAATTTAATCTCTTAAAATTCTTCAAAATAAGTATTAAATTTTTTATATGATTTTAGGAATGTCAAACCTAAAATTAATAGTAAAATTTATTAAAAATAAATTACATTAATTCATATATTGATATAATATGATAAGATTATATAAGAATTAATGAATTGTGTTAGATCATTATTTTTTAAATTTTTGTATAACTCAATAAGATAAGTTAATTTATTTTATTGAGCTAGTATGATACGGCGTAAAAAAATCACAAATACAATGAATTTAGACCAATGTATAAATATAAAATTAGATTGGTAAGAAACAAGTTTCTATTCTATTTAATAATGGGTTTAGTGCTTTGTTAAAACTTGAACAAAATATGAAAATCAAATGAATGGAAAATTTATTTCTCATATATATATATATATATATTTGATAAATCCCAGCATAATTTGCAATGCTAAATAAATATATTTTATATTTATACATATTTAAATAAAATTGTATATATAATTTTTTACAATTAATAATATAAATGTTTGATAAATTAATGATAAAATAATTGATTTAATAAATAACTTTTTTATTAAATAAATAATATTATATCTAATTTTAAATTAAAAATTTATTTGATAATAGCCATTATTAAACTAGTAATTTTTCACCACATTTTAGATTAATATATTCTAAATAAAATTATATTTTTAATTTTTAAAATTAAATTATCTTAATATTTAAGTATTAAAAATTTTAAAATAATTTAATCTCTTAAAATTCTTCAAAACAAGTATTAAAATTTTTATATGATTTTAGGAATGTCAAATTTAAAATTAATAGTAAAATTTATTAAAAATAAATTATATTAATTTATATATTAACGTGATATGATAAGATTATATAAGGATTAATGAGTTGTGTTAGATCATTACTTTTTAAATTTCTGTATAACTCAATAAAATAAGATTAATTTATTTTATAGCTAGTATGATACGACATGAAAAAATCACAAATACAATATGAAATTAGATTGGTAAGAAACAAGTTTCTATTCTATTTAATAATGGGTTTAGTGCTTTGTTAAAACTTGAACAAAATATGAAAATCAAATGAATGGAAAATTTATTTCTCATATATATATATATATATATATATTTCATGGGTCTTTTGGCCATAAAAGGGCTATTGCCTATTGAATTGATATTTGAGTAATTAATTAAACTAACCATTAAACAAAAACTCCCAAATTAAATTTATTGTTGTTGCTCTACTAATACTAAAAGGAGCATGTGATTGACATACAGATTAAAGTTACAAATAACTAAAAATGCAAAATTGATCTGTGTAGTAGAAAACTGATACAACCTCAAAAAACACAAAATTATGAAGTCACAGAAGTAAATAACACTTAACATGTTGGAAACGCTTCGCTGCAATTTTTTAAATTTACACAGCTTAAATGAAGGAAAGGGTATAATATTTTGATATGAAAGAACAACATTCAACACTGACAATGCTGCATATATTCATAGTCTAGCTGTTGTCTAAAAGAAAATAAGTTCAAGTGAAAATAATAGAATCTAATTCATCCCCTTAATGAGCTCATCACCACCCTCCATAGGATAGTTCCGTTTTTTTTTTTTTAACCACTAGAAAGAGCATTCAGCTTAAACTGCCGCCAAAAAAAAAAGAAAAAGTATTTCTTGTGTTTGAAAAATTTTTAGAGGCAATAGGAATTCAAATCTCCCTGAAAATTACAAAGTAATGAAAAAATACCAAACCTGCAATTCAAGTCGTAGTTTCCACTATGGTTTGAAGTTGACAGAAGCTAACAATAAGAGAGAGAGGTGGAGAAAATTAGAAAAAAGAAAAGATTTTAATGAAAAAAGGCGAGAGAAGATGGTTAGGAGAGCAGCACCAAATGCATATTGCAAAAGAAAAGAAAAAAAAAAGTGATGAAAGACACAAAACAAAAATGAAAAGAATTAAAGGAAAAGAAAAAGGAGAAGAATGGAGAGAGTCAACATGTTAGTAATGACAGTTAAATTAAAGCTGACTAGAAACTATTAAACATTGAATCAAATTAGAGTAAATATTATAAAATACACAATTATCTAGGGATTTCACCAACACATCAGAATGAAAATTACAAAATAAATATTGCCTTGAGATTTTTCAGAGAAATCATTCATTGATGATGTGAAGAGTGGTGCTGAATATCTGCCCCATCCTCACAAGTGGAGTTCTGCCTACTCCAATGCAAGTGAAAATTTTGTTATTCAGATAAAATTAAAGTAGTAATTGAGAACAACAAAGAAAAGTTAGAAAGGAAAAAAAATATCGGTTGTTTTTGCCCATTTTAATCAACCATTCCCTTTCTCCTACATCATCTTCCTACATGATCCATATGCAGGGTCGCCCCGAAATTCTCATTGTCCTAATTAACTTAAATATTAAAAAAATAATATAAAGTTTAAAAATATATATGCAAAATTAAAGTTATATTATACTTTTAATTTGAATTATATAAAAATATATATATATTCGTTAGACGTCTATATTAATTTTTTATTGTCTATATATAAATATTTATACATAAAATTAAAATTTTTTTTATTTTAATTGCCCTATGGAATGGGTTGCCCTAGAAAATAGACACCCCGGACTTACCCAGAGTTGGCCATGTCCATGTAACAAAAAGAAAAAAAAAAAGGAGATGGAGTGATAGATTAAAAGAAATCCAAGATTAAATAAGCTCTTTTGTTTCAGTTTCTTGTTTCATATATGAACTAAAAATTGATAATTAACTTGCAAAATAAATTCTAAAATTAAGACTACCGATATTACCATATTCATGTTGGTTAAGTAGGACATTATATTTTAGGTTGAATTAAATAATTGTAGGTTGCTAAGACCAGCATTGAACCTAATTGCCTTAGCTTGATCCGAGCAGTTAAAAATTATGATAGTAAGATATTCATTTACAAGAGAGAACTAGTGAAATACCTCTCGATCCCTTCTTATTCAATTCCTGAAAAACCAATGCTTACGACCCTCGAAAAAATGAAGATCTCCTTAGCTAGCTACCCGTCAGATTCGCCTTTTCACTTCACTTCGAATTCTCTTCAAAAAATGGAGAATTCAAAATATTGTTTTTATTATTTTTTATATAATATTTTTTTATATATTTCTATTTTAATTTTAATTATATAATTAATTTCTATATATATATGCAAAATGCATACTTTAATTTTGGTAAAATGAAAAATACAGTAAGATTAATTATAAAAACACAATAGACAGTATCAGGGAAGAAGAAAATCATAACATAATTGGCGATTTTACAAGTAATAGCATATAACAGCGTCGTCGTGGGACAGAGGCTCTAGCGTCCCATTGAAAAGACAGCAAACCCCTTAGCTGAAGCCAAATGAACGGGTTAAAGAGGTAAGGTAATGGCTCTTATGTGATTTCACTGTTTAAAATCAATTGCAATTTGCCACAATAAATTTTCAGCGCTGTTAATGTATCTATATAGATAGTCTCTGCATGAAAATTAATTCTGTTGATGGTAAAATTAAATATTTGTACATAAAGAAAAAATTTCAATTGTTTTTTAATTTTAAAAATTAAAAACTCTAATTAATAAAAGAATAAGTAATTATCTTACCAACAAAATTAATTTTGAAATTATACTTGATTAATATAATAAATTATGAGTATGCAAGTAATTATTCTCCAATATGAAATTCTATCTACATACTTCAGAAAACATGAACAGACAACGGCATGTGAACATTAAATTTCTGTCCTTTTTTATTTCTTTCACAAGAATAAGTTGGAAGAGCCATTGATTTGATCGAGAAACTCGTAAACAACAATTAAAAAAAGTAGTAGTTCTATTTTTGTACTAAAATTAGCATGATGTGACTAGAGCCTAAAATAAAAGGAATGGGAGATGAAATGTGCGAACTGCAATGCAGAGAAGGCTCCACTAGATTTCAAAAGTTAGATTGGTAGTTGTACAACATCATCAAAGTCCCTATAAATTGTTCAGGTTCTTGCAGAATCTTAATGAACACATCATCCTTCCTATTGACCAAAACAAATGCAATAGCAAAATTGTTAAGTGTTATGTATGTTCTTTTTCTACGTCTTCAATATCAAACAGTAAAGGATTTGAGTTAGTCACATAACCTGATAATTTCAATCTCCTAGAAATTTCTTCCAACACGAACTCAATATCACCAAAACTCGGGTGGGTGTCATCCCCGACAAAAAACTCATGAGCTTCACCATTGATCTCTATAACGCTACAGCCTGGTTGTTTCCTCACACCATTAACCTTCATAGCTTGCCTCACATTATCAACCATTTCCCATTTGTTTGAATCAGCGTACATATTTGACAAAAGCACATAGGCACTATGATTCCTGCCCTCTAATTCAATTATTTTTCTAGAAGCAAGTTCACCCAATTCCATATTTTTGTGCATTCTACAAGCATTAAGCAGAGCACTCCAAGCACCAATATGAGGCTTCATTGGCATTTCATTAATAATATTTAAGGCTTCGTCTAAGAGTCCAGCGCGACCAAACAAATCAACCATGCATCCATAATGGTCAAGTAGAGGCTCAGTCCCATAATCTTTTCTCATTGAATTAAAATGCTTGCGACCATCCTCAACCAATCCAACCACACAAGCTCTTAAAATAGAAAGAAAAGTGACTTCATTAGGCAAAACCCTATCTTTTTTCATTAAGGAAAATAGTTCAAGGCACTTATCACCATCCTCATTCATCGCTAACCCATTCATGGCACTACTCCATGTATAAACATTTTTTTCCTTCATTCCCCAAAACACTTCCATCGCTTTATTCATGTCCCCACATTTTGCATACATATCAATGAGTGCAGTTCCTAATGTCATGGTAGTTGGAACCTTATTTTTCTCAATATAGGCATGAGCCCATCTTCCATGATCCAAGGCACCTAACTGGCTACAGGCAGATAAAACTGAAACCATGGACACTTCATTAACCTTGACGCCCTCTAATTGCATAAGATGAAACAACTGTAATGCCTCCCTTGATTGCCCACATTGTGTGTAACCAGCAATAATTGCACTCCATGCAATGGGGTCCCTCTGAGGCATTGAATCAAATAATTTTCGGGCAACATCGCTGCATTTAGTGCACGCACTAACCATAGCAGTTTGGCAAACCAAATCTGGGTTAGGAATTGATTCAAATTCCTGGTGACAGGAAAAACTACCCAATTCCGCATACATAAAGATCAATCCACTTTGAACATGTGGATCTAATTCAAACCCATATTTTATGACAGCGCAGTGGACAGCTGGGCCAGTCCCTCTCGCCAAAAGCTGAGCAAAGGCACGAATTAGGAAATTAAAAGTGTAATTATCAGGAGAAATATTATTAACTGAACAAAGGATCTTATTGAAGAATCGAAAACTGTATTGAGGGGTAGAGCTTTTGGAATGGGCTCTGATCATGGAGTTTAATGCAAAGAGAATTGGAGTCTGACATTGATGAAGGAGAAGATTGGAGTAATGAAGATGACTGGGGTTTTTGAGGGCAATGGCAGCGACGAGTTGGCCAAGAAAGCGAGGATCGTTAAGATGGCCGTTAATCAGAAGGTGGTTATGGATTTGCTTGAGCTGTTTAAAATTGGTATCACAATTTTTTATCAGTGAGATAATTGAATGCTTTGAAACATCTCTGCAATTTGAGAATCTCATCAGCTCTCTGAACTGAAATTTTCCCGCTTTTTCGTGGTTTTTATGAAATTACCAAAACCCGCGAAAATTATACTCGGAATATGTCCATGGTCAGACTGCATATCTCAATTAATGAAAAAAATATATGAATTAATAAATCGAATTTTTGAAAATTTTTCTATTTTCTAAATTTAATAGGCAGTTCATAATTAGATGTAAATAAAAAAAATACAAATGTATTATATAAATAAAAAAAATTGCAGAACTGTGATTTATTTTTTATATATTTTTGGTATATATTAAATATATTTTTGGTGTATTTAATACATGTCGGAGAAATATAAAAAAAATGAATTTTTATAAATTAAAAAGAGAAAATTTATAAAAATAAAGATACAGTAAAAATAAAATTTTTGAAAGAAAAATTATAGTTTATATTATTTCCTCATACTTTTCAGGTTGTTATAAATACCAAATAAGTATCAATAGCAGTATTAAAATTATTTAAATATATATATATATGAGATTTTAAATTAGAATGTCAAATTGATTTATATTTATTAAAGAAAAATACTAAATAAGTTAATAAAACTTATATATTCATATTGGGAATTATTATTATTATTATTATTATTATTATTATTATTATTATTATTATTATTATTATTATTATAAAAGAAGCATCTAAGTTGTGATTTTGTAGTGAAATAATTAGTGATTAGTCTCAAATAAGGCGGGTAATTAACAACATAACAGAAATGTAGCAAATGTATTTTGGCCACAGAGAATATATATATGAGATGAGAGTTGGTTTTCAGGTGGAAAATGCAGCCTTACTTCCTAACTAAAGAACAAAATTATCAAAACAATTAGGAAACCATTCATGTGGGAGACATAACATTAGCATATAAGAGAAAAAAAAACCATTTTATCATAAATAAATAAAATTCCTCTTGCTGTCTTGCACATATATGCATATACATGCATATAAGCAGCAACTGTTTTCAAGTGAAATAATAGGTAGGCCACATGTGTTTCCAATCCCATATTCAATATGCATATTAATTTTACGTGTTTTGGGCTTAACATAATCAGGCCATTCGGTCCACTTAAACAATTTTGAACAATGTCGATTCTATTCTATGGGCTGCATACATAAATAATCAGACAATGGCACTGTGGCACCAGGTAACTGCTGATACCTGTAAAGTTCGAAGTGGTTTCATAAAAAATACTCAAAAAAATTAAAAATGTTTTCAAAAATACTTTTTTTCTTTTTTTTTTCTTTTAAATTCAATTTCAAAAAAAATTCCACTTTTTTATTTATTAAAGATATACCCCACTTTCAAGATATACTTCTAATATATACATTTAATATATTATACAAAAATTATATAGTATTTTTGAAAAAAAAATAATATATAGTTTAATTTTCTTAGTTCAAAATCAAACCAGTAATCATTTACATTTCCATCACTAAAAATATTCAATTATCTATATATATCCCCTCTATAAATACAATTCATAGTAAATTGGCTGTTATTCTGCCAATAAGAGTTATTAAAATTTGGCAGTAAATGAGTAAAATGCCTAGATGTATTATTCTAATGGTTAAAAATGCCTAGACACTTATTCTAGTAAAGATTATTAGTCCCATATTCTAGTAAAGATTATTAGTCCCATATATTTATAATTCCTTTAGTTGTTCAAAAAATATCAGGAAAGTTAACTAAATAATCTTATGTGATTAAAAATACAATATTTATTTGCAAATAATTTATGTAAAATAAAATACTGGGTCCGCTAAATTTTATAAATTAGTTAATTAAATATTTTACTTAGGATGAGTAAAAAAAATATTTCACTTGAAAAATAAATTGAGGATTCACATATCAAAATATAAATATCTCTTAATTTAAAATATGATAAAATAAGAAATAAATGTTTTAATGGCAGTTTATGTATTATATAAATTTTCTTGTAAAGTTAGGTTATAATCAAATAATTTAATATTTTTTTTAATTTATTTTTTTAGTATTTTATTGCATCTTTTAAATATAATAATATAATTTTTTTCGGTAGAATGCAATCCCTATAATATATATTTATAAAATATATTCTCAATAATCAATTTTTTCAGTAATTTACCAAACGCACTATAAAATAAAAGTTAAAAAGTTTAGTAATTTTAATTAATTTTTATTTTAAAATCTTAATTATTGATTGATATGGTCCATAAATGAAGGTATGGGCAAAGTCCACGGTAGAATCTCTCATATCTATATATATCTTCTAGGAATTGCAGCATCTACCAGATTTCCATATTTTTTCATCAGCAAACTTTATCTTAAAAGTTTTTATATATATTTCATGGTAATCTTAAAATTTTTTTTATTATTGTTCATTTAGTAAAATATAAATAAAGAAATTTACTTAGATATGTCAGAAATTGAAATTCATTTGACAGAAATCATAATATTATAGTTCACGCAATAAAAAAGTTAATTTTTTTATTCAATTGAGATAATTTTTTTAATCATCTGATATGCAAAGAGAACATACTATTTAATTTATTATTTGTTTAAATGAAAAAGAAAGAGAAAGATTTGGGTGAGATATATAGATCTACTTGTGAGATTACATTTATGAACAGGCAGCCAGTTATCTAGCTTTGGATTCTTGAACGACCTATATTTATAAATCATTAACTGATAGTTGTTAAAATTTGCTAGTAAAATTGTACGCATCGACTGTAAATACATAAAAAAGGAGGCACTAACTTTGAAATTGTAATAGCCTGATGATTGAAATACAAATTGGTTCTAAAGTATGTTGTTGGTTCTAACTTTGAAATTGTAATAGCCTGAAGACTTGCTAACTGTGGGGCTTTGAGTTGTCTAACTAAAGCACCGAAGCTTCAGAATTCATAGCAGTTTGACTGTATGTTGAAAAGCCTTTTTAGATTTGCACTCATTGAGAGACTTTTAGAGGAATATTGCGTATCTTGTAAAAATAAATGTGTTAGTCGACTGGTAGACATGTTGGCATCTTTGTGTGGGAAAATTGGCTGGTGAATGTCTTTGTGAAATCTCTTATTAGTTTCCATTGATGAATGTTGGTTATTTGTCAGTGTTTGTAGTCCCAGATGATCTTAGTTGGTCATTTCTATCACGGAATATGTTTTTTTCTTCACTTCCTCGGTGTATCACCTAATTAAGATAAACACTTACTTTTGTATTGGTGAATATGGTGAAATCATCTAAAAAAAATCTCATGCACATACGAAAATTTCATTGTCTCTTAGTTAATTTGATGATTTTCATTAATATGAGTTAACTCACTAATTAATATTAATTATTAGATTTAATTTAAATAAGTACTTATAAAAAGAAAAAAAATCTTAGTATAAAAAAGAAAAAAATATATTAGTGACCTTTCAAGTAGGGCTTTTTAATATGACTTAGAAATCAAATCCTAACTTTTTGGTGCAATCATTTTTGTACGGCACTAGTTATTTTTTTAAAATATTATAAGAAAGAAAATTAATTCTAAACTTATTATTAAAGAAAGATGTATTTGCCATTAAATCATATCTGAACGTGTAATATTATATGAGCGAAAAGTTTAAGGCATTCCAAACTCTATATTATTTCTTAAGAGAGATTAATTTCACCTGCAGCTACAGATAACCAAAGGTTTTTGTAACTTATACATAAACATACGTATATATATTAATGTGCTTGATTTTGATTGTTGATTAAATTATATATTTATTTCTTCCAAATTAGATCAAGTGATCGAATCTCTTCTAAAAAGAAGTAGCTTTGTATAAGTAGCTCCATTTTTAACTAATTGATTTGTTTAGGTGGTGTATTTTTTTTAGATCACTCTATTAAATTAGTCTCTATACCAGTGCAAATGACATTATAAATTAGACAAATGCAATATAGAATTCGTTTTATGTATTTGAAGAGAAAGGTTATTAATCAAGCAATTTGTCCATATAAGCAAACCTTTTCTGAATCATTTAATAATTAGTTGATATATATACTTATACATTCGCGCGGTGTGTATATATATATAGTGGCGAACTCAAGGAATCCAGGGACTCTAAACCCTCCTTCATCCATCTATATACATATATATATATATACATATATATGTAAATATATATATATATATACACACGTAACTTTTTTTATAAAATATATATTTACATTCATTTATATATTTATAAATTTTATATTTATATATGAATTTATATATATTCATTTATATATTTAAATTTAAATGAATTTAAATATATATATATATACACATGCATTTATTTATATAAATATAAATTTTATATGTATATATGAATTTATATATATTTATTAATATATTTAAATTTAAATAAATTATATATATAAGTATATGTATATTTTAAATGAATTATATATATGAATTATATAAATATAATTTATATATATATGAATTTAAATAAATTCATAAAATTTTCGCTAAAGTTCATATATATATATATATATAAATAATCGATTTTTTATATATCATGTATTATATGGAGAAAAATATTTTTTTAAAAAATAAAAAATAGACTATTATATAATATTTTTAAAATATATAAAATTATATAATATAATTATTATCTTTTAAACATAATTAATCTAATATTATAAATTAATTATTAAATTATTATAATTTTAAATATTTAATTTTATAATAAATTTATTTATAATTTTTTATGTTAAAATTTAGCTTCCTCAATAAATTTTTAGTTTTTTTTATTGAGAGTGCAGGTGCAGCATCGACGGACAGAACGATGAATAGCATTGGTGATGAAGACCCGACCGATCATAGACTAATTACAATAATTTTTTTTTTGTGAAAATCGAGTCTCCTCTTTAATCATTTTATGCGTACGCTGCTGTATATATCCATATGTCGGTTACAAAATTATGACGGCAAATTTGAACTTTGGTCTTCTCACAATGTTTTTGTTTTGGGTAATGTACAGGTTTACCTATATCAATTAAACTACAAGAAATAAATTTCGAGCCAATTCTACATTAGATTTTATTATTTATTAATTTTTTAAACAATTTCTAACAAAGACATTATTTAGGTGAATTTTGTTCTTAACTCATATAGAGTTTACAAATAGATTTGAATTTTACCGTAAAGAAATATTAATTTCCACATAGTGCTGAAAATAATTGAAAATGACTAATCCAAATTGAAATTGTTGATTTTAGATGTGATATGATTAATTATAACTTATGGGAAAAAATATTTAAGTTAAAAGAAAGTTAGAGAAC
The DNA here is from genome assembly GCA_947685225.1 of Garcia nutans. Lineage (NCBI taxonomy): Eukaryota > Viridiplantae > Streptophyta > Magnoliopsida > Malpighiales > Euphorbiaceae > Garcia > Garcia nutans. Next base: position 55,795,120 of record CANTUV010000011.1, read on the forward strand.
TGATCTGATTTGGTTTTCCATTGCAAATATAATTCAAAAACTTTTACTATATACTACTTCCGTTTCATTAACATAGAAAAAATAAGATGGATACAAAAATTAAAAAAATTTTACTTTTTTCATCTCTATTGACTTAAATACTCTTAAAAAAAATATCCCCCAAATTAAAATTTTAAAACAATAATATAAATGGTATTTTGTCTCATTTTACTCTCTAAAATTTATCTAAAATAACATATTTTCTATATAAAAATATATTAAAAAAAATTTTATATTAATAAAATAAAGGAAGTATTTATTTATTTTATTTAATTTTTTATCAGTATTTATTTTCTTTAATTAATGGGAAAGTAAATGCATATGTTACATATGTGCATAACGTGGCTAATAACAAGGCCAGAGATGAAAATGCAGTGGGTCCGCACTCTCGATGCTGGACTAGGTCGCGGGTCCCAGTAAGAATCTGACGTCTAGGACGAGAATCATGAGTTTATGGCGTGTTATGTTTAGCGAGTTAATAAATAATTTATTTAACCGTAATACGAATAGCGGTCAACGATAATTTTTTTAAATACTGTAAAATTAGTATTCCCTCTACTTCATTTTTAAATATAGCATAAAAACAATATACATACACTTATAAAATAATTAGCTATTATAAATTTTATAAAATTTTTATTATAATTTATTTAAATATTAATTTTTATTTTTTAATATTTATTTATTTTATTAATTAATAGAAATAATATTAAAAAAATTTTAATTAATACTTTTTAAATTTTAAAAAACAGTATTTAAAGTAAAATATAAATTTTTTGTATGACATTTAAAATAAACTAAATAGAGTATAATATTTCCTAATGATCATGAACATTAAAAACGTTAAACACTAAAATTGATCCTTTTTATAAGGAAAAAAATTATATTCGTAATTTTATTAAGAAAAAATATTTTGATAATTTTATATGTAGTATAACTTTATTACATTCAAAAAGATATGCACACTGTATTTAAGGCTCCCGAGTATATATAATATTTTGTACTAAACTCTTGGATTCTTAATTCCCAATTTAATAAAGATTACGGTGGCTCCGTTCATCTTTAAATATAAAATATATATATATATAATTTTAAATTTTATCTAATTACTCTCTTCAATCTTAAATATATTTTCAAAACCTGAATTTTAAGATAAAAGGACTAAAATATCATTTTTTTTAATACTTTTTTCATCCTATTAAGATAAACTTTTTTCTTATTTCATAATAATTAAAAAATATTAATTATTTTTATTTAAAATATAAAATTACATATATTTTTTCTATTATATTCATATTTTAGTGTATGATATATTCAATAAATAATATTCAATAGAAATATTATAAAAAATTTATATAATAACTAATTTATTAAAATAATAAATGATATATAATTTGAAACAATTAAAAAAATGAGATATCTTTATTAGACAGAAAATATAATAAAGCAATTAAGTCTAATATTAACAGAAAAACAAAAGAAGGATGAAATATGTTTTTAATTTAAAATAATAAAAATTTTGAATTAAAAATAAATATATGATATATTTAATAGGATAAAGGTTTTTGTACAAACTTCCATGTATAAAATTTGTACAAACCATTTGAAATCTCATAATTGCTGTTGATTTTTTTTATATTTAATCAGTTTTTTCTTTCAAATACGTTTTTAATTACTGCATGTAAAATTAATTATTGCATGTTTCCAATTTCTTGGTAAATGAGTGGCTGATTATTGCAAGTTTACTGCATATTTTTTAATTTTTTTCTAATCACTGTATGTTTATTGCATGTTTTCATATTAAATTTTTTTATATATCAAGATAATTGAAAATAAATATCAAAAATAATAAGAAGTGAAAATAAAAAATAAATTTAATTCAACCAATAATTAATTTGATTAGTTCAACCTAATTTTATTTTATTATAATTTTACTTAAAAATTTTAAAAATTAAAATTTTAGTTCTTAATTTGATTTGATTCGGTAATTGAATTTGATATTTATTTTTAGACAGCATATTAATTAAAAATAATGTATAAAGATCAATTATATGTCTGATCATATTTGCTGAAAAAATTAGATAAAAAAATATAAAAAAATAATAAGAATAATAATAGCATATAATACATATTGAAGTTTTATATATTTAAATAATTTAAAATAAATATTTTTAATATGAAAAAAATATAAATAATAAGAAGTGAAAGTAAAAGATAAACTTAATTAAATTAATAATTAGTTTAATTTGTTTGATCTAATCTTATTTTAATATAATTTTATTTAAAATTTTAAAAGTTCATGATTTAGTTAATGAAATATAATTTAATTTAGTGATTAAATATGATATTCGCTTTGATATAGCATATTAATTAAAAAGTACGATTAAATGTCTATTATATGTCCCATCTTACTTATTTGAAAAAAAAAAGTAGATAAATAAGTATAAAAATAATACTAAGAATAATAATAGCATGTAAAATAAATTAAATTTTAATATATGTAAGTAATTTAAAGTAAATAAAGGAGATAAGAAGTGAAAATAAAAAAATCAAATCAAATCAATAATTAATTTCATTTGTTTGGTCTAATCTTATTTTAGTATAATTTTATTTAAAATTTTAAAAATTTCTAAATTTTAATTTTTAATTTGATTTGATTCAATAATCAAATATGCTATCCATGTTTAGGTTGCATATTAATTAGAATATGTGAATAAAAATTAATTACATGTCTAATATTATTTATTTGAAAATATTAAATAAATAAGTGCAAATATAATAATAAGAATAATAACAACATATAATAAATATTGAAGTTTTATATATTTAAGCAATTTAAAACAAATATTTCTAACCTAAAAGGATAAAAATAATAAGAAGTGAAAATAAAAAAAAATAACTCTTATTGAATTAATAATTAATTTAATTTACTGAATTTAATTTTATCATAGCATAATTTTATTTAAAATTAAAAAAAAACTTTAGTTCAATAAATGAATATGATATTTATATTTAGATTGCATATTAGACCACAAAAAATGAAACATATCTTCACATAAAAATATGACTTTTAATTTTTTAGTCCAATTTAATTCAATTGAGGATATTTAAATTAGTTATTCATAAATTAAAGAATCAAAAGGAAAAAAAATTATGTTCAGGGATTAATATTTGTATTGTTCAATTTTATTGAAAAAGAGATAAACAATTAATTTGATTTGAATTTTAAGAATATTAAAAAATATATAATTTTAAATTTAGGTAATATGCATATTTAAAAAAATGACATCTTGATAATTTGATATTCAATTTGACCATTTTATGCATAAAAATTTTATACAAATAATAATATACAGATGAATCATAAATAAAATATAAAATTTATTTTTAAAATTTAATGCTTCATTTGTTCTGCTGAAATCTTCATTTTTAGCTCATGCACACCTACTAAAAAATTATTAAATTCTCTATATGTTATACAAAATTATTTTAAATTAACTAAAATACCTTTTATTAATTCACTAATCATTTGATAGTCTAAATTTTGCACACCCTTAAATTTTTGTAAATACAATAATTAAATTATTAATTAAACATTTAATTATAATTATGAAAGCAAATTAAAAGGAAAGAAAAATAAATGGAATAGTTGGAAATTCTCTAATTTTTCTCTTACTTAAATGAGTCAACCTTCAATTGAAACTTTATATAATATAATAAAAGTTTAATTATTGTATTGAAGATAAACTATATATAGAAAATAAGTCATGGTGTTCTTAATTTTATTTAGATATAAAGAAAGTGATTGATATTGCAAATTATTTGATTTTTATCAATACAGTAAACTTTCAGAATTTAGAATGTGAAAGGAGTGAAAAATATAGCTCCAAAAATTATTGAATATATAATTCTAAATTTTTTCAAGTGAATTGTTAATAATTTATTTTTATGGCTAATTACATATATGTCAATATTAAAGAAAGAAGTATTATCAATACGTGTCTTCAATAAGATCTTTATATTATTTCAAATTAATTTTAACTAAAATAATAGAGAATTTTGTTATAATTTTAAAATTATTTAATTGTAATTAAAAAAAAATTCAGCTTATATTATTAATTTATTAAATATTCAAAATAATAAAGTTAAAATAAAATTAATTAATATATTGTGTCCTTCAATTATTATGTCTATCATATTAAATGAAAAGCTTTAAAATAATTTTATTATAATTTTATTGATTATTTTATTTAATATAGAAATATTAATATATTTTATCATTAAATACTATTTTATTTATTAGATAATATGATATAATTAAAGATTTGAAAAAATCTTCTAAACTTAGATCGATATAAACTATCAATGAAGTATTGAAATTAGCATTACTTCGTTAATTATACAAGATGAAAAAAAAAAGCAAAGAAAAAAAACACGTAATAGATTTTTTTTTGTTAAGGGTACAAGTGACTTTTTAATTAATTTGTATAAAATTTTATTCAATTGAATTTGTTTAAATAACAATACCCTATTTAATAATAAAAAAAATAATATCTTCACAATACAGTTTCTTTTAAGAGAAATGATAAATAAATTAAATTGATTTGATTTAAAAATATTTTATGTATTAATTATGTTAGAAAATTAATTATTTTAAGTTTATATTTATTATTAATACATAATAATATATTCAAATCATTATTAATTAATACATAATAATATATTTAAATTATTATTAATTATTAATTTTTCTAACATAATTAATATAAAAATATTTTTAATTTGAATTAATTTAATTTATATAGTATTTTTTTCCCTCTTAATCATAGACTCCTAATGCAAAGGGCAATAAAATAAAAAGTTAGTGATCACTGATCGTTCATCATTCCATAACAAATTCCAACATGTTTCTTTTTTTTTTTGAACATCCAAATTCGAATATGCTTATTTATGATTCTAAATTTCATAATCATTTCTTTTCCGCTTAGAAAAATAACAAATTCATCATCAGCTTGGCAAGTGTCCCTGAAACATAATAATCTAACAAATTCCAGCGTCAAGGGCAAAGTGGGCGTTTAAAATAAAGGAGGGTAAAATGTTTTTTTATAAATTTTAATTTTTTCGTAATTATTTATCTTTTATTTTATTTTAATTATATTTTATAAATTTATTAATAATATATTTTTATTATTAAAAAATTAATTAATAAAAAAATATTAATATATATGTGCATAAAATTTTAAATTTATAAATTTTTTATGATAAAAATAAAATAAAGAGAAAAAAATTAAATAATGAATATAATTTTTTAAAAAATAATTAAAATAAATGAATTCTTTAATTCATTAAATGTGTTTAAATTAATTTAGTTGAAAAATTTATCTTTTTTTTTTATTTTTTTTTACATTTATATATTATTAATATTTTGTCAATTTTTTAAAAGAGAACTATTGCATATAGAATAAATAATTTATTATATTTTTTTACTTCTTGTAAAAATTTAAAAAAAGATGGGATAATTTAAAATTTTTTTAAAAAATTAATAAATAATTTAAAATTTTTTAAAAAATATTATATATATATATATATATAAATTTTTTTTAAAAAAAGGGGGCAACATATATATATATAAGTGAAAATGCGTAAATTTTAAATAATAATCTTTATTTATTGTATGAAACATATATTAATTTATTGTGAATAGCCTAGTCAATTAGTTGGGTAGGATTAATTAAGTCAATTTGTATTTAAACATTATTATTATTATTATTTTGTCCCAAAAAAATCTCTTTTTTTTGGTGTCTCAAAATAATATTTTTATTTTTATTTTATAAAATAATTTTATTTTAATTTTACTATAATGCTCATATATAAATATTTATTTTATAATTAATGTTTTTTATTTTTACTAAATAATGGGCGCCTAACTAATATATTTAATTAGGAGTATACATGAAAAAAATTTTAAAAAAAATTGTAATCAACTACCATGATTATTTTTTTTAAAATGGTGTGAAATAGAAATTGAACTATTATGTCAGGACAGATGGATTATTATTATTATTATTATTATTATTATTATCTGGTTGATTTATAAGAAATTGTATCACTTTGTTTCTTTTTCTTTGAACCCTAATAAGAAAAATTATTAGTATTAATTGTGGTAAAGCTAGTGTAGTTAACATCTGCATCATTTGCCACTCCTTTGCGTTATACATGTGCGCTTGTAGGGACAGTAGACCATTCATTCACCTTAACAAGTTTCTTACCAATATTCTGATCCTCTGCTGATCAGTACCTCACACATTCTTCCTTTATCTTGTAATGACATGTATTCGATACATCTCTTACTTCTCTTGTTTATAATAATCTTTCAACTCCATTAGTTCCTATTGCTTCGTAATCAAGCTTGCCTCCTCTTATTCCTAATTCTGTATCTTCTGTTACTAGCTGATACTTTCTCCATTTTATTTTAAATGATTTTTAAAATTTTAATTTTATTATAAAATATTTGATATTCAATAATATAACATCAAATTAAAAGTTTAATATTATTTATTAATTTATTCTTTATATTTAATATTTTTATTAATAATTATGAGGTGTAAATATTAAAAAAATAAACTATTAATTAAAGATAAACTGATGAGTTAATGAAAAAAAGTTTAAAAAAAAAGTTTGCACGTTGATTAGTTTCTTTCACATGTTCAACTTATCTAATTGCGTAATTGTCTTGAATGCTTTAATTAATGTAGATAAATATGCATTTCTTAATCAATTCTATTAATAAAATTCTTCATTAAATATTTTTAGGGCAAATAAAATCTCGTCTGAAATTGTATAAGGTGGCATTGTAAGGTAGGAGCTGCTATCATTAGAAATAATATCTAAGCTAATTAATTAGTGTTGAAAATTGACAATTCACATTAAATTTAGAAAAGTAAACATTGTTAAAAAAAAAAACTTCATTAATTCAGAAATTGTGATATTTGTATCAGAAAAAAGAAAAAAAAATTCAAATCAATTTTAACTCGGTTAATTGATGTGGTAAATAATTATGCATTTGTTTAAACCATTTACTATTAACTACTGTCTATTTAATTTATTATTTTATATTACTCCTAATATTTTAAAAATAAATAAAATAAAAACGCGGCGACCGGGGATAACCGGCTGAACCAGCGGTGGTAAAGCGGCGGAGATGCAGAAACAAAGTGATGGCGGGTCCACTCCAATGATATAATAAAGTAATTGAAAAAAAAAAGAAAAATAAAGGAGTAGGGGGAGGGTAATAGACTAGTGAGTCATCACCTCTGTAAATACATATGATAGAGATTGATTGGACTTCTTACTTTTGTTTTGTTTCTTTTTTTTTTCTCTCCCTCGTTTTCATCAACATCTCCTCTTTTACTTCTTTGCCCTCCTTTTCTACTTTTGTTTTATTTCCATAATTAATAAACCTAATAACAAAATAGTAACAATAATAAAACTTTTTTTTAAAAGATGATTTTAGTCTAATTATCTTAAAATTTTAACTACAATCATGTATCCATTTAATTAAAAAAATACATCTATCAATTTTTGCAATCAAAATATACAAAAATGGAGAATTATGTTAGAGCAGAACTTAATGGTGAGTATAAATCAGGAAAAAAAACTTACAATAAGCTCATTTTCATTTTTAATTTTTTTTCCAAATTAATATGAGCTATAATAAAATTGAGAGCAGTATTCAAAGTGAGCAAACATTTTGCCAAATAATTAGAAATTTTAAGATGTTAAGATTTGGGTTTTTCTTTGCTTCCTGTTTTGTTTAGTTTTTGTTTTTAAGCATTAACAAAAATCAAGACATTGAATATATATATATATATATATCAAACATCCAGAAAATTAGATAATAGAGCAATTAGTTTTTAGCTTTCCATTTGCTTTAATTCAGTGGTTGACTACAGATGACAGCTTGATGAAAGTGAAATACATTGAAATCATGCAATGGAAACTGACCACAAAAACCACAAAAACTTGATTTTTATTTAATTATTTATATATATATATTTTTTATTTTCCCTTGAAACCTAAAATATATAATTCAATGATTTTCAAGTTAATGCTTTTACTTTTCCCCTAATTTCTCTGTCTTATTGCAAAAATATTAAGAGAAGATAATACAAATATTTATAAAAGTTGTTCGTAAAGGAGTTCCCCTTTTGTCACACATTAAGGAAATATCTCCACCGGCTCTATTGTGCATGTATATGTTAATGTTGTTTTCTTGAACTTAACAAGAAATCCATACATTGTATATTGAGAATGCGGAGAAAAATGAAAGTTTTTATGAATAAATCAACTAATTTTGGTTATGAAAATTAGAAAGTAACAATGAGAAATCATGCACCTAATTGGTTAATATATATATATATATTTCAAAATTATTGATTAAGCTTATTGGTATTCTCTTTTTTTTTAATCCATTACAGAATCTCTAACTACACATATACACTTGAGTTATAATAACAACAAATAAATCGTTAATAAAAAAATGATATATTAATACATATTATTAAAGATTATAAAAAATATTTTTAATTATAGAAAACAGTTAAACAATTAATTAGCGTCAATTTTAAAATAAAAAAATTTACTAAAATATAATTTAAGATTTTTTTTATTTTGTAAATACTTAAAATTGTAATGTAATGTAATAAAATATAACTAAACTAAAAATATAATATCATATAATAAACTCTTGCCGCAATCACAATAAATAAATTAAACTATTATTAATTTATCATCTCCAACAAAAATAAAAGAATCACGCTATAACATGTGATTGAAATGCAAATCTATCGCATTGAATTATTGGGACTTCTTTTTTCCAATTCATTTATCATCAACACTTCCAGGTTCTGCAAATCAAACAAATATGTATATATATATATATATATATATATGCAAATCAAATGAACAAAAAATAATATTTTTCACAAAATTTTCTTTTATTTTCTATTTGAAATTTGTTTTTACTTGCTCAATTTGTTCCAGTAAAAATAATAGATCTCAATTCATTAATTTTTATAAAATATATATTTAATTTTTTTAGAAGCATTCAAAGAACAATATTATAAAATACAAGAAAATATTAACAATTCAAATTATAAGTTTAAGTTGCTATACTAATACAAAATGGTAAACATCTACTTGTTTGTTCACAATATATATATATATATATATAAAGAAAAAAACAAAAACCACAAAAATATTACTGCTTATAGAAAAAAAATTACTAATTAAAATTTTTTTATTGTTAATATTGATAGAATACCGAGAGAAATATATTAGAAAATTAATTAAAAAATACACCGATAAATTATCGATAAATTCTCTACAGAAAAATTTATCGACAGATTTTTTGTCAATAATATAGGCATCAATTAATGGCGGGAACAGTTGCAGTTAAAAATTTATCGAGAGATAAATATTTCTATTAGTAATAAATAATATCAAATTTTATTTGTATTATTTATTTGCAGATAGAGAAAATTTTTTGCCAGTATTATCAAGAGATATATTTTTATCGTATATTTTTTTATTTACCGAGAGATATGTCTTTTTGTCTATAATAAATAATATCAAATTTAATTTTCAGGATTATTTATTTTTCGACATAAACGAATATCTCTCGGTATTACCGACAGAAGCTTCTTTCTGTCGGTAATAAATAATATCAAATTTTATTTTTATTATTTATTTGCCGATAGAAAAATTTTTGTCGGTATTACTAACATATATATTTTTCTGTCGGTATATTTTTTATTTATCGAAAGATAAGCTTTTCTGTCGGTAATAAATAATATCAAATTTGCTTTGCAGGATTATATAGTTTTCAACAAAATAGCTCATCTATCGGTATTTTCGATAGACACTATTTTTCTCTGTATATTTTCTATTTACCGAGAGATAAACAGTTTTTCGATAAACAGTTTTTTCGGTAATAAATAATATCGAATTTTCTTTTCGGTATTATTTATTTGCTTACAGAAGACCTAATATGTTGGTATTACCAAGAGCTACCATTACTGTCGATAAGAAATAATATCGAATTTCATTTTCATGATTTTATTTTTCGACAGAAAAATTTAGTTGTCAGTAATACCGACAGATATAGATTTTTATCGGTATATTTTTTATTTATCAAATTTTATTTTTTGGATTATTTATTTTTGGACAAATAAGAGTGTCTATCAGTATTACCGACAGAAATATTTTCTGTCTGTATATTTTTTTATTTACCGAGAGAAATATCATTCTGTGGACAAGAAATCACATTGAATCATATCGAATTTAGTTTCTGTTGGCAAGAAATTATATCAAATCATATCTGTCGGTAAATTTTGCTATTTTTATCGACAGACATTAATATTTATCGGTAATATTATACTATAAATATAAGATTTTCTTCAAAAAAACCTACTTCTGTCGTTCATCCTTCGCTTTCTCTCCTTTGCTCAACAATTTCTTTTGTCCCTCCACTGTTGCCGTTTTTCATTGAAGAAGAAGAAAAAAGAAGAAGAAGAAGAAGAAGAAGGTGTGAAATTTATGAAATTATTATTTTTTTATTTTTTGATTTTCTTTTAATTTTTTTAATGTTGATATAAATTTTAGATTTGTGGTTGTTGTAGATTATATTATTTTTTTAGGTGTTGCATGCGTATATATAGAAAAAAATTATTCTTATGAATTTATATAATTAATCTGAATTTTTAGGTTAATTTATTTTAAAATTCAGGTATAGAAAAAAAAACATTATGTTTTAAAATATAATTTTTAATTTGAATTTAATATATATATATATATATATAAATTTAGGTTTTTTTTTTTGAATTTTCATATACAAAATTTGAGAAATAACAATTTTTTTGCTCCGTATTATATATATAATTTATGGAAATTTATTTTTTTTTATATATATAGAACTTTTTGATTGTCTTTTAATTATTGTAGATTTTATTTTATTTTTTAGAAAATTAGGTACATTTTGTTAATTTTTTTAAATACGAAAAATAAACAAAATTTGTTTCTTATAATTAATCCAAATTAGAAGAAATTTTATGGACTTAAATTATATTATCCAAATTTGTTTCATATATTTATTTTTAGGGGATTTTAAAATTTTGATAATGCATTAAGAAAATTTTTGGTTTTTAGTTTTTTTAATGCTTAAAAAATTATAGTTAATTTTTTTAATTTTTTATTAAATTCAGAAAAAAAAATTAAACTTGTTATTTTTTATAATTAATCCGAATTATATTTTTTTTGTTTAAATTTTTCACAATGCATTTGCAAAATTTTTGGTATTTAGATTGTTTTAGGTTTTTTTATTGGTAAAAAATATAGAGTCAAATTTTATTAAATTTTTTCTAGAATATTAATTTTAAAAATTTTCAAATTGTTATTTTTTCCCTTTAGCTGAATATAATTTTTTGGATTTGTTGAATAATTTAATTATAATTTTAGATAGTTTTTGGTAGATAGATAAAATTTAGGGTGTTAGATAAATTTTTATGAATTGATATTTTTAAAATTTTTAATATATTTTAGATAAAATTAGTAAATATTAATAAATTTCAGAATATTAATTATAAAAGTAAACCAATTTTTTTTTACGGTGTTAGATTTATTTTTAGGATAATTTTTTATTTTTAAGAAAATTTAGGTAAATTTAATAGATTTTTATAAATTTTAAAAAATTAGATATAAAAGTGAACTAATTTTTATTTTTTTAATTAATTACAATATGTTTTAGTGGATTTTATGGCGTTAAGTTTATTTTAGGTTATTTTTATTTTTAAGAAATTTTTATTTAAATTTAATAAATTTTAGAAATAAATTTAATAAATTTTAGAAATCTAGATATAAAAATAAACTAATTTTTAATTTTTTTAATTAATTACAATATGTTTTAGTGAATTTTAAGTAAATTTTTTTAATTAAGTAGAAAATTTATTGTTGAATTAATTTAATGTCATAACATTTTCATAAATTGTTAAATAACATATTAAATTTTTTTTTATTTTAGTGGCTTTATGTTAATATTTAAAAATTAATTATTGATAAAAAATTAAAATTTATTCTTTTTTGCTTGAATATTGAGTTAATCTTTTTATTATATTATTGACATTTTTAAATATATATGTTTATATTTTTTATATATATTTTTTTGTTTCTTCATTATGGACTTAAATTATATTATGTAATTTTATAATTTTAGAGAAATTTAATATTAATATAACTGAAACTCGATAATATATAAAAATATAATGAAAGTCATATTACCTTATTTTAAAATAAAAAAATTCTTACTTAAAAAATAGTAGAAAATAAGGTATATGTTTACAAATTATTGCTTAAAATAATTTTTATAAACTAATACAAATTTATAATATCAATTCATAAATTTTTTTAAAAAAGTAAGGTTTTAAATGTAAGGTTTTAAAAATTAAATAAGAAATCACATTATATAAAAATGAATTAACCAACCAATTTTATGCTAAATATAAATTTATAATATCAATTCATAATTTTTTTTTAAAAAAATAAAAATTTAAAAATTAAATTAAGAAATCACATTATATAAAAAATAAATTAACCAGCCAATTTTATACTAAATACAAATTTACAAATTTATAATATCAATTCATAATTTTTTTTAAAAAAAATAAAAATTTGTTAAATTAAATTAAGAAATCACACTATGTAAAAAATAAATTAACCAGCTAATTTATACTAAATATAAATTTACAAATTTATAATATCAATTCATAAGTTTTTTTAAAAAAATAAAAGTTTATTAAATTAAATTAAGAAATCATACTATGTAAAAAATAAATTAACCAGCCAATTTTATACTAAATAAAAATTTACAAATTTATAATATCAATTCATAAATTTTTTTAAAAAATAAAAGTTTGTTAAATTAAATTAAGAAATCACACTGTGTAAAAAATGAATTAACCAGCTAATTTTGTACCAAATATAAATTTACAAATTTATAATATCAATTCATAAATTTTTAAAATTTAAAAATATAATATTGTTTAAAGTTTAAAAATATATAAATAGCATATATAAGAGTGTGCTATAAAAAATTATTCGATTCATAATGATTTTGCTTTGAATTTATATTGTTTAAAATAAACTTTAATACTCATTTTGTTTACAAAATGAGAATTTACTGAATTGTCCTATTTGGACAGTTTAGAAATAATAATATATATCTACATTAATTAATAAACAAAATGAGAATTTACTGAATTGTCCTATTTGGACAGTTTAGAAATAATAATATATATCTACATTAATTAATATTAATGCGAGAGATGGTTGTATATAAATTTTATTTTGTATTTCTCTTATTTTGTTCTCTAAGTACATATCAAATAATATAAATATTCAAAAAAAAATTTTTTGAATATTTATATAATTTGACCTCGTGCACTTAGAGAACCTAGGGAAAATATTGTTGAATTTTCTCTACACTTTGTATACTTTTGCATTATGTAAATTAAGATATATATTGTATTTCTGAATGAGTTAGGGCCCAACTCTTTAGGAATGAGAAATAAGGAGTTTGAATTCATAGTATTTAATAACATTGTTCTTTTGTATACATAGAAAAAATGAATACAAATCGAGTTTGGATGTATGAACGACTCAATCTGGATCGCACTCTTAATGTCATATTTATTAATGGGGTAGAACAGTTTGTTGCTTTTGTATCTAGCCAGACGAATTATATGCAAGGCAATAAGATTCGTTGTCCTTACATAAAATGTCATCACCGTGGATTTCAAAAAATAGATGAAGTGAAATATCATTTAGTGAAGTGGGGATTTACTCCAGATTATTTAGTTTAGAATAGACATGGCAAAGAAAATACAGTTGACCAACCGGTTTCACAGCAATATAGTACATTTGAAGGTATATTTGAAAATTCGTACCAACAAATGGTATACGATGTTGTTGGGCCTAATGTGTTTGACTAGAGCATGCCTAATACCGGTGTAGTTGGAACAAGTAAGGTCCAAGATGAACCAATCGATGAGGTTCCTAACTCAAAAGCTCAACGGTTTTATAATTTTTTGAATTCATTGGATGCGAAAGTGTGGCCCGGGTGTTAAAAATATAATAAGCTATCTGCTATGGGACGCTGTTTAAACATGAAGTCTAAGCAGCATATGACTAAAAAATATTTTGATTAATGGATCTAATTTATTAAAGAGATGATACATGAAGATAATGAAATATTTGATAGTTTCTACCAAATGAAAAAAAAAATATTTAGCGCTTGGACTGCTAATAGAAACTATTGACTGCTACAGAAATGGGTGCATGTTATACTGGGGTGTTTGCGAAGAATACAAAAAATGTAGATTTTGTGCAGAGCCCATATTCAAACAGAGTCATGTAACTGGTAGATAAAAATTTGTTTATTTTAAAAAAATATATTATTTTCCACTAAAACATAGACTTCAAATATTATATGCTTCAAATGCTACAACAGAGCACATGAGATGGCATTATAAGCATGAGCAAGAAGGTGGAGTCATGTGCCATCCCTCTGATTCTGAGGCGTGAAAGCATTTCAATCGAATGCATCCTGATTTTATAGCCGAATATCATAATGTCATGTTCGATCTGTATACAGATAATTTTTAACCTTTTGGCTCATCATGACAATAATACTCTTGATGCCTGGTAATACCCAGTTCTTATAATTTGTCACCATAGATGTGTATGAAAGAGTAATATTTATTCCTTTCTATATATGTACATGGTCCAAACAACCCAAAACATCAAATTGATGTTTTTCCTTCAGCCTTTGATAGAAGAGTTGAAACAGTTATGGAATGATGGCGTTGAGACTTACGATTGTTTGAAAAAATAGAATTTTTGTAAGAAAGAGGAACTTATGTGGACTATAAGTGATTTTTCTACACATGTGATGTTATATGGATGGAGTACTGTAGGAAAATTGGCATGTCCTTACTATATGACTAATTCTGAAGCATTTACTCTTCCGAATAGAGGCAAAACAAATTGGTTTGATAATCACAGAAAATTTTTGAAAGCAGATCATTCATTCAGAAGGAATCGATAATGTTTAAAAAAAACTATTACAGTAAGGAGAGATGTTTCTCCTTTATTGAATGTAGATGATTTATTATTTCAGATTGAGCAACTAGTGCTTCAAAAGGTAACTGATTGTAGTAAAAATTCGAGTGGCAGTGTACGCCGAAATTATGGATGAAAAAATAAAATTATCTTTTAGGATTTGCCTTATTGGAGTTTAAATCTTATAAGACATAATCTATATGTTATGCATATTGAAAAAAATATTTTTAAAAATGTGTTTAATATGATTATGGATGTTTTGGGTAAAACAAAAGATAATACAAAGTCAAGAGAGGACTTGAGAATATTTTATAAAAGGCCAGAGTTGAAAAAAGATGAAACAATCGGAAGGTATCCAAAAGCTAGTTACACCTTGAATCATAATAAAAAATAATTAATATGTCAATGGGTAAAAAATTTAAAGTTTTTGGATGGATATGTCTCGAACTTATCGAGGTGTGTTGATATGAGAAAATATAAATTATTCAGAATGAAGAGTTATAATTGTCACGTATTTATGCAGTGACTATTACCCATAACATTTAGAGAATTATTACCAAAAAAAGATTTAGGAAACTCTGATGAAGTTAAGCTTATTTTTTAAAAAACTTATTGCAACAACTCTACATATTTCTCAAGTTGAGCGTTTACAAGAAGAAATTATGATTATTCTTTATAAATTGGAGTAAATTTTTTCTCCAAGTTTCTTTGAATCAATGGAACATTTATCAGTTCAGTTGTCATATGAAATCTAAATTGCAGGACCGGTATAGTATCATTGGATGTATCCATTCGAAAGATATCCGAGACACCTGAAAAAATATTAAAACTAAAGCAAAGGTTGAAGCATCAATTTGTAATGCCTTTATAGTGGAAGAGGCATCAACTTTTTGTTCTTATTATTTCGAGCCTCATGTAATAATAAAATTATGTTAAGTCCCTCAAAATGACGATGGAGGTATACAAGACTAATCTAAAGGTCTGCTATTTATTTTTAAACATTCGGATTGATCATATGGCAAACCAACCAAGTGCAAATTGAAAATAGAGAAAATATTCTGCAGCTCATACTTATATATTATTGAATTGTGATGAAGTTATACATTTATCAAGTAAGTTAGCTAATCAATCTACATATAACTACAAATTTTAAAAATTTGAATGATAATGATGCTTTTGTAATCTATTTCAGCATATTCATTGAACACTTACGAGATTTGGATGGAAATATAGCCAGTTCACAAGTTGATATTGAAGTTGAGAGTAATTTTCCCTTATGGTTCCGAAAATATGTAAGTCTTACTTCGTTGCTATTAAGATTTTCCAAATTTCTTTGTCATTCTTTTAGTTTTTTACATTTTTAACTTAAACAAATTTATTTTTTATATATATATTTAGACAACTGAAAATAGGCATATGATTCCTGACAAATATTTAAAAGATCTAGCCCAAGATCCGTTACCAACCGTTAGATGTTATAAGGTGCATTTTGTTAATGGTTATAAATTTCATACAGAACACTCAATGTACTTCAAGAGCACCATAAATAGTGGTGTTTGTATAAAAGGGTCAAACTATAGTGAGAGCCCTTTTGATTTCTATGGTCAATTAGTATATATTATAGAGATTGAATATCAGACATTACTAATTAAAAGGGTAGTGCTATTTAAATCTGATTGATATGACTTCATAAATGATACAAGAGTCCATCATGTATATAATTTACTGGATGTGAACAAAAAAAGAACATATGGTAAATATGAACCGTTCATTCTCGCCAATCAAGCTGTTCAAGTGTATTACGTTTCTTATCTTAGAACAAGGCGAGACGCTTCTGATTAATTGACTGTTTGCAAAATAAGAGCTAGATCACGGATTAATCTACCCAAATAATCTGCTAATAATCAGGAGTCTAATACTACCTTTCAAGAACATAGTCCTAAAAATGTATAAGCTATTGATAGGACAAATGATATTGATCCAAGTTCTTTAAAATGATCCAACAGGACAACTTATGAATATTGATGCTATGGATGTAGAATCTGAATAAGATGAATTATTACTTGAATCTGAATCTGAATCTGAATCTGAATCATCTCTGCTAAATGAAAGCAATGAATAAAAGTACAAAGTATGCTTAATTAGGTTGTAACTATTACTAGAGTTATTTATATATTTTGTTGTTTTACTCAAAATAATTATTCGTAAAAATTATCCTTTTAGACATGTATCACAGACCTAAAAGAGGATTGGATCGATCGGGATCTACTATTCACTCCAGTCATGGTCGAGGTTCTAGTGATATCGATCAACCTATCTACAGCTGCGCGATGTTTCAGATGATGTCGCGCTTGAGGATCCTCATCTTGATACGACTACGGAGGATCTTGCTTCTTCTCCAGCCGCTACAGATGTCCCCGTGGATGATGCCAGTACTGCAACATCAGCTACAGGTCCTAATGGCAGAATATTGCGTTTGACTGTTCGAGAATCTAAGTAAGAAATTTTTGTTGATTTACTTATATTAAATTATAAATATTTAGCCAGTTATTTTTTTAATGTATTTTTATTCATTTTGCAGCTACATGATGGATCCAGTTGGCTCTTTCACGAGATGAATTCAGAAGGTTATGACACAAAAGATAGACCATGCAGGGGTTTCATGAATGGTCGTCTCTCCGAAGATGAAGAATTTTTAGTTTGAAGAGTTTAAGATAAAAATTCTAAATAAATTTAATGTATATATAAATCTTAAAAATTTATAATTATTAGAAACTAATTATCTTGAATATTTTTTTCAAAAATATTTTTATTGGGACCAAGCTATTGATAGCCTGGTCCGGATTATCTTCATAAAGAATGTGACTATTCGCTATAGCGATCTGCTGAGCGAGGTGAAGGTTGCGGGGAAGCAGCCTTCATTTATTGATGACCAGTTATCAGCCAACATACAGGCCCAGTGAAGCTCTCTGAGGGAAAAACACGTTCTGCCGTTGCCTTTCAGAACCGGAGGTCCAGTCATGTGGATAGTGCAGGTCCATCCACATATATGGGAGGCAACATATCACATTATGATCATGTTCGTGCACTTGTAAGTATAATTATATATTTTTAAAATATTTTATATTGTAGTTTTTTTTTCCTTTTATCAAATTAACATTTTTTCATTAAATATGAGTTTACCATGGGTTATCCGTCGAGCAACTATGATCTGTTTGTATATACGTACACTCGCGGTCACGACTGACATTCATTTATTGATCGTCGATCTCAGGATGTAAATGTAAGTAATTTTATAATTTTAAATTTAAATTAAAAAGTTAATAATTTTTTTTCTTACACAATATCGTTTTATTACATCTCGAGAGGAGGTCTCACAGTCTAACACGCCGGTTGACGATGATAGCTTATTTCGAGCTGCCTTAGGCAGAGAGAAAAAGAAAAGTTGTATGGACTTGGCTCACAGTATGACAACACAGCTTTTTCTTCTTTGTCTACTAATTCATCTGCTTTATGGAATGAGATTGAATATTTGAAGGAGCAGTTAGAGGAGTGTGATCGGATTGTTCAGCAATAGATCCATGAGGTGCAGGTGCAGGTGGAGGCACAAGTTTAGACCCGGATCCAGGAGCAGATACAAACATAGGTAGAGGTTAGTCCAACATCAACTTAATTAGTTTATAACCAACTTTATACGAGGGACTTTTAATTTATTAAGGCAGTTTTCGTCTAGTAGCTCTCCTCCACCTCCACCACCACCTTGACTAGTCTTATGCCTGTACTTAATTTGCTTTTTTACCTATACTTTATTTTATTCTTTTTATAAATATAAATTTTAATTATTTTTATGTATAATTTATTTAGAATTTTTTTATTTATAAGATTTAACTTTTTATTATTTATAATTTTTTATTCTTTTTAATATTTAATTAATTTATGCACTTATTTATATAAATTGCAAAATTATGGACTAATAAAAATATATATTTTTAAATTTACAAATAATTAAATTTTAAAAAATATTATTTATTTGCCGACAGATTAATTTTTTTATTGAAAAATGTTATAAGTTATTGACTAATATTTTCTTTCTGTAATACTGTCGATAATTACCGACTAATAATATTTTATCAAAAAATAATGACAGAAGTTGTTGTCGGTAAATACCGACAAAATATTTTAGTCGGTAGTTACCGACTAAAATTACTGACAGAAATATATTTTGTCACAAATCTCATTTTTGTACTGTAAAATTCTTCGTCGGTAATTACCTACTAAAATTTTCTATTGTCGGTAATATGTCAGTAATTACCTGCAGTATTTTTTCTGTCGGTAAATATTACCAACTACATTTCTCTAGATAAATTTCGACAAAACATTTTCTGTAGGTGAATTACCGATAAATTATTTTTTCTGTTGATATCTCCATTATCAATAAAAAAATATAGCTATAATTTTTTTATCAATAATCTATCGGTAAATTTGACTATCGATAAAAAAAATTTCGATTATCGATAAATTTTTTTATTAATAATACGATATATTTTTATAGTGAAAGCTGATTTTGAAAATCTTTTATCCAATATTTTTTTTTCTTTGTAAATAAATGGCATATGACAACAGTAACTGCAATTTTATTGGTTAAAAAATCAACAAATACAATACTTGTAATAATTAATAGATAAATGAAAAAATATTTTTTCATCATTGCTTATTTAAAAAGACTTATATATTGTATTGTTTTGTTCTTAAAAGAGAAAAATTCATTGCATGGTAGAAATTTCCTCATTTGAGTATGATAATAAGTAGAAGAAATGTGAGGGCAATGGCTTGTTTATGATATATGAACATGTCCATTGAATTCAAACAATATTTCGCAATCTTAAGTGATCCTATTCACAGATGATATTCTCTAATATCTATTTAATACACCACCATAGCCCTACATAAATTACACAAATCATAAATTATTTCCACAAATAATTAAACTGAAAAAAAAGCCTGTTTTTCTTAGTAAATAAGGAAATAGATCACTTTGAGAATAAAAAGAATAATAAGAAAATTTTATTAATAATACGTTAAATTACACTAATCGTCTCTTGAAAATATTTATTTTTACATTATCATCAATTTTCAACTTATTACATTGTCCTTGGTTAGATATCTAATTTTATATTGTTGGTATTTTTAAATAACGATAAGTGTAATTTAGTCATTAATAATATGATATAAAATCTATATTGAAATTTGTAAAAGTTTTAGAATTTTTTTGCTAAATTTCACAAAGTTTTATTTTGACTTGTTAAGTTTTCATATTATTATTGATTAAAAGATTTCAGTTTCAAAAATTACAAAAATTACATATTTAATTATTACTAAAAATATGATGAAAATTAAAAAAAAAATGTATGCATGCAATGAAATTATAATATTTATATAATGTGTATAATTATATATTATATTTTTCAAGTTTAAATATAATATAAGCAGAAAGTGCATTTTTATCTCTAAAATTTTACAGAATTAACGGATTTGTCCCTAAAAAAAATTTAAGAATAAAAATATTAGCATTTTAAAAAATGTTAATATTTTTTTTCCTCTCTTAACGTCATTACTGTAGCTCCTTTAGACTATATAATATAATTCTTTCAACTTTGCAGCAATTTATATATTAATTGGAGCAGCTGTACTGCTAGTCTAAACTTTTTTTTACTAATTAGAGTAGAGCTATCTTGATTACTGAAACTTTTTTTTTTATGTATCACATGATTAATAAAACTTTAGTATAAACATTAATTGAACCGTTTCATTGTACCTTAAGATATTCCCAAATATTATAATCCAATAATATTAGTCTAAACCCCCTAAAGAATAAATTATCAACTTAGGATAGTCTCCAATATTAATTGACAGTTTCTAAGTAACTTCACACTTGGTAAGATTTTATTTTTCTATTGTGTATTATGATTTTTTTTTTAAAAAGATGGCACATGAAATAATGTTAAATTAAGTTTAAAAAACCTAAAATTATTAGGTTTAAAAATAAAGATAAAACATTATGAAAGATGAAAGAAGTGTTTAAAAGAATAAAATTAAAATTATTAGATTAATTATTCAATAATTATATATATAGAAAATATAAATTTTCATTGTCTAATTTATTTTAAAATTTTTAATATGTATTAAACAAAATAAAAAATTAAATAAATAAACTAATAATAGATGACGTTAAAGAAAATCCAATAAACTTTTCAATGTTTTTAAGGATTTCTAAAAAAGTATTTTCAAAATACTCAATTTATTTTTTTTTTGAAATTAAATGCACACTTTTCAATATTTAATTTTAAAAAATCCCATTATCAAAAACATATAAAATTAATAATTTTTAGTATATATTATAAATCTAATATATTTTTAGTATATCCAAAACATATAAAAATTACAAGGTATTTTTTAAAATAAAAAAAGTGACATGTAGTATAATTTTTTTTATTTTTTTAAATGAATATTCTTATCCTTATTTTATAAAAATATTACAAAATAAGAAATCCACAACATAATGTTGCTATTAATTTTAATTTAATAATAATTATTATTTTTATAATTAATAATAATTTTTTTTATTTATATGATTAATTAATAAAATCATTTAAATTAAATTTATGCAATATTTCATTTTATTTCACTTAATAATAATATACAACACGTAAATAAAAAATTAATTTAAAATTCATTAAATTATATTATTTTCCATAAAACTGAGATGAATAAAATTATAAATAATTGTAACTATTTTATTAATTTTAAATTATAATTATATTATTAGAACTAACTTATAATTTCTAAAATAAAATAAAAATAATTTACTATTTATATATTATGCAATGATAATTATATATTATATATATTTTAATTTTAAGTTTAAGAGTTATCCAATAAAGACGGCTATAAAATTATAGTGACGATCAAAGAAATATTAAAAGAGAAATAAAAATATTAATATTTTTTAAAATCTGATATTTTTATCCTTAAATTTTATTTAGAGGCAAGTTCGTTTCTTCCGGCAAAAACGATGCACCTTCTCCATGTAATATATGTAATATTAAATATTTAGCATTCATTTTCTTAAGCTTGTCATAACATTAGGAATATTATGGTAATTTCCATGTAAGCTTGTCAGAGCAGAGAAGAAAAGCAAATCCTCTCTCTAGTCTCTAATGTCCTTTCACTGAGCGTGTTAAAAGCCCAATCAAGCCCTCCTTCACAGAGAATAATCTCTCTCTCTCTCTCTCTCTCAATGTTTTTAAGTTTCGATCTCTTTGCCATCAAAACTCTTTTTTCTCTCTGTTGCTATCACCAAGGCAGAGCCTTTTCTCGGTAATTTGAAGGATCAAACTTTGAAAAGCTTGAGGCTTTTTTATTCTTTATTTTCTACTGAGTGATGGGTGTGAGCTTTCTTCACTCACAGACTTTCCACATTGCAGTGATCCTCATTACCAGTTTCTTTCGTCATAAATAAGCCTTATGTACCGAGAAAAACTTAGACTCATCATCCTTTTTCATTAATTTTCTGGGAATTCAAAGGACAAAAAAACAGCAGTAAAACCAAATAAAAGCAAGAAAGAAAAGCTATGGCAGGTGACAAAGTCTGCGATGGTTGTAACATGACCGTTTTGCTTCAGAACGACACTCTCCCTTGTGATTCTCTCTGGATTCCCTCTTCTTCTTCTTCTGCAACTCTTCATGGTAATTACTTTTACCTCTCTTTTTGTTGGCTTCTGTAGTTTTGATACACTGGCTTCTCTGTTTTATTGTTGGATTTTTTGGTTTTCTGTTAAATTTCCCATATTCATTTCTTTTATTGTATTTGTTTTTTCCATGAGGTCTAAGGTATGTTTTATACTTTTTTTTAGGTGAGCCACGTCCTAAATTAATTTTTCTGGTTTTTCTGAATGATATAGAAACCGAGTTTTTTACCAGAGAATATTTGGTCTGTTTTGCTGTTTTTCGTGAACAGAGCAACCGACCATTTAACTATAAAAAGAAAAAGGTTGAAGCTTTTGCTTCAATTCTCACTTCAGAGTTTAGACCAGTGTCTTTTTAATTTAAGTTTTCAGTTTTATGGGATTGAGCTGCTTTGATTCACTTTTGAGGGAAAAGACAAGGAAAATTTGTGTGCATCAATGAGGTCTCTGTTAGTGCCTTTCTTGTGTTTTCAATTTCTTTTTTATCACACTATAGAGACGAACTAGAAAGAGAATAGCAAAACACATTCTAAATGATCTAGTGCTGTTTTTGGTGAATTTGGTTTAGGTACAAAATCTATAGTTAATTTTGATAATGTTAGTGGAGGAGGGGACTCAATGGATACCCAATTCTTTCAACCCCTCGTTAAAGAAGAAAATGGCGACGATGATTTTGGTGCGTGCCTTAACCCACCTGGGAAGAAAAGGCGGCTTTCGGCTAGTCAAGTTCAGTTTCTTGAAAGGAACTTCGAGGTAGAAAACAAGCTCGAACCAGAGAGAAAGATGCAACTTGCTAACGAACTTGGCTTGCAGCCTCGCCAAGTTGCAATATGGTTTCAAAATCGGCGGGCGCGATTCAAGAACAAGCAACTAGAAATGGATTATGACTCTTTGAAAGCTAGCTATGATAGGCTCAAGGGTGATTATGACAATCTCCTGAAGGAGAAAGAGAATTTGAAAAATGAGGTAAAACTTTTATTGCTTGAAGAATTAACGATCTAAATCTTTCTGTCCTCAATTGATCATTTGATAAATGATTAATGCCTTGGTTTTTATCAACAGCTTATTACACTCAAAGAGAAATTGGTTGCTAGAGACAAAGGGATTGAAAATTTAGACCCACTTGATGCCATCAATTCACCCAATGCAGAACTTGATCAAAACCCAGTTCCTAATATTGTCTCTGAAGAAGTTTCCAATGCTCAAATGGTGATGGTAAAACAAGAAGAAGCAAGTTCAGCAAAGAGCGATGTGTCAGATTCAGATAGCCCGCATTCATTCTTGGAGCCTGCTGATTCTTCTCATGTTTTTGAGCCAGAACAATCAGATTTCTCACAAGATGAAGAAGATGATCTTAGCAGGAGTTTATTGCCTTTGCCTTCACCTTATTTCTCTAAATTCTACCATGAACCCCCAACAAATTCTTGCAGTTTTGAATTCCCAGTCGAAGATCAACCCTTTTGGTCTTGGAGTTATTGAGATCAGTATATGTCACATATTATGAGCTTCCAGATTGCCTACAAATGCAGATCAAACTTCTCAGTTGTAATTATAGTTTTACTGAGCCATATCTATATAATATCTATATCTATAATAATAAAAATAAATATTCAAACTTATTTGCCTTTTACTAAAACTCTATTCTGAATTTATGATTCTTTCACGAGAAAAATCCTGTGTGGTAGGAGTTGGTTTTCAATGTGAATAGGCTATGCATTTAGAAAATCTGGGTTTCCAATCAGCCAAAATCATTCAAGTAAGCGACACAGAGTTGCAATTCACACAATTGAAAAATTCTAATTCTGTGGAATTCTTACATTTTCAGCATCAAGGAACTGTTCTCCATTGCCATTCTCAAAAAGTTATTGAAAGAGTGCAAGACATTTATAAGTATGATTGTCTACGCGTGTAAGGAAGTATTTGGTAATCATGGTTAAGTATAATCCACATAATAAAATTATCTTATTTCTCTTTGTTTTATCAATTTATCTCGAATTATAGCTCGCCTGGTTAGTTAATATATCAAATTACTATTATTATTTTAATATGCTAGTTAATATATGATATTTTTATTATATTCCATATATAACTTACAAAGAATATTTGGTAAATATATATATATATAATATGAAAAATATATAAAAAGTTATATTTTTAATAAATAATTATTTTTATTTTTATAAAATAAAAAAAGTATCTGTTAATTCAGGACATAAGGAATATAGTATGATTCTAGAAATAAAACTTTTTGTTCAGATAATTTTTTTTTGTTCAGAGAAATAAAACTCAGTTGATAGCTTAATTTTACTTATTTATTTTGAAAAAAAAATGTAAAACAAAACATATTTAATTCCAATGCAAACCAAAAATTTCCAAATTGGTGTCTAAAGAGTACAGTTCTTTAACAATTACTAAATAAAATTTAATCAATGAAACACCTGCAATGATATTAATAGAATAATAATATGGATTAAACCATGTGAAGAAAATAGTTACAGCGGATAGCAAGGCATTGACAAAGACTTGCTCCAATCTGTGTGCGTATAATAGGCAACAACATCAACAAAAGGACAAGTGTAGAAACACTGTGAAAAGAAAAAACCTCTGGTAAAATCAAAAGTTGCTGAAATTAAGTGCAGAATCCAAGAATTATTGTGTAAATTCTTTACGACAATAAGAAGGTTTGAAATTTAAAAAAGAATGAATATTTAATGTTTCACCTTCTGGTATGGTTCTTATTAATTTAATGAATATTTAATGTTCTTATTAATTTTAATCTTATGATAATATACAAGTCAAAATTATTCTGGTATGGTTCACCTTCTACAGTTTATTTATTTTTCTCTCAGCAATGACTTTCTTGGCAGTCATTGTCCTATTCAATATATTGACAGGCTCTACATAGTTTTTTTTTAGAATATTATAAAAATCTAAAGAAAAATTTTATTTTATATTTTCCAAACCCATTTTCATTCTTATTAAATATTTGCATTACTTGAAGAATATATTGCTATCGAAAAGTTAATGAAAATAAAAATTTGTCGATAAATTTTTTGACAAAAATAATTTATTGATAATTTTTCGATAAAAAAATAGTCGATAATATTTATCGAAAGAAATTATTTTCATCGGTACAGAAGAAAAATTACCGATAGAAAATTTTATCGATATTATCGACGATAGAAAATTTTATCGATATTATCGACGATAAATTATCTGTCGGTAATACCGACAGACCGATAAAAAATTATCTGTCAGTAATACCGACAGAAAATATTTTCTATCAGTAATACTGATAGATAATTTTTTATCGGTATTACGGGCAAATTTCTATTCTGTCAGTAATATCCAAGAAATTGCAGACAGAAGTAAATCTGTCAGCAAAAAATAAATTATTTTTTAAAATTTTTTAAATTTTAAAAATTTTAAAAATCTTTTTAAATTTTATAATGTAATGTATGTATAATTTTTTATTAATAAGAATAAAAATAAAAAAATAAATTTAATATTTAAAAAATATTATATGTAATAAATATTCAAATATAAAAAAGTTGAACATAAAAGTAATAAAATGTATATAACTATATAAAATTAAAATATCGTTGTACATATACAAAAAAAAAATCTGTGTCAAGTAACAGGAGATGGTGAAGGTGGAGGTGGAGAAGCACCATCAGGCGAAAAGTACTGTGATGGATCGAAGGTTCCTCGCATGAAGTTAGATAGAAACTCATTAAGCTGTTGTTGGACCAGCCTCTGCACCTCGGTTTTCATTTGCGCCTGAATTTGAGATTGAATCTGCGCCTCTACCTCCATTTGCACCTGCTTCTAGATCTGCTGCTGAACAGTCTGATCACGCTCTGCCAACTGCTCCTTCAAATGCTCGATCTCCTCCCGTAAGGCAAATGAACTATTAGAAGAAGAAAAAAAATTGTGCTGACATACTGTGAGCCAAGTCTATATAACTTTTTCTTCTTCTCTCCGCCCACAGAAAATCTAAAAAAACTATCATTGTCAACATATATGTCGGACTGAGAGGCCTCATTCCGAGAAGTAATGAAACGATCTTATATAATAGAAAAAAGATTATTAATTTTATATTTTAAATTTAATTTAGGTAATATTAAAAAAATTATGAAATTATCTTATATTTACATCCTATGATCAACGATCCACAAATAAACGTCCGTCGTGACTCCGGGTGTGCGTATACACAACAGCTCATAGCTTTTCGGCAGCCGATCTATGGTAGACTCCTATTAAAAGAAAAAATATTAGTTTAATAATATAAAAAAATTATAAATTAAAATGTATTAAAAAAATATAAATATACTTATGAGTGTACGGGCATGATCATGATGTGATCGACTACCTCTTGTATATATGGATGGACCTGCACTATCCATAATACTGGACATCCTGTTATGAGAGGCAACGACAGAACGTGTCTGTCCCTCGGGAGAGCTCACCGGACATGCAGGTTTACCCATAACTGATCATTAATAAATGAAGGTTGTTTCCCCACAGCCTTCATCTCACTCAGTATATTGCAAATAGCTGTCTTTTTCATGAAGGTAATCTGGACAAGGCTACCAATAGCCTGGTTGCAGTAAAAATATTTTTGCAAAAAAAATTAAGATAATTAGTATTATCTAAATATAAAATATTTACATGTACATTTATATTAACTATTAAAATTTAATTTTCTTTTTAATCTTAAACTCTTTGAGCCAAAAATTCTTCATCTTCGGAAAGACAGTCTTCCAAGAAATTTTTATGGGGTCTATCTTCTGTGTCATGACCTTCTGAATGCGTCTAGTGCAAGCTTCAGCTGGATTCATCATATAGCTGTAAAATTAAAGAAATAGTGCACATTTATTTAAAATATACCGATTAAATCTAATTTAATATAAGTAATGTAAAAATTAAAAATACTTACTCTGACTCCCGAACAGTCAAATGTTGCATCCTATCATCACGATCTGTAGCTGATGCAGCAGTACTGAAATTAACAATATGGGCATCTGAAGTGGCCGGGAGAGAAAAAGCAGTAGGATTTTCTGTTTGAGCCGGGTGAGAAGAAGAAGCATGATCCTTTGTTTGGGCCCGGTGAGAAATAAAAGCATGATTCTCTCTAAGCATATGGTATGTAGCCGTGTAAACTAGAGGATCCTCAATAAAAGGCTCATCTAGGATATCGCACAACTGTAGACGTGGCTGGACTGTACTACTAGAGCCTCGACCTCCACTGGATCGACCGCTAGACCCTGATTGATCCAATTCTCTTCTAGGTCCGCGATATATATCTAAAAAAAATATCAGTATAATTAATATGAATAAAATAGTAACCATATAAATTTTTAATAAACCCCATCTTCTTGCTCATGCTCATAATGTCATCTCATGTATTCTGCTGTAACATTTGAAGCATATAATCTTTGAAGTCTTGGCGTGAGAGGAAAATAATACATTCTTTTAAAAGGTACAAACTTTTATCGGCCTGTAATCCGACTCTGTTTGAATCTCGGTTGTTCACAAAATCTACATATTTTGTCTTCTACATAATCACCCCAATATAACATACACCCATTTTTGCAGCTGTCAATAGTTTCTGCTGACAAGCCAAGTGCCTGAATAATTTTTCTTATTTGGTAGAAACTATAAAATATTTCATTATCCTCGGGTATTATCTCTTTAATAAATTGGATCCATTGATCGAAAACCTTTTTAGACATATGCTGCTCAGACTTTATATTCAAACGACGAGCCATGACAGATAAATTAATATATTTTTAACACCCGGGCTACACCTCTGTATCTATTGAATTCAACAAATTGTAGAACCGTTGAGCCTCAATGTTAGGAGCCTCATCATATTATTCTTAATGAAGCTCATTAGTTCTAGGTACATCAATATTTAACCCGCCCTAATCAAACACATTAGGCCCAATTGCATCATATATCATTTGTGGATATGGATTATCAAAGACAAATTCAATTATACTATAGTATTGTGGAGTAGATTGGTCGACTATATTCTCTTCACCATGCATTTTTCAAGTTAAATAATTCAGAAAAAATTCCATTTCACTAGGTGGTATTTCACTTCATTTACTTCTCAAAATCTCTGATGTTGACATTTTATATAAGGACAACAAATCTTATTGTCTTGCATATAATCACTTTGACAAGATGTAAAATCAATAAACTCTTCTAACCCAGTAACAAATGCAATAGAAAGAGTACGATCCGTATTGAGTCGTTCATACATCCAACCACGTATTGTATTTATTTTGCTTATGTATACAAATAAGACAATGGAATTATATCATAGAAATTAAATCTTTTTATATCTCCTTCATAAAAGGATAAGGCCCTAACATATTCAGAAATACAATATATATCTTATTTAACATATTGCAATACTTTATACAAATTATGAAGAAAATTCAATAGTATTTTTCCTAAGTTATTTAAGTACATTACGTCAAATAATATAAATATTCATAAATTTGAGATTTATGAATATTTATATTATTTGTTATGCACTCGGAGAATAATTTAAGAGAAACATGATGAATTTTCTACATAACTTGCATATTATAATGTCTCATATTAATGTTAATAACCTAATAGATATATATTGTTATTTCTAAATTTTTTAAATGAGACAATTCAGTGAGTTCTCATTTTTTAGAAATAAATGAGTAACTTACCAAACGAATACTATGATTTATTATAAAATTATTTTTATTCAAACAAAAAATATTAACAATCAATATTGAGGTAACGCACTCTTTTTATATTCTAACCTTACATTTATTCATGCAATTTTAGAAACTATGACTAATCATGCTCATAAGGTATATAAAGTGTTGAGACATGTTCTACATCGAATGAATTCTTTTTGTTGGATTAAGTGTTATGCTTGTGATGGTTATTACTCATGTATATTATTATTAACATTGCATTTATTAGGTACTTTATAAGTAATAAATTTATTTTATTATTATTATTATACTATTAAAATATTTTTATTATTTTTTTAGTCTTGATTAATTGCATTGCAATTATTTTAAACTATGTTCTAAGATTGTTGTTTAATAAATAATATATCGATTAAAGAGTTCTATAAAAAAACTTATTATAGATATAAAATTATTAAATTATTTCCACTATACTATTTGTGTTCAATACTAATTCTGTTATTTATTATTTTCTAATATGATCATGTGTCACATTTCTTTATATTATATTTATTTAAATATTAAATACAATTAATTCCTCTAAATATAAAATTTTTTAGAAATTACATATAAAAAATAATAATAATAATCATCTATTTCATTTATTTTGGCTTCTATATATCCTCTAGTAATTTTTAAAAAAATTTAAATGAAATATCATTTTGTTAAGATTTATTTCTGTAACATCAAAATCAAATCTGTGTGATTTTTGTCCTTCTATTTCTTCTTTTTCACTGTATTAATTATTTTTCAATTTTTTTCTGCTTCAATTTGTAATAAGTATTCTGCTATTTAATTATTTTATTTTTGTCTTAAATATATCTCTAAGTATATTTTATGTACTATTTATTTATTATTTATTATTTATATTCAACTAAATATTTACTCATTGGATTTTTTATTAACTATATATTAGATTTAACCGCAAACAATCGGGATACTAAATTATTTTTACTTTATTTCTTTTACCTAAATAATAATTCTTATAACTACAGGATATACAAATTTTATATATAATTATAATCTCGTTGATGTATACGTTAAAAATATACTAAAAATGAAAGGATAATTGTTATGTATGTTAAAAAATATAAATTTTGAGAGTTATAATTATTTGACCTCATATTTTTACTATTAATATTTTTTACTTATCTAATTTATAGTATAAATTTATAATCAAATTATTCTTTTAATTATATTTTAAATGCTAGCAAATCAAAATTCAATTCCACTTTATTATTTTCTTGTAGATTTGCATATTTGAGATTTTTTTTAATTTAAGTTAAATAAAATAAATTTCATTATATCTCGTTTTATTATTAGTTTTTGAATTATCGGATTATTAGAAAATTATCACACTTATTTTTCGATAAAAGTATTAGAATAACAATACTTATTCAAATCTATAAAAATAAAAAATATATTTATATAAAAAATATATTTACATATTTATATATAAAAACTCATGTATAAATACATTAAAAAATATTAATAAAAATACTATTAAAATATTTCATAATTTTCTATTATTAAACATATGTAAAATCAAAATTTAATTGTTTAATCACAACCTAATAATAACTAAAATGAAAAAATAATATTAATTAATAATATAACCTCATGTTTTAATTCATATAATAAATTACCTATAAATCAGTAGGATTACAAAATATACCCTAAATTGTACACTTTTAAACTAAACCTAAAATATAGATAAACACATTAATTATAATTCCTTAACGAAAAATTGTAAAATTGCAAAAAAATCATAAAATTATCTAAAATAAATCCAAACCCTAAATTATTTCTATTTACCAAAAAAATTTAGAAATTATAGGAAATATATTAAATTTCTCCAAAATATTTTATATTTAAGAGACAAAATTAATTCCTTATATGCAATAAAATTCTATAATTAATAAAAAAAGTTTGGAATGTTTTATAAGATAAAAAAATATCTTAATAAAAATCTAACACCCTAAAATTATTCTAATTAAAAATAAATTTTAAATTATACCAAAATTTTAAATTTCCCTAAAATGTATTTTATAACTATTAAAAATACCTCAAAATTTTTATTATTTTTCATTATGAAATTTATTAAATTAAATCTAATTTACTAAAATCTAAAATAAAGTTTAATTTACTTAAATTAAATGTAATTTACTAAAATTTTAAAAAACCCTAACAACAATCAAATAAGCCTAAAATATTATTAATCATTATAAAAAGTTAAAAAATATAAATATTTTAAATTTGTCTAAAAAATTATTTTATTAAGTAAACAATCAATAAAAATTTATTCATTCTATCTTTTTTTTAAAAAAAATTATACAAAAATCTAAAACCCTAAAATAATACTATAAATATCAAAATAAATTCTAAAATATAACAATAAATATAATTTCTCAAAAAAATATTTTAAAATCATTAAAAATACCTAAATTTTTATATTTGTTCATTCTATAATTTATTAAATTAAATCTAATTACATAAAATTTTTAAAAAATTCTAACAACAATAAAATAAATCTAAAATATTTATATTTATAAAAATTTTCAAAAAATATTATTAATTTAAATTTGTTTAAAAATTTATTTTTTGCTCTAAAAATCCTTATAAATTAATATTTTTTACTGAAATTTTAAAAATTAATTCATTCTACCTAATTATTTTATTTTAAACAATTATACAAATACCTATAACAATACACATATTAATTTTTTTAAACAATATAAATATCTTAAACCTAAAAATTTAAAACTACTCTCAAAATTCTAACAACCAATAAATAAATATACATATCAACCTAAACTACACAAATATAAACAATAAAAACATAAACCATAAAATTTATTATAAATTAAAAATTCAACAAAAATAAAAATAATAAAAAATATTTAACAAAATTATTAAAAAAATGAAATAAATACCTATCACGATCTCCTTCTTCTTCTTCTTCGTGCAACCGGAGCAGCAACCGAACTTTATTTGGAACAACACCAGCAGCACAAAAATGAAAGTGGTGCAGGAACGAAAATGAAAGAAGCGGCGAAAAAGATATAGAAATTTAATATTTACCGAGAGATTTAAGTGTCTCTCGGTAAATTTACCGAGACACTTAAATCTCTCGGTAAATTTACCTAGAGAAATTGTAATCTCTCGGTAAATTCATCGACATATAACTTTTTATCTGTAAATAATCTTGACTAATTGACTGATTAACATTAATAATTTACTAAGAGATTTACAATTCTGTCGGTATTACCGAGAAAAATATTTATCTGTCAAAAAATTTTCTCAAAAGTCGAGCTATATTAATTATATGACACTATGAAATTACCGACAGAATTGGCCTTCGTCGATATTGCTGACAGAAATAAATTTGTCTCTGTAAATATTTGATAATTGGCGGTAAAAATTTCGCTATCCTACTTTTTATTTACCGAGAGATAGTT
Organism: Garcia nutans; assembly: GCA_947685225.1. Taxonomy (NCBI): domain Eukaryota; kingdom Viridiplantae; phylum Streptophyta; class Magnoliopsida; order Malpighiales; family Euphorbiaceae; genus Garcia; species Garcia nutans. The sequence goes on from CANTUV010000011.1 coordinate 55,828,279, forward strand.
TATTCTGTCAGTAATTTTTTTTCAGAAATAATATTTACTGACAGATGCATTTTTGTCGGTAATTTATCTACAGAAAATCTCTTAGTAAATTTATAAATTACTGAGAGATAAGATTGCTTTTGGTAATATTGAATTAATAAATTTTTCATTGAGAGATACTACCGATAAATATGTGATTCTGTCAGTTAAATTAACAATAAATATAATTAATACTTATATTAAATTTTTTATTTACCGACAGTTAAATATTTTCGTCGGTACTACCGACAGGTAAATATTCTCTTGGTGATTATAAATAAATAAATTATTATTATTATGCTATTTATTTACCGACAGATAATCTTTCCGTTGGTAATACTGATAAAAATTTATTTTTCTCGGTAAAATTAACAGTAAATATAATTAATACTTATTATGTTGAATTTTTTATTTACAGATAAAAATATTTTTTCTAGGTAAATTTTTATTATTTATCAAGAGAATATTTTTTCGTCGGTACTACCGAAAAAAATAGATTTCGATCGGTAAATTCACCTATCATAATATTTCGCTTTATTTATTGACACAATTTCTGTAGGCAAATGAATTTATCATTATTCTGTCGGTAATTTATTAGTACTTTTTTAATTTTATTTTTTTAATATTTATTCTATGTATTCTCTCGGTATTACTAATAAATAAAATTTTGTTGGTAAAATTTTATCGGTAATCCGCTGCATTCTTATAGTGATACATTTATCCAAAATAAACCAAATTAGAAGAATTTTCAATTGTCAAATGTTATAAGATATAATTTAAACTTAAAATTAATTAAAATATAAAATAGTATTGGTTTCAAAATTTTAGTTTTTTGGAGTTAATTATTATTTAATCAAAGTGATTGACAATGAGATTAGTAACTAGGAAAACATAATTACATGCTTATTAGCATATTATATTTTTTTTCCTACTATAAATTGGTAGATATATATTTTTTATAATAATTAAAAATTTTAAATTTTTTTATTAGAAATAAAGTATTTTTGATATTGTGTTTTGACTTTATTTGGAAATATATTTATTAAATATTCTAATAAGTAACAATAAATATAAGTATAATAGAATTTTAAAATATTAATTAATTGATTAAAATAATAATAAACTATAATTGAAAATAATTAAAAAATATTTTTATCAATTTAAGAGGAGATGAGCAATTTTTTTTTTTTTGAAGAATTTATTCTCAAACTCAAAAGACCTTCTCTTGAAAATATTTATTTAAATAAATATGTTTGCGATTATTTTTTTGATTGGAATATATAATTAAAATAATATATGATAGAAACAACAACCAACCAACCACCTCTTGGTATTTACTTTGGAAGTCAAGAAGATCATGCTATTTAATTGATTTTAATTATATTTTTTTTGTTTAATCTTGTCAATGGTTAACTAATCAATGTCTAGGAAATAAATGAAACTAAAACCGACCAAAGGTATTACACTGCGCAAGTCCTGAGTCATTCGGTCAAGGAGATAATGCTTTAGCATCTAATTTTTGTGAATTAAATTTCACACTGCCATTTATTTACTTACAAGCAACCAATAAATTGTTGATTTGAGTGTTAACATGAGGAATAGAATGACTTAATTTTGAATTTATTATTTGAAGGAGTATATTTATCGTTAAGTTTAATATTAATCAAAATTAAATTTAGAATAAACTAAGATAATATTATCTTATTTATTTGATGTATATCAAGTTTAATTGTTGAATATTAATAATTTAAAATTTTTATTATGAGATGTGTTTAGTAATTATTTTATGTATGCATATTTTTATGTATTATTATTTTAAAAAAATCTTAAATATCTAAGAAAATACATCATAATAATCTATATTTTTGTTAGTAAGAAAGGAAAAATTATAAGTAAATTGGAAAAAGAAAGAAGCAAATATGAAAGAATGAAGGTGCAAATTAATTAAGCAAGTAGTTGGAGTGTTGCATAAGCTTGAAGTATGGAATTGAAAAGGATTGGTAAAAGATAGATTAAATGATTCAATTCCTTGCGTAATATAAAATTAGAAGAAAAATATTCAGAATAAAATTAGGAAAAATGACTTTATTCTATTTGCTCACATCATTCAAAGAATCAATGAGCATACGACCTTCTCACACGTCTCCCTTTAACAATTCAATTTTTTTTTAATTTAATAAGTTAGAAGACATGTTAAGACTTCTTTATTATAATATATATAATATAGGTGCGAAATCAGAATTCTAAAAGGAGATGAGCAAAATTTTTTTTAGAGGTCCTAGTTTTGCATCTCATCTATTTTTATTCTTATTTCATTACTCATTATATTTTGTATGTAGTAACTATTTTGTAAATTTATAATATACGAATAAATCATTTTTATTTGTTAAAAAAAATAAATTAATCAAAGAAAATATTACAAGAAATAATGAATTGAAAAAATCAAAAGCAAAGATAAGAAATTAAAAAAAAACAAATTTAAAAATAAATATTCTAATCTTGTGTTTTTTCTCATTTTTTTTTATTGTGTTTTCAATTTCTTCTTATTTTCTTAATTCATTAGTTGAATTCAAATTAATTGGGTTGAAGTTTATCTTTTTCTTAATTTTCTTGTCTTTTTTTCCCATTTAAATAGTATTAATAAGGGGAGGGGGTAATTTAAAATTTTAAAAGAGAACAAATAAAAAAAATTTAAAAACATATAGAAATATTTTTTTTTCAAAAGATAAGGCGACAGTTGCCTCTTCTCTATAAGATGGTCTCACCCTATAAATATATATATATATATATGTAAGTCAGTATCGCATATTGTCTATTTTTACAGCTCTCATATCGGATTCAAACTACATCAATCTATTGAATTTGGAGTTGTGACATTTGAAATTGAATTCATTTTAGCAACAATTTAATATTACATCTCAAATCCCGCATATCTCGTTCATTTTTGAAGTTAGAAAATTTGTAAATAAAAAAATTAATTTAATATGTGATCTCAAAAATTAAATTCCAATCAATAAGGATAACTGAAAATAAACACATATAATAATTATCACTAGTACAAATTTAATATTTTAAGATAATATATTATTTAAATAATTTATTAAATTCATTATTAATTAGTTAGATAATTATTATTAATTAGACTATCAAATTGAGATTTAATGAATAAAAAAGTATAATATTCTCATTAACAATATGTGTGCGTGAAAAGTATGAGCTAAAAAAATAAAATAAAATATGTGCGTGTCTGTAAAAATAAAATAAATAAGTTTCATAAGCCAAAGCAATAAGCCAATAGGGCGGCGGAGAATCGCGTTGTAACCGTGTGCTCCGGCGACATATCGGCCGATAAGTGAAAGCTGAAGTGGCAATAAACCAAAGTGTATCACTCACTCATACCAACCAGCGATATTTGATATTTCCCTATCGACTACGTCAATCTGATCTCTGTAACAGACAATACTATTTCGCCACGTGTGCGGATCAGATCATAAAGCTTCTAATTCTACACCTACGTGTCAACATAAAAAAAGCCACTCATCCCCAGATATAGCCCACACCACGGAACCATTTGATGTATAGGGCCCCACCGTTCGATGGAGAAGTAGATGGCAACGTAGCAGAAAATGGATGGTGGTCAATAAAGCTCGGGCGAAGTGGGGTCTAGGGTACAAGTGTCGCTATCCTTTTTTCTGTTCCAGGAGGTACAGATAAGAATTAAGATGGGAGGTGATATACCCAAGCGGGACCCCATCCAAAAGACTACTCCAGTGTCCAGTGACAGCACAACACTGTCCAACTCTCTTCTGCTAATGTTACACGTGTTCGTCACTTTCTGCTGTCCCACTTGCCACGTGCGCACCATATCTCCGTCTAACCCACGCCCTTTTTTTTGTTTTTATTTATTAAAGAGCTCTTACAACACGTGTGTGCTTTTTTTTTTTTTATATGTTCCCTCCTTAATATATAGCTGCATTTTTTGGGAAATTTTCAATGCATAGTTTAGCACACTATTTTATTATCATCCTTGTAAATGAATAATAATAAATATCTTATCAATTTTATTTTTATTAAAAAATATTTTAACAAACAAAAAGAAAATAAAAATTTAAAGATTTATATAAAAATATAATTTATTTATCAACTGTAAGAATTCTTATTTGTAAATGAATAATAATAAATATCTTATCGATTTTATTTTTATTAAAAAATATTTTAACAAACAAAAAGAAAATAAAAATTTAAAAATTTATATAAAAATATAATTTATTTATCAACTGTAGGAATAATAAAAAAATTAATGATAATCACATAAAAAAAAAGAAAAAATGTATTTTTGTGCTTGTAAACTTTTAAAATTTTATGTAACAAGCATTTGTTATTTTTGAACTGGATATGAAATAAGTTTGGTTCAAAAAATATATATACATATGTATTAAGCAATATAAACTTTTGGTAAATTACAAATTAAGGTTACTAGTTTCCTCGTATTATTTACTTTTACTAGGAAAAATTATTAATATAAAAGAGTCAAAATTTAGAAACCTAATAGAAATAAATAAAAACATATACAATTCAAGGGTGCTATAATGTTTTTTTCTTTTACTTTTGCTAAAAATTTAATATTTATCTTGAACTTAGCATTTTCTATTATATATTTTTATATTAATTTTACTAAATTTAAAATTTTATGTTTAATTTATCCTAAAATTAAATTGAAAACATTTAATAATAATAACATATTCATATTAATTTTAAAAAATAAAAGTAAAATTGACCTTAAAATTTATAAATATTATCAACTTAATACTTAAACTTCAATATAAATTAATTGGATTCTGAGTTTATTAGTTTAGCATCTACTAATAATTAAATTAATAATTCAATATTCTTATTTTTAAAAACAAAAATTTAATTAATTTTAATGATAGTTTAAGAATTAAATTGATAATATGATATAATAAATTAAAAAATGAATTTAATCTTTTGACATTTTAACAGTTGTTTGGTACAACTCGATTGTTCAGCGCTCTAATAAAGCGCAGCTGCGTGGTTATTAAGAAAAGTGTGAAGGGAAAAAGGACTACAAGGACAGAATTGCAAGCTCGTGAATAGACTAAACTACATACAAATAAGTTTTAATGATTACAAAGAACCAAGTAAAAATCCACATAAAACTTGCACACTAAGACTTAGAATTAGCTTTAGTGGCGAGTACATTTGATAAGAAATAAATATGAAGGTAAAAGACAGCAACAACAAAGACTGCAAAAAAAAAAAAATCAGTAATTACATATAAAAAAAAAAGAAGAATAACTAAGATTCTAATTCAACACTTAAATGGGAGTAATATATTTTGATAAATATAGAAACACTCCAAGCTTGATCGTTTTAGAATTTAAATTCCAATACTTGTTCATCTCATTATCAAGTCTAACCTTGACACTTTTGTGTTAATTGTTCAACTTGCAAATCGAAGAAACTATCCTAATCTAAACTCATACAGAAAAGATATATCATCCTTCTTTAAATATCTCATATATAGATCTATATTTTGACAATAAGCTTTGATTCCTCTTTTCTCAAAATTAAAAGAAAAACCAATATCAAACTTTAGGGTCTGAAAAAGGCAAAAAAAGACTAGTCATTTGAACTGGTCCCTCGTGCTTTCTTGGCGTATTGAATGGTGTTTATTTATTTTAGCTTTAGAAACCGAGATATTTCATTACCTTTGAAATGACCACTAACCATTTTCAGCATATTTCTTTATCGCTGTTTCTCACAATTGAGACATGGCTTATTAATTCTATCCCAAATTCTAGTGCCATCTTTAATATTTTCCCAACAATAAAATTTTTTTCAAAAATTAATTATTTTGAATTTATATTAATTATCAATATAATATTAAGAGTTAAAATGGATCTATGCACAACTGCTTATCCTTTTATTTGGATTCAACTTTCAATTGCCTTATTATTCGAACCCGAAAATAACTTTCAAACTAAATTAGTTTCAGGCTTTTTATTTCTCGTCTCGAATCCAATATTTACTAAAAAGAATTTTATAGTTTTTAATAATAAAAATAATTTGAAATATAGATATGGAATTATTTATATAATTCAAAATATTTTACCAAAAATTATCCTCAATTTTCCCACCTCATAAACAATTTTCTTTTATGTTTCAAAATTTTCAAATCATAAATATTCATATTCATACTTATTAATTTTATTTTCTAGTTTTAGGATGCAAGGTTTGATCATCTTTATAGTCTTCTAAGTTAAAATTTGTAAAGAAAATTTATAATTTTCATTATAATCAAAACAACCTAAAATGATATATTTGAAAAATACTTTCTTATTCTTTCAAGAGAATTATTTTTCAAGAAATAAACAGAACCATAATTCTTATCCTGAATGTCGTAGCTTGGGGCTTGGCAGTCATATTCATGTAGTCCCGGTATTTGAAGTGTCTGGGGTAAGTCCATGAGATTACAGTAGAGCATTTGAGTGGTAAGGAAATGACTGAGATTCTGAAAACAACAAGAACAAATAGTTACTGGGATTTGGAAATTCAATGCACAAAACAGTTATAATTCTTCATCCACTTCATATAAATAAGCTGAAAGGCCAGTGAGGCTCCCTCCATTTGCTGATGCTTTGCCACACAAGATATAACAATGATGATCAGAAATTTAAATAAAATCCTAATTCTTCCATAACCTAATGTCAGTACCAACCAGAGCAGCTATTATCCTCTCATCAGCCTTCAAAAATCTTGAATCTCCAATTACCATTTTCTCTATCATATGTATCACTTTTTCTGGGTTTGATTAAGTGGATTGTCATGGCGCCCAATTCACTGCAATACTAGTGATTTCACATTGCTAAAGGGACAAATACCAAACAAGACATAGATATCTGCCATTTCCCCATTACCTTGGAGAATTTGATGAGGTCTGGTGCTCGATTAATCTTTCTTGAATCTAGAAAGAATCAAGAAACTAGAAAGAAAAAAATGCATTTCCTTACAAAGAAACATAGCCATTCTGCAATGCCCTTGTAATGACAGAAAATATAATTTCAAAACATAATTCATGTGCGTTCGACTCATGTATTTACCGTATCTAAAAAACAAAATTGGAATAATTGATAACCACATTACTGCAATACGTAGAAGCCAAATACTAGCAATTAGGATTTTGTGAAAAATCTAATTGACCTGTTATATAAAGAACATTATGAGAGAGTTATAGTCATTGAGTTAGATTAGAGTTGTTAATTTGCTTGCCTCATATTTAGAGCAAATACGGTCAGACATCTAATCAAAATTCAGAATATATAAACTCTAGAATATCAATTCTCCTATTGATTAACGTACGCTTTCACTAATATTTTCTTTTATTTCTCATTATTTTCTATATGGAGAATTATTTTGTGCTCTTAAATTGAATTAAATTATGTTTATATAAGTGCATATAGTTAATCGCATGTATTTTAACTTGATTAAATCATAATAAGTGGTATCGGGGTAATTCCATTGTAGATTCCTTGAGAACTTCTTTGTTGTTGAATATTAGAGTTTAAAGATTTTATTTGATTGAGTTGTGGCTGTTTATTTATTTTGAATTTGAGTTTTGATCTAAATAAAGAAATTAAAATACAGTATATGTATACACATATATTTGATTTGCTGTATATATATGTATAATTATTTAATACATAGAAGGATTGGAGATATACATATGCGATTTGCTGTATGTAATTATAAGGTTCACCGAATTCGGTAACTGTTGATTTGAGTGCATCTCATGCACTGCTTTTGGCCACTATTGGTCATTTATTATTTATGTTGCAGTTTGCTAACATAATGAGTATATATATAAACACATGCACATATGGATCAAGTCGTGGCCATTAAATATCTTGGCAACGTTTTTGGATTCCTGCATGAATTAATATTAAATATTAGTTCATCAATGTCTCAATTGCATTGTTTATAGTGCACTAATTCTTATGACAATAACTACAGTGAAGGCATACATTGAAATTATCACAAAATTGCATTTTATTTTTGTGTGGAAATATAGTATTTTGACATGCCTTTGGATATATATATATATATATTGAATTGTGAATAAAAGTAATGCATTTTGGTGACTTAATCTCAGTTTAATATTTTAATTAATTTGAGATTTTTTAAGCAATATACGAATTACTATACTGTCTAATTTAATTTAATTTTAAATTAGCTAAATTATATTGACTCTAAATTTTAATTAATTTCTGAATGTATGTATATATATAAATAACTAAAGTTTATCTAATATTTGATAAAAATAATTAAAACAAGAAGTCGCTAAAGTAACATCTCTTGTGTAAATTAACTTATTAAAAATGTTATGATATTTGTATTTGTGTTCATTCACGTAGGTATTAGTCGGCCTAAAAAAAAGGATAATAGTTGACAGAATTATATATATATTTTTTGTGATAAAGAAGTGACAATTATAAAGTTTTCATGTGAATAAAAGTCGATCCAAAGATAAATTTATTATTCGACAGAATTTATTGTCAATATTTGATCACTACATCAAGGGTACCACTTACAAGTTAGTATTATTGTCTAAAAACTTGATATTAATGTTGTGCTAGGTATCTCGAGATGCATTCTATAAGTATTTAAAATTTTAGACGTTATTTTGGATTATAATGTGAGCATGTTATTTATTATTTTATTCTCTGTATAGTTAATATGTCTGCTAACATATCGCTCAATATGAGCAGTATTCTAGTGCTTACTGGGTCAACTTTAAGGATTAAAAGGAAAATATCCTTATTTATCTTGGCTGCATGGATCTAGAGTTGGCATTAAGGGAAGAACAACATACCCTCTTACAGTTGAAAGTTACACTGAGGCAAAATGGAACTTTGAGAGGTGGGAATGCTCCAATCACCTGAGTTTGACGATCATTAAGTGCAGCGTTCTGGATGACTTTTGAGGTGCTATCTCTGCTGAGATTACTAAAGCTAGTGATTTCCTCGCCGAGATTGAGAAAATCTATGAGAAAAATGATAAGGCGAAAACAGAGACTCTTTTAGCAAAACTATTAGGGAATATATTGTGAGCATGTCTAATATCTCCAAAAGACTAAAAGCATTTAAGATGGATTTATCAGATGAATTGATTATGTACTTGGTCTTGAACTCTCTTCCTCCACAGTTTGGTCAATTTAAAGTCAGTTACAATTGCCAAATACAGAAATAGACTTTTAATGAGCTCATTGCATACTGTGCACAAGAGGAAGAAAGAATGAAGTTGGAAAAATTTCAGAGTGTTCATCTAGCTAGTATCTCAGCAGATAAAGGCAAGAAAAGAAAGAAGGATAAAGAAGCTGCTAAGCGTCTAGTGCAAAAGAAGGCTACGAAAGATAAATACTTCTTTTGTGAAAAGACTGGATATCAGAAGAAAGAGTGTACTAAATATCACACTTGGCATGGTAAAAAGGATATGTTCTTTACTTTGTCTGTTCTGAAGTTAATTTATCTTCAGTACTTATAAACACTTGGAGGATAAATTTTGGTGCTACTACTCACATAAATGTTTCAATGCAGGGATGCATGAACTACCGAAGGCCAAGTGATGGTGAAAGATACATCTATATGAGAGATAAAAAATCGATAGAAGTAGATGCAATAGGCCATTTTGGATTATTATTAAGGACTGATTTTTATTTAGATTTGAAAGACACATTTATTGTATCGTCTTTTAGGTGAAATTTGATTTCTATTTCTATATTAGACAAATTTGGATATTCTTGCTCTTTTGAAAACAATCAGTTTTGTCTTTCTTTAAATTCAAATGTTATTGGTATTGGTTCATTGAGTACTTATGATAATTTATATATGCTTGACATTATTGCTTCATATAATGAAACCTTGCATGTGGAAACAGGAGGTACTAAAAAAATGAATCAGGATAACTCAGCTAGACTATAGCACAAACATTTGGGTTATACATTCAAATTTAGATTTGAATGACTTATGTCAGATGGAATATTGAATACACTTGACTATTCAAATTCAGATGCTTGTGTTGAGTGTATCAAAGGAAAACAGACAAAATAAAAGAGATTAGATGCCAACAGATCTACAAGCATCTTAGAATTGATACATACAAATATCTGTGAATCATTCCCTATAGCTTCCTGGAATGGTCAAAATTACTTTTTATCATTCACAGACGATTACCCACGTTATGAATATCTATATCTCATTCATGAGAAATCAGAGTTTTTGGATGTATTTAAAGCTTTCAAAGTTGAGGTTGAAAACCAACTTGGCAAAAAAATTAAGGTCATCAGATCTGACCGTGGCGGTGAGCACTATGGCAGATATGATGGTTCAGGAGAACAACGTCCATGACCTTTTACTAACTTCCTAGAGCAGTATGGTATCGTTCCACGGTACACAATGTCTGATTTACCCAATATGAATGGTGTCGCTGAAAGACGAAACAAAACTCTTTTGGATAAGGTAAAGAGTATAATCAGTTATTCTACCTTACCTGAGTCACTCTAGGAGAGGCATTAAAGACAACAACTTACATCCTTAATAGAGTACCAACTAAAATAGCTACCAAAACACCTTATGAGCTTTGGATATGACAAAAACTCAGTTTAAAGCATTTTATATTTGGGAATGTCAAGCTAAGGTTAGGCCTTATAGGCCTAATGAAAGAAAACTGGACTCTAAAACAGTTAGCAACTAACTTTATTGGTTACTCAGAGCGATCTAGGGGCTATAAATTTTATGATCCCACTACAGGATCATCTTTTAAGATGGAAATTACAATATTCTTTAAGGATATTGAGTTTTGGAGAGAAATAAAGTCAAACACATTGTCTTTAAAAAGGATTCAACTCAGAAAAACTCAATTTTGATTCCCACTACTGCTTCTGATAGTGTGCAAATTTCTTTACTTGTCACTACAGTGGAAGTAGATTTAGAACCAATACAAGACAATGTTGAACAACTTTCTATTCGGGTTGAGGAAGTTATTCCTCAAGAATAAACTCAACAACCTCAAGAGCTTGTGCCATTAAGGAGATCCACTAGAGAGGAGAAATGTTATTTAAAATGATTATGTAGTATTCCTCCAAGAACATGAGAACACTGAAGGGTTGGTGGGAGATGATCTAATCAATTTTCATCAAGCCATGCTGGATTCCAACTCTCAAAATGGGATTGAAGCAACGAATGAGGAGTATAAGTCAATGCAAGACAATCAAGTTTGGGACCTTATCCCATTATCTGAAGGAAAAAAAACTCATTGATTGCAAATGGATATTTAAAACTAAGAGGGATTCAAAAGGTAATGTGGAGAGGTATAAGGCATTTCTTGTAGCTAAAGGCTTTACTTAAAAGGAATGGATTGACTATAAAGAGACATTCTCTCTAGTTTCTTCAAAAGACTCTTTTAGGACGATCATGGCTCTTGTTATACATTTTGATCTTGAGTTACATCAAATGGATGTCAAAATCGCGTTTCTCAAAGGAGACATTAATGAAATCATTTATATGGTGCAGCCAAAAAACTGTGTCAGGAGACCTAAAGCATATGATTTGCAAATTTAAAAAAAATCCATTTATAGACTCAAGTAAGCTTCCCGTTAATGGAACTTCGAATCTCATCAAAGAGTTATCTCATTTGGTTTTGAGACAAATATTGTTGAAGATTATGTGTACCATAAGTTCAATGGGAGTAAGTTCATTTTCTTGATTTTGTATGTTGATGACATACTTCTTGCATCCAATAATAGAAAAATATTGCACGAAACCAAAGAATTTCTCTCAAGTAAATTTAAGATGAAAGATCTTATTGAATCTTCTTTTGTATTAGAAATTCTGGTACATCGAGACCGTTCTCGAAGTATTCTTGGATTATCACAAAAGAACTATTTTGAAAAAGTGCTTAAGAGATTTGGTATGCAAAATTATAAATCAAGAGATGCCCCAGTCGCTAAAGGAGACAAATTTAATCTCAGTTAATGCCTAAAGAATGACCTTGAGATAAAGGAAATGAAAAAAATTTCCTATATTTCAGTTGTAGGGAGTTTGATATATGCTTAAGTTTATACCCGTCTAGATATTGCATTCATTGTTGGCATATTAGGCAGATATCTAAGTAATCCTCGGATCGATCACTGGAAAGTAGCTAAAGGATTTTGAGGTATTTACAGAGAACAAATGATCACATGCTTACATACAAGAGGTCAGATCACTTGGAGATCATATGGTATTCTGATTCTGACTATACTGGATGCCAAGACAGCAAAAGATTCACTTGAAGCTACATTTATCTATTAGTTGGAGAAGTTATTTCCTGAAAAAGTGTAACTCAACAGTCCTATTTTTCAATAATAACAGGAGCTCTTCTCAATCTAAACACATCGACATAAAGTTTCTGACTGTGAAAGAACGAGTGCAAAGTGGACAGATATCCATAGAGTATATAAGAACAAACTCCTTAATTATGGATCCGCTTACTAAGGGAGTAACACCGAAAGTATTTCATGAGCATACTGCTCGTATGAGTGTTATATTACTTGAGAATGTTTAGGTTTAGTAGGAGTTTGTATATGACTTTATTTTGAGTTGCTCTATTTTGTTTGGATATATTACACTGTTTGTATAAATATTATTTTCTATAGAAATAAAGTATTCAATTTACTATATTCTATGCCATTAAGTTAAAGTTAATCTCAATAAGGTAAGACTAGTTGAAAATAGGCATATTAAGATCACATTATATGTAATTTCTATGTTACATATCCATACTTGATCTATGTCATTAAACATATTGATATCGTGATCATTGATGGGTCGAGTTATGAACTAATATAACAAAAACCTCTTTAGTTCTATATCAATATAGTAGATGGACCAGATTGTACCTAAGGGAATATTTCAAGATATAATAACCAATTTAGCGCGCATAAAGTGTAATATAATTACTAAGGTATAATATGTAATCCAAGTGGGAGATTGTTAAATTTTAATCTTAATTTGGATTTACATATTAATATAATTATATTATAGGCTAATTAATTTAATTTAATAGAGCTAATAAAGTGATCTAATTTTTGGACTCTAAAAACATTCAATTTGGCATGGACCATATATGTGTAGAAGTCCAATACTAATAATTATGGTTTTATGAGAAACCTAATTGACCTAGTATATAAAGAACATTATAAGAGGTTATGGTCACTAAGTTAGATTAGAATTGTTAGTTTGTCTGCCCCATATTCAGAGCAAATACGGCTAGACGCCTAATCAAAATTAAAAAAATACAAATCCTAGAATATTAACTCTTATACGAATCAAAGTATGTTTCCACTAATATTTTTTTTTATTTTTTATATGGAGAATTATTTTATATCCTTGAATTGAATTATAATTATGTATATATATATATATATAGTTAATCGTATGTATTTTATCTTGATTAAATCCTAACACAATCTCCCTCGTTAATTTCATATTTTTCCTCAGTTTTGATAACATCAAATATCTCTTTAAACAGTTTCATAAAAAAAAGGCTCTCTCTGCAGTACGATCAGTGAAAACCAACTCTCTGCATAAAGTCAAAGGTTCCAAGTACGGAAATTAACTTCTACAAACTCCCTAGCGAGAATATACCAATTGGAAAACATAAAATCCTTCATTTACTGCTCCTGAAGGAATATGTAATTCAATAATTGAAGTGAACATCAGTTTGAGGAGCTCAAGGACTTCCTAATATTTCTAAGGATGCTCCACATAAAGGTGGATATCAAGAAGAGGGTAATACCAGTAACAATGGCATACTTATGACCAAGGTTTACCAGTAAGTTTACCAGAAGCCCAGCCCCCACAACCCCAAAAAAATTTGCTGAAACGGCAGACCAGAATGGCATATCAAGAATTGAAGCTATGATGGCTCCGGTCCATGCTCCAGTACCAGGGAAAGGAACAGCTACAAAAAGCATCAGACCAAGCCACTGAAACTCCTCAACGGGCGCAGCCTTCTGTTTGGCATTCTCAAAGAGCATGTCAAGGAGTCTAGATGCTGTCTTGTTTGTTCCAGCAAGGAAAGAAGCAAATCTCTTCAAGTATAGTATAATGAAACAGGAACCATGTTCCTACAATTAAAACCCCAAATTTTGTTGACTTCAAGCCGAGTGCTTTTTCTTAAACCACCGTGCTTTTGCACTACTAGTGGTGCAGAAATCCCTGCCTGTCCACTTATTTGAACTTGTATCACAATTATAAGCACATGATTATTTATGAAAACAAACTTAACAGAAGTTCCATTTGGAGGAATGTTTTTATCTCAATTGCAAGCACACTTGTAAACCCATCTGAAAGAATGATTGTATCTCAATTACATGCACGGGATAATGTATCAATTATATGGACATGACAATGTGGGAAACAAACTTTATAAGACAAACACAGAGAACAAGTTTTCCTTCAAATGGGTTCTTTGCAATTGAGAAAAGCAAGGCAATGTTGTCTCACTAACCAATAATCGATACTTCAAAGTTAATAAAAGTAGCAATATCGTAAAAGTAGCAATATCGTAAATTATCAATTAGTATTGATTGTAACCACTAATAAGCAAAAGAGAGACTAACCCAATAACAGCTAACGCGGTAAGCGTTATAGGCTTAAGTTGCATCCAATACCCAACAGGAATAGCCCCGCGAAGCTCAAGAACAGGAAGGGTAGCAAGAGCAAACACCACAGCCTCATCTGGCCAGCCGAATCCTAGAAGAGCGCTAGCAATCTTTAGCCCAAAGCTCGAGGTTTTGATGGAATCAACAGCAGCATTAGAATCCCATGAAACTGCAAAGCAAGCAAGAGAAAGAGAAGCCCAGAACACAACCCAAAACAGAAACTCGGCTTGCCTTTCCTTAAAAAAGGGCAATGTCTCTTCATTTTCAGTCGGATCAAGAAACCCATCAGAAGAAGCTCTAATTGGCTTGAAGGAAGCAGTCCAGAGAAAATCGACAGTTTTAAATGCCAAAATGGCTTTGGCTTAACAGCAAATTGTTTGGTATAGGCAATAGAAGGATAAACATTGGAATTCACACATTTGGGCAAAGCTCTGAGTCTGAGACGGGTGTTTCTAAAAGACAAAGATAGTAGCAGTAGAGACACAGAGGCAGCCATTGAATTTGAAACAAGAAATATAAAAGAATTGGGTTTGGTTTGCAACTTGCAAAGCATATAAATTCAAAGAATATTCATTGGAGATCAATCAAAATTTGGGGATTATGGAAATTGTGATATATTTAATGGGCATTTCACATTTTCCTGCTTTTAAGCTCAGAATTAGGATCAGATAGGTCTAAATAGTCAAGAGGATTAAAGGGGTATATATAGTAGTAAATGGAAGACTTTTGCTCTGGCTATGGCGGAAATGAAACTGAAATTTCATGGTAATTTTAATTTACTTAATTTATTATGTTTCCAAAGGTCAAATGTTGGTATCTACAAAAATATTGGATTTGGTGTTTGGTAAGTAGTAAAATTATGAGTATATTTACAGTTCAAAAAAAAAATTATGAGCATATTTTAATGAGGAAATTAACGGTCGGAGAGATAAGCACAAGGAGCTTTGGTACAAATCGAATACTGGGATCTTCCCGTTCAAAAAGATTATAAATGATTTCATCATTTACAATAAAATTATCAACTTCAATTTATACGTATTTATTAAAAAAATTAAAATTTTTAAATATTATATAAAATAAATTACAATATATTTTATTAATTCATTTATATAAAAATTATTATACTCTCATTTTATTAATTAATTTATTATTATAATTAAAAAATTAATTTTTTTAATTATGTAAAATAATAATTTTAATGAGATTTTTTTAATAAAATAATATTTTCATTGAAATGGAAGGAGTATTTTTTTATTGAATTAATAATATTTTTAATGATTGAATTATCAAATTAAAAATGTATAAATATGTAATACTAATTAATTGTGACTCCACTAAATAATAATTATAAACTATATACTTACCTTTTAAATATTACCAATATAACTTATAATATATATATTATATAGTTAAATATTAAATGAGTTTTATATACTATATAATTAAATATTTAATAAAATTTTATAAGTTGACATATTGTAATTGTATATAATTATGTCGTTGTTATTATATATGTGATAGAAATTCATCAATTTAAATATAATTGTTTATCAATTTTCAATAATTTGTAATTTTTTATTTTTCAATCATTAACAATTAAGAAATTACGTATTTTATTATTAAATATATATATATATATATTATACATTATTATTACAAATATAAAATGTGTAAAAAATTAAAAATATATAATAAATATACAAATTTTATATTTTAATAAATTAATTACAAATATTGGAATTTTGGTACAATTTGAAGCTATAGCTTAAAATGGACTTCAGTTTGAAGGGCACAAAAATTTTAAATTATTTTAATACTTTTGCTTACAAAAAAAAAATCTTATTAAAATTATTATTTTATATAATTAAGAAAAATTAATTATTTTTTAATTATGTTCTTATTATAAATATGTATTTAATAAAATTAGAGTATAATAATTTAAATATTAGTGAACTAATCAAAATACTTTAATATACTTCAAATAATTTTATATGATATTTAATAATTTAATAATTTTTAATAAGTGTATAAGACGACAATTTTACTAATATAAAGATAATATCGATATGATGTTGTTTGAAACAATTCAATCATTAATCAACCGTTTCAATTTTCAAATTGATGATGTAATACGTTAAGACATAATTTAACAATAAAATATATTTTATTTGAGTAATAAATTTACGATTAATTTCATATTTCTCAATATAATATTAAAAAAATTGATAATGTGGTATAATCGGTACTCACTATGGCAAAAGTGAAATTAATGCATTAACATATTTATTAATATGAGTGAGCACAGTTCGGTTTAATTTAGATATTTAAAAATTTTATAACTATTTCAAAAGTCAAAAAATTTAAAAATATAAGATTCAAAACAGTTTCACATACAAAAATCTATATATTGTATTATTTCATAATTTTTAGGTCAATTCGGTTCACAAATTCGATACTAAAATTTATCAATCAAATTTTTTTTAATATAAATTTTGTATCAGCTCAAATTTTTATATAATAAAAGTATATTATAAAAGTTAAAAATTTAATTTTTAAAATATTTAGATTTTTAAATATTTTACAAATTAGTAATAAAATTCACTAATTTTCATAAAAAAAATGTAAATTTACATATAATCAAATATTAATAGAAAAGTATGATGCTGCATCATTTAATACAAATTAAAAATTTAAATTTAAATTTTAACTTGCATAAACTATATATATTTATCGGTATTTTTTTAATAACTTTATCCATATATTACATAAACTATATATATTTATCCGTATTTTTTAATAGCTTTATCCATATATTTTTGAGGCTATAATATGAATATTTTTAACTATAAACAAACACTATTATATTAATTATTGAATATATAATAACTTCAATTATGTTTCAAAAATTTTATATGATTAGTTTTAATTAAATTATTTTTAACATACTAATCTTTAAAGGTTGTACTATATCATCTATATTGATAAAAACTAAATTAAAAATATATGAAAAAATGTTATTATTTTAGTTCTCCGATTCGGTACGGTTTTTAGTCCAAATATAGTTTAATATATTAAAAAAATCGATATGGCTCAGTTCGAAAAAAAATAATTAAAAGTCAACGAATTTTTTTTAATTCTGAATATTTTAATATAAATATTCAAATCGATTCATATATCTTCGGGATTCATACTCAACTACATTTGTCAATATTATAATGTTTTGCTAGGAGATAGTTATCAACAAATGTTTATTTTATTAGTATTACCGTCATTTTAAAAAAATGATATATATATAATTGGATAAACATTTTAAAAAAATGTTTATTGTAAACAAATGTTTTTTATTAGTATAAAAAAATGATATATATATATAATTGGATAAACTGAAAAGTATTAATTTTAATACAAAACTAGCCCTAATTATTAAAAATATTATGAAATTTCTTTAAAAATATCTAAAAAATAAATTATTTTTAAAATAATTTTTCTATTTTATTTCAAAAATATTATTTTTAACTTTTAATTTCAAAATACTTTTTTTATACAATAAAAGAAAGTTAAACTGACGAGTATAAGAAGCGCCTACAGGATCATGGGATAACGAAAAACTTATACCAATAGGAGGGTCATTCAGAAGGCGAACACCTGGACCATAACCATAAGCGACATATAAAAAAAAATTTGCGACAAAGTTAGTTTTCACGACGAACGTGGGACACCTGAGAGCAAGTTGATTTTTGATGGACCTGGCTTCAAAATACTCCTTTTATAAATATATATTTAATATAAATATATACTATAGTTTTTAGAAAAATATATTTAATATATTATAAATATATAAAAATATTGTGATATTTTTTTTAAAATTAACAAAATAACATATTGTGTAATTTTTCAAAAAATTATACATCTAAAGTCTAAACCCAATAATCTATAAAGTACAAATAAGGATATAAAATATGAATAGGTTGACATAATACTTTTTAAAAAATAGAGACAATGAAAAATAAATATATATTTAAAATAAAAATATATTAATTCACTTATACATAAATATAATTATATAACAAAAAAATAAATCTTTTATAATAAAAAATATAATATTTATAATTATAATTGATTATAATTATTTAATCAATATTTTATTAATTATAATCATAAAAATAAAATTTTATGGTAAAATATATTTTAAAATATCCTAACATATATTTCATACTGTATCCTATGTGTACCCTATACAAGTCATTTTTATGTCTAAAAAAAATAAAATATATACAAAGCCGCATTTGATATGTATCTAGCATGTATCCAGTATTTATCTGTATATAAAAAATACTCGACACAAACATTTCACCCTATTTAAAATTTTGATGCTTCATTCCCAAAAATTTAATCGGTCCATTGACTCGATGAATTTAGCTAATTAAACCTCCGTTTGACTAGCAAAACGACATCGTACTATCGGCAGTTGCTTGTAGAGGAGTGTATAAAAAATTCATGATTCAAAAATTTAGTATGGTCCGAATTTTAAAGCCCAATCCGAGCTATGCTTCGATCGGATTTCGAATTAAAATAAAAATTTTCAGACCGGTCCGATCCTAGATATTAATTTTTTTTATTTTTTAAAATATATTTTAGTAATTTAAATTTCATATAAAGATATTTTAAAATTTTAAAATATTATACGTATTTTATAATATTTGAAACTCTTAAAAATTTAATTTATGAAAAATAATTTTTATATTTTATATATTTTTTTATTTATATAATAAAATAAAATAACTAAATAATTTAATTATCATAGATATCGATATAATAATTTTTATATTATTAGATATAATTTGATATAATAAAATTTTAAAATAATATTTATAAGTAAATTTTTTTTAGTAATTAATCAAGACTTTTATTACCAAAAAGCAAACTTGTAAAATTATCTTCAGTAGTCCACAAAAACCAAACAAAATAAATCTGACCCGCCAAAGATCAATACAACTAATAAAAAACAAAATCAATTAAAAGAATCAACAATAATACATATTATATATCACTACAACAAGAAAGTAACAAAACAACATCCCCGTTATATTCTTTTAATACTGCTATCAGTAGTACACCCAGCAACCCCATTATATCCCACTAACACTGCAAATAAAAATATACCCAGTCTATCTCTAGAATTTAAACCAAGAAAAATCATAATTTATTTTTAAAATTTTTTTTAAAAAAAAAGGGGGCCGGTCTGGTCCGGCCCGAAATTCTGTCAGACTCTAAATAACCCGGACAGACTAAACTTAGGATCAGGTCACGGACTATAAAATACAACCTAAAAAAGTTGGGCCGGGCCCTGATTCAACCCGGCCCGTGTATACCCCCCTCAGGTCAACCTCTATTCTGCTTTCACCAATCTCGTCTCAGGGTCTCAGCTCTGAACCAGTTAATAATACTACTACATCGGTTCTTTTACATGTTCCGTATGTGAAAAGGCAAATATGAGTCGCAAGAGAGACAAACCATATTTCTCGCGTCATGACCGCGCTCCCTTCCAGAAACGGCGTCGCCCTTTGCCTCCTCCTCCTCCACAGTCAGTCGAAAATGGCAATGATAAGCCAGTGGCCAAACAACCTCCGCCGCCTGCTGTGGTGGTTATGGGTCTGTCTATGAATTGCTCCGTTCTTGACCTCAAGTCAAGGTTCGAGATATATGGCGCGATCTCTCGCATCCGTATCGACCGTGATGGTGTTGGGTTCATAACTTTTCGCTCAAAGGACTCGGCCGAAGCTGCCATTGCTGCTTCCCTTGACGCCTACTTTGGCATCACTGTTGATTCCAAAAGAGTATGTAATTTTAACTTATTTTTAGTTATATGCCTCTGTTTACTGAGAAAATAAAAATTTGAATTATTCAAAACCCTAATTTTCAATAATTTGGGCAGTCAGGTGAAATTTAGCTCTTCAAAGCATCTTACTTGTTAAGCTTCACAATTCTTTGATTTCTCAAACCAATGTTTTATTTCCATGGGCTTTGGTACAGGTACAGGTATTGCGGGCAACGGATCCGCTTGCGCGATGGAGAGAAGGAGGGTCATCCTCCAAACTTTTGCGGGCTGAGACACCCTTAAGCAGACATGGCAGAAGTAATAAACTCGCTTCAGCCGTAGTGAACCCAAGAAACGGCAGTGATACTTCTGCATCTGCTGAGTCGGATGTGCCTTTCAAAGGCAGGGAGATAGTTGCTTATGATGATATTCTTTAATCTTTAGCAATTTTTTTTCTTCTAGTTAAGAGGGCCTCTTTTGTACCAGTAGTTTGTGCTCATGGATAGCATCAGAATTCTGAAGTTGGTATAGAAGTTAAATTAGAAAAGGTCTGTCTTTTTTAGATATTTTTTCATATTGATTATGTAATGTAGCATTATTTTGTTCTGGTTTTTCTTGATCTTGTGTTTGTAATATTTCTTGCTTTAAAAGTTTTCGGCAGCATAAATGTATATGTCTCCTATAATAAGAGTTTAGCAGTTTTGGATTGGAAACTAGTTGTCCTTTGCATTAGATGATATATTCATACCTTTTGAAAAGCAGCTGAGGCATGTTTGAATGAATTCAATGATTGAATTGTTAAAAAAAAGAATTCAATGATTGAAGAGTAATTCATAGACAAGTGATGCATTTTTTACAAGGCTAAATCAAGAGTTGAGGATAGTCTTCGGTTTACTGTACGAGAAAAGATTATGAAGCATGGCAAGATTTGGATGAGTTAAATTGGCATGCGATGTGCAAAATATATGCCTACTGATTGATCAGGCTATCACTGCCCCATAAATACTGTTGCTACCTGCATCAACCATTCCTTCAGTAAATGGAACTTCAACTATTGCTCGCATCTCTACCATTTTTGAGTTTTTGATGGGATGACATCATTCCTGGCGTCATTAACATGCATACTGGTCTTTAATAATCTAGGTGATTATTTGATTGAGGAATTAATTGTGAAGTTCTGATATTGGAGTAAAGCGCTGCAAGACCAATTAAGACAATTGAACAGTACAATGATAAGTAAGATTTCATTGCCAATCAAATGCATTTTCTGGGTAGAGTGGCAGAAAGAAGAGTATTGGCTTTTGACAAAAATATAAAAAAATTTAAAAAAAATTTAAAATTTATTATATTTATAAAATATTTATCAAAATATTAAAATTTATAAAATATTTACTAAAATATTATATTTTTATAGTTTATAATGAGTTTATAATAAATTTATCTTGAATTTATAATGAGTTTATAAATTTTATACGATTTATAATAAGTTTATTATGAATTTATAATAAAATAATTAAAATATTTATGATAAAAAAATAATTTTAAAAATACGACTGAGCATATTATTTGATATTATTATTTCAAGACTATTGAATAAAAAAGAGTGAAGGCTTGAAGCGCAGCAAGCCCATTAAAGTAACGATGCCGTTTTAATTTAATTTGAACGGGAAAAGGAAAGGTCGCCATTGGCCTCTGTGTCAAAATGCAAAGTAAGAAGGCCTTTTTGGATAGCGATGATGGAAGAAACTGAAATGGCGAAGAAGCAAAACAACCAGAAGAGGTAGAAGAAGAATTGCAGCAACGACTATGGAGTTGGGGAGCAGGAACGGACGGACAGCTCGGCACAGACAAGCCCGAGGACGAACTTCTCCCTCAACTTCTTCGCCTACCTTCCCTCTCCTCCGCCGGTCCCATCTCCATGCTTGCCTGTGGCGGCGCTCACGTTATTACCTTGACCACTGGTACTTACCTGACGCATTCACACTTCAACCTTTTTTTTTTTGAATTGAACATTGAAATCTAATTGAATTATACCTGTGCGCTCTCTGTTCGATGTTTGATCAAATCACTTTGTAGGTGGGAAAGTACTGACATGGGGCAGAGGGACTTCTGGTCAGCTAGGCCATGGTGATATGCTCACTAGCTTACTTCCAAAGCCTGTAAATTTCTTCGATATGAAAATTATAACTCATGTTTCTGCTGGATGGAGCCACTCTGGGTTTGTTTCAGGTTCATTTTGGTATTATAATCCCCCATAATTATACATTCAGTGTGTCTCTTTCTTTAGAAGAAAAAGGTTTTTTCTTCAAAATTTTCAATCTGTCATATGATCTTTTGCTTGTTGCCCCTTTTCAGATACAGAATGCCTTTTTACTTGTGGAGATGGCTCATTTGGTCAACTTGGGCATGGGGATTATAATTCTTGTAGTAGTCCTGTTAAAGTTTTATTTTTTGCAAATAAGCATGTTGAGCAAATAGCATGTGGTATGCGACATTCCCTTGCCTTGTTGAGAGGTAAATGTGTAATAAATATTGTCCTGTTCTTATTCAATTAATATATAAATTCTGCTATTAGAGGCATGGAGATGCTGTTTTGTGAATGATTATATTTCCATTCAATATGTTCATAGAATGAGTTTGATTTAAGATAAAACTAGACTTTACCTTATGCGAATCATGACCAAGAAGCAGATGAACAAGGTCAATGCCTTTTTTAAAAAAAAAAAATCTGGTCTATTCACTGAATAAAATGTGATGATGAACAGGAAAAATATGATTTATTTCTAAACTTAGAATGCAACTCTAAAATTGTTTCTTGGGATTAATTTTTGTAAAAAGAGTTGCTTTTTTCAGTGAAAAGAACTGAATGGATATGTAACAAGAAAATTTGTAATGACACATGAAAGTACCGTGGTGTACAATATGTGTGAAACTTAGCCTCACCACTTACTAATAAGTAAGGTATTGTGGTGCTGTTTGTTCAGGAAATCAAGTTTATGGTTTTGGTTCTGGAAAGCGTGGTCAACTGGGTATTTCCAAAGATAAAGTTAAATCAGTTAATCTTCCACAATTTACCTGTGGATTTGAAGACGTTGAAATTACTAGCATTGATGCAAATGGAGATCATAGTGCTGCCTTGTCTGGTGAGCAGGTCTATATTATCTCCTTTACACTGCATAAAGGTAGAACATAGAACTTCAAATATCAATGCGTTTTACCCTGGGTTCACATTCGTGGACGGGGCATGGCTTGAAGCTAACTTAACATGGAATTCAGAAAACAAAATGTACAGAAGTACATTTTTTACTCCAGATTACATCGGTTCTATTGTAAAATATCAATGGTCACCCATCAAACGCTTATTGATGTTTTATCTCTCTGGTCATATCAGGTGATGGCCATCTGTTCGTTTGGGGAAGAGGGCTTGCTGGCACTTTTGATGTTGGTATTTCTCAGTGTTTGGTTTCATCTTTGCGATTCATCAAAGTTGCTATTGGATGGAGTCATGCTTTAGTATTGACTGGTACATGCATACTTTTTAGTTTTTTGGTGGTCATCCAGCTTTTCTTTACTCTTATCCCATATTTTTATCTTTTGTTGGTGAATATCTTTAACAGCTGATGAAGTCTATATCCTTGGCGGTAATCGACATGGAATGCTTAGTGATCTTGATAAAATAAGCACAACGAAGCAGTTAACTGGTAATTCATAACTATGATTATATGAGAAATATTATAAATACAAATTGTATCACAAAAACTTTTGATTTTTATTCGACACTCAAAAATATCAAACTGGGGAAAGTAGTTCATGCACTTTCATTTTACTATCATGATAGGGAAGGAAGTGTTAGTTTAGCATTGTAGATCATGATCTCTTGTTATCAGAACTTTGCTCTCAGAGCCTGAGAGCTATGAAGCTATAAATAGCAAATTATTGCCTGCATATTCATTTTAATATTTACCTTTCAATTCTAATACGTAGTAGTAACTCCAATTCACTTTCCAACAGATTCTACTCACACTGTTTTGGACAGAGTTTCAAGTCTTGATGGGGTGAAAGTTGCAGAGATTGCAGCTGGTGCCGAACATTCTGCTTTATTGACAGGCAAGAGTTTGTTTACTACAAAGTTTCTTCGTCTCATTTTTCCCCTTCTCAAGGATTATTGATAATATGAGCTTGTCTTGATGTTTTTTTAATCACAGTGGGCGGAGAAATAAAAACATGGGGATGGGGTGAACATGGTCAACTTGGTTTAGGGAACACAGTTGACCAAACCAACCCTCAAACAGTCAATCTTGGCCATGAAGCTCAGAACCGAGAATTCATCTCGGAAGTGTATTGTGGTAGTGGATTTACATTTGCGATAAGCTCACCGTCACTTGTAACTTGACTGTATTTTGAAGGGAATGGAAACTGTCTTCATCGAGTACAGTCCAGTCCAGTCCAACATGTAACATTAACTACATTATAGAGGATTATTGGCAAGTTTAGTGCCATTTCTTTGGAAATTAAATGGTAACTTTTAAAGTTTTTTAATTAAAGTATTTCATTTGAAATTTTGGAAGACAATGCACTGAATTCAAAGAGTGCTTACTGCAAATTACTAAATGGTAGCTTCTAACAGCTAAATGGTAAACTATTGGCTGCTCAATATAAACTGGCAGCTCGCATGGCTGATTCCTACCATCTCTAGCGTTTTATGATTCTTTTCAATTCTATTCAGTGTGTTAGAAGGCTAAATTAATTGTAGATTCAACCACTAAATTTAATATGTTAATCCAAAATCTAGACTTAAAAAATTTATTCCAAAATTTTTAATGCCTCAATTGGTAGTTGAGCATGAAAGATGAAATCAATGTAAATGCAAAATGATTCAAGAAAAGGAAAATAAAAAGAATAAGAATTGTTTTTATTTATTTAAAACAAGAAAAAAAAGGGAAGAAGAATACCCAGATGGGGGGAATTTCTATCTTATAGTGCAGACTGCAGAAGTTGAGCGTTTGTCTTGTCGCAGTACAAAAGCTAGGGTTTAAACATTGCCAATCCTCGATCTGTGGACATTGATACACCAACATTTGCAACACTTCAAATCCTATAAACCTCCGAAAAAAGACCCCTTTTCACTTGAATGCCCAGAAAATGATAAGAAGCGCGGTAGCGGTCAGAGGTAATAAAGGCGCCACCGGAACTGTCACCGCCAACGCTGGAGATGTCAGGCTCCGAGCAGTTGTCGGCAACGTTGTCTTTGGCAATGGTACCACTTTCGACGTCGATGGCTTCTCTCTCTCTGTTGAGAAACCCGGCTCCTTCATAGTTGAGTACGACATCCCCAATCAGGTCCTTAAACCCATCCACTAGCTTTTTTCCTGTTTTTCTGTTGGGTTCCAATTTTTTAAGAGAAGTGTTTTAGTTTTGTGCAGAATGTGGAATTTCAATTTATGAACACAGTGAATTATTGGAGAAACAATTGAATTGGACTTATACTCACTCGAGAAGCGAAAATCGGACAGTTTTAGATGGGACTCTTGTTCTCGACCCTGCTAACAAGCTCTCTGCTAGTTATAAATTGGGTTCCAGGAATTGCAAGTTGAAGTACAGCTATATTTACAGAGGAGTCACGGCGTTAGAACCAGTCTACGACTTCGGGAGGAATTCATGGGAATTGGCTATGTCGCATAAATTTGATAGTGATGTGATCAGAGTTTATTACGAGACAATGAGCAAGAATTTAGGAGTTGAATGGGCCTCGAAATCATTGCTGAACAAAGACGGAGGGATTAAGGTATATATGGGTCTTTTTTTTTTCTATTGTTTAACTCTCATTTATTTGAACTTGGCTGTGCAGTTTCAATGATTTTGAATTTAAAATAAGAAATTTGCTGCAAAGAACTTTCCTTCTGTAGAATGGCCCTCATGACACCAGGAAATTAAGAGTTTCTTGTAGGATTTTTGAACTTAGAACATCTTTAGTGCAGCTTTGAATCAAGAATTTTCTTAATCTAGTTAGACTAAAAGAATCAGATACGAAAGCTATCACGGACAGCAGTGGAGCCTTTTGAAATTTCAATTATATTTAAGATGGTGATTAGATGCCATTGTAGATTATGTTGATTGGCCAATAGGATTAATACGGAGTTTATTTTGGGATCTATGTACTTAATGCTTGTTATAACATTTTCCAATGGATCAATTTTTGGCAGATTTCAGCATCATTCAATTTGGCAGAGGGGCTGCACATGCCAAGATTATCCGCCGAGAGCTCATGGAATTTTGAGATGTAACTCGCCCATTCTGTGTAACTCGATAAACGAACTAATTCCAGTCCTTTCATGTATTCTATAACATATAAAGTTTATTTTGCTACACTGTGCTATCTTAATGCCTAGCTGTTCTGCCTGTGTTTTTATTTTGCGCATGTGTTCAATTTTCTGTGTACTTTTTGGCTTCATTTAGCAAGCAAATGCCGCTGATTTATTTCTAGTACCCAATTCCAATATATATGGTAAGAAAATTTTGAGATAGCGAGATTAGCAGTGTATATAACACTATAGGTATAAAAATTTCTCTAAAGAAATTAATTGAATTGGACTACATTGTTATACACATCGATGTTTTACGTCAACAAAGGGCAAAAAGAAAGAAAAAAAAACAAAGCCATATACACTATCCTCTAGGGTAAAAGAATGACCTACGGTTTCTCTTTTAATTTAAAGAAAGAAGAGTGAAAGGAAAAGATATCTTGCCAGCAGCAGTAGATTCTTCAACATTTCACGATGATGGGAGCATCTTCATTGTATGCCTTCTATATTATGTGATAATGAGTAGATTATTCTCGTATCCATCCTTGTGAACGATAGGGCGAAGGGGATCAATCCTCCACTCACCATCAACAATGAACTTGATCTGAAACACAAGATAAAATACTGAAATACTCTCAAATGAATCTGACAATGTACACCACAGCTAGGTTACAGGCATAATTTACCTGATATTTGCCTGGGTACAATTTCAGGCACAATGAAAACATACCCGTGCTTGACTTTTGCATCTTTCTCTACAATACAAGCAACATAAATTACTAACCATGGGCAAGATACGCATCTGAAAGGAAGTGAAAAGAATGTTTGGATCACAAAGAATAGTGATAATAACCAGCAATAAAAGAGACGAAGAAACAATTGAAACTGACATTAAGCAAATAAACAATCAATATCCTTAGCAACTCCCAGACCCTAAAAAAACTTGATAACCAATTCCTGAATATGCTCGTTAATGCTAAAGCCTAATTTCCTATGCTACTCCTAAACAAATGAACAGAACATAATTTTACTAAAATAAGTTTTTTTTTTCTTCCTTGACAAAAGTTAAGCTCAGGTGATCATTTAGGTCCACTACAAAATCTCAGAATCAGAAACTGTAAGCGAGTGAGTCGGGTCGAGAGAGCTAATTTCCCCTTTAATCAAGCTCTGCTGCAATTATCTCTCTACCTCGCTCCACCACCCGGGTGGGGAAAGATACAAAGTAGGCATTCATCACATCACCCCACTTGTATAAGCACAATTCCAGATCTGCCCCATTGATGGCAGAGAACTGATTATTAGAATACAACTTGCCAACAAAAGAAATAGGAAATAAAGATTTCAGATCTAAAGGTAGCGCCAATTGAGGTTAACTTCTATGTGTTATCTTGTTCAAGTTTTTGATTGAGGATTTGTGAGTACGGGTCATGCATATATATGTGTGTGATATGAAACTCGGAGACATATGGCAATGAAGTGATGGTTCTTGAACTTGCAGTCTCAGGAAGTAATTAAGGAGAAGGAGATTTAGGAAGGAGGAGAGAGAAAGAGAAGTGGAAAGAAATCATAAAGAACACAAACAAGATCTTATTGCATTGCCTTTGATGATTAAAAACTTCCTAAGATGTACCATCTCTTATGCACAACATTCAGTATCATTTAATTTCTAACTAATTAATTTGAAATGAACTCAAACCTTGGTAGTCCATCCATCAAATGATCCTGCTAAAAACACCTCAGAGGGTGAATTAGGCCAAATTATGCAGGCAGTACGAAGAAGTCGTAAAGCTCTTTGAGCATCATCAACCATTCTCTGTTTCTCTTCTGCTATCTTTTGTGCTTCGCTGTTGAATTTTGAACATTACATTGTAAATAGTAAATAGTAAACTAGAGTTATGAAATAATTAGATTAACCAAATTGTGCATACTACAGCTCAAAAAAAATTGTGCATACATTATTGCAAGTGCCATTTTCCCATCTAATACAGCTAACTTAGCTCGTATAGATCGTAATTTAGCCTGAGCAGTCATGATCTCATTTTCTTGGAACTCCCAAGCATCAGAAAGCTTCAGCAAATCAACAGAAGAGTTATCTTGAACCTAGAGATGAATTAGAACAGGATCAGGAACTCCTCAAAATATGATATATAATGATAATGCTATCATAAAAACTGCACGCACAATGGACTGCCCAATAAAGAAAATGAAAATAAGGTCAGGAGCATGCAATTCTGTTCCTTCCTTGAAAGAAACAAAACTTTATTCACAGCACATACTGCACTAAACACCAAAGTCATAACTAATTATGTATGTCATCATTAAATTTAATAAGTAAAATTTGCAGTCTATTCCTAACATTTCAAAGGACAATTTTAGGAGAGATTAATTCAGGCAACAAAAAGAAGAAGAAAAGAGAGAATGACCAAATAATCATGATTTTTTTCAAAACATTTTTCACAATAAACACTGGATTGCTAATGAAGTAAGACACAAGGAAAAACTAGATGCAATTCAATGAGCAGTATACAAGTTTATTTGACTTATCACTACGTGATAAAAATTGGAGCACGGTATGTTTCTACCAAATATTCTGTAATGTGTTCCCTTAAAATATTTTAAGGTGAACCTAAGGCCACAGCATGATCTTCAGTTTGTTTTGTAAAGAAAGTAGAATATGTTATCATGGGACATGGTGCAGAAAATAATCATGCAAATAACCAGCAATGATCAGATACCCACTTTCTCTAAGGCATTTTCATCAGCATTTGATTTTAATGAGTTAAGCACAGAGGAAAGCTCTGACTCCAAGTGCAAGAGGCGATTTCGTATTTGATTAAAGTTAATCCTTTCATGAGAAGAGTTCTCTCTCCTGCTGTTTAAAGATGCAGTATCACTCTCGCTTGTTTCAAGTATTTCCTCTCTTAAACCATCCACCTCATCTCCTGCTCTAGTTCCGCATAAAATGAATTCATCAGCTGCACATTGCATACATAAGATACAGGTAAATGTATGCATAATTTTAAACAATGAAATCACCAGAGACCAGAAGTCAAAATACCTTCAAATTCTCTTTCGGAAAAACCTGCCCTCCTAATGCTCCACGTCCTCCATGCATTGGGCTTAAGTGAATTTTCCAAACCATCAATATTTGATTGAGACCTGCCATGACTTAGCTTTCCCTCTGAATCATTGATTACACCATTGTTAGGGCTTGACGATGCAGGTCCATTGTTTCTTTCCAGATCAGCAACAGCAACTGTCTTTAACAATGTAACAAATAAGTTAGATTTTCAGCTGCTGAAAATAAAAGGTGACAAAGAAAAAGACTATTGTAGCCCTGCAAATTGATAAGAGATTAAATGATACATTCTAAGCTCTATATATCATAACTAGAAAACACCTGTAAAAAGAAGAATTCAATTATCAAGGATGGAATTCAAGAAAGAAGCAAACTGCAAAAACTTTAGAGCTATATTTGGGTTGAGGAACTTGAGTGTGGAATAAGAACAATCCACGAATTTTATCCCTCATTTGGCTCAAATAAAAATTATGGATTTTATGAAATCCCTCATTTTAATGAACAAGGGATTCTGTGAAATATTTTTTATTGCAAAAATGTCCTTTGAATCCATGGATTTAGGATTCACACTGAACAAATGAATTCTATAATCCATGGAATTAAAAGATTCTAAAGTCCTTATTCCAAACATAGCCTAAACTTGACTCTTGCATATAAAAGCGGCCTGCGATGTCAATCATTTTACTTTTTAGGATAATAATACCCCTGGATTGTTTTTCATTTCCTGATTTGAAATTTTGATTGAAAATAACATACTTGGATATATAGTTTTGAATGTTTATTTCTATATTTAAGAACTTTCCACTGAAGTTACTAAAGAACTAGGAATAATGAACCTGATAAAGAACAAATATCACAGCGCAGTCAATAAAAAGCAACAAGGCAGATAGCATTAAGCCATAAGGCCATTAACACAATGTGGTGGTTGATATAAATAATTGTGACTTGTTTGATAAGGAGAAAAGTAATCTCTCCCTTAATTCACTGCTTTTAGATTTTTAAGGTCATATTCTCCTCACAAGCAATATATATCTCATACCTACTAGTTCACAAATGTATGAACCAAAAATGATAGAATTGAAAAATGATACTAATACTATTTTAAAATTAAATATATCAACTTACTTTATTCCTTCCTCTTTTATCCGGCAAATCATGGTTAAGATCACTACTTTGGACAAGAGCACTTCCTGTTCTCTCTCTCAAACCAAACCCAAAATTCATATTCCTTTCTTTTTCCAATCGACTCAATATACCCTCAATCCCAGAATCATCCTCAGCAGATGTTTCCCTGAGTAAAAAAAAATGTCTAAAAATTATCCAAGAAATTTATCAATGAAATCTCAAAAAAGAAAAAGATATTTATCAATGAGGAAATGAAAACTTAAGACTTCATAGCAGTTTGACGTGGAGCGGGGTTGAAGTCACCAGTTCCTGTCTCTTATGTCAAATTCTGTTAATGGTTCCATTGATTTATACCTCACGACTTAGGTAAGACTGGAAATGTCCTAGACTGACAAATTAAAATATATAATTGTAAAAATATTACAATTTTTCCAACTGCTTCTCCTAGACAAGGGAAAGATGGCAAGGTTGAAGCCTTTGAACTTCTGTCGCATCCTAACTTGGCATAAATATCCTAGACTAGCAGCCCATAATACCCATATATTCCTATATATGATACCTTTCTTTTATTGGAGGCATCATAATCACCCTATACTACCTACCAGAACACCGATTTTTTTTTTCTCATTTTTCCTTTAGTTTGAAGGTTTTTTCTTATCTTAATTCAAACCATTAACATTCAACTCTTCATCCACAAATCTTACGTACAACAATAAAAAAGGTTATCAAGTTAACCAAAAATTAGAAGCCTCACAGTGATCTACCAGACGAAGAAGGTGGAGGATATGAACCAACGGCGGCGCGGAAGGAAGAATCTTCAGAACTCCATTCTTCGTTGCCCTCCAAAACCTTCTCTTGAACCACCGAATTCTTGGATTCTTTATCTGTTATGAAATCCCAGACCTTGTCACCAGTACAAAGAACCCTCTCTTCCTCATTTACATTATCATCCAAATCCCAACCCGCAGCAAGCCATCCTCCTCGCTTTAAAATAGCCTCCGCAAGGTCCATCCTCCCGGCATCAATTAACTGTTTCTTACTTGGAAACGCCTCCGGTTTCTCTGAAATTTTCATAAACTCCAAAATCTCCGCTTCCAAAGCAAAATCTCCCTCACTTTCCCAACCGTTTTTACACCTCCTCACAAACCCACCGCAACTCCAAAAACAATCCTTACAATTCTTATTCTTAAAGTCAAGAAACCCCAACAAAGAACCAGTCTCCTTAACTGCAACAAAGTGCAAAGACATAAGCCTTTGTTTGTTTCTTAACTTGTTATCAGAAAGATTGAAATGGAAGCTCAAATCAGAATTCGGCAATACAAAGAAACGAGTAGGCGGGGTGGTAAAGGAGAGCATGGTTCAGGCATTTCGTCAAACACTTGGAACCCAAAACGCAAAAAAAACTAAACAAGCAAATCTAACTAGAGAAAAGTGAAATGAAGAGAGGTATCATCAGACCAAGCAACGAACAATGACAGTGGAAAGCGTAATACCCATTAATTGTCTTTTGTGGTCATTTTATTTAGAGCGGGAGGCAGATAATGAGAAAACTTAAAGACGAAGATGGAAAGTGACTTGACTTATGATTTAAAAAAAAAAAAGCGACTTGTTTTACAGGCACTGTGCATTGTCTTTTAATTTCTTGTTTTGTACCCCACCGTTTCCATTTGGGGGGGTCAAATCAAAGCTATCAGCTGTTTTTTAGTTTATGAGTTTCAACTTGCAATCCTAAAAAAAGGGTGTTTGGATGAAATTTTAATGGGGACTTGTACTTGTCGTTGGAGAGAGAGACCTTAGGATATTTTCCATATTGTTATCTAATCATAAAATTATTATTCTCTTTCTCCAAGTTTCTTTTATTAATTTTCGAAACAAACAAAGTGTAATAAATTAATTAATTAATTAGGGGACTTAAATGATTCCAAACTTTAGTAAAGAGAAAAGGCTTAATAATTGATTACAGACTTATCTTACACCACTCCATGCTGTTTCTTGAAGGGTGGTCTCCTTGCCACAGGCATTTCAAATACTAAATGCGTTGTTGCTTTTTTCAATTATTTTTTACCAATTCCATGATTTTTTTTAGAGAAATTCCATGATATTCACTTCATATAATTTATTTCAATTTAATACACCTAAGTACTATCCTAACTCATTTCAATTTAAATATTATTTTAAAATTTTAATTTTATTTAAAAATATCTAATATTTAATAATATTAAGGTCAAATTTTAAAATTATTTACTAATTTATTATTTATATTTAATACTATTGTTAATAAGTGATGAATTTAATATGATATAAATTTTGGAGAGATAGACTATTAAATAAGGATAAATTAGTAACTCTAATTAGTTTTTTAAAATAAGTAATTTTTTTAAAATAATAATTAAATTAAAACAAAAAAAGTAATAATTTTAATAACAAATTTAGCTCTAACATAAATCCAAATATCACAATTTTCAATTCTAAACATAAATTTAACATCATCGAATTAAAATATTTATTTACAATTTTTTAAAAAATATGAGAATTCTTTCAAATTTTTTGCTAAAAAATAAGACCATTGTTCAAGTTGAATTAATTAAGGACATTCATATATGTCGTCACTTATAGGAAGAAATTATATAATATATAATTTTTCATTTTTCTTTTAAAAATATTTTATAATTTTTGCAAAATTTTAAAATTTAACTGAAAATATAATAAATATAATGTATGTATATTTTTTGTTATATCACATATATATCATATATAAATCTCTAAATCTAAAGTTAAGAAGTGAGAATTTTTAAAACTAACAAAAAAAAAAGTGAATGAATATTTTTTTAAAAAAATATTTTTAGTTTTAAAAAAATTTTGTATACATTTTAGTATGAGTGTCAAAATGATTATGACACATGAGCACAATAAGCGAAATATATAAAATTAAATAATTAAAATTAATATTTAACATGTTAGTATTATAAATGAGTCAATTCATTTACAACACAACTTTAAATTAATTATACAATGAATTGACATACAAACTCGCTATAATTTATTTAACTAAAATATTCATAGTTTTAATATAACTTAAAACTACATTTATCCTTATTTACTTTAAAATAATAAAAATAAATCTTATATATTTATTATATTATTATAATTTTATTATTACTTTATTTATATTTAGTTTATTTAAAATTTTAATTATTCTTATTACAAATTTATTAATTTTATTTAATTACTAAATTAGTTGGAATTATTTTATTAATTTAATTATTAATTTTGTTTAATTTAATTTTTTTATAAATTTTAAAAATCATTTTTAAAATCAAATGTTAAAAATTAAATAAATTTTATAATTTAAATAATCTAATTTTTTATATTTTATATTAAATAAATTTTTTAATTTAGAATAAAAAATATAAAAATAAAATAGAATAGAAAAATAAAATAAAATAATTTTTTCAAAAACCTTTATTGCAAAATTTATATTGGTAAATATACATTATCTTCTTAATTTTTTTCTTTATTATTTAATTCTAATACTAAAATATAATATACATTTATTATTTATTTCATAATAATTGTGTTATATATATTGTGTATTTTAAAGAAATTTTTTAATATATTTATATTTTAAAATTATTTTAATCATAATTTTATTATATTAATAAATTTTTAATTAATTATTTAAGAATATAAAATTATTTTAAAATATTATATGGGTTAAATGAACTATATGGCATGTATATAATCAATTTAAATATATGTGTTATGAGCGTCATATTCGTATAATCCGTTTTAATTTCATATTATGTCTGTATCTACATAATTAATAAATAAAGTCTTATTTATGTTGATTATAATCGTGCCATCAAAATAAATTAACTCGATATGAATACGATCCATCAACTGATTTTAACACCCCTATATTTAGGGGTGGGCATTCAGTCAATCAATTTTCATTTTGGCTTAACGTTTCGAATATCGAATTTATCGACCGAACCAATCAAATTTTAATTTTAATAGATTCAGTTAATTAACTATACCGATTGATTTTTTTATTTTATAATAAAAATTATATTTATAATAAAAATATTAATATAATTAAATTATTAAAAAAACTAAACAAAATATTTATAATAAAAATTTATATAATTAAAAAATTAAATAAAAAATTAATGAATAAACAAATATTTTTTAAAAAAATTTTAATTAATGGTTAACCAACCGAATCGATTAACCGTTAATCGAATAAAAAATTAAACTAATCTAAACTTTTAATAAAACCAATCAAATTAATTTATAATCAATCAATTAAACTAAATTTTTAATGGGTTAACCGATATACGCCTAACCCTACTTATATTTTAGTTTGAAAGGGCTATTGGGTTAACGGTGGACGCTTTTATTTTATTTTATTTTTTTGTTTGCTTTTATGGGTTGGGGGCCTCTGAGATTATTGGGCTTTTTATTTTATATTAATTCTCAGTTTCGTTTTATCCAATGT
Organism: Garcia nutans; assembly: GCA_947685225.1. Lineage (NCBI taxonomy): Eukaryota > Viridiplantae > Streptophyta > Magnoliopsida > Malpighiales > Euphorbiaceae > Garcia > Garcia nutans. The sequence continues at coordinate 55,863,841 of CANTUV010000011.1, forward strand.
GGGACGGACTCCGAGAGAAAGGATGGGAAAATTAGGAATTCGCAACTTCTCCAATTGGCACCATACTTCCTATCCAATTGTTTACTTCAACTTTGATATGAAAAAAAAAAACCCTGCTTACTTCAACTTTAGTGGTTTTGATTCGGGCTTTTGACAAAAAAAAATAAAATAAAATAAAATTCATCATATTTTTAAAATATATTTAAATTTATAAAAATATATAATTAATTTATTAAAATACCAGAATTTCATAATTTATTAAGGATTTATTATGAGTTTATTATAAATTTATTATTAGTTTATAAATTCACATATTTTATTATAAAATCACTAAAATATTTGTAGTAAAAAAATAAAAAATTTATAAAAAATGGTAAATGTATACTTTTCCCTTTTGATTCAAGAAGGTAGTTGGCTTAATTTGGGCTTTTCTGTACTACTTTATTCAAGAGATAATTAAGCTATACAAGGAAATAAGTTTTCCATTTTAAAAAACATTGGAGGCAGAGTTTTTTTTTTTTCATTTTTACTTTTAGACGCTGTTTTTTTATTATTTTTTATTTTTAATAATTTTTTTATTTTTATGTTTTTTTATTTAAAAAAATTTGAGGTCATATTTTAATATACATATAAAATATATATATATATAATATATACAATATATATATAATATATATTTAAAAATATAAACTATATCTATAACACATTTAAATAATATTTTTAATATTTATTTAATTTTATTTTTTTAATTTTTATTCTGCACATTCACGCAATATCCATACAATATTCAATAATTTTTACATAAAATATATATAACTTAAATAATAAAAATATAACATATACACAATATCTATAACATATCAATAACATCTGCAACGCATCTATAATAAATTTACTATACATTTATATAATAAAATTATTTATATTTTTATGTGTATAATATGTAAAATTTATTTAAAAATAAATTTAATAATTTTTATTAATATATTTTTATATTTTTTATTTTTTATAATTAAAATTAAAATTTTATCTTTTATAAAAAAATTATGATTTTTATATGATAAAAAATAATTTAAAATATTAATTTTTATTATTTTATTAGAATATTTTTTTTAATAGTAAAGTTTAAAAAATAAAAATTTAAAGTAAAATATTAATTATAACGACAAAAGAGATATTTTAGAAAAAAATATTTTAGTAAGAAATTAGACATTTTTTAAAATTTACATTAACATTTTATAAAAATATAAATATTTTAAATTTTTACACTATTTTTAAAATAAAAATTATTTTTATAGTTATTTATGTAAATGTACCTTTATTCAAGGACCATAGCCTTTCAAATTGTCTTTTTTTGTAACATAGATTTTTAGAAAAATGACACTCTATATCATATTTTTATAAATTTTTATTTTTTTATTAAAGATATTTTAGTCATTTTATTATAAATTTATTATAAACTCATTATAAACTGTGTAAAATTTATAAACTCATTGTAAATTTATTATAAATTTATTATAAATTTATTGTAAAATTTATAAATTTATTATAAATTAATAAAAATATGATATTTTAATAAATATTTTATAAATATAATAAATTTAAAATTATTTTTAATTTTTCATATATTTTTATTAAAAGCTCAAAATTTTTGTGTTTGCAGTGGCCTACAAGAAAGGTCATCTTCAATTGCCAATGGATGACGCAATCATAGAGTTTTCCATGATTATCCATTGTTGAGTAAGAGAATTTATATTTCCTAGCGTTCCTTCACAAAACAATTCAGGTGATATAAATTTCTCCTTTTTAAGTTTATTATTAATTTCTAGTGCAAATTGAATGTCATTTTTTAAAAAAATACAAATAAATAAAAATCATATTTTCAGTAAGATAATACCATAATAAGGGTAAAATATTTTTCATAAAATTTCAGCACAATTACATATTTAGAACTTTAACTTAAAATCTCTATTTAAATTATAATAATTATTTGTCAACTAATTTATACCATTGGTGGTAATGTCTTGTTTTTATTTATCATATATTAAGCTCTGCTGCAATACCCAACAAATTCATGAAAGTGAAATGCCTGAGGGTTATTCCAATTTTGTGAAACTGGTTTAAATGGTTTCGTGTCCATCTAGGCCACGGATTTGGATTATTACCTTCTTCTAATTGCAGGAGTTGGAGTTGATTAACTTCATTTGCTTTATTTTCTACTTTAGCTGAATCAAAATTCAACGTTTCAGCAGTAAAAGTTTTGGAATTTCTGTCAAGGACCTCTATAAATCATAATGGTATAGTATGATTACGACATTAACTATACGATGGTCACTAATTATCAAAAAATCACTCCAGAAATTGAATTTCTTGGCATTCTCTGATATTACAACAAAGATACTTATATCTTATTATTTGTGTCTTATGCAAATTAATTTTTGTTGTTTTATTGTCTTGATTTAAATATATAGGTTGTTAACATCATCAAATGGTTATAGAAAATTGTCTCTTTTTTGCATTCTTGTTGGAACTTAGTGCAAATATTAACATCCAATATAAACTATTGTTATTATTATTATTATAAAGTCCCTAAATTTCGTAGTCGTTCAATTAATCTTTGCAATTAAATTTGAATAATACTACTTAATATGGTTTGAAAATTCTGGGGTCAGAATGCAGTGAGTATGACATAGAGAAAATTCCAGAATGACGGCTACATAAATGAGGACAAATGTTTAAGAATTGGATGATAAAAGCTGCCGTCTCCTGTCTTGCATTGTTGATGAGTATTGGCTTTGCTCCAGCTGCCTTGTTTCTGTCATCCTTCACCCTTCTTTTTCTTTTCTTTTCCCGTCATGCGTGCAAAAAAGAAAAAGATTAATATTCTGATTATGATTATTTAAATTTATCATTTACTATAGTGTATCTTGAATTAATTCCCTAATTACGTCACAACTATACTTATTATTGTTTTTAAATTTTATCATAATTACAAATTATACATATATATATTTTCGGTCACTCGTATTTCCAGAATAATTTGTTCATTAAATTAAAACTTATTAATTATTCTCTTTCTTAAAAAAAATTAAGTATTAAGGGTACCTTCTGCACTCGATCGACATATTCGAATAAACAAATTTTTTCTTATCCATTATACTGTATTCTAAATTTCTGTATTTGAATTTTGACCAATTAACTAATGTAAAAAATACTTAATTCCACCCAATTTAGAGCCGGAATTATATTAACCTAAACTCTATCAAGATATTTTTTAATTTTTCTTTTGAATGAAATTCAACTTGTTTTACCTGTTCAAATGAATGTCAATACATTACAATAATATTACAGATTACCGAAAAAAATTACCGATCGAAAAAAATTTATCGATAATACCGATAGAATATCAAAAAAATATATCAAAAAATTAATTAAAAAATACACTGATAAATTCTCAATGAAAAAATTTACCGAATGATTTTTTATCGATAATATAGGTGCCAATTAATGACAGAAACAGTTGCCGTAAAAAATTTACCGAGAGATATACATTTTTATCGGTAATAAATAATATTAAATTTTATTTTTATTATTTATTTGTCGACAGAGAATAATTTCTGTTGGTATTTTTTTTATTTATGGAGAGATATGTCTTTCTGTCAATAATAAATAATATCAAATTTAATTTTCAGAATTATTTATTTTTCGATAAAAATGAATATTTCTTGGCAGTACCGACGGAAGCTTCTTTCTGTCAATAATAAATAATATTGAATTTCATTTTTATTATTTATTTACCGACAAAGAAGAATTTTTATCGGTATTACCGACAAATACGATTTTCTGTCGATATATTTTTTTATTTACCGAAAGATAAACTTGTATGTCGGTAATAAATAATGTCAAATTTGTTTTGCAGGATTATGTATTTTTCTACAGAAGAGCTCACCTGTCAGTATTTTTGACATACACTATTTTTTTCTCGATATATTTTCTATTTACCGAGAGATAAACAGTTCTATCTGTAATAAATAATATCGAATTTGCTTTTCGGTATTATTTATTTTCTAACAGAAAATCTAATCTGTCAGTATTACCGAGAGCTACGATTTTTGTCTGTAAGAAATAATATCAAATTTCATTTTCATGATTTTATTTTTTGATAGAAAAACTTAGTTGTCAGTAATACTGAAAAATATAGATTTTTGTCAGTATATTTTTTATTTACCGAGAGATAATATTTTCTAACGGTAATAAATAATATCGAATTTTATTTTTTGAATTATTTATTTTTTGACAGATAAAAGTATCTGTTGGTATTACTAACATAAACGATTTCTATCGGTATATTTTTTTATTTATTGAGAGAAATATCATTGTATCGGTAAGAAATCATATCGAATTTGATTTCTAGTATTATTTATTTTTTGACAGAGACCAAATATGTCTATATTACAGACAAAGTTTTTTCGTTGGCAACGGGACAAGCAACAGGAGGAATATTTCCCACCTAAGCAAATCCATTTACCGAGAGAACGACAGATTCGGTTGGTGTTACGGACAAAAATATTTTTATGTCGGTAATGAGAACACTATAGGCAGTAATTTTTTCACCTAAGTTCATTCATTTAAACAGAAACTGATAATCTGTTGGTATTACCGACAGAATTTCGTTTCTCTCGGTATTTTTTTCTACTGGTTAAAAAATAGTCGATCTTTCATTTACTAATAGGTTTACTTTCTGTTAGTATTACCGGCAGAATAAGTTATTTGTCAATAAATTTTGACATTTTTATCGACAGACACTAATATTTATCGGTAATGATATATTATAAAAATCAAATTTTCTTCAAAAAACATATTTCTGCCGGCCCTCCTCCACTTTCTCTCCTCTGCTCAGCAATTTATTTGTTCCTCCACTGCTGCCGATTTTTTATTGGAGAAGAAGAAGAAGAAAGAAGGAGGTGCGAAATTTATAAAATTATTTTTTTTTATTTTTTGATTTTTTGTTAATTTTTTTAATGTTGATATAAATTTTAGGTTTGTGATTATTGTAGATTATATTATTTTTTAGGTGTTGCATGTGTATATATATAAATAAAAAATTATTCTTATGAATTTGTATAATTAACCTGAATTTGTAGGCTAATTTATTTTAAAATTTCAGTGTAGAAAAAAAATTTATGTTTTAAAATATAATTTTTAATCCAAATTAAATATATATATATATATTAATTTTAGGTTTTTTTTTGAAATTTCATATAAAAAAATTTGAGAAATAACAATTTTTTGCTCCGTATTATATATATATAATTTATGAAAATTTAAAAAAATTATATATAGAATTTTTTATTGTTTTTTAATTATTGTAGGTTTTATTTTATTTTTTACAAACTTAAGTACATTTTATTAATTTTTTTAAATTTAGAAAAAAAAATAAACAAAATTTATTAGTTTTTATAATTAATCCGAATTATATTTATTTATTTATTTTTAGGGGAGTTTAAAATTTTGATAATGCATTTAGAAAATTTTTGGTTATTTAAATTTTTTTAGTTTTTTTTAATGCTTTAAAAATTATAGTTAATTTTTTTTAATTTTTTTTAAATTCAGAAAAAAAATAATTAAACTTGTTATTTTTTGTAATTAATCCGAATTATATATACTTTTTTTGTTTGTTTAAAATTTTCATAATGCATTTGCAAAATTTTTGGTATTTAGATTTTTTTAGGTTTTTTTATTGGTTAAAAAAATATAGTCAAATTTTATTAATTTTTTTTAGAATTTTAATTATAAAAATTTTCAAATTGTTATTTTTTCCCATTAAATGAATATATTTTTTGGGATTTGTTGAATAATTTATTTATATTTTTAGATAGTTTTTTGATAGATAGATAAAATTTAGGGTGTTATATAAATTTTTATGAATTAATATTTTTATGATTTTTTAATATATTTTAGGTAAATTTAGTAAATATTAATAAATTTCAGAATATTAATTATAAAAGTAAACCAATTTTTTTAGGGCGGTAGATTTGATTTTAGGATTTTTTTATTTTAAAGAAAATTTAGGTAAATTTAATAGATTTTAATAAATTTTAGAAATTTAGATATAAAAATAAACAATTTTTTAATTTTTTAATTAATTACAATATGTTTTAGTGAATTTTATGGTGTTAAGTTTATTTTTAGGGTATTTTTATTTTTAAGAAAATTTAGGTAAATTTAATAGATTTTTATAAATTTTAGAAATCTAGATATAAAAATAAATCAATTTTTAATTTTTTAATTAATTACAATGTTCTTTAGTGAATTTTAGGGTTTTAAATTTATTTTTAATGTATATTTTATTGTTAAAAAATTTTAGATAAATTTTTTTAATTAAGTAGAATAATTTAGTGTTGAATTAATTTAATGTTATAACATTTATATAAATTGTTAAATAACATATTAAAATAATTTTTTTATTTTAGTGACTTTATGGTAATATTTAAAAAATTAATTATTGATAGAAAATTGAAATTTATTTTTTTTGCTTGAATATTGAGTTTTTTTTTTGCTTGAATATTGAGTTAATCTTTTCATTATATTATTAGCGTTATTAAATATATATATTTATATTTTTATATTATTGTTATGGACTTAAATAATATTATGTATTTTTATAATTTTAGAGAAATTTAATATCGATGTAATTAGAATTCGATAATATATAGGGATATAATGAAAGTCATATTACCTTATCTCAAAATAAAAAAAAATTTCTTTCGTAAAAAATAGTAGAAATAAGGTATATGTTTACAAATTATTGCTTAAAATAATTTTTATAAACTAATACAATTTTATAATATCAATTCATAATATTTTTAAAAAAAGTAAAGTTTTAAAAATTAAATTAAGAAATCACATTATATAAAAAATAAATTAACATGCCAATTTTTTACTAAATATAAAATTATAAATTTATAATATCAATTCATAATTTTTTTAAAAAAAATTAAAATTTTTAAAAATTAAATTAAGAAATCACACTATGTAAAAAATAAATTAACCAGTCAATTTTGTACTAAATATAAATTTATAATATCAATTCATAATTTTTTTAAAATAAAATTTATTAAATTAAATTAAAAAAATCACACTATATAAAAAATAAATTAACCAGTCAATTTTGTACTAAATATAAATTTATAAATTTATAATATCAATTTATAATTTTTTTAAAAAAATAAAAGTTTATTAAATTAAATTAAGAAATCACACTATATAAAATAAATAAATTAACCAGCCGATTTTGTACTAAATATAAATTTATAAATTTATAATATCAATTCATAAATTTTTTTAAATAAAAGTTTGTTAAATTAAATTAAAAAATCACACTATATAAAAAATGAATTAACTAACCAATTTTGTACTAAATATAAAATTTTAAATTTATAATATCAATTCATAAATTTTTAAAATTTAAAAATATAATATTGTTTAAAGTTTAAAAATATCTAAATAGCATACATAAGGGCGTGCTATAAAAATTTATTCGATTCATAACGATTTTGATTGAATTTACATTATTTAAAATAAATTTTAGTATATATTTGGTAAGTTACTCGTTTTGTTTGCAAAATGAGAACTTACTGAATTGTCTCATTTAGACAGTTTAGAAATAATAATATATATCTATATTAATTAATATTAATGCGAGAAATGGTTGTATATATATTTTATAGAAAACTTGTAGCATTTCTCTTATTTTATTCTCTGTGTGCATATCAAATAATATAAATATTCAAAAAAAATTGAATATTTATATAATTTGACCTCGTGTACTTAGAAAACACAGGAAAAATACTACCGGATTTCTCCAAACTTTGTATACTATTGCATTATATTAATTAAGATATATATTGTGTTTCTGAAGGAGTTAGAGTCCAACCCTTTAGGAAGGAGAAATAAGGAGTTTGAATTTATAGTATTTAATAAAATTGTTCTTTTGTATACACAAAAAATAAATACAAATCAAGTTTGAATGAATGAATAACTCAATTCGGATCCCACTTTTAATGTCACATTTATTAATAGGGTAGAACAGTTTGTTGCTTTTGCATATGGCTAGACGAATTATATGCAAGTTAATAAGATTTATTGTCCTTATATAAAATGTCATCATCATAGATTTTGGGAAACAGATGAAATGAAATATCATTTAGTGAAGTGAGAATTTGCACCAGATTATTTAGTTTGGAATAGACAAGGTGAAGAAAATGCAGTTGACTAACCAGTTCTACAACAATATAGTACATTTGAAGGTATGTTTTAAAATCCATACCAACAAATGATATATGATGTTGTTAGGCCTAATGTGTTTGACTGGGGCATGCCTAATACTGGTGTAGCTAGAACAAGTGAGGTCCAGGATGAACCAATCGATGAGGTTCCTAATTCGGAAGCTCAACGGTTCTATAATTTGTTAAAGTCATTGTCATATGAAGTCAAAATTGTAGGATCGATACAGTATCGTTATGTGTATCCATTTGAAAAATATATGATACACCTGAAGAAAAATATTAAAAATAAAGCAAAGGTTGAAGCATCAATTTGTAATGCCTTTATAGTGGAAGAGGCATCAACTTTCTGTTCATATTATTTCGAGCCTCATATAATAACAAAATTACATGAAGTCCCTCGAAATAATGATGGAGGTATATAAGACCGTTCTGAAGGTCTGCTATCTATTTTAAATATCTGAGTCGATCATATAAAAAACCAACCAATCGCAGATTGGAACAAAAAAATATTCTACAGCTCATACTTATATATTATTGAATTGTGATAAAGTTACACATTATGTCGAGTGAGTTAGCCAATCAATTTACATATAACCACGAATTTTTAAATTTTGAATGATAATAATGCTTGTGTAATCTATTTCAACATATTTATTAAACACTTACGAGATTTGAATGAAAATATAACCAGTTCACAAGTTGATATTGAGGTTGAGAGTAATTTTTTCTTATGGTTTCGAAAATATGTAAGTCTTACTTCGTTGCTATTAAGATTTTTCAAAGTTTTTTGTCATTATTTTAGTTTTTTACATTTTGAACTTAAAATTATTTTTTATTGATTTAGGCAACTGAAAATGCGCATATGATTCCTGACAAATGTTTAAAAGATCTAGCCCAAGGTCCATTATTAACTGTTAGATGTTATAAGGTGCATTTTGTTAATGACTATAAATTTTACACAGAAACTCAATGTACTTTGAGAGTAACTATAAATAGTGGTGTTTATATAAAGAGAGTCAAACTATAGTGAGAGCGCTTTTGATTTCTATGGTTGATTAGTAGATGTTGTAGAGGTTGAATATCCAGCATCACCAATTAAAAGGGTGGTGCTATTTGAATGTGATTGGTATGGCCCCATAAATAGAACAAGAGTCCATCCTGTATATAATTTAGTGAATGTGAACAGAAGAAGAACATATGGTAAATATGAACTGTTCATTCTCGCCAATCAAGCTGCCCAAGTGTATTACGTTCCTTATTCTAGCACAAGGCGAGACGCTTCTGATTGGTTAGCTGTTTACAAAATAAGAGCTAGATCATTGATTGATCAACCCGAACAATCTGCTAATAATCAGGAGTCTGATACTGCATTTCAAGAAGATAGCCCTGAAAATGTAAAAGCTGTTAATAGGACAAATGATATTGATCCAGGTCCTTTAAATAAATTAACTGGACAACTCATGGATATTGATGCTATGGATGTAGAATTTGAATCAGATGAATCATTACTTGAATCTGAATCTGAATCATCCCTGTCAAATGAAAGCGATGAATAAAAATACAAAGTATGCTTAATTAGGCTGTAACTATTACTAGAGTTATTTATATATTTTGTTGTTTTACTCAAATTAATTATTCTTAAAAATTATCTTTTTAGACATGTATCATGGACCTGAAAGAGGACTGGATAGCTCGGTGTTTACCAGTCGCTCCAGTCATAGTCAAGATTCTGGTGATACCGATCAGCCGCATCTACAGCTGTACGATGTTTCAGATGATGTCACGCTTAAGGATCCTCATGTCAATGCAACTACAGAGGATCCTGCTTCTACTTCTCACGGTGCCACTATAGAAGATCCTACTTCTTCCCCGGCCACTCTAGATACCCCCATGGGTGATACTAGTACTGCAGCATCAGCTGCAAGTCTTGACGGCAGGATGTTACGTTTGACTATTCGAGAATCTGAGTAAATTTTTTTGTTGATTTACTTATATTAAATTATGTATTTTTTTAAATGTATTTTTGATCATTTTGCAGCTACATGATGGATTCGGTTGGCCCTTCCACGAGATGCAATCGTAAGGTTACGACATAAAAGATAAACCATGCAGGGGTTTTATGGAACGTCGTCTCTCCGAAGATAAAAAATTTTTGGTTTGAGGAGTTTAAGGTAAAAAATCTAACTAAATTTAACTATTTAATGTATATATAAAGCTTAAAAATTACAATTATTATAAACTAATTATTTTGAATATTTTTTGCAAAAATATTTTTATTGAGATCAGACTATTAATAACCTGGTTCGAATTGCCTTTATGAAGAAGGTGACTATTCGCTACAGCGATCTGTTGAGTGAGGTGAAGGCTACCGGAAAGCAGCCTTTATTTATTAATGATTAGACATGGGCCAACCTACAGGCCAGGTGGAGCTCTCCTAAGGGGAAAACATGTTCTGTCGTTGCCTATCGGAATAGGAGATCTAGTCATGTAGATGGTGCATGTTCATCCACACATACAGAAGGCTGCAAATCACATTATGATTATGTCCGTACACTTGTAAGTATAATTATATATTTTTTAAAATATTTTATATTGTAGTTTTTTCCTTTTATCAAACTAATATTTTTTATTAAATATGAGTCTACCATGGGTCGGCCACCGAGCAGCTATGAGCTGTTTGTACATATACACACTTGCAGTCACGACGGACACTTATTTGTTGATCGTATCTCAGGATGTAAATGTAAGTAAATTTATAATTTTTATTTTCTAATTTTAAATTTAAATTAAAAAGTTTATAATTTTTTTGTTACACAGGATCATTTCATTGCATCTAGAGAGAAGGCCTCACAGTCCGACGTGCCGGCTGACGATGATAGCTTATTTCGAGTTGCCATGGACGGAGAAAAGAAGAAGAAGTTGTATGGACTTGGCTCGCATTATGTCAACACGACTTCTTCTTTTTCGTCTACTAATTTATCTGCTTTACGAAATGAGATTGAGTATTTGAAGGAGCAGTTAGTGAAGCGTGATCGGACTGTTCATCAGCAGATCCATGAGATGCAAGTGCAGATGGAGGCATAGGTTCATATTCGAATCCAGGAGCAAATGCAGATAGAGATGCAGTGATTGGTCCAGCAACAACTTAATGAGTTTATGACTAACTTTATGCGAGGGACTTTTGATCCATCAAGACAGTTTCTATCTAGTGGCCTCCTCCACCTCCACCACCACCACCACCACCTTGACTAGTCTTCTGTTTGTATTTAATTTGTTTTTTTATCTATACTTTATATTTTAATTTTATTCTTTTTATGGATACAAATTTTAATTATTTTTATGTACAATTTATTCATAATTTATTTATTTATTAGATTTAACTTTTTATTGTTAATAATTTTTTTTCTTTTTAATATTTAATTAATTTATACATTTATTTATATAAATTACAAAATTATGGACTAATAAAAATATATATTTTTAAATTTACAAATAATTAGTTTTTAAAAAATATTATTTATTTGTCGACATATTAATTTTTCTGTCAAAAAATATTATAAGTTACAGACTAATATTTTCTCTCGGTAATACTGTCGATAATTACCGAGTAATAATATTTTGTCAAAAAATACCGACAGAAGTTATTATCGGTAAATACCAACAAAATATTTTAGTCGGTAATTCCCGACTAAAATTATAGACAAAAATATATTTTATCACAAACCTCATTTTTGTACTATAAAATCCTTCATCGGTAGTTACCGACTAAAATTTTTTATCATCGGTAATATGTCGGTAATTACAGACAAAAAAAAATTTTGTCCATAAATGTTACCTAGTACATTTCTCTCGGTAAATTCTGAAAAAAAAAACTCTTTTTTGTAGATAAATTACCGACAAATTAATTTTTTCGTCGGTATTTTTATTACCGACAAAGAATATAGCTACAGTTTTTTTTTGTCGGTAATCTATCGATAAATCTGATTATCGACAAAAAAAATTTTGATTATCGACGAATTTTTTCGCCTGTAATATGATATATTTTTGTAGTGATACTGGGCGTTAAATTAATTTGGCCAAAAATGGGTATGCATGGCATTTTTGTTAAAATCTCCAAAATAAAAATTTGGAAGCCGACTACAAATTATTTCCAAACAATAAAGGAAATGAGTTGTTAAGAGTAGGAACTTATTAATGAATATCTTCATCCCAAAATATATAATATACTATAAACTTCATAATAAATCCCATAGATATCTCCTCTACACCCACCTTAGAGAGAGAGAGAAAAAAAAAACTGAGTGTGTCCTACTGATCTACCATTTTCAAAAGATTTAGAAACCAGTTGTACATTTTTTTTATATCAAAATTGGCCATGGCCTTCGAGTCACCTACTGTAGATATTCTCCAATAATTAATTCTTTTTAATATTTAGACCTTCTCTTTTGACAAAAATTAAAAAAAAAAAAAACAATAGCAGTTTTCATGAATGATGCACTTTAGTACTGAAAACTGAAATGCATGAAAAATTATTAAGAAAGATGATTATGTTTTTCTTTGGTAACATGCCCAATTCATGGGTTAATTTTATAATATATAATGAGTCTCGTGGGAATATATAAATTAATTGATAAACTTTATAGATTAATTATAGGTAATTTTTAATTTTTCATAAATTAAAAGTTTTAAAAACTATAAAATTAATCATAATCTGAATATGATAAAGTTAAACATAATCCTAATAGAATAAGATTAATCCAATTAAGTAGTCATCCATATATCTCATAACACTTCTCCTTGGGTGACTACCCCTATAAATATGTCTCGTTAAAACCTTGCTAAGAAAAATCCAGTGGATAAAAACTTAGCGAAGAAAAAAAAGTACAGTATTCATATGTAACTTCCCCTAAAAAATACAATCAAATAAAATATTTTAAGCGAACACATCCTAACATTGTATACATATATTTTGAGGATTGATGTCGACTGTATCTTTATGAACAAATCTGTTGAATTTTTTACTTGAACGAAATTTGCAAATATCGACTTTTTATTTCTTCATTATTTCATGTGTATAAGAGAATTTTAGTGATATATGTTCAGTTCTGTCGCCCTTGTGTAGCTCATTCGATTTGTACAATCCATGATGCATTATTTTCATGCAATACTATTTACTTGTTACTTTCTATAAGTAGTCCATATATTTCTCCAATATATTCGATCATGCTTTTTAACTACACACATTCACGACTAGTTTTATAAATAGCTAATAACTCTGAATGATTTGATGAAGTAACAGTGATTATTTGCTTTACATATCGCCATAAAAATATCAGTATTGTTATACGTGAAATGTTATATGTGAAGATATAACCTATATCAGATGTGCCACGTAGATAACAAAGAACATATTTCACTCCATTCCAATGCCTTATAGTTAGTGCATAACTAAATCTTTTAAGGAAGTTAACTGCAAAAGTAATATCTGGTCTTGTGCTGTTAGTAAGATATAAGAGTTTCCCTATCATACTGAGAAATGGTACTTCAGAATTAAGAATCTCTTCATTATCTTTTCAGGGGCTGAAGAGATCTCCTTTTACATCAAGAGAATAAACAAATATTGGAGTGCTTAATGAATAAGATTTATCCATATAAAATTATTTCAAATTTAATATATATTATTTGATGGACAAGAATTTTATTTGATAAATACTCAACTTGAAATCTAATATAAAATTATGTTTTTCCAAGATCTTTCATTTCAAACTTTCTTGCTAATAGTCTGCAGTAATTAAGATCTCTTCTGGAGTTTTCATTATATTTAAATTATTAACATAAACTGCAACTATGATAAATTTTATATTTATCTTTCAGATAAAAATATATGGGCAAATGAAATTATTTTCATATTCATTTTTTCTAAGTATTCAAATAGGTGACTATATCACATTCACCTAGCTTATATCAGAATCTTTAAACTCAATATAGTATATTTATTAAGATATTATATGCTTCAAGCATCTTAATGCTTCAGACATCTTGATGCTTCAGGCATCTTGAATCCTTCAGAGATTTTCATCTATATGTCATTATCTAACGAACTATATAAGTAAACTATCACAACATCCATCAAATATATGTCAAGCATTTCAAAGACTATCAAACTTATAAAAAAAATCTAAAAATAATAATATTCATGATAGGAGAATATGTCTCATCATAATCTATACAGGAACTTTGTGAGAATTCATATACCACAAGTTGTGCTTTATATATTATAATTTTATTTAACTCATTTCTCTTAAGAGTTATATGAGTAAACTATTATAATATAATATCAAACCCTTCAGGGGATACAAAACTAATTTTAAGAATAATTGCATTCATAATAGAGAAAATATATTTTTTTCATAATCCCGTATGATTTTTTTTCGTTTACATACAATATCCATGTGTATGATATTTTTTGGTGTCTGAACTACTGGTTCAAATATTGTATATTTAGCAAATAAATCTAACTCGGCCTTGATTACTTTTTATTTTGGCTAATCACTTCGATGTCGATAATTTTAAATATTTTTAGGTTCAAGCGTATTTTGATAATTTTAATAGCAACATATGCAAACATATTATCAATAATAATTTCATATCTTTTTCACATATTTATAGATTTTAATGAGATCTAATAATTTTTCGGTATCGGAATCACTTCTGGAGTTACTTCTCTATAAATATATGGTTATTTACTTATGTTGCTTTTGACCTCTTCAGAAGTGTCATTTTAAAATTATTCATTTCTCCTTATCTCAAAAATTAATATTTTAAATCAAGTAGTCTACTATGCTTCAGACGTATATTATATCTATTAGCTGCCACGCTAATAAGATGTCTTATAGGGACAATTAATCAAGCAAAAGTATTAGCAGCTGAAATATGTGATTTAAACACCTACTGAATATTTATAAATATATCTGGTAGCTGATTTGTAACATTATCCAAACGGATTAGTTTTTAAACTTTCAGTTCACATTGATTTGTGCATGTATCAAGATTAGATAAAGTTGGTGTATTCCAACTAATCTATCATGTTTTTAACCCTTTACTTTTATTTTTTCCTAATGGAGTGAAAACAAACTCACTAAAAATTTTGCTTTATAAAATTTATCTGCAAAAGTCTATAATATCTAATGTAGACAATCAAAATATATATAGATATTAAAATAATATTGATAATCTATTTTATTTCTTTAAGGAGATGCAATAAGAATATATACACTACAATAAAAAAATGTTAATATCGCAAATTCTAAATAAGACATATTAATTCAGATAAACATAAGTTATAAAATGAACAACTTGTGATATGCAAACAATAAAATACAAATTAAAGGTGCAATATAAACAATAACATGTATCCAAGTGTATATTGAAAGTTTTGATTTCATAAGCATAAGAATAATAATTGATCGTAAAATCTTAATAATAATTCAATTAAACCATATCAAGTATGAACATATGCAATAAAATATTTAATGGTAATATAATAATAAAATATTTTTCAAGTGAACTCATATGCATTATCTATAAAAATTATCTTGATATGATAATCAAGAATCATTAACCTTAACTTTATAATTTGAGCAAGAAATTTAGCAAAAGAAATATTAGAAGTTGACAATAGATAAACATATAACTATCTAGTTGAAGCATTAATTAAAATCATAAAGTATCTAAATGATCTATAAGATTGATGGATAGGGTTACAAATATTCTCATGCATTTTTGTAGAAATTCAAGGGACTCTAAATGTAATTTAGTTGGTGAATGTCTCATAATTAATTTACCTTGAGTACAATAAGCACAAAAGTAATCATCAAGCAAAATTATTTTTAAATTTTTTGTCAGTTGATATCTATTTGTATTCTCAGCAATACGTCACATTATATTTGAATATGGACGACTAAGATAATCATGCCAAAGGATAAAAATTTTGAGATCTATGCATTTTCAGTGCATATAATATAACTCAGCCATCTTTATTTTTTATAAAGTATAATCTAGTTAAGAAATTTAAAATTTCTTAAATATGAACTTCTGATTCAAATTCATACAGTTAACACATAAAAATTCAATATCTCTTTTGCTTTATTTCAATAGAATATTCATTGCGACGTATTCTTTAAAACTTAATAGATTTTTTTGAGATTTATTTAAATATAATGCATCATTGAAATATTATTTTACTCAAATTTAGAATATAAGATGGACTCTTCTACAGTCTTCAACCACATTTGCAGACCCAGATATCATGTTAGTATTAATTTCTGCTAATGTTAATTGCAATAAATATTTTTTAATTATGAAGAATTATGAGAGTCGTGTCAATATATATCTTTTTAGCACTTTTAATTTCAAAATTGATAGGAAAAAAATTTCACCACAACATTTTTATTAAGATCTCGTCCATGATATTGAAAAAATATTACATTCACTTCAGAGAATAATATCAAGATAGTTGGACGAGTTTGATTATTTTTTATCAAAAGCTAAAAATTTTATTTATTTACAGACAAATAAAAAAATTAGTTCAAAATATTTTATAATTTTATGCTCACGATATAGCTACTGTAGGAGCATATTTGAGACATAAAAAATTTAATATTTATTAAAAATATTATGATAAATTATTAATAATAAGATAATCAATTTTTGATTTCTCATTTGAATAATAAAAAGGAATATCATTATTTCTAAGCGATTCTGCGAGGATACTTAATTTTCTTTTCATAATATTTCTAAGGTTTACAATATCAAGGTGAATCTCATTATTAAATACATATAACAGATAATTTCTTTAAAAAATATTAAAGCTAATAAATTCAAGTTTTATAAGATTTAACATTGTAAATATATCAAATTTAAATAAGAATCATAAATTATATAGGTTATATAGTTATCAAACAAATAAAGATTAAAATTTATAATTAGAGTTTAAATATTATAACTCTAAATTTACAAATGATCATATCAATTTATAATAAATATCAATTTATATAAATATATATTTTTTTTTATGAAATTCAATTCTTTCACATTGTATTTGTTAACTTATAAAAAAAATTAATTGAAATGGTGCAACAAGTCAATTTTGTCTTTTATATACACACACATATAGTAGACAACAAAAAAAATTATAGAATTCGATTCTCTGCAACATAGATTTATTAGCCAACATAGATATTCTTTACTGTATATGCTTAACCAATATATAAAAATGACAAATATATGATGACGGCTTTCTAATCTTAAAACTTTATATGCATTGTCCAAAATATTATCGCGCTTAATCCATATTTATATGTATTGATTAAACCAAAATATATGCAGTTAATTATATAAATCATAGGCATGTATATAATATAATTTTAATTAAGTATAAGAACGCAATAAAATTTTTCATATGAAAAAATAATGAGAAGATAAAAGAAGTGATTAGCAAAAACATACTTTAATTTAAAAGATAGAATAAAAATTCTCTTATAAATTATAAAAGCTAAACCTTTCCCCCTTTACTGTTATTTTAGAAACTATCGTGCTGATAACGTATTATAAATAAAAGAAGAGAAAAGATATATAGAGAATAGAAATATGAGAAATCTCTATATTATTAATTGTATATAATACACCACTCATAATAGAATATATACTTTTGATAAAAATAAAAGATTATAAAGTTAATCATAATCTGAATAGGATAAAGTCAATCATAATCATAATAGAATAATATTAATCCAATTAAATAGTCATCTACATATCTCATAACAATATGAATGTTTTTAAATAATTTAACCTTGATTTAAAATTATTTTTTGCATATTAAAAAAGTAATGAGTATATCCTTTCAAAAGAAAAAAGCGATGAGAAAGAAACTGTTAGGATTTGAACACTCTAATTGCATACATATATAAAAAAAAGCAAGCAATTGCACTTTGCCAAAATTAAAAATATAATTAAAAATGGAATTTATAATATATGGCCAAAACAGAGAGAGAGAGAGAGAGAGAGAGAATTGAGAAAATCTCAGACAAAATTTTCATTTATGAAGGAATTTTGAAAATAAAAGGAGTCATATATGTTCTGGTCTTACCATATGCATGGGCGAAGGTAAGTTGAAGACAAGGGGGCAGTTGTCCTCCTTCTCTTTTTGAAAATTTATATATATATATATATTTAAAAAAATTTTAAATTATTTATTAATTTTTTAAAAAATTTTAAATTGCCTCCCTCTTTTTTTTTATAAGAAGTAAAAAAAATACAATAAATTATTTATTTTATATGCAATAGTTCTTTTTTAAAAAATTGATAAAATATTAATAATATACAAATGCAAAAAAAAAATAAAGAAAGGGATAAATTTTATAACTAAATTAATTTGAACACATTTAATGAATTAAAGAACTCATTTATTTTAATTATTTTTAAAGAAATTATATTCATTATTTAATTTTTTTCTCTTTATTTTATTTTTGTTATGAAAAATCTTATAAATTTAAAATTATCTATACATATATATTAATATTTTTTTATTAATTAATTTTTTAATAATAAAAATATATTATTAATAAATTAATAAATTTATAAAATATTATTAAAATAAAATAAGAGATAAATAATTACGGAAAAACTAAAATTTATAAAAAAAATTTTGCCCCCATTTATTTCAAAGTCTAACTTTACCGCTGACCATATGTAATTGGTAATGGTTGAAATTAGGGCAATTATAGATGTTTATTTTGTTAAGGTAAGAGTGTTTCATAGATAGATTTAAAAGACTATATATATAAATCAATAACTTCTCCACCAAATTAATTTATATCATATTATTTTAGTGTATTATAACGTCATTACGCATTGGATTGGAGAGTTATAAATTTATATAAATTATGCACTAAAGTTACACAATATATACACTTATAAATAACAAGTTATTAGTTTTAATAATACTGATTGGAATAGGGAATTGCAGAAAATGGGTGACCTGACCGATGGGAATTTGAAACGAACAAATATTATTTTCAATGGTGTTCTGTAAGAGTGAGAATTTTCTATTCTTGATGTTCTTTTTGCCAATAAAAAAGAACAATTCATTACATAAATAGCAATTACTAACTATTAATCGCAATCTAAACTTTTAATTTAATTATGTTACTTACAATAATATTTATTAGATTTTTTAAAAAAAAGTAATATTCAAATAGTATATTATTATAAATTAAATAATACTATTATCAATTTACAATGAATTAACATTATATTAAATTGATAAATCCATGTAATTAATATGACAGTAAATCTCTTTTTTCTTACACTAAAAAAATAATAAATGAAATTATATATTTTTTATTTTCATCTCATTTCTGATTTCAGTCTATAATATGCTTTGCAAATGGGTATAAATTTTATCTGAGTTGGCATATGATTTTTGTAACTTCTAAATAAACTAACAGCAAAAGTTCATAGTCCAATGACAAATCCTTAAAAGAAGTCTGAATGCAAATAAATAAATAAATAATACATTGAGAATGGAGAACAACAAAATATTAGTCTGGCATTATGTGGCTCGAACTTATAATTTTTAACCAATTATACAAATTAAATTGTGGATTTATATGTTATATTAGTTATTAATTAATCAATCAATATTCAATTTATCCGTAAATAATAAAATATATTTTTCTATTTTTTTACTAAAAAAATATTTAATATCGGTGAGAGTTAGTATAATTTGTATATGTATAAATATTAATTATAAATAAATAAATTATATTTATTTATATTTTAATTTATATATTAATTAATTAATTAATTAGTTACAAACTTTAAGCCTTAGTGGCTTAAAATATGGGCTCGTATTACATGATTTAAAATATCAATGATAACTAACTAATATAATAAAATAAGATTTTAGGGAACGGGATCGATGTAGATTGGATGGCTAATCATGTCTTGTCCTCACCACAAAGATGCCACTATTTTCCTAAGTTTCCTGCACATCTTATTTACATCTTTAAAGAAGATTTTATGGGCATTTGCTGCCCACAAATATGTTATAACTAGCTAGATCTCTTATTGCTGTTTAGGCTTTTGCCTCCTCTTATGACAAAAAAAAAATCAATAATAAATAACTAATATAATAAAATAATAACTTTTTTATTATATAAATTTAAAATAGAGAAAGAATTCGACTTTTGATGCACAAAGAGTCAATTCAACATTCTACATATGTTATATATAAATTATCTCATTAAATAAAAAGAAGAAAATTTTGTAAAATGAAAAATAAAGAAAAATATTAAAAATTACTTCATAGAAAAAAAAGTAAATTTAAAGTTAAAATTTAAAAAAATTAGTTTGATCTAAAAAAACTTTTTATATTTAAAAATTAATTAAAATTTTATTGTGAGTTCAAATTTTAAGGCCGGACGCATGAAATATAGTTTTTTGAGAATTAATGATAAGACATAATTTTTAAATGCATGAAATGAATATAGAGTGTATACTTAAATTTACAATAAAAAAGGATTAATCATTATGGAAATATGATAACATCCAAGAGGGTGGGCTACCCATAAATTAGGTCAATTTATCATAATACACCAAACTATAGTGCATTGATTTTAATTAATTTTTATTTTTTTATAAATTATTTTTTTATAATTAAGTATAATAAAATTACAATAGCGATAAAAGTTCTTTTAATTGAATTTATTTTAATTTTTTTATCAAATTTATTTTAATCCTACTGTATATCAAATTAATTAATTTTTATTTTTAAATAATATATGATGATTGATTGGGCATTGGGCATGAAAGAATTTACCATACTCCAATTATTATTGTTTTATGAATGGAACTTTACAATAATCACCCTATACTATCATTTCGTCAGCCATAGAATCACCCTATCCTCACTCACTGTCACATTGCCTCACTGCCCTTTTGTATAAATAGAGGTGTGCCCTGCTGCCTGTGTAATAGAAGACCTAGCTTAACTCTCTTTGTCTCAGGCCATTCAACTTTTAACAAAATGGCAAACATGGTTACTACTGAAGATAAAATTAAGGCTTCAACTTATTATTCCTATTGGTTCTACTCCATCACAAAATGCTTTCAGAATCAGAAGCCTTCTACCTCAGAAATGGAAACACAAGAAAAAAAGGGCAACGTTTACTCTGATTCTATCCTACCTCAACACAAGAAGAAGCCTGGAGGATGGAAAGCTATGCCTTTTATTTTAGGTCTTAATTTCTCTTACTTTATTTTATTTTCGGTTTTTTATTAATTACGTATAGAAAAAAGAAACACATATGGAACTCGAACTCTAAATTTAGGTAAGAGCAACGCTCGCTCATAGTTATTAAGCTACACCTTGATGGTTAATTTAAATTTAAATTCAAATTATTTTTTAAAATTTTTTCAAAATTTCAGAATTTTAAACTTCAGTTTATAAATATTTTCAATACATTGGTTTTTTTAACAACAATTCGAGTACTAACACACCTTAATGATAAATTTATAGACACTTAATTGTTACTTTATATTATTAGTAATTCAAAACATTAATTGTTGCTTTTTAATTTTTATACATTAGCATATATTTATTGTTGAGAGATTGTGGATGTAATTTACTCTGTTAATTAATATTGGAAACATTTTTTTTTGTTGGTTACATTAATGCAGGAAATGAGACGTTTGAGAGATTGGCAACTTTTGGATTATTTGCAAACTTTATGGTGTATTTGACGAGAGAGTATAACATGGAGCAAGTAACTGCTGCTTTTTTTCTCAATCTCTGGTTTGGTATAACCAATTTTGCTCCTTTACTTGGTGCTTTCATCTCTGATGCTTACA
Organism: Garcia nutans; assembly: GCA_947685225.1. Classification (NCBI taxonomy): domain Eukaryota; kingdom Viridiplantae; phylum Streptophyta; class Magnoliopsida; order Malpighiales; family Euphorbiaceae; genus Garcia; species Garcia nutans. The sequence goes on from CANTUV010000011.1 coordinate 55,886,040, forward strand.
TTGGCCGTTTCAAAGTCATTGCTTTCAGTTCCTGTGCAGCCTTTTTGGTATTCTTCTCTCTCTCTCTCTCTCTCTCGTGACTGCACTTTTTTCTTACTAATTTCACTTATATTATTCTAATATATGGACCCATTAATTACCTATAACTACCAAATGATGATTTCTTAAAAAAAATTATAATTCTTCAATTTAATCTACTGATTTCTAAAATTATTAGTTTGATGACATATATTAAAGAATTCAATAATTCAAATGGCATAAATTAAACTTTGTAATAATTGATCTTATATAGTTAAATAATAATTTAATAACATTCCATATATGTATTTTTTTCTATTTTTGTTATATAGAATATAATAAATCAGTTTTTAACAGTTCAAAAAAAATCAGTTTTTACGCAAAGTTATTTATTATTTGATGTTCTTGGCCGACAGTACTAGAAAAAACAATAATGGACACGTACACCATTACTATTAATAATTCAATTGCAACCAATACTGATCATGAATTGGAAAAAACAAAAATCTATGTACGTATAAGGTTCAATTTAATGTTTATTATTATTTTTTGTTTTTTTACTAACATTATCATTTGTGTGGTGCCAAGTAACTCTAGGGTAGATATTAATCCAAAAATATTACCAATACGACTAGTGTCTCGCCTCTATTGGATAAGTACTGTTTGGCTGTGTGTGTGTAGGTGATGTCATATTTATGCATATATATGGTATATATATTATTGTTGATTTTGATCTTTGATTACTTTTTTTTAATATTTTTGTTTCTTTATTAATTTTGGCTTATACATGCAGAAGATTATTTATTTTCTTACGATATTTGGAAAAATTAAAATAAAGACAAAAAAAAAAGAAATTAGGAAATTTTTTATCATTATTATCGTTCAACCCAGTCAACAATACATACATCAAGGCAAATAAGGCATGGGTTTCTGTTCAAAAAGTTGATGCGCATTGGAAAATTATTAAATGCAATTTGGTATACCCAAAAATAGTATATGCAATATATCATTTCTCATAATTATATGAGTTTTTTTTTATAAATTTAACTGATAATTATCTCAAGTCACATATATATATATTATATAAAACTACTTGTTATTATATGGTGTTTTTTTTTATTTTTAATTATGAACCTGTCATGCATCTCTTTCCCCATTTTTAGGGTGCAAAATACAAATATCCCTTAATTAATTTGTACGTAATTACTAATTAATTGGTATTTAATTTTATCAGGGAATGGTGATAGTAACCTTAACAGCAAGGTTACCTGATCTTCATCCAGCAAAATGCCTTAAAGAAGGGCAACAATTTGGGCACTGTGAAAAACCAACGTCAATGCAATTGGGTGTCCTAATCACAGGCTTAGGACTTTTATCAATTGGCACAGGTGGAATTAGACCATGTAGTATCCCATTTGGCGTTGACCAATTTGACCCAACAACTGAAGAAGGAATTAAAGGAATTAACAGTTTTTACAACTGGTATTACACCACATTTACTGTCGTAATTTTAATTACTTCTACAGTAGTGGTTTATATTCAAGATTCTGTGAGTTGGGTTATTGGATTCGGAATTCCAACTGTGCTTATGCTGTGTTCTATTATTGTATTCTTCATTGGACAAAGAATTTATATTCATTTAAAGCCAGAAGGAAGCATTTTTTCCAGCATTTTTCAAGTATTTGTTGCTGCTTATAGAAAGCGTGGGCTTAAGCTTCCTAGTGATGAAGATGATGAAGAGATAAAGAATAATTATATTAATGGAGTCTTTTACGACGTCCCAACAAGTGTTAATGAAATGTCAAAGCTTCCTCTCACCAATCAGTTCAGGTAATTTGTCTCATCATGGAAGATTTTTCTTATTATTGTGATTTGGATTTGAAAGTGGAACTTTGCAATAACTAGCCGTGGACATAGCAATAAATAATTTTGGCATTCTTCACATATACTGTGAAGTTATTGTTGCTGCCTAAATCAGTTGTCTATTCATATGTCCACTACACATAATATAACATGCGGATCCCGTTTATATGGGATAATATTGGAATATTTAATTGTAGAAAATAATTTTAATTTTTAAAATAAAAAAATTATTATTTAGTTAAAAATATTTTTTACCCCATAAAATATAGCTTGGTGATAAAAGAATACGTTACTTCCACTTTGGTCAGTCTAGATATTTCTTCTCCCCATATGTAATTAATGAAAAAATATATATTTTTTAATATAAAAAATAGTTTTATATATTTATTAGTTGAAGTTTAGAAGACTAATTTTAATTGTTTTCAAAAAAAATGCCCTTTTAAAAAAATATAGCAGTTTGTTTTCACTCTAACTCTTATAAAATTCTTTTTTATTTTTATTTTTTATTTAGAAAATAGTTAAAAAAATAAAAATTTAGAAAATTAAAAAATATAAAAATATATTTTTCATAACTAAACAACCCCTGCAATTTTGATATGAGTTTTATATTTCATTATTTTTTCTTCAGAAATTATTTATTGAATCTAATTGAATTCACCTGTATTTTTTCACTTACATATGATTTTGTAACTAAAATCCCCAGATTTTACATATATTATATTTTATTTTTGAATTTTTATATATATTTACATAGTTAAATAATATAATTTTTTTTAATTTTTATATATGTTTACATAGTTAAATAATAATAATAATTTAAATATTAAATTAATAATTTTATCCAACAAATATACATATAGCTATTATTTTTCTAATAATTATATTGAATAATTTAATTCTATTTGAAAAATAAAAAAATTGTATAGTTATTTTTATTATATATTTCATTTGTATTATTAAAAATAGTATAGTTACGTAGTACTAAAAAAATTAAGTGTATACAAGTAAAAATATTACCAAACATTTGATGATTGACAAGACCTATTAGCATTCTCTATTTTTGTTATTCCTTGCTTAATTATGACACTGATTTTGCTGTATCCATTTATTTTCTTCCTTATTAATTTATAGGTTCTTAAACAAGGCAGCAATGATAGAGGAAAATGATCTAAATCCTGATGGTACTCGTGCAAATCCATGGAGGCTAAGCAGTATCCAACAAGTAGAAGAAGTAAAATGTCTATTCAAAATTGGTCCAGTATGGACTACTGGGATTATTAGCTTCGTTGCTTTAGTACAACAAGGAACATTTACAGTATCACAAGCTCTAAAAATGGACAGACACATCGGACCCAAATTTCAAATCCCTGCAGGTTCAATCAGTGTTATTTCAATGATAACAATAGGACTTTGGCTTCCATTTTATGACAGGATTCTAGTACCTGCTCTTAGAAAAATTACTAAACATGAAGGTGGAATTACACTTCTCCAAAGAATTGGAATCGGAATTGTATTTTCCATGTTATCAATGGTAGTGGCTGGATTGGTTGAAAGAGAAAGAAGGGCTGCAGCCATTTCAAACCCAAATGGAGCACCCATGTCTGTATTTTGGCTAGCTCCTCAGCTTGTGATAATGGGGTTTTGCGAAGCTTTCAATTTCATTGGACAAATTGAATTTTACAACAAGGAGTTCCCTGGAAATATGAGAAGTATAGCTAATTCTCTTTTCTTTTGCTCATTTGCTGCTTCTAGTTATATTAGCAGTTTGGTGATCGCTATAGTACATAGCACAACTCGAACTCGACACCATCCAGATTGGTTAACTAAAGATATAAATGCTGGAAAATTGGATTATTTTTACTTCCTTATAGCAGGAATGGGGGGCTTGAACTTGCTCTATTTTCTCTATTGTGCTCGCCGGTATCGGTACAAAAGCACGACTGCTCGTCCACAATTCGAAGATAAATCTTTCCATGATGTGGAGCTAAGCTCAAGCAAAAAAGTTTCCAAGCTAAGTAATTGATTAAAAATTCTCATTTAATTAAATATCGTATTATATATACATATACATAGAAAATATGTAGAAGTTAAGGAAAAAGTTGTAGCTATAGTTCCCTTTTTTTGCCCTTTTCTGTTGACTGTTTGGATATGAATAAAGACTAGTGGGATAAGGGCATGGGGTGCCACTTTTTTTTTTATAAACTTCTGTAACTGAAAGCTGCAGTATGGAATGAAAGAACTTTGAATATATATAATTATATATTACATCATATATACATAGTGCATTGTGAAGGATTTTTGGTTTTTCTCAGGAAACAAATTCATAAAATTAAATCATTTGATTACATACACTAGAAACATGCTGGGGTGGCAGTGGATTATGTATAGTGGTGTTAGGAAGGTTAATAAGATGATGACAGCCATATATAGCTTGGTTGTTGGAAGTTTGTGATATCTGTGCATATAGTATTGGAGAAATCAAATCATGGGTGCTTTGATTGAAAATTTTTTTTTCTTTCAGAATTATTCTGAAAAAAGTTTGTGGTGGGTTGATGTCGATCATCTTCGTCTGTTTTTTTTTCTCTTCTTTTGATCAGTTTTCAGAGTCTCATTATTAGATGTCTGTCCTAGCTCGCTTTCATTTCACGGGGCTTAAGAGTTGGAATAAAATTTGGGTTTGAACTTTGAACATGATTACCTCGCATGCATATATATATTTAATATCGTCAGCAGCTGATGGTGACATTCTAACCTTTTCATTTACAATGTCTAGAAGAATTTGAGGTAGGCGCAATATAATTTCAATTTTAATTAAATAAATTTTAGTTTATGCCATAGATTTTATTGTAATTAAAATAAATATATATTAACAATAAATTTTTTTATATTTAAATTAGTTAGTGTACTTAAAATACTAAAAACTTCAGACACTAATGACGTATTTAAAAAAAAAAAGAAAAACAAAAAAGGTTGTTGTTTGAATAACAAATATTTAACATTTTGTGGGTGGAAAGAAGGCCAAAATACATGGGGTAGATTTCAAAACGTCGTTGTTTTACTTGCAGTGGGCATCTCTGAAACGCATAATCTTCCTAGGAGAAAATGGCTTGCTCAAACAGTTCACTTTTGTTTATGTATGCGTAGCTAAATTTGAGCTTTTGGAAATGTCTTTTTTATTTATTTTTGTTGTTTGCATCTTTTTTCTTATACTCGAGCATCGACAGAATTCCTACTTTTTAAAACCACGGTACGGCTGCATAAATCATAAAGTTCATTAACATATTCAACTTTTAATAAATAAATAGAAAATTCCTACATACAATACAATGCTTTATATACACTCAGGCCAATAAAAATTAAATAAAAATTTTTTAATAAAAAAATACTAATTTTATTTATTTATTATTGCTCGGTGTATATACACCTGATTCATGATAATTTAATCATTTTTTCTTATTTTGCTTTTATGTTATTTTTATTATATTTATATCTAATTTTTTAAAACTATAATTTTGGGCAAAAAAAGTTAATTTTTTTTACTTTAATCATTAAGTTATAATATTTGAAATTTAAATATTAATGTTCCTTAATTTTTCCCCTTAAAAAATGGTGTACAAATATATATAAACATATATATATATATATAAGTTAAGATAAGGCTATATATTATTAAAAAATGTCAAAATATAAAACATTAAAACTTGCTTCAATAATGGAATTTATAATTATCGCTAAAAAACATTACAACAATGCCATCATTTTTTGAGTGAGACATGCACATGGTAGATATATAGCAATATTTTGGACATAATTACTACAATAATTGATCGCAAATATTTATAGTTAGATCAGTGAATGGATTTTTTGATGAAATAAAAAGTTATAAGTATAGACTAAAAAAATTATGGCGGCAGGGTTGTCACTCTCACTTCAGCCACTTGAGATGATCATTTCTCCTATTATTATTATTATTATTATTATTATTATTATTATTATTATTATTATTATTATTATTACAGAGTCTTATTATATGTTATTGGACAAAAGGTTTGCATTCAATTGATTGAAGACCAAATTTTAAACGAGTCGATAAAATTTTAAAATCTTTAAAACAACAATTGAATCAAATCACAATTAATAAAATAATAAAGAATAATCAAATTAAATCGAACTAAATAAAATTAAATATTTATTTTTGATTATTGATTATAATTAAATAATATTAATTTATAATATTTAAATATCATTAATTTACATATTATTAATATACGTATGAACATAAAAATGAAATTTATTATTAAAAAAAAATAAAAATTAAATATTATTAATAAAAACTCATAATGAATATTATATATTGTTAAAAATTATATTTAATATTAATAATAATTTAATTATTTCGATTAATTTAATACTAATTATTTAAAAAAATTGAATCAAAAATAAAAAATAATAATAATTATCTAAATTAAAAATTAAGCCAAATCTTATAAAAAAATTAACAAAATCAAGAATTAAATTATCAATTCTCAAAATAACCAAATTTTATTAATTTGATTTGATTTTCTGATCGAATAACAGGGAATTTTGTTTTGAATGGAAGTCCATTACCTTTGTATAAAATTATCTAAAACTTAGGCCTACACACACATACACTAGAAGCTTGCCAGCTTCATTCCTTAAAGTTTCCTTTTGCTTTTTTTTTTTTTTAAGTATACTTAACAAAAATAAAAAGTAAGGATTTATTTAGCGCATTTACATTTCATACAATTTTAATAAATTTATTTGTAAATTCACACTTAAAATTTTTGATACAAATAAAAATTTTATAAGAAATTTGATTATAAATTCCATAAAATTTTAACAAAAATTGTTGAAATGAATTCTAAATTTAATAAGATTACAATAAATAAAAAAATAAAATTTAAGTATAAGCTAATAAAAGTATATATAACTTAAAAATAAAAAAAAATTATAAATACATTTTTAAGAATAAATTTAATGTTTAGGAAATTAATATACCTGTCACGCGAATGAGTCGTTTGGACTTGAATAGAAAGATTCTTTTTGAAACCTTATACTAATAAATATACTTTCCACTTTTTCCTCAAAACATGCGCGAACGGTCTATTGTTTTGTTGTACTTATACGTGTGTAATCCAAAATTCTCACACTCCATTTTATAATTTATCATCACTAGGGAGGGGGTTGTGAGGGGGCGCAGATGACCCGTCCCCCATCTGCGGCCAAAATCTCTTATAAACAGTAATGTCTGACAATTGAAGCAGCACCCTCGTCTTTGTGCTTATTCTGTTTCTATGTAACGAGAAGGTTGAAGATAACCTTCTTGTTACACACTTTTAATTTTTTTTATTTATTTTAACTGAAATAATACCGTTTCAGTTAAATTTAAAATTTTGACCGAAATAATATTATTTTAGCCATAATTTTCTTTTAAATATAACTTATCTTGACTGAACCTATGACGTTTCAGCCAAGATAAAATTTAAAAAATATATATAAATGAATAATTTTTTCATTCTTATATTAGTGACGAGCAGCCACTGCACCATAGGCAAAACAGGAGGAGAGGGGAGAGTTGTCGTCTGCTAGTCCAGCCAGCGAACTTTCAATTGCCAAGCTGCCATCATCGGTGACATTCAACGATAAGAGATATACTATCCAACTATTTTATTTTAATTTTTTTAAATTATTAATTTTTTTTTTGTAAATTTGCTAATTAAATTTAGATTTTTTTAAAAAAATAAAATTAATTTTGATTTATTATTTTTTCTCTTATAGATTTTGCCCTTTTCATATTTTTTTAATTCTGTCACTGATCATCACAAAGTGATAAATTAGGACCATCATGAAATTGATCATTCATACATATAACAACAAAATCCCACTATTCCTTCTCTGTGTTTTTCTGGTCAAGACAGATACAAAAATGTCTTCCTATTTAATCAAAAATCGTCCCAACTTTATTTTAAAGACAACGATTTTTTTTTAATATTAAAATGAGAGAACGAGAAATTAAGTTTGAATGTGTCATATCATTAGATTATATTTGAGTGTGGTAGAGACAACGAGTTTTAAATAATTGTCTTTGCTTTTTAAATAATAATCATCTCAAGTTGATAATAGTTTTTTTTTTAATCAAGATGATAATAATTTTGTGTTAGCATTAAATGTAAATTATTAAGTTATATTAAATTAATATTACTAAATTTAGTATAATAAAGTTATAATATTTGTATAGAAAATATATATTTATTTTTAATTTATTATATATTATCACATACACTTTCACAATCGCCCTGATCATTATCTTTTTACGTATTATCATTTGATTTGCTGAAAAGCACGTATTGGCCGTGTAATGGAGCAGAATTTGGTAAAGCACTCTCATTAACAAAAGATGATGTTTCATGTTATGTTATGTTAATAGGATTAAAATAGATTTATATGTTTTCTAAAAATACATTAAAAAGTAAAAATATTTTAAAAAGTATTTATTTTTCTTTTTAATTTTAAAAATACTATTTTTTAATTTTTAATTTTAAAAATATTTATTTTTAGAGATATACTATTAATATATTAAAAATATACTAAAAAAAACATATATACTAAAAAAACATATTTTAAAAAAATTAAATCGCGGTATAGTGTAATTTCCTCAATAACATGTCGTTGTCCTTTTTAGTCATAAATTCATCATTATTGTCGTATGAGATAAATATAAAGTTAAATAATTATGAAGTTTAATATTATATTAGTTAATTTATATATTTTTAATATTTAATTTTTATATTTTTAAAAATTAAATTATTTAAATTTTTTATCAATATTTTTACCATAAAATTATCACAACTATTTTAATATTATAAATAATTTATTTGCTATTTCTTTATATATATTTATCTTTATTATTTATTAAGTTTATTTTATTTTTAATTTTAGTTTATATATAGATTGCCTGTAAAATAATAAAAAATATTATTTATATTATTTAAAATTATTTTTTTAATAATATTTATAAAATTAAAATAAATTATATATAAAAATTATAAATAAAATTAAAAATAAGTATAACTTAATGAATAATAAAAAAATATATATATAAAGAAAGAATAAATAAATTATTTTATAATATTAAAGTAATTGATTAATATTTCTAGAATAAAAATATTAATAGAATAACTAAATAATTTTACTTTTAAAAATATATAAATATTAAAAATATAAAAATTAACTAATATAATATATAAAATTTTAAATATTTTATAATTATTTATTTTAAATATAATGCTGCTCTCTTGTTATTTTGATATATGTGTATATATATATTTTTATTTTATTTTATTTTTTTTTGCAAATATAGTCATCTTTTTAATTCATTGATTGAGTTGACCCTTTCCTTATTTGCTCCACTGAGAAAGTACTGTCACGTGTCAACCACAAAAAAAAAAAAGTCAAAATTCTTAGGATTTTGTGAAAGTAGATGACAAAAATGGAGCATGGATTTATTTGGAGACGATAAGTGATTACAAATCTTAAAAATGTTGAATTTGACAAATTACTTTGAGTTCTTATTATTCAGATTCAAATTCATAAATGACTTTGCCTAATTAGCATTATCCTGACTGTGAGTAATTCTAAATATTTCATCTCTTAATCTATTACTTATTAATATGTTTTATCTTATAAAAATTAAAGTCAGATCTTATAAGTTTTTTTGTCTTAATGCTTATTAAGTCATAATAAAAGGTTTTAATACTCTCTTTGAATATTAATTTATTTATATATTTCCAATTCTGTAATTGTTTATACATTTGAATTTCAATTATGAAAAACTAAAAGGTAATTAATTACTTAATTATAAAAGTTAATTAATTACAAAAAATTTAAAATTAATCAGCTGCAATTACGTTTTATATTTAATTTACAATTATTATGAACTTATTGTTAATTAACTAAACAAAAATATAAATTTATTTTGAATGGTTTTTTCTTGATAGTTTTTATTAAGATTTGCATAGAGATATCAAGAAAACCATAAATTTTATAATTGCTGTATTTTTTTTATTTGATTTAGATAATTAACTATTATTTGATATGTGCTAAATATCAGTACCTGGTTAAAAAAAAAAAGCCTTAGTTAGGAAGAATTGGAAAAAATTTTAGTTTAAAAAAACAATTATACCAATGGGATATGTTTTTATTTCAAAATAAAAAAAAAGATTTGTTTCAAAAAATATGCCAAAAACATGTTAATTTTTTTTCTCGGTTTCCAGTAAGTAAGTGACGTAAAAAAGAAAAACTATTTCATTTAGAATTATCATTATCACTCTTATGCTTTGTTTGTTACTAATTTGCCCAACGAAAATTTAATTTACTTTAATAAAGAAAATAAATAAAAAATAGAAAAAAAAATTAAATTTATTTTAATATATTTAATAACTGTAATTAAATAATGACGAAAATACAAATTCTCCTCCATAATTTAAATAAATAAATAAATATATAAAATAATTTTATCATTATCTATTAAACGAAGACAAAAATAAAATAAGGACATAAATGATATTTTATATAATACAATTTTTTTGTTTTTATTTTTCCTCATTTTTCAATATTTAGATGAAAAATTATTTTAACTATTTGAGGAACATTATTTATCGAATGAAATTATATTACTCTTCTCAATTAAACATCTAAACGTTATAAACTAATATAAATCTTATTTCATTTACTTTATTTTTAATCAAATTCCATCAAAATAAATAATATGTTAAAATGAAATTTTTATTTTGGAAATTTTAGAAAATTTATGTTAAGAAATAATTGACATTTTACAGAATTTAGTTTTTAAAATTTCAGATTTCTCAAATTCTTTTAAAAATTCTGAACTCCTTTAGACTCTAAAATTAACAAATAATAATTTATTTTTTTGAATTCTTCTGCATAAAATTAAATAAAAAAGGAAAATGTTTCAAAAAAATTTTCGAAACTAAATACCGGTAGGCCAATTTGCGCGCCGCTTAAACTTGATTGGGCTTAGTTTTTTTACTGATCCTGAACAATCTGGGCTAGACAGATAAGGCCCTAACACGTGACCTTCACGTGGGACCCAAACAACTTTGTACTGGAAAGCCGCGCGTTTCACTTCTGTTAGCCAAAACTTCCACTTCCCTCTTCAAACCCCCCTTTTCCATTTTTTTCACCCTTCTCTCTCTGCAAAGCAAAACCTATAAAAGAATTCCCCCTTTTTTACGAATAATTATATGCAACTGTTGTAGCAATAAATGCCTACAACGGACCAATAAAATTCTTACACGTAGATTAAATGCTTACAACAGTCATTTAATCTACGTGTAAGAATCTCATTGGTTCGTTGTAGGCATTTATTGCTACAACGGTTGTAGCATATAATTATTCATTTTTTACAGCTATACACCTCGTCGACAAACCAGGAAACTTAGGGTTTCATTTTTCACATAACTCCACTACAAAGCGGCGTCTCTGATCTTCTATGGATTCATCGTTGTCGCCTCTGCATCTTGCAATGGCGGCTCTAGTTGGAGCTTCGTTGATGGCTATCTCCGCTTTTTATATTCATAAGCGCACTGTTGACCAAGTCCTTGATCGTCTCATCGAGTTACGCTTCAGTTCCCCTAAAAGTTCTATAAAAAAATCGGTTGTCACTAGCAAAGAAGATTCCGAGGAGGAAGAAGAGGAGGATGAGAGTAGAGATAATAATAATTATGAAGTGTACGGGTCTGATGGAGATATGGCCGTGACAGGAAAATGCGGGGCCACGGTTGTTCATCAAGGTCGTTGGACGATAAAAATGTGCATCGCAGTTATAAAATGTCGTGTTCGATGCCTAACGTGGTGTTGAGTAATGATTGGTTTGATGAGGATGTGAAGTTTGATCAGTCATGGCGATCGGCTTAATCTCGTTCCCTCTGGACTTCCGCCTGTGCGAATATCTACAAGAGATGGTATGTGTGTTTGAAATATTTGGAGTAACTGTCTAATTTTGTTGTTCTATTCAAATTAGGTTTACTAATTATGTATTGTAAATTAGAATAACTTGAAATGGTTAGTCGTATGATTATGTATTTTCATCCTAATATTGTTGCACTTTCGCTTAGTTGTTGGGCCACGCTAAGTTTGTTTGATCTCTGCTTTGTGCAGGAGAGAATAAGGCTATTAATTACTCCAGTTCCATTACAAGGATGGCATCTTTGGCCTGGCTGAATGCTCCTAGGTCCCCGGGTGGCAATGCCTTTGAAAGCATGGAGGATTCTGATGAAGAAGGAATGGAGTTTGACGCAGAGGATGATGTAATTTTCAACAATGACAATATGGATTTTTCTGTTCATCGCATAAATGTATGTGCACAATGGAATCTAGCTTTGCTGCATATTTTTATATAGCTTCTGACCCTTAAAATCCATTTTACCAAACATATGATGTGACTCATGCAAGTTTTGATATAGATGCTATCAGGTATAAATAGTGGTTCCCTGGTTCTATGTTATGCTCTTAGAAAGAAACAGCATTGCGGTCATGTCAGCAGAACTTTTGTCTGGACAGGCAGTGAAAAGTTGAAACAATTTAATTTGCAGCAACACTTCTTTGCTTTGTAATCATATAGTGCATTTTGTGAAAGTTATGTTACTTTTTGGAATGATTGAAATGGACTACTAAAAGCCAATCTGAGATGTGATTGTATATGAGTTTGCAGTATGTTGACTCAAAAGTTGAGAACTCTGCTGTTCAGCCATTTGGAGGTGATATTGCAAACAGCATTCAAGATCAGAATCCTGGAGATTCTAAAACTGATGCGAAGGTTGGCATTGATCCACTTAGCAGAAAGAGAGATATTCATCTTCAGTGCACCTAGTGGGGAATAATCCTGCTTTTGCTGCCACAATTTTACCTTCGAGATCTGCAATGCTTGGTACTGTCAAATTTTTTTAGTCCTTCCCTGAGATCTGTGTTTATTTTTTTTATTGTCTGTTGACTTGTGTATAGATGCCATTGATACGATTTTACTTATCCATGTTGTCAACTCCTGATTTGTTTGGATAAGTAACATGTGATTGAAATTATCAACTAGTAGACATAATCAATTTTTTGCATCTCACATTTTTTTATCCTATCCTCATCAACATTACAAAAGGATAGGATAAAGAACACATATGGGATACAAATTATTATATATATATTCTAAGGGGCACCTTATGCTTCGTTTATTGAATGTACTTTAAATTTGAATAGAAGGTGCAATGGTTGACAATTGACACATGTTCTCTTCTCTTTCTGTGAAAAAATTTCCATCAGTCATTTAATAAAGAAGAGGAAGAAGTACGGAAGATGATCCGTGAAAGCCTGGATATGCGGAATAGGTATGTTTACAGGGAGGAGACTGCACCATGGAACAAGCTACCTGTTGCTCAACCTAATACCGCCCTGTTGAAATCTGATCCATTTCATATTGAAACTGTCCCAACAACTACAGTATGTTATTTTCTTCTTATCAATGTCGAGTTCTGTTGCAGAAAACTTTTTGTTGCCCAAGAATTTTCTTTTCCTTTTAATGTCCATATCTTCATTTGAAACAACTCATTTATCTATTAAGCTTTTCTGATTTGTATACTTGTTAAAAAATTCTTGTGCAGCATCACTTTAGGATGGAAGATGGAGTTGTACATATTTATGCCAGTGAAAAAGGTAAGTATTGAGAGCAATTGCATTAATATTTGATGATTTGTTCTTGTTAAAACTTATTAGACTAAATATTAAGCCATCACATGTATTCAGAGATTTAGCCATTTGTCAATCCTCTTTTTTTTTTTTACATAAAATAAATGAAGTTTAGTGCTGATTAAATAAATATGTTTTGTAAAATGAATTTGCTTGTCAATCGCATACTATGTTTATACTCTTGCACATACACTTTGAACTTTGATACTTCATTTAACAGTCAAATGTCTGGTAAGGATATCCAGGCATGGGTATGACATTTGGCACTTTGAATTTGTGAAGAAAGTCAATGAAATTCAGAAAATAGATGACCCTGACACCTGGATGCTTACTCATTAAATATTTGTACCATTTTCTAGCAGTGTAGGTTTTAAAATATAGTAAATTTGAAATCTATGTTGGATTTCTGTTATAATTCAAAGGATCGAGCAATTGCGATAACAAAATTCTTGCATTTTGGTTTTTATATGATCAAAACCTTATAGTAAATCCTTTAGGACTGTGTATTTTGCTGTAAACCTTCAGTGCTCCTCTAACGGTAAGCTGTGAAATACGCTGCAGAAAGTTGCCCAATCTTTTTTATGCTGTTGCTTTATTTGTTTGGGTAATGCTCCACAAAATGATCTTAAAGTTGGCCTACCTTATTCATTAGAATTAGTTGGTTTATTATCTCATTTTCTTAATTGCTTCTTAGGAAAGACTTTTGGGACTACATAGCATATACTAAGGATGAAGTCACTATGCTAAACTTGAACTTTAGAAGGAATGAGCTACTGAAACCCAAAATTAAAAAATGATAGGAGCCGGAGGTAGAATATGGTCATGAAGAAAACACATGGCTTATGTTAGGAGGATGGAAAACAATGGTATAAAGAAATTGGATAAAGTTTGATGTGCCACCAGGTCTGATGATAAATATGTTTTGAAAGTTATTCTATAGTATTGAACAGTGACTCGCATTAAGTTTTTTATTTTGTTGATTATGTGAATAATTGAGAATTTTCAAATTTCTCATTCAGATACTGTTGATCTATTCCCTGTCGCTAGTGCAACAGCATTTTTTACTGATATGCACCACCTTTTAAGAATCATATCTATTGGAAATGTTCGCACTGCTTGCCATCACAGGCTAAGATTTCTTGAGGAGGTAGTTCTTTTCAAGCTTTGTTTTGGATTATTATTTTTTATTACTTGGGTCTTGGGATTCTGCTTGTAACTTCTACCTGAATGCTATGCAGAAATTCCGCCTTCATTTATTAGTAAATGCCGATAGAGAATTCCTGGCTCAGAAGAGTGCACCATATCGTGATTTCTACAATAGCAGAAAAGTTGATACACATGCATCATTCTGCTTGCATGAATCAGAAGCATCTCCTGCGCTTCATCAAGTCAAAGCTACGAAAGGAACCTGATGAAGTATATTGTGATTTCTTACCAATCTTTTAATAATAGCCGTTTGCTTTAGATTAATTAGAAAATTGATTGCCTTATTTAGTTAGAAATTTACTTATTCTCTACGGCATATGGTTAGTAACTATTTTATGTGAATGATATGGGCATATAATTTGCAGGTTGTTATATTAAGAGATGGGAAATACACGACATTAAAAGAAGTTTTTGAGAGTTTGGATTTAACTGGGTATGGATTGTCACTGTGTTCTTGAATCTTTCCTTGTCAGTAACTGTTTTATTGATTCCCTAACTTTGAGTGTTTCATTTCAGGCATGACTTGAATGTCGATTTGCTGGATGTTCATGCTGATAAGAGTACCTTTCACAGATTTGACAAATTCAATCTTAAATATAATCCTTGTGGACAAAGTAGGCTCAGGGAGATTTTTCTTAAGCAGGATAATCTTATCCAAGGTTAGTATTTTATCGTCTGTATAAATATTGAATGACTGATACTCGCACTCTCCAAAGCTCTATCTTTTATCCATGGAAATGATTTGCAGATGAAAAATATTTATGTGGAAAACATTTTCTAAGACAATGCATTAGTTAATGTTGTTTGATTGTGAACTTAGAAGCTGTAATTCCAAAAATATCTATAAAATATATTTTGTGTTTGGAGTGCATTTAAAAAATATTTTTTTCCAGGAAAAAATTACAATATTTGGACCTACAAGGACTATAAATTTTTTTTTTTTTTAATTTGTGGTTGAATATGGGGCAAAATTACCCTAGAAATGGTAAGCAATGATCATTATGAGTTACTAGCCATGACTGGTGGTAACCTTTGAGGGCCAACACTAGTAGATGCTCATTTGACAAGTGGATATCTTGTTGTATGATTTCTTATAGGTTCTTTACGAGAAATTATATGGTGCAACGGTGATTCCAACTAGACATTCTAGTTGGGATGACAAACCAATTAGATAATTATACGTGCTGATGTTTTTCCAAAAATATATCTTAAAATTTTTTTTTGAAGGGGAGACTTAGCGCAACATTAAGTGTTGTCGCCGTGTGACCTGAGGTCACGGGTTTGAATCGTGGAAACGACCTCTTGCAATTAATTGCAAGGGAAGGCCGCGTATAAAGACTCAATGGGTCCGACCTTTTCCCGGACCCCGCTTATTGCTGGAGCATTCGTGCACCGGGCTGCTCTTTTTTTTATATCTTAAAATTTTTTCAGGTGAACTCCTCAAATTTGTAGTAATAAAATATAAAAGATATGTCATTATTCAATTGGTTTGCTATTCCAAATAGACATATCACTGTTGTATTATATATTTTTCCCTTTTTTACCTTTTTATAACTTAGTAGAAGTCCTTAATATGACTTTCTAATTTTAATTTGGGGGGAGGGGTTTATATTTCTTGTAAGCGGCTTTGCTTTCCCTTTAACTAGGAAAAGCTGATGAATTTTTTTGTACTCCAAACACTAGAAAAATCAGAAAGCGCTTTGCTGAAAAAACCCCTATAGAAATGGAGCATTTATTCTAGAAGCTAGTGAGTAGCATCATTTATCCTTTCACTTCTGTTTTCACTTCATATGTTTGGGTTTGCTTTGGACCCTTATGACTTGCATACAAATATCAATAAACCCTTAACTAATGACTTGTGTGTTTTTTTATCTTTAAATATTATTGGTTTCTCTTTCAAATATTATAATGTTTCCCTTTCATTTATATTTGATGTGATACTGAAGTGAATATGTGTACTCTCTCAGATCATATTAGGTAAAGAAATAAACTGTTATACTATTGAATTTCACAGGACGTTTCTTGGCAGAAGTAACAAAAGAAGTTCTATCAGATCTTGAAGCAAGTAAATACCAGGTTTTGTTTTACATTACACCCCAGAAACACGTATGACTGAAACTAATATTGATGTTAATTCTTCTTCTTTTAGCTTGTTTTTCTATCCATCAAACTGGTTATTCCAAATTTCAGTTTTTTTCATTATATGCATCTCTTTGTGACGCTGGCTTTTGAAATAAAATCTGTTGTTCCCTTGCAGTGGCATTCTTTGTTCAAGGCTAGAATACATGCTTGTGTATCTGTAGTCCTGTGTGTGATTTTTCTTTTTTTATTTTCACTTATATTTTCATGTGAGGAGAATCGATTCCAATTCAAAATTCAAAAAAGCTTGATCACGTGTAATTAAACATCTGATTCTAACTCAAAATTTAAACAAATGATCTCAGTATTGCTTGATTTTGCGTAAAGAACTATGTGCCACTATTGGATGCAATACCCTTTTAAGTTTTTATGACATTTGGATCTAATTGGCTTTATGACGATGATAGAGAGAGTTTGGAATGTTTAACTCTACTTGAAGCTTAATTTATACCTTCTTGTGAAATCTTAAATATTACTGGAGAATGACAATGTTCTGAAAAAAAAAATTGCAAAAAATTGAGTAGCAGATTGTTACTTTATTATATCAGTGTAGGTCTCAGAAATTGTGTGATAATATTAAGGCTTATATACAGACATTCATAAAATTCTTTAGTTGGCTTTTCACAAAGAACTTATTTTGTTGTTTTTGTTACTCGCATACAGTTAATTTGGATAATTGGCTTTTAGTTTCTAAGAAGTTACATATGTGCAAGGAACAATGATTAATGTAGTATGATTGCTGATGGTGCTTTCACCTAGGTATCAGTTTGCCACTGCTTGCTTGTTGCATTAATATCTGCCTTTTTCCCTTGCTGTATGGGAATACTTTTCCCTTGTTATGCTTCTGGTGCTGGTCTTTGACACATGTTGAAATGACTCCATGACTCGTTAGCATTGATGATAATTTTACTTCTCCCATTACATCAATAGTCACATGCGCATCCGTGGTTTCTGACTTGTTCTTCATGTGATTTGTTATCCTCTCTAGTTCTGAGTTGCTAAATATTGGTGAAGGTTAAATTGTTCTCTTTAGTTCTGACTTATTCTGATTAATGTGAAACCACTTTCTTTTCATAATTTTTGGTGTCAAATTTTCTCATCCTACAATTCTTCAGATGGTTGAGTACAGGGTTTCCATATATGGAAGGAAACAAAGTGAATGGGACCAGCTAGCAAGTTGGTTCATTAACAATGCAATTTATAGTGAGAATGCCGTTTGGTTAATCCAGGTAAATTATAGTTCCTGTGCCTTATTCTTCTGATTGTAAGGCTTTTATGTGTAATTGTCGATTCAGTTGATTAGAATGACATGCCTCATATGTGAATATCAGTTATGCAATTCTAGTCAGTGAATTTTACATGAACTTATGAAGCCTCAATTCTCCTGATAAAATAAATAAATAAATAAAGCCTCAATTCTTATGTTGCCAACTTAAAGGGCCTTAATTGCCTATCTTTACCTTGTATATTCAAGCTTATTTCTATCATCAACTTTCCCCCATCCTTATGTCTGTCTAGTTTTCCTCCATCTCCAGAAGGGCTTCTATTTTTGCTTAATTTTATTGTATTGATTGATATACCTGCCAAGGAGTGAATTGTGACCAATAACTGAATAGGATTTTGGTTGAGTACTTTTTTATATTTACAACTGAAATGTAGTATTATTACTTGAACACTATTGAGGTGCAATAAATCAGTTTGCAACTAAATATGAATGAAATATTGACTTTTTTCAAACAAAAACAGTTTACTCCAAATCTTAGATTCTGAGGAATTTCTTGTTCATATAGGAAGATATATTTGTGTTGGGAAAAAACAACAAACATTAGCTGCATAAAAAATTATGCATATTATTATTCTTAGCGACCATTTTTATATCAGCAGTTTTATGTTCTTGATTCTCATATTATGCTGTGAAATTTTCTTGCTTTGGCATTTTATTTCTACTTCTTCTTCTTCTTTTCCATGTATTAAAAGTAATTTTTAACAAATGTGCAGCTTCCACAGCTATACAATGTGTATAAGGAAATGGGGACTGTCAAATCTTTTCAGAATATTCTCGATAATGTTTTCATTCCATTATTTGAAGTCACAATCAATCCAAGCTCTCATCCTCAACTACATGTGTTCCTAATGCAGGTGAGTTTATTTGTTAAATAATTTTATGTTTTTATTGCAGTTTGATAGCTGATATTTTTTCCAAATTTTGTTTTTCTGTAGTCCAATAAAATGCACTTATTTGGTCTCTGCTGTGTTATACCTGTAATTACACACATTTGCAACCAGCTAGCCGCAATCGTAGGCAGATTATACAGAGACATGAAAAAGCTACATATTTATGGGAAAATGCATCCCAATATACTGACATGTATTAGAGAGTCCACAAAAAGAAAACAACTAACTGCTGTTTATTTTTTTCCCTGATGCAGGTTGTGGGATTAGATATTGTGGATGACGAAAGTAGACCAGAAAGACGTCCAACTAAGCATATGCCAAAACCAGCTGAATGGACCAATGAGTTCAATCCAGCTTACTCTTATTATGCTTATTACTGCTATGCAAACCTTTATACTCTTAATAAGGTTTTCATGGCATTCTTGTTTCATTTAACAGTGCTTCATATGATTGAGGTGTTTGTTTAATTGTTGGGTGATTTGATTCTCTAGTGTTGATCTTAGCACATTCACAAGTCTCTTAACTGTGTGATTGTTTGTATCACTATGTTGGTACTGGTGGCTGGTGCCTGTTGCACATAAGTTTTATATAATGATCTCTTCAATATATGGTGATAAATCTGATTTGAGTATTTGAGGCATGGATACACTCTGATGTCGAAATTTATTTAATTTCTGAAGAGAATGGAAGATAATTTTTTTACTTCAATCAAAATAAAATGAATTGGTTTCTGTGGAGTAGTGACCTGAATGCTTGATTTAAACTGTTTAGACGAATCTGCATTGTGTAATAATTCATTGGAATGATTCTGTTCAATTGCAATCTGATATAGTGAATTGTATTGGTACCAACTTATGCTTCTCCTTTCCTTTCCAGCTTCGTGAATCTAAAGGATTGCCAACCATAAAATTCCGGCCACATTGTGGAGAGGTTTTTGTCTATTCTTGATATCTTGTCTAGACTTTCTTAGATTGCAGTCCTGCTGCTGATACTTTTCTCTGTGCAGGCTGGTGAAATTGATCATTTGGCTGCTGCATTTCTTCTATGCCACAATATATCTCATGGGATCAACTTGCGGAAATCCCCTGTTTTGCAATACTTGTATTACCTTGCTCAGGTTTGCTTTAAATCCTCTGCATTTGACATTTAGTTTAAATAGGGGCAAATGTTGACACCTGCAACAACCTTCATTGTTTTTCTGGAAGAGAACTGTCTGCCCATCAGAATCATATGGAGAAACCATCCTTGTCACTTGGGGAAGTAGAAGAATTGCATGTGCAATCCTTATAGTTGTATATATCACATTTATGTTTTTGAGGCCGTTGTTTGGTGCATTAGTAAAATTCAAGATCTTGTAACCCTGTTTTAGTGAGACTGAAAAGGGGAATAACCTTTCTGTTACATTCTTCGAGTGTGTTTGGGTAGTGCTTCACCATGTTGAATTAGTTGGTTCCTTTGCACCTTTTGTTATTATTTCTGTCCAAATTCTGCTAAAGGGCTTATTTATTAGCAGCTTTTCCTTTCATCATCAGATTGGATTGGCCATGTCACCACTGAGCAACAATTCCCTTTTCCTGGATTATCATCGAAACCCATTTCCCATCTTCTTCCAGCGAGGCTTGAATGTTTCACTTTCATATGATGATCCCTTGCAAATTCATTTAACAAGGGAAGCGCTGGTGGAAGAGTACAGCATTGCAGCAAAGGTTTGGCTTCTTTATTTATTTCCTTTTATTATTGTGTTGCTGTGATGTGTTACAGAATTTTGATCCTTTTGCAGATGTGGAAGCTCAGTTCATGTGACTTGTGTGAGATAGCAAGAAATTCCGTTTATCAATCTGGATTCTTTCATGTGGCAAAGGTGAGGAAGTGGATGGATGCTACTGGCATGTACAAGCATACATCAAACTTGCGAATTTATCTTTTTAATCAAGAGTTAGCATATTTGATTAAATTCCAAAATGAAGTTGCTTATTTTCATTTTCTAAAATTTGGTGCAATGATCTGACGCATTACATTGGAGGGGATCTTTCGACAAGGAACTGAACAACTTGTATTGCAATGGCTGTAGTATTATTACAAATTCTTTTTAAGCAAAAAAATGACTTCTATTAACAAGGTTTACTTGTCCTCTTTTCTGGATTCCTTCTGCAGTTACATTGGCTCGGTAGTAAATATTTTCTGAGAGGTCCAGAAGGAAATGATATTCAAAAGACTAATGTACCACATACGAGGATTGCCTTCCGGCACGAGGCAAGTTTTTTGCAACTTGCTACATGAAGTGAGTCAATCTAATCTCTCTCTTGAATAGCTTATGATTTTATTTTTGTGTTTGCAGACATGGAAGGAGGAGATGCAGTATGTATACTCTGAAACAACTATTTTTCCGGAGGAAGTAGAATTTTAAACAGAGCAAAGCAACCACAAATTTGACTCTGGCGATCAGCTAGAAAAGCTGCAGCACTTCCTCTGAATATTTTGTTTTCACCAAATTTATTTGGCCAGTGAGTCGCCTGATTCACACTTGGTATGGATTCAATTTTCAAGAAATCACCGGTCAGAAGGAAATTTATAATATGTTCATGGGGTATGGCTGTCGTTTTTGCAGAGGCAAGTATTATTGCAGTACCATTGAGTTATCTCGCAACTAAAAGCAGGCTTACATCTGTGTAGGTGCAGGGAAATTTTGGTTTTAAATTTGCAGAAATTATTGTAGAAATGGTAAGATCTCCCTGTGAAAGGCTGTTAGATGTAATAGAATTCACTTCATATTATAATCAATATTTAAGGTCCGATGTAATGCAATGCAGTACTTGGCTTTTTCTCTCCATTTTACTAGTAGGTGAAATGATACGCCCTTTCAAATTTTGATATGGAGAGGTTAACCATCCTCTTGTTTTGATTACTAAAATTTTCATCTGTACTCAAACAATTTTTACAATTTATATAACTGTATTTAAACTAAATATAAAATAAAATCATATTATCAAAAATTTTATGTGTAAAGCCCCTTTGTGGCTTGCCTATTTGAGTTGTTGATATTTCAAAATTAAAAAATATATAAATTTTTTTTGAATAAAAGTACCTTAAAATGATTATCATAATACAATAGTATAGCATTTAAAACCAAATCTGAGTGTTTCTTTTTTCTGGGCCGTTGGGGGATGAGAGAAAAAGAACTGAACCTAATAATGACTTCCTCTCTCACAGAAATAATTACTTTAAAAAAATTATTTTACTAAAATTATTATTTTACTATTAATAAATTAGATATTTTAATTTGTATATTTTAATCTATTAAAAATAATTTTTTACAAGATTAAAATAATATAATAATTATTTTTATATTTTGAAAGAGTTACATTTTAGTTAATAAATTTAACATGCGTTATAAAATTATAACATAGTGCAAATGGGTATTTGATATGGTTAAATTCGACTGTTATTAATAGATTAAAAAAATTATTTTAAAATTTGAGAATTATAGATAAACTCGATCAAATTTAATAAGATTTATTAAATTTTATTAAATTTAGTTTAATTTATTAATAAATATATAAATTAAAATTAATTAATTTTATTAATTTAGATCAATATAATTAATTAAATGGATCAAATACCAGTCGGGTTTGAATAATCCTACGGCATAAAATCTAGTCTAACCCAACTTCAAATCAAAATAAGTTAATTCGCTATTCATCCGCCCAATATAATTCAGCTTTTGATAAAAATATAAAAAAATTAAAAATAATTTTAAATTAATCACATTTATAAAATATTTATTAAAATATTAGATTTTTATTAATTTATAAATAAATTATAATAAATTTATAAATTCTATATATATTATAATGGGTTTATTATAAATTTATAATAAAATAATTAAAATATTTTTAATAAAAAAATAAAATACGGTGTTGCGTGTATTTTTTCTATATAATTTTCCTATTAGCCCATGCTAAAAACTTTTTAGACCCCCCTTTTCCGCTCCCTCTCTATCTCGAGCACTAAAATTCCAGCTTCGCCGCTCCCTCTCCCCTCCGTTGAACTACGTTCCAAAAACCGCCCAAAACCCTCAACCGCCACCGTCATCACCGCCCATTTGGTGGTGCTTTTCCGATCATCTAAAAAACCTCTCTAAACTTCCGGAAAATGGCGGCCACTGCTGCCTCAGAAGTGACTGATGGTCCCGTCCTTGGCTTTATCAACAAACGCCTCCGCGCTTTTCGCAAGAAGTACAATCGTATCCTCCAGATGGAAGAGTCCATCTCTCAAGGCAAGCCCATCAATAAAGAGCAAGAGGATGTTCTGCGTTCTAAACCATCCGTTTGCGCCGCAATTGAGGAGCTTGAGAAGCTCCGTCAGCCTCTTGCTACTGCTGTCTCCGAAGAAATTGACCTAGCGATCCAACGTCGCCAGCAACAACCATCTGTCTCTGACAATGCTATTTTGGATAAGGATGAGAGTGAGAAAACCAATTGCCAGTCAGATGAAGGCACTCGCGGTGACGGTGGTTCTTTGGTGGAGGATCTGTTGAATTTATTATATTTTGGGTCATTATTCGATGTGAAGGAGCAGAATGACTTCACTTTCGCCATCCGAATGCACGAGAGAACTTCCTGCTTGACTTACGACACTGTGACTGATGATGCGACGGATCTGCTCGGAGAAAGGGATTTGGACATGATTTCAAAGCTTGGCGGGTTGCTGATTTCGCGCCCAGTTGATTCCAGCTTATCTCATAAGAATGCGTTGCAGAGGTGCATTGAGCACGCCATGTTGTGGCTTGCTAATTCCGACCTGCCAATTGAGCCCAGTGCTAACGTTTCCTGTAATTGCTTTATTTTGTCCTTTATTTTTTGCTTTAGTAGTGTCTATTTTTGCCATTTTCTCTCAAGTTCTTGTTTTGTTGCTTTTGCAGATGCAGGACTGAGAGAGAAGCTGAACAAGATTATGGGTTCTAATTACTTTACCGCTATACCCGAGATTATAGATCCAGTAGAAGTAGCTGCTGCAGCTGGAAATTTTACGTCTTTCCAGGTTCCTGTTCATAGAGCTCCTATCTCGATGCCAGTCCAGGAATGTTCTGTTGAGCAGTACCAGCCTAAGGTACACTTCAAATCTTATGAACTTACATATTAAAGATGCGATTTTGTTTACTGCTATATGAATTATGCTGTGCTGATTTGTTGGATATGCATTTTTCAGTTTCTATTTATGAGTTTGGCCGATGTTTTTTATGATTGATATCTCTATATTGGGCCACCATATGAAATTTTGCGTGAGCTTTATAGCTTTAATGTCCTTAAACATATTATTAAAATCATCTATCCATAAAAGTTGGATTTGGTCTGAAGTATGTTTTGGCACGATTAGGTTTTAGGGTATCTGTCATGTGATGACATCATGGCACATGAAAATTTGTCACATGAGATCTCTTGAAGAAGCTTTTCTTTCCCCCTTGCCCCTTTTGTGTCCATGTGTACGATTGCGTTGGGGGCGGGCAGGCTGGGTTTGGTTGTGGGAGGGAGTAGACCTAGTAAGAGGTGGCAGCATTGACATAATGAATGGCACTGATCTTAACTAATGTCCCAATTTGGCATGTTGCAAATATTTAATTTATTATCCTAATTTCAATAAGTGTGTTAGATACTGCAAACTGGCTTTGAGATTTTGGGGAAGTAGTGAGATAGAGGTTTTTTTTGGGTGTTATCACCTTTTTTGCATTCCTGAAAATAAACATAAGATTATTTATTATGCTTATGTATGGGAGAACTTTGTTTTGTGGAACTATATGGGAAGGGCTCAAAGTGTAACCATCTTATTTAATTAACAGAAAGGCAAGAATGTTAATTATCCTGGGTACTCTACCATGGGCAACCAGCTCTTTATCAGATGTGATTATTGGCATTTGTTCAAGGACTCTATTTTCATCGGTGTGCATATTTCTGTGTGATTTTGTGCTTGACTTTTTTTACACACCAGTTTGACATCATCGAACATAGCCATTTGAGATTAAGATGATGTGGTGTTGTAAGATTATAATGTAAACATAACATGTCTTGGAATTTTCGTAACTTGTTGGAAAAAGGGAACTTTATTTTTGGGGTCATAGCAGATAGTGTGTGATGACCTGTGGCCATCATAAAAATTTCTTATGGAGATTGTTTCTTGAAGGAAGATCTGAATTGGAATATAATTTTTAGTGCACGTGGTAAATTCTGCTCAAAACAAATGGATTTTAATGCTGCAGATGTTGGGAATGTTATTGTCTTTTCATATGTTGTATTGGGTTGTAAGGGCCATGTTTAACTTCTATGATACTGCTTGGTCAACTCTGGCCTTGGAATACATGATTCAATTTTTTAGACAAGATAGCATATGTGTAGCTTCTTTAATGAATTGAAGAACAGCTGGTGGTTATAATGAAACTCAATTACTTTGTGAGGGATATACCACAATTGCACTGGAGCAACGAAATTGATTGCAGTTTTCAGGTATATTGTGGACAAGATATGTGTGGTTTTGAAGCATATATCCCTTGCAAGTACTGATTGGAAGTGAATGATTTTGGAATATATACTTCTCAATGTTTAAACATTTAGCATATTTGAAGTTTCTTGGATGAATTAAAGAACTCAAATTGTTGGTGAAAATAGTAACATAGTATTATTTACAATGAATAAAATAAAGTTAGGCAGCAGGCTAATAAATTGATTGCAGTTTTCTGGTATATTGTGGACAAGCATGTGCAGTGTTGGTGGTTTTGAAGAATTTATAATTGAAAGTGAATGATTTGGACAATGTTTATGGGAGAACAGGATTGATATTTGATTAATCTGATGTGGACACCGGTATTCTCTCTGCTTTTAACTTTCCTTTTCTCTATACATCTATTGTATTGTATGTGAAATCCTGTAGGATTGCTTTTTGCAATGTAAATAATAGTATTTCTTCACTGGTGTTTAGGTTCTTGATGTTGGTATATGCTCTTCTCTTCACACATTTCATTATTTTTGCTAAAAAAAGAAGTATATACAATTAACCTTGTGGAAATATTGAAGTTACGTATTTCAGCATTCTCTGTCCCCTTCTTTTAAGGCAGATGCATGGGGCATGACATGAATAAGTGGAATAGAGGTGCTACTTCTAAAATTGACACCAGGCGTAGGAGTTTTGGGAACTTTATCGTAGTAGTCCTGACTGTTGATATTGTGTACGCCTATTGTTTGTTAAGCGCATTTTGAATTTTAACTACAAATGTTAAGTTGTATATGCTCACAAGTCTTAGTATACCTTGGATTTGCAATGCAATCACACATGCTTCATCTCTCAGAAGAGTGACAAATGCATCTTTATTAATTTTATGTATTTAGTGGATAATATGAAATTTTCTTACTTGGACATCATAACACGTTGCAAGAGACATATACTCTTAAGGTGCATTTGGTTACTGGAATTCAACATTTCCATATAGAATTACTTTCTTATGAAAATAGCTTGTTAGGTCAGTAATTTTAGGAATGTAATATCATCATGTTTGATTGTAAATTAAATTTTCGTTGGAATATTAGTTTATCACTTTTATATGGGTTCCATATATTCAAGAATCTTTCATTTTACAGAGTGCAACATTCTTATACAAAATAAACACTGGAATATTGTAATACAGAGGCACTTTCCTGGATGATTTTGATTACCGAACGTCCTCTAAATGAAAATTATTATATTAATTGTTTCATGCATTTGGTTAATTAAGGCCATATATTTATGTTATAATGCTTTAAGTGTTGTGGGAATTGAGGATATTAGTTTTTCTTGGTGTTCTATTGAATCCTAGGTTCATGTTTGTAATATCAGTTTCTGTTGTTAAAATCCTAGACTCAAATGTTTATTCTTTCAAGGAGTTTTCTAGGATGGAACAAGGAATTATGTGGTGGCCTTTGTTATTGGTTGCTCATCTTCCTAATTTTTCTGTGGAGAGGTGGGAAAGTGGGTTGAGGAGGTGATGTGGTGGATGTGTGTGTGAATTTTTATTGATGTGGACAAACTTTCTTTTTTCCAGTTTCTCATACAGCAACATAAGGTAAAACAATTTATTAGTTTTGTTCGAAAGTAGGTGTGTCTATGGTTTTGAGGGGTTACTTT
The DNA here is from genome assembly GCA_947685225.1 of Garcia nutans. NCBI lineage: Eukaryota > Viridiplantae > Streptophyta > Magnoliopsida > Malpighiales > Euphorbiaceae > Garcia > Garcia nutans. Next base: position 55,913,364 of record CANTUV010000011.1, read on the forward strand.
ATCTAGCCTATTTTAACATGTTTTTGGATAATTGGCTAATTGCATATTGGCCATAACTAAAATTATATTAGATCAATCTGCTCTGGAACAAGATGCCTTTTATTTTTAATTTTCTCTTTCTGTTGGATTTTTTAAAAAGAACTAGGATGTACATTTATCTTTTGTATTGGGAGGCAACTAAAAATGCATAGGTGATTTTGATTTTTCTTTTAATTTCTGTTCATAGAGATCATTAAGGCTTGGCTTTCATTGAAGGAAAAAGCAGAAATGGGAAAAATCAGAAAAGCTGAAAACTAAGGGATGTCAACATTTTTTGTATTGTTAAGTGGAGTTTCATGTATTCCTTCAAAAAAAAAAAAAGTGGAGTTTCATGTAGTTTTGCAGAAAGGGAGCTTGCCTTCAATTAGAAGAGAGGGGAGACAAAAATTTTAAAGTAGGACATGCCAGGAAGGTATAAGATGCTGTACATCTGACACTGCAACGTTGTATGAAGTGGCTATGGATCCATTCAACCTTCAATTTTGAGTTTGTTTCCCCTTGATTGTGAAGTGTACATTATCTTAAGCAACATAAGATTCCTTTCATATGGGAAAAAACATTTGAGCTAATTTCTGATTTCGAATGGTTTTAATTAGAAATAAATATTGCAAACACTTGCATCATGTTTTAGTGTTTGTGCTTCAGTGAACGCTGGGTGCTGTTTGACCATGTATCATGTGTTAGTGTTACTAATATTAACTTAGTTGGCTTTTTTTCATTGCTTCTAGAAATTGGTATAATCCTTTCCATGTCATCTTCTTTTGAGCTTTATCACTTGCTCTTTTTTTTAATACTCATTGATTTCTACTGCAATTTCAGAAATAATCCCTTGTAATATATTATTAGTGGCTTGTTAAAGTTTGAGCTATGCAACAAAGGGAGAATTCAGCTTTGCAGTTTTGCCATGTGATATACCACTCAATGCAATTTAACTTCAAGCAGTTCTCTCTTTCGTATATCATTTTTGTGTTAAATATTTATTACTAAAACTTTTATGTTTTATCCTTTTCTCGTATTTTTCATTTATATTTATAATTTGAATGTGAGGGAGAAGTATGCAAAAAAGGTGGATTGTGGTTGTGGTGGCCAAAGGTAATCATTGGTGGTGGATGCATTGGTGAATCCTTGTATGATTTTGTGGGCTTTTTTAGGAAACAGAAAATTCATTTTCAATCTAACAAGGAAAATATTTTCTGTTTTAATTGCTCTAAACACTAGAAAATCCTGATTTGTTTTATTTTAAAACATTCTCTCGAAACAAGAAGGGGAGCCTTGACGCAGCGGTAAATGCTGTCGCCGTGTGACCTGAAGTCACGGGTTCGAGTCGTGGAAACGGCCTCTTGCAATTAATTGTAAGGGAAGGCCGCGTACAAAGACCCAATGGGTCTGACATTTCTCCGGACCCCGCTCATTGCGGGAGCATTCGTGCACCGGGTGTCCTTTTATTCTCTCGAAACAAATAGAGCTGTTGTAGTAATTAGCAATTTGTTGGTCCTTGGTTAATCGAAAGTTTCATTGCCAGCTCTTGTATTAATTAGCAATTTGTTGGTCCTTGGTTAATCGAAAGTTTCATTGCCCAATAGTTAACTTTTATTTATTGAAAAATTGAAAATGAAATTTAGAAGTCACAAAAGAGTAGTTGAGAAGTTAAAATTGTGGCTCTATGCAACCATTTTTATGTGGAAACTATTTTAATTTAATTATTATTCTGCACAATATAAAAGTTGATTGTGTCGTATGATCTGCTACAAAAAATTTATGGCAGTATTGACAGCAATGTTTAGAGTAATATGAAGTATGACTGTATGTTAAATCGCTTGCTTTATTTTTGAACTTGCATTTCTCTTTTTAAAACATTTATCTGTGTACCAATTCCTTGAGATGCTTTTTACCAATTATTTTTATTTTCTCTTCAATGTAAAAGTCAGTTCTAGTTGCTTTTCTGATGATATTTACATTACTTGGAATTTCGATGTTATCAATTAAATTTCTAAATGCTCTCCTGTAGGATGAAGACTTAGTACACGAGGCTGGTGGTTATCAGTCCAGTGATGCTGAGGAACTTGATAAGGTATTAGTGTAGCTGGTTTCTCTATTTCAGGATGAACCAGAAATTGCTATAACATTTTATTGCATATAGGGGTATTAATGTAGCTGGCTTCTCTATTTCAGGATGAACCAGAGACTGAAGTACCTGCAGAAGTAATCTCTGATGAGCAAGAACAAGCTAGACCATCAGAAGTGGATCATAACCAAAAAGATGTAGACTCCAAGGATCAACAGTACATTGCTCGAAGGGGCTACCAAAACCAAAGAGGTGGTCATGGTGGCAGTAGTGGTGGCCGGAGGGGATATTCAAATGGCTGCAGTGGTTCTGGTGGTGGCAGAGGAGCTGCTGGTGGTGGGTACCAAAATGGTCGTAATCAATATTATGACCAGTCTGGAAACTATTACCAAAGGAATTTCTATAATAATCGGGGACGAGGTAACAGGGGTGGAGGACACCCTTACAACAACCATGGTTCTGCAGGTCACGGTGGTCATGGCCCAGTAGATGTTGGGGCTTCTTCATGACATTATCACTCATTGGACGGTGCTAGGGTGTCTGCGTTACTGGTTTTGTAGGCGAGTGATAAAAAATGTTATTTTTTTTTTACTCCCTTTTTCTTTTTATTTATTTTCTTTCCTTTTTTTTACAAATGAAACTTGTTATGAATGTGGGTTATCATTTTGTTTATGCATGCACCATAGGTAGACACCCTTTTTTTGTAGTTCAGTTAATGAAGTTATAATTTTCTTTGGAACCTTTTTTTTTCTGAAAATTCTTATCTGGATTTTGTTTGGCCCTAAATTCGGTCAAAACATGGTGTTTATAAAAATGCATTTGGCTTCCAGCTGGATTATAATTTGTTATGCTCTAGTAATTGGTTCTCCTATTTTTAAAAAGATGCTCCAAACTTGTGCCTTCAATTAATTATAGTATCGAAGGGGTTCCTTGATCCCTTTTGTTTCCTTTTTTCCGAATGAGATGCTTGACACTGACTTCGCTTTGTTAAATTAAAACCTCTATTCCTAATTAAACCATTATTAAAAAATTTCTTAATCTCTCAGAAACATTAATTAAAAAATTCGTTATAAAAAGTCAACTTTATATTATTATAAATATTTTTAAACATAATTAAATAAATTGTTCTATTATTTTTTGATATTGATTATTTATTAAAAAAATGGATTTTAATTTCAAAAAAATTGTGGATTGAGGAGGTGGTAGAATTTCCTGACTAATATCACATATGATTTTGGCTTCATAAGAAGACAAAATTAAAAAAAAAAAAAAAATGCAGCTAGCTGAAAGGTGCTTCTACTCTTACCATTCCATTTTGTTTTCATTTTTTCTTTTCCTAAGCACGGTACAGCGAATTAAATCAAATATAAAATCGTTAGTTTCTAAAACCAAAAATTACATTTTATGAAAGAATTTGCTTGAAAAATTAAACAAAAATCAAAGAATATATTTACCAAAGGAAGCTTCTGGAAAAAAAGTTTGAAAAAGAAAAAAGAAAAAAAAAAGCTTTAAAAATTAAAAGCTAAGAATTTAGGGCAGGTTTTTTATTCCATGAGTGGACCATATGATTGGCCAATGGCATCAGTTTGGTCCTACAATCAAATTTCTGTATCCTTTACCTTTTATTATTTATACAATACTCTTATACTCACAAATCTTCATTTAACTTTTCAGTTTAATTAAAAAATAAGTTCAGGAAATTGACGTTTTCTTTGACTAAAAAAACTGAAAATTAACTTTTAGTATCTGTGACTGGAGCAAGGATAACATTTTATTAAACAAAATACGAAACGAGTCAACGAAAAATACATTTATACCTTTTTTTTAAAATGTTAAATTGAGCTGCTTTTCATTTATCCAAAAATGAAGATCTGTATTTTTTATATTATACAATTCATTATTTAAATTTTGATGTAAAATATTATATAATGTAATTAAATTAAAAAAATTAATATTTATAGCTCATGTGATTATGGAGTCGTTCCGAATTTTGAGACAGCTGTTGGAATTAAATTTGGAGGAACTTAGTTTATTTACGCAATTTTATGATTACGTTTTCAACTCTACGGAGGTGCAATTTCTCTTTTACTTTTATAGCTGCGCATGTTTTTTCTTTTTAATTTTATTTCAACTTCATTTTTTATTCTTTTTTCCCCTTTTATTTTTATTTTTTTTATTTAAAACTAATTTTTAATATCATATCCTCACAAATAAATAACATGCTAATTTTTAATATCATTTTCTCACAAATAAATAACATATATATCTACCAAATATCTATAATATTTATATAATATTTATTAAATATCTACTAAATATAGACAAAAAATCTATTAAATATTTAAAACATATCTACAAAATTCATTTATTATTTTTCAATATTTACATAATATATATACAATAAATAGATAACATACACAATATCTACTAAATATATATAACAGGTACATAATATACACCAAACATATATACATCTACTAAATATTTATATAACGAAATTAATATTTTTTTTAACCTATTTTTGATATCTATAGCATGTAAAATTTATTTAAAAATAGATTTAATATTTTTATTAATATATTTTTACATTTTTTTTATTTTTTTAAAGTGTTATTTATTATTTATAATTAAAATTAATTTTTAATAAAAATTAATATATTTAAAATATAATTTAAAATATTAAATTTATTATTTTATTGAATATTTTTATTTAATTGTAAAGTTTAAAAAAATAAAAATTAAAAAAAATATTAATTGAGATGAGAGATAAAATATTTTTTTAAAAGAAATTATTTTAGAGAATAAAAAGATATTTGAAAAATTTTGCTCTAATTTTTTATAAAAATATAAATATTTTTTTAGCATTTAAAAAAATAATTTTTTGGATAATTTTTTAAATGTCTCTTAAATTTATCAAAGAAAATTAAATAGAAAAAATATATGGATAGACTATTGCAATGAAAAGTGAAATTTTTTATATATCATAAAAATATTATTACTAAATTAAATTATATTTTTTAAAAACCACTAATTAATTGCAAGTTTTTGCAACCATTGTTTCACACTGAGGAGCCAAAAAGAGCATAGATTTGCAGGGTTAAATTTTTCATAAAAATGTCAAAAAAAAATTAAATTAAATTTATCATATTTTTTTAAAATTTATTCAGATTTATAAAAATTTATAATTAATTTACTAAAATATTAAATTTATCTAATTTATTATGAATTTATTATAAATTAATAATAAATATATAATTTATATAATTTATTATAAATTTATAATAAATAATTAAAATATTTTTAATAAAAATAAAAAAATTATGAAAAATAACGGACGGTGTAATTTTCCCTAAAAAGGACGATGCATCGCCGACAGACAGCCGCATTTTAAAAGCCCAACTCTCACACCCAACTAGCGATTTTGATTCTCACGCCGCTAATTCTCATTGCATCTTTCATCGTTGCCTTTTATTTTTTTGGAGCTGATCTTTTCATCTTTGCTGCTTCCATGAGTCCTAAATAATTTCTCACTATTCTCTATTCAAGTGTCAGAGTTTGCCTCCTTAATATCTATTAATAAAAAATATTAAGGACAAGTGCTCGTAATTTTCTTCCATCAATTAAATTATTTCAAAATGTAAACCGACATTCGAATTTTTTTTTTAGCATAAACAATGAATTCATGTTTTCATATATAGAAGAAAATTATCTTATATATAAACATATACCCTTAATTTAAATTAGAATTTTTCATAATTCTCAGTGCTATTAAATCATAGCATAAAAATTTTAAGTTTTTTTTTTTCAATTTAAGTAGATTTTTTTATTCATTTTATTCATCAAAAGTTTTGATTATTGAGTCATATCATAAAAAAAAATATATTTACAAAATATTTAATTTTAAAGTAAATGATAATTTTTTAATTTAAAAATAAAATTAACTTAACATAATGAGCTTGTTACCACTAAATTAAAAGAAAAAAAAAAGCTAAAAAGGAATCATGGCATAAAGAATATGATATAGCCTCTAACAAGATGTAATAACGTGATTAAAAAAAACTGTAATTGAATAATCATGAAGTAATTATGCTACTGTAAGCATATATACTAATTAGACAATACCACTTAAGGAAATCCTTAATCTCTACAGTTAACCCCCCAATATATATATATAGTTTTATTTTATAAAATAGCACATTCTGTGGTGACAAGTGATTGGGACTATGCTTGGGAATACAAGATTAGTGGGTGATATTATCTATGGATTGTGAATTGTGACATCTTCCAGTTTCATTAATCTTAAATTTGGGACCATCACATTTCATATTTTTATTTATAAACTTATGCTTTAATAACCACAATTTTTAATTTTAAAATAAATATATTAATATCTTGTCTTTTTTAATGTCGACTGTCACCCAATATAGTTAATTTACATAATATTGCCAAACATCATATTCCAATTCCTTTTTTTTTTCCCTATAATGCGTTCTTTTCACAAGTTGAAGTTCAAAGGTTTAATATACGAATTTAGTGTCATCAGAAATTGTTTTAGAATGGTGCTGTTTTGTTTCTTGAGGACTTTTGCCTCAAACTGTGAAGAAGAATATTTATGTACTGTATAATTATTATATGCAATTAACAGAAAATTAGTGTGTAACAAGATAAGCAAGAATGCATTACATTGGATTACCACTTTAAAATAAAGATTAAATTAATTAATTAATCAAGTTGGGGGGGAAGAGTTACCTGTTTTTGTGCCTTCAAATATTTCCATTTTAGTTTTCGACGGTTCATGTAATTTTCAGACAATTCTGGAATCATATTCTTTAATAACGACTCAAAGTTTCGCACTACATTTCTCTCTATATAAACCACCACTCTCTTTGTTTAAAACCATAGCCTTTCATTTAAAGTTGAAGAAAATTCAAGCTTATATATATACATATATGTCAAGAATGGAGTGGGGATTTCCAGCTTTTCGAAGAGCAATAACAATGAAACCAAGCTTTCATTTTAATCATTACAATGATTTTGAAGATACAAACTCTTCTGGTGCAGTGGAAATCCAATCTGTAGATCAATGGAAAACTTACTTTGATGCCACTAAAGGCAACAACAAACTGGTAATTATTATTATTTTTTTTATTAATTTATACTTAAATGTTCTATGTTTATCAACGGTAGTTCTTATGGTGATCTTTCTGGTGTTGAAGCTGGTGATGCAATTCACAGCTACATGGTGTGGACCTTGTCGATTCATCGATCCGGCCATTAAAGAGTTTGCTGCCAATTATAAAGACGTTGATTTTATAAAGATTGATGTGGACAAGTTGTTGGTAAGCATTCCTTTTCTTTACAAGCAAAATTACATGACTTCTGTTCTTTTTTCTTTTTTTTTCTCCTCTTTTTCTCTGTCTTTCTGATAATAATGAATTGAAATTTGTGATCGAAAACAGTATGTGGCTCAGAAATTCGAGGCAAGCACACTGCCTGCATTTGTATTCATCAAGAAAGGGAAACAAGTTGATAAGATAGTAGGAGTCAAGAAATTTGAACTGCAGAACAAGATTGAGCAACACAGGATATGATTGATTATAATGCTGCTACTGATGCATGCCAACAGTAGGCTCCAGAATATCTATATATATTTTAGTAACTGATGAAGAACAACAATTAAATCAAGAAGATTGAATAAGTCTCAAAAATTATGATAATGGCCATTTTCTTCAGGCAAAATGACCTGCTTTTCTTGAAAAATGACCCGGGTTTTTCCAGAATATATAATAGTGACCTGCTTTTCTTGAAAAATAATAAAAAAAAAGATTATTGCTGAATGTACTTGCAAGTTGTAAACTTTGTGTTCTCTCCAGAAATCACATCAAAATAATATTATTTGACATATGTAGTTGTATTTCTGAAAAATTAGTACGAAGTGGGTTCCAAGAAAAAGAAAAAGAAGAAATTGATAATTATAAAATTGGGAATCTTAATCAAAATCTGAAATGTTACAGAATTGTTTTTGCTCTATATTTTTAAAAGTTGGCGTGAACCTCACAAATAGAGCCCACTTCAATTATTCTGGTTTTCCTTCCCAATGATTTCGTTCTTCTGTTTAAAACCAAGACAATTGGACAATAAAAAATGGTAGGACTTGCTTGCAAGTTATAATATCATCGTCATATCCAGAAAGCAAGGCAACAGATCAATAACATCCATGCATATCAGCTTTTAATATGAAATTATACAGACACATAGACACAAAACATGCTGTCATGAAATGGTTCAGTATTGGTGAGTCGTTGTTCTGGTGAAACAGGAGTAGCCCATTCCCATTACAAATACCTGAACTTGAAACTACAAATGATTTTCATGCAAATGCATACATTCAAACAAATGGTTTACAAATTGGACTCTTTCCTGTCCAACTCAGAGAATATCAAAGCAAATTAAACACAACTTGAAACAATTCCAAGCTTATAACTGAAAGACAAGTTCCAATCGTATATATATTCCTAAACTATTGATGTAGGAACAGAACAGATTCCGTAACATAGCCTTTAAGAAAATCAAACATTAACTTTAAGAAAATCAAACATTGACCATTAAAATTTGAGGCGAAACCAGTCAATGCATTAATATATTAAATGTCATCATTTCCCAAACACAAAGTACAACAGAGAATTTTCCCCATACAACTTCAAAGCAAAAGAAGACTAAGATTAGATTAAAATAGTATACAAATTTTAAACTGAAGTTATCATGTGGCAGCTATGACAACGAGAGAGTTTTTACAGACCACATTAACAAAAAACAGTGCTTGATTAAAATGCTTGTGACTTTCTTCCCTACTATGCACAATCTTGCTCTAGAAAAATGAAAATGTAAATGTATTTACATTCAATAATTAACTTACATAAATTATAATTATTGTTGATGGATGATCAGCAAGCCCCAAGCTTGATGATGAACTCTGAACTAAATATCAATGCCACCCAAAACCCTTTTGAGATCAGATTTCTGTTCTGATGTAAGTCTTGATGGAAATGTGACATCAAACTTGATTCTAAGGTTTCCCTTTTTGTGTGGTTCTTTTGAGATGGGCATACCTTCATTTGAGATCACAATCTCATGACCTGGTCTAATGATATCCGTTACTGGGATTGCAAGATACCTTTCATCCAAGGTTGTTAAATCAACAGTCTTCCCTGTGAGAGCGTCAAGTAATGAGATTTTCTGATTGACAATCAGATCATTCCCATCTCTCTTGAAAACAGCATGAGGCTTCACATCCACAACGAAAATAAGATCGGCCGGTATAACACCAGGTTCTTGATTGCCTTTCTCCGGGAAAGTGATTTTTGTACCTTTCTTCCAACCTGGTTTGATATCAATCTTCAAAATTTCTTCAACGGTCTTTGGCTTACTACAACAGAATTACTTGCAAAAAAATCAAATTTCCCAATTCCGAAAAAATGACTGCGTAACTGAAAGAGTGAAATTCAACTATTTATTTGGTTCGCGATGGAAATTAAAATGACAATCGAATGATGAAAGGAATCGAATTACAACTTGCAGCATTATCGATTCAATGAAAAAAAACACAAACTTTCATAATTGTTCTGTAGGGCCTTTAATTATATAATTGAAGAAGAAGAAAAGAAAAAGAACTGACCCGAAATCGTCAGGAACAGAACGAGAAATCCTCATCTTCCTTCTTGCTCCTTTGTAAAGATCTTCCAAACTACACAACAATTTACTCTCAATTGCAGCCGCTTTCCTGCTCCCCTGATTCCCCGTCTCTCCATTCCTATAAAACCCAGTCTTTCCACTACCACCACCACCACCCACACCGCCGCCGCCAGATCCGCCGAAAAACTCATTAAAAATATCATCCGCATCCCGCGGATTGAATCGGAAACTCGTGCTAGTATTCGTTGTCTCCTCCTCATCACCAGGCCCCCAACATTCAAAAGACTTAAGCCCTTCTTCACCATAAAGGTCATAGATCTGACGCTTTTGAGGGTCACTGAGCACATCATAAGCTTCAGAAATCTGCTTAAACTTAGCTTCAGCTTCTTTCTTATTCACGGGATTTTTATCAGGATGCCATTTCATTGCCAGCCTCTTGTACGACCTTTTCAGGTCATCGTCAGTGGCCTTCCGGTTAACTTTGAGTACATTGTAGTAATCAACGCCCATAATCACTTTTCTTGATTTGCGAATTTGGTAATAAAGAAAGTGAATTTGGTAGAATGCGAGTGAATTAAATTGGTGAAAGTGTGGGCTTTGAGAAAATTTTAAGAATTAATAATTATAGGAAAGTGAAATAGCAGGAGGCGGAGGCGAAAGCGGCGAGTCGGACGGTGAGTGGTGGTCGAGCGAGTCAAGCAAAAATGAGCAAAGAGAAGCAGTGATCACGCTTTTGACAACGCGTTCATGGAGTTGATATATTTATAAAATAAGAAAAGGGTAATGTTGGCGTAACAGCAACTGTGTCAAGACTAATTTCTGACAGACAGGTATTCAAAGGAAAAAAGGACAAATCATCTCATTAATGTTAATTAATTGCCCTTTTCTTTAACAGTAATTTTTGTCTATCCCACGTATTCAATACCTCATTAGTGTCGTGACGCGTCAGCACCCTTTTTATTTTGAAAAAAAAAAGTATTTATCTACATAATTTATTTTTGTATGTTATTTATAAAGAACCATATGTTCATTATTTTTTTGGAGTAAAATATATATATATATGTTCATTATTTTGGAATTTTGTAAATTATTATCTTAAATAAAAGTATTATATTTTGTCACCATTCACATTTAAATTTGAATTTTTTCATATAGGATATCAATGTATTATCTCAAATAACGTGTACTAATATCATACAATTATTTTATATCGTCTAAGTTTATAAGTTATTTTTTATGATTTTATTTTAAAGATAGATATTTTTAGCAATGAAGATTAAATTAATTAAATGATTTGATATTTTGACTTGATATTGATAGCATTGAAATTTCACTAAAAGAATAATAGAATCTTATTTAATTATATTAAATTTTATAAAAAAATTAATTTTATAGAAAGTGAAATAAAAAATAATATTTTAAATGAATTTTACGAAATTCATTGATACAAAATAGAGTCTTAAAATTCTGTACAAATGGTTAAAAGTTAAATTCATACCTCCAATAATAAAATAAATAAACAAACAATATTAACATAAACGAAATGAATTTAAGTTTTTTTTTTGTTGATTTTATTCTATTCAATTCAATGCTTGATATTTAACTATTAAAATATATTTAAAAAAATGAAAATAAAGTATCTGTGGCAAATTTTTTATTTTTAATATGAATCAACTCAAGAAAATTGATAATAATTCTAGTAATAATTTAATTCACAGCCCTCATTGTCCTTTTAAGTTAATTATTATTATTTCTCCTTGTAATGATGGAGCAAGTGCATGAGTTTCAGCGAAGCAAATCCTTTTTTTTTTCATATAAAGTTTTTTTTTTAAAAAAAAAAAGGAGGTAAGAAATCTATGATGAAGGGTGGTGCTGGGTAACAGGCATGTTGAGTTATCAGAAAGGAGTTTATTGTTGGAAATTTTGAAAAAAAAAATAGTAATATAAAAAAGAAAGGAACGTGCAATGAAGTAATTGATATGGGAAGTATCTTTGATTGTCAAGAGACAGAGTTTCTTTTGTTTTCACACTCTGACAAAATCTGGCTATGGCGCCTCAAAGTTGAGGTGGCCATTTCAATCATTTGATTACGTAATACACAAAACGACATCGTTCTTTTTTCTATTTTTTGTTGATTTCAATTGATTAGTATTATTTTCTTTTTTTTGGATTTTTTAATTAATGAGACCTTTAGCAATTGGCAACGTCAATGAGCATTTAATTCTTTTGACAATTTATTTATTATAGTAACTTCTCTGCTTAATTAAGCTATAATTAAGGAGCTTTAAACTTTTTTTTTTCAATTTAAATCTTCAAATACTTAATTATCTATTAAACAAACAAAGGACGTGTGGGTAGAGAATAGAATGGTGGCCTCTGCTTGCTTGGGGTTGTGCACATGAGTTTTTATTTTATTATTATTAATTTAGTTAAATTAAAAGTGGAGAGCTAACATGCAATACATAAATATTAACGGATTCATAATATGGAGAGATAAGGTGATTCCGGTGTCCCTTAATTCAAAGAGAGATAAGGATGATAAAGCTCAAATGGTGGAGTGATAAGGTGTTTCAGCAATCAAATTCTAAGAAGAGATTTGTTTCAGTTTCAAGAAATTCAATTGTGATAAGTTCATTAACTTAGTGTTAATCCTATAGAAACGTGCATTGGTTGTCTTTATGTAAAAACTATATATATGTAGTCAGCTTGTAGTTCATATATAGATGAATAAAGAGAAACCAGACATATTTATATATTAAACTAAATCAATTGCTTTCTTTTTGCCCTTTTTTATAAGATTTATTGTGATTTGTGGGGACCTGCTCCAGTTTTATCTACTGAGAAATTTAGATTTTATGCTTGTTTAGTTGATGATTTTTCTAAGTTTACTTGGATTGTCCCTTTAAAGCACAAGTCTAATTTCTTTATTGCATATTTGGCTTTTGAAAAGTATGTTGACAGGCAATTTGGAAAAAAGATTAAAGTGTTTCATTCAGATGGAGGGGGTGAGTTTGTTAATTCTCAGTTATCATCACATTTTCTTGCTACTGGAATTGTTCATCAAATTTTGTGTCCTTATACTTCGGAACAAATAGGAAAGGTTGAAAGAAGGCATCGAATGATTCGTAAATTAGGAATGACAATGTTATTTCATAGTTGTATGCCATTAAATTTATGGGTTGAAGCATTTAGTACAGCTGTTTTTTTGCTTAATAGATTGCCATATTCATCTCTTGCTTTTGATACACCATATTTTAAAATGCATGGATTGCATCTAGACTATAGTTTACTACGTGTCTTCGGATCAAAATGTTTTCCTTATGTTTGGGATACTCGTAAGAATAAATTTGATCCCAAATCATGCTTGTGTGTTTTTGTTGGGTATAGTGAAAAATATAAGGGTTATAAATGTTTCAATCCATCCACTAAGAAGTTTATTATTTCTAGCCATGTTAGTTTTGATGAGAATTGTTTTCCGTTTCGACCACAATCTGGATTGATCAACAACTCTCATGTATGTCAAATTTTTAATTCATGGTTGTCGTCAAGTGATAATAAAATTGCCCCAGGTGATGATCAAGATCACACAATGCCTTCCTCAAATATTCCCTTGTCGTCTAATGTTGTTTTGCAGAATGCTACTCGACATGAATAAGATCATGTCAATCTGGTAGGTGCAGGTGATGTAATTGGTGTTACATCTTGTGATGAAACCGAGGAAACACGTGTTGCAGAATTTGAAAATGAGGATATGGTTACCTTAGCATCTGTTCCTGATACTTCTAACACTTCTCTGCCTTATACGAACATTATGAGTAATAACCATATGTCTGCAATTGATGCAGGTTTAGTTGAGGGACCAGCTGAAAATCAATTACATGAACCACAGGTACATGCTGGTTTGGATATTGAGCAAGTTGATTCTAGTATTTCTAGTGATGATGAGGGTGAAATGTTAGCTGGTTCTGGTACTTCTATTGCAGTCTCGCAACCAAGTCATTCTATGGTAACTCGAGCTCAAATGGGAATTTTTAAACCCAATCCAAAATATGCCTTGGCTGTTACTATGTCACCAATAATTCCTTGTGAACCCAAGTCTGTTAAGTCAGCACTAACACATCCAGGTTGGAAGGCAGCCATGTCTGAAGAATTACATGCGTTACACAAGAATGACACTTGGAGGTTAGTACCTAGAACTTCTGATTTACATGTTATAGGCTCTAAGTGGGTTTTCAAAGCAAAACTAAAGCCTGATGGCACATTAGATCGATTAAAAGCCCGTCTTGTTGCTAAAGGATATCATTAAGTCGATGGTATAGACTATACTGAAATTTTTTATCCAGTTATCAAACCAGGTACTATTCGTTTGGTATTGTCTATTGCTCTCGTTAAGAATTGGCCTATACGTCAACTTGATGTTAAAAATGCTTTTTTACATGGTTACATTACTGAGGATATATATATGGAACAACCACCAGGCATGGCTGATTCGCAGTTTCCGTCATATGTTTGTAAATTGCAACGTGCGCTTTATGGTCTTAAGCAGGCCCCTCGTGCATGGTTTGATAGGCTTAGTCATTTTTTGTTAGATTTTGGTTTTTATTGTAGCTTAGCAGATCCCTCTCTTTTTGTTTCACACACATCTAATGGTGTTCTTGTCTTGTTATTATACGTGGATGATATGTTACTTACAGGTTCTTTCTTGGAGCTTGTTTGTTCTTTTATTCAGGTTTTGAGTAATGAATTCTCAATGAAGGATCTTGGCCCTATTCATCATTTTTTAGGAGTTGAGATTATGTCAACAAATGATGGTCTGCATCTTTCTCAGTTGCACTATGCACATTCAATCCTTGATCGTGCTCAAATGCTTGAGTGTCAACCTATGCCAACGTCATTGGAGCCTAAGACAATGATTCTTACTGATTCAAATCCTGTGAATGAACCAAGTCACTTTCGTAGCATTGTTGGCGCCTTGCAATATCTCACACTCACGCGACCTGATCTTTCTTATAGTGTTAATTATGTATCACAATTTATGCATTCATCGACTGATCACCATTTTAAGCTTGTTCGCAGGATATTACGATACTTAAAGGGAACTTTACATTTTGGCTTGAATCTCACTTCTAAAACAACTCTGGATTTGACTGCATATTCAGATGCAGACTGGGCTGGCTGTCCATCATCACGACGTTCAACTACAGGATATTGCACCTTTCTTGAAACAAATGTTATCTCATGGTGTGCGAAGAAACAATCTACGGTGGCTCGTTCCAGCACTGAAGCAGAATATCGTGCCATGGCACATACTGCAGCGGAGCTGACTTGGCTTACCTATATTTTGCATGATCTTCAAATACCTTTGACTAGAACTCCTGTTTTATATGGTGATAACATTAGTGCATTATACTTAACTATAAATCCGGTATTTCATGCACGAAGTAAGCATATTGAATTAGATTATCACTATGTGCGTGAGCGAGTTGCACTTGGATTACTTGAAACTAAGCATATTTCTTCTACTCAGCAAATTGCTGATATTTTTACTAAGCCAATTCCAAAGGCTAACTTGCCATTTTTCAGAGACAAATTGTGCCTACATTCTCGGCTCAGTTTGAGGGGGGATATTAACGGATTCATAGTATGGAGAGATAAGGTGGTTCCGGTGTCCCTTAATTCAAGGAGAGATAAGGATGATAAAGCTCAAATGGTGGAGTGATAAGGTGTTTCAGCAATCAAATTCTAAGAAGAGATTTGTTTCAGTTTCAAGAAATTCAATTGTGATAAGTTCATTAACTTAGTGTTAATCCTATAGAAACATGCATTGGTGTCTTTATGTAAAAGCTATATATATGTAGTCAGCTTGTAGTTCATATGTAGATGAATAAAGAGAAACCAGACATATTTATATATTAAACTAAACCAGTTGCTTTCTTTTTGTCCTTTTTATCTACAAACACACCCTCACCACCCACATTTTATTCACCCAACACATATATTCTATGACCCATTTCCTAATTTTTCTCATACTTTACTTGTAAATCTAAATTTAATTCATAATTTTAAAAATATTTAAAGCTATAATTTTATAATTACTCTAGTACTTTTTAATTGAAACTAAATTATATATGCAATTCTTTTAATAATATATATTTATGTTGAATATATTTGTGTAAATTATACTATTTTATTATTAATTTATAAATTCATTTAATTAAATTAGTCACTTTGTATATGTGCCCATGGACAAGTTAATTTTTCTAAATGGAAGCCTATATAGCTTATCATTTTATTGTTTAAATAGAAGTCTATATAGTTTGACATCATTTAAATTTTAATATAAAATAAATAAATCACTGAGAATAAGTGATATTAATTTTTTTTGGCCATTGCATAAGTGATCTGAATTGAAAGTTTATTGTTTTTATGCTTATTTATATAATGATTTGGTGAAAAAGAGAGGCAATTAGTAGTTACTTCCTCTGTTCCTTTTCACCTCTAGTTTTAGAACATTTATTTTGGTCCAATATATTCATTGTTTTAAAAAATTAATAATTTTTTTTTTCAATTTTACTTCCCATTGCTTGTAATGTTAGTAATAACGTGGGTAATCCCACTAAATTAAAATAAAAATGAACCTTTTAATATTAATAGCTAATTTTTAACATTAACTTTATTAAATCTATATTAAAAAATTTAACATGAATTCAATATGGAATCAACTAGAGTAATTTAAAAACAGTAATCATTAAAATATAGAACTGTGCTCCTAGATTTAGATGTCCCGAGTAATAGTTATTTTATATTTATTAAGTGTCAACTAAATAGTTGAAAAAATTATTGAATTATTCTTGGTGTGGTCAACATCACCTAATTAATATAAAAATAAACTCTTAAACTTTAATAATTAACTTTTGAGATTGATTATTGAAATCTATTTAAAAATTTTAAACAAAGAATTTAATAGTTTATTATTTAAATGATTTAATATTTTCTCCTAAATTAATAAGAATATTTTCTATTTTATAAAAATTAAGAAAAATTAGTTATTTTTTTGTTGGAAATATAAAATTTATATGTTATTTATTAAAGCTTATTTTAATAAAGATATATTAATTTATTAAACATATAAATATAATAGAGACTAATATATTAAATTTATTTAAAATAATAAATGGATAGTAATTTGAAATTAAAGCGTGTGTATCAATTAGTGGCCAAAGAGAGATGTTTTCCTAATTGAAGTATAATCACCACATGTAGAGAGAGAAAGATGTTAGTAGCGTTAGGAAACGAGGTTGACATAATTTACTAGAGTTAATAAGTTTTACTAGAAGATGGAGTGTTAATGCATGTGCTATAAAACACATGACCAGTAAAGGTCAGATGTCTTTAACAAAGTATTGATTAACATCCACTTACATAAAAAGGACATTCAATACTATCTTATTAATTGTTGACGAGTTCCTTATAAATGACATCAATTGAGAAAAATTTAGAAAATGATGCCTATTTTTCATGACCCATACACTTACATAGGCCTGTTTACCCAATTTGAATCAGCGTAATTCTGTTTTGGACTCCTCTTGGGTTGAAGCAATTTGGACTTGTCCCCATTCCCCAAGCCTAAATCTGATTTGAACCTAGATGCCTGTGTTTTTTCTTAATAAATAATACTAACAGAAGAAATGAAAATTTTTTGTAAGTTCGACTGGATTTAGGAGCTATCCATGGCTCTGGCAATGACTCCGAGCCCATCCCCTCTAACTCTCTCCGAGCCCAACAACTCAGTCAACCATCATAACCGTCTTCTTTCTTCACTGAATGACTGCAGGCACATGTCACAGCTCAAGCAAATTCAGGCTCACGCTCTGCGTTCCACATTATTGCCCAATCAACCAGACACCCTTTTTCTTTATAGTCGAATTCTTCATTTTTCTGCCCTTAACGACCTTCATTACGCCTATCGAGTATTCCATGGAATTCAAAACCCCAATTCATTCATGTGGAACACTCTCATCAGAGCCTGTGCGCAAAGTGTTGATTGTAAACAACAAGCTTTTTTGCTGTACAAAGAAATGCTAGAGCAAGGAACTGTCTTGCCCGATAACCATACATTTCCCTTCGTTTTAAAGGCTTGCGCTTACCTGTTTGCTTTTTATGAAGGGAAACAAGCACATGCCCAGATGTTAAAACTTGGGTTTGCATCTGATGTTTATGTAAATAACAGTTTGATTCATTTTTATGCTTCTTGCGGCTATTTGGAGTCGGCTCAGAAAGTGTTTGATGAAATGCCAGAAAGAAGTATTGTTTCATGGAATGCTATGATTGATGCGCTTGTTCAGTTTGGTGAGTTTGAAACTGCGTTGAGACTGTTTGTTCAATTGCAGAATTTGTTTGAGCCTGATGGGTATACAATTCAGAGCGTTTTAAATGCTTGTGCTGGTTTATGTGCATTGTCTTTGGGGATGTGGGTTCATGCTTATGTATTGAGAAAGTTTGATGTAGATGTAGTCGAGGATGTTTTGGTTAACAATTGTTTGTTAGATATGTACTGCAAATGCGGGTCACTGTATATTGCTTTACAGGTCTTTGAAAGGATGTATAGGCGTGATTTAACTTCATTGAATTCTATGATTCTTGGATTTGCTACGCATGGGATGGCCGAGTTAGCATTGGAATATTTTGAACTTATGGTTAGGACAGGTAAGTTTGTGCCAAATTCTATTACCTTTATTGGTGTTTTGAGTGCCTGTAATTACAGGTGTATGGTCAATGAGGGTAAAAAGTATTTTGAGATGATGGTTTCCGAGTATAAGATTGAACCTCGACTGGAGCACTATGGTTGCCTAATAGATATTCTGGCTCGTGCTGGTTTGGTTGATGAAGCTTTGGATTTGGTTTCAAGCATGCCCATGAAACCTGACGCTGTTATATGGAGGAGTCTGCTTGATTCATGTTGCAAGAAAAATGCAAGTGTTGAGCTAAGCGAAGAAATGGCAAGGCAAATTTTCGAGTCAAAAGGGGGTGATTGTAGTGGTGTTTATGTTCTCTTGTCTAGAGTTTATGCATCTGCTAGCCGATGGAATGAGGTTGCCTTGGTCAGACAATTGATGACTGAAAGAGGTGTGACAAAAGAACCTGGATGTAGTTTGATAGAGATAAATGGTGTCATCCACGAATTTTTCGCTGGTGATACATCTCATCCTCGAACTAAAGAAATTTATCAGTTCTTGGGTGTAATTGAAGAAAGACTAGAATCAGTAGGGTATACACCTGATTATTCACAAGCACCTATGGTTGATGAGTTGAATTATGGTAAGCAGCAAACTCTTAAGAGTGCATAGTGAGAGACTTGCTATTGCTCTGGGCCTTTTAAACTTGAAACCAGGAATGCCAATACGAATTTTCAAGAATCTTCAGGTTTGCAGTGATTGCCATAAAGTCAGTAAATTAATCTCTAAAATCTTCAATGTGGAGATTATCATTAGAGATCGTGTTCGATTCCATCACTTCAGAGATGGCTCCTGTTCATGCATGGATTATTGGTGACTAATTCAATGAGAACTCCCTCTAGTTACTGTTGCCAATTTTCAAAATGAATAAAAGAAAAAAGAAATTTATATTTCGTTAATATAATCCATGCAGTTTTACAGGCAGAATCGGTTCTACAAGCCCCGTAGGATAAAAGACTTGTACCCTGATACATCATCAAACCATACATTTTTCACACAAAAATTGGTGGGGCAAAAAATTTGCAACAAATGAACAATGAAGCTATAAAGAAATTATATTGTAGTTATGTTCCAACTTCCAAATAAAACCGTGGAGCATTATTGATGGGCAAGAAGCATTAGCGCTATTGTGCCAAAGAAAAAAAAGCATTAGCACTACGTGACATGACATCGACCATCTGCAGTAAACAAAACACTCGTGCTAATAACTTCACTCTGCAAGTTGGTTTCGTTTCTTTCTGGTTTAACATTATGGGCAGAAAAGGTTGTTCAACGTTTGATGACTGGTTCTAATGCTTTGAAGTAGATGATGATAATAAGACTGAACAGTATTTACGGAAGATTATAGTAGTGGAGACATGCCGAGAACAAAACTGTTATGACCATCCATTGTGTGTCATAAAGCGATTCCTTGTTTCCCAAAATCTCTAGCCACTGATACAGCAGAAGAAAATGAATCAATAAAAGTTTCAGGGAAAAAAACAAAAGGATAACCACTATGATTGAAATGGCAGGGTGGAATTCAAAGTCAATAAATTGAATAGGATGCTATTGCAAGTGGAGCAAATTGAGTAATTAGATGCAATAAATTATATGAGGGATTACATAGGGAACTAATCTAGTAATGCATTATTGATTACCTTGTTTTAAAGTTTCATCATTTGCTTAAAGTCAACACCAACTCTGTTTATATAGTCAAACTTCATAATCATTGAATCATTGTATGTACTGTTGAGGCCAAAGATAGTCTTCTCAAAAGGCCATCTCCATTCTCTACAGACATCAACCATTCCTACTTGCTACGGTCAGTTAAATATCATGTTCATTTGATATCCTCGCCCAAATACCATCCGATGCCAAAACCAAAACCAAGCTAAAGTCAAACTTAACCAAATGACAACACTGGCAATTTGCATTTGTATAAAAAACCATCAAAGTTCCTATCTTATAATTTAATGTGCCACAAGACAATCATTTGATTGAAATGAAATGCCAAGCACACTATTCCACTGTCTAAATGGTAAGATGTTCACATCTCTAATTCTCTAAATTGATCAAAAAGGATTCGTACATATTCTCCTTAAAACTAAACCTTTATAAAAATTGTTCGAATAGGTAAAGCTAACATCCTTTTCGCAATACTTTGAGCTTAAAGCTAAAACTTACAGACTATAAGTGCACAATAAGCAAATAAGTCTGTCTGCTAGAGGTAAAAATAAACACAAAATTTGTGAAAGCTAGGGTTTTAAGTCCATACGTGATATACCAGAATGTATCAATAACTAGTGATGAAACAGAGAAAAGATAATTGAGAATGCAACTAAAATACAAGCAGTCCACTTGCAAAATTACTCAAAGCCAGTCATTCATGGTCTTTTCAAGGCAACCAAACAGATAAATTGTAAATATATGTAGAATCTAGACACGCCATAAATTAAATCAAGTTAAAGCAAAATCTCACCTTTGGATGAAGACTCGACCACAATAACATGCATATCAGCATTGTTTGGAGGAAGCTGCAATCGAAGGGGATAAAGCTTTCCATTCAAAGGACTACGAGAACACACAATAATATCCTTAAGACCCGTTTCTTCCCTTAATTTTTGAGTCAACTCATCAACCCCATTTCCTTTAAAATGCAAAGAATAAGCCTCCACGACATCATCATCAACATCACCACTCTCATCCGCCACGTGGTAGTATATAGTTCTTCCCTCAGATTTTGGAGGCAAACTCACACTAGATTCAGTCGACTGCAAATTAAAACCCAAATCAATTTTTAAAAAGAATAAAAAAATTGGTCTAAATATTTACTAATTCCAACAAAGAAAAAAAAAAGAAGCTAGAGATCCATACCTCTTGTCTCGAAAAAGTGCCAGATTTGATAGAAACAGAAGAGGGTGAACTGGATTCAAAATCCAAAGAATCTAAATGTGAAATGGGTTGAGGCTCGGGCTCCGATTTCTGGTCTTGACGAGAAGATTTAACTTGAATCTCAACAATATCAACATTCCAAAGAATCCAATCTTGAGTAGCAGTCCTATGAGGAATATCATGAGTAACGGAATTTCTCCAAGGCGGAAGTCCACCATTAGCTCTCAAGAAGTTACCATAGCGAGTCTTGAGCTTAACTTGAGCCCCTTCTCGAATGGGTTCCCAGTCGACAGACGAATCAAGCCTCCTGGGCAAAGTCTGGAGAACTTTGCGACCAGTCATACCTAAAAGAAAAGGCTGGTTAGAGGCAGTAAGGTATTTTCCATAGCAAGACTTGAGGCGGATAATCGTGTCGGATCCAGGTACAGGTTGGACCGTCCATCTAGCGTTCTTAGAAGATCCATCACGGTCTTGATCAACGGATTCTTCATCTTCCTCAGCGTGGAGGTACTTATCGTGGTGGCTACGAAGACGCACCGCCTTAGCGTTATGGAAAAACTCCATGCCTGACCGGAACAGGTTAGAATTTGCCTGTGAAAATGAAAGAAATTGTAAAAAAACCACAAAATATAATAAAAAGCGCAACGAAAAAGTCTAGTTTCTTTTCAGTTTCTGTCTGGTTTTATGAACATGTGAACTTTGTGGTGTTTATATATTTTGGATAAAACCATTGGATATTAGTGCGGTAGCGGTCAGCACCAGGCCAGCAGGCCACAGTTGAAAGTTGGGAACGCCGAATGCTGAACGCGGTTACTAAATTACGTGGCATTTTCATTTATTTATATTTTCTTCACCAACCTTTCAGACAGGATTACGAATGAATTTACAAAATTGACCTTATGGATTTTTATAATTGAACAAGTCATATATAGGGAAAATAAGGCTATCTATTCATGAAAACTTTTTTGAATTTAATATTACAAGTTTCTTGGCAGCTTATAACATCAAAAGAAATTCAGTTGCTTGTTGTTTGAATCTTCAGCCATCAACAGCGAGACTATTAGTATATAATAAATTGAGAAATTGGGATACAATTTAATACTTTTATTACAGTAAAGTAAATCCAATAAGGCTCTAATGATTATGAACTTTTTACAATTGAAAACTTTAATTACGCATAGACTCTTATATTGTATTCTTAATTAAAATAATAATAATAACTTCTATATATATATATATATTTAAGGAATATAGTATAAAGGAGTATAATAGTAATTATGTGTTACGTATACAGTATACTGATGAAGATGCAAACCTACTAATATATGAGTTAGTTTACTAGCGTCGCTGAATGCTGATGAGTTCATAATTACCTATATCATATACAAAGGACACTTAACTATATTTATTTATATCAAGCCATTTTTTTCATTAGAAACCTATATATGATGCCACGTATAATGGAAATAATTATTAGCAATAGAAACTTGACCAAGTTAAGAGGCTTCTACATCCTATTCAAAAAAAAAGAAAAAAAGAAAAATTTGAATTTGAGTTTGTTTGTTCACATTACCTTTTTTTTATATAGACGTATCAAATATATAGTGCGGTAAGTTTGGTAAGGCATCAAAATGGCTTGCAAGTTGCAATATTCAGGAGATTCAATTATTTGGACTTTGATGTGTGAAAAGTGTTAAGTGTCTAAAAACCTTTCATTCTTTGTCTAAATTACAATCACTGCTACATTTCTTTTTTTCTTTTCTTCTTTAATTTGTATCTTGAATTTAACAGTTCCCTTCATCTGTAGCTTTCATCAAAGAAACTAAACTAACTATACAGAAAATTACAAGAAAAAAAAGACAAAGATTCTAAAGATGACAAAGGTCAGGGCATATCGTACACGCAATTTGTTTTTTTTTTTTTTTTATGTAGATTATCTTTCATTCACAATCCTTGCTTTATAGTACTTAATTTCTTACCCATTTTCACTTTTTTTCCCTTAAATTCGGTTGCTAAAAATCAATAAATTTGATACTTTTATATTAATCAACTTTAACTCGATTATTTTAACCGCAAGAAATTGCAATGCTTTGCCTAGTAGAAAAATTTACTCTTTGTTTTTAGCAAGCTTATAATTCACTGCACTAAAACATGTCATGTAATCAATACTAATAATAAACTATGCCAATTTCACGCAAAATTAAAGTCATTTTTATAATTTGTATACTAGTATTTGGAGAATATGTTAATGCATTCCCAACAAAAGCAATATTTTGAATAAGATTGGGATTCTACTCATTTTTTAATTCATTATTTTCACCATCTACCTATCTATCTAATTAAATTTTTATTTTTATTTTAGCCTTATCTCTATATATTCTAATTAATTAATATTTTCTGCTTGAAAAAGTAAGACAAATAAATAGTAAAAAAAGAAAAAGAAGACAATAAGTTGATTAACTACATATGCAATACGAATCTGTATATAAATATAATTGGTATTTTAATTTAATAGCAAAATGAAACCTATCAGGAATGGACATTAATATTTGAATGACATTGATTGCTAAAAAGACTATATACAATTATAATTATGTGCTTAAATAAATCATGATTTTCTAAAAAATTATTAAATACATTCAAAACACTTGACAATTAAACTTCAAAAATTATCGAGGATTTATCTCTAATAAATTCATTTTAATTAATTTATCTTATTGTAATTATGAAATGCATTGTTTAATGCTAACTTCTCTTTGTTTGCGTGCATTAATAATACTCTTTTTTTTGAATAAATTTAATTTAATTTCACCTAAAACTCGAAGAAATATTGTAATTTTAGAGGTATTGATCCAAAAGATTATTACTAATTTTCTTAATTTTTCAAATTAAAATAAATAAATAATTCATACCTTTTTTGGAGATAATCTCGGAGACAGAGACTTAACAACGGTCAATCTCGGAATTCTGACTGACGACACAACCGATATCGGTGATTCAGTTCCCGACCCCAAATACTCATCGGAAGCTGCTTCAAGAACATCTTCAGGAACTGAAGAAAAACTAGACACAGAAGACAAATACTCAGCTAACGTCTCCGTTTCAACAGCTTCCACCGCCTCCACATCCCATAGAATCCACCTCACCGTTGAACCAGTGTGAGGCTCATCATGAGTTATGGAGTTCCTCCACGGCGGTGTCCCTCCATTAGCTCGCAAAAATTTCCCACACCAGCTTTTTAATTTCACCTGAAACCCATCTCTTATTGGCTCCCACTGGAGTTTCCAATCGGGATTAATATTTTCAGGCACAGTTTGGATTACCCTTTTTCCAGTCATACCTAAAAGAAAAGGTAAATCAGAGGCAGTGAGATAACGGCGGTCAATGGTTTTAAGACGGACGACGTCTGTTCTGCCATCAACGAGCTCTACAAGCCATCTGGCTTTCCGGGTAGAGCCGTTTCTGCTTTGACGGATAGTTAAGCCATCGTCGTCGGCGATTAAGTACTTATCAAGATGGCTACGGAGCTTAACTGCCTTAGTTTTTGTGAACAACTCCATAAATATTACTTATGTGTTCAGAGTAATTAAAATCGGAGATTGATGAAAGAATAGAGTTGGTTTTATTTATTTATAAATTGGGTTTGTGCATGATGATAAGTATATGGACTGCGTAGGTATAGAGAAAGAGACGAAGAAGGTGAAGAGAAAATGGGTAATATAGATTTTATTTTTAATAGAATTAATAATTGTGATTATAAAGGTCAAGTGTGCTTGGATTCTCTTGGATTTTCCGATAATTAATGTTTATTCATTTTATTTATATCTTAGTATGTAAGGCTTTTAAAGAGAAAACAAAAGTGGAATGGAAACGAAATCCCTATTCAAGACTTGTTCTTTGAGTTGACGAAGAAAGTTCTCGCTGATATATTCCTTGCATAATTTTACGAAATAAGGGTAATTTTGTCCATTCAGAAAAAAAGAGCGCGCGAGAGAACCGTATAAACTATGTACAATACGGTTGGAATTAAAGGTTGCATTTTCTTCTTCTAATTAGCGAAGGTTAAGTTACTATAACCAATAGCTCTCTTTTACAATAAATGTTTGAATTTATTTCTAATCATATTCAATTGTAAAACTTTTGGATTTAGAGTTTGTTTGATAAAATTTTTTTATTGAATTCTCAAAAGTTTTATCAAACTCATTTAACTTTTTTCTTTTGCAAAATGAAAAGCAAAAACTTCAACAACTATAAGTAACTATTTGATAATGCATGTCTCCTACCATATCATGGATTTTTTTTTTAATATAATCACAGGTCTAAATTTACTAGATCAAGTCTAATTCTGTTTATATCGGATTGTCCCACTAAAAAATAAAATATTTTTCAATAAGCGGTTATTCTATTCATAATAATTAAACTTGTAATTTTTTATTTAAGGGATGAGAGCGTCAAAATCACTCACATCACTCACATATCATATCATACAAATTTTAATTTTAATATCAGGTGAAATTGTTTCTAACAAATGATTCTTGTAAGGGAATTAAATAGCGTATAACGCAAGCTACTTGACGATAAAAATTGTCTTTGCAACAGACATGTTAAATTTCTACGTTTCAATCTAAAAATGCAATATTCTAAATACGAGCTAACAAGAGAAAATTTACACAACTTTAAGTATTTATTTTCCCAGATAAGATCGATCATGCATTTACTATCACACTCCACCATGAGATACCTAATCTCAAGCTTCTATGCAAAACAAATTTCTAGTACATTCCTCATAAGTCTACCTCTGTAATTAAACAGAAGTTGATATTCATTATAAACCTGTACATCCATTTCCCTTTGTTATTTTGAATTGGTCTTCCAGCATATGCATGGCCTAAATTTCTTTTATATACACATTTTTTTTAAAAGTGGGAGCTTTTAAGTTGTCAAAAGTTGTCTTATAAGAATTTCAATTTCATACTTATTTAAATTAAAAACTTAAACCATTATACTGAAAAATATTTAAGTAAAAAATAACTATTAATATTTACCATAATCAATAAATATGCTAATAGTGACTAACTAATAATAATTTGCTAAACATTCGATAACAATCACCATATATTAACAATAACGACTACTATAGACAATTAAACTATGATGTCTTAGTATTCAATATTTATAATAAATGTGATCCATATTGTATATAATATGTTATAACAAAAAATTGTTTGAAATAATTGCAATATTTCATAATCTCACATTTCATCCACTTGAATTAAATAAAATAATTGATAATTGATAAGTAACTTTTTTAATTTGTTTGTCATTTTAATTAATTTATCATCATTTAGTTCTTCTTAATATATTTTAATTAATTTTTTTTATTTTTTAAAATTTATTTAAAAATTTTATGTTTAACTCAATATGAATAAATTTTTTTTTTTAAATTAATGATTAACCAAATTAATCAATTTAATTAACAGTTAACTGACAAAAATTAAATCCTACTAAATATACAAACCAAACCAATTGAAAATACTTGCGGTAGGTTAACCGGTCAAAATGGGTTAACCAAAAAATCGGTCAATTAATCATTTCACGCCCACCCGTATAAATTAGTGAATGTCTTTTTTTTTTTTAAGGTGAAGAATGAGAAGGGTTATAAATTAGTCAATTTCTTTACTTGTTTTTGCTGTAAAAGAATTTCTTTTAAAATTGACATTTTTATTCGGAGGATATTTTTTACGTTTATTTATATATATAGAGTAGATTTGCAAATAAATATTCGTTTATGTATTATTATTAATTTACTAATTATTATTTTAAAATAATAATGTAAAATCAATTAAATATACATACAAGAGAGTAAGTGTATACAGAATAATTAAAAATTTTCCAAAATAAAATACTCTGAAATATAGTTGCAACAACTATCCTCTCCTTTCCCTACATTTTCAGCTGCAAATTTATTTATTTATTGGCATATACTATTGCAATTGAGTTCCAAGGATCATGTAACTAAAAAACAAAATTGAATTAAAGGGATTTTTCTTTTCTTTTTTTCAAGGGTACAGAAAGCAGGGAATTTCATCCGCAGATTCAAATTCAATATTATTTTTAATTTTCTTGGCACCATTTAATTCACATAATTGACCAACAAATTTGGCGTTTTCTATTTATTGGACGGAATTAAAAGTGGGAAGAACTTTTGTCCCATTTGTTAATTCTTTTCCTTGGTCAAATGGCTGACTTTTGGTCACCAGAAATTACACGGGGAAATTAAAA
Organism: Garcia nutans; assembly: GCA_947685225.1. Classification (NCBI taxonomy): domain Eukaryota; kingdom Viridiplantae; phylum Streptophyta; class Magnoliopsida; order Malpighiales; family Euphorbiaceae; genus Garcia; species Garcia nutans. The sequence continues at coordinate 55,941,051 of CANTUV010000011.1, forward strand.
TGTGGCACTTAAACGCATAATATATTTTTCAATAAAGTTTCAGTTTAATGATTGTACTATAGTTACTTTTAAATTAAATATTTTTAATCTAAATTTTAGTTTGAAGTAAATTGAAAAAAGCAAATTTTATGTAAAATTATAAGTGCTTAAAAAAAAGCTTAAAAACAGTGGGATGCTTATCAGTCCATACCTTGCGAGTTATGAGAGGAAATATATATATATATATACATATATATGAGAAATTATATCTGGACCAGTGCAGTCACTTTCACGCATAATTTATATGTTTAATAATTAATTTAAATTAATTCTTAAAACTAGCTGGATTTTAAATTTCAATTTCATCCACGGAATTACATATTTTAAATTTTGATATAATAAAATGAGAAGAATGGCTCCATATCCCATTACATGTAACTATATAAGTACTTACTTTTATTTAGTGTTGAGAGAGTTGCGGTTCTTCTGAAAGATGATTTTATCGCCCTCAAACCTTGAAAAATGGTTATAGTGATTGTTAAGTTGGAGCACTTCTTCGCATAGACTTTTTGGTAGTGGATGCATGCATTTCAAAGAAGTAACTAAGTACACACACTTGGCCTGAATTTTCTGATCAGAAAGGTGAAAAACAATGCAAGTTTTATATGTATTTATAAATATCAGAAATTTTAAAGGAGAAAATAATGTTAAATAGTGCTTAACATGAAGGAATACTTATAATTTAATTTATTATTATTTGTATTTTAATCAAAATAAATTAATCCATTATTTCTAAAATAATTATTAGATCTTAAAATAAAGATTTATTAAAAAAAATTAAACATCTTTCTCAAATATCGAATATGATTTTATTAGATTGTAAACATTTTATTTTATGCATATGAATTAGATACATTAATATAGTGGATGACGAGGTTAGCATACGTAGAAGTAATAATGGGTATATTTTGGTTATAACACAAAATCATACTCTTATAAAAAGCTTTCATAATGGTATTTTGATTCACAAATTGTGAGTGTGCACTTTCTGTCGTATATTATATTCCGAGCATGATCACACACACACACACGTATAAAAAAAAACAAATAATTCATTATCAAATTTAAACAATAAAATTCAATGTAAATCTTCTTCATTTTAGGTATCGCAGAACAGCCCGAGACAGAGAGAAACATATGTACTTTATTGCTTAGTATGGCTTTTATGGAAGCAACTCTAATGTGCGTGTGTGTGTGTGTGTATATATTTATTTATTTATGGATGTGTCTTGTATATGACTGCTTCTAGTTGACATTATATTTCACAATCTTCATTTATCCTGAGAGAATTCTTGTTTCTAAAGACAATTTCAATAAAATGCATCAACATTTTCAAAACGACCACACATGCTATATGATAAATGAATTATTATTATTTTTTTAAAAATAATTGAATTTCAACTTCAAAACTTTTGCAATTATAAAAATTGATTTCAATATTAAGAATGAGTGAATCAAAAGGTTAATTAATGAATTGCTTGTCTTTTTAGCTCAACTCAACTTGCGAATGGAATTAGGAATAAATTTTTTTTCATAGGTATTAATGTGGGCATTAACCATGTTGAAAGTAGGGGGTCTTTATAAAAATACGAGAAAAAAATAAAAAAATTTTAAATTTATCATGTTTTTAAAAATATTTACAAATTTATCAGAATTTATGATTTTTTTTATAAAAATACCAGATTTAGATAGTTTATTATGAGTTTATTTTGAATTTATTATGAGTATATTATACGTTTATTATGAATTTATAAATTTTGATAGTTTATTATGAATTTATCTCAAAATTACTAAAATATCATTTGTAAAAATAAAAAAAAATTTATAAAATATGGTGGAGAGTGTAATTATCTTTTTTATAGATATTAATGTGGGCATTAACCATGTTGAAAGTAGGGGTCTTTACAAAAATACAAGAAAAAATAAAAAAAATTTAAATTTATTATGTTTTTAAAAATATTTACAGATTTACTAGGATTTATGATTTTTTTTTTTATAAAAATATCATATTTAGATAATTTATTATGAGTTTATTTTAGATTTATTATAAGTATATTATATGTTTATTATGAATTTATAAATTTATATAATTTATTTAAAAATTATTAAAATATCATTGGTAAAAATAAAAAAAATTATAAAATATGATGGAGGGTGTAATTATACTTTGAAAGTAGCATTCGGAAAATAAAGAGCCCAAAACTATTAGGCCCATACAAAGAACCCAACCAAAACAGGAAGTAGTTGGGCCAGTCACTGTGAAGTCATTGTTGATTTAGAAGTGAGTCAACGCTCAGTTTTGTCATTCTCCAAAATTTGATTAATTATGAAATCACAAGTTAGATAGAAACAGATTCTGTATTCAATGTTTCAAGAGGACCACCGTCTTGTCTTTCCTCTCTGAATGTGAATCCCCCCCGTTTCAATTATATCAATGCATTTTTTTCTTTCCTATCTTTTTATACCCGTAAAGGCCGTAACTGACCACACTAACAAAGTTTAGAAATTGGTTTATTCTTCTTCTTCAACATACATACACAACAAAGACATGCAATCGTATATTTTTAGGGTTATTATTATTGTAGAATTGCAATTATATTTAAATTTTTTTTTTCACGGATATGAAACCAAGACTTTGGATTCCACAAGTCACCTTACCAACGACCGGCCATCCCCATTTGAGTAGTTTTTGTCACTTTTTTAAATATATGAAAGTGATGTTCTCCTAAAAATAAAGACAATTGACCTACGAATCTAAATTTCCTATATAAAATTGACTTAGAAATTCTGATAAAAAATTAACTTATAAATGTGTATTTTTTTATAAAAAAAATCTAATTTGATATTTTTTTCATTTCATAGGTTTAATTCTAGTTAAAATTTAAACTTAAAATTTGTTCAACATGTTAAAAATAGGTCATCAAATTTCTAAACTTTTTTAAATATATAAAATAAATCTAAAATCAGATTTCATGCTAAACTCGCATCTAACCAATTACACAACCAAAATTATTATTATATAAGCAAATGGATTCAAGAAATTTAAAAAAGAAAAAAAAAGAAAAAGGGATGGTGAAATGGAAAAAGAAAGGAATCGAGAAAACAGAAAAGAAAAAGAAAGCGGGCCAAGAATACCAGTTATTTCCACCAACCTGACCCCTCTCAATTGCCAAATTTCTCACCTCTTTCGAGTTGTTTTTGTCTCTACTCTTTCTTCTCTTCACGTGACCTCTCTTTTCTTCCACCTCGAGTCCCTCTTTCTCTGACCTCCATAACCCCAACTCCAATGTCCTAGGCACGCCACTCCAGTCCACTCAGTCTCAGTAACCCTTTTCTTCATTTCTTTCATATCCATAATCTAAATTTTCTCCTTCCATGATTACTGCTAATCACTAGTCCCTCTCTTCATTTCCATCATCAATGCCTCCGCCGCTGCATTTCTTTCTTTCCACCTCCACCTTCTCTGTGTTCTTGATACTCTTTTTTTCTTTAAATATCATTTTTGCAGGTGGGCATGCATGTACTTTGAGTCAACATGCCATTCCCAGATCTTCTTGTCCTCCATTCGCATCTACTCCTCCTTTTCCTTTCTCTATTTCACCAGGCTGTGGTCACCCTTCTTTTCAACTCAAATGTTCTTTACCTTACTCCACCATCTCCATTAACAATTTTTCTTTTTCACTCATTGGCTTTGAACCCAACTCTTCTTCTCTCACTCTTTCTCCTCTCACCCATCACTCCTTTACATCAACTATAACAGCCGCTCACAGGAATTGCTTTTCTCTTTCAATTCCTGACCGGCCTATCGACCTCTCTGGCTCCCCATTTCGATTCTCTGATTCTGACTGTTCTCGTATATCTGTTGTTCGCTCTTGTTCCCCTCCAAATCTCCCCAATTGCAGCCATTGTCCTTGGGAATGCAAGCTCATAAAGAACCCTGTTCAACTCCTCCATGGTTGTGGCTCTAGCCACCGTCCTATCTCCCAGCAAGGTTGCCAATCTGACATTTTAGGATATCTTGACCAGTTTCTAACTGTTGGTCTTCATGTTGAATATGATGAATCTAAAGATTCTTACTTCTCCAGCTGCAGAGACTGTAAATCGAAGAATGGAATCTGCGGCTTCAATTCTTCAGACCCAGAAAGGCGATTCCTCTGTTTCCAGCCTAAATCTAGATTCTCACCTCCATGGATTCAAGAAGATGACGCAAACCGAATTGCGATTTTGTGTTCAATTTTCACAATATTGTGTTTATTACTCGTCATTTTGGTCATTGGAGTTATTTACAGGTCTAGGCGTTTGAGATCATTGACATCAGAAGAAGACCCAACGATACTATTCCTTCACCGCCACCGCTCTGCCAGTCTACTTCCACCTGCATTCACCTATGAGGAGCTCGAGTCTTCCACAAACGGCTTCGATCCAAATCGCAAAATTGGTGACGGTGGTTTTGGTTCTGTATACTTGGCACATCTCTACGATGGTAGAATCGTGGCTGTTAAATACCTCCATAAACACCACCGTGCCGCCGCCGCCGGCAGAGCATTTTCCACCAAGTCCTTCTGTAACGAAATCCTGATATTATCTTCAATAGATCACCCAAATCTCGTTAAGCTTCATGGTTACTGCAGCGACCCGAGAGGGTTACTTCTTGTCTATGACTATGTCCCTAATGGCACTCTTGCCGACCACCTTCATGGCCCAATGAGCTTGCACCGTAAAGTGTCGTTAACGTGGCAAGTAAGGCTCGATATAGCTTTGCAAACGGCTCTAGCTTTAGAATACTTGCATTTCGCCATCCAGCCGGCGATTGTTCACAGAGACATAACTTCATCAAACATTTTCGTAGAGAAAGATATGAGAATCAAAGTGGGGGATTTCGGGCTTTCAAGGCTGTTGGTTTTCCCCGAAACGTCATCGTCTTCTTCTGGATATGTGTGGACCGGACCTCAGGGTACGCCGGGGTACTTGGACCCGGATTATCACCGGTTATTCCGGTTAACGGATAAGAGCGACGTATATAGTTTTGGAGTGGTGTTGTTAGAGTTGATTTCAGGGATGAAAGCGGTGGATCAGAGTAGGGACAAAAGAGAGATGGCGTTGGCGGATCTGGTGGTGTCCAAGATTCAAATAGGCCAACTCCATCAAGTAGTGGACCCAGTATTGGCGGGGGTGGAAGGGGAGGCGGGGAAAGAGAGTGTATATGCGGCGGCGGAGCTAGCATTCCGGTGTGTAGCGGCGGATAAGGATGATAGGCCGGATTCAAAGGAGGTAGTGGAGGAGCTAAAGCGGATCCGGAGCCACACACGCGGGTTTGGCGGGGCAAATAAGGCGAATGGAGAAAGTGACGTGGCAAAGGGTTGATTTTGTTGATTGATTGAAAGAAAGGAGGAGTAGAGTGTGGGGTTTTGACTGAATGAATGTCAGATATTTTGTTTGTATGCATTTAGAAACTTTGATAAAAAAAAAAACAGAATGTCAAAATACATTTTTCTTTCCTTTTCTTTTTATAATCTTTATAAATCTCGAATTACATATAATTTTCCTTTTCCATCTCCCTTCTGATTTTTTTTGTTGAATAATAATAAGAAATTTCTGAATTTGTAAATCTTATAAAAGACGATAATTTATGAGTGAAATCAGCATGATGAACGGGATATTGGGAACATTTTTTTTACCATTCCTATTTGGATTCATCAGAATTATAGTTGAAAACATGTTCAATTATTGCCATATTGATGTCCAGAAAATGCTCATAATAAAAGCTCATTCAATCAGAATATTGATTGCGCCTATTGCCTTTTACCCCACTTTGACAAACACACTCATATTTGCACTTTTTCTTTGCTCAGCCTTTTACTGGGGTTGGCTTCAAAGAACACTTTAGAATGACTTCCGTAATCTGTCTTCTTCTACACTAATTAATGTGAAAATGCTACTCGATCAATAACTAGTTGCCATACAAGAAACGTGAATGTACACTAATGAAAAATGTAAAGCCTGCAAGAAAAAATTATTTTCGCTAAGAAAGTGAGAAAATAGACATGAGTTTATTTTTGTTCCTGCTTACATTAACGTGTTAACAAGTTTAAGTAATGTGTGGTGACAGAGCTAAGATGAATGAGAACGTCTTCACGAGTAGGGTCTATATATAAGATTAAACAGGTCAGATTATTTGGTGAATGATGATTCCACCCTTTTCATGCGTATCATCAATTTACCACCCAAGTCTAAGTGAAGTATGCAGATTCTAGTGCCTTAGCTTTTTCACCAGCAACTTTAGCTTCCTCCCTACCACTCATTGCATAGCCCTTCTCCTGAACCAAAACAACATGAACTCAAAATTCATCCTTTTGCATGCATGACATACATAAATTTCATCATATACAAGGTGGAGTAATACCAATAGGCGCCACATGAAAGGGGCTCCTTCTCTCTTCTTGATCTCTTTCTCAAGTATTTCAACGGCTACAATTGAGGAGGAAAGTTAGATAGAAGCAACTGAAAAAGTTGATTGTCATAGTAGAAATATCATACCCTCGGTAGCTTCTCCGGTGTTCAGCAACATATCATACCAGACTTCATTGAAAACATCAAGTTGCTCATCAGAAGCTCCAATCATCTGGCATCAATAAGTAAGAATTCACGTGTTCTAGTACAGATAGATGCAAATGCAATTAGAGGAAGGATACAGGGATCAACTTTACATAATACCTTACAATCAAAAGCATTAAAATCAGGACCAAGTACTTCCAGTGCTCGTTTGTTGTTACCCTTACCATACTCGTATAGTGCTTCTGCAAGCTGAAAAAGAAAAACATTAATAAATATCAAAAACCAACTCCACCCTTAACAAATAACAAAAGAAAATAATTACAACAGATCCAAGCTAACATAAATCAAATGATCAAGCGTGAATGCAAGAGTGCTACAATGTAAACCCCAATTTGTAACCGTAACAATTCTCTCTTTACTTTCTTATTAAGCACTGGGAAAAGAAATTGTAACTTCCAGCTGCCCCAAAAATTAGTCGTGACCATGCCTATCAATAACAAGAGTTCATTCATCTATGTCATGTGACAGAGTTGTGTGATTTAACCTAACAAGTACTAACTTGAAAGTATTGAACCAGAAAGTTGAAGGAAGCTGGAATCAGAACAAACCAGAATTACTCTCTGCATTATTTGTTGCTTCTTCTTGTTCATCTTGGATATTCTATAAAAAGAGAATCAAATTGCAGTAAGACCAATGCTGGATTATAATAGAATGATAAAACAAGGGAAGAAGGATTTTACCTGGAATTCAAGCCCCCAAGTAAAACTTCTGCCTTTGACAGTTCACCACATTTTGCTAAGGCCCATAATATCAACACATCAAGGAGCCATTCTAGATACCAGTTGGCCTAAATATTAGAGTGATAAATAAATATCACAGAACAATTAGAAATGGACATCAGTACATGGGAATGGGACATTAATACACACATCAGCAATATCATGACATTCCCATGAAACAGGAAAAAGCGTCTCAAAAACAAAATCAAAGTGGAAATTAGTGCTTAATTCAAGTATTTGACCATAAAGATTATAAGTGGCAATCTTATAAGTGATATTTGCACCATATTCTTCATTGTCTTCCAGGTGTGTGCTTCAGAATTGAGATTTTTGTCATCTATCCATGACATGGGGAAATGACTAAAACAAAATGAACTATAATCTAAGATCAGGTCATTTAAAAGCAATCAAAGATGAATTGGTGCCTACATGCTTAAAATGTAAAAAGAAAAGACTAAAATTCCTTTGATAAGCTTCTGAAAGCCTGCATTAAATGGAGCATTAGAATCAAGCCATATGACTGTGCAGTCCAACTGATGTTTAGGTTATTTTTTCTCCTTCTGAATTCCTAGTTAAAGTAAAGTTGCAATGGATAAAATTTTTCCATGAATATTGTTCCAGAAATAGAAATAAATATCCAAGAATAAAAGAAAATCGTTTCTAACTAATCATGGCAATCCACATGCCGGTTATTGTTATTCGTCGTTGTCCTAACAACAGTATCAAACACATTAGAAGATCTCAAGTTACCACAATTCAACTTTTGCTTCTATCTGTTATAAACTGAGAACCCAAAATATAGACAACATCAAATCCAAGTTGATTGCACCATGCTTTGTGAGGGGACAGATATGAGGAAGTTTCCACATAGGATTTCATAATGTCTGTTTGACCACCCAGTTAAAATAAAGTAAAAATAATAATCCAAATATGTTTTGCAAAATAGTTCCCTAAAATAACTCAGATATTCATTAACCTTGAATAGTACCAGTTCCATGTAGGCATCAGTCATTCATAAACTGCTAAATTACGTATTTTCACGCTTATGATGATGTTTTTTAAGTCACCTCATCTTTTACTCTGTCAGCTAAAACTTTCAAACGATCTCCAAAGGCACCAAGTTCATCCCGCACATGCACACGCAACAACAAACCCAAGGCATTTAAGTATACCTGAATGCACGCAAATGTTAAGCCTTGTAATGCAAAAAAAAAGATTTATCTTGAATATATTTGTAAAATCATATACCTCTGAAGACGAAGCATCATCTCTTTCTAACTCCTTCCAGATATGATGATCATAAATTCCAAGTGCTTTTTGCATTGAAGAATGACCTTCTAAGTAACAAAGAGCTACATGCCACCAATTATGTGTCAGCCTGTATATCAAAACAATTGAACCATTCCAAGCATCAAATAAGTATTTAATCAAATCATAATGATATTTAGTTTAAATTACTTTCTTATGCATACATAAATGATGAAAGAGGACTCCAAAAAGATGAACATTCTTCCATGAACTTTACTGCTTCTTTGAAACGACAATCATATTGAAGAACATGGCATACCTGGATAAGAATCAATATCAATGAACAGGTATTAATTATTGCAAACGATAGCTCCTTGCCGCAAGTGGTATTTATACAGCAATAAGTTTGACACTAGTAATCATGCCAAGATACATGTAACGTGATTTTCCTTTTACAAGATTATTTATAACATTTAGATGACAAGTAAAATGGTATGAATAATTCTGAAGTTGAAGAAATGTAAGAGAAGCAAATTCATAATTCATGAAAAAAATACTAAAACCATTAGAACTCACAGCATGTTGTGCCCAGTAATCCTGCCGGTTTATCTCATATGCCTTTCTAGCAGCTTTTTCAGCATCGGCCATTTGGCCCAGCTCTAGTAATGCAAAAGCAAGCATGCCATATATATAATCTTCTTGTTCATTTTTGGGCAGAACCTATTGAAATTAGATTCTTATTCACCCACTTGATAATAAAATAAACTTTAAATTCCTTGAAAATGAAAGAACCTGTTGGACAAGGCCTAGAGACAAGTCAGGTCTACCCATGTAGAAACATAGCACTTGAGCCCTTTTCAGAGAAACCAAATCTTTTGGGTAATTTTTCAAGAGCTGCAAAATACATAGGATTCAATTACATTTGTCAATATCCTTCGATCCAAACATCTAATTTTCTCCAGAGAAAGTGAATTTTAAGGAGTGATATTGGGGTTTACAATACGAGTAATCAAATCAATGGAATTAATACATTCAGAAAAAAAAGGTCTCCCTTCTTTTCTTTTCTTTTTTTTAATAAGATATGTAAAAAGAAGAGAAGTCGCACTTCTAGATAATGCATTTAAACAAAACGCTAAGAAGATTGAAAAACAGATGATTAAAGAACGAGTATTAGAACAAATATAAACAGCTAATTAAAGAATCGCCCACCTTAGAATGAAATTCAACAGCAACATCATCGTCTCTGTTCTCAGAAATCAAAGACATAATCGCATCAAAAACCGCTTTCTCATATGAGGTAGCTTGTTCCTGTTTAGAAACACAAGTATATATTAGAGATACTTTCTGGAAAAAAGAAAAGAGAAAAACTCACGAGTCGAGACTTGGCAGCCTGGATATGAAAAGGAGCTCCAGAAGGATCGGCAGAGCAGAGGAAATGGGCAGCCAAAATATTGGCCAATACACAATCTTGGTCACGAATAGGAGCTTCAAGAATCACGCGTCTCTCTCTCCCATAGCTTAGCACCTTTGTATTAAAAAAAAAATAAAAAGCGATATCAAAACTTTGTATTAAAAGGAAAATAGAACCAGAAAGCCAAAACTCAATAAAATTGGAAATAGAAAGAGAAAGAGAGACCTGGTGATAATAAGAGTTGATGGCAGAGACACAAGCATCAGAAAAGGTGTTGACTTGGTATCCCCATCTGTCCAATTTGATACCTCTTTCCATTTTTGTTTTCTCTGGTTAAATTAGATTTTGTAATGCACTAGTGTTTCTTCGTTTGAAGCTACAGTTAAGAATAGAAAGTGAGCATAAATCAGAGTTTCGGTGCCCTTACAAGAAGATGATAGCATGACTGTGAGAGGAAGAATAAAGACATGGAATCGTGTCCGTTTGTGGTGGACAACGTCGGTTCCGTCTTTATAATCCCGTGCAAATCTTTTGGGGGCATCGATCCATCAAATGTTTTGCTACTTCTTTTTCAATTTAATTAGTATCTTATATTTATCAATATTATCTTCAACAATCAATCATTTTACTTAATTATTTTAAAACTTCAATCACTTTCCCCGCACACAACTACTAATTGAGCAATTGTTTTGACTTCTTTATTGCGAGTCCAATAGTATAATTTATTGTAATTTATTTTACAGAAAAATTTAATAAAGACATAAATTTATTTATGAACTCAAAATGCTTTCAGAATTTTTGGATCAGCAATTCAGTTTAGTTAATTATAGAATTTGTTATGAAATACATTTAAAACAATAGAAAATTCATTTAAATTATATTATTCAAAATAATTGAAAAAAGTAAAAAATATATAATTATTTCATACTAGAATTGATAAAATTTCTCATTTATTTTATCGGTTGAAAACAGATCATTCATGTCAGGACTAGAAAATTTATAAATAAAAAAAAATTTCATTTATGATTTAGTTCCGAGAATTCAATCTATATTAATAACAAAATAAACAAACTCTGTTGCCAATCAGACGAACCTTTGAGGTTTCAATTGACTACTTTATTATTCCATTTGATTCTCAGTTTTTGGGTAATCTAGAGCAGTAAAGAAGATGCTACCATACAATACTTTTTTGTAAAAATTTAACCATTTACATCATGCATAAGAAATTTTCATTTTCATCAAATTGTTGTATTTTTAGTTGCAATTCTTGTGAATGTTGGAGTTTATATTTTTAATTGCCGGTTGCTACTTGAATAGAGTGTTAACATAAAAAATTTCGAATAGATTAAATGTTGAATTGACTTGTATGTTATTAGATTCTCCAATATTAATAGTTGGTTTTTTTATTAACACTCCCAATTGTTTTTTTTTTATTAACACTCCCAATATTATAAGTATTACTCTTGATCAAGGTTAAGAATAATAAACTCGCTATCATAGGAAATAGATAATTGAACTTCAAATTTAATATTAATCAAGAATTCAAGATTTATACAAAAAAAAGTTAATTATCTGTCATTTTTAAGATGGCAATGGGTCTTATATTTTTATATATTCAAGCCGTTTATATAGAATATGAATAGTTTTAAAATTGATTTAGACGAATATAAGTAGTATTTTTACTATTCATGATAGATTTATATTGAGTTCAAATATGGATTATTGGGTATCTGTTATCTAAATCTAATTATATATTAATTATCTTTTATTAAAATTTAAATTATTATTAGATTTTATTTTAATTATAAAATTATGTGATATGAAATTATTTTTAATAAAATTATGTTAATATTAAATTTTTATTTATAATTATTTAATTAAAAAAATTATATTTTATATTTTAAAATTTATAATATTTTTATATTTTTATGGGGTTCAGATAATGAATAAATAGTATTAAATGTGTTTAGAACGAGTACGAGTATAACTATAATTAAATTTAAAGGGATTTATAATTTAAAAATTAAATGAATTCGGATTTGAATATGACAATTTTTACTATTATCTTACCCTCATCTAATCATTTTATTGATATGTTGATTCGTCTGGAATTGATTTTACCTATGTTTATTGATATAATAAAACATATATTTTTCACAAAACATGTTTAAATTTTCTATTATGTAGATTCTCCAAACAAAATTGTTGTTGATATTTATGGTGAATAAGAAATAAGAAAAACGACAGTCACAATCTAGAATTCTTGACATTAATAGATTTATATAGATAACCATAATTTTATCTTTATATTATTATTATATTTAAAAATAACACATGGATAAGTTTATTTTTTATTGGTAATTATAAACTTTGATATATAAAATATATATTATTAATTCTTAGTCAAAATATGAATGTTTAGAGCATTTTATTTATTATTCTATGAATGTTAATTTTGCTCTAAGACTAAAAGGTGAAATTCATCACTGAAATATGTAATACCATTTTATTATTAAATTAAAAAGAAAATAGCCAAATTCAGCATTATATGGATATATAGGAGATGGAATTTTCTTGTTGATTGGATTAGATAGAAGAGGAAGCTGGGTTTTTAATCCCAGGAATTTCCTCAATGTTAAAGGCAAATTCTTGGTCTCATAACATAAGGACTTGGCCATGCTTCCAGAAGCTTGAGGTCACTACTAGTCTTTGTCATGGTTGCACTAGAGATTAGGGTATTAAGAGATTTAAATAGGTGATGTGAATTAACAGAGTCAAATGGGGTAGTTATGAATTCTGGAAGGTGAGTGCATGTCAAAGGGTTGGTTGAGTTTGTGATCCATACATATTTATAATTTATATATAATTTTAAGATTAATATTATGTACTTTCATTTTTTCACTACATAAAAATTAGAAACATTATTTAAAGATAAATAAAAAACATTTTATATATATTATTTTTCCAAACACATGATAGAGAAGGGATGAAATTGGGAAAGATTTTTTTCAAATATTATTACTAGCAAATCAAATTTATTTGAGTAGTACACAAGTTTTTAAAGTTCTTCATGTATAATAGGATACAAAGTCACTCAGGGTTTTGCATGAGCTCTAAATTTAGCTGCAAGAAACTTTGCGAACTCAACAAGCTTATCAGTCTCAGGAATGAGACCTTTCACAGCAGGATGAGAAGTGAAGGTGTGTGCCCATTTGACAAGGGCAGGCGTCTTTTCTTCAGTTAGTAGCTTAGTTTCAAACATCTTTTCTGAAGCTCTCAACCAACCCAAATAGCAACCGAATGCAATGTCAAGGTACCCAATTTCATCCCCTCCAAAGAAAACCTTCCCTTTGTTATTCTTCACAAATACATTCTCTAGCAGTACAAGCCCTTCCACTATTTTCCCTGCAATTTCATCTCTTGCCTTTCCTTCAGCAGTTCGAAGCAGTCTCAAATTTGGGTACCACTGTTTTTAAACTTCTATAAATCAGAAAATCTTTTTGTGCAAAAATATTACTATAATAATTGAAAGAAGGAAAGCATTTAATTAAATCAATCATTTCTGAAAATTTAGGAAACACATGCATGCTAAAAACACACAAAATTAACATACCTTGTCGTCAAGATAGGCAGCCCAAAATCTTGCAATGGCACTATCATAAGGATCAGAAGGAAGAATAGAGGGACCAGAAGACCAATACTCATCGATGTACTCAACAATGATGAGAGACTCGCAAATAGGCTTGCCATTATGAATAAGAGTTGGGACTTTCTTGTGGACAGGATTAGATTGAAGAAGAAGCTGGCTTTTTGATCCAAGATTCTCCTCAACAAACTCATAGTCAACAGATTTGATGTTAAAGGCAATTCTTGGTCTCATAACATATGGGCTTGCCCATGATCCCAGAAGCTTGAGATCACTTGTAATCTTAGCCATGGTTTACACTACCAAAACAGAGAATATTAGTTGGTATAAATAGGTGCTGTAATTAAGAATGTTAGATGGAGTAGTTGTCTTGTGAATTCGATTAGATGATGGGGTGATTTGCTGGGTGCGTGTCAAAGGGTTGGTTGGTTAGGTGTGTTAATCGTTAAAGACCGGACCCACCGAAAAAGTAATGGGAAAAAAAAACATTGCACCAGCCGGGAATCGAACCCGGGTCTGTACCGTGGCAGGGTACTATTCTACCACTAGACCACTAGTGCTTGCTGCTGACTTGTTTAAAATATATTTTATTTAACATATGTATAAGTTCTATTAATCTTCCGTTCATTCGTATTAGAAAAGATTGGTAGTGGTTCCTTTTTTTTTTTTAAATTGATTCTTGGATTTTCTTAAAAACTCTCTTTCTAAGGGCGCGGACTAGTAGTTTTGTTCTTGGCGGCAACCCCGTTTCCCTTTAGATCTTTGCTTTTCTTTAACATTTTTTGTGATAATTATTATTGTTGTTTTAGTATGGTCCTTAGTGATATTTTGATGCTAGCCAGAATAGTTACAGGTGGTCCTAAGACCTCTCCTCAAAAAGGGAGCGACGACGAAGGGTCCTTCAAATATATGGTGCTATTTTTGCCTACAGAAGAATTTCAGTCTTCTTCTGAGCTCTCTTAAGCTTCGCCTTCTAGTCTGCACCTAGTGTGTTTTTCTTGGTTGGTATTTGAGTTGCCGACCAGTCATTGGAGTTCTTTGTCTCCCTCTTTCAGCTCATCTTCTTTGCTATATTCAAGCTGCTCCTCTTAGTCCAAAGTTAGGCTTTTTTTGGCTTATTATTTTCACGTTTTTTAATATGACATTCTCCGTTATTTTTTTTAATTTTTAATTTTTATTAAAAATATTTTAATTATTTTATTATAAATATATAATAAATTAATTATAAATTATGTAAAATTTATAAATTATAATAATTTTATTATAAATTAATAAAAATTTAGTATTTTAATAAATATTTTATACATTTTAATATTTTGTTAAATAATTTATAAATATAATAAATTTAAAATTTTTTTTTTTTATATTTTTATCAAAAGCTACCGTTATTTTCTGAGGTTGTACGGGACTACTGGGCTAGAGAGTTTTTAATCCCTTACCAGGTTATGCTTCTTCGGCCTGAGATTTGGTTCAGGGATGCTGCCCTTTTTCATATTATAGGCTTAAATTCTTATCTTTAGCCGGTTAATTATTGGGATATTCAATTGTTGGCTTTCTGTTTGTAGAGATTAGGGGCAAGTTTGATGTTTTTCTGTTTGTGATGTATCGTCTTCATCTAGCCTCCTACAACCAGTTGAATTATGGGTTGTAATGTGGATGCCATTACTACTTTATACTAAAAAAAATTAAAAAAAGAGAAGATTGGTCGTGGTACTTATTGCTTAATCTGGAAAATACTTTTAAGCTGATCCAATCAACAATGAAGCCTTGAAAATGGGCCATAACCACAAAAGGAAATATATTTGAGACTGATTCAATAAAGAAGAAATAAATGAAATTAATAAAATTAGATTACAAGGTGTGAAACCACAGAATACATACAAGTATACGACAACTCCTTATTCCTTGCAACTAACAAACTGATACGTGATTGACACTTGAGGGTGCCCATATCACAATAATCTGTGGCCATCTGAAAAATTCGGAGGAAAATCAAAATAATCAAATTAATAATGCAAGTGCCAAAAATCTGCAGATGCTCATTCAATATTTTGCTTTGACTATTTTACTTGCTGGAGATTATGATTTATACAAGGCAACTTTAATAATCAGCACCAACAATGGACTTCAGTCCTCGGAAAAACAGTTGTTTCCACAGTGAAGATTAATCTCTAACTAGCTAAGCCTTTTTTTTTCACTCCGTTGTAATGCCTAAAAACCAGCATTTGGCTTTCTGCCTGTCTTCACTTCTGTCTGGGATGCACCTTCATCCAGTTTGACCTCAAATTCCAACTTCGCAGCAAATCTGAACACTACATCCACTCGGGTTAATTAGTTAACTAATTCAAGGCTGATGTAAATGTTCAACCGCTGAAAAGATTATAGTACAGAAGTATAGAAAATCAATGGGGGAGCAGGATCGAGAACTCACACCTTTATCATTTGATTTTGATGACAAATTTCTTGGAGAACAAACTACAAAATGACAAACAGAGATGATGAGTATGCATATGGTAGCCATAGTCCACTGTAACTCAGCCTCATCGACCCCCCGGTCCTTTTGAAACGTCGTAGCAAGCAGGGTATCACATGTACATTGACCACCTGGGTAGTAGAAAGGGTCAGAAACCACAAAAAAATAATAATAATAAAATAAAAATAAAAAAGCTCAAATATATCCCCTGCCTTAAATATATAATCAGTCAATGTCATCAACATATTATATAATCTCAAACATCATTCAATCCTAGCACCAGGCTGAAATGATCATGCATCTTGGTAAAGGAAAATTGAACTGTAGGCTAGCACAGCAAGCATGTAACAACCATGTGATCAATCTTCTTATAATAGCAAATTAAAAACAGGTCAGAAGGAAAGCCTTACCATGATTCTGAAAATATTCAGTATGGTTGTCATTTGATCTTACCATGCCAGCCCAAAAAATGAGCCCAGATTTACTGGTTCTTTCCACAATTTACAACTGCTGGCTCCCATTCCTGGCTTTGTCCACAAGACACTTCTCTATTGCTTCATCACAAAGCTCAAGGGTGGTTTCCATGTTCCCTTCTTCATAGTTCATGTCAACAAAAAGATTGTATATTTCTACATCAGCAACCAATCCTTCTTTTCTCATCTCTTCAAACAGTTCTCTTGCCTCCAAAAGTTTCTTTCTCTTGATCAGAGCATTATAGGAACTAGCTGTGAGGTTAAATCCCTCATCAACCATTTCTTTGTGCAAAAACCATGCCTCTTTCATATTCCTTGCTTTGCAGTGCCTTTTATTGAAATGTTGTAGGTGTTGCTATCAGGCATCACTCCTTGAGCACACATCCACATGTAAGTAAATCTCAGTTGTGCTTCTCATATTATTCTTGATGCAATACTGCTTCATAAGAGAATTGTAAGTGGTGACATTTGGCATGATCCCCTTCTCCAACATACATTTTAGAAGCCTCTCACCATCTTCCAGCATTCCTGACATACAGAAACCATTCATGAGAACATTGAATGTAACAACTGTAGGTCGAAGTCCTTGATCCAGCATCTCACACAGAAGCTCATGAGCCTTTATCATATCCCCTGCCTTACAAAAAGCATCCATCAATGTGGTATAAGTGATGATATCAGGATGCATCCCTGCCTCCTGCATCTCTTCCACCAGCTTTACTGCCTGTAATATATTTCCTGCTTTACAAAGGCCATTAACAATTGTGTTGTAAGTGCAAATGTTCAACTGAAGGCCTTTGCTGGACATCTCATGAAGAAGTTCATTTGCTGTATCTAGTTCCCCACATTTACAGAGGCCATCAGCCAGTGCAGTGTATGTGATGACATTTGGGGTAAGCCCATTTTGGACCATCTGATTATGAAGGAAAAATGCCTTTTTCATCTCTCCTGACTTGCAATAACCATCAATAAGTGCTGTATATGTAAACTCATCTGGTTCCAACCCTTTGCCAAGAATTTCACTAAAGAGTTTGTCTGCTTCCATTAACTTTCCACTTTGAGAAAGCCCACAAATAAGAGCTGTGTATGCTATAAAATCAGGAACAATTTTCTGAGCCTCCATTTCATCAAACAGTTTATATGCAGCTTGGGTATTCCCCAACTTACAAAAACCATCTATAAGAGTTGTATATATCACATTATCTGGAAAAATTCCTTGGTTAATCATCTCTCTCAAGACCTTCTCACCTTCAACAACTTTACCACTTTTACAAAAGAGAAGGATTATGCTGTTGTAAGTGTATGTGTTTAGCTTCAATCCCTTCATTTGCATTTCATATACAAGATGCAGCACCTTTTTTAGTTCACCAGCATGACAATACCCATTGATTATAGTGCTATAACTTACCACATCAGGTATACAGTCTTTGAACTCCATTCTCATGAGTATATGATGCGCTTCTTTTATTTTCCCGAGTCGAAGATGGGAATTCATAAGTATGTTATATGATGCAGCATTCCAACAAACACCCACTTGCGGAAATTCACTAAAAACTTTTACCAGCATCCCAAGCATATTATAATTGCTTGATAGGCATGTAAGATATAAATTACAAGAATCAACAGAAATTATCACTCCATAATTTAACAATTTTTCAAAAAATTTCCTTGCTTCATTCAGCATCCCAGCTTCAACTAGGACCTAAAAGAATACATCAAAAACATGGGGATCTGAACCCCAGTCCTTATAAGTGTACATCAGTCGCTCAACAAAATGATTGAACAAAAGACTGATATTCAAATTTGGTTTTGCCCAAAAATCACAAATAAGTTCATGAGCCATTTTAAGATCCTTCGAAGCTGCAGCAATCTGAATAACAATGCAACGAGATTCAAGGTTTGGTTCTTTGTGTAAGCATGCTCACTGAAAGAAATCTAAAACCAATTCATAATCATTCCTGATGTTCATAAGGACCCAAATTAGGTGGTCAGATCTAAACTTGGATTGATAAGGCTTAAGAATGCGGAAGAGGGGCTCAGAGCGCCGTAACTTTATTGCATTTGAGATTTGATGGACAAGTTCAGAGTCACTAATGGTGGACTTCTTAGGGGAATAATCAGGAAATTGTCTGGTATTGGTTGAGCTAGAGGAAGAAAGATTTTGATTCAAAGATCTTCTAAAGAGTAACTGCCAACTATTTGGAGGAAAGCCCAACAAGGGATGCTGAGAAAAGAGCCGAAAAAAGTTTCCAGAGTAAAAAATGGCACACCTCGTCATGTCTGTGGGAGAGACCCATAATAATGAAATTTGAGAATTTCTGTGACAAAGCGGTGGCTCCTATTGGATTGGGAAAATCAAACTGAATAGACTTCATTAGTCCATTACCTACAAAAGTACAAAAAGTCATTCCAAAATTTAAATGCATGATATTGGCAAGTTAGTATTTCATAAAATAACATTCTGAAATGCAAAATTATGTAATAATTCCATTCAAATGATGGAAAAGTTTCAACTTCCGAAGTAACGATATGGAAAAGTTTCAACTTCCGAAGTAACAATCGGCATAATAAGATGTTTTTAATAATTAGCATAGAATTAAAAAAAAAAAAATATATATATATATATATATATAATTTTTAAATTTATGCACGAGTAGAGGCAAGTTAATATAATCCCATCTCATGTTTTGAGAAACTTTACTAGAAAGCAGAAATATTTAATAAGCTAACAGATTGAGATGTCCGTTTATGTGGTAATTTAATTCAAAAAACAGTGCGACAACAAATCAATAATTATCATAAAATTTATCAATAATAATGAACTAGTTATAATATCAAAAAGAAAATAATAATGATAATCTCTGGTGTTGCAATTTTTTGTTTCGAATTGAATTATGCAGAAATATTTCAAAATAAACAAAACAATGTTTCACTTGTTGCAATCAAATATAAAATGAGTGAACATATTGGGAACGGGTGAGTCTCATATGCCATGTCCTAATGTCCACTAAGCCTCAAATGAATCAACCTAGTGCATTTCCTCAGCTTATGGAACAAAAGAAACTATTAAAAAGTTTCAAAAAGCATCATACATTTTTTTCTTCAAGTGTAAAAGGTCCTTAAACATCAACCTTAAGACATCATACAGCATTTATAGAACTTCACTTAGCTGACAACTACTAGTTTAAACCAGGTTGGCCACAACAATAACCACATCCGATCAATACTCCATCTTTTCCATTAACACAACATATGATCGCTGGTATGGGAAATTCAGACAATGGAAATAATTCCTCATAGACATTTCATTAAACACCTCTTGAGCAAACTTCAGGACCCCGGTGAATAAAAAAGGCGCAGTAACTATGGGCCCCCCATAGCTGCATTTCTTATTGATGATTATTTCATTTATCATTTGAATAGAAACTCAAGTTCACATGGTATATGAGTTCCAACTAAAACAAACTTTCAAACTCTTATAGTTCAGAGCTAAACATCAACGCAAAGCAAACCCAATATAAAACGAAGCAAAATAGATAAATCTATTAAATGGAAAAGGAAAAATATTATACCTTAAAGCCAAACAACGTCTTCTACGCTCGCTTTCTGCACAACTGCTTAAGGTAAAATCTGATAGAATGGAAGTTAATCAATGGCTTCAATGTAAACTTCTTCAGTCACTTAAAACGTTATCGTATTTGCACTTTTAGGGATTTGGTTTGGCTTCAGACTCCTTAGTGAAACGACCTCGTTCGCCGCTTTTGAGATTTCTTTCTGTCTCTTTCCTTTTTTCTTTTTTCTTTTTTTTTTTTGAGGCAGTGAAGAGATTTTTTTTTTCTTTTTTCACTTTATTTCAATTTTTTTTTTTAATAAACGCATAATTTCTATAGAATACCATGATTTCCCTTTATTTTCTTATTATTAGCTCATACCAATTAGTTAGTCGATGAGTTAATTTTTTTATAAAAAAAATAGGATAATTAATTAATTGTCATAATAATTATTAGTATAATATACTTCTCATTTTTTAAGGTGAAAATAAAAAAAAAAGTAAAATATATTGGTTTAATAGTTAAAAAATGATACAGACAATATATTTTTTTTAAATCTATGATATAGTCATACGGACAATAATTAATCCATATTTATTTTGATATAAAGATTAAAAGTTTTAATATCGGTATATACATTCTAAATATATTGTCATATAAATATATTATATATTTCATATGGCGCTCGTTCTTTCTGGGAATGCTCCGCTGGAGCCAGGCCGTTCTTCACAGGAAGCTGATTTATTGCAGCGGAGTACTAAGAAAACTCGTACTGAAGGTGGAGATGATGTTATGATTGATGGTGACTCTTCTATTGTGGCTAACGGGGTTAATCAGAGGTCTTTTAAAGATACCTTGTTGGATAAGCAAGGTTTTTTTTCCAACGTGGCGGATGATCTTGATGGTCTTTCTGAGTTTCTAATATCTCAAGATGGGGTTGAGCTTGATGATGAAGATGTTGACGATGAGATGTGTCCGGTCATTCATTTAATGGTGGATTATATTAACCGGATGAGACGTAAATGGAGGTTAACTCTCATTGTGAAACCAGTGGGACGGGTGATTGGCTATCTTTATTTTGTTCGTAGAGTGAAGGAGATGTGGAAACCTAAAAATCATATTGAAGTCATTGCTTTGGAAAATAATTATTTTATTGTTAAATTTCGGGACCCTGAAGATTATAAACATGCGTTGTTGGAGGGTCCATGGATGATTGCGGATCATTATCTTTCGGTACGAAGATGGAGGCCTGATTTTGATCCTTTTTCGGATGAGTTGAAAACCCTAACTGTTTGGGTGATATTCCCTTGTTTGCCTTTGGAATACTATGATACTGAGCTATTGATGCGTATTGGTAAACAACTTGGTACGCCAATTAGAGTTGATACTAATACCAGCTTGGTGAGTAGGGGCAGATTTGCTCGCATTTGTGTGGAGTTGGATCTTACTCGACCATTGATCTCGAAGTTTAGGCTGCGAAAGCGCATTCGTCGGGTGGAGTACGAAGGATTACATATGGTGTGTTTCAAATGCGGTAAGTTTGGGCATGTGTTAGATGGTTGTCCCGTCGGTAATGGTGGTGTGCCAGCGGAGGAGGTTCGGTCGGGTCAGGATGTTCAGGAAGTTAACCCGCAGGAGGCACGAAGAACATTTAGGGAAACTTCCCATTTTGAAAAGAACTCTATCCCTGAATGTAGGGATGTTAATCCTGCTGTTACCGAAGATTACGGTGATTGGATGCTTGTTAAAAGGGATAATAAGCGAGGTACTCGGAATTTTTTAAGGAATCATTTAACTGGGGAGGGTAGGAAGTCAAAGCAGGGTAATTCGACTCTTGTTGTTAATAACAGTTCTGGGTCGAGATTTGAGCTGCTTAATGCTAATGGGCCGATGTTTGATGGGCCTTCTAAGGAAGACGTGGTTGTTTCTGGTACACAGATTGTTGACTCTCCTAATTTAAGCAAAGAGGGCCTCTCCCGTAAAAAGAAGGGTCCTAAGGGGAAGGCTAAGCTTACCAACTTTGTTCCTATTTCCAATTTGGCTCGTGCTCCTAAGGGGACTGTTCCTAATTGTTTAGCTTCTTCATCTACTCCTGGCAGTACTCCATCTATTTTGGCTGCTAATATCTCTTGTCCGGATGGTTCCTCTCGGCATGCTGCAGCTGAGAATGAACATATCGTTGTAGTGGGTAACAAGACCAACATTGAAGGTAGGACTATGGTGGTTCCTACGAGAAGTATGGCTGATTTGAGTGGTCTGGAGCCTTCTCCTTCTCTTGGTCACTTTCAAAATCCAGAGTTTCCTCATACTTCTGCTCCTACAATTAGTCAATGTTTGAAAGATGGTCAACTGAATGGTTTGGATGAGATGGAGTTTGTCCCTGACAGTGTGGACCCTGTTTCCGCGGGCTCAGCTCCTGGGTTTGGGCAGGATTTGGGTTTGGATTGCTAATCTCTGGAGAGGTTGGGTGATGTTTTGTTATTTTCTCCTTTTGTTGTTGTGTTTCCAATGATTATTGTCTCATGAAATTGTCAAGGGGCTTCTTCCCCTTTTTTTATACGTTCTTTTAAAGAGTACTGTAGAAGATTCAAGCCAGAAATTGTCTGTTTATTGGAGCCTAGAATTAGTAGGTCTCATGCTACCCATATTTCTGCTTCTCTTGGGTTTGATCTTGGATCCGTGTGGAAGCTGTTGGTTTTAGCGGTGGAATTTGGGTTCTCTGGAAGGATAGCTTGGGCAAGGTGGATCTTGTATCTACTCATGCTCAGTTTATTATTTGTAGGGTTTGTGAGAGGTCAGGTATGTCCTGGAACCTTGTTGCGATTTATGGCAGTCCTCATTTACAATTGCGTCGTCTTCTGTGGCGAGATCTCCTGTTGGAATCCTTCCCGTCTGAGTCTAAATGGCTTATTGTTGGTGATTTTAACACTATTATGTATTCTTCTGAGCAAATGGGTTACTCATCTTCAACTCATGCTGGTACTGGTGATTTTTGTGATTGGGTGTTTAAGAATTCTTTGATTGATTTGGGATTTATTGGTCCTGCTTTTACATGGGCTCGGAGGAGATCTCCTGAAAATTTTAGGAGTGCTAGGTTGGATAGAGCTTTATGTTCTCCTGACTGGCGTGTATGTTTTGGTAATGCTGTTGTTCACCATGCTCCTAAATTAAAATCTGATCATTTACCCCTGGTGATTGATACGTTGGGCAAGAAGGGTGTTAGTGTTGGAAGTTTCAGATACCAGGCGGCGTGGCTCACTCATTCTAACTTTGATGCTGTGGTTAGGCAGAATTGGAATTCTGGTTTGGCTATTCAGGAGGCCCTCTCGTACCTGGCTGGTTCTTTATCTTCTTGGAATCGGTATACTTTTGGTCATATTTCGTTGAAAAAACGTGTTTTGTGGAATCGGCTTGCGGGGGTCCAGAGGTGCCTTGCTCATCAGGTGACGCCCAATTTAATTAAACTTGAGAAGAAATTGATGAAAGAGTATGATATTGTGTTGGCCCAAGAGGAGCTGTATTGGTACCAGAAGTCCCGTGAAGACTGGATTGTGTCTGGTGAGAGGAACACTAAGTTTTATCATTCCTCAGCTGTTATCAATAGAAGAAGGTTAGTGGTGGACCGGTTAAGGAACGAGTCTGATGTTTGGGTTTCAGATGAGCAGAGCTTAAAGGATTTGGCTTTCAATTTTTTCTCTAATCTGTATAATTCTGAAGGGTCTGCTGATTTGTCTTTATTGCGGCATGGTGTGTTTCCAGAGCTTTCAAATGATTCTTTTATTCTATTGAACAAACCTTTCTCGGTGGAGGAGGTTAGGTGTGCTCTGTTTGCTATGGCCCCGTATAAAGCTCCTGGAGTGGATGGGTTTTCGGCAGCTTTCTTTCAAAAGAAATGGCATATTGTAGGTCCGATGGTGGCAGATTTTGTGATCCAAGTTTTGAGAGGGAGACCTATTCCTCCGGCCATTAATGAAACATTATTGGTTCTCCTCCTGAAGGTTGACTCTCCTGAAAGGATTAGCCAATTCAGACCTATAAGCCTCTGTAATGTTATTTATAAGTTAATTACCAAGACTTTGGTGAATCGGTTAAAGAAGGTTCTTCCCTTTTTAGTTGGTCCGGAGCAATGTAATTTTGTGCTGGGAAGACAAATTACAGATAATGTTGTGCTTTTTCAGGAAACCTTGCATTCCATGAGTATTTCAAGGAATGGTTTGGGCTATATGGCCTTGAAAATTGATTTGGAGAAGGCTTATGACAGGTTAAACTGGGATTTCATTCGCTGGGTTCTTGAGGATATCGGCTTTTCTGAGGTATGGATTTCGGTTGTTATGAACTGTCTTGAATCAGTTTCTATGTCAGTGGTATGGAATGGGGCGCATCTTCCTTCCTTTAAACCTTCGAGGGGAGTTTGTCAGGGTGATTCTATCTCCCCCTATATTTTTGTTTTGTGCATGGAAGTTTTGGCGCTAGAAATCAAGAGAGCTGTACAGGAGGGACGTTGGAAGCCTGTTTTGCTGTCACGCCGTGGTCCTGCTGTTTCTCACCTTTTCTTCGCTGATGATATGATTTTGTTTGCCGAGGCTTCAGTTGATCAGTTGCAGTGTGTTATGGATATTTTGAACAAGTTCTCTGCTGTCTCTGGCCAAAAGATCAATTTCAGTAAGTCCGGGTTGTTTGTCTCTCCTAATGTTTCCCTGTTGCTTGCCTCTCATTTGTCTATGCTTTCGGGTGTCCCTCTTACTCATGATGTAGGCAAGTACTTGAGTATTCCTGCTATTCACCGTCGAGTTGATAAGAATTCCTTTGCCTATCTTCTTGACCACATGAGGGGTAAGCTAGCGGGGTGGAAGGCTAACTCGCTTTCGTTAGCAGGTAGAATTACTATGGTTCAATCAGTTCTATCGGCTATTCCGGTATATGCTATGCAAACTTGCTTATTGCCTGCTTCGTTATGTGATGCTATGGAGCGCTTGTGTCGAGATTTTATTTGGAAAGGTGTCTCAGGCGAGCATAGGGTTCACCTCATTAATTGGCATACCATTCAAATGCCTAAGAGCTCAGGAGGTTTAGGAATTCGAAACTTGAGGTTAATGAACCTGGCTCTTCTTGGGAAATTGGGCTGGAGGGTTTGGAAGGAGCAGAATTCTCTCTGGTCTCGGGCAATTGTGTGTAAATATTTTCAAGGCCATTTCTCATGGGATCGTAGGTATTCCAATACTGGCTCCTACGTCTGGAAAGGCATTCGGAAAGGTTTAGAGGTGGTTAAGCATGGTATATTGCATGATACTAGAAATGGTTTGGCAACTAATTTTTGGAATGACCATTGGATCACGGATGGTCCTCTGATTTCTCAAGCTGTGAGCGCTGTTCCAGAAGAGTTTAAAAGACTCCCTGTTCGAGATTATTGGGATGTTAATGTGGGTTGGAGGTGGGAGATGCTTACTCCTTTTTTACCTGATTCTTGTCTTAACACCTTGAATGTTAGATTTTTGGTTGAGGAAGGCTCCGCCCATGATGAGCTTGTTTGGTCGCATTCTGCTTCTGGCACGTATACAGTTAAATCGGCTTATGAATCCTTGTTATTGCATGATAATGTGCAGAGTTCTATGAAATGGCAGCAGGTGTGGAGGTTGG
The DNA here is from genome assembly GCA_947685225.1 of Garcia nutans. Lineage (NCBI taxonomy): Eukaryota > Viridiplantae > Streptophyta > Magnoliopsida > Malpighiales > Euphorbiaceae > Garcia > Garcia nutans. The sequence continues at coordinate 55,966,863 of CANTUV010000011.1, forward strand.
CAGTTTCGGAACGGGTTCGGGTGTTCATTTGGCAGGTGGCCCATGAGAAAATTATGTGTAATGTGGAAAGAGCTCGGAGGGGTTTCACTACTGATATTGTTTGTAGTATTTGTAGGCAGTATCCGGAGTCTATTCTTCATGTTTTGCGTGACTGCTCTAAGGCACGGATAGTGTGGGGTTTTCTTGATGCCTCTTCTTTTTGTGCAGATTTCTATTTGCTAGATGTGGTTGATTGGATGAATAAGAATATGCAGGTTCAATCGGTGTCTAGATGGGGTGCTCCATGGAAAGTAACTTTTGCAGTGTGCTTATGGTGGTTTTGGAAAGTTAGGAATCAGAGGGTTTTTTAGTCTCATGATGCTGCGGATATCCCTTTGTTTTTTCTACAGAAGCAAGTTATGGAGGTGTCCAAAGCTTGGGATAATTCGAGACTGATTTCTAATGGTTGTAGCCATCATCCGAGACTTTGCTTTATTTCCTGGACTCCAGCTCCTTGTGGATGGGTTACTATTAATTCTGATGGGAGTGCGGATACTCGGTCGGGTCTGGCAGGGTGTGGTGCTTGTGCTAGGGATGTTCATGGCAGGTGGCTACTGGGTTTCTCGTTATCTTTGGGCTACGAAACTGCTTTTCAAGCTGAATTATGGGGGATGTATAAATCCTTGCAGTTAGCTTGGGACCAAGGATGGAGAAAGATTCAATTTCAGTGTGACTTACAAGTGGTTGTGGATATGTTGTCTCAAGGAGGTACTAAGGTCTCTAGCCACAAAAATTTGTTGGCAGCTTGTGTTTCTCTCTTGCAAAGAGATTGGGAAGTTAGAGTGGTTAAAATTTATAGAGAAGCCAACATGGTTGCGGATAGTTTAGCCAGATCGGCAGTTGGAGGTTCGAGAGAGTTAAAGCTGTTGTCTTCACCACCAGTGTTTGCTAGGGAGCTTTTATTAGCAGACATTGTTGGAGTGCAGTGGGAAAGATTTGTTTCTGTCTAATGGGTTTATGCCCTCATTCTTTGATTTTTTAAAAAAAAAGATTAAAAGTTTAAATTTCTTTTACTATTTTCATATTTTTAAAATAAAAAATAATACTAGTTATTCCAAAAAAAAAATATAGTTCTTTCTAAAAAATTATATGAATAATTGTGATATATTAAAATATATTTAAAAACACAATAATAAATTTAACTTTTGAAAATTAAGAATTTCGCATACATTCTAAATATACTATGATATCAAAATTTCAATTTCTTCTTAAACAGTTAAGTATTGATTATGAGCAGCGATTTATAAATTAGTATAATTAAATAATATAAAAAGTTGATGTAATTGCATAAAATTCATCTAAACTAAATTTTCAATAGATCAATCTTTACAATATATGCACCAAAGGACTATTTTGTTCAATTTAATTAACTGATAATAATTGGAAATAGAGTAAACTACCCACATTGAAATTTCACAAAATAAATTTTTTAAAGAGAAAAAATAAATTTGAATGGTAAAATAAGAAAACTAAATAATGACTCAAATTGAAATTATAAATAAATATTTTATTTTTAATTTAAATATATCAATATAAATAAATGTGTATAACGTATTGAGTTTGGTTTTTCTTTGAAAGTATATAGCTGGATTCAGATTATTTTTTTAAAAAAAATAAATAAATATTACCTCTTATCCAAAGTTTTTTCACAGCCTATGTTGAATGAATGTGGTTGTAGGCGTAGCTATGCTTGTGAACCAAATTTCACATGTATAATTGTATATGGTTTGATTAGTTAATTATTATTTATTTATTGCTAGAAACTTTATTAATTCACAAAAGGATCTTTAAAGTTTATAGATATGTTTGTTTATATATTAATTATCTAAGGCCATCTCCAACCATCGCACTAAAATAAAGCAGCTTCAACTTTAAAATAAAGCAAACAGTATATTATTATCTCCAACCATTTACACTATCTTTATCTTTAAAAAATATATTCTCTCTAAAAATAGAATATTCTTTATATCATTTTTATTTATTTATAAAATAATAAATAATCATAAATTTTAATCATTTATATAAATAATAATTATTAATGTAGCATAAATAAAATAAAATAATTAAAAATAAAAAAAATAAAAATTAATATCAACTAGAATTTTTTATTCATACATAATAAATACTACATTTAATAAAAAAAAGGAATACAAGTACAAGTACAAATATTTATATTACATTTCTGAATTACCATAATCATCCCATATATGTTCGATTAATGCATTTCGAAGTGCATAATGAGCATCTTTATCCTTAATTTTTCTATGTCGCGATAAAAATGCTTCAAATCGGTCATTTTCATTGGTTACAAGCTCAACATCTGGAGTCGGCACTTCCATACAGTCCGAAATATTTGCATGAACATCACGTTCATTTTCAATTATCATGTTATGCATAATAATGCATGCACTCATTATATCATGCAAAATATTCTTCTGCCAAAATCTTACAGGTCCGGCTATAATTGCAAATCGTGATTGCAAAACTCCAAATGCAAGTTCTACATCTTTCCTACATGATTCTTGTTTCATTGCAAATAATTTTCTTTTAGGACCACATGGCTCATGAATTCTTTGTACAAGTGTGGACCACTTTAGATATATGCCATCAGCTAAATAATAACTCATGTTATATTCTTTTCCTCGAATAACATAGTGAGCTGGAGGAGCAATACCTTTAACAAGATTGGCAAAAAGATGAGATGCTTCCAACACATTAATATCGTTGTTAGAACCTGGCATACCAAAATATGCATGCCATATCCAAAGGTCATAATCAGCTACGGCTTCGAGAATAATAGTTGGAGATCCACTCCGACCAGCATATTGTCCTGCCCAAGCAGCAGGACAATTTTTCCACTTCCAATGCATACAATCTAGGCTACCCAACATCCCCGGAAAACCACGAGATTTTCCAATATGAAGCAATCTCGTCACGTCATTTGCATTAGGTGACCTTAAATATTCTTCTGCGAATACTTCTACAACCGCACGACAAAATCTCTTCATACTTTCTATTGCTGTAGATTCTCCAATTTTAATGTATTCATCTGTTGCATCTGCCGGCATTCCATACGCTAACATCCGAAATACGGCTGTTACTTTTTGCAAACCCGATAATCCGACTTTACCAGTTGCATCTCTTCGTTGTACAAAGTAGTTATCGTGTTCCACTACGGCATTAAAAATACGTTGGAAGAGACCTCTGCCCATTCGAAACCTTCGACGGAACATAACATCATTATATAGAGAATTATCAGCAAAATAATCGTTAAAGAGATTACGATCAGCATTTTCACGATCACGATTGATCACTACGTGGCCAGCAACCGATCCTCCATGATGCACATCACTGTTTAGTTGGTCTTTATAATAATGGGCAATGGCTACATTATTATTGGTGTGAGCCAATATAAGTGCCATTCGCTCTGCATCTCATCTTTCATTATTCAGTATTTGTGATTCTTCATCATTTTCTGATTCTGAATTTGAAGATGAAGTATAATATTGATAATGAGATGAAGATCCGAAGTTGAAATTCATTTTTAAAAAGAGTAAAACAGAGTCAGTTTGTATTCAAGATAATTATCATCAATATATTTATATTGAAATTTTTATCTTATTTTTCAACGTGTCAGATGATAAGATATGTAAAAAATTTAATCTCAACCGTCGGATTCAATTTATCTTCGTATGAACCATTGGATATCTGTCATAGAATCTGATCTTATCTTCACTATTTTCCATGCCAGAAGATAAGATATCTAGCAAATCTAATCTCAACCGTCGGATCAATTTATCTTCGTATGAACTGTTGGATATCTGTCATAGAATCTAATCTTATCTTCACTATTTTCCATGCCAGAAGATAAGATATCTAGCAAATCTAATCTCAACCGTCGGATTCAATTTATCTTCGTATGAACCGTTGGATATCTGTCATAAAATCTGATCTTATCTTCACTATTTTCCATGCCAAAAGATAAGATATCTAGCAAATCTAATCTCAACCGTCGGATTCATTTTTTCTTCGTATGAACCGTTGGATATCTATCATAGAATCTGATCTTATCTTCACTATTTTCCATGCCAGAAGATAAGATATCTAGCAAATCTAATCTCAACCGTCGGATTCAATTTATCTTCGTATGAACCGTTGGATATCTGTCATAGAATCTGATCTTATCTTCACTTTTTTATATAAATACCCCACTACATCCTCACTTTTATTAGCGTACTTGTAAACATTTATCACTATCCATCAATCTTCTAAATTTTAATTTGTTTGTAATTGCCAAATCATTAATAATGTTGGCTAAACATCGCACTTTATCATACACAAATGATGAAGATAAACACTTATGTAGTGTTTACCTTGACATTTCTCAAAATCCAATTATAGGAATCAATCAATCGAGAGACCAATTTTGGTCCAGAATTGAAGAGGAATATAATAAGGCACAAACGGAGTTTTGCATCACGCAACCCAGATTGAAAAGATCTCTACAATGTCGCATGCAAGTGATATTGAAAGAGGTTGGTAAGTTTAGAGGATGTATGGAATAAGTTGAAAATCTCAATCTCAGTGGTGCTTCACAACAAGATATTGTGAGTATTCTATATTTATTTTCTAATTATTTTTTAAAGAAGTGATCCTAATATTAATATTTTTACAGGTTAACCGTGCAAGAATATTATATTCACAAGATACGGGCAAGAGATTTAAGTTTGAGCATGTCTGGCTAATTCTAAAAGACGTTGAAAAATTTATTAGTGTTAATAATGTTGCATCAACATTTTCAAGCCCTAATCGTAATTTTGCATCATCTGAATCAGACTCTCCTGCTTCGGAGTCTCCTAACACTCCAGGTCTATCTTCATTCTCCCTTGATATAAATGAGGACAATGTTAGTGGAAGTTCATCACAACGTCCTACAGGGGTAAAAAAATAAAAATTGAAAAGAAAAAATGATGATCAATTTTCCGCCCTTATCAAAACCATGAATTCAAATGCTGATCGACTTTTTGAAGCTTTAAAAAAAGGGAACCAAGATAGGGGAGAGTATCACGAAATCGAAAAATGGAAGTTGGCTTTAGCTAAACGTAAAGAGGAACGTAAAATTATGTTCACAGATCTGAATTCTATAACTGATCCAAATTTACGTGAATATATTCGTACTAAATAAGAAAGGATTTTACAAAAAAGATCTCAACAAGGTCAAGGAACTCAAGGTCAAGAACATGGATTTGGAGTTGAAGGATCTGGAGGTGAAGGATCTGGAGGTGGATATGATCAATATTTTAATTTATTAACTGGGTCACAAGATGATTTACCAGAATATTAGAGTTGTTGATATGTATTTTTAATTTTACTTAATTTTATTTTATGTTTATGTTTATTTTTATTTTTCGTTCATTTTATGTTGTATTTTTAATTTTTTTTAAATTTAATTAAGTGTGTGTTGTATTTTTAAGTTGTTTAAATTTTAATTAAGTGTGTGTTGTATTTTAAGTTGTTTAAATTTTAATTAAGTGTGTGTTGTATTTTGAAGTTGTTTAAATTTTAATTAAGTATGTGTTGTATTATTTAATTTATAATTTATATTTTTATAATTTTAATATTATCAAAAAATTATTAAAATTTATTTTAAAATTTTATATTTTTTTATTACTTAAAATAAAAAATTAAATAAATTAATGAAATAAATAAATTAATAATAATTAATAAAAATTAATATTTATAAATTAATAATAATTAATAAATACATAACAAATTATATTTATTATATTAATTAAAAAAAATTATAATATTTAATTAATAATAATTAAAAAAATATTCAACATTTCCTTTTCCTTTATTCCTTTCTCTGTGTCTCTTCCTTTCTTCGTTTCCTTTTCCTTTCTTTGTATTCTCTGTATCTTTTCCTTTCTTTCTTTCTTTTTCATCTTCGTTTTCCCTTCTTTTCTTTCTTCTTTTAACATAGCGCAGCTACAGTGCTGCGTTATGTTTGGCGCAGCACTGTAGCATCCATTCAGTTTGACGCAACAAATAGCGAACGATTAGAGTGGATTTTTAACCTAAATTGCTCTATAATAGTGATATGAAGCTGCCGTTGGAGATGCTCTAAGGGATGCCTTATAATAACGGCACAAGCCGTAAGAATTTGGCTCTCTCTATATTCTTTTAAAATTTATAACTACTGGGAAAAGATTGTCTCCACTATCTAATGAAAAAGCTTTCTTTTTCTTCATTAATGGGAAAAAAAAACAACTACTAATGATGATAAGATGCCTCAAGCTGAACAGATTAAGTGCTTATTCTGATTCACAACCTGCAAAGTGAGAAAAAGAAAAGTGGCTTTGAGATTAATTAAGTATTGAATAGCCCATATGTTATGGAGAATATAGAGCTTCTACAAAAGCTTCATTTTAAGTGCTCTAATCTTTGATTTCTTTATTAATTCTATGTTTAACTTAGAATTGATAAAGTTTCCTCATTTTTTTTAAGTATTGTAATTTGAAGGTATTATAGGTTAAATTTTATACATTATATTAAATTTACCTTTTCAATTTAAATTAATTTTTTATTTTATTTAATATAATTTTATAGAACGCGATTGGAATAAATTTATTTATAAAATTTTGTTTCATTTTAATTATTAAATAAAATGAATTTTTACAAAAATGATTCATAAATGGAATTTTACAACTACTAGTGATTTAAAATTTTAATGAAATTAATATAATAACAGTTAATTTTGTGTGTATGTATATAATTACCAATCCCTTCTTGATCTTATTCTTTGGCTTTGTTGGAGACAGGGCTAAAGTGGAGTTGGTAGCCATCTAAGGGCTGAAGTGTGTATGTGTATATAATTAAGTATTCAAATTACATACCTTGGTAGTGTATATATATATATGCATAATATTTGAAATGATATATATATATATATATATATATATATAAACTAGTTTCATGCCTGGTTGTGCGGGATACATTTTTTTAGATTAAAAATTTTTAAGATTTAATTATTATTTCAATATAAATTTATTTTAAATTTATATATATTATCATTGAATAATTATCTCTGAGCATATAATAATGTTATTATAATATTATTAATGAATAAATTAATATTTTAATAATAATAATAATAATAATAATAATAATAATAATAATAAAACAGTAAGAAAAATAGACCAAATATGAGTATGATGGAGTCTATTTATTTAATTTTTCAATTCAGTTATTTTATGTTTTCATTCAAAAAGAATAAAGATGGAAGTTGTGAATTTCTTATATTTTTGTATGTGAATTTCTTATGTTTTTGTCATATAAATAGCAGTTCATCTTAAAGCTCAAATTAAGAGTATATACTCTCTTGTAAATTAGAAATTTTAAGTATAAAAGCAAAAATATAATGAAAATTCTAGTTCCATGAACAGGTTAATTAGGAATTATAAAGGAAATTAACAAACAAATTCCATTTAAAATACCTTACAAACAGGATCTGCACTAAAAAAAAAAAGAAAAAAAATCCCGATACTAAGGTAAAAAAGTTCAAATTCAATTATAATAAATAATTGTAAGAACGTATAATTTTTTATTATGCTTAATTTTTAAAATTTTTTTTGAAAATTTAAAAATTGTTATTGTCTCTTTATTTCAGGATTACTATTTATTTATGTGTCAACTAATCAAGATTCATTATTTCATTTAAATAAATAGTGATAATAATAATAATAATAACAGGGTCAAAAATTCATGCATCCATCGACAAGTACGTACGTAGAATGCCTGAGATATGAAAGGATTGAGTTGATAAACAATAAAAATTCCAACTAAATGAAATACTGAAGCAAATCTGGACAGGCTATAATTATAAACTCCATAATTATAAATGATTTTAATTTCCCATATTAATTACACCAAACAAACATCAATTGAAAAAGAAACAACTAAGGAAAGATTACAAAGCTTATCATAAAAAATCTCATCATGTGCACAACCCATTAAATTAGTAATCGAAGATCAATGGTCTAAAAAGAAATTAGCAATCCAAGCTGTCTTGGATCGATCAATCATATGTTTAACTAATAATAATTGGTAATTAGGATTTGAAAATTTCTAAACTACTTTTGCTACAATTATCTCTGTAAGTATCAAACTAATTAGAACGTATATATTAATATTTGCAATTGTATTATAAATATATAATTATGAATGAGCTTAATGCCTTGAAATGAATTTTGTCTCCTAATTTAGATTTTTTTTTTGTTATATTTCTAATGTTCAGAATATAATGTAACAATATAAACTCTTTCCTCAATCATTTTCGAGGCAGAAACTAATTATTGACTGCACATGAGCCAAATTAATATATGTATATAGTAAGAAATTAACTATAGGTTAGATTCTACATGTCAATTCACTTTGATTTCATCAGCATCACATGTGCAATGGCAGCATATAATTTAGGAATTTTCATTAATAAACAGTATTTCTCTATTAAGAGACAAGGAAATGCTTTCTTTCCAAAAAAGAATAAGCATTTTAGAAGAAGAAGAAGTAGAAGAGTACAAGTTCTAGTCAAGCTTAAGCTACCTGCTCAAAAATATTTTCATGTTGGACTAAGATTTTTTAATATTTTTTAAAACATTTTATAATATATTGTGTAATCTCAATTAATTAAATGATTCCACAATAAACATAGGAGATTTTATTAGAAAAAAAATTCCTAATTTTTAGAAATTAAATAATTATTTATCAAATAATGAATTTTCAACTATGAAATAAATACAAGTGCAAATTTTGCAAAAAGTTTGGATTTTTTATACACTTCAAAATGGCATTGTTTTAAAGCCAAAAAACATTTAAAAAAAATTGTGGAAGTTCCATGTATTGTCCTACTGGCAGCCAAAACAAAAGATTTCTTGCTTTAGAATATCACGTAATGCATTTTTCTTCAATATTGTAAAGGAAAATTTATTAAAATTTCTTATAGCCTTGTAGGGATTTTATAAATGTGAATGAGTGCTGTTGCCGAGGGGAGAAATGTAACACCTTAGTCGAATAAGCGGCTAATTTTAGTAGTTTAAACTTTAAACTAACAAATCACAAGCAGAAAGAAAAAGAACTCACATCAATGTAGGAAAATAGGAAGTAGTTTATATAGGCGAACTCAACATTATCTAAATAATTTGAAATAAATATTTTAGGTCAGAATTGAACCTTAAAGTTAAAAGCAAGTAATTATTTAAATCTAGTATTGATCCGGCTTGTTACAAATTTAATAAAAATTATGTCTATTCTCTGGGGCGAAGTCAAAATTTAAAATAAAATGGGGTAAATTTTTTTTTACAAATTTTATCTTTTTCGTAATTATTTATCTCTCTTTTTATTTTAATAATATTTTATTAATTTATTAATTTATTAATAATATATTTTTATTATTAAAAATTAATTAATAAAAAAATATTAATATATATGTGTATAAAAATATTAAGATTGTTCATAACAAAAATAAAATAAAAAGAAAAGAAATTAAATAATAAATATAATTTTTTAAAAAATAATTAAAATAAATTATTTTTTTTATTTATTAAATGAGTTCAAATTAATTTAGTTGAAAATTTTATCTCTTTTTTTATTTTTTTGTATTTATATATTATTAATATTTTTTTTAATTTTTTAAAAGAGAAATATTGTATATAGAATAAATAATTTATTGTAATTTTTTTAACTTCTTTTAAAAATTAAAAAAAAAAGATAAAGGTAATTTAAAATTTTGAAAAAAAATTAATAAATAATTTAAAAATTTTGAAAAAATATTATATATATATAATATTTTTTAAAAATATATAAATTTTCAAAAAGAGAGAAGGGCAATGTGTCCTCGCCCTTGTCTATACCAATGAAGCTGCAGAGAAACAGAGCCATTAAAACTGGTAATGCATATATAAGGCATCTGACAATAAGGAAAAAGAAAAGCATAATGATCACCAAAAGCTTTGCCTTTGCCAGCGTCACACCGAAAGTCTAACCCATCCCCATAACACGTAGTACAAAATGCTCTTTCTCTCTCATGTGTAATTTATATATAAAAGCAATCAACTTTCGTGCTGGTATTCAACTCGAATTATAAATGTTTTAATCTTCATAATTACTCCAATTACGGTTTAAATAGTAGTACCAAACATATGCCAAACTCATCTAGCAAATTCCTCTCATTTCATCCTCCGCCTCCTAAAAGCATCACTTTCTCTAGCCTCTCCAGTTAGCTGCTATCACAATATATATATATATATATATATATCACATAGAGAAAGACTAGTGTTTCATATCTCATCAACACTTCCTTTCTTCTTCGTAGTACAAAAATGAAGCTCAACTATCACTCTTATAATACTCTTCTCTCCTCCTTCGTTTTCATAATTTATCTCCCCTGTTTAATCTCATCCCAAGCCTGTCAAAATTCTTGTGGGAAAATCCCAATCAAGTACCCATTTGGAACTGGCGTTGGCTGTGGAGATCCAAGATTTCTAAAGTATGTAACTTGCAGTCAAGACAAGCTCACTTTAACAACCCACACTGGTTGCTACCCTGTTACTGACATAGACTTCACAAAACAAATTATATATATTTCAGATCCTTCTATGTCTACTTGTTCTTGTACTCAACCCAGCAAAGGCTTTGGCCTAGATTGGGATGCCCCTTTCTCTTTTCATGATGATACTGTTTTTACATTACTTGATTGTTCCACAACTTCGTCACCAATTTTCAGAACTAATGGCGATAGTGATTATAATAATAATGGAAGCAGAGTCCCTCAGTGTGATAAAACAGGAGCACCCATTTGCAGTTTCTTGTATTCTTGCCAAGCTATTAGTATGCTTAGTTTCCCAATTTCTACATGTTGCGTTTATACACCAGTAGATCTTGGACCGTCTTTTGAAATGGATTTACAGAAGCTTCAATGCAATTCTTATTCTGGGTTTTATAGTTTTAATGGTCAAGAAGCTAATCCTGAAAATTGGAAGTATGGGATAGCACTTAAATATAAGTTCAATGTTTATAATGATTATCCAGGTTCATGTGCTAATTGTGAGAGAAGTAATGGGGTTTGTGGGTATGGTGGACTTTACAATTCTTTCGTTTGTAATTGTCCTAATGGCCTCAACACAACATCAGATTGTTTCTTTGGAGTATATAGTCATGGTTCAAACCTTTTCTCATGGCAAACAGGTATCTTTCCTTTATTTTTTTTAATTTTCTTTGTAATTTCAATATTTGATGGAGATGGCAAGAACATGCCAGCAAGTTCAAGTCATTTTCATTTAGGATCATGAAAGAATCGAGTTATATATTAAGTTAATGTTTTAGAAATAATTGGGATGTATAACTCGTAATAATAGTTTCTTTTAATGGTGTTTTGTGGGTTGTGTTTCACTTGTATATATGATATTAAAATTATTACAGGTAATTGGATGACATACTCCTTGGCATGCATTCTGGTCTGGATTTTACTGTAGAATGTGAAGAAGATCATCAACGAAAGGAATTTTATCCTGCATAGTAAATTGAAAGGTTTAACCTTGATCTTTAGCAAAGGTTTATTATTTTCATAAAGAACAGAAGCAAAATGTATTAATTAATACAATCTTCAAATGTAAGAACTGTTCAAAAGCCAATATATAGTTTCAATCTTCATTTTCAAATTTCAGCCTTTTATGGTCAAGAATATATATAGAACAGGGATAGTTGCAAATGATGTTTCCTTCCAGTTATCCACCCCAAAGAAAATAAGCACTTAATTGATTTAATCAAATAGATTTTGTTTTTAGAATTTCTGGTTACTTAAAAGAGAAGTATTTGTTTGTGATCCCAGCTAGCAAAGTGGGGCTATGTGGCATATAGGATGTGAGTGCATTAAAAACAAGGCCATAGAAATTAGAATAAGGTTCTTTCTTTTGAGCACCTGTTTGTATCTACTAAGAGAGAATCACTTCCAGTATAAAGTTTCTTCTTCCTGGCCCTACATCCTTGTCAAGCTCTAGAAGCAGATGAAGATGCTTTATACCAACAATTTTATTCTCATATAATTGGCATCAACACTTTAAAAATAAATATACCCAAAAAAAGATATATCTTTCGAGTGCTAAAGGCAACAGCAAAATGGATAGAACATTTATTTAATAAATGATGTACACATCACCTTCTCAATTAAAACGAAAATGTAATATAATAAATTAATTAGAGGTAATGTCAATGGTTAATAATTCTTTCTCCACAGAGACACATACAGGGAGAGAAACCAAAATGTTCACATTCTTTCCCTGGCTATGTTTTACCACTTTATATTACAAAACAAGGGTGTTTTGTATAAAAATTGTATCATCCCCCAACCAATATAGTTGCTCGAGTGCTCCACAGCAACAAGGGAAATTGATTTTCTGCGAATATGTACACAGCCTTGCAATGCTGCAAAAAACTTGTTTCTTGGTGTTTCTTTCTTATTCCTTTCAGAATTACTGTACTGAGACTGGATGATTTCGTTGTATTTATAATGGTTATCTCATATTGCAGCACTCGGGAATTCCCTGCTGTATTTTGTCCCAGAGGCACAGCATCTGCCTTGGAGATTGGTAATGAGCGGTGAAATAATCTTCAGTGCAACCGTCCTGGCAATACTTGAAGCTATGCACATATTCTACAGGTTTTGAGGTGTTGAATTTTCCACCCACATTCCCATGCTCATGTCTTCCATCTTAAACAACTGCACCAAGTGAATGTAGATTCAGTTAATCCTAAGAGACACTCGAAAGAACATGAGAGAGAGAACAGGTAAATCAGTGCAACATACACTCAGCTTTTGACTTTGAAACTCATCCACAATATATTGCGCAATGTCAGATGAGACAATATAACCTGGACCATTTGCATATGGTGGATACACTTCTTCTGGCCATTCCTGAATTGTCAACAGGAAAAGTATACATGCAGTCAGCAACTGTTTTTGAAATTCGCAATATATCATGCTCCTTTAAAATAAGAGAACAGCATATATCGGCATGAAAAGCTACGTGGGTTCTATGTACAGAAGGGAGACATTCGAATCATCTATTTCAGCTTAACCAAAGAACAGCAGACAACTATTTGTTAAAATGGTATAAATGAGCACAATGTTTCAACTTTTGCCCTGCCTCAAATGACTAAAAGAGTTCAAACTATTAGCAGAGTCCAATAATTTTGAGAATGCCTAATTTCAGGAAAGAGAAATGCATGGGTATGAAACTATAACAAGATGCATTACTATATTAATTTCAAGTTAGAGATTCAACTCTATCGTAAAGCAAAGGAGCTGAGGATTCACGCAGTTGTTGACATCAACAGAAGTAGGAGGAAAGGAGGAAAAAAAACAGAAAATGGAGGTTTATGCAGCCTTCTACATCTAAATAATGCCATATTTGCAAAGGTACAAAAGAAGCAGTATCAAAGTTAATAGAATTCACAGCATTGCATGGAGAAAAACAAACATAGAGTGACTAATTACTGAATTGTCCAAGGAATCCCAGAATATGCACCTCAAATGTCACTGCCCATTTACTGCTACGTAAAACCTTGTGGAAGTAGTTAATGTTTCCAATATATAGGCTTCTATCTTTAGGGACCTTATTTATTTCCTCAATCATGACTTCCACCCTGACAAAAGTTTCATCATCACAGTTCATAATATTTTTTGCAGCCACAGTTCGAACCTATCAAAAACCAAGAAAAAGAAAAGGAAAATACACACAATTCTACTTGGTAAGTGATCTGATAATGAAATGAAAAGGATAATCATTACTCATAATAAATAGAACATATAAGAATGCTAAAACAAAAACGAAGCTATGATCAAAACTTGACTTTATCCTATCACTCACCCCATATTCGCAGATTGCAAGAGTTTTCAATGCAACAAGGTCATAACTATCCATGTATGGAACTATAACAATATCACCAAAATAATCTGCTTCTTTCATTAGCTCTGCATTTGTTTCCTGTCTTCCATTCTGTTGAATAAAAAATATAGTCCAGCAACTATCAGCATACTTCAGGTAAAGAGGGTTGTAAATCTAAACGCAATTCCCGTTCCACCTTACCAATGCTACAAAAAACCGAGCCAACACTTTTGAAGATTTTATAAATTTATGCTGCATCCAGGTTTTTCTTACAGCCATCCGCTCAACAAAATGGTTTGCAGGAGAGAGGATTCCAATGAAGAGCTCAACTTGCCTATCAGGTAAAGGTGGTGCTTGCCACTTCTTGAACATCTCAAGATGTTGTTGTGGTGCAAAGTCTGGATGCAAGGAAGGTAGGGAAGCAGCAAAAATAGAATGCACATCAACATCCCCATTCAAATATAACCCAGTGGCCTCCTCAAGAACAAATCCCTATAAACGTTATATTACATAAATTATAACAATTCTGCAATTGTCAAAAGATTAGTAATCTTTGCAAATTCACAAAAGTTACTCACAGTGTGGTATGGAAAAGAAGTGGTGTGTCTGACATCAACATTAATGTGGTAACCTTCCAAGCCAGCACTTACAGTAAGAACGAACAACTTGCCTTCAGCAAAAGGGAATGGCTAGGGGTAGGATATTTTCTTTTCTCGTCCAGTCAGTCTGTTCAACCACCATGTGGCTTTTGAACCTTCCAAGTCATCATCATCATCACGAAGCCACCTCTCGCATTTCACCTGTCCATCAACTTTACAAAGCCCAAAAAAAAAATCAATAATCACAGTTAATATCACGTCAATTTATAACGTTTAAGAGCTGAAGGTGAATCACATGAAAAAGAGAAGGAGAAGATGCCGGCATTTATAAAATTACAGAACAGACGCAAGCATTAGAAAACAAAGAACATCAATTTTCAGATAATTCAACAAAACCTCTTGAGAAATAATCAATTTAATTCCGCGTTACCATGCATTTGACAAATGCATTATTGTTAATGATCAGAACTACATTAACAATAACTATAACTACGATCATATGATCAGTTAGTATATAAACTCTCACTAAAATCTAAATATAGTCAATGCACTTAAATTGCAACACAAAACAAATGCATTATCAACAACAGAATTCACTTACCAGTTTCTTCATCGTCCTGAGAACTCAACCCCACACACCTCAACGGACTTCTACCCCAATGCATTCTATAGCAAGTGTTTAATTCTATCACTGGCTTCGCACTCCAATCACCCTTCAATCTCGGATTGAAATGGAGAATCCCTGGCGGGTCCTCTCCATCAAAGGTCTTTAACCCCTGCAACTCCATTATAAACTGCGACACCATTAGTTCCTCCTCCCCCTCCTTCAATAACGCTATTTGTGGGTCCTTCTCCGAGTGGGCCCATCTTGGGCTCCCTACCACAGTTTTATGGGACCCCAGAGCCAGCCCACAGGGGAGCTCCAACATCCGGTTCCAGGCAGAAAACTCCGAGCCAGATAAAGCTATAGAAATCGGACAATCTTCGTTGCGATTGTTAGTGGTGTTTCTATTTCTATTATTCGGATTGGCTTGGATTTTACCGGACTCCAACTCTTCCCAAAGCTTCTTCCCCAGCAGCAACGCCACTTTAGCAGCCTTATGGAGCACAGAGAACTCATCCACATCACCAGAGGCAACAAAAATACTTTCATCATAGAACAGACCCGACAGTCTTTTAGTCTCTCGCATTCTCCTTTCCGGTGACCGGTGAGAAACCGGAGGAGGATCGAACAATGTTCGAGATGGTACATCATTTTTCTTGACCAGTAAAGGCCTGGGGATGGGCAAAGCATCACTGGGAGAGCCATCACCAGGCAATAACCCATACCCAGTTTTAAAACTTAAAGGAATTTCAAGACTGATGAAAAGCAAATAAACAAGAAGAAGAGTCATCAAAGCCTGAATCAATGTGACTCGAGTCACCGGCAGTGAAGTTTCAAACTTGATTCGCTTCATTTTTTGTCGGTGCTCAAAAACAATGAAGCAAAATACTGAAATGGGTTACTCTGTTTTCAAGTTATCTGTAAAACCCTAAAGCTAAATTTCAAGGAAATTAGATTGAAGGAAGTACTATATACAAATTTATTTATATAATCGTAGACACAGAGAGAGAAACGCAAAGGCACACTCTTTTGGCAGAAACAGAGGATGGCATAATAAATGGTGAGAAAGAAACTGAAATCATGCAAATATATTTATTTAGTCCAGTTTTTAATCACCTGGCGCTGTTGTCGTTTTAGTCAGTTGTTAGTACTAAAACGACTGTCAAGCGCAATAGCATACATTTTGTTTGGTAAGTTTTAGGTTCTATATTGTTGCCTCATTTTTAGCTTCAATCTTAGGAAATTAAAGTTTTTATAAGAAACGAATCCTAACTATTTCATAAGCTTTGACTCTGTTTTTATTCATTTATTTTTTTTAAAAAAAATTCATCTTCTTATGAATTTGTGATTTTTTAACTAAATTTTTATGCACTTATAACTATTTATATTATTATATAATTAGTTTGAAAATATTTGTGAATCAACAGAGAAAAAACAGAATAAATTTTAACACCCATTTTTAAATTATTAACTTATTTTACATTTAATTGTTATATGGTATACTTAATGGTGTAATCAGTTAATTACTCTTAAATCTAATTAATGGTGGAAGATCTGGATATATTTAATAGTGGATAGTCATACCGCAATTAATAGTACATGTTTTACTTATATTTCAAGTTATTTTGCTACCTGTCAAAAATAAAATTATATTTTCTTTTAATTCTATGAAAGAATCAATATAGAAATCATATATATTATGCTTGAAAAAGAGTATGAGAGTTAACTATCTTAGTTAATTATTTTGTTCCTTCCTATTTAAATGTCTAGACTCTAGAATATTTATTTCTGTAAAAAAAAATTACTTTCAATTAATTATATGATTCATAATCTCATTTTTTAAAAGCATTAAACTTGAATATAAATTTATTGACTAATTGGGAGTCTCATTTATTTTAATTGTTAGTTTAGATAGTAAATTAAAACCAATTTGGAAAATAATACTAGAAGAATTATATATATATGTATATATAGATATTTCAAACTCCCAAATTAAATCAAAATAATTATTCCAATATGATATTCTGAAAAACAACAACTTTGTCATTTAAAAAAATTATAAGAGAAATATATATATATATACACTATTTTTATGGTCTGTGGTTTGTGCGATTCGTGATTTTTTTTTTACACTTATATAATTTATAGTTTATTATATTAGATATTCAAGTTAAGTGGCAAATTTATTTGACATCCAATGTAAATTAAAACATATCTTTTATAAAATATCATCCAACATTATAAATAGCATTTTTGAATTAAAATTATTTTAATTAATTATAAAATCTTACAAATAAAAAATTAACTTTTAAACATAAATTTTGACTCTTATAAAATTTTAGCTTAAAAAATCAGGTTGGAAAATTTATTTCCTAATATGTTTATAGAAATATATATGTAAAGTTAAATTATAAGGAGATTCTACAATGCGTTATAATTTATGAAAATTAATTAAATATCATGTGTAAATGAAGGAAGTTGCTTTCTATATATACGAGGGAAGACATTTGATTGCGACGGTTTCGCTTTCAATTTGCAGAATATGTTGACGCCCAAGGTATTGCAGGAGGCCTTGCTCTTTGGTGGAAAGATAACTGGTTAGTGTAAATATTAGAAATAAGTATGGATTTCATGCATTGTTCTGTCTATGACCCTGATGAAAATTTTTATGTGATTACATTTGTATATGATTCTCCTTACAAACAGGAAAGAAATTTGACATTGTTTATGATTGCTGACCTTAATCCGGGTGCAACTATACCCTGGTTTTGCCTTGGAGATTTTAACCAAATTTGTTTTCTACATGAAAAGCTTGGTGGAAATCAATGGGATACTAGGGGACTAGATTCCTTTAGGTGTTGGATGAATGACTTGTTGTTAATTGACCTAGGGTTTAAAGGTGAGAAATTCACCTGGTCTAAGAAGCAAGAAGGTATACACAATATACAGCAGAGGTTAGATGGAGGTCTAATATGAACTGGAGATTTAAATTTGAAAAAGCACACATTATCCATGGGAGTCTTCTGGGGTCGGATCACAGGCCTCTCTTCAACTGAAATATCAACCCCCTAAGCATAAAGCGAGATTTAAATTTGAAGCTAAGTGGGTCGAAAAACCAGATTGCATGGATAGAATTAAGCAGGCCTGGGATGGAGTTTTTGATGGTCCTCCTATGGAAATTTTGAGTAAGAAACTAACTAGCACGGCTAGATCTTTGATTGAGTGGAACCGACGATGCAATGTAAATGCAAAAAAAGGAATTGAGAGTATTAAGCAACAGCTTGAAAATCTCTATTCCTCTGGACAAATTGCACAGTTTCGTGAAAAAGAAAAAACTCAGTTTGATGATCTTGGCACTTTATGGAGAATGGAGGAAATGCATTGGCTTCAACGATGGAGGGTTACTTGGCTAACTGCAGGGGATAGAAACACTAGATTTTTCCATGCTTCTACGGTTCACCGAAGAGCAACTAATACAGTAATGAAATTGAAAGATGGTTCAGGTAATTGGATTGATGAGGAGAAATCATTAAATAATGAGGTTATGGATTATTATAAGAAGCCTTTTTCTGCGGAGGTTACTAACAATCAAGAAATAATTCTGAACCACTTCCATACTCGAGTTCCAGATGAATTAAACTTGTCCATATGTGAACCTCCTTCTCCCGACGATATTCAATTGGTCGTTAAGAGTATGAGAGCATATAAAGCACCTGGTCCAGATGGATATCAGGGTTTCTTCTATCAAAAATTCTGGCCGATTATCAGAACTGAAGTATGTAAAGCTATCCACAATTTCTTTCAAGATGGCGTTCTGTCCCCTTCTTTGAATGTAACCAACATTGTCCTCATCCCAAAGGTTCCAAAACCTGAAACTCTTCAACAATTTGGACCCATTGCTCTTTGTAACTTTTCTTATAAGATCATTTCAAAGATTTTAGCAACTAGATTGAAACCTTTTTTAGAAAGCATTATCTCCCCAGAACAAGGGGCTTTCACACCTGACAAAGTTATACATGAGAATATTCTTTTAGCACATGAATTATTTCATTCTCTTAAATGCCGGAAGCTCACCAAAAACTGGAATATGATTGTTAAACTGGATATGAATAAAGCCTATGATAGGGTGGATTGGTATTTTTTTGGAAACTATTCTTAAGGCAATGGGATTTGATGAGAAAGCAATCAGACTGTTCTTGCAATGTGTTAATGACATCTTATCATGTTATACTGAATGGAGGGATTATTGGTAGCTTTCAGCCTTCAGGAGGTTTACGATAGGGAGACCCTTTATCTCCATCTCTTTTTTTATTCATTGCTAATGCTTTATCTACTCTATTTAATCAAGCCAGAGATGAGGGATTGATTCAGGATATCTGACTGAATAGGAGTTCTCCTCTTTTCACCCGCTTACTATTTGCAGATGACACTCTTTTATGTTGTAAGGCTAATCTTGATGAAGCCGAGAATCTTATGCAAATATTGAATATCTATCGTGCAGCTTCTGGACAGAAAATTAACTGGCGGAAATCTAGAATCGCTTTTAGTAAATCTACCCCGCCATAGACTAGAATGGCCATCACACAGAGTATGGGCTTAAAAGAAATGGAGAGGAGATAAAAATATCGTGGTCTGCCCTCTCAATGGGGGAGATCGAAGAAGGAAGCTTTATCATTTTTGAAAGATAGATTTGTAAAGAAAATTCAAGCCTGGAAATACAGTTTGTTAGCTCATGCAGGCAAAGAAGTGATGATTAAATCGATGCTCACAGCCATCCCGTCTTACGTTATGTCTTGTTTTCTGTTTCCAAAAGGGTTCTCTAAGGATCTGGATCGCATAATCTCAACATTTTGGTGGAAATATGATAAATATAGTAAAGGGATTTACTGGAGAGATTGGAATACACTTTCTAAGTCCAAGTTTCATGGTGGGTTGGGCTTCAAGGACTTCCTCTTCTTTAATATTGCTCTTTTGTAAAAACATGCTGGAAATTGATTTAGAATAAAGTCTCTCCATGGGTCCAACTTATGAAATCCATATACTATCCACACGAATCATTCCTAAAGGCCAAAATGGGTTCCAGACCATCTTGGGGATAGAGAAGCATGCTGGATACTAGAAAATATATTGCAGGAGGTCTCAGATGGATGGTGAAAAAGGGGAATAGAATAAATATCTGGGAAGATCCTTGGATTCCTTCTCTTCCACAATTTAGGATTCCAGGTAGTGGATTGAATAGTTCTGGTGTAATGCAAGTGGCTGATCTTATTAATGAGAATAATGAATGGAAGAGGGACATCATCACTGATACTTTCTCCAGTGAGGTAGCTGCAGGTATTTTAAAGATTCTGCTCTCAAGATCTAATGATGAAGATAGATTAATCTGCAAGCATGACAAAGCAGGTATGATTTTTACAAAAGTTGTGTATCGATATTTATGCAATATTAGAAAGGAATCAACTGCTTCTTCGTCTTCTACTCTCTCTACCTCCTACCCAAATGTATGGAAATCCATTTGGAAATTGAATGTGCAACCAAAAATTAAAAACTTTATATGAAGGCTATGTGTGAATGCTATAGCTGTGAAATTCAATTTATACAGGAGAAACCTTAGCTAGGAACCTCTATGTCCCATTTGTGGTGTGGAAAAGGAATCAGTCATTCATATGCTCTTCCTTTGCCATCATACTAAGGCTACCTGGTTTATGTCAAATTTTGGTTTTTTCCCTTCAGCATTGAATTTACATTCATTCAAAGATTGGTGGAGCTACATGTTGAATCTTGCTAAACATACACCTATAACATCATTTGTTGATGGAGTGGCCTATGTCTGCTGGAGTATTTGGAAGACAAGGAATGATCTTTGTTTTAAGAATACTACTCCAAATCCAGAAGCTACCATGTCAAGAGCTTTACACTTATGGAATTCCCATGTTGGAAGCCATCATCAATCATCCACCTCTACAACAGAGAGAGACCTTAACATGAGTTTAATTCAGAAATGGTGTCCACCTCCAGTAAACTGGTATAAGGCTAATGTAGATGCGAATTTCAGTAGCACTTCCTCTAATGCGGGCATTGCGGTGGTTTTTAAAAATAGTGAAGGTAAGATGGTGGATGGTTTTGCATGTACTATTAATTCATCGTCCCCTCTATTTAATGAAGCGCAAGGCCTACTTATTACTATTAAAATTGTCAAAGATAAAGGATTCCACCAATGTATGTTTGAATCAGACAGTCTCATTCTCATCCAAGCAATGGGAAATTGAACCTATAGTCACGGATATTAAAGCTTACATAGCAGAATTTCAATCTTGGAGGTTTATGTTTATTCCTAGAGTTTGTAATTGTGTGGCAGATTGGATTACCTCATCTGTGTTTAATGATTCCCTTTGTCCCAACTGGATTATTGTACACCCTTCTATGCTCGAAGTACTGCTACATAAGGATTTAGTCTAATTTATCTATATATATCTTTTATTGGCAAAAAAAAAAAAAAAAGAGGGAAGACATTTGGTTATGGAATGTGCACTACATGCAATTCAACTCGGGAGTGGTGGACTGCACCCAGTAGTCAACTTATCAAATTTTCTTTCATAAAAAATCTTTAAGAGTTGATTTATTTAGATTTTATATTTAATTTTGTCTAAATTTAAGATAATATGAAAAGTACAATTGACTATTTAACGTTGGATTTATGAAAAATATTTAAAACTTAAATGACCGTTGGGAACATTATTTGAAGAGGCCGGGTGGGGACATGAGTTAGACGAGTCGGTTGTTTTGGTGGGGGTTTCTAACTGTTGGGTTTGTCTTTTTTTTTTTTTTTTAAATTTCTTTTCAATATTGCACTTGCAAGACATTTTTTAAATGTCTTTTTTTTTCGGTTCAAAAGTAAAAAAGGATAAAAACCTTACCAGTGAGCCATTTTTCAATTTGCGTAAATAACACATAAATTTAAAAAAAAAATCGCTAATAAGTTAATAATTTTTCCACTAATTAAATTAAGACGTTTTTAATTTTTGGCTTATATATAGATCTTACCTTTTATTAGCATAAATACATTTATCTTTTGTAAGCTGAATAAATGCATGTATGTTTTTTCTGGCCAGAATGAATGCACGTATATATTCCTTGTTTAGTAATAAATTAAGATTCGAAGCGCCTCTTCATTGTATATAATATATCTCCAACCGATTTCTGTATTCATTGTTATTGAAATTATTCCAAAAACATATACGATAAATTCTCATAATATGCTCCATTAAAAGAGGAATCAAGTTGACAGGTGATATTTGTATCCAAAAATACTTATTTAAATTGTATATATATATACACTCAGTCAATAAAATTATAATTTTTTTTATTATTACTCATATAATAATTTTCTATTAGTTAGATATACATACATTCAGTCTAGATAAAAAATTTTCATTCATATCTTGGTGACTTATGATAGTGACAATATTAAAGTTAATATGGATACTATTTATTTATTAATTGTATTGATACAAATAAGATTAAGGCTGTCAAAACAGGTTGTCAGATCATATTCATACCAGGTTGACCTATTATGATGATATAATTAATGTCAGTACAGACACGTCTTATTCATTAATCATGTCGACACTTACATGATATAAAAACTAAATGAGTCATATGAATACGACATGAATAACGCATTTACTAAAATAGATTATATATTAGTCATATAATCTGATATGACCTATTTAATTTATATAATTAATATTTTTAATTTAAAATAATTTTATATTCTTAAATAATCTATTAAAAATTTATTTATATAATAAAATTATAATTAAAATAATTTTAAAAAATAAATGTATTAAATTTTTTTAAAAATATACAAAAAATAAAATATATAGCATAATTAATATGAAATAAATGATAAGTGTATATTATATTTTAGTTTTAGAACTTAGTGAGGAAAAAAATTAATTAGATAATATATAGTTGTTAATATAAATTTTGTAATAATTTTTTTTTAAAATTTTATTTTATTTTCTATTCTATTGTCTTTTATAAATTCTAAATTAAAAAGTTATTTAATATAAAATATAAAATATTAGATTATTTAAATCATAAAATTATTTAATTTTTAACATTTGATTTAAGAAAATGATTTCTGAAATTTATAAAAAATTAAATTTAAATTAATTAATAATTAAATTAATAAAAAATAAAAAAAATTATTAATTAGATGAAATTAATAATTTTTTTTAAGAATAATTAAAAAATTAAATAAACTAATTAAAATAAATAATAATATATCACATAAAAATTATAATAATATAATAAATATATAACACTTATTTTTATTTTCTTAGAGCAAATAATAACAAAATGATATAATTTTGAGTTATATAAAAACTATATCATTTAGTTAAATAAGTTATAGTGAATTCGTGTACCAATCTGCTGCACAACTCATTTAAAGTTATTATATAGATCAATTGATCTATTTATAATATTAACTTGTTTAAAGTTAACATCAATTCATTAATTTTATATATTTTACTATATATTTTACATGTCGTACTAGCATGTTATAACATATTTTGATACCCCTAAATAAGATACAAAATTAAACGAATTATATGAGAACTACACATATGACACATTTAATTAAATGAATTATATACAATATTATAATTCAACACGATCCGTTTGAATCGTATAATATTTATAATTTAAAATAATTTTATATTTTAAAATAAATAATTAAAAACTATTTATAAAATAAAATTATGATTAAAATAAATTTAAAATATTAAAATATTAAAAAAATACTAAAAATAAAATATATAACACAATGTGAAATAAATGATTTATCTTTTATAATTTAGTATTAAAACTTAAGAGTAAAAAAATAATTAAAGAAATAATATATGGTCGTGAATACAAATTTTGCAATAATATTTATATAGAAGCTAATGGAGCGGTAGACTGGTTAACTGCGCATGCTGCAAATTTTCAACTGGGATTTTATATCTTACGAGATGTGTTCAGTGGCGGAATCAGAAATTTACTTAGGGGGATTAGATCGGCGGCTGCTCCGAGCGATGGCCGATTGGCAGGCGGTGGTGAGGCTGCATGTTGCTAGCTACTGCTGGCTTGGCTTGGGGAGGGAAGGGGGAGAGGGAAGAATGAAAGGGGAAGAGGAAAAAGGGGCTACGTATTTTATTTTTGAACCGGCCTAAGCGAAACGGCGTCGTTTCGCTGGGCCGATTTTTTTTTTTTAAATTTACCCCTGGCGAAACGACGCCGTTTCGCCAGGGGTCATTTTATAAAAAATCAGTCCATGGCGAAAAGATGCCGTTTCACTAGGGACTAATTTAGAAAAAAAAAATAAAAGTATTTGCAGCGAGGGGTTCGTCTACCCCTCGCTGCAAACACTCAACCCCCTACTGCAACTCAGTCCCTTTCAACGGGGGCTGAGTTTAGCTCGATCTCCACGCCTCCACCGACACCTTCTCTTCTGGCCGCCGGTGAGGGGGGATCGTGTGACCCCACACGATTTCATAGTAATTTCACCCCTAAATGTGCCTATTGGGTTTTGTTCTTTCCTTCAGCATGATAGAGTTGGGGTTGATCTTGCAAGAATGATTGTACAAGGTCCTTAAGGGATAAGCCTACTTTGTTATTTAAATAATAATAATAATAATAATAATAATATATGGTTGTGAATACAAAATTTTCCATTGAAAATTTTATTTTATTTTCTACTTATTTTTTTATTTTATTTTCCCCTTATAAATTTTATTCTAAATTATAAATTAAAAAAATATTTAATATAAAATTATTTAAATCATAAAAATTATTTAAATAATTTATAAAGATTCATAAAGGATTAATTTAAAATTAATTAATAATTAAATTAATAAAATAATTAAAAATAATTTAGTAAATAGATGAAATTAATAATTTTTTAATAAGACATTAAAATTTTAAATAAAATATTTTTAAGTAAAATATTTAAATAAAATAATACATTATACAATAATAAAATTATAATAAAATATACAATACTTATTTTTATTCTCTTAGGACAAATAATAATAAAATATACATAATTTTAAATGATATTAAAACTACATTGGTTTAGTTAAATGGATTGTAACGGATTCGCATGTCAATCCTCTATACGATCCATTTAAAATCACGATATAAACAATTTGATATATTTTTGACACTAACCCATTAATGATTAATCTTAACTCACTAATTTTATGTGTTATATGTGTCGTATTGACGTGTCATGACCCATTTTAATACCCTACTCTACTGTATGAAATTTTGATTTCAAAAATTGAAATCTTAAAACTATTTTTATGTTACAATCTTAACCATTTTATTCCTTAATCCTTTGTGTGCATATTTTATTCCTTGATCCTTAACAGTTAGAGGACAAACATAAAAGCTCATTACATTACTTGGATCAATATAAAATTTTGGAAAAAAAATTACATTACATGTCATTTTTTAATTTTTTTTCAAAAGATCTTATTATATATTTTAGATGTATTAGATACATTTATTTGAAAATGAGTATATTTTTTATATATTAGATATTTTGGGTATATTAAATATATATTAATACATATTTAAAATTAGCTATTTTTAAAATTGAAAGTTGAAAAGGTAAATATTTTTTAAAGGAAAATAGATATTTTTAAAGAATTTCGTTAATATTTTTTTGAGAAAATGATACCATCTACCACATTTTTTAAAAATTTTACTTTTTTACTAGAAATATTTTAATCATTTTATTATAAACTCATAATAAATTCATTTTAAACTGTTTAAAATTTATAAACTCATTATAAACTCTTTGTAAACTAATAAAAATCTGGTATTTTGATAAATATTTTCTAAATTATGATATTTTGATAAATATTTTATAAATATAATAAAATTAAAATTATTTTTAATTTTTCTTATATTTTTATTAAAATCCCATTTTTCTTTTGAGAATGGGCCCATAAAAAAATTTAGCTTCTCAAAGAGCATACAAAATTTGAAGGGTTTTCACTCATTAGTAAACACAATATTTCCATAAATTGCTTGATTTTGGAAATTTACATCCCTTTCTTGATATAAAATAATTAAAAATAACATCTTTCATCATATTTTTAAAAATTTTTATTTTTTTATTAAGGATATTTTAATCATTTTATTATAAATTTATAATAAACTCATTATAAACTGTATAAAATTTACAAACTTATTATAAAATCATGATAAACTCATTGTAAACTCTTTATAGGCTAATAAAAATCTGGTATTTTAATAAATATTTTATAAATTCTAGTATTTTGGTAAATATTTTATAAATATGGTAAATTTAAAATTATTTTTAATTTTTTTTGTATTATTATCAAAAGCCGATAAAATAATAATATAATATAGTAAACCCTGCATATATATATATTTTGGTAAATATAATATAGCAAACTCAAAGAAATTATTTGAAGTCGGATAGACGTCGCAATAGTTAATTAAGAATTGTAATAGCTGACGTTGATTAATAAAGCTTGAAGAAATAAATCAACCCTCTAATGCTGCCGGTTAATAGTGGAGTAGTCATCACAACCGCGCAGGGACACTAAATTGAAGTTGGGCTTCGCGATAAAGACAAGATAAAGAGCAATGGTCCCTCAATTAAAGTTTGGCCAACAATGAATGGAAGCCAGGGCCAAGGCTTATTGTGGTCTGATGATTTTAAGGGCATATGAAATTATAAATCCAAGATTTGGTCAAATAAAAACAGAAGTTGGTCACAACTTAGCAACAACAAGCATTACAATATCACCGAGTTTATTCCTATATTGATAATCAACGTTGATTGATTGACGTTAATTTTAATTGTAAAATTTAACATCAATTTTACTTTAAACAGTAGAACTTCAACATGGTATCAAAAAATAATCAAGAATATAATCCGATTAAATGTAAAATTTTAATATAATAATTTTTTTAGATAAAATTTTACATGAATTGATTTCAAATAAATATAGTATTTTTTATTAAATAGTATTATATAATTCATATAAAATAAAATATTAGTCTTATTAAACTTTATCAATCAGTTGATATTGATAAAGTATTTTATATAGAAGAAGTGAAAAAAATATTTCACCGAGAAAAAAAATTAAAAAAATTACATATCAAAAAATAATCATACCGCTATTTTAACTATCTAATTTTATGAATAACCCAAATAAAATAAAAAAAATAATATTATAAGAATATTTGAAGTATTGCTCATACTTTTTTAATAAAGACTGTAATCAACTAAATTAATATTTTATTCTAATCTAATTTTTTAATATTTTATTATATTTTTTAAATAAAATAATATAATTTTTTTAATAAAATATAATTAGGAGTAAAATGGCTTTATAAACCATTCTAATAATTAGTTTTTTTCGGTAATTTACAAAATGCAAAATAATAATCTTAATTGAGAATATTATCAAAAGAGAGAGCTCAATAACATTGCACTGCATTGAGAGAGAGTAACACTGACATGTATTGCAATGCAAAACTTAATAATAATAATAGTACATGAACGACAAGGATGAATGCAGCGATCGATCAATACGAAGACACATTTTTCATTTTCGTTCATTTCTTTGAAAACCCTCGGTTACTCCCACCATTATACGTAACTATAACCAAAACCCCAAACACTTTCTTGTGGACATCTCGGCGCCACTCACTGTCAAATTCTCATCGTTCATGGTTTTTATCATAAAAACTACATACCTTTTCCTGTCGTTTTCGCCCCTCTTTTCTTCCCCTCCCTCCTTCTATTTATTGCTATCTGCATACATTTCTCTAATAAAGTTCAATTCACTCTAATTAAATTAATTGATTACCTTAATTACATTTGAATCCAGCCATCATGGTTATGATGGACAAATTTCCGGCTGTGAATAAATGGGCATCGATCGGCAGAGAAAAACAAACGGTGGTGGCTGACATGGATGGTACTTTGCTTATTGGCCGAAGTTCCTTCCCTTATTTTGCTTTAATTGCCTTTGAGGCTGGTGGGTTTTTCAGGCTTCTTTATTTGCTATTGGCTTCTCCTATAGCTGCACTTCTTTATTACTTGGTTCCGAGTCTGCCGGTTTCCAAGTTCTTATCTTAGCTTCATTTGCTGATCTAAAAGTGACTGATATCGAGTCTGTGGCGCGTCCTGTGCTGCCAAAGTTCTATTCTAGTGATCTTCATCCTGAGTCATGGCGCGTTTTCTCGTCGTGTGGGAAATGCTGTGTTCTAACTGCGAATCCTAGGATAATGGTGGAAGCATTTTTGAAGGATTTTTTGGGAACTAATATTGTTTTGGGGACTGAAATATCAAGTTACAAAGGGAGAGCGGGGGCAGAGGCAGGTGGGGTCATGTGAGGATTGACGATCCCCCTGCTGGGAGGTGTAAATATTCAGCCCTTCAACTCTCTCAGTCTCTCAGTCCCTTAGTCTCAGCCTTCCTCAGCCCCTCAGTCCCTCAGTCCCAGCCTCCCTCAGCCCCTTCAGCCCCCTCAGTCTCGCAGTCTCTCAGTCTCAGCCTCCCTCAGCCCTCCTTTGCCGGCGGTCCTGGCTCCGCCACTGAGGGAGAGCAACTGGGTTTGTTTGTAGCCCTGGAGTACTTGTTGTAAAGAACAAAGCTAATGCTCTTCACAAGGCTTTTTCAGACAATCAGCCTGATATCGCACTTGGTGATAGGCATACTGATATTCCTTTCATGGCCATGTGTGAGGTAATTATCAGTTACTCTAACTACACAAATATTTTTTTTTTCTGGTTTATTATAATTATATAATAATTACATGCATACTTAGTCCCCAATTGTCTGTTTAAGGAAAAAATAATGTGTAAATATATTATTATGAAAAAAATACAGGAGGGTTACCACGTACCACCAAAGCCAGAGGTAAGGGCACTAACAAGTGACAAGCTTCCAAAGCCTATAATCTTCCATGATGGCCGATTAGTTCAAAAGCCAACACCATTAATGGCACTACTCATCATTCTCTGGATTCCCATTGGGTTTTTTGTAGCATGTTTGCGAGTTGCAGCCGGAGCACTCCTCCCTATGCCACTAGTCTACTACGCTTTCTGGGCACTTGGAGTTCGAGTCACCATAAAAGGAACCCCACCTCCTCCACCCAAAAAATCAATCGATCTGGTGTTCTATTTGTTGGGAAAATCGCTATTTTCCCGCCCCTCGGACCGTTTTTAAGCAGGAATAAATGAGAAAATAAAATAACAATTGAGAAATTAAAGAGAATAAAACACAATGATTTAACGTGGAAAACTCCCGAATGGAGAAAAACCACGGTCGTTGTCTAACGACAACCAAGAAAAATATTCATTATGCGGCAAATTGTTACAACCACAAATTACAAAATATTTTTCTAACCGACACCCACAAAACAACCCCCAAATATTTATACTCCAAGGAACTCCAAGAGATTGATTCTCTAATTCCTAATATAAACTATTTGGTATTTAATCTATAGCTCTCCTTAAGCTATATTTTGTGTTTGCTTGGTGTATTTACAAATGGAGAGAATGAGCCTATTTATAGGCTTCAAATGCAAATAAATTGTCAAACTAAATTAGGTGAAAATTAGGCTAAATTAGGCACCTCCCATTTTCACCTCACATTTTTGACAATTTTTTCATTGTTAGGCACCTTGCATTTTTGACTTTCTTTATTTTTATTTTTCAATTTTGGTGTGCTACCACCAACAATCTCCACCTTGAAAAATAAAAACACAACATTGTCTATTACCGACAATTATAATTCTTAACGTCAAGAATTAACATACTCCACCATAAAAGAGTATCGACACTTGGAATTATTTCGCCAACTCCAA
Source organism: Garcia nutans (assembly GCA_947685225.1). NCBI lineage: Eukaryota > Viridiplantae > Streptophyta > Magnoliopsida > Malpighiales > Euphorbiaceae > Garcia > Garcia nutans. Next base: position 55,996,954 of record CANTUV010000011.1, read on the forward strand.
GAATTTTTCATCGGCCATGTCGGATCCCGCTAATAGTTTATGGTGCAACCCTCCTGTTGACTTTCCGAGAGTTCATTAGCCATCGACATAATTTTTCCACCACGCACCTTGCATCAACTGTCAACCAATGCAGCGCGCATTTCCGTGGACCAGCTACCAATAATCAGTCCTCTTCCATGGCATCTCAACGGGTAGCAATCATGCCATGAGGACACACTTCTCTCAACTACAGAGACAACTCATCATCTCCTTCGCCACAGGAGATCACATTGGCAGCAACAACGTTAGAGCTTCTAGCCGAATCAGCTCCACCGTTCGGGCAATCCTTCCTCACGTGTCCAGTTTGACCACACCCCCAGCAGACAACCTTCCTCTTTCCGGAGCCTTTATTCTTTTTCCTGATACCGACAGATAAAGCTGAATTCTCATAAGATTTATTTTCCATTTCATTCAGTCTTCTCTCCTCAGTAATGAGCTTACTAACCACATCCGCATACACCACTTCCTTACTACCATATTTCAGAACAGGCTTCATGTGCTCATATGTTGAAGGAAGTGACAGGATGAGCCGGAGAGCTTTATCTTCATCTTCGGTTTTCACTCCAAGAGTTTCTAATTCAGAGATAATACCATTGAGGACACTCAGGTGATCGGACAGCTTTGTACCTTCCGCCATTTTCAACGTATGAAATTGCTCTTTCAAATATAACCTGTTGGATATATTTTTTCCCTGATACAATTCTTCCAGTTTCTCCCACAGCTCCTTTGTCGTGGACAATCCAAGCACATTAGCAAGAACATTTTTTGCTAGACACATGCGAATTTGACTTGCCGCCTTGATATCCAGCTCCTCCCATTCTTCGTCACTAATCTTGGATTTTTCTGAGTCTCCACTGCCACCGCCTTTTTCTGAATTTCTTCCGCTGACTGGTTTACCCTGCAAAACCTTATGTAGTCCAGACTGTATCAACACGTCTTTGACTTGCACTTGCCACAGTGCAAAATTCATTCTCCCATCAAATTTCTCAATCTCGCATCTCATTGCCGACATGCTTACTTTGTGCTTAATAAAGGACCAGAAATAAATATTACACCAGGTAAATTCCCAGGTAAGAGGAGGAGTCACAAAGGTCTCACTTAAAATCCACTTGCCTTAGACTAAATTCGTGTCGTTTGACAGAATTTACCTCGACATGTAATTATTTATCTCACCACCAATACTCAAGCACACCAAAGCAAAACGGCTCCACCTTTTCCAAAGCTCCACCAGCTTAAAAACAAAAATAATTTTTAACAAAAATCTTTTCTGATGTGGAAGATCAGACCAAACTGCAACCACAGAGCATACTAAGATTTTTGACAAAAAATTATAACACCTAAGCTCTGATACCACTTGTTGGGAAAATCGCTATTTTCCCGCCCCTCGGACCGTTTTTAAGCAGGAATAAATGAGAAAATAAAATAACAATTGAGAAATTAAAGAGAATAAAACACAATGATTTAACGTGGAAAACTCCCGAATGGAGAAAAACCACGGTCGTTGTCTAACGACAACCAAGAAAAATATTCACTATGCGGCAAATTGTTACAACCACAAATTACAAAATATTTTTCTAACCGACACCCACAAAACAACCCCCAAATATTTATACTTCAAGGAACTCCAAGAGATTGATTCTCTAATTCCTAATATAAACTATTTGGTATTTAATCTATAGCTCTCCTTAAGCTATATTTTGTGTTTGCTTGGTGTATTTACAAATGGAGAGAATGAGCCTATTTATAGGCTTCAAATGCAAATAAATTGTCAAACTAAATTAGGTGAAAATTAGGCTAAATTAGGCACCTCCCATTTTCACCTCACATTTTTGACAATTTTTTCATTGTTAGGCACCTTGCATTTTTGACTTTCTTTATTTTTATTTTTCAATTTTGGTGTGCTACCACCAACACTATTCGTTTGTTCTCACAGAACTTTACTCGACCCAATATTTCTCTCCACCGCACTCGGCCGCTTAATTGCAGCAGTCACATATTCAGTTTCTCGTCCTTCAGAATTCATTTCGCCAATCAAAACGGTTAGGCTAAGCCGCGATCGAACCACTGACGCAGCAATGATCAAGAAGCTATTAGTAGAAGGTGACTTAGCTATGCCTATATGTCCAGAGGGAACAACTTGCCAAGAACCATTTCTTTTAAGATTTTCAGCTTTGTTTGCTGAATTGACAGGTGAAATTGTACCAGTGGCAATGGTAAACAGAACGAGCATGTTTCATGGAACAACAGCAAGAGGATGGAAAGGGATGGATCCATTTTACTTTTTCATGAATCCTAGTCCTGTTTATGAAGTAACTTTTTGAGTAAGTTGCCAAAGGAGCTAACTTGTAGTTAAGGGAATAAGTCTAGTCATGAAGTGGCTAATTATATATACAAAGGGTGATTGCTGCTACTCTTTCTTATGAGTGCACTTCTTTTACTAGAAAAGTTAAGTATAGAGCACTTCCTAGCAATGATGGAATTGTGGTTGAAAAATCTAATCAGCTCCAACCTAATAAACTAATGTGCTGCTAATTTTTTTTTTTTTATCAAAGTTTGATGACTTTTTTTTTATAAAAAAAAATGTCAAATTCCAAGTATCTTTACTAGGTAAATACCCTCTTGTTGTTTCCATTCCAACAGCAATTTCATGCTTGCTGGAAATGATACTTGGAAATAAAGGATAAAAGTATCATATTTGTCATAATTACGATTTGATAAAATGTATATCCAAGCAGAAATGTCGGTCAAGGTTTCCTATTAAATGCCTCATCTCCCTTTCGAGCAGAAATTCAAGCTTTATATGTTGCTACATTCTGGTTTGCAAAAGTTTACAATTGCACGGTGAAAATTGAAGTGGACTCCTTGGCTCTTGCTCAACTTTTCCTTTGCTTACGGGACTTAAGATCAACTGATCATAGACTTTGCTTTATTCGTAATTTTCTGATCTCCTCTGGATCTACTGTTCGTCGTGTTTATAGGAAAATTAATCAAATCTCTCACTCTCTTACTAGTTTAAGTAGGCTTAATTTGTGTCATTTTTATTTTGATTAAGCTTTCCTACCTCAGGTTATAAGAGGGTTAGTGAAAACTGAATGTATTGGTTCACCATTTTTTAGATATAAATAAATTTATTCCGGCGGTGCCGCCCGTCTTTATAAAAAATATATATATATATATTTAAAATTTTATTACAGTTACGATTATTATTTTATAATATATTTAAATATAAAATACAGTATATGTTATATAATAAAATGGAATAATTAGGGGAAAAATTAAAAATATGTCATGAATTATGATAGTATTAATAGTTGCTTTCCAACGATATAAATGTGTGCGCGTCAGTGTGAAACCCATTTTTTTTTTTTATTAAGCGACTCATTTACATGTATATAATTATGTATTTATGAGAGTATTGTAGTTTTTTTATACTAACAACTCGTATTTTTATCTGTTTGTTCATAAAACAATAATTCATAGTTAATATTTTACATGAAAAAGAAAAATCCATAAATATATCTTATTTATTTATTTTAGAATTGGAAAGAGAATTCACAAATAAACATATTATTCACTTTTCCTGACAATTTAAAAAGAAAAAGAAAAATCAAAGGCTAAACAGTTCTGGTAGGACCAAAACAAACAGAGCGAGTCGTACGTAGAGGCCATGAAAAAACTTGCCAAACTCATCTCTTCCGGGAAATTCAACAAATGCGAAATGCAGCTGTATTCTGTCATTATGGCTCTTTGATATTCCTTGATTGAATTCATCGGGGGCTTGTAGAGAGAGGTTTGGAATTTAAATACACAAAATGTCGAGAACGTTGAGTGCAGGAGATTCATCGGAGCTCGAAGGAAATATAACGCTTAGTGAAAGATTAAAGGTCTTCAAAAGCTCCAACTTTGATCCTGATGCTTACATCACCTCAAAATGCCACATCATGAACGAGAAGGTCCCCTCACTCTCTCTGTCTCTCTGCGTGAATATCAGTTTCTATTGCGTTGTATATGATGTGCTTGGAATTACGAGTATCTAATTAATTATTAATATAATGATAATTGAGATTCTGAATTCGTGATTTTGGTTGTTGATTTACGGTAATAGATATAATGAAGTATATAGTATAATATTTTTTGTTGATTGCAGGAATTAAAGCATTTGTGCTCTTACCTTATTGAGCTAAAGAAGGCATCTGCAGAGGAAATGCGTAAAAGCGTTTATGCTAACTATGCAGCCTTCATTCGGTGAGTTACGGATGGTGCTTGTATTACTCCAGTTTTTGCAAATTTTTGAACTGTTCTTGTTGTTGATGATGATGATGAGCAGTAGGTTCTTACTTAGGTAGGTGTAACTATTAAATATAGAGAGATTGCTTTATTCTCAAAATGTTTTAACATAGGTTTTAAAAAATTAAGTTATGGTTATGGAGAGTATTAGGAAAATTGTAAATGTACGTACAATCTAGCAGACTTGGGTTTCTACTTATATTGGAATTGATGTAGAATTCTGTAAAATTTTTGTTGTCAAATTCTACTTGATTGCACTGGTCCCTATCACTGATTCTATAATGTCTCAGATGAATCTTTGAATTATTTGTGACGCCTATAGAAATAATGAAAAGTACATGTTGGTGAAATTGCAGGCTACATTGGCATAATTGGAACTTCTGCGCTATTACTGAATCTTGGATTAAATATTGCAAACTAGATTTGAAATTGCAAAATTCTAGGAAACAGGAAATTTATTGGCATAATATTCCACATAGCGTGACTAGGCTCGGTTTTAACCACCCTACAAATTATTGTTCTAAGCAAATTTTTCCTATTGAGCCTCAAATTTTTAGCGTCATACTTCATCTTTGCAAATAAAGATCCAAGATAATGGGAAAGAAGAATGTTTGTTGTATTCCTCTATTTAATTTGTGTTTTTCCTTCAAATCTAGTTTGTCATTTTCATTTTTTATTTCATATTATTTAGTTCCAGTCCATAAAGTTTTTGTTTGTTGAGTCATAAATTTTGTATGTTCATTCTTGAGTCATAAATTTGTGTTTGTTGAGTGCATTCCATATAAAGTTTCATCTCTTCATGCGACCTTAGTGAAAACCAACTCATGCTGCTGATTTATTTGAACTTGCTGATGCACAAAAATTCCAAAATGTTTCATACTGCAATATCAAGCTTAAAATGGTCCTGCACGTTACTATCTAAACTTCTAGTGGATTGGAGTTCTCTTAATTTGCAGCTATGTGATGTATGATTTGGCCTTCTCGGGCTTTGCAGTTCTTGGAAGAAAATTGTAAACAAGAAAGCATATTCCATTAAATAAACATGATTTCTACTTACAATATGTCCTGTGTTGTTTTAATAATAGAGACAACGATCTATGTTACTTTCATTTGCAGCACATCGAAGGAGATTTCAGCTCTTGAGGGGCAGCTTCTTTCCATGAGGAACCACCTATCTACTCAGGCAGCTCTAGTTCAAGGTTTAGCTGAACAGGTTCGTATTAATTCATTGTGGGCTGATTCTGAAGACTCACTAGCAGAGGACCTCTCTGACTTTGGGAATAAGGAACTTCCCAAAAGAGAAGATTGGTTAACAGAATTCCTGGAAAACCTCGATGTTCTATTGGCTGAAAGGAGAGTGGATGAAGCTATGGCAGCTCTTGACAAAGGAGAAAGTTTAGCCAAAGAAGCCAGTATGAAGCAAACACTAAGCTAAGCTGCACTCATTACATTACAAACTGCCATCAGAAAACAAAGACAAAGGTTAACTGATCAGCTTGCAGGCACCATTAACCAATCTTCTATGCATGAAGTAGAGCTTCATTGTTCTGTTTTGGCTATAAAAAGGCTTGGAGATGGTCCCCGTGCCCATACATTGCTACTTAATTCTCACTACAAGAAGTTGCAGTCCAGCCTCCAGTCTCTTCGTGTCACCAATTCAGAAGCATATACTGCTGCACTTGCACAGGTTGTCTTCCCAACCATTGCACAAGCTGCAAGCGATTCCTTAGCAGTTTTTGGTGAGGAGCCTGCATATTCCTCTGAGCTTGTAACTTGGGCTGTCAAGCAGACCAAGGCTTTTGCTCTTCTTCTCAAACGACATGTTCTAGCTGCATCAGCAGTTACCGGGGGCCTGAGGGTTGCTACTGAGTGCATTCAAATATGCTTGGGCCATTGTTCTTTGCTAGAAGCTCGTGGAATGGCCCTTTCTCCTGTTTTACTGAGAATATTTAGGTCCAGCGTTGAGCAGGCATTAAGTGCCAATTTAAAAAGAATTGAACACAGCACTGCTGCACTAGCTGCTGCAGATGACTGTTTGCTTGGTTATCCACCAGCAAGTGGGCGTCCTTTAACTTCTACTTCAACCCTTAGTAATGCAATAGGATCTCAGCCAAAGCTTTCAAGCAGCGCTCACAGCTTGAATTCAATGGTTCAGGTGATTAATTGCAGTTCCTATATTGAAATTCTTCTCTTTGCAATATTAAAAGAACGTGACATCTTTATTTGACTTCTTTATTGTATTTTCTGCCTTTTCCTTAATCATATGTTAGTTGTTGCTCCCTGTTTTAAATCTAAAAACCTATTGGCCTAAGTTGTAGGACCTCTTTTTAAGAATTAAAGCCAGTGAGAAAAGCGATTAACGTTGACTTTAACTTTTATTATAGACAAATACTTCATTACTCCTTTAAGCTCCAATTTCTCCTTTCATTACTCTTCATTAATTATTTATTGTCCGTTTTCAGGAAATTCTAGAAGATGTAGGGCCCCTGGAAAGCCTTCAGTTGGATGGTACTGCACTGGAAGGTGTTCTACACGTGTTCAATTCCTATGTAAATTTGATACGTGCATTACCAGGTTCGGTGGAGCATGAAGAGAACTAGGAAGATTCTGGCAATAGAATTGTCAGGATAGCAGAAACTGAAACCCAGCAGATAGTTTTACTAGCTAATGCTTCATTGTTAGCAGAAGAGCTGCTTCCACGTGCTTCCATGAAGCTTTTGCCATTGCCTAATAAGAATGAGCAACCAAGAAGAGCTTCAGACAGGCAATCTCGTCTTCCAGATCAAAGGGAATGGAAGAGGAAACTTCAACGCTCAGTTGATCGCTTGCGAGATAGCTGCTGCAGACAACATGCTCTTGAGCTCATTTTCACTGAAGATGGTGATATCCGTCTCAATGCAAATATATACACAAGTATGGATGATCAAGCAGAGGAGCCTGAATGGTTCCCATCTCTGATTTTTCAGGTAGTTTTATCTAGGTTGCAAGATTGCATTCCGTTTTTAAATATTATAAGTTTGTTCTTGTTCTGTATACAGAATATATATAATATCCATCTCAAGATAATGGATTCCCACCACGTGTGTTACCATAATGCCATCGCTCCCCACCCAAAGTGAAGTTTCTTTGGGCTGGTTTGGCATTTCAACTTTTCAAAAGTGTATGCATGCGCAGACTCCTGTGTCCATGTTCATGGCTAGATTTAGGCCATGTGGATCTTAGACATTGTTATAGAACTATGTTTATCAAGATCATGAAATTTTTCCATGAACTATATTTCCATTCAGGAACTCTTTATGAAATTGAATCTGGTGGCAAGCATAGCAACTGATACGTATGTAGGTAGGGAAAGGTTTGCAACAGTTCTATTAATGAGACTAACTGAGACGGTAATCCTTTGGCTTTCTGATGATCAAACATTCTGGGAAGAAGTGGAGGATGGACAAAAGCCTTTAGGGCCTCTCGGCCTCCAGCAGGTATATTTCAGAACAAGAAATTATTTCTCATGTTCTCTTTCGCAAATTATTATTGTAATTGTCAGCTATAAAAAACAATAGGGGAAGACTTTCTCATAATTGTCAATTTTTTGTGCAGCTTTACTTGGATATGGAGTTTGTGTTGCTCTTTGCATCTCAAGGCCGCTATTTATATAGGAACCTACATCAAGTTATCAAAAACATCATAGCAAGGGCAATTGATGTAGTATCTGCTACTGGAATCGATCCTTACAGGTACTAGTTTAACATTAAACTAAACAAAATAAAACTATATTGCACAATTATAAAGCATCCAAAGTAAAATTTCAGCCTGCTTATATTATATCATCTATGCTTTCGAATTACTTTAAAAATACGAATAGCAAATCAACTTCTAAGCTGCCTGTCTGATAAAGAACACTGTCTTGGCAGCGTTTTGCCAGAGGATGACTGGTTTGCTGAAGTTGCTCAGATAGCTATCAAAATGTTGACTGGGAAAGCAAAATTTGGGAATGTAGAACGAGAGGTTAGTAGCCCCACTACATCATCAGTCGTGTCACATGGAAGTAGTCAGAGATTAGCCACTTCGCTATTCATCGATGAAAGAATATTATTAAGAAGGGTGTCAACATTCAAGATTCACCTGTTGACTTTGTTGCTCTTTGCATTATTGGCTAGGTTTTATATGTAATGTTACTCTTGTATCATTGAATTTTGATCCTGTTATGTGTTCATAGACATTTTAACTCTTAAGTCATAAGATTATGAAGTTCTGTAAAATGATAACTGCCAATTAGTTATGTTAAAATGATTTTAAGAAGAGATTTTTTTTTGTCGCTTGCCGTTTCCTCCATATGATACAATCTTAAGTAAACGATAGCCATGCATCTTGTATAAACAACGATAAAAAAAATTTTGAAATGGACTTAGTTCATGTCCTTATTCATATATCAGGTCAATCACAAATTGTAATTTGAAAAAAAAAACTAATTAAAATTATATTTAAAAATATTATAATTTAAATAAAAATTTATTATTGATCTGATCCATAAATAGAGTATATGGATCAAGTTCATAAGTAGGAAATATGGATCATGTCCATAGTAAAATTTTTTGAACCACTAGCAAGGGGCTGGTCATTTTTGCGGATACGCCAAAACTTTACTGCTTAACACTGTTAAACTACTTTGTTGAATCGTCCTCTTATAATAAATGGTGCCAAAGTTATTTTGTGCATAGAACTTAAACATCTATAAAAATGAATAGAAATATGTCTTTAAAATACACAATCTATCATAGCAACACCAGTAAAGAGATTTATAAATTTCAATTTTTTAATAAACTTAAATCATGAAAAAAATTTGTTGCAAAATCATTAAAAAAATGTTGCAATTGCAAGAGGGACTATCTATTATTTGGTTTTCCTTCCATTCATTAGTAAATCAGCCTATTACTAATTTTTGGGCTTAATTATATAAATAGTCCTTAAATTTTTTTCAACTTTTTTATAAAAATTCATTAACTTTAATTTATCAATTAAAAATCTTTCAACTTTCAGTACCAATTAAATTCTTAAACTTTAATTTATCAATTAAAAACCTTTTAATTTTTAATATTTTACCAATTAAATTTTTAGATCCGATTTTCGGCTATCGAATAATAAAATGAGAAAATGAAATGATGAGAATAAGATGAAATAATGAAATAGCATATAGAGAAAGTTTTGATTTAGATTTGATTTTGACAAAGAGTTTTCAAAATCTAAATTAGGGTTTAAAAGGATAGAAACAACAAATTGTAAATCTTAAAATATCATTTAAGATACAGAAAAAGGTAGTTAAATAGTTTTGAGTTATAATTAATAAATAGTGAATGTAAGAATTTTTTTATTATCATTCAAATATATGTGATTTGACTTATATGTATTTTTATTTTTTTTAGTCACGTGTCACTAGACTATTTGTCAAGCCATTTTTGAGTGCCAGAAAATCAAATTCAAAGATTTTAATTGATATCATGGTAAAAATTGGAAATTTTAAATTGAAAAATTAAAGTTTGTGAATTTAATTTATATAATATTAAAAGTTGAGAAATTTTTAATTGACAAATTAAAATTTAGAGAATTTTTATAAAAAGTTGTGAAAATTTAGGAATAATTTGTGTAATTAAGCGAGATAGAGTTAGGATTTATATTTTATATCGAATTGTGTGGGTACAACATAGCCTAATTTTTATTATCACATTTTAAAACTAATTATTTACTTTTTGTATTATAAAAGTATAAAATATTTATTTTTTTATGGAAATAAAGTACATTTATATAAATTAAATTTACACCCATAAATCACTCAGCGGGGATAGCTCAGTTGGGAGAGCGTCAGACTGAAGATCTGAAGGTCGCGTGTTCGATCCACGCTCACCGCATTCGTAAATGTTTTTCGTTTGTTTTTGGGCCACTTGGGTTTTTCCGTTTCTGTGTGTCCTCGACTTGCATGTGGGTTGATACTTCATGTCAGCTATCGTTTTGTTTTGTTTTACAAAATCTAACGTTGTGATATTTATTTTTTAATTAACCTAGTTAGCTTAAAATAATAACAAGAAATTTATTTTATTTTATTTTATTTGTTAATAATGGAAATTAACAAAGCTATATTTATATATGTGCATATATTAACTATCCGAACAAAGAAAAGTCATGTGATGTGGACATATGGCTATATATAATATAAGAATACACTAGTTTAATTTCATTTTCACCTAATTATCAATATGATTAAACTGATAAATAGACTCGTTAGATTTTAAAAATCTCTAAGTCTCTAAATTCTTAAATTAAGGTCTAACATTATTTGATGAATTTTGCAATTCAGTCCAATCTCTCTCTTTCTCTCTTCCCCTATGGGGGGAGCATTAATTCACACTGTTCTTGAATTTTTTTTTAAAAAAAAAAAAAGAAAAAATTAATTTTATTTTTCAGAAACTAATTAATTAAATAATAGGCTGTTGATTCTTGTGTTAGTCAGTTTACTTCTGACAAAAAAAAAAAGAAAGGAAAAGAAAAGAAGAGGGGTGGGTGGATTGTTGAATAATTACTGAACTACGATAAGTACTTTTGAAAGCAAAAGTTGAACAAAGACCAAACTGAAAAATAGAGAATTTTTGTCAGGCTTGAAGAAATTGGATCAACCCATGAAAAAAGATGGAAGAAATGAAGCCTTACATTACATACAAGCAAAGAGGACAAATAATGCTATGGGAAATCAGCGCATGCTATGCATTGTCTAGAATCAGCTTTTAATTTAGTGATATTGAAATTATACTCAGCACAGTGTTAAATTTGAACCTCTAAGCAATTTTTTAAAAAAAAAAAGGTATTACTTGAATTATTATTTTATGTTTTATTAAATTATATAAAAATAAATAAAACATTGTGAGAATTATACGGAGTAAAAGAAGTATAATTAGACATATGCTATTACCCTAAAAAAACTGACACTAGTAAATAACATGTATGTAGTGAAAAGACTATTTGTGGATATTTTCCTAAGATGAATTTGGCATTATTATTGCAAAAAATTAAAATAAAATTAAAAAGATTTTTTTTTTTGAAAGGTAAAAAATAAAAAATAAAAACTTATTTCGTATAAAAAGTAAAAAAAAAATCCCCTAGTATTTAACAAGAAAAAATGACAAATTCATTGAAAAATCCTCCTTGAATTTTCAAAATTCAGGCAGATCGGTCAAAGTCCTTGGCTCGTATGCCTGAAACATGAAAGTTACAAAAACTGCTTCCAAGAAAGGAACACGCATCCAGGACCAGGACCAGTTCACCATGTGCCCCAGTAACAAATCTCAGTTGGCTTCTGCTACAGATCAATCTCAGTACCAGTTTCTTAGAAAATTTGTTTTTGGATTTTTTGAAGACTACGAAAGTCGTTAAAGATTAGTTTAATCTTTCTTTGAAAACTATTGGGGCAAGTGAAGTGACCTCTGCCATTTTCTTTAAAGACATCATAATTGAGACATATTTTTGCTTTTCAGCAATTTCAAACTGTAAAGAGAAAAGAAGACAAAAAAAAAAAGGCAAAGCAAAGATTTTTTACTTATTATTGCTCTTTTCTATTCTAAGCACAGGCAGAGGGACATTGAGCTTAGTACAATTTCATTTCCTGCAAAAACCGGAGTTATTTTCTTATTTCAAGTAAAATGGCTTGTCAGCTGTTATGGGTTCTTGCTGTTTTTTTATTTGCCATTACAGCAATTGGAGAAGCAAAGCAAAATGCAGGCAAAATATGCAGCCCCAGTGACCTGAAAGGTCTAATTAGTTTCAAATCTGCAATCCATGTCGATACTTCTGGCCGCCTAGCCAAATGGGTTGGTAATAGTTGCTGCAATTGGGAAGGAATTCACTGCGATAATCGCACTGGTAGAGTGACAGAAATCCATCTTGCTGGATTCATTTCTACAGAAGATTTTGTTTTCCAATCTGAAATGAGAGGATTTCTGTCGTCCTCTATCACACTTCTCACTTCTCTGCAAGTCCTTGATCTTGGTGGCCTAATAGGCCTTGCAGGAAGGATCCCACCAGCAATTGGTTTTCGCCTTCCCAATCTCCGTAAGCTTTACTTATACGGCAATAGGCTCACTGGAAAAATACCAGATAGTATTGGTAAGCTGTCGAAACTCGAACAACTTCATCTCCATGAGAATATATTCTCTGGTTCCCTCCCTTCCAGCCTTGGCAATCTTAAAAATCTTAATCAATTGCTTCTATATTCAAATCGATTCACTGGTATGATACCTGATTCAGTTACAAACTTGACAAATATGATTCAACTGGATCTCCACAGCAATACTCTAACCGGTCACATACCATACCAGATTGGTGAAATGCAAGCAATGGAAAAGCTCGATCTTTCAAACAATCTATTAAGAGGGGAAATTCCAATTTCCATAACAAGTTTAAATGCAATTTCTGAGTTGTATTTGGATACAAATTATCTTGAAGGAGCAATCCCACTCCCAGCACGTCCTGGCCAAATGTCTTCTCTTGGCTACCTTCGCCTGAATAATAATCTTCTCAGAGGAAGGATACCACAAAATTTTGGATATCTGGTTTCTCTCCAGAGACTTTCCCTGGCAAATAATAAGATTGAAGGGGCAATTCCTTCCAGTCTGGGTAATCTATCAGCTTTAACAGAGTTGTATCTCAGCAACAACCTGCTATCTGGTCCAATACCAAAATCAATCGCTCAACTTTCTCGTCTAATCCTCTTAAACATATCTTATAATTCGATTCAAGGTCCATTGCCACGTGCTTCCCTCGAAAACCTTCAAACTCTAGATCTTTCATTCAACCGCTTGAAGCTTATCTCATTTCCAAAATGGTTAGCAGGAATGCCATCACTTTCAAAGATATACTTGGCTGGATGTGGAGTGCAAGGAGAAATTCCAGAGTTCTTGCGAACAACTCCAAGTCCACTACAGGAACTCGACTTATCAGCTAACCATCTGACTGGAAGCTTGCCAGCATGGCTGGGAAGCCTCGTTCAGCTGTACTCATTAAATCTATCGAGGAATTTTCTTGTTTCAACGATCCCTGATTCAATTACAAATTTGCAGCATTTTGGTTTGCTAGATCTCCACTCAAACAAACTAACGGGCTCCATAAGTAAAATTTTTGAGATGGGAAATGCATTTCCTGATGGTTCATTGACATATGTTGACCTTTCTGATAACAACTTCTCAGGTGGCATTGAACAAATTGGAGTAGGAACTCAATCTGAGATGCAGTATCTAAATCTGTCACATAATTTCCTGGATGGCGGGGTGCCAATATCAATAGGGAGACTGAAATTACTGCAGACTTTGGATTTGAGCTACAATAAGTTTGGTTTCAACTTGCCAGAGGCTTTAGCCAACTTGAGTTCATTAGAGAGATTGAAGCTGCAGAAAAACCAGTTTACAGGCAATATACCAGCTGGATTTCTGAACCTGAGAAAGCTGAAGGAACTTAACTTATCAGACAATCTGCTAGAGGGGAAAATTCCGATGGGTAAACCTTTGACTGAGTTCCCATGGAGTTCTTATTCTGGAAACAAAGGCTTATGTGGGAAGCCTCTTGCTCCCTGCAAGGCTTGAGTTCGAAATACTGGATATTCTCTAAGAGAAAAATAACAAGTTCTATTATTTATATCACCATTCACTCGCTCCACCTTTTTCCATTTCTGCAATTGCTTCATTTGTAGAAACTGAATAATCTGTAGGAGAATATTTTTACAATTTGACAATGGCGACTTTTACACAAACTCTTAAGGCGTCAATAATTTTACAAGGCACATTTATCAAATCAAATCTGTGCCTGTGCGCATTTTTTACATTGTCTTGTAAACACAGCACCTGGAATATTTCACCTTAATACTTCAACCTTGTGTAGACAAGTAAGAGGAAAAATAATAATAAAGCTTGATCATGATTTCATTTCACAACTCGTTTCTTGCTACAATCAGGACTAAATGAACAATCAAACAAGACATGTTGAACTGGTTCTGTTAGATTCGTATGCAGCTATGGTACATGTATGCTGTGGGAACTTTCCCTTTGTAGCTATAGAGATGAGTTACAAAGCTGCACATATGATGGAACAGAAATTTCTTAAAAAATTAGCCTTCATTAGATTAAGTCCTTATTTAAGCACTTGGAGCTTCGAAGGGCTCTTGATTTAACCCCAGTTGATGGTAATTCATGTAGTCAATTCCAGTTAACCTTACACAACACAAGACCTTCTCCGGCAACTCTTCCGTTTTGTTCCCCTGTTTAAATATGCACAAACAAGGAGTACATGAACAAATTCCAAGGGCCTCATAAGATTCAATAAACATCTTTAATTCAACGTCATCAACTTGCTATTGAAACAAACTCACCTGTATTGTAAGGCCAACATCCAGGATGCAAATCTTAAGCCTGTCTAGGAATGCTTCAAAACCTTTCCTAGATATGTAACTGAATCTATGCATGTCTATGTCAATCTCAAAGTAGTTTTCTCCCTGTTTGAAAACATTATTGTGCATAAGAATAAAAACACACAAAAATAGAATATTTTTGGCACTATTTTTTCTGCTTTAATCAAATGCTATTTTGCATGGCTCATATTAGATCATGTTACCCAAACTAAATACATTCATCAAATTATTTTGAAAAACAGGGAAAGCATAGCAGCTTGAGAGTTGAGACATGAATATCGAGGGTCAGATTGCACTCAAATTATCAACTCTTTCATTTGTCTAAGACAAGGGTTATGCATATGAAGTATTCTGCATATATATGCCAATAAGGTAGAGATATCAATTGCCTTTGCAACTATATTTAAGACAATTTGCATACAACTAATTATTTTGTTACAATCTCTAACAAGGAATTAAGCAAAATTAACTACTCCAGAGTCCAGATCAATATAAGTGAAGTAGCAAAACTTACTAAATAAAACTCGTGTTGAGGACGGGAAAGAACAGGTTTTTCATTGTAAGCCTGCATAAGCTTCCTCTCTGGTGCACTTAAGTGAAGATCGTCTACATTTACAACTCGACCCAATATCTTCAACCTTTCTCTAAAGGGTACAATTGTATCTACAGGGAACCCTTTCACCTTTTCAACTTCATCATCAATTAACCGCTGTTCAAAAAATAATTTATTAACTAAATAAGCATGGAAATCAAACAATGAGGCTGATAAACAATTTAAGACATAAATATCTAGCACTAGGGAGGAATACCATCAACAGCGTTAAAACCTTTTTTTTTTTGTGGCTCAACTGCTAGCACAAGTGTCATAACAAGCATTGCCAACAATAATAGGTATCAAACAGATTTTAATAATTTTTGAACATCTGTTATAATCAAAATAGAAAAGGGCTCCATCTTACTCTGATACTTTCTTGAAAGTGGGTTGGAAGTTCCTTTGAGTAACTCTCGGAAAGCTTAAAATATAAAACAAAACTCATTCCTTCTCCATCTATTTCACTCTGAAAAAGGGTGGCAGTATACAATGGAATCTGTGAAACCCAAAAAAAGAAAAGGCAGCCTAAATGTCATATAAAGAAGAAATGAAAAAGAATAGGAAGTTTTCTTAATCATTCATGTATACTGTTTGAGATAGCTGAATATTAACAAGTACATACACTGATAGCAAAAGTCAAACGCAGGACTACCTGAACATTTACAACAAGTATAGTCGGAAGCTTCCCAGAAGAGTTAACAACAGGGAGCTCCACAAATCGAGCAATATGATCAACTTTTCGTGGAGACAAGAATACATCAACACCAAATGGATAATATGCAGCATAGTTTGAAGCAAAATCCTTCTTTTTGTCCCTTCCATACAGAATATAAATGCAATTGATTAAATCTAGTAGGGAGATAATTATGTTAGATCTAAATTAAGGGCTATTACAAGCAAGTGATTACAGATTGGCAAAGAATTTACATATAATATTTACCATATTTGCATAAATTATCTATTTAGCAATAGTAGCGTGAATGTCTACAAACTAATTAAATTCCATCTTAAAGTCTTACCTGAAATAATTCTGTCCCCGGACTTTGAAACTGTTTGGTTCAATATGTGACCAACAATCAAGCATTTTCTTTTCTATTGGACTAAATGGTACTTGGGAACCAGCTATTGGTCTCTGCAGAATTGGCTTTGACGAAACTAAAACCATAGAAGAAAAATAATAAATTTTCAAAAACATATTTATACTGATTTGTTAAGGATACAAGTGCTTTTAATGTATCACCACCAAGCAACACCCTCTCTATCAAATAAAATTTCGGGACAAAGGAATGTGAAGATTAAATAAAAATATTAAAGGACTAAACAAAACCACATATGACATTATACTTTTAAAGTAGTAGGAAAGTTATAAAGCAAAACTAGAACATGAACAAATTAGAGAGCTGAGATATTGAGGGAGAGAGCCCAGCCAACTTATTTCACCAATACAACAGAAAGAGAAGTCCTTACAAGGAGACTGATGAAGCATTATTTACAAATGGCTCAAAGACATATAGCATTAAGCCGTGCCTATTTGACATTTATCACTACAAAAGTTCATTACTTTTTAGGTTTTTTAGAATATAAAAAACTTGCTTTCTTATGGCAAAACCACTTTACAGAAAACTAAGAAACAAATGTTGCTTATTAATCTGATACAAACTTCCCCTTTATGTAAAGAATGAATTTAATATGTGAAAGAACGTAATATTGCAAATGCCAGCCATTAGATTCATGTCAAATTAAACAAAACTCAAAAGTACAATTGTGAGAATGTTAAGAATGATAATGAGAATGCTTAACAATTGTTTGTCCCAAAAACATAAAATTCATTTTCATAACTTTAGTTTGCACCCATATGACTTCGAAATTCTCTAAGTTGATATCAAAATACTCACATAGAGTGTTATTAGATGGCCCTTCCCTCCATTTAAATGAGAGTTTTAAAGTAGCCTTTTTTCTTGCACTTGGTGGACTCGAGCTCAATGATCGTCTCTTTTCAACTGGTGGAACAGTTGAAGCAAGACAAGGCAAACAATTTCCTGGAAGAATTCCACAATTATCTAATAATCCTTCCCCCCTACCAGTATTTTCATCTGCAGAGGATGCAATTTCATCACGGAACACTGGCTGTGAAGGTCCCTCTGATTTTGATAGTTCACTCACAGAGTTCCGAGCAGAGTTTCCTGCTGACAAATCCCTTGCCCCCTTCATATGATCACTTGAAGAGGTAAGTTGATTATTGACAATACGATCTCCATGATTTGCATCTCTACCAAATGCAATACTTGATGATGGTAAGCCTTCAAGGCCATTTAAAGATAACACATCTGCAGAATTGAACACGTAAATAATTCCACAATACAAATCTCTTATAAGCAGCATTAGAAAAAGAAGAAGGCATATCTCCAAGAGAAATTAGAATGTCCAAATGCCATACCATCCGGGACACTTTCAAAATCCTCATCACAATCAGACTCAAATATTGCAACTGAGTCAAACCATGCCTCCTCAATACTTCCTGCTGATGTTTCCATGTAAAAAAAATCAGGCATACATCAATGGGCAAATAAAGGTAGAAGAACTTTTGAGGGATGCATACAATATGATTTCACAACAAAGATGACAACTAGGGCCATGTTGCCAATGCTAGACAAAGTTATCAAGAAGAAAGCTATTCCACCTTCGAAAAATGCTATCAGTTTATGTAAAAAGAAAAGATGAGAAAATAAATGCAAGGAAGTCCAAGTAGTGCATAAACTCTGTTAGATCAGTGGATTTGACCCCAAAATATAGATTAACCAATCAACAGAATCAGCATACCCAATTAAGAAGTATAGATGCAAATCCTCATCAATATAAAACACAATTGGAGCGCATAGCAAGTCTCCTTTTCTACATCACTGAGCACCAATTCTTTCATTCCTATACAACAAGTACTTAATGGGGAACATAAATAGAACCAGCAGATTAAATACTCTATTTATGGGGGTCCACTATACTTGCCAGAACCATCGGTGCTGAAAAAATTCAACCAAGTGCAGTTGTCAAAAGTCACCTCTCAAAGTTCATACAGACCATAGATAGCATCCATGGACTTCGGAAGCCCACAGTACGCTGTGTGGTCAATTCTTCATAAATGGGCAAGCCAACAACAACTATACTGGCACCTCTAATGTGAAACGGGTTGAAAAAAAAAATCTGCTCTACGAAAGTTCAGACTCCAATCTGCCAAATCCTATACCAAATAGATGAAGCACAAATTGGTAACATCTTCTGCTAGTTTTAGATGCAAAAAGTAGATCATTGTTCTGTTCTTCATTAAATTGATTAATGGTCCATATCCTCTTCATAAGCCACATTCTTTGTTCTCAATAAGGAAAAAATTAAAATGTCGCCAACTTTAATTATTATCCAATGTAAATTAGCTTACATGTACAGGTTCATGAAAATGAAAAAACCCCACATGAAAGAATACCTTACTTTGCATAAATATGATGACAGAAAGTACCAATCAATACTGGCATGCATGGCAGTACCTTACTTGAAAAGAGTATCCCTTTATCATCACATTTATCAAAATCCCACTAATCATGGTAAAAGAAAAGCCAATTGCCAACATTTGATAATGAAAAATAAGATTAACCGTAAAACCAGCATCATTACTTTATCCCCAATCTAAAAACTCTAAACTGTCCAAATTCAAACCAAAAATAATCTACTCATTACTGACTACCTATCAAACAAATCAACCCAAAAATATAAACCCAGTAAAATGCTAAATCAAATCAAGCAACATTCCAGGAAAAAGAGTCAAAAAGGAAATAACTTTGATCAAAAACAACTGGGCAACGACAGAGAGAGAAACATAGAGGTGGACCTTGAAAAGTGGGGTTAGAGAAAGACGATAGATGATCAGGTGGAGCAGCAGCAACAGGCCTATCAAATTTATCCATTGATATGTCAGATAATCTAGATGACACTCTTCTTCTGATCCCTTTTCTCTTCTTGCGTGTCTTCTTTTTAGACCTCAACCTTCCACCCACACACCCTTCTGGGGTTGATACACAAGCCCCCATTTCTCTTTCTCTCCCTTCCCCACCCCACCTCCACCTCCACCACCGCCGCCACCCTTTTATTTCTCTGTTTTTTATCTCCCTCAAAAGATCAAAGTCGCCATCTTTAACCGAATTAAGAAATAATAATAATAATAATAAAAGAGCACAGAGACAGACAATTCTTAGTAGTCCTCAAAGAAAAGATACAGAAAGAGAGAGAGGGAAAGAAAAAGAGCAACTCCAAGACAGATACAGAGAGAATACGGTTAAATAAATAAAAATAAAAAATAAGAACTTGGGAAGGTTATTTATTCTAAACAATCAACAACTACCACCGTTTGTAGACTTTATTGCCTCTGTAGATTTTTAGGAAACAAGAAAAGACGCCTTTTTATTTATAATAATAATTATTATCAAATTTGTTTTCCCATCAGTAGTTTTTTTCGAAAATACTATCATTATTATCCAAAAAATTATTAGTCTGAAAATAAATAAATTATTAATTAAAAAATTATTATATATTTTTTTAATTATTTGTTATAGTTATAGCGATACATTGACGGCAGTTTTTATGTTTGTTGTTTGTTATTTGTTGCTCGCTGCAGAAGGCATCCACTTTGGCGGGTGGGACCACCTACATTACAGTATTCCACGTGGCTCAATGCCATTAGCTTGCCGGAGAGTTTTATATGTGTTTTGTGGACCAGCTTTTGCGGTGCGTGTGGTTGTCTTTTCGTTCCTTTTTTTTTCATTTTTTTTTCTCATACTTTTATAAAACTTAAATCTAAAAACAGACTAAATAATTTATTTGAGGGGACGTTTGGATAGAGTGAGAATGAAAATAAAAATAAATTATTTATATTAGTATTATTTAGTTGGGTAAAATATACGAGATAATGGAAATTTTATTATTCATAAAAGAGAATAAGTAATTTTCTATGCCCTTTTTAATTAATCAATTTTAATTTCTAACTGAAAATAAAAATTAAAAAAATATTTATTTTTGAGGAAATTGAATCAAAATGTATTTTTTTATTTTTAAAATAAAATAAATATAATTAATTTGATTTTTTTCTAATAATGAATTATCAAAAATTTTAAATAAAATAATTTTAATTATTCTCAAAATTAGATATTTAAACTAAAATATAATCGAATTAATCTTTTTTCATCATTTTGTCTAAATACAATATTATGAATTTTAAAATAAATAAATTTATTTTTTCTTAATAAAATTAAGTTAATTTTTTAAATTGTTAAAATTAAATACAATAATTTTTCCTTTTTTAATCATAATATTTCTAAGTTTTTTAAATAAAAATTGATTTTTAATATAATGAAACAATTTTATATTTCTATGCCAACTTAAATAAATTAAGAGCTGATACATTTTAATTATTTATTATAATATTTTTTTATTTGATTTATCAAAATAAAAATAACTCAAATAATTATTGATTCCAATTTTGATCATCTAATAATCCTAACAGATTTAAAGAAATCATATTTTAATTATAGAGTAAACAAAATAAAAATAAATAAATAATAATTCTAATTTAAATTTTATTTTATTTCAATTTCGATTTTAATTTAGTTTCTAAAATTTTGAACGAAATGCCATCTTAAAATATTCAAAGGAGTCTAAAGAATATAGGCTTCTATTTTACTTGTACAAGTAGTTTCCTTCTTATATTTTCTTCTATTACTTTATATTTTCATGCAAATATTAAGTTTTTGCTAATTTTAAGTTATATATAAAAATTTTTAATAATTAAAAAAGATAAAATAATTTTCTAACTAAGGACTGTAAAAAATCAGATAATTTATTTCCTCAAAAAGATATATATATATATATAGTCAATAAGGAAAACAATAAATTTATACTATCCATTAAGATTATTTTTAGAGATAAAAGGACATTAAACACCCATATCTATCGTGTAATTTCAATTTCCCTATTGAATTATTTCTTTTTATTTTTGCATAAGAAAATGTATTATAGAGGCATAATAATTTTTGAGCCCAAAAAGTATGACTTTATATATATGGAGGCAAAGATAAAATAAATTTGATAAAATTTAATTTGAATATTTTTTTCTAATAAATGCAAAATAATATAATAATGATGAAGGATGGGCATTGGGTATATCCTAAAATTAGGAGAAGGTTATCATATATTGCTGTCTTATTAATTTCGTATTCAAATTAATGTTCATTTTACAGTTAATTAATTAATAAGAAGATCAACCAATCAATTGTTATTAAAAACTATATTAATTAATATATAATATTGATCGTATTTATATGTGATAATTTATATTTATAATAGATATCCACACTCATGCACAATATGAAAAAATATATATGCATGTAATAATAATAATAATATTTATGAATACTCCATGTTATTTAAATTTTTTATTTAATATAAATTTTAAAAAAAATTACTTACATTTTTATCATATAATACAATGTTTAAAAATCAACACATTTTTATTACAAAATTTTGTCTTAGTTTACTTCATAAATATTAAATAATACATTTAGCTTAAAAGTATTATGAAATTACTTTTCCTTTGATAAAAAAAATATACTTTTTTCCTTGTGCAACATACTAAACTATAATACCAAATTATTATATATATGTATATTTAATAAAAATAAATAAATAAATTAAAAATATAATAATATAATATAATTTTATGATCGGACAAAGCTATATATATACGTGGAGGAGAAAAGGCAAAAATTGATTTTAAAAAAAATACATATTGTTGACAATTACAAAGGTGATGTTCAAAGTAAATAAAAAGAAAAAAAAAGATTGCAAAAAATGATTACGTGTGTGAACTTTTGGTTATTAAAAAAATTTATTTGCACCAGACTCATCTTCTAAAACTACTAATTTGCTTATTTCTTCACGTTAAATTTTTTTGGCCCGCCTACACTATTTCTTTTTAATGTTAAAAAAAAGTATATTATCAGTGTTTGTGAATGTAAAATTTATTATTTAGTTGAAAAATATATTATCATTCATAAAAATTTATTTTTGAATTTAATTTTAATATGTGAATTGATTTTTGATATTCTTTTAATTTTATTGCACTGGATACATTGTACATGTACATTTTTTTATTAACTGGTCTTACTATAAATTATACTATCTCCGTTTTATTAATATAGAAAAAGTAAGATGAACAAAAAAAAATTAAAAAAATTTTACTTTTTTCATCTCTATTGACTTAAATATCTCTAAAAAAATATCTCTCAAATTAAACTTTTAAGGTAAAGGTATAAATGATATTTTGTCTCATTTTACTCTCTAAAATTTATCTAAAATACATATTTTTTATATAAAAAATATATTAAAAAAAATTTTTAGTATTAATGAAACGGAGGGAGTATTTGTTTTATAAGAAAACGAAAAAAAAAAAGAGTAGAAAAGGTTGCGGAAGTTGAATAGGCAATGAAAGTGCCGTTGCGCTTAGCGACTGGGACAACAAAAAAAAAGGGGCTTACATTTGTCTTATGTACCGAATTTACATGCAATTCATTCATAAAATTTTATTATTTTTATATTTTTTTTGAAGTAATTTTTTATTTATTGAGTGTATATATATTTATTATGGATAAAAATTTTTCAGTTATAAATAATGAATTTATTTTTCTTGCTTGAAAAATTTATTAAAATAGCCATTGAGTTATGACTCCTTACAATCTAGTCTAATTTTTATTTTTTTTTTCCATTAAATTTGTATGAGATGAATAAAATGCCATATATATAATTGAAAACATTTATCACTAAATTTTATTTTGAAAATTTTAAAAATTGAATTGGTTTAAAATAAAAATAATCAATTAATAAAAAAAGTATTTTCTCAATATATGTATATATTGCATTTTATTGATTTTATATAAATTTAACCAAAAAATTTAAAAAATTTGAACAAAATAACCAAAATGGGTGATAGAAATAAACTTCAAGACTATCTTGTTAGTTTCTAAAAAATGAGGGATCATTTAGTCAATTATATCAAATCTCAACATAAAATAATAATTTATTTATATATAAAATTGCACCACAAATTATTATTAGTATTATTAATACTACTACTACTACTACTAAAGAAACATTGGTGCAAATCAACATATTCAATTAAAAAAATGAATTTTAAAAAGATATAAATAAATTCAAATTATTAATTACATAAAATTATATTAAATTATAACAATTGTTATTATTATTACTTTAAGTGATTGGATTAAAATTTTTACTTCTGCCTTAATTAAATAATTAGTGATAAATTATTTCCTTTATTTTTTATCATGTTTATAACTACATAAATGTACAAGCAATTTTATATATGTTTTTTTTTTAATTTAAATTAAATTTCAACTCTAAATCTCATAAATGTGTACTCAAATGATAATTGAATTAATAATTAAGCTAACAGGGCCAAATTGGCAAAATTATAAAAAAAAAATATTATTGGTCACATGGAATATGCCTTCTTTTTTATTTTATATATGTATAAGAAAGAAGAGTTGCTTGAGTGAGTTGGAGGGTTAATCAATTCTAAAATCTTCTTGATCAGTAGATGGACATATATATATTTTTTTTTCTTTTTTTTTTTTTGCCAAGAAGAAATGTTTTTATTTATATATCGGGGAGTCCATACAATTAGAGATAATATGTCCTTTAATATTTTTGAACGAAAAATTAAAGTCATTGAAAAAAAAAAGAAGAAATGTTTTTATTTATATATCCGGGAGCCCATACAATTAGAGATAATACATCCTTTAATATTTTTGGACGAAAAATTAAATTCATTGAAAAGAAAAGGGGAACCAAATCTAGGACTCAGGTACGCTATATATATATATATATATGTATATATATTTTGTAAATGAATTGTCGAGGGACCCATGTTTTTGCAGCAACATGGACCACTCTTCACGTCAACACTGCTAATCTACAACTTACAAGTAACCAAAATCAAATCAAATCAAATTATTATATTTTGTGAAAATTAAGAGTTGCAACTTCCAATTTCCAAAGAGAAAAAGAAATCCACTAATGTGTTGCACATGCCACTTTAATACATTTAATTAAATTATTATTTCCATTACTTAAGTGCATATATTAGTATTTAAAATTTATTATTCAGAATATATATATATATATTATTAAGCATATATAATGTTATTTAAAATTTATTATTCAAAATTTCAGATTATATGTATATTTTATGATGTTCGCCTGAGAATCCAATAACTACCGGTTATAAATTTTCTCTTTTGGTTTTTCTTCATTTTAATTTGGATGACTATTGACCCCAAATAAAATATTAAAATAATATTTCAATCGTTCTTTTTTTTCTTAATCAGAGCAATTAGGCTCATGGCTACTCAATGCACTACCAGAGAGAGAGGGAGAGCCATTATTATAAATGTGTTTACCTTAACTTTTATGTTCGTCAAATTAATTTATAAATTTAAAATTTAAAATAATATATTTATTTAAATAATTTTATCTATTTATAAGCTAAAAATTAAATTAATATTTTTTAATTTATTATTTTAATACTTATAAACACTTAATTTATAAGTTAATTTAATTAAATAATTTACTATATTATTCTTGTTTATTTTAATAAATATTCATACTATTATAATTTTATATTATTTTTAATTATTTAAATAATAAATATATTTATAAATTATTTTTTATTAAAAATATTAGATGATTATTAATTATTTATAAGTATTCAAAATAAATATATAACTGTTTAAAATTTTAAATATTTATAAAATAATATTAATTTATAAATAATGTGTTTGTAAGTTAAGACAAACATCCACTGTATTTGTTCGTATTTCATAATGATTTGCTGACCGGCGAATCTCAATATTATGATATCGTTTAATGGCTATTTGTTATATATATATATAACGAAATGCAACACAAATTAATTTATAGTATTACATTTAATTATTCACCATCAAATAATAAGTTAATTTTTTCATTTTTATCTTTATTAAGTCATATAATTTGTATATTATTTTATTTCAATTAATTATGTAAAATATCATAAGCCAGTTTGAATGAATCCTTACCACTGACCTTTGAATCAAATTCCATATGAAGAATGGTATTCACAAATTGACTAGTGATTTTTGTTAACTGCAACGTTGAAAAACAAAAACATCTCATTGAAAATTTAGAACATTATTTTGGCATTTGGTCACTTCATTCAATATTAAATGAAAAACTATTAATTAGTACTGCGTTTTTAACTTCTAAACGTGTTTAACTGAAAGGGGATTTTTACCTAATTTCGGCTTAAATCCAGCAAACTATTTGAATGCTTCAGTGAGTGATGGTTGGAGATACTAATTTTAATTAATTAACTGCGATACAGATCCAAAGCTAAATCGATTAACATACAAATAAATTAGGTTAGTTTTTCAATGTGTTTGAGTGAACTACACTTGAAAGTAATGGGTATTGATCAAGGAGTGACTGTAGTCAAATCATCAGCATTAAATGAACCATTAAGTCAGGTAATCATTATTATTATTTTTTAATAGTAATAAATTAAATCAAGTAATAATTATTTAAAAAAAAATTAAACATCAATTTTCATTCATTCACAAAATTTTTGGGATTATTGACCAATAATAAATTAATAATTAATGCCTCTGGCGAGTCTATACATATAATAATTATTTAAGTAGCGTCAGCTGCCCGGCTTTGGACTTTGGTTACTATATAGTTTCTTTATCGTTTCCCTAATTCAACATTTTTCTTCGACCAAAAGAAAATAATAATTCAACATTTTTCATTATTTGAGTCCTTACTCAATTAATTTTCTTTTTTTTTTCTTTTTTTTTTTATTAAAAACTCACAGTTCTTCTGCCATGGCTTCCCAATATTTTGTCTGTCTTTTTTGTTTCTTTTTTTATACGCTAAACTCCTATTTGCCATGGATTTAAATAATTTTATTTTATTTTTTCAAACACAGATTAATTATTATATTACATTTTCATTATTTCAAGTTATTGCCATTAAAATTAATACCGAGCATGGTTTGGGATATTAAAAACGAGTAGAATAGAATCTATTTTCAATTTATTTTGAAAATTATGAATTCAAATTGAAGCATGATAATGTGTATCTCATAAATTTAACAAAAATCTTTGTTTTAATTTAATTTTGAATTCATTTTCTTCTTTATTTATTTAATTTTAATTAAATTATAAAATTAAAATGATTATTTCTATATTAATAACTTAATGTAATATTATATCATTACTTACATAGTTGACTTTTTTATTTTCTACAGTTTTCACTGTTAATTTATATTTATCAATAATTTTGATAAATTAAAGTTCCGTATTTATTTTAATTAAAATAACTGATATTATAAATCAGTGATAATATGAGATTATTTATAAAAAAAAAACAACAGAACTTTTTTAGATATAAAATAATACTAGAACTCAAATTTATAATGATATTATGTAAGAATTATTATTAAAAAATGATTTCAAACTTTTAATTTATGCTGAAAAGTTTTTATAAACCAAAATTTATTAGAGTTTAAACGCTTAATTGCCTTGGCATAGGTGAGTTTAGGTTCTCTTCACTAAGAATTTCATATAAGAGAACTGTGCAGACAAGGTAACACTGCATGGTTGGAAAGTTGTTCCGTGAGGCGCTCAGGCTAAGAAGGAAATATTAAAAAATTCACATCACAAAATCATGCATGTCAATAAATGTGTTTATATATATACCAAATTTTTTTTTAATAATAATTGGTGTTCATTCCCACATTGAAAATTAATCCCTCGGACTTATTTTATTTTCCTGTTTTTTCACTTATATTATATTTGCTATAATTTAAGTATGTTACAATTTTAAACAGAAATTTGAAAATGAATTTCATACATCTCAAAAAAAAAAAAAAAAGATTTTGATGAATTTTAATATATTTCATTTATAGCAAATGTCCGAAAAATGCTCTTAATAATTCCCTCACTCTATGTTGCAATGATTTATTAATTGGTACTTAGGTTAATTTTTGAAAAGTTAGAATATATTATATAATTACGGATTTGGAGTGAATTTTCACGGGAACATAATCTTTAGGGGAAAGTATGATTTTGCGTTGCAGGTGTGAAATGAAAAAGCTGCAAGGCAGATAGGAAAATGTGGATGCAATTTGCAAAAATAAATCAACATCTGCCTCCTGATTCTCTGAGACAGACAATATCTGCCGACGCACAAAATTCATTTCATCTTCAAATTCTACACTTTTCCTTGGTCCAATGTAAATCTGTGCCTCCAAATCCTAATATATTATTCCAAAGATGATTCCATTCACAAAACAGAACAAATTTGGGAAAATATCTTGGGCATATTCGAACGGATGATAGTTATACATTTGATTTGGCAATGCCAGGCCCCCTGTACGTTTGACTATGGCAAATATTGACAATATTCATTCTTTCCTTCTTTGGACAGTTACCTAATTAACTTTGTATTGACATTTACAAAACCAACCTTTTCCATGAAAAAAAGTCAGATTTTGCTGAGCCTGGCTGACATGAGGATTTAATGGTCAGCATTGCAAGTTCGCAATACTTAGCACTTACCAGTTGCAAAACCCAGCCCAACATATGAACAGATATGGGCTTGATTTATCATGGCCCAACCAGATTTACATTTCTTCCATGAAATCTTTCTGCAGAATAGGAAAACATCAACTTATATTTGAAGGAAAGAAAAATAGCAACTTCCGCATCCAGGAGTGGTAGCTGTAACATTGAAAACACTCAGAAAAAAAAAAAAAAAAACTGAATACAGCAAAAGAGCTAATATGCATTACGATGTTCTTGGTAGAAGAAAATTAAGCAGACCTACATAAATGATTATTTCAAACGGTATTGCTTCCAACATATTCCTTATTCTCCTGCAACCAGAAGACAATATCTTGTCATCCAAATGTTATAAACACGCCGCACTATAAAAATGAAAATCTGTAACGACTAGAAGTTAACCTGGCACTTCTGAAGCTTCTGCTTGAGTTGTTGAGCACTCTGAATCTAAGTGGTCTGCTGTTGCAATGAACTGTATACAAAAGAAGCATATGAAGATGTTAACTGCTTGAAAGTGTAAATCTTGGAGGTCCCATCCAATTTTCTTATAAGCAATGATTGGCTAATGTAGGAAAAACATATTCCACCTCAATTGCCAATTTTGTCAACTCCAACAAAGAAGATATCATTTCAGCCCTTGAGAAGCCCAAGTGGCTACTTGTTTTGACATAAAGATGATAATATCTCTCACCTTCTCATTGTTTACTGCAGTGCTTGGACCATTGATTGATTGAAGTTCAGCAAAAGGCAAGTGTGGCAGAGAAGCAGACTGCTAATTGATCATTTCAGAAAAATAGTCATAGTAGTCATTTAGCAAACAAGTTCATAAATTGAAACAATTAATCCTTGCCTCTGATACACGGGAGTCTTGATGATGGTTTTCTTGCAGGAGGTTCTCAACTGAGTGCTGCTCCTGATATGTAGGTGAAGCTGAAATTTCAGTAACCCATGCTCAGTTATCTCATGTTTTTTTTCCTACCTTG
Organism: Garcia nutans; assembly: GCA_947685225.1. NCBI lineage: Eukaryota > Viridiplantae > Streptophyta > Magnoliopsida > Malpighiales > Euphorbiaceae > Garcia > Garcia nutans. The sequence continues at coordinate 56,026,009 of CANTUV010000011.1, forward strand.
TATTATTTCTTTGTAAAACATAGACAGGCATGTTATATGTTTAAACCTTTTTTGTGTTAAAAGAGAAATAACTATTTGCACCCTAATTTAGGATCCATTTCTAGGAACTACATCTCTATTTGCAAATATCACATGATCGAAAAAGTTTTTACCTGCAACTTCTACCTTGCTTAATCATCAGTATATATACACACATAAGAAACCCTGAATAAACACATGGCTAGATTATTTGTGGTTGGGGGAGGGGGATCTCCAAACCATAGATTGACAGCATTCCATTTCTATTTTAATACCCACTAATTTAAGTGACTTTAACATGTTAAATCTTCTTCCAAAATGCATACAGCACAATACCTTACTATCCTATGAACAAAGTAAGAAATATGAACATTGGCTGACATGCTTGGATCTTCAATTGCTAATCCTGAATCAGTCAAAACAACAAGAAGGAAGAGCATACCTTGATTTTCTGCAGCACCCATTCTGGAAGCCTTACTTGGAGATGCTTCCCCACCGATTGGGATGTTAGCTTTAATCCTGGTCAGCCACTTATAGTATAAATACTGTCATATGTAAGAACCATCATCCAAATAAAAACAGAAGTTATAGGGCATTATCCTTTTTTTTAGCATCTAGCATAAGTTCAATCTAGCAATCCAGTCCTTTCAGAATCTGTATTCAAGAAAGCATGAGAGAACTACTGGAACTATTTGAGGATTTAATTTGTTTCAAAGAGAAAATGTGCTATTTAACCATCTGATAATTACTCTAATTTGTCACCAATAACTCTTTGAGCTTTCATACGAAACTTATACTGATAAGCTCAAAACAATAGTTTTCCATTACTAGGGCACTGGTATCGCCAAAAGTGTTCATTTACCAATTATCTTTATCTGTCATGACCATATTACAGTCGTCTTGACATTTCAGTGCGGAGGAGAATACCATTTTATCCTGTCATTAAAATCAGATACATTTTAGCCACAGAAACAAATGAAACCAAGCTAAACCACAAACAAAGTTATCCATGAAAGGTCCTAGAGGCATCTTAAGGTATGGAATACTCAGATTTAGAGATTACACAAAATTATATCCATATATGTATTGATAGATTAAGTTCCGCAAGCTAAAGAATTTTAATTTCATAGCCAAGCAATTTTATCTAGAGAATAATCAAAACAGCAAGTTTAAGTCAATCTGTAAAATAACATGGGAGCAACACGATTTTGGCATAGACATTACTCATTGTGATGGTATTATTATGTCACCAACTCATCAAGCGTAGATGCCATCCAATCTATATGTTTCATGCCATCAACAATGCATTGGAAAATACTCCATATAGTGTTTTATATGATTCTTAAGAGCAAATAGAAGCTACAGATTAAATTTGGGACTGAATAATCGAAAAAAGAAAAAGAAAAACTTTTCTGACCTCTTCATCCATATTTATAACAGTCTCCTTAACCTTCTGTAATATTTTTGTTAAGTTCCTCACTTCACAATGTAAAGCCTGACAAGGACATAATTGGAGAGATCAATAACCATAAAGAAGCAGAAGCGAAATAAACGGCCAGCTGTCTCAGATACAAACCTCTTTCTCAGAAATCAGATTCTGTAGTACTGCATCCTTTGCCAATAGAGTTTTCTGAAGGTAAGGCTAGTTAAGAAAACTCATAAGAAACTCCAGCTAAAGTACAAAATATTCATTTGGAATCTAAAAACAGAAAGGTATATTACTCCTTCCATGCTTGCATGGATATCTCTTCTATTTGAGTTTGACTGTTCTTCCTAATTATTTCTGCTTCCAGCTGTGCTTCTAGCTCTGATATAATTTTGTCCCTTCTCCGGAACTCGTCCTCACCATTTTTCAGTTGATTTTCAAGGTCATAGACCCTTTCTGCACAAAGAAAAAAGCGTATTTAGACAATTGAAGTACCACGAAGTACCTTGACAACTGAAGATCTATGAATAATTTGCCAGTGATTGATTATAACATAAAAGAATGAATCAAATATTCAGATTTAACAATGAAAAAGAGATGAGATACTATCAATTGCGTTTTTTTCGAGAGACTATCAACTAACGCCATGTCAACATAAATAGTACACATTGACGTGGAAACAAATTAAAATGCAATTTGACAGCCTAAATGCTTATTCTAATTAAGGCATGTGAACAAGGACATGGTTATACCAACAAATACTTTTTCAAAAGCAGAGACAGCATCCATCTTGCTCCTTAGGCCAGCCACTGAGCGCAGAAAGAAAAGTTAACAAGATATTAAGACTCATTTGATTATGAACAGTTTATGTTGGACATAAACATGGTGATACCCAGAACAAGAAACAGTTGAGAAAGCCACATGCCTACTTCCTCTTTTTCAATCACAAGGAGTTTCACATTGTCAACAACTTGCTTGATTGAGAGTGCTTCTTTTTCTATAGAATCAAACAATGATAAATGAGAATTTAATTTATCTGATAGGAGACTAAGTTTTCGATCTCTGGCTTCAATTGAACGTTTCATCTCACAAGTCGATTCCTGCTCACGAATATCAAGCCAATCAACATCATATCAATTAAAAATGCTTTTCAATTTGAAAGTAGATCAAAAGCATAAGTTGCTTTTAGTTTAATATTAGGCTTAATAACAGTTTCTAACAAAAATTTTGGCTCCTAGAATATGGTATATGACAGAACTAAGAAAACCCAACGATGGCAAAGGAGTTAAAGAAACTCAAAAACCTGATAGGCATTCACGAAACTTTCCCTTGATTGAAGCAGGACTTGTATTGTTCCCTGCAATTCCTTCTGCCTATTCTCAAGCAAAGCATTGTCGTTTTGAAGGTAACTTGTCTATAAAAAGAACACACAATCTCACAATCAGTCAATCACCATAAATCAGCAATTAGAAATTAATCGAAAGGCAATTTTTTAGTTTCTAAGGAGCATTTTCACAAGCACGTGACGAACTTTCCGGTCAAGCTTTTGGCACAGTTCATTGGAGGAAGCTAATTCCGATTGCAATTCCTGCAACTTCTTCCCGTATTCCTCATCGATTTGCTTCTGTTTCTGCACATCAACACCAAATTGTCAACTATCTAGAAAGTAAAAAAGGGGAAAGTTTGATTGCAATAAAATTGATGAGCAGAACCTGAACCAAGATTTGGCATTGTTCGGCGGCGAAATGTTCTCTTTCCTATATTATACCGAAAACAACAGGGAAAAAATCAGAGAAAAAGAGAGGAAAGGTAAAAATGGTGATTGAAATCAAATCTTACTCTAAGATCTCGAAGTTCGGAGGTTAAGGCTTGAAGCTGGAGCTTGAATTTCGAAAGTTTTAGCAATTCCATATTCCCTCCAAAAATGTTTTCGTAACTCAATTTTAGAAAAAATAAAATCTCAAGCAATTAAACAAAATAAAAAAAGAGTTTTTTTGTCTGGACGACAGCCCTAGTACATTGACGTCGCTGAACGACAGACTATGGTGCAGTTAATTGAATGTCGTTTTATCTTGTTAATGTGTACAATACAGGAGACAGGAGACTAGTCGGTCTGTTGTACGGAAAAAGAAAACGACGTGTCGTTGTATTTTGACAAAAAATACTTATATCATATATATCAATGGCGTTTAAATGAAGTAGCTACGCAGTTTACTGTTACCCGCGAACGACAAGGACTTGTTATCGTATTTAGAAAATATACGGTGGCGCAAACCAAGCAGCCACGTGCGACCCCAAGATTTTGTGGAATTCACTGTAAATTAATTAATATATTAAAATTTTATTATACTCGCCTATAATGTTGGATATTAAAAAATTAATAAATATATCCTATATTAATATAAGAGTATATTTATTAATATATTAACTTATATTTTTAGTAAAAATAATTAATTTTAAAAAAAAATTATAAAATAAAAATGTATCTATCAATATGTAATTTTATTGTATCCTATTTTTGGCTCTAAGCTCAAACTCTAATTTAATTCTTTTATATGGAGTCGAGCTCAAATTTTTTTAAATTTTGGTTTCGACTTCACTTGATTACAGTTGTAGATGAGGTTCTCAAGTTCAAGCCTGAGGTGTATCCTCTCTAGCTTCCCTTTTGCTTGGTAAAGAAATAGAAGCTTATGTTCGAGAAAATAATAATGGAGGAATCTTTACGAGTTTTGATTGATAAAACTATGCATTTGGATGGATGCCAATATGCAGATTGTTGGGTTGGGGGTCAGTCGCTACCGGGCAGTGCTTTTTCTAACAGGTGTAATACAGGGCCATTCAGCCATTATTCTTGTGCCCAACATTGTCCTTAAATTAGGTCTCTTTAGCTTTGCCCCAATTCATTTCTCTTCATTATTGCGGTTGGCAGTCAGTCACAATTTCCTTTTTTTTTATTTCATTTGTTTTTTTCCTTTTTCAGTTCAGACATTGAATTCACTGTATATAATTAAATTTTAAAAAATTACAAAAACAATTTAAAACATTATAGAAATATTGTGCAAATAAAAATTTATAAAAGTATCATACAAACCAAAAAAATTCAGAAAAATACGATGATATTAAATATATGTTGCGGCGATGAAAGTTGAAAAAAATGTTATTTTTATAAACTTAAAACTGTAAAATTATAATATGTATACATATATATAGGGCCGGATGCAGGGACCTGGGGGCAATGAACTTTCCTCCCCTCCTTCCTTTTATTTTATATACATATATATATTTGAATAATATACACATATATATAAATTATTATATAATTATATATAAATATATGTAATTATAAATATATATATATAATTATGTAAATTATATATTTATATATAAATTATTATATAATTACATATAAATGTATATAATTATAAGTATATATGATTATAATTATATAAATTATATATTTATATACATAAAAATTATTGGATTTTTTTATATAAATATAAATATAAATATAAATATATATATATATTATTAACTTTTTTGTATTATGCATGTTTCTTTTTTTTATTCAGTTAATATTTAGAATTTTATGATTATGTGTTTAGATTAATACTATAATTTTATAATTTGACTACGAATTAAGTAAAACTAATATTCTCATTTAAAATAGTAATTTTAAAATTTTAATTGATAAAATTATTTGAATAAATTAATAGATTTGAGAATTTTATTTTTCCCTTCATTCAAATCCTGATTCCATCACTGTATATATATATAATATTTTTTAGAAGAAAAAATTGTATTTTATGTAATTTTCTCTTAAAATTTCAAATTAAAGTCCAAAATTTACGGTTCAAAAATGTCAATATATATATATATATATTTAAAAAAAAGCTTGACTCTCGAAATACGTTTTTACGGGGATCAAATCTATGCCCTCTCAATTGAGAGTAATAACATGTCAATATATATATATATATATATACGTTGATGCAAATAACCAACTAAAAGCTCAAAAAAATTACCGATAAATATTCATAACATTGATAAATTCCATACTCAAGTCTTGAGACTTTGTACCTAAGACATGGATTGACAATTCTTATTGCATGTCAAGATGTCAATCATAATTCTTAATTTTTCAATCAATAAATTAATTATATAAATAGCCATTTCCCAGATAAGAATGGTAAAATTACTAATTCATAATATTTAGAGGGACACCAACCAATTATACGATGTGCAGCTTAAAATTGACAAGCTTTTATAAAAAGCCTTCACAGTTAGATGAGCCTAACATATTTCAGTAGTAGTACAAGTACTCATTAAACTGTGTTTGGTTCCAATCATTACCATTTATGCAGTTTACAAATTTATTAATTATTAGGTTGGTAAAGTGTCATAAATTGTAAATAGGAACTTTTGTGGGTTAGCATTGTATAAAGCAAACTGGTTATGCAACTCGTTAAAATCCTAGTAGGATTATGTATATATTAGCTCTGCGCACGGATCGGGTTTGATTCTTGACCGCAGCTCGCTTGAAATATTTTGGGCTAAAAAAATAAAGTTTGAAGTTCGACCCTAGTTCAAGTGGCCCAGGCCACTCAGGCTAACAATACGGATTCAAATAGCCTAAAGAATTATATATTTTTTTAATTATTAATATTATATTTTTTATTGAATTTTTTTTATATTTTATATGATAATTTTAAGTTATTAATGCTATAATTTTTACTATGTACAAAATTATATATAAAAATTAATATAATTATTTATAAATATTAATATAATTAATTAATTTTATTTCTTAAAAACACTTTGGGTCGGTCCGGAATAAGGTATTTATCTTTGAACCTAAAATCCAATCCTATTTTTTTGAACTCTGCTCAATTCAACTGAGCCAGATCATTCGGACTGAAAGGCCACATACACAATCCTAGTATACATTGGCCATTAAATTAATTAACCAAATTATGATCTTTGCATGTGTGCATATTGTGTACTCTCCATTAGCCTTTTCCATGGCTTTTGTGTTGCCATTTAGCTTTCTTTTTTTTTTTTACTTTTGTATTGGGGAATTTATATGTTTCTAAATGTTTGTTGAAAGTTACACCTTTGATCTTTATAATTATATTTAATCCAAATATTCAAAAATTATCATTTACATATTTATTAAAAAAATTTCGATTTCAAAATGATTGAACGGAATGTAAACTTTATAATAATTAGATATCTCAATTGTATTTTCATTGAGCAACTCAATTTTGAATTAATATATTAAATTAGACTTGTAAAAAAAATAACTTGATCAAATCGATTAATCTATCTAAATTAAATTAAAAACTATTGTTTGCAAATATATAGAGTTGTAATAGATAACTGTTAGTTGTAATTCTGTTCTGAATTACAACTAACAGTTATCTATTAATACCTACCAATAAACATATTATATATTTTATTCTAGCTGGTCATCTTTGTCATTCTGTTCTTAACGAACTCCGTAAATTTCTTGAATCTCTCTATTGTCATAATTTTTTTTTGCTGTCTGGATGCCATAAAAATTTTCCAATTGGATCATCAGTATCTATGTAAAATGTCCATCATCTTTCTAATATTTCACACAACTTGAGTTTTCCATATCATCTTAAGATGGTTTGATGTAAAAACTGACAGTTCCCATTCTAAATTTAATTCAATATAAGCATTCATGATCCGCTAAAATTTATCGTGCTCTTTTCTATGATTTAACAGTCTACGGGTGCTTTCATTGCTGTGCCGAGGTATGCAAGTGCCACTCCATTGTCACCTTCTATTGTTAGCCGTGGTGTCCGTTGGCAGGTAAAATTTTGTGATTGCTTATGTTTTCTCTGGTTTTGACATTTCCCTAATCACGGTACATATATGCTGAGACAAGATGAGCAAAATAATGAGTTCAATTTCCACAGAACAGTCAATCGCAATCCTCCCCCCTTCCCCCCTTCCCCTCATCCTGTATATCAGAGAGCAATATAGCTAAAAATAGAATCTGCCTGGATTCACAATGGAAAAAATTGTACAATGTCTTCTATTGCAATTATGAATGACTGTTGGACCTAATTTACTTTTATCTTCATCTCAGGGAGTTAGAATTTTATTCTCTGGGATATTTGGAACTGGGAGTGGATCATCAGTAGTAAGATTCTTTTCTAGAAATACTATCTTCTTTTACTTGCATATAACAACTTATTCATCAACTGCCAAATTATGTTTTTGGTTATTCTTTGAATTGGCATGAGAACCTTTCTGGGTTGAACTGCAGTGAAAATGCTGGGTTATTGGCGCTGACACGTGTTGGCAGTCGAAGGGTCGTTCAAATATCAGCAGGGTTCATGATTTCTTTTCTATTCTTGGTGAGTAAAACTATCTGTCTCTGCTGCTCTCTCTCTATTAAAAACTCACATGGTTTTCATGCTTGGTTAATCAGGAAAATTTGGTGCCGTCTTTGCTTCAATTCCAGCTTCAATTGTTGCAGCTCTATACTGCCTTTCTTTGCATATGTTGGTATGTGCTTTCATATTATGCAATATTTTACTGCACGATACACTTCAAGATGGAGCATTCATTATTGTTTCATTACACACGAGCAGGTTCGGCAGGTCTCAGTATCCTTCAGTTCTGCAACTTAAACAGCCTCGGGACGATGTTTATTCTTTGATTCTCTGTTTTCATGGGCTTATCAATACCCCAATACTTCAATGAGTACACAGCTATCAATGGCTATGGTCCAGTCCATACTGGAGCAAGATGGGTAAAGGACTATGCCTTATCTTTTCAAACAGTTATCAACTTTTTTGAAACCTGGTTTTGTTTCTTGAAGACTTAACGAATTTTTGTATGTTTAGGCAGTTCAATGACATGATAAATGTGCCATTTTCGTCAGAAGCTTTTGTTGCTGGCATATTGGCATTCTTTTTAGACATTACCTTGCACCGGAAAGACAATACAACAAAGAAAGACAGAGGTATGCACTGTTGGGACAGGTTCCGGTCACTCAAGACGGACACTAGAAGTGAAGAGTTCTATTCTCTTCCTTTCAATCTTAACAAGTTCTTCCCATCTGTGTGATTTTGTAACATGTAATTCTGGAGTGGTTTTGCTCAGGCTTTGCCCCCTAAGTATCTCACTACGGTCAGTATATTTTAACATGGATCTTCTACTTTTTGCCTGTTGTAGTCAGCTATAAGAAAACAAGAACTTGGTGACATAAATGTATTATATTCATTTTAGTACATCTCTTCTAACTTTCATTTCTCTTCGTATGGATCTCAGATAGTTAAAATTGGTACGGATTCCTGAATTAGCATATAAGCAAAATTACTATTCTTTGCTCTACATTTCGTGTCTACTGCTGCATTTTGTGGGAGTATAAATGTGCCTTTTTTTCCTAGCCAATGCGGTTATTTTTTCCCGATGACATTGTTGTAAGGCACAGTGCTTAAGGTTCTATGGAACCTTTGCTTGATACTTTTCTGTGTCAGTTGCTGCTGTCTGAAGTATGAAATCTAATTATTAAGTTGAGCCAGAGATGCTGCACATGCTTAGCTATTCATGAAAATGTGGGTTTTGTTCTGTCAAGAAATCACTTCAACTGATAATGAAAAGCCAACGTTGCTAAGTTTTCAAGAAAATGAATCTGTTAGTGGGGAGTAGTTACAGTCCAAGTCTAACAATTCTTTAATGTGGATCATAATAAGGAAAAAAAATATCTGGAACATTCTCTCATTCTCTGTTACCTGGAGTTTTGTTATAAGGTATCACGCCATTCTTTGGTCAACCAGATTGCTGTTGTGGTGCATTGCAAGCACCATAGCAATTCTGGCTTTTTAGCCTTCAATTTGTTGCCGGATGTAGAAAACAAGGCCAACTTTTGTTGACACCAAATGTATATATCCATCAAATGTCATAATAATAGATGGAGTCAAAAAGAGTAGGATTTTTTCCCTAGGAAAAATAATAAGTCTTTGGTTAAATATCATCAGTTTTGGTTTTCTTTCTCTTTCGTTTAAAAAAAATATCATTTAAAAATATATTCATAATGCAAGCTTGAATTTTCCAAAAATAATTGGACAATAATGCACTCACATGTTAATAACGACATATAAATATTGGGCTAGTTGCCCCCAATTTGATGTCCCCACTAGCCCGGAAGGGAATGATCTTGTATCCCACTCAATCCTTAGTTCATGAGTTGAGGATTATCCAAGTAATTATAAACAACATACTACTAAATATGGAATACTCAATAATTCGATTTATTAATTCATAATTTTCTTCAATAATAATAAAGACCTGCAGTTGGGCTCCGGCAAGATCTTCCCACAGGCCTATATGCCGAACATAAATGGTTTCCAGCTTCTGTTTCAACAGAACAATTAGCCTATTAACAATACATTTTTTTGCTAATTTGAATTTTTAGGCGAGCCGAAAAGAGTAAATAGAGGCTAATTGGGTTGCATAAACTTCTGATTTATTAAAGTATTCATGCTTTTGTCCACTTGTTAAAAATTCCAAATTTGCTGCATATATGAAATAAGGTAGTAGAGTTCACATGGCCATGTTTGAATTATTCAATTATTCATGTCTCTTTTATGAAAATTTCAATAACACTCCAACATATTTCAATCTATTTTGGTCTGTTAATCATTATTCGCATTTTTATGAAAATAAATATTCTAACAATTTCGCTTGGTTGGTTCATCCATTCTACAGTTTCTTGACGCTAAAACTTGTGATAATGTCTTTCTTAAAAATAATAAATGCCAAAAAGGCTCTTCTTCTTTTTCTTTTTCTATTTTTCCCTTTATATGTCTTTCTAATGATTGAACAGCTTGTGGGATAATTCTTTTTTTTTTCCCATCTTCTTTAATTATGTGCTAACGAATATTCATTGAAATTTCAAGTTTGAATTTATTGAAATAAAAACTAGTTAAGGTCATCTCAAATTTTTGGCTTTGATCATGCAAATTTTCTCTAGAAAATTACAATTTTTTTTCAACTGTATATTTCTTAAAGTGAAATATGCCTTTAGCATATTAGATATTTACTGATTTATACTGCTGGAGAAAAGTACTTTTAAAATTTAAAAGTTGAAAAGTGGGTATTTTTAAAAGAAGAAATTAATATTTTTAAAAATAATTTAATTTTTTAAGATATTTTTTGAAGAAATTTCAATTTTTTGGATGTTTAACTAACATTAAGATTGATGCTTTTTTTTTGAAACCCAAGTAGAAATTTATTAACTGGAAAGCAAAGGGGATATGGTAGTCCCAAATCTGGCAACTAGCATGCAAATTTGATGACTCAGCAAGAGTGTGTGCCACCAAATTAATTCGTCGCCTAATCCAATATAGAGATTTATCTTGTCTTTGGTTTAACAAGAGTCTAAAATCTGTCCTGATAAAAAAAAAAAAAAAAGTCTACAATCTGCAAAGATTGATGCTTAATTTTAATAGAAGTGAAATATATATATATATAATATAATATAATATAATTAAACACTGAATAAAAAAAGAAAAAATTTCAGGATTTAGTAAAGAGTAGGATTGACAAGTGATGGAAAATGGTTCCCTGAAAGCATATAATAAAAGGCTAAGAGCATTATAAATCTGAAAGTGTCTCAAAAAAAAAAAAAAAAGAGGGAAGCTGAGTTTTTGATTTGATAATACAGAAACGAAATAAGTGACAAGGTGACCACCACAATTTCAGTAATGTCTATTTCTGATTTAATGAAATTAACACATATACATAGGCATCTTCCTGCCTGACCAATAATTTAAATTAATTCTCTTCTTTCTTTCATATCACATATACATAATACAATGCATGTAATGGAATTGTTTCAATCACTCATATAAAGTCATGAAAAAAGTTATTTTTAAATCAATTTTTGTATATTGCCTATAAATGTCATTCTATTATTATTATTATTATTATTATTATTATTATTATTATTACCATCATCATTTTAAATAAGAAATAAATCTATTTTATTAATTCTCTTTTCAGCTTCACATGTATTATTATATTTGAACACATATATACACTAATTATATTAAGTCTAGTTGAATTTTTTATTTCTATGTTAATACTTAATTATAGGAGTATTTAAATAAGTATTATTCAAAGATATCTTGAATTGTAATTTAAAATGAAAATTAGAATTGGGAAAAATAAATTTTTGAAAATTTTAATTTTTTTGAATTAAAATTATATGAATATGAGTAAGTTTATTGTATGTTTATGTTGGAGTTTAATTTTCTATTTGATTATTTGATTATAAAAGCACACTTAATTAATTAATTTTTGCCTCGAGCTCATAACCTACGTTGACCCAATTCACAAAGGTAAGATTTATAAAATCATAAATAAGAATCTGATCATGATAATGATCAACGAAACAAAAGCATATATATAATATTTTCTTTTTCTTTAATTTTAAACTTTGAGAACACGTGTTGCTTCTTCTTCTTTTTTTCCCCCAGAAGCACCATTTTGAATTCTAGAGCATGCACATACTGCAAATTTATTATGGATATGGTTTCGAAAAAAATTATTTAAAACTATCGAGCAATTATTTTGAAGTTCTTATGACAGAAATATATCAAATTATCAGTCAACATATTTTATATTCAATTGACATACTTAATATAATGTTTTTTCTTATTTCAAAAAAAAATTAATGTTTTTCAACATAAGGTGCCTGTTTGAAATAAATCACGTGTAAAAATTTTATATTAATCTAATTCAATTAAATTAATAGAATTATGTGTTTAGAATAAATCTTAAAATTATAGGATTTTTTTAATTTTATTATTTGGTGAAATAATTGAAAAGTTCAAAAACTTATTTTACTATTCTAAAATTCTATTTTTAGAATTATTTTCTTATTTTATCTTTTCATTTAATAAAAATATTTTGAATTTTTAATAGTGGATTTTATTAAGTGAATTGAATCTTATAAAATATATTAAAATTTTAATATAAATTTGAGAATGACAATATCAAAAACTAATTAATTTATTTTTACATTAATCATTTTATATGTTTATACTTAATTGATATGGAATATTTCCATATTATATTTTTAACAAAATCTTTTTATTTTGTAATAATTTTATTTTCTTTTAAAATAACTATTTTTTATTCAAAAGAAATTGAATTTTATCAATTATATTTTTTAAGTATAAAAATTGATATATGAAATTGAATTTATATACAAACACTAAAAATATTGTTAATTATTAATGACAAATGACTAATGCCCTATAGGCAGAGCTTATACCAAACTTATAGAAGTTTTAAAAAAAACAATACAATCAATGCCACATGTTTTAATATTATTCCAATGAGAATGGAATGGCTTTTAAGGAAAAATCCCAAGCACCATAGCCTAAAGATTGATTCTTTTAAGTTTATAAATATAAAGTTAGGTTTTTCCAATTTGCACTAGCTGGACTAATGCAGTGAAGATGCTGCATTATCTACTTAAAGGACCATTTAAGTGCTCCATTAGAGACTTGAGAATATACCTAATTCTTTTATTATTATTAATGCTTCTTCAAGAATACAGGGAAACAAATTAATTAAACTTCAATTATTATTTTTCTGTTGAAAAAGAAAAAGAAATTATATAATCTTTAGGGATTTTGTTTATTTGATTATAAATCTATCTATATTTAATAGTGTATTTGTATATAAAAGGAAAATCCAGCTAGCCCACATCTTAATTTGACCATTATTTTATTGATTCTAACCATATTATTGTGCTATTTATAGTCTATATTATTTTCATAGTACACATGTTGCTAAATGATGGCATTTTTTCAGATAAAAAAATGATGGCATTTTCCATTTTCTTTACTGGGACACGTAGCTGTGTTCTTTATTAAAATTGATTTAGTGGCAGTGTCAAATTTTAGATTTTATGAGTATGACAAGTGTTGCGATTGATTCTTAATAATGTTGGATTTAAGTTGTACTTTTTATGTTTGTTATACTAATTAACATGTTAAGCAAGAACAAAAATTTTAATTTTATATTAAAATTTATTTTAATTATTTTATAATGTGTGTAGTTGTTTGAAAAATATTCAAACAAAAATAAAGATAGTAATATAAAAAAAAAAAAAAGAAGTAATAATGCCACTGCCACGGTCTTTAATTTTGGTTTATAGTGTTTAGTGTGATGAAAAGTAAGATAGTGACATTGAAAATTGAATGGAGTTGTGGGGATTGAGGTAATGTTGCACTTAACTTGTAAATGTTGGGTAATAGAGGGTCATACTCCCATTAGTTATATCATTTCCCTAAAACAATGTAATAGGAACAATTAATATTAAACAACTGTTAAATTATAATCCTTCTTTACCCTACCATCGATTAATTAATTATATAATGAATGAAAATATTATTATTATTATTATTATTATTATTATATAATTTAAATCTCTGAACAAAAAGCAATTGATCATAGAGTTATATATATTCAGTTATTGACTAAGTGATACAAAAGAAAATTCTTCTTCACTTGGTGCATTTTGAATGGAAGGAGTTTCCATTAGGAATAAGATCATTTTTTTAATACCTTTAATCTTATAATTTCTATCTTTGGAAAAGGAAGAAAAAATTGAAAACTAAAAGAAAGAACGTACAAAAACAGTAGACAAAGCCACCAGTTTTTTTTTTTTCTTGAAAATGAGAATTAAGGAAAGAAATTCAAAGACAGTGTGAAATGAAACGTTTAAATATTATCTATTTTTTATATAAAAATAATGAGCTTTCAATTTAAATTTATTAATAAATTAAGACATTATTATTATTATTACTAAATTAAATCTGCAAGTAATACGCTTTAATTAAACTAGTTATCTATTTTTCATAAAATTCTTTAATGTATTATTGAAAATGTGTTGGTTAAAGTGTTATGCATGAAAGAAGAGAAAGAATGTAGAGATAGCAACTTTGGAAATTATTTTATTGGAAAATAATAATACTAATAAAAAAAAACCCACAAACAAGTCCCCTTAAGAGTTTCATTATTTAGTACAAAAAGTTTTAATCAGAAATTTAGAATGTTTTTCTAATAAAGGGCAAAGGCACAGAGATACTGGACCTGAATTTGGTGCCCCCACAAGATACAATCTATCAACATTTTGTTGAATCTGAATTGCATCCACTATTAATTATTATATTTAATATAATAATCATAAATTAATTATATAATTAAGACCCCCACAACATTTAATACTGAATGGTACTGCCTCATCAACCCATTTGCATATAATTAATTAATGAAAAAAAAAAAGAAGAAGAAGCAAAGTTAAAGACAGTGTCCATTAAAAATTAGGGTATGCAGTCCCCTACAAGAGTCATCTTTGAACAAGAAATTGTCCATTCACCATTTAATATATGAACCTAAGATTTCCCAACATTTCACATGGCTTACATACACTGACATTGATCAGAGATGTTTATACATGTGAATCATGGAAATGATTTTAAAAAATGAAAATAGAAATTTTCAAACTTTGGGATTCAAAATAATTAAACATGAACCAGATTTTACATTAGTCAAAGATTCTTAGGAAGATTACTGTCTATTTATTAACTTGGTTAGATCTTTTTCTTATAGTCCAATTGCAAATGTTTGACAATTAATTCTTGTTCTGGTATCCTTAATTATTATGTTGTGATAACTCTAAATCGAATCGAATGAAAAAAAAATTATATAGCTAAAATCAATTAATTTATGATTAAAATTTTATTTTTGTTGTTGTTGTTGTATGCTGTGAGACTGAAATTTTAAAAATTATGCGTAATATTAATATTTTCCTACCTAGTTTAATATCATTAAATTTAAATTTATTAATATGATTGATTTTCCTTTGCCTCAATCAAGCATTAACTGTTAATTCTATATATCATATGTATTAAAAACATATATACTACATGTAAATATATAAAATTCACTTGAAATTATTGAAAATGAATTTTCTTAGGAGCCCAATTTAAAATACATTGCAACGGATATAAAACATAATATAATAGACATATCTTATATATTATATTTAAATACACACACGTATGAAGAAAATAAATAAAAAGAATTTATAATATTTAAATGGTGTCATTTGGCTTATGTGGGATGCAATAGAACAAGGAAACTGATAGCAGAGTTGGTGGCAGAGGAAAGTTAGGGTTCTTTGAACAACTGGAAGCCGGCTGCCACCTTCAATTATAACCTTCTTTTTTTTAAAAAAAAAAATGTGTATAATATATATATATGTTAAATATTAATTTAATGTTGGCTGGAATTACAAAAAAATAGGGAATTTTGTTAATTTAAGGGCGTATGGGTTCTAATGATTTGTTCCACATCGTCACCCTCCACAATTCAAGAAGGAGCCTCAAAGGGCAAAATAATAAAATAAATTAATATGTTTTTTAAGAAAAGCATCTTATGAAAATCTTAATTATATTTTAAGATATAAAAATATTATATGGATAAAATTGATTTAAATTAAAAATATTTATATATTAATTAAATTTAAAAAATAATTATTTTAATTTTATATTTATTATTAAAAATATAAATAATAATAAATATAAAATTAAAATAATTATTTTTTAATATAATTAATATAAAAACATTAAATAAATTTAATTCATTTAATATTACTCTCTAACATATATATGTTACTTTGAATCGATTTGAATTGCATTGGACTGCGTAGCTTTCAGAAAAGTTGAGTTTAATTAATGTTTTTAGTAATTTTTGATTTGAAGACAGTGGATATACTTTGTTTTGTATGACAAGCCACTAATCACTGCTCCCTCCGTTTTAAAACATATTTTTTTTTATAAGATTTCACGTGTTTTAAAAAATAATTATAGTTATTAATATATTCTTAATTTTTAATTAATTATTTCTCTTTTTAACATATTATTTTGAATTATTAAAAAATAATTATTAAATATAATATTAAATATAAAAAATAAAATAATAAATAATATTAAAATTTTATAAAAATATTATTAAAAGTTAAATATTTTAAAATAAAATTAAAACTTTAAAATGATATATATTTTGAAACGGAGTATTAAACATACATTAACATTAATGCTAATCCAATATACTGAACTCAAGTTTTGATTCAAAACTTTTTAAAAAATAAAAGTATATTTATAATTTTATAGTGCGTTTGGTTATATAAAATTTTTAAAAAAGTTGACTATATAATTATATTTGATTAATAATATTATATTTATTTATAAATGACCTATGTAAAATAAGATGTTAGGCCCACTAAATTTTATCAACTAGTTAATAAAATATTTTACTTGCGGAGAGTATAAAAAATATTTCAATGAAAAAGTAAATTTAAGACTTTACATGTCAAAAAATAATTATACTATTAATTTAAGATATAATAAAATAAGAAAGAGATACTGCAAGGATAATTTAGTTATTACTTAATTTTTTTTTTTGTAAAATTGGATTAAAATCTAATAAGTTAATATTTTTGAATTTATTTTTTCAGTATTTTATTGTATCTTTTAAATACAGTAATATAAGTAATCAATTTTCTCTGTAATTTACCAAACGCGCTATTATAATTTTTTTTATTCATCATTTTAAATTTTCAAAAAGGTGTTTATTAGTATTTTTTTAAATATATTATTTTGCTCCACTAAAAATTTATATTTATTTTTATATTGAAGTAAAATATTAATTTTTTTTTATCATAAAATTATAATTTAATGATTTTTCTAACATTGGATGAAAATAAGAGTAAAGCATTAAAGATAGAAGGAAAATTTGGAAGAGGCAAAATGGATATAGCAATAGGCTGTGGGATACGTGGATAAGGTGGTGGGCTGTCTTTGTCCTTCCAAAACAATCTCTCCCTCACACACACACACACACACACACACACACAGATGCCTTGGACCTCTGTTTTTTTTCCCTTAATTATATTTTTTTTAATTTAATAAAAAAATTCTTAATAATCTCTATTTCTCCTATAAATAATTTAGTATACTTATTTTTAGGGAGGGACAAAATTTAATTAATCTATCGAATTTTTGATTAATCGATTGAAAATTCTATTCGGTTAATCGACCGAAGTATAATTCAATCAATTCGGTTGAAAATTTAAAATATTTTAATTTTCAATTCGATTAATAATTAATCAATTCGGTTCGGTCGATTAACCGATTAACAGAACTATTTTAAAAAAATTAGTTATTTATTATTATTTTTGTTTAATTTTTTAATTATATAAAATTTTATTACAATATATATTTTTATTATAAAATAAAATTATATTTTATTTATTTTTATAATAAATTTTATTTAATTATTTAATTATATTAATATTTATAAATATAATTTTATTTTAAAATTTTAAAAAAAATTAATCGGTTCAATTAATTAATCAAATCGATTAATTTAATTCGATTAATTAATTAAACTGACTAAAATATAAATTTAATTAATTTGATTAATAATTTTTTTATATTTTAATTTAATTAATTAATTAATCAAATTGGTGGATATTCATACCCATTATTTTATCGAGAAATAAAAAATAAAAAAAATAAGCAAAGACAAAAAAAAAAAAGTCCACACCTATTGACTCCGTCTACACCGCCGAACATGTCCGGCCAGACACCTATCACCTGACATCGTTCCACGTGGCACTCCTACTAGACTCCGAGTTCCATGCCGGTGCTAATTATTTTAATAATTAAATTAATAATAAAAATAATTTCGTGTCCAAAATTAATATCAGAATGTAATAAGTTGTAATACTAACATACAAATTAATAAATTAATAAATTAATTAAATAATGATAAAATATAAATTGACCACGTTAGGATTTAGTTAGTTGGGAAATTGAGAGACGGCCTGCTTGAATAAGACTCGCAAGTCCTACCGGTGGTATAATTTTGTGAGGGGAAGAGAGAGAGAGGGGCGTGGTGGGAGCTGTACAGAAAGAGACTTCTGCTTACTTAATCGTCTTCCCTTCCTTCTTCCTTATCCTTCTTTCTTTCCTTTTTTCTTCTTCCATTTTCATTTCATTTGATGAGAGATAGTTGAGGTTTAGGAGATACATACAGATATGGGGAACTGTCAAGCCATAGATGCTGCAGCTTTAGTAATACAGCACCCAAGTGGGAAAATTGAGAGGTTTTATTGGCCAATTTTAGCTAGTGAAGTTATGAGATTGAATCCAGGCCACTATGTTTCTTTGATCATTCCATTGGCTCCTCCTCCTGCCGATGCTGCTGTACCTGAAGATCAACATAATAACCAGAATGATAATAATAATAATAATAATAATAATAATAATCATAATAAGAAGACTGTTCAGTTTACTCGTGTTAAGCTTCTCAGGCCTACTGATACTCTTGCACTTGGCCATGCTTATCGCCTTGTTACTACTCAGGGTCA
This sequence comes from Garcia nutans, assembly GCA_947685225.1. NCBI lineage: Eukaryota > Viridiplantae > Streptophyta > Magnoliopsida > Malpighiales > Euphorbiaceae > Garcia > Garcia nutans. Next base: position 56,044,944 of record CANTUV010000011.1, read on the forward strand.
GGCAATTAATAATTATTTCATCAATCCATTTCCTTCCTCTTCCTCACCTTCACCATTTCTTTGTTTAAATAATCCCTGCTCCTTGCTTAAGAGTTTTCAATCTGACTTGCTATTGTTTGTGGCTGTAGAAGTTATGAAGGTACTGAGGGCAAAGAAGTATGCAAAAATGAAGATACAGCAGCCTGAATCACTTGAGAGGCATCAGACGGTCTTAGAAAAGCAGAGTTCAGATTGTGAACCAGTAAGCAAACCTGAAACAAACAAGGACAAGGAGAAAGATCATCAGGTATCATTTTATATAATCTCTCACTTGCCCTCTATTAATCTGACCTCCTGTATTTCTTTTTTTCTTTTTGTATCAAATTCAGTTCATGTATGTTGTAACTTATTCATGAATCAAACAGATATCAAGCGGATATAGCATATAATATTAACTCGGATAAAATGGAGAAAGTATATCATATGCCAGATATGCAGATAGGTGTTATTGTTAATCAGTGAACAAAAGATTTCTTCTTCCAAGAGAAAAAAAAAGAAAGAAATAGCTTTACCAACCATACAAGGATTTTTATTAATTTGAAAATGAAGAAAAAATATTATTTCGGTTCATACAGAAATATTCATCAATTTGAAGCATTTCATTCTTATTCATAAAAAATTGACCATTTTGATAATTTTAAAATTTTCAGGGGACAAAAAATGAAAGAAACCGACCAAGGACATCCATTAGCTCCAATGCACTCAGGTCAAAGTCATGGCGCCCCTCATTACAGAGCATTTCTGAAGCTGCGAGCTGATGGTGTTTCCTATTTACAGTATCTCACATGGTTAATGAAAACTGAAGTATATTGCTTCTACCTTTTACAGAGGTTGTTCATGTATAAACTCCTCATACACAACAAAATAGATTCACTCGATCAAAGGAGACAGGTTATCAGATGTCAAAACCATTTTCAAGCAAAGCTGCACCAGTTTCAAACCATTTTTAAGTAATAAGAAATCTGTATAGCTGCAAAAATTTAAAATAGCAATGGATCTAACATTGTTTTACAAGTAAAATTTTATAGCCTCCATGTTCTGCACATTATGATTGATTATAAGGAATTTCAATATAACATAGAAACAATGGAAAAAAGGAGAATCAATTACGTAGGTTTGAATTCCAAACTTCCCAGTCCTGATCAACATAGTTTTGAGCGCATTACAATGATTCCCTTGCAGCCAAAGGCGCTCCAGGTTATTTTTTTTCCTTGAAGGCAACCAACATATCGGTGAATGGCTCCACTAATAAGGTTCCAGGTCCTCCATACTCCTTGTGCAAGAAGTCGCTAAATATCTGAAACCAATACTGCAAGCTAGTTAGCATCAATGAAATTTTTGGACCTTTCTGTTTTATCTCAAAGCTTAAAAAACAGGTAGCAACATACGGAAATATTGCCGAAATTGGACTAAATATGAACAAAAAGTTAGAATCAATCTGATTAAAGTTATCTGAAACAACAGTGACTATACTATTGTCAGGTCAGTTCAGATATTTCTTTTGGGGGTCAATTATTAACTGTTATCAAGTCAAACAAACGCAAGATTCCCATGAGATTATAAAAGGATGATTGACCATGTTTGAAGTGTTCAGTACTGCGAAAAACCATAATTCAATCAGGTATAAAATTAATCAAGTTGTGTAACATTAGATTGTGGCTTCAACGCTGATGATTACCATTATTTTGCCTCAAAATACAAAGCCCCCGCATGGTTATCAAGAATAAGGGAATTAGAATGGAAGTGGACCTTTTGTTCTGATTCAGTTTCCACTTCCTGGTTCTCACGTCAGGTGATGAAGGCTTGTTTCTCATTTCCATTATCAAATCGGGTCTAATACTTTATCAACCCAAATAATACATTAAATAGAAAGTTAAAATAAGTGATTATGCATTCAAAAAAGAAAGATATGAAATTTACTATTTCCTCACCAGTACCCAGGCATCACCAGTTGATTAGCCATTAGTCATTTTGCAGTTTCAATCCTCCTACTTTGGCTTGATTAGCAATCTTATCACTCTTACACACGGTTGCTCATAAACTAGAGCTGTTATTTTTCCATAATCATTAAAGAAAAATGTAACAAAGTATCTATCAACTTCTTCATTTTCTAAGGCAGATGAATAACATGAAATATTTGTTTCTTTTTATCCTCTGATAGAGAAAGGGAAGTGCTTGAAGATGCTAAAGGTCGTCAAGAACTTGAACCATGGAACTTAGCTGAGGCACAAGGAGTAGTGGTTTTATTAACAAAAATATCTTGTTTACAAAGTTTCCCCTTTCCAAAGGGAAGTGGCAAAGAGGGGGGAGGGGCGGCGGCGGCGGTGCAGCTGGGTGTTGGGTTTTAAGCTATTGAAGGATGTCAACAACTTGAATCAAACTTCCCAGGGCCACAATATCATAAGGTCATCCCATCTACAAACTTGTTTTACGAGTGACTGCTGAAACATGGCCCACTTTCTCAAGTAAGCAAATTCTATCATATCTGATGACCAGTTTTGTTCCAGTGCATGTGCTTTGGGCTAAACTGTTATGGGCCTGGGTATGGGATCGGGTCGCAGGCGATTGATTAAGAAATTCAATTCAATTGACTTTCTCTTAGTTAAGCTCATCAAAGGGAACTTTGACTTTGACCTTGAGCTCATTAAAGGAAACTTTGACCTTAGACCTCATTTAGAGAGAGCTCCAGACCTCTGTAACTATTTTTGAAATATTCTGCTTAGATTTACTCCAGACCTCTATAATTATTTTTGATAAATTCTGCTTAGATTTTTATTATTCGTAAAATCCTTTAAATAGGACAAGTCTTGTTACAAAAATAAAAAAAGTTATATTATAAATTTCTAATCTATATTTTAGATTTTCTAAATAAATAAATAAATCTATAATAAGAATAATATATTTTATTAGGGTTCCGAAATTAGGAAGTTAGGGTTTTTATTTACTATTTAATTATTTCCTATTTAATATTGAATTGTTTAATAAGAATAATATATTTTATTAGGGTTCCTAGATTAGGAAGCTAGGGTTTTTATTTACTATTTAATTATTTCCTATTTAATATTGAATTGTTTATATCTTTTCTATTTAGGAATCCAACATTATTCCCCACCCGAATTATTAAGAAATCCAACTTGACTCTGATACCAAATTATTATGGGCACGGGTATGAGATCGAGTCGTAGGGCGATTGATTAAGAAATTCAATTCAATTGACTTTCTCTTAGTTAAGCTCATCAAAGGGAGCTTTACCTTGGACCTCATTTACAGAGAGCTCCAGACCTCTGTAATTTTTTTTTATAAATTCTGTTTAGATTTTTATTATTCGTAAAGTCCTTTAAATAGTACAAGTCTTATTACAAAAATGAAAAATTTATATTATGAACTTCCTAATCTATATTTTAGGTTTTCTAAATAAATAAATAAATTTATTATAGTAAATAATTCAATATTAAATAGAAAATAACTAAATAGTAAATAAAAACCCTAACTTCCTAATTTAGGAACCATAATAAAATATATTATTCTTATTATAGATTTTTTCTATTTAGGAATCCAGCATAAACCCTTACCATGCCACTTTCTTGGCTATCAGAATAGGCTATTGTTATCTTAGTTTACAAGTAAGGCACTTTAGATAAGCTAATGTAAAACTTAATTATTTCCTCTCCCTTGCATTTCCACATTTAACATGACCAAGCAGGAATGTTTGGAACAGGAAACATGCAGCCACTGGTGTATTTTTTATCGCAGGCTTTGATACTCGCCTTGATCCCAACTTTAACAACTTCGCCAAACATACAATCACCCAAACATTTTTGTTGATAGGATAAAAAGATACTGATAGCTAATTTTTGGAAGTAATCTAAACACATATCAAGGGATAAAGTATGGCCAATTATAAGACTGCAAGTCACATCAATGAAAGAATAAAATTACCTAAAACACAAGAATAAACAACATGCAGTTAGGCTCTTTAGGTACGTTCAACAGTGAACGTAAGAAATGCCAACAAACATTCTCAATGCATGATTTTCTTTTTATTCCTAGGATATCAACAATAAATTTTTGTCGAGGTTTTTGTTGGAACTGTAAGGATCCTAACAAGTAAGGATGTTCTCTAGCATAAATGAATGGTTTTCTGCTACAATGCAGAAACAGTGGCAATTAATTAAGACCACGTGGTTTGTTGAAGTTTTAAATATGCCAATAAATACGTGAATGCTTGGACATCTTATAGAGACAAGTAGGCCCAGAGTTTGTTAAGTCTAAACCATACTATATAATATTCTTGCCATGGCACAGTCTCAAATGTTCCTCTGCTCGAGGGCTACCATATACTGTAACAATATATTTACGACAATGTCGATAAATCTATCCATCAAATTCTAAAGATAATAGGGCGGTAAATCTGCAAGACATCAAAATAAGCCTTCAAAGAAATTTTTCTAATGCGATGAATGAATTTGAATTTGAATTCTAAAGGTCCATTTTTGATAGATAGTCATTTAAAAGACTGAGTATTTAGATTTGGCATCATGTTGATTTTTCATGATTTCATTTGGAATACACATCTAAATACTCAGTCATTTCAAGCAACTATCTAACCAATGAAACATTTGAATGGGATTTGGAATATACATAGGTTGCGTTTGGTTAAACTGAAGTATTTAAAATGTTTGAATAACATTTGAGTATTTTTGAAATGCAACAACTTCAAAAGCATTTCAGATTCACCTTCAAACTAATACACCCATATTCAGGAATTCAGCTGATAAAAAATATTCCTATCTCGTATATGGCCCTAAAGTAATTTAAACTGAAAACTGATCCGGTTCCTCCATCTTAAGCTCTCCCTGACTCAATGCATCCTGACCAAGTTTAAACGATTATAAATACTTTCCAATGTGGTTTTCTTCCAACATAATAATTCAAGAAGAAAACAGAAATCTGAAGAAAACTTACAAATGTCCATACTATATTTATTGGTAATACCAACTAGTAATTGTAAAATAATCGTGTGAACAAACAATAAAAGTTTGTTGTCTCAGTTCATCATCCTTTTCCTTTTTTTGCTTGTTAAGTACTATTTGTACGTGGTAATTTTTCTCTTTCTAACTAGCCATGTTGAACTATCCTATCAATAATAAAATGTGGGTGATTTTACGTTTAAAAAATACAAGAATGTGACTTAGTTAATGTAGAAATGGATTTTACAACCTTAACAACTAGTTTTTAAGATTGATACTCATAGGTCTATAATAATAAGAAAAAATCTAATATGAAAAATTTAATATAGTATTAAAGCAGGTACCCTAACTTAGATAGTCCGGACAGTGACAATTGAAATATAGGACTATATTCATATGTTGTCCAAATAGTGACTACCATATACTTGTCAAGTGTCAACTAGCTAGTTGACATTTGAGGGAGGAGCGTTGAATTACCCTATTAATGATAAAGTCTGGATAATCTCACATCTAAAAAATATAAGAATGTGACTTAGTTAATATGGAAATAGGTTATTCAACTTTAATAGCTAGATTTTAGAGTTGACACTCCTATATCTATATTAAAAATATATATATAATATGAAAAATTTTAATATGGTATCAGAGCAGGTACTCTTACCTTTACTCTTGCTTGGATGATCTAGATAGTAAACATTAAAATATATGACTATATTCCTAGGTGGCTCGGACAGTGGCTGCCGTATACTTATCAAGTATCAGTTAACTAGACGGGATAATTGACACTTAAAAAGGGAGTATTGAACTACCCTATTGATAATAAAGTATGAGTAATCCCACATTAAAAAAATATATAAGAATATAACATAGTTATTATGGAAATAGATTTTCCAACCTTAAAAAGTTGGTACTCCTTGATTTATATTAACAAGAAAAAATATAATATGAAAAATTAGATACAGTATCACTAGGATATCATCATTAAATTTCACTTAGGATCAGGACAAGAGAGCCTCAATGTCTGAAGGCTTATCTGTAAAAGTCATTTAACAAACTTCCTGACTTTGCAATGAATATAAAAGCCAGTATTCAATAACCTTCCTGAAGAATTTTCAAGAAATCATTTAACAAGGTCAAAACAAGTGCTAGCTCGCACCAAATTCAACTACTTAACAGAAATTCATAGCTTCACTTGCACATTTTCTCGAGTAGGTTAAATTCATTTTTTCATTTACAGATGTCATTGTCCAATTTCAACCAATTCAAATTTTCCACTTCTCCAATAAATTAAATACACCTAATCAACTCAAAAAATTATCCAAAGAATAAAAACATTTACCTCCGAGCAAACATCAATTACTTCATAAAGATGATCACCGAAAGTTTCCTTTTCCTTAGATAGTTTCTTCAAGAGCTCAACTCTAAACTTCTGGGTCTCTTGAAATAATCACAAGGGAAGAACATAAACAAAAACAATATTTCATATATGAACACAATAGGCACAATTTATAAACGTTTGATAATGGTACTCAGACTCACAGATTTTGCGAATTCGGGGATGGGGTTGGGGTAAATATACTTCTGAGGAGCGTAACAAGAGATGGGTTTTGCAGAGAAGATTGAGACGGAGAGAGCAGGAGGATGAAGGACAAGGGAAGGGGTGCGTAGGTTAAAGCTAGAGTTTGATATTTTGGCGGGAGGAAAGAGCCGTTGAGATGGGGAGACCAAAGCCACAGAAAGACTGTAGAGAAGGACCATTTGATTTTCGATTTAGGGAAGTGTAAGAGAAGAGAAGGAAGCACAGTCATAGCTTTAAAAGCCCGTAATCAGATTGGGGCTGGTTTCTAGTGGCCCAGTCCAAGATTTCAAGTTCAATGGACCAATTTGGAAGTTAGAACCCTAAAGAACTCTTGCCAAATGGGCTCATTTAGATTAGCGATTAGAACTAAGGGATATTTTGAAAAATACAAATACACTCAAAAATAAAATTATACAGTATAATGTGAAGTCAATGCTCCAATTTGCTCTATCATCTCCCTAAGATACTGAACAAATCAGTTGATAACTGCTGCTATCAGCACAACTTTCTAAGTTATTTCATTAAAGAGGTTACTATGAAGAATATATGCCAAAGTCATATGAACAGGTTGTATAGACATAACTTTAGGGCAACAAGAATCTGTCCTTAGCATGTGGAATTTTATTTGTTTTTATAGTAATGTTAATTTTATAATATATATATATATATATATATACATTAATGATAAAGTGATGGAAATCTTTATTATAAGATCTATTTCAACATTTAAAGATGTTACACTGTTTAGATCACATTAACAATTGATGATAATTTAAAACAAAGGAAAGAGGGAAAACAAAATTTAAACAAAAATTAAGAAGTTATATTTTTTTTATAAGAAAATTAAAAAAGTTATATTAAAAGGGCGTCTAGTAAATAAACACAACCTTTATTTTAAAGCAATATGTGAATAGTGGTAATTGCATTAACAAATATAAATACAATAGAATATTTATCTTTTAGCTTAATGGATATATCTTTTGAAAACATATATAATTAAAAGAGGAAAAAAAAACCCTCTTTTCTATTTCCTAAAGTGGGTAGAAAAACTTTGGATGCAAGTGATTTTATTGATGTTGTACTATAGTTTAATATTAATTATATGCATATGATGATATAAGTATGTTGAGCTTACTCAAAATAGTTTAATCCCTTTTCTTAGAAAGTACATTAATTAACCTTTTTTATAGCTGTAAAATAGCATTACGGTCAACTTTCGCATAATATATTAAATTAAAAATATACAAAAATAAAAGGACATTTAATTGAATAGTAAATCAATATTTATGGGATAACATTAAATATATAATATAATTTAGTATATATATTTTATAAATATCTAATAATTGAGTATTATCTAATAAAATTAGTATAGTATTTTATTTATTTATCAGTAATTTCATTACTCTTGAAAGATGTATTTCAATATGCTATAATGAAAAATGTTGTAATCAAATATAATTTTACATTCAAGTCTAATCAATTATAATTTTGTTAATCTAATTAAATGCATAATTAATTTTATATTTTTCCATGATTTTAATCTAATTCATAATTTTATTTTAAGACATAAAATTAATATCAGAAGACATGCATGAGGTGTAACATATATGTATTAAGTGATTGGTAGTATAATAAAATAACGAGTGAAAGTAAATCAAGTGGAGAGGGCATGCAAGCACTGTCTTCACTTCTCCATCTTATATATGGAAAAGAGATATTTCATAAAAGAGAATGGAATTGTTGTCTTTCCGTCTTGCTTTTATTTATTTTTTCTTCTTATTGGTCGTCAAGTTTGGAAAATTATTCCACTGTGGAATATTGATGTGGATTCCACTGTATATCTCTTTTTATATTATATGAGCTCACTCGCTAATTAGTAATTAATTAATTAGTAATATGATGATCAATATAGCATAAATTATCCTGATAATATACTATAATTAAGATTAGCAAAAAAACAAAGCTCATTCTAATTAAGTAGTAAGAATTATTGGCTAAAGACAAATATAAATAGAAACTATTTTTTTATATGTATATAGAGCTTAGCTCTGTCTACAATCATCTCTCAATGCACTTGTCTATCCCTTCCAATATGTCTACATATCGTCTTTTTGGTATTTTATTTCTTCTTATTATTATTATTATTAATCCTTCTAATAGAGTACTAAGCTTTCGGCTAAACAGTAACATTTTCTTTTGTGGAATAATGAATCAAATCCATCTTTTTTTAAAATTTTTTCTCTTTTAATTACGTACCTGCGGGACAAAATCAAACCTTTAGTGAAATTCTTGCCTTATTTGGAAGCTTATGCACTTTTACTGTTTCCTTTTAATTTCTTGAACTCAGCATTAAATCGTACTTTTCACTTAATTAATTAGTGTACACATATATAATTAATCAAATCTAATGAACTCCAATGGGGAAATAGTAAATCAAACCATTAGATTAAGTAATCAAGCCATTAGATCAAAGGAGAGCTTATATAACCTTTAGATTAATTAGTGTACATATATATAATTAAATCAAACCATTAGATTAATTAATCAAATCTAATGAACTCCAATGATCGATTAATGTAGTTGATTAGATTTTTCACTTAATTAATTTGTGTACATATATTTGATTAATTAGATTTTTATACTGATTTTCCTTTGGATGCCATGAAATGAACTCCAATGGGGAATATGGGAAGCATGCATATTTTTTTACCAGTTATATTTTACCTAATTAATCAAATCTAATGAACTCCAATGATCGATTAATGTAGTTGATAAAGTGAATTTATTTTTTACTTTATGAATTAGAATTTAATTTTTTAAAAATTAATCAATATTTGATAAATAATTTAAAAAAAAAAGAATCATAATGAACTCTAAAAATGAACAAACGGGTTCAGAATATGCAAATAATAACTATAATTAATTAGATTTATAGACGTGGTGTAGACCTTTTATATATAAATTAAAGAGAGCTAGGATGGTGAAGTAAAATGTAAATGCATAAATGATAAGAGTAGTGAGTGTGTGTGTGTGACGAGGGTGGTTGAAGTTGAACATTAAGTTTGATGATTAAACACAAGACTTTTAGTGTAAATGAATGGAAAGTCCAAAGGCTATAAGCACTATCCATCGCAAAGAAAATAAAATAAAAGAATAGCAAAGACATCTAACACGCTCCCTCGAGACTAGTAGTCACTCCCCCATCTCATGCTTCCCATTCACCTTCTTTTCATGGCATCCAAAGAAGAGCTTATTTTTATATTTCTGAGTTGGAAAGCCAAATTCCCTCTTCCAAAAGACACATTTTTATGTGCTTGTATTTTAGCGATTTGACGTTTTTTTTTATTTTATATTTTTTAATAACATGCATATTATATTCAATGACCCATAACATTACCTTAATTAGAAATGAAATTATTAATATCGAAATGAAAATTTTAACTTTATCATCTAGTTTTTAAAGTAAGTATTCCTAAATATATATTAAAAAAAATTATACATATATAAAGCAATTAATAAAGCTAAAAAAGAATTAGTCGAAAAAAAGGGAAATATGCCCGCTATGTCATGAGCAAGAAGATAAAAGTAAAACTTAAGCATTAAAGAGACAAAATGTAAATTTTGCAGGGTATAAGCAGGCGGGTATAAATATATCAGAGAGAGGGGATATATTCTTTCTTTTTTTCTTTTTCTTTTCTTTTTTTGCTTTTAGGTAAAGTATAGAACACAAAATGAATTAGATGGTGACATTTGAGTATGCTATGGACTACTGGAGAGTAGTGGCGTCTTTCATTCAGCAGAAAATCACAAAAACTGTATCTTCTTCAATATTTCATCAACAAATTAAAAATATTAATTATGTGAATCATTTCAGTTTTTGAACCCTTTAGTTCTCATGGCCCCTATCAAACCTTTTACAGCAACCCCACGAGAGCTCCGATTTTACAACTATATTTATCTAAATAAATATATATATTAAACCTCTTATAATAAAAAGCTGCATTTCAAAGGGGTCCTCCGTTTTTGTCATTCCCCACGCTCTAGCTAGCTGGCTAATAAAGTTGGAATTAATTTCTCTATATTTTTTAAGGAAAAAAAAAAAAAAAAGAAGCTTAGTAGTAGGTAATTAAAGAGCAAGATTTTGGATGCATTTAACAATCTAATTGTATTTGGTTATATTGTTAAATGCATAAACTCAAAGTTAAGTAGTAGGAGGATTTTGATTAGCATACCACAGCAAAATTTTTATAATTTTGTGGTAGTATATGTTCAGTCACTGTTCTACGTGTATGTGTTACTGTGTATTACTTTTTTTTTTTTTCAAAAAAAGGCAAGATTTTGCTTCCTACACTCCCATATAAGCCCGCCTTTTATTGAGAGGGATAAAGAAATTTTGGCTTTTTAGTTTATTCTTAGGATTCCTCACTTTAAAGACCATTTTGTTTAGCATATATAAAGAAAAAGAAAAGTGTGTGTGGGGATATATTTATATTATAACACAACAGAAAAAATATTCCCAAATTAAACCTAATTCATCTGGACTAGTTAAGTTGAGATTTAATAATTGATTTGATTCAATTAAATTTTTTTATGTAAAAAATTAAAATTTCTAATATTAATTTTCGATGGATTATTTACCAAATTTGTTTGATCGATGAGAGACTATCGATAAGGTCAATACAGTCAATATCTCAAACAATTGAGATATTGATAAAGCAGCAGTTATTCGCTGGGGTCCTTTATTATTTTATGGCAAATTACAGTTTAGTCTATAAGATTTAACTTAATTAATAATATAATGCTTTGTTTTTTAAAAAAATTAATTAAGCAGTTATTTGTTTTCGTTAATAAATTAATCCTTTGCTGTTAGTGAAAGCAATTTTTAGTAATAAAATGAAAAGTTCAACTGTAAAAATACTAAAATATCCTTGCTTGTAAAGAGAAAAAAAAATAATGAAATTCAAATTAATCAGTGTTTTTTTTGTCACATAATTAAGGCAATATATTTTTCATTTTCGGGTACATATTGAAACTAAAATTTTATTTTATTTTTAGAAAAATATAAAATTTATGTTTTTTTAAAAAATTTATTTATTTATAAATTTCAAAAAAATTAAATTTAATGAAATGATATATTTTTTATGGAGTAGTATTTGCTATTTTTATTGTGAAAATATATTTTACTTATTTCAGATATATAGTATAGTTTTTTATTTATTTTAAAAAATACTTTCTCCTTCTTAAAAAAGATATCACCTTTCTTTTTCAATAAATTTTAAGAAAATATAATTAATTCATTGATAATTTATGCATGTATTTACCATTATTTATATATTTATTTTATCTTAAAAATAATTCAAACTATTATTATTATTTTATTTAAAGTATAGATTTATTAGAGAGTAAAATATTTAAAAAAAGATTAAATATATCTTATAAATAAAAGTGGATAATTATTTTGAAATGATTCAAATAGAATAATAAACAACCTTTATAAAACAGAAAAAATAGATAAAAAAAGGTTTAAAAAAATTTACGTTCAAGCTTTATGATAAAAAAAAAAAAGAAAATGATTATACTGTATTATTAATCTTTATTCCCTTAATAACTAGCTTATTAAAGTTTAAGAATTAAATAGTAATTTTTCTATCTTATTTGAGTTTAATCATTTAACAATTTAATTGGTCCTCGTATAATTAAGTATTACTTCTTCCGTTTCATTAAAATTTTTATATTTAGCTTATGTATAATTATTAAGAAAGTAATTAAATTCTCTAGATATTATGTAAAATTATTTTGAATGAATTAAAATATCATTTATTAATTTATTAATATTATATTCTTATTTTATTAATTGAGTCATTAAGAATAAAGGCATAATTAAAAAAATATAATTAATTTTTTTTATTCTATAAATTAATAATTTAAAAAGGATAAATTTTTTTTTACAAAAATTAAGATTTCAGTGAAATGAAAAGATTACGTGTTAGATACCAGTAGCCCACGTGATTGTTGCATAATATAACTTATTCCATTAATCTGTTTTTCATATGAAGCATTAATTATATGTGAATTATGGCTACAAATTACTAATGAACAGAACTTAATTAACTTGTTTGGGACCATTATGAGTGATAATGGATTGATGGGATCCCATTTGCTAACAAAATCCAAACCCTAAATAGCTTTAGGCCTTTTTTTTTTTTTTCTCTATAGACAATAATTATCGAATTAATAAAGAGGTCTTTTCCATACTATTCTTAATATCTTTCTCTGATTTGCTGGTTTGATGCTCCGCGGGGAAAATTATTATACTTTAAGGGTCCCTCTATTTCATTAATTAAACGTTTAATCCTGTGTCTTTATTAAAACTATGTCAAATAATTAAGTTTGATTTATTTATTAATAATATTATACTCTCCGGTATAATTAAAACTTGTCATATTCAACTCATAATTAATTTATGATCCATACTCTAAATAAAATTAATTATATATCTAGATCATTAAAAAAATAAAATAAAAATACATATGGTAATAATAAAAAAATATCATATATTAATATTAAAATTATTATACTCTCATTTTATTAATTAATTAATTAATAATATTATTATAATTAAAAAATATAATTAATTTTTATTAATTATATAAAGTATAATTTAAGAGGGATATATATATATTTTTGCACAAATAACAATTTCAACGGAAAAAAAAGAGAGTATTTAATAGCAATCAAGCTGTAAGCAACTTTGCAATAAAGAATTAGAAAAGAAAGCTAAAAATATCAAGTTGGAGTTTCATATCAATTTATAGTTTACCAGGATCTACTCTGTCTCTTAATTAATTAAAAAATAAATTAGGCAATATTTAAGGCAATTATACAATATATATATATATATATATATGTATTTTTAAATTAAGGGTGGGATTTGGACTTAAGCTTGTCATATTCTTTGTACATGCTTCATTTATATACATGCCTTGAATAAACCTGTGTTTAGTATTATAGTGTTTTTTTTCTTCTTCAACTATCACCTTATCAGGCAACCGGTAGGCTTAATGTTTTAATTAAAATTATGAAAAGATTATATTAAATGTAATTTTTTTAAATATTTTATAATTTAAATATATATTTGATATATTAAAAATATACAAGATATATAAAAGGAATATTAGATATATATTTTTGAAAATAAAGTGTTTTTAGAATTAAAGGTTGGAAAATAAATATTTTTGATGAATAGTTTTGAAAAAATCTTTATTTTTTAAGTTTTTTTTAAAGATTGTCACAAGTAAATTATTTGTTGTTTGATCAGCAAACAGACATTGAATTAAAGGATCTTTTTAAAAATATCAGAAAAAAATTTAAATTTATCATATTTTAAAAATATTTTTAAATTTATCAAAATTTATAATTTTTTATAAAAATATTAGATTTAAATAGTTTATTATGAATTTATTTTAAATTTATTATATATTTATTATAAATTTATATAATTTATTATAAATTTATTATAAAATAATTAAAATACTTTCCATAAAAAATTATAAAAAATACGGCAGGAATTATAATTTTTCCACCAATTAATCTATTGTGAACTTTTAAGCGTGGAAGATAAGCCCTTTTTTTAATTGGTTGTGTAGTCCAAACCTTATGGCCCACTAAGCTTGTCTAACGAACAAACGCCACAGCGATAAAAATATAGGATGAGTCAATTGCACAATTAGGTAATCTTAGAGGTCTTTCAATGAAGAAATAATATTTTTTATATTTTCTTTTATAATAATATTATAAAATTATTATATCATTTCTTTAATTAATTATCAATACATATATTTTTTTTATCCTAAACTCATATTTTTTTTTCATTTTCCTCTAAATTTTAGGAGATTTTTTTAAATTTTATAAGATGTGTAATTAAAATTTATATTTAATAAAAAATAAAAATAGTAAAGGTTATGCTAAAAAAAATTGATGGTGATATTAATATAGCGATGGTAATAATGATAAGAATAAAATCGAATAAAGTATATAATTATTTTTTAAAACAATCTTAGCATGAAATGGAGAAAATAATTAAGTAGTAATAATATATTTAAGATATTAATTAACAGAAAAATGACCAAGTGGATTCTGAGTCCGACAACATGGCAAATGGGATCCATGCACACTGTTGGAGTAAACTAAAAGGACTTACAAAATATCATGTAATTAATAAACTGAATCAATTCATTTAAATTAAATTATTTTTCAATCAATAAGGTGGTCCTGATTATGTCCTTGATAATTAGAGACATATATATATATATATATATATATGTATAATAAATTGCAGATTTAAAATGGAGATATAGGTGCAAAAATCCAAGAGAAAAGGGCAAAATGTTTACAAGCCAAAATTAATTAAGTTTGTCTACATAGTGCAAGTGCATTATCTCCACCGTGGTCCATTGGCATAATTAATTTTCATGTGAATGACCCTATACATATATATAAGATTTGATAAAGGATGCTTCCTGCCTAATGTTAACAATTAGACTATTATAATTGAGTCTGTTTATCTTATATATATTACTACAAAAAGAAAATCTTAACATTTCTTTAATTAAAATAAAAATAATATAAAAGGGAGTTTTTATTTAGAGTTGTTTTCAAGATTGTAGTATAATCACATCGCTATTGATTGTATTATTAATTTAGTAAATAAGTATTTATCATATATATATATGATGCCAAAAAAAAGGTAAATCTTTTTTTCCAGCTTTTGATAATTCGAAAAAAGGAGTTGAAGTTACGAACATAGCAGTATGGATTACAGGAAGTTTTTTGCAGATAAAATGATGGGTCATAAGGTATATTTTCTGAAATGCATGGTTACTTTTAGAAAAACAAATAAAAGAGGGATTTGTGCTACGTTAGCATATGCAAAAAAGTAAAAGAAAAATAATAATAATAATAATATGCCATATGTCGGGGATCTAGGACTAAATGCCAAATTTATTTTTGGTCTTTTTCTATTTGTATTTTTGTATTATAGGACCTGTAAATGTATATATGTGTGTGTGTATTGAAATATCAAGCAGCTTTTAACAAGTTGGCTTTTTCCTTAAAGCAAATATCCCATAAATTGACGAAACACTATATATTATTTGTATTGAAATATAAAAAAAAAAATCCAACCTATATAATAAATGAACTAAATTGTCATAAGAAAATAATTGGAGTTACTTCAAATCTATATTTAATTAGTTGAGCTATCAAGATATGAAAGATGGCAGAGCTGTCTGATATCTTCAGAGTGATAAAAGAGAAGAAGCCATGGATTGGTCACGAGATGGCACTAAGCTAAGGTGCAGAGAGTCATATTCATGAAAAGAAACCTCCTTTATTAATGCTCGAGGGACCAACCAACCAGTCTCTTCATTTTATATCTGTGCAAGGTAAGGGGCCTTCACTCGAGACTGCACTAGAGACTGGCCACTGGCCTTTCGCTAAATTCCATAGTACATAATAAAAAAGTTATTTGACACAGTAATAAAAACAAATCGCAAAGCTACAAAGTTTCTATTATCAATCACATGCCTTTCACATATATTATAATAATATTAATAAAGTTAAATAAAAGAAATACATTTTACATTATTATTAATGATTATTATTATTATATATTAATCAGAATCAAATACAAACACGCGTGAAAAAGGCCCCAAAGACCTTTTTATTTTCCCGGCCAAAGTAATTAGCTAGGCTTTGTAATTAAGAGGTTTCTCCTCTTTTCAAATTAAACAAAAAAGAAATAATATTAAAAAAGAAATTAAAAAAAAAAGTTTACACACGTGTAACCACAACTCACGTGGTAAAGAGTATAGTAATATGGTAAATGCCATTACAGAAAGAAGAGGCAATTCCCGCCAAAAAAGCACACATACACACGTGTGTGCCATGCACCATCCATAGAGCATGTGCACACAAACCACTCAAAAAATCTATGAACATATCTCATGTGTTGACAGAGCCAATATTATTTTTCTTTTCTTTCTTTTTTTTCTTGTTTCTTTAACGGGTATAGAGAGATTTATATATATAATTCCCATCAAAAGACGGAGGGAAGAAAATGATGCTCATATTTCAAAGTTTCAACTCCTTATTTTCTCCAACTCAGTTGATTTTCTTTGCAAACTTTTCTTCCTCTTAAGGTCCCACCATCTCCTTCCTTTCATTCAATAATCAATGCGCTCATTGAATTTTTATCAACCTCCAACTTGTTTCACGCTCTCTATGGCTCTTTCTTACTAAACACCATTAATTAACTATATCATATCATCTTTAATTTATAATTAAGCTTTCTCTTTCTTCTCCTAACTTTCTCACACAAAAATATATTAATTAAGGTAACGCAAATCCCCCTCCCTTGGGAATCTGCAATGCCATTCATAATGAAATGGCAAACCCCACTTTTTTTTTTCAGAAAAAATAAATAAAATCTCTCCCAAACTCACCAAACTCTAATTCACACATATATACACAATTATCTACATCAATCGTTCAAGTCAATTTTGTCCTCAAAACCCTACATGAAAATAATTTTGAGGATTGGACCACCATATTTCTCTCTCTCTTTTTCCTTTTCTTCTTTCATTTTTCATAAATTTCTCATTCTAAGTTTCCTTTGTCATCATCCACCCATAAGTAGTTATTTAATTTTGTCCTTTTATAAGATGATGACGAGGATGAAGATGAAGATAGAGATGAAGATGAGTCACTAGACGTCATTCTAGCCCGGATTGTTACTCTAAGTAATGGTAAGACTTTAGGAGGTCTCCTCCGGCTGTTGTCAAGTACAAGATCTTGCATTAACCGGTAGCAACCAATGATCTTTTCCTGCAAAAATTAGAGAAACTATTAATATTTATCATTTTCCACTTTATTTTTTGTTAAAAAAAAAAAAGAGTATCTCCTTACTTTGCTTAGTCCATCACACCATGATTCAGCATGTTCAGGATTAACAAGAGACAAGTTTGGTATTTCATTTGCTGCACAAAGTATCGCTGCAGCAGCAATGCTTGACGGCCAATACTCAAGAAAGCTCGCTTCTGTTTACAATACCCAAAGAAAAAAAAAAGACTTCAGTACTCGCCTAGCTATGTACATAAATAAATGTACGAACGTACGTACTTGTATATCAATATATGAAAAGTACACATGCATGCATGGATATGGATAATTTTCTTTTGAATACAAAATATAAATAGAGATAGAATACACACTTGACCTACCTTGCATATTTGATAAGATGATTTCTGTAGCCCGTGAAATCAGAAACCCAATATAAGTTGCCGATGAATCAAGCTTGCATGCAAAGAAATCTAGAAAGCTAAATGGTGTTACAGATCGCAGCCTCCAATCCAACACACTTAGAACGAGAAGTTCCATTCTACGGATTGTTCTTGGTTCAAATATATATTTGGCACCTTCAACCTATAAATCATTGCATTAAGTACTTACTTAACTAATTAGCCCATTGATTAATCATAAATTTATTGGTTAATAAAAATATAATATTATTTTACCTGGAGATCCAATAGAGAAGGAACCAGAGCTTCCTCCATTTTAGCTGCTAATGACAAACAAGCAACAGCTAAAAGTTGCAGCGGCCATCCGTTCGTTTTCTGAAATAACAACACAGCGCCGAAAATTAAAAGGTTATCAACATAATCATAAAACTAATAAGAATGTCAATGATTAAAATCAAGTTAATGATGGTAATTTCTGTGGTTAAGGTTAAATAATGAAGGATATTTTGTTGTGGAAAAATTGCCAATCGTGTTGACACGTGGCAGGACAATTAAGTTCAGAAAAAGCATATAAAGTGTACAACAGTACAAGAATTTACGAGGGTAAAGTTTTTAACTGTAGTTAAACTACTAAGGCAAGCCTAACTGACTACAATTATTGTTCGGTCGGAATCATGATTCCAACACAATTCATACCTATATTTCCTAAAAAAAAAAATTAAATTAAAATAAAAGATATATATAAAGTACCCTTTTCCAGTACGTTAATTAATGCCATTATGGACGGCAGCTAATTTAATCTTCAATAAAATTTTCAAATAAAAAATTGACTGATAATTAATTAAAGATTAATAAATAAACTGAATATTATTTTATACAATAATTACTAGTAATATTATCTTCAAAAAAAAAACTTGGAATATTATTTATTCAATGCAAAATTTATTAAAAAAATAATTTATTCTCATTAAATTATTTGGAGGAATAAAATATGTGGTTGGCCATTTGTATCATCCGGGCGAAATGCATACCGCGGAGTGTAGTTAGGTACTCGCGTCCTTTTCATTGTTTGAAAAGTCAAACGTATTTACCCCTACAGTCAAAATTGTTTACTTAAGTAACTGAGTGATGATTTTGCCTCTCTTTTTTTCTTTCATCTTTTTGTTTTTTTTAAATGAAGATTTGTCAGTTTATTCAAAAGCTTACCGGCAATGAACGGGAATAAAGAAACCGATCTAAATAGTTGACCGAGAGATACGCCGTCAATGGCTGGAATCTATAGTATGCTTGCACCTGCGAAAACAGATGCAATACAATAACATTCCATCAACAGTTCCAGCGTCTGATAAGAAATTCACTAAGACTGAGATGGACGGCTCAGATCTCTTTATATATAGTGTAATCAAACAAACAATGATATAGTGTCAATATAGTACAAAAACAGGAAACTTACTGTCGTTTTTTACCTTGAGAATCCATGCAACGGATTCTTCTCGAGCCGAGGCATCGAGAGAACTTGATTGAAACCGAGATAAGTAATCAAATCCAGGCACGAAGTTCCTTTCACCCTCGATGAAACTGGCAATCGATTCTTCAATAAAAGCCGGAGATTCGAGGTCCGATGAGCATTCCGGCGATTCGCCGGAGAAAATTTCTGAGGAGTCCTCGCTGCAGAGAAGGTCGGTAAAGCAATCGGAACACGGCAGTGACATGATCGCCGTCTATGGTTTCTCATTCTCTTGTCATATCTCTATATCTGTATTATCGAAGTCGAAAAGACTTCGAAACTGGAGTGACAGGATATTAACTGGTATTCAGCCGGAAAGTGACCGGAAATGGAAGAGCAAAAGAGGAGAAGAGATATGCGGTATTGTATTTGGTTTGGTTTTGAAGGTTCTATTTCATGAATGTGTACCAATCTGTTTCTTACTAGGATATAAATATGAGGTTGATGTGATTTTTTTTAGAATATTTTATTTTTGTTATTTTTTGGATTTTTTAGGGATTTATAGGGAAAAAAAAAAAACGAAATTACGGAAAGGAGAAGCGGGGAAAACGGGGGTGTGGGGCAGTTAGGTTAGTTTAACCGGGAAAACGGATTTCCAAATGGAGACGGAAGTGAAGGAGCGTTTATGTTGCGTGGGAAGATTAAGATTAATTAGTGAATAAGTTAATAGTAACACTAATATCAGTTTCCAAGTTAGGCAGCTTAATGGCTGCTCAAGTTTTGATAATTTTCCTTTTGAAATACCTTTTTGGTTACTTTGTCAAGGAATCTTCCTGCTTATCTGTTCACAAGTTGTTCTTATTACTATTATTGTTATTATTATTATATAAGTTTTAATCAAGTTTGTTTTTTCTTAAAAAAAACCTTTATATGTCCAAAATAATAAAAAAAAATTATGATTCATTATAAATAGTAAAATTTCTTTTAATATGATTAATTTTTTTAATATCAATTTTGCATAGCCAGAGACTTAACATGCATATTCACATGTACAAATATATCAAAATAATATATATTAGCATTTTAAGATTTTTTTTAGGGAACATTATTTTAAGAATAGAGCAGCATTAATATTCTTAAAATGCTAATTAAAATAATATGCATTTTAATTCAAATGTTGGTGATCTTGCTATAATTTATGTATTTTAGCGATTAATTATACCAATGATACAAATGCCACGTATGCGTATAATTCTTAACTTTTTAATTAGCCTATCTTAACCTATCTTACTTTTTTTTTTCTTTTTTTTTAATTAGTGTACGTGTCATCAAAAACGACATTATTTTTGTGTCATTAGCCCCTAAATGCAATAGTCCAATAATATTGCCTATAAGTATAATGCCATCACTTGATACCCTAAAAAAGCGTTCTTTAGGCCTTATGTATATGTATATATCGAATGTGAATTAATTGGAACGTGATTTTAAATAAGAAAGTTTATCATATTAATTAATTAATTAATTAATTACTAATCAGCAAATTTTGTAAATTTGCTATCATTGTAAAATATTTTATTTTTAATTTATAAATTTATCTCATACTAATTAATAAGCAAAATTGTGAAAATTTATGAATATTTTGATATAACTCAGAAACCGTTAAATGAAAAATATAACTCTAAATTGAAAAAAAAAAATCAATAAATATTTTATATATGAATTAATGACCATAAATATAAACAAGGCAATTATTGCTCAATAATAATAGTATATTCTTTTTATTGAAGACTAGTAAAATAATACTACTACATTATAAAAATTACTTCATCTATTTTATTTCAAGTATCGTGTAAGAAAAAAAATTATTTTATTTCAAATATCTCTTTTAAAAATTCAAAAGAGTATTAATTAAAAAGTTTTAATATTGTTCCTATTAATTAATGAAGAAAAATAAATAAAGTGAGAGAGATAAAAAAAGTCATTTAGATAAAGAGCAATGCTAAATGGATCAAATTGATCCGGATCAAAAGTGTTTATACATTAATTGTATTAAAGAAATAAATATTTTAACCTTTTATTTATTGTTAAAGACAACAATGAATGCAATGTTAAAATAATTATTTCCCTAATTCAATTAATGTATAAATATTTTTTATCCGGATCAATTTGATCAATATAGTATTTTTATTAGATAAATTATATTCTCTCCGTTTTATTTCAAATGTCGTGAAAAAATGATGCGCACAGACCAAGAAAATATTTACCCATTATAAATTTCATAAAAATTTTACTATAATTTACCTAAATAATATTTTCTTTTTTTCTCATTTTATTTATTTTTCTTCATCAATTAATAGGATAATATTAAAATTTTTTAATTAATGCTTTTTTGAATTCTTAAAAGAGATATTTGAAATGAAATAAAATTTTTTTCTCACACGACACTTAAAATAAAATGGAGGGAATAATAAAATTTGTATGAAATTTATAATGGGTAATTATTTTTTTGCTCTGTACGTATTATTTTTTTTTATGACATTTAAAATGAAACGAACGGAGTAAAATTTATTCAGACATTTATAAAATAGTATTAGAAAACTGTGTCGTCCTGTAGAGAAGAATTATATGTCCGAAATGCGTAAAGAAACTATGTATAAATGTATTTCCCAGGTCATGACTTCACAGATTATTAATCAATGAAAGAGGGATATAGAAATCAGATATAACAAATGATAAAATGTATCAATCAATTGTGGCTTATTTGCTATAAGCTTTTGTTGAGTTTCTTATTAAGTAAAGAAGAATTTTGAAAACGAAAAAACAAGACAATGGAAAATGGATGTATGGTGGTGTTAGCATTCTATTGCAGAATAATTTATATGTCCTTATCTATCTTTATTGTTAGTGCTTAATTTACTGAAAGAGTAATGTTATACTATTTATTAGTTTAATTTTATTATAATATAATGAATTATTTTTTATTTTTTTAATTGAAACTACTGTTTTTTTGTCTTTTTTCATGCACTTAAAATTCTAAACAGCACAATAAATCTCCGAACTCATATACAGCATTCTAATAAAATAAAAGAAGAAAAAAATAAATAAAGAATTTTCATTAAAAAAATGAACTTATACATTTATTAAATAAATATTACTCCATTCGTTCACAAATATATATCATTTTAAGATTTTTTTACACAAAAATTAAAAAAATTATATAATATTCTATTTTATATAACCATTTTATTAAATTACCCTCTTCTTTTAATTTATTACTCATTGAAAATTATAAAAATTTAAAAATATTATTTGTGAACAAAATTCACTCTAAAATGGCTTATATTTGTAAACTAATATAGCATAAATTTATATTTTTAATTCTTTCCATAATAAACTAATATATGATAAAATAAAAAATATTTTTAGAAACATAATTAAATGATAATGAATTATTTTATTTTATTTTATTTATTGAAACTACTGTTATTTGTCTTTTTTCATGTACTTAAAATAATAAATAAACAGCACAATAAATCTCTCGACTCATATACAGCATGCTAATAAAATAAAAGTCGAAAAAACAAAATAAATAAAGAATTTTCATAAAAAATAGAGTTTCACATTTATTAAATAAATATTATTCCATCCGCTCATAAATATATGTCACTTTAAAGGTTTTTATACAAAAATTAAAAAAAAATTATAATATTTCATTTTATATAATCACTGTTAAATTACCCTCCTTTTTTAATTTATTACTCATTAAAAATTTTAGAAACTTAAAAAGATTATTTGTGAACAAAATTTATCATTCTAAAATGACTTATATTTATAAATAGATGAAGTATAAATTTATATTTTTAATTATCATCATAATAAATAATATAAGATAAAATAAATAATATTTTTAGATAACGTAATTAAATAATAATAAATAAGAGTAATGCTAAATGGACAAAATTTATCCAAATCAAATGTATAAATGCTATGCAAATTTACTTATTTACCATTAATTTTGTTTTATTTGTCGTTTTATATATGCTAATTTTTTCTATAGTTTACAGTTTTGTTTTTCAAAATTTGATGTCATTAATAATTAGTACTCTTTTATTTTAACAACAAAAGCAGTTAATGCTAATACTATTTAAAAAAATAAAGTAATAATAATTTGTATACTTATATTTTTTTTTCATTTCAATAATAAATTATACTTTGTTAGTTTAATATTGAATATCTTATCTATATAATAAAAATATTTTTTGAAAAAAAAAACTTTTTGAGATATTGGAAATTATAAATTTTTCATCCATAATATGTATTATCTAAACTGCACATTTATTTATTTTTTAAAAAAATGAACATTATTGCTTGCTAAATTATATTTCAAATTTTAAAATTTGAATTTATTATATATATATATCTTTTTTAAATATAAACCATCTCATGTTTTTAGGTTAAATTTTCTAATAGTTTTGCTTTGGTAAAATCTAAAATTCTAAAAATTAGCAATACTTGTATCAAAATTTTAAGCCAAATTTTATTTTAATAAGAGAATTGAAGTTCATTATTTAATATAGTAATAAATAATAAAATTTTTGAAAATAATATGAAATTATCAAATAATATAAGCATATATATGTATATATATAAATGATTTTAGGTTATCAAGTATTTTATTTTATATTTTAAGTAAGCCTAGTTTATATATGGTTTCAGGGACGGATCCAGAAAATCGGACAAGCCAGAGCCTCCGCCTTTAACTCATCTTCTTCTTTTTGCTGCAAGTACAGCTGTCAACTCCTCTGCCGCCGGCAAGCCAGGGCCTCGGCCATGGCTGGTCCATGAATAGATCTGTCCCTGTATGGTTTATATATTGATTCAATGATATAATAATTCTTAAATAAAATAAAATATAAGTATGAAATAAAAGTTAATTATAAACATAAAAGCCATATAAATTAATTTTTTCTTCATCTATTTTTTTAAACATATGAGGCAATAGATGTAAAGTATAGAAAAAAAATCTCTCTAATAATATTTATATTAAGATTTTGACCATTATGATATCTATTGTAATATTTTTCATTAAAAGCAAGTTATATATATATATATATATATATATTTTAATTATTTATTTTTTTGGAATTTTACAAAAATAGACTAAAAAAATAAAATAATATAGATCTTAAAAATCACAAAAATACTAAAAAAAAATTTTGAAATTACAAAGATATGATACAATGTCATTTCCATAAAACTTTCATCATTTTGTCGATTTTCAAAAATATATTCAATATGTTATGCATATATTCAATATGTTATGCATATGCTATACATATATTGCAAGTATATTAAGTTTTAGTTAAAAATATATATAGTGTCTTTATATCTTCTTTAAATATATTGTAAATATAGTGAAAATATAGTTCATGTTTTTAATTCTAAGTAATAATATAAACACTACTATTAAAAGTAACATAATATAATATGTATAACGTGGATATGTTATATATATATATTGTGAATATGTTAAGTTATACTTAAAAATATATGTACTATTTTTATATATTCTCCAAATATAATGTATATATAATGTAAATATAGTTTATATATTACATTTCAAGTGAGAATATGCATACTACTATTAATAATCATATAATATAATGTATATGTTGTGAATATGTTATGCATATATTGTGAATATATTTTGCATATGTTATGTATATATATATTATTTTCACATCACCATTAATTATAATGTATATATCTTGTAAATAATATTCATATATCACCACTATTAGCACAAATATGTTATACATATTATGAATATGTTATATTAATGTATATATGTTGTAAATATAATTACTTCTACAACTAATTTTAACACAATTCAAACCATCACCATATTACAAAATAGCTATCTAGCAATAATAATAATTATAATAATAAATAAGAGATTTTAATAACCAAACAAAAGAATCAACTGCAATATAAAAAAATAAAAGAAAACATGAAACAAATAAAAAAATAATGATATTTGAAAGAAAATTAAAGAAGGGAAAGGAAAAATAAAGAGAAAAAAATAAAACATGGAAAATATATATATATATATATATGGGTAAAGATGGACGGTACCACCGCAAATTTTATTAGATAAAATAAAGTATGGTCAAACCATACAAATGTTCAGTACAAAACCTTATAGAGAATGGGCAAATCGATATCTAATGTTTGGCATTCCTACACAATCCATTAAAATGACACCTCTAATTATAGTAGGAAGCAAATTAAAAGAATCAAAAATTCTAGTAACATTATTCATACGACTGTATTGAGCAAGATAGTGAGCAATCATATTGCCTTCCCTATAAATATGATGAAAATAAACCTCCCCTCCAGCTCTAGCTAACCAATTGAAGCATGAAGGCCAAAATCGTTGATGTTGACTAAGAGTAGCAATCACCGAAGCAGCGTCACTCTCAACTTGAATATGAGTAAACCCTTGTGAAAAACACCATTTAAGACTTTCATTAATTGCCCATAGCTCAGCAGAAGCGGGACAATCTGCTTGCAAAAGAAAGGAATAAGCAGAGATAAAGTGACCACAAGAGTCTCTGATAATAGCACCACCTGTAGAGAATTGAGTTGTATATGACGCGTCAATATTAAGCTTGATAAATCCCTGCTGAGAACGAATCCAATAAACCAGATGCGGTCTTAACACTCCACGTCCAAAGTTGGTCGGCAATAAGTCAGTCAAAGAAGACACAGGATTTGCAAATTTTGCATTAGAGAATGCAATACCCCGTTGTAAAATAATTTTAGAGATTTGCATCTCAATTCTACCGACATAGAATGATGCTCCACCCCAAAAATAATTACAGTATTCGGTCCATATGGCATATAGAATGATTTGTGGAATTAACAAACACAGCTTACTCTTTGTATTGTTGCCATTAGCATGAATCCACCAAGTAACAAGCTCATGCCTCAAAGTCAATTGTCTTCCCCTGTCGAAAGGAACAAGATATGCCTTATAGAATTTCCAAATCTTATTAATGGGGCTGCATTGATGAAAAACGTGGTCGATGGTTGTTGGCCCATTAAAACAGAATAAACAGCAAGCTGCAATTTGAATACCTACCCGCTGTAACTGAACAGGAAGAGGGATAGCATGATTTAGTAATTTCCACGTGAAGACCGAATATTTTCTAGGGATAACTGAATCCCAAAGTGATCTGTACACAAGAGAGGAGCTCTTCCTTGGCCTAACCAACTCATAAGCATCAGAAAATAAAAACTTATCTGAATTATTAGAAGACCAAGAAACTGTATCACCATCAATCACCAAAAAATCAGAATAAAGCTCATATGCTTTACATAACCTCTTCCAGGAAGAGGAATCAATCATCAAATAGATCATCTCACCTTTTCGAAAGTATTTTCTCTTCATGTATTGAGCCCACAAAGATGTACCCGTAAAGAACATCCAAAGAAGTTTAATGGAATAAGCATCTTGAATTATAGCCATAGACCGAATCCCAATACCTCCCTCTTCCGTTGGGAATAAAAACTTTTGATAACACACCCAATGATGCCTATTAGAAGAATTAGATCCCCAAAAAAACTGAGCAAACTTTTGTTCTATAATCTTAATCACTGATTTTGGCAATACCATAGCCCCCATAATGTGAATGGGAATAGAACTTAATACATGCTTAATGAGAGTAAGCCGACCACCTGGAGATAAGAATCTTTGTAACCACCCCATAAATTTCATGTCAATCTTCTTAATTAAATCCTTACAATAACTGGCCCTATTAATGCCTTGATAAATCGGAGCTCAAGTAAGTAAAAGGCAAAGAACTTTGTCTAATAGCAAGCAAATCCTCCAACTTTCTAATCGTAGCCAAAGGAGCTTTAAAAGAGCAATAAAAGGCACTTTTGTCAAAATTTATAAGCTGACCCGATGCTGCTTGATAATCTGAAAGAAACTTTTTAAAACATCTAATAGACTTGACATCGCCATTAATAAAAACTAACAAGTCATCTGCAAAAGCGAGGTGAGTGACAACAGGACAATGTCTGTGAAGCTTATAAGGACTGATTAAGCCACTATGAACAAAGTTATTGAGTCCTCGAGAAAAAAATATATATATATATATAAGACAATGTATATTTGAAAAAATAGAAAAAAAAATTAAAAATAAAAGGTTAAAAAATAAAAATGAAAAAAAAAAGCATCAAACTTGAAAAAAAATAATTTCGTATTTGATGTAAATTCTTTTTATTTTTTATGTGTATCATCAAATTTCATAATCATGGCACATTATTTTATTTTATTTTATTTTTTATATTTAAAACTCAATGAGAAAAATTTTGTGAATTTTAGTTAATTTATTTTTTATATAAACAATTGTATGATTTTAACACAATATGATATTTTCTAAGCCATCAATCCAATTCATAGATTGAGAATTTTTAAATTGAATGATCCTAAATTTTCTTTCTATATTATTTTTTTATTATCCTGAAGTAATAAAACTAAAAATTTACATCAACTTTATACAAGTACAGAAAAAAAAATTTTGTATCTAAAGTAGATGATATCATTTAAAATTTTTAATTTAAATAAAATAATTAAAAATGGTGGATATAATATATAGACGTAGAATAAGAAGAAGAAAAAAATGTGCAATATATATATTTTATAATGTAATATTATATTTCATATATTTTTTTATTTTTTTAGTACAATTTTATAATTTATCACAATTCTTAAATTATAGTTGATGACTATTGAATTTAAGAGCCATTTCTGTAAATTACAAATAAATATGGCTGATTATATATTTTTTTAGTAAAATTTCTATTAATAACAATTTACAAAAGGAAAAGTATTTAACAGTAGAATATTGACAAAATAGTTAATAATTTATCAATTCTATTTTACTTAGTAAAAATATTATCAATTTTTGAATTTTATATGAAAAATATTAACAAATATAAAATTAATTTCATTTATGATTGCACAATTAATTTTTACGTGGTGCTCAATGGTCATTAATAATATCATTAAGACTAATTTTATAGTATTTAATAATTATTAATAACCCTATTCATTCTAAATTAATTAAGGTTATAATAGTCATTTTTCAACATAATTAATGCATAAAGTTAATTTAATTTAGATCAAATTGATTCATGTACTCCTTTCGTTTTATTTCAAGTGTCGTATAAGAACAGTATGTACAGACCATGAAAATAATTAGCCATTATAATTTTTTAAAAATTTTATTATAATTTATCTAAATACTCTTTTTCATCTCCCACACTATTTATTTTCTTTTAAGAATTAATAGAGTAATATTAAAATTTTTTAATTAATATTTTTAAAATTTTTAAAAATAATATTTAAAATAAAATAAAAAAAATCTTATACAAAAGTTAAAATGGAACTGAAAGAGTAATATTTTTTAATAAATAATTACTTATGCTTATAGTAATTATTATGGTTGCATTGTCCATTGCTAAATGCTAAAGTCAGTTCGTTTATTTATTATGGTTGTTAGCAATAGAGTCTTTATTCCTACACGGCCCCGAATTTAATGTCTTAAGTAATCCTTTCAATCTCGTAGGATAATGGAAATATACTGAGATTATTTGGTTAATCATGTGGATGATCAGTAAGTGATTACGTATAGTCATATTAAAAGCATGGGTAATCAATGAGTGACTAAGTAGCTTTTTTTAGTTGTTACTTTGACTCTAGTAAAATTATAGGGTTCAGCTCATATATATTTATTAAAAAATTATTATATAATATTATATAAAATTATTTTAGATGAATTAAAATATTTTTTATTTATTAATTATTATTAAAATTACTATATTATCATTTTATTAATTAATAAATATATATATAATTAAAAAAATTAATTAATTTTTTATGATTATATAAAGTGGTAATTTGAATTTTTTTTTGTAAATGTGATCATTTTATGAGAATAGAAGGAGTAATAACTAAGCTATTTAATGGTTTAAAAATATAATATTTATTTTTAAATTTTTAAACTTATTTTGATTATGGTATTTGTATATATTTTATAGGAATATATAAGGGTAGATTTTATTTTCAAATAAGTTTCTGTTTCGATAAATTCAATGAGGCATTTCCCGATCTCAACCGACATATTTATAAATTATTTTACATATGAATATTAATTTTAAAAAATTAAATTTTATAAAAAGGTTATTTATTTAATTTATTACTTGAGAATTATTAATTTTTATTTTATATTTAACTTCTGACTTCAACTGAAGAGTTCTAAGTCTTCGTAATTTTGAAAAAAAAAAAACCTTTGCTACTATAAAATTGAAGGCCTTGTTGACAATTATTTTTAAATTTTGTAATTATTGTTTTTATATTTTTTTAAAAGATTTATCATTAAATTAAGATATGTAGCTCTAATGATCGCATTTACCTCAAATTAGTCTTTCTCTAGCTAACTATAAAATTTTTATCTATATCAGATGAATATATATTTGACTAATAAAATTATTCAATTTTTTATTATCACTTTATTTAATAATTTTTTATTAATTTAATATACATATATACAATATATATAAAATTTTTCTCTGTCTAACTAGTCCACATATACAATTAAATAAAGTTTATCTAATTAATTATTAGTAAAATAAAATTTATCTGATCAATTAATCCTAGAACATTAATAAAATATATATTAGTTGTCAAATTTTGGGGTACCCCTACGGCGAAATAGCAATCGCCTAGGCCAAAATAAGAACAATAATAAGAATAAATTAAAAAAAAAAAAAAGAAGAAGCCTACATATAGGGGTGAATGTTAAAGGCATTTGATAGCACCAAAATGATGGCATAACTCGTGGGTACGGCAAGCACTTGCATAAATGGAAACAATAATTTGAAAATTTATTTTCTATACAATAATTATTACGAAGTCCAATTGAAGGGAATTTCATGGCACAATCACATCTAAGATTCAGCTTATGCTACTTTCCGCCAATAACTATTCCTTTTTTTTTTTTTGGCGCAATAAAAATGTGTACAATATATATATATATATGAAATAACTATTTGCTTTCTGTTTAGCTGCAAATGTCTCTACCATTCTAATAGTTCATGTGACATTCATGTTTAATGATGCCAATTTCTTGTCATTAAAATGTTTTTTTTTGGCAAAATTAATTAACCATTTAAATGTCAGTACTACAAATATATTACTTTAAGATATACGCACGCATACATATCGCGTGCACGCACACACATATATATATATTATTTCATTATATAATAAAAAATATTAACTAAAACTAATCCTTCAAATAATAGACATTCATCGCATATTAACCATTTATATTATTTCATTTATAATTAATAATTCTAAATAAATATATATATATATGCACACATATTAGGCTAAAGTCATTTACTCATATTTTTCAAGTCATTTACTCGTATTTTTTTCCCTGAACTATAGTTGATTATATATTGATAATAAAGTAAAGGGACGGGTGTCGACCTAGGCTTCGTTGTTTGTATCCTCATGAGGAAGAAAAAAAAAAACTTGCTTGATGTGTTTCATAGGAATTTCCTGCTTATTTTATTTATTGTTTTTAACACACTCAATGTAAAATATTTTTTAATTTTTAATTAAAATTAATTATATATTATACTTTAATGAAAATATAAGATTTATCAAAATCATCACCTTAATGAAAGACTGTTTTGGTTTTGTCACTCATAAATTAAGATATGTATATATATATATATATATATATATAATTCATTGCTTATAAAAAGAAAATAAATATTAAATTTCGATCTTATCTAAATCTGCTAATTAATTTCATTCTGAAAAAAATTATTCCAACTGCAGAACAAATTAGAAATTCTTGATCCCCTTTTTTATTGCCAGTGTTGTGATTTAGTGACGACCATCCAATTGTGTAAATTTGAAGAGTCAGCATTGCGTCAGCATGAATATCGCTATTATGAATAATAATTTGTACATATATTAATTAATTGTCACTGACTTTTTTTCTAGGTTATGCATTTTCATGCATTTATGTTGATCGAAAACTTGTCTCTCATCTCACAATTTAGATCTGACAATAAACTACCCTTTTGTTGATTCATTAAAAGCCTTCTACAATTGGTTAAAACTTCATATTATTTACTCATTTTTAACAGAAATTGATAAGTAAATTTTTTTATTTTATAATAATTTAAAAAATTAATTATTTTTGTTAAAAAATAAATTTAAATATACTTTTTTTATTACACCTTTACTTTAGTATGAAATATATTTATTAAATTTTTTAACAAATTAAAAAACCCCAATCAATAGGGTTTTAGTAGACATTATTTTATGTAGAAATGACCTAAGTATATAAAGTTTATGCAAGTTGATATGTGAAGATATACCCACAGCAGTCATTATCTATTCCTAGGATTATATTACATGTATACAAGTAGACAAGAGTTTAAACATCACCATTCAACCATTCACCAATGTTTTTCCAGAATTGAATTCAATCGAATGATTTGACCTGTTATTTCAAGAATATGTTTTACGACCAATTTATCATAATTAAGCTCGATTTTATTTTTTATTTTTAGATTTCCATTATTAAAATTAAAATTTTTGTAATATTATTTATAACACTAATTTTTTTAATTGAATCAAAATGAATAAATCCAATCATCAAGCTGATAAATTTTATATGGCTCAATTTTATTAAAAACGACACTGAAATATAACTATTGGTCAAGCCTATTAAATATTAATCATCCATTAAATTTCTACAATTTCAATAATACAAATTTCAAACATTCTTATTTTCTTTTAAAAAAAACTGAAATGTACTAAATCAATAAATTTAAATTTGAACTTAATAGAATAATGAAAAAAAGAGAAGTAATATGAAGGAATGTGGAGTAACCATTAATGGTAATTAAGTATCATAAAAAGGGGAAGTACTTGGCATTGTAAAGTAGTCTCTAATTTTTGTAAAGTAGTCTCTAATTTTTGAGAAATGATGAAAGTTGCCAATTAACCAGAAACTCTTATAACTTTTGAGGTGGAGGATGGACACTGGACATGATTTAACATGTGTAATTTTGAAATGATTTAAAGTAACCCATTTTTTTCTTTTTCTCATCTGCAATAGATATCGTGATTTTACATATTGAACTCACAAAAAAGTTACCCATAATCTCTTGAAATCATAAACTAAATTATTTAAATATATATATGTGGTCCAATTAACATTGAAATAATTAAATCACCTTTTCACATGGATGATTACTAACTTGTCTCATCCATTCCTCTATTATATAAAAAGGGTGTACTACTACTGTCTCACCTTGTTCCTGTAAAATTCCTTTCTTCATTTTTAATTTTTTAAAAATTTCTAATCATATTAAGCGTTTGTTAATTAAACAATAAACTTCCTTTTATTCCATAATTAAGACGCAATTGACAACCCAATTAAGGATTTGTATCCTGTCGCCCTGTCCCTTACAATTAGCACTAGAACCCTAAAGTGAAGCCCCATTAACCGTGTGCCCTCCCAACCTTACCAGCTCTAACTAAAAAGGGGTATCTTTCAACAAAGCCAATATACCTAAAAAACAGTACCTTTATTACTGTCTTATGTGCTCCAATATAATATTGTATAGTTATTGGTTGATAATATTAACCCTAAAGTAGGGTTACCTAGGATTTCTTAGTAGAAATTGCAAAAATTGAGCTGTAGTATATATAATTAGTTTCTCTACCCTTTTCTATGAAAAGACTAACAAAAAATATAAATTAGGATTCCCTTTTCTCCTAATTTTAGGTGAGTGCTATATTGAAATCGTTTTTAAAGTTAATTATTATAAGATAAATCAATTTGAATCCTAATCACAATCAAATCTATCAAAAAAGAAATTTGATGAAGCTAGCTAGAATATATCAAGGTTCACAAAGTACATTTGAAATTTATTTTGTACTATATATAATGAAGTTTAATTAGGGGTATTTACATTAAAAAAAATCATAGTTGTTTAATAATTAATATCAAGATGAACAAGTAACTTTACTTTGAAAAATGCAACCTGTTTTAATTTTATATGCAGCCATGATGTTTTTTATGATAAAAAAAGTCAAATATAAACATTTAATGATATGTACGTGAAAAATAAAAAAGTCTTGACGGCAAAGGCAATGGCATGGAGAAGATGGTAAAGGGCACAGAACCCATATGTATTTATATATTTTAAAGAATTATTGTAATACAGCCCCTATATGTTGATGTCAAGGTGTCAAGTTCTTATGATGTGTATTTTTCGAGTGGATGGAACCAACTCAGCAAAACAGGCAAAGCAAATATTATATATATTGAATGTTGATGGGAAATCTTTCTTGGTAGTGATCATGGAAGCTTTAGGGGAGCTATAATACATTATCTTTTAAATTCATATTGTGAAAAAAGGTTACCATATATATCTTTTTAAATATATTGTTATGAAAATATGTATATATAGCAGAAGCATATATACATATGTATATAAAATATAATATAACAAAAATAAGAGTGTAAATACGTAATTAATTATGTACATGACAATTGAATAAGATAGTAATAATCATGAACCAAATAAAGCCATTGAATAATATTCCTTCATAGTGCGAAAGAGTGACTAATTAAGATTCTAATTTTTCTTTCCAATTGCAAGGTTAGAGTTCAAATATTGATATATTTATTTTTAAAAAATGTAATATACTAAAAAATAAGTGGACATTAATGAAGGATGTAATATTTTGCAAGAGAAAAAAATATATAATAACAACTAGAATATTAATTGATGAGAATGGATATAGATCATGTCATTGCCAACCTTAATTCCTGTTCGATAAGCACAAACTAATTAGCCAACAATAGGCAACCACGTGTACACCAAATTATTCACTTATTTTTGGAAGAAAATGACAGCACGCATTGCATTATCATCAGGATGCAGGTTTACCCAATTCGCAAAATCTAAAATAATTTAAACTAATTAGTATGAATTAAGAATTATTACTTTGTACGAACTAATATTATTTCATTTTATTATATTTCATATTATCCCTATGAATTAAATGTACTATAATTTTTTGAACAACAATAAGAGAATAAATTCATTAATATTAGATTTAAAAAATTGTGGAATTAAAAAAAAATTCAACAAACTCTTTTAAAAAAAATTAATTTCCTAAAATATATACGTGGACTGAACTGTTACGTAGCAATTTAACTGTTGTCGGATAGGGCATATACGTGCCCAAATTCCACCACGTATCATAAATTGATAAC
This sequence comes from Garcia nutans, assembly GCA_947685225.1. Taxonomy (NCBI): domain Eukaryota; kingdom Viridiplantae; phylum Streptophyta; class Magnoliopsida; order Malpighiales; family Euphorbiaceae; genus Garcia; species Garcia nutans. The sequence continues at coordinate 56,079,668 of CANTUV010000011.1, forward strand.
GATAATTAATGTCCCTCAAATCTCAAGCTATAGTTTTATTTTATATAGTGAATTTTAATTTTTAAAAAGGGGGCTCTATATAAAACCAATACATACCTCTTTAATTATACCACAAAAATGAATGAAATCACCTATTATTTGAGATCTGCTATATACATGCATGCATTTACAAAATTATATATATATTAGAGTTGACTTAAGAAGTTTGATATATATATATATATATATTTTAAAAGCTCGAATCTTTGAAATACGTTTATATATATATATATACACACACACCCATATGCTTGTCTTGACTTATGAGATAAATAATTTTCATTTCTAATTAATGACCTTATAATATTTAATTAACTCTTTAGTATTTCTTTAATTATTTGGATAATTAAACATCTCTTTTATCAATAAACATTTCTAGCTAACACTGGCATAAAAACTGCCGTATATATATATGTAGTTGATCCTGTTGTAAGTTGTAACTCTTGTGTTATAAGAACATATATAATATTAAAATCTAAAATCTAATTTATGAAAAAATAAAGAAAAATAAAAATAATTAACTAAAATATAAAAATTTTATGTAATTTTTAATTTTACTGCATTCATGTGAGATTTCTATTTGCTTTTATATTATTGAGAGAAAACATGGCGACTTCTATCCTCCCAGTGACAATTTATTATCATATTGATTGTTCTAAAAATTATATAAAATGTCCTCTTGCGCATATGATTTAATTGGACAACTTAAATTATGAAAATTCTTCTTACTCTTCAATTTTGGAGCTCGCGTCATTTTGCAATTTTCCCTTTTAATTATCTTTGGGTATAAACTATTTTTTAATTATGAGCCATTATAGAATAAAGATTCCAAATTAATATATATATATATATGATCAATTAATAATATATATTTTAATTTAGTTTTTTCACCTGTTGTTGGACAAGATCACACTCGCCTCATCAGAAAGAAGCTAACCGTCCTAAATTTGTCAGTTAGCAATTAAAGATATTTAACAATTAATTACTTAATTAAGAACACAAAGTGGAAACACCGATCATTTTCAGCTAGCACTGTTTTTGTCCTTTTTAAAAAAATAGTATCTTTTTCAGCCTTGTATTATTTGCCTCTCTAAGACAAAAGTCCACCAAAAAAAAATAAAAAGCAGCATATATTTGTAATTTTTATTTTCTCTTTTAATAATTTGATTCTTTTAAAAGGAGTTTATTTTTTCCTCTTTCCCTGGACAAAATGAAGGCGAAATTTGAAATGACTCCAATTGATTACTATCAATATATATATATGGAAATTTTTTTATATAGATTTGATTTATGTTATTTGATCAATTATAAATTATAATATTTAAAAAATATTTTAAATTATTTTTTTAATTATAATTTATGATTGGCTTAGTACATAAATAAAGTTATGTAACAAATAATATATATATATATATAGATGAATTAGATTAAGAAGAGTCTTCTTGAAGGACCTTAGGATTCTGAGAGGCATACATACATATGACATATAGATAGGACCCAATGATCAACTTTTGTGGTTTGGTCGGTGTCTCTGATTGAGACATTTTTAAGTAGTGATGATCTTTACATATATATTCCCTATTCATGAATTGTGTGGTTTCCAATTTTTTTTTTTAATTTTTTAAATGGGTTTTAGTTAGTGACATTTACTGCAAATAATAATCACGGGTTTAGTGAAATTATTTATAATGATAAACCTACATACTCATATACATGAGGTCTTTTACCTTTTTTTAAAAAAAATTATAGTGAAAGATAGAACATGCAATAACTTTTTTTAATTAATACTTTATCCATTCTGAATCAATAAATATATATATTTTTTATTATTTTATTAAATATTATAACTCACTTATCATTTTAATAAATTAAATAAGCTAATTAATATATTAAATTTTTAGTATATTTATATTTAATATTATTTATTAAAATATTTAATAATATATCTCGTAATAAAATAGTAAAATAGTTAATTATTTTTAAAAAAATTTTAAAATAAAAAATATATGTATATCAATGGATAGTGGTTTTTAGCTAGAACTTATTGATCTATTAATTTTATGATGGTTAGATAGCTAGATATTTAGTAAATCTTCAAACTCAATTAATTTCCTAGTTAACTTTTTCAAAACTGAGAAAAATTTTAATTAGGATAATGGATGCAGAGAAATTATTTCCAATGCGAAACACTTCATAATTACCACCCAAACATTTAAAAGGATGAAGGACAAACCATGCATACAAGACTTGATTTGTCCTTAATTCCTTAGTTTATTAATTAATTTCATCAATACAAAATAAAAATCCACAAATTAGGTTATGCTTTAGTAGTGCTTTAGAGTAGTTTGGTACCATAAATTGATTTAATCATTAATTTTTTTCTCTCTATATGTATCCTTTTGAAGTGGCCAGAAAGAGCTTGCTTATGGATTCTACCTAATCTCTGCGTTTTCATTTGAATAATTCAATGGCTTCTAAGATTTAAATAACTTAATTGGAAATTTTAAAATTTCACCCTTTTCAATTGGAAGATTTCAGTCCTTGAATTAATTTTTTTTATCGAATAAAAAAATGAATATAGTATATTACATTAGAATTATAATCCAAATCAATATATATATATACACACACACAATATTATCCAATTAATTAAGAGAGAAAGATAATATAAATGATTAATTAAGTATCGACTTCACTTATTGACTGTGGTCTCTTGTAGCACATGCAATGATGATTAGAATGAAAGCATTAATAATTCACCAGGCAAAGTTTTTAGGGTTTTGTGAACGTAAATTATGCTCCATCGTCGTATCGCTATTTATTTCAAGTTCCAAGGTTGTGTCTAAAATAATTCCAAAAATACATTGATATTTTATTATATAATATAAATGAAATGTATATATTAATATGATAAAATGGTTTATGTTGTTATTAAAAAACCCTGTTTATTATATATGTCTTTATCAATCTCAATCTTTTCTTATTTTTATTATGTTCATTGATTTTTGGAGCCCTAAAATAATCAACTTCATTTGATATACATGAGTTGATTGGCCAACTGCATGCCTAAAATTTTCAACAAAAACAAAGTTAATTTCTGAATTTAATTTAAGCTTATGCCATACATAAGCGACAAACCGGCTTGTCCATGCTAAGAAACTCTTTCAAATGTTTAATTAGGATTTTTAAATAATAATAATAATAATTATTATTATTGTTATTATTATTATTATATCCATTCTAGCTAGCATATTAAATGAAATCTCAACAACTTTTGATAGGGAAAAAATTTAATGTGTGCAAGCAATTAAAAAGGAAATAACGAGAAGTCTGATTGCCTGAAATTTCTCTCTGTTGGCAATTTTGTAAAGTCTAAAGACTCTGTATACTTAGAAAATCTTCTTATGCCAACATTTGCCAGCCACCTGCTAGCTAGACTGGATAGTGGATGTAGAGGTACGGATATGCAAGTCTTGTTCTTGCATGCCTCCTCCAACAATATAATGTAATAAAAATATATAGAGACAAAAATATCAACGTTTTTTTTACTAATTAAAAAAAATAAACATAAGAGTTATTTTAATTAATTAAAACATCTTACCATTTATTGATTTAAATATATGAAATAAAATATACACTTAAAATAGATAAATATTTTCTCGTAAAGTGAGAAATATATATATATATATATCATTATATAATTATATAAATAATTTTTATAGGATAAAGACCGTTTTTTATTTGAATATAATTTTTAATCTTGACAATAATATTTATATAATTTTAATGAAATTTTATTGGTAAATTGAATTATTAATATTTGATCAATATATACATATATAAGAATGATCATCAAATAACTACTAAAGTATAATTTGATAGGTGAAAATATGTTGTTTCCATTTTTTTAAGTACTAAATGCCTTTTCCCTTTATGAACGATTATAAAATATAAATATCTGCTGCATATTTATAATAATGAAGTGTGTATTATATATTTACTAATTCTAAGAATAATTGTTTGAAAGTAATTAAGAAAGTCTAAACTTGGGAGGCTAAAAGTTATATAAAATAATAGAGTAGAGACCAAATCATAAATGATATAATTTTAAGACTATTTCAAAAAATAATATGTAGAGTATTTAATTAGGATAGTGTCAATCAAATGAAAAGGAATAGTATTGCAATATCCCAATAAGGCCCTTATGGAAAGGTATAGTTACCTAATGCCAACATCCAAGGAAAAATGTCTCCAAGTCGAAGAAATTCAACTTGCAATTGCTGTGGTCACAAGGGATCTGGCCATTGTGGGGTATAAAAACAGCCGAGCATTTTTATTTCCATTAATTATTTTTACTATTATTATTTAATTTTTTTCTCTCGTTGACTGCTTCGTTCATATTATATGCTTGAATCAATAAAATTAGGAATGAATAAGTTCAAGAAAAAAAAAAGAAAAAAGGACTTTTTAAAAAATATTTTAAAAATAAAATTATTTTTAAAATATTATTTTTAAAAATATTTATTTTTAACTTTCAATTTTAAAATATCTCATTTCAAATATATATACCTATTATATTTTTTATACATTAGAAATGTGTATCTTTCAAATATATATATATATATATTGGTATAAATTATTCTTTTAGAATTAAATTTGATAGAATTATAAAGATGCAGTAAAATTTTTTCTAATGAATTTTAATGTGGATGAATACTCAAGGACTTAAACTCAAAAAAAAAAATTAAATTATTAAAAATATAAAAAACCATATAATATAATTTTTTCAAAGAAAAAATCAATAAATTAGGAATTGGAGTAATATATTATATATATATATATAATATGTTTTTATATAGATTTGGGTGTTGGTAATTCTTGTCAGGTTAAGAAGAGATTTTGGGTCTGAGCTGCTAGACATTAATAGGTGGCCAGTCATTGTGGGCCAGAGGGCCAGTGAGTTGTGATAATATTATACTCTCTCCGTATCATTTACATAGAAAAAATAAGATGGACACGAAAATTAAGAAAATTTTACTTTTTTCATCTCTATTTTTTAAATACCCTAAAAAAAATATCCCTCAAATTAAACTTTTAAGACAAGGATATAAATGGTAATTTGTCACATTTCACTTTTCAAAATTTACCTAAAATGACATATTTTCTATATAAAAGATACACCAAAATATGAAAATTTTCCTGTGTAAATAATATATTTTAGCAGTCAAATAATGTGTAACCCATAAAATGAACATATAAGAGATGCAATTACCAAAATGAGGTTGCTTTCACCCTCTACTTTTTTTTTTTCAAAGTTTTTTTTAGTTCAATCAAATATACAAAGGCTTATCCTGCAAATTTAGATGTCCAATAGTATATGAGGAGCAGGGTATTATCGTTTTTATTAATAACCCATTTGAGGAATAAATTAGAAATTTATATAATTTAATAGATAAATAACACAATTAAAGTATTAAATGTACTTTATATTTATAATTAAATATTCAATTTCCAAAAATTTAATATTCGAGTATAAAATTCATTTGAAAATTTTATATATTTCAATAAAATTTATTTTAGTTTTAGTAATATTGAAGTGAACACTTTTTTTTTAATTTTTTGTTTTCAATATAAAAAACTTATATATAATTAAAAGAAAAAAATTATGAAATTTATTTACAGTAACTGGGATGTAAAGGAGAAAATTGAGGATATATAGAGCTAAGGTTGTGAGAATTAGTAGATTAAGTTTTGGTGCTGAAGCTAATGTGAATGTGATGGCACATTACCTTGGAAGCTGGAAATCGTCCATGGAAAAGGACTTAGACATATAGATATGCATTTCTTTAGAAATGTGGGAACCAATTGCATCTCATCCTTACATATCTTGAATTTTGTATAAAAATATTTATTTATTTTTTAAATATATACATTTTTAAAATTTTTAAAATTAAAAATACTTATTAAAAAGTTAAAAATATTTTTAAAATTTTAAAATTATTAAAAAATAAAAAAATGCACATCATATTATTTATTAAAAAATACATACGTATAACATCCTATTCTGTTGTGATCATACAAAAAGTTTAAATTCTTTCTTTATTTCCAAAAAAAAAAAAAAAATTCTTTCTACCGTAATATTTTAAACGTATCTTTCTTTTAAAAATCAAATTTGTTATGTTATACATGAAATCATAAAATCCCTCACATGATTGGTAGAGATTTTATCATTCAATCTCCTCCCTTTCCCTCCCCCATTCAATCAACTGTGCATTACCGGCATGACAAGGACAAGACTAGTAAGTGATGTGAGTAGGGTCCTAACCTCACGAGACGGCTTAAATTTTCTTTTTTTTTTCCCCCCACAATTCAACGAGGAGTTTGGCATAAGATCTGATGCCAACGACTACTTAAAGGGCAGCACTTGTAGTGTTATAGTACTTAGTACATTTCAGTGTTATTTTGTTTTCCCCTAAACGCAAGGGCGTTCAAATTTTCCTACGGTACCATTGCCAATTGCTATTTGTGAATGTGATCCGCAAGAATGTTAGTTATTGCTGTACATAAAACGCCAATATTTGCTGCATTATGGAATTGGCTTTGGCCCCGTTTGAACCCTTCTGGTTTTTTGAACCACAGTGATTAAAGTAAAGCCTGCAAAACCTTTTCTCCATTTCAAACAACTTGCCACCAGCCAAAACAACTACAGTTTCAAATGTTTTAGCCTCCAACTTTGGGTTGTTGTACTTGCTTTATAGTGTATAGCTCCGAGAAGCCAACACGTGCCCTTTGACAGCTAAATTTTGCTATTTGAAGTCTCATATGGCTTATAGTTATTGTATAATTATTGTATTTTTAAATTTTATTTTAAGGGATTTAACATTATGATTAGAGTGTTAAACACTAATAATTTTGTTGATAATAAAATACCAACAAGAAGTTAATACTAATAAACAACTATACATTTGAATGAATAATTAGTGTTTGAAGATCTAATAATTGAATTCAGATAAAGTAAATATAATAGTATTATTTCAAGATAAATCTAGTGATAAATAATTTAAGATTATAATTAATAATTTAAAATGTATAATCATAGTGAAACTGTAAATATTATCTGTTGATATTCAACCGTTGATCCTCCAAATGCTGCAACTACTAAATGAGATCAAATAAAGGCACTGGGACACTTCAATCTATTATGATAGTTCTTTGTTCGAGTCCGGGCGACGCCACTTTTTTCCATTTTAAAGCCTTTTCCCGCAATTATTTGGGCCTTTTGGGTAAAATGAGCTGTCGCCTATTAAAAGCAATAAGAAACTCTAACCAAATACGGTGAAAAAGATCGATTATAATGAGCCTGAAAATTAACATGGATGTTGAGAAATATGGCTCCAAGTCCATGGGTTTCCAACATTTGATTGTCTCAAATCATATTGGTGGTACAAAAAGTGCAACATTCTGCAACTCAGCCCATAAACCGGAGACCTTCAGTGTGTTAGACTGACGTGATAACCAACTACACCACGACACCATGTTTATTTTATGGTTTGCAAATCATTATTTAACCCAAATTGTAAAGCAGAATATCATTGAACCTTTGTCTATATGAGGGTAAGTTGGAAGAGAAATCAAATTTACTTTAATAAAGGAATGTGGAGGTAGATTAAATAAAAAGGAGAATAATTTAATTTTTTTTTTCTAATTTTAATGAAAAAAAGATTAAAATAGTAATTTTATTTACTTATATAATTAATTACTTCTATTTCTCTCTATTTAAAAAAAATATTTTAAATATTAAAAAAAATTAAAAAATTAAAAAAATTTAATTTTACTTTCCTTTACCGTACTACTAATTATACTAAAGAAGAGAAAGTAAATAAAATTACACATATTTTCTTCTCTTTTACCCTCGTCTACTCCCAACCAAACAAAGGCTAAGGATTAGCCAGAGCAGCAGGAGCTGAATTGAAGAGCAAAAATGACGGTGGGCAATCCAGTGTCTCTTCTCATCACTCCCAATGCCGCTACCACCAATTTAATCTCGTATCCTCTTCTAATGCCAAATGAAACTTGTAAAATTCAGCCGCATCTCTTCTATGTCTCAAATTCATCTTCAACTGCTTCATACTTGGCTCTCCGCTTCAAAAATACCTATTTCTTTTCTTCTCCACTACAATTTCGACGTACCCATTTCAGTTCTGGTTCTCTATTAGAGAAAAATGATGATATTTTGCGTCTTTATGCGATAAAAAAGCCACGTGAGAGTGGCACTACCGTTGTGGAAATGAGCGACTTTGATGATATGGATGGAATGGATGATGACTTTGATGATTTCGACGATGAGAATGAGGATTATGAAGATGAAGATGAAGATGCTGGGATGTTTTTGCCATTAGGGAAGATGAAAAAGTGGCTAGAGAACAAGCCCCGTGGGTTCGGTGAAGGGAAGGTGTATAACACTTCTATTGAAGACGAACTGCTTGAAGAAATGGAACAGAGTAGAAAGGCACAGGCTGCTAACATTAATAACCTTAAAAATAATCCTGCCAGTGTCAATTCTGCATCCAACAACAACATTCAAAACAAAAAAGGTCAGTGCTTTCTTTTTCTTTTGTCTTCTCCCTTTAGGCTAGTAATGAATTGTTGGTTAGTTTTATAATCTGCTACACAATGTCACATCCTTATTTATTTATTGCAAGTGAGTATCCGTTCCTTCTGTAGAAAAATCATTGACGGAAGTTGCTGGGTAGTGATAATTGTTTCTGCTTGTTTTCTTATTTTGGATTTTGTTCGGCTTGCAAAAGCACATGGATGATAGAAAACCTTAGGATGAAGGACAACATCCTGAATGAGGAAATTACTTCCTGTAAAATGGCTGGATTGGTGGAGTCGCAATGTGAACACGGAGGTTCTCTCTGCCAATGTTAGCAAAGAAATTTTCATTTGATCTTCCATTGGTAGGAATTGCATAGTTCGACCACATGTTCAAAGTCTGTTATAGATATATCCTTAAGTTGGTTTTTGCTGAAAATGTGTGTTAAAAGAAACATGAAGTGTCATCTTTGTCATCAATAAACGACTTCAGGATCTTGGCTCCTTGAAGTGCAACAGGAAATGCTGTTGCCTCAGTTTTAGCGCTGTGGTATTGCATTTCTTAGACTCATATTGCGAATGTTCCAGTAGGATTATTTTTTTGCTTGCAATTATGCATTGGGCTTCTACTGCTTGTACGGACTCCTAAATTTCACTGGCATAGTTTTCCATTAGCTTGATTTTAGAGATTCTCATCCCTGACACATCTTGAAAAAGGTGTGGAACCAACTGCAGAAGGCCATAGTGCATGAACATCTGGAAAAACAAACTCGAAAAATGATAGTGGGTTATTTTTTTAATAAAAGAAAAAAAGTAATAGTAGATAAGAAGTTGAAGATATTTTATTCCTTTCTTATAGCAGCAATCAGAACCCTGAGCACATCTTGTTGAGATGTGGTTTCAGAAGAATACTTTGGAGAATGACATGGTTGGCAATTGGACTTAACGCCCCTCCAATTTTTGATCGTCATGGAGCAAATCTTGCATTTTCCAGTGGAGAAGGTCAGGAAGGCAATATTTAGATGGATGCTAGAAGTATTCAAAGAGAATTGTAAAACTGACAAAGCATTAATAAAGTCATCTCAAATGTGGTCACTTCTTGGATGATCAATGAGGATGGATGAAGATTGATGTCGATGTAACTGTTAGAGATAAATTCACCACAGTAACGGCTGTTCAAGGAATCATATATTAAGTTGTATTTTCATCGACAAGGAAAGATGCAAAATCTGTCTATTTAGGTGAGATAAGTGTGCAAAAAATGGCATTAGGAAAATTTACAAATTGAAAATCTTATTTTTAAGGATGGGAGGATCTCTCTTTCCGGAAAATCCACTCTTTTCCCAGTAATGTCATGGGGTAATTCCTTTATGAGATCTCACGTCCGTGGTCTTGTAGTCTAAATTTTATAGAGGCATTGAGGCACCTGTTCTTTTTTTTTACTTATAAAAGCCTTATCATAGGCATAAAAGCCTTATCATAGACATCTGGCAACGTCCATTATGCTTTTTTGCTTTGGATATTCATATTTGCATGCAGTACCTCGAGCATTCTTTTTCCAGAAATCTGATATACAAGTTGCCTGTGGTTATGACATCTCTTGCAAATCAAGTTTACAAGTATCTATTCTTGGAACTTCAATCTAATCTGCCAAATAAGAGAAGGGAAAAATAAAATAAATAAATGAAGATTGAGTGCACACTGTGCTTGTACTTTCAGGATTCATTTAATTGTCTCTCTTTTGTGTTTGAAGCAGCATTCTGAAATACTTTGCATTAGGTTCTTTGAAAATGCAATTACAATATATCCAACAGTTATTTCTGTCAGTATTTTTGGTACTCTGTGATGTCTACTACTCCTTGTTTACTTGAATCTGACTGCACCTGCTGGACTCATGCAGTGCCTGACGTTGTACCTAGTGGTATTCGTGTGCGAATTGTCAACCTTCCAAAGAAAAAGAACATACACCGAGATCTGAAATCAGCATTCAAAGAAGTTATCGGTGTTGTTAATATAATCCCAGCTGTTTCTGGAAATAAAAAGACTAAGGACCCAATTTGCAAGGGCTTTGCATTTGTTGATTTCAAATCTGAGGAGGATGCTAATAGGTATATTTGCTTTTCCGATAACTGAAATATCAAAATAGTATGCTTTTGAGTTGGACATTATTGCAATAACCAGATTGTGTTTGCTTTCCTGATCTTGACGCTAATCGGAAAAAAAATAATCCTAATTTATAAAATAGATAAATGTTTCAGCATTAAGAAATATGCATTCGTGAGGTAGATGTCAAGGTCATGTTGCAAACGGCAAACCTTGTAAATTAGATTAAGGAAATATGAACTAAAAATAAGATGTCTTGTGGAAATCTGATGGACAAATTCTCAACCCTTTCTTTTAATTTAGTGCTGCTGTAAAGAGTTTTTACATATATGGACCGTGTTCACTTATTAAGTGAACTTGAAATTAGGCTTCAAAAGGAAAAGGGGCAAAAACCATAAACAAGCATTTATTAAGCTTTTCATGAACTACTTGGCTCAACTTTAGTACAGTTAGGAAATAGGAATCCTGTTATCTTCTGTTCAACTATTATAATATTAGCATTTGCCCTTTAATTGAGCCCATGTAAACCCATAACAAACCTGTTGATGAACTCATAATGAACCTTTTTATGAGTGCATAACCAAACTTACTCAGCTGCTCGTGCAACTGAAAAATCCAAGTGCAATGTTACTTGGCTTGTTTATTAAATGACTTGAGAGCTGCTCACGGGAAAAAAAAGCTTGAACAATGTATCTTTCAGGTCAAACATCCAAGTTGTTTCTCAAACTTCTTGGTTGACTTGCAGCTCAATTTTTGTCTTGGAAGGTCATGGGAGATGTTTTTGAGGCATGTGAAAAGGTTTACTTTGTGAACTAAATTCTTTTCTCCCCTCTTTAGAAATTTCAACGAGTATTTGATGCGTCTGAGAATGATAAAAAAGCTAACAACAAAAACATGATGAAAAAAGTTAGTTCTAAAAATATGAATTGGTCATCTTGTGAAATTTACATGGACCTGTATATTCTCTTTCATACCAGGTTCATTGCTATATCAGGAAAAATAATCCTAGGGTGGATATGTTGCATGTAGTGTAGACATTTTGTCCTATTGAAATAGGTTATAGAGATCCATAATTCTCTACTTATCTTTTATGTGAAATGTATTTATCCATGGCAGGTTTGTGCAGCAATTTTCTGGACAAACTGTAGCATTTGGCAGGACTCAGAAGCGGATAAAATGTATGATGTTACACTCGTCCAATTCTTCTGATGATGAATCAGCAGGAAGCTTCTACTCTGGTTTAAACTCAAATGTTCCTGCTCTTGAAGATGGCACAAATGCTTATATTGATACAGATTGTTCGTCCTTTGAAGAAAATTCCTTTGATGTACAGAGTTGCACAGATGCTGAGCATGCAACAACAAAATTGAACGGTGTAACAGACAACATGGAGTCTTTCTGCATTTCAGAGTTGAATACCGATGATGCCATGGAGCCAACAATAGAGCCTACAAGTGTTTCATTCTTCTCCAAGAAACAAAATAAAAACATGGGTACTAGGAAAAAGATCATTGGACAGGGGAGTAGTGAGAAGGTTCCCAAGATGGAAATCCCAGGATCTGCAAAGAGGTGAGTTTCTGCAGTAAGCAGTCTAGCAGTGATAAATATATATCCTTTTTTGAACATATATTGAATCATTTTCAATCCTGAATTCCTGATCCAGGTTAAAGATCAAAGAGAAGGCTGTTCTGAGGGATGTGTTCACTAAATACATATTACAATCTCCTCCATCTTCAATGGAAAAAAGCTAATTCATAACAGACATTTCGAGTATACGAGACACCTGAAAAATGTAACGCAAAGGATGCGTCACGGTTGACATAGAAATAGAAAGTTTATATTCTTATTTTGGTCTTTTTATGTTCCTTGCTTGCTCCTCAGAGTGTGATATTGCAAAAAAGTTAAATTTTAAGGTTCAATGATCAAACGACCTCAAAGCGGCTCATCGGTTGAAAAAAGAGTGCATCATCCTACATATATTGATTAAGGCAAAGAAATTTGATTTTTATTTTTTTAAACATTAGAGAAGGGATTGAATTTAAATCTGTTGTTCATATCATATCATATATGCTCTTATAAGCGGCTGCAGTTTGATTTTAAATATTTCATTGTACTCTCAAAATATTTAATCTAATGGTAAAATATAAATATAAAAATTTTAAGTCTCAGTAAAAAACAAATTTGATTATTGTTATTAAAAAAAGTGAGTATAATATGAGCCGTGATTAATTAATTAATTAATAATACGAGTAAAAAGAATCTTATCACTTTCAATTAAATTAGAAATAAATGAAGAGTGGGCTTAGAAGGTCCATGAACCATACGGGCCTTATATTCACACAATAATCCGCCCGACGGAAAAACCACAGTCAAACCCGCCCAAAACCCATAGCTCAGTATCAATAACAATTTCTATCGCTGGCTTTATTTCCGGCGGGCATTGCAAAGAGAAGAGGGTTCTCTTCTCTCATCTCATCAGAATTCATCAAATTTTCTGTTGGTAATGTTCGTTTCGTATATTGAGTTTTCTGCCTTCCCTTTCCTTCTGATCTTCTGAATAAAACTGTTTCGGTGTTAAATTCTTCGCTCTGTTTGGTTGTTGAGAAAATACGGGAAAGGAGTGAATCACTTTATTGTAATATAAATTATTTATTTTCCAGAAATCTGGTCAATACTAGATTGTAATGAACTGCGTATCGCGCGTTTCTTCGTACACGGCGGCTATATTTGGAAGGGCAAGCCATTTCGTTTCAAGGACTGCTTTGCATCAATGTTCGACAAACTTTGAGCAAACTGGTCGTGAAATAGTCAATTTGGATTTTCTATTTCCTAAATTTCATGTTCAGTGTTACTCGTCAAAAAAAGCTAGTGTAAAAGCTTCGCGTAAGAAGAAATTGGATCCAAAGCCATCACCAATGGAACAACAGAAGGATGCTTTCTTTGTTGTGCGGAAAGGCGATGTTGCTGGTGTTCATAAAAGTTTCGCTGATTGTCAGGCACAAGTTGGTTCATCGGTACGTTTTTCTTATCTTTAATACTTCATGGGTGATTGTTCATACTTATCAATTGTTTTACCCTTAATTTCACTTGGTTATTTGTGTTATCAATTCTCATTCTTGTAATAATGGAAATACAAATAATGCCTTTCCTGTTTTCATTTCACTCGTTGCCTCCAGTATTTTTTCATTTTAACATTTTGTTTTGGACCAAATAAACTTGAAATTCATTCATTTGCAAATTTATTTCATAACAAAATGAATTCATCAAATATATCTCATGTTCATTGTTTCTTATATATTAATAGATAGCATTCGTTTTAAATAATGAAAGCATTTAATATCTATAGAACTCCAAGGTTTTTTTTTAAACTCATTCGCAAATTGAATCAATTTTGATAGAATTTGACTCAATTAATTAATTCCTATATAGTTGAAGATATAGAAATTCAAAACATCTTAAGCGTAGATTTGAAAGTGAATCTGTGAAGTGTTATGGAATACATTTTTTCCAAACGACCCATGGACGAAATGTATCACATTTACTTCTTGTAGTTTCAAGTAGTTTTCGGATTATGTTCCCCTGTTATTCATCCAACTAAGTGCTTTTGATCTGTAAGTTTTTATTCATTGATCAGTGGCAGCTAAAAGGTAAACACCAGTATAATGTCCATTCTGAATAATTGTATTCTCAGTGTTGCTTTTTGTTTTCCTGTATTTTAGTTTAAAGTAATGTTATGTTACAGAACTGTACAATATGCTAACAATAGTTTCTTTGTTGAATAAAAGTGTGGATTTAATTGGATTTAAAAAAATGTTTCAACTTTTTGTTTTGGTAGATTTGTGAACCTCCTGTCAGTGTTTATAAAGGATACTCTTTATCTAAGGACGCTGAAGAGTATCTCACTTCACGTGGGCTGCAGAATGCTTTGTACACTTTTCAAGCTGCAGATTTGAAAGAGGACCTTTTTGGCACACTCGTTCCTTGTCCTTTTCAGGTGAGCGACATGTTATGGAATAGTTTTTCTCAGTTAATTGTCTCATGTTTGTTCAATATTATATCAAGAAACCTATTATCTTTCTGCAACATTAATTATTCAATTTGGTAATAGAGGAGCTTCCTTTTGGATTGTCGAATATCTGAATATTATTAAAGGATTATTTCCTGTCAAATTCGTTAAAAATGTGGCTGGATTGGTGCGAATGGCTAATTAGTTTCTATGTAGTAGCCAAGTAAAACCAATTTTTCATTGGAATCTTTCATGCTCTTTTGCTTGTCCATGATGCTCAAAGAAATTTCACTTGCAATATCATTGCAGCAACCCGCTTCTTCCAAAGGAGAAACACGTGCACTGGATGCAACAAAAAAGAGATCACGGGAATTGGTGGGATTGCAGGTAAGTTTGGAGTGCCATCTTTCTTTGAATTATGGATTATGTAAAAAAGAACTAAGAGTGGAAGTGCACTTATGTGGAATATGACATCACTTTATGTGATTGTTTTTTCCACAGGAAAGAACCTTGTTCATCTTTTTTTGTCCACATTGTCTGGCTCTCAAAACAATCGCTTGATTGTCTATTGCCTTTAAGTAAGGGCAAACTTCCATAGTTCGTGAAATGAAATTTAGCTACTTTTATTATGATATGGCTTACCTTTGATAAATTGTTTTAGCATATTCCATGGGTAGGCGAGACAGCCTTCATACTTGTTCTTTGTTGTATTTATTGTTCTTTTTTAAGATGCTTGTTTATTGCATTGCAGGAAACAGATGGATCAACGTCTAGTTTGGCTGATCCCTTGAGAAAGCATGTCAAGTTGGATAGTCAAAGTGAGGCTCAATCACTGTCTTGTGATCATGTAAGTGGATGCATATTGAAGCCTGATGGATGCTAATATGTCTTTCTAGCTCATCACTTTTCATGAGTTGATGGTATAGTTGGTTAAAAAGTCATCCTTGAGTAAGTCTTATCTAGTTGATAAGATCCTTTTAATTATACATTTAAAAACTGCATGAATTTGGAGAAAAATAACAAAATTGATTGTTTATTTGCAGCAATCCTGTATTTTGGAATTTGATGGTGCTTCAAGAGGCAATCCTGGACCAGCTGGGGCTGGAGCTTTGTTGCGGACTACTGATGGAAATGTGGTATGCATTTTTTATTTTCTGTAGCATCCTATCTTTTATTACTGGTTCTTTCTTTCTAAACTTCCATGTCATATAGATATGTAGATTGTGAGAAGGATTGGGCACAGCAACATGCAATGTTGCTGAATATAAAGCCGTGATTTTAGGTTTGAAATATGCTCTTAAAAAGGGTTATACAAAAATTCGTGTCCAAGGTGACTCCAAACTTATCTGTTCTCAGGTTGGTTTGCCTTTTAATTCTGCATTCCTGCCCCTTCTTCCCAGTCTTCTTATGTGTTTTTTTTTTGCTATATCTATTATTTCTGTTTGTTATATTATATATTTTATTTATATTTATTTACTATCTTATTTTCTGAGCTAGTTTGATCAGCATCTCTTTACAGTTAGTATTTTTTTCTCATTGAAATTTTAATTGTGATTTTATGGTTACCGACATACAAAAATACTGCATGCGCGTCTTTCTTTCTTTCTCTTTTCTTTGGGCTTGGACTTGCAAGCTTGGAAAAAAAGAACTTTTCACACTAGTCTCATGACTTATTAGTTGTCAAAAGCTCAGGATCCATGGTTCAGCTGTCCAGTTCATATTGCATTTACCTGATTGGTGTCTTTTGTTTATCATAGTCCTAGGTCTGTTTTTGCATCTCATTTTCAATTCTCACATGGAAAAGCATGGAACAGATTCAGGGTTCATGGAAGGTCAAGCATCAAAACATGGCGAACCTATATGAGCAGGTTAAACCACTCAAAGACAAGTTTGTTTCTTTTCAGATCAGCCATGATCTAAGGGTATGTACTGTTTTTATTATCCTTGTGTTTGTGATTTTTGTCCTATATCTTGTGTTGGTAGAAAATGCTTCCATTTGTTAATCTAATAATTTTCCAAAACACGTTCTTTCATGTATAAGAAAGATAGTAATATCAATCTTCGTTGGTAACTTCCACTGTTAATCAAATCCCCTGTCATTCCACCAATCAGGTGGCCCAATTTTTTGACGGGGTCTTCTTGTCCATAAGCAATTTGATCTGTCAATACCTGCACAAAAATCAAAGGCTTTCTAGTGCATTTGTCTGTTCAGCAGTAGCTTCTTGCTGAAAGATTTAATTTGCTTCTGCACATCTGAGCGTCAACTGTATTCTGTTGTGAATCAGTACATTATGAACTGGTTTTTGACCCTTGATATTTCACGTTATGAGCTCAGTTATTATGGTAGCTTATTTACAATTTGGCTTGGTCTTTTGTGTCCAAGTCTCCTTTTGTTTTAACAGCGCAAAACGAGGATGTGATCAAGTATCTAGGTCTGCCTGCTTAATACTGCTAATTTGTAATAATAGCCTGCATGCTATAATTGCTTATGAAACTTGACTAAGCTAGTTTGCCTTGTCTATTTAGGGGTAAAACTTCATTTGGTGAGCTAAAATACAGACTACCCTGAGCTAGAATTTTTAAGTTCTCTTCACAAGGTTTATTGTCCACTTGGAATAACCTTAGTTCAATTTTGTGTTGGCTTAGTTTATGTTTACCGTTGAAATAGATAAATGGATAAAAATCTGGCATCTGAATCCAGATAAAATTGATGTTACAAGATATTGCACTCTTGGTTCTGCTCATTCTCCTACTATCCTAGAGCTCAAATAATCGTTCTACTAGACTCATATAGAAGTTGAATGTGCTTTGTCTGTCTATTACCCTGACTCGGTTTAGCGTTGTGTTTTTCAGGAATTTAACTCAGGCTGATGCTCAAGCAAATTTGGCTGTCGAGCTTGATGGTGAGATTTCCAGTTTCACCTACTTCCCCTGCGTTTAACTGTTGTCTTATTATTTTCTTTTACTGTATTTATAGGAATATCATCTTATGTTATTTTGTATTCCATATTTGTGGGACCTCTTTTCTGCTACAGAAGGTCAAGTTCAAGAAGAATGTGTACAGTTATAGAGATTTCAAGATGTTTCATTCGAACTTGTATTTTTCATTTATTTCACGTTCAATCTGTAAAAGCAAGCATGTTTACAAGGATTGCAGCATTATCCTTTCATGGACTTTTTGTTTTATTCTATTTGTAGACTTCAAAAAAAGTGCATAGACTATATAACAACTTTTAATCTGTACGTTCCTTTGTAATGACTAATAAAACAGGTGACCACAAATAGATTTTATATATGCTTCAAATTTATTTAATATTTACCCCCTCCCCCCCCCCCCCCCCCCCCCCCCCCCCCCACGAACAGCGACTTGCCACATTATCGTATTGATAATCCTCGATGAAATGAAATGCAGTTTCCATTTTATTTGAGAAAACAAGAAGGCAAGATGAGAAAAAAGAATTTCTAGGAAAAGAAATAGGGGGGCCAAAAATTTCTCCTATTTTTCTTTTTTCCCACTCATTCCCAAATGAACAAAATCAATTTTCCATTTTTATTTATTTTCACCCTTGTTCCAACAATTTCTCAAATTGATGCGTGATCCTACGGTCACAATCACATCATGATTTTTCGATGAGACCGTGGGCCCCGAATATTCACCGACTTGGCCTCCAAGTTTTCTGTTTATGTTGGTCTATGTAGAAAAATCCCAGTTTGATCAAAATTTAAACATTACTAAAATGCTTCGAAACTTGACTGCAACAGCTAAACTGAAAACATGTCCATTTTTGTGTTGTTCCTCTTCTAGTTTGAAATATCGATTATTTTCTTCAATCTCTTTCTCTTCATCAGCAACCGATGCCGTTTTGGATTCTTCTGCAGCTGAATCTCAGCCGGTTACGGCACCCACCCTCCTTCAGCCTCGCGTCGTTGTCTATGATGGGGTCTGCCATCTCTGCCACCGAGGTACACGTGTTGCTTCTCACTTTTTTCTAGTTTTCTTAAATGGGCTTTTAGTGTGTGTGTGTGTGTGTATATATATAGAAATATATATATGTATATATTTCTTTTCTTATTCATCTGTTACTTCTTGGAACCCTTGTTCTGTTTTTGCAATTTTTGCTGTATTAGTTACCTGTAATTTATTTCTCTGTTGTATTTTGTGAATTCGTTAAGACTGCTGTTAGAATGGTGTAGGAATGTGGAAATATTAAGCATTGTTGTTCTATTCTCCAACTCGCATGTTCATCAGCTTCAATTCTTGTGCTTGCCTTTTGTTTACTTCCTGATTTGCCAAAGTATAATTCTTACGTGTAAAATAGTGATTGTAGAATTAGTATTCGCATACCTTACCCCCCTCGCAATTTTACAGGAGTGAAGTGGGTGATTGAAGCAGACAAACATAGGAAGATCAAATTCTGTTGCCTCCAATCAAAGGCTGCTGAGCCGTACTTGAGATTGTGCGGTCTTGACAGAGAAGATGTTCTTCGTCGCTTTCTGTTCGTTGAAGGCCCAGGTTTATATCACCAAGCATCTACTGGTTAGTTCTTCAACAACATAATTCGTATCTACAATATATATGTTGTTTGTTTACATAAACAGGTCCAAACAGGTCTTGCTTATTTTTTCTTGATATAAAAAATACATATAATACTGGAAGCATATGTTCTTAGCTCCACAAATCGTCTGCTCTGAAACTATTTTTCTGCATCTTCATTGTGTTCTTAGCACTTGTACCGCCAAGTCAGTCTGAAGATGGTATTTTTCCATGAACTCCATGAACTCAGTGTTTTATATATGGTCCACTCCTCAGTTGCTTACTCTAAATGACAAGTCTTTTTGAATTTAGTAAATATCACAGCATTCAGGGATATATTTGGAATATGGATAGTTCCTATGAATCAATTTCCGTTTCATTCTTGGAAACCTAAATGCTTAAATGCTCTGCTTACATTTGCATAGTTATTTACTTTCTGTATTTTCATTGTATCAATAATTTTATTAGAACACATCCAGATCTGAATATTTGATGGTCCATAAAAAAAATCATTTTTCTTCTCGTTTTCTGCTTTCTCCGAGATAATTGCCTTGTGTCAAATGCAATGCCTAAGGCAGCAGCCTTTTTAAAGATGGCAGAGAACCATAAGACTGCTAATTATTTAGTTGTGTAGATTTTGGCTTAGTATCGCAATGTAAAATTTGAACACTTATATTAGAGTGAGCTTTCCAAATAATTTTGCCTATTTGCTCTATGGAATTTGATCAGTATGAATTTTATGGACTCTTTTCTTTCTTGTCAATATCCTGCCCGTTTTCCTTGAGCACAAATACTAACTGAATTCCTAATTAATTTTCCCTTTACGCTTCTGCAGCTGCGCTTAGAGTACTTGCGTATTTGCCTCTGCCATATTCTGCTTTAAGCACACTATTGATAATTCCAACTCCACTCAGGGATATTGTCTATGACTATGTTGCCAAACGACGCTATGATTGGTTTGGAAAGGCTGATAATTGCTTGGTTTTGAAAGATAAAGAGTTACTAGAGCGATTCATTGACAGGGATGAGATGATGGACGGAAAGTGATCATGGCTGGAAATTTCAAGCTGATTATGTTTTTGCATACGGGTGTTTTCTGAATGTGTTAAAATGCGAAGGCACAGCATAACATTTTGAGTGTCAAGCTTACAAAATGTAGTCAATTTTCGTTTATACATTTTAACTCAATTGTGAGAACCTCAAATCAAGAACTAATTTTTACTGGACTACAAAAATTGGCATTTACTCGCCTCAGAGGTATTCTTTAGCAAAAGAAAGGATCGTAGTGATTCAAGTGGATTATCTATTAGCTCACATGAGTTGGTATGTCTCTTGGCTTTTCTCTCTCGAGCGATGTGAGATCTCTTAGTTTGATGCATTAGTTTGCTAGGCCGCAAGGGCTGCTTTGCGGTCTTTTTATGGCCCTTATCAATTTGAGTTATTAGAAGTCCACCATCCTCTCTGGTACGTACCAAAATATTTCCTATTTGAATTTTAATATAATGTTGTCTAATTCATTTGTTCGTGTTCACTCTCTATCCCGCCAGAGAAGATTTCATGGGTAAAAATTACTCAAAGCACTATTAACCATTTTATGCCCGCTCAAGTATATCTAAATTGATTATGTTAAAAATTTATGCTGGCTACCCTCTTGTATACCTTGAATGAATTCACATTGCTCTATATCTTTTTATGCCCCTCTCCGAAGATATTGCTGACTCTAGCAAGAGGATCGAAAACTTGTGTGTTCTAACCTGTGTAAAGAAGCAATATTCCTTTTGTGCCACCAAAAACTATAGAAAATAAGTTCACTAGGGCTTTTGTGAGGGAGAACGCACTCTCCAAATTAGAGAAAAAAAAATCCTTCATAACTCTATGGGGGTAAAATAAACATTTTAATCACTTTAGTAGAGGTTTGGACAAATGAAAGACTTGATAACGCCACGTAAAGAATAATAAACATTTATATTGAGAGCTAATTACGCAACACAATCATTTTAACAGATTTTTTTGTAGGCAGTACTAGAACTATGGGATTTCCATCAGATGAAACCCTTCAAAAATTGAAGGGATGCCGCTTTTTGAGGCGCGCACACAGTACTCCTTGACAAAAGGCAAAAGAACAGTTCCCTTTTGGGCTCACCGCACGGCTGCGTGTTTGTTATATGCTCTTCAGCATCTTATGTAGAATTCTCGTGTTAGCTTGTTTCTATTTTTTCGATGTGGGATTTCGCCATCTTTGATTTTTCTGTTAAGCCTACATTGTTGGATTAAAGCTTCAGTTATAGCTTGGCCCATGAGACTCATTCTTATCCTGGACCAGATGATCTTTGCATTGCACCCCCCAGTTTACATCTTTTAAATGCATCAAGAACATGTGATTTGCACGTTTACAGCATTTGAGTAATAGTCAAGGCACATTGAACTTTGGCAAACTTCAACAGCTTTTCTTCTTCATTTATATGTTATGTAATTTCAAAAATATCTACCTCAACCCAAGACAATTAACGTAATAAAAATTTTAATCAACTTAGAATTAATTATATGGTTCTCTGTTTCTCCATTCATCAAGTAAGTTTACATTCATATTAGTGTTGACTTATCAGTGCTTATATAGATAGAAACAGAATGAAGTATGCACAGAAACAAGTTGAGATACTTCATAAAAACTTGTAACATTCCTAATAAGTAATGACAAAACAAGATTTTGATATTGCTGCCATACTATTAAATCAAGTTATAAATAGATAATATTTTAGAAACAAAAAAGTTTTACGAAGTGCCCTTAGTGTTTTTTTTATAACAGACTCGCCCCTAGTGTTTTTTTTTTATAACAGACTCCGTAGTCATATCTGATTGTTGGGTGGATAATCCTCAAGCAGATTGGAGAAATCCTAAGAAAGAACATGGCAATACACATTTCAGATTCAGGTACTGAAAAAGACTGGAAGCACACAACCACATTCAGTTGAATGATGATTGAGATGTACGCGAAAATGGGATAGTCTGCGGAACATTTCCAGCAAAATTGAACGCTAAATGCTAACTGCTTCCACATTCTAATAGAAGGCTTCGCACATGAGATGATATTATGCTATCTCATAATACGGTACACATACGCATATGTCCCTCACAGTCACCACCTCCACAAAACACTATCAAATTTCACTTTTCATTTATCGCCCCAACAAGTGACAAATGACTTTTCACCTACCTCAGAGAGGCACAAATAGAAATAGAACCGCTAGATGAGCTTCTTCAATTGAAAATACAACAGCTAACAGAATCTCCTCTTAAATTCAGGATTAGGGAGTTTCTGTTAGCTATTGTCTCCTCCATTCCACTCTTTCCAATCCTTGTCAACATGATCTTGGGCCCATTTGACTGCAGCGCGTGCAGCTTGTGGCCCTCCAGGCAAACCTCGCTCATTTATAGTATCAGCCATGTCAATGAAAGGTATGACTAAGAGCGTTCCAGGACCGCCATATTCTGTGTGCAAGAAGGTATTGAATATCTGTATAAAGAAAGATAAAAGGCAAACAAACATAATTTAGCACATGTATGCTGTGAAAGCAACTGTATCCAGGAAAAACAACACTTCAAAAGCTTAATCAAATACAAAATTAGCAAGAAACATTATTTCATTAGATGCATTTCAACATTAATGTAAGTAAGCTCCGTGCTCGTAGTCAAGCAATACAGAATTCTCAAGTTTTCCAAACATTGATACAACATCTGGATCACCTTTCTACTTTTCTATATTTTCTCCTGGGAAATCTCAGTACAAACATCCTTGATCATATTACTGGAGCATGGAGCAGTCTCAAGCCATTTAACTGAATCAAGAGCTTCTTTATTTATTCTTTTTCCTCTATTTACCACTCAAGCGCTCTGGAAATTGGTGATTAACAAATAGAACTCATAAATTCACATCAGACTATATAATTAAGTTATTTCAACCTCAAGGTAGGTCGTTTCAATGTTCTTATTAAACTACTATTTTTTTTATTAATTACATGTGAGCGAGAGAAAACACCTAGGAGGCTAGGACATGAACTCGAGATCTAAATGAGAGCAACACATGGTCCTGGCCACCAGGCTACACGTTGGTGATTTTCGTATTAAATTACTTATGATGATAAATATTGGATAAATGACAAACAAGATAAGAGGGAAACCAATATGACAAGAAGATTCATCATATTATTCTTACATGGGGCTGGGTGATTCTGAAGTAAGTTTGTCCTGATGGGTCATCCCAATAATACCTATTGTGATCTAATTGTTTGGCTTAATGTCCGCTATAATCCACACATCTATCAATCTATCAAAAGTCAATGCTGATTGTAAGCTGACAGACTAGAAACACAAGCAAAGGTTAAAACTTGTTATTTTGAAATCATCATTTGGAATGTTATCCCAAAAAAGAATTTGAAACTGCTTTTTAGCTGTTTTGAATTTTTTTAAAAACCAAAACATACCATCTTAAAATAATTATGCATTTACTCTTAATTGGCATGTTCAAGATAGTACATTCTTTTAATCAATGGGTGACAGAACAAAAATGAGCAGTAATCTATCCCATGTCTCATTGCTTTAAAACTGCACTCGTCACGCATAGGAAATCTATGGTATAATTTCAATAAGGCATTAAGGAGAATAATTTAAGCTAAATATATATAAGGAAAAAGGAAACAAATTTTGACAAGAAAGTAGAAAGGGGAAATGAAGCACCTCAGTGCAGATTCCAACAACCTCTTCAACTGAATCTCCACAAACGCCTTTCTTGGTAAGCTTCTCATGAAGACGGGTTCTAAATTTTTCTGTCTCCTGAACAAAGGATGACGAAAAAGAAAATCAAGAGCCGTTTATTGACCAGTTTAAGCGAACAAATAGAGAGACTATGGAAGCAAAAGAATAGACTTACGGCATCAGCAAATTCGGGAATTGGGTCAGGAAATTTGTACTCCGCTCTGCAAATGTGTTTTGCTTCCTTCTTATTGATTGAAGGGTATAAGTAAGAATGTGCGAGTTTAATACTAATTAAGTGATTGGGTACAGAGAAACCTGAACCCACAGCAAGTGGAGTGGTAGTGGGAGAAGAAGAAGCATTGTGAAACAGAGGATAGGTGGAAACAGGGAAAGGAGAGCGCGAGTCAAGTGTTAAAGAAACAAGAGCTTTGCTCCATGAACCCATATCTGATATCTCTGCCCTTTCTCTCTCTGTATATGATCGTTCTTATCTTTTGACATTGTCTGAAGGGTTTTGTATGGGCTTCAGAATAAGCCCTTACTACGGTGGGGGGTTTGATAAAATCAAAACAATTAAAATTGATAAATAAATTTTGTTTTAGTGAAATAATTTATATTGGTTTCCAACATTATAAAAATCGGATTGTATCATTAATTTTAATTGATAAGAATCTTAAATTAAACAATATTTAAACCGAAAAATATACTGAACAAATTAAATATATTACATTAAATGTTTAAATATGTTTATTTAAATTATTATCATGTAAAATTCTTTTATATTTTTTCTTTGTTCTAAATATTTTTAACTTTAGATTTTACAAACACTTTATCTATAACTTTGAAATTAAATTATGATAGGAATATTTAAACTTGGAACTCATGTGACAGGATTATGTTGTAATATTTTAATACCAATGATTCGCTATTAAATATTATCAGTAAAGTTTAAATATTTCGAATTGTACACAAAATTTAATGACACAAAATTATATTTTAGTGCTGGTTTGTTATCTGTATTTCTAATTAGAGGCTTATTGAACTTCCATCTTTAGTCTCTAATAGAACAAATATATATATATATATAAAAGAAAATTTTCATCCTCGGAGACGAGGCCAAAAAGATCAGGGTCATCGCAAATGAATAGGCAAGTTACGCAAAGGTCGTAATAAATCACCAAGCAGAAATCCTGTAATGTGATCTGCGTTTAAATTAAAATCGGATTCATTCATAAAACTTGGCAATTCAGAAGCTATAGACATCGGATTATAAGACACAGGAAAGGCAAAAAAAAAACTGGAGCTATCGTACAAGTTAGAAGGGTTAAAAGCTCGGAGATGGTCTTGGATCGGTCTCCACGATAAAAACCAGCAAAACATGAGCCAGGCAAAAAACTGATCCTGCTCACTCAAAGTAGGCTTGTTGGTTCCACTTAGATTTGTTCATATGTACAGCATGTAATCTAAACATCACAGTAACTTTCAAAAGGCCTGGCTAGTCCACAGACAAATAGAGTCAAGTGCAGTCGGTCCATAACAAACATAGCTGCTGATCCGGTCAAGTCCACTCTGCAGACCATATACATCTTAGAGGTTCCTTTCATGGGGTTCGAGCCAAGGGAACCCTAGGAAATCAAAAACCTCTTTTTCGGTGTCGAGCTTCAGACTTGCAGTAGCTCTTGCACCCTGCAAAAGAAAACTCTTTCTTCCTGAGATGAGCATGAAAAAAATTTCCAAGATAAGGGATGGTGAAAAGCCAACTCATTACCCGTTTGCCACCTGCGGACTGAGTAGCTGGAAATAGCCCAGTATCATCCAAACGGTATCCTTTGGAATCTGCTAACAATCTTAACCTGCACTCAAATTGCCAAGTTGTTAACACGTGCATAAGAAAGATTTAACTATTTCACCAGAGAACGTGAAACAGAAGAGCTTTAGAATTTGTTTCCTTTTCCTTCTCATTCCATTGAAGTATTTAACCTTCTCAATCCACTGGTACGGAAGATCAACAAACGGATAAATCAAGATACTCTTGTAAGAAAGAGAATTTCTTAAAAACCGAGAATTTTTCCCCCCTTTTCAACTTTATCTTTTGGTGGTGATGCTGGGTGGAAGGGGACCAGCAGGGAAGTATGCTAATTGATGCTCAAAAGTTAAACATACCTCCTATTCAATACATCATTCCCAGTCCATGCTATCAAACCAAATGCATAGATGTCCCTTGGATATACCTAAGAAATGGAACAGATATACAGCAAAGTTAATTATTTGAACAACTGCAACTCTTATTCTAATAATAAGAAATTGCATGAAGAACAAATCACAACAATCAAGACAACAAACAAGTAGAAGAATCAAACCAAAAATAAAATACGAGTGCTCAGCAAGATTAAAAAAAGGAGGAAGGACAAGATCTGAAAGTAAAATAAAATATCAGAACGGGAGTTCCTATTATTTCTTTTTTATTTTTTTTGGTTCAACACCATTCTCTAGCAAGAGGGAAGTTCAACATCAAAGTGAGATGAAGTTAATCTAATCTCATGTAATGGATTGTACAAGTCATAGGGCAATCCATTTATAAAATAAAGAAAAATCTTTTTAGGATCAAATTTTGAAGTATCATAGGAAGTAACTATCACTTATCAGTTTACCTTGAAATCTATGCGATGTCGTAGTTCTCTTCCAGGATATGTCCAAAGGCCAAAATATGTGTCAACACCAGAATCAGTGCCCTGTCAAAGTGGCAGATGTGAAAAAGCTAAATTATAGATTTAAAGCCATTGTATGGCATTTACACTCAGCATGTGATCCCAGAATTGATCCAAAGTAAACCAATGAGAAATCTCAGCAAGATATGTGTAGCAATAATGACTTCGAAAAATCTTCTCAATTAGTTATTAAGACATTGAAGACGAGAGAAGAAAGAAAACATGAAATATGCACCACCATTCTAGCTCCTGAGAGAACAAAGTTAACTGTTACTGATGTCGTGCAATTATTTTCCAGTAGCCTTCCCTGTATAAGTTCTCTTTGCAACTAGAGTAAATGAGAGGTGATGTTTTATGATGTGGCCTAATATAGTACTATGAAAGAATGAGAATAGCACTACAGTGAACTAATTCAAAATCTGTATCATTCAAATTCTTAGCAACTGCATCTAACAAGATTGACAGGCCTCAAGTCAGGAGGTCACTAGAAGATTTAATCACTTGTTATGTCACTGTAAAAGCAGCGTTAACGGGCACATCCAAATCCGAGGATTATTTCCAAAGTCCCAATTATGCTTTTAATCATGAATGCAGAGCACCCATCAATTTAGCACATAATCGACTTTACAGTACTTATGGGACCTTCTGGCAAGCTTTAAAAGGTCCAACTGTTTGCTAGCACAAGCTGATATTGACCATGAAGGTATAGATATTCTTATCTGATTCACACAAAGTGAACCACATAAAAGATTCGCATATTTGAGCTATACACAGAAGACAACAGCCATCTACAATATGCAACACAAGAAAAAACATGAAGAAATACATTTATCTTCATCAGCATAGGTAATCCATGATGCATCAATATTATTGGGAAGTGGTACCAGGCTACCAGCATATTTGAAAATTCAAACAAACTGATAAAAGTTCAGTATTAGGAAAGATACCTCCTCACTGTGAATGCTAAATACCAAATCCTCTCTTAAGAACTTCATATCCTTCAATTTCTTCACGAATCTTGGTAAAAAACCTTTATGACTGAAATACCATGCAAGGTTGATAAGTTTTTTTAAAATGTTGATATAAATTAACCATCATTTGAAATTCAAAGCCATCACCAAAGAATCAGACCTGAAATGTTTCTGAATATACCCAGATAAGACTTATATATTCCTGAATATGCTAAAGTGCCTTAGGCGATCAAACATTGTAAATGAATTGAGAGGTTGCCAAGGTCCTTGAAAATGTATTTTAGCTAAAGCTTAGTAAGACCCCGTATATCTGTTGAATTAGTGAATGACCATGAAATTAAATTGGCATGATTCATGACCCACTGCAGAATCACTTTATAATTCTCATAATTATACTGTGACCCACTACGGAATCAATATCATTCTCATCATACAGTGAAGTATGAACTCATTAAAGAACCTAACATTCTACCTTGATAGTATTCTACGCAGTATTATACAAATTTATTAAATATTGATAATGCTGAATAGGCAATTGTTTTATAGCATCAAACATATACATACCGAATCACAGACAATCAGTGTACATGAATGCGTACATGAGCATACTTGTAAGAAGCAAATATGCACACACCCACACATAAACACATACGAAAGCGAAAGGCAAAGAAGGATTTTTACCTTTTCCCATCAGGGTGTGTAATTACCACATCCAAGTCCCCACAAGATGCTTTTCCACGCCTATAAGATCCTCCACATAAGATAACCACCTTCAATATAGATACAAAAGTAAAACAGGAACCAATTACGCAAATATGAATGTCAAAATTGATACCATGATAGTTTAAACATACAGTTATGGTTGTCAGTGAAATAACTTTGCCTGCATTCAAACAGATCACAACAGATTTACTGAAGTTTAGATTTTTTTTTTTTGTTTGGCGTTGCTCTTGTTTTTTTTTCTGGGTAATGGAGTGTTCAGAGCTTTTTAAGCAGAGACAATATCCACCACCACCACCCACTCTCCTTCCTCCCCAGCATACAAAAGAACAAATAAATAATAAAATCCCTCGCATTCTTAAAAGTTAAGAAGACAATATCACCATGGATGACCACCATATGGGTTATTGCCTAATCAGTTGACTCAAATACAGGCTAATTTTTTCCCTCCATGCTTGAATCCAAGACAACTTATCCCTTGACTAACCCCTTGCAGTCTTTTGATTTTTCATTTATAAACCAGTTCAGGCAGAAGAGAAAATGTCTCACCCCAGGCAATGTCTCTTCTCCAGCTTTTTGCAGAAGTTGTTCCATTTCTTGAACCTGCAAAATAATACTAACTTCAAATTTCTGGGGCAAGGCAACCCAAATTGTGTATGGCTACACATCAAGTCACAGTAAAAGCAAATAGTCACACCTCATTGCGTGGAATCCTCGTCTTGATATCATCAAAATATTTTAATCCCAACTTCTGTGCATGTGTTAATGAATCTTCATTCTTAAGATCATCTAGCGTGCGGTATCCTTTCTCATACAATTTTAGGGCAGTGGCTGGACCAATACCCCAAACTTCCCCAAATAGACTTATAGTTCGTACCTGCAAATTGTTGAGAAGTGAAGTTGTGTAACAATTAATTTGGGGAAGTTAATGATTAGCCATTTCTGCATCATTTGGTCATAACAATGTAAGTTTTTTTTTTTTATGGGTTCACAATTAACAGGTGAATTTAATTTTTTAACAGCCATATCTTTCAGCCTTTGAGTGGTCTTCTCAATTAAACACTACGAAAAAGAAAAAAAAAAAGCCAATGAACAAATTTAAAAAATATGAAGATTTAAGGAAATTACTACTATAATAAGCATGAGACCATCATTTGGTTGGAAAGCAAACAATACAACCAACAAACAATTTATAAGTCAAAATCATGCACATGTATAAATGCTCATGAATGTGTATCTCCATGTGTAATAACCATATTAATTGTACAGTCCTCATTTGGCTGACAATAAATGAATGCTCCCAACAAAGTCAAAATTATATGCATGAGTACATATGTATGTGAGTATGTGCACATTCAGACACGGCAAGTATGCTCATTTCTGAATCTGTACAAATGTAAATTTTAAGTGTGTAATATGTACAAGTCATAATCTATGAATGTGTATGTGTACAGGCACTCATATGCGGAGATCTATTTGCATGTGCAAAAATGAGAACACATATAAAATAATAAAGTTCTAAATGTGTGCTGTTTCATTGGCACAAGCAAAATCTATAACTATACACTGATACTATAATCTCTCTAAAAACTTTCAATACCTTTTCATCTGTTTCAAAATGCTCCAACTTGGACAGTTTTCCAGTAGTCACTATCTCCTGTATCTGCAAGCACATTCCAATGCCAGCGGTGATCCCCAAGATAGATTTGAAGAGGAAAAATTTTGTGCTCATAGACAAATGCATATTTTTATATCATAGGCCCTACAATAACTAGATTGCATTCATCGATTAGAAATTCCTGAAGATAATATTCAAGTCTACATAATCAGTTATTGTACTAAACGGGAACACTATTCTTTATTGAGACATGAAGCATGAGGAAATTCTACAGAGCATATGGGAAAAACAAAATCAAAATTACTTGAGAATATTGTTATGGGAATCATGACTCAACAAATGCGCTTTGCCTGTGAAAAATTTTACGGAGGCCTAAAAATGGGGAAAATGATTTTAAGTCACTCTATGATATACACATGAAAAAATAAGAGACCCAGATAGTTAATGAAGCTTTACAAAACAAGTAAAATAGTCAATCAATGTAGCAACTTAATCTTGAATATCCCCACTCACATGATCCTGGAGCGACTTCCCAATCCCAGGTAGATCTTTGACCTGGTCTGCACTTTCAATTTTGAATGGCAACTTCTCAATAAATGGAATAGCCTTGTGATAGCTAAATGACCTTCGATCGTCACCCAGTGCTTTCCATTGAAAAGTGAACATTTAACATCAAGCTATGGAAAGGCAATAAAAGAAAAAAAACAAATGCACACACACAAAAAAAGAGAGCAAAGGAGAAAATGAGTCTCACCTCTATATATATTGACTAGTTTTCCAAATATTTCAGTGATTTTCCTATTTAGATCAGGTGGACAGTACGCCAATGAAGACTGTAATACATGGACCAAATTAGGAGATAACAACACACTTTGAACAGAAAAAGGGTATCTAGCATATTATCCAATAGAATTTCTGGAGCTTATATCTACCTCCTAGCATTAAAATTCCCAAATTTGATTGATCAAGGCCACAGGCATCCACGCACATACAAACACCCAGAAGAAAAACAACTAAAACGGAAGAAAATTTCCAATAATAATGTATGTATATTACATGTTTGCTTGGAGTATTAGGAGTCTTTGGACTGGAACTTGCAGGGCTCAAAGTGTGGGGTGAGCTGTCAGAACTTGTCGAATTGTTGGGTGGCGCCACATTTACAGCATTATTTTCTGCATTTACTCTGGCATTTGATTTGAAAATTTTCACATCCTCAGGAGAAGACCTAATCTTTTTCTGAGCTGGTGCTTCATCACTATTAGAAGAAGTGATTCCATTGGCTGAGTCCCTAACCAAAGACTTGTCTGGATCACTTTTTCCTACCAAATCAACATCTACATGGTATGGATCGTCAGATACCTTTTGTCCTAATCTTAAACTGTCCTCTAGCCATTGATAAAGGAGGAATCTCTAAAACAAGCAATAAATATAAAAAACTATCAGACCTTCAAACAACTCAACAATTAGACTTAAAAAAAAATAAAAGCACATTAACCACGTAAAACTCTTCTCATCGGTGAAACTATTCAATTAAAGTATAAAATTCTACGAGAAATATAATCAAATCATAAATTGAGAAACTCACTCCTTTGAATCGTTGTAACCGTTCTTTGTCCACTTGCTGGAGAAGCGCATTTGAATTCATGGCAAAAACATGGGTCACCTTCTTCGATAGGCGAGTCTCAACAGTAGCCCCCATTTGCAGCAACTTTTGCTTCCAAATCTTTCAAATCGCCCAAAAATGAATAAATAAATAAATTGTAACTAAAATTAATCAGAGGCAACGATATTTGAGAGAGAGAGAGAGAAACCTGTAATCGGCGTAACTGAACTCCGCTTTCGACCAAGAAGACAACCATTCCAGAGAACATTCCGTTTGGATCGGGAGACGGCGTTCGATTTTTAGTTGGCTTTGGCGCCATTCAAGTTTCCAGAGTAGCTATTTCAGTCTTCCTCTACAAGAACTTCAGCAAGCCACATCACTAATATTGTTATTACTTTTTTAAATTTCAGGGGAGATTGCAAGTTATGCGGTCAAGCCTACCAAAACTTACAGCAGGACAGTTAACACGTGGAAAATCATGTCAATATGCTATTGGATTATGTGTTTTGAAAAATGAAAAATTGTTGGAATCTTCTCAAGTGTTACTAATTATATATAAATCGAATTCTAAAATTTTAAATATCAACTATCAATTATCAAATACTTCCGATAAAAAAACTATCTATTATCAAATACATTGTTTGGAAAAATATTTGGATAAAACAATTATTTAAAGTGAAAGCAGTATAAAAAATAATAATAACGTGAAAATAAAAAAAAATTATATATTAATATATCACATATGGCATAAAACTGGATCAAAGAATTTTTTTTTTCAATCAAAGAATTGATAATGTGTTATATATATATATATATATATATTATTGAAAAATCTTATTGTTAAAGAAGAATTAATAAAAATTATATAACAAAAATTATATGTTTTACAAATAAAT
Organism: Garcia nutans; assembly: GCA_947685225.1. NCBI lineage: Eukaryota > Viridiplantae > Streptophyta > Magnoliopsida > Malpighiales > Euphorbiaceae > Garcia > Garcia nutans. The sequence goes on from CANTUV010000011.1 coordinate 56,112,213, forward strand.
TAAAAATTAAAATATAAAATAATATATTTTATAGCACTATAAATTATTAGTTCATTTATATGCATGTCGAAACATAACTTAATGAAAAATATACTTTTTCTGAAGTTAATAAGTTCATGATGGATTTCTCATCCCCTAATATATTATTAAAATAATAATAATTTATTTATATCAAATTAGAAAATAACTCGCACCATGTTGTAGGTATTCTTATTTTTATGAATCTATAATATAACTTTAAATAAATAATTATTTACTTAGAATTATAAATAAAAAAATAAAATTAATACATATATTATTATTTTCATAATACTATCATAATAGTTTATATAAATAATACATATTATTTACTAAGCCAAATGAACCAACACTATAAATAACAAATGTTAAAAAGAGCAATCTTAACAATCCCTATTAAAGCTCACCAAATCTAGCATTTTTTATTAATTATATGTGAAGAGAGAAGATAAAAATGATGAATAGAAAATGAAAAATATATAATAAATAGTAACTTACAAATGGTCTCTAAATGCTATAACTAAAATGACAAAAAAATAAATGATATTAACAAATTAAAAAATTTTCATGACAAAAAAAATAAATAAAAGGCATATGTATATAGGTCATTTGCAATAAATTGAATGTTATTGATAATTTGGATATTCTACTTAATTAGAGAAAATAAATAAATTTTATTATCAAGTTATTAGCTATTATGATGAGATGTTTGCGTGTGTCTAGTGTTATTTCAAGACAATAAATAAAAAAATAAGAAATATAAATCTTTATAGGAATTTTAAAAAAAAGATATTCACTAATAAAAAATAAAAAAAAAAAATTGGAGAGAATCCCTAACCATAGTAATTCAAAATATGAATAAATGGAAGAGAGGATAGAATTTATTATTTTAAAAGAAAAGATATATAAAAATAATTTTGAATTATTCGTGATATATCACATTGGATCTATTTTTTTTATCTCAATATATTCTAATAAAAAAAAACTCATTTTGGACCCTCATGCAACGGTATAATCGGCCATCTATTTTGTATTGTGGATCCCATTAATTTATTATTTAATAATTTAAAAATGTACTTTTAGTATTAATAAATTAATAAATAAATTTTTAATAAAAATTTTTAACTTTTTTTTTTTCTCTCTCTCGCTCTTGTTACACTCTTTTTCTTTTTCTTCTTCATCTTCATCTTCTTCTTCTTCTTCTTCTTATAATAAGTACATCAAATTTAAATTTGATTCAACAACAAATAACTATAATTTTTTGCAGGATTTTATAATCCTTCTTAAACACATTTAGTTGGTTAATCCCATTTTCATTATCATTTTCAAATCTTAAAATTCTTGTCTACCCATTACTTATTTTTGTGTTTAACATCCATCTATTATGGATAACTTGTTACTTGACTTGCTCATACTAAGCTTATTCATTTACAATAATGGCACAGACCAATGGGGTGTAACATTGTTATTAGAAAATTGGGTAATTAAATTTTACTGGTTTTGGTGTTTGATTTACTTAATTTTGTTGTTTTTGATTTCTATAATTTCTTGAGTTTATATATTATATTTCTTGTTGAAGGAAAGGCAATGATTTTAAGTTTTGAGGGTTTCAATATTTGATTTCATTGGTATATGCCATGGTTGCTTTTTGAGAGTTAGAGAGGGGAGAAGAAGAAAAAGAAGAAGAAGAAGAAAATGTTGTAATTTTTCATTAAAAATTATTTATTAATTTATCAATACTAAAAAAGTACATTTTATATTATTAAATATTAAATTAATGGGACTCACAATACAAAATAGATGGCGGTTTTTCTGCTGTATCGTGATAAAAAAAATGAGTATTTTTTACAAGTAAATGATATAATTGAGATAAAAAAAAAAGTTTAGGGTCCAATAAGAGATATTACAAATAATTTAGGATCATTTTTTTTTATATTTTCCCTTTTAAAAATATGAAAACCAGTTTATAAATATTTTAGGAACTTTTATTAACTTATATATTATATTATTTATGACTATATTTTAAGAATTATAAATTGACTTATAGATTATATTATATCAAATTTTAGTAATATAGTTATCATTTAAAAATTTTAAAAAAGAAATTTTAGCTTAAAAAGATATTAAGTTACCGCGTGTTTATATATTATTTTAACAATACAAATATTAAATAAAAATTATTAGATAAGACGGAATTACCATATCATAAGGCAGATGTGATAGTCTCATCCAATAGTTATTAGATAATTTTTTTTCTCATAAATTATGGGTGGATAGATTCAGAGTTTGATATAGAATTAGCAGAAGGATATTATGGCTATTTAAATGAGGTAATCGTCTCCTAAAAATTAATTTATAGTAGATATTTTTTTTTATTGAATGAGACTACCACATCAGCTTCATGATATAGTAATCTCGTCCTATGTAATAATTTATTGATTTTGAAAATGTGTTATCCTTATTTATCATTTTGTAAAATTTTAATATTATATTATTAATTTTTTTATAAAATATTATTTTTCTAAAGCATAAACTTAGCAGTAAAATATATAAAAATATAAAATAATAAATATATTTTTATAAGTTGAAAATTGAAAATTATTTTGAAAATTTTTTAATTTAAAAAGTAAAGAAAATTTAAGTTTAACATTAAAACTTTTAGTTTTGTAATTTTTAGATTAATATGAAGATTTTTAATTTAAAAAATAAAGAAACTTGATGATTAGTGTGAATATTTTAATTTAATTTGAAGATTATTAAGATTTTTTAATAAATAAAAGAATTTGATTTACATAGGAATTATAAAAAGTTAAAAATTTTTAATTTAAAAAATAAAAAAAATTTGAAGATTAATTAAATATTTTTAATTTAAATATTAACATGAATATGTTTAATTTATTTTAAAGATTTTTATTTTAAATTTTGTAGAAATTACACAATTTTTTGAAACAGTTGGTTACACTAATTGCGTGCATTAAATGACTCTACAAATATAATTCTATTATATATGATGATTCTTTATGTATGTATAAGAATTCAAAAGTTTATATCAGAATTCAAATATTTTAAATATAAAATTATATTTTTAAAATTATATTTTTCTTTTCAAAATATATTTTTTTAATTTTTAATTTAAAAAATATTATTTTTATTTTTATTGTAGAACTCTCTAAATTTAATTTTATTTAGACTCTAAATAAATATTTCAATTATAACAATTAATTAATTATTATTTAATAATTAATTAATAATAAATATACATATTATTATTATATCATAATCTTATTTAAATCTTTCAAATAAATATAATTATTATTAATATTAAATAGGATATCATAATTTTATTTGAACTCCTTAAATAAATATAATTATTAATAATATCAAATAGAATATTTTAATTCTATTTAAAATCTAAATAAGTATCAAATAAATATATTTATTCTAATAAATAATAAATTTAAATTTAAATTTTAAAAAAATAAAAAAATGTGGCAATATGAAAGTAAAACATATGATTTAATATTGTGTCAATAATAGTAATTTTATATATAGATATATTCTAAATGTCCCATATATAAAATTATTATAAAATTATTATATAAGATTTTTGTATTAAACTATTAAATTTTTTATGTTGATAAATCAAATAATTTTAAGAGTTAAATTAATTGTGAAAATTCATTCAATTGTGAAAATTATTATTAGAAATGTTAATATGATTTTTTGCTTATTATATTTAGTACTTAAAAATTATAAAATTTGGTTAGTATTTTATTTAAAAATTTAGAGAAAGGCAAAAGGTATATTTACAAAACTATATATAAAAATAAATTTTATTTCAAAAATATTACAAAAATAAAAATATTTACACTTTCATAAAAGTTTTAAGTAAATTTTTAAAAATATCTCATCCCTAAATCAAATAATTTTTTTTTTCAAAAATATATATTTTCTTGCTATAATTATTATTTTACTTCAAATTTCATCATTTTTTTTCAAATTTCACTATAAAATAAAATTTTCAAATAAAATAATAAAAAATTATATTTTTAATTATATTTTTATCATATTAAATATATTATTTTTTATTAAAAAATTTAATTTTAATTACAAATAATAAATGCTCACAAAAAATAAATAAAACATAAAATATATTAATAAAAATTATTAAATTTATTTTTAAACAAATTTTACATATTATATAAGTAAAAAAAAGTTAAAACAATATTAATTTTATTATGTAGATGTTATGTACATATTGCATGTATATTTTGTATATATTATATAGAGTTTGTAAATGTTAGATATATATATAACTCCCTTATATCTTGTATATGTATAATATATACGTCTGGTGTATATAAAATACATATATTAAATACAAAAATATTACATTACAATTTATTTAATTTTTTTTAATTTTATGATAATCATTTAAGAACACTTAAAATGTATTATAATAAATAAATAAAATTAATCATTAGTAATTTAAAAAATAAAAAGATATTAAATAGAAAATCTTTTGAAAAAATTCGCCGGAGTTTTATTTGTATTTTGAACAATATCAAATTTCAAATAACACAACCAGCAATTAAAATACACTCTCATATATTTATTCAATACATACATTTTTTCAAAATAGCCTAACGGCCCAATCCACCAATTTTTTAATAAAAACACATCTATATATAAAAATATAAATTTTATTTTTATTTAATATATTACACGAAAAAAAAAATATTTTACACCACATACATTAATATATATATAATGTACATACTCAAAAGCTGTTTAAAATTTTTAAATGTGTATACATGATATACAAGTAGCACTAGTCCGTAGTAGCTTTAAAACACAATAACTTAAACCTGGGATGGTTTAGCAACACCCTCCAAATCTTCCAGAACTATCCTGTCACCTGCGCGATAGAATTCAATCGCGCTAAACATATTACCTAGTGGTATATACTATAATAAAATTAAGAAATGATGTCATACATATATAATGTCATATTTGCATCATGTTATAAATGTCAAACATTATTTATACACATTAAACAATACACTAAACATAGGCTTAAATACCTTATACAATTATCTAGTTTCAGGCTCGTTGTCTTATATATTATTGATGCCTCATTCTAATATAGACACATCTCTGTGACGCCCAGTCTCTCGTCCACTTTGATTTATTGTATACCAACATTCAAGCGCAATCTTCTGGCAACTAGATAGTATATAAGGTACACACAATATACATTCCTTTCAATGTACTTTTACATATCGACTCACACCATAGTTTTCACAAATCATTATCATAAATAATGCAAATATGATTTACTTCATCTGTTAGTGCATAAATTACACTTTACATATTTTGCACAAATAATTCATTTAGTCATTCTTAAATGGTTAATCATGTCACAACTAACACAAATCAAACATTATTACTTCAAACAATGCTACACACACATGTTTATAAAAATCATCAAGTATCATCACACATTTAATATATGTAATGTGTCAGCCAAAATTCAATACAATCACACGCATTGCAAATAAAGTATGTACTAATATTTTTTAAAGTAATAAATGGAGTTAAAACTCCCTCCACTTTCAACACACCCAAAAATCTTTCACTACTAGATTGATGAAACAATAACATATTTAACACCTATTGAAAATGTGAATGAATATAATCAATTAACATCACATTTATAGGTATTTAAAATCTAAAACAAGAATTAAGGTATAATTCTACAATTTTTCAAGTTTTTACCATAATGCACTTTAACTTTGAAAAATTATTCTAATAATTTTTAAATTAAATTTTAAGCTTAAATATATCTCATACATTATATTTTAATACATTTTAAGCATTAAAATACAATGTATCATTTTTTTTTAATTCTAAAATTTTGTCCTAAGCCACTTTAATTTTGGTTCAACATTCTAACCAATTTTAATTGATAATTTAAGTTCATTTCTACTATTAAAATTATTTAATAATATCTTTTAAATCATAAAATCAAATAAACACCAATTTTTTGTGTTTACTATTCTAAAACTCTAACTCATTCACTATCTCATTCAAACTACCATCAAACCTAAACAGATTAACTAAACAATCTTAAAATCTTTATCTTCTCATCAAAACAACACATTCCATACTCATTTTAACAATTATAAAATAGTATATAAAATTTTAATTTTTTACAATCACAATTTTAAAGAAATCTACAATTTTTTTTAAAGAAAACTTACAAATTTGTTGAAAAATTACAAAAACTCCTTTTGATTCTTTGAAAACCTTCAAATTTTGGTATTTAAAGCAAAAATCTTCTTTAGTTATGATGGAATTTCGTGGTGGAGAGAGAAAAGAAGAAGAAAATGATGATAAATAGTAAATTTTAATTTTTTCTTTCTTTTAAAATAATTTTCACCATAAAATATATATTTAATTGATTTTTATTTAGTATTTATTTTATTATTTTTAATTCTTTAATTCTAACATCCATTCAAAAATAAAATTATTTTTATATTATTTAATTAATTTATTTTTTAAGTAAAATTATCATTTTACCCATATTTTACTATTCAACAGTTGACTATTTTTAATCCATGTTTAACTTTATATGTAATGTATATTTTTTTTTATATTTCACATATGCGTTATCTATTACTCACTTCTAACTCATCATTTCTTCCTTAAATTTTAAATTTTAATTTAAATTAAATTAAATCTTAGCAGTTAAATGGATGATATAATATATATATATATATATTTATTGTATATATCGTGTGAATATTGCGAGTATATTATGTGAATGTAAAATTAAAAATAATAAAGTGATAATATTATATCAATTTTGAAGATAGTTAATAGATATTTTATATATGTTTGATAGATATTATATATATATTTGATAGATGTTATATATATATATAAATATATCATATATGTTTAGTAAATATTATGTATATGTCATGTGTTTATAATAATATAATATAAAAAAATTATGAGTAAAAAATGTAAATAAAACTACAATGAAAAAAATAAAAAACCAAAAATACCATTGAAAACTTTCAAAAATGAAAAAACAGAGCCTAAAATATACAAAATTGAAAAAAGAAAAATCTTACGGTCGTAATAATGAAAATGAAAAATGACACGTTTATATAGCATAAATTCCTTAAGAAAAAAATGGCATCATATAAATTCTCTTATTTTTCATAATTTTATTGCATTTATTATAGTTATATGTAAACGTGTACATCAAATTTAATAAAGCATGAAAAATATACATAACCCTTAAACGCCATCATTTTTACTCCGAGTCTACGAAAAAAAGAATTTTAATAGGTCCAATCATTAGACAAAAACTAAAAAACCTTTAAAATATAACTTTTAGAATACTTTTAGGTGAATAAGAATGACTTTTTAAAAAAGTCAAAATGAAATTGAAATTTAATAGCAAACAAGCTCTACGTTGTATGTATATGATTATTAAAAGATATAACTATTTTCAAAAGAAAGTCAATTAATGATAATAATAATAATAATAAAATAATGTTTCAACTAAAATTGATTACTTGTAATTTTATAATTTCTTTTCAATTTAGTAGAAATTAATTAACTTTTATTTTTATAATTAAAAAATTAAATTAGAAATATATAAAATAATTGGTATTCAAATAAATTATTAAATATTCTAATAAAAAAAAAAGTCATTACCTTCCACTAGTATATTACATAATTAATTTAAGCTACGAAAAAATATATTAGACAAATTTATTTCAAATGAAAAATATGCAAAAAAATCTAAAACTTTAAAATTTGCTAAATAATATAAAAATTTAATAAAACTTATAATACATATATCTCTTGCAACGTACGTTCAATCATAATGTTTTAATTTGAATTTCTTTTATTGAATAATCAAATATATAATAAATAGTGATATTTAAGTTTAATTTACAGTTGGCTTTTATTATTTTATTTTTGTTAATTAATAAAATGTCTGCTCTTAATTGAATCATGAGTTCCATACCCTTAGTACATATTTTTTCAATTACCAAGACTTGATTGAATTCATTGACATTAAAAGAAAACATTACTTTCAAAAAGCTCTATAACTAGACTTGTGGGCTTTACCCCGCAGGGAGCCCTTCCAGAAATTCTCAATGGCCTGGGCTAAACCCAGGCCAATGAGGGGGTTTGGAAATAGTTTTCAACCAGCAATAGACGCGCCTCGGTTAGAACCTCATGAGCTGCGTCATTGCCCCAAGCGCAAAGATAATTTATACCGTGTAAGTGGTATTCTTTTATACTAGCTCGCCCATCTCTATTCATTTCTTTTTCTCGATGTGGGACGATATTATTTTGAAGTTGGCTCCTTGGTTTTCTATAACACTAATTAGCTAACCGACCATCTGTATTCAATATTTGCAACTTCTGCAAGCCAATATAAGTTCCGTAGTACGTAAATTCTATACTATTGATCTAATACAAATGGTGTCTTCTCTTCAAATGAGCAAACAAAGAATCATGGTGATTCACACTAAGCTCTAACAAGCCAATATAACTTAAATGGATGTAATATTTCCCCATTAAATTTGGATCAAGGATTATGATAGAAGGAAAGATTTTAGTATAAAAGATCACTTGGTGTGGTTGATTGAAATTTTATTTGGATTCAAGTTACTCAAATTTGAATTCTTATTTAGAAAGTTACTAATTTATCATTTTCTAACTTAGAATGATAGGGTAGTAAAAATAAATTTTATAAATTTCACTTTATTTTATTTTTTAATTAAATAATCAAACAATATGAAGGAAATATAAATTCAATTCAATTCAATTATTTTCTTTTCTTTTCTTTTTCCCTTCTTTATTTATTTTTTTCTCTTATCTATTTCTTTTTCTTTTTTCATTGTATTGGTAAAGAACCAAATATTGATTTATTCATTTCTATTGATTAAAATTTCAAAATCAAAAATGAAATTATAATTAAAATAAAATAGAATCGAAATCATAATGATTTTTAATTCTTTTAGTTTAGTTTGTTTTTGAATTGAAATCGGAATGATTTTTTTTTTGTTTAGTTTGTTTTTGAATTGAAATCAAAATGGTTGTTTTTTTATTTATAAAATTCAGAGAGATATTATGATTATAAAAAAATAAAAAAATATTTTTATTTTAAAAAATCAAAAAATTAAAATTTAATTTTGGTAAGAAAAAATAAATTTATTTATTTAAAAGTTCAATGATATTGTAATTAAAAAATGGTAAAAAATATTAAATTGATTATATATTATTTTAAAAGTCTATTTAAATTTTATTGAGAAAAAATAAATTATTTTATTTAAAAATTTTAAGAGATATTCATGATTAGAAAAAAAAATTAATTTTATCCTAAAAATTAAAATATGTAATTTTTTAATTTTTTATTAAAATCAGGAATTAAATATGATTAACAAATAAGTATTAGAGAATTATCATTTTCTTTCATGAGATAATAAATTTTTTTTTATTTTATCTATTTTATCCAGCCAAATAACATCAATAAGAATAATTTATTCTCCTTATTATATCAATAAAAATAATTTATTCTCATTTTCATTCTTATTCCCTACCAAGTGCTCTTTCATTTTTTTTCTAAATAAGTGAGAATAAAATTTTTGGAGGACTATGAGAAAAATAAAATTCCTATTGTTCGAAACTTTTGGTTTCGGCTCATAATAATTATGGATCTTAATTTTAATTTGCAATAGCCTCAGTTAAGATTCATGCCATTAAATAACAGACTGATTTTGATTTCAATTTCAATTTAAGCTATTGGTTTAAACTGATTTTTTTAATTTATATTTTTAATAAAAGTAACTATAATCGATAATATTTTTAATGAGATTAAACACTTGACTCATAAAGTTAATAATATTAATTAAGTTAAATAATTCCAAATTAATAATAATGATAATGATGATGATGATGATGATGATGATGATGATGAAGATTGGGATGTTGATGATAACTAGGGGTGTATAAATTTATTGAATCTGACTGAACCAGATCTAATCGAGTATATCTTAGTCGGATTCTATTGATTTATACTGTATACACGAGTGAAATTAAATTTATATTTTTAAATTTTTTTTAGTTTGATAGGCCAGTCGGGTTGAGATAATTTAATTAGTTTTAATCCGATCTCAACCGACTCTTATATATTTATATATAATATATGTATTTTTTTATTTTATTAATTAACCGACCAAACTTGAACTAACCCAACTATTATGAATTTATATATAAATATATGTATTTTTATTTTATTTTTACCACTTAACTCAATCAAAATTGATATGATTTGACTTGAGAATATTAAAATAAACTCGAATATAAAGCTACAATATTAAATATAAACCCGTCTACAATCAATCAATCTGATCAAACCCTAAATTATCTCGATTCTATTGAAATTTAAAAAAAAATTAGGCGAAATCGATCTAATATTTTTATTATGTTGTCAGGTTTGATCGAGTTGAAAAATTACTTCAACCGACCGAATTTGATCCTTGCGCACTCTTAATAATGATAAATTTTTTAAATAAAAAATTTTAATTGTAAATATATGTATTTAAATATATAAATTTAAATATTTAATATTGCAGTTGAACTCAACTTAATAAAATTTTAATCATAAATTAATTGGGCTTGGATAAATAGTTTTTTTTTATTCAAAGTAATTTAAGGTGTAAAAAAATTAAAAAAGAAATTAATTTTAAACTAAAAGTTATATTTTTAATATATTTATTAAAAATTAATATATGTATTTATATTATATATTAAAATATATACATATTTTTATAATATATTTTATATTTTATTTTATAATTTTTTATGTTTCATATCTTGAACCGCCGATTATGATTTAAGAAATTTTAAACAGAAATTTTAAACTGGAATCGGATACTTATAAACTGATATTAATTTTGATTATAAATTAATTTTTTCAATTATAATTTTAATTTATAAATTGGACCATTAGTTCACAGTCTGAGCTACAATTCATAAAGAACCGTGACCATGTAACGAAAGGATATCCCACCGTATCCTTTCCATTTCCCGCGTGAAATGATATCCTATCATATCTAAATCTAGCAACCCACGATCAGTGACGGCATCAACAAAACCCTTAATTAGTCGATGTTTAATTTGCCCAAAAAGAAGTGTATTTGGAATTACTCCATCTGAATAAGTTAAACGAAGCAGGGCGTACAAAGTGAACGGCATCGTTTTTGCCATATCCACGGACAAGCAAGCAGCAGATAGCAAGGGTTTATGCTTAAACCCTTTTCCCGATTGGAAATCCATAATCTTTCCCTTCCACTTGGCATACAAATCTTAAAATTGAAAGCAAATGCTGGTCTATCGCTCTGCTTCAATACTCCATTTTTACAACTTGTCATCTCCGCCTAAATTGTTACTCTCACAATTGAAGCACTCTTATTGCTATCTTTCTAATTCTACTCTGTCCTCTTTATCTGCTCCCATCTACTTCGCTCAGAATCCAATTGTTTTGGCTCAATAATTCATACGGAAGATGCATTCGGGGGGTTTCCTCCGCAGCCGCTGCTGTTGTCTCCGATAAGAAGGTAACCGACACATTCTTCGCTGAAGAAGGCGTTTCGTGGGCTTCTCTCGGCTTGTCTGATCGTCTTTGTCGCGCTATTTCTAATGCGATAGACCGTCTCTAGTTCAGGTGAGTTTAACTGATTAAATTCATGTGTAATCTACATCTGTATATAAGAAAAGAAAGAAACTGAGAGAAAAACTGGAAAGCTATGGAAATTTGTCTTTGTTTTGATAAATGGGTGGTAACTCTTTGAGATTGTTATTGGATAAATACAGGTGCAATAGTTTTTGCTCTTGTTTGTTTGATGGAATTTTCTATAACTTTATAGTGGTCTTGCATATTAGGCTGCCTCTTTACCATCAATACTCTCAGGAAAGGATGTGGTAGTTGCAGCGGAGACTGGTAGCGGTAAAACACATGCCTACCTAGTTCCTTTAATCGACAAGTTATCCAAACCACTGGATGATACTGGAGATTCCGTTTTTGGTCGAGAACTGATTCCTTCGGGTAGATTTTCTCTAGTTCTCTGTCCAAATGTATTGTTATGTGAACAAGTGGTTCGAATGGCTAGTGGTCTTTGTGATGATAATGGTGGACCACTTCTCAAAGTCACCGCAGTCTGTGGCCGACAGGTACCAATTCCCTGATTGTTATTATCAGATTACAAATTTGCACCTGCGTGGTTTCGGTAGGCAATTTTTTTCGTGTTTTACTGTGAGTGTGCTAGATACTTTTTACTTTTAATGCGTTAGAATCGCTTGACTAAGATATTTTGGCTGCAGGGATGGCCAGTTAATTTGCCAGATATTGTTGTGTCAACACCAGCTGCCCTTCTGAATAATATTGACCCCAAAAAACAGCGAAGGTTGAATTTTATTCGTGGTGTGAAATATGTGGTACTTTTGCTTTCCCTTGATACTTGTGTTGTCAGCAACATGGCGTGTTATTGTCAATAATTAGTTAGGAACTCCTATAATTTTTTTTTAAATTTATTAGTTGTTATAATTGGCAGGTGTTTGATGAAGCAGACATGCTTCTGGGCGGGAGCTTCCAGAATCAGGTTATCCGTCTAATGAACATGCTCCGTTTTGATGAAAAGCAACTGTCTATAGGAAATACATCTACACATGAGAATACTATGGAACTAGTTTCTGATTCTACTGGGGAATTTGGCTTGAAAGATGAAGAGGGACTTAAAAATGAATCTATCTCAGAAGAGGATGAATATTTTGAAGGTGATATTGAAGTTGATGAATTAAAAATGGAAAATGAAACTGGGTCTATCAGCAGAAAAGACTGGAGAAGAGTAAGAAAAGATTATGTGTGCAGTAAGCAGTACATTTTTATTGCTGCCACCCTTCCTGGTAATGGGAAAAAAACTGCTGGAGCAGTGTTGAAACGGATGTTTCCAGATGCCAATTGGATTAGTGGGAGAATTATCTTCACTGTCACAACCCAAGGTCCCATTCTATTGTGCTTGCTATTTGTTACTAGTTACTGTTGTTTTCTTTGTTGCATTATTTTTAGAATATATGGCATGCAACCAATAATTGCTGTCAATAGGTTTGGGATTTATTAAATATTAGTTTCAGGCACACCTAGTGAACTAACTTGGGGGTGTATAAGGATTTAAATCCGTAGTAAAATATACACGTCACAATAAGGAATTCTCCGCATAAATGACTGACATGCTGATTATGATCTATGTGCATTGGCCTGACATCTGTTAGGTTACTTGAAAAAATATTTCACATTGCTGAATAGTTGGTTAGTTATGCTTGTTCTGTGTTTACTGGTTTGATACTCCATTTCAATGCTGGATGCTACAACCATATGCGCTAAGATAATTGATTGCTCAACTTTCTATCGATGATAAGTGATGAATTGTCAGTGTTCTTATTAAACACTTCTTTTGTGAACATTATGATTTATGTTACTCTCATGTAGACATAGCACTCTATTTGCACCCCAGCATGGCTATTTCCCTACAGTCTGTGTAACACTGTAGGGAAATAGCCATTAAGACACCATGTCCACGTTGTGAGTGGTGTAGCGGTGAACTTTTTTTGGCATTCTGTTTCAGATTGGATCTGATGCTTTTGCTGGGCCCTTTCTTGCCATTTTAATAAATTAATAGGGACATTACTGTTTTTGATTTTTTGTTTGACTGACTTTGTTATATTATATGGCGGTGATAGAATTAACCTTTGCAACTTGAACCTCTAGTTTGCAGTGATTTCACTGCTGTGCAAATTTTTTATGATTTGTTTATGATTTCAACACCAAATTTGTATGATGAAACATGTGTCTGCCATATTTGTTAATACCTTCATATATGCTGCATTTATACCGAAAGCTGATTTTGTTGCTTACTCATTGCTTCATTTCCGTTCCAGATTGGAACAGAAGTGGATTGAAGTTACAGTTGACACCCAGGTGGATGCACTTATAGATGCTGTGAACCAAGGATCTAGATCTGGTGTAAGTCGAACTATGATTTTTGCAAATACTGTTGAAACTGTTGAAGCAGTAACCAAGATATTGGAGGGAGCTTGTATTGAATGCTACCGTTACCACAAAGATACTTCTTTGGAGGAACGCGCAAAGACATTAATTGATTTCCAAGAGAAAGGTGGAATCTTTGTCTGCACTGATGCTGCTGCATGTGGAGTTGATATTCCAAATGTGTCACATGTAATCCAGGTTTTTCTATTGACTGATTTTTGGATACTGATTTATGCATTTGTTTTATTATAACAATAAACCCTGGCAATGTCCATATTTTGAAGAAAAATGTGAAACATGAAATACTAGATATTCTCAGTCTTAACTTATATTAATTTCTACGATGGACAAATAAAAAATTGCAAAAGAAACAGTCAAGTTTTTGCTGGAGCTTGGAATCTGCAGAAGGAGACTAGAATTTTGTTAAAGCACAGGGCATCTTAATTGAGAGGCTTGGGATTCTATTATCACATGGAAGATCCTGTGCTGGAAGTTTTCTAAAATTTTGACTGTTGAATTTAATACTATCTTAAATTTTTGAATGTCACATTACCAAATTGTTTTTATTGAGCTTTGATGAGGACTCATTATAATATACACAGAAGCCATAAGGCCTATTTGCCTTCAATGGCGGCAGTTAGTGACCAGCTGTGAGCAACTAGCAAGTTGTAGTGAATGGGTACAATTGATTGTATATTGTTTGATAATTCAGCATATAAATTGCAAAATAATGAACAATACATATTTTTTTTATGTATTATTTGAAAAATTCTATGTACTATGTAACAGTGTTATTTTTAGAATACCAATTATGTCTTAATAAACTACATGAATTTTTAATTTTTATATTAAATTTTTATAGTCTTTGAGGTATATAATTATGAATAAAGAAATATTTATATATATATATATTCATTATTTACATGTACAAAATTATTAGTTTAATATATTCATTTTCTTAGTTTTAATTATTTCTTAATTATTTTGGAGTTGAATGGCACTCTTTATTAGATTTCAAGCTTTAAAGAACAGTTTGAGGTATAGGTTAGCGCTTAGCTATAAATATCAAAAGGTAGAGGTTGAAAGTACAATTGCAAACTTCCATTTTTTTAAAATTTTTTTTAACCATATGTCTTATTTCAATGATTGAGTATCTAGTAGTTGTCTGCTGGAAACTAGAAGCTAAGCCAAATGAATACTGAATGCTGGTTGAATTATGTTGTAATGATGAGCATGAAAGATGCATTAGTTTGAAGTCATGAAGTACCAGAAGCCTTCAATTTAGCTCTTGAAGGTTTCTGCCACTTTCTAGTTGAAGCTATACTTTAGGTGCACTTCATTATGATATTTATCAATGAGGCTTTGAGACACTTTTTGGTGGCCTCTTCTTTAATTGCATGCTCTCTAATATTCTCCTAAAACTAGCTTTTTCCTTGGGATTATTTCCTACATCTTTTATTGAGAACTTTTTTTTCCCTTGTGATTTATGTTTTAAAAGAAGCCTACTTTGTACGTGTTATTTTGCAGGCAGACTTTGCTACCTCTGCTGTAGATTTCTTGCATAGGATTGGCCGCACAGCTCGAGCTGGTCAATATGGGTTGGTCACTAGCCTTTACACTCAATCCAACCGAGATCTTGTTGCAGCAATTCGTCAAGCAAAGCAACTGGGTCAGCCTGTGGTAATTTCCTGTGGCTCTAGTTCAAGATTTTATTTGCTAATCTTCTGCTTTTGCACTTTATCAAGCAGGACCCAATTTTTTTTTTGCCTGAAACTAATTCTAGTTCTATAAAATATTTTAGGGTGGTAATTTGACGTTATTATTGCAAGTTATCATTCTGACTCATAAAATAATATCAGCATTGACCTGTACTCTTATTGCTGATTTGCATCCTTGAAATGGCTAAAATGCTTTTGTTATGGCTACAGGAATCAGCCTTTAGTAGAAAAAGAAGCTTCAGAAACAAACTTAAGAAGAGAGGTATAGTATTATTTATATTTTTTCATCAAATTCAAGTACTGGACAAATTAAAAAGAAAATTGGAATTTTTTATTACCTATTTTCTGGTGTCCTAAAGAACAAATTGAAAATCGCATAAAGCTGGTAATCCTTATTAATATGTACTAAGTAGAGACTGGAAGTGGAGGAAAGAGAGAATTCTAAGATCTTGTTTAGTTATAGAAAACAAACCTATATTCTAGAAAATTATTCCAAGAAAATGGAAAACCAGAATTTGCTGTTGAGTTATCAAATTTTTTAAATGGGAACTTTGAAAACAATTTTTCGAAATTTTCAAAATACACTATATTGTGGAAAACTTCTTTATGATGTTTTCCACTCTCTTTTAGAATAAACAGTTATGGAAATAATAGTTATATATTTAATACAAAAAAGAACCTTAGGAATGAAAATGAAAATGAATGAAAAGAGTCTCTAGATGTCCAAATTTGTCATTAGATAAAAATAATTTTCAGTTGTCAGCTCTCACTTAACGCACAATATTGTAATGAAGCAAAACTTTTGCTAATGTTCATACTTGCCTAAGTCTTAACTCGAGAATATGTCTATGGACTGAGATATGGATTGATTAACGATTTTTCGTGTTAGCTGAGTTAGGACAGGTTAATAATGATCAATATGAGTTCATTTGTTGTTGTCTTATCTCAACAGGTTCTAGCAAAGTCATAGACGTGACAACTAATGCAATGGAAAGGGAATGAGGAACTTGGTATGTAAATTAAAGAAGCTTATAGTCATGTCATATGCATTTTTACCTTTTATTTTCATAATGTCCATGAAAATTCAGTTGTAGTATATTGTTGAATTGCTCTAACAATGGAATTCTCTCTCTCTCTCTCTCTCTCTCTCTCTCTCTCTTATTATTTAAGCATTTCTTGATCACTTCTGGTGCTAATGCTACCCCTTTGAACCAGTCTATTGTTGTGTTTCTTTGGTACACTGGAAATTCTGAAAGACAAGGGGGGTATGGGGACGGAGATTGAACTCCTGACTTCTTATGCTACTAATCAATGGATTACTTTGGCTGCAATATCTTAAACGTAAACAGTTCACCGCAGTGAACTGCCGCTGCGACTGCATTACTCAGTATATTATATAAGCCTTCAACTATCATGTGGAAGTAAATAATGGCTGCAGAACTTTGTGCTCTCGTGGCTAGCATTTGGTTTCTTCTGTTTGGGTAATGGTGGCTGAGATAGGCAGGCTAACTTGTGAATAAGTTCTCTCTCTAAGTTAGCATTTGAAAGGGGAATTTGTTAAATGGAATGGGACTGGCATTTCACTTTCCAGTTTATTATCTGGGGCAAACATAGTTTTCTTCTTCATTCTTGAATTTTGTATATTAAATTCATCAATGAAGATGTATGAACAAGGACAAATTTTGGTTGAGGAACTTTTTCTTAACTTCAAAATTTCATTTATATAATTTACGCAATTTATTATCATATGTTATAAATAAATAAAATGATATAAAAAAATAATTTTGACGTCATGCAATAATTCAATATAATAGATTTTATATGAAATTATTTTTATATACTATGCTCTCAAGTTAAAGTAAAAGAATACAGGCTTTCATTTAATGGTAAGTGAAATATTAATATAATTTTAGTAATAAAAGAATTATTGTAAGATTCAGAAAAGCAATTATTTGGAAGAATAAATTTATTTATATGATCTTTTTATTTTTCTTTATAGTTTAACACAAATTAAAAAAAAATTATTAATTATCTGATTAATAATATTACAAAGACTAAATATATACTATATCGACCAAGAAAAATAATAAATATGTACTAAAATGACTAATAATATAATGTAAATAATGATAAATAATTTAATAAACGAGTAATATACAACAATGTATGAAATTATAAATTGATATTTGATATATGCGATATAAGGATAGCATGTTTAAATTTGTAGATTATTTGGGGCAGCAAAAATTTAGACCAAATTTTTTTTCAACATGACTTACCAGATTTTAATTTATATTAAAAAAATACTAATTTTTATGAACTATAGTATTCCATTTTTGCTATTCTTATCATCCAAAATCATTTACTTATATAAAAATATTAAGCTTTATATTTCAATTAATAATTACCATTTTTCAAAATTATTATAACTATTAACTCTTAATAAATATAATTTTTTATTCAAAAAGTATAATTATCTTTTTAGAAAATTTAATAAGATATTACATTAAATATATAAATAAGATAATTATTTTAATATAATTATTTACTAATTTTAATTTTATTTTTTTTCCTAAACATTAGTATATACGTGTGGTAAAATTTTAAGTTTCAATAAAATGAGAATTAAAAATTTTAAAAAATTAAAAATAAAGGAAAGAATAAATAAAAAAAATTAAAAATTGACATGCTTATTTTTATTTATTTATTTTTAAAATTTTCATCCTCGGTTACTTAGGCTGCAATATCTTAAACGTAAACAGCTCACTGCAGTCGGTTGGCACTGCGACTGCATCACTACTAAGCCTTCAACTACCGTGTGGCTTTAGTTCTTGTGGCTCTGGTTCGGTGCTGCTGCTACTGTGACTTTTTCACTTGTAAGACAAAGAAGAGGGGAGACTGAGCTCTTTAAGAGAGGCTTTTATACTTAAGTCAAAGCTCGATCGATTTGAATAAAGAGAGAGTAAGAAAGGAGAGAGAACATATTACCTGAGGGGGAAAACCTCTATATATAGGCGGTGGAGGAAGATAACTTCTGATATGATGTCAGTATTGATTGTGGGTGTGTCAGGACTATACAACGACTGTATCAATAGAGTGTCTGCCGGACACAAAGAGCTCGATGAGACTAAACATGCCCAAAACTAAAGTTCAATCATTTACAGAGAGCTCAGTAGAATGGACGACCGAATAGGTAGCTCGGCAGGCGAGCTATATCACAGGAGGGGTAGTAATAATGATTAATGATGGCTGAGATAGGCAGGTCAATTGGTGAATAAGTTCTCTCGCTAAGTTAGCATTTGAATAATGGGAAGAGGGTGGGGATAGTGGTGGAAATAAGGGGGACATGAGGTCTATATATCTATATATGTTATAATACACTATAATTTACTAGAACGATGCCCTCGAGTTATTTTAAAAATATATATTATTTTTTAATAAAATAATCTTAGTTATTTAATTACACAAAAAATAATTAAAATATATTACAAAATATAAGAGTAAAATCGGATAATAAATAAAACATACAAAAAGTAAGTGCTAAAGTTATATGTAATTTTAACATTATATAAAGGATAATTGAATACATAAATTCTTAAAAAAATACATAACAATAAATTATAAATACATAAAAAAGTAAATTAACAAAAATTAATTGCAATAATAAGAGCTAAAAATAAATAACACTAATTAAAATAAAATAGTCATTAATAATAAGTGCAAGGACTAAAAAACTAACATTAATTAAAATAAAATAGTAATTAATAGTAAGCGCAAGGACTAAAAAGAAATAACACTAATAAAAATTAAGAGTAAATTGAGTAAAAAAACCTGAAATCATTGTTCATCCACAGTGATTTCAAGTTCTTTAAATTACACCATTTGCACTAAATTAACAATATCTTAAGACAATTATACTAATCTTTACTTATTTGTACTCAATTGATAATATTTTATTCTTAACTTCTGATTTACTTTTTTTTCATACTTTAAAAAAATATTAATTGCTTTTTCTATTATTTAAAAAAAAATAAAATATATATTCATCGAAGCAACGTAAGGATGTCATTCTAATATAAATTAAAATTGATGATAAAGATTAATATTTTATATTAAATACAAAAAAAAAGTATTTTTTAATATATATATTAAATATTAGAATAGGTTTTTTAATATATATATTAAATATTAATCACACGCACTATAAAATGTAACATAATATTCAACTTATTAATTTCATTTTATTCATAATGTCGAACTTTGTAGCACTTTTCTGCGTATTTATTTTATTTTATTCACAAATACCGAGCTCCATAATGGATGTGTATGTTATAGTGCACATGCGCACCAAACTCTTATAATGCGATCTCCTACCGAGCTTTGTAACACCCCTTATGCGTGTCGAAAATTTTAGTTGAAATTATACAGTTCACTATACCTCGCACACCGAGCTCTTCAGTTCCTCAGTCGCACATTAATTTTCAATACTTACTTAAAGCTCACCGTGCCTCGCACATCGAGCTCTGCAGCTCTCAGTCGCACATATCTCAAAAAGTTCATCGCACCTCGCACACCCAGCTCTGCAGTGCCCAGTTGCGCATATCTCAAAAAGCTTATCGTGCCTAGCGTACCGAGCTCTGCAGGGCCCAGCTATGCATATCTCAAAAAGTTCATTATGCCTCGCACATCAAGTATAATAGCGCCTTGGTCGCACACTCAACTATTATTCTCTGTATTGCAACGACAAGCAACATCACGTAATAACGCATTACGCTCAATAAACCAAACTCTTTACAAAGCCACCAAGCTTATAAAGGCAATGAATTAAATTAAACCGGGCAATAATTATGTAGTATCGAACTGTTTAGCATTTTCCCGCGCATCAATTTCACTTCATTTATGATATCAAACCGCTTAGTGCTTTCTTACACAACAAAATTTTATTAATAACTTGTATGCTTTAGTCTCTTTGCACACGTCGAGCTTTCATTATGAATATTTATGTTTTGGTGCCCTCGTGCACATTGAACTTATATTATGTTATAGTGCCCTCGCGAGCGCTGAACTACTCTATCTCTTTCTCATGCATTAATCTACTCGTGGCGCCTTCATGCGCATCCGCACTGTAGTCCCTGGTAAAGGGCCGAGCTTCTACACTCTGACCAAGCAATAATGCTCTAATTGCAAAAATTGATATTCATTTTTTGTAATTGTAAATTTGGGGGCCCATGTAATGGCACTTTGTAAATTTATTTCCGAGCACTCATTCTCCTGTAAATGTAAACCTCTATCTTTGTACAAAAGAAATATTAATGTACACAGCTAGGCTCTTTGCCAGTCTTCTAAAAGCATGCCCAAGAGACTAATTGACATAAATGTCAAGGTAATGAGCGGGAAACTAGCACCCCTGAACACCGAGCAATGACATTCAAAAGTTAAGCTTTGACACTTAAGCTTATGAAAGACACAAGCATTGATACGAGAATCCGTCCAAGAGCCGAGAACCGACAATCAAAAAGAAACTCCCTACCCCGACATGCCAAGCGATGGTCAGGTCAGTAGCATAGGTAAGTGATCTACACCGAAAGAGAAGTTAAGAATCTGCTCAAAATAGAAACCTTCGCGCAGCTCCACCAGCACCATGAATCCAATTGGCACAAAAGAGATAGATCAACTCCTCTACACCAAAAGGACGATTGAAGAAGGCTCTGCTAGGAGTGGCACTTCTAAACAGGTCATTCAAACGAACATGATGGATAATGCCTCGAGTACGTACTCACTCTATGACCTTGGTTTTTCATTTTCATTTTGTGAGTTCATAAAGGGCATGTATAGATTCATAATATAGCATGGCATGGAATGAAGTTCAAGTTAACTAACCAAGCATGTTAGTAGTAGGCTCAAATGCACATCGCGCTCGAGGTTATTTGAAATGTCAAAGTCAACACAACACAATAGATATAACATTATCTTCTCACCAGTGTCAAGTTTGATTTTGGACCGAGCCCTTAGGTTAATGCAAACGGTATATCACAAAAAAGATAAATCAAAGAACAACCATTGACTTCAAAAGAAAAATATCTCATTAGTTAGACAATAGTTCATTACATGAATAGCTCGGTCTTTATAACTTGTTTCATAGATCGAGCATACATAAGTACCTATAACTACTTAATAAAATTTCATTAATCATGGAACTTGTCACCATAGACTTCGTCCTCCTGATCCGAGTCCTTGTCTTCATCTTCATCCTCATCATTTGTTTTGTGCTCGTCCACCAGTTGGTCAATGTATATCTCCATCATCCAGAAAAAATCCATATCTAAATTCTCCTGCTTCAACCAATTCGACACAACCTTCTGGTAGGCATAAACACCCTTGGTGTAGTTCTTGTCGCTCCTCATTTGCTCGGTATCCAGCCCTTACTAGATGGTTTTAAGGGTATCCTCTGCCAGGCGTAACTCGTAGTCCTTAAATTTTAGAGCTTCCTTTGCCAAGAGTACTTCTTCCGTTTTAGCTCTTAAAGTTTCTTTGGTTGAGCTCAGCTTCTCTGTTTTCTTCCTCAAAGCTTCTTGAGCTTGCTTCAGCTCTTCGTCCTTAGCCCTTAAAGATTCTTGCAGCTTTTGCATTTTCACTTTCTCTTCATCGCAGTCCCTAGTGAATTGGTCAAAGTTGGCTGCCATACCCACCACCTGGTCCTCAATGGTATGGGCAAACTGGGCAACCTGTAGAGTTTGATTCTGTCAGTTTGCACACCAAACTTAATACAAGTGTAAATGTTCAGAGTTTTTCTTACCATGTGAGTCATTGTCACCATTTTTTTTGCTATCTCCTCCGGGCTTTTCTGTGCATTATCGCGCCTTTCCTTTGGAATAGCTTTATATATTTGTTTGATCACTTTCTGTGGCTTGATATCAAATGCTAAATATGTTGTGTTATGAGGCCTGCAAGCTTGTCATTCAATGCCTCCACTAGCGGAACCAGACTATGCCGACGGGCTAGTGGCTCTTTCACCTCTCTCAGAGGTGAGTTCTCTTCCACCACAGTCCGAGGCAAGCTCTCTCCCATCCTTCCATGGGGTAAGATACCTTTCATTTTCATATGTGGTTTGTTCTATAGCATCACCTCTATGAGGAGAGTCAAATCCAATATAGGCTCTTCCTCCCGAGCCGCACTGCTCCCTACAATCCGTTCGTTTGATTGCTCTCGAGCAATACTACTCCCAACACCTCGCTCCCTTGATTGATGGCGAGCCATCCTGGCCTTCTTCTGAGCCTCCTTTCTGACCTCCTTCTATGCCAAACATTTTAGCTCTTTGATTGGTAGATCCTGAGCCCATCTTTGTGCAATCGAGCCAAAAGTTAGCCAAATACATAAATAGACTACCATCAAGCAAAATAAAAATAAAGTGCTAAACATGCAACATACCTGTTCGATCTTTTGGTCGAATCTCCTTGGGATCCTTCCCAAGAGGGAAATACTCCCTTATCAAAGCGATGACCTTCCTCTTCTTCTTCAGAATGTCTTGTTCCACATTTTTAAATGTTTTGAGCTCATCCTCATTCAACTTCCTTCTTGTCACTTGTTCGCCACTGGGCGGTTTTCCACAATGAAAATTAGTCTTTCTAAGCCTTTATTGAGTCTAGCTTTCCTGCGAACATCACGAGCCTAGACCTACTTTGTAAGTACATAAAGTCCTCCTCTACTGAAGGCACTCAGTACTCTTGAAGAAGGCTTAACCCCAAAAAACCCACATAATATCTTAAACCATTTGATAGTTTGACACGCATTGGGGCTGAGCTGGCCGGAGGCAATCTTGTGATAGTTCAGGAAAGCCAGCAGGAAGGGGCACAGAGAAAATCATAATCCCGATCTCAGGTCTTCTTCGAATATCATCATTTGGTGTTCAGGCAGGGTGTTGTAGGCCCGCACATCCTCTTCAGGATTGAGCAACCTATACTCCTTAGGTATTTGGTATTTCTTTCGGATCCT
Source organism: Garcia nutans (assembly GCA_947685225.1). NCBI lineage: Eukaryota > Viridiplantae > Streptophyta > Magnoliopsida > Malpighiales > Euphorbiaceae > Garcia > Garcia nutans. The sequence goes on from CANTUV010000011.1 coordinate 56,136,081, forward strand.
AGCCAGGTCTGTCTCTATTATTGTTGATTTGATGTCCCTCACCTGAGCCTTTTTAGGGTTCATATGCACCACCTGAGCTTCAGTCACATCTTTGTCCTCCTCATCGATTAGTGCAGGAGGCCTCCTAGCATTTTGCTCAGTAGATTCGGTTATTACTGACCCGTCATCGACCTAAGCTCTCTCTTCGTGATGAGTCACCTCACCAAGTGTGCTAGGAGAGCCCACCTCTCCTCTTTCCTCTGGTAGAGTTGAGCCAACTGTTGCTCGCACCATCTTGCTACTCAAATTCAAATGCAAAAACTTAAAACTGAAACTTAAAACTAACCATTCTAACCGAGCTGTCAAGCCTTGAAACTTCACGTTAGAATAGACAAACCGAGCTTCACTCTTTTTGTTGTGTCACAAATGTTGTTGTCAAACCCTCTATTTATAGAGGAGACTTCAACCATTTGAATCGACATTCCTCATTAATGGCCCAGCCGTTACGTCATTTGAATTCATGCTCAGTCGTTACCTCAGTTACTGAAGCGTCACCACACCTTGGCATGACATATGTCCTTTCAAACTGTCAATCGATTCTCCTTGGCATAAATGCCAAGACTCCTCAGGAGGGACTAGTGATACTACCCTTGTTACCTCTAGATAACCGGGCATTATTTTGGAGCTCTTTGTGCTCATCCTCGAGCTCTCTTTCCTTTTCTATGATCCTCGAGTTCTCAATTTTTGAGCTTTTCGAGCAATCATTTTTTGAGCTCCAGTTCTACCTTAGTGTTTTCAGTCTCCTTGTAGCTCCGACCAAACTTTGTTTGACTTCCTCATATCATGGGACTTTGTAATAGTACCTGCCTTACTGATCTCATAGGCTGAGCTCCACACTTGAGTCCTCCATATGGTCGTACACCATTCTAGCATCATGGTACAACACATACATTTTCATACCGAGCTCATTCGAGTTCCCTTGTATGACATGACTGAGCATTGACATAAATATCAAAAGACTTGAAGTGGACTACTGATACTACCTTCCTTTTTACCGAGCTCTATGTCTGGTCATCCTCATGACCCAGTTCTTAATAATATGATTGACCTCGGTATCGGGCTCTTAATGTCCTACCAAGCTTCATATGTCCGGCTGACACTCCACTGACACAACAGTTGTGCGACTCTGACACACTCGCAAATTACGCTGACACCACAGTAGAGATTATCTCCTCCCACCAAATATAAATAGTGGTTATCCCCTCAGATAAAGAGCTCTTTTCTCTATTATCCACTCTCTTTAATCAGAGCAACCGAACTAACTTAAGTATCGGAGTCTCCTCAGGGGAGCCCGGTCCCCCTCTCTATTATCTTGCAGGTTGGAGAGCTACAACAGCAGTGATACCAAACCCAAGTTATAGGAACTTGGACCCCCTGAAGAAGCCCCTTCATCATAAAGAAAGTGTCGTGTTTTTTAAAACATAAACTTAATGAACAGTAAAAATGAAAAAAAAAAAACCAAAATAACTCAGATTCAAATGTTAGTTAGGATCCAATTTCAATTTTTCTTAATGAGATTCAGATCCGGATTAGGATATTTTATCTTCGGTTCTCTTAATGAAGTTGATAATGTGCGTGAATATCATGGAAATTATTACTCACTTTTGGTCCCAATTCAAGGTTGATTATGTGCATGGACTTTCTTGAATGACCATTATTTTTTTATGAATTTCGTATTGCATTTGTGAAGAGAATTTCATTCTTTTTCAACCTAATAAATTGAAATATATTAAGAAAAAAATTCTATTGGTAAATAATTGATGGAATAGTATATGATTCCAACATGCATAACAAGAGATTAAATGCTCTGCCTACTGGTGAATAAAGTCATTGAAATAAATAAAAACATCAACTGATAAAAAAAACAACTGGAACATGTGAAAAGGAGACGAGAACATAGCAGAGACAATATTAGTGAAATCAACTTCAATAATAACCATTCAAAACCTCAACATCTTCTCCTTTCTTGCTATTCGCAAACATCAAACACTCAACAAAATCATTAATATTCTTATCAGAGCTCCCTCCTCCATCAACTGCTTTTCTAGCCACTTGTTTCCATATTCTTGCATTTTTCTTTATTTCTTGGCTTTTCTTTCCAATCATTACTTCCTTCAAGCATCTGTTCACTTCTTGCTTTCTCACGATTCCTTCCTCATCTTCTTTCCCTCTAACCCCTACCTTCCAAATCTCTTCTATAAACTTGGCATTAGGCACCTGATCGGCCCATTGTGGCATACCCACCATTGGCACACCGATGCTTAAAGCTTCAAGTGTAGAATTCCACCCACAATGAGTCACAAAGCACCCTATGGCTTGGTGTGCCAGCATTTCAAGCTGGTTACACCATCTCACTATTATACCTTTATCACCAATTGAATCTATGAATTCAGTTGGAAGTTTACCCATTTCTGATTCTCTTACAACCCACAAGAAATCTAAGTTACTTTCCTTCAGGCCCCATGCAATTTCTTCCATTTGTTTTACTGCTAATGAGACCATACTTCCAAAAGAAATGTATACCACTGATTGAGTTTGCTTTGTTTCTAGCCATCTAAGACATTCTTCTCCAATTGGGTTCCATAAACTTGCTCCATATCCTTTATCCTCTTCAATCCTGCCATCCAAGTAGAAAGATGGAACCATCGGACCGATCAATTTCGCTGGCCAAAGTTTTGATATCGCCTCAGCCTCCTGTTTGAACATATAATTAAAATTATTAGCACTAAGAAATAAATTGAGATTTAGCCAAGAAATACTAGGACTATGTTTCGATGGAGGTAAATTAGAGGTGAAATTGAATTTACTTTAATGAATGAAGTGAGAGTAATGTGAAATAAATTTCCTTTAAATTACTTTCTATTGTTTGTTTTTTCAAATGAAAAAGAGAGAAATTCAAATTTTCCTCTAATTTTTAATGAAGAAAATAAGGCTCTAATTTTTAATGAAGAAATATTTAGAGTTACGTTACTCTTATTTACTCTAATATTGTTTACACCAAACAAAAGAAAGTAAGATAAATTTAATTTATTTTCTCTCTCTTTACTCTTTGTTACTCTCATATGTTCAAAATCCACACTATTTTTTTTAAATAAAGTTAATAAAGCAATTAGACAATTATAGACCTTGCTCTCTAATTCTTCAAAGGTGTTTGCAAAAATCCAGTCAGCCGTGTGTATATTAGAAAACTGATTCAATTTCATTTCTAAATAAGCTGGATAGCTCTCTGGGAACTTGAGAAAAGTTGGCAAGTCACAGAAATTTAATGAAGGCAATCCAGGAATTGACAAAGGAATTTTCTCGGACTCCAAAGGCAGAGTAAAAAAGCCATGGTGTAGACGACAGAAAATGTTAGAAACAGAGGCTGAATTAGTGAAAAATGGAGCTCCGTAGATGCCATGTTGCTTAGCTACATCAAGAGCCCATGGCATAAAAGAATCATACACAATACAATTAACTGGAAATTTTGAGTTCTGGTATTTTTGAATGAGCAGAGACAGAGTTCTTGAGCCATTAGCTTTAAATGACTTAAGGTACAAGTCACCGTTCTTCGCCTGAGAAAAGCCACCGTCGTTAAAGCCATCGGAAATGGGTTCAACAGTAACTTCTGGAGCCCATATGGAGTTGATTGTGTAATGGGTTGTAGCTAATGTAGCTTTTAGACCTTTGGAGGCTAAACGCTTCGCAAATTGGAGAAGAGGGTTGATGTGGCCTTGGCTTGGATATGGAAGAACCACAACATGGCCTTTCCCTTCTGTTTCTCTCATTTTCTTTCTTCGATTTTATTTTCTTTTCTTCTGCAAATGTGAGTTCAGCTAGTTACTAAAACGGCAATATTTATAGGCGATTTACAAAGGGGCGGACCTACGTTGGACTTGATGTGGGCCAGTTTTTTTTTTTTTTTTTTTTTCAGGGGCCAAGTTTTTTAATTTTCATATATTATATACATTATATATATGTATATATTACTTCTTTTAAGTAATCAGATTTTGGCCCCAAAAATTATTTGGTTCTTCTTATTTTTAATTTCTTCTCATTCTTATTGCTAACTTTTTTTCCTTTTCCATAGTTTTTTTAAATAAAATTTCTAGGCATCAAAAATAGTTGATTAAGGTGTTTATACTTTATAAGTAAATTATTTTTATTTATTTTCATTTTTCTTTTAAAAATTTTGAGTTTCTATTTGATTCAAATCTTATTTTTTTTTAATTTTATTTGTAGGCATGAGTTTTAGTAAAGTTAAATCAATATCTTAAAATATAAATTTTACTAAAAATTCATTAATTTATCAAAATTTCAATTCAAAAAACCCTAAATTTTTAATGTAAAATTCTTGAATAATTTGTTTACTCTTATTATTTTTTTAAAATTACAAATATCTAAAGATTGTAATTAATTTTTTTTGAACAATCAATTAAGTATGAGTTTTAATTAATTATGGTGAATTTTGAATGGAAATGAGATAGCATTAATTTTACTTTTTCAACTAAATGAATAACAAAAAATAATTTAAATTGAAATTCTTCATAAAATTGAAAAAAAAAATTAATTGTAAAAATTTATATGTTATAATTGGTGCATAGCTTTGGCCTCCTCAATATAAAACTCTGAGTCCGTCCCTGGATTTACACCACTTTTTTACCTGTTTATGTGTGATTTATAGTAATAATGTCAAATGATAATAATTCTTTGATCAAAATGTTTTTAATAGTCATTCAATTGATAATATTAAACAGATTAAAAAAATAAAATAAAATAAAATAAAATAATATATTTTCAATTGAATGATATTAAAATCGTTTTGAAAGCGATTAGCTGATCTGACTTTTGGAGAACGGACAAAAATAAAAAGTTTGCACTAAAATTTCTTCGATGAGTTTGTCGGCTGCCGACGTCTCTTCGAGCGTTACTGTTGATTGCATGTAAATGACGCGATGCCCAAAAGCTATTTAAAATATATTACCTTGAATTAAATTACTTTCATAAAGTACATTAGTAGAATATGAAATTTTTTTTGAAAAAACACTGTTACTTTAGTTTTTTTCATCCTCAAATATTTATATAACCCAATATATCAGCAGGAGGCAAATGCATAATTTAAAGTAAATAAAAATTATTAAATAATAAAATTAATAATTTTATTTAAAATTCTAAATACGTAAAAAAATAATAAAAAATATTTTTATTATAATAATTTTTTTCAAAATACCATATTTTAAAATATTTGTATAATATTTTTAATATCAATAAAATTTATTGTGTCTTTCTCAATATAAATAACCAAATAATTATTTATTAAATTATCTCCAAGCTCATTGTATAGTAGCTTCCTAATGAATTTTATTGCAAAAAAACTCTTTCAATTATTGCAATAGCAATAGATAAAATTAAAATTAATTTTTTGTTTATATATTAATAGATAAATAAGATATTTTTTTAATTGAACTAATTTTGTAAAGAGCTTATTAATACTTATAATATTAGAAAATTGAATATAAATTATAAAATCTAATAATATAAATACTTATAAATATTAAAATAACAATAATAATAATAAAATTAAAAAACTTGCAATCACAAATACAAAATAGATAGAGGAAAGAGCTCAGTGGGACTGTATGTCAACAATAATGTGCATTGAAAAAGTTTGCTGGTTTGGTATTTGTTTGAGTTTTCTGGCAGTGGCATTTATTTTAGTTATGTCAGACTTTTTTAAATGTATATCAAAATCAAGAATAATAAAGACTTTAGCTCTACGACATGTATTAAAATGAATTTTGTACATTTTCAATGGCTCTAATTATGTTTTAATTGATTCATAAGAGATTTATTTTAGCACATTTTCTCCTGTAGAAAATATGTATCCTTTTGGCTCAATAATCAATGACTGTAAATTTCCATTAAGACAAAGAAGTGGTGTTATTTTAATTTAAATTTGAAGACAAATAAACATGATCGCTTACCATTTAATTAGAGCATCATTTTTTTTTTTGCTAGTCTTCATTTTTATAATATCATTTTCTATTATATTATCTCATTTTTTCAGTGAATAATAAAATCTTCAAATTTTAGTTTCAAAAAAAAAGTTTGTTGTATAGGGACCTGATTCTTCCCAATTAATAAATCTATTCTTCTTCTTTTTTGAACTGAATTAATAAATTATTCTTCTGGATCTTGTTCTTCTTGCATTCATAAATTTTAATTATTTCATGTTGATATTATTTGATTGTCAATTTGTCCTCCAGAATTATGAATGATACAGATGTAGAAAATGCGTGAAATATATATATATATATATACAATCACAAATATATATACAAAATTTTTTATAAATGCATGATATACAAAATATATATATATATATATAATAGAGAATATTGTTCATAATTGTAATGAAAAAATTTGACTCGTACAGTCATTGGATCAGTCCAAAGGTGATTGGATATGATACTAAATAATCTAAGAGCAAAATATTAAAAAATATATATAAAGATAATAATTATGAAAATTAAAAGACGAAAAATTGTGCAAAATTCTCTTAGTATATAACGGATCCACCTAAAAGGCAAATAACTAATATAGCGTAAAAGTCGCATGTTTGAAAATAAATCATCACATGATGAAGGTTCGATACTAGGAATAGATTTGAAATGGCAAAATTACCAATTGTATAATAATAAAATGACAAACATGTCTCTGCTTCTTTAAACATGTCATCTTTTCTCTCATTTGTCTATTGTTTATCCTCTTCTCTTCTATCTGGTTGCGAATGTTGGAGTTGCTGAAAGAAAGAGCTAAGAAAATTTATGAGTTTTTGTTTCTTTCTTTCTTTTTATGTATAATATGGATGCAAATTTTTGTTCAAATTCATGAATCCAAATAATTACAATTTTTGTTTAAATTCATAAATCCAAACACAATATAGTTATTAATTTTTTTTAATTTAACAATAAAAAAATAGAGAAATTACAACTAAACAATTTAATGGTGGTTGTTGAGGGTTGAAATTAGAAAAGGAATTTTCATTATCATCAGCTTGTAAAATCTTGATATTAAGGACAATATCAGAGGAATATATATGAGCGTTGTTGGTTCTCGGGGACTATGGTGACGAATCCAAAGAAAGAATGGTCATTGTTGCCGTTGTTGTTAATAGACTTGGGGTTAGGAAAAAGGGGTCAGAATGAGAAGGTGCAAGAGGAGATGAGAAGGGTTTTGATGATTAAGAAGAAATTTTATAGAGATGCTTGAGAAGATCTAGCTGATTTTTATAATTTTTGTTTTGGTACTGTTGTTGATTGATTAGAAAGCTAGTTGAGGTAGAAATTGAAAGAAGAGAAATGAGGATTGAGAGAAGAAAAAGAATCTTGAGACTAGAAGAAACCACTGTCGCCGTGAAGGAGAATAAATTTTACAGGGACAATAATAGAAATCAATCAACCATGCGATTTTAATGCAAATATTGTGCATGTGTTTAATCACTGTAAAAAAAAAAAAATTCAATGTCATCTATTCAAAGTTTAAGAGTTTAATACATAACTCACGTAAAGTCTAGAGATCAAAATATATATTTTTTCAACTTAAATAAGAAAATGAGGTATAAACCTTACCGGAAATCCTATGAGACTTGTAAGAATTGACATGGCTCAATTAAAATTTTTCTTTCTCTTTTTTTCTTTTAATCCTTTTTTTACTGAGCTTGGTATATATTTTAAGCATGCATGTGGTACCCTATTATTTATTATTATTATTATTATTTTATTTTATTTTTTTGGCCAATGAAAATAAGAAATATATTATCAAAAAACACCAAAATACAATTATAATCCTTTCATGGGGAGGGAGACCATGAAGGGAAGCATTACAAGCAAATAGGGAAGAAGCTCAACAGATAGAATCTCCACAATACTAGCATATAATAGACCTTAGAGAACACGAAGGACAAGCAAGATGATGATGTGAGATAGCTTGAAAAAATGAAAAATGATACTCTCCATTATGTCTTAAAATTTTTATTTTTTTTATTAAGAGTATTTTAATTATTTATTATAAATTTATAATAAACACATTATAAACTATGCAAAATTTATAAACTTATAATAAACTTATAATAAACTCATTATAAACTAATGAAAATATAGTATTTTGGTAAATAATTTATAAATTCTAAAATTTTGATAAATAATTTATAAATATAATAAATTTTAATTTTTTTTAATTTTTATTGTAATTTTGTCAACCGCCTCTTAAGAAACCTCCATAACACGAACAAGATAAACCAACTAAATAAGGAGCATATATGCTTCACTTCAAAGAAATGCCACAATTTGGTTGGGAGCCATAAATAGAGGACATTGAAGGATTCTACAAAGCAGACGGGGATGGAACTCATTATTCTTAAAGAAATTGCTCTCAAACTGCTCAAAGGAGCATAAACAAAACTCCCTAAAATAAATATGGAAAAACTATACAAAAAGGACCATAATTCTTAGACGATATTGCCACAAAGGGTGATAATATTTGAACAGCTTCTAACCTCTTCAAAACAGAGCCAATCTCTGGAGTTAATAGTTGAAATTTCCTCCAAGCTACTAAAACTTCAACAACAAAAGTTGCCATGAAGGTGGAGATTTAAAAAAAGTATACCAAGAGCTAAATCTAGATGATAAAACACAAAAATTACAAGATTATTAAATAAAAATCTAGATAAAGCAAGAAAAAAAGAAAATCTAAGACCATCGCTGCCGGCCAAATGGCTAACAGTGACCCTAGATCTGACACTAAAATAACAAAGAGAAAGGCCCTAAAAAAGTCAGAGAGAGCGCACTGAGAAAGCTAAAAACAATTTTTGAAGACCCTATTGTTATATCATTATTTGATGTTATATTCATCATATGTGAAAATTTTCTCAAGCATATGATTCTTTATATCTGGTCCATATTTCATTACGTACAAACCCTCAGCTTTTCATTAAAGATGCTATACGTACTATGATTATAGATAAAAAAAAAATTTTTATTTATATAACTTTTTCTTTTTGTTATTTTTGCACAAGTTTTTTCATGTTTTTTTTTTGTTTTTGTTTTTTTAATTTCCCGTCATGTGGTTGTGAGCATCGATCATTTATTTTTATATTACACACCACATGTGATATTCAAATAACAATTTATGTACATAGCACCAATAATTTAATTATCTAGAATCTATGCATAATGCAAAAGATTTTTTTTATTCATATATTATAATAAATTTTTTTTACCATTAGACTATTGCAATATAAATTTTTTACTGTTTATTCATGTAATTAAAAATACATGCACCTACAATTAATTCACTATGGTCTATTTATACATATCAATTTTATTTATTTATTTTTATTGGACATATCAGTTTTATTAATTTGCTCAAATAATGTTTTAAATGTTAATAATATATATGTAATTTCAATAACTTTTTCACTTTTATTTTAAAATGTAAAAAATTGAGTTGTGAATTTAATAATTGAATTATTATAACTTTCTCATTTTTTTTATTACTGGTTTATTGTATTATTTTTTTATTAGCTTAAAGCGAATTATAGAAAGATAGAATTACGTGTGTAGTCGCCTTTTTTTTTTTTTCTAACCAAATTTTGATGTATTCTGCTGTGAGAGAGACTCGTCCATTGAACTCTTAAATTATTTGCCGACCTTTTTCTAGATCTGTCAAGGGGAGCCCATGGCTATTGAATGCCAATAAGAATTTCAAACACGTGTTAATAATGCCGATTGTATAGTGCAAGATTAAGAGAGTGATACGGAGATTCAAAGAGCTATTCGATTTGCATTATTCTTGTAAGAGTTATACTAATTTTTAAAATTCCTGATAAAAAAAATGCTAATTTTTAAAATTTACAAGTCATACTAATCTATTTAAATTGGCGTAATTAAAATCTAGCTATTTGAAAAAATTAACATACATTATAAATTAAGGTGAATATAAATTTTTATTTGAAGTAAACAATTAAAAAAACTTTAATATAATTTCAAAATTCAAATTCTATTTTATTTCAAGATTGTAATTATTGAATAATTTTTATTATATTTTTATGGTAATATTTTTTTATTAAATTAGTTAAATTTTTTACAATAATAATGAATAATCACTCAAGTTTGATATTCCCATTCTCACAGCCTTAATATTAAAGTTCATTAAAAAAACGTCTATAAAGACACAAAAAATAACTTTAACCCAAGCTTTTGTTTTAAAAAAGTTATTATTATTTAGATCACAAGGAATCTTATTCAAAATTAGTTTATTTGTTAATTGAAATTAAAAATATCTATACTCAATCCATATATAATTTTTTTTTATTCTGACGTTGAGAATTTAATTTTGAGCAATGATAAGAAAATCAAATTCTCTTACTAATTAAATAAACAATGAGGATTGTTTAAGCATTCGATTATTCGTGATATGAATGGATAACTAATGATTCCTCAAAATAAATAAATAACCAATCAGGACTAGGGAAGTGGACAAAACAAGAGCTTTCCGTGGTTCGTTCTAGACCTCAAATAGATTATGCAATTAAATTTCATTAAACTACAAGACTTAGTTTAGATTGTGAATTTGTTCTTTTAAACAAAGAATTTAGTTCTCAGATGTTTTGGTAATAATGACATGCACATTTAATTAATGGTTTTTATCAAAGCTACCTAGCTAGTTTCTTCAATTATTTATGATTTTTTTTTTCAAATTTATGGTGCAATAGCAACTTTCTAATTTGGTTAATTGATTAACGTATTAAATTATTCTTTACTTTATTGCATAAATTAACGAGAGGCTTGTTTTATATATTATAAAACTAGTCAAGAATCCGTGATTTTATTTTTCTCTATTGAGTTTATATTTTCTTAAAATTATTAGTTTATTAAATTTAAATGTTATTTTATAATAATTTTAAATATTAAAATAAATAAAATATATGAACTAACTAAAAGAATGATTACAAAATATTTAATATACTGTAGTTTATATAAATTTTTATTAGAATTTACAAAAATATAATTATATCTAAATATCTTAAAATATATAGATTAATTTGGCATAATTTTAAGATATATTTGAAATGACAATTATCAATCACTGAATTGTTAATCCATTAGCATCAATGTATTTCAATAATTTTCAATATTTATTTGAATTGTACTCAAATAATAACTAAAAAACAAATGTTTATACAACATGCCAAAGAGAAGAGGCTTGAAGCAACCAATGATAGGCTTAAACTTCTAGCACCGATTGACACAAAAAAAAATGATAAATAAATAAACTGAAAAATCACATATTTTAGAAGGATTAGGCCTTAATAAAATTAGACTTTTCATATTGACAAAAAACACTCCATTTGATTCAGATTAATTTGAGTCAAATATCAAAATCCTAGTTTTATATGAGAATGTGAAAAAAGTGAAAGAAGAAGAATATTTATTATTCCATATTAACATATGTTAACAGGTGTCACCGTTAACATAACCCATTAATTAAAACCATTAATTAGAAGTGTTATTTTTTTCTTCAAAAAAAAAAAAAATAGAAGTGTTATTCTTTCCAAGTTCCAACTATAAATGTTTAATTGCGGGGCCAAGTTTTTCAATTTTATAGGCCAAACATAGTCGAGTCACTGTTTGTATTAGATAAATTTATTTTCATCAGAAGATACCGCAACGACATGGAGGTATAACAAATTGGAGTACAGGGACGTTGCGTTGCTACGTTCCCCTCCCAATTTTTCTATTGTATATATTATATATATTATAAAATTTAAAAAATAGCCTCTCCAATTGAATAAATTTCATTAATATAAATTTGGCCCAAATTTAAAAATCTTAATTCAAATATATTTATTTGACATAAACTAAATGTATTTTAGTCCAAGATCAAATTTTTATTTTATAAAAAAAATTATAGAATAAGTTTATTATTTTTAATTTTTTTGCCCTACTACTATCTTATTTGTCGGCAATTTTAAAATGACTATGATTTGAGATTATGATTTTACATTATAGATATTTTTTTTATTTTTTATTTTTGTCAACTTAAGGCTTTTTTTTCTACTTTTTCTATAATTGTTTAAATTTTTTTTTAATTTTTAATTACTTAAAGTGAGACACTATTATCAATAATTTTTTTAAAATTAGGATTTAGAATTAATTATATTTTAATTTTATTTTTTAATTTAATTATTGATAAGATATATCAAACTTTAATTTATATTTACTTAAAATTATTAAAGCAAAAAGTTATATTTATCATGTTTCATATATTATGATCACTCATTATTAATTGTTTATCAATTATTATCAGTGATTCTTTTAAAAAAATAAGTTTTTAAAGAAAAATCAACCCTAAGTCATGAAAAAAATAATAATAAAACTTAACTATTTGCCAATCTATTTATTTAAACTTATTTTAGCCATAAATATTGTATATGTCAAATTTGTAATTTTTATTTTTAAAAAATACTATACCTATTTGACTTGGCTTATTGCTCCTTTAATATTTTTATTCTGAATCTGTCCCTGTTGGAGTACATTTTTCTTTTAATAAATATTTGATAAATAAATTAATCTTTTGTTCCCAAAAAATAAGAAATTGGGCAAACTATAAACTTGCATAAAAAATAGATCTCTTCTCCGCCTATAGCTTGTACCAAAAAAAAAGTTAGGGTTTATATGGACAACATTTAATATAATAATAAGCAATTTAAGATATAAATTTTTCAGATTTTAAATGTTACTTATGATTTTTAAACGTAATTAATAATATGTATATATTATATATACTTTATTGTCTCGTTTATAATATTTTAATGATATGATTATATCATGACAATATTTTAAAATTTCATAATTTTTTGCTTACGGCTTACAAAATTTTAGTATTCTTTACCCCCTTTAGTTGGATAATGTCAAGGGTGATAAAAATAAATAACGGTTTAAAAATACAATTTATTTTGCTTATTTTGCTTTCGGCTCCGTTAATGACAATTCTTTTGTCTCTCGTACTTTTTCTAAAGAGCCATAAATAATTGAAACGTAATTTATTTGGAGGTTGAAAAACAAAAAAGAAACTAATCCGATCAGTTAATGATGATGATGATGAATTAGAATTTTGTCATAATTAATAATTTAATTTATACTACTATTTTAGCATAAACAGTATTAATTTTTACAGTGACTTAAATGAAAAAAAAAATGAGTTTGTGAGATTGAAGTGTGTTATTATATATGATAGCGATTCAAAAACTAAATTATATTATTCTTTTATTGGGCAAATTAAATTATTTAAAAATTTTATAACTTATTATAAGTAATAACTAAAATATTCATCTTTAATAGTTATCAATGCTAACTTTAAAATATTAAAAAATAAAAAATAATTATAATGGAGATGAATTTTAAGTGCCATGACTAGAGTATAAGTATTATTATTACTAATAAAAAAATAATAATTTAGGGTTTTCCTTAAGGAATTATAACTTTCACCCAAAAATTTTCATTATTCCTAAGGAATAAACACAACAACAGTAGCCAGTGGCTGAGTCTCAGACAAGAAATTAGTAAAACCCAATCTCTCACTTCTATTGGGCTTAGATATTGTCCCAAAAAAAAAACTCATCCTATTCAAATGCCACTTTTTCCCATACTTTTAGAGGGACCAACCAATCAAATGAATTCTTATCCTCAGCTCTCTCTACTTGAAATCAAAATTTTTACTAATATTTAATTATTTTTAAATAATTGATAATTTTTGTTTTAAAAATATTAATTATGCTAAAAATAATTTAAGATTTAAAAAAATGGAGAATAATACACCTGAAACTGTTGGGCTCAGCCAATAGATTGGTATTGGTATTGAAGAGGAGTGATGAGATGGGCAACTCCACTACGTCAGTTTTTATGATTCAAGAAAGTTACAGCTGTGGTTTCCATTATTTCACAATTAAGCACGATTGGTGAAAACTAATTTCCTTGCTTTACGAGGTACAACTACAAGGTCTCTTTTTGCATGAGGCAAGTGAACCAACTTGAAGTCGAACCCCAAGACGGGTGAGTTGTTATCATGCATGGTCAGGTATTAGCTGACGAAGAATGGGCTCGTTCTTTAGGCCCAGTAAATTAGCCTGGTCACCATATGGACCTTCCTCATTCTGAGACCATTTAAGAGTATCTATTTTTTGTTTTTAACTCACATGAGGTTCGAAGTAACACAATTTTTACTAATTTAATGGCCAATTCAGTAAAATAATATAAAAGAAAATGAAGACAGAGATTTAATTTGCAAGAAGCTTTCATTACAGTAACACGAGTGCAAAACATGAACCTGAAGACGTACCATTTGACACAGTAATTAAACCCAACTTGGTGACATTATATTAATTTAAACATTAACAAGAGAGGTTCCTATATATGATATATTATATTATATAGCTAATACCATTTCAATGATTTAACAATTAAACGTAACAAATTAAGGGCACTTGGTCTTGTTGCCATGAGTAGTCATGTCAGTGTAACATTTCCCACACACTTCTCTGTTTCCAGAGGTGCCTGGAGGCACACACTTGCACCTGAAACAGCAGGTTCCGCATGCCCTTGTGCATACATGTGGCCTCGAATGTAAACTGCACCTTACTTTGCACATTCCTCCACAATCTGCACAATCCAAATTAATAACCCTTTTTAATTCTTCTGCTTGATGTTAGTATTTAAGGCCATCAGAAGTAATACAAGAAGAAAAGAAATTAAGTCTACCCAAGAATGGCAAAAGCCTTCTGTTAGGTCCTTTAACCAAGTGGTGGGTGGTGCTTTGGTCTTCGATATCTATGTCAGATGAAACCTGCTGCAAGCATTTTCTTTATTAAGATGATATGTGGATAAAGAAAAATAAAGAAATAGAAAGAGCTGTTGTGTTGTGTACCTGAGCTATGGAGAAAAGAAAAATTGCAACCAGCAAAAGGAAACGACCTGAGAGCAAAGCCATTGAAAAAGAAGCTCAAATTGCAAAATCTATTAAAGTGCTTTGTTACTGACTTGCCACCACTGAGACGGGCTCTTTATAGGCCTTTCCTGTTGGCTCAATTACCAATTCACCCACGGGCTTTTGTTTTTATTCTGTGACTGTGCAGTGCTCCTGTACTTTTTTTTTAACTATGTAGTTGGTTACTTGCACAGTTGCACTTTTTATGAAATGTTATGTTATTTTTTTTAACTTAAATTACGTCATACTTTTAAATGATTTTTTAAAATTAAATACATGGAGTATATTTTAGCTGGATAATTATTAATTAAATAAATATTTTAGCTGAAAAATTAAATAAAAGAACATAAAAAATTAAATAAAAGAACAGAAACTCTGATTAACCATGTGGATTGTAATGTGTTAGTGCAAATGTTTTGATAATTTTGCATATGTTTCACTAAAATAGTCATTCTTTTACCAGCAATTTTATGCAAAATGATTTTATATAAGAGGAAAAAGGGAAGCACATAAGAAGAAGATTATTGTAAAAATAAGATGTCTTTAGAAGTCATTATTATAAAGTTAAGATTAGTTAGCATAATGAATGGACGAATATATTAATATTATTGTAGATTTACTTCTTAATGTCAGAGAAGACCATGCTGTCTCCTTAACATTTTTAACATTTAATATAACAATAAAATTAGGATTATGAGAATTAATTTAGCCAATGCATTAGTAATAATTTATAATAATAATAAATGGACAGCGCATGCGTATGGAGAAATAGAAAAGGGCCAAAAATAAAATACTTCCTCGTCTATTTTAGCTATTTCACTAATATTAAAAAAATATATTTATTAGTATTATTTTTTTTATTAAAATATCTTTTCATAAATAATAAATAAGTAGCCAAAACTTAACAAACAAAGATAATATTAAAATAAAATAAATAATTATATCTTATCTTCCTAAATGAATACTTAATTAGAAACAAAAATACTTTTATAAGTGAACACCTAAAAAACAGAGAGAGTAATAAATATATCATTATGGATTTTGGAATTACGTTTTAATCCCAATTCTTTGAGAAAATGACCTTTAAATTTCATAAACAAATTAATTATTTTTATTTTTTTCATTCAAAATTGGGTCAATTACAAAAACATAAATTTTATCATTTTTTTATTCTATCAATTTTTTATTTTATTTTAACAAAAGTGATAAATTTTAAAATTTACAATATATTATCCCATGATTGATAAAGTTGCTTAGACATTGGTCAATATTTAATATGAATGTTGGATCGTATTAACGAATGCTCATAATTAATATTATCATCTATATTATTCAACACTCATTCATATTATCATTCATGTTAATGAATGCTTATTCGTGTTATTATTCGTGTCAATGAATATCTCATCGTGTTAATTGACTAATACAAAAACTAAAGGAATGGCCATTCATATTAATTAATGGCATTACTCTATTATCAAATGCTTATTCTTTTCATGACCAAAAAAAAAAACTTGTTCTTTAGTTTTATCGTTGCCTTTTCTTCTATTTCTTTCTTCAATTGTATTTGCTCCAATTGGTTGATAATAACATTGCAAATTAAGATAAAACTTTCATTTTTTAAAGTTAAAAATTTATTATAAAAATAAAAAAAATGTAAAGATCATATACTTTTTTGTAATTAACCCTCAAAAATTTAAATAAAATCTAAAATACGCCTCATTTATAATTAATTTTTTCATTTCAGCCACCAATATAGAATTAAGACTTTAGAGTGAAAAATCGAAGGAAATCAACGAATCAAAGGAAACCGCAAAAACAAAGAATCAAATTTAAAAAACAAAAAAGTAGGATTTTCAATACCTATCGAATGGCACTCAACAAATAACATAGCAAATTAAAATTAAAATTTAAAACACCAATCCCTTTTATATGTCCAATACCATATGTGTGACTTGGGTGCTATAATCACCGTAAAAGGAAACTTTGATGAAAAATACATAAAATTCGAATTTTTAGAACAACCCAAAATAATACTCATCGCAATGACTATGCAATTCATAATTCATATGCATTAATTATCACCTCTAGATCTAATACTTCCAAAATCCGGTTTCTATATCTATCTTCAACTTCTCTAATTTGCTTATAGCCTCTGAAGCTGTAAAAGAAATCTTCACCCTAGGGCTGTACATGAAGCCTGTGACCCGAGAAATTCAGCCCGGTCCGAACTCATGCTAGGGTCGGGTCACGGGCTTAAACTTTAACCCGAGCTATGCTCGGATCGAGCCTCGGATTGGGATAAAAATTTTCGGGCCGGTCCAATCCGGGCCGATATATTATTATTATTTATTTTTTTAAAATTTATATTTTGGTATTTTATTTTTTAAAAAAATTTAAAATATTATATATAAATAATGATATAATAATTTATATATTATTAGATATAATTTAGTATAATAAATTTTATTAAAATTTATAGGTAAATTTTATTAAAATTTAAAAAAAATAATTATTTTTTTAATTTTAAAAAAATTAGGCCGGCCAGGTCCGAGCAGACCCAAAGTGGCCCGGCCCGGCAAGGCTTCGGGCCGGGCCATGGGCTGCAAAACGCAGCCCAAAAAAATTGATCCGGGCTTCGGGCCGGATTCAAACTCGGCCCGACCCGATCCATGTATACCCCTACTTCACCCATTATTGTTGCATAAAACAAAGAAGCCAAATTGCCGGGTGTCATCCTAAGACATGTAACTACATCAGGTAATGAATTATTACAATCCAATTATAAACAACTTGATGCTCTAGCATGGGAAAAAGATGCTCTAGCAAGAGTTTAAACAACATGATTCAATTTTTAAACAAAGATATCATAATTAATGAGCTTGGTACAATCTTCAAGAAACCCCCAAGAGTGGGACGAATGGAAGCTGCATTTTCAAAAAAAAAAAAAGGAGGTGATTCGGCAGCACAGCTGTATCCCATTTTCCCATTTTCAGAGAACTGCTATGCTGTATGTATGAAGTGATGTCGTTTTGATCATATGCAGAAAATGCATAGAATAAAAACTGAGTGCTAAGTGACAGTACCCCGTACTCAGAAGGCAGCTAAAACACAGTTGGCAAACAATTGATATATAGGATAATAAGAGATACGTCACTGTCCTTACTTACTTCTACCCATTGCTGCTGCGAGCAGCTTCTTTTGCTTTGCTAATGTCGAGCTGTATCCCATTTCTTCACCTCTTCCGAGTTCGGGTCAGATCAAAATTATTTCATAATTTGTTTGGATCCCATCAAAGTTGTTTCTAATTTTTGTGACAAGAGTTTGATTGTAACCTACCTACTCAGAAAATTTCTTACAAAACGGCCTGAATCAATTCAGTACTTTGAAGACAGCAAAACTTAGGTATATAATTATTTTTTTATAATATAGATAATTTTTATAATAAATAGATTATAAGATATATAATATATATATTTTAATTTTTTTATAAATAATATAAGAGATGATTAATACTTTTTAAAAATTCAGAAAAAATAAATTAAAAATTAAGTATAAGATATTATTAATTGGGTGCAAATAAATAAAATGTATAATTGTTATAAGATATAATTAATTGACTGTAAATAAATAATTGGTATAATTATTTTATGATGTTTCAAATATTATTTTTAGTTCTTGCATATTTTATTTACTTCTTGATTTTATTATTAATTATTATAATATATTTTAAATATTCTTTATTTGTGAATTGTTTAAATAAATATTTATAATTATTAGTTATTTATTTTAATAAATAATAAATTTAAAATTTTAATAGATTTAATTTAAAATTTAAAAAATTAAAATATGCAAATTTTGAAAAAGAAAAAAAGTATAAGAAAAGAGAATATTCTAATCCTAATATTTTAAAATAATTTATTTTGTAAGTCAAACATTATAAGCTATAAGAAAAGCTTTAGCATATATGTAAATATTATAAAATTTAATTTTCATCAATAAAAAAAATTAAAAAAATTTATTAATTGAATCAGCTCTTAAAATGATAAATTATTTTATTTATTTATCGAACAATAACAGATTATAACTTTTCTTTCTATATATATTACAATAAAGTGGATAAAAATATTTTTTATTATATAAATCTGTATATCTAATTAAATTTATGATAAATCATTTATTTTCAAATTAATAATTAAAATTTTTTTTCTCAATTTCTATTGCAATACATTAAAGGACTTTTAAAATACTAATTTAAATTTTTTATTTTTCAATTATAAACTTATAAAAAAACAAAATCACCATTTATCTACATAATTTTACCTTTTTTTTTAAATATTAGAATAGATTACTTTTTTCAATTTTTAAAACATAATATAATTTTTTAAAAAATTTTAAATATATCATTTTTAAAATTTAATTAAAAATATATTGTACATTTTTAATATATTAAACATATATTATAGGTATATTTTTAGAAGAGAATATTTTTAAAAATAAAATTAAAAAATAAACATTTCTAAAATAAAAAATTAATTATAATTATCCTCAAAAAAATTAATTATCTTTGAAAATATTTTCACATTTTTATACAAAACTCTTTTATTCTTCATAAGAGTCTGTCAAAAAAGCAGAATTGGACCGATCCAATTCCTCCTCCCACCAAAACCAGAATCTCCAGTTTCGAACCATAATAACTTGTCCTTTATTACTACCGGCTGCCGACCCCAACTCTTGATTGGTTACTAGTTCACTATCATCTTCCTGCCGGGTCAGCACCTTCCACATCCAATATATATCCAGAACTTATTGACCAAAATATATATATATATATATATATATACATCCAGAACTTTCTCTTTCTATAATAATTATTATATCATAATAAAAAAAAATGTCAGAGATGAACATAGCACAAACTAATGTATCAGAAGTTCATGGGAAGGGAAAAAAATGGAATTCGGGAAAAATAAATCTAGTATGCATTTAGCTTAATATATCCCTGAGCATAAGACCTTCGGGTTTCGGGGTTTGGGCTAAATATTTAGATTAGATGAAACATCAAGCTATGATATCTCGTGTATAAAAACATAGATAATACCACCTCTGCCTCTATTTCCAAGAGCCAAGAGGATCTTCCACTGCCATCAATCCTAAAATATGCCAAGTATACATGACTTGTCAATATACTCTGCAGATTCCAAGACACATACATTAAACCAGCTATGTTTATCTCAACAGGCAAGGGAAGGCAAAGAAAATTTCGCTTTTATTCATAATGAAAGCTCTAATTCATGTGGTGGTGTATTCACCAATATGCATGCACCAATGTAAATCGTAAGTGATCCATGACAATAAAATAAAAGTAATCATCATTGTATGGCACAGACCATGTATTTCCAATAAAATTTCCCCTGCACAACAACAACCCAACTAGAATCTTATAATTTTGTGTTTTTAACATACAATCAATTGGCCTACCTGTATAAATTCCTTCCCAACATACTTTCTATTTCATTTCGTAAGAACTGCTAAAAAAGAGCTGACTTCATATAAGCTCCAATTTCCCAATTTGTTCTAAGCAAATTATTGGTAGGATCCAGCACAAAATGATTGTCAATGATTTAAAACCGTTTCAAATTCAATTTTTGAGAGCTAGTGCTCATATGAGATTCGGCTTTTTATAATTCTTAACATTAAAAGCCCCGTTCGGCAGTGCACTGGGGCCTAGGAGTTTGTGCAACCAGGCCACACTGCACAGCCAAGCATCCACTTAACAGGGATACCCTTGTATCATAGGTGATTACTAATGGATTGTAGTTAGATTACGATTCACAGGCATACATTAACTACAAAGCTCTCAAGCTATAACTTGTTCCTACAACGCCAATGTGTAATGATTGCGAGCAAGAAGTTCAAGCAAGTAATATTCAGTATTCCCTCAAAATACGATCATTATGATAATATTATAAAGATGTTGGACTAACAGTATAAAATGAGAAGATTGCACTATATGATAACAAACATTTATCAATCATTGACTATTAACAGGTTGACAGAAACAAACTTCTAATTTTGAACTCTACTAAAAGGCATCAAAAAGTCTACAATGACAAAACTGTAAAAGGTCAAGCTAATTATGATCTCTGAATGTCAAAAAATTTCAAATGCTTAGCTCGATGAAAAAGCTATAGCTAAAAAATCTTCAATGTACTAGTTCTTACCTATAGTTGCCGGAAAAGGAATAAGCAGAAAAGAATAGTTCCTCATGTTCTAACATATGAAAAAAACTATTTCCTTGAATGAGTTAATTCAATTCTTCTAGAAAACAATGTTCAATTCCTTCTCATTCATCTCGTACACATGATCTCTTGCATCACTGAGAGCACTCTGCACAGAATAAGTTTATTCACGCAAATGGGGGAAAAAAAAAAGAAAAATTCTAGGTGCGAAAAATTGAAGGAAAGTGATTATTACCTGCCCAAATTTCGTGAGGAAGTTATTTGCAAGGTTTAAAGAGGTAATTTTCACATCTTCATTAGCCTTGAGTGCTTGAGCAATAGCAAAAGCCCCATCATCCTGTATACAAGATGCAATATGAAACAGTGCATGATCTTCACAATCTGTGATCTAACATTTACGAAAAGAACAGTTCTTTACTCTTATTTCATTGAATCCTAAGTCAAGCTCAGTTAGAACTTCGTTAACCACTTTCAAGCTGCGAGCTAAGCAGATTGCCCCCTGCAAATATTGTGTAAGTGGGGAAGAGTCATGAAATCGAGTTGTCAGAAATGTCAAAGCCCCTAAAAAGATATCTGAATTGAGAAGAACAAACTTCATCTCTAAGTCCATTTCCTCGCAAGTCTAGAATTGATATGGTGTTATTGTATTTCAAAGTATCTGCAATGTACTCAGCACCTTTTGCTCCTATCTGCAGGAGATTCCACGTCACATTGTTATGAATAATCAAGCAAATGATTCATACAAGCACACATATGACATATATATGGTTATTAACCTGGCACCAACCAAGCTTTAATGCTTTAATGTTCCCATGAAACTTAAGAACTTCAGATAGTGCCTTGGCTCCATCAGGTCCAATAGGATTATAACCAACTTCCAACTTTGTGAGAGAGAGAATTGTCAGTCATAATATTATCCAAAATAAAAAATGACAAGAAAAAGGAAATAAATTAAATCATGGTAAAGGAGTTAAGATCTCACTGTTGTTATGATGGAGTTGTCTTTCAAAACTTGAGCTATTTCATTGATTCCATTGGCATGTATGTTATTTCCTCCCTATAATGTTGACAGAAATTGTTTGGTGGACAGCAATGCAGGAAGTAATTAAAGCATGCACATGAAAGAGATGATTATCAGAAGTAGGTCTTCTTACCAAGTCTATGATTGTTATACTTCGATTCTGCTTTAGAGCATCTGCAATCTTTTCAGAACCCTGATAAATATTCAGGAAAAACTATCATCAAATAAAAAATCCAAGCTAGAATCAGCTGGCAGCATGAAATTGATTTAAATGTGGCCAAGCTAACTATTACATGCAGAAAATCATCAGTAATTTCATCACCTGATCACCTATGTCATTCATGTACATATTCAGCCAAAACAAGCTCTTGCTCTTCTTGATATATTCAGCAACATGAAAGGCTCCCTTTGCGCTAATTGAGTTGTTGCCAAGGTCTAGATGGGTAAGTTTTGCTGAAGAGCAAACATGCATACCAGATTTTACTACAACCAACTTTGGCAATCTTTAAATCAATTAAATTTGGTAACTTAAAATGGCAATTGATAAAACAATAGACACACCTCTACTGGAAGATAATCCTGACATCAGCACACGAACTCCTTCATCACCAATAGAATTTCCTTGCAAGTGAAGTTCCTGAATAAAAGTAACTCCCTTGTGAATCAGACATCCCTTGGAAATATCATGCTTGTATATTCAAATGATGTAGCAGCAGCAGCATTTTTCATCTTTGCACATAAATACTAGAAAACTAATAAGTAATAAATAATTCTTAACACTTGGTAAGGCTGAGATAATGTTGCCTCACATTTTAAATTTATCACTGAAATTCATTGCGCTAGCCAAGCACAGTAATGATCCAGCTAAGAAATCATATTTTGGCCCAAAACAAGTAATCAACAATCCTAGAAAAAAAATTGCATAATCTACTTCATTTTCTAGCCTGAAAACTTATGCATTCACTCGTTTCTTCTTCTTAATGTAGTTGAACTTTCAGGCATATATTTTCATTTCATATGTGCTTTTGTAAAAGCTTGATGGTTTTTCCTACCTAACAGAAGGAGGGGGATATGTTTTGCTTTTTAAATTTTATAATTGATGCTGCATTTTACACCTGAAGCCAATGCTTAAGCAAATTTTAACAAGTGACAAGAAACAAAACCAATACTCATGCCAAAGTCCTTCATTAATAATCATTAGAACAAATCAAGAATGCCGTGAATCCATTGCAGTTGGAATGTAGAGTATTAAAGGAAATATTGAGGGAAAAAAAAAGAATGAAAAGGCCAGTGTTATATGTACCCTTAATGACTTGTTCCCCTCAAGTCCTTTAGCCAAAGCATTAGCCCCCAAAGGACCGCCATAATTGCCACTTAACATTGAAAGAATGTCAGCAAGATTTCCAAAGTAACATAAAGAAAGTGCATCACTGGAAATGCTTATCTAAAGATGCTGTTCAAGAACCCAGACAGTTAAATTTCGAAGGGTTTTTACAGATAAACTGGATATACTATAACAGTAGCCAAAAAAAGAGATTAAAAAAAATAGAGAACTACTTACTTGAGATATATACTTCGTACAAAGGCATTCTCCAAAAATGCTCCAGCAAGACTTGTAAACCCCTACTTCCATTTCCAAAATGTATAACAGTATCAATTTAGCAAGTTTAACAAATTTAGCTGACACATTAAGAAAATTTTGATGTTACTGCATACAGAATAATCAATCATGTTGTTGTTGAGTTCAATCACACGCAGGGTTGAATTTTTTTTCAACAAGTCTGCAATAGCCTTTGCACCCTGTGCAGAAAGCGATCAATAGTTCAGACACTGGGTATGCATTTAGTTTAACATATGAACTTCCTATGCTCATAAAATGTAAGCATCAATACACCAGTTTGATGCAAAAAGGAATCTAACCTCATCACCCAAGTCAGCACTGTTCAGCTGGAGCTTTTCAATACCCCCATTATCTACTATTATATCACATAAACTCTGTTTGCAACAAAAAAAGGTTTATAATACAACAGAACACTGAATTCAAAATATCAAGAGCAACTGTAAAATGTTCACAGAAGGAATAACAGAACATCATGAAAAGTTTAAACACTAATGAAAAAGAAAATAATATAAGGAAATAATTCAGAACTGAAAGTTAACTTTCATATATCAGGCTCACTAATGTATGTAGACAGTGATGTAATGAAAACGATGAACGATTTTTACACTCCTCATTCTCTTTTATTGTTGAGTCAAAATATCAAAAAAATGATATTGTAATGACGGTGAAATTTCTACACATACAAACATGATTATGGGAAAACCTAATGAAAAAATAAATTTACCAAGAAATAGAGAGGATAGACAACTAGAAGTACAGAGGAATGTTTAATCCCAATGTCAGTGCCAAATTAAATTCTTGTAAAGAGTGAGGTATTTATGCCTTTCTTTTTTCTCTATCTTTGGCAAGGAGATGTTTCTGCAACCAATACACTTTTTTATATATAGCACATTGTCTAATATATCGAATGAAAGTGCTCAAAGATCCGCCAAATATTCAAGGGGCTAGGAATCAAGATGATTAGTTGTCCTTGTAGCTCTTATGACTTCTAGGCAGGTTTTGCTGCAAAAATCCCTACATTTCTATAAATTGCTGGGGAAGAAAAGAGAACCAGCAGAGAGATATCATATGAGATTTATGGCATTTTACTTTTGGCAAATATCCACGCATGAAACATAACAGAAATGTCATTACAAAAACCAGAGATTTCAAATAGTCACTCCCTCAACCCAGAGGTCTCACTTTCTTCCAATAGGTCTCTCAACTGTCTTATTTTGTTGTTACAATGCCAGTAAATCAATCCAAAGAAAGCTCTATTTCGGTGCACTAACCAAATTTACTGTAACTGTTATACAGGACCAATCTAATAGATATTTGGAAGTAGGGATAAAAACCTCACATCTACAGTTAACTTCAATTCTGTGGTGCAAGCCAAGTGCTAGCATTAGTTACCAGTCTGCCTTCACAGTTTTTTGTATTGTGACCATCCAAAAAATGCATTTTCCAGTAATCAATACAAGACGACTTTAAGATTGTAACTTTTAATGGTTGAAATACCATTAGCAACACCTTGAAAGAGGGGTAATTCAATACAAGAATAATTCATAGTTCCCCTATAAATTGTATGTGTCCTTTTACAGAAACATTCAACAAGCTATATGATATAGCTTGCCAATTAAAGGGGCAAAACAAGAGCACATTATATCTTTAGAAGTATAATGAAAGATAATAGCATGATTCAAATAACAGTCACTTGAAACAAAAGAGCGTCATCCTAACTTCAAGAATGATTCAACACACTTCAGAAATAAACATAAAAGAGTAACTATAATTGTCAATGATAATTTACTGATTAAACACACTTCAGAAATAAACATAAAAGAGTAACTATAATTGTCAATGATAATTTACTGATTAACCAATTCAAAGGACTGCCAAAACTTATATCATGTTGATCTAGAATCTTCTCCCTATCCGACATTGTTGTCCCTAATATATTAGGGCAATCATAAAAAACTATCTCAAATCTTTCTTTTTCCTTTTGAAACACACTTCAAAAGAGGATGTTTACTGACCTTAGCCCCTTCATCTCCAATAGGATTTCCAGATAAATTAAGTGTCTTCAGTACAATGTTTGACTGAAGAACACGATCAAAGGCTTTTATTCCTTCAGCAGTTATTCCACATGCGGCAAAACTAGCTTCCTCTAGAGTCTGAAAAAACAGCTAAGATACATTCAGCCAATTCACAAAACAAAATTTTTTTTATATGAGATTAAAAATCTGCCATAGAAAAGAAAAATTAAACTTAAGGAATATGAAACAGATAACTAAAACTATGAGAATCATGAATACACATGCATTAATCAGTTGAAGAACTCAAACCTGATTGTATGCTAAGCTCTCAGCGAGGAAAAATAGTCCTTCATCTCCAAAATTGCACCCTGATATATACTTGGAAGATCAATATCAGATTTATTTGATGAGATAAGTTTATATTAAAATTAGAAACTAGAAATGTTGAACAAAAATAGTGTCAACAAAAGAAAGAAATAATGCTGATTGCATGTGAAATATCAAACTGATGCAAAACACAAGGCCATAATATGCTGTACTGTCAATGAAATTAAGACTATTGTTGAATTATACCATATGAGTTTTGTTTAGTTTTAGAAGTCCAGTTCATTTTGATAGTTTTTAGTCACAAAATTCACTATTTGACTTTTGCCAGCAAAATCTGCACAAAGTATGGAACTGATTTTCCATTTGAATCACACCCTGAAATCAAATATTTAAAATCCTAGCTAGCGTCAATTGAGAAGGAAAGCCCAGAAAATGCTGTCTGGTAGACAATGATGTTCAAACTACTGGCAAATTGACAATAAGCTACTCCCTAATTCACTTCAATCTATTAATTTAGAAGCCATAACCTTTCAACGCTTTAGTGTAATTGTTTCTCATTGATTAGTCTAAAAAGAAAATCCCTGCAAACTCATACAAGGTCCATTATCTTTTCGTCAGCTTTGGAGTTAAGATGTAATTCAAGCACCATAAAAAATGCAAACAATTGATAAACTAGCAAGGACAAAATCTGTATTTAGTAGAGAATATCAAAATATTATATAGCAAAGAAACATCCTACATAAACCATACTGTTATTAATCAAATCAATCTAGGAAGCACACCTGACATGTCAACAACGCCGAATGACCTAAGTTCTTTGGCAAATTCATTGAGCTTCTGCTTGGCCTCTCTGTCAATTTTTGCTGTAAGACCAGGAAATAAATTTGTTCCAGCAGCAAAAGACCAGTTCATTCCTTTGGTAGGAGATTTGTTTTCCACTGACGTTTGCCTTTTTGGCTTTGGCATCATTATTTTCTCCACCAATTTCCACACAACTGTTAGCTGAATATATAAATTAGCACATCACTGGAGAAAAAGAAAAGGACAAAATTGGCCACTGTCTTCTGTGGCAATTAAATTCTAATTTATAGATAATTGTATCATTACAGTTATGTTCGATCACGGAGGCAATGCTTCAAAATAAAGTTAAAATAATGATACTCACACCACTCAATAATTGAAAAAATAAATCAAAATCAGTAGCCTGTAAAGTTTCCATACCGAAAGTAACGGCGAAAAACGCGCCCGCAGGAACGACAAAGGAGGCAATCTGCCGAACTGGAGCATTACGAAACGCACTCTCTCCCTGATACTGCCTGTACACTCTTCGGCCACTACCTTCGTTAGCTGCCCTCACAACCAGACTCCTGAACTTGATACATCTTCGCCTGCTAATAAGCGACGACGAAGCAGTATTGGGAAATGACAATAGCAAACAGTGAGCAGGATAGCACGAAGCGGACCTACCACAACCAGACACTTCAAATTGTGGCCTGAGCAAAATCTTTAAGAAACAATAGAATAGTTAGGTGATCGCTATAGAGTTAGAAAAGAAAAAAGAGAAAGAAAGGCATTTTTACCTTAGGATGAAAGTGAAGATAGGAAGTGGAAGAAGAGGCCATAGGTGTGACTTGTAAGTGAGTTTTTAATTTAGATGCGCATAGAGAAGTACAGATTCTTATTCTGCTCTTAGTTTGAGCTACACAGTGAGAAAGAGATAAGAAGAAAAAGATAAAGCGGCGGGTCTCCGGGATGTTCTAAAAACAGGACTAGTGTTTTTTCTCACTGATTTTCTCTATCAACCTGAACAATACAGATGGCAGTGTTTTTCCAAAACCGGGACTGGTTTGGACTAGTTTTTAGGCCCTCGTCTTCTAATAATCACCAATAAGGCCCAATATAAAAACCAGTGTCGGGCTTTTCAAGCAGTGCCCTGCTGGGCTAAAGGAGTACAGAGTTTACTATTTTAGTTTTGAAAATATTTACAAAAATAACTTAGAAAGAGAAAAAAAAAATAAAAATATGCAGTACAAATAAAAAATTATAAAAATATAATAAATTTTTAACATATATAATTATTTTTTTGAATTCAAAAATATAAAATTATAAAAAAATAAATATAAAGTTATAAAAAAATAAAGTACAATAAAAATGAAATTTTGAAGAAAATATTTTTTATATGAATTTTTTATTTGCATAGTATATTTGTAATTTTTTAAGTTATTTTTATAAATTTTCCTAAAATATTTTATATGGGTATGTAAAATTATGAAATTTATAAAATAAAAATTCATTTTTATTTAAAATAATTTTTATTATATTTTAATTTTAAATACTTTTTCAGATGAAAAAAATCTGAGAAAGATGAAGTCAAGATATGGCCCTAGGAAATAGCCATTGGCCATATTTGACAAGTAATAAGATGAAAAATCTTATTTGTAACAAGAAAATTTTATGTTTCTTAATTTTTAAAAATTAAAATAGAAAGTTAACAAACTATTAGAATAATTATCTTCTTATTCCAGCTTCGTTCTGCACGTCAGGCCTGCAAATGTCATACACACAAAATATATGTGCGGTACAAATCATAGATGTCAACGATAATTAAAAGGATCGTATAGTACAGTATCGCCTTGACCATAGCGAGCAATCAGAGGAGGCCAAGTGGCCAAGGCAAGTTATATGTACCCAACTCAAGTCAAGTCAATATAACTCAGTTTACTATATATAATACCATTCTCTAATTAAACTCTTAAAACAAAATACATTGCAATATGGGTTTTGGGATAGCTAAAAGGAGATTGGCTGCAGCCTTTTTTGCAATTCTGGTTATGGTTGGTATTGCTTATGAAGGCCATGAACATATACTCCTGGCATGATAATGCCCCCAACACCTTCTCCATCTGAAAATTCAAGCACCCTTTTATCTCCATCAATTGTGCTTGGATTACTCCTTGCCTTTTTTGCTTCTTTTCTCTTTGTTAAACAGAGAGCCTGAGTCTGATTTTCATGCCTTTCTAAGGTTTTATAATTCTCTGGTTTAATATTGTGATATTCTATAATCTTTATCTTTCTATTGGTGTGATTTGATCTCATGTTCTTATTTCATTTTGTTTTTAATATATGTAGATCTCATCATTCATTTATCTTGATGTGTTTTTTATGATGGAAATAATAGTTGATCATCAGTCTTCCAACCATTGCTCTTTTTATCTCTTTATATATTAACAGTGTTCATTGCTCTCCTTATATATATATATATATATATATATTGTAATACACATACGAAAGTTGCACCTTCAGAGAATTTCTAGGTTAACCGACACGGCATCATCGTCAGCTCCGCCGGCAGCCCCTCAGGGGCCTTCCGGCCCCTCTTTTGCATCAGTTCTCAAATCAGGATACTCACCTCCTTTGGATTCATTGGATGAGGCTCGATCTTTTGCGGCGATTCTTTCTAATCGCAGGCTTGCGGCTACGGCAGGTAAATTTAAGGGATGTCCTTTGATTTCATTCTCTAAATCGGATATTGATATTCTGGCTAAACCATTCCAATACGCACTTGTGGGGCGTTTCCATAAGAAGAGGCCTGGCTTAGTTTTATTACGCAAATTTATGGATGCCATTGATTTCAAAGGTCCTTTCACCATAAGTTTGCTTGATGATTTTAATTTTTTGATTAATTTTGAATTGGAGGTAGACTTTCTTCGCTGTTGGTTGAGACGAGCCTGGCAATTCCATAGTTTTCATATGACTGTTTTTAAATGGTCTCCGCATTATAAATCGGATGCAGATTGTCCTATATTGCCAATTTGGTTATCTCTTGAAGGTCTCCCTGTTCATCTCTTCGAGAAGGAAGCTCTTTTCCTTATTACTAAATCAATCGGTTTTCCTCTTAAGATTGATACCGCCACTTCTCAAAAGACGAAAACCACTGCTGCTCGTGTTTTGGTTGAACTGGACATTTCTAAAGATTTACCATCGAAGCTATATATTGATAATTGTGGGCAAATTCTGGCTCAACCTGTTGTCTATGAAGATATACCTGAGTTTTGTCCTAACTGTAATAAATTTGGGCATCTTTATCAAAATTGTTCAAGGGCTTATATTGAAGATGCTGTGACTAAGGAGCAGGTTGTTCAGGATTCAGTTCCAGTTTCTAAAGTTGCCCAAGAGCGCAAGAAACCCCGTCAGGAATGGGTTCCTCGTGGGAAGGAAACAATTGCTCCTGGATCAACTAATGATGATCCTAAACTTTCTGTTGAGGACACTGCTCAGTTGGTGAGAGAGCCAATTACTCCTGAGGTGGAGGAGCAGACTACTGCGAATGTCCCTTTACCTGCTGTTTCGGAAGGGATAGTCTCCGGTGTTCCTATTATTGACGATGCATCAAATTATCCTGTGCAGCCTAGTATGTCTGATGTTGAGCAGCATGAAATCGAGGAAGAGAAATTATGCAATGTGTCAGATGGCAATGTTTCTGAAGCCAATGATCCGCCTGATATTGATGGTTTTAAGGTAGATGCAAGCTTATTAGAACAACGGGTCTCTACTGATGACACTGGTGGCTTTACTGAGGTACTAACCAGAAAGAAAATGAAGCAAAAATCTGTCATCATCCGCTCGCCAATAAATATGCGACACACGCGGCCAAAAACTTCTCTTCCTGACTTTGTTTAATGGATTGTTTAATGGATCCTCTATTCCTAATCAAGCATCTATTGATGACTTTAATGATTGCTGTGACAGTTGTGATTTGCATGATTTTCCTGTGATGGGCTCTGAATATACTTGGTCTGGTAACAGAAGCAATGGTTTGGTCTGGAAACGTTTGGATCGTTTTATGGCAAATGATTCCTTTCTTTCTAATTTTGATGAATCACTTGTCCGGCATCTAAATTCTACAACATCTGATCATAAACCCCTTTACCTGCACTGTGCTAAAGTTGAGTTTAATGCTCCTAAACCTTTCAAGTTTCAAAGGATGTGGCTTGAGCATAGTTCTTTCATTCCTTTTGTACGTGAGCAATGGGGAAAACAGTTTTATGGGGGAGGAATGAAAAGCTTACATATGAAACTTTCTGATCTCAAAAAAGCTATCAAAGTATGGAACAAAAATGTCTTTGGTAACATTTTTGATAGTATTAAGGAAGCCGAACAGCAGGTTGTTCAGGCGGAGGAGGCATTGATTTCGAATAATTCTGCATCCAATAGGGCAGCCTTTAAAAGATCACAGGCTCTTTTAATACAGAAGCTGAAACTGCAAGACATTTTTTGGCAACAAAAAGCAAGGCTTAAATGGATCAAGGACGGAGATGCTAATACACACTTTTATCACCAATATGTAAAAGTTGCCAGGGTTTATCACAGAATTAATAGAATTAAAGCTTCTGATGAGTCTTGGTTAGTGCAACAGGATGATATAGGTAATGAAGCAGTCCGACACTTCACTGCTCTCTTTAGTGATGACACTGATGCCACCAGGTTCACTGCTATGCTTGATCAAATTCCCTGTCTTGTGACTAATTGTCAAAATAGAGATCTTATGGTCATCCCATCTGATGAGGAAATTAAGAACTCTGTTTGGCTTCTAGACCCTTCTAGCGCCCCGGGACCAGATGGGTTTGATGGATCTTTTTTCAGAGCCTGTTGGGATATTGTTAAATGGGATGTGTGCAGCGCGGTTAAGGAATTTTTCTTGGGTCTCCCCATTCCGCAATCCTTTAGCAGCTCGCAAATAATTCTCTTGCCCAAAACCAATAATCCGACCACCTTCTCTGATTTTAGACCTATATGTTTGAATAATTTTGTCAGTAAGGTCTGTACCAGAATTCTCACCTCCAGACTTGTGCCTATTCTGGATTCTCTTATCTCGCCGGAGCAAACTGGTTTTATGGCTGGGCGTTCTATTCACTCCCAGATTTTACTTACGAATGAACTCATTCATGACATTGACCGCAAAGCCAGGAGTGATAATATAGCTTTGAAACTTGACATGGCAAAAGCTTTCGACAGAGTGTCTTGGCCTTTTTTAAGGGCATTGCTTACAAAGTTTGGCTTTTCGGATAAATTTGTGACCTTAATTATGTCGAATTTGACATCATCGAGACTATCTATTTGTGTGAATGGTGTTTCATATGGGTTTTTCGCACCTTCCCGTGGTGTTAAGCAAGGAGACCCACTTTCGCCATATCTTTTTGTTTTGATAGCAGAAGCTTTTTCCAGAGGGTACAACTATTTAGTGCATAATGGTCAAATTTTACCATATCATGTGGCTCGGGGCTGCCCCATAATTACACATCTTAGTTTTGCGGATGACTTGATTATTTTCACTCGGGGTGATTTAAAAAGCATTCAAAAGCTCATGTCCTTCCTACGACAATATCAACAGGCCTCTGGGCAAAAAATTAACTTCAATAAAAGTGCTTTTTATTGTCCTAAGAAGATGCCTGCTGTAAAGATTAAAAGTCTAGAGACTGCTTTCTCGATTAAGAAGAAAGACTTCCCTTTTACCTACTTAGGGGCTCCAATTTATCGGGGCATCAATCGTCTGTTGTATTGCAAGGACCTCATTAAAAAATTCAACGATAGGCTCTCAGGATGGTCCAAAAAGCTTCTCACTGTGGGTGGTCGAATTACCCTCATCAAACATGTGTTATTGACCATTCCGTTGTATGTCATGGCTGCAATGGCTTTACCCACTGCTGTTATTCGTATTTTGGAAGGAATTATGTCTCGGTTTTTATGGGGTCAGAGCTCAGATCATGTTGACAAACGGCACTGGATCAGATTTGCTGAGATGTGTAGACCTGTGGAGGAAGGCGGAGTCGGATTTCAATCTTTGAGACACTATCAGCAAGTCTTTTCTATTAAGCTTTGGTGGCTGCTCATGCAGCGGTGTTCCTTGTGGTCTAACTACATGATGCACCGTTATTACAGAGATGGGAATATGACTTTCAAAATTATCGATTCTTGTATTTGGAAGAGGATCTGTAAGATACATCCTACTGCCCTGCAATTCTTCAAATCTGTTGTGCCTGACTATGACTATGAAGCCCAGAATTTGCAAGTAAAATTCTCTTTTGCAACAGTTTATAATTATGTTCGAGCCAAAAGAGGGACTAGATTATCTTATGCTTCAATTTGGCACACTAAAATTCCGAAACACATCTCTTTTTTCACCTGGAGAGTGCTTAACAATGCCCTTCCTATGCATGAAAACTTGCAGAAATTTGGTATTTCGGGTCCTTCTGTTTGTCCTTTGTGCTACAACGCAGCTGAATCTTTTGATCACATTTTCCTGCTATGTTGTCATGTCCAGAAGATTTGGGAATACTATGAATATTTTTTCACTGAGCTTAGACCATCTCATAGTTCTCTTCGTCAACAACTGATAGCTTGGTGGATGACCAGTAAGCAAAACATCGTTGGCATTCTTCGTCGCTTCATTCCCCAGGTCATTTTATGGCATGTATGGAAGGTATATTGTTCGAAAATGTGGGGAGATGGCAGCTTCTGGATAGGCATTTTACAACAACAGGTTGAAACCTTCATCTTCAATTGGGGAGTTGCCAACTCATCACCTAAACTAAGCGGGCAGCTCCCTGATGCTCTAAAAGACCTTATGCCTGCTGGTTTTGGCACTTTGCAGCGGAGACCAGTCCTGGTCAAATGGGTAAAGCCCTTTAGAGCCCGCTTCAAAATGAACGTTGATGGTTCATTTACCACACGAAAGGCAGCTGGCGGGTTTGTTATAAGAGACAAGAATGGTGATTTTGTCACTGGCCACGGGTTCCTTCTTGAAGCTGGCAGTCCTTGGCAAGCTGAACTACAAGCATTATATGTGGCAGTTTTCTGGTTTTCAAATGTTTTTGGCAGTGAAGTTGAGATTGAAATGGATTCACAAGAGGTTGTTTCTCTGGTTCACACAGGACATGTTCAAACATCTGATTGGAAGCTTCACTTTATTCGTCAATTTATGCTTCACACTGGATCATCACTTTCACATATTTATCGAGAGGCAAACCAAGTTTCTCATAATTTAGCTAACTTGAGTAGGCTTAATGCATGTAATTTTTGTTTCCGCACTTTTGCTTCCCTACCTTCTCTTATAAAAGGTTTGGTGAAAACTGAATGTATTGGTTTACCTTTTATTCGCATTAAATAAAATTCTTTGGCGGTGCCGTCCGCCTTTATATAAAAAATATATATATATATACACATACATATATTAAATAAAAAAAATATATATATATATATATATATATATTGTAATGCTGAATTTATATATGATTATACAGAACATTTGATTATCAAGCAATAATGAAATTGTTAATTTTCAAAATTTTAATAACAGTTATTTGTATACTAAAACTGAAAAATAAATGCATTTTCAAATTAAGAATAAATCATCATCATACATGCATTCAACTAGATTAAATCTTTTATTTTGCAATGCAATTAATAGTTACCACCGTGGAATGTTTCCTTTCCCTTTTATTGGTTGTGGGACATCTAATAATTTCTCCACTTATATAGCACCAAACATTACACTTGGTTCCATTTATAATAAATATATATATATTTATTATTATTATACCGTCTCTATTTTAAAAGAATGATTTAAACTATATACATATATAATATACATATATGAACATACATGAACAAAAATAACTTTTTTGGTAAAAAAAAATAGCATATTAATAAAACTGGTTCTCTTGATAAAAAAAATAAATAAATAAACTGATTCTCTGTATACACGTGTGCAAAATACCAAAGTAAATGAAAAGATATCACCATCAAACAGAACTAGAGGAAAAAGAACAGAAATTTCTAACTTCGGGATTCATGAATAAATCATAATCATGAAGAACTCAAATCTAACACTGAATTTGAAAGATAAGAAAGAGCAAACTGTGCATGTATGGCTGCCCCAATCGGAAACACGTCCTCATCTATAGTAAAATAAGGACTGTGAGGTGGGTGTATACATCCAAGTTTCTCATTTCTTATGCCTATAAGCAAGAAGGATCCAGGAACTTTTTCCTGGAAATAAGCAAAATCTTCACTGCCCATGAAAGTAGGAGCTACTTGAGTGTTATCTTCTCCAACTAAATCAATTGAAACATGCCGTAAATGTTCATATATTTTAGCATCATTTACTGTTGGAGGAATTGTGGGGTTTCCATTTCCTGTGAAATCAATCTCACAAGTGCACCTATGTACAGCGGCTTGTCCTTTGATCACCTCTTCAATTCTTTCTCTTAGTGCATGGAAACCCTTTTTGCTGAAAGCCCTGTAAGTTCCAGCAATTGTAGCTGAATCTGGTATCACATTAAATGCAGTCCCTCCATTGATCATAGCCACAGAAACCACCTGAAATAACGGGCTAATATTAGAATCTGGCCGATTCCGAGACCATTGTTATCAAGAAATGCATCATTTTATTAAAAAAATTTTGTAAAGTGAACTTTAACATGTTATAATCACAAGTTTGAAAATAGCTAAATAATACTTTGAACTTTTTTTTCCAGTAAAGGTGTTCTCAATCATAATGCCTAACAATACCAAGAAAGCATCATGCTATGAAAATTGTTTTTATAGTGAATTTGGCATTTTAAAAGTCATACCTGTGATTCTAAAGGGTCTGTCTCCCTTGAAACAATTTGTTGTAAACTAATTACTGAAGCTGAAGCTGCCAAAATTGGATCAATAGATTGTTGAGGAATAGCTGCATGACCTCCTTTGCCACTTATCTTTGCTTTGAAGCCCCCACAACCGGCAAGGAACTCTCCAGGCCGTGAAGCAACAACCCCAGTAGGATACTTATGAACCAAGTGAAACCCAACAATAGCCTCCACATTTTCAAGCACCCCTTCTTCAATCATGCCTTTTGCTCCTTGCCCCTGTTCCTCTGCTGGCTGAAATATAAGGATAACAGTTCCCTGCATAAAGTCACGCCCACTTCACTAATTTTGTCTATAATTCATACCAGGAAATTTTTTTTTCAAAAATCCGGGTTTCAACCCAACCCATGATCTCCTGTGATCTCGTAAAAATATCCAATCCAGATTTGGTGATACTGAGTTGTCTCAGTCAGAGGTCGCGAGTTCAAACTCTAAAAGAAGACAAATTAACCCCGAAAAAAAAACTCAATTTTAATACCTGCAACAAATGTCTCAATTCTTGCAGGATCTTGGCAGCACCAAGAAGCATAGCGACATGCCCATCATGGCCACAGGCATGCATTTTCCCATCTACTTTACTCTTGTGCTCCCATTCAACCAATTCCTTTGGAGAAAACAGGATGATTAATTTTATAATTAATTAAAAATTCATCTTTTTCGTTCGAACTTTGAGTAAATTAAATAAATCAAACACAAATATTAAACTAATTTATGTGGCCCTTTCATATATTTAAAGGCCCTCTAACTCCAAATCCATATATAATTAATCTTACTACTACTATTATTTATAAAAACATAACAGAACAAACCTGAATAGGCAGAGCATCCATATCAGCTCTCAAGGCAACAAAGGGCGGCGAACCAGACCCAATTGTAGCCACTACACCATTTTTTGCCACAGGCCATCGATAAGCAATACCCAATTGATCGAGTGCATGCCTAATGATCTTACTAGTATCAAATTCTTCAAATGCAAGTTCTGGGTTCTCATGAATTTGTCTCCTAGCATTCCTCATCAAATTCAGCGTTTCTTGATTATTAGCAATCTCAATTATCTGGTCTTTAATGGAACCATTTTGGCTTGATTTAAGATAATTGAAAGAGCTTTCAAGTGTCTGAGATTGAAAATTCAAAGAGAAGCAGAAGGGTATGGTTATGGAAATTAAGAGAACGTGTAGCAGAAGGGCCATGGCAGAATCGTCCCTCTGGACTGGAAGCAAAGCGCTAAGCTTATGTGGGATATGTTTCTCTGTGATCCATTCACGCGTGACGCGGTGCTATATATATACACATCTGCCTATCCTTTTACTTTTCCAAAATTTTGTCACATTTTTTTTTTAAATTTCTTATAACGAGCATTTTCAAGAGATCACGATTTTTTGAAAATGTAAATATAGTAGCAGAACAGTTCTCTCTCTTTTTTTTACCGTGATGTATAATTCAAATTCAATGCATGGGATAATACTTATGGTAACTTAATATTTTCTTTAATTTTTTACTATATTTAACCATAAATGATTGTTGATTAAAATCATTCATACAATCATTAAATTCATTCATATAATAACTAATAAAAAATAATATCCACTCTATCCCATAAAAATAAGTTCACTTTTCTTTTTAATTATCTATTATCTCAAATTATAGATCACTTACTATTTTAATAAATTAATTATTATATAATTTTCTATAATACATTTATTTAATATTATTTATTAAATATATTACATACTAAAATATGAATATAATAGAAAAAATATATATAAATTTATATTTTTATTAAAATAGTTAATATTTTTTTAATTATTATTAAATAAGAAATATGTCTATCTTTATATGATTGGATGAGTAAATAATTATATTTATTAAAAAGTAAGTATACTTGACCATCAAAATATAATTTGATAGCTAAAACGTATATTGTCCCTATCTAGATATTTAAATTTGAATTTTAAATACGTCTCTCTCAACACGTAATTAATCAAAAAATAAGATTATCTCATAAACATTTTTACATGGATAATTTTCTATTTTTTCATAACTTAAAAATAAAATAAATTTTTACAAATATAATACTCTATTTTTACATAAGTTAAGTCAATTTTTATATGTTGATCTAAAAATCTTTAAAGAAGGATAATAAGTCTCTTGATTAAAATAATTCTTTAACGTATAAAATGAACAATTAAGTCAGTAATTTGAACTCTTATGGTTATCAACACTAATTAATGAGAAAATTGTAGAGGGAACTTAAATAGGTTGAGAATGTCAGTGTATAGTCTTAAGGGGTGTTTGGTTTAGCTGTTTGATGCAGCTGATAGAGGTTTGAACCCCAAACAGCAGCTGTTTGGTAAAATTTGATGTTTGGTAAAATTTTAAAACAGCAGCTGATAGCTGTTAGGAACCCCAAACAGCTGCTGTTTCAATAAGCTCCTACTCGGAGCTTTTTCATATCAGCTGATAGCTGATTCATATTAAAACTATATTAACCCTATTAAAATAAAATAAAAATTAATATTTATTAGATAATGATATGCTTATTGGTAATTTTACATTCAAACTGCAACAGTTATTGTATTTTTACCAAACACTAACCCGAATCAGCTACCAGCTATCCGCCACCAGCTATCAGCTATCAGCAACCGCTATCAGCTACCAGCTGCTATGAACAGCTAAACTAAACAGGCCCTTGATTAGCTGGGATTCATTAAATCAATTTAGGAGGACATGTGCTTTTATCATCATTAGAGGGACAAACCACCCGGTAGTCATTTTGAGTCCTTTTATCACATTGAATTTTATATAAGAGGAGCATTGCCACTGCAACGGGAGGTCATTATGTACTATAACACTCGTACTTTTTTATTTTTAATGATAAAATATCTTTAATGAATTTTTAATACTATATTAAAGTTGAAATTTTATCAAACCATATGATAATTAACTAATAATAATATTTAGTTTTTTTAAAAAAACTAATAATAATATTTCATTTATAAATAACTAAAAGATAATTTTTTGAAATGATAAACTTGAGTTTTTTTTTTTAAATACATGTCATCATGTTGGATATGGACCATATATCATGTGGAATTTTTTGTTATAACTCTTTTAATAATTTTTATTGTTGAATGAACATATATCAGGTCTAAATAAAAATTTTCTTCAACCATAAACTTGTAATTTAACAAAAATTGAAATTTATTTTATATAATATAAAATAATAATTCACAGTTAATTAAATGATTTATTAAAACAAAATTTTTTCCCTGAGGTGAATACATAAAGAAAAGAAGTGTAATTTGAAAGTTCTAAGAGTTTATTCATTGGATTAGAAGAAGGTAAAATAATAATTAATAACTGAAATATTTAAAATTAAATAAAAATTACATATATATCGTGCATCACATGTTTATAACACTTGTGGAAAATTTTGATGGGAGGAGGAGAAAGTTGCATCAAATGTATTTCGTGCTAGCATAAGATGACGTCCAATCACAGATGGTGGTGGCGGTGGTTTCAAATCAAAATCCCACATTGTAATTGAGTGATATTAATTTTTTACTATAAATACTATAAGGGTTCTAATTTGATGAAATAAATGGAGAAAAAAACAGTGGGTTTAGATTTGGAAATTTATTTTGGTTTGCGGCTTTGAAGGTGAGTGGGACACCACAATACCAAGTTTTGATGATAATGTGAAATTCCATATCTAAAGATTTTTTGAATTTTCTGTTGCATATGCAAGACTTACGTACTAGTTTGTTTTTATTGCAAACTTTGGAAATTTTGCCACGTGATTTAATTACTCCCATTAATTTCGTAACTTCTGAAATATTCTCCCCACTAATCAATATTTTAATCTAGTAATTATTACTATAATTGAAATCATTTTAAAATACACACGTCAGAAGGATTTTTCTACTAATAAACTTTTTTTTTTTGCAAAATTTAGAAGTTGTTTTTAAGTTTGAACTTCACTCTCTATTTTTTTGAAAAAATGAATGTTTGATTTAGTTTTTAAAAGTTAATTAATGTTATTTTCATTTCCGATAATTAGATTAATCTATTTGATAAAAAAATGAAATAGAAATTTTTTTTTGAATAGAAATTAGCAGCTGATGAAACTCTAGATAATTGTAAATTTTAAAGAATTTAAATTATATTACTTTTATAAAAAAAAATATTACTATTAAAATATTTTTGAATGAGGTTTTTTTTTATATAATTAGTTATTATAATTTATAAACTTATTTGTTAGAATTACCATATTTATATTGAAAATAAAAAATAAACACATATAAATAAAATAATTTTTTAAAATGTAGAGCTTAATAAATTTATTTTATGTAATTATAATTAACTGCAAAGTCCTATTTTTAATTAAATTACCTTCCCTTACAATCTATCTTTTGAAAACTAACCTTTCAAATTATTTTGATCATCAATTTTAACCACCATATACCATCTTGAAAACTTTCAAACTTCACTTACACTCCTAAAATCATATAAGTCAAAATATCATTTTCTTCAAAAAAAATTTTTAATTATTTATATGATTTTTTTTTTGAAGATAATGATAGAAAATCGATTTTTCACTGTATAAGATCAAGAAAATTTTAACATTAAATTCAATTAATGTTTCAAGTATATATAAAAATATAAAATATAATAGTGAGATTCATTTTTTTATATAAATACATTAATTAGATAAAATATAAAAAAATTATTAAAAGTGTTTTTTATATAGCGTAGCATAAATTATTGATATATATATACAGAAGATTAAAATCTTCATCCATGTTGTGTATATGTATAAAAAAAAAAACCTGCTGCAGACCAGATTGGTCCCAAAACTCATAAGTTAAAACTTAAATGCATATATAATATGGATTAGGGTGACTTAAGTCCATGAATATCAAATTTAATTTATTGAGAGCCATCAAAACATCTTTGAACTTTTTTTTTAAAAAAAAATAGCTTTATACATATAGTCAAACCATTTGCCAAAAAAAAAAAGAAAGAAAGAAAGTTTAATTCAACTGTTTAAAAATTATTATATATTATCAGAGATTCAGTTGTTTTTAGCATGAAAAATAGCTTTCTCTTTCTTTGAGAATTCCAAACTTCGAGGTGGAAAAATAAGCATGACTTTTTTTTTTTCAATTAATGTCATGTACAGAAGAGTTTTTGCATGATAAATATGTTACATAATTTTTAAAAATAATATTATCTTATTTAAATTATTTCTTTTATAAAAAATTATTTATTTATATTATTATCTTATAAAATTAATAAATATCAATTTTTCTAATTATATTTTTATTATTAATCAGTTAATTAATAAAATTAGAATAAAATATTTAATACTCTTTTAGTTCCGCTGAAATTATTATTTTTATAATAATATTTATCTCTCTTAAATTATCATTTTATACAATAAAAAAATTAATTAACTTTTTTCAATAACTCTTATTATTAATAACTTAATTAATAAAGTAAGAAAATAGTATTAATAAATTAATAGAGAATATTATAATTCATTTAAAATAATTTTATATAATATTTAAAAATTTTATTTTTTAATATATGTGTTTAAGTTGAAAACGATGATTTCAGATGGATGGAGAGAGTATTAATAAGTTAATGGAGAGATTTTAGTCTATTTAAAATAATTTTATATAATATTAAGAGATTTTAATAATTTTTTTAATAAATTTATATGAATAAAATATGAAAATTTAAATGAGAGGGAGTTAGTGTGTGATGCTGATTAGGTGATTAAAAGATGGCCTAATAATCTGATAAAAAAACTCAAAAAGGCACCACTGATCAAATAAAAAACTCAAAAACTATATATTTTATAATTTTTTTTAACAATTTACTCTCAGAGTTAATTAAGATTATATAAATTATTCCTATTTGGTTACAAGAACCCAACATTGATCAATGAGTTCAAAGACTGAACCCACTTGCAAGTTGAATTAACATTTGAATAATTTTATTTTTAACTAGATAATTCCTTAATTACTTTTGACCTAACAAAAAATATATAATATTGTAAATTATGATCCAATATTCTGTTTTATATTTTTAAAAACATATATGTTCATTAGCTACAATCAATAATGTTCATTCTTTTTTTCTAAAAAATTTAATTTTATCCATATCCGTAATATATAATAACAATAAGAAGAAGAAGAATTATATAAAGGTATATATAGATTAGTTTCCAAGCATTTGAAAACAAATTAAATAAAGTTCGAGCATCCATGAAATATATATATATATATAAAGACATGTTATGAGCCCATTTTCCTTTGAAAAAAATTATAGAGAGTGAAAAAAATAATTAGCAACAGATAAGAAAAGGAACATATTCAAGGATATTGGGAATTGCATATATATATATGACTTTGCCAGGAAATATCTCACATGCATGCTTTTCATGTATATTATGTTTCCATGTTTTCTTTATGTGTGAAACGTGTAAAAGTGGGAGGGATTATATATATTATCATTCACTTTTTTTTAATTTTATGCACTGTATAACTAGTATTTCATTAGATAATATTGCCATTTTTTTTATGTTATTTAATTATTTATATTTATAATGTTACTACAAATTAATTTAATCTGATACGGTTTTTAATTAATAGCTACACCAAACTAATTTGAAAATGACATTCTTCCAATGTTACATTCATAATAAAAGAAAATTCAAATTGACCTTTAAATAACAAAAGACTAAAATATGGACTGCAAATATTTTTACAAACTAAAAATCATATATAAAAACAGTATTACACATGTTTTTTTTACTATAATAGTTTAGAAGTTCAAATATTTCCTAAATAAAATTAAAGATACAAAAAACATAAATGAGAATGAAATAGTTTCATAATTTTCATATTCTTTTTGAGGTTGGAAAAGAAGACTTAAAATCAAAATTAAATATTTTTTTAGCTAAAAATTATTTGTCGCATATTTATTATGCCATCATAACTCTTTTATTTTTAGAAAATTATTGTGTCACCAAAAATATCATTTTGTCCCGATAGTTAAAGTTTTGTCACAATTTATTCAAAGTTAAAAACTAATCAATTAGCTATATTGTTTTATGACAAATTATTAAATACATAACTTTTTTAATAACAAGGTGGTTATAATGTTTCGTTAAAAAAAAAGGTGATTATAATATATATATATATATATATTATATATCATAATTAATTTAGTTAGAGAATGAGACATGGACAAATTTTTGTAATTTATATGGAAAAACATAATTTAATGAATAACTTAATATAGTCCCTTAAATTTAGTTATTTTGATTATTTGTCTTTTGCCTTTAAATATTTATCAGATTATTCTCTGTATTTATCTATTTTATTTCAATAAATATGTATATAATTATATATTAATCATTTTATTCATTATATTTGTATATTTTATATTAAAAAGATATTTACACGTAATTATAATATTATTTTTATCCAGATAACTATTAAATATGAAATATATAAATTTAAAAGATAAATTAATCAATATATAATTATATAAATATCTATTAGAATAAAATAGAGAAATATAAAAGGCAATTTAATAAGTATATAATTATAGGGAGTAATCTAATAAATATATAAGTAAATAAATTTATGAGAAAATTGATAAATTAGATCTTTAATAAATTGTTAAGTCAATAATAGTAATCCAATTAAATTCTAGGAATATTGACACGTTTTCTGAAAAATAAATAAAAGATGATCCCCTTTAATAGGATACAATGAATCCGGTCAAACACGTGTTCCGCTTATTGTAGTAGTAAAATCTATAACCACGATCACAAGTCATATGGTTGATTTTTTTTCCCATAGAAAATCCCCAAAAACTAGATAAATTGGCAACTAATTTTACTTTTTATTTCATTCTTTATAATTCCAACGGATTTCTTTTTTCAAATTAAATGATAAAATATATTAAATCCGAATCTAATTTTATATATGCTGAAAAACTGTTGGCAGAATTTTTTTTTACACTGCAACAAATAGAAATGATTTTTTTTATTGGACATAACTTGAGATTTTAACTTTTAATATTAGAGGAATAAATTATATTTCAATAAAACTAGAAGTTTATATATATCATTTTTTTTATATTAACTACTAATTATAAATTAAATAAAATTTGTAAAAATAATATATATATATATATTGTCGTTATTAATAAATTTTTAGCAGTACATTAATTTTTAATGTACAAAACTTATGATTTTAA
The DNA here is from genome assembly GCA_947685225.1 of Garcia nutans. Lineage (NCBI taxonomy): Eukaryota > Viridiplantae > Streptophyta > Magnoliopsida > Malpighiales > Euphorbiaceae > Garcia > Garcia nutans. Next base: position 56,180,336 of record CANTUV010000011.1, read on the forward strand.
CTTTTTAGCAGCGGAATACGATACCTTAAATTTATTGTTAGTAGTGAAATATAATAAATTTTTTATTAGCATAAATATATAGCAATAATTTTTATATTTTTTTATGATAATTATAGTATTTCCTGTAGTGTTATTAATATAATTAATCATTATAAGAACCCAACTAGTCAAGTAGTTAGATTGTTCTATGGCCAACTAGAAATGTGATGACTTATTGTAAGTAACAATAGTCAGCAATTATGCACTTAATTTCTGTTTGAAATCCATTTATATTGAGGAGTTTCATGCGAAATTCTCATAGACTAAGTCCATAAAAAAAAGTTTTCTATTTTATAAATACAAAAATTGTGTTAAAAATTAAATTGTTTAATTCCTTAGTTTTAATCTTCTGAACAGATTTTAACATTATAACAAATTCTTCGATGACTGTGGACTGTCAGACCATATTGGTTGTTCCCACCGTCTCCATCTCTATAAACAATTTTTCTTTATTAATTTTTTTCCATGTTTTTATTTCCATTAGAATTTACAGAACGTCAGTGGTGAAATCAGAAATCTATTGAGAGAGGTCAAAATTTATCGAGCGCTGACCGATGATGACTATCGGTGGGCCGGCTAGTGGTGGGGCTGCCTGTTGGTGGCTTGGGGAGTGAAAGGATAGAGGGAAGAAGGAGAGGGGAAGAGGGCTCCGCCTTTTTTTATTTTTAAACCCCTGACGAAATGATTGGGTCATTTAATAAAAAAAAAATTAGCCCCTGGTAAAATGACTCCGTTTCACCAAGGACTAATTTATAATATATATATATATATATATATTTGCAGCGAGAGGTTCGTCTTCATTTAATAAAAAAAAATTAGCCCATGGTAAAATGACTCTGTTTCACCAAGGACTAATTTATAAAATATATATATATATATATTTGCAGCGAGAGGTTCGTCTATCTCTTGCTGCACATGTTTATAACTCAGCCCCTTTAATGAGGAGGGGAGCTGAGTTTAGCTCCACCAGTGGTCAGAATAAACACCCCCTTTTCTGGCCGCTGGTGAGGAGGGATCGTGTGACTCCACACGATCCCATAGTAATTCCTCCCTCAGAGAAAGTAAAAGGTTTCAGACTTGGTACATGAGCTAAGTAGTTTTGTGATTAATTTATTGATTATTAATTATCTTTCCACCTTATCATGCATTATTAATATATTAAATCAAAGGGATAAATTTAGTTTAATAAATTTTCAAATCAAAATTAAAATAGTAAAATAATGTGAAACTAATAATTTCAGTTAGGTTTGATTTATATATTAATTTAATTAATGTAAAATTAATTAAATTGAATTTTATCAAATTATTAGATGAAGGGATTAAAAGTAGGTTTTATTTTGAAAACTAATTAGTTTATCTCAATGTGAGACATGCCTTTTAACTATCTTCTAAATTTAGAAGTGAACGTCTCCATGAAGAGTCTAAATACATGAATGGCCAGATTCAAATTGTCAGCTCCAAAAGTGAAAATGAATGTTTCTTTAGATCCGTGTGCGTTCATCGGTTTGATGGGTAAATTAATTTGAATATTTGATAGATTATGCATATTTGGTAGAAAATTGTGAACTTGTTTCCATATGATAGCTTCAAGAAATGAATGAAATGAAATGTATCATTGGCAACTTTGCAAACAGTCCTCAAAAACAATTTGGGTCCTTCGATCTCCCTAAGTCTCCGTGTCAAATGTAACTTAAGCCACCCAAGTCTACTAAGAAACTTATTTTTGACATTTTTTGACATCAGCATTGCTGTGGATGATGCTATTTTACCCAAAATAAATTCTATCACCAAAATTAGAATATAGAAATATCGTTTGAACTATTAATAATAGTAAATCATTTTTACAAAAGGTGAATATTAATATTAAAAAAATTAGAAAATAATTATGTATAATTTTGAGAAATATTTGAGTCCAATTATTGCAAAAAATACAAATTATAAAATGGAATATAGAACCAATAACAAAAGTTAGAAGCGTAGTTTGAGAAAGAAGATAAGCTTGATGATAGCGATTACAGCCAAATTCGAACAATTTTGATTGTTTATTGGGAGGCATAATAAATGTGGCGTCTCATTCCGAAGATGCATAAATTATTAGAATTATAGAATATCCTCCGGCATTCTTGCTTTTAGAAGCTATTTAAATGGTGGAATTCATTTTGTTTCTGTTAATTCTCATGTTCTCGAAATCGAATAACCAAATAGAAATCAATTCTTATTATGAGGCAGAAATGGATGGAGGGGGAGGGGTGGAAATTCGAAACTGCAAATGACAAAAATGACCTCTCCTGTAACAACAGTAACAATGCTACTAGAGCTACAAATTTTCATAGGTGAAGTGAATGAACTTACTATCAACAAATCATTGTCTAGTGCCCCGGCAGTACAAAACATTTCAAAGTGTGAAAAATAGTGGCGACTCTTTCCCTTTCCCATTACCTAATGAAAGGATCATCATGAATAAATTATGCAATTTACAGGTATGCTTCTTACAATCTGAGGAAGGAGAAACAAGAATGATGAATACAATGATAATAGTGGATTTTACAATAACAATGGATTGTCGTTCTTTTCCAAGCTGGAAAAATGCCGCATTTCCACCACAAGAAACATTTGCACTTCTTCATCTATTGACACAACCAAGGAATCGTTTTACCTCATAATTTGCTTGCACTAGACCTTCAGAACAGACTAACAAGTGCAGACATATGATGCATTTATCTCGTATACACGACTCAACTTCCCACATCCATCTAGACGATATCAAAATAGCAAAATTAAACCACATTTAACTGCAATGACGGAAGATACAATGATGAAAAAATGTGTTGAATAGTTTACCATATTTAGCAAGGCTTTCTCTTGTCAACTTTTAAGTGAATATTGAACCATTTCTTTTTCCTGTTTCTATCCCACGATGAAGGTTTCTTATCTCTCAATTGTCCATCTTCTTTGTTTTCCCTTAAGGGTCCCTTGCTCCTGCTCCTGCTTGTACTTCGTTTCATTGGTGGAGCAACTGTGTACGAGGCATGGATTTCATTTCTTCGTTTAAGAAGCTCATCAATCTGCAAAAAAACAATACAGACTGCAGATCAGAAACTATTAATACACATAAACCTCAAAATCCTTGTATAAAGCATAGAAATACAATTAGACCAAATGAAACACCCACCTCTTGCATTTCTTGTGCATATCTGCTGGTCATTTCTGTAAATTGTGCCAACACCTGCCAACTTTCCATGTGCAAATTAGCAAAAACAAAAAAAAGGGGGGATGATTGTGCATTGATATTCACTGCCAAGTCCAGAGCAGACCTCTCTGTATTCACTTTCAAACTTGGATATTTCCACTCTTTTTGCAAGAATTTGAGCCTCGACATCTCTGAGATTTGCCTTTTCTTCTGTAAAAGGTGCAGCACAAAGAGCTTCTATTGAGTAGCTTGCACTCTTAAAAAAATTGTCACCTGGAAGACACAAACTAGAATATGAATATTGTAATCAATGTGGGCAATCAAGAACCACTAGCAAACTATAAAGAGCAAGGAGTCTCAGAACTGACCATAGACAGCAAAAACATGGGTGCCAGCCTTCAGTTCAGTTATTTCACATGGCTGAAACCCATCCAGTTTCTTGAAGAAGGCAGCATCAGCATCCTTTGCGGCAGCAATCTGAAGCCACAACAATCCAGAAACCAAATGAAGAACAATGAGCAACAAGAAAGGTTAATATAAAAATATGACTGCAATCTTTTGACAATATCACCAGCTCACCGAGTAGACTGTCTGATCCAGCCGATAAACAGGAAAACAAAGGAAATACATTCCAGCAGTTGTAACCTTTCCGGTTTTAGCACTGTCCTCCTACAGCCATAGTTAAAAAGAAATAAAATATAAAAAGACATAAAATAAGGAAACTGAATGTGTTTGCAATAATAATATAAACCTAGATGCAAGCTTTAATGGTATGATACCAAGGATAAGTGTGAGATAGTGTAATAGGTCATCAATTTACTGAAAAAAATATTGTTGTTGGTATCATCCTTGTTCCAAGATTTTGCATTTACCAGGCTGAAATGGAGACTTGGACTGGAATAAAGTAATGAGCACATTTTAACTGGGGAATCAAGAAAAAATATCATCAGATTGTCACTGAATAACCAGTGAGGAACCTGAATGTTACTTGACAATAGAGAATTAACACAAGTTTTGACTGTGAACCAAAATCCACACGGCGCATTAACATTTTTTGTATAGAAGAGAACACAAATGTCCAGCAAAAGGAAACTCCTCCTCATTACAAAGGCACAGATAAAGATAAACAGAGAAAACAAATATGAAGAGGACAATCTCATAAAGACCCATCTAGTTCTAGAACAAGAAATAATACTTGGTATGTGAGATTTTTTGACTTAAAAGTTGCAAGAAAAACCAACAGAAGTGTTACAAACCTGCAAAGCAAGGCTTAGTCCACCATTTTCTTCCTGATCAAAATACAACAACTGCAGAAACATAATCAATCAGTAAGCGCTAACTACCATTGTTCATGAATAGAGAATGTTATAACCAGACAATAATGTAGTACATGATCAGTTAAGAACTCGGATTAATACTCATAGTAGAAACCTGTAGAAAATGGAAGAAAAATCGTTTGAAAGTCTGAAAATTGAGAGAATCTGTAAAATAGAATGTCAACCAATTAACGCACCACTAGTCAGAGGAAGCAAAATTATATAAAACTGCATTTTAAACAGGTTCTTTTTTTTTTTTTACTAAAAACTATTTTTTTCAGTGCAATGCTCATAGCAAAGTCAAATTACATGAACTGAACAGACTAACAATCTACCCTCACAATACAAATCCACTAGAAACTATACAACTAAAGAGAATAATGGGTATATCTCCTATTTCCATAAAACAAAATAAGTCTTATTTCCACCTCAAGGGAAAAAAAATAACTGCAAATGCTAAATGCACACAGAGAAAAGAAAGACAGGAAAACTTAAAATAATCCAACTATCCAAAAAAAAAAAACTGCTCCTGACCAAGAAAAGCATAATGGGACCCATGAATTGAGTTTCAAACCCACTCAGAGCCAAATTTACCAAAAATAAAATGTTTATGAAAATTCTTTCACCTCTTCTGTCCCCTTATGTAAAGAAGACACTTTACAGTAATGTTAGCATGGCCGCAAAAGACACCAAGTACCATGTAATTTATCTTTAGAAGAGTATCACAATGCCAAAAACTCACAAACGCTCACTCCTGCTTATCAATTCAACTCAACCCAACATTGAACACAATTATATGGGGCTAGCTACTTAATCTTTTTTGCCACTTCTAATTTCATTTTTACATCTACTGCCATATTATAAGTGTTATTCACATGGAAGAACAAAAAAATGGATCTTGATTGCATATTTTCTCTATTGGACTGTACTTCATGAAGGAATCTGCATTCACAGGTCTCTCTCTCAGCGCTATTATAACCCACCGAAAGACATCAAGAACCATATAATTTATCTCTAGATGAGGATCACAATGCCAAAAACTCATTAACCCTCAAAATCTTGCCTACCGATTCAACTGAACCCCACATTGAACACAATTATATAGGATTAGCTACTTAATCCTTTTCTGACACTTCCATTCTTAATCCTTTTTTGACACTTCCATTTACATTTTTACATCTACTGCCATATTTTAAGTATATTTTTACATCAACTGCCATATTATAAGTGTCATTCCGTTTTCATTTTTACATCTGCCATATTATAAGTGTCATTCTCAGGGAGCAACAAAAAAAGGGACCTTGATTGAATATTTTCTCCATTGGACCGTACTTCATAAAATGAATCTGGCTTTTCGCAGTTCTCTCTCTATGCACTGTTATATCCCACCACAATACTTTAAGTGACATTCTTACACCATCCAATTCCCACTCATTAAAACATTTTGCAAACCTCAGGTTCCATTGCATCAAAACCTAAAAGACAAAATCCTCAAATCACATGCCTTAATTTGAACAAGGCAGAAAGTCCCCACTTCAAAGCAGCCAAATACAAATTTTTTTCTCTATAGTAGAATGTATTTTCAGACCCCAAATCATAAACCAATATTTGTATAGCTATATAGCTACACAAGGTACCTTTTGAACATCATATTCCTCAACTTGCTCATATAGATCAATGATGAAAGCAACCACGCAACTTTGCCAAGCAATTCCTTGAAGCTGTTTCCTCAAAATGGCTTTCTTCATCAGCAGAGATCCCCATGCCACTTAGAATCACAGCTGAAACTTTAATTGTTCCATTACCCCAATAAAGAGTGGATATAGAGCATGATCTCAAAGCTTGATGTAAAATGCACTCAGGAGCTACCCAGCTGACCTATGCATATAGAGAGACTCTCTTCAACACCTACCTCCAGATACAAACACAACCGCCCTCCCCAACCATCCACACACAAAAAAAAAATCCAAATCATCCAAAATCCTTGCTCCAAAAGAATATGTTTGACATGCAACAGAGTAAGAAACACATCAAAATTTGTGCATATTCATGCTGCATTTTGAAGGCAGTTCAAATAAAATACTTGCACCAGATGTTTATTATTTATGCAAACCTTGAACTTGCTTCTGTCAGATGACTGCACATGACAAACGAATCCAGCTCTTGCTTCCTCTTCTGTTATTGTGACACAGTAGAAGTGAGCACATTGCTTTTCAACCTGCATAGAAACGTAAAATTCTCCAATGAGCACTGACATGTTACTAAAATTGATATGTTTAAGAGTTCAAACACCTAACCTTCCTAGAAAGAGGTTGCTGCAGTGGAAGCGGACGAATAGAGACCACACCATTAAACGCCTCCTCTAAAACAGAGGCTGACACAGTGGTCTTAATTGGCACGCCAAGTTTACTAGTATTAAGAAACGGTGGACCCCAAAAATCAATAAGTACACACAGGAAAAATGAAAATTACTAAAGAAAGAGACGGAGCATCCAGTTGATAAATGAAAAGGCAGAAATTCATATTAACCTACCTGAACAGTGCTGCAAACATAGTGTTCACAGTGCCCAAGCTTGATAGATCTAGCTCCAATTCTTGGCTCTCTGATTCAACAGCCTGATTAAAGTAACAAGGTCATGCTTAACTCTGAACTTTCACATAAAATATTAAACGTATATAAAACTAAATGATTTGAATTCTACCAAATAGCATGGTTACAAATTGCTAGCAGCAATTCATATGTCTGAAACCTGGACTCAGAAGCTGCAGGAGAAAACTTGTAGTTCTAGAAAGAATAATAATGAACTGCTTATCATCAGAAATTTAATTGTTAGTCATATGCGCCGATATCTCACCTCAAAACCAGCTGAGTCATACTGACGTCGTTTGTCTGAATCAGACAATATATTATAGGAAAATGTAACGTCTTTAAACATATCAGCTGCTTCTGGATCATTTGCATTCTTGTCAGGATGGTACCTGAAATAGCACATGATTAGAAATTAGGAACTCAGACCTTGTTCAGCAAAGGGAGAGCATTAAGAGGAGAAAGAAAACAAAAGAAGTAAAGACGCAAAGTGCATAATCATATTGATATAAAGATGTAATCTGTCATATTGTCTGTAAAAAGGATTCAGCCAAGCATGAGATTTGAAATTGAATATCCTACAAGTACTAATCATTTGCAGTCAATATTGACATTCCATATTATTATCGTTAGCCGCATAATTATCTGAGGATTTAGGTATAATCGATCAAGCCAAGCAATTTAGTTTAGCAAAGTTAAAAGGCTACAGAACAAATAGATATCCTATTTCAATTCCAAATACCGATCTATTCAATAACAATCCCTTCAACCGTTCAAATAAAAAAATCCTTAAAAAAGACAAAGCAAAACAAAAAAAAACTAAAAAGCAAAACAAAAGTTCACCAGAAAAGAAATGACAAAAAAAAAAAAAATTTGACATACTTGAGCGCCATTTTGCGGTACGCGCTCTTGATTTCTTGGTCGGTGGAGTTCCTGGAGACGCCAAGGACTTCATATGGGTCCCGCCGGAGTTGCTTCGACTCATCCGGCTTCTCCGGCTTTGACCGGCGAGCCGGCATTTCCAAATCAAACGGTAATATTTCAATTCAAATAAAAAATAAAATTAAAATCACTACAACCACCTTTAAGTTTCACTAAACAAAAGAGAAACAAAACAAAAACTCTCTCAAATTCCCAAAAACTTCCCAGAAAATTATAGGTTCAGTAAGAGAGTTAAAAGCGTAGAGAAACCCTAGAGAGAGAAGACTCCATGGGACCCTCTGAGCTGGAAGAGAAGAGAGAGAAACAGAGACAACTGAAGGAGAAAACAAAGGATAAATTAGGTGTTAATTTTCGTTATTTTGTTGTCGTCCTCAAAAATTTCAAAATAAAAAAATGGGGATATGCCTTTTGATAAAGAGCGCCACAGAGCGTACTGTGCACGCGGCGGTTTGCGTGTTGATGTGGTCTTGGTATAGCACGTGAAGCCTTTCTCCGCCTTGTTTCTGCCTTACTTTAGCTTAACATCGTAAGTCAAGGAAAAGAGAGCGATAACCGACAAAGCTTTTCTCTTTTAGTCCTTTTTACTTGTATTGGACTCATTATTACGGTATTTACAGTATCCTTTCTATTGTTTAAATTTATTCCTTTTCTTTTTTGAATTTGTCATCAGCACAGATCAAATATTCCTAATCCAATCCCGCATTCCCATTAACCCAATGGGATTGAGACGAATTTAGTTGGTTTATAAATGAGTCCTGAGTCAATTTGGTTTTAATAAAAAAAAATCAAAAACACATAAGATTAAACAATATCATTTTATTTTATTTTTTTGCTCTTAATTTGATCAAACTCAATAATATTAAAGATGATATCAATTATAAAAATCTAATATCAAACCATAATTTATTTGAAAATTATCCGAATTAATAAATAGATTCATAATCAATTTTTTTTCTAATATTAATATTTAAAAAATATAAATTAAAATATAAATTATTATATTTTAAATGCATTTTTATAACTTAATACAAATCAACATAATCTTAATATAAAAAATGTAATATGTTTAAAAGTATTTATAACAATTAGATTTTAGGAAATAAAAGATTTATACTTTATATACTATCTTTAATAAGTTAATAATTTTTTATTTATTTTCTTATTTGTCGGAGTAGAGACCAAAATAATTCTTAAACATTATTTCAATTATTGAAATGTTGTTTCTATCAAAATATGTATGGTAAATTGGTAATAGAGAGGGTGAAAAAATTAAGATGTTGGAATGTTCTGACTAAAAAGTCAAAGCAGCCTCATTTGTCTAGTGAAAAGTTAAAACTTGGGAAACTATTATTCTTACAAAGAAACCAAGACAACATATTACATTGTTAAGGAACTGCCGCATTAAAATGAAATCCAACTTCCTTAATCACGTTAAATATCTGTTATGTTTGGCAAAAAATACAAAGTAGTAATAAGTTCAAATTTATTACTTAAAATGTGATTAAAAAAAATACTATTCGTTCAAGTTATTTGCAAATGGACAAGTAAATGCCAAGGGCATATCTTAATTCATCTAAAAAATAATATTTAGTTATGATTAGTACATAAAATCGTCGGATTTGTTTTTCTGATTCATTGAAAAAATTAATATTTACTATGTTTGATTAAAATAATTAAAGTTATTAAGAGTCGAGATTGTAGAATAAATTTACTTTCTAAAAATTAATAAATGAATAAAAAAAATTAACATACTTCTCAAACGTTTTATATAATATATATGATTTACGAACAAATAAGATATGAACATGGGTGAAGTTTGAATTTTCAAAATACTATTTTTTTAAAAGAAATAATTAATTAATCTGTAATTTGTTCATTAATATATAGAGATTTACAGCATGACTATGACTAAACAAACACTTTTCAGAAAGTTACTTTATTTTTTAAAAATAAAAGCATATCTAATTGAATGAAATAAGTTTTTTAGTGAATGAAAATAGATATTTGTATTACATAAATTTTTCTATACTACAAATAATAATAGGTTAGTGTTTTTCTTTTTCTTCTTCTTATTATTATTATTATTATTATTTGCATGAAAGAGGAAGGCAAAGTCTTAGAAACTACGCTAACACAAGTCTTGGATAGCTTGATCCCACTGGATCATCTTTAAGCCAAGGAAGGAGGCCGTTTGGAGCTTTATGCCAAAACATGGAGACCGATACGGAGGCATAGAACATAGTTCGCTATCCAGTCAGTTGAAAATTTTGTTAATTTGAAGATGTGTAAAATCTTTACTTCCCAATCCAGTTTCAGTAAGTCTTTTATCATGTGCACCAGGGGTTACATTTGCTGAGTAAGTGACATCCTCATTACATATCATTTAGACTATACTGGAATTGTCAACTTCCAAGAGAACCTAACAAAGTCAGCTGAATATGCAAGAGCAATGCCTTGATAAGAATCCCACAACTTAGCGTTTGTAATTGAACATGTGCCAATGTGCATGGCAAATCCTAGGAGCCAATTGTTATTTGAGTCTCTAATTAAGCCTCAAGCGTTAGCATCACCAGAATTAGCTTTAAATGTACCATCAATATTAATTTTGCACCAGTCAGTAGGAGGTAAGGACCGGCCAATCATCTTCTCCATTCGATGTTGCTTGATGTTTGCTGTGAGTTTTTCTTTTTTTTTTTATCAATGGGGAGATAATATTAAAGTGAAATCCACAATACAATAACCTCTCCATCTGGGTGCGGGAAACCAAATGGATGATTACAAGCAACAAAGAAAACATAAAATAACCTAGCTACAAAGGAACCTAAGAAAGCCTATATCAAACCTAGAGACACATAGAGAAAAAAAAGGAAAAAAAGATAGCTAGGAAGGTGAGAAACTAAATATATTAGAGCAAAGGTTGGGACCGATTCCAAAGACCAGCAAAACATCACCAACAAGGATATTTCTAGAGCTTTCTTGTAGAACCAAAAAAAGAGGGGTTGATTCTCCTCTATTGTCATTCTTGCTTTAAAACCAAATCAGGCCCATCGGAGCCTTAGTCTCATAGCAAAAGAAGCCACTAACGAACTAGAAAGAGCTACTGAATAACTAGATCTAGACGAAACAACATTTAATACACGGATTATTGAGAATAAACTATTAAAAATACAAATCAAAAACAATAACACAAAATAAAGATAGATCTTCTAGATATAGGGTAATTATATTGGGTTAGTTTTTTACATTATAATAGCATTTTACATTATAAATTCGTTATTTACTTTTTAATTATTATTATTATTATTGTTGTTGTAATTTAAATTTAATGCTTACAATAAGAGAAGCACAACCGTAGGCAATAAGTCATGGCCGTAAGTTGGGGTGCGTAAGCAGGACGCGCTCAATGCAGAAAGATAAGGTAGAGTGTCTCTTTGTCTAGAACAATAGCAAGAGGTTTGAATTTGGTTGTTGAAGTGTGCAAAAAGAAGAAAAAGATTGGCGTAATCAAAGCTGAAAAGCCCATAACTTTTTCATTGAACTAAAAATTCAATCGGTTGGTGGAGGGAAACTTTTGGACCCCAAAAATTAATTTTCATTATTACATTATCATAGTTTTCTAATGTCTCCATTTTTTATTTTTGATATTTCACCATTTTTCCATTTCATAATTATATATAACAACCACCTAATAAATGTTATTAATTATTAATGACATATTATTTTCAACTCGTGAAAATTTGATATCCTTTTATGAATTTCCTTTTTTTAAAATAAAAAATATCATTATATTTATTATATTTTTAATTTTTGTATAAAAAAGTGTTATCTTTTGTAAAACGAATGGAGCATATAATATGCAAAAGTGTGTTAGACTCTGCCTATTCGGTTCATTAATCTTAGAATTTACAGCAACATTTTTTTATCAGTAAAAGTAGGGACATCATTAAATCAAACTTGCATCATACAATAGTAACTTCTCCAATTACTTTGCATCATACAAGAGTAAAAGTATAATTTACAGCTACTTTGTTAGTTGGAAATATTATTCTCCTATTTTTTGTAATGAAAAATAAAATTTATTTATTACTAAGAAAAAATGTAATATTATTCAATCTCAATCTTATTCTTAACACGATTTTCACCTTATTATTGAAAATAAATGTACAATTTATTCTTAAAAAAACCATTTTATTCTTAAATGTATAATTTATTCTTTTTTCTTTATTAACTAGTATTCGATTATTAACGTAAAAAAAACTAGTATTCGATTATTGAAACTAAAATATAGATGAAGTTTTTTTTTTCTCATTCGTTAATATTTTAATTTTAGATGAATAATCTATTTTCAACCGGAAAAAAAGTGTCAATTTTTTTTTTATAAATTTAGTTTTGAAGTATAAACTTTTATTGTGCTATTAAATCAATAAAGTATATGCATAAATGACTATTTTGCGGTGCATAAAATAAATTATTCATGTCTAAAAATGCTTCCCCCCCTAAATAGCAATAGAGTGTATTAGGTAATGTCAAATTTAAAATTTTTCAAGCATAAACTTTTGCATAAAGATGAATATTAATTTTGAAATTTTATTCCATTAATTAATTTTTTTAATTGAGCATATGAAGGAAAAAAAACTTGAGAAAAATCGATACTTTTTTCCATAGCCTCACCAATTTAGAAAGTGTATGGAAATTACTTAGAAAGCTATAGTACGGTCCTACCAAACTTGATTATAAATTTATAATTACCATATGAATTGATTTCAATGCAATAAACGGTGATAGTAATAATAATAGTATTGATTCATAATAATTGTCTACTTTGGATAAGATTGCTTATATGTGTTGATGCAGAGGCGGCTTGACTCTAAAGCCTCTAAAGCAAGGGCTTTAGGTCCAACAAATTTTAATTAATTTTATTTTATGGTTACCCCTTTCTATAAATAAGGGGATTTGATCTTAGTTAGTAATCAATGCTAAAATAGGTTAATCAATGTTATAAAAAAGGGATTTAATTATCTTTCTAGTTTCCACTAAAATAGTATTACTAATCTATAAAAAAACAAACGTTACAATTTTTTTCATACACGTTTGGAAGATTATAATCAAATACTATATTAGTTTTCACACGAGAAGCAAAAAAAAAAACTATATTTTTCTTATACATGCTATTTCATCAAGAGCCAAGAGGAAAAAAGTTATCATTTATTGATTTGAATTTGTATCCGATAAAAAGTAAAATCACTTAGAGTCTTTCGTGATAGCTAATCAAATATTGCAACCTCTTTGAATCTTTAAAATAATAAGGTATTATTGCTCTAACCTTTTGCTCTCTTTCCACTTTTTGTTTGTTGTATTTTTTTTCTTCTATTTTATATAAATCATATATACTGTATGTGTGGTTGTCTTGAGTTGTTTAAGAATTTAAAATGTCAACTCGAAAATACGAATCGGGTTACTCAAAACTCAAAAAAAAAGAGTTGAAGCTTTGACAGAATCTCAAAAAGGTGCTCTTAATAAATTTATAAAAGCTAATAAAAATAATAAATCAGAAAATATTGGTGATTGTTCTTTGAATGAACAAGCTAATAAAATAGATCTAAATGAGAATGAATTTATGGAGGGAGAAGAAGAATTAGTTAGTGAACAAATTTATAATGATCTTGAAACTCATAGTGAAAAATAACCAAAATAGTTATTTTGATTATTCCATTCCTTAAAATATTTATGATCCAAGTCAATGGACATATATTGATAAAAAAAATTAAGAGATTTATTAGTAGAAAGAGGTCCTATTAAAATTACTGACATAGATTTTCCTAAAGATAGATACTCAAGACACTTTTCATCAACATTTTATATTCAAAAATTAGCGGACGAGGAGAAACGTGAAAGAAGATGGTTAGTGTATTCTAGAGACTTAGATAAAGTATTCTGTTTTTGTTGTAAATTATTTAGCGTAGTTCATAATGCAAGTAAACTAACTACTAAAGGTAGTATTGATTGGAGAAATTTTAGTACTAAATTAAAAAATCATAAGATAAGCAATGAGCATATCACTAATATGACTTCATGGATTGATATACAAATGAGATTATTGAAAAATAAAACAATTGATAAACATGCTCAAAATCAAATAAATAAAGAAAAAGAACATTGGAAAAATGTATCATTACGAATTGTTGTGGTGGTAAAAACTCTCGGTAAAAATAATTTGGCCTTTTGTGGAATTAATGAAAAATCTACCAAAAAAGTAATGAAAATTTTCTAAGCCTAATTGAGATGATAGCAGAATTTTATCCAATAATGCAAAAACATATTCCACTTATGAAGGATGATAAAATTCATAATCATTATCTTGGACACACAAAATGAACTAATAAACTTATTAGCAAGTGAAATTAAACAAAATTTGTTAAAAAAGTTAAAGATGTAAAATATTTTTCAATCATATTTGATTGTACTCCATGTAAGTCACCAAGAGCAAATGTCTTTTGTGTTACGTTGTGTCGATATTTCCTCTAGCCCAATAAAAATTACAAATTTTTTTTAAAAAATTTAGAAGTAGATGATACAACTGGGAAAGGACTTTTTGATATTGTTGTAGATGAATTATAAAATATCGAATTAGATAAAAATAATTATGAGGGGACAAGGATATGATAATGGTTCTAATATGAAATGTAAACATCAAGAAGTACAAAAATGAGTTTTAGACATTAATCCTAGATCATTTTTTACTCCATGTGGTTGTCATAGTCTAAATTTAATTTTATGTGATATGACCAATTCTTGTATTAAAGCTACATCTTTTTTTGGTGTTACAACGTATATATTCACTATTTTCTTCTTCTACTAAAAGATGGAAGATTTTACAAGATTATATTCCAAACCTAACTATTAAATCATTGTCACAGACACGTTGAGAAAGTAGAATTGAAAGTGTTAAAGCATTGAGATAGTAAACTCCACAAATAAGAGATGTTATATTAGAATTAGTTGAAATTAGTGAAGATCCTAAAATTAAAAGTGAAGTAGAATGTTTCACTACATATGAGCTTGAAAATTTTGAATTTTTGTTAGGTATGACTATGTGGTATGAAATATTATTTGCTATTAATTCTGTAAGTAAAAATTTGCTATTAATTCTGTAAGTAAAAATTTACATTCAAAAGATATGCATATTGATGTTGCTATAGAACAACTAAAAGGTCTTCTTTCATTTTTTGAAAAATATAGAAAAGATGGATTTGAAAATGCTATGATTTCTGCCAAAAAAAATTACTGGTGGGATGAATATAGAGCCTAAATGTCATGAAAAACGCATTATTCATAGGAATAAGAGATTAGATGAAAATGTTAATAATGAAACAATAAGATTCCCTCAAGAGTCATTTAGAATTGATTATTTCTTATATGTTGTAGATCAAGCTATTTATTCACTTTAAAATATATTTGAACAATTTAAAGTATATGAAAATATTTTTGGTTTTCTATTTAGCATAAGCAAACTGAAATCACTCAAAATGAAAAATTAGAAGAAAATTGTTTTAACTTTGAAAAGTCTTTAAAACACAATGAAAATTTAGATATTGATGGTTTGAATTTATTTTTAGAGTTAAAAGTTTAAAAGAAATTATACAAGCAGAAAATAATAATACTTCAATTGACATACTTAATCATATTTAAAAACTTGATTATTTTCCAAATGCATATATTGCTTATAGAATAATGTTAACAATTCCTATAACGTTGCTTCATTATAAAGAAGTTTTTCAAAATTAAAATTAATAAAATCTTACTTAAGATCAATAATGTCTCAACAAAGACTCAATGGATTGGCTCTATTATCAATAGAAAAAGAAATATTTAGAGATGTTGGCTATAAAATCTAATAAATAATTTTGCATCTCAAAAAGCTAGAAAAATAAATTTTAAGTGATAAATTTATAATTTATATGAAATCTACCAAAAAAGGACTCATTTTTTAAATTTATTTTAGGTCTCTGTACATGTTAATACAGTCCTGTGTTGAAGTTTATGAAAAAACAGGAATGAGCTTTATTTCAGGGGATAACTCCCTACCCTTCTTTCAATGTGAACAAAGCACATATTATTTTTAATGATTATTATCAGGCCAATTGTCCAAAATAGACCCATTATGACCCTAGCTTTTTTAATAGAGGCAATCTTTCTAATCTTCTCTATTCTCAAATGCAGTCCTTCTCAAATTAAGTGGATAAAATTCAATTTTGATGCATCTTATAACCCAAAATCTCAATAGGTAGGAGCTGCCGTGTAATGCAGTGTAAGCTAAAAATATTAACACGCACAAGTATTTGAGAGAAGAAATTCTTTAAAAAAATTTATTGATTGAATTATTAATGATTTACAATGCATGTGAAGGGCTATATTTATAAGCATAAACAAATAAGGATCCTAAAAGAAAAATAAAATAAAAAATCTAAAGGGATTAGAATTAAACAAATATAAATACTTAAAAGGACTAGGATACCAAAAGAAATACAAATATTAAAAGGACTAGGATCAGGGAAATAATTATTTTAGGAGGATTATGATAAGGGTTTTAGAAAGATTAGGTTAGAACTAAAAAAAACCAGCTTATGAATTTATAAATTATTGCCAGCATAACCATGGTAGCTAATGGTATATTGGTGGATGGTATTTCTTATCTCATTAGATCTTTCTCTCCTATTACAAATGAAGCACAAGTCCTTCTTCTTGTGGTCCAACGAGTTAGGGACTTTAATTTCATAGGATGCATTTTCAAATTAGACTGCTTTATACTTATACAGGCAATCAACTTCCTGATTCATGTCATTTGGAAATTGAAAGCCACATAAACAATATTATAAGCTCAAGAGATTCATTTATGGCTAGCACTTTTGTTTGCTATAAGATATTATAAGCTTATTGCAGATTGATTAGCGTCTGCAGTGTCTCACAAATAACCCAAGCATGACCAAGGATCCAATCACCCACATTATCTTTATGTATTATTAATGAATGATCTATCATAATATATATCTCTTCTTTTCCCACAAAAAAAATAGTGTCAATTGTCTTTTTCATTTTTTTTGTTTAGAGATTTTCTGAGAGCATGATATGAATTTTATTCATCCGATAGGTGTGATGAATTTAGAGACAATATATTTTTTGATAATAAAAATATATATATTTCAGGTGAATATTTTACTTAAAATATATAATATAATATAAAAAAATATAAAAAAATAAATTTTAATAACATAAAATATATTCGTTTTTCATTCCACTCAAAATGTCGTTTATGTTCCTCTTTAAATATTATCTTTATAAATTCAAGATAATATTAATTAAAAAATTAAAATTGCTCTAATTTATTAAATTCTCTTAATTTTAATAATTAACAACGAGAGAGTGATTGAAAAGGATAATTAAATAAATTATATTTTTTTTATATAAAATTTATAATTATTAATCTTTATTTTAATACGTGTGTTCTATTTTTACATGGCATATAAAATGGAACAGAAGAAATATATACATATCGCTTGTTATGACTAAAATTTTCTTCATCATATTAAAATTGAATTGGATATTCATCAACACGAATAAAAAAAATTATCGTTATGCACAATCATTAATTTGTATAAATTAAAGTAGTAACCTAACAAAACCTACCTTCAGGCTAAAAAAAAAAAAACTCTACTTTCCTGTAAAGCTTAGTGTATGTTGATTAATTATATATATTAATATCTGATTTTATATGTGATTTAACAATGGTTTTCAAATGATTAAACTAATTAATGTTTCCCAGTAAAATACTTCACCTTTATATTGTAATTTTTCAATGATGGAAAATTAATTGAGTGGAGCGGTTAAGGTGTGTTGGTTGAAAATAGTTTTGGTCGTTATTATGGTAATTTTATCAATCACTATCTCCTCACCATATAATAAAAACAACTAAATAATGTGCATAGTCCTTGTCAGAATTTACATCGTTAGATAAAATAATAATGTTTAGTCTAATCTCATAAATAAATTAATTCTATCGAGATTAATCACTAAACCTATCTCTGAATAAGTCTAAGTGTAATGGCAATTTCTTAATGAGGTAATGTGTACAATGTATCTAAATTGATTATTAATATAGTATATACAAATTCATTATCCATCGTGTTTAAAATAATAGACTATCTTTAAACTCAAAGCAAGAAATATTAAATGAACATACTTTGATAAATGAGGACTCGCAATCTCCATTTGAAATTAAAATATTTAATTTGTATAAAATTAAGATGGTATTTAAAATCAGAATCGAAATGAAACAGAATTATAATTGAAATTACTATTTATTCTTTTTTATTTAGTTTACTTTGAAATCGAAATAGGAATTAAAATACTTATTTTTTGTTATTATTTAAGAAATTTAGAGATATTATAATTAGAAAAAAAAATAAAATTATTATATTTTATTTTGAAAATTCAAAAAAATTAATTTTTGATTTTATTAAAAAATATGTATTTAAAAATTCAAAGATATTATAAATAGAAAAAATGATAAAAAAATATTAAACTGATTTTATGTTATTTTAAATTTTAAATTTAATTTTGTTAATAAAAAAATAAATTTATTTTATTTTAAAAATAAAATATGCATTTTTTTAATTTTTGATTCAAGTCATGAATTAAATATGATCAATAGGGGAGTAGCAGGGAATTATTCATTCCTTTTTGTGGATTGATGTGATTTTTATTGTCCTCTCTATTTTATCCAACCAATTATTATTAATAGAAATAACTGATTCTCATTTTCATTCCCATCCTCAAATAAAAAGATTTCAAAAAAAAAATAAATTAAATAAAAGAAGGGTAAGAATAATTTCATTTATTATTATATTATCTCTTTCAAAATTATGAATTAAAACTATAAACGATTAGGTTTTGCAATGTATTAATACTATTTAATTTTATTTGAATTTATTTTTTAATTAGTGTCCTAAAAATACATATAAAAGAATTTATTTTTTTCATCTTATTGATAATCAATTTTTTGAAGTTTTTTTTTTTCCATTTGTAAATCATTTAATTTTGGCACGAAACCAAATCGAGAGAGTTAAATTTAACATGTTCACTGACTCCACATATATATCACATCACCTTTGAAAATTTCCATGAATAATAGTAATAATAAATAATAACAGAAAGAGGGCTTTGATCTTAGTGTTTGTTTTCTTCAAAAACTGCTATTTTATAATCTGAATTTCCTTTCGATGCATCATATTGATTCTCTTTGGACACATCATATCGAAAATAAAAACATCATTCAACGTATTATAATGAGTTTTTTTCTTTTACTTAAAAAAAAAAAAGGATTCAAGCAGGCTATAGTTGCTAGAATTAATAATATGCTTCACAGTGTGGTAACATTATAGATGGGGATAACCTTTCCATCATAGTCTAAAGTCCTTTTCAAGATTCATTTAGTATAATATGAAAGGAAAATAAATTTAATATTTTAAACATTTTGAATTGGATTAATGCGGAATTTAAAAGTGTGATTTTATCCTTTTGATTTTTTTTTTCTGATTCTTAATTCAATATGATTAAATAATTTACATATTGTTTATTTTAATGGAGCTGGAGAGAAAGGAAAGTAAAAAAAAATGGTATTTTTTTCAATTTTTATCATTTAGATGTATAATTGAAAAGAAAAATATAATTTTTCTAAGAAAAAAATTCTTCTCAAATGGCCAAAATAATTTTTCACCTAAATAGAGAAAAATGAGAAAAAATTATAAAAATATATCTTATAAGTCTATTTATTTATTTAAGTTATATAAAAAAAAATTATTTTTCTCATTATTCAATTAAAATTACCATACATATTAAAAAATTTAAATTTCTTTTCTTTTTTTTTTCTACACATTTCCTTCACTAAAGTAAATTTAATTTGTCTTTGCTCAACCAAAGCATTAAAGTTTGTTTATTCTCTTAAATATAAATAATATCCCTTCTTATTGGTGAACCATAAAAGAAAGTTTTTTGTCACTTACCATCAAATGTTACCAATAAAATATTATTTTTATCGAATTACGAAATACTTAATCTTTGATTTATTATTAAAGAAATATTATTTTTTTATCAATCTAATAAATATTACTTATTATCAAAATCTAACCAACATATAAAAAGGAACATTTTTTTCTTGAATGCAATAAAAAGGAACATTTAATCATTAAAACTTTCTTAGGAATTGCTTAAAGGAAATGGAATGATCCATGATATGAAGGAAACAAAAAGAAGAGATAATTAAAAGATGAATGCAAGTGTAAAGATGCGGGGTGTAAATGTCTACAGAACTGAATTGATAATTGTGTTTTAGACATGTAAGAGAAAGGAGGTGACCCAACACCTACTTAAAACACTCCTTTACATCAATAATTGACAAAGACATCACACCCACACTAAAACAATCACCTAGCTTTAATTTAATCATAACCACACATTATATTACATGTAATTCAAAAACATAGAAAAACATTGATCTCCTTTGAAATTAAGAATTAGTTATAAATTTGGAATGGATATATTTATATTTTTATGCGAATGTAGTCTTAAAGGATTCTTTTTTTTTTCTTTTGAAATTTGAGAAAAAATTTAATTTTATGCCTTGGAATACTATTAGGAATACCAAAAAGACATAGCATTATATCTCCTCTACGTACGACTACTCGATGAATTTTCCAGCTGGGGGGTTACATTTTGTGGTCTTGGCAACAATATTGTACAATCACCAAGAAGTCAGATTCAAATATTAATTGTCGAAATCCATGATTTCTTTGCAAACCTGACAGCCTTTTCCTCCTTTAATTTTCTCATAAGCTGCATCAGAATTAATATTACCATTTAAAGGAGACAATACTTGATTAGTCTCATCATTGGCACTGGCATTGTACCGTATATTATTGGACTGGCAATTGCAGCCAGAACTCGTTCTTGATATACCAAAGTGCCACAGCCATAAAATCTAGAATTCCAGCTGCTCCCTGTTCCTCAATTCCTCTTGAATATGCTTCCACCATTCCATAAAATTTGAATGGGGCATGTCAACCCCCTAAACCCCATTCCTCCAATTTTACTTTTGAGTAAGACAAACCAACTTAAAGCTATGTATTTTCTGCTTTGAGATATCTTTATTCCACCAGAACTTTGCTAGTAAGCTATGAATTTTCCGAAGCAGACTAAGAGGCAACTTGCTAATTTGCCAAAAGAGGAATTTTGCTTCTTATAGTTTTGAGTTTATGATATGTTTTCTTTTAGCAAGATGACAAAATATTCAACCATGAAAAACGAAAATGGGCCGTAATGTAGTCGGTTTATTATGGTTGGTTTGGACATTGGGTTTGGCCCAACCAAAATGTCCTGGATCATACATCATTGCACAAATATGGAATACATTCTCTACCCACTTTTAAGTTTTACATTTCAAAAATACCGGCCCAGTTTTTGTCTTTTTAATTGTATAAAAACACGCTAATTTTTTTTTTCAAAATTACTCTTTTCACGTTAATTTTTTATTTTTTTTAGTTTTATTTATTTTTTTCATTTTTTTTATTTTATTTTTTTTAAAAAAAATATTTTAATGTCATATTTTCAATATACACATGAAAAAATAAATATAAATATAACATATATAAAATACATACACTGTAATATAAACTACATTTACTATATAGTTATATAATATTTTTAATATTTATTTAATTTTTTATTTTTAAAATATTCATATGTGTATTTAATAATTTTTATATAAAATACATACAACTTAGATAATAAATACATAATATATATACAATATTCATAAAATATCTATAATATTTATAAAAATATAAAAAATATCTACATAACGAAATTAATATTTTATTTTTATTTTTTATGTATATAATATGTAAAATTTATTTAAAAATAAATTTAACTATTTTTATTAATATTTTTTATATATTTTACTTTTTTTTTATTTTTTTGTGAGTGTTATTTATAGTTTATAATTAAAATTAATTTTTTTATTTTATAAAAAAAATATAATTTTTCTATGGTGAAAAATAATTTAAAATATTAATTTTTATTATTTCATTAGAATATTTTATTTAATAGTGAAATTAAAAAAAAATAAAATTGAAGTAAAATATTAATTGTAGTAAGAAAAGAGATATTTTAAAAAAAATTTAGTAAATAGTGAGATATTTTTAAAAATTTACTCAAATTTTTTTTAAAAATATAAATATTTTTATTTGATATAATGTTTTTAAAATAAAATTTATTTTTTAAGATAATTTTATAAATATCCCTTATATAAATGCTTAACTTTGTGAACCATAAATGAAATCGTCAAATAAAAATTTGTTTGTTTTTATAATATTAAATCAAGGGGGCATTTGGTTGAGGATAAGAATAGAAATGATAATAAATTATTTTTATTGATTTTTTTAAAATAAAAATTATTTTTAATGTAGTTTTGTAAATTTCTATTGCACAAATGCCTATAACTTTGTAAACCATAGTTGAAATCGTCAAACAAAAATTTGTTTGATTTTGTAATATTAAAATCAATTAAAAAAAGAAAATAAACTTCATATTATCTAAGGAAGCGTTTGGTTAAGGATAATAATAGAAATAAAAATGAATTACTCACATTAATATTATTTAGCTAGATAAAATAGATCAGACGATAAAAATCACATTATCATAATAAATAAAATGAGTGATTCTCTACTATTCTCATGTTAATCTAATTTAATTTCTAACTAAAATAAAAAATTAAGAAACATATATTTTTATTTTCAGAATAAAATTAATAAAGTAAATTTAATTTTTTCTTCTTGAATAAAATTAAATTAAAATTTTAAAATAGCATATAATCAATTTAATATTTTTTTCATATTTTTAATTACAATATATTTGAATTTTTAAATAAATAAATTATTTTTTAATAAAATTAAAAATTATTTTTTAAAATTTTAAAATAAAATACAATAAATCTATTTTTCATTTTTTCTAATCATAATATTTCTAAACTTTTTAAATAATAAAAAAATAAATATTATTTTGATTCTAATTTCAAATTTAAAATAAATAAAATAAAAAAATAAATAATTATTTCAATTTTAATTCCACTTCAGCTTCATTTCGATTTTAAAATTTAAACTAAATGTCAGCCACCTAAAGATTTGATAAGAAATTGCCAGCCACCTAAACTCAGTTTAACAAATCTTTCCATCCCCGACTTTTTTTTTTTTTTAAATTAAGAAAAACATTGAACTTAAATATATTATATTATAGGCTAAATAATTATGAAATTCTAAGATTTTTATAAATTCTAAGATTTTATATCAGTTCTTATACTTTTAACATCTAATTTTTATATTACTATATTTTTAAAAATTAAACTGTTTAATTTTTTTATTAATATTTTTATCTTAAAATTATTAGTTAACTAATTTAATATTATAAAATAACTTGTTTATTCTTTCTTTATATATATTTATTTTTATTATTTATTAAGTTTATTTTATTTTTAATTTTATTTTATACATAGATCGTCTGTAAAATAATAAAAAATATTTTTCTTATTATTTAAAATTATTTTTTTTATAATATCTATAAAATTAAAATAAATAATATATATGGATTATCTGCAAAATAAGAAAAGATATTATTTGTATTATTTAAAATTATTTTTTAATAATATTTATAAAATTAAAATAAATTATTTATAAGAAATATAAATAAAATTAAAAATAAGCATGACTTAATAAATAACAAAGAAAAATATATATGAAGGAAGGGCAAATAAATTATTTTATAATATTAAAGTAGTTGACTAATATTTTTAGGATGAAAATATTAACAGAAAAATTAAACAGTTTAATTTTTAAAAATAGAAGGATGCAAAAATTATATATTGAAAATATAAGTACTGATTAGTGTAATATATAAAATTTCAGGGACTTTATAATTATTTAGCCTTTATTATATTATATATAATGTGCCACTTTCTGGATGCTTTTTTCTTTCAATAAGCATTCTCATCAATCTTTAATTACAATGATTAACGATATTCGGTATTTAATTAATTATGATTACAATTAAATATGATAAATATAATGCATTCAACTAAAATAATTTTATTATATTATGTGCAATAAGCAAAAAATAACAAAATCAAAAGTTCAATATAGAATTAAAAAATATTAGCATCTGTATTTTTTTTTTCAAACTAAGCCAATTTATATATGCACATTTTTTTTTCTTAAAAAAATTGTTTTCGATTTTAAAAACGATCTCAACGTTATTCTCCACTCAAAAGCTAATTGTCATACACAGGCATTTCAACAAAAGCATGCAAATGGAAGATTATGATTGTCATTTTTGTCTTCCAGTTTTAATTATATAGTGAAGATTAAAAGCATAGTATTAATGTTTCTTTCAAGATAATATTTAAGGATTAATATTCGATTGCAAGTATATATTTAAAATAATTAATCTTTGCTTGGTGGAGACAGCACGCCATGATTCATTCAACTACTAATTAAATTAATTATTATGTATTTTGCTTATTGTAATACGCAAAATGTTATCATTGCTAATTGATATTTTTATTTATTTATCATTATCATATCAACAGAACTCCCAAAATTCATGATGCCAACATCTTATATTATAACATTTAAATATAAGACTAACATAAGGTCTTAAAATAAAAATCCATATAACATCGACTTGTATAAATTAATTAATATATTAATGCTTCTATTTTATTATATTCATTATTCTATATTAACTATACGATGAAAAAAGATTGTTTTCTTCGTTTTTTTTTTTTAAGAATATTTCAGGATTAATTTTTTATACAATTTTTTTTCAGAGATTTCGATAGAGTCATATCTGATAGCCAAGAATGTTGAACAAATAAGAAATTTTTTAAAATAATGCTTTAGAAATGGATCTATTTGCTTGTGCCCATGTGTGCAATTGGGAAAGGGCTGACATTCTATTTTTAATTTACAAATATAATAATAAGTTATTAAGTTTTTCAAAAACTTAGGTATATAAGCCTCTCATGCTACGTAACTTATTATATAATTTTCAATACAAATATTATATAAATAATAATAATATATATTAGGATTGCAGTCCAGGTTTATATATTGATATATATATATATATATATATATTATAATCAAGATCATTAAGTCTATTTATTTCAAAGATCTTATTGGGATTTTTTTATACAAAAATTCAACAAGTTACAATTTTTAAAGTGATACCATTTTTTAAACATGCAATTTTTTTCCACTTTTAATAATTAACCTAATTAGTTTGATTAGTATGAAATTGTTTCATCTGTCATATTTCTTATTTATTTGTTTATTTTTCCCACTAATTAAGTCCTAGTTTTTTAATAAAAAAAGATAATTTCAGAATAATATAATTTATTAACTACTACCTTCGATCTTCTCATCAATCACAATATTTAAACTTGAACTCTAGTGGCTTGGGGGTCAATTTATTTATTTTAAAAATATATACATATATATTTAAAAATTTATATTTGATCCTCTATTTTTTTAAAAAAAAATTTACAATTATATCTTCATAAAAAATATTTTAAATATATTTTAAATAAAATACAAAATTTTTTATTATTATAAATGATTATTAGACTTTATAAAACTTTTATTAAACAATTTTCATAAACAATTCAAATGATTATAGATAATCATATAAATATAAAGACGTAGTTTAGTACGATAAATATTAAAATTTAGTATAAATATGTAATCTAATTCACCAGTTTTTATGTTATAATGATATTTTTATAAAACATGTGTAATTCTAATTATTGCTTATATTGAATTTTCTTTCCTAATTTTGTCGTTTATAATTTTATAAAAATTTTATCCAGGAGATTTTGTAAAATATAGAATATTATAGGTTTTTTTTTTGAAATATATAGAATATTATAGCTAAAAATGCAGTTAGATTTTTTTTTGACGCTACAATTTACATTTTTCTCAAATATTCACAATAATTTTTTTTGTGTATTAATAAATAATTGATAAAAAATATAAAATTTTGTTCATTTATTTATTTTTTAATATATTAATAAAATTTATTTATTTATATACAAACATGTGTAATTTAATATATTAATAAAATTTATTTAAAAAAATACTAATAAATTTAGTACAAATTCTTCTATAGATAATTTCTCTGACATGAAAGAGTAAGAATTTTTATTTTAATGAATTATAAAAATAATATATTTAGATTATATTTTAATATTATATCAGAATAAACGTTAACACATTATTGATGAATTATACATAAATCTTTTCCTATTTAAAATTTAACCCCTTTATATTCCAACTTTCTGTGGCCCTGCTGAATATATATATATATATATATATATATATATATATGTTGAAAATTCTCTCATTTGTTAATTAGTATAATGGAAAACCAACGTCTCTAAATCGACTAATCTATCAAATAGTCCAATAATTTGCTAAAAGCCATCATGCCGAAGTTTGGCCTAGTAGAAACAAAGAAGTTTCTTTATTCAAACTAATAAATAATAAAAATATTATTATTTAATTATTACTAGTTAAGATATATTAAACGTTCGATAAAAGTTAATTATAAAATAATATATAATTTTTAAATCATTCATACAATATCATGCATATATAATTATAATTTTTTCATTAATGGGTTATAATAAAAGAGACTAGGAGATTCTTTTTCTAATGGCAATTTTATTATACATATATATAATAAATTCCAATACAAGAAAGATTATGATTCTTGGTTTTAATTAGACGGTCGGTCCAATCCTATCCAATTAAATGAAATAGTTAAAACCCAAATCTTAATATTCTAATTGAAATGGTGATTTGAGTTAATTAGTTGGTTTGCACTTTGGACAATAAGACTAAGTGGCTGACAATAGCTAGCAACATTAATTAATTCATCATTCATATTTAATTAACTTTTAATTAAGTTAATTATACATAAATATATATAGGAATTGTCTATCATGGGATAGAAAGTGGAAACACTTTTAATTTTAATCAAGACCTAATTAATATTCTATAGGCAGCAAGGCATTAATTAGCACCAAATGAATCACATTATTCTGTGATTAAGAAAATAATTATGCTGATACTCGGCCATTAATTAATTTGCACCATTATATTTTGTTTCAATCCAATCATGCAATAAAGGATTTTGTCCATTTTAGTATTTATATATATATATTTTTAAAGACAAAGGTATAAGGTTAGGCGGCGCTTGCATAATTAATATAATAATAGTGTATTTTTTGATTTGATATGCACCTAAATTCAAATTTCATTTCGTTGTTGAAAGAAAATAAATAAAAAAAATATTGAATACATGAACCACATGTATATATTTTTTAAAAAAAATTATTTCATTTCCTTTGGTTAACTTTTTTAATTGTAAATAATGATACTCTCCAACCTATTATATAATTTAAAGAAGGTAAATTCACTCTATATGAATAGTAAAACTCGCCTTCTTTTTTTTTTTTTTTTTTTTTATCCCTCATTAATTTTCCCTTTATCTTTTTGATATTATTGCTTTCAAATTTAATTATTCTCATATTCTTTTACATATTTTTATTTATAATTATTTTATTTTAACTTTTAATTGGTAATATATATTTAATTATTTTTAAAATAATTTAAAATAAATATATTATTAGTTATGTTTGGATTTACAGTTTTATATTATTTAATTTTATTTTTGATATATTTTTTATTTATTATTAATAGACTTTGTGAATTATAATTCTTAGAACAATAACATTTTAAAATTCTAATCTTTTTATGTTTATTTTATTTTTACTTTTAAATTATCAATATAAATTTAAATATCTCAAAAATAATTTTAAATAAACACATTATTAACTATAATTTTTGAATAGTATGCTACTAATTGCAATTAAATTTAAAGTTTTATACTAATTGACTTATTTTTAATAGACTTTTTAACCACTTAAAAAATATTTTTATCAGATCAACTTACTTTAAATTTTAATATATTTATTTATATTTTACCACTTTGATATTTTTCATATTATTTTTAGATAATTTTTTTTTGTTTCTCTCAAAAAAATTAATAAGCAACATATTCATTCATATTTTATATCTAAATTACTAATTTTAATTATTTTTCTAATTGTTAAGAAAAGTTATAGAATCAAAAATTAATATTTTGATTCTTTTTATCAATTAATTTTTGAATCAATTAAAAATATATTTTAATATACTAAATATTTTTTATTAAGAGTAAAATAAGGGAGCAAATTAAACATGTAAATAACAAAGATGATATTTAAAAAATCACAAAATAATAATACCATTTACTTATTTATACTCAATTGATAATATTTTATAATAATTATATTAATGCTATATTTATTTGCACTCAATTAATAATATTTTATTCTTAATTTTTAATTTACTTTTTTTTATTTAAAAAAATATTAATCACATTTTACATTATTTATAAAAAAAATGAAAATATGCATATTCAATGCAAGAGCGTGATTCTAATTTAATTTATAAGTAATTATTAAAAAAAAAAATTATTTCACTTATAGCTAAACTATATCAGATTAACAAGATTTATCATATTTATCATAATATTCACTTATTAACATATTCAATGACTCTAGTTTCCAGTAATTTTATCGCCGAAAACATTCATTCTGTATACACAGAATGACTAAAATTTTCGAGAAAAGCATATGAGACATATATAGCCATAAACAATAATAAAAACCTGCAAATCATTTATGTTTCAAGATGTGCAGTGATAAAAGCAGATATAAAAACAAAAACGGAGCCTTAGAAGATATAACAACTTGAATTATGTAGAATAATCTGTATGGTTTTTTTTTTTGAACTGAAGAATAATCTATATACTTGATAATAAATCTCTGCAAAGAGTTTCTAATTTCAAATGTATTTCTCAAAATCAACAAGAGAGAGAGAGAGAGAGAGACTGCAAGATTAAGTTCTCATTTTCCAGGAAAGTTGCAGAATTTACATCATCATAACAAACTGAAATGAATAACTGAGTAGAATAAATTAAAACTTAGACTCCTGACAAAAAAAAAAAAGCTTTTATCTGGCCAGGAATTGTACCAGCTGAAAATGTCTCAACATCCAATCTGTAAGCTCTCCTTCAGTTTTAGACACAAAGTGTAAAAGTAAGCATGTTTGTATGATTAATTTCATATTTATAGTGAAATTGAATTAAATATGTATATATGTTCCAAATAAAATCTTCTTAATATCGTCCAGAGCAATCTTTGGAGCTGCCAGCAATCATGATAATGAATTTTCTTGTATATTTCTTTCCCTCCATTGACAGTTCAAGGAAAGTTTGTGTGGCTACATATTAACCTGCACTGGGATATGCTATATCCCCGTTCTTGTGGAGCTTCGAATATTCGATCGCAAGCTAAGGCCTAGTTGAAGATCCAAAGATTTACAGGTTTGATTGGAAGCAAGCAAAGGTGAAGGCTTTCTGATGAGAGGCCTGTTATCTCTGGATCTTTCAGGATGTGTTAAAGTGAACATACAGCTTTCTTGTTGAAATGGGACCTGAGCAGGAATAGCGTACCATTTTGATTCCTGAGTCCCATTATTAATACGAGAATCTTGATCATAAGGATTGAAACTAATCTGAGACTCCTCATAGAGTGTGAATTCAGGAGCAGAGCAGGAGGGATCATAGAACCATTGAGTTGAGCCCTGGCAATTGTAATTGAGGTTGTTCTGGAGAGGTTGAAGATAACAGCTGATGCTGGCCTTTCTGGCTTGAAGCTGCAATCTCTTTTTCTTCATTCTTTCTTTCTTATGAGCATTTTGGTGACCTCCTAAAGCCTGTGAATTTGCAAATTCCTTCAAGCAATATTGGCACTCAAACTTCTTATCGTCAGGCTCACCTGTTGAGCTTTTCTCCTTGACAGATTTTCCACATGAAACGGTGTTTGATGAATTCACGCTCTCATCTGCTTCTGCAGACCCTTTCAGGAAGCCTTCATCATTCCTATATGGGTTCAGCTCGAAACCAAATAATTTGAGCTTCTTCTCAACGCAGGATTCAGCAGAATGGCAATTTTCTCCATCCAATGTGGAAGATTGGATATTAGAGGCTTCGATATCCATCTATCTTGAAGTAAGAAAAAAAAAGGAGATTTATTAGTGCTATTGCACCTTCTAGTTGTTTGGCTTCTCTTCCTTTTATAGTAAACTCTATGGTTTCCAACCAAGCATTGCATTGCATCTTAAACAGGAGCAATTTTATAATCATGAATAGTAAATATCAGTAGGTCAATACAATAAAAATAAAAGAAAAAGAGAAGAAAAGTCAGATCAGAGAAGCCGTCTCATGCAATATTGTTTTTTTATTTTTAAAAATTGTTAATTTTAATCTAAATAGAAAATTTTCATTTTGTAATAGATACACCTCAAACGTTCTCTATCAAAGAGGATTCAGTGTGCTATAATAAGAAGGAATTCCATGGTGTCTAAGCAATATTAAACATATAATAAAAGCATGCAATTATAATACCACTTGGATATTTAAAACATTTATTCCATGCTTAAAGAGAGGACAAAAGTTATTATATTAATTTATAAATTTATAAGAACAAAAGTCAAAGAAATATGGGGATGTAATCACCTCGAAGCAAAGGTGCTCTAACTTGCAACAAATCTCTCACTGTACTTAAAATGCGTATCTAACATTATTTTACTAAACCAATTAATGAGTTAGTGGATTCATGTATTGTCCTCTAGCTGATGAGCTTATCAAATAATACATCAAAAAATTATCCATAAATCATAGCTGTGGGTGCCCAGTCCCATCCACTACAGGTCTTCAAATAATATTTAAATAGAGTTAAGTTCTGTAGAAATGTGATTATTCGGCATTTAATGAAGTTTCTTTGTAATTATCTCTCCACCCACACAATTAAAAAAACATTAAAATATTTTAAAATATGTCTAACTTGACCATGTTTTGAGAATGCTATTTTAGAATAGTAGGGGAGAGTTGTTGCAAAAGAAAGGAATATTAACTAAGTGGGCAATGATGTAAGCATATATACTAATTAAGGTCTTCAATGAGATCTAGGCATATCTTCTCAGAGCAAACAAAACCAATATTATATACCCAAAAGCATATATTTTAAGGTGATCAGGTCATCAATTATATAATAATATTATTGTATAGACCGAGAATGCAATGTAAGCATATATACTAATTAAGGTCTTCAATGAGATCTAGGCATATCTTTTTAGAGCAAACAAAACCAATATTATATACCCAAAAGCATATATTTTAAGGTGATCAAGTCACCAATTATATAATAATATTATTGTATAGATGGAGAATGCAATGCATTTGTGTTGGACAGTTGTTCTAGTTGGGCCCCATTTTTCGTAGCTTTGGAGACAATGTTAAAAAAACTATTAGATTGTGTTATTATTCTAATGTCTCTAACTAAATCTTCCATTGGTGGAGGAAGTCCACCAATAGATCTCTCATGCTCATCAATTCCCACTTCTTTTTTCCCCCAGTCTATTCAAATCATTTTCCTGCTTTAGGAGAAGAATTCCAAGTAGGCATGCTGTCATCAAGCATTTCACCCATCCTAACATGTGGAATAAAATGCAACCAAAATGAGGGAGTTGGCCTACGGTGGCTAGCTCGAATGGGTGGGTTGGTTAGTTGATTGATTGATTGATTTTTTTTTAGCTCATTTCATTTCATTTATCCATGTGTTGATAGGAAGGATCAAAAGGTGGTCCCTACCCATCAGCCAACCCTAATATCCTGTTTCCATACTATAAATATTTTACTTCTCTTCGGATGCCAAGATTGACTAAACAAAAAGAAAGATAATAATTTATCACTTGTTTAAGATTAAAGCAAATGACTACAATCAAGGAAAAGGCAACGGTTGTTGTGGAATATTAACATGTCATATGCTACAAACCAGAACTTGCTCCGTAGCAGAATATGACAGTTAACAAGCATTTTAACCCTCTGCATTTGTATTTGGTGCTAGGATGAAGACTTTCTTCCTGTGTTTCAATCCAAGGCCTCCATAGGCCAAAAACAACTGCAAAAGCAAAGAAACTACAAAAAGTAAATGCAATCAGTCTCACTTGAGCTGAACATTTGGAAAAAAGAGAGCTTTCCAGTGAAAAAAGTTGCTGCACTATTTATTTGTTCTGATCATGGCATCTTGACCTTAGTTTTTTTTTTTGTAAAAAACAAATGGGGTGAAAATTTTTCACAAATAAGAAAAAAAAAATTCCCCTATATAACTGTGCAGTCATATCAGGGTAGGCAAAGAACAACAGAAGGAACTAGGAAAATTCATCATCGTGAGAAATTTATATAATGAATTCATGATCATCGTTATGTAAACACACCCATATTGACTCACTTATCAACCATCACATTGCTAGGAAACTTGGACAGCACAAACCTAACTAAAACAAGAAAAATATTATAAACTAATGGTAATTATACAAGAAATTCTAAAACACAAATATATATTTTTGTTTTTTCCAAATGGTATTTGATAATTAAGAAATCAGTGAAAATCTAGGCCCCCCATAGAAGTACGGAATGGCATAGACAGCAGTACAATCTTGACCTTGACAAATTTAGGCAATCCCATTTCTTAGAAAAAGAAGAATAAGAAGGCAATTAGCTTTTATTTACATAATTATGTAGCAAATTCCAATCTCAGCATCTTCTTTTTGGCAAAGAAAGACGTAAAAAAAGACGAAAAAAAAAGAGATTTACTTGGCAGGCTGTAATTGCGAGATAAAATGCACCAAAATTGAAAAGTATTTGGGAGAATATGAGCCTAGCAGGAAGACACTCTACATCTCACTGACCACTTTGAACATTGATGGTGCAGACATCAAATCTATTACTTTAATACGTAGACGCACTATCAAGTTCTAGAATCCAGGGGGTATTAAAAAATGACCACAATTATAGTATAAACATGATACTACCATTCTACAAAAGTATCCAACTCAAATTGGCGAATTATGAGGCTACTCTTACGCTAAAAAATATGGGTACCAGAGACACAAAATTCAATAATTGAAAAGAGGATATGGCTTTTTTTTCCCTTGCATTTGGGGATATAATTTTTGGGAGTAAATATATATGAACGAAAGCCTATATTCGAAATTCCCTCTTTCAATTCAAATAAAAATAAAATAACAGTGAAAGTAATATGTGTGAATCTGAATCCCAATCAAATCCATTCCCAACCACAACGAGCCAAATGTAAATCTGTCCATTTTATGGACAAATCATGGTCAAGAAACAAATAGTATACACACAGTTATTCTTAATTTGAATTGCATATAAGGCTGATTAACTGATATATTTAGAAGAACAAATAGCCCTCGAAATGTCAAAAAGAAAAAGAGAAAGTAATTATTTTAGTTGGGATTGAGCAAATCTTACAGTGGATTATAGGCTTCAAAATTCAAAGGCATCAGAGACATCATTTCCTTTGCCCTGCAGCTTTTCGTCAAACAGTTGGCGGGCATGAACCTAAATTTCAAACACAAGGCATTGTCGTAATACTCTGCAAGTGTCAATTGTTTTAATTGATTATATATTTTCGCTATTAATTAGTCCTCAGCGCTGGTTTTGGCCTATTTTTTTTATTTAATTTATATATTTTTAAGTATTATTAATAACACTAGTCACTCACAATAACAATAATAAAACACAAAAAAACTTAATAATAAATATAAAATAATTTATATATAAATTAAAAATAAATTTTATTATAAAAAATATAAAATAAAAAATTTACTTTAAATTTTATACAGTTTTGCCAAAATAATATGAGTAAGCAGATATGATCGTTATATTTTATAATTTGATACTTTCTATAATAAAAAAAATTTATACACATTTTTGTTAAAAATAATAATAAATTCTATATAAAATGAGAAAAAATAAAAATTTAAATAAATCTTTTCAAATAAAAAAAATATGAGTAGAAGAATTTATAATTATAGAAATATATTAAAATTAATATTATTAATATTATTTTTGTCAAAAATATTATTAATATTATTATATAAATTATTGACGTATAATTAATTTATTAAAAATATTAAAAGTCATATTTTTAAATTTTTAAATTTTTTTTTTAAAAAATTAATCATTATTATAAATAAATTAAATATATATAATTAATTTATTTTTTTTTGAAATTTTGGCTCGGCGCTTCTAGCGCATATTATTAAAATCAGCCATCAAAACTTCATACAGAAAATTGGGTGGGCATACCCCCCAACTGAGACCAGACATAAAACCAGCTGCTCTAGCACAACTATGCGCAACTTGATTCGCTGACCTATAAACAAAAGAATAGCCAAATTGGAGCTCATTCAAGAGAGCTTTACAATCTTCAACAATGCAGTGAAAATAAGATAAATTTCCATCAACCAAACTATCAAGAGCTTTTGTAAGAACTTGACAATCCGTTTCAATATGTACCTGTTGAAGATTCAAAGATTTTAACCAGCTTAATGCTTCTCTAAAACAAATTGCCTCCCCTATTACAGGATCACCATTACCCATAGAGTTCATAATCTTACCTGCTACACAATATCCATGACAATCTCTCACAATAAAACCCATTCCAAAGATACCACCAGGTAAGACTGCCACATCCGTATTACACTTATACTCACCTACCCGTGGAGGAGCCCATGTACTTGATACTGTTTTCACCTGCCTACTGCCCTCACCCTTGTTTTGAGCAAGCAGCCACTGTTGTAACGTCAAACTTGCCCTGTTAATAATTGTTTCTGCAGTCTCTGTTTGCTGCTGCCATAACTGCCGATTCCTAGCACACCACAAACTCCACATTGTCATCAACAACTCCTGTATTTGTGATGATGTACCCGTCTTGATCAAGTGCTCAAACCAATTGTTAAACTGGTGAATCGGTTCCCAACCCAGACTTGTTAACAACCAAACCGACTGTGCAAGAATACAATCATGCAGTAGGTGTCGCTCATCTTCTACTTGCTGAGCACAGAAACCACAAGAATTCTCTACATCCACCCTCCTCCTGAGAAGATTTGCAGTACAAGGTAAACAGCCACGTAAAACCCTCCAACCAAAGAACTTTACCTTGGCTGGAATCTTAACCTTCCACAGCTTATCCCACACCTCGCCATACATATAAAATTGATGGTCACCATCTTCCATGGCCAGCTGGTACCCTTCCTTAACTTTATAGACTCCAAGTCTATTATAATTCCAAAACCACACATCACCAGTTTGCCGTAATGGTAATGGAATTTGCTGTATAAGTTCCACATCCCTTTCTTGAAATTAAATATTCAATATAATTATTTAAAAATTTCTAAAAAATATATAAATTTTTTAATTTATATTTATTCAATATAATTAATTTATTAAAAATGTCAAAATTCATATATTTCATTATTTAATTCTTTAAATTTATACAAATATATAAATTAATTATTATTATTATAAATAAATTATTTAATTTATACTAATATCTAAAAAAATAGTAAATTATAATTTTTAAAAAAGTAATAATTAATTTATTATAAAAGTTAAAATTCATATTTTTTTTACCTTCTAAATTTCTAAAAAATATATAAATCAATTAATATTATCAAATTAATTGATTTATATATGATTCATTAAAGATTAGTCATAAATATAAACTATTGAATAAATATTATAAAATTTTATTAATATGTAATTATTTAATAGAAGATTAAAAAAAGCCAAAAATATAATTTATTAATTATTAAAATTTAAATCAAGGCAATGATCCAAACAAAAAAAAAGAAAAAAAAAAAAGGAAATCAAGGCCGTTGCTCCTAAAAGTGACGTAGCATTCATATCCATGTTAATTCTTTACATTCACTTCATGTCATCATGAACAAATCCTATGGATATAGGCTCAATTAAACAATCATTAAACGTTGAAAAAAAAAAAGAAAGGGATAAATCTAATGGTATTAGTATATATTCTACATCTCAAAAATATTTTCCCGCATTCTATCAAAATATTGATCAATAGATTGGGTGCAAAAATTTTACTTCCGACGATTCACGGCGCAGTTGAAATCTAATCTGCGAAGAAATCCTATGGAAAAGAGTGTGCACGAACCACCCCATCACAGAATATGATCTAATTCACCGGCACAGCTTGGCTTAAAAAGTACAGTAGTCAAGGTTGTCTTTTGGAACGAGGCAAGAGAGCAAGGAGAATCTTTTTTCTTGGTCCCTGCAATACACACACCCTTAATTGAGATAAAAACCAACACCAGTTCTATAACAGTTCCAAACCATGTATAATAACCACCAGCATACAAATCTAAGAATTATTTGAAGCAACACCAAAGGCCACCAGCTTCTCTTTCAATACCACAATGGGGTAGCACAACCTCTCTATAGTTCGTTGTTTTATAGTCTTCGCTATAGTTGTTTTATAGTCTTCACTATAGTCAGACAACTGCTTTTGAAGAAAAATCATTTATTGAGCTATTAGCTCAGTTGTCGAGTACTTGTATTTCAAGAAGTCAAGAATTTAATCCCCAATACTCTCCTCTCCTATAGAAATTTCTAGAGTACCAAAAAAAAAGTA
This sequence comes from Garcia nutans, assembly GCA_947685225.1. NCBI lineage: Eukaryota > Viridiplantae > Streptophyta > Magnoliopsida > Malpighiales > Euphorbiaceae > Garcia > Garcia nutans. Next base: position 56,217,205 of record CANTUV010000011.1, read on the forward strand.
AAAAAAATATTCACCAGCCCACTCTCATGAGTACCATTTTTATACATCTAAAAGTGAACAGTACACTGCATTAAATCGAAAACTCAAAAGTCTCAAACAAAGAACTGAGAAGGATACTGAGAAGGATAGAGTTATCTTTATCACTGAAATTTACGACCTAAAACTGAGATGTCAAGGGTAAAAAGCTAAAAATTCTTAGGAAAAAATAAATTAATCCCTCACAACTTTATAACTGTAGGCTGAACAAGATTTCACACAAAAATAATTGCAAAAAAGCAAATCTAGGCAGATAAATGAAGTAGGGAAAATCATGCATGCTTCAATAATTATGCACTCAAAGGTTTAAATTTCATAAGAACCCAAATTGAGATGCGGAACATCTACAAATAACAATATAATAAGTGCAAGCTGACGCTTGAGATATCCAAGGGGCAAGATTACCATAGGTATTCCAAGCTCTTTGAGGTCACTTTCACCCATCTGCCTCAATGCAGTCATATCCACCTGCTCAACATATCACATAAATTGCAAAATGGGTGAATCAGAAAAAAATGATATAGTGATCAATAGAACTATTTGCAATATTGGTCCAAAAACAGCAAAAATTTCAAGAAACAGATATAACGATGTAACATTACCAAGAAACTTCTCAGTTTACAAGATGAGAACTGCACGCATACATATGAAGGACAATAGTCACAACATGTACATTCCTTTTTCCTATAGCTAACACGCATCTGCAACTGTATTACCAATAGTCCTATAGTCCGTGGCATCTAAAACACCCAAATTGAAATGACAAGTTATCATATGGGTGTCTGAAGAACAGTGACATTTCAAAAATCTCGCAATTGTTCAGATTCCATGTTAACGGCAGTATTGTACATGAGCATGTCATAAACTTATTTAACAGATAAATGCGAATAAAACCTAACACAGATAATACAAGTTAATCCACAAACAAAGAGTTAGTACAGCAGTGGTCAAATTGCATACAATTTCCATACTTCAGCCAAAAACCATATGCGTTCATAAGAAGATTAAAACGGAAAAGAAACAAAATTTATTCTTCCATGAGCCATTTCATTGCAAGGAAAACTTAACATACTTCCTCAGCCTTCAGAATAATGGCATATTTTCCCAATCCCAGAGAATGCAACAAGCCTTCAACATTCTGTTGTTCTTCACCCTACATGGTAACAAAAGATAAATTATTACATAACAAAAGTTTCTGAATCACTATTATACATACATAAGAAGTTAAAAAAATTGAGACTCCCAAGCACATCAAATATAGGAACTTAATGTGGAAAGCCTAAACACTTAAATAGAAAACTGCAACAGAAGAATATTAATGCTATGAGATGCTAAGCAAGTAAGGCAGTGTAATTGTGATTGAAATAGTAGAAAAGAAAATCAGCAAGTATAGGCTTATAGGCAAAGAGAGATTATCTGAATCGTGCAAAACTAGAAAAAAAAAATGAAATTGAAAATGCTTCAAAGAGAGGAACTCTTGAAGAACAAAAAACATAGATAAAGATCAATTAAATCACAAATAAATTAATTATATTTTATTCAAATAAATGTCAATTTCACATATAGTCCATATTAGAGGTTTCTCCTTGGAGAGGCAATTAGCTTCCCCATATATTACTGATAGCAACAAATAGACACCAAATTTACAAGAATTATAAAACTGAAAAATACATGACCTACATAACTATGATACCTGTGAAGACATGGTTATGAATGATCTATCCAGGTGCTCCCTACCTGACTCATGATTATTTGATTCAAAATAAACCCCCAAAATACCCCATCATAGCATGTTCCACATTGTTCATGCTCTCATGAAACTTGCAAAATTAGCTTTTATGAAACTAAAAGAAAATGTTCTCCCGCCATAACCTTGCCATATATACAGCTGCTAGCAGTTGATGATGCGGCCAACTAGCTTAAATAGTAGTCTTCAGGAATTATTTCCAGAATCCTCAGATGAAGTCCTCAGGATTTTGGGGTAGGCTAATAATTGAACCAAAATACACACAAGCACGTACATAAATGATAAAACAGGAAGAGGTTAGCTCTTCTATATCCCTCATCGGGAAGCTAAAACAACATAATAGGCCACCAATCCAATGCTAAATATTCCACATCAAGAAACAAGCACAAAGGTAATAAAATTTTAATACAAATTGTTGAGTTGGCATCATGGCATTTATATAAAACCACAGAAACAGAATTTGAATACTATCAGGTAACAAAATTTAGTTTGGAATTTAAGAATGCGCATTTCCATAATTAAATCCAATGCAAAAGCTTCAAAAAATAATATCAGTATCCATTTGGATAGCTAATCATTTGAAATGATTTAGCATTTGGAATTTGGCACCCTATCTAGTTTTTATGATTTTACGTTATCTCATATCCAAACTTACAATCATTTCAAATGACCATCTATATAAATAGACTCTATTAAATGATAGAATCCTAAAGTTATAGTATTTAAACAGGGGACTATTCCCGTTGCCCCATTTTTCTAATCAATAGCAAGAGTGAATGCATATGGTGATCTCTGACTGAAAAATGAATTCAATGTGCAAATGGCTGCACCTTCAATAGTCTTTAGTTGCATAAATCCACTTGATTTTAGACCATAAAAAAAAGGCACTCTAGGTTCCTACAACTGCCAATACAGAACTCAATAAGATCACAATCACATACAAAAATCCACAAAAAGAAGTAATCTTCTTTTCCATCAACTAATAATAAACTGATCGATTTTCCCATTAGAAATCCCTTGATCTTTTCTCATTTTTCTAGATTGATTTTCCCTGGTTTAGGACCCCCCGGACAGTTCCCATGATTTTGTTCTTCTTTCTGTCAAGCATACATTATAATGCATGAGTTTACTAATTTTAACTACAGCATCCCAGAAAAGAAAAGGTAGACAAAGAAAATTTCACCCAGAACCTATGACACTAACCCATATCCCTTTACTGAATATTGTAATGAATATATCTTGTTAATAGTTAACAGAACTTTCACAAACATTCAGAAAAAACTTAATAGAAGAAATGGGAAAAAAATGCCTGTCAGTAGGTAACTTAATAAACCACCATTGTATGAACTATGCCAGAGTCATAATACATACAATAAATATGCATACATCTGCATTGTAAGGAAAAGGCAAGAAGATTTGTACCGGATATGAGCTCTTCTGCAGAATGCCACTTGGGGGAGGAAGCTGGGCCATAATTGGAGCTGCAGGCTTTGCAGATACTGCAGGCAACACAGATTTAGCCATAAAAGCTGTAGAACTACTCACAGGCCTCGGAGCATCAAAAGCATCCTTGTTCATGTAGGAAACTGTCCTTGCATCATCAAATGTCCTATTCAATGGCCTTCTTTGTAATTCTTCCACATTTCTGGGTGGGGATAAACCCCTAGACCTACCTACAATTCTATCAGGAGATCTCCTCCTAATATGATCCAGAGTCCAAGGCGAATAAGAATCTCTTGATGAATCTATCCGTGCCAAATTATCAGCACTTCTTGTTGGAGGAATTCGACCCAAGATACTGGTTCCCTTTGGATCAGGCATACACTGCCGTGTATCAAGAGTACTAAGTGGAGGACCCGGATGCTGCATTGTCATAGATAACTTTTCACAGAGATCCATATTTTTCTGGTCATTGTCGCTGTGAGATCTTCTAGATACTTGTTTTTGCAAGAGTTTTAAACGAAGGTCATTCTTACCAATGCGAATATCTTTTAGCCATTCAAAGATACGACAGTAAGTTTCCAGACACTCAGAAAAATAAACGATATTCAGTGCTTGAAAGCAAGTTAATTACCTTCCGTACCATTAGCAATCCAACTTGTCAAATAACTATCTCCTCTTTGCCTGCAAGAAGATGAAGTACACACAACATTCTTCATAGGTAAACACATGCTAACAACACAAAATCAAACTACCATAATGTTTAACTTTGCCATTCATGGTGTAGATCATATTCAATTCACAAGTAAATACAAACTGCCTAGCACTATTTAAAAGCTCTATAATGCCTTCACAATTTCTACTATCCACAAAAAAAATAGAAATTAACAAAACTGAGTGAATTAAAAAGCTGCTTCAAAGGAGCGAGTCCCATAAGGATTATGTAATTTTTATAACAATGTCTGTAATCCCCCAGAAAATATTAAAAATGAATAAGACATTCAACATCAACTAATATCAAATTCAAAGCTAAGAAATCGAAACGTAAAACCTAAAGCAAAACACACCGTTTGTTGTTAGTTTGGCTTCCTCGTGACGAGAAACTGTCCAAATTACTTCCTAATCTATCTCTTACAGACCGCTTATGTCCAGCACCTGGGAGAGGATCAGCATACTCAGCATCCGATACAGTTGCAGATCCTCTTTTTACCACCTGCGATATTAAACTTACAAATTAACACAATCATATAATAGAAAAATGAATCAAAATCATGAAGCATATCAGACCCCTATTTTTAAAATTTTCAAATTATTATTAATAAAAAGGAAAGGAGCTCAGGCAAGATTAAATATTTTAATAAAGTTCAGATTAATAATTAGTGTGCTCCAAAAATATTATAAATATATTAAAAACAAAAGTTCAACTCCCCTGATAAATGTTCGTGGTAACCAAACAACATTAGAAAAACAATCACCAAAGAAAACCAATTCGAATTGACAAAAATAAATTAAAACAAATTCGAAAATAAATAAGTACCTGACCAGCCCGGCCAAGAGTAATGGTAACGCGACTTTTGGAAGATTCCGCCATGTAAAAACCCAAAACCCTAAATAATCAATTCACTAATCGACTCTATAAAATCAACCATTACCTGTACATAATCGTAACTTATTTTAACCCACAAACCAGAACCCTAACCTCAATGAATCGGTATAATAACAGAAGCAGAGAGAGAAGAGAATGGTATTAATTGTAAAGGTTTCAAAGAGACAGAGGGGAAAAGAGTGATCGATATTTCTGAGTTTCGAAAAGGAAAGAAACGGAAAAGAAAAGAGAAGGAAAGTTAAACACACGAGACAACTGCTAGAAATGTTACAGAGAATTCTTTTAAAAAAAATGTTCCAGAGAATCTGCGTCAATTAGGAACGTCAGATCAAGGCATTACCTGTCTCTCATTTTACTATTGTTTCCCCATTTTTAATTTTTCTCGCTCATTAGGTATATTATTTGTCAAATCAAAATTTTAATTTATTTATATTTTTTCATCTTTAATGTTCTTACACCATATCAGTTTATCGAAATTAAATTTTTTAAAATTTATTATGATAATTTTAGGCTAAATTTCATTGCAATAATATTTAAAAATATTAATTTTTTAAATATAGAATCTATTTATTATACTAGCAAATCACCGGCACTGCAGAAATTATAATAATTAAAAAGTATATAATATAAATTTATTAAATATCAGTATTAGATTTTATAATTTTTATTGATTCAATATAATTATATCATCATATATAGATATAATATAGGTAAAACTCTTAGTAAAATTTCTGAATTATTTGTAATATATTTTTTTAATATTTATTTTTTTATTTTATAATTAATAGATTTATTATTATTTTTAATTAAAATTATTTTTATTATTTTTAATTATACTCAAAGATTAAATTTATTAAAAATTAAAAAATTCTAATATAAATAGAAATTGTCATTTTACTAATATTCTAATAATAATTCGACAACTATTTTAATAAATAATTGTATTATGTATATATATATTTATAATACCATTATTTTCCTCATAACTTTATTTATTTCACAATATCAATAATTTATATTCGATATGATATTTTTTATAAATTTTTTTTATTAATTTTAGCTTATTTATTTGTTAATGCTCAATTTTTTAATATTTTATTTGTTTATATAAATTAATTTTTTAAGTATTTTTTACTATTTTTAATTCATTTTTTTCTTTTTATATAATAATTATTTATTTTTATATTTATATATGATAAATTAAATCTATATGCAATCTAGTGATATTTATTTTATAATATTGTAGATCATATCTTTAGTAAACAAATTAAATACTGCTATTTTTTCAAAACTCAAATCTTAGAATTTTAAGACTAATTTCAATATTTTTTTAAAAATAAAATTTTAACGTTTAATTATAGGTAGTACCATTATTTTTTTCTCAAATTTTTATAATCAATTTTTTATTGTTTTATTTTAAAATTTGTTAAGTATAACATAACAACGTATAGTAATGATATTACTTTTACTCCCTATTCATTGATAAAATATCTTGATTACTATATTTAAAAAAAAAAAAACCCTTTTTATCTCATGATAAGTACATAAATAGTATGGGCAATAAATTCAAATTTTCTTTTCTCATACTAAAAAATCTTTGTTTAGTATTATTAATTTCATAAAATTTTTGAAAATTAATTTGACTAAAATAAGTAAGCTAGTTCATTTAAATTTTAAATCATTTAGATATGTATACATACATTATTATATTCTAAAGTGCAACAATAATAATATTAATTAATTTATCATTTAAAAGAAAGAAGAAATTGAAAAATAAATGCTTTTTTACCATTTTCAAAATAAAATAAGATATATTTATAAATCTAAATCTGATTCCCTTAATGCACTTATGTCTAAATGGAAAAAGAAAAAAAGAAAAAAAATTAATATCCATTATAAAAAATAAAAATTTAATTTAAAATTTTAAAATTGAAATATATGGCAAAATAATTGAGAGACGTATAACATATATAATACTACAAAACATTTGATATTAAATGAATTAGATGTTATCAACAAATTGAAAAAAAAAATTATAGTAAATTTGTGCAAGTATTATTTTTTAGTTAAATAAAAATATATATTACAGAGCATATAAAAATCTAAAAAAATATAATAGATGATTAATATAATTTTTTTATATTTAATATCTTAAAATTTTAATATTTAAATAAATTATTTTTATTTAATATTTAATAAAATATATTTTAAATAAATGTGACACGTAGTAAAATAAGAATGTTAAATGCAATATAATTAGTTTTAAACCCATTTATTATGTGATAATATTTAATAATTTTATATTTTTAATAAATTTAATTTCAAAAATTAAATAATAATTTTGCTAAAAAATCCAAATCATATATATATATATATTTGAATGCAGAAGATATACTAATCTTTAAATAATTATATGGTTATTCTTATTTGCAAAATTTTATATATTACTTTAAAATTGTAATTAGTATATTGTAAATATAATGATCAAATAAAAATAAACAAATAAATAAATTATAAAAAAATAAATATAATAAAAAATATCATTATAAAAATAAAAATATAAAAAATACTAATAATACATCTAACTTGTCATTTCCATGTCTATTGTTAAGTTCACAGCATAAATTCTTAATAATAATAATAATAATAATAATAATAATAATAATAATGATAATACTCTTAATTCTGTAAAGAAAGACTCATTTCAAATTAATAATTAATTTTTTAATTTTCTAACATGTTTTTATTTGATGTACAGTTTTATTAATATAAGTTATTTAATTTTAGTAAAATTATATAATATATCTAATATTGATGAAATGTTATATTAAAAAAATATAAGCGCATTTTATTAATTTGATTATAGTAGCTACATTTTTCTTAAAATAATTTTTTATAGGACGAAGAAATTATAAAAATAAATTTAGTTATTTTAAAATTATTTATAATAATTAAAATCAATAAATAAACAAATTAATGAATTCTAATTTAATAATATAAGAATTTTCTTTTAAAGTATAATTAAAGTTTTTTTAAATAAATAAATAGACAATATATTTGTGCTTGATCACACATTTTCTAAGAATTTAATTTTCTTAAAAAATGAACATCATATTAATGGGTTATTGTCTCACTAATTACTAAACTTTCATAACTTTATTTTTTTCTAAGAAGTAAAAAATATTTTACGATTGTAGAAAAAAAAATATGATTTTTTCTACTAATGTTTTGAGTTTTGATAATAAAAAGCGTGCAGAGTATACGTATTATATTTAATATGCACAGGACCCAATTAGATGGAGCATTTAAAAGACAATATCAACCATCTAAAAAGTTTTAATTACTAAAAATAATCTTAAAATGATGTCATTTTCTCAATTAGTTTTACAAAAAAGAGAGGCTTATATGAGTGGGTTCCAAACACTTATTAGCATAAAGACGAAAATTTTCTCAAAAGTAACCACTTTTTATTGAAATCTTAAGGTTAAAACTGACATTTCACCAAAATCAAAATCAATTAAATTTTACTATTTCTAAGAATAAGCCCTATATTATATGGTTTATAATTTTTTTGTAAGTATTCTTTATTAATACTTATCTTTTAAGACGTATTTAAATATATATTTAATCTAAAAAAGGTAATATTTTATTTATTATACTCTTAATTTCCATTAAAAAATAATAATCTTTTTAAAATGAAAAGTACATTTTTTTAATAGAAATGAAATATCATATTTAAATATTGTAATTTTTAAATCTAGTTGGCAGTGACCATTCTTTAATTATTCTTATATCTAATCACTAACTAATTATTATATATATCTAATTTATATTCTTATATTATTTATTATTATTATAATATATACTAATTTATCAAACATCTATATATTCTTATTAAAGTTAATAATTGATTAATCATCAGTTTTTTAATATTATACTACATATCTCTGTGGATAGGATAATTAACTTCATAACTTTACAATCATTGCAAAAGTGTATTTTAATTTACTTAGCCGTCATCTAATTAAATATGACTAAGCTACATAAATATATATGCTTTTTTTTATATATTCTAATTGTTCACTTCATTAATGTTAATAAGTAAAAATAAACCAAAGTGGTGTATATATAAATTTATTGAAATTTTTTCATTACATGTCAAGTAATTATTTTAAAAATTAAATTTATATGAAATTATCATTTTAATTTTTTATATCATATGCTTTTATATATTATAATTAAAGTATATATATAAATTAATATATTCAATATTTTTTATATTTTTAAGTTGGTTGATATTTTATTTATATTAATATTTAGAATAATAATTTACATAGACTAAAAAATAATGTTTAAAATATAAATTAAAATGTTAAATGAAAGGTAAAAAAAAAATGCCTTTAAAAGCTTAAATTTAAAAAAAAAAAAACTTAAAAGTTTAAAATGAAAGATGAAAAATTTTCGGTTAAAAACTTAAATTTTAAAATAAAAGGTCAAAAAGTAATTGGAACTATAAAATAATCACATAATAAGTCTGTTTTTTTTTTTAAGATATTAATTCTGTCAATCTATCGAATCTTTCAAAGAAATTTATCTATCCAAAATAACACCATAAACGACGTTGTTTTCTCTGTATAATTTGAGAAAAAGAAGGCATATATGAGTAATTTTAAATTTATTCATTGGGTCCCACTTAATATTTCAAGGACTGAAAAACCCTTAACGTCCATTTTAACTTGTAAAAAAATAGGGATAAAACAGATATTTCAAAAAAAGTGCAAATAGCCGCGGACCCACTCTATAATTTAAAACTAAACAGCCCTTCAATAGTTATTTTACCTTTTGAATAATTAAGGGCAAAATCGTCCTTTGATAAAAATAAAATTTATTGATGATTTACTATTTATTATTTTAATATACATTATATTGTGTTTAAAAGACTATTAAACCCTTTATGAAAAGAGTTATACGACGTTGTTTTTCACATTGGATTTCAAACAGGAAAGACCATTTAAGTATTTTCAATTATACACAAATGATAGCTGACGCAATAACATGAAGACTAAAATGTCCTTCATAGATGAAAACAATATATAATAAATTAAGGGGTAAGGCTGTAAATTCACCTAAGTCAAAATTAATTGTGAATTTACTGTCCCTGAGAATAAGGCTTATATTGTTATGGTATAGATATGGTGCTAAAACTATAATACTAATATTTTTTTAAATATTAAATTAAATTATTATTTATTAATATATATAATTAAATTTTAAAAATATATGATATGTTATAAATAAAAGAATATAGAAGATAAATAGAGAATGAGCCATATGAGAAATTTCTAAATTATTAATTGTCTTAAATATATCACCTATAATAGGACATATATAGTAGTGTAAAAAGACTTTTTATAAGAATATTAAGTTAATCATAATCTGAATAAGATAAAGTTAATTATAATCCTAATAGGATAAGATTAATCCAATTAAATAGCCATCCACATATCTCATAACACTTCTCATTGGATGACTATCCCTATAAACATGCTTCGTTAAAACTTTGCTAAGAAAAATTCAGTTGGACAAAAACTTAGCGAAGAAAAAAGAGTACAATATTCATAGGTGACTTCCCCTCAAAAATACATTCAACTAAAATATTTTAGGTGAACGCATCATAATATTATATATATGTCTTTTGAGGACTGATGTCGGCAGTGTCTTTGTGAACAAATCTGCTGAATTTTCGCTTGAATGAACTTTACAAATATCGACTTTTCATTTTTTCATTATTTCATGTGTATAAGAGACTTTTAGTGATTTATGTTCAGTTCTTTCACCCTTGTGTAGCTTCCTTCGATTTGTGCAATCTATGATGCATTATCTTTATGCAATATGGTTGGTTTGTTGATTTCTATAGGTAATCCACAAGCTCCTCCAATATGTTTAATTATGGTTATTAACCATACACATGCACGATTAGCTTTGTGAATGACTAATATATCTGAATGATGTAGTGAAGCAGCAGTGATTGTATGCTTCACATATAGCCATAAAATAGTAATATTGTTATACGTGAAGTGTTATATGTGAAGACATAACCCATATCGAATGTATCATATTGGTAACAAAGAATATGTTTCACTCCATTCCAATTCCTTCTAATTGGTGTTGAACTAAATCTTGCAAGCAAGTTAACTGCAAAAGTAATATATGATCTTGTGTTGTTAGCAAGATATAAGAGTGCCCCTATTACACTGAGATATGATATTTTAGGACCAAGAATCTCTTCATTATCTTTTCAGGGGCTGAAGAGATCTCCTTTTACATCAAGAGAATAAACAACCATTGGAGTACTTAATGAATAAAATTTATCCATATAAAATTATTTCAAGTTTGATATATAATGTTTGATGGACAAAAATTTCATTTGACATAAACTTAATTTGAAATCCAAGATAAAATTATGTTATTCTAAGGTTTTTCATTTCAAATTATCTTGCTAATAGTCTGCAGTAATTGAGATCTCTTCTGGAGTTTTCACTATATTTAAATCATTAATATAAATTGTAACTGTGATAAATTCTGTATTTATTTTCTAGATAAAAATATATGGACAAATAAAATTATTTTCATATCCATTTTCTCTAAGTATTCAAATAGGCGACAATACCACATCCACCTAGCTTATATCATAATTTTTAAACTCAATATAATATATTTATCAAGATATTATATGTTTCAGGCATCTTGAATCATTCAAAGATTTTCATATATATGTCATTATCTAATGAACTATATAAGTAAATTATCACAACATTCATCAAATATATGTCAAGCTTTTCAAATGCTATTAAAATGATAAAAAAAAAATCTAAAGATAATAACATCCATGATAGGAAAATTTATCTCATCATAATCTACACAAAGAACTTTATGAGAATTTTTATACCACAAGTTGTGCCTTGAATATCATAATTTTATTTAACTCATTTCTCTTAAGAGCTATATGAGCAAATTATAATATAATGCCAAGCCCTTCAGGGCTGCAAAACTAATTTTAAGAGTAATTGCATTCATAATAGAGGAAATGTACTTTTTTCATAATCTCATATAATTTTTTTTCTTTTGCATATAATACCTATGGGTATGACATCTTCTGGTGTCAAGACTACTGGTCTAAATATTATATGTTTATCAAATAAATCCAGCTCAGCCTTGATTACTTTCTATTTTGGCCAATCACTTTAATGTCGATAATTTTAAATATTTTTAGGCTCAAGTATATTTTAATAATTTCAATAGCAACATTTGCAAACATATTATCAATAATAATTTCATTTTTTTTTCACATATTTTTAGATTTTAATGAGATCTCATAATTTTTTGATACCGAAACCACTTATGGGGTTACTTATCTAGAAATAAATGGTTATTGACTTATGTTGCATTTGATATATTCAGGAGTGTCATTTTAAAATTATTCATTTTTTCTTATCTCAAAAATTAATATTTTAAATCAAATAGTCTACTATGCTTCAGGCATATATTATATCTATTAGCTGCCACACTAATAAAATATCCTATAGGGATGATCAATCGAGCAAGAGTATTAGCAGTTGAAATATGTGATTTGAACACCTACTCGGTATTTGTAAATATATCTGGCAATTGATTTGCAATATTATGTAAACGAATTAGTTTTAAAATTTCAATTCACATTGATTTGTGCATGTATTAAGACTGGATAAAGTTGGTGTATTCTAACTAATCTATTATGATTTTGGTCATTTACTTTTATCTTTCTCTAATGAAGTGAAAATCAACTCACTAAAAATCTTAATTTAAAAAATTTATCGGCAAATATCTATAATATTCAATGTAGATAATTAAAACCTATATAGATATCAAAATAATATTGATAATATATTTTATTTTTTTAAGGGGATGCAATAAGAATATATGCACTGCAACAAAAAATTTTGATATTGCAAATTATAAATAAGACATATTAATTCAGATAAATACAAGTTGTAAAATGAAAAACTTGTGATATGTAGATAATCAAATATAAATTAAAAGTGTAATATAAACAATAACATGTATCTAAGCGTATATTGAAAGATTTAATTTCATAAGCATAAGAATAATAATTGATCGTAAAATCTTACTAATAATTCAATTGAACCATATCGAATATGAACATATACAATAAAATATTCAATGGTAATATAATCACAAAATACTTTTTAAGTGAACCCATATGCATTATCTATAAAAAATTATCTTGATATGATAATCAAGAATCACTGACTTTAACTTTATAATTTGAGTAAGAAATATAGTAAATGTAATATTAGAAGTTGATAATAAATAAATATATGACCATCTAGATGAAGCATTAATTAAAATCATAAAATATCTAAATGGTCTATAAGATTGATGGATAGGATCACAAATATCCTCATATATTTTTGTAGAAATTCAGGGGACTCAAAATATATTTTAGTTGGTAAAAATTTCATAATTAATTTAACTTGAGTATAAGAAGCATAAAAGTAATCATCAAGAAAAATTATTTTTTATTTTTTTTTAGTAAATGTCCATTTGTATTCTCAATAATACATCACATTATACTTGAATATAGATGACCAAGATGATCATGCTAAATGATAAAAATTTTGAGATCTATGCACTTTCGGTGCATATAGTGTAACTCAATCATTTTTATTTTTTATAAAAAAATTTAAAATTTTTTAAATATGAACTTCTGGTTCAAATTCATAGAGTTAACATATAAAAATTCAATATATATTTCACTTTATTTCAATAGAATATTCATTGTGACGTACTATTTAAAACTTAATAAATTTATTCGGGATCTATTTGAATACAATACATTATTGAAATATTATTTTGGTCAAATTCAGAATATAAGGTGGACTCATCTGGAGTCTTCAACCATATTTACAGAACCAAATATTATGTTAACATTAATTTCTGTTAATGTTAGCTGCAATAAATATTTTCTGATTATGAAAAATTATGAGAGTTATGTCAATATATATCTTTTTAGAGCTTTTGATTTCAAAATTGGTAGGAATTTTTTTTACCACAACTTTTTTTTTTATCAATATCTCGTCTATGATATTGAAAATATATTACATTCACTTCAGAAAAATAATGTTAAGATAGTTGGACGAGTTTTATTATTTTTCATCAAAAGTTAAAAATTTTATTTAGCTATAGGCAAATAAAAAAAATTAGTTCGTAATATTTTCTACACTCTAAATATAACTACTACAGGAGCATATTTGAGGCATAAAAAATTTAATATTAATCAAAAAGACTGTAATAATTAATAATAAGATAATCATTTTTTAATTTCTCATTAAATAATTAAAAGAAAAATCTTTACTTCTAAGCGATATTGTTAGGATGCTTGATTTTTTTTTTCATAATATCTCTAAGATTCACAATATCGATGTAAATTCAATTATCAAATAACCCATAATAGACAATTTCTTCTGAAAATATCAAGGGTAATAAATTCAAGTTTTGTAAAATTTGTCATTGCCAAGATACTATACTTAAAATAAGAACTATAAATTAGATAGATATAAATATATCCGTCTAATTAAATTCAAATTAATTATAAGTATTGAAAAAGACATAATCAAATAAATTTATATAATACGTGAAAGCTATGATATTAAGTTACTAACATTAGGAGGGATCTATTGATTAAGATTTTGAGTTCTATTAATCTAAATTTTTCTAGTCAATTAGAATTTTATAATAATTTTTTTAAAACTATTCTACTAGTCTTGCATCATATGTTTACATGCCTTGAGTCTTGGGAATTTAAGTTTATAACATTAATGAGCTAGCAAGCCTTTAATGGGTATTGATGTTATATGCATTTAGTATAACTATAAATTAAGTTTGACTTTTTAGATTCTAAATTATGCACCTAAACTTTTAAAAATTGTAAGATGGCGCATAATTTATCTCCTGTAATTACAGTAGCAAATATAATTAAAATATTATAAATCACCGATTGGTGCTAGTGCATCCTAACTCCAAAGCTAGCAATGTTATGTGATGTGACATAAATACATAACACATATTTAATTATTGTTCGATTCATATGGGCAAAAGTTAGTTAAGAAAGTACAACATACTTTATCACCAAACCATTATTTATTTATTAAAAAAATACTTATTCTTTATATGTAGTCATTCTCGTAAATCTTAAGCATGTATCAATCAACTCATAATTTAAAAAAAATCTAATAATATAATAAATTCTTCATGTAGAATAAAATGAGATTATAAATATTATAGGAAGCATACCTTGATCCATGATGGATTTTTGAGAAATAAAATAAAAATTCTCTTATAAATTAGATAAAATAAAATTTTCTCCGGTCATTATAACTTCTAAAGACTATCGTGTTGATAACGCGTTGTAAATAAAAGAATAGAGAAGATAAATAGAGAATGAGCCATTTGAAAAATCTCTATATTATTAATTGTCTCAAATATATAACTTATAATGAGGTATATACAGTAGTGTAAATAGACATTTGATAAAAATAAAAAATTATACTAATATGAATAGAATAAAATTAATTATAATTCTGATATGATAAGATTAATCTAATTAAATAGCTATCTACATATCTCATAACATGATATAAATTTTAAAATTATTATTATATATATTAATTAAAAATATCAGAATTTATTATAAATTTTATAATTTTGTTAAAATACCTATTAGCAAACTTCTTTTACTGTTTCGGCCCATTGCTTACCCACAACTTGACCAGTTTGGATTGTACTCTCTTCTTCTTCTTCTTCATGTTCTTCATAGGGAATTTTGTTGTTTACATTTTTATTTGTTATTCCGTACAAAACCAAAAACAAAAAGTATTTATTGTTTTTCATTGCACTTTTTTCTATTATATATATATATATAGATATATAAAAATAGCTGACAATAATGAATGTTTCATAGATGGTGATCTTTTCATTTTAAATACTTGTAGAAGATTATTATTTATTTAAATAAAACATAAAAGGAATTATATATTGAATTTTGAGAAATAAAAAAATAAAAAACAAATTGTACAAGTAGATTGAAATTAATTTGAATGGAAAGAACCAATTGTTGTAGCCCATAATCAATTCACTGTCAGATAGATAATTAAAATTAATGAATATTTAGAATTTGATATATCATATAATACCCCATTTTTCTTTTCATAATATATACTCACAATCAATTGATTATCATATAACTTTGTGAAAATGAATCACATAAAACTGTGAGAAGTGATACAGCACTTACGTGCATCGAATATATTTAATAACCTCTCAGTTTCATATATATATATATATATATATATATATGTAGTGCAAATTACTTCTCTCGTAATGCAAATTAAATAAATGAAATTAAATAAAAAGGGGTACCATATTCCAAAAAATCATCATTATATTGTTTTGGTGACAATGAAAGATTGCTAGAATTGGTAATATCATCAATTTCTCCCTCTCCCTTTCCTTCATCCTCTAATTTTTTCCTTTTTTTTTTTTTCCAATATGAAGTACTCTTTAAGCTACGTACTGCTGGCATAAGCATATTCTTTGTTTTTTTTTCTTTTCATTTTTAACGTTATTCTTAAACTAGAATAACGCCATCACGTTTTTTTAAAAATATATATTTTTTAATTTTTTTTATAAATAATATAAAAATAATTAATATTTTTTAAAAAATGACAATAATAAATAAAAAATAGATAAGATATTATTAATAGAGTGCAAATAAACAAATAAGTAAAGCATTAATATAATTATTATAAGATATTATTAATTGAGTATAAATAAATAAATGGTGTAATTATTTTATAAATTTTCAAATATTATTTTTATTTTTTAAATATTTTATTTGCTCTCTAATTTTACTTTTAATTATTGTAATATATTTTAAATATTCTTCATATGGAAACTATCTAAATAAATATCCATAATAATTAATTATCCATTTTAATAAATAATAAATTTAATATTTTAACAAATTTAATTTAAAATTTAAAAATTTGGAACATAAATATTTTAAAAAAGAGAGAATATTTTAATTCTAATATTTTAAAATAATTTATTTTATAGGTTAAGCATTATAAGCTTTAAGAAAAGCTTTAGTCTATATTTAAATTTTATAAAATTAAACTTTCATTAACAATAAAAAAATAAAAAAATTTATTTTATTAATTGAATCAACTGCTAAAGTAATAAATTATTTTATTTATCCATTTAGCAATATAATTGATTATAACTTTTCTTGGTATATATATATATATATTATAATAAAGTGGGTTAAAATATTTGTTATTGTATAAATCTATAAGTCCAAATAAATTTATGGTAAATCATTTATATCCAAATTAATGAATTAATTTTTTTTTCTCAATTTATAATGCAATACATTAAAAATTTTTAAAAATACTAATATCTAAATTTTTTATTTTCAATATACACTTATATATATCTCTCTTTTATGTTAAAAAAATTAATATAAAGGCAAAATGAGTAAAAGAAAAATAAAATCATTATTGATCATTTTGCTTCTCTTTTAAATATTAGAATCAATAGATATGCATCAAACTAAATATTTAATGTTTAAATAAAATTGAAATTGTTAGAATATTTTTTATCATTATACAATTAAAATTTTTAACATCATATAATTTAAGGTTATAATATAAAAATAAATTAGCATCTGAAATTAATATAAAAAATACTCTCAGCTATTAATATATATAGAATATGAGTTTGAATTGCGTATGCAATGATGCTTTATTTTGAAGTCAATTTAGCCTACCAAAAATACAATCAATAGTAATTAAAAAATATATATAAAACAGTAACATTAAAGGGCTTAAATGAAATTATGCATAGAAAAAATAAAGAACAAATTAGGCAAGTGAGACTTGAATCACTGTTTATCTACAGTAATTTCAGATTCACTTTTAAGTTATAGAATATAAATTCTAGCTCGGTTTCTTACACAAAAAAAAAAAAAAAAACCATTATATAGTACTAATTTTGTGGTTGTTGTTATTATCCATTTCCACCCTCATCTTTTTATTTTTTATGGTGGTTAACTATTTCGTGCATCGAATATAACAAATTTTCAATGCAGAGTAGCTTGATTGGATATAAATTAATGATCTAGGGATAGGTCTTTCGAGATAAAAATTTGATAGAAAAATGGTGTTACAATAACATGAATTTGGACAGAAAACTTTGTTAATTTTTTTCATGAAAAGAATATATATATATATATTCATGTTAATTATCTAATAGTTATATTAAAAAAATATTCTCTCTTTTCATAAATTACTATAATCCACTTTTTTTGGGATGTCAAAAAAAATATACAATTTTCTTTTTTAGTTAAATTTATTATTTAATTTTTAAATATACATTTAGTGTATTTTTAATCAGCCACGTTATTCAAAAAAAATTAATTCTATTAGCTGTCAAAATAAGGATAAATAATAAAAAAAAAAATTTAATGTATATATGTATCAAAATAAAAATAACTATAATTTGTGAATAGATAGAATAATTACTGCTGGTATTTAATTATATATTAATAATAGTATGGGTATAATTATATCTATCTTCATTTATTTTTTAATCGAAACTTTTAGGAATGTGATTTTGCTTCCTCGAGCAATAGATTCACATTTCCTCAAATCCATGAAAGTAGAGTTGTCAAAAATGTGAGAGATTATTAATTACTATAAGCTATTTATATCCATGTTAAAATTATTACGTAAACCATGCATGGAAATTAATTAAATAATCTGGCATTCCCATTCGCCTTGCATTTCATGATATAATATATATATTAATCTCTTTTTTACGTATAGCTGTAGTCAATTAATTTACAAAACAGTATATACGTAGAACTTGTTCTGTTGGAGAGAACTTTTTTTAAGCATGCACCTTATTTAATTACAAGATTTTCATGAAGAAGTTACCAAGAATCTCAGAAAATATAAATTAATTCTGCGTTTAATATACATAATTGAAATTCTTAAATTGTTTGGACCACAAATTGAAGGAATTGAAACTTAATATATTAATTTAACTAATAAGTAATAATATACTACGTACAATTTTTATCAATTAATTAAAACCTAGCAAACACAGTTAAATTTCATTTGAAAGCCATATTCAGGGGTAATTAGCATAATTTAACTGCAATTTATAATGGAACTCAAAGTCATTTTCCCCTTAAATCATATAAAAAAAGAAGGAAAATAAAATAAAAAAAATAAAATAACCAAGAGATATAGATGTGTACTGACTATATAGAAAATAATAAACCAAGTCAAAGATGGTTGAATACAAAAACCGTCTAGCAGAGCAAATTAAGGAATGATATGAATTAATTAGACGTACTAACAAACATCACATTTGTAGTGAAAGGAAAGCTCATCAGCTTTGAATCCTTTCCCTCTTCAACATAGTAACAATTAGTAATTAATTATATATTATATATGTTTCGGGAGGAAAAGATAAAAGGAGAAACAATATATATATATATTCAAACATAATATTGAAGTTTTCTTGGGTTAATTTTAAATCACATAATAATTCACTGTACACTATATTAATGTTGACATAAAAATGTAAATAAATATATACTAAAGAGTTTTTAATTTAATGATATAAAAATTATCTTTAAAATTGTGATAAGATTACAAGTTTGAATGACAATTGAAACTAAATCATCGTTAATAATTAACAAGTTAAACAATTATACTTTGAATCTGCAATGTCACAGTTCTGAAAAATTATTTATGATGGCTTATATTGTTGACTAAATTAAATCAGAAGACCGATTAATTGGAAAATTTCTGCTAGTGCTTACCAGCTCATGACATATTGTACAAAGGATTGCGGTGGTGTTGTGGAAGTCAAAGGACGCAAGAAGACATCGAAAAACAGTTTAACTCAAAGAACAAATCATGATAATGGTGATGCTAATCTCAATTTAAAGAGAAAAATTCATATATATATATATAGAGAGAGAGAGAGAGAGAGAGAGAGAGGAAAAGAGTATTGATTGATCTAAAAGCAATAATGCATACATGTATGGGGAAGCTAAAAGAAAACAAAGTTGTTAATTAGCTATCAATTTCTTCATTCAAATAATTATGAATTCATAGTGGTGGTCAAATGATATCATTTGAAATTTGAATTTGGTAGTTACAATTATAACTTCAATCATATATATCCTGTACAAGAACTGTGTCTAAATTATCCAGTTAAGTCCATTTATTAATTGGAAAATATTTAAAGGAACAAATTTAATCTTTTATTTTATTGGAAATTAAGAAGAACCAAGTCAGTACAGATTAAAAAGATAAAATTCCAAACATTTGAGTTAAATTAATTTTATTTGCATTCCAAATTGCCAATCAATTATATATATATATATATATATATAGCTAGGGTTCCTGAACAAATACATAGAGAAGATCAGAGATGTCAGAATAATTTTTGAAAAGCATATCATGAAAGCCCTAATTTATATATATGTACTAGCTGAGGGTATGATTGATACGGCTTCACAGAAATGGATAGAAGCAGAAATATATATATATATATATATATATTTATATATTAATTAACATGTAAATAGAAACAGAAATATATTTATACTCAACTGTTCTTATATATATAGATATATAGCCAGATACATACACATAAAAATCCAGATCTGCATAGCCATACCTCCTGCAGCTTTCAACAAAAACTTGCACCAAGATTACAGTCTTCAAACAAAAACAAAATTAATCTTAAACAGAAAGCCACAAACAATATAATAATCATAATATATAATGTTTAACAGAAGAAGATAATCAATAAACAAGAAATTAAGAGAAAAGAAAAGAAAAACGAATAGATCACCTTATTATAATTAATTCAATCACGCTTTTGATGAATATGCAAAGCTAATTAATCAAAGAAATCCATATATAGATATAATCATATATAGATATATAGGTATTTATATATATGCTTGATCTAGTAAACAGCAGTCGGACCGTGATGCTTCAATTCCCCAAGAAAGAAAAAGAAAAAAATAAGAAAGAAACCTGAGATTTACTCAAATCTTTTCCAAGAAGATCATTAAGAAAAAAGGAAAAAGAAAAAACCCTCTTGCGATCATACTACAGAGTTATTGGAATAAGTGGTAAATAATAAAAGTAGGGTTTTTTCTTCTTGAAAGAAGGCATCTTCATCTTCATCTTCATCTTCATAATCGTCTTGAAAAATAATACTTTCTTGTTCTTGAAATATTTCTTGTTTCTCGTTTCTTTCTCTTTCTTGATCTTGAAATGTTAGAGGGTGAAACAAGGAAGTATTAGTTTTGGTGGTAAGGTAGATAGATAGTAAAAAAAGAAGAAGAAGAAGAAGAGATGATGAAAGTAAGGGAGTAATGATAATGATGAAGAGAGAGTAGTAGAAGACATGATGATTGCTAGAGGTTGGGTTTATGCGTTGAATAGAGTGATAAAAATCCAAAGATTTGCGTGCTCTTTCTCAGAAACCATTGATGCCTTTCTTCTTTCCTTCACATGGACTTATATAATTATCATCAACCCCACCTTCTTCAATATTACTTTCTCCTCCTTCTCATCCTCCTATTCTTCTATATAGCAACCTCTACTCTCTCTCTCTCTCTCTCTCTCTCTCTCTCTCTCTCTCTCTTTCTCTTCCTTACTCTTTATATATACACTTAAATGAAAAAAAAGAAATAGAGATATCTATTTAGAGAGCTAATTACCTCAATTAAGCTAGCTCCCAACTTTATTTTGCCTTTTTCTTTCATAAAAGAAAATGTACTTGTAGTAAAAAATATCCTCTAATGAATATTCATGTTAATTCCTTTTTTATTTTTGAAAAGGAAAATCAATTTGTTACAAATGAGACTCCATAACAACTCTTTTATTTTCACCCTTCATTATTTATTTTTATATTTTATAACATCGGAGTCTCTTTTTTTTTTTTTTTTCTAATTTGTAATTCTAATATTATCCATCTTTATAGTTAATATATAATATATTAAATCATTTATTTGTAATTTATTATACTAATATCATATCATTAGTCTTTATATTTAATTAGTTATGCTAAATTCCTTGTTTTTATTTTATAGCACATTAATTATCAATTTTACTACGATTACAATTGTCTTTATAAACTTCAAGCAATTTTTTCCAATTGAAAAAATGACGTAGATTAATTATATATCGAAATCAATTTCTTTTTTTTTTAAAAAAAAATCTATATATTTTTTTACTTTTTGTATAATTTATATATATCATATACACTCATTTTTTCTCTCCCCTTAACATCGCATGATTCTCTTTCCCTCTTATCTTTTTCTTCTGTATGACCTTTCAACATATTGCTTTCGTAAACCCTCCTAAAAAAAAGATAATACAGTTCTAATTTTTGCAAGGATTTTTATTCATCTAATCACTAATCACATATGAAACCTGCAATTTCTTAAATTAGAGAACTGAATTCAAATTAAGAACACAAACCTTTTGCCAAATTTCTAGATTAAGAGAGAAAATTAAATGATGTGAGAGAACATAGAGAGAAAATTAATGAGGTGCACATCAGTTTCTGATTCAGAAAATTACTGAAAAATCATATAAATATAACTATGGTTATAATATTAATATAAAATTAATGAATGGTATTAGTGTGATAATTTTTTTAAAATAATCTTAATGTTATTAAGTATAAAAGTTAATGATAGTAGTGTTATAAATTAAAAAAAGACCATAATGTTATTAATTTACAAGTATAAAAAATGAAAGATGATGAGGGAAATTAGTCCAAATTTTGATGTACTAAAGTTAGAATTTAAAAGTTCTCTCACTAAAATCAAATCCTCCTGGCAGACTTGTGACTGTGTGATAGGTCCACATAATTACAAGGGTAAAAGCTAGTTTTGAAAAGCAAAGAATCTTGTATATTATTAAAGTTTTATTTGATAAAAACACAAAATTAGTTGTTTTCATAAAGTTTTATCTACTTTCATTATTCTCATCTTGATCATAAGTCAATAAGTCTTTTTTTAAAAAGTAATTTACTTATAAAATATTTGGCTTAACTTAATTAATAATATATATGTGTGGTTTATACTACTGTAACACTACTTAATTAAAAATTATATTTTTTTTAAATGTTTTTGTCTCTATATAAATTTATAATTTGGATGCCCATTGCATGTTGGATTTAACCCGACATAAAATATATATAATAAAAAACTTTGTTAATTTTTTTTTATTTAAGGACAGGAAAACGTGTATGACTATATATTTAAGAGGGCCAATTGATTAATTTGAAGTAGAGTGTTAAAAAAAAATTCCTTAAAAAAAAAATTAGAAGTCGACATAGACGTGTGGCAAGTGATTTATTATATAGTCAAAATCTAATTAGGTGAACATTTGTCCACTTTCAGACTGTTAAAGCAACTCAAATTCCTCTCTTATATATCATGAATTCAACTTAACTTTCTTTTCCTTACAATTTGTAGCAATTATTTTCTTTCCTCAATAGAAAAGTTAGAACAATTTTATTTGATAATTCGTTATAATAAATTTTCCTATATCTTATTCTTTTAATATGACATTACATACATACATACATACATACAAACATACATACCTACATACATACATATATATATATGTGTGTGTGTGTGTGATCATGTACCATGTATAAATGAGTTATAAGCATGTGGGTGTTTATGTGTTGTCTTTTTAAATAAATCTTTTTCTAAGAAAAAAAAACTCTTGTAGAAAATTAGCTTCCAAATTTTTTTTTGATTTATAATTTAGAATTCGTGAAATAGAAAATAATGTTTTTTTGTTTCTCCATTTGTAGGTTACTTTTTATGATTTCAAAATTTAGCGTAAGCTTTTATGGTTTATTTTAAGAATTTATAAATTAATTTTCAGGGAAAATGCTTTAAATTAATTAAGATTAAAGAACTAATGATCGACCTAAAATTAAACTGTGAAATAAATATTCAAGAATATACAGTCAGTTTGGTTCTAAACATGTAAACCACATTTGCTATTATCAGAGAACATGTAATACATTATGCTGAAATTTCAATAAATAATATGTTTGTGATGCTAATTAGTAATTGATAACTTTTTTGTGACAAAAAAAGTTTTAGTAGTTAAGAAATGATCTCTCATTAAATTAAATATGAAATATATGTATAATCAGTATTATATAAGTCCTAATTAATGCAAATTATATCTGTAAATTCTTGTCCCGTTTGGTTTAGTGATTACCATGGTATGCTTGATAGCTATTATGTTTAGCTGGTAATTAATGCTTGATAGTTAAAAAAGTATAATCCATTGCTAAAATTTTTTTAATTGTTATGGCTTGAATATTAAATGATGATCAAAAATATGATTTATTTGCATAGTATATTTTAGTTATTTTGTTTTCTAATATGTGATATAAATTACAAAAATAATGAATTATAAATAATTATTTTTAATATATGTATATTTTTATTCAATTAAGAATTTTTTTTACAAATATTATTTATAATATTTTAATAATTAATAATTATTATTATAATTTTTTATATAAAATAAGATGGTTAAAAATTAAAACAGCTATTAATTTATCGGGAAAAAAAGTTAAAAATAAAAACTTTTAAATCAGCAGCTTTTCAAGCTTGAAGTCTAAATCAATTGGTGTTATCGTATATGTTAATTGTGTTTGGATGATGAAAGAAGAAGCATCTATTATGATGTTGTCCTTGTTGCTAAGACAAAATGCAAGTTTTACGCAAATTGAGTTCAATATATATAACAATAAATTATAAATCCATCATTTTCATATATAAGTTGAGTCTACTAATTAAGAAACTTAAGCAACACCTATATAATATATGTTTATAAATTAACAATCAATCTAACATTATATAAATATTTATTCAGTGAAAAATTTTTAAAAAAATGTTATTCTCATTTGCTCCATCATTTTACTGATGATGATGATGGCGACATGCCAACATGACATATGCAGTGACGATGGTATGGACATGAATGAAAAGTCTTATTTAAGCCCGACAAGTGAACATTATTAACTAGTAATTAAATGATTATATGCTTAGTTATTCATAATATTTGTAAAAATTCATCACAAAAAATTAGAGTTTTTCAGTCTGTTCAGTTTGCCTCTTCAAATAAATAGTTGACTTTTACTGACATAGGGAGTGAAATGAAAGATATCATAAGTCCTTGAATTGAGTTCCAATTTGTAGTATATTTAAATTACATTTTATGCATGTTTCCATTACCATTAAGTTTATATTTATACCAGTAGCTTGTCCGTGTGATATGCATATATAATTTTTTTATCGTATTATAAAATTTTTATTATATATATAATATTTTATATTTATATATCAATAATTTATTAAATATATAATATTATATTTTTAAATGTTAATAGTTATAGTCAATAAATTTTAAATTTTATATAATTAACAATCATTAATATAGTTATAAAAAATAAAATTAAAATAGTATTTAATTTTTTATCTTTAAATATTAATAATTTTATATAACAAATTATAAAACATAAATAATAGATAAATAAATAAATAACTATAATATATGATATTTTTATATTGTATATATATTATGTAATAATTTATTTTTTATTTATTTTTAATTATAGTCAATAAATTTCTTATATATAAGATATTTTATCTTCATATGTTAATAATTTATTAAATATATGATTTTTTATTTTTTATATATTAATAGTTTTAGTTAAAATATTTATTAATAATTTATTAAATATGTATTTAATTTTTATATATTAATATTTTTAATTATTAAATTTTTATTAATAATTTATTAAATATATGAACATTTTATTTTTATGTATTAATAATTTTAAATATTAATAATTTATTAAATACATTACTTTTATATTTATTAATTAATGATTTAAGTTAAAAATATTATTAATAATTTACTAAATACATGATATTTTATATTCATATATTGATAATTTTTTTTACTAAATGCAATAAATACTATTTTTCTTTTTTTTTTTGTCATATTATGTATTTATGTAATTTGCAACACCATATAATGCTTTTATTTTTTCTGGCATATATATATATATTAAATATTGGTTAGGATTTGGAAATATCAAATATCATATATATTTTATTTTTTAATTTTTTAAAATTTTAAAATATATGAATTAATTATTATTACAAATAAATTATTTAATTTATAATTAATTTATTATGAATGTTAAGAACTATATATTTTTTAATCTTTAAAATTTCTAAAATATATTATTAAATTATATTAATGTGTAATTAGTTTATATTTTATATAAGTCATATATTTTATTATTTATTTTTTAATTTCTAAAAATATATAAATTAATCATTATTAATTTATTTATTTATTTATTAGGATGATGAAGAGTCATTTTTTTTTAATTTTTTCAATTTCTTAAAAAATATATATATATATATATATCAATCAAAAATATGTATTGATATTAATTTATACAAAATTAAAAGTCGCAAATATAATTTATTTAACTAATATTATAAATTTATATTAATTAAGTGTAATTATTTAATAGAAGATTAATAGTTATAAATATAATAAATATTAAATTTTAGATTTTATATAAATTATTAAAATTAAATAAAAATTACTAAAAATGAGAAAAATGAGATAATATTATTTTAAAAAATTAATGATGTGTTATTTTTTTAACACTTCTTTCATCATTGGCTTATATATATATATATATATATATAGATATAGATATAGATTACTTCATCCGTGTCAAATTAGTAGATGCATTTATATATATATATATATTTATTTAATTATAATTTATTTATTATTTTAATAAGTTAATTAATATGTTAAACTTCTATTAATTATACACATATTTAAAATTATTTATAAAAAATATTTAATAAATATATCTCATATTAAAATAAAGATATAATAAAAAAAGATACACATT
Source organism: Garcia nutans (assembly GCA_947685225.1). NCBI lineage: Eukaryota > Viridiplantae > Streptophyta > Magnoliopsida > Malpighiales > Euphorbiaceae > Garcia > Garcia nutans. The sequence goes on from CANTUV010000011.1 coordinate 56,244,180, forward strand.
TTATATTTTTAATAAAATAATTATTTTTTTAATTTTTGTGAAATATAAAATTTATTTATCAAATTTGAGGAAAATTACGGAATATTTCATATTAATAGCTATTACATTATAATGTAACTAATGTAAATATAATTTTTCAAAATTAAATTTTAAATTTTCAAAAGATATTTTATTAAAAAATATCTACCCATAATAACGTCGAACCAACGCTATATATAGATAGGTTTTGATTGAAAGTAATTTCATGAGGTACCATCATGATTAACAGCATTGGATTCTTAAGTTTCACAACTTCTGCATTGGCAATTTGCATTCTTAATTTTGTGTTTTGTGTTTTTTTTGAAGTAAATTCAATATGGTTATCATTAATGAAATTTGAAATTTCACATTTATATTTAGATGCTCTTATAAAATTGCGTTAATTTGCAAATTGAATTCTATGGAGTTGCGTATACCATAATATGAAGAAGGTTCTTTTTTCTTATACATCATCTGTTTTGGATAAGATAATAACATTTGAATACAAAAACCTTTTAATACTAAAATACAAATCTCGGGGTTGAGGGCCTAGCCTAGTTGGTTAGTGCGCTGTGATGTGACCAGTTAGTCACGAGTTCGATTTCTCATTCCGTCACCTTTGTGGTGAGTGTTGATCATCCTTGTGATGAGTGTTGATAGGGGAGGACTACCCCCTGTTGTGTAGTCCATGGGTTAAATCCCTCCAATGAATTTAAAAAAAAATACAAATCTCAAAATTTTACCAATCAAATGTTTTCTTAATCTCATTAGCCTATTACCCATAAATTTAGAATAGAATTCTTTAATCTAAGAGAGTAATAACAAATATATTTAACCATGGAAGTAATTGTAAATAGTAAATATGTGTGTATATTCAGTGACGAAATCAGAAAAGTAACAATGAGGGGCTCAATCCGGTGGTCGGTCTGGCCGTGGTGGGCTCTTGCCGTCTGTGGCTGGCGGTGCTGCACGCTCCTGCTCTCTTCTTCTTGAGGGGTCGATCACTATGAAGAACAGCTTAAAATTTATTCTTTACGTGTTTTTTTAATAACCCATAGTTAAAACGCGCGAATTATTTATTTTAATAATTTCTAATTAAGACGACGTCATTTTAGTCATGTGTAATTTTATATAAAAAAAAAAGACAGAGAGCCGTCTTCTTCATGTCTCTCTATCTGTTACTCTCTCGCTCACTACCCACACAACACCAATGCCAGTCACCGAAGAAGAGAAGGGGGCCTTCCATGGCCATTATTAGCAGTCACGAAGTAACCATCCCTTTTGACCGCCGGCGAGGTTCAGCAGGGGCGGAACGACCATGGGGTCGTGGGGGGTCACACGACCCCTCCTCACCGGCAGCCAGACGTGGAGGATACTGCTTGCCGGCCCGTGAAAACTCAGCCCCTGCTGAGTTTCAGTTGAAATTGCAGCGATGGGTAGACGAACCCCTCGCTGCAATTTCAAATTTTTTTTTATAAATTAGTCCCTGGTGAAACGGCGTCGTTTCGCCATGGACTAATTTTTTTTATAAATAAACCCCTGGCGAAACGGCGCCGTTTCGCTAGGGGTTTAAAAAAAAAAATAAATCGCGCTTGGGCCGGTTCAAAAAATAAAAAGAGCTGCGTAAACTTTCCTTCTTCTTCTTCAGTCTTCTGTTCTGCCCGCCCCCTCTCCCTGTCTCAGCTCCCTCTCCCCAAACCCACTGCCAGCAGCACCACAGCCAGCCGCACCGCAGCACCGCCGACCGCCGCACCACAGCCACCCACCGCACCGGCCGTCCGCAGCAGATATTTTTTATTTTGTCTATTTTTTTATAATTTTTTTTATTTTTGTCAAATTTTTTTTGTCTAATTTTTTTATAATATTTTTTTAATGAAATATTAATTTTGTGTGTTATTTAATTGTTGTAATGTGATTTGTGATTTTTTTTATTTAATTAGATTGATGTTTATTTTTGTGTATTTTTAATTTTATTTATTAATTAGATTTATTAAAAATTATATATAATTTATTTAATAATTGTTGATTTTTTATTTGATTTAATTTATGTAATTTGAGAGTTTTTTTAGAAATATTTAATAGGATTAGATTAATTAAAATTTATTATTGTAATTTGATTATTTTGTTTTATTTAATTGTTGATTATTTAATTTTGGTTTGTTTGTTTTGATTTTAATATTGTAATTTGAGATTTTATTAGAAATATATAATAGAATAAAAATAATTAAAAATGATATATAGTTTATTTATTGATTATTTAATTTTGGTTTTATTTGATTTAATTAATGTAATTTGAGATTTGTTTTAGAAATATATAATAGGATAAAATTTATTAAAAATTATATATATTTTATTTATTGATTATTTAATTTTGATTTTATTTGATTTTAATATTGTAATTTGAGATTTTATTAGAAATATATAATAGAATAAAAATAATTAAAAATGATATATAGTTTATTTATTGATTATTTAATTTTGGTTTTATTTGATTTAATTAATGTAATTTGAGATTTGTTTTAGAAATATATAATAGGATAAAATTTATTAAAAATTATATATATTTTATTTATTGATTATTTAATTTTGATTTTATTTGATTTTATTATTGCAATTTGAGATTTCCTTAGAAATTTGATTTAATATATACTGATTATATATTATAACAGAAATGGATAAATTTTTAATCAAGACAAAGAGAGTGCGGAATGAATGTGGTGAATCTTCAAATATTCCCAAACCAATTTCAACATCAAGTAGTCACGCAATTGGCGAAGAAACTAGCAATAAAAAAGGACGTCAAGAGTTAAATTTAGATGATATTATTAGCGATCCCGCATTGCGTAAACCCATTGACGAGTTTGATGTTGGGATTAGAGATGATGTTAGGAGACAATATGTGATTAAAGGACCTTGTCAACCAATTGGGCATAATTTTCCACAAACAAATTTTTCAAAAATTATGAGAAGTTTTAGAGATCACTGGTTCTCTAAATATGAGTGGTTGGAATATAGTATAAGTAAAGATGTTGCTTTTTGTTTTTGGTGTTATCTTTTTAGATCAAATAGAGGCTCCAAGCATGGGGATAATGTCTTCACAGATATTGGATTTTGCAATTGGAAAAAAGCAATGGAGAGGTTTAATGAACATGTTGGGGGTCCAAATAGTCCACACAATTATGCTAGAATGCAATATGTTGGTTTTAAAAACCAGAGACAAAGCGTGTCTCATATCTTATCTTCTCATAGTCATGAGATTGAGATTACTTACCGCACTCGTTTGACCGCTATTGTTGATTGCATTCGTTTTCTTCTAGTTCAAGGGTTGGCTTTTCGCGGGCATGATGAGTCAGTGAATTCAACAAATCGGGGTAATTTTCTTTCACTTCTTAGTTGGTACAGCGAACGCAATGTTGATGTTGGGAATCCAGTTAACTCAAATGCTCCTGGTAATAATCAACTCACTTCTCCATTAATCCAGAAGCAAATAGTTAGTGCTTGTGCTTTGGAGACGACACAAGCCATTGTTAATGATATTGGAGATGACTTCTACTCCTTATTAATTGATGAGGCTCGTGATAATTCAGTAAAGGAGCAAATGGCTGTGGTATTGAGATATGTTAACAAATTGGGACAAGTGGTTGAGCGATTAATTGGAGTAGTACACGTGAGTGATACATCTGCTTTATATTTGAAAAGTGCACTTGATGATTTCCTGGCAAAACATGGGTTATCAATAAGCAGAGTTAGAGGTCAGGGTTATGATGGAGCTTCCAATATGCGAGGTGAATTCAACGGGTTAAAAACTCTCATTTTAAATGAAAATCCTTCGGCAAGGTACATTCATTGTTTCGCTCATCAGCTCCAATTAGTACTTGTTGCAACAGCAAGGAGCAATAGATTTGTAAGTAATTTTTTTGATTATGTTGCAATGATTGCAAACATTGTTGGAGTTTCATGTAAAAGGAGGGATGCTCTCCGTCAAAAATAACATGATGAAGTAGTTCAGCGTCTAGAAAGTGGTGATATTCAAACTGGAAGAGGCTTGCATCAAGAAACAAATTTAGCTCGACCTGGTGACACACGATGGGGTTATCATTATAAAATAATTGTGCGTCTTCTCTCAATGTGGTCTCCTGTAAAAGAGGTTCTTGAGAATATTTTTGAGGATGGTTCTGATCTGAGAAATCGAGGGGCAGTTGTGGGCTTGCTTGATAAAATGGGAAGTTATGAATTTATTTTCATTGCTTTCTTGATGATAAACTTTTAGGAATGACAAATGATTTATCTCAAGCCTTACAAAGAAATGATCAAAATATTGTTAATGCAATTCATTTAATTGCAACTGTTAAACAAGCATTGCAAAGCTTCAGGGAGGATGAATGGAATAAATTACTGGACGTTGTTAATGATTTTTGTATAGATCATGATATCGCAGTGCCTAATATGGAAAATAATTCAGGTTATCTAAGATCTAAGCGTGTTGGTACTCCAATTACTTATTACCACCACTTTCGAGTAGAAATTTTTTGTCAGGTACTATTTTATTAATTAATAATATATTTAACTTTTTATTATGCTATTACCTAATATTTTTTCATCCAAATTTTAGGTTATTGATTTCATTGCTCAAGAAATGAAAAATTGCTTTACAGAATCAAGTACGGAATTGCTTTCATGTATTGCTTGTCTTTCTCCTAGAAACTCATTCTCCAGCTTTCAACTTTCTAAATTACTTCATCTCGCTGAACTATATCCATATGATTTCACGATTACTGATCGGATGATACTTGAAGATCAACTTGAGACTTACATTGCTGATGTAAGAAGAAATATAGCTTTCTCTGATCTAGATGATATTGGATCTCTTGCTCAGAAAATGGTTGAGACATGTTATGACATTATGTTTTCTTTGGTATATCTGTTTATCAAGTTGGCGTTAGTCTTACCTGTTGCAACTGCTACTGTCGAAAGAGCTTTTTCAGCAATGAACATTATCAAGACGGATTTGCGCAATAAGATGGGAGATGAATTTTTGAGTGACTGTTTGATTTGTTATGTGGAGAGAGAAATTTTTTAAAAAATTGAAAATGAGGCTGTTATGCAACGTTTTCAAAAAATACAGACTCGTAGGATACAATTATCGTCTCTTAGTCGTAGTCAACCTAATAGCACAAATTAATTTTTGAACTACTGATACTGTAATATTAAATGTTTAATTTTATTGTGAACTCGTCTGTAATTTTTATTCTGTATAAATTTTGACCCCCCCTCAGTAAATTTCTGATTCCGCCACTGAGGTTCAGAGCCCACTACACCTGTAGTTCTGTTACTGTATATACTTTCATTTATACATAAAAGTCATTATGCAATCGCCACTGAAGAAAAAAAAAATAGAAAATTTTTCATCTTCCACTAACTTTATGTTTGACCCCGGAGACTAGAGATATAATAAAGTAAACTACCACTTATATTACACTTATCTTTCGAAGTTTTTATTTAAATTTCAATCATTCAGGATATTGTCTCTATGCCCATAGGCACTTTCTAAAGGCTTATGGGTAGAAGACATTTTTATCTAATAATTAATATTAAAAATTAAAAAAACTCAATTTTTTTTTAAAAAAGAAAAAGAAAAATAAGAAGTGGTAGACTGCTAGTGTCATTTCAAAGGAAAAAAGGGGTCTGAAAATTTAGCATAAACAAACAGGCTGCTTCTTTTTAGGTAAGTGGAGACATGTAAAGTTGTAAACTTTGGTAATGGACAGAAAATTAAAAAAGAAAAAAGGTTGAAAGTTATAAAAGTATCTTCTCAATTTTCAAAATATCACAAAAGTACTTTTATTTTTATTGTTTTAGCCTAAGGCCCAGTGGAGAATCTAACAATTACATATATTGAAATTCAAAACCTTAGAGCGGTAATTAATAATAATAAAGTACTGTCTGGTAATTAATTAATTAAACAATTGCTTTGCTTTTGCGTTCTTCTGCTGTGAAGAGAATATTATTTTTATGCATATGATTTATACTATATGATTGTCATTTTATTTTACTTTAGTCTGTATTTTACATTAAGAATCCACCTTGTTCAATTCTTAATTTTCTGTTTGCAGTTATAAACTAATACCACCCATACTATAGTACCGAACTTTGGTGCATCTTCCGTTCCGATCTATTTACGTAACCAAATACTTCATTGTCCAGACAGTAGTTAATATGATGCGACAAAAAACAATGATGATGATGCTCAAAAAATTAACTGATCCGAATAGATATGGCCCCACATCCGTTCACTATATATAAAAATATGCCCTAAGAGATAAAGGGACTGAAAAATTTTTCTTTCTTCTTATTACAGTTCGGTCAATCTGTATATTTCTGACTTAGGCATCAGAGTATTTCTATTGGAGTCCAATCCATCATCTGTTTTGACAGGTCAAATAGTTAGAGATACGAGCACTCGAACTTTTCAATCTAAACTAGAGTTATAAGGTGCACTTTGTAATCATAAACAAATCAATTTATAAATTTTCCTAATTGTAAAGAATTTTTATTGTTCCTATAATGTTTCTTCAACCAAATTGATTGAAATTCTAAATACAAATTCACTGCTATAGAAACGTTAAAGAAAATTTTGCTTGTTAAGACAAAAAAAAAGAGTTAAATTTGTAATTCAAGAAAAATAAAACAAAATCAACTAGTTTGTTTGCATATTAAACACACATGTAAATGTCTATGTGAGATAATTCTAATGCAAATGACATTTAATGGTGTGGAAATAATAAATTTATATTATAAATTATAGCAAAAGATAATTATTATATCTTTTTTCAAATCATGAAAGAGTTAAATAGATATTTATAATTGTGATTATCAATTTCTTTCATTATTGTCACGTTTTGAGCTATTTTGTCAATATTATTAATAATGATGTTCCCTCGAAATTTTCCTTTACAAAATTAATTAAAATTGCTGAATAAAAATTAACTTGTATAAAAAATGTGTTATAAATGTACTATATCATAGGTATGGATGCTGAATCCAACTTGGTTTCAATAAAGCTTGTTCCTTTAGTTTTAATTTTAGTCATAGTTTTGTTTATGTTGTTTGTGGTTTCATGTATTTCAATTTATTTAGTAACTTTAGAAGTTGCATGTGCCTCAAACCGTCGCTCCCTGCTCTATTTACTCGACTCCAGTAGCCGATTGAGGGATTTTCATTTCTCTCACTTAGAAATGAGATTTTGACTCTTAAATTATTTACCTATGAAATTATTGATGGCTCCCATTATGATGTATACACACAGCTATATCTTCTAGCTATATGCTCACTGTATTCGCATAACTTTCTTTCCTATCTGTGCATGAAATTTTGGTTCTCTAGAATATTATTTAGGTCCAAAGATTGGACCCCTCTCTTTGCTTGTACCCATTTGGGGATAGACTTGCTGCCCATGGAGGCTTCTAGCATGGTAAAGACGTTTGCTTATGAAGGACTTTGGTTTGTAAGATTTCAGTCTCAAACAGGAAGCTCTTTTGTTATTTTGAAAATGCGGACTTATTATTTGCTGTATTTACATTTTTGTACTCTTGCCAGATATCGGCCTTTTGCTTTTGAAGGGTTTGAATCCACCCCTTCTCTGGGGTCTATGTAATTTTCTTTATTGTTGAATGAATTTCCTTTACTCTTTGTTGATAAAAAAGAGTACTATATCATAGCATTAATGATTTAATTTTAGGTTTGATCTGAAGAGATAGGCCAAAATGTACTGGGTAAGTATGGACAAGTCAAGCTCCAGCATGATTCATACTTTTAGGTAAAAGACAAAGTGTTTTCCCATTCTTTTACAGTTAACTAAACCTAAGTAAGAAATAAGTAAAAGCCTCGAGAAAATTCATAAAGAAAAAAAATAAAAAAAAAGGGATGTCAAACCCATTTCCTAATTTTAATGATTATGATACCAATTTTGGGGGCAACCAGAAAAAGTCACAATCTTTGGAATCAAATTATTTCTTTTGCTTATTGGGGAGTACATGGCGACTCCACCTCCCAAATTCACCTGCATTTACCCTCTATAATTTCGTCTTCAGTTCTAAGTTTCACCTCTTCCCCAATTTTGCAATGCTACTCAAATTCTATGCTTTGGTGCAAAATATGTTAAAGTGAAAATAAATGGTGGTTATGACATCATATACAGATTAGATATATTAAAATTATTTTGTGATTATTTTGATTGGGTTGTGTTTCTTATTATAAATCTGTATATATTTCTTATAATTATAAAATGTAATATTTATTCTCATATTCATTTATATTATGTTTAATATAATTTAATAAAATATGTAGGGACAAATGTTTTCTTCATTATTTAGGAAAATTATTGAATCTAATTAACCACAACATTTCTAAATAACACTTAGTTTTGCTATCAAATCCTATTGCATTTTTTTATATTTTCCTTCTAGGGCAAGCATTTGGCACATTTTATTCTACTTAAAAAGTTGTATAAAATATCGTGGTGCTCTTCTTTTCTTATTTTTCTCTTTTTTTTTTCCCTTGAGATAGAAAAATTTATAGCAAATTTTTCTGTGTAAATTTAGTCAAGACTGCATCTTGAAAAATATTTTAGTATCACTTATCAGTGTGCTATTTTCTTTTTCCTTCAAAAAAAAATAAAAATAAAAGATTGAGAGTTGAATCAAACTTTAATCAAATTTAGAGGAAGCTTGTTGTGATGAGAATGTTGGGTAAAGGTCCGGGAAAACGGGCAATCTTAATCCGAGTCAAAACACTCCCTGAAACTGAGTTTTGGACCTCTCCTGTGCTTCTGGAAAATCTGCTAAATTTTCTCTTAAGGGTTTTTTCTTTTAATTATTATTGTTGTTATTTTTTTTATTGAAGGCAGAGTTAATGGAATTTGTATAGAAAATCTCAAAAAATAAAATATTCCAAATATATCAAATTTTTAAAAAAAATTAAAAAAATTATTTATTTTCAATTTAAAATAATTGATATATTAAAAATATATATCTAATATATCATAAATATATATATATACAGTATTTTCAGCGATATTCAAAGATACATTTTTGTAAAAAAAAATTGACATATTATGCATATTTTTTTTTTAGAAAATCTTAAGTCTCACAAAAAAAAAGGGCCCAAAGGAGAATTAAAGGCCAAAACATGAAAATATGTCTTAAACTGTGTCTTAATGGGTCTCACCCGAGTCAAATCATTTGGCCCAACCGACAACAGAAAAGGATTCAAAACTGCCATAATGTCTTAGGTTAGGACAGATAAGTCTACATTTATTTATTTGTTTTGTCTTTTTCTTTATCTCTCTCTCTCTCTCTCCTTTCCTTATAGGGAGAATGTATATTTTTACACCTTATGTTATAGCGATGAAACAAATTTATCCCTAAAAAAAAATAAAGAACAAGAATATCAAGTTTTTGTGAAAAACTGATATTTTTATCCCTCCCTTAACAGTCTCTCATTAACATTTTTCTTTCACTGTTGAAAGCATTGAGTATAATAAATATAGGGTACACTATATAATAATATATATTATTTAATTGTGTTATTCAACTGTTAATTTGTATTTGCTCATCTCTACATTTTTTTTTTTCAAATTTCACTTGGTTAAAGTTTCAGTGGAGAAAGTGTTTGGTTTTTGGTGGTTTGAGTTAGGAAAGATGTAGGGTCAAAAGGTTTTGCTTCTTATACATTTTTTGTCTCTGGTAGACCAAATAACACTTTAATTTTTTATGCCTCTCTACATCTTTAATTCTTACATTCTCTGGTAAAATCTCTACACCAAAACGATATCGTCTCGTAAACTTCTCTCCAATCTCCTTCGTCGCTCTACTAGATCTGAGATCCCGATTCTCTAACCACTCCATATCTCCTCTCACTCGCTTTCTTCCTACTCTACTCTCACTTGCCACTCACTTCTTTGCTTCCATCTATATCCCCCACTGGTGCTGCTAGTGGACTTGGTGGTAAAATTATCGATTTCATTGGAAAAGGAGCAATTGGCTGAGTTTTTCAGATGATTGGAGTCGTCATTGATGTGCGATTCGATAAAGGTTTGTCTCCTAATTTGAGCCATCATTGATGTGCGAGTCGAATTTTGTTTGATTCTTTATAATTTCTACATAAACAATTCCAATCAGTTTTACATCTATGTTTGGATTTCAGTTAGATTGTATTTCAGTTCAATTAGGTTAAGAAAAAAGATTTAGTTTTTGATGCTTCTTCTGTACATAAACATTGATAAAGATGAAGCATTTTTAATAAGAAAATGAAAAGGAAAAAATGTCATTGAAACAAAATTGGCTTTTTTCATGCACCACATAAACTCAAATTAGTTTCAGAAGAAAGCTGAGAAACCGACAATTCAAGAACAAAAACAGATTAACTACTAGATTCAAGGAGAAAAACATAAATCTGATCAAACAAAAAAAAAATCAAAAAGTAGTAGTTGAAGAAATAGATGATAAGTAGCATATGAGAAGCACAATGAATATTTGTCAAAGGATGAGATTTCTAGAGGAGATCTCTCAAGAGTTACAGATGAATTCTCAAGTTTCCAGATACCAGATATATGATGAGTCTAAAAATTGAACTCTATCCTTTAATAATTAATTAATTATATTATTTTGTAAAATAGGCACACACTCAATGATTTTGACGGTGAAGAAAAATATCGGTGAGACTGTTAAGAGAGGGATAAAAATATCAGCTTTTCTAAAAAATATGATATTTTTGTTTTTAAAATTTTTTTAAGGATAAAACCGTACTTTCACTATAATATCAGGGGCAAAAATGCACGTACCTCCTCCTTTATAAGATGCCAAATGAAGTTTCATTTTTTAGGTTCCCATTAAATCAGTGAAATTTCTCATTATTATCGCTCTCTATGTTTATTTTGTAGTAATTAATCAAAAAATCATTAATTTGATTTGAATATTTGCGCAAGCATTATTTTTTATTAATTTAATAGCGTAATAAGTTTGCATATACATCAAATTAAGGATTTTTTAAGCACGATTATCTTAAAAAATACGAAAATGATTGCATAAAAGTGTTAGTTACAAAGAGTGCCATTTTCAATTCTTTCCATTTTTAGAAATAGAGATAAGAATATACATATTCTATAAGTTATAAGAATTAATTGAAATCTAAAAGTTATATATATATATATATGTTATTTTCCTATTGAATTTTATTCCTATTGAATTTATTGAATTGATTTTTTAATTACTTCGCAATAAATAAGCATATTTATAAATTATTTATTTATTTGGCTAAATAATATAAAATTCTATAATATTAGCATTAATTCAATTCGTATTTCTCGTTCGAAATTCTTATTATTTTAGAATTACTAGGTTATTTATAGTCAACCCTTAAACTTTGTTTATAAAGACAAGAAAAATAAAGGGAAATTACACTTCTCTAAAATCAGTGGATTAATTTTCATTATATATATTCCTTGTAAAAAATATTAATGATAACAAAACTATATATATATATATACAATTGTAAAGAAATCAATAATAATAATGATTAATGAAAGTATTAATTAGAACCCAAATCTATTTTTCAAACTCTAATATCATAATCCAAACTATCACTATAAACTAGATAAGATGTACCTGAAACCGAACCACTGCTCCTATCATTGTTATTTTTATTATTATTATCACAATTAATCATGTTCATTATTATCATCATCAATGGTTGCTGCACTCAAGCACTTAACTGCTTTACTATGTCCTTCAAAAACTGCCAAACAACTATATTTCTTCTCTAATTCTCTTCTCCAAATCCTAACTGTACAATCAGCTGATCCACTGCACACCAAATAAATAAGACACAACTGCTAAGCACCAAATCGCCTTACTATGGCCTCTGAGCGCTCCTGCAACAGCCAAATCTCCATTAATACCCTTTTCCAAAACAATAATTGATCGATCACAAGCACCAGAATAAATAACATCCCCATTTGTATTAATAGCTAAATCATTAATTCCCGATTTATGACTCTCTAATGTTGCTACCAGAGAATGTTTTTTATTGTTCTGTATTTTCTTCCATATTCTGATCTTTTTGTCGGCTGAACCTGTATAAACAAACCCATCATTTGATAATACAATAGTATTGATAGCATCATCATGAGCTTTACGAATCGACTCTAAACATTTGAAATCTGAAACTCCCCAAACCTTAATTGTTCTATCCCATGAAACTGAATAGAGAAGAGAGTTATCTTTCGACATTGCTAATCCTGATACTGTGTCTACATGATGAATAAATGAATTGGATTGGATTGGATATTTAAATGAATAATTTGTTAAAATTGGATTGGATATTTAAATGAATAATTTGATAAAAATTTAAACCTTATTGAATAAAAAATTTAGGTTTTTATACTATATATTTAAATTAAAAATTAAATTTTACTTAAGAGTAAGCTTCAGCACGAGTTCTAGAGATTTTCAAATCAATTCGAATAACTGGACTAAAAATATCTAGACTGCAAAACTCTAGTGACTTTTGATTTTCTCCGAGCTGAATTATACCAAATTTTATAATATGTAGCAGTTCTAGAGATTAGGTTATATATGAACCGAGAATTGGATCAAACCAGATCGAACCGAATATCTAAAATACTCTCTGATTTATTAATAATAAAAAATTATATTTTATTATATTAATTTATTACTTAAAATTTAATATTATATATAAAAAAAAATTTAAAAAAATTTCTAATTTAACTAAAAAATAAAGTAAATATAAATATAAATATAATTAATAGTTATATAAAATTTTTAAATTTATCACCTAATCAATATTAATTTACATATTTTACAATATTATTAACTTAATAAAATATAAATTAAATTTAAAAAACTTTAATTATTAATAAATTATTAATTAAATATTTTAAATTACATTAATATTCAATATGCTTATACGAGTTATCGTTACTAAGTAATTCTTTAAAATACTATTAGTTATCAATAAAAATGATGAGTTTTTATCCCGATAATAATTAATAAAACTAGTGATAATGGATCAGATAAATAAAATGATAGATTTAATAATATAAATTTTAAATTATTTTTAAAAAAATACAAAAAAAGAGAATTAAAATATATATATTTGTATTTATAAGAGAGAGAAAAAAAGAAGGAAATATAAAAAGAAGAAGATAGAGAAATAGCAAAAATGAGGAGCGAGAAAGTAAGAAGGAGAGAGGAGTGGATCGATTTTTTTTTCGATCTATGGTCATCCGATCATCATTTATCAACACCTTCCACATCACTGAAAAGTCTGTCATCCAACGAGTCCAAAGCTACTAAGATCGTCGCTATCTGATGCCGGATCACTATTCACGAGCCGTCCAAAGTTTTCAGTATAATCCCGTTGTCGACGACTTTGATCGAAATTTTTGTCCGTTTTTTGACTTTCTTTCATAACGATTTAGGTGTTCTTTCTCTTTCAGTCTATACTTTGAGGAGAGTTATCGGGTTTCGTCTACTGTGAATTATATAGAGTAATATAATACCTCAGTTCTCTAATTTATGTTTATAATTACATTTGCATAATGCATCAACTATTTGTACGATATATGTACAGTTATAATTGTTATAAGCATAATGTGTATTGAATATGAATTGGTTGTGCTTAATGCATATAATATATGATGTCGGATAAAGTTAAGATGATGTGGGACCACATATGATCAGGGGATATAAATTATGATATGAAGATATTATATGATGAGATTAGGATTGACATGACGACGGGAGCATTTTCATGCTCAGCGTTGCTTGTCAGTCGGGTAGCATTGCTTAGCTACGACTGTGACGGCAGACTCTATGTATTGGATTCTAAGAGAAATGTATGGACTAAAAGAGCAAGATAGGGGATAAGCTCTCCAGTTTAAGATTTTATGTGGCCCCATTGACTTACTTCTATCCTTATTTGCTTATGTGATTTGTTGGTTGATTGGTATTTGTATGAACACGTTATGCATGTGATAGTTGTATTATATTAATTACTATATAGCTCATTGAGTCGAACGTTCATTCCTATTTATCATTTTTTCCAAGTTGCAGGTTGAGTATAGGAGTATTGCTTATTTAAGTCATCATGCCTTTTTATTTCTAGCAAGAGTGTTAATTATATATGTTTTATTGTATAATTATGTTATAATTATTTTTTAGAATTCCCGCATGATATTTCTTTTCCTGTCTATCTTCTTATTTATTTAGTTTCGCGGTTTAGTTAAATATATTTATTAATAAATGTCTAATGATGGTGATATGATATTATATTAAAATATAATATTAGTAGGCTAGTGGATCCGATTCGAGATAGTAATTGCTGTCATCATCTACATTTATTGAAAAATGAATTGTCAGATTTACTACGGGTGCTGAAAGCCACGTATTTATTTCATTCCCTATTGCCGATCACGTGCTCTCGAATTGGGTCATGACAATAAATTTGAGAATAATATAAATAATACAAATACTAATTTATATCCCCTAATCAAATTGAATATATCACATAATATAATATGAAATATAATTCTACAGGGGATGAAGATTTATGTCACATAATTGAATATATTTTGTTCCAGTTACTAAGAAAAAGAGAGGGCGCAAGAAAGAGCAAGCTTCAACTGGCATTATGTCTACTCGTGGCTCCTCTAAACCTTTAGCTGCTGAACCTTCAACCTTTTTATGAATATCTTATGTTGGAACACTAGAGGTATAAATTCCTCTTTTCCCCGTCTCCTTAAATTATGTTTTGAATTGAAAATTGGTTTACTGATTGTGATTGAACCTATTTGTGGTCATAACAAGATATCATCTTTTGCTACTCGTTTGAATTTCTCTCATTTTTATGGCAACTCTAATAATAAGATTTGGCTCATGTGGAAGGACAGTAGGTTCTGTTTATCCGATTTTGTGGATAAAGGTCAAATTGTTAAGGCTTCGATTAATGCTTTATCTTTAAACTTTCATTTTATCTTGGCTGCGGTTTATGGGGCTCATTCTCGAGCTGCTCGAAAGGTGCTTTGGAACTTTTGTGATCAATTAGCTGATAATACTTCTGATCCATGGCTGATAGGAGGGGACTTCAATATTGTCAAATGTCCGTCGGAATATAAGGGTTCTGTTTCTCCATGTCTGTTAAGTATTCAAGATTTCTCTGATTGTTCTGATCGATGTGGCCTGATTGATCTTCCTCATATTGGCAATACTTATACTTGGACAGGCAACCGATCTTCTGGTCGGGTGTGGGAACGCCTTGACCGTTTTTTGGCTAACACCGCTTTTTTGGATGTTTTTGATGAGATTTTGGTTAAACATTTAGGGAAGACATCTTCTGACCACTCCCCATTATTTCTTGAATGTAATCAGAGATCGAGTCAAATTGCTAAATCTTTTAAATTCCAGCATATGTGGTTATCTCACAGCTCTTTCAAGCCATTAGTTCAAAACACTTGGACAAAAACTTTTCATGGTGGTGGAATGAAAAGTTTGCTTATAAAGCTAAAAGAGTTGAAAGCTGCTATATGTCTTTGGAATAAAGAAGTCTTCGGAAACATCTTCTCTCTAGTTAAAGCTGCTGAATCTGAAGCTGAGGTGGCAGAGCTTAATTATGTTCAAAACCCTTCTGAGATAAATCGCTCAACTTGGAATGAAAAACAGGCTCAATTAATTTCCAAGCTTCGTCTTGAAGAGTCCTTTTGGAAACAGAAGGCTCATTTGAAATGGCTTAATGATGGAGATGCAAATACTAAATTTTATCACACTTATGTGAAGACAATTCGGAAGGTGCAGCGTATAAATTCCATTAAAGACTCTTCTGGGAATTGGCTTTCTTCTCAACAAGATATTGGTGAGGAAGCTGTCAAATTTTATTCGGCTCTTTTTCAGGCGGATCAATCTTCTGATTCAGACTTCACTTTCTTGCTAAATTTTCTTCCTTCCATTGTGACAAATGAGCAAAATTCCCTTATGAGTGCTGTTCCATCTGACTCTGAAATTAAGCAGGCAGTCTGGAATCTTGATCCTAGCAGTGCTCCCGGACCAGACGGTTTTGATGGAAAATACTACAGAGATTGCTGGGATATTATCAAATGGGATGTGTGTAGCGCAGTCAAGGAATTCTTTTTGGGTCTTCCTATTCCTCAGTCTTTCAACTGCTCTCAGATCATTTTAATTCCTAAAGTAGACAATCCATCCAGTTTCAATCAATTCAGGCCCATTTGCCTTTCAAATTTTACCAGCAAGGTTTGTACTCGCATTTTGGCTGACAGACTCTCTTTATTTTTGTGTGAGCTTATTTCTCCAGAGCAGGCAGGATTTATGAAAGGCAGATCGATCCATTCCCAAATTCTTCTCGCCAATGAAATGATTCATGAGATTGACAAAAAAGCCAGGGGAAATAATATTGCTATTAAATTGGATATGACGAAGGCTTTTGACCGAGTTTCCTGGCCTTTCCTTGAAGCCGTTTTACTACGCTTTGGTTTTTCTCCTTTCATTGTGCGATTGATAATGCAACATCTTTCTTCCACCAGACTCTCTGTTTGCGTTAATGGTCATAGCTACGGTTTTTTCAAGCCCAGTAGGGGAGTAAAGCAAGGTGATCCTCTATCTCCATTTCTCTTTATTCTGGCATCGGAATGTTTCTCCAGAGGTTTATCTCACTTAATTGCTGCTGGTCGTATTCAACCTTACAAGCTTGCTCGATATTGCCCTCCAGTTACTCATTTGGCTTTCGCAGATGATCTGCTTATCTTTATCCGGGGAGATCAAGCTAGTATCAAGACCTATAATGATTTTCTCAAACGCTATCAAGTTATTTCTGGGCAGAAAATTAATCTAGAAAAATGTTCTTTATTTGTTTCTAAACGGGTCTCTAAGGTTGTGATCTCTCGCTTGGAATCTTCCTTGGGTATTAAGCGAAAGCGCCTTCCTTTCACTTATTTAGGAGCTCCGATTTACCAAGGTATAAATCGAACCTCTTATTGCAGTGATCTTATCAAGAATTTTGAAGCCAAGCTTATGGGTTGGACAAGGCGTTTCTTATCTCATGGAGGTCGCCTTCTTCTAATAAAATATGTCTTAAACTCTTTGCCCATTCATATTATGGGATCCATGAAAATCCCTGCTGAAGTGATAAAAATTCTTGAAACAAAAATGGCTTGTTTCCTTTGGGGGGGTAACAATACCCATGATCGCTATCATTGGGTAAATTACAAAAAATTATGTTTTCCATCAGATGAAGGGGGCCTGGGAACTCGATCCCTTCTGACTATTCAAGAAACTTTCTCAGTCAAGCTTTGGTTTTCTTATAAATTCGATAAATCTCTGTGGTCAAGATATATGGCTAAGAGGTATGGAAGAGACGGAGAGATGAAATACCAGATTATTGATTCTCCTTCCTGGAAGCGTATTTGCCACGTCCATTCTCTAGCAAGTGATCTCCTTGATTCTCTCAATTTATTCCCTGATGACAATGACTCCGATATTACTAAGTTTCCTTTTTCAACCTTTTATGAGCTGATCAGAAATCATAGAAGTAAAACTTTGACTTTTTCTATGCTTTGGGATAATGCCTTTCCATTAAAGATATCTTTTTTGGTTTGGAGAATTCTTCATCAGGCTCTACCTCTGCATCATCGTCTTCAGGTCTTTGGCATTTCGGGTCCATCATGTTGTCCTTTTTGCCACTCAAATGAGGCTTCCCTTGATCATGTTTTTTACTTATGCTCAACTATCCAAGAGGTTTGGAGGTTTTTCGGCTGCTATTTTTTGAGCAATAATTCGACTCTACGATCTTTACGGCAAGAGATTATGAGTTGGTGGCTAGTTTCTAAGCCTAAATCACTTATGGGAATGCTTCGTAGATTAATTCCTCAAGCTATTATGTGGCACATCTGGAGAATTTACTGTAATTTAACTTGGGGAGAAGGTGATCTATTTGTCTCTATCATTCGCCCTCAAGTTGCTAGGTTCGTTTATTGCTGGAGTGTTACTAATTCACACCGAAAATTTGCTCGGACAGATTGTGCTTCAATTGCCGACCTGCTACCGTCTGGTTTTGGCTCATCTCTTCGTAAACCAACTTTGGTGCGATGGCTTCGTCCCTCCCTCCCTTTCAAGGTAAACGTTGATGCCTCCTACACATCTCTTTTAGCATCTGGAGGAGCAATTATTCGTGACATTCATGGCCATTTTGTCGCGGCATGCTCTTTCCCTATTAAAGCTAGCAATTCTTTTCAAGCTGAACTGTATGCTACGCAATACGCCATTAATTGGAGCTCTTCTTTTATTAGCCCTCCTTTGCACATTGAAGTTGATTCCCAAGAGGTAATCTCTTTTCTTCAGAGGCATCTCTCAACCATTTCATCTCCTAGCAGTATATCGTCCTTCCTTCAATCCTCAGGTTCTTGCATCACTCATATATTCAGAGAAGACAATCAAATCGCTCATGGTCTTGCTCAAATGGGGAGGATTTCACAGGCTTTGTCAGTTTTTTACAGCTTTAAATCTTTACCGAATTCTTTCAAAGGTTTGGTGAACATTGAATGTATGGGCATTCCGTTTTTGAGATATAAATAAAAAAATTTCCTTTTCAAAAAATATATATATATATATGTGTGTGTGTGTAAGTGATGATATTATTAAATTATTTTATAAATTACTTTTTGGATCGGGTATGATTGGAATTCAAATTATATATTAAATTGAATTTAAGTTTATCTTTTTTATATTTTATTATTGTTATTATTTTCATTTAAGTTTACTTTCGATTATTTTTTGAAAATATTTGAATTAATTATTATATTTTTCTTTGTTTAATGGTATGGAATGAAGTTTAAAAGAGCTTATAGAGTTTGACAAAATTTTATTCATCCATCTTATTTTTTTTTATGCATTTAAGCTATTTTATTTGAAATTAGTAATAATTTAGTATTGAATATTAGATATTTTAATTTTATTATGGTTATTGAATATTAGATATTTGTCACAATTTTATTATGTATATTTTGAATTATAAAAATTAAAGTTTGATGTTTGTTATTACTACAATAGTTAAATAATATTCTATTATTTAAAATTTAAAAAACGAATCTAAATATTTAAATATTCGTATTCAAATAGAATTAGAGTCAATCCATCAAAATTGAATTTTTGAACCGAATTACTTCGAAAAATTGAAGCAATTCATTTTAGATATTTATTGATTAAGGTTCGGTTTTGGAGATTTTATTTTTAAAATTTTCGAAATTTAGTTTGAAGTTTGAGATTTTTTAATTTTTAAACTATATCGAAGCGTGATCAATCTTATTTAAAAGTTAAGATTTAAACTTGTATTTTTTTCATAATTATAATTGAACTGGGTATTTAAATAAATAAATGAATATTAATTTAAAATTTACTGAAAAAGAAAATAGATAAAAAAAATTTAAATTTTTAGATTAAATATTTAAATTAAAAATTAGACCTTATTAAGAAAATGCCATATATATTTGAGGGGACGGGGTGGAGACCAATTTATATATATAAATATTCAAATAAAATAACTTATTTTTTTTTTTAAAAAGGGCCCCCTAACATGTATAATTGTATATCTTTTATGATAAAATAACCACAACCACTCATATATAATTCATATCAAAGGTAGATAAATATTATATTATAAATAACACTATTATTTATATGCAAAAATATTATATTATAATATTTAAAATATATAATAAAATATTAAAAAATTACTTTAAAAAAGTATTAACTTATTTAATTATAATCAAATTTTAATAGAAAAGTTAGAGTAATATATAATCTATTTTTATAAAAAAAATTATTTATTTGGATAATGCGTGAAAATAAATAATTAAAATAAAAATATAATTATCTTTTGATATTGAATCTTTTAATTTTTTTTTTGGTAAAATATTTTTTCATACTTTCTCCTATGTAAAATATTTTATTAATTAATTGGTAAAATTTAATGATATTAATATTTTATTTTATATTATTTATTTATAAATAAATATAATATTATTGGTCAAAAGAGTATTATAAATTTAATTTTTTAAAAATTATGGTACAACCAAATATATTATTAAATTGTATTTTGATACGTCAAACAATCTCATAATTTAAGAACTACAACCACCCATATATAATTCATATCAAAGGTAGATAAACATTATATTAATAACACATTATTTATATGTGAAAATGAAATAATAAATATTTCAACAATTTCATAATTTTTTTTGAGTATTTATATACAGTCATAATTTTTTTGAGTAATTTTTTAGTATATTACTTAGGAGGATATGTACCCACTATTAAATAGTGTTTCAATAGTCTCATAATTTAAGATTGATTTAAATTCTTAATATTCTTATTATTCTAAATTATTTATTATTATGTTTAATTTGTTATTTCTGTAATTACGTGAATTATGATTTTTTTTCATAGACTGTGGATTGCAATTACATGTGAACTATGTATCTTATATTAGTTTAGGAACTTAAATAGTTTCTTTTCATCATTTTCATTGATATATATATAATAGCAACAGGAATATGTCATCTAATTCTAGAATAGAACAAGAAACACATATAAGAAATGGGTTCAACTAACTAACAATCTAACATTGATCATCTTCTCATGCTTAAGTTACAACTAAAGACGAAAAGAAAAAAGAAAAGAAAAGAAAAAAAACAGTTACAACTAAAGAAACTTTAAATAGTAATTTATCGAATAATAAAATGTGAAAAAGATTAATTAAAACAGATATGCTGTACAAAAAAAAAATATTTTTATTTTTTTAAAACTACACAAAAAAACTAAATAATATAAATCTCATACATCGTATAATAATCCTATCATAGTTTATGAATCCAACCTAAACAAAGTCAAAATACTAACAAACAAAGAATGAAAGAAAAGAAAAAGAAAACACTTTACATAAGCAGAAATAGAAATCCAACGGCTATCAACAAATTGATGAGGCCCCATCTTGAACGTACAGAATGGGACCCACTGGAATCTCTTTCTTGAATGGACGGTGTAGGTGATGCTGTTGACCCGTTATAATTCGGGTTTTTACCATATAACGATTGGATACCGTCAATGTCATCCTGGGCCAATTCAACTTTTTTGGTTCTTGAAGGAATGGTAGGGTACATAATGGCGTCTTCAACGGACGAGTGCCCCAGTCCTAATAAATGCCCAATTTCGTGCACAGCCACCGATTCTAGGTCCACAGCCGACAGTAAGGACGAGCTGCTAATATCACCGGAAACTACCCAGTTCTCCTCTTCGTCGAAATGGAGCCGCCCACTTGGAGGAGAGAAAGCGTGAGCCAAAGTCCCCAAAACTCCATCAAACGGCTCTCCATCGCCGTGATCTCCGGTGAAAAATCCGATCCTGATATCGGCGTCGTTGAAAGAATCAATCTCTGTAAAAGTCATTGGAATAACCGTTGACCATCGTTCAAACGCGCGTGCGAACACGCTCTTCTGCTCGGCAGTCATTGCATTCCCAGACCAAAACGCGTAAGTCAAATCACGTCGACTTTCGGGCCACCGTGGAGTTCCGGGAAAAAATGCGTAGTGACCGACAGTGTGAAACTGCGAAGAGGAAGTGTTAAACGGCGTCCACTTGCCGGAGTTCATAGTGGTCGTACCATTAATTATATCAGCGTTGCCACATCTGGGTTTAACAAGCTGGTTAAGTGTTTGGTCGTCGAGTTCACCAGTGACATTGAGATTGAAATTTTGTTGGTAGGTCTTGATAGCAGATTCGAGATCGTCATCAAAATCATCAGTAAAATTAGAGGGGGAATTAGAAATGTAGCCGAAGTAATTGAAGTATTTTTTGAGCTTGCCTAAACCATCGAGCTTTTGACCAGTATGGCAACCGGAAAGGTTTTTGAAGGTATCCCAAGCGGGGACGGTGGTGTTAGGGAGTAAGCCTGGTGGAATCGCTGATACGTTAGGGAAAATCCTAGCTGAAATTGGAGAAAACGAGAGTGACAATAAAATTAAAGCCGTGAAGAGATGCGATTTCATGTTGGAAATACAGAGTGAAGGAAAGAAGAAGAAGAAAGTTGAGATTTTAATGGAAATGCAAAGAATTGGGAAAGTAGAAAGATAGATGAAGGCCGGCGTCGACACAGAGACGCACAATGGTGGATTTGATATTTTGTAGACGTATATGGTTTTTCAAGTCTCCGTCTGGGCTTAAAAATTTATTGAATTTAAGTATTCAAGCGCGTTGAAGTTTTGCCTTTTTTATTGGTTCTCTGACTTGTGTTTCTTCGCCCTCCATTCCATGAAGCTTCTACTGACGTGGCGCAAGACCTGCATAAAGTTTGGACGACGTCGTCGGGAAGTTGATGCTTTTTTTTTGCGCAATATATATATATATAATAATGGCGGCTACATAGATTATTCAGACTTTTTTTTTTGGGTTAAAATTTATTGTCAAACATTGGAATTCTGGGAGGGCCGTATAAAAAAGTGCCAATACATATTTTAACTTGAATTTGAAATTGAAATTAAACGTCATTGTCCCTCTTGAATTTTAATAATTGCAACACATCCTTTGAAAGCAAGTGTATTGTTAGCAGGAGGGGGGGGGGGGGGGGGGGGGGATGTAGGGTGCGGTCCTGATGATCTATGGACCCTCCCCCCACCCTCCAACTCTCTCTCTCTCTCTCTCTCTCTCTCTCTCTCTCTCTCTCTCTCATATATACTCATAATTTATTATTAATAAAATATTTAAAATATTTTTTTCATCTCATAAGTATTTAAATTATAATTATAATGAATAATTCTTTTATTTTTAATTTATATGAATTATACTATTACTTACCACTAAATAATATATCTAATTTAATAAAAATACTTAAATATTTTTTTATTTGGCAAACATATATTATTTTTTATATTACATTATTTATTTCACTATAAAATTTTTATTCATTAAAAATTATCCATCACAAATTTATTTGTAATTTATCTCAATTTAAGAATAAAAATATTCATATTGAAAATTTATTCCTAAATTATTAATCTTTTATAATACTATGTATGAACTTTATTTAAATTCATAAATTTGATGAATACTAATTTATATTTAAATAACAATATTATTTATATTGTGAAATTTTTATTAAAATTTTATAAATTTGATGATATTAATTTTATAGGAATGAATTTATTAAAATTAAACCTAAATAATATCATTTTAAACTATTAACATATAATTTATTAATCAGAATATAAAAATATAAAAAATTAAATGCAAATTCTAAAATACAATTATCATCCATTAATCATTATTAAACCAAAAATAAAAATTAATTATTGCGTTATTATAATATTAAAAGAATTATTTTTATTCAATTTTATTTTGAATTTATTCACAATAAATTTATATGTTAAATATAATTTTTTTTCAAAATTTTTTTTCTTCAAACTTATATGTAAATAATTTTCTTAATGATAATAATATATATAATTGATTTAGTTAATATTCGGATAGATTATGATATTTTTGGTTTGTTTCAACATAATTTAATTTAGTACAATTTTGAGTTTAGATATATAATTTAAGTACCCAATATCACATTAAACTAAATTTTTCGGTACAATTTTCAATACAGTCATTAATGCTAAAAAATTTAGGATACAAGACTAAACACATTTGATATTTCAATTCAGTATGATATCTTCTCCGAATGACGTGCTCAACCTTGCAAAGGCGGTAGGTTGTTGAAGGAATGTTCTGCGAAAAACAATTCAATTTTCTCCCAAAACAAATTGATATATATTAATTTTTAAGTATTAATTAATACATTATCTTAGTGGGTTATATATATTAATAACATATATATATAGACAGTGATGAAATCAGCGGCCGATTAAGGAGAATAAAATTTTTATCGTTGCCGGATGAGGGGGTAAAATTTTTACCGTCGTTGCCGAAAGAAAGATAAAATTTTCACTGTCGTTGTCGGAAGGGAGAGCTCTGGGTAAGAAATCAACGACGGTACAAAGCTTTTTTAATTGGCTTTCCTTTACATTTATTTTCAACCGGCCTACCTGATTTCGCCACTATATACAGATTCATATTAATAATTAGTAATTGTTGCCATTTTACATAAAAACAATTCATATCTCTAAATAGTGTTCAAATCATTGACGTAACTAATGATGATAAGATTGTTTTCAAATTGAAACATTGATACCTAAAAATAAACACTACATTTTTTTGGGGGGTTGCAGTTAGGGGAAGATGTCAAAGTTGCGAGGTTGAACTGTTTTTGCTTGTGGTTTGAAATTCTGGAAATGGAAAAAGAAATAAAAAAAAAAGGTGATGGTGACAAGAAAAGAAAAATAGAAAAAAAATTGTAGAAAAATTGGATTATTAAAACACACGCAAGCGCAACACAGTCAATTATCATATCATTTAAATAAAAATAGGGTTGTTGACATTATGAGAAGATGGTTGGTCGACCTTTCTGAGTTTTGAGTTTCTGCAATTTCTTCATACCTGTGATTTTTATTTTAGGTTCTGTTTTTTAAAATTTTTTTGCAGGTCAAAGCAAAATGTAATTTGCTTTTGATTCTCTATGTCCATGTGAGTTGGCAGAATGTTGTATTTTTATGAGGCTTTTTTGCAATATACAATTAATAAATTCTTATCTTACTGATTTTTTGTTTTAAGGAAATCATTATTACGTTCTCTGTATTAATATAATTTAGTGACAATCAAATAAATAAAAAATATAACTTTGACTTTCATTTTCATCATGATAATTAAACTCAAAAAATTAAGATAAAATTGTTTATTTAATAATATGATTTGAGTATTTATAAAATATGATTATAATTTTTTAAAAAAGATTTATATTATTTTTTGTTATTAAATTAAACCATCGAATGGTAATGTGTTTGGCAGTTGCGGATTGGGTTAATTTGGTTGAATTTTAGAAAATTCCAACAAAACTTGTAAAAGAAAATATAACAAAACACCGGGTCAAGCTATATATGAAATAAAGAAATAATAGAAATACAAAGATTAAACGATGATGTTCTTTAATTAAATATAATAATAAATTAATAGATGCATTCTTAATTAAAAGGAATGGAAAAAGATAGGACCAATGCAATTATTCCTTTGAAATCAGAAAGTTTAAAATAATAATATTATGCTCAGTATATTCCCTTGTCAACTTCATTACACAAATTCAAACTCAAACTTTCTTATTCGTTCTTTTGGTTTATTTTCTGAGTTTTAGTATAAATCTATATATACACTTTGCAACAAATTACACAAGTACGTACACTACTAAAAAGTACTTCAAATATTAACAGTTCATTGCGTTACATTTAGCATTTCAAATTTTGGATTTATTTTTCTTTCCCTTTTATTAATTTATTTTCGTCCAAATCTTTAATAGTTCTTTAATAATTATATATAGGAGATATGTTAATTAGAATTGTACCAAAAGTTATGAAAAGTCGGTAAGAACTTATATATTTTTCTTAAATTATTAATGCAATGAATTAATGTATTGTCTTTCATAAAAAAAAAGACTATCAATACAAGCTAGTTGCAATACATAATCAGCCCAAATTAAAAATTATTGTACACGAAGCTTACAACTAATTAATAAAAAATTTACTGGTAATTGCAATTAAGTAATTCTACTAATCGTGAGATGCTTTATAGTCTATCCTAGACAATATAAAGTAGCTGGATTAAATGATAATAAGTCCTTGTAATTGCTGAGAGTATTATATAAACCTTTTTTTTTGCGAATTATTTAAACCTTGTCACCCTGAGTTATTATCGTTATTATCGTTATTGTTTACTTTGTTAGTACTATTTTTCACAAATTGGAAGAATACTTCAAATTCGCAAAACTAGAAAATTCTTATTGTTTTGTAACAACAAAAAACAAATACTTGTGGAAAAACATTAATTAATTAACATCCACGAAGCAAATGAAACAAAAATAAGTAAATGCAAAAAGCTGTTGTTATTAACTACTTGTTAATTAGATTGTTATAACAAAGTGAAGCATAACAGAAAGTTAGAGTAAATAATATTTATGTTATGTATATAAATAATAAGTAGCACAAATCTTGAAACCCAGCAACAAATAATCTTTAATTTCCATAAAATATCACTAGAAAAATTATCTCAAGGAAAAAAAAATAAAGAAAGTACTTTTGTAAATGGGATCAAATTCGAACAAGATGGAAGCATCATCATCATCAGTTAATGAAATGGATCATTGCAAACTAAAGACGAAGTCTAGTAATAAATATTTTAAGAAAATAGAAGACAGTTTCACCAAAACAAAAGCAAGTATGCAGAAAGTTAAAGGGCATGCTTATCTAACTTTTCTTTGGATCAAATACATGTTGCAGAAGAGCAAATCCAGGAATAATTAGTAGATGTTGAAAACATGTTCTTTGATAAATTAAACATGTCCAGATGTTATTGTAAAATTCTCTCATTCCGTCCATAATTTGAATTCGAAACTATATATTTTATAAAAATCTCAACTTTTGATTGTTGATAGTATTCTTGGAGTAATTACTGTATTATGTTGTTAATTAAAGCCATCTGTATCTCTTAATGGGGAAATTAGACGAATATCGATATTGCTTTCCTTAATTAAATACTCTAATAAGAATTTAGATGGTGTTTCTCAAAACTGGAACTTTTCAGCTTATTGTGAATAAGTTATTTTTAGATTATAATCAGATTAAAAATAAGCAGTTAAGTGTTTCTGTAAACTAGTTAATAATCAACTGATAATCAGTTTATAATCAGTTAAGTGTTTCTGTAAAATCAGCTTATAATCAGTTTTTAATTGCAGAAACTGTCAAAATGACCAAATTGTCCCTGAGTTTATTTATTGTATAAAAATAATTTTTTAAATATCAATTTAAAATTTATTTTGCAATAATAATAATAAAATTTATTTAATAATAATAATAATAATAATAATAATAATAATAATATTGGTGTTATCAATAAATTATACAAATAAAAAACTACCATGTAAATATTACCAAATTAATTAAAATCCTAAAAATATTTTTAATTAGACAATGAGAGTGGACATTGTATAGGGTGGGCAAATTTGAAATATTAAAAATTAGATAGGGATATTATGGTCTTTTACTTAGTCAAAACTGCTTAAAAAATAATTGCTTAAAAAAAAGTAGCAAAACTCAATTTTTAAAAAACTGATTAAAATCAGATTATAATCTACTATTTAAGTTTTCAGAAACACTTAAATAAACAACTTATAATCTAAAAACTGCTTATAATCAGTTTTGACCAGCTTTTAAGTTTTGAGAAACACCCTCTTAATAATAATGAATTTTATGATTTGTTTATCATCTATCCATTGCTTCCGTTTTTAATTTGTGACGTTAATGTTGTTTTATTCAGATTTAATTTTTTTTTTATCAATCCAAGTAAATATTCTGTTAATTGGTAAGGTAATAAATTAACTGTTATTATATATTTTTGTTATTCCTATGGAAAGTATGTAAATGTTGCTGCCTAACAATTTCATACATCTATATTAACAAGTATAATATATAGCTTTTTGTATTGAATTATTTAATCATTACTCTTAATATATTAAAATCATGAAGTTTTTGTATTAGTCTTATCAATTATCTATTCCTTTGATAAAATATATATTACTTTATTTTATCGAATTGATAGACATATATTATTTTATAGAAAGAGAAAAAAAAACTAGTTATTTTTTAAAAATATATATTTATATATATTTTTTATTATACCTTTATTTTACATGAAATATATTTGTTAAATATTTTTAATAAATAATATTAAATATGGATATACTAAAAATTTAATATATTAATTAATTTATTAAATTGATAAATTGAATATAATTTAAAATAAATAAAAATAGGAAAGTATACATGTATCCATTCAAGACAAAAGAATATATATATATATATATATATATATATATATATATTAAATATTTAATCAATCATATAGAGAACATTTTGAATTACAAATATGTTGATTTCAATTCATGTAAATAATAGAAATAAAAAGGCTAGCTCAAAAAAAAAGAGATAATAAGGTAAGAGAAATTCTAGGATCCAACCAAGCAGGAGCGTACTAACTAATAATTAATTGAATCAAACCAATGAAGAGAAGTGAAACAAGAGTCAACTGTAACAAGATACAACAATTCACCAAAGATCAAATGAATGGCATTACTATCATTTAGGAAACAATTAAACCAAAATAACTAATTAAACTCACATTGCATCTAAACCACATTAATTAAACAACTTAATAACCACACATTTCCTTAAACAAAACAAGCCCCCTATGATCCACAAAAAATATCAAAAGTTCACATTTTAGAAACTTGTTAGAAACCCCAAAAGATTAAAAAAAGAAATACAATAAAATAAAGTAAAATAAAATAAAAAGAAGAAGCTCTGCAGGTCAGAAATGGATGAAAATACGATGGTTAATATCCCAGAAGTGATTCTGAGCTCCACCGATCGAAGAATGCCATTACTGAGTATGGGCACAGCAGCTTCTCCTCTTGTAGGATCAGAAGAAATTAAAACAGCAATCCTTCAAGCAATTGAGCTTGGTTATAGACACTTTGATACAGCTACCCTTTATTTAACAGAGGAACCGCTTGGTGAAGCCATTGCTGAAGCTTTATCTCGTGGCTTAATTAAATCCAGAGACGACCTCTTTATCACCTCCAAGCTATGGTGCAGCGATGCTCATAGTGATCTTGTTGCTCCTGCCCTTAAAAAGAGTCTCCAGTAAGCAACAATCTTCCATACTTCAATTATATCAAATCCAATATCAAAAAAAAAAAAAAAAAAAACTTAGGCAACCATCACCATTAATGTATGAACATGTTGCTTTATTGTATGCAGTGCTCTTCAGTTAGAATACATTGATCTTTATCTGATTCATTGGCCTGTGAGCTCAAGACCAGGGATTTATGAGTTCCCAATAAAGAAGGAAGACTTAGTCGAAATGGATTTTAAAGGTGTATGGAGAGCAATGGAGGAGTGTCAGAAACTTGGGCTAACCAAATCCATTGGTGTGAGTAATTTCTCCTGTAAAAAGTTATCAGATATTCTTGCCATAGCAGAAGTACCTCCAGCAGTTAATCAAGTAAGTTAATTTTAATTAATTTATTTGATTATTAATGTCAACATGTAATGGTAATTAAATGAGAAATGTTGGGATCTTGAAAGGTAGAGATGAACCCACTTTGGCAACAAAAGAAGCAAATAGAGTTCTGCAAGCCCAATGGCATTGTTTTGACAGCTTATGCTCCTTTAGGAGTAAACTCTTGGGGTTGCAATAAAGTTATGGAGAATGAAGTCCTCAAAGATATTGCAATTTCCAAAGGAAAGACCGTTGCTCAGGTTCCCCTTAATTTTTCCCTTTTTCTTATTAATAATGATTTGATATTTGGAGTTCAAATATAATTTTATAAGTTAGAGGATTAATTGATTAATGTTATTATATATAAAACTAGATATGTCTGAGGTGGGCATATGAAAAAGGAGTTTGTGTATTGGTGAAAAGTTTCAAAAAAGAAAGAATGAAAGAAAATCTTGAAATATTCAATTGGACTTTAAGTGAAGAAGAATCCAAGAAAATCAGTGAGATTCCACAGAGTAAAGGTTCCACTGGAGAAGATTACATATCAGAGAAAGATGGTCCTTTCAAGACACTTGAGGAGCTTTGGGATGGAGAAATTTGACTTAGTAAATTCTAATTAGCTTCAAAGTTATTTAAAATATAAAGATATAATGTAATTTATTGTTCTTTATTGCTGCACATTGTTATTTCTATCTTATATCATTTGTTATATTTAACAACTCTTTTCTAAACAAATTTAAATGAAATGTGCCACATAGAATATACAATTGTTTTTTTTCTTAAGTATATACTTAAAGTAAGATTAAACTTGCAATTAAGAGAAAATTACCGCAAGATTAGAGATAGGTACAGGTCGAATATTTTAGAAATTTTAATTTGTTTATGTAGAGTATGAATAGTTTATAAACAGATGATAAGGATAATATTTTTACTATTTTTGATGAATTTGATTCAGGTTCGGATATAGACCATTTGATATCCGTTACATGAACCTGATTATATATATTAATTATATTTTATTAAAATTTTAATTATATATTTATTATATTTTATTTTAATTATAAAATTTATATGATATAAAATTATTTTTAATAAAATTGAGTTAATATTAAATTTTTATTTATAATTATTTAATTAAAAAATTATAATTTATATTTTAAATTTTATAATATTTTTAAATTTTATATTTAAATGGGTAATTAAACGAGTTCGGATAATAAATAAGTAGTATTAAATATATTTAGAATGGATACATATATAATTATAATTAAATTTAAATGGTTTAAAAATTAAATGAATTGAAATTTAAGTAGATCAATTTGTATGAATAATCTACCCGTTATCAACCTTATCCAATATTGTTCTTTCTTTATTTGTATCCAGACCAATTTTCATATAACCGCGATAAGAAATGTAAGAAAAATAAAATAAAATGTTATAAAAAGAAGAGAATAAAAATATAAAATAAAAATAGCAGTGGGTCCGCTTAGAAGAATTTGGGAATCAATTTAACGACATAAAGACAACTCGCTTAAGCTACAAAAAGGTTTTTTTTTTTTTAATTTTTTAAAATATGAGATTAAACAAGGGTTAATCTGTAAAGTGGAGTGGTTTTATAATGGACAAAAAAAGAATTGTCCTTATCTACAATTTCCTCCTTTTTTCTCATTTCTATTTTTTTTTAATTATTTTTTTTTTTCTGTTGAAACTTGAAAGAAAGCAAATTGCAGGTAAGAAAGAAAAACCAAAGATTTGCTAATTGCTAGTGCAAAAAAATGAACATGGATAACAATTCAATTACTAGTATCCCAGAAGTGCTTTTTAGCTTTAGCGGAAGAAGAATGCCATTACTGGGGATGGGAACAGCAACTTTCCCTCGAGTATCATCACAAGAAACCAAAGCAGCAATTCTTCAAGCTATTGAAGTTGGTTACAGACATTTTGATACAGCCTCACTCTACCAAACAGAGGAGTCTTTTGGTGAAGCCATTGCTGAAGCTCTGTCTCGTGGCCTTATTAAATCCAGAGAAGAACTTTTCATTACTTCAAAGCTTTGGTGCAGCAATGCTCATTTTGATCTTGTTCTTCCTGCCCTTCATAAGTCTTCGGTATTCTAGTAATTTTTATTCTGAAAACAGATATCAATTTCCGAACTATATATCTATCGATAATGATTTAGTTTCGTAAGTCTCCGTGCACGGCTCTTCAGTTAGAATATATTGGTCTTTATCTGATTCATTGGCCTGTGAGCTCAAGACAAGGGATTTATGAGTTCCCAATCAAGCAGGAAGACTTTTTGGCAATGGATTTTAAAGGTGTATGGGCAGCCATGGAAGAATGCCAGAAACTTGGACTCACTAAATCCATTGGTGTCAGCAATTTCTCTTGTCAAAAGCTGGCAGATATTCTTGCCATAAGCTGGCAGAGATCCCTCCTGCTGTTAATCAAGTAAGTTTTTCTTTTTAATTCTTCTTGATTTTGATTTTGATTGAGATGTTGGGATCTGTTGAAAGGTAGAGATAAACCCACTATGGCAACAAAAGAAGCTAATGGAATTCTGCAAATCCAAGGGAATAGTATTGGCTGCTTATGCTCCTTTAGGAGGTGGAGGATCCATTTGGGGTAGCAACGAGGTCATGGAAAATGAAGTATTGAATGAAATTGCAGAGGCCAAAGGAAAGAGTGTTGCTCAGGTAATAAATCGTAATTATGAATTTATAAAATTAATTTAGATTGTGTTTATATATATAGAATTGAAAGCCGCAGGAAATTCATTCCATTTAACAAAATGTTCAGATATGCCTAAGGTGGGAGTATGAGCAGGGAATCTGCCCGATTGTGAAAAGTTTCAACAAGGAGAGGATGAAATGAATTTAGAAATATTCAACTGGGAATTCAACGAGGAAGAGTCTAAGAAGATCAGTGAGATTTCCCAGGACAAGATATGTCGTGGAGAGGACTACATCTCAGCAAAAGGGCCTTTCAGAACAGTAGAAGAGCTTTGGGATGGTGAAATTTGAATTTAAACAATGAAAACATGGGAATTCTGTCTCTCTGTATTTGCTCAGTTTTCAATTTCAACTTCTTAAGTATAGATAATGGTTTGTGGCGATAGAATCCCACTTTTATCGGTGTCTTGCAATCAAATTAACAGGAAGGGAAAAGCAAAGCAAAGCTAGATTGAAAGTGGCCAACTTGGAAGACCGCGACATACAAAAGCACTCTATTTACTTCTGAATAATGGATGATTGATTTCCCATAAGCAGTCAGCCATTTAGCCCTCCCCTCCTCCGCAGTAATAGAATTAAAATCTAAACTTTTCTATTTAAGTACTAAAAATACCATGCCGCATAAACAATTATTAGGTATATACAAACTACAAACTTCATTTGATCGCTTGAATCTAACAACGTCACCATCATCCACACGCATCCTTTGGGATCCGTATCAACTATCATCAGGTACAAGACAGGGAGATGGAATAATGTAAATCAGACAGAAACACACAAATGTCTTCAACTTGGAGGATATTGAAGAAATCAATTAAAAAAATGTGACTGCAAACATGATATATCTCCACTTTACTATAATAAAATTTATATACAAAACTGCATATTTCCAGTGGTGAACGGGAACAAGAATATGTATCACATATTCTACTAATTTTTTGGATGACTCCTGACAACTTAGAAAACGATGCATTATAAACTTGAAGGGCACCATCTCAGTATTAGCAAATAGGTTGAATTCAAATTAACATCGAACAGGCCTATCATAACTGGGTGGTAAGGATGGGCAGTTCTCGTTCATGTTGGCATACGGCTCTACGCTGTTATATTCAGGCAATTCCATCCAATACTCACCAAGAATTTGACAGAATGGAAGCCGGCCATTATCGCTATCACACCAGCCAGGCAGGCGTGTTTGGTTGTTTTCAAAAATTTTGAGCATGTATGCGTCACGAATCTGCCAACAGTTAGAACACATCATACATCATACAAATAACTGTTTAAAGATAGTGGCAAATTTATAAAGTGTGAACAGCACAAAGCATTTAAATATTCAGAAAAAGAAATGCATTTATAGCTTACAGTAAATTCAGTTACTTGAATGGAGCTGGAAATAGGACCAAAGACTCCAGCCTCCTTATACATTGCAAGGATAAAGGCAACACAAGTTGTTGATTTCCCATCACTATATATCCATTCATCTTGTTCTGGAGCAGTAAGCAATTCATCAAAGGCTATGCCACGCTTTTCAACCTCAGCTAGAATTCTATACAAATCCAAATCCTGAAAGAAATAACAGGTGAAAGGATGACCTCAAGTGAACAGCACAATAGC
The DNA here is from genome assembly GCA_947685225.1 of Garcia nutans. Classification (NCBI taxonomy): domain Eukaryota; kingdom Viridiplantae; phylum Streptophyta; class Magnoliopsida; order Malpighiales; family Euphorbiaceae; genus Garcia; species Garcia nutans. Next base: position 56,277,823 of record CANTUV010000011.1, read on the forward strand.
TAAATCACTCGAGGACTTCAAATAACAACAGCAACCCACTGCAGGCCTCAGCCCATTCATGTTACACCAATCCATTCAACAACTCTTGAACATACTTAAACAATTTGACAATTAGTTTAATATATTTTACCAGATAGTGTATAGAAACAAATTTTGGTTTTCTTTTGATTGGTACCATTTTGAAGAAAGAATCTGTCCATGCTCTTCTTATCAGATACAGCTAAGCTAAAGCCCAAGGCCATCATGGGAGAAAATCAGTATCTTAATACAGATCCTTTTTGCAAATAAAAATTTGAATGGAGATCATTACATTCCTAGAAGATTGTAAGCACTTTGCAGTATCTCTGTAATGGCTAACAGTTTTATTTTTGCGAAGTTATGGTCCCAAGAATTTAAAAATTCATTAAAGATGGAGCATAATGACTTTTGATTACAAGAAATGGATCTGAAGGAATATTATCAACCATGCTTCAACCAACACATTGATGGCTAGAATAACTATTTTTGTTCGTTTCATCATAGAATGCCATATGCAACTTTGGTGGCAAAATCACACACTAAAAGTTTTGAAGAAGACATCAACTCATGTTGATCAACTTTACTAATTAGAGTCTTTCACACACATTAACAAAGCGAGAAAAAGAATTACAAGTAAATCAAGACAAATACCTCGGTCCCTAGCCGTTTATTTAGAGCTTCATTCCACATATTTGCAGCATAAGCAGGTTGTACACGAGTCCACATAGACATGACAGAAATGACCTGAATTCAGAATCACACAGTTAAAAGATTAAAGTATAGTTAATAAAGTATAAAAAGCTTTTTTTTTCCTAGGGTCAATTAAGAATCTCCTGACAAAATTTAACAAACTTTGACTAAAACGACAAGTCTTTGTTGTACATTAATGCTCATTAGCACAGACACGCATGCAGACTCTTAACAAATTTATAAGTTCGTGTAAACCAAATACTCACACATGTGAACATAAAAGGCCTATACAGCTCATAAATATCATGTGACATATATCACACATGATGATGATAAAGTTTGTAGAGTCATACCAAGTGAGCATCAAGAGGAGGTGGATAGTTGTCGGCTATTGTGTCAATCCAACTAAATATCATGTTGTGATAACCATATGGTTTGCCTGACATACTCCAAGCATACTCCCAAGCAGCAGTGGAGTTGAACTTGGCACGTACGTCTGGATGTAAAGGAAGCAAAGCTATCTGCGGATTCGAACTATCCTTTAGAGACAGTTCCCACCACTCATCCCATGGGATTATTGCTATAATCTCCTCACCCTGCAAAATTTGCATGAGAATATAGCATAAGACAAACTCTCTTCATGAAGCATCAAAAAAAGAGGAAATCCTCTCCGTATGATGTTCTTATACCCAAAAAAAAAACAGACCAATGCCATAATGTAAATGGCGCCTAAAAAAATTGAGACAAAAAAAAAGAGGAATGTTCACACTGTGTTGTTTCATGCTTATAGTCACTTTTGGCACAAAAAGGCCACCGCATTAGGACAATTCCAGGAATAAATTTCCTGTTTTCTGTTTAACATTAAAGACAAGGGAAGAAACTCTTATTCTCTTTCAGATCAGAGCAAATGAGAATAACTTCACTCTCACACATAGCATGCCAGTCAACAATAACTTCACTCCCGCACATAGCATGCCAGTCAACATTATCATACAGATCACCTGCAATTTCAGAATTAACATCTAGCCCGGACAGTTATCAAGTTCCAGCCTTTCATGACTCTATAATGGGTAACAGCACCAAGGATGGATCAGAAGCAAAGAAAAAGAGATGGGGAATGCAGAGAGAGGCCTCAGACAAGACTATACATGCTGTTCCAGGAGAGAATGCTTGACTCATAATGTTTCTTCTAAAAATGAAACATTAATCAATTTGGGGAACCTAGCATCGTAATGTAGCATTGATGCAAGACTGCTTTATATACATCTAAGAGCAGTAGGTCTAAGAAATCAAAACCAAACTCCTCAGAGAAAACGAAATTAAAATTAGGTTTTCCAAACAGATTTTCTTTCCACTTTTTATTTCAATATGCAAAATATTTTACACAGTATGAAACTTAATATTCATTTTACCACACAATAAAAGTAGGGAATAAGAAGAAGAAGAAGAAAAGCAAAAGCAGAATAAAATGTAACAAACAGAACACCCAAAACAAACGTGAGATGTTGTCTGTTCAGCACATGTGAAGATTCAAAATTGCAGAGAAGACTGCTTGGCACATATAGAGATCCAAAATGACCAAAATATAAAGATTCACTTTTGTCTGCAATGTAACATTGCTCAACACATACCTTTTCATTCTCATGTCCTGATTCACCAACCCAAAGAGACCCTGTTTCATCCTTCAAGCAAACTGCTGTATGGCCTGCAAATGCACCAGTCACCCATTTCTCCAATGTCTCAAATCCACCCCAACGACCACGAATCTTTGACACAGCCAGAAAATCACCAGTATGAACATCATCAGGATTAATTGTAGTGTGCCAGGGCTGAGGACGTTCCTCAAATGTGGCACCCATATGCTTCTCTAGAAAAGCTAAGTTAGCATTCTGACCCCATCCAGTGTTAGAGAACAAAGGTAAGACATCTATTAAAGATATCAAAGTCCCCATCATTCCTGATGGCATGAGAAATACAGAAACCCCATGTTGCTTCACCTGCTCAATGGTCAGTGAGAAATGTTATCCTTATCCATTGAAGTTATAAATGAAAGAGACTCAAACAAACTACACAGAACAAAAGCATACATATTCCATTTCTGCTTGTTCTTCCCACGACTCAAACTTCAAAGTATGCTCGCGTGCAGAGAAGTAATAATCCCACGTAACTCTATATGGTGTTGCAAAAACGTACAAATCCATACAGGTCCAGCTGTGAGCTGCAGATGTCTGTAGAAAGAAAAAGAATCAGAACCATTCCAGCTAATTCAAGAGGACGAAATATTCACCAGTTGACAAAACTGACACTACAGATTTGTTTCCGATATGATTTCATATCTAAATTCCAATAAAATGCAATAGTTAAATACTAAAACTATTGTCCCAAACAAAACCAGTACATTCTTTTCTACTATTTCCCTGATGTCTAAGTTACAAAACAAGGGGGAACAGAAATATAACACATAGCATGAACATAACGCTTCAGCACATAAATAAAAAGATAATACAACAGACAAAAATAGCTAACTTTTAAGCAATTAGACTAAGCCTAAAACTACTAACTATTGCCAAAATTCAATTTCAACTAGATCATATAGCAATTGAAGTATAAATAAAAGCAGCTATAGTAGAAATAATTGAAAAGGCAAGACGTCAAGATAGCAAACCTTGAGATAAAGAACACCACCTCCCAAGCCGGGCTGATTTCGATCACCTTCGGTGAAGTCAAGGCGAGCCTCGTTCTCGTAAAAGCAAGCTCCTTTCCACTTAATAGAGCCATTTTGAGGAGCCACCGATCCAACGAAATAGGGCATCAAATCAATCGGACTGTGGAAATTGTTCATTACCGGCCATGATATCTGACGGGGCAATACCGGGAGCACATCTTTAACCCTAAAAGGTACTTTCCAAGCTTCATCAAATACTGAACCAAACCCTGATCCTAAAAAGCAAAATAACAGTAATAAAAAAAGTGTCGTTTGAGATAATAAATTAGACATTGATTAAACTGGATTGGTTTGATTTTCAATTGGTGGTGAAGCTTTAAAGTAGAGGGAAAGAGAATTTCAGTTGCCGAGGGAGAAAAGCAAGTCAGTAATGGAGGTGATTTAGGGTTTGGTCCATGTGAGTAAATTAGGGTGCGAATTGGAGAAGGAGAGAACCAGAGCTTTGGATTGGTTTTGGTTTTGGTTTATCAAAATTGACCCTTTTTCGTTGTTGACGATGACGAGTTGCGTCGCTGACGGGGACGGATGAGACGAGCACGTGGCGACGTTACCAGCTATTCAAAGTAACTTTGTACGTATGTCGTTTTGGATATTTTCGTCTTATTTATTAGTTTGTTGCTCTCAACAACAAAATTACACCATTCGCCCACGAACAATTACCGCTTTAAGAGTATTATACAAAAAATAAAAAAAATTATGTAATTGTTGTAAATAAAGAAGAAAGAAAAGAATGGGAAAATGCGATAAATTTCAGTATTCTATATTATTATATAAATTATTTATAATGAGATTTTTATAGTGGTGTAAGTAGACTAAAATATTATAATTAAATTGAATTTTAATTTAAATATGATAAAATTAATCATAATCTTAATAAGGTAAAGTTAATTTAATATATTAGTTATTCATATATTATTTAATATTTTTTTAGATGACTATCTTTATATATATGCCTCGTTAAAATCTTTCTAAAAAAATTCAATGGATAAAAACTTAGTGAAGAAAAAAAATATAAAATTTATAAGTAACTTCCCCTTAAAAATACAACTGACTAAGACATTTCTTCAAGTGAGCGTATTCTAATATTGTGTGTATATTTTTTGAAATTGATGTTGGTAATACCTTTGTGAATAAATATGTTAGATTGTCACTTGAATGAATTTCGCAAATATCAATTTGTCCTTCCTTCATAAGTATAAATGAATTTTGGTGATATATATTTAGTTCTATCACCTTTTATGTAGTCTCCTTTAATTTATATAATATATGTTGTATTATCCTCATAAAATATTGTTAATCCGCTTGCTCTTCTAATATGTTCAATTGTGCTTCTCAATCTTACATATTATCGGCTAGCTTCATGAATAGTTAATATCTTTGAATGATTTGATGAAGCAGCAGTGATTGTTTGCTTCACAAATTGCCATAAAATAGCAGTATTATTATATGTAAAGACATAATCTATTTGGGACCGGGCCTTATGAAGATCAGAAAGATATCCAGCATCAGCATATCCTGTCAATTCAGACTTTATTCTTTTTTGAAAAAAATAAACTCATATCAGATGTGCCACGTAGGTAGAGTAAAACATGTTTCACTCCATTTTAATGTCTTTTAGTTAGTGCTGAATTGAACCTTATAAGTAAGTTAACTGCAAAAGTAATATCTGATATTGTATTGTTAACAATATATAAAAGTGTCTCTATTGCATTGAGATATGGTACTTCAGAACCAAGAATATCTTTATTATCTTCTCGATGGCGAAAATGATCTCTTTTTATATTAAGAGAATAAACAACCATTGGAGTACTTAATAGATAAGATTTATCCATATAAAATTATTTTAAAATTTTTTCAATATATGATGATTAATGGAGAAGAATTTTATTCGACAGATATTCAACTTGAAATTCAAGATAAAATTTTATTTTTTCAAAATCTTTCATTTCAAATTTCTTTCTCAAATAGTTTATAGTAATTGAGTTCTTTTCTGGAGTTTCTACTATATTTAAATCATCAACATAAACTGCAACTATAGCACATCCTGAATTTATCTTCTTAATAAAAATACATGGGCAAATGGGATTATTTTCATATCCATTATTCATTAAATATTTACTGAGATAATTGTACCACATTCGCCCATATTGTTTTAGCCCATACAAGGATCTTTGGAGTTTAATGGAGCATATTTGTCTAGATTTTGAATTATATGTTTCAGGCATTTTAAAATTTTCTAGAATTTTCATATATATGTCATTATTCAATGAACCATATAAGTAAGTTATCACAATATCCATCAAATATATGTCAAGTCCTTCAGATGCTGTCAAACTGATCAAAAATTTAAAAGTAATAGCATCCATACCAGGAGAATATGTGTCATCATAATATATCACAGGTCTTTATGAAAATTCTTGTGTCACAATTCGTGTCTTGTATCTCACAATTTTATTTAATTTATTTCTCTTACGGACAAATACTAATTTATATCCAACAGGTTTGATATCTTCTGGTGTTAAAACTATTTATCCAAATATTTTACTCTTAGCTAATAAACCTAGCTCAGCCTGAATTGCCTATTTTCATTTTGGCCAATCATTTCTATATCGATATTTTTCAACATTTTTAGGCTCAAACTCATCATCATTAATTATTTCAGAAGCAACAACATATGCAAACATATAATCAACAATAATGTCATCTCTTTTCTACATATTTTCAGATTTTAATGAGATCTCATAGTTTTTCGGTACAGAAATTACTTTTGAGATTACTTCTCTAGAAATACGAATTTGTTGATTTATGTTAGCTTTGACTTCTTCAGAAGATCCATTTGGTCATTTTTTTTTCAAGGAATAACATCTTTTGAACCAAGTGGTCTACCACGCTTTATGCATGTATTAGATTCATTAGCTGCTATATTAACAGAATGTTCTGCAGGTATAATCAATCGAGTAGAAATATTAGTAGTTAAAACATGTGATTTAGACACCTTTTGAGTATCTATAAAAATATCTGGTAATTAATTTATAATATTTTACAAATGAAATATTCTTTAAACTTCTAGTTTACATTGATTTATGTGTGTATCAAAATTAGATAAAATTGGTGTATTTCAACTAATCTCTTGTACTTTTGACTCATTATTTTTATCTTTATCTAAAAATTGACAATCTAAAATTATTGCTTTAAAAAGATCTAAAATTATTGCTTTAAAAAGATCACCTATTAAGGGTTCAAGATATCTAATAATAGATGAATAATCAAAACATACATAGATACTAAGATGATATTGAGGACCCATTTTAGCTCTTTGGGAAGGTGCTATGGGGATATATACCTCACAACCAAAAATTTTAAGATGAAATATATTTGATTGTTGGTCAAACACAAGTTATAAAGGTGAAAACTTATGATATACAGATGGTCGAATACGAACTAAAGATGCAGCATGAACTATAGCATGTCCCCAGACAGATACTGAAAGTTTTAATTTTATAAGCATAGGTCTAACAATTAATTGTAAATATTTTATAAAAGATTCAGCTAAATCATTTTGAGTTTAAACATGCACAACATAATGTTCAACTATAATTCCTATTGACATACAATAATCATAAAATATTTTTGAAGTGAGCTCATATACATTATCTAGACGAATTATCTTAATAGGATGATCTTAAAATATTGATCTTAACTTTATAATTTGAGCAAAAAATTTAGCAAAAATAATATTATGAGTTGACAATAGTCAAACATGTGACTATCGAGTTGAAGCATCAATTAAAACTATAAAGTATTTAAATGATCCACAAGTTAGATGGATAGGTCCATAAATATCTTCATGTATTCTTTGCAGAAATTTAGGGGATTTCAAATGTAATTTAGATGAGAAAGGTCTCACAATTAATTTATCTTGAGTACAAGAAACACAAAAGTAATCATCAGATAAAGGATTTGTGCGCTTCCGGTGCATATAGTACATCTCAACCATCTTTGTTTTTGTATAGTATAATCCAGTTGATAAACTTATAAATTTTTCTAATATGAACTTCTGGCTCAAATTAGTAGTAGTGCTATATAAAAATTTAATATCACTCTCATCCTTTATTTCAATATGATATCTATTGCAACGTATATCTTTAAAACTTAGTATATTTCTTCGGAATCTACTAGAATATAATGCATCATCAATATATAACTTTGTTTCATTTAAAAATATAAGATAGACTTTTTCAGAGCCTTCAACTACATTTGCAGTACTAAATATTGTATTAACATTAATTTCAACTAATGTTAATTGTAAAATATATTTCTTATCTCGAATAATTATATGAGTTATACCACTGTCAACCAAACATATATCGTCCTCCATAATATCGAGTTTATTATGCTTTATCTAGTAAAGAAAAAAATATAATATAATTTTATTATAATTTTTGAAAAAAAAAATAATACGACTGATAAAAGAAAAATAACATGACTTATAAAAAAAATAAAAAAATCACATAACTATGAAATGTATTCTAATAATTAATATTTTCATCTATTATCAAACGATCAATCTTGCTATCTTTATCTTTAAAAAAATCAAAAATATCAAAATCAATATTTAGAGGATGCAGATCATTACTAGCAGAATCTATAGCTTCAGAAAAATTCATTTCAATATTTTTTTCTTCTTTTTAGTGATTATTTGTAAAGGTCGACTAAATATTTGGGAGTACGACATATTCTTGATAAATGACCTTTTGTTCCATATCTATAACAAGTGGTGTCATTATTTTGTACCTTTCTTTCAAGATGCTCTTCATTCTTGACCCATTTCATTTTATTTTTAAAATCTTTGCTTTCATAATTGATCGAGAAATTTCCTCTACAATGACCCCGCCCACAGCTTTGAGAAAATATTATATTCACTTCAAGAAATGATGTTGAGTCAGTAGGACGAATTTTATAGTTTTTCATCAAAAGCTCATTGTTTTGTTCAGCAACAAGTAAACAAGAAATTAGCTCATAATATTTTTTTAAATTGACACTTTCGATATTGCTGTTGCAAGAGCACATTCAAGGCATGAAAGGTTGAATATATTTTTTTAACATATTTTCATCAGTAATTTTTTCTCCACACAAATTTAATTGAGAACTAATCTTAAATAAGATTGAATTATATTCACTTATAGTTTTAAAATTCTGCAATCGTAAGTGAATCCATTCATATCGAGCTTTTGGAATGATCATCATTTTTTGGTGTTCATATCTTTCTTTTAAAGAATTTTAAAGGGCTAATGAATTCTTAATAGTAAGATACTCAATTTTTAATTTTTCATGTAAATGATGCCGAAGAAAAATTATGGCTTTTGCATAATCCTGCAGTGATGCTTTGTTTTCTTATTTAATAGTATCTCTAAGATTCATAATATTAAGATGAATCTCGGCATCAAGTATTTATTATAGATAATTTTTTTCGAAAATATCGCGGATAACGAACTCAAATTTTATAATATTCGATATTATAAAGACATTATATTTTAAAATAAAAATATTAAATTAAATAGTTATAAATATATAATAAATATATATATATCCGTAAGAAAATTGGTTATCAAAACCAATGAAAACTTGTCAGCAAGGGCGGAACCAAGGGGGGCATGGGGGGTCTATGCCCTCCGGTTCCTATATACATATATATATAAATTTATAATATGTATTAAAATATTTTGAGAAATATTAATAATATTAATAATATACAAATTATATTATTAATATTTTAAATATAAATTATACAAATTATATTTTAAATACAAAATTTAAATACAAATTATTTTAAATACATTATATTATTAATAAAACTATATACAAATTATATTTTAAATATTTTAAATATTTTTTTAAAAATATCTCAAAATATATATAAATATTATTTAAAAAATAATATATATTATGTAATTTTTGAAAATAAAATTTAGATATTAAAATAAAAATAATAAAAATTTTAATAGTTTATTATTTAATATAAAAATAAAATTGAATATAAATATTAATACTAATTATTTGTATTAATTTTTTAATATGAAAATAAAATTAAATATAAATTTATATGTATTTTTTTTTGCTTGAAAATTTTACCCACTTGATCGGTGTCCTGTTTCACCCCTGCGTGTCAGCGTAATGTAAACATATAAATCAATTGATTGAAAGCTGAATCCAAGTCAATTTTGTCTTTAATTATAATATTAGCCAATAAGGATGGATTTATATATATACGTAAACAAACACATATAACTGTCAATCTTTCTTTATGGAGCACACACACACATATATATACACACACACAAAGCAACAGACTTGCAATAGGAATTTATAAAATCTCAGTATTACGAAACTGTATATAAAAAAATTGCAAAACTAATGTCTAATAATTATAGCGGAAACAGTATATGTGTTTTAAATAAAAATTTTTTAATTTTTCTTAAAATTATGATTTTGTAAACTTATACGGTAATATAAACTTAGAAAAATTTAATAGTTACTATATTAAAAATAATTAAATAATTATTAATAAAATATACCTTAATTTATAATAAATTTTCTTTTATTGTCGTGCTGATAACATGTTATAAATAAAAAAAGAGAAGAAAATATGAAAAATCTGAGTATTCCTAATTATCATATAAATCATTTATAATGAGATATTTATAGTACTGTAAGTAGAATAAAAGATTATAATTAAATTAAATTTTAATTTGAATAAAATAAAACTAATCATAATATAAAGTTAATTTAATATAGTAATCATCAACATATTATCTAACAGTAATAATATATTTTATATAATTATCTTTCTAAATTATTTTTTTAATTTATTACTCATTAAAAATTATAAAAATTTAAAACATAAAATTATTTGCAACTCTAAAATAATAATTATTTATAGACAAAAAAATTAATAAAAATATTTTTCTTTCTATAATTATTAGAACAAATACTATCTCATCCGACTCATTGATTTCGTCACTTTGAACTCATATATATTTATTTAAAATTATTAAAATTTTTAAATATTATATAAAATTATTTTAAATTAATTAAAATATTCTCTATTAATTTATTAATATTATAATAATTATATTTTTATTTAATTTATTAATTTATTAATAATAAGAATACAATTAAAAAATTTTAATTAATTTTTATTGATTATATAAATTATCAATTTAAATTTTTTTTTATATAAAAATATCAATTTCAGATGAACAAAGATTAAAAGTATCAATTGCTAAAAGCATAAAGTTTGGAAAAATTCAGATATTTTAAAAGTATCAATTGCCATTATTTTGATCAAAAAGCTTGTTGCCATTATTGCAGTGCAACTTAAAAGTAAGATGCAAATAGCTTGCAATTGTAGGAAAAGTAGGACATTGAATCATTCGTTCAAAAGTTAAAAATTAAAATTATTAAACTAATATTACGCATTTTCATTTTTTTTTAATTTTAGTTTTGATTTTTCACTACTAAACTGTGCTTAACCAAACCATATTGATCCGAATAAACATATAATTCTTTGATTTCATTAACGTGTAGTATATATTTGTATTTTACATTTTGGTTTTACATATTTCAGTAAGATGTAATAGATAAATCTTAGTCTAATTTTAATCGTAATTCCATTCTAATTTTCATCTCTGTAATTTTGAAGAAAAAATATAATGCTTTAGCTAGGCTTCTTTTTTTTTAAAGAAATTTCATTTGAACTTTTATTTAAATCAATTAAATGAATTTATCTAAACATAAAACATTAATTTGAATTTAATTTAAATAAAATAAATAAAAAGAAATTTAATCAACTGACTCTTTGATAAGTAGAATAATGAACAACATCCTGGCCCCTCTTTTTTTTTATTTTTTGGTTATACGATTTGCTTAACCATTCTTTCCATAAAATGCTAATAAACATTATATATACAATTTCTGTAATTTGCGGGAATAGTATAATACAAACAAATGGATTAAATAACATTCAGAAGTTTCCATAAGAAAAAAAAGACTCCAAACCTTTTCTATTTGTTCCATCCATTTCTTCAGACGTATAAAATATAAAGAGGCGGTAAATACATTCCCTAGAATATTCTATTTCTTGTACGATATTCTTGCATTCTTGGCTATCCTTGCATTGTATGTACTAAAAAGAAAATGGGTAAACTTCCTCTCAAATACCAAACAGTATACTTGCAGCTTCATAAACTATTCCCCAACTTGCAGGGCATATTAGAAATCCCAGTGTTTAGGTGTTTCTTGAAGAGAACAAAAGGACCATTGATAAAATAATTTACCTTTATCCGACACAAGCTTATTCATTCTTTTATTCGAATTGCAATGGAGTTTAGAATTCCACAGCCACACACCGGAGAAACCCTCTACCTTGCTCCATCCATAAGCATGTCTCAAGAGCAAAACGTATCAGTATCCTGCTCCGCTGATTCAAGAAATGTGCTTGAAAAAGCCACCAGAAAAACCCCCGAATTGATCATTTAATTTTGATGTGATTATATAATCATGGACAGATGGACTTGCAAGAAATAAAGTGATCCTTACCCTTATCTAAGCTAACCACTTTACATCCCAAAAAGAAAGCAATTTGAATAGCAAGGAAGAAGCAGCGGATTTTCTTCTACCATAATTGGCTGTCTGAAAGGATTTATTTGAATCTACAAGGCAGAGATATCAGTAAGCTCTAATCAACGTGATTACATAAAATTGTTGAAAATGGAAGAAGCAATGCGAATACACACCGGAAGGGTGAGAGGATCACCAATTACACTAGTTATGCAGCAAGCTGCAAGATGACAAGCTTCTTCACAATAATCAGAAAATACTGCTGGGACATCTATCTCATTTATCAGCTCCTGACACGCCCATCCAAGTAAACAAAACAAAGTGGGTAAAAGAAGAGGCTCTAATAAATCATGTAGTTGAAAGAAACGAGTAGAAATTACAGGTTCCTTAATAGACTTGCTCTGTGGCTCAAATAAAAATATATAGCAACTAGACGGTGAGATGGCCAGAGTATCAAAGACATACAATAGTGGGTAACCAACTTGGATGAGCAGCAATGCCAGCATTTGGAGCAATGATCAAATGAGGAAATGTATCCTGTCCACAAAAAGGTCAATTGAAACTGCAATGAGAAAAACCAGGCAGAGTAAATAGCTTCCAAGATGACAAGCCCTGAATGGAAAACTCCAGGAAAGGGTAAATATGTGATTATATACATATCAACAGTGGTCTTTTCATAAAGAGAAGTTTAGGGGAAAGAAGACCTCTGCTAAATCTCTATAACGGTCATGGTATAATCCTCTGCGAAGCTGTAGTGTCACTTTTGATGATGTACCAATGACTGCAGTCCTGTCTGTAATTTTGCTTGGCGGCCAGCAAGTGCAATCTGCATCCAAGCAATGAGCATAACTGCAAAGATCAATTTTCTGCCCATCCCTGCTCATAGAGAAGACTTAGCTCCAAATGATGAACAAAAAAAATAAAACAAAAGGTAGGAGAACTCCTAAAATTAGCTTATCATCCAGAAAGAACTTCACGTGGTTTATACACTTGATTAGAATTCAAGCGGACACATCCAAAGGCAAAGGTATACATGCAGTAATGTAAATAATAATCAAAATTAAATGCTTAAAAATTTTAACTTCAAGTGTGCCACTGACCTATCTTCTGGAATTGCAGGTCCAACAAGTTCTATGTGCACTTTCATACCAGGGAAAAGCGCACGCAACTCCACAAAGGCAGCTAATTGTAGAAGCTCTTTTTCAGGACCTTTTAAGATTCAATTTAAATCGATTAACATATAATCAACATCAACTTGAATACATTTGATCCTGAGGCCAAAACCCACAACTCTCCAAGCAAGACTTAGTTGTTACAAAAGAACAAAGTGATACTCTTATTAGAGACGCTTACAAAATAACATCGCTGTAATTTCCCAGGGAAACAGGACAAATAACAAGGTTATTTCAATAAGATTCAGGTATGAGCAAATAAAGAGAATGAGATGGTCTACGTTTGTTCAGTAGTACAAAAACACAACACCAAGATAAAGTTCAAAAGAGTCATCCAACTTTCATGCTGCACGATAAAAAGTTCAAAAAAGTCAACAAACTGTCATACTGCAACACTTACCAAGATAGTGTATGCACAGCTCATTACAGCTTTCCACAGTCGAATTTCTCACAGAAGCAATTTGAGCAGCACGGTATATTGTAAGTGGCTGAGAAAGAAAAATTTATGATCCGTTATATGTGTGTGCTTAAGATGCAGTTACAAGCAATTATTTGAGATTTAGTTTCATAGTTTAGACTCAAAGATCAGTAGGATCATTTAAATTTAGTTTTCCTTAACAAATTTGTATTGTCACATGACTTGAATGAATGTACATTAAGTTTTGGCCAAATAGGTAGCAACAGTTTAAACTCACATCTTAGAAGTTAAAAATAACAGCTGAAGAAACTTCTTAAACAAGAAAAACAGGAACTGATTGGATTTCTGCTAATTTAAACATACTCCTATTATTGCTGTATGAGACCAATGAAAGTAGTCTGGTAAAAGTAAATATAGGCAGAAATCTGTCACGACATTAGGATAATTATACAAATCCAAACTCTCAACTAGTTACTAACATAACCCAAATACATACCCATTAAAGAATCAAAGCAACAGGTGAATGTAGTGGGATGCATCTCCACTCACAGTAATCCATCCAGCGGCTTAAATGCTTTGAAATTGGAGATGTAGACTCTGCAGGATTATATGATATATTCAATAGCGACCAGAGTAAATTAAAAAAAAAAAAAGGAAAGCTGGAAGCACAGTATGATGCCACGACATGGGCATAGATCACGAGAGATTCCAACCTTCATCTCCTGACCTGTTGCATCAACAAGAACAGATAATTATAGAACTACCCAGATATAGGTTTTCTATATTTGATAATTATTAGCTATTCTGTCTATTCAAAATTTGTATAGGCAAATCAAGAATTATTCACAATTCACATTAATCATTATGAGCATTGAACTAGCAGAGAGACACGGTAGTTAAAGAAAATAAGAAATGACCTTAAACAATCAAAGGAAACCAATGATTCCCCACAGCAGCATTCACATAACCACATTCCCAGTCGATGAATCCCTCTTTTTCTCAAGAACGAGCACCTACTCTCTCGCTTTTCAAGTACCTATTCAAAAAACAAAATCAAATACCAATCAGAACGCAAGCATAGAAATATATAGATAGCAATAAATTAGTAATTACCTCAAGTGTAGCTTCTCGAGTAAAAGTGAAAGGAAAATCATTCAAATCATCCAAACGCTTCATTTGTTGCTCTAACCTTTCACACTCTTGTTTATGGGCACTCCAATAAGAAATCTACCACCAAATCGAACAAATTCAACCAGTCATTGAAAAAGAACTAATAAAACACAAACAAACAATCAAATGATAAGTGATAAAATTAGGGTTACCTGGTGAGAGACGGAGCAATAAGTAACAGCGCCGCAACGACCACAGCGTCTTGTCGGGGGGCCAGTACACCGACTTCCTCGTCCCTTACCGGCACACTCCATTCCTTTCCTTCCCTACTAACTGGAATTCAGCGCGAAAGCAGTGAAGGAAGGATAACGCCCACACCTAAGTGAGCTTAGACCACGGATCCGGCCCGGCCGCTTAAGTTGAAATTTGTGTTCTTAAATTTGTGATCTTTCCAGTTTTTTCATACAAAAAAGGTTACAAAATAAAAATAATTTAGAAAAGGCAAATGACAACCCAGTTTTTTAAATCTTTATTTTTTATTAAAAATTTTATAATTATTTTATTATAAATTTATTAACAACTATATAAAATTTATAAATTTATATTAAATTTATTATAAACTAATAAAAATTTAATATTTTAATATCAACTATATAAAATTTATAAATTTATATTAAATTTATTATAAATTTATTATAAACTAATAAAAATTTAATATTTTAATAAATATTTTATAAATTATGATATTTTAATAAATAATTTTTAATATTTTGTAAATTAAAAATAATTCTAAATACGATGAATTTAAAATTATTTTTAAAGTAATTTAAAAAATACTATCAAATATATAGGCCAATTGGTAAAAGATTATTTTAATTTAACTGTAATTTTAAGTTCGATTATCTACGTACGCAACTACATTATAAACTCAATAGGAATAATTTTATCTCTCTCAATTTCAAAAATATAATTTACATCAAAAAAATTAATTTTAAAAAAATTAATTTTTTGTTTAAAAAAATAATCACTTTTCAACTTTAATTTCAAAAAAAATTCATTTTTACATGTAATAAAAGATATACAAAACTATGTTTTAAAAAAATAGAAAATGATATGTTGTCAAATTTTCTTTTTTTTTTTTTCTTTTTGCTAATCAGGAAACAAACATACTAAATTTTTCACTCTCTAATTTCATCAAAAAAATTTATTTTCGTTTTACTAATTTGAATCGCCAATCCATTCTCATATAAAAAATTATCTAAGTTTAAATTTATTGACGTTATGACGAAATCAATAATACAGATTAAGAGAAAACAAGAAAATTTTAGTAAAATCACTTTTTTTTTTAGTGTAGAAAAATTTGTGCAAATCAATTCACAGTTTAAATTAAGTGCATATAAAATATGAATTATAAACTCTATATTTGATTTTTATTTACTACTGTTGGGGAAAAAAGTGTAGGAATATTTGTTGGCTAAAAACAAAGTGATATGGTAAATTTGTAATTAATTATGCCAAGTCGATTCTGTTGAAAAAATTACGCAGATTTTTTATAAGTCAGATAAGTGAAAATGCAAAATAATAGTAGAAATAATATACACGCAGATTTAATAACAAAATTCTGTAAATTATGTCTACGTCTCCGGACCCCTAGAGATTGTTTTATTAAAAAGAGAAGATATACAGAGTGTTTACAACACTTATAACTTACAATCCACAATCAATTATACCAAAAATAAATTTATAGAGGTTCGGATTCGATAATCCTACATTCACTCTCAAATCTTAATTGGGTATTCCACTATATTTAGAGTTTTGCAAGTTCACGCAGAACTTTATAAGTATTTTTCTAAGATTGACACTCAAACCCCTTATAAGAGTTTTTTTAGGTTAACTCTCAAACCCAACAAGTGTTTATGACTCGTACTAGATATTACAATAGTGTTTTAATTGATAATACTCAATCTTAAGCTTTTATATCAAACTCTCTTTAATTCTCTAATTTTGAGATGGTTTCCAAATAAGATCTTAAGGATTTATATAGCTTCAAAAATTGGATTGGTAAAATTTTATCAAAGGTTAGACACATTTTTTTATCTAAGTTAGGCACCTCCATTTTTTACCACCATCACTTAAGTTAGGCACCTCTATTTTGGACTAAAAATTACCTAAGTAAGGCACTTCCATTTTAGACTAAAAATACCCAAGTAATGCACCTCCATTTTGGATCAAAAATACCTAAGTTAGTCATTTTTTACTCTTCAAATGTTGTAATTTTCTTAATAATCTCCTACTTGAAGACTAATTTCAATATGTCTTCTCACTTCAATCTGTGCGGCGGGTCTTTTCAATTTTGTTACTCTTGCAAGCCAACTGAAGTTGAACACAATTTCAGTTTATCAATAGTCATTGTCTTTGTCAATATATTTGTTAAATTCTTGCTTCCTTGGATATTTTCCAGTATTAACACATCATCCTTTAACAGAGTTCTGATGAAAGTGATAATGAAGTCCAATATGCTTGGTTCGAGAATGAAATACCAAATTTTTTGCCAAGTGTATCGCATTATGGTTATCACTGTATAAGATATTCTTCTCCTGTTTGAATCCCAGCTCAGTTAACAAACTTTGAAGCCATATAATCTTTTTACTGGCTTCAGTCACTGCTATATATTCATTTTCTGTAGTGGATAGAGTGACAATCTTTTGTAACTTTGACATCCAACTAAAGTTGTATTTCCAATAGTGAATATATAACGTGTGGTACTTTTTCGGTGATCAACTTCACCTCCAAAGTCTGCATCTACATAGCCTTGTACTTTTAATTCTCCTTTACCAAAGTACAAACACTTTTCTGTGGTGCCCCATATATATCTCAAATTCCATTTTACAATTTTTCAATAAGCTTTCCATGGATTTGATATAAACCTGCTCATAACTCCCCTTGCATAGCCAACATGTAATATTGTACAGACAATTGTGTACATCAAGCTTCCAATGGCTGAGAAGTAAGGAACCTTAGCCATAAGTTTTCTCTCTTCTTCCGTCTGAGGGGATTGATCCTTAGATAGACGAAAGTGACTAGCCAAGAATGTGCTAGCTGATTTTGCATCACCCATGTTGAATCTATGCAAAACACGGTTGATGTATTATGCTTGAGATAACTATAAAAGTCACTTCTGCTTATCTCTTATAATTTACATTCTAAGAATTTTCTTTGCTAGACCAAAGTCTTTCATGTTAAATTTCTTTGACAATTGCTGCTTTGACCTTCTGATATTCTCCATATCTGAACATGCTACTAACATATTATTGATATAAAGTAGTAAAATAATATGACTGGAGTTATCTCTTTAGTAGCAACAGTGGTTGATATTGCACCTCTAAAATCTTTCCTTGTGCATAAAGTCATCAAATATTTTTTACTACTGTCTTGGAGCTTGTTTCGGACCATACAAGCTCTTTTTAAGCTTGCATACCATATTTTCTTCCCTTTTTATTGAAAATTTTTTAGCTGACGCATATATATCTATTCATCTAAATCTCCATAAAGAAATATAGTTTTCACATCTAATTGTTCAAGATGAAGATCTCCAATGGCAACAATGCTCAACACTGATATGATAGTATTGAGTTTCACAACAGGAGAAAAAATATCGGTGTAGTCAATTTCTTCTTTCTGCTGGAATCCTTTGATAACTAGTCGGGCTTTGTATCTCTTGGAATCATCGTGCTCCTCTTTCACCCGGTACACCCATTTATTGTGAAGTGTCTTCTTCCTTATGGGTAACTCAACTAGTTTCTATGTCTGGTTAGAGATCAGAGACTTTTATCTTGTCTCTCATGGTAAGCTAACACTTATTAGCATCTCCTTTTTTGCTTCATACTTCTTCTGGTATCTTATGCTCTAATATAACCGATGAGCCTCGGTTGATCAAGTAAGCTGCTATGTTGACTGCTTCTGCCTAGAATTGCTTCGATAGACCTGACTATATACGAATATTTCTGGCTCTTTATGTCAACGTTCGATTCATATACTCAGTTACATTATTGTGTTGAGGCATACCCAACACAGTTCTCTCCATTATAATCCCGTGTTCATAGCAAAACTTCTTGAATCTGGTGTTTTCATATTCATATTTTCTTCGTCTGTAGTCATTACTCTCACTCGAATCTGACTTTACCTGGATCTTTTCTGGCAATTTAAAAATTGACAGAATTCTCAACCAGCAACTCTAATACCAGTTATTGAAAAAATTAAGCAGATTTTTCTATAAATCAGATGAGTGAGAGTGCAAAATAACAGCGAAAATAATACACACAAATTTGATAACGGAGTTCGGCTAATTGTGCCTAAGTTTTTGGACTCCCTAGAGATTATTTTATTAAAAAGAGAAGGTATACAAAGTGTTTACAATACTCACAACTCACACCCAATTATACCAAAAATAAATTTATAGTGGTTCAGATTCAATAATCCTACATTCACTCCCAAACCTCAATTGAATATCCACTATACTTTCACTCCCAACTTGGTGTTTTCACAAGTTCACACCGAACTTTATAAGTATTTTTCTAAGGCTAACACTCAAACCCCTTACAAAAGTTTTTCTAGGCTAACTCTCAAATTCAACAAGTGTTTATGACTCACACTAAATCTTACAATAGTATTTTAATGGCTAACACTCAAACTTAAGCTTTTCTCTCAAACTCTCTTTAATTCTCTAGTTTTGGGATAATTTTCAATTGAGATTTTAATGGTTTATATAAAATTCAAAAATCATGTTAGTAAAATTTTGTCAAAGGTTAGACACCTCTTTTATCTAAGTTAGGCACTTCAATTTTGGACTAAGAATTACCTGAGTTAGACGCTTTTATTTTAGATAAAAAATACTTAAGTTAGACACTTTCATTTTTTACTCTTCAAATAATATAATTTTCTTAACAAACTCAAATCTTGTGGGTAAAAAATAATTAAAAAAAAAAAACATAAATGTACATTTTGTTTTTATCATTTGTAACTCAATTCTGACCATAACTCATAATTTATTTGGATTACTTGAATTTAAATAGCTTATACATGGAATCAAACATATCGAATGCCATATGAACCCGACATGATTTAAATTACAATTAAAAAAAAATATTCACTGTCTCCATTTTCTTTCAATTTTGTTTCCCCAGCGGCTTCTGATCCAAACAAAGTACTAAATTGTAGCTAGCCCTTTCTTGTCACAATTTTCCAATTCGGATTTTTTTCCCCAAATAAAAGCCAAACCTAATTAAAATTAATCAGTATTTTATAATAAAATATTAAATACTGTAGTTATTTAAAATTTTCAATGAAAGACTTCGAGTTGGAAGTCCATTTTAATCATTCGAAATGAGAATTTTGAGAAAAATCAGCTTTGTTTATTAGGTAGTTTACAAGTAAAAAAAAATAAATATATATATGACGAAACTTGATAGACGGCCACATTTAATATAGATTTCATTGTATAATAATCAAGGTTTGACATTTTCACATATTTAGATTTTTTTTTTTAGCAACAAGGAGATAATATTAAGAATAAAATTTACAGTATATCAAGCTTTCCGTTCAGGCGGCATAAAAAAATATAATCATCACGAACAAGCAAAGGTAAAATAATATATAAACAGAGAACCTAAAAAAGTAGGGAATAATCTATAGAATATAAACATATACCAGATAAAGGTTTAATTGGCCCATAAAAACAACGGTATATAAAAGATAATAAAAAATAAACTCATAAATACGGTGCCAGAAAACTAAAATTAGGGAAAATCCTTAGTGGGATCTATTGATTATCTGCAGACTAAGGCTCCTCAGAAAATTTGAGAAGATAGAGTGCAACCTTCTTCAGATAGTAAGGTCTAATTCAAAATCATACCAAACTCATCAGAGCACTTGTATTAAAATATAATAATCCACCAAATAGCTAGAAGAAGCCACTATATGGCTAAAAGGGGACATTAAACAAGCTAATCCACAAATTATTAAATAAAAACTGTGATAAAAATAAGCAGAAACCAAAATTTCAAAAAAAAAAAGAAGGTAAATCTAAGTTATCTACTGCCAAAAGACGCATGGAGAAAAAAGAAAACAGTCGAACGTGTTCGTGTATTTAGACTTTGTATATTTTGAAATTACTTTAAGAAAAATATAGGAAATATTATTTCAATTTTTTAATATTTTTTTTTATAATTTTTATATATTATATCTTTTAGAAATGAGACATACAATTAATATATTCTATGAATCTATGTACAGATATATGTTGGAAAGTGAAATATTTTTAAAATTAAAAATATTTTTATTTTTTGTGAAATCTCAATGGTTTTTTAATTTGTAGCGGGCACCCACAATAATAATAGATATGGACTCTTTTCCCAGTCAGTAATTTCCCAATTTCGTTGCAAAAATACAAGATGTTCTAGCCACACTTTCCAGATCAGCTAAATATAAAATATTATAAAGAGCACAATCCCTCGATAATCCTCTTAAATTAGTCGCCAAGCACATGTTTACATGGCGCCACCGCCAAGTGTTCCCTTTTCATATCTTTTGCTAGTTTCATCGCTAATTTATTATTAATTTATCGCAAATTCCTCGTTATTATTTTTTACATTTTGTTACATATTTCCAGTAAATCCATCTACCTTGCTGTTAAATAGTAATGAATTTTAATCAGTCGCCATTTCACATTTCTTCCCTGCGTTATTAAGTTAAATATTGGAAAATTATTAATTCTCCAAACCCAATAAGAGAAAATAATATTTATTTATACCCATTATCATACAGAATGAAATTTAATAATATGTGTTTTTCTTTCATTTAGTTTATTTTTAAATAATTTTATGTAATATTAATTACACTAGTTCTCTTTAAAGAATGATCTAAGAATAGTACTCAATCAAACTCAATATACTAAAACTCTAAAAGTAAATTTCGGTGTATGTCACATTCTATAATGGTTTTTTTTTATAATGTTATTATATAAATAAATAAACGGTTGCGTGTATAAAATATAATTGGATGATAAGCATGATAATTAGAAAGATTTCCCTTTTTTTAAGATTAGCAAGATTTAACTTTTAATATAGATTTAAATTGCCATCTTTGAAGAGTGTGGAGTGACTGGACATGCAAAAATATACCATCTGTAAATATAAACTTCTTTGTATAATATTGGGTTTGATGAGATACGGTAGAAAATTAATTAATAATTTAATTAGTATAAATTGAGCAAGTGAGTTTGCCAGATTCGGTTTTTTCTTTTCATTGCTCTGCCACTTATCACAAATCAAGCCTAACATTTTTGTTTTAAGTAGTTAATCAGAAATATTGACGCATGATATTACATAATTAATCACTAATAAAACAGTTTTAAAAAATCACTAATAACAAGAATGCATAGTTAATCAATGAATTTATTATATTATAAGGATATCATTTTAAATATGGTGGTTTCCTTAATTGGTGCCATAGTTTATAGTTATAATGCCTAATTTTATTAATTTATCCATTGAAATAAAATCATGAAAAGCGTCTGATTCGCCATCCATTAATTAAACTGACTCTTAATGTTAATTATAATAGTATAGATTTCAAATCAAAATGATACATTATTAGCTGTGCCTAATCTTTATATATATTATATGTACCGCAGCATATCCTCTCAATAACCTTAGGAAATAGTGCTATGCTATAGTATTTTGAAAAAGATATGTTATTATTATTATTTGTTAATTTTTATTGATTGATTACCTGTTCGGTAAAGGGGGGAAAGATCCCTGGCTCCTATGAGTTGCTAGTACAAGAAACAAGGAAGAAAAAAAAAAGAGTGGAAAAAAAAGGTGCCCCGAATCAACTCAATTTTGAAAAAGGAGATGCCAAATCTCTTAAAATAAAAGAAAAGGATCACCCAATTAATATATCAAACGGCTTATTTCTTCCCTTTTCTATTTTTTATCTTTATTAATTTTTTTAACTCATTCAAGGATTAGTTTAACATAAATCATTATTGATTTCTAGGGATGATTCTTATTTTCATATACGTAATTAATTATTAATTTTAATCCATTTATATATGATATGTATAATTTATAAATAAATTTATGCATAAATAAAAAATAATTTCATTATTTGATATTTGCAATGAATTCATATATGATATAAATTTATATTTATGAATATTTATTATTTAAATCGAATTATATAATATATTTTATATTAATTATATTTTATTAAATTTTAATTATGTATTACTGTAGTATGCTTTTAATAATATAATTGTATGATATAAAATTATTTTAATAAGATTGTGGTAGTGTTAGATATTTATTTATAGTTATTTAATTAAAAAGTTATAATTATATAATTAGATTTTATTAGTTTTTGTTTTATTATTCTCAATTTGATGTGGATATTGTTAAATGAATTTGGGATGAGCATAAGAAAAATTAATAAATAATTATAAATAAATTTGTGACCAGTACAAATAATTAAAAATTAAACAAATTTAAATGTTTGTTGGATATTATACAGATAGTTGTTCCTATTAATTTTCTTCTCACTTTATTAACTAAAATAATTTATAGATTAATATTTGAGAATTCTATTTCAAATGTTATATTTTTCAAAAAAAAATAAAAAAATATACTTTATTTAATTCAATGACATCATTAAACAAAATTTAATTTTTATCTTAAAGGGTAGTTTTTAAATTATTATTATTTCTGTCCAGTTTAAACTGTTATATTTATTCCGTGTATATTTATTAAAAAATAATTAAATTTTTTAATATCATATAAAATTATTTTAAATAGATTAAAATATTATTTATTAATTAATTAATATTAAAAATATTATAGTATCATTTTATTAATTAATTTATTAATAATAAAAATATAATTAAAAAATAATTAATTTTTTTATTAATTTTATAAAATAATAATATAAATAGAATAATTTTTTAATTAAAACAATAATTTAAACAGTACGAATGAAATACAAGGTAAATTACTATTGAAAGGGCAATATAGGATTTTTTTTCAAATTTTTTTTTTAAATCTCATGAAGTCGATGATTCTATTTGACCCTCAATGCATGATCGGATCTAATCTATATAGTTAATTCAGTTGGTCGGCCATGTCTTTGTACAGAGAGCCAATGGCGATGGGCCAAATTTCAAATTTGTGATAACCCATCACAAATTTACCTTGTACGGTGGGAAAAGACCCTACAAAACAAGTATTCAATGCTTCAATTTCATAGTCATGAAAAAGTAGACGAGGCTGATCTTAAATTTTTGTGGGGTCCCAATGCGCTAATTACAGATTCTGTTTGACAAAACCAAAATTTGATGCTTTTTTTATTTGCACCTCTTTTTTTTTTTTATTGGCTTTTGTATTAAATTTGTAATTTGTGACATTTGATTTGTTTTAGATTTTGCTTTTCTCATTTCAACTGTTTTCAAGTCAACTAACTTTTTGTTATATTAATTTTGTCAAATAATGTTTCTTTCATTATAAATTAATTGACACATTTTATAATTTATCGCTAATTATAATTTATTTATTATTTTATTAAATTAATTAATATATAAATTAATTAATATATTATTTTTTTAAATTATTTATTAAAAATATTTAATAAATATATTTCATACTAAAATAAAAATGTAATAGAGAAAATATATATTAAATTTATATTTATAATAAAAATAATTAATTTTTTAATTATTATGAAATATAATATATATTTATCAATTTGAAATAAATAAAATACTAATTATTTTTAAAATTATAAAATTAAATTTCAATGCAGATTAAATATATAAAACATGCATTAAAATTATACTCTCATATTTGTTTTCATAAAGCAACTTAAGTAATTGTCAGTTAAATTAAAATGTATATGTTGACATTGTTAATTATTTATTTTTTCGGTATTATGATTACTATATCTACTCAATAATTAAAGAACGCTGGTTTCAAAAAAAAATAATAATTAAAGAACGCTCTTAAGCCCTGAGGGTAAGAGACACGCAATAACACTACATCTTTGCTTAGATAATCAAATCACATTTAATCACTCTAATGTCTCGCTTGGTGACAAGCGCTCCACTAGAGTTATCTCTTCTATTTCTTTAGAAGTTTCTTCTTTCTCTTGAAATCTATTCATTGTTGGCTTGTCCACCCTAGAGTTGAGGTTGACAAAGCCATTTTAGTAGTCGATAACCCTAAATTTTCTTTTTTCTCTCTTTAGTTTTTTTTTTTTTAAATTTATAGTTGATTTATTTGCTACGGTGGTAAATATGACTTTTATTAGTCTTATTTTGTGTCTCAATTTATATAAAGATAATTTTTACGGAATAGAAACTTTTCAATCTTTGTCTTCTCTCTCCACAACAAGCATGTTCAAGCAAAAGGTTCTTCCTTTTTTAAGAGTATGGTTTTTATCCATGCTAAAGCCATCATAGTTATATAGTTGTGTTCCTTTGAGCTCTCTAAGATCCCTAAGTTTATAGAGGATTGTTAATATCATTCTCTATTTTTTTTTATGGAATCTTCCTTTAATTGTGATATTCGATTCCCTTTTTAGGACTCTGCATGTTCCTTAATTAAAGTACTTTGATGCTCCTCTCGGGTTCTTTTATGGCCATTTCTCTTTTTTTTATATGGTTTAAATTTCCTCTGTTGGAATGTTACTCTAGTTTTGATAGGATTTAAGATTGTAATTTTTTTATTAATTACATGGGAGAGTAAAAATACTTATAAAACTGAAATTTAAGACCTAAATAAGCGCAACCGCTCCTATATTGTCTTCTTCATGGATCCCCTCTCCATGATAAGGGCTTTCATGTATTATGGGGCTTATTATTAATATATCACTCTTATTGTTATTGACTATTAAAAAAAATGAGCACCAATGCATTATTAAATATTAGTGCATTTAGTTCCATTAAAATATCAAGAAAGTTGACTATATAATTTATTTTTAACTAATAATATCATGTTTATTTACAAAAAAAATTCATATAAAATAAAAAAATTCAGTCACTAAATTTTATCAACTAGTTAAAAAAATATTTTACACAAAAAATATGAAAAAAACATTAAATTGAGAAAAGAGATTAACGGGTCTCATATAAAAAACAATCATACATATATTTTAAAATATAATAAAATAATAAAAATATTATAATAATATTTTAAGTATTGTTTATATTTTTTTTAAAACAGCTGGATTACAACTAAATTTTATTATATATTATAAATACGTTAATATAATATTTCTCAGTAAAATATAAATTCAGTAATATATCTCTATAAAATATATTATCAGTAATAAATTTTTTTAATAATATACAAAACATATTATTAGGTATTATTTTGAGAGTTCAATGATATATATATATTTTAAATCTTTTAATCTCAATATAAATTTTTCTCTAACATAATAAAACAAATAAATTTATAATGTATTTGACATCAAAGTTCAAAATTATATATAAAAAAATATTTGAAATATTAAAAGGTTTGTTTAAAAAAATATTTGAAACTTTATATACAATTTTCTTAAGTTTTCATTATTAAAAATAAATAATTTTTTTAACTACAAAAATAAAATATAATTTTTACCTTCTCTATTAAAAAAAATAATATGATAAATACAAATTTCAGTAATAACGTTGATAATTCTTAATTTAGTATTAGAAAAAAAACATAATATTATCTAATTATAATTATTAAAAGACACTCATATGTGTGTTAATACACAGTTAAAATTTTTTTTTAATAATTGCTTTAAGGACATTAATTGATCTGTTATTTCAAATAAAATATATTTATAAAATATTTATTTAAAATAAATATAGATAAATTAATAAAATTATTCTTTATTAATTAATTTATATTTATTTTAAATATAAAAATATTTATTTTTTGAAACTAAAATATTTATTTAATTTATCTTTTTTTTGCCTTTATTACCTAGAAAAACCATTAGTTAAATTGACTCGCAGCTCCCCTTTTATTTTTTATTTTCAATTTTCTTTTGAGCGCTGAAAAGTTTTATTGTTTTGTGTAAAGTATGGTAGATTTGAAATCCTTATTTTGATAAATAATAATAATAATAATAATAATAAAATAAAACAAATCTCTTGCAAAAGAAAAGGATTGTAATCCTTTGGGGTGATCGCATGAAGAAAATAATAATGAAAATCGGATACGAGTTACTGATTATTTGAAAATATAAATAACCATAGAAGAAAAGTTTATAAAAAATTATTATTCCATTGAATTTTTTTTGACCATTGAAATTTACATTTAACCTTCATTTGAAATTGAGGAACAAAAAAAAATAATTATTCATCATAATTAATAATAATTTTTAATGAGATAATTTTATCATTAATATTGTTTTTATCATTCAAATATTCAAATATAAAATAAATATTAACCTTTTTTTTTCTCATCATATGAATTAAAATTTATTTATTTTGATTATTGTCCATTTAATTCTATTAAACATTTTTCTTTATTTTAAATTGTTTCATCTTTACTTATTTATTTTAAATTGTTTCATCTTTACTTATTATATTTTTTAGTGTTTTTACATGCTTTTAGCGTAAATAATTTTTTGATTCATGTTAGGTTGCAGCAAATACAGGTTTTTTTAATTAATTTATGCATTGTATTTTTATTAACGTTTTGAGAATACTTCAAAACACATTTATATATTTAATTAAGGTATTCAAATTTATTATTGTAATATTTTATAAATCAAGTGTATGTTAATTGAATGTACTTATTTGAAAAATATATTTTAAAATAAAAAAAAATTATACCATTTCAAATTTTTATCATGTTTTCTAATTGTGTTTGATAGAATATCATGATTAGAAATTAAGAATAAGAAAATTTAAATTTTCAATATTTTAATTTTTTTAGGTCACAATCACACAGTAATTTCGTTCATCAAAACATCCAATTTTAAATTTTGAAAAAAGACATAAAACTTCGCGGAAACCGAAGTCCCATGTGCATCCTCTGTTCATCAAAACGCCAGCTTTAAGTCAGATCAAGCGGCAACTGAGGTGACTGTGATAACAGATATAACCTTACTTGTGAGATTTAGCTTTACTCTAAACTTTAGTTTGTTACGCGAAATAGAAAAGTAATGGGAAACAAAAAAAGAAGATGAGGTGATAATATCACGAGAAGAGAATTTTAAAAATTAAAATGAAAATGAAATAAATGTAGTTTAGTATTCTCTTTGTCGCCAAGATTATCACATTTATTTTTCTACAAATTCTAAAAAAATTAATTAATACATTAATAATTTATATATTTTTTATCTTTTCTTATATAATTAATAATATAAATTATTATCATTAATTATTTATTTAAAGTATAAATTTATTAAAAATAAAAAAATTAAATATATATCATAAAAAAATTTCAGTTTTATTTTTATAGCTAAATAATTATTTATACATATATTAATAAAATATGATTAAATTAATTAATAATTAATTTTTTTATATATTTTTATTAAATATAGTATATTTTTTAAATTATTTTTAATACTATTTATAATTATAATAAAAATATATATATTAAATGAGATTATTATAATAAAATAATAATTTTATTTATAGTAAGTGAACTGTAATTTAAAATATTTAAAAAATATATAATAAATTATAAAAATAAAATAAAGATAATAAATAATTATTTTTAGATGTTGTGGGTAATTTTAGTGAAAGAATATGAAGAAACATGGGAGAGAGGGAGAGAATAGCTAAAATAATCTCCCACTCCAAGATTTGATGTGCAGTAAAAGTCCAAGATTGGAAAAGGGTATTTTGGTCCCACTATAAGATTTCTTTGGGACTCCAAAATCTATTAAGGAGTATTATATGTTTACTACTAATTGATTCTGTCTCCGCTTCTTTGAATTTACTTTGCCAGTTCCCTCCTTCATTCGCTCCGCAGAGTTGTTCTGTCATTGCAATTAATTAAAGCTATTATTTTTCTACTAAAATCAACGTTTAAATGTACATATCAATTCAAACCTAATTCATCAGTCAATTTAATCACTGCCCAACTCGTCTATTGTGATTTTAATAGGTTTATGTGTTTATAATCCTTGATTTTAGTCCATCATATTGGCCACATTGAAATTTGATAAAAAAAATGTTAATCGAAATTCAATTTTTTAAAAAATACAATTAATAGTTAATAATTCATATTGCAAGAATGGTAATAAAAAACTTTTTAATACAACTCAACTCAACAAAGCTTTAATTTCAAGTTAATTGAAGTTGGCTATATAATTTTTTTTTTCTCTCAGTATGATTTAAGGTTATCTCTTTTGATAGATATAATATCATAAAATCATTTTAAACCACCTTTGATCAAGTCAGTTTAGGCCTACATCTACCTCTCTTGGCTATATCTATTATAACTTATTCAATTTTTCTGATCGACGCATCGTTAGGTCTTCGTTTTACATAGCTAAACCATCTCAATATATGTTCTCTTATCTTATCCTCAATAGGTGCTACCCATACTTTTTCCGTAATACACTTATTGTGGATTCTATCCATCATAGTATGACCATACATACATCTTATCATTCTCATTTTTGTAATATGCATTTTACTCATGTGTTGTTATTTTACTGTCCAACACTCACTACCATACATCATCGCAGACCATATTGCAGTGCGGTAGAACTTTTCTTTTAATTTAATTGACATCTTTTGATCAAATACAACTCTTGTAGCACCCATCCACTTCATCTAACCAGCTTTAATCATATGACTTACATATTCTCCACAACCCTCATCTTCTTGAAAAATAGAGCCAAGATATTGAAAAAGAGTATTATGATGTACTGCTATTCCATCTAAAATAATTTAGTCTATTTCTCTATTTTCGCTATTAAATCTACAATGCATATACTCAGTCTTAGTCCTACTTAGCTTAAAACCTTAGATTCTAAAGTGCTTCTCCATAACTCTAACTTTTAACTTATTCATACTTAAGTCTCATCTATTAATACAATATCATCTTCAAACATCATACACCAAGGGATGTCATCATGTATATGTATTGTTAGCTCATTCATGACCAAGACGAAAAGATAAAGGCTCAAAACTGAACCTTGGTATAATCCAATAAAAATAGAAAAATTCTTAGTATCTCCTCTCATAGTGCGGACACTGGTGATGGCTCCCTCATACAAATTTTTCAAGACTTGGATGCATCGTATAAATATTCCTCTACACTCTAAGACCCATTATAAAATTTTTCTAGAAACTCTATCATACACCTTTTTAAGTCAATAAAAATCGTATGCAAGTCTTTTTTCATCTCTCTATACTTTTTCATCAAATATCTTATAAGAAAGATAGCTTTCATAATTGATCGACCAGGCATAAAGTCAAACTGACTCGGAGAGATACAAATATCTAACCATAAACGGTGTTCCACAACTCTCTCCCATAATTTCATAGTGTGACTCATAAGTTTTATACCTCTATAATTTGAGTAATTCTGAATATCTCCTTTATTCTTAAAAATAGATATTAAATTACTTTGTCCCTATTCATCAGACATTTTTTTTGTACTTAAGATCTTATTGAACAAATATGTCAATCATGTAACTTCTGTATCTCCCAAATATTTTTAAACCTCAATAGGTATCCCATCTATTCCACAGACTTTACCAACTTTCATCATCTTCAAAGCTTCTTTAACTTTTGAAAACCTAATCCGTCTAGTGTATTTCACATTTTTCTCCAGCCTAATGTCTAAACCCCCAATGTTACCACTATGATTACCATTAAGAAATTTTTCAAAATAACTTCTCTATTATTTCTTACTATCATCTTCTTGAATCAGAACCCTATTCTCTTTATCTTTAATGCACTTAATTTGTTTCAAATTACGACATTTTTTTTTCTTATTTTAGCCAATTTATAAATATTTTTTTTCCATTTCTTTATTGTAAATTTCTCATACAAACTCTATAAAAATTGTGTCATTGCTTTACTAAATGCCTTTTTAGCATATTTTTTTATTTGTTTTTACTGCTCAAAAGCATCATTGTTATTACACTTAGGCAAACTCTTATATCATTCCCTTTTACTTCTTACTGATTTTTGCACTTCTTAATTCCACCACCAAGACTCCTTCGAGGGATGTCCACACCCTTTAGATTCTCCAAGAATCTTTCTAGCTACTCCTTTAATTGTTATATACATGTTTATCTACATATCATTTTATGACATACTCACATCTATTCCCAACCCTCCAGTTTTGATCAACTCATCCTTGAACAATAATTATTTTTTACTTTTTAAAATTCACCACCTAATCTTATAAATATTATTCTTCCCTAGCTTACTAGTCAATCTCTTAAACTTGACATCTAAAACCAGTAACCTATGCTGAGTGGTCAAAGTCTCACTTGAAATAATTTTATAATCATTGCATTGAGTTCGATTGGCTTTTCTTATGAGTATGAAATCAATTTCACTTCTATTTTGCTCACTTTTAAATGTCATTAGATGTGATTCTCTTTTTATAAAATATGCGTTTGTCAGAATCAAATCATAGGCTAAAGCAAAATCAAGAATACTTTTACTTTCTTCATTTCTAATTTCAAATCTATACCCTCTATGTACCTCCTCAAAACCTACTTTGTCTTTTTCTACATATCCATTTAAGCCTCCTCCTATAAAATATGTAGAGCGTAGCAAGTAGAGAATGCCCCAATGATATTATTATTAGAATCTATATCATAAGATGTGATAAAAGTTTTGCGCTTACTGTCACCTACCGCAATCATTCTCCTTTATCCGGGTTTAGGATCTGCTATACACAAAAAAACTCATGTATATGTGGAGTTATTAAAAAAAAACTTTTAATGTAAACAAAATTATGCCTATTGGCTATTGTTATTTATTTGTAATTTTATAGTTAATTAAATAATCTTGAAGCTTTGCAAAGAAAAAAAAACCTTCAAAACTTGTATAAAAGGAAAAAAATGAGCATGAGCAGCACGTGTCAAACGAGTTGGTGGAACTTATTGAGCGTGGCTTACGAAGTAAGGGTGTGTATTTGGTTAATCAAAATCAAACCAAATCAAAGTATGAGGTAACAGAAATTTTTAAAATTTTATAAATAATAACCAAATTGAACCGAATATTTTAAAAATTGAATTATAATCGAACCAAAATATTTCAGTTTGGTTAGTCAATTATTTTGGTTAACCGATTTTTTTCATAATATATAATAATTAAACTTTTCAAGTCAATCAATTAATAAATTTTCAAAAGAATTAAACTCGTATTAGTTATTTAGTAATATTATTAGAAGTTATAGTTAAGTAAACATTTAATATATTAATATTTAATATTAACAAATATCATTATATAAATAAAAACAGTATAAAATGTATTTTAAATGAATAATAATCTCAAAATAATCAATGAGTTTATAGCTTTAGTTATATTATAAAAATTTTTAATTTCATACAATAAATGATTTAAAATATTAATTAAGATAAAAAAGTGTCATTTTTAAGTTAAGAAAATAAATGTTAATAAAATGTTATATTAATTAAATTATAAAGTTTTCATTTATATAATTAACTATGATATTTAAATACAACATAAAAAATACAATAAATATATATATATATAACTAAAATAATAATTCAGTTAATTCGATTATTATTATAGAACTAACCGAACTGATAATCAAAAATTAAAAATTTTATGTTTTAATAACCGAACTGAACCGAAAATTGATTGCCTCCCTACCGAAATAACCAAATTTTTTTTGTTCGATTCGGTTATTCAGTTTTAACCGAATAATGTGCACCTCTACTTACGATAATATAAAGGCCCTGTATATTGGGCAAGTAAATAGAAATATATTAAAAATTATTAAGACACTAATATAAAAATATTTTTTAAAAATTCAACAATTAATAATGTATTTTTTTGCTCAAATTAATAATTTATTTATTTTTTATTAATATAATATATTTTATGTTATTTGACTTCTCAAACCTTGTAAGCATGTAGACAATTTTTACAATGCCGCCTTAGTACATACTACGTTATAGTTCGCCCTATGCAAATTTTTTCCAAAAATCCTCACCAAAAATGCACAAACAAACATGATACAATAATTTAGAATTGGGATCAGTGCACATCTTTCAATAGATGTTAAAACTCTTTATAAATAAATTTGTGGCATTCATTGATCAAGGACATACATCATCCGACTTGCTAAAGATTATTTAAAAACTGGATGAAACTCTTTGGACTTATATTGATAGATTCAATAAAGTGGTGATTGTCGTTCATAATGTGAACTTGGAACTAGAAATAGAGGCACTCACAAAAAATACAATATGTAATGAATTTTCAGACTCCTTGAGCAAAAAGATGCCTCAAGATTTTACATTGTTAATTGATAGAGCTCATCAGTACATCCAAATGGATGATAGCCAATGGTTGCAAGAAGATCTTAAGAGAACACCTACCACTAATACTGCTCCCAAAGAAACACCTAAGCTTGAGCCCCTGAGAAACCTTAAGTCAGGTAGGAGCTGAAGGAGCCATCATCATGGTTCCGAGTATAGATCCACACACCAATCACAGTGGGCATACTCTATGGAGACCTCCTCAACTGAGCAATACACCCATCTAAAGGCCTTTAGAGTCACTATCCTCAAATGGCTAGAGCAATATGAGAAAGTTCGATGTCCTAAGAGTTTTTCATTGATGACGTATATCGTGATCTCTTTTTTTCACCTTCTATATATAGGGGGACGTTCCACATAAGTAAAAGAATATGAATGTCTTTCTTTTAAAAGCTTTGCAATATATTTTGAATTATGACTTATACATCTGACTATCCCTTTGAGATTCGAGCCACTTTCCTTTGTACTGTAGGTTACCCATACTCTCCAAGTCCAATTTTTTTCATTATTATTTCTTTATTGAGTAAAAAGTTATTAACATCTTTATCAAAATATATGAAATAAATTTGAGCATATATGTATTTACACTCAGGGGCGGAGGGAAAGGGGGACCTCTAGTAGCCTTGGCCCCACCAACCCAAAAAAAAAATTAAGTTATTAAAGTCCACTTTTCCTGTTGTCTACTTTAGTAATATGTACAACATGGGCCATACAATGATGCTAAGCCCACCAATTTAATAATCCCCCTTTTTTTTAATCAAACTAATAATATATTAATATTAAGAATGTAAAAGGACAGACGAGACGGCTGTTCTTCTTGTTTTTGCACAGTATACCTAATTTGTTTGTTTTTGTCTTCTCTGCTACAACAAAGAGGAAAAGTTACTCATACTATCCAATTTTTTATTGATAATAAAAACAAATTACAAAAAGGTAACTCCTAAACCACTATTGATATTTTAATTTTTAGCACTATGTCTATTTGTTAATTAATTTTCTTATATCTCAACATCAGAGTTTAGAAATGGGTTGGATTGGATAAATGATAATGTAGGAAGGGGTTGCTGGATGTGTAAAAGTTTATTTACCTCTATTTTAATCCTTTAGTGCTTATATACTTTTAAAAAATTTTAGTGTATGAATATGATGACTGATTTTTGACAATTGAGTTATGAATAAATGATAATGTAGTAATTATATCATTAGATATAATCCAACAACAACCATTGTATGAATGTTTTAGAGATAAATATGGTGGATGTTTTCAACAAAATAAATATGAAAGATTTAGATAAATGTTCTTGTGAAATTATTCCAAAAGTGGATAAATGATGGATGTATGATGTATCAACCATTTTTTTCCAGAAAATAAATGTTGTGGAATTTTTTATCTTTTAATATTTATTAGTATAAATAAGATGAATTTTTATTAGATTTTAGAGAAATTGTTGAATTTTTATTTTTGAGATGAGGTTATTTTTTTAACTTCTTCATAAGTTTAGTATTTAATGAACTAATGTATTAATGTTTTAACAGATGTTGAAATCAACGACAATTGATTCATTTTTTAAGAAAAAAGAAAAGAATCAAAACAACTCACCACCAATTGAGGCAGCTTGCAGACCAAATGATGATGATGTTTTACAAGAGCAACCGCCATCTAAAATTCCAAAGTGGATCATCAAGCAAAATATAATGGAGAAGAGATTGATATTGCTTCATTAGTACGTGATCCTGGTTTACGTCCTCAAATTTGGGAATATGCAGTTAATCAACGAGATGAGATTCGAAGAGCATATATCAAATATGGACCATATAGATCTCTTCCATCTGAATTTTCGTATCCTTTTTCTGGTTCAGAAAATCATTGTCGTAGGTTTCAAGAAAGTTGGCTAAGAAAATTCCCATGGTTAGAGTACTCACCTGCCAAAGATGCTGCTTTTTGTCTTCCATGTTATCTTTTCAGTAGTAAATTAATTAGAAAATCTGGGAGTGATACATTTACTGCTACAGGATTCAAAAATTGGAAAAAAGTCAATAACGGCAAAGATTGTGCATTCTATCTCATATGGGAAAAACTCCTAATTCATCACACAATGTTTGTGTCAAGTCTTATGAGGATCTAAGAAATCAATCAAGCCACATTGAGAAGGCAATTGAAAAGCAAAGCTCACAACAAGTTTAAAATAATCGATTGCGGTTAAAAGCTTCCATATATGTTGTTCGATGGTTATCTTTTCAAGCTTGTGCATTTCGAGGGCATGATGAACATCCTGATTCAGAAAATCAAGGTAATTTTCTTGAAATGTTAGATATTTTAGCCTCTTATAATACTGAAGTTAATGATGTTGTGTTAAAAAATGCCCCACAAAATGCAAAGTACACATCACCATCCATTCAAAAGGAAATTTTACATGTGTATTCTAGAAACATGAAGCTTGCTATTTGAGAAGAAATTGGTTGTGCTAAATTTTGGTTGATTGTTGATGAATCTTGGTATGAATCTAAAAGAGAGCAAATGACTCTTGTTGTTAGGTTTATTGATAGAGATGGGTTTGTACGTGAACATTTTTTAGATCTTATTCATGTTAAAGATACATCATCATTGACTCTTAAGGAAGGAATTTATTCTACTTTATCTCATCATAATCTCAGTGTCGAAAACATACGAGGTCAAGGGTATGATGGGGCTAGTAATATGCGTAGTGAATGGAATGGTTTGCAAGCTTTAATCCTTAAAGATTGTCCTTATGCATACTATGTCCATTGCTTAGCTCATCAATTGCAATTAGTTCTTGTTGCAGCAGCTAGAGAAGTGGCAGATATTCATGCATTTTTCAAAAATTCATCATTTATTGTTAACACTGTTAGTGCATCTTTTAAACGCAATGATGAGTTACAAGCTCAACAAATAGCTGAAACCAAAAGGTTAGTTGAAAATGATGAGCTTGACACTGGAAAAGGAGCTAATCAAATTAGAACTCTACAGCGACCTGGAGATACTAGATGGAGTTCTCATTTCAATTCCATATGCAGTCTCATAAGCATTTTTAGTGCAACTTGTTCAGTTCTTCAAACTATAGCTGTTGATGGATCAAATTTTGCTCAACGTGGTGATGCTAAATATGCTCTAAAGTTGCTAATGTCTTTTGAATTTATATTTATTTTGCATGTGATGAAAGAGCTTTTGGGAATTAGTGATGCATTATGTCAGTGTTTGCAGCTAAAATCTCAATATATTTTAAATGCAATGCATTTAGTATCTCGTACAAAATTATTGATTCAGAGATTAAGAGATGAAGGTTGGGAGGCTTTGTTACAGAATGTGGTATCATTTTGTAAGCAGCATAATATTGAAATTCCTGATATGAATGCACACTTTTCTGACATAATTCGATCTCGGCACCAAAAAGACATTATGACAGTAGAGCATCATTATCGAGTGGATATATTTATTGCTACTATAGATAAGCAATTACAAGAGTTGAATAGCAGATTCAGTGAGCAATCAACAGAATTACTTATTCTGAGTACAGATTTGTCTCCAAGAGATTGTTTTAAATTATTCAAAATTAATGATATTTGCACTTTGGTTGAAAAATTTTATCTAGAAGATTTTACTGATCAAGAAAATTTTTTATTGAAGTTTCAATTACAGCTTTTTGAGCTTGATATGCCTAACCATCCAAAATTGGGAAAGTTGTCTACCATTGCTGAATTATGTAGAGGATTGGTGGAGACAGAAAAGTCTGATTCATATCCATTGGTTGATAGGTTGATTCGACTTATTTTAACTCTTCCCGTTTCGACAGCAACTAGTGAGCGAGCTTTTTCAGTTATGAAAATTTTGAAGACAAGGCTTCGTAATAAGATAGAAGATGATTTTCTTAGAGATTCTATGATTATGTACATCGAAAAAAAAATTGCAAGAACAATTTCGGTGGACAAGATTATTAATGATTTCTATTTAATGAAAGAGCGGCGGACACAACTTAAATGATGAGGTAAATCTATTATCTTCGCATTTATTTTTATTGTTTACGTGATTTACAAACTTAAATTATGAATTATTTTATTTTGTGACTATATTTAAGTTTGACTATGATAATTTTTAGAGTTTGGAATATATAAATTTATGAATACAAAATTTAGTAGATTTGATCCCCCAAACTTAAATTTTTGGTTCCGCCCTGTTTACACTAAAATTACAAAAATATTATATCAACGCAAAAACAACTTTTCTTAACAAAGTTGTTCTTGTTAATGAAATTTTATTGTAGTGGTAAGTTATAATTATAATACATGTTAAATATAAATCATAATTGTAATATTTAATATAACTGTTCTTTGATACTTGAAATTTGTCTATTTTAATATTATTTGCAACTTGTAACCTATAATACATATCAACGTTTATAGTTAAAAAATGTTTTAAATATCATTGGAGAAATAATTTTAAAATTTTATCTAAACATTTTTTTTATAAAAATATTGTAAATTTTATTTTAAAAACAATTGCTGGTTAATATTTTCACATGGTATTTTATTGAGTATAACTCAAAACATTAATTTTATAAAATTTAATTATACATATAATTAAAATATTCAAATGACAGGTTAAGGTAACTCCGATTCTATACTGCTATAAAAGATTGGCATTTGGTAACAGTAATAATTTCCACCGCCACCGCACCGCCGAGGAAATGAGTAAATTGATAAATTAAATTACCAATAAATATTTAAAAAAAAAGCTTCCCCTCCTTTTCTTTTGGTTGCCGTCGGTTGGGGTTCGGCGTCTGTCATTTCTTAATTAGGATATGCGGCGCGGTCCTCCATTGACCTCCGGTCAACTCTCTCCACGATTCCGACAAATCACTCGCCCACATCCCAATACTTGACCCACCAATTTCTCGCCCACCCACCCGCGATATTTTCGTCATTTTCTTTTTTTTTGTTGTCCTTTTCACAAATCGTAATCGTGTGCCTTTCGATTTGGTTTGGAGGCCGCACCAAAGTGGATTTCCGAATCTTGAGTTTTATTAAGTCCTTCGATTAAAAAACCAATAAAATAATTTTTCTTTTAAAAAAAGCGGATTTCAAGATTTCTTAAAGATTTGATTTTGAGAGAGGAAACAGGGAGACCCATATGACAGAGACAGGTAGACATTTCATTTACACCAATTGACTTCACTCTATCTCCCTATGCCACTGTTATTAACTCTATTAAATTTATTTTTATTTAATTAATATAAAAATATTATTAAATTAATTAAATTAAAAATATTTTATATATTAATTATATTAAAAAATAACTATTTTAATTTTATATTTATTTTTATCTTTAATAATACATATAATATTAAAATAATCATTTTTTAAATTTAATTAATATATAAATATTTTTAAACTAATTTAATGCATGTAATATTTTTGTTAATATAAATATACTGCAAATTTCCCTCATTTTACATTTCATAGCATAAAAGCAAACCCTTCAATACATAATCAAACGCCTGTTCTTAGCCTCTGATTCAAGCAATTTTTATACCGAAGGTGACATTTCGATTTCCGTATCCTTCCTCTGAATCTTTTGCTATGGCTAGAAACGGTATCATTTCTGGGCGATGTAGGACGGAGGAGATTGACGGTTTTGACCTTTCAACTCAGGAAGACGATGAACAAGTTCATGTTTTAGCTGTGGATGATAGTCTCGTCGACCGAAAAGTCATTGAGCGATTGCTCAAAATTACTTGCTGCAAAGGTTCGTTTCTTGATTTCGTCTAAAAATTCTTAACAATTTAGTTTCGTATTGATTTTTTGTGGTTTTTGTTCTACAGTAACTGCAGTGGATAGTGGAAGAAGAGCTCTGCAATTCCTTGGATTAGATGAAGAAAAAAGTTCTTCCGTTGGTTTGGATGTCGGTAAACTTGGACTTGGAAACTATTTGACTTCACGATCAATTCGCTTTCTCTGATTTAATGAGCGGTGTCTTGTTTCAGGGCTTGAAAGTGGATCTGATTATTACAGACTACTGTATGCCTGGAATGACTGGTTACGAGTTGCTTAAGAAAATTAAGGTAATAAGCTTTATCCATTCCTCTGTTTTCTGGAAAAAGAGTTCGAATTCAGGATTGTTTATTGACTTTTCTGTTGGGAGCCAGGGATCGTCCACTTTCAGAGAAATACCAGTAGTGATCATGTCCTCAGAGAACGTCATGGCACGAATCGACCGGTAACACTTCGCTATCTCAGTATATATAAACTCAAATTAGCTTGAGATTGGAACTAAATTATTTTTTTATTTGAATTTTGGCTAACAGGTGTTTGGAGGAAGGAGCAGAGGACTTTATAGTGAAGCCGGTGAAATTATCAGATGTTGAACGGCTAAGAGATTATATGACCGCCAGAGAGATCAGAATGAGAAACCAACAAATTGGCAACAATAAAAGGAAATCAAGAGAGAGTTTTGATCTCTCTTCATCGCCGCTTTCTGTCTCTTTGTCGCCGTCATTATCGCCGTCGCTGATTCCGTCTTCATCACCTTCGTCTTTATCTTATCCATTGTCTCCTTGGCCATGTCTATCCCCGTCATTGCCGATATTGTCATATTCGGCGCCGTGTTCTCCGACTTCGTTAGATTCTCCTACTAGACAGCTGAAAATGAGCAGCTGCTCCGATTACTAGAATCCTTTACTGCCTACACCCAAGTCTTTTTATTTCTTCACAAATTATAAAACCCCTTTGAAATGTCAGCAATTCTCCGTTAATTTAACGGTTTTTGTTGCCTTTTTCCCTTCTCTTTTTTGGGGCTTTTTATCAATGTTGTTCATTAATATGATTTTTTTTGGGTATAAAAAATAAACATATTAGATAATTAATCCAATAAATAGTATAGAAATCATAAAAATATTCATTTGATTTTTTAAATGATCAACATTGGGAAAAACTTCTGTTTCAAGCTAGTATGTTGCATTTAAATTTTGTTGTTTATTTTTAAGAAAAATATTTACAATATTGGAAAATATTAATAAAAATTATTAAATAAAATATGAAATGGGTAAACAAAAGGAGAATGGGAATTGGAAAATGTTGCAACAGATAAATAGAATATAATGATGAAATTTGGGAGAATGAATGAATAAGCGGGAATGTGAAATGAGATAGATATATGGTATATGGGGATATGTATGATATTGTCTGGTAGAAGGGAATATTTGGAACGAAGATAGTGTTAAGTGTATGATTTGTCTAGTGGAGCCTAGTGGTGTAAACTGTAATGTTTGTCTGGTTGTCTCTTTAGAGATTAAAAAGGCTTGCCGATTTAGCCATTGCTAAGCTGTCGAGAGAGCCAATTCCTCATATATCATATGACATCATGTGCGCTGTTCTGCATAATCCTCCACCTCATTCTACAAGCAGAAGGATCGTTGGACCCCTGCTTGAAGAAAAGAAATGAGCTTAGTTGCTTGCTTCAACAAAAGCTGTTTTAATGCTTTGCCTAACCAAGTAACCTTTTCTTGTTCCATCCCTTGTTTGTATAGATCCCCTCCTTGTATAGTTCTTATTTGATTTAGTTATTGAATGTGATATAAAAATTAAGTTTAAATTTAAATTCAAATTGTTTTCTTTCTTTTTAAAGATAATAGTAAAACATATTTCACCATGTCTTTTTTTAATTAGCAAAATAATAATATTTTACATATGTTACATTAAAAATTTCATATTACATTTATACTTTTATTTTATCTTTTAATCATCTTTAATTTATAATAATATTCAACCAAAACTATCTACTTTTGACTTGAGAGTTTATTGGTATTACAAAAATATGAATTATTTTTTACATGTTTAATGTATTTTTGGTATATTTGACATATTCATAAAAATATGAAAACAATCTTTTGTAAATTCAAAAATTTAAAATTGAAAAAAATTGCAGTAAAAATGAAATTTTAGAAAAAATAACATTTTATGTAGTTTTCTGGAAAAGAGAAGAACTCTGGGCTGGGCCTAAATGGCTTGCCCTTTCCTTTTCTCAGTTATAGGCTCAAGGATGGCTTACTTTTCAACTTGGTGCTTGTTTTTGTCCAAGTCCAACTTCCAAGTAACTATGATTGGGTTTTACACATACCAGAGGAAATTTTCCAATCTTTTTGTTCATTAAAAACCTAACGACACGTTTTTTGGGTTTTGTACAAAACATTTTAAAAGGTGAAAATTGCTCATTTTTTAAAAGATTTATACCAAAAAATCCTAAAAATAAAAATACACTTAAAATTTTTCATTTTTCAACTCTTAATTTGAAAAATATCAATTTTCAAAAATATATATTTAATGTATCAGACTATATTTTTAATTAAATTTTAAAAAATAAATATTATAAGATATTTTTGAAAAAATATTATATTTTTTAATATTCACTTTTTTTTTTAAATTTCATACATATTTAGTTTCATTTGCAACAATTGATATATATATATATAGTGTATAATTGCATAATAAACATTAGGTTAAAATTATATATATATAGATTGTTTCCGGTTAAATAAAAAAATATTTTTGAATTTTTTAAAATTACAAAATATTATTTTTCTTTAAATAGTATCTAATTTTCTCTAATTTTTTCAGTTTTTCTTGTTGGTGGTGTTCGGAATTTTGTTTTGGCAACGAAAGCCGAGTCTAACTTGAGAACCATAACTCTTTTCTCTTTAAAGATGAAATGGACAAGTTTGTTATATTCTTGACAAAACAACAATACTGAAAAAAAAATATTACAACAACAACAACGACATGTTGTCATGTTGTTATGAGCGGCACTTCAAAAAAAAAAATTAAAGAATCATCTTTTCGTTACGATCTGAATCTTATATCAAATCCTAAACAAGTATACTCTTGTTTCCTAAATTTATTATTAGCTTCAGTATAAATTGCCCTATTTTTTAATAAAATTTCTGAAATATATATATTTTTAATTTTTTTAATTTTATAATTTTGCAACATATTTATAATTGTACATATTTAATAAGATCAAAATAAAAATTGGCCCATTCTATAATCTATCTATTATTTTTTCTAAATATTTATCATTAAAATCAACACTATCATAATTTTTTATTAATTATTTGCAATGTGAAAAAATATATATATATATGGAGGTTGAGTGTGGCACGTCAGCAAGGCATGAAAATGAAATGAGCTATTTCAAGTGACTCATTGTTAAGGTCCACACTCTAAGCTGACCAAATTTGAAATAGTCAATCACGCACTACACCACTTATCATAA
Organism: Garcia nutans; assembly: GCA_947685225.1. Lineage (NCBI taxonomy): Eukaryota > Viridiplantae > Streptophyta > Magnoliopsida > Malpighiales > Euphorbiaceae > Garcia > Garcia nutans. The sequence continues at coordinate 56,320,392 of CANTUV010000011.1, forward strand.
TCATTTTTACTATTATAAATAAATATTTGTTCCTAATTAATATTTTACTTATTCTATTTCTTTTTCTTTTGTAATGGCTTCCTTATTCTATTTCTAATTATATATATTAAGCTCAAATTTCACACATGAACCCTTATTCATTAAAATAAAAGTCAGTTAATTTGCAATATCATTCATTATAATAAAAGCCTTTTTCTTTAAAAATCTAATGGGTAAATAGAAATTCAATTATTTTTATTTAATTTAAAATTGTATAAAAATTTAACATATCGAGATATATTTTTGCTTATAAAAAAATGGAGATATATTTTTGCAATAAATATATATTTTTTAAACTAATATATTTGTGGTCAATTTTTTATTTTTAAAATATGTGTTAAACAATTATATAAAAATTGTACTATATTCTGAGACAAATTTTGAAAGGGAAAAAAAAGGGAAAACGGAGAATTTGGTCAACTAAAATGCACCTAATATGAGAAATACCAATTAATTTGACGTAGTATGAAAGTCAGAACTGATGAGGGAGAGAGAGGCATTATGAGCAGCTTCTGTAAGCTTTTTCTCACCAACTTTTTCATTTAATATTGACATATATTTTCTCAGTTTCATAAAAATTATTAATTATTTTATTTTAAAATATTTTAAAATAATTATTTATTTTTATTTATAAAATATATTTAATATTTTTTATTTTATTTTTTAATAAATTTACATCTTAAATAAAAAATTAATAATAATTTAAACTATTTTTAAGATAAAATAAATATATAAATAAAAGTAAAAATAAAAAATATCTAAATTATTAATATATTAATTATATATTTTTAAAATTTGTAAAAAAAATAATCATGGTCAACGGAGGGAGAAATTAAAATATTTAATGCAAAATTACCAATTTATAGACTTTGATAAGATCGACCCCTTTTATTTTTCGCTTTTTGTTTATAAAATCATATCCTTTTAGGGTCCTTGATGTTTCTATGAAATCATTGGCATCTAAGTTTTGACTTTTTTTTAAATAATAAAAAAATTCTAGAAGTTTGATGATTTCTTCCATTGTTATCATATATATATATATATATATATAACAGTTCACATTTTGGACCCCTTCTGTTTTCATTTTTGAATTTGGAAAGTTTCTTAATGCTAATAATTAGAAGATTGACACTTACTCAGTCCTGCCCAAACCATATCTTTATTCGCTATTTAGAAAATTTAATTAATTTGATTAAAATAAATTTTATTTAACACATCTTTATTCAATAGGAATATGAATATAATCATTATTTTTTTAAAAAATAATTATTCTTTAATTCCTAATTAATTAATGTAATTAATTTTTAAAAAAATTGATGGCGTAACTTAGTTAATTGCGTCAAAGCAGCAACCATCTTTGAATAATTATTATTACTGGTTGTAAATTCTTATCTCACAGTTTGTGAGAATTTTAGTATATAAAAATAATATTACATATATTTTAATTTATATAAATTAGGCACTTTATAAATACAGTAATATAAAAAATTTAATGAAATAGTTTCATATAAATTTATTTTAAAAATCTTACAAGGAAATCCATAAACTGTTACTATTGTTATTATAAGTATATAAATAGCATAAACAATAAACTATTGCCAAAATAGTTAAATCAAATTCCCTCAAAAAAAAATTTAAATCAAATGTTAAATACACCTATTCAACCCTCCATTAGCAGTCGCTTTAGTATTTTGTTGGCAGAGTAAACCATTATTTTTAATATACATTATTTTTTTTAATATTGTTAGTATACATCATTTTAAATTCTTATAACAATCTTATATTCTAACTTGAAAACAGAACATTAGTTAATGGTGTGAGCAGCAATTTGCTAATTAGGCTTTTTTTTTTAAATTCTTATAATATATGACAAATATTTTATTTATACCATATTAATAGAAGTATTTTCTTTTTTTATTTTATTTAAATTATGGTCTACTTATTATTTTAATAAGTTATTTAATATATTTATTTTTTATCATATTTTTAATATTATTTATTAAAAATATTCAATAAATACATTTCAGATTAAAATAAGGATATAATAAAAAAAATATGTAAATTTATATTTTTAATAAAATTTTCTTTAATTTTGTAAAATAAAAAATGTGTATATTAATTTGGAATGATAATTTTTAGAATGCGATGTTGGTTTAATTTATATTAATAAGAAGTAAGCTGTATAACTGGTTATTAATTTAAAAATTACAAATGCCCGGGAAAGAGGCCATAGAGGCAACATAACAGAACTGAAATGGGAAATAACCAACTACTCTTTGAAATTGTCAAGCAAAACATTAATAAAAAAAAAAAATTTGTCAAGCAAAACCAACTCCAATTGCACAAAACAAAACAATAATTAACACACACACACACACACACACACTTCATTACCTAAAATTCAGTTTCAGTTTCAATTCTCTTTCTTTAATCAGATCAAGAATTCAAGATCTTAATTTTCTTGGTTTTTTTTTGGCTCACGCGAACATGATCCAGCCATGGTTTCTTCTCCTTTTCCTGATTTCTACTATTCTTTTCCCTTTCTCTTTTTCTATTGAATACGATTCTCAGAATTTCGAGGCTTTTTACCCTTTTCCAATCGATTTTCTACCTCCCGATCTTCCCAATAATCCAACAAACTCTTCTTCCCCGGTTCTACCGCCGCTACAGCCACCAGCTCCGCCGCAGAAGTCTTCTTCGTCGAATCGAACTGTTGCCAAGGCGGTAGCTGCTACTGCGGCAAGTACTTTTGTTATTGCTGCATTGATTTTCCTGTTATTCCAGAGGTATATAGTTTCGCGGCGGAAAAGAAAAGAAGAAGCAATTAGCACTCATTCTGTTGGTGGTGGCCGGAGGCCGGCGGTTCTTGATAATATTAACAATCCTGAAGGCGTGATTGTTGATGAAAATGGATTGGATGTGCTTTATTGGAAAAAACTTGAACAGAAATATAAGACTGGTAGTTCTCAGAAGGTCGATATCGATTATCAAGAAACAGAGGCGGATATGGTTCAAGAAAGCAATGGTAGCCGCAAGAATTCTATTTCAATCCAAGAAATTCCTTTGCTCCGAGGAAACTCTTCCACTTCCGACAGTAAAGTTGTACGTAGTCAAATATTAGATCCTCCTTCTGCTCCTCCTCCTCCACCACCACCAACACCACCAGTACCACCGCGACCTCCTTCAATTCCAATAAAAATAAGTAATGATTCAAATTTACCACCATCTCTACCTCCACCACCTTCAGCCAAGAAAATTAACTCAATACCACCTCCACTACCACCGATTCCAGCGAATAAAAATAATGCACCGCCACCTCCTCCTCCACCTAAGTCTTCCAAAATGCCACCATCAGGTAAAGGAATAACAAGCAAGTCTGAAACAGAGGATTCTACAATTGATAGTGAAAATGGTCCGGTAAAACTTAAGCCATTGCATTGGGATAAAGTGATGAAGACTCCATCTCGTTCCATGATCTGGGACAGAATCGGCGGCGGTTCTTTTAGGTAAAAAAAAAGTTGTTCTTGAATTAATATATCGATTTTACAAAAACAAAGATTAAATCTTTACCCAAATTCTCAAAAGTTTGTGTTGAACTTTTCAGGGTTGATGATGATCTTATGGAGGCCCTGTTTGGATACGTTGCAACTAATAAAAGATCCCCCAAGAGAGGAGGAACAAGCGACAATCAGAATGTTAGCCCATCAGCACAAATTACAGTTCTTGATCCTAGAAAATCCCAAAACATAGCAATAGTGCTTAAATCTTTAGGTGTCTTTCGTGAAGAAATTCTTGATGCATTAGCTGATGGGCATGGTCTTAATGTAGATACTCTAGAAAAACTTATGAGAATTGCTCCAACTGATGAAGAAGTATCTGAAATACTCAAATTCGATGGAGACACCAGTAGACTTGCAGATGCCGAGAGTTTCCTTTACCATATTCTCAAAGCAGTTCCATCAGCTTTTACTCGACTCAATGCTATTCATTTTAGATTAAATTATGATTCAGAGATTGCCCAGTTTAAGGAATCTTTACAAACACTTGAATTAGGCTGCAAGGAGCTTCGAAATCGAGGACTATTCATGAAACTCTTGGAGGCAATCCTTAAGGCTGGTAATAGGATGAATGCAGGAACTTCAAGAGGAAATGCACAAGCATTTAATCTAACTGCTCTTCGAAAACTATCCGATGTTAAAAGCACTGATGGAAAGACTAATTTGCTTCTCTTTATTGTGGAAGAAGTAGTTCGGTCAGAGGGAAAACGATGTGTTCTTAATCGAAATCGCAGCTTGAGTGGAAGCAGCAGCAGAAGTAGCAGTAGCAGCGCGAGTTCTGTGAACTCAGCATCGAAAGAGGAAAGAGATAAGGAATATATGATGCTGGGATTGCCATTGGTAGGAGGGCTTAGTTCTGAATTATCTAATGTAAAGAAAGCAGCACAGATAGATTATGATGCCTTTGCAGGCACTTGCTCAGCTATAACAGCTAGAATAGCAGAAGTCCGGGAAATCACGACTCAGGGTGCTTATTGGGAAGAAGGATTTGCAAAAGAAATGAACGGTTTTCTTGAAATAGCAGAGCAAGAAATAAAGTCTTTGAGATATGAGCAAACTAGAATACTGGAGCTTGTACAGAGAACAACAGAATATTATCAAGCAGGAGCTTCCAAGAATGGTGGAGCTCATCCATTGGAATTGTTTGTCATAATTAAAGACTTTCTAAGCATGGTTGATCAAGTATGCATTGAAATTGCTCGAAATCTGCAAAAAAGGAAAACACAATCTTCAAATCTTGGCTCCTCGCCAAGATCACCACCAAAACCAGTTATGCCTGTTAGGTTTCCAGACTTGCCTGAACATTTCATGAAGGAAAAATCCAGCAGCAGTTCTAGTGAATCAGACACTGATTTGTGAGCATCTGTATCTCAAAAGAAATTAGTTATTTGTATATAGCTGTTGTACGAAAATCTGAAATGTAAATCATAGGTTAGTTATTTTATTTTATATTTTTTTAAATCATTAAATTGTTTTCTAAACCTTGGAAAGTTTAATTATAAGTTTTTGCTTTTCTGGTTTAAATTTGTCCACAGCGCTGTAGTTTTTGTTTGCGAAAGCTTATATAGTTGATTGATTCACTTATTATCTTGATTCTCCATTAAAATCTAAACTGAGTTCAAAAAAATAAAAAACAAAAAAACAAAAATTTAATGAAGAATTTGTGCAACATTCATGATTAAAGTCAAATGTATTTCAATATTATCATTATTGATAGATCTGGAAAAGCTTTAACAATTCACAAACGGATCCAAAAGAATAGGACAAAACGGTGTTAAAAAATCACATCTCAATCAAGGGAAGCATCGCACCAATTCGTTATAATAATGATTATTACTTGTCGGTTTGTTGAAAATTTCAGGTATTCTGAGTTTGAAACTTTGACAAAGCAAGAGACGAGACTGTGTCTAAATGCATGAAAATTCATAGGTGGGATCTGCTTTCAATTATTTGGGAGAGAAATTAACTTGAGTTATTATGGGATAGATGTCAGAATTTAAGCGGGAAAAACTATTGACTTTATGCGGTACATTTAGATGCAAGCTGGCATAGAATTGGTTTTGACGACTAATTGCCTATCATCAATGAGCCAATTATTATGCTAGTCCCCGCTAAAAATAAATGCTTTACAGTAACGAGTTAGCCAAATTCTGTTTGAATTTGGTCCAAATATCTCTATCAGTTTATCCATGAAGTTACTCAGCCATGGCAGAAGGCTAATCACATTGCAGTTTATCCATGTTCATTTAGGTTCCATTTCTGCACAATAAGTATGAGATACAATCGAGTACAGAATTTTCTTCAGACAACAAATGTTACATTAATTTGAAGCGCACAGAAAAAAGCACACAACAGCAGAAATAATTGTGTATACAGAACCAGTAAACCTTAGTGCACTTGCAAAGATATCGTTTCAATCCATTACATGATCCATAGATTTCTGACAATTTAGCAAATTCTTTTCCAACTACTATTCCTCCAATATGTGCGGCCGGTAGAGAGAGAAAAAGAGGGCAGTCCTAATTCTCTCCTGACATATTATTAACTTTCCCCATCTAGACAATACGATGTATGAGATCTGTTATTTTTTCTTGTGGCAACTCAATCTACAGAAGATAACTAAACAATGGCATTTTGTTCGTGAAGTGACAGGATTATGAATGATGTTTCTAACTGGAAAGCAGTTGCTCCACGTATATCCTTGCCTATAAATGCAGCTTCCATAGTAAAATTAGACCAAAGTGGGAGCTACTGCTACGCCAACTGCTGTTCAATGAAACATTTCATAATCTCTTCTCTTGGTAGGATGATTCATGTTTCTATATCCCAAGTGGCTTGAAACCCTCCTGCATATATATAGTAAATATTACAGTTCACTTGCAAATTCAAATCCAAATGTTTAAATCATTTAAAATGAATCTATCTAAATGCTAAATGGACCGTTATTTTATTTTGTTTTGGAAGAAAAAAGATCAACACGCGCACACACACATATATATACAACTTGGCTTTTTTTTTTTTTTCCTAATTTTCAAGATACTCATCAAAGCTCGCCCAACATATATTAGGATGGGAGCTCAGAAGGGGGAATATCACATAATTGGAACGAAACTCAGGGAAAAGCAATCTAAAGCTAAAAATAAATTGCTTAAGATGCTTAAGCATGTAATATTATACTACTCCAATTCCAGAAATGAAATAAGAAAACAGTAGCTATTTGTTTTCCTCTTAATCCATTAGAATGTTCATTGGCCGTTGAGTTACAAAATAGACTCCCACACCCTAACTCTACTTGGGATCTGATAGACATGTTTCACCTAAATGATTAGATGTTTCACCTTAATGATTAGATAACTTTATTCATTGCTTTACTTTCCACAATGTCATAAATTAGTATCTATTGAGATAAGATATTGAAGAAAGGCCAGGAAGCTTAAACGCATACCAATAATAAAAATGTAATTTGCAATCATTCTTTGACTAAACTGCTTCATTATTGGCTTGATAATTGATAAAAACATTTCCTAAAGTCTAAAGATATCAGTTAGACATGGTAATTATCCAATTTCCTTTATATGAATTGAAAAATCATATTATACCAGAAGTTCTGATCCAATATGAGAAACAAAAAAAAAATTTGCTTTTTAGATAAACACTAATCAAATGACATTTGCTAACAGTGACGGGTCCTCAAGTTCTTTATGTAACCCATTCAATGTTATTACCCCTTAACATACTAAGCATAATTATAAGCAAAACAGTCAGGCCCCCCACTTGATATGCCTTCACTATTAATAACTTTTCAAAAACTACCAGTAATTAACTTCAGCTTCAAAATTAAGAGGTAAAAGAAAAAAGCAAAGTCACAAAGACCTGGTAATATGCCTCTCTAAGTAGTATATTATATTTCAATTTGCTTTTTGCTACACATGCATTTGTTAATGTGGAAAGGACTTGCAGAGATGGCATACCTTGTCTAAAGGGCTTTTTGATACTTTTTGTCCCCGATAAGTACTTGGCATAGGAGCAGCTTTGAATTTAAGGTTCTGTCTTAGCTTTCTAAGCTCTGCTTCTTTTTCCTCCTGTGATCAGCATAAGGTATCAAAATATGCCAATCATTTCATTGAATAATATGATTGCATTGTTTATGATCCAGGGATAGTAAAATGCAGGAACCATCCAAACAACCAATCAAGTCCATAACAGCAAATATAAGAGTACACATGTATACAGAAGCACTTGGAAAAAGCTCTAGGTTGGATCACATTGACAAATGCCCTTACCAATGGGAAATGTTAACAGGTGGAACCATACCTTTGATTTTGTTGGAAGGCGTGTATTCTCAGCCTCTTTCATGTTCCATTTTGCTCCCAATTTCTTAGAAAACTGAAACAGGTTATAAAAAAAATCCTAAATTAACTGGCTAATGGAAAATGATATTGTATATTCGAGATATCAAAAGCATAGTCAAATATGTGTCCAAGACAGAGAGAGAGAGAGGAGGCTAGTGGTCCAATTGATACCTCTTTCCTTTTATCTGCCCTTTCATCACTTTTCAAGCCAAAAGAAGATGGGGCTGCCTTAGCAGTTTTTTTGTTCATGCTAACTGCTTTGTATGACCTATCAAAGACATCCACTGTAAGACTGAATTTTCCAGAAAAGGTAATAGGAACCAATCTTTTTGGTGTTGCATTAACCTAGGTGCACAAAAAGGCATCGATCCAAAACCCTTAATAGTGATGATTATGTAAATAATAATATTAAAAAAATGTGAGCTTTAGATCATGTCTTACTCAAGCACACCCATAAGTTGCAGGAAATTTTTTCATGTAATGCTAGAAAGATGACAAAAGAATATCATTAAATGGGTGTACCACAAAGGATTGAGATGATGAATTTGAAAAATGCCATTATAGATGCCAAAAATGGGTGACCTTCAACATTCATGAGTTTGAAAGCAGGAAGTAACACCAAGGAAGAGAGCCTGGTGAGATCCTATAATTTTATAAGCATTGAGCCTATTGAGCATACAAAGCCGAATAATCAATGCTGATGGTATAGAATGGAAATATGGATACAAATTATCAACTAAATTTCAGAATGACAATAAAATAAGAGCTTATATATGAAAACCATGTTACCAAAAGAACAAAATCAACACATGCGCTTTCTAAAAGGAATATATATCCTCCTATTACCTATACGAGCTCTTCGCCATCTCAATTCCCTTAAATATTCTACCTTTGAATAAAGAAATAATTCGAGCATCTAGTTAATGGAAGTGAATAAGCTTGGACATATAAGTTAGGTGAATCATCAATGGACATGTAGCATAATTCAAGCAGTACAATTGTCACATGAACAAATATATGCAACTGATGGTAAAAATATTCATACAAAGAATGGAATCCAAAACTTACCCTGCATTCTCTTTTCGCGGAGTCATAGAACCAGAAATATTAACTTCTGTCCCTGTCGTAGGCACCTGCACAAGTGAATTGAAAATTGACATTCAACAAGATAAGCAAGAGTAATAATGCAAAGATTTAAAAGGTCTTTTCCTATAGCTAAGACTGATTAGATGACAAACCTGCTTTGCCCCCAAAGATTTCTCTTCAGCGGAAGCTTTCAACTGGTTGAAATTATTTTGGAATGTCTTAAATGCTCGTTTGACAATGTCTTTATCCTTCATTCTCTCCATAATAAATGATTTTCTAGTATTTGCCAGAGGAGCTGAGGTGAGAACAGCTTGATCAGAATTTGGTGTATCTAGACTGAGAGACATATGCAAGGATTTGGGAGCTATTTTCTTGCTCTGTCCCACAGAAGGACTTTTGATTTTCAGTAATGGTGAACCAGTTAATTTCTTAGTTGAAGGCCATGATGTGGACGATGTGCCAGAAGTTGGTACTGTCTTTGGGACCTTTGGAGTGGAAATTTGGGGTGACTTATTTACAGGTGATCGCGGTTTCTTCTTTATCTTTGACATCACTCTTATCTTACTGATTGGAGTAATCTAAATGGATAAAGCAACAAAATTTATGAGACATCTAACTTTATTTAATAAGAACTGAAATTTCAAGAAACGTAAAGAGCAACCATCATAATTTATAGTTTCCCTATGAGAATCAGTGAGTTCAATAGTGAAACTATTCACCTTTTGAGACTCCTTTCGATTATCTATCTTCATATTTTCCTCTTTAACCGCAGGAATTCTTTCTGTCTGTTTCTCCAAGTTCCTAGGCAACTCCTTCATTTCCTGAGCCTCCATGGACAAAGTTTCCGGCTTTTTAACTGAAGTCGCTTCTTCCCCTTCCTTAACTAAAGTAGCTTCTTCTGGCTTGTTCAATGTGAGGTCATCTAGTCTGCTATCCAGTTCTTCTTCCACTCTTTCAACTGAGGAGCTTTGACCTTCTATGTTAATTGCTGCATCTTCATGAGGCTCATCAACATGTCCAGTACCCAACTCACTATCCAATTTGGTTTCTTGCCTAGTCCCTTCAGAAGAAGTCTGGCTATTAGATACATCAAATTCAGAATATGTCCGACAAGCTTTTCCAATGGGATATCCTGCAATTTGAGCATTTGACGCTAGTGATTCATGTTCCATTTGCTTCTCCTGATCAAGCTGCTCAGCCTTTCTAGCAGCAATCTTTTTGTAATGAGCTTCAAAGTAAGCTTTTTTCTTAGCTACAGATCCAGGGGTGGCACATTTCTCAACTTCCTCCATGTACTTATTCTGTGAGAAAGACGACCATTTCTCCCAAGATAATGAATCATTCTCAAATCTACCAAATGAAACAGACACTTCAAGAGCACGATCTGAAGCTTTTGTCTTCCCTATCTGTTCTTGTAACATAAAACCCAAAATCCAAGCAAGAAACAGAATGACAACTCATAACAACAAAAACAGCATGGGAGTTTTGCAATCATGAATTGGAAATCAATTAACAATCTATAACAAAACAAAATAAAATTCAAGAAAACAATAAATCGGTAACCAAATATGAAACAATATGGGCCACTTTATACAGATCAAGTGACAAATAAGGGTACCTTATCTTCATTATTTGAGGCAGCCATTATTGATTCGCCCATTAATACTCCGGAGAAGAGCTGAATTACCACAGAGGTACCATACTAATCCATAAACAGTTTATACCAAATCCTGTAATTAGCATTACCATCAATTCGTTAAATCCCACTTAAAAGGGCTAAGAATAAGCTATTAACAATGCAGACAAAAAGAAGACATGAAAGAACGCAAAGCAATGAACAACAAAAAAGCATGGATGGGCACGTGATTGTGCATCTTAGTAAAAAGACAAGTCTTAATCTAATATCTCTTAAAGAAAAAAAAATCCCTATATTTATATTTATCGCTTCACCTTTTCACAGTAATGGGTACCCTTGTCTGTTTCTGGTACTTCTGGAAACTACAAAATCATAAACCCAATCATCAAAAGAAAACCATTAACTTGATCAAAAAGTACAGATAACAACCAACCCACAAAATTATTTCTTAAAATAATTTAGCTTTTTGTTACCATAATTATTTCTTGTGAGCGAAAAGGTTGAAAATTTGAGACTTTCTTTAGATTCAAAATAATAAAAATCTGAACTATAACAAAAAAAAAAGTATTTACAGGAGAAAAATTAAATATTTTGTTGGCCTAGTTAATGGGATATTAAAGAAAAACAAACAAGTGGGCATATTTGATTGAACAGAGATATCACAACTAGTAATTAATCCTTCATCATTATCTACAGATTTGAGATTTTCCCTTTAAAATCAGTCATGATTTCAAAGAAAATCCAAGACAGTGATCAGATCAACCATGAAAATTAAAAAAAAAAATAAGAAAGAAAAAAAGATTATAGACAAGAAAAGAAGGCCCACCATGAAAAAGCGGTAGTAGTGTAGTGAAGACAGAGAGAGATATTGAGGGGTCGGGCAAAAAAAATAAAATATCCAGACTCAACAACTGCCAGCTTAAGACTTCTGTGGACTCATCAACCATCCAAGATTCTTGAATTTCTTCAACTGAAAAAGATCTGCAAAAACGGCATTGGCATTATCTCCACCAAGTAACGTCCACAATTGGGGATTAACAATGTCGTTTCACTCTTATTTATGATGTCGTTTCTGTCCAACTATTACTACTTCCACCAACTTCTCTTCTTCTTTTTTCCTCTCCTAATATTTTTTTACTTTTAATAAATAATTGTTTTGGACAATTATATAAAAAAAAAGCATTCTGCAATAAAGAATCCATTACAATTAGGAATAATTTAAAAAACAATTATTTTACTTAAAAATAATGTTGAAACTTATAATTTTTTTAAGTCTATAAACTGATATTTAAACTATGTCGTCAAAGCTGTAATTTCATATTTATAAGTGTAATTTATTTTCACATTTATTTATTGTTTCTTCCGTATTAAATATTGAAACTTTAATTTTAACCATTTACATATAAAAATTATCCTAAGAAAAAATCAGAGAATTATCTGCTAACATTATTTTTTCTATTTGACTACTTTTTGTAAATTTTTTTAATATTTTTAAACCGGGTCAACCTCCAATTTTTAGCTAATCTAATTTGACCATCTGGCCAACCCAAATTTAAAAACATTGCTTAAAAGTTAAAACTAATATCAATTTGCAATAGGATTAAACATAAAAAAGTAAATGTATTTGATTTGATTTTTCTTTAACATCTTTGCTATTGTATTTTTACAATAACAAAATGTCCAGAAAAAGCAAAAGAATGTGAATCAAACAAGTGGGCTCCTTCTCAACTAAATCTTTAATCTACTTATAACTTGCCTTGCTATTTCCTCCTCAATGCTCTTAAGCTACTCAATCATCACTATCTACCTTCCACTATATAAACATGACACTCATTTGTTTGCACCAGATACACCTCTTAACACCCACTTAAGGGAAAAACAAAAAAAGAAATCTCTTGTTATATAGAAGAAACACATCATGAAAATCTCTTCTTTTCTCTATATATTTTTCTCCTTGGGCCTCTTATTGGGCCTAGGTAGGCCAGATCCAGACCCACTTCAAGATTATTGTATTGGTGATGCAAAATCCTCTTCGGTTTTCTTGAATGGGTTTCCTTGTATAAACCCAAAATTGGCAACTGTTGCCCATTTCAGCACATCAGTGCTTTCCAAGCCAGGGAACACAAAAGCTAACATGTTCGGCTTCAATGTTACAATAACAGGTGTTGCTAATTTACCGGGAATAAATACATTGGGCTTGAGCTTGGCCCGCATTGATCTAGCAAGAAATGGACTTGTGCCACCTCATTCGCACCCACGGGCTTCGGAAGTAACCACTTGCCTCAAAGGCTCAATTCTTGTGGGATTTATTGATACGGCAAATCGTTTGTATACCCAACAGTTAAGAGCTGGAGAATCATTTGTGTTTCCTAAAGGATTAATTCATTTTCTTTATAATATGGATAGTATGAGCTCAGCAGTTGCTATTTCTGGGCTTAGCAGTCAAAATCCAGGAGTCCAAATAGCTTCTCTAGCCTCATTCACCTCAAATCCATTGATACCGGATGATATTGTGAAGAAAGCTTTTCAAATCATCAGCCAAGATGTCATCAAGATTCGTAAGAACCTTGCAGGATTATAAATTATATAAATATAATAATCGCCATCGATATTTCAATTTATTGACAAAGCCTTTGGATCAAGTCATTTCCAAAATTCACATCTATTTATGAGAATGAATATATTATGGGTATGAATCACAACGGATCAAGTATTTTTAGATATCCAACTGGTTTTAATAAAATTATATAGGTTGTAAATAGTTTATAAATGAATTTGAACAGTTGTGGATAATATTTTTATTACTTGTTTTTGTATAATATATGTGTTATTCTTAGATATTCATTGTCTGCATTCAATTATATAATAAAATTTCTATTAGTTATGCTTTTTATTGAAATTTAATTATATTTTTATTATATTACGTTGTTTTGTAAACTTGTATGATATGAAAATATTTTGTTAAATTTTATTTATATCTATTTAATTAAAAAAATTATAATTATATAATTTAAATTTTATTTTATTTTTAAACTTTTATGCTTAAAGAGTATGTATAACATAAAAGTAATATTAAATGTTTTGAGAATAAATATATTTAAAAAGGAGATTAATAGGTTAAAATTAAATAGGTTCAAAAATTGATCGAAATTTAATTGGTGAAAGAAATAAATAAAATGAATTGAAGTCAAGGCGAGTATTGGTTATAGACACATAAATATATTTCCAATTTGAATTTCCAGACTCTGGTATCTTGTTTGACTGGTACACACGCGATCCAAATAAATAATGCAAAAAATAATAGTAAGAAGAAAAATAAAATATATTATAATTTTCTTATGTTTCTTTTTTTATATTGACAATTGGAACTTGAAAGTTCTCGCCCACCATCACAATACATCTGGTAAAAAGCATTAGAAATTTCTTCTGTACAAAATGAACACGTTTACGTCAAGCAAATATACTCTTTTTAAATTTACTTATAATACCACACCCACAGTCATAATTGGTCTATAATTATTTAAAATTGAGCAATTAATTTTAAAATATAATAAAAGTATTAAGGAAATACTAACATTTCACTAAATTTGAATTTGATTCGATGGGTTTAGTTTTTAACATAATAAAAAAAATATTATAATTAAATAAATAACTGCGAGATTCAACCCAAACCCATTTAATATTCAATTTTAACTACTAAGGCTAATCATCATTAGCTTCAAATTAATCGTTATTTTTCTTTTTCCTTTTTATCTTTGGTTCAATTGCTTATAGTATTCGTGTCAAAGAAGTTAAATTGGGTCTTTTTGACTTTTAATTATTCGGACTTAAATCGAATAAAACAATGTGAAAACAAAAGGCAACCGGTAAACCAATGATATTATAAGTTAAAAGCCATGATGGCTGGACAAAGAAACTAGAAAGGCTGCTAATCAGCTTCTATGAATCTCATGGAAAAAAAAGAAAAGAAAAGAAAACATAAAGTTGAGGGAATCAATGTGAAATTAGATTGGATTGAATTGAATGATATAAAATGTTGAAAAGCTGTTAACTTAAAGAACTTCTGGAATCTGAAAATTATTAGCAACGTAGAAGCAACCACTAATAGGAATCAAAGAAATTGCAGATTTAGCACTGAGGTGGTTGAAAAATATTGAGGATGTAGACAGTGAGCGTGTTTGTCAGGCTGCTTAAGTCCAAAATAAAAGCCCCGTGAGCATCCCTCCCCCCGATATGGACGCCATTCACTGCTTTCTCATTTCTCGTCTGACCTTTTCCATTTTGGCTTTTGCATCTTGTGATTTGTCTTCCAATCGTAACTTGTTAACTGGCTATCAACTATACCACTTCTAATTACTCCATTTCATACATTATGCTTTTCTTTTTATAATATAGATAATTCTCTCTAATATTTTATTATTAACGTTAATTATAAAAGCCAATATATATAACAAAATTTATATCTAAATTTTGTGGATTATAAATATAAAATCTAATAAAAGTGTAATCAATAAAATATATAGAAAGATTTAATTTAAAATATATATATATATATATATATATATACTAACAAAGACTTAAAATAATGAACAACTGTGTGTTATTCTTCTATTCTCTCCCAAATGATTAAACCTACATACAAAGAAATCAACCCATCAAAATTGTTCCACAGCAATGGAACCCTAAAACAAAACAAGGAATTGAAATCCCAATATGTAACCACATGAATTTCAATGAAATAAGAATTAAATTTAACCAAAAAAAAAATCCCACCCAATACCAGACCCATCAATCCCTTCTTTTTCCTCCCAATTTTTTAATCAATACTGTACACATCTAAGAAAGAATTTCTTCAAATGTGTGAACTTAAAAAAAAAATCAAAAGAATCACAAATAATTTGAGTAACTCATCAATGTAGATTGAGAAGAACTCAAAAATCCCAAAGGCAGATCCTTCACTTTTGTATTTTCATATCCTTTGTAAAGATCATAAGGTTCCCATAGATGATCAAGCGGGCAAGGTTTCTTAGCATCTAATCTCACCCATGGCTTCCCTTTCCCGCTCCAATGTAACAAGCTAACTGGACCAGGATGCAATGACCTGCAACTCCCTCTCACATTATCTCCGCCAAGCCCATGTTGGTTCCACCGGTGATCAATAGCTTCTACATTACCAGCAAAAACCAATAAAAATGGTGGCAAAGAACCCAATTCATAAATCCTCCTCCTCCTCTGTATCTCCATCCAATTCTCGATTTTCCTCCTGTAATTCCCTTCTCTCCATTTCACCAAATCCATCACCATTACTCCAGTGTTGAAGTAACAAGGCTCTCTTGCAGAGAAGACCCGGGAAAGAACCGGGTCGGACCAAAACACATCAGTGAAATACTTGGTGAAATTGGCGTGACAGTACTCCGGTGCTCCGATGATTCTTGACCCAACAAGAGTTGTGTTCCAGAGCTTGTGAATATCGTCGACGACAACCACATCGGAGTCGAGGTAAATGACTCGGTCAACGCAGGGATCTAGGATGTCTCCAAGATAATTTCTTGCGTAATTTAACGGGTTTTCCAAGGCTTGGCGGATTGAAGAAGAGATTAGATTGATTACAGTGTCTTCTCTGAAAATATAGACCTTGAAACTGAGTGAGGGAAACGTGGATCGAACGAGTTGGCTCAGAACACGCGGACTTGCCGGATCAAACTCCGCCGCAATAAAATGAAAGAAGACGTTTTCTGGGCAAGAAGCATGTTTTAAAACTGAGTGAACAGCGGCGATTGACCCGCGTAGATACTCCGAATCCAGAGTCATGGCTACGTGAACCAGAGACGGGTCACAAGAGGAAACGAATTGTCTATTGCCTGAAACCGGACACCCAATCCCATTGCGGTAATCCGGCGCCTCAGCAAATCGGAACACCCCCATTTCAAGACCATCGCTACCGTTAATCTCTGTGACTGGCAGAGAACGAATCCCGAGACAAAACGGAGCAGAGAGAACGGAAACTAAAAGGAACAAAACGGCAGCGAGAAATCGGGAATGACCCATTTTCCTTATTCTAGGTGGATTAAACGAAAATGGGTTCCAATTTCTGGGTTGAAACTTGAAAGAAAGAGAGAACGATAATGGTTCAATGGCTGCTTATATAGTAATATTCAACTATTCATATTCATTGTTATTATTGACAGTGAAAGAAAGGGAAAGCGAATAGAAGAAAAGATTCAAGAGATTAGGACAAAACAATCAAATCAATTAAATGCAGAAATGGGTAATTAAAAAGAATAAAGATTTGTAACCATTTAAACATGGAAGGAGAAAGATCAACAAGAGTTACTAGTTTCTTGATTCTTGATTGTTGGTGGTTGAATGGTTCATTTCCAAGAAAACATATTTCCTTCTTTTCTTTCCTTTTTCCCTCCCTGAATATATGTGAGAGAGAGAGTAATGGGGTATCGGAAACTTGTATATATCTGCGATCTCGAGAGGGAAAATTTTTATACACTGTCTCTCTCCCTCTCTATGACTTTCTCTCAATAGTCACAAAGGGAAAGAGGCGAGAAACTGTTAGCAATAACAAGAAACGAATACAATCCGCTTTGATGCCAAATTTCCATTTTTGGGTACGTGTATATCACACGATAATTTTTGCGCGTTTGATTGGACTTGGACGAGATGCGTATTTGTTAGTGTAGGTGTATAGTTTGTAATCTTAACGAAATTCAGCGGTTTTTCATATTTTTTCTAAGTTTTTTTTAATCGGTTGGTATTTTAATTTTTTTATTTCCATTATTTATTTATTATATATGCTATTTTGTGTTCATATTGTTTCTTGTTTTATAAAGTATGAGAATTAAAAATACAAAATTAAAATTTTAGGCATCTAATTACATGTTTTACCAAATTTGTATTTACCTGCTGATATGAAATTATTAATTTAATTTTCCTTACAACTTTTGTTTTTATGGAAAATTTCCTCAAACTTATTGTTCCCTTTATTGAACAAATTTTTAACTCTATAGCAATGTATCAGAAGAAATTCATTTATGCAAAATATCGAATTTTAGTAAAGTGAATTTTATTTAAGCCATTCAATAATATTAAAATCATTTTTATGATTAAAAGGTTTAAAATTTGAATTCAAAATTTTTTAAAGTGAAATTAAAAAAAATAGAAAGGGAATAAAAGTATTAACCATTGAAAATTTGTGGTAATAACAAAGGTAAATAAGAAAATTATGATAAAATTTAATTATTTTGTTTATATACAACTAGAATGTACTTGTTGGTGAGAGGGATTATGTGTCAACCGAACAATTAAAGATGTTATAGTCTGTTCAATTAAGAGGGAAGGCGTTAATTAAATATTTTAGTTGATTATTGGAAGCTAAAGTGACACTATAAAAACCATCATTTTCATAAAATAATAATAATAGTAATAATAATTCCTTGGCTAATTAATAGACAACTCTTTCTTTTTTTACTCTTTTTTGTTTTAGGTTGGAAGATTGTTATTAAATTGTTGATGATAAAAGTTGCTATTTAATGATAGTATATATATATACATATAAGTATAAGTTTGCAAGTAATTTTCAAGGAAGTAGCATTGTATTTCTTTATACATTGAGAAAAATATTATATGGATTTGGTGGAAATTGACCACTTCTTTAAGAGTCAATGTCATGTTTTAGAATAATTATATATTGTGTATATGTAGATGATATTAATGAATTTAATGGGTAAGAATTATTTAGTAAAATGAGAAAGACTGATCATAAACTAATTCAGATCATATAATTTTTAAACGAATATATGCAAAAAGGTTAATGAATATTGAATTTAATGTAGCTGCCTTCAATTCCTTGTAATTAAGTGATTTCCAAAAGTAGTAGTTATTATCATATCAGTTGGTAAGCATTCTCGACGAAAGTTTGTGTTTGGAAAGTTTTATATCGCAGTCGCAGCTTTGCTCACTATGTAAATGTGTCAATGTGATCAAAATGAAATCATGAGGATTAATAATTTATTGTGCATTTATTTAAAAATTTATATTTTTATCCGGAAGTATAATTTTTTATAAAGTAATAAATATATTTACTATTTTAATAAATTAATTAATATATTATATTTATATTTAATATTATTTATTAAACAACATATTTTATAATAAAATATAATAATAAAATCATCGAACACTTGATAATAATATATTATAATTTAATCGAAGACTTCAAATTTAAATTATAAATATATAATTATATTAAAATTTAATAAAAATAATTTTATTAATTTTATAATTCTATTCGATTCAATTTTAAATGATAATTTACATTTAAAAAATAATAATAAGAATTATTTTTTTAATTTTACTAGATAAATTAAAAATGTGTTTTTGTTTAGTACGAAAAAGAATATATATATTAATCATTAGTATATAATATAATATAATTATATCATATCATTTCTTGAATTATCATAAAGAAAACATTTTATAAAAATATTAATTAGACATGAATTTTGATAATTTAATTATATTTTTTAATAATAATTAACAAATATTTAAATTTTAAAAAAATAATATGAAATTTTTAAAGAATAAAAGGTAAAGAGTGGGTTTGGCAATTGGCAATACCATTCTTGGGACAAGTAATATTCTTTTCCTCCACTAATGCGATAACAGCTGTATTTCCAAGCCAATACCAGCTGTACTACTACTTGTGATTTTGACGTCAACGGCTGTGATCTAGCCTGGCTCTTTTCTCTCCGGCCCGCTCTTTCTCTGTCACTCCATTGCTTCCTGGATCCTCACCCACGTGATCACGTGCTCCCAACCTATTAGGCTATTACCCTTCCCTCACTCCTCTGTTTTGTGGACGCTATATTCTGTTTTCCCTCTTTGCTCTTTTGTTATGTTTTTCACTTTTATTATTAAGTTGTAGAATATACTTACAACATTAAAATATTTTATTTATTATTTTCTTCCCAATTTTGACAAACAACTGTTTTAATTTGATTTTATAATTTCTGTTCCTTTTGTACTCAACAGCTAATATTAATAATTAAGGTCTTTTTGTTTGTAACAATGGCAATGATCAGTTGAGAGAGTGAATTTCTTAATTTTATATTATGTTGATATCTCATAATATATTTATTTATATATTGAATTGTAAATCTCAATTAAATTAAACTTAATTTTAAAAAGTGTAGTAAATTAAGCATACATTATTAATATGCACATGAATACTGATTTAAACAATTATTGTAATTCAAATTTTTATACTAATTTCATCCAATTTAAATTATCATTTTTAACTCATATACACATATTAAAAAAAGATTAAATTCTATCAATATTATATAAAATTATTTTAAATTGACTAAAATATTTTTAATTAATTTATTAATATTAAAATATTATACTCTCACTTTATTAAGGGTATAATTAAAAAATATTAATTAATTTTTATTAATTTCATAAAAAGAGTGAAATAATTTTTTTTATAAAAATAATAATTTAAATGAGATAAATACAGTTATTTATAGAAACTTTAAATTGTGTAATTATGAATGAAATATGATAGAATTAAACTATGCCGTCTTAATTGTGTCATCAAGCACTTTTGTTGAAAGTTTGAAATATTAATTAGAATTCCAATTAGTTTATAGATAATCAAAATGCTAAATAGAAGTTAGAACTAAAATATTTAAAATTTGTTAATTGTTGAACTGTCTATATTAATTTTTCTGCCATATTATTTTTAAGATCTAAATCAGAATCTTGACAGTCGGCTTAAGATTAGTGGTCATCATGTAAAACAAGTGCAATAATACATTATTCATGCCTTGATTTTAATTTTTCTCAATCCTTTGCAATATACTATATACATTGTGGCATTAATTAATTATATAAGTGTGTGTTTTTGTTTTGATTTTATTTTAATATAATGTATTGAAATTGAAAGACTAACTTACATGTATACTTTATCATTTTACTTGTTTTAATAAATTTAAAATTCATTTAATCTTTGTTTTTTATAACATACTATATGTTCTAATTTTGATTTATATTATTTGAACTGGTCAAAGAATAAATCACATATTTCCTATCACTATCATATTATAATTCTTTTAATAAATTTAAAATCACTTATAAAAAAATATTAATTTAAGATTTTTAATCTAATTTAATTTTTATTCAAACACTATGAAATATTTGTATATGAATTCTTTTTTTTTTTTGCTACATAGTAGAAAAACATACATTTTCCTTAGAATAAATACATAAAAATGGTAAATAAACTTTAATTATTGACTTGACTTCCAACATGCCAAGCTCTTAATTGCGGTTCGATTTTCATGAACAACATAAAAAATTTTTTTTGCCCTTTTCAAATAAGAAAAAAAACTATTGTTTTCACCCAAAAAAAAAAACTATTCTTTAACTTAATTAAAGATTATTGTTTTCACAGTCATATTAATTTTAAATTCTTGTTCCAGGTGACATTAGTAAGTGTTTGAAAATTGAGGGGCTTTACGTCATTTTCATTGAGATGTAATATTTTAAGAGTTCTTATTAATATTTTCCTTTTCATACTGAAAACTATTATTATTTTTTTTTTGGGTTTTATATCTTCCATCTTTATAGTAAAGGTTTATATATTATAAAATTAATAGGCTATAAGAATTTTTATTTCATACTCAAAGAATAAAAATAAAATAATAATAATAACAACATCAATACCAATACCAAACAGGCCCTAAAAAATTGAGAATTGATTCGTTCATCGCGCAGAGTTCCACATTGCAAAATCGGGCTTTTAGCTATTGACTAGGTAAGTTGAAGTTATACTAGCTTTCCAATTCAAAACAATATGATAATTTAAATTTTTTTGGATAACAAACAACAAATAAAAAAAGAATAATTAAACAAAAAAAACAGTACTAGAAAAGTTAAAAATCTATTTTGGGATATTGAAAAAAATTAAAAAAAAAGGGCGTGGCAAGGGCATGATTTCATGCTAGAACTTGGAATAGAGAAGATAAAAAATCCTCGGTGGCATTGCCAACTACTATTACAAATTTACAATGGACGGCGGCTACATGTACAGAGTGTATCGTTCATTCAATTTTATATAAATAAATAAATAAATAAATCCTGGAATATAAAAACTAATTAATTTAAACCCGTTTATTAAGAAAAAGATACACAATCTTAATTAGGTTGCGGCCTTTTAAAAAATTGAAGAGACCAACCAATCCTTTTATAAAATTTAGGATCAGTCCACAATACTCTCTTTAATTATTTTTTTATCATAGTATTAATAATTATTTAAGCAAATTAATGATGCAAAAAGATTATCAGTTGGTAAAAATTGATTACTAGAATTTTGGTAGGGAATGAGATTCAGAGCACCAACCAACCAACTTGCTATAAATTAAACTCTACGAACCTCTTTAACTCTTTTATTTCTCCAACACCTCGTTTTGTAAAACCCAATTTAATATTTCTTTCCTTCCAATATAAACTACTGCCACTTGTCTTTAACAATTCCAGCAACAGCAAAAAAATTTGCAGGAATTATTATTAATTTATTATCTGAAAATTAATTCAATTCTTATAAATCTAAATTAGTATATTTTTTAAAACTATATCATATTAATTAAGTAGGTGAGTTTTATGATATATGAGCAGAACAGAGCATTGGATACTCTGAAAGGAAAACTCCATTAGAGTTTTTGATTAGATGATGCCAAAACCAGTGAACCACAGAGCAGGACGGTGGCGTTTTTGGCAGCTCGTGACATTCTTTAAGAAAAATGTTTTTTACATGTGGGAACAAAAGATAAAATAGGATGAATATGAAATTGAAAACCCTGGGGAGCACGTGGATTTTTACGGCAATGGATTTGGGTCCCACTCACAAGGGAATCTTAAGATTTATTTTATTGTACGTTTATAATAATAAATAAAATCTATAATTAATATTGGGTGGTGAGAAAGTTGATCTGAGCCGTCCGTGAAAGAAGCAAGTTTCTTGCACGGCCACACCTCTTACAAATCACTTCTTGCATATGATATGAATATGACCGTTATGCGTTGGCGCCTCTAAATTGAATTGAAAACAAGTATAAACAAACAAAGAAACTGACAAGCCACTTCCTCCCTTTTTTTTTTTTAAATGAGAAAGCCACTTCCTTCCTTGATTGTATTGTGAACTTGTAATTGCCGACAACTTTTTTTCTTTTTACAATATAATTTTTTAATTAATATCTTTAACATTTTAAAATTTTATTTTTTAGAAAATTAAAATTTAAAAATAATTACAAAAGTATATAAATTAAATCTTATTATCTTTAATAAATTTAAAATTTTAATTTTTTACCATATAATATTTTTAATAATATTTTTTATTATTATTGAAAAATGTAATATTATTATTTTTATTATTTAAAAATTTCTTAAAATTTCAATTTCTCAAAAAAAAAAAAAATTGAATTCCAATTTGAGATTTAGAAATAATTTAGTGTCATTTTTTATTTTTTTAGCTATAAAAGTTTTAGAAATGGCCAATGGGTCTCAAATAAGCCATGTTAATCGCACTAATGGCATGGCATATTTTAGCCTGCTTTTGACAAAAAGAAAAAGGAAAAGACGAATAATTCCAAAAGAAAAAAATTCAAAATTCTGAGTGAAATACATGGTATAGTTTAAGTGTTTATTTAAATTTTTAGCCCAAAATATTATCAAATAAGACTCTCTCATTATATCATAATCAGCATTAAATCTTTGAAGTCATCCCTGAATAAATCAATTTATTGTTGTATAAAATTGAGAAAATTACACTATATATCATCTTTTAACTTCAAAAGTATTCTATAGTTTTTTATATATTTATTATACTAAAATATTTGATATATTAAATGTATACCTTAGAAAGTATAGTATTTTTTAAATTGAAAATTTATAAGTAGATATTTTTAGAAGAAAAAATTGAATATTGTTGAAAATATTTTAATATTTTGATATTTTCACAAATCCCAAATTGGGAAAATTTGAAATAATCGTAAACAATTTGCCCAATCCATGAACATAAATTAAAAGGTAAAAAAATATATAAAGAAAAGCATATTGGTGTCGTCCTACTTAAAAATTTCTTGCACAATGAATTAAGGTTTGATATTAAAAGTGTGAGTTTGTAAATATAAACCACAAATAAAACATGGAAGAAAAAGAACAGGTGATTTATTACACCGTCTCGACAGAATCAAAACAATGGCATCAAAGCTACAGATTGTTCACTTCAGGATTTTATTCATCTGATTTTTAAAATACACGAGATCAGTTTTAACCTTATTTGATGTGAACTGCAGACACGGCTGATGTAATTTCCTTTGTTCTTGGATCTCTGCTTTCTAATGAAACACCATTAGGATCTTCTCTAACTAACAAAGCCAGAACATTGAGAGAACTCCAAGCTTTTGTTATGTTGCTACTAGAGTTCCCAAGGGTAACGGCGAAGACGGCATCGAACCCACCTGCTCCAGGAACTCCAGCTAATGAAACTCCCTCCATGTTCATTGTAGTATCCAGAAGTCGTGCCTGGGATTCAGGCTCTATCTGCAAATTTTTTTTCAAGATTAATGAACGGCAGATTAGATGGTAATGCACAAAACTAGAATGATCTTTATTCATATTTGGCAACCATTAGAGAAGAATAATGAGAACCCAGCACCACACCCTTCATAATTCATCACAAATTTATAAAGGTAAAACATCATTCTTGCGCCTTCAAACTGTCAACAGAAACCAATCGGGCTGTCAAAAGTTTGACTTCTCTTAGATGCTGGGCTTGGCCTCCATACAGATCATCATAGCAGAGTAAGCCAAATTAGGTGAATACACAAACAGTTCTTTGCCAGTATCAAGTGATAATAGCACGTCTTGCAGAATAGTAAAATTTACTACTAAAGAAAATAAATTTAACGTACGACAGGAAAATATTGTCCTACTCTTTTTCATTCACTACCTCAGTAAGAAAATTGCGCGCGCACACAAACCAAAAAAAAAGAAAGAAAAAGAAACAAGAATCAAATAAATAAAGCCGAACCCTACCGGGATGCCAACAGCCTCACCCATCTGCTGCATGCGGTTTCTTATCTCAAGCATAACATTTCTTGCTCCTAATAATGCTTTAACAACTGCTTCTAGTCTAAGCTCAGTTGCCTGCTCAATCCACTGTTTATGCAGATACATAGATTATTCCAAAATGTATATTAGGACATAAAGGAATCGTACAAGCAAAAAAAAAATGTTCGTTACATAATACAATAAAAAAAGTTCAAGCTTGATGACATGAATAAACCAAGTAGAGTTCCCCTTATTATTTATAGATTTCCTCCATCCATTTCTACCCTTTTGATCTAACAGAACAGATCAGCAGGCTTCAGCAGGATAAGACTTGCCCAAGAGTAATATCATTTCAGGTCAAGGGGTAAGGGCATTGAGAAGTAGCAGAGCCAGACATTTGACTGTGGGGTAGCCACAAAGCAATAAATTTTAAATGGTTTTTGCAAGTAGATATTGTGTTACTTCAAGGTGTTGATGCAATTTTGGTATTTGCAGACTACAAAGAAGTAGAATTTTAATCAAGATTGATCTGGGAACAATTGTAAATCAAAATTGTGAAAAAAAGTAAAAATTTGTGTCAATACAGCAACATCTAAGCCTTAATTCTAAAACTCGTTGGGGCTGGTTGATAGGCAATAAAGATCTAATAGCTGTCTTAAAGTATTGGTACTAGCACATAACAAAATCTTTTCAACCTTTTGGAGAGAAAAGCAGAAAACTCAACCATGACCTGATAAGTGCTTTATGTGAAAATTTCCCAAAAAGGGATTAAAATCAACTCTAAGACAAAATAAAGAAGAAAACATTTGAATAAAAGTTAAAAAGTCCCCAGAAGATTACTCGATAAATCAACTCTAAGACAAAATAAAGAAGAAAACATGTAAAGAACACTTTATGTTGTTAAATTGCCCAGACAAATTTATAGTGGTCTGTAATAGAAAAGTTACTGTTACAAAATCAATCAATTCTTTTTTAATCAAAGAAAGGCAATTTTGGCTTACTTGTTATTTAACATGGAATATCCTTGCATAAAGTAAAGAGAGGAGAAACAATTCTTCACAAAATGGGTAAAATCCAGAATTCTTTTAAACTATTTGGCCAGAAAATACAAATTGAAAGAAAGTGTAAAATGTGAGACAGTTTTAACATTATCTAGTAATTGAAATTCCTCTCAAGTGATAAGGGATTGATATGTTACAGTAACCAGTATCTCTTCCAGTGAAAAAGTAAAGGATCAGAAAGAAAAAAAATTCAAGAGGGAGTAAAAGCTATGGCCTTCCTAATATCGGCACCAACAAGCTACGGCCTTTCTATTTTTTGAGAACCACGTCATGAAGTTAATGGTATTAACGGATGTTCAAGCTGGTATTAACGGATGTTCAAGCTATGTGCTCTGCAAAAGCAAGTATGAACATTTATCTAGATGAGCGAGAATTTGTCAGAATAATGGAAATACAGTTTCACTGAACTGATTAGGAAAGTATCAAGACAGAATTTCCAAAAGCAGGCTTCAGTATAAAACAACCATATATTTCCAGTATTTGCACCATATTTTCTACATTGTGACTAGGAAAGGGTAATTGTTAAGGAAATTTCAGTTGCGAAAATTTTTCACTTTTCCAGATAATTCCCTGAGCAAGCATAAAACTGTAGGAAGTGTTCATTAGTTAGAAAAAATTAAAATAATTTTCTTTTGAGAACTGGGATAGTACTTCAGAATTTCAACTGGACTAAAACAGTTCTCCAATTTCAACAAGTGACATTTTCTGTTCATTCACCCTACTCTCCCCCCCAACATAGACTTCAATCGCAAAAATGGAGTGGAGTTAAAGAATAGAGATGAAAAGTGGATTCTTGCAACTAAATGGATCTTTTATTTTCTGCGATGGCAATGATGGCTAAAGCAAATTATGACAATCATAGAAAAATATAATTCTAGAAACTTCAACTATACTAGCACACTTTTTATAATATTATCTCACAATTTTTCATTAGTTTATTTATATTAGTTTTTTGTGTTTATTATGATAACAAGTAAATATCATTATTGTTTTTAATTTGCTATCACTGAGAGGCCCATACCTTCTCTGACTTCTGCAAGCTGCAGCTGCACACTTTTTATAATCGTATCTCACAATTTTTCATTAGTTTATATATATTAGTTTTTTGTGTTTATTATATAACAAGTAAATATCATTATTGTTTTTAATTTGCCATCACTGAGAGGTCCATACCTTCTCTGATTTCTGCAAGCTGCAGCTGTCTATCACATATTTATATGCATTCCAATCTTCTTCTGCGAGCTGGTTTAAAATATTAAATTGTGTTTAAGTGCTGAATTCGACTCTGCTAACTTTCTCCATGTTTCTTGGGACATCTGAGGGTCAGACTTTTGCCACTTCTTCACTGCGCCCACCATTGATGGTGTTGATGATCCTCCAGTTCCTGGCTAACCTAGGAGCTTCAGCAAGGATCATAATTATCATTAGCAAACACATACCATGGTTATTATAGATGATGAAATGCTAAACAAATTTCAAAAAATATGCTAAATTCACAAGTTTCTTTGGATTGTGTCCCCTTTGCCAATGAATGTTGGGATCATTGTTTTATTATGCAATCTTTATATATACACAAGCGCTCAACTGGAGAGCACAAGTCTCTTTGAATGAAAAATGAAAACATGCTACAAAATATGGAAATTAGAATATGCAAGATTAGGAGAGAATAAAATCACTCCACATAAAATGAACAAAACCATACTAGGGAGACACAATTATTGCAAGTGAGCTATTATGAGATGATTTTTATTTTTTATGATGAATTTTATTTTTTATTTTTTTGAGAAAAAGATTACTACAACAATAGGAGAATGGGTGGGACCTAAATCATTAACTTATTATAACCATCTCTTAGATAATAGTAATAGATACTCATGCAGGGAGTATCAGATATGTCTAAAGATGCTTACCGGACTCATCAATGGTGGCAAGGAAAACTTAGTCCTCTCATGGTCCCATTTTCCTTTTAGGATGTTAGAAATGACATCTTCTAATGGAATCCCTTTAGAAGCATCCTGCGGTGTTTTACAAGAAGAAGATATAAGGAAAACAAATTAAGGTGGAATGTCAAATTTGATCTCTGTATTTCAGTAAGAATCATGTGTATTTTTTTCCATGGATAGAACGAGACAATAATTGGAGAAGAATCTGAGGGGGAGGGCAGAGATAAACACATATAGATAAAAAGAAAAAGAGAATAGAGAGGGAATAGCAGAAAGACCTGAGCGTAGGAAATCAGTCCCGGTGAAAAGCGGAGATAACAACGACTACCATAAACAGCTGAACTGACATCAAACCCACTGCCAACTTTCCCTCGCGCAATACAGTGGGCAGTTTGAGCTATAATATGCACTGTATCTAGAACACAAGATTCCTTATCTTTACAGAGAGATGAAAGATCAACCACTCCAAGGTAATGAAGCAAAGCAGCAATGACAGCAGAATAAAACAAAAGGGCAGGATATGATGCAAAAGATATGCAAAAGTATAAAGAAACCACAAAAAAAAAATTGCACTTATAAATGAAACAATTTTAAATAAAGAAAAGAATGGAAAATACCTGATTTCGGTATGAATAGCAGTCATTGCTACTTAAAACTGTGATATCAAGACCTGCATGACTAAAACAGTTGAAAACATATTGAAACCCTGTCATTTTTTCCTAAAATGGAAAGAGAAAACATGAAGCATTACCTTGTAAGAGTAACTTTTTTAAGAGATCCTTCTTATTTTTGTCAAATGTTTATTGTACTGCTTGTTCCACAAAATGGTTCCTTGATGTACCGAAATTTTTACCAATAATAATAAGCAACATATCGTAATTCATTTAACCATACCTTGACTCAATGATTTTCACCGTGACTCATTTGAACTGGGCATGCCTTTCACTATAAAACTGAATGCTGTTGATGCTAAATACAAATGCACGATCAAAGTTCAGGCAAAGCTGAACCAAAAAGATAAATAAAAGCTAGGAACAGATACTATTGTTACAACTTGCCTTGAGGAGACACACTGAAGAGTTAAATTTTTCAGTGACAATTTATATAAGCTTTCTCTACAGAGTTGGGGAGATGTTAATTTCAAATCAGTCCATGCCTGAAAGGTGATACATGGAACAAACCATTACAAAAGAACGTCAACAATGCAGTGGCAAATAGCAATATTCTTCAATAAATAACAATCTATATGATCAATATCTAAATAATCATTAAGATCATATTTGATACTACCCCTCCTTTAACCGAGCATGTTAACCGAGTAGCATTTGGATTTACACTTACCGAATAAGACATTGTCGACATCTCCCTCGCTATGTCTTCCGAGCTCTTTGGCACATTCTCGTGCCTCTCCTTAGGGATGGTTAGGTATATTTGCCCAAGCATCTTTTGGACACCCACATCCTGTACCAAGTACGGGGTGTTGTATGGGCCCGCCAGCTTCTCATTTACCGTCTCCACCAACCGAAGCATGTTGAACCGACGGGCTAGCTATTCTTCCACCTCTTCCCGGGACAAGTCCTCGCCCACTCCTCTGTGAGGCAATTATTCTTCTACCTCCCTATGTGGCTTAGGCTCTGACAGTATCCCGATGTGAAAAGCCAAGTCCATTGCAGGCTCCTGCTCCCGAGCTGGACTGGTCCCAGTAAGCTCTCTTCAGTGCTAGTGAATAGCACTGCTCCCGGCTGCTTGCTCAGCCATTCTGGCTTTCTTCCAAGCCTCTCTTTTTGTTCCCTTCTCGGCTCGCCGACCACAAGCCCTTCTCTGTCCAGCCGAGCCACAAAGTAATCAAATAATTAAAAATAAACACTTAAAACATTAATCCTAGAAAAAAAAAAGTACAACAACATAGAATATACTCGTCTAGTATTCTGGTCGAACCTCCTTTGACGCCCTTCCAAGAGAAAAGTACTCTTTTATCAATGCAACAACATTCATCTTCCCTCTCAGAATGTCTCGTTCCACTGTGTCAAACACAACGAGTTTATTTTCATCTAGCTTACTCCTTATCACATGTTCACCACTTCCAGTATGAGGTAACCCCCAGTTATCAACACCTTACCCGGAGCAGAAGCAACTCTGTGGTAGTAATATCAAAAATAACGACAACAACAACTATCAAAATCAAATATACATAAAAGTAACAATTCAAAATTTAAAAAAAAAATTAAAAACTGGAAGCATAAACAAAGAAATCTATAGCTGTTTGATCGAATTCACATTAAGAATAACAAAAATTTTGCTCCTGTGTGCCGCAAATGTTGATAAACTAATCCAAGTTAAGCCAATTGGTAGTTCTAAAAAACAGTATGGCAAATGAAACTAATAAAGCATCCAAAGATAAAATAATGAAGAAAAACAAAGGAAATTGAGTAAAAGACCATTGGAAGTTTGAGAATCGAACTTACAGCCATTGACTCTTTATTCTTGTCTGTCACTGTAAATCTCTGGGAATCTGATTTTTAATTTATCTGTGATCCAAGTGATGTAAAACTTGGCAGGTTAAAAGAGAGTAAAAAGAAATTGCAACAATGGACAGATTAATTTTTGTGGATTATATACGCAATTTGTAAATGGTGTAGCAAAACAACAGATATACATAGAGAGAGAAGGATAGACAGTTGCAGAGAATTCCAGGCAGGTAAAAATAGAAGAAGATGTGAATGCTGAAGTTGTAGAGAAGAGGACGAGTAACAGCCAGCAAGCACGCACTTGTCTCATTGGTTGTAACGTACCAGAAGTCAAAGTCACGTAGAATGAAAACCCAATTTGCCCAAATAACGCCCCCACTCCGCCACCTACTTACACACCTTTGCTGGTCTTATTTCACAAAAAAAGCTTTGGCCTTTTGAGTGTTATACCTTACCTAAAATACCCTCATATATTGTTGAGTTTGACTGTCTATTTTCACAGTAACAGAACCCCTAATCTCAGTGGGACTTTTCCATTCTAATCAACACTCATCAGTGATCGCCACCGCACCGATCACCTTATACCACCCGGGTCACCACTAAAATCGAAGTTCAAAGTCCCAACTCAAGATCCTGATAAAAGATTAGAGCTTGTTGGACTGGTAGGCTAGTTGTTGAGTCGAATGAAATATTATATTTTTATATATTTTGTTTTTCTTTATAATATAAATATCATTGCGATCATGCGATGATGCTGCTTCTAAAGACATTTCCTTTCTGAAATTACAGTCATGCAGCCGTAGGCTTCTGTTTCATAGGGAGCACCAGAGAAAGATGCAGAAATTGGGCGATTTTAAGCTGCCCCAATTCTTCAATTACCCACCATACTTCACGTATTCTCCTGCCTTTTATGCTGCTGTATAGTTTTGTAGATTATCTAAAATCAGTTTCTGTTGCTATGAATTGTGGTCGTTTTGATGCAAATAGTTTCATTGGCAATGCCTGGGAGAAAGAATTTTCCATTAGTCATGTGATTATTATTTGTTGGGAAGAAATATTTAGCATATGTAATCTCCTTCTAAGATGGCAGTTTTATTATGTCTACCCATGAGGGGGGTGGTAGTGATCATGTTGCTTAATTCGTACTTGGTATGGCCGTATCTAGTTTATGCTTTAGAACCCTTGGGGTGGATGCTTTTAACAATAAGAAATGCATACAGATAGTTGTGGCAGAGTACTGTTCTCTCTTTCTGTATTTATGGATTGAATGCCACCATTTTTTTTTCCTGTTAGTATTAACTCAATTTTTCACTCTCCTATATCAATTCTAATTCTCAAATAATCATTTTGTACCACATTTTCGGTTGTCATTCTTAGTCTGCAGCCAGTTAGGGACACTCGAGAGAAGCAAGTGCAGCTCTGGAAGGAACTTATCCTTGATTATTGCAAAACCCAACGGATATTTGTAATTGAATTGGAAGAAGAATGTCCATTGTTCAGTAATCATGTAATTGAAAGTAAGTCTTATATCTTCTTTAGGTTCTGACTAGGTTATTTATTTGTTATCAGCTCTCAAAAACTGTTGTACTCTTGCGACAATACCATTATGCTTGCAAAGTCAATATATTTGAAGTTCATGATGTGAAAGAAAATTTGTGGAACTTTTGGGCTTGACGACCTTGGTGCTTTTCTAGTTTTGCAATTTGGCATAGAGATGAGTTTTAGGAGGGATCCATTATTTTGAGTCCCTCTTTGAGCCTTCTCTGTGGGAACTTCTATTGCTACTGAAAGCTAGCAAAATTTACTTTTGTCTCTGATAAATTGATATAAACATATAGCAGTTTGCGTTGTAGACTTTGATCTTGCTCATCTCAAGTGAGTAAGATAAATAGGGCATTTCATACTATCTAAATGAGTTCTTAATATGCTTCATCTTTCATGTGAGGAAATTAAAGGAACTTGGGGAACCTGGAATATGACTATGTGATGAAGGGGCTGTGAAGTGTGAATTAATTATTGGCATTGTCAGATTGGGGTTTTGCGGTGAGAATGATTTATTTATGAATGTGTTATCTGAAAGATGGAGGCCAATTTTTTTATTGTTATACAACTTCTGAGGGAAGTGAAGGGAATTATAGTTTTTCTATTGCTAGTGATTTTTTTACTGTAATTGCCAGATGTATGCCTTTGTCTGTTAGTCTTGGAAGGTTTAAATATCATTCTAAACAAACCATCATTTTTAAGTTAAATGAGCTAATCTGTTTCCATCTGCATTATATCTTATCAGTCTTTTCCTCTTTATATGATGCAGGATCTCTCAGTCATGAAGCTAGAAAAGTATTTCTCTCTGCATTAGTCTCAGAAGGTAAGTTTGGATCTTGTTGTCCTCAACCTTTAATTATTTTCTTTAGGGGAAATTTGAAAAATTAGGTCTTATGGTTATGCGCCTTGAGTTCTTGACATTTCTCTAATTATGTTGTTTTTGTTCTTTTTCTTCCCCACTTGACTATCCTGTGAGTTTCTATGGTTAATGTTGTTATGTGCATGCATGTTTTTGAGGATGATATGCTTCGGTGGTTGTTGTCTGGTGGTGATGTTAAAGGAGGTGTTACTTTTTTTTTTTTTTTTGAAACTAAAGGAGGTGGGTACTTAAGTGAACCTTAACCACATAACTACACCTGATGATGATAGCTGAATTGATAAGTGCTAATGGAGGGTATCATAGGTTACTCGATGGGGGAAGAAAGTAGTCTGTTCTTGAACCTATTTCTTCAAATTTATCAGGTCAACTTTCTAAAGGACAAATGCTGTGGCAATTAAAATGGTAACAGATAACATATTATATTCCATGTTTAAACAGGCCGTGCAGAATGGCTAGATAAAGGACATAGGAAATGCCTTATTCTATGGCACCGAATTCAAGATTGGGCTGACATTATTTTGCGTTTTGTGAGTTAATTGTGTTTTTCATTATGAACCATTTAGATTTGTTTCTTTAACGATTAAATTTGTGTTCTTGATAATCCTTTTGACATACCTGCTTATCTCATTAGGTGAAGGGCAATGGTTTAGAGGATGGTGTTATGACCATTGAAGAAATACGCACAGGAATTGAATCCAGGGGAACAGGTAATTTTGTGGATCTTTGATAAATTCATAAAAGGGATTTTGAAAATGACTTCAGAGAGTCTAGCTGCTGATGATTTCATTAGCGTTGCCATAGTTTCATTTTCTCGCTCTACCCCTCCACAACTAGACTCCTCATTTTAAACAAATTAGAGATGTACTTCTTCTATGTACCAGGTTGCTTATAGGGAAGCCAAACTCCCCTGCTTATCAGACTTGAATGCGTCACCTTATCTTTGTTATATATCTTTATGACTTGCCAAGCAATATTACTGTATTTATGATATAACCATTTTTAGATCAGGGGAGAAAGTTGTTGCAACGCATTCGGCATCTTTTTTTTTTTGGGTTAGACTGAAGTATTGAAGTTTGTTTGAGTTGTCCACGTTCAACAAATGGTGGCATTTGTGGGTAGTGCCTCTTCTATATGGAAAATTCGGGAGTGCAGTTATGCTTTTTGCTCTTTTATCTTTCCCTAGGCCTGATATTCTTTAAATGGTTAATCTGTCCGCCTGCAGGAAAAACAAAACCAAGAGTCCCAAATACAGAGAAAAACACAAATAAGCAGTTCCCAGAGATTTCAGTCTGTTGATCATAACCCTATGAGGCACCTAAAAACTTGCCTGATATGAAATGTTCAACCTAGCAGAAATAGGAAAACTCTGCCTGCTTCAATGGATCTTCAATTTATAATAAATTAAATATTCCTACTAGGATTTCTAAATGCAATTCCTAAATAATACCACTTATCTGAAAAATCTAATGTCAGGTACAATGGAATAAAGAAATCATTCCCGGTCTTTTTTCTCTTTCTACTTCGCACGCACATGCACAGAGGCACAGAACTTGTTGAAATTTGTCATGCTCAAACATGTACGTATTTTGATTAGATTTCATCTTTTTCCCATACCAGAGCTACAAGGGGTGGATCGTACAATTCTGATGCGGGCATTGAAACTACTCGAGAACAAAGGGAAGCTTGCAATCTTTAAGGGAACTACTACTGATGATGAAGGTGTGAAATTCTCTGTATGATATTTCCTGTCAGGTTGAAGAGGAAATTGTTTCTCTGAGTATGTTATTCAGACCATGCTGTCTGCCTTCTTGATGAAATCAGATTTAATCGGTACCCTTTCTCTGCATAATGTTATGCTTCTCAAGTGTTGATGATCTTTTGGATCAATTTTTGCATCTGTTTTTGTTTTTAATCCCATAAAAGT
This sequence comes from Garcia nutans, assembly GCA_947685225.1. NCBI lineage: Eukaryota > Viridiplantae > Streptophyta > Magnoliopsida > Malpighiales > Euphorbiaceae > Garcia > Garcia nutans. The sequence continues at coordinate 56,355,004 of CANTUV010000011.1, forward strand.
TTATTTAATCGTAGCATTCCATGGAATTGCAATTTTGGTTCATGGTGTTTTAATCCCTGGTTATCACCGCATTACCTCTTCGTTAACTAAGCTCCATTTTGGAAAATGTTAAGAGCTGTTTCGCAGTAGAAAATATTTTTCATTTTTAATTTTTTTTAATATATATATATATATATATATAAGGAGAGCCTTGGCGCAACGGTAAGTGTTGTCGTTGTGTGATCTGAGGTCACGGATTCGAGTCGTAGAAATGGTCTCTTGCAATTAATTGCAAGGAAAGGCCGCGTATAAAGACTCAATGGGTCTGACTCTTTCCCGAACCCTGCTCATTGCGGGAGCATTCGTGCACCGGACTGTCTTTTTTTATTTTTTTAATTATTTTTTAAATAGAAAGTTAAAAATATGGAAACCTATTTATTTAATTTTATTTTTAAATTTTTATTTTTCATTTTTATATAATATTTAAATAATTTTCTGTTTTAAATACTTTATACTAATATAATTACAAAAATAATTTTATAATCTAAATATTTGTATATATATTTTTAAAAATAAAATAAAATATTTTAAATTATCATAAAAATCAACTATAAACTATAACATAAATACTGATGTTTTTGAAACTCTATTTCTTAAAATTTTGACAATTAATTAATAAGTATAAAAAACTATTTTTTAACTTTTAAAATGAAAAAAATACTTTTAATTTAAAAACTAGCACTACGGATACAGCAAAACAAATAGAAAATTAACATGAAATGAGGAACCTTGCCCCTATGGAGCTTTATAGCAACTTGAACTAACCTATCTTTAATTTATCGAACGGTAACGGACGCCCACACCTGCGTAAATCAAAACTCCTAAATCCTGATCCGTCTCTGTTTTCAGATCCAATCGTAATTAAGTGACTCTGATCAGTTAATTCCATGAGAAAAGCTGAAAACGTCAACATTTATAACTTGAGCGAAATGCCGAGACAACCACCGTTGGCAGAAATATTGAAAACTGCTTATTGTTATTATAATCTAAAAAAAATTGGTAGGCTATAAAAGATTTTCTTGGCACATCAAGAAGCCAGTGTTCTTGTATCCCAGAGCACATTAAAAACCTATTCAATTGATGATCACAAACATTAAATTGCAGTTCCACCGCAGAAAAACTACGCAAACAAAACAAAACAATTCTTGCCTCACAGCCCCGTGGGTTGAGAAGAATCAGTGTTCTATACAAAAATAAAATGTGAAACGAAATGACTACAGGTGAAAGATGCCATCTTCGCTAACATTTTATTTGCTACCATTTTCAGATAACTTCTTTGTTGGGTAAAGTGTTTCTGAGAGAGGGGTTTGTTGGAAACTTTTCCACATGTTTGGCTTATGGAAGCACAGCTCTTACCTCTTTCCTATCTGCTCCAAATGCCTGCAATCGGAAATCAGAAAATCACCATTACTTAGAAGGAATAGCAATCAGCGCGGGGAAAAAGCTAGTATTATGGTACGGAATTTAAAATGATCTTATTTAAAAATGACGTGATTTAAAAAATAAAATAAAAAGAAAATCCTCCATCTGCTGAGAATAAATAAAATTAGTGCCACCTGGACTATGGTTATTAAAGAATAAAATAAACAGTTAAAAGTAACCAAATTCAGATGAAACGCTGATTTTGCTCCTACCAGGCTCCAGGGTTGAGCCCTGAGATTTGACCCACACGTGAAAAGCGACCCACATCTGCTTTAACCAATAACCGTGTTATATTTACCCTCTATGATTATGACACCTCACTCAAAAAACCCTATTTGGCCACATTTACACCTCGATTATTCAACAGATATAATGGAGCATGCTATTTGACCGCAATTTGCACAACAAGAACACACTTGTTGACTTCAAACAACAGTTTCAATGAGACATAATGGCCTATTTATAATAGAGTCTATCAGATATTCAGATTACCTGTATTTACATACTGACTATTAGTAAAAAACTATACAATTAAACAATTCAAAGAGCAGTTTGCTGTGCAAATTGTTGGGTGCACAGGCAACAAAAGGTAAAAGTCATAACACGTTTGCAACTGCAGATTTAGCAAAGTAAAAAAATTGGGCTTGTTTTTACTTCAGTATTTGGGAAAAGGGGGCAGGTGGGCTGAGGAAATTTATGTTTCGATTTAAAAGAAAACTTCAGAAAACTAGCTCAACATATTGATAACAAAATTTACCAGCTGATTACATTTGACCGACATTAAAGTAGTATTTCTTAAGGGAAAAAAAGAACTCTGAAGCAATAGTTTTTTAGCATATCAGTTTCATATTTCAATATCAATACATACGATATCAGATATCCGTTACATATAATGACTTATTAAATCCCTATTAAATCATGCCTAAACACAAGAAGAAGTTTTTTATATATCCAAAATTATTTTAAAAGAAAAAAATAAATAATGATGGGGGAGAACAGAAAAGAAGAATAGGAAATATTAATTACCTCAACTCCAAGTCCTTTCACATACACATTTGTGAAAAGTTCTGAGGGTTCTGGCATTGGACTTTCCTGAAAACACAAATTTAAAGAAAGTGGAAGAAGGAAGAATCAGGACCAAGAAGATGAAAAAATAAAAAAAGAATTTGGAATACAAAAAATTATAGACCCCGAGAAGTTTCATTCAGAAGACAAGAATAACATTTGAAACGAAAAACTTCACCCACTCCTTACCTTGGCTTGAGCAATGGCTTCATCTACCTTTTTTCTTACTTCCTTCTCAATATCCTGAAAGGAATAGGACAGAAACAAACATTTAGTTTTCTCAACATATTCCATCGTGACACATACATTCTTAACATCTTTTGAAAATCTTCCCCATGACAACAATGGAGAATGGATAGAGAAACAAAAATCTCTCTCTTTTATTGTTTATTTATTTATTTTTTTTTGGGAATAGAAGAAAAATTGGAAAGTTAAAGAGTACTTCAAGCAACATGCAAATAAAGCAGAGATTGTGTGAAAAACAAGTTAAATAAATTACCTTTAGCTCTTTCTCAGTAGCTAGATCATGAGCTAATATCACCTTTCTTATTCTTTCAACTGGATCACGTTCCTGAAATTTGTCCCACAAAGGAAAATATATACAAAGCATCTGAAATAATACATGAATTTTGCCTTAGAAAACAGAAATATTGAGTAAACTTGCAATACCTGTCTCACACCGCTGATTTCATCACGAGTACGATAGGTGCTACCAGGATCAGACATGGAGTGACCATGATACCTGTAGGTATCCATTTCCAGAATCTGGCACAAGCATCAAGCAAACTGATAAATATTTGGGTAAATTAGCATTTCTAAGACCACCAATAAAGCCTACGACAATTTGGCAAAATCAAGTACATTTTATCATTCTAGTTGAACATAAGTATATTAGATCACATGACACAGCCTTTTCTTTGGAATTCAAATAACTTTAAAGATGTAAAATAAAGGAATCTGGATGTTATTAGATTCATAAATGAGAACGAGGACTTCAGTCAGATTCAAAATTATTATTTCAGGCAGATTCAAAATTAACCATTCTATGAAATATTTCATATTTTCATTGACTTAGTCTAGCTTAAGTGCCAGTAAACATTAAAACCGATGAACCAGTAGTCAGTTATGATATGACATTCACAATTAAGCCGTTAACATTCCTACAGAGATATAGGTCAACATAATTAACAAGAATTATGCATTATTTCCTCCAGTCGATCGAAGAACAAAGCTATTAAGGCAATTTCTTAGTATCACGGAATTTCTTTCTCACAAGCTCAAACCTATGCGGCACTAGCAATCTTTGCCCAACATTTGAAAGAATGCTATTCAGCTTTCCCTCGAAATACTTACCTAACTTAGAAAAGTTAAATGCAGAAGCTAAATAATAAAAAAAAACAACTCAATCACAAGAGAAGAAGAGAGAATTGGGAAAATGCTTGAAATCTCTTATTACTCAAAGAACTTGAATTTCTTGGATGGATACAACAAATGAATCTTACCCCTATTTATACTACTCCACCTCCTCAATGGACGGTGGTGATCAATTTGATCCAACGGCTTATATTAAAGTTCTATACAATTTCTAGCATATTCTTTTGAATATTCTATGGCATCTTCCTAAGACATTATCTATCATATTTTAGAGAAATCTACACATACACAAATCTAGAATTCTATGGAACACTATAGAACATTCTAAAGAATATTTACATACAACATTCTGGAGAATTCCTAGCTAAACCTCTCATTTTGGCTACTCACATGCAAGTCTCATGACATTCTCCCCCACCTAATCTGGCGACGTCCTCGTTGCCTTCAAGTCTTCATAAGCTTGAATTTGATCTTTGAATTGCCACAAGTGTTAAATGAGTTCCCAACTGGCTTCACTTTCGGGCAATCTCTTCCACTTGACAAGAAGTTCATGTGTGGGCGGTTGGTTGGAAAGGCGTTTCACCCTATCAACCAAAATTTCTTCCACTTCCTTGTCATGTTGGATGCGTACACCCATTGACGCCCTTTGCGATATTCCACGGCTTGGATCTTCCATATCTTCCTTGTATGACTTCAACAAGCTCACATAGAATACGGGATGAAACTTGATTTTAGGAGGCAACTCCACCTCCTCAATGGATAGTGGTGATCAATTTGATCCAACGGCTTATATTAAAGTTCTATACAATTTCTAGCATATTCTTTTGAATATTCTATGGCATCTTCCTAAGACATTATCTATCATATTTTAGAAAAATCTACACATACACAAATCTAGAATTCTATGGAACACTATAGAACATTCTAAAGAATATTTACATACAACATTTTGGAGAATTCCTAGCCAAACCTCTCATTTTGGCTACTCACATGCAAGTCTTATGACATTCTCCCCCACCTAATCTGGCGACGTCCTCGTTGCCTTCAAGTCTTCATAAGCTTGAATTTGATCTTTGAATTGCCACAAGTGTTAAATGAGTTCCCAACTGGCTTCACTTTCGGGCAATCTCTTCCACTTGACAAAAAGTTCATGTGTGGGCGATTGGTTGGAAAGGCGTTTCACCCTATCAACCAAAATTTCTTCCACTTCCTTGTCATGTTGGATGCGTACACCCATTGGCGCCCTTTGCGATATTCCACGGCTTGGATCTTCCATATCTTCCTTGTATGACTTCAACAAGCTCACATAGAATACGGGATGAAACTTGATTTTAGGAGGCAACTCCACCTCCTCAATGGACAGTGGTGATCAATTTGATCTAACGGCTTATATTAAAGTTCTATACAATTTCTAGCATATTCTTTTGAATATTCTATGGCATCTTCCTAAGACATTATCTATCATATTTTAGAGAAATCTACACATACACAAATCTAGAATTCTATGGAACACTATAGAACATTCTAAAGAATATTTACATACAACATTCTGGAGAATTCCTAGCCAAACCTCTCATTTTGGCTACTCACATGCAAGTCTCATGACATTCTCCCCCACCTAATCTGGCGACGTCCTCGTTGCCTTCAAGTCTTCATAAGCTTAAATTTGATCTTTGAATTGCCACAAGTGTTAAATGAGATCCTAACTGGCTTCACTTTCGGGCAATCTCTTCCACTTGACAAGAAGTTCATGTGTGGGCGGTTGGTTGGAAAGGCGTTTCACCCTATCAACCAACATTTCTTCCACTTCCTTGTCATGTTGGATGCGTACACCCATTGGCGCCCTTTGCGATATTCCACGGCTTGGATCTTCCACATCTTCCTTGTATGGCTTCAACAAGCTCACATAGAATACGAGATGGAACTTGATTTTAGGAGGCAACTCCACCTTGTAGGCTTGCTTTCCCACTTTCTTAATGATGGGGAATGATCCCTCATACCTCCTAATGAGTCCACGATGTAGCCTCGTCATTCTTGCATGATTATGCATTTTGACGAGCACAAGGTCTCCTACTTGGAACTCTCTTGATTGCCTCTTTTTGGCAGCCCATTTATTCATCCTCTTGGATGCTTTCTCCAAGTAGATTCTAGCGATATCGGCATTGTAAATCCAACCTTTGGCAAATTTATAGACTGAAGGACTAACACCAATATAGTCTGTGGCAATAGAATTTGGAGTCAAGGGTTGTTAGCCCATGACTATCTTGAACGGACTTCGCCCAGTGGATTCACTCAAGATTATAGGAGAATTGGGCACATCAAGCAACTTAACCCAATCTCGTTGGTTGGAACTCACATAGTACGTCAAGTATAACTCCAACAAGGTGTCCACCCTCTCCGTTTGCCCATCCATTTGAGGATGGAAACTAGTTGAGAACTTGAGGTCGGTACCCAATAGCTTGAACAACTCGGTCCAAAATCTCTCCGTGAAGCGAGAATCCATATCGCTCACAATAGTCTTGGGCACACCCTAATATTTCACAACATGCTTTAAGAACAAGTGTGCAGCTTGTTCCGCGGTGCAGTCCTTTGATGTTGGGATAAAAGTAGCATATTTGGGGAACCGATCCATTACTACTAACACCCAATTGCATCCTTCGGATGTGGGTAACCCCACGATGAAATCCATAGAAACACTTTCCCAAGGCCTTTCGGGGATGGGAAGTGGCTCGAGGAGACCTGTGGGCAATTGTTGCTCCACCTTGTCTTGTTGGCATACAAGACAAGTCTTCACATATGCCTCAACATCATCCTTTAAGTGAGGCCAACCATAAGCATCTTCCACCAATGCGAGAGTCCAATGTATCCCCGGATGACCAGCCCGTTTACTATCATGGCACTCTTTCAAGGCCTCCCTTCTTAAGTTGTCATGTGATGGAACATAGAGCCTTCTTCCTTTAGTGTATACCAAGCCATCTTCTACCCAAAAGTATCATGTCTTCCCCTCTTTGACAAGAGCAATGATGGTTTGGGCCATGAAATCATGCTCTAGCCCCTCCTTGATTCATGTCTTCAAAGTGCTTTACGAACTGCTAATGTCGGCAAGCTCTCCTTTTCGACTCAAAGCATCCGCAATTAAGTTGGCTTTATAGGGTTTGTACTCCAATGTGTAGTCAAACTCTGCTAGGAAGTCTTGCCATCTAGTTTGCTTTGGAGAAAGCTTCTTTTGTGTTTTGAAATAGCTAGTGGCAACATTGTCTGTCTTGACCACAAACTTGCTCCCAAGCAAGTAGTGTCGCCATGTGCGCAAACAATGCACTACTGCGGTCATCTCCTTTTCTTGCACCGTGTACCGCCTCTCGGTATCATTGAGCTTCCTACTCTCAAAGGCAATAGAATGTTCATCTTGTATCGATACACCACCTATTGCAAAATCAAAAGCATCGGTGTGCACCTCGAAAGGTTAGAGATAGTTGGGGAGCGCTAACATCGGCTCCTCCACAGTTGCCTTCTTCAACTCATCAAAGGCATGTTGACATCGCGAAGTCCACTCCTAACTTCGCCCCTTCTTTAGCAAATCCGTCAATGGAGCGGCTATAGAAGAATATCCTTTGATAAATCTTCTATAGTAATTCAACAAGCCAAGGAATGATCAACTCGGTGACTTTGGTTGGCGGCTCCCAATCTTGGATGGCTTGCATTTTGGACTTGTCCATCCTTAGCTTGCCTCTACCGATGACATGACCCAAGAAAGTAACTTCTTCTTGAGCGAAAGAACATTTCTCCTTCTTCACATAGAGCTCATTTTTTTTCAAAGTGCATAACACTTACCTCAAATAATCCACATGCTCCTCCAATATTTTTCTATAAATCACAATATTATCAAGGTACACAACTACAAACCGATCAAGGAAAGGAGCAAGTACCTTGTTCATGAGTATGCAAAATGTGGCTGGCGCATTGGTGAGGCCAAAGGGCATCACAAGGAATTTATATGAACCATACCATGTGACACATGCCGTATTTGGCTCATCTCCTTCGACTATACGAACTTGATAGCATCCCGATTGCAAATCCAGCTTGGTGAAGTACCTTGCATCGCCAAGTTGATCAAATAAATTTGCAGTGAGTGGGATGAGATACTTGTTCTTGATGGTGATCTTGTTAAGTGCTCGGTAGTTAATGCAAAGTCGAAGTGACCCATCATGCTTCTTTTGGAATAAAATTGGCGCACCATAAGGAGCTTTGGAGGGACGGATGTAACCGGCATCGAGCAATTCCTTCAATTGTCTCCTTAGCTCTTCTAACTCGGGTGGTGTCATACGATAAGGAGCAAAAGCGGGTGGCTTTGTTCCAACCTCCAACTCAATGGCATGATCCACCTCTCTTCTTGGAGGAAGCTTCTTTGGTAGCTCGGCGGGTATGACGTCCTTAAACTCTTCAAGCACGTCTTGAACTGCCTTTGGTGCATTTACCCCTCCATCTATGGGGCCTTCGTCTACCTTGAGGGTGGCAAAATAAGTTGGCTCCTTCCTCTTCACCCCTTAGAGAGTTGGACTGCGGACACCATTCTCTCCTTATTAATCTCCCTCTTGACAGGAACAACACATGGTTGCCCCTTCTCCATGATGCACATGGTGTCGGCATAGGGAACCAAGAAAGCCTTTACCATGTCTAGAAAGTCTATACCCAAATAGATCTTATTATCATCAATGGGAGCAATAGTGATATTGACCTTACCTTTCCATTGGCCGATTTTGATATTGGTGTCTCGTGCTACACCATCAATTGGGAGACTCTTAGCATTGACCCCTTGACGAAGCCCTTCTCCTTGGTGTAAGATAAGTCAATCTTGTCCACTAGCTCCTTAACCATATAGACTGTGTTGGCACCAGTATCCACCAAGGCTCAGATGGTCTTGCCCCCAATCTCAGTCTCCACATACATTCAGCTTCGTGGTTACTCTTCCACTTTGGCTTGGATTGCACTAAGTAGGTACATTGAAGCAAGTCTTCATTCTTCTTGCTTCTCCTCCTTTATGAATAAGGCAGCAATCTTTCCACTCTTAGGGCACTCAAAAGCCCAATAAGGCCCATTGCATAAGAAGCAAGCGATCTTGGACTTGCAAGCACCATCCTTGTCCTCCTTCTTTCCCTTACCTTTGTCCCTGGAGGCTTAACTCTTCTTGGGAGATTTATCACTATCTCCCCCACCTTTTCCATTGTAGGTGGACTTCTTGCCTTGCTCCTTCTTCGAATCCTTCCTCTTGAATTCGATCAAGGACTCGGCAGCAGCCATTGCAGTAACTAGATCTTGGACTCCTCTCCTTTGGAGTTCAAGCTTGGCCCATCCATGAAGCAAAAGAGAGCATCTTCTTGCCCCATGTTCGGAATCTCCAGCAGCAACTCAAAGAATTCCTTCACATACTCCCTTATGTGGCCTTCCTTGTGTTGAAGGCGATGAAACTTAGCCCTTGCTTTGTTTTGTGCATCTTCGGGATAGAACTGCTTCTTGAGTTCTCCCTTGAAGTCTTTCCAAGTATCGATGGTGCAAAGACCCTTCTTCACATCATCGCACCTCCTTCGCCACCGCACCATATTGATATCCCTTAAGTAGGGAGTAATGCTCTTCACCCGTTGAGTATCATCGAAGATTCCTACCGCATCAAAATAGTTCTTGACGTGCATTCCTCGCCTCAATATAGGCTTGTGGGAAGGGAATATCCACCTTGTGGGTATGAGTGGCATGTGTAGCTCCACCTCCATTGGCTACGGCAGCCATGCACACACTAAGTTGAGTTTGGAATTTTTCCACAACTTCTTCAAGGTTGGTAATCCTTACCTTACAAGCATTCACCTCATCATCCTTCGCAGCAACAGTGGCCTCCAAGGATTGTATCTTCTTGGACACTATGTCCAAGGCCGTGTTTAAGACACCTTGCATCTCCTCGCAGAGCTCATCCACTCCAATAGACTCTTGTCCCTCGATACGTTGGTCCATATCCTCGACTTTGTCCCTTATCTCGGACATGATGGCATTAAACCTTGCCAACCTTTCCTCCATGGCAGCGATGATGTCCCTCGACTTATCCTTGAGGCCCTTCCCTCCTTGGTGGTGCTAGTAGCAACAAAAAGATTGGTAGCTTCTATCATTCTCTTATGTTGAAGTTTTCTCAACCTGATTCTGATACCAATTGTCGCGGGATTTCTTTCTCACAAGCTCAAACTCGTGCGGCACTAGCAAAATTTGTCCAACACTTGAAAGAATGCTAGTCAGCCTTCCCTCGAAATACTTGCCTAACTTAGGCAAGTTAAATGAGGAAGCTAAGTAATAAAGAAAGCAACTCAATCACAAGAGAAGAAGAGAGAATTGGGAGAATGCTTGAAAACTCTTATTACTCAAAAAACTTGAATTTCTTGGATGGATACAACAAATGAATCCTACTCCTATTTATACTACTACACCTTCTCAATGGACGGTAGTGATCAATTTGATTCATCGGCTTATATTAAAATTCTACACAATTCCTAACATTTCTTGGATGGATACAACAAATGAATCCTACCCCCTATTTATACTACTCCACCTCCTCAATGGACGGTGGTGATCAATTTGATCCAACTACTTAAATTAAAGTTCTACACAATTCCTAGCATATTCCTTTGAATATTCTATGGCATCTTCCTAAGACATTATCTACCATATTATAAAGAAATCTACATATGCACAACTCTAGAACTCTATGGAACACTATAGAACATTCTAGAGAATATTTACATACAAAATTCTGGAGAATTCCTAGCCAAACCTATCATTTTGGCTAGTGACATGCAAGTCTTGTGATATTAGGCAGAGATTTTAATACTTCACAATGTAGGTATAAAATAATTCCTTACACAATGTTTCTATCCCCTTGTGTAATCTCCTTAGAAACACAAAAAAACATAGGCATAAAATAAGACTCACAAGTGGGCCATTCTTCAAGACAAACTCCTTCGCAAATTTGCATGCTTGTTTCACAGCAAGAGCATCCATGCCATCCACCTGTGTGAACAGAAAAGGGGAAAATGCGACACAATTAAAATCATGATAGAAAACACCATCTACCAAGTCTCAACAATCTAGCCCCAAATTCACTTCTGCCATAAAACATGAATTTCATATATTTCAAAGGTATTGGTACCATTAAGCTGAGAACTCCCTATTCATATAAGCAATGGACAAAGTAACCCTCAATAAGAAAGCGTATCCAAAATCTATCTCCAACCAATTGATACAACTACTCCAGAAGACTCATTGACCATTCTCAACTAAGACCATTCTCAACTAATTTCCTTAAACTTTGATCAAGGGCACAATGTACATTAAAGAACAGCTTATACAAGGTGCAAGAAACACCTTAAAAACTCACTAGATACAACTCCTCAGATCACATTTTAGTTACAAAATGAATATAAAATTGTGGATCGAGATAGATGGTAGATACTACTTTAGGACCAAAATTTGATCGCATAAATAAATACTGGAGACCATATCCTAATGTAGATGACCAATTAAAACCATCCAACTCAATTGAGTAGAAGGTCAATTTTATAAATTATCAATGCAAAGGTCAAACCTGAATAAAGTTGATCATGACTTCCACAAAACCAATATTGAATAGAACTCATTTAACAGCAAAAAAAAAAGGCATGTAAACCTATATTTAAGATCTTTTCTACAACAAGTGTAAGATCTAAAATCAATGCTGAATTTTAAGAACCCATTTAACAGCAACAAAAAAAATAAAAATAAAAAATTGCATGTAAACCTATAATTCAGATATTTTCTACATCACGTGTAAGATTTAAAAGACCAGACCAGCTATTCAAAAGTAGGAGATTGCTTAGTGCGTCAACAATTGCAACTTCAGCTGGCACTTTTCCATGCTCAAAGTTTAAATGAATAACTAAACCCAAAACAAACAAATATTTCCAAACACACAATTATTTGTTAAAAGAAAAACACAAACAGACACACCATTTGAATTAATTTTATAAAAAAGATACAAAGACTAAAAAATGTAGTCCAATCAAACCTTCAAACCAGGAACGTAATCCCCACGCTTGTAGTAAGCTGGACTCTTAGCGGCTCTCCACTCCGCAGTTCCCATACCATCTGAGAATTCAACGTCCAATTGAAATTCGATTAAAATCACGCAACTAAACCAAAAACGTAAGCAAATCAAAAGCGGAAAAAATCCAGTTCTTACAGTGATTATTCTCGCAGACCAAAATAACAGGAAGATCCCATAGAGCAGAGACGTTAAGCGCCTCGAATAACTGCCCCTGGTTGGCTGCACCGTCTCCATAGAGAGTAAAAGTTACATTCTCCTCCTTACAATACTTCTGCGCAAAAGCCAATCCACATCCTAGTGGCACCTGAGCCCCCACAATACCATGTCCTCCATAAAACCCGGCTTCTTTCTTATAAAAATGCATTGACCCACCTTTCCCTTTCGAACACCCAGCCTGGCGACCCATGAGCTCCGAGAAAACCTCCAGAAGCGTCCCTCCTCGCCCAATAAACGTACAGTGATCCCTGTAAGCCGTAATAATACAATCCTTCTTAGTAATAACAGCTTCCATCCCGACAGCCACCGCTTCCTGACCATCGTAAAGGTGGCAAAACCCTCGGATAAGTTTAGCCTTGTACAAAGAGTCAGCGGCGATCTCCATCCGACGCATCTGAGCCATGTCACAGAAGAAAGAGATAAGCTCTGCCGGTGTGGTTTCAACGGAGCGAGAAGGAGGCTCGCATTTGTGAGAAGTAAAAGGAACAGAAGTCTCGATACTAAGGGGATCAGTGGATGTGGAAATCGGACGGAGGAGAGTTGCTGTGTAAGATAAGGCGGTGGTGAGAGGTTTTAGGATATTAGATCTAGAAGAAGAACTGAGATGTGAAAAAGCCATATCGACCTCTGGATTGGATCGGATGGCAATTCCGGTGTGATCTGAGAGTCAGGGGTTTCGCTGAACAAAGGAGAAATGCGGTCTGGTGAGAGCGAGTGAATAGAACTACAGAGGTAGCAGGTGGCTGTGTGATGCTATATGAAGAGTCGCTTTGATTATTCGCCGGTGGAAGAGTCTTATATAGTTATTTAGTTGCTTTTCTTTTTCTTAATAATTTAATTTTTTGGACGATTTTTAATTTTTTATTCCTTATTAATGGGACCATGATTTTTTTCCCAGTAAATGGGTAAATTAGTTGAAAATTAATGAGAAAGATTATAGTAAGCTGTTAATTAACGGGTATTTTGATATGTTTTTTTGACAAATAGCTCAAATTAGTTTAAATTTTCTTAATTATTACTCGTAATTAACTAATTAAAATATTATTTAATACTAGTAATTATAATTAAAGTTTTCATTGTTTTAAAAGTTTTTTTTAAAATAAAAATGAAAAATTTTATAAATCAAAATTTAAAGCGTGTACAATGGAAGTAGGAGGGCTGTCGAACCCTCCTCCCATTTTAAAATTATAGTGCAATTAACAAATGAGCCATAATTAAATAAAATTAATTTAAACCCTACTCAGAGATGAAATAAAGGAATAATAATCATCCAAAATCAAACATAAAGCATAAGAAAAGCTCAAGTTATAATTGGTCTAATATATATGCAACGCATATATTTATTTATTTTATTTTTATATTTATATTTATATATTTATTTTTTTAATTTTATTATTTAATTTTTATATTTATATATTTATCAATTTAGTTTATACATTTGTCTATATTGTATTAATAAATATTTATATATACATATATTGATTATTTTACCTTTTATCTTTATCTATATTATATTCAACGTACACTTAAATAAGTATAATATTATATATGTATGTGAATATTTATTTAATATAAAATATACAAATATAAGAATAAAGTAATCAATTTATATTTATATAAATGTTAATTGATATAAAATAAATAAATTCATGAAATAAAATGATAAATATATAAATATAAAGTATAAAATGATCAAAATAAATAAACACATGAGACTATAGATGTATTTATCCCCTATAATCACATGACACTATTTTTTTTTCATAATGCAACTCAATTAGGGATGGGCATTTAACGGCAAACTGACTGATTATTTAGTTAACTGATCATATTAAATTACGGTCGATTTAGTTAAATAAATTAAATAAATTTAATTTTTAATTTAGTTAATGGCTAATTAATTTAATTTGATTAATTAACTATTAATAAAAAAATATAAAAAAAAGTTATTTTTGTTTAGTTATTTATTAATTTTTGTTCAATTCTTTAACTATCTTAATTGTTTATTACAAAATAAAATTATTTTTTGTTTAGTTTTTTATTAATTCTTATTTAGTTATTTAATTATATTATTTTTATTATAAATTTAATTTTTATTATAAAATAAAAAATAACTTGATTGTATATAAAATTAATTAAATTGGCTTATTTAATCAAATTGATTCAAATTAAAAATTAATTAATCTAATTAAAAATAATAATTTTAAAAGTACGGTTAAAAGTTATTTATGTCGATTGGGCTGAATGTCCACCCTTAACTTTCTCAACACTTCCCTTGTGCCAATAGTTTCAGCTATGCTTGGTGGAATCATACATTTAGAAAAGTAGCAAGCGTGGGCAGCCATAATATCTCAATTATAAAGTTCATTAAAAATATAAGTCTATTTTTTAAAGAAATTTCTGTCAAATATAATCAATCATTAAAATTTTTAAATAATTCTATAATTTAATATTTTTATATTTATATTACTCCATATGTATAACTCAAATTTTAATTTCTATTTACTTAATTTTTAATGATATCAAATACCGTTATTGATTAAACAATAAATTTTATTTTTATGTTGTTATTTAGATTTAATTTTTTATTCAATATTTGATATTTTTTATACATGAAAATTAAGTATGAGATATAATTTTAACTGTAGTGATTAAAGTGAAAAAATTATCATTTGTCATTTGAACGAAACTATAAATTTAAGTTAATATAATTTCAAAATTGACTGAATTGACATAACATTTTTTTTGTATCTTGTTAATTATTAATCTATTATTAACATTAATATAAACCTTTTAAAATTCTGAAGGCAAAATGTTTGGTAATAACAAAAAAAAATGAAAATAAAAGAAATGTTGGTAATATTACATTAAAATAAAAAAAACAAACATTCTGGTAATATACTAATTTTAGTACATTAATTAATGAATGCATCTCCATAGTCATCAGCAGATAAGTTAACTATTACACAAAGGCAAGTCCAACTCCAACGTCGCGGTTAGGTGCAAAACATGACTTTATATTTTTCAAGTTGATTTTTTTTTTATTTGGCCATCTTTTTCATGTTGAATTTAGATTCTATATGAATCTGAATTAGACGGGGTGTAGCTCACGTGATTAGGCATAAGCATCTTTTTTTTTTTCTAATTACTATTTTTGTTAAAGATTTGTCCAAATTAATAAATCATTTCGTTTATTTTTACAGTTAACTCTTAACAATATATAAAAATACTAAACTACAATTCACTTTCCTTTAATTTTTTCATCCTAACCATAAAAATAAAAATTCATAATAAAATAACAATAGTAGTAGAACTAAAAGAAAAAATAACTTTTTACGGTGAAATTCATTGAAATTTATCATTTTTTTTCATCAAAAACAGATATTTCATTTCTCAAATATGCACATATCCACAATCTTTGACATTAATATTTGGATTGACAAATCTAAGTAGCAAAGATGTGTTGAAGTTGTTTTATGACATATTTAAATTTTAAAAAAATTAAAGATTCAAAATTGAAAATGACTATTTGAGGGGAAAAAAAAAAGTGAACCAAGAACTTCGAGAAAATCATTAAAAATTTGAACCAATAGTAAATAGAAAGATTGAAGAATTAAGAGTATTTTGGTCATCTAACTATTCATAATCTAACATAACAATTTTTTTAACTGAAAAATGTGTTGAAGAAGAAGGAGAAAAATCTAGGTTGCAAATATTTAGATCAACAAATCTAAGTAGCAAAGATGTGTTGAAGTTACTGTATGACCATTTAAATTTTGAAAAATCAAAGATTGAAAATGATCATTTGAGGAAAAATAAAAATAATTGAACCAATAACTTCAAATCTTGCAAAACAAAAAAAAAATCAAAGAAGAATAACAACAATAGTAAATAGAAAGATTGAAGAATTAAGAGTATTTTGGTCATCTAACTATTCATAATCTAACATAACAATTTTTTTAACTGAAAAATGTGTTGAAGAAGAAGAAGAAAAATCTAGGTTGCAAATATTTAGATCAACAAATCTAAGTAGCAAAGATGTGTTGAAGTTACTGTATGACCATTTAAATTTTGAAAAATCAAAGATTGAAAATGATCATTTGAGGAAAAATAAAAATAATTGAACCAATAACTTCAAATCTTGCAAAACAAAAAAAAAAATCAAAGAAGAATAACAACAATAACAACAAGGCGAAGAACGAGGTTTTGGTCCCAGCTGCAAAATTTTGCTATATCTTTTACACAAAAACTCCAAATATGGATTTGTTTGCAAATGACCATTTGAGAAATTGCTTAGTGTTTTCAGATCTATGTGCCTTAGGGAATTTGTTTACAGATAACCCTTTACGCCAATCATAAGTGTTATTATTTTCTTATGAATACTGAATTTCTTTTTTCCTATTCAGTTTTATATTCATTTTGAAAAAACACCTTGAATCTCAATTCTGTGTATGGTTCTTGAGTGTGAGAGGAAGTTTGAAATCAAAATATGACATTTTTTTGAAATTCGTAGCTCATATTTGAAGCTTAAGAGACTGATAATTTAAATTAAGAGATAGTTAGATTGATTCAATACAATGTTAAGAGAGATAATTAAATTAATGGAAATTGAAATGAAAAATCCCCAAATCTAAATTATAAACTCAAAGTTCACAATTTCATTTTAATATATTTTTTTTGTCTTTCAACTAGTTAATTTTGTCATTATTTTAATAGAATATGACATAACAATTTTTTTAGTTTAAATTGTGCCCCATTATAACCAGTAAGCATGTCAAATAGAACAAAATTAGTCGGAGTAATTAAATTAACTATAAAAACTGAAGTTCAGATGCTAAACTGATAAAAAAAAAAACTAACACCAAAATAATAAAGCAGAAAAAATACAAACTCTAATAATATATTTTTTCCAAGAAACAAAGAGAATTAAGGGAAGAAAGAGGAACAAGAATTAGGGTAATAATTTATGAGAGATTAGAGATAAAGGCCATGAAAATAAGAACATAAAATAATGAGAAGAATAATATGGAAAAAATGATTAACATAATTAGTTGGATAATAAAAAATATAAATTATTAATTAATTTAATAAGAAAATATACATTCCATTTTCAGTGTGCATAGATTAAAAAAAACCTCTCAATTTAGCTCTTTCATAATATAATAGTGTGTTTGGTAAATTACTGAAAAGATTAATTATTGGAAATATATTTTATAGAGATATATTAAATGAATTATATTTTACTGAAAAAGATTATATTACTGTGTTTGAAATATGCAACAAAATACTGAAAAAATAAGTTAGAAAAAATATTAACTTATTTAATTATAACCCAACTTTATAGAAAAAATTTAAGTAATACTTAAATTATCTTTATAATGTCTGTTTCTTGTCGTATCATATTTTAAATTAAAGGTGTGATTGTCTTTTGACATGTTGACCCCTCAATCAACTTTTTTAGTAAAATATTTTTTCTACTCATCCTAAGTAAAATATTTTACCAATTGGTTGAAAAAGTTTAATAGGCGTAGTATTTTATTTTACATAGATCTTTTGCAAATAAACAAAGTATTTTTTATCAAACAAGATTATTTAGTCAAATTTTTTGAAATTATTGCACAAGCGAATGCACTATAAATGACATGTTTCATCTATTCTTAATTATTCTTTCAATAAGAATAGTTTCTGTGTTATTTTCTTTTGCCACTTTCTATTAATTTTTTTCCTAGTTACATTAGCTTTTATGTTTTGTTCCATTCAGGGGGTTGGTATTGAGGCTCCGGAGAATCTCTATTTCCTTTAGGAATTTATTTCGAATAAAGCAAGGATTCTTTAAATTTTTTTCAATGAAAACGGAGAAAAATATCTTTCCGTTGGGCGGAATGGGACAGAGCCCACTGGGACTTGATAAAATATACATATTATATATATAATATACATACTATATACATATATATGTTTTATATCATATTATATTATATTTCATATATTTTATTTTATTTTATATATATTATATTATGTATGTTGTATTTTAATTATTTGCTTATATGAAATAAGTTTAATTTGATGTATTTTATCTTATAGTATTTTTAAAATTTTACTGCATATAATTATTATTTTATTATCTGATTAAGTGCACAAATATAATGAATTATTATTTTTATACTGTTAAATTTTAATTTAAAAAAAGTAAATTTCTGTAGAGACAGGGACATGGTAAAATTATCCTCGTTTGTGAGAGAGGGAGATGGATGGGGATTCCTCCAATGCAAATACGGGGATGGGGACTCTGTTGCCATCCCTTATTCTATTAGTAAATTTATTTTAAATTTTACATTTTATCATTTTAAGGCATATATATATACATTTTAATTTTAAATGCATAAAATCTAAAATGAAAATAAAAATATAATATACGATGTATTTTTCTAAAAAAAAAAAATCAATTTATCTAAAAAAACTTTAAGGACTAATATTTTTTATAAATTTTTTTTTGGCCATCAAAGAGAAATTCATTAAAATCAAAGCGTACCATACAAAAGCCTTAAATGGCTTTAAAGACCATTAAAGACATAAAAAACCCAGAAGCTAACAAAAATTACAATGAAAATATGCTATATAAACCATAGAAAAAACACCCAACAAGTAAAAGCCAATATAGTTAAAAAAAAATATAGGCCTACCAAACAAATAGGTGACGCATAAAAGAAAAATACCTGCATATAAAAAAGACCACACAAAATATAAAAGATCTCACTTATGGAGACTTGAAACTATGGATTTTGAGTCAACATCATCAAAGCTTTGGTTGGAAAAGGAAGACAAAGAAAGATATCTCCATAGCTGCCATAAAGCTCACCAGTCACCACACCAAAGAAGCTTGTATACAGGGGTGCGGACATCCATGAATCACAAAACAAAGAGTTTGGAGAGTGGATTGTTTTTGGCACTTGAGAAACCATAACATAGAGCTCAAGCAAAAAAAAAAAGCCATAACATAAAGCCAAAATAATTTGCTTAACAATGGGATTTTGAGTAGAAAAACTAATGTCATGAAGGTGGGGGGCAAAAAAAAAAAGGCACTCTCAAAATATCCTACAGATACTACCTATCCTTTAACCGAGCATGTTAACCGATATTCATGACTAATCGCCCTTTGGACAGGCTCTCAAGAAAACTGGACCTCAGCTCTGTACATCATTGTCCTACCGAGCTTTCTCGACATCCTCTAATACAGCAGGCATACAGTTCCAATGTGACAGGCGCACCTGCATAACTTTTTAAATATTCTCCGATACATACAGATTTGTCCTCCACACACCATCTATATATAGGGGCATACCCCCACAGGTAAATGGTCATTCTTCTCCTCTCTTTTCAGTATTATTATTATCTATGCTCTGACCCATCGAGCATTGACTTAGGCACGAAGCCTCCCCCGGCGGAGCCCGATCCATTTTTCTCTTACCTTGCAGGTTGAAAACCAAGAGCAATCATCATCCAAGACCGAGCTTGAGGAGCTAGGCGATCCCCTGAGATAGCTTCATCATCAGTGGTGCGGTGAGCGTGGACAAGCTATTCCCTAGCATAGGCGGTATATCTCAAGTACGTCCCATAGCTCTTTCAAGAAGCACTCTAGTTGTGCTCTACTTTATCATTTTGTACAATGAATATCTCATTTTTCTCACAATGAATGCATATAGTGTTGACAATTTATCTAGCTATGTAATGCAACACATAATCGCTCAAATATCAAACAGCTCTACCGAGCTCCCTAATTACTTTTAGCTCAACATGGCTTGTGTAGAGAGCCTTATAGCACCCTCGCTATGTAACAATCAATCGCACTCTTACCGTGCAAGAGCGCTCCCTAGCCGCGCCAAGTCAATTGCACTCTAATCGTGCATAAGCACATACTAGCTGCGCCAAGTCAATTGCACACTAATTATGCATAAGCGCGCCCTAGCTGCGCTAAATTAATCACACTATGACTATGCATCTTACAAGTGCCCTGGATGCACACCGAGCTCCTAGCTCCTTATAAGTGCTCTGATCACGCACCGAGCTCCTGGCTCCTCACAAGTGCCCTTGTTGTGCATCAAGTTCTTGACCCCTTCATCACACTATAACTCATCAGAAAAGAAATCAATTACTATTTTCCATACCAATATGTATGCATCGACACATCTAATTAAATGAACCGAGATCTCTATGAGAAAATGAGCTAATAATAGCTATGAATACAATTAAAGTCGATAAATATAAGAAGCTTTTCATTTATAATATCGAACTGTTTAGCGCCTTCTCGCGTATTTATTTTATAATACCAGACTGTTTAGCGCCTTCTCGAGCATTTATTTTATTTATAACATCATATCGTTCAATTTTTTATTTTTATTAATTTGCTTATAGCGACTGCATATGCATTTTATTATAGCTCCCTGTGAAGGACCGAGCTTCAATGCTTGGTTAGGCGCTTATGTAATATCACTCTTTGTATGAGGTCTCGAGCCCCTCTTATCTAATTTTATTATTGTATCAAAGATATATCAATGTACATAGTTAGGCATTTTGTTAGCCCTCTGAAACCTAGCTCAAGAGACTACTTGACATAAATGTCAAGACAATGAAGAGAGGCACTGACGCCTCTGACCTCCGAGCAATGGCATCAACATTCAAGCACTTGCACCCCTAAATGCCTAGCACTGGCAATCAGGCTCATCCAAGAGCCGAGCTTAGACACTCAAGCTCAACCAAGCCACGGTTAAGCCAATAGCATAGCTGAAGGATTTACATCGAAAAGAGAAGCCAAGAATATGCTCAAAGCATAAGAGCTCATGCAGCTTTAGCGAAGCCAAGAATATGAATAGGGCGAGAAAGCTTGATCAGCTTCCACCTGAACCATAAAAGAAAAAAAGGCTCTTCTAGCAGCCAAACTTCAAAGCAGGTCGTCTAACCGACCACTGTGGATAATAACTCGGACAGATAATTGCTTTACAACTTTCAATTCATTTTTATTTTACAAGTTCTTATACTGCATGTACAAATTCATAATATAGCATAGCACGATGTAAAGCTCGACTTAATCACCCTGCCTAAGGCACTATTAACCCGAGCATAATTCATTTACACGGGCTCTAGAATGCCTAATGTAACCCGAGCATCCCATATAACCGTGCCCAAGGCACTATTAACTGAACTCTCTGATGCACCTCGTGCTTGAGCATATGTCATAAACATACTAACATCACATAGCATGTCCAATGCTCGGTTAAATACCGAGCCACATTTGTAATTCACATAGCATATCACACAACAAATCAAACACAAATATTGAATGCAAGTTTCAAAAGAAAGGCTTCATTAATCAGAAAATAATTCATTTACATAAAGAGCTCGGTCTTTACAATTTGTTAACAAACCGAGCTAAAATAAATCCTATGCAAAAATTTTACAAGTCCGGAATATCATGCCCTTCATCTCCTTCGCCCTCCTCATACTCTTCATCTTCTTCTTCTTTTGTCTCGGCCTCAGCTGCTAGCTGGTTGATATCTATGTGCATTATTTAGGACATGTCCATGTCCGGATTCTCTCTCTTCAACCGGTCAGACATAACCTTTTGATAGGCATAAATACCCCGAGCGTAGCACCTATCGCTCCTCGCAGACTCAGCTACTAATCCTTGATTGTAGCTTTCAGAGTTTCCTCTGCCATGTGTAGTTCCTCATCTTTGGATTTTAAAGCTTCTTTGGCATAGTGCAACTCTTCATTTTTGGCACCGAGTTATTTTGTCTTTCTTTGTAGAGCTCTATGAGCTCCCTTAAGCTCTTCGTCTTTGGCTTTCAAAGATTTCTCTACTTCGAGCCTCTTGGCCCACTCCTAGTCTACGTCCTTGATAGCTCGAGCAAAGTTAGTCGCCACGCCCTTTGCCTGATCTTCCATCGTATGGGCGAGCCGGGTGACCTGCAATATTTCTTTTCTTTAGCATCTATACCAAATTTAACTCAAGTCCAGCATTTGGATTTACACTTACCGTGTGAGACATTCTCAATATCTCTTTTGCTATATCTTCCGAGCTCTTAGGCGCATCCTTGCATCTCTCCTTTAAGACGGCTCGATATATCTACCCAAGAATCTTTTGAAATCCCGCCTCCTGTATGGAGTACAGGGTATTGTGTGGGCTCGCCAACTTTTCGTTAATTGCCTCCACTAACCGAAGCATGCTGTACCAGAGGGCTAACGGTTCTTCCACCTCTCCCCTAGGTAAGTCTTCACCTGCGCCTCTATAAGGCATGTGTACTTCTACAACCCTGTTTGGCTTGGGCTCTGGCACCATCTCGGTAAGAAAAGCTAAGTACACTGCAAGTTCCTGCTCCTGAGCTGGACTGGTCCCAGTATTCAGCTCCCTCGGGTGCTCGCGAGCGGAACTGCTCTCACATGCTCGCTCAACCATCCTCGCCTTTTTTCGATCCTCCCTTATTGCCTCCTTCTCAGCCAAGTGTTTGAGTTCTCTGCTCGCCAACCCTGAGCACCTCTCTGTTCAACCAAGCCACAAGTTATAACCAAACACTTGAAAACACACTTCACAGGTTAATCTTAAGCAAAAACTAAGTACCGAAACATAAAGCATACCTATTCAATTTTTTAGTCGAATTGTCTTTGGCGCCCTTCCAAGGGGAAAGTACTCCCTAATCAGTATCACACCATTCCTCTTCTCTCTCAGAATGTCTCACTCCACTATCTCGAACACAACTAGCTCGCTCTCGTCCAGCCTTCCCTTGGTTACATATTCGCTGCTGGAGTTCACCCACCAAATATTTTGGCAATCGAACCCCTGGTTATTCTCTAAAATGAAGAATCGATCCTTCTAAGCCTTTATCGAGTCCAATTTTTCTGTAAACATCCCGAGCCTATACCTCCCCTATAAGTACAAAAAATCTTCGTCTGCTCCCTAGCAAAGTCAGAGTATGCTGAAGGCACTCAGCAATCTTGGAGAAGGCTCAATCCCGAGCAATCTACATAGTATCTCAAACCCCATGATCATCCGCCATGCATTTGGACTTAGCTGAACGAGGGCGATCTTGTGGTAATTAAGGAAGGCTAGAGGAAAGGGGCGTAGAGGAAACCACACCCCCGACCTCGGATCCTCTTCATAGATCGTTATTTGGTGCTTTGACAGGGTGTCGTAGCCTCGAACATCTTTTTCTGGGATAAGAATCTTATACTCCTCCAGTATTTGGTACTTCTACCATATTCCATCCAGGACTACCTTGGTAAAAGTGGATTTGATGTCTCTCATCCGAGCATTCTCTGAGCTCGGGTGTACCCCCTGAACTTTAACTATTTGTCCTCTTCGTCTACCAATTGGAGACGTTTTTGTGTCTCTAGCTCGATCATTTCGGTCATCACCGGTCTAGTTTCAGCACAGTTTCCCTCCCTCAGCACACTTGGAGAACCCATCTCTTTCCTAGTCAGACGAACCAAGCTTCTTTCTTTTGAATCATATACCAAATGTTGTCCTACTACCCTCTATTTATAGAGTCTTATTCAGGCATGTGAACCGATATGCAGCAAATGTTCCATCTGTTCAACTTCCGCCTAACCGTTACCTCGTTTTTTGAAGCGTCGCCTTACATCTTTTTTGACATGTGTCCTTCTAGTATATTTACCAACTCTCCTTTCCATAGAAGCCAAGACTTCTTAAATGGGTAGACGATACTACTACCCCAAGAAGATCAAAACCTGCCCCTATGACTTTACCCCTTTAGTGATACAAACTCTACTCTGTATGTCTTAGCCTCTCTGTAGCCTCGACCGAGTTTTGTTTTTACCTCTACGGGCAATACACTTGGGTTAGACATAAATGTCAAATGACCAAGGGGGACTAGTGATAGTACTTCCCCTAGCTCGTGCACCGGGTACTCTTCCTAGCTCATTAACCGAGCAGCTCACTAATTCAGCATGAAGCATACATCCTCTTTATATCATGATCAGTATAGTTATCCAGAGCTTGCCCAAGCTCCCTTGTATGGCACCTTTGTAGCTAACATAAATGTCAGATAACTTGAGGGGGTCTAGTGATATTACCCCTTCTTTAATCGAGTATGTTAACCGAACTCCATGATTAATCGCCCTTTGGACGGGCTCTCAAGAAGATTGGGCCTTAGCTCTGTACACCATCGTCCTACTGAGCTTTCTCGATATCCTCTGACACAACAAGCATGCAGTCTCGATATGACAGACGCACCTGCATAACTTTCCAAATATTCTCCGACACATATAAGTTTGTCCTCCATACACCATCTATATATAGAGGCAGACCCCCACAGGTAAAGGGCTATTCTTCTCATCTCTTATCGGCATTATTATTATTATCTATGCTCAGACCTACCGAGCACTGACTTAGACATTGGAACCTCCCCCGGTGGAGCCCGATCTGTCCCTCTCTTGCCTTACAGGTTAGAGACCGAGCACAGCCATCATCCCAGACCGAGCTTGGGGAGCTAGGCGGACCCCTCCTGAGGTAACCCTGTCAGTGATACGAACTCTACTCTGTATGTCTCAGCCTCTTTGTAGCCCCGACCGAGTTTTATTTTGACCTCTACAGATAATACACTTAGGTTTGACATAAATGTCAAATGATTAAGGGGGACTAGTGATAGTACTCCTCCTAGCTCGTGCACCGAGTACTCTTTTTAGCTCATTAACTGAGTCGTTCACTGGTTCAGCGTGAAGCATATAGCCTCTTTATATTATGATCAACATAGTTACCAGGAGCTCACATAAGCTCCCTTGCATGGCACCTTTGCAGCTAACATAAATGTCAGATTACTTGAGAGGGTCTAGTGATACTACCCGTCCTTTAACTGAGCATGTTAGCCGAGCTCCATGACTAATCGCCCTTTGGACGAGCTCTCAAGAAGACTGGACCTCAGCTCTATACATCCTCGTCCTACCGAGCTTCATCGACATCCTCTGACACAGTAGGCATACAGTCCTGATGTGATAGGCGCACCTGCACAACTTTCCAAATATTCTCTGACACATACAGGTTTGTCCCCATACACCATCGATATATAGGGGCAGACCTCCACAGGTAAAAGGTCTTTCTTCTCCTCTCTTCTCGGTATTATTATTATCTATGCTCAGACCTATCGAGTACTGACTTAGGCATCAGAGTCTCCCCCGGTAGAGCCTGATCCGTCTCTCTCTTGCCTTGCAGGTTGGAGACCGAGCGCAACCATCATCCAAGACTGAGCTTGGGGAGCTAGGTGGACCCCTCTTGAGGTAACATCGTCAGTGATACAGACTCTACTCTATATGTCTTAGCCTCTCTATAGCCCCAACTGAGTTTTATTTTGACCTCTACAAACAATACACTTAAGTTTGACATAAATATAAAATGACCAAGGGGGACTAGTGATAGTACTTCTCCTAGCTCGTGTACCGAGTACTCTTTCTAGCTCGTTAATCGAGCCGCTCACTGGCTCAGCGTGAAGTGTACAACCTCTTTATATTATGATCAACATAGTTACCCAGAGCTCGCCCAAACTCTCTTGTATGACATCTTTGCAGCTAACATAAATGTTAGATAACTTGAGGGGGGGTCTAGTGATACTACCCGTCCTTTAACTAAGCATGTTAGCCAAGCTCCATGACTAATCGCCCTTTAGACAAGCTCTCAAGATGATTGGACCTCAGTTCTATGCACCCTCATCCTACTGAGCTTCATCGACATTCTCTGACACAGTAGGCATATAGTCCCGATGTGATAGACGTACATACACAACTTTTTAAATATTCTTCGACACATACAGATTTGTCCCCCACACACCATATATATATATATATATATATAGGGATAGACCCTCACAGGTAAATGGTTCTTCTTCTCCTCTTTTCTCTGCATTATTGTTATCTATGCTCAAATCTATCGAGCATTGACTTAGGCATCAGAGCATCCTCCGACGAAACCTTATTCATCTCTCTCTTACCTTGCAGATTGAAAATCAAGTGCAGCTATTATCCGAGATCGAGTTTGAGGAGCTAGGCAGACCCTCCTGAGATAACCCCAACATCACCTACTGGCATAAATATGGAAAAAAAAAATGACGTTGAAGCATGAAATGATTATCATTTCCAACAATTCATCAAATATAGGATGGTTCAAATTAAATTCAGATGAAGCATGCAAATCCTCTACCGGACAAGCATATCCCGGGGGTGCTATAAGAAATGGCAGTGGTAAATGGATCTCGGGGTTCGTTATAAATATTGGCTTCTCCACGGTCACACAAGCAGAGCTATGAAAGGTGTATCAGGGTCTTCTCTTGGCAGGGAAAAAAAGAAATTAAACAACTGGAAGTGGAACTTGACAGCAAGTGCGTGATTCAGTTATTAATCACATCAAGAAGCGAAAGTTACAGAAATGTAGGATTGATTAATAAAATAAGAAACCTCATTCAGAATGGTCGGACTGTGACGGTAAAGTATGTTTACAGAGAAGCTAATATGCTGACAAATTATTTAGCCTCGGTTGCCTGAAATTTTCAATGAGTGTGTATATTTTGGATGGCCCTCCGGATAAAGCTGCTCACTAAATCAACCGTGATTTAGTAGGAACTCGTAACTGTAATTATTTAAGCTGATGCCTTTCTTTGTATTTAAAAAAAAAAAAAAAGAAGCCGATAAGCATCCATAAACCCCCCAAAAAAAAGACAACGAAAAAAAGAAAAATCTCTCCCGCCATGAACACGCTTTCCATTATCTCTCCTTATCCTTGCATTTCTCTCTCCTCTTCTCACAAGCCCTTCTTATTTCCCTCCCACACCGTAGCTTTCTGCTTCCCTAAGCCTCTCCCTTTTTATCGACTCTCCTTCAAATCTCCAAATTACTCTCCTTACCCTCTTGAATCTCAGCTCTCTGATGTTGACGATGAAGAGGAATACGACGAAGAGGCTGCTGATGAATACGATGATGTTTCCGGTGAGATTTCGGACGAAATCGAACAAAGTGAATATGAAACCGAAATTTCGGTGGATGCGATTGGTGAAGTTTTAAATTGGCGCAAGGAATCCAAGGCGCAGACAGTTGAGAAGATTCGAAACGAAGTTAAAGAGTTTGGAAATGGCATAATTGGTATTGATGAACTCGCCTCCTTGTACGATTTTCGTATAGATAAATTTCAGGTTTGGTTGCTTTCTATAGAATTATATGCAAAATTCAGATTTTGATTATGAAGTTTGGATTTCTTTCTCCTTTTTGATAGAGACTGACAATAGAAGTTTTCTTGAATGGTTCTTCGGTTGTGGTTTCGGCGCCTACAAGCAGTGGAAAGACATTGATAGCTGAAGCTGCAGCAGTTGCTACTGTAGCTCGAGGAAGAAGAATATTCTATACTACTCCACTCAAGGCATTATCGAATCAGAAGTTCCGTGAATTTCGGTTAGTAATTGCCATGGATTGGATAGGGATATAATCAAACTTTCGCTAATTGTGAAATTATACATCTTTGTCATTTTGGTAATCTACAGGGAGACATTTGGGGAAGAGAATGTCGGTCTTCTTACTGGAGATTCTGCTATCAATAAAGGTGCCCATGTTTTGATAATGACTACAGAGATTTTGCGCAACATGTTGTATCATAGGTATATTTGACTGTAGTTTAAAACTCTTTTGTTCTTAGTCACTCAGGAGCATACTTAATAGTTAAAAAAAATCCATTAATTTGTAGTAATGTATATGCATATGAGTATTGGCTATTCTGGAATATGGAGAAAGGTCTTGAGTCTTGACTTAAAGTTATCCTTGGTTGCAACTAAAATCCACTGGGAGACATCTAATGGTTTGTTTGGTAGATTTTATATAGTTGCCTAGTCCTTGCATTGGCTTGTATATAGAATGTATCATGCTGATGATATTTATCTTAAAAGGAGATTATGATTTGTCTTGGTGATTTATGGAAGTTAACTATAATTTGGCTGGTAATTTCATTCATGTATTATAAAATATTTTTATCCTTTCTTGATGCAGTTGCAATTTCCAAACTTGGTTTGTGATCCCTGTAGTTTTGTTATTCTTTAAATTGATCTTTTGAGTCAAGTATGGAATTGGTGGTTAAACTTCTCATGCAGCATTGGGATGGCGTCTTCTGGGAGTGGATTTTTCCATGTGGATGTGATTGTTTTGGATGAAGTTCATTTTCTAAGTGACATATCTCGGGGTACAGTGTGGGAGGAGATAGTAAGTATAATTTATTATATAGGATCTTGTTTATTATTATAGTTCAATTTTCATGATATTAATGTATGTTCTGTTTTTAAATATGCTCAGGTTATTTATTGCCCAAAAGAGGTTCAGCTAATATGTCTATCTGTAACTGGAAGGAATCCAGATGAATTGGCTGGATGGATTAATGAGGTATGATTTTCGTACTGAATTAACTAGTATTCAACCTTTCTTGAAGCTGTCTCTGATATTGCAGATATATGGCAATGAGTGGGCAAGTCATGCTGCTTCTGAAAACATGCTTCATTTAGTTAATTTTTCTGTTCTGATTTTATTAATAAAGGAAGCTAAATCCAAGTAAAAAATAAAATCCTAAGAATTTTCCACTTTCATCTCCAAGAACCCAAAGCTGAAGCCACCCTTTATATTCTGTCCAACTATGGTATATTATTACATTTTTTTCACATACCGCATCCTGTAGAAGCTTTCATCTTTGTCTTCCAAATATATAATGAGCATGGAATGCTAAAGATCTTTTACCAGAACAAATTCAAATGGTTGTCTAGATTGATCTATAATGAAACTATACTCGTTCAAGCTTACTTTTGTACTTGTAACATGGTTACCTAGTTATAGTGATGGAGCATTAATCATTGAAGAATTGGACTTTATCACAGTATGTTGATGTGTGATCTCTATAATATTGGGTGTGTGTGTGTGTGTGTTTTTGTGCTGTTGAAATACATAATTGAATGATCCTTGAATATGATGCTTTCTCTTCCTTTTTATTATTTTTCTTATATTTTGGGGCTTTAAGTTGTTCAGGGCAGCAGAGTATATTCATTTTATTTTATCGCATCATTTTATTTTATCACACAAGAAGGATCTTGTAACATTTTCCCTTAAAAAAATTTTATGAACATGTTATCTTGAGTTGCAATTGACATCTTCAGTGTCACTCTGGCTTCCTTCACATCCTGTTTGATGCTTCTTAAAAAACGGAAATTTAATTCAAGCAAATTGTTGTGCTTGGCAGCATTTTTAGCCTATAGAAATTTAATTCATTCAAAAGAAAGGAGAGTTGATTTCCACAGTTTCAAATCATACTAAACTAGGTTTTAAACCCAAAAACGCCCTTGGTCTGATTTATTGATGTACGTTACAAATTCAATCCTGAATTCAAGTTATCTTGCACAAATATGGTAACTAGATGCCTTATCCTATTTTACTCTAAAACTGGTGAGGGGCCCAGCAGGCTAAACAATAATGATGTTTTCTCTAGCCTATCTACTATTATAAACAGCATTTAGGGGGGAATATCTTGATGAGTTTCTTGCTTCTCATCAGAGGTAGCACATATCTTTCTTCTTTAACTGAGCAAGCTTTGTTCTGCCATTGTCAAATAAAAATTTATGAACTTGATTGCACAAATTGGACGTGGAAAAACCTCTGGCATATGAAATGGATTGGATCATTTTATGTGTATCCTTCAAATTCTACACATTACAATAGTTATGCTAACCCTGGCTTTTGAATATCTTGTGATTAGTTGTTTTGCAGACAGATGTTAAGTCATTTTGAAGGGTGAAAATGTTGATTTGTTATTTACTTCCATTTTCTCTGTAAGTTCATGGCAAAACTGAATTGGCAACATCGTCAAAGCGTCCAGTTCCATTGAGTTGGCACTTCTCCACAAAGACTTCTTTGCTCCCTCTTCTTGATGAGAAAGGAAAGCGCATGAATAGGTTTTCCTTCATCCTTGTTTATCCCACACTTCAGAAAATTTTTCTGCTATCTTTAGAACAATTCATTCAGTTTAACACACTGTTTATCTAATACTTTTTTGCAAATAAGTTTAGGATTTTTTATGCTTTGGCTGATAACTGTTTATGCTAGTTCTCTATACTATAGCATACAGTGTTTGGTTTGTTTCATTCAATTTAGTATTGCCTGTCCTAGACTCCTAGCCCCTGAAGTACTTCATGTTGGAAAGAGTTAATGGTGAAACTTAAAAGACTCTCATTTTTATATTCTATCACTTCATGCCATAGTTGGTTAGAATACCAATATAAGTTGTTTTAAAATAAATTGTGGATATGCTGTAATGGGAGACTCTCGGGTTGCCCTGTTGTTTTATCACTTGAGCCATGTTAATGTTAGTTTATGCCAATGCAAAATTTTTCCCCTTGTGTGTTCTTGTTTATTCAGTCATGGGAGGAGTGACTGAGTTGTAAACTAAAGCCTTACATTAAGTGCTTCACTAAATGAGTGGCTCCTAATTTAAGCCAATAACTGTAACAGTTCTGTGTGCTGCATCTCATGCATCCAGTATTTTTTGATGGAAACAATAATTGAGTTATGAAGATATTATCTACTATATTAGTTTTGTATATGCCCTAGATTGTGCCTGATTTTGCAGTTCTTATATTTTGCTTGCCATTCCTTTATAGTTTTAATCTAACCTTGGAATTAAGGTTGAATTAAGTTGAATCTGAGTATGGTTTTAATTTCATCTTCTTTAGATAGTGATTTTATACTGCTTTTCCCCCTCTAATTACACTAATTTGGTTTTCTTTTCAAATTGGAACAGGAAGCTGTCACTTAATTATTTACAACTTTCTTCTTCAGGAGTTAAATCTTACAATGATTATGGGCCTAGAAGAAGGAACTCGAGAAAACGTGGGAGTGACAAGGGAATCAATAGTATTGCTAACATGTCTGGAGAGACTCCCTCAAAGAATGACACAGGCAAAAATCCGCCGTTCAATGGTGTAATTATTTAGTTCACCAGTTCTTTCATTATTCTTGACCTGCTGTTTGAAAGATGTACACTAGTTGTGGTTACCTGTAACCTTTCTTTAGAAGTAAAGGGAAAAAAGCAATTTATTTATCAACAATAAATTATGAATTTCAGGTACCTCAAATAATTGATACATTAGCACAGCTCAAGGCAAAGGACATGTTGCCATCAATTTGGTTTATTTTTAATAGGAGAGGATGTGATGCGGCCGTACAGTACCTTGAAGGTTGTAAGCTCCTAGATGAGTGTGAGACGAGTGAGGTTGAACTGGCTTTGAAGAGGTTCAGCATTCAAAATCCTGATGCTGTCAAAGAGACTGCTGTTAAAGGACTTCTGAAAGGGGTTGCTGCACATCATACTGGCTGCCTACCCGTATGGAAATCATTTACTGAGGAACTGTTTCAAAGAGGACTCATTAAGGTCATGTTTGCCACAGAAACACTTGCTGCTGGAATCAACATGCCTGCAAGAACAACTGTTATATCGTCTCTCAGTAAGAGAAGTAGCACTGGCCGAATCCAATTAAGCCCAAATGAATTACTTCAAATGGCTGGACGAGTTGGACGTAGAGATATTGATGAAAGGGGCCATGTCGTACTGGTTCAGACTCCTGATGAAGGTGCTGAAGAGTGTTGCAAGCTTTTGTTTGATGGACTAGAACCTCTTGCATCACAGTTTACAGCTTCTTATGGTATGGTGCTGAATCTCTTTTCTGGAACAAAATTAACTCGTATATCAAATGAATCAGATGACACGAAAAGTTCTTCAGGCAGGGAGAACTTTGGAAGAAGCAAGGAAGTTAGTTGAGCAAAGTTTTGGGACCTATATTGGTAGCAATGTAATGCTTGCTTCAAAAGAGGAGCTCACTGAAATACAGAAAGAGATTGAAAAGCTAACTTCAGATATCACTGAAGATGCTATAGATAAAAAAAGCAGACAAATTCTATCAGATGCAGCATATAAGGAGATTGCAGATCTGCAGGAACAGTTAAGAGGAGAAAAACGGCTTCGAACAGGACTACGGAAAATTATGGAGTTGAAGAGATTAAGCGCCCTTAAAATTTAATTCAATGAGTCAGGAAGAGATTATTTACCTTTTTTGTGCCTGCAATACAAAGATTCTGAGGGAGTTGAACATTTAATCCCCGCAGTTTATTTGGGGAAGATTGATTCTTTTGATGATTTGAAACTTAACAACATTGTTCCTGCCAGTGATTCATCAGCAATAAATTCTCTCGTAGCTGAGTCTGGTGCTGGTGAAATGGGCACTCTTGAAAATGTTGAACCATCTTATTATGTTGCACTTGGTTCAGATAAACTCATGGTATCTGTTCACAGGAAAATGGGTTAAAACTATTTATGGGACAGGCTTTCCTAACATTGCTTTGGCTCAGGGTGACGCTTTACCTGATGAAGTTATGTGGAAGCTACTTTATAGGGAAGAGGTGCAGTGGGAAAAGCTCGCCAATTCTGAACTTGGTGGCTTATGGTACATGGAAGGTTCTCTGGAGACACGGTCGTGGAGTTTAAATGTGCCAGTTTTAAGTAGTCTTTCTGAGAATGATGAGGTATTGCATATGTCACAAGCCTATCATGATGCTGTAGAACAATACAAGGGACAAAGAACCAAGGTTGCGTGTTTGAAGAAAAAGATTGCACGTACAGAAGGCTTTAAAGAATATAAAAGGATCTTAGATTGGAAGAATTTTACAGAGGATAAGATTAAACGCCTGAAGGTTAGGTCAAACCGTCTGATCAATCGAATAGAGGAAATTGAGCCATCCGGTTGGAAGGAATTCTTGAAAATCAGCAATGTTGTGCACGAAATTAGAGCATTAGCCATCAATAAACAGATAATATTTCCTCTTGGTGAGACTGCAGCTGCAATTCGAGGGGAAAATGAACTCTGGCTGGCAATGGTTCTTCGAAATAAAATCTTAGTGGATTTAAAACCAGCACAATTTGCCGCTGTCTGTGCAAGTGTAGTTTCTGAAGGTATCAAAGTGCGTACCTGGGAAAATAATAGCTACATATATGAACCCTGTACTGCAGTGCTCAATGTTATTAGCATCTTGGACGATCAAAGAAGCTCTCTTCTGCAACTTCAGGAAAAACATGGTGTGGAGATATCATGTTGTTTGGATACCCAATTTTCAGGTATGGTTGAGGCTTGGGCTTCAGGGCTTACCTGGAGAGAAATGACAATGGATTGCGCAATGGACAACGGAGATCTAGCTCGACTGATAAGACGAACTATAGACTTACTGGCTCAAATTCCTAAATTGCCTGATATTGACCCTGTGTTGCAAAGCAATACAAAGACTGCATATGATATCCTAGACCATCCGCCAATAAGTGAACTGGCTGGATAAACTTCGTTGCTGTCAATATGTGCTCGCATTATTACTTGCTCCTGTAGGGCAAGAACATTTATACAAAACACGTAATCAGTTCGACTAAAGCTGTATCCTTAACTGGCGTTGCTGATACACATCCATTCATCAAACAAATTCATGAAAACAAGGTTGCACTCTGTGTTGGGAAAATCGTTATTTTCTTGCCCCTCGGACCGTCTTTAAGCAGGAATAAATAAGAAAATAAAATAACAATTGAGAAATTAAAAAGAATAAAACACAATGATTTAACGTGGAAAACTCCCGAATGGAGAAAAAACACGGTCGTTGTCTAACGACAACCAAGAAAAATATTCACTATGCGGCAAATTGTTACAACCACAAATTACAAAATATTTTTCTAACCGACACCCACAAAACAACCCCCAAATATTTATACTCCAAGGAACTCCAAGAGATTGATTCTCTAATTCCTAATATAAACTATTTGGTATTTAACCTATAGCTCTCCTTAAGTTATATTTTGTGTTTGCTTGGTGTATTTACAAATGGAGAGAATGAGCCTATTTATAGGCTTCAAATGCAAATAAATTGTCAAACTAAATTAGGTGAAAATTAGGCTAAATTAGGCACCTCCCATTTTCACCTCCCATTTTTGACAATTTCTTCCTTGTTAGGCACCTTGCATTTTTGACTTTCTTTTTTTTCATTTTTATTTTTCAATTTTGGTGTGCTAACACCAACAATCTCCACCTTGAAAAATAAAAACACAACATTGTCTGTTACCGACAATCATAATTCTTAACGTCAAGAATTAACATACTCCACCATAAAAGAGTATCGACACTTGGAATTATTTCGCCAACTCCAAGAATTTTTCATCGGCCATGTCGGATCCCGCTAATAGTTTATGGTGCAACCCTCATGTTGACTTTCCGAGAGTTCATTAGCCATCGACATAATTTTCCCACCACGCACCTTGCATCAACTGTCAACCAATGCAGCGCGCATTTCCGTGGACCAGCTACCAATAATCAGTCCTCTTCCATGGCATCTCAACGGGTAGCAATCATGCCATGAGGACACACTTCTCTCAACTACAGAGACAACTCATCATCTCCTTCGCCACAGGAGATCACATTGGCAGCAACAACGTTAGAGCTTCTAGCCGAATCAGCTCCACCGTTCGGGTAATCCTTCCTCACGTGTCCAGTTTGACCACACCCCCAGCAGACAACCTTCCTCTTTCCGGAATTTCTTCCGCTGACTAGTTTATCCTGCAAAACCTTATGTAGTCCAGACTGTATCAACACGTCTTTGACTTGCACTTGCCACAGTACAAAATTCATTCTCCCATCAAATTTCTCAATCTCGCATCTCATTGCCGACATGCTTACTTTGTGCTTAATAAAGGATCAGAAATAAATATTACACCAGGTAAATTCCCAGGTAAGAGGAGGAGTCACAATGGTCTCACTTAAAATCCACTTGCCTTAGACTAAATTCGTGTCGTTTGACAGAATTTACCTCGACATGTAATTATTTATCTCACTACCAATACTCAAGCACACCAAAGCAAAACGGCTCCACCTTTTCCAAAGCTCCACCAGCTCCAAAGGCTCCACCTGCTTAAAAACAAAATAATTTTTAACAAAAATCTTTTCTGATGTGGAAGATCAGACCAAGCTGCAACCACAGAGCATACTAAGATTTTTGATAAAAATTATAACACCTAAGCTCTGATACCACTTGTTGGGAAAATCGTTATTTTCTCGCCCCTCGGACCGTCTTTAAGCAGGAATAAATAAGAAAATAAAATAACAATTGAGAAATTAAAGAGAATAAAACACAATGATTTAACGTGGAAAACTCCCGAATGGAGAAAAAACACGGTCGTTGTCTAACGACAACCAAGAAAAATATTCACTATGCGGCAAATTGTTAAAACCACAAATTACAAAATATTTTTCTAACCGACACCCACAAAACAACCCCCAAATATTTATACTCCAAGGAACTCCAAGAGATTGATTCTCTAATTCCTAATATAAACTATTTGGTATTTAACCTATAGCTCTCCTTAAGTTATATTTTGTGTTTGCTTGGTGTATTTACAAATGGAGAGAATGAGCCTATTTATAGGCTTCAAATGCAAATAAATTGTCAAACTAAATTAGGTGAAAATTAGGCTAAATTAGGCACCTCCCATTTTTGACAATTTCTTCCTTGTTAGGCACCTTGCATTTTTGACTTTCTTTTTTTTTTCATTTTTATTTTTTAATTTTGGTGTGCTACCACCAACACTCTGCATGTGTAGTTACTTTTGTAAATTGCATTTTAATCCAAATCACTGTTTTTGGTATTATTTGACTAATTGGACTCGAATTTGAGCTGAGTAAATAAGCAATCCAGCTTGAATACGAATTTTTTTGGACTGGATCTTCCAAAGTGAAAAGATAAACTGCAAAGGATGCAGGTATTGCATTTCCTTAAACATGCTATTGTTGCGTAATCTTTTCCTGCTTTATCATGGTGGTCTTTGGTTATCGTGGTCTCTTGCGACCATGATAATATTAATGCACATAACTGTTTGTTCTAATCTTTTATTAAAGTGCGCCTTAACAATTACAAGTAGAAAGATCAAACCTCAATGCGTATCTACAATCTTACCTATTTATCTGTAATATATATAAATGTACATAAAAAATATATATTGATAGACAAAATATTTACTACTTTTTTATATTCTCTAAGTTATACATTTATTGTCATTATTATTGCATAAATAAGTCTCATAGAGTAAGATTCATATTTATATTACTTTTTCTTATCAAAGTAAATTTTCCAACAAATTTTTATTAAATTTTTTACATATTTTTTTCATTTAATTTCAAGCGTAATATATTTTTATTAATTAAGTTTAATTATGTATGATGCTAATAAAAGTACGATTTATTTTTTTTATTATTTTTTAACTTAAATTTTTTATAAAAATTATATTTGTTGTGCTATACAATTATATTATATTATGATATTATATCTATATATATAATTATCTAAAAACTAAAATTATTGTATTCATTTTTTATGTTTTAATTTTATTCTTATTCTTTATTTAATTTTATTTATTTTAATTAATCATTTAAAAAGATAACAATATGATTTATATACAATTATACTTGATAAACTATTTTTTATTATTTATTTAATCAAAAGAATTAATTCTGCATATATTGCAAAGACGATATATTAATCTATTGATTATTAAATTTTTTTTTCTTACAATTACAAAATTAAATATAGGTCCTATGTAACTTTTGTTTGAATATTCGTTTAGTTATCGTGAAAGATTTTTTCAATTTATTCGGATATCAATTGCTTTCTATATTTTCAATTTAGTATTTTTTTTTACCTAATCTAATAAATTATATATTATATTTTAATTTTTTTATTTAAAAGAAAGGAAAATAACTTGATTTATTTTACAAAAATTTGGATAATTGTTTAATTAATTCTACAATTTAAAACTACTATAAAAATAACGAAAAACATTTCCGAATTTTTACATGAGGTATGCATGTGATTAGAATTTTTCATTTTCTATTTAACTTATAATTTTATGGTTTTATTTTTTTATATTATAATGGTCAATAA
Source organism: Garcia nutans (assembly GCA_947685225.1). NCBI lineage: Eukaryota > Viridiplantae > Streptophyta > Magnoliopsida > Malpighiales > Euphorbiaceae > Garcia > Garcia nutans. Next base: position 56,392,271 of record CANTUV010000011.1, read on the forward strand.
AACATTATAAGATATATTTTTGAATTTCAAAAGATAAAATATTATAAAATATATTTTTGAATTCTAGATTTTTTTTTGCAGTTTTTTCTATTTAAAAAAATGCAAACATAATTTTATTGCATTTTTTTTGTTTTTTTTAATTTATTTTATTGATAAATTTTTCTTGGAAAAATACATATTTTAATAATTTGATATACTACTATTTTTTAGTGTAACAAAATATATTTATGAAAATACAATTTGAATTTTACAAAATATACTAATAATTTTTCTTCTTTATTTGAAAGAATAATATGACATAATCTCATGGCATTTTTTAAACTGTTCTTAACAGTGAATTTTTTCTTAGAATATATATATATATATAATCTTTTAACAACTTAGTATTAATTGGCTGCTATATTCAACATTAGTAAAAAAAAATCTATAAATTAAAAAATAAAATAAATCCCGTGTCTTGTACATGAAAGATAATTTCAGTCGTTAGATATATAATATCTGATCTGATTGCTTTGGCTTCTCAAGCAGGCAAGGAGTAATCCTAGCAACTCAACTGTATTATGATGCTCGACTTTTGGCACAATGCCCCTATGGAAAATGAAAGCAAATAATAAAAAAAAATCATAAATATGCTGTTACATATAACAGGTGACTGCACATGTCAGACAACCTAAATAGTTGCAAGGCAAAAATAGCAGAGTGATCTTCACAAATATGGAAGGTATAACGTAACCAAGTGAGATTATAAAAATATTGATGAATGCAATGAACATATATTCTCAAGTATTACATCACAGGTCATTTCTATTTACATGATTGTAGCTCCAAAAGGCCACAAAAAACTTACACTATACTACAATCTCTCCAACCATATCTGCTGCTTTCCTGTTGATTCTTTATTTGCTTGATAACACTGAACTATTTCAATACATGAAAGATAATTTCAGTCGTGGCGCCATCCGATTCTAGCGCCTCAGTCATGTAATGTGCTCTCAATGGTAACTGTAGAACAAATACATCTGACAGCAGAAAATCAGATTCGTCGTCTTTGCTTATATGGAAAAATCAAATGGAGTTGGATGGATTTTTGGATCATTCTGTTGGAATGATCATGATATGCCATGTAAGTACAATCTGCACTGTTGAATACAAAATATACAGCCAACCTTTTTTTTTTCCCAAAATCAACACTTAAAATTTCCAGAAGTAGATAGCTACAATTTCAGGTATGAACATTGATAGGAAATTACCTTCAATGTGTGTGTGTGTGTGTGTGTGTGTGCAGGTATGCATGTGGTTGGAAATTTGGAAATTAATGCCAAAGCAAATCCCAGTTCAGTATCAATTATCAAAAGTTTAGTAACACACCTTATCCACTTCAGTATCATGAAAAGACATCCTATGAGCTGGATAGCCATCTGTGGAACCGTTGTACTCTTTTTGAAATATTCGCCTGGTCATGGTATGAGCTGCTCTGTTGCGAAGTTTTCCTTCTGCTTTTCGTTCTGAACAAAAAATCTTCTGTATCTAAAACGTATGATACCTATCATTTACAAATCACCAATAGGTTAACAGAAGATATACAACCATACAAGCATGAACATGCACTGCAAGTTTTGTTCAACCGGGAGATATATTCTGTCATGAACTACAGAAAATGCAAAATTAAATGGAGAGTTTTAATCCAGCATACTTTGGAGGAACTGCAAGCAATCTTGCACTCTAAACCATTGAAAACTTGGAATTTTTCCATGGTCTGGCATTCATCACGACCTCCACATTTGTTTTTATTCCTGCAAAGGGCAACCATTATTACCCATAGAAATTAAGGAAGTAGACAAACTTTCCCCTGTTGCATCTACGCACCTCTTCAGGAATATGCCACGCTTCTCTTTTTTGTCAGGAACAACAGAGAGGAAGTCATTCTGCAGATAAGCTGCAAAATTAGGATCCATGGAAACAGCAGTCACTTCAGGCTTATCATGTCCGAAGTCCATAAGCTGAATGGACAAATGGGTTGGTGTGGAAGACTGCATTGAAAAATCTATGCGTTACAATTGCAAAATTGTTAACAATATCAGATTTAAACCCATGCAGTTACTATCAAGCAAAAGAAAAGTACATAAAGCCACTAGACTTACACATTCAATACGATAAATGTTCTCATCATGGAGAAGAACACGGGCATTTTCATGAAAAACAATATCAACAAATCTTCCAGGTTTTCTTGATTTTTCATACGCATATAGATGGAGTAGCTTGTTGTCCATCTCCTCAGTAGCAACTGTTTGAAGCTGAGGAAAAAAATTTCCATCCAGATGAATGTTCATGTGCATTAGATAGAAGAAGGAATTATAACACAGAAAATTGGAGAAAATAAAAAAGTCAACTGCAGGAATATCACAAGCATTTAACCTGTTTAACAAGTTTATATATCAACTTGTCCAATGTGAACAAAACATATGACTGTGTTCCAATAATAGCTCTGCAATCATCCTCAAATTTTGTATTATCAGAAGAACCATCAAGCAAGTTGTACAGAGCACTCATAAACCTGTAACAATAGATTTGATTTAATATGGATCATCAAAAACATCATTATTGACTGAATAGCCAGAACTTTTAAAGGTAGAGCACCTGGCATAGAGGTCAGTTGGACTTGAATCATTTGAAGCTTTCCATTTTCTTTCAGCAGATGACGAATTAATTTTTGCTGACTGGATTCTTTCATACAAAGTCTGCCAAATTAGAGAACAAGAGAAGCTATGTTAATGAAAGCAATTACATAATTAACTCAGAAATGTTATCCATAGATCTCAATTCTAAATGCAATTAAGAAATAAAGGGCATTACCTGGTGAAGCCTAAAAAGCACATAGAAAGAATCATTTCCATAGAAAATGCGAGACCCATTTTCTTTGTCATGCAATTGTGGAGGGACATGCTTTGCTAGAGGCTTCACATTTAGAAAGAAACGTTCTGAAAATGGCAAAATTGCTCCATCTCCTTCAACATCATGAGCATCGGCCATGCCCTCAGCCTCACCTTCACTTTCAGCTTTATTATCATGCTCATCATGTTCTCCGTCTTCCTCATGTTCTTCCCTAGAGCAATCTTCACCATCTCCAGACTCGCTTCCAGAAACATCACCATTCTCAGAGGCATTCTCACTGTCCTCTGATGTCCTTTGAGCACTTTCATCACCTTCATCGTCAGCATCAGCATCATTTTCCCCTCCAGCCTCCCCACATGTTTCTTCTTCTCCATGTCTCGTTTGATATTGCCTATTTACAGTACTTTCTTTTACTTTAGGTGCAGCCTCCAAAACAGCTTCTCCATAAGCTGCAAAATTATCCTCCTCAAAATCCCCATTTGGAGATAATTCCCCCTCTTCTCTTTCAATTTTAAATTGTGCAGCAGATTCATCATTATATCTATTATTATTGACACCTTCTGTTGTCACCCCATTTGTGGAAACTGTTGGTCTTGAAAAATCACCACCCTGCCATATCAATAACAAACATACAGTCATCTTCAGTCAGAAATTTAACAGAAGCCTTTCTCTCTATTAGTTTAATTGTCTTTTCCCTAATAACCCTAAACTAAGTCAAGCTATCTTACAACAACTTGTATCTTTAATTTCAGTGTTAGGAAAAGACACTCGCCAAGTTAACTATTATTCCCTACGTAGTTAGCCCTTGTTTGGGGAAGTGGAAAATAGGAAATGAATGAAAATAAGAATACACAATATAGGAGGAAAGCAACTTTCCCTTGTTTGGGAGTGAAGGAAAACAAACTCCGATTTGGAGAGAGAATGTGAATATAAACTATTTCAATGAAATTATCTGTATAACCTTATTTTGTTGATCTTATTGAAATAGAGGAACATCATAAATGAACAAAGTGTCTTTTATGAGGAACATTACAAATGAACAAAATCTGTCTTTTTTCTCCCATTTAAACTTTCAATACAAGTTAAAATAAGGTGATGCTTGACGACACCATTCAACACTAAAAATTTTCAGCTAATACTTTAAATTGATTGTATCAGTTGTCTTAAAACTCTCAATTAAGCTAAAAAACAATAAAATGACAAGCCAAAATTTGAACTTAAAATTGATATTAAATACAATAAGCGATTAGATTTTTAATATTTTTACAATTTATAAATTACATCATTTATATTATTCTTGAACAAATGAACTTTCAGTACTTAGTTTTTACAATTTTGAACAAATGAACTTTCAGTACTTAATTTTTAATTTTAGCAAACACCACCTGAGTTTATTTTCTTATCCAAATAAGAAGTGGGAAAATTAATGGAGGATTTCTTCTTCTATTTTCTACCCTATCTTAAACATAGTTTTAATGACTTGACAAACAGTTCACCTTTAAACATAGCCAAGCCATATAATTTCAATTTGCCTCTTGCTCAGTAGATGAATTACACATTAAGAGCATGTGCAGTTTAAGCGTCAAAAATAAACTCATGCATGGAAGACTATACCTCTGCTGAAGGTAAAATTTCATTGCTTGAAGCTAATCCAAGTCCACCATTTAGTGTACCATTACTTGGTCTTGAAGGAGTAACACTAAGCCCTAGCAACAAAAAGTTGTCTTAGAAATCTGGCTATCGTTTTGAAGGGAATCAAAATCAAAGCAACAACTAGCAAATTTAGGCATAGCAAGGTGAGGACTAATGAAACAAATACAAATTGCATCATGTTGAAAGCATTCATAAAACCTGATTCTATGTTAGTTCTTCCATTACTTTGCTCTGCTCTGGTGGCAAGTGACACAGCATTTGAATTGACTAACCGCTCACTGGATGTAGCTTGTTTGCCAGCCACAGACATTTCATCAGCTGAGGCCGCATTGATCTGCATCTTATCATGTTGAACAGTACTGCAGGAAGTATCACTCTTGCGAGTCACACGTTCTGCATCAGAAGAACCATTTTCTTTTACCCCATTATCCCCATTCAACCAAGCCCTGCCAGAACTTGATTGCTCAGGTGGAATACTTTCATCACCGTTTATGGAAGGATTTGAATGCTTATTGATTACTGCAGCAGCACCACCACTAGGGCTGCCTTCACTATCTCCAACTTTGAAGGAATTATTTTTTGCCCTTACCACATCTTCAGTGTCCTCAGCACCCTGAGGGCGAGAAGGAACACCAAGCATGGGCTCCAAGAAGGTTGTCCAAATCTTCATCACTTTGTCCAACTGTTCAGTTGTACAAACTTCTCCGCAGGAGTATTTGATAAGTTGATATAAATCCTCGTGAATGTCAGGATCTGGATACTCAAATTCCAAATTCGGTAAAATAGGTCGTCTGTTTCCAGCAGCAAAGGCAAGAAGCACATCATCTTCTTTGCGTATCTTCTCACTAATTTCTTTGATCTCTGCCAATAAGGCTGAAAAAAAAAGTGGCATATTAGCATAACCCAAATCAATGGGACAATCTGCAGAGAGAATGAAATGCATGCAACAATTGAGTAAGATTGAAGATATTAATTTTTGAAACTTTAAGGATCAAACTTCAAAGATGGTCCAAAATGATTTTATGATGTTACGTCTATCAGAAGAGATAACTCTAAATCATTCTGAGTGGAAAAGAAGAATCCATATAGCCGGCCCTAATTGACTTAGGATTAAGGCTTTGTTGAGTTGAGTTTAAGGATCCAACTTTACTCAATAGGTTAAGGCCTTACCTTTAGATTGATTTGATACTTATGATAGATCATATAGGATGATAGCTATCATGCATCATGATTCTCATGCAACCAAAGACATCAAAATAATGGTGCACGTGTTATATACATATATATGTATGTATACGATTCACCATATTTATTACCTTTTGTGCTCAAGCTTTTTGTGTCCTGCTGCTTGAAATAGAAGCTACGGTGATCGAGGGATTTGTGATAATTTTTAGCATAAATTTCAGCCCAAACTTTGTTAAAATCAGCACGACACCTTGCCCACTCTTCTTGTTTCTGCTTCAAACGAGTTAATATAACTGGTAAAGCAAGAGAAGTGTTCTTCCTTAACACATCCATCACATCAAGTCCATGATCACCATACAAGCGTTCAATGCATCTCAGATTCAGAGCTACAGGAGAAAAAAAATCCCATCAAGAAAAAAAATTTGTGTGTAAGAGAAGAATAACAAGAAAAGCAGCTAAAAGATGATCATGTGACAAAAATAAGAATAATATTAATCAACCTATGTAAATTGTAACCTGTCAAGTAATCCTCAATATGAATTGGACTCTCTGTTTTAATTGTATTGTTATTAATCTTTTCTAATAAATCTTCAACATGCTTGGTTGTTACATTCACAGATTCCAACAACATGTCCAGCTCGAACCTGACAAAAAACAGAGAACATCAAGTGACTGACAAAAACAAAAAAATCCCAGAGTCAAATTCATCTAAAGTGACTGCAAATACAGCCATCTCAACTTTCCAGAAAACAGAATAATTAATAACTAAGCCTCAGATTATGACATCAACCAACACAAGCATCATCTTAAAAAGCAAGAATCAACACATTGGAACTGAGCTAGGGAGAATACATATATACAAGATAAGATATAACAACCCCAAAGACACTGATAAAAGATAATTTGAAATCAACATCTCAAAATCTCAGGCAAATGTCTACCTATCATCTTCACATCGAAATAGACTTTCTTCATACTGATTTTTGCGCATATGTTTAAAAGAGTAATCTTCACTTCCAGAAGTGACAGATACCCAATGATCATTCAGTACCTCAGCACCAAGTTCCGTCCTATAACTTGCAGAAGGTATAGGATACTGCCACAAGGATAGGGAAATTTAGTATAAATTCAGAAATCTCATACATACGTATATATAAATTAATTCATATATATTCAAAGCAAAGAACAAATTTCATACATTCTTAGGCAGAAGTCGATAGCTGGGAGTGCACTGTTCACAGTTAGATAAGTCAAGTTCATTAATGGGTTTTGCCAAAAATTTGTCCTTGCTGGAAAATAAAGACATCTTATGACCCCCTGAATCTTTACTGCAAAAGGCCACATTTTTGTCAAGTCTTTCTCTTTCCCGTGTTTCACGTTCTCTATCCTTAATCACATCTTCCCTCTCGCAATCACGATCTCTTTCCCTGTCTTCTAGCTTCACAGGTCTGGGTAAATTACCTTCATTCCACAAGGACTCTGGAACAAGAAGTTGTAAGCATTAAAACTTTGGTTAACTAGTTGGATCCATAATTGTTTGAACCAGAAATGAATGATGGTTGCGTGAAAATGAGTAATTCCATAATGAATTTTTTGCACTCGGGTAGGTAATCTATTTAGATCAGGCAATATATAAGTTACATTTCAATATTATGCAAGATCTTACACATTATAACTTGTATGCTAGATCATCAAATAGAAATATCCATTATGAAACCATGCGGCATCTAGCTTAATTCCAGAATCCAGCTAAAATGCAGACAAACTGAAAAAATGAACTGACTTTCTGGTCTAAAAGAACTCAAACATGAATTTGAACAGAATTCTATTATAAGTTCAAACCACCTAAACAATTGAGGCTGATTCATGATATGAAAGATAACAAGGAGGAAATGGCTCATGTTACTTACTTTTCCTCACAACTCCAGCTAGTAGTCCTTCTGCATCACAAGATCAATTACAGTGTCAGGAATGCCTAAAATTCCCAAGTAAACAAGTTGAAGCATCTGTTTTTTAAAAAGTTACCATTCTTCTCACAATGTGCCAAAAATTCATTGAAGCCATCCATAAGATCTGGATATTTTCCAAGTAAATCACTGACCTGATACAGACAAAAGTATATATGCATTAAAATGCTATCAAAACAAATATCATTCTACAAAAGGGTAAGTGGTGTAGAAGGTGACAATATCATTTTTTAAGCTAGTAAGAGTGCATTCAAGTTAATACAAGAACATTCAACAATCAATTTAACAAATTAGACCCCAAACAAAGTACGCAGAGTGGTTGAAGTACAGCTACCGCTGAAGAGCCTTAGAGTGTTGAGTAGAGATTAGGCAAATAAAAAATGACTGTCCTAGATTTAATCATATTTCAGATTTCTACCATCTGTTCAAAAAGCCAAGGCATGCAAGAAGCACAAGAAATGCACCCTTTTAAATAAAATTTGAATATCAAGTGGACAATGCAGTATGTGTTGAAAACATATCATTCATCTGTTTTACAGAAGCAAATGCAGAAATCAGTACATTTTATTCTTAGCAATAAGTAAAATAACTATTAGCATACCAAAGATTGCAACTCTGATCTTGTGATTATTTCCCTGGTATACAGGTGAAGGCACCTCAAAAATCCTTGGTAATCATCAGGATTACGCAACTTTTCTTTCACTTTCTCACAAAAAGCAAGCTCTTGGCTAAGTGCATCTGCCATTACATGAACCACATCAATTAAACAAAATATATAAATAGACTAAGGACTAAACACTGAAAGAAATAATATGCAATTTAAGATTTTTAAAAAAAAGGAACAAGATATTAAAAAAGCAGTCAGAGAAAGAGGAGGGAGGGGGATCAAGTGGAAGAGATAGAGAGATGAACAAGCTCAGTCCAGATTCATTTAAAGGCATCAGAATTATTCAAAAGCTAATTGCTACAGCAATAATCACACAAGTTTTGCAAAGTGTGGATGTTGATGCAATGTTTTCATTCACACACTTTAATTGAAAAATATAAAAGGCATCAATGTCAAAAAGCACCACAATTTTACATGGAAAAGAATACCCACTAAAATTTTCAGAATATAAACTTTGGTGCAAGAATTAAACAAATCCCTCATTCCTTTCATTAGCAGTCAAAAACTCAACAAATTTTATGATTACTAGATAATGAGTCAGCTTGAGAGGAAAGTGCTAGATTCAAGATAGTAACACCTCCTTCTAAGTGAAAACTAGAGAGAACATATCTACAAGTCATGCTTTTATTCTTGTTGTTAAAAAGGATTAGTAAATTATAAAACTATATTTGTGTGTGTAGGGTAACACAAAGCACAACAGATAACTCACTTTTGACAGCATTTTTATCATCATAAGCGGATGAAATGTGATGCATTCCAAAATTTTCATTGCCATCCCCACCTTGATGTTCAGCAGCTGAATCTTCAACTCTACGAGCAGACTTCCGTTTGTGAGGAAACCGTTGCATGTTGAACTCGCGACTGCCGTCATGCTCATAATCTCGGTCTTCTCGTTCTCTCCTATCACGATCTTCCCTCCTTTCTTTTTCTTTTTCTCCATGTCTCCATTGCTCTTTGTCTGCTCTTACATGGTCTGGATCAGGACATTCAACACTGAAGTCTCGATCAGCATGGGAAGTACTAGTCCTTTCTTTCTGGAAGGCGGTAAAAAGGAACAAATATTGGCATCGTGATTCATATGAAATCAAAAGAGAAGACAAAAGTAAGGAAAAACCTTATCCACTTGCATTTGGCACATTGTGGGAATGGCAGAGCTTCTATCATGAAGAATAGGATGCTTAACAGATGGAGCGTGGTGAGCGGCTGCAGCTGAAGAATCAGGTAGAAAATGAGTAAACTCCATAAGAAGATCATGATGGTCTTGAAAAAGTGTAGCAACCTGCAACAGAAAGAGAATGATAACAATGTGCAAAAATTTAGAAGTCTTGAGACAGCTAAAAAGTAATGGAGGGCTCAAACTGTTGATAAATGTCAAGAAAAAAAGATATGATGAATACCTCCTGGTAGACTTCAGTTATGGATTTATTTTCTTTTCTGTACATGTTCAAAATATCTAAAAATGACTTGTAAACATGATCATCGCCCTGAAACCTTGTCTGCAAAACAATTCATAAGGCTAAAATCCTTGAAACCAAAACTATAATCTCCAATTATTGCTACGAAACCAAATTTCTACCTTAATTTTGTTTACAAAATTGATTGCCTCTTCAAATTCAACAGGCTTTTTCTGTGGAGGTTGTTCATCCTCTAGCGGGAGGGTGATCTCATATCCCTTAGGCAAGAAGGTATTGAATCCTAAAATTAGGTCACGGTGCCCTTTAAATAACTCCTTCACCCTTGCTATGACACCGGCAGTGTCAATTCTGAAACCAATAAAACATATGAAATGACTTATATTGTTGATAAATAGTATTTGAAAAAAAAAAAAGAAAAGGAAAATAAAATAGAACATATTACACAGCATTTCGTGATCAACCTTTGAGCTTTGAAATCTTTCATGACCTCAAGGAAGTCATCATATTTTTCCCTTTTGTCTTGAAATATATCCTTCACAGCTTTGAGATAAGCCAAGGCATCATTTGTTGTAAGTTTCTGTCCGCCTCCACTAGCTGCTCCTCCCATTATCTGGGGTTGCCCAGAACTTCAATGCACAAAGAATTACAAGAGAAGCAGATGAATAAATCACAAGATTCAGACAAAATCAAATAGGTTATTTTGTAGATTCAATTAAAAATTCATCCGAAAAACTTTATCAATCTCACACACTTTACTGATATAACATGCATAAGAAGACTGATTGCTAGAATAATTGCTAATTATGGTTCCTATCACATACATAAGCAGAATTAGCAGAATCCCAGCCAAAAAATGATCTTTCTTCACCAGTCAACCAAATAAAGAAAAATATCAAAACATTGACTGATACATTAAACAGTAAAACTAGAGTTAAAAAAACCATCAATTAACAAACAAAAAATAATAATCAAATTCAAATCAACAGAAAGTACCCATAAAAATCACTAATACTAAGCTTAATTTGAATTAACGGTAATGTAATCTGCTTAAAAAAATGAAACAATAGTATATAAAAAATAAGAAAAAAAATTAAAAATAATCATAAACAGAAAAAGAACTTACGTTTCTCCACGAGAAGAGACCATAGGTCTTTTAAGTTGAGAGCTGATGAAAACATCATCTCTCGACCTCTTCATCGTTTTCAATAACCAAAATCTCTTATCTTCCTCTTTCTCTTCAAGAACAAATCATACTCCTAAGACTTCAATTAAACAAAGAAAAATTAAAGGAAAAAAGGCAAATTTAAACAGCAAGCAGATCTAACCATAAACAAACTCAAATGAACCAAAAAAACCAAAAAAAAAAAAACGAACAGATCACTTCAAACCAAAAAAAAATATACAGTATTAAACAAAACAACGTAATTCGCATTTACTTGAAGAGAAAGCGACGTCCAAAATTTAAGCCAAGAGTAAAAAATTTACAGAAAGACAGACACATACATATACACAGAGAAAGAGATCATTTTACTCGCTGAATTACCAAAAACACAGATTAAAAAAACAGAAAAAGAAAAAAGCTGATAATGGAGATGCGGTTTTGAGGACTATTAAACGAACCTTTGAAGGAGGGAATTACGATAATTAGAGTTTTTTATTTTTATTTTTATTTTTTTTCTTTTGTAGAGAGAAACAGAAGGAGAGAGGATCAATGTTTTTGTTTACAATGTTGATATATATTGGAGGCTTTGTTATGAGATATATTGAAAACTAAAATTAAAAAGAAATATAGAGAGAGAGAGGGGAGAATTTTTTTTCATTTTTAAAATTTTTTTTATTAATATGGAGAGTAGAGATAGTAAATTAGACGACCGTTAACCGGTCACTTTACCGGCTATAGACGGTTTGTTTAGTCCCATGTTGTGAGTACAGATTATGGCTTTTTAAGTTTTTGTTATATGAGCGAATTTTCAGATTTGAAAAAGAAGGGATTGATTGCGTCGTGGCATTTTTTTTTTTTTTTTGTAAAATTTTAAGGGTATATAGGTAAGAGTGTAAAAGTGAAAAAAAAAAAGTGGAAGTGTTATAATGTGATTCAAATTGTAATTTTTTTCTTTGAAAATGGTGATTTAGGGTCAGGGATTAATCTATGGATTTTGATTTTTTTTTATTTTTCATTGATGGGTTTTTTATTTAGTTGTTGGTTTTTGATTCATATATGTGGGTATTAGTATTATTTGATGGTAACTACTAATTAGGAATAGAAATAGAAAGGAAAGGCAAAAGAGTAATTTTACTTATTTGAGAAACTCTTAATTGATAATTATGTATGAGATATTAAGCTTATCATCAAACATTTTTCTAAAGTTGTGAAAATAATAAAATTAGTTATTATTATTATTATTATTATTATTATTATTATTATTATTATTATTATTATCTGCAAGTGTGGCTGTTATTGGAGAATGGATAATAAGAAAGTGTGAAGCTTGAAAAAACCCAATCGGGGCCTTTGCCTAACATAAAATTTCATTCTTTTGGGGCTTTGAAATGTTGTTTCCTTTATGAGCTTGCAACGTTTGATTCCAGGCCAAGCCGACTTTAAATTTATGCAAAATATGAAAACAAAATTGCCTCATCAAAGGCCCAAAGTGTAAGACAAATAGGCCTTTCCGGAAATAGGCACTATCGGTCTGCTTTTGTGGCCCATTTACAGCTTGTCCTCTTCTGGTTTGAGTGGAGTCTGATTCACGAATCAGTTATGGGTTTTGTTAATTTGGACTCGAACCCAAAGTCGTGGACTGCAGTGTCGGGCAGGTTCAGTGGATACATATTCGAACCCAGATTAATGGATTGCTTGCAGGTTGCAACTACATTAGTTTCGTTCCATATTCTTACCGTACTGCAAGGAAATTTTTGTTTTGACCTCAACTTGACGTTACCGAGATTCCAATTTTCCTTGACATTCGTGCACTGTTGTTTTGTACCAAAACGATGCTAAGACTTTGCTTGGTGATATATTTATTTTTTTTATCAATAATTTTAGTTATTTAATTATAAAAAAAATTTAAAATATATAATAATTAAGAGTAAAGTTAAAAAATAAATAAAATATATAAAAAAATAAATTTCAAGATCATATGTAATTCCAGTATTATACGAAAAATTATTAGATTATAATTTTTTAAAAAAAATACATAATAATAAAGTACAAATATATAAAGAAAAAAACTAATTCAAAAAAGTAATTAATAGTAAAAATAAAAATTAAAAAAATAATATTAATTAAAATAAAATAGTAATTAATTTTAAGAGTACATACTAAAAAATAATATTAATTAAAATAAAAAAAATAATTATTAATAATAAAAGCAAGAGTTAAAAATAAATAATATAAATTAAAATAAAATAATAATTAAACCAGCTGGGGTAGCTCAGCTGGCCACCTGTTGTTACTCTCAATTGAGAGGGCAAGGGTTTGATCCCCATAAAAATCGTATTTTGGAGGTCGAGCTTTTAAAATAAAAATAAAATAATAATTAATCTTAACTGTTGTAATATATTTTAAATATTTATTTTATATAACTAAATTACAAAAATTATTTTATAAAAAATAATATTTATATTCTCAAAGCAATGCGATGATATCATTCTAGTATTAATATAATTTTAATATTATTATGACGTCTCAACATAAAATTTAAAATTTTATATTTATCTTTAAATAAAATTTTAATGTTTGTAAATTTTAAAAAATATATTTTTAGACAACAAATTCAAGGAATTCATTTTTTTTAAACATACACTTAATAAGAAAAATTATTATAACTTTATTTTTTGATAAAATAAATCGTACATTAAAAATATTCACTTTTTAGTTGAATTGTCATATATATATATATATATATGTATATAAAGTAAAATAAAGTAATACTAAAAATTCAGTAGACATGTCTCAATTTTTAATAATATCAATATATAATAGGCTTAATTATCAAGATATATTTTGATAGCCAAAAATATATATTGCTTTTATTTAGATTTTGAATTCAAACCTTCTAGGTATTTCTCTTTTTTATGTATAATTAATAAAAAAAAGTATATAACAAGCTTAATATTTAAAAATATTATTTTTACATATATATATATATATATTAGACTTTCAATCAATTAAAATTTTAATCAAATTTTAAAATTTATTATATATATATATATATATTTTGAAAGGCTATATATATATATAATGTGTGAATAACTAAAAAATTAATTCTTAAATTAATATTTATTATTCTCCTCAATGCTTAAACCAAAATAAATTATTATCTTCAAATTATACTAAAATTTTTTTTAAAAAAATTAAAAAACTAATAAAATATATATAAGGGCAAAATGAAAAGTAAAATGAAATATTTACTATTTATCTGCAGTGATTTTATCTTTTTTTTTTAAATTATAGAAATAGATTTTCTGCATCATTTTGTCACCATTCAAAATTATTCTACCATAAAAAATTAAGTTTAATTATATTTTGTTAGTAAGACAGATTTAATGTAATGTCTAATTGAATTAATTTATTTAAAATACATAGATTTATATGAAGAAAATTTTTATCGTTTGAAATAATTAAAAGTATAAGAAAAATATAATTAGTTTCTCATTTTATTTTTGTATAAAAAAATCATATTTAATTTAATTTAATGAAAGCATTTTTGGCATTTAATTATTCATATAGAAATCAAACTCCTTTTGCGAATAATGCAAATTCTTGAGACTTATTTGGCTAGCTATAGGTTTGTGATTGATAAGCATCATTGTTATCCCTCTTCCTGTTTCCCCCTCAAAATAGAGGTCATTATCTTATCTGGGGTTCTTTATTAATCTAAGTTTCTTTCATTCTGGTAAAAAAAATTTCTTGAGATTTATTTTAATAAATTTTTATTTATCACAACCTTAAAAAATGATTCTCAACGCTTAATTAACCTGCTAGCTTTAACAATTGGTGTGGACTGTAGACAATCAAGAATTTCCACCAAATTAAATTAATGGAATTTCTTCCAAGTTTACTCTAATTAACTATACTTTTTTTTTGCACTGTTAATTAACTATACTATTGCCTCTTAATCACGGATGGTCTTAGCCGATCATTTCCTTTTTTTTTTTTTTTTTGAATTTGGTCTTTGAAAAGCAGTGTGCCAGGTTTCCTTTCAATTAATTTGGTGTGCGAGTTATTTGGTGGTATGCATTATTAATTTATTCATTATAAACTTCGTCTACAATTTGAAAAAAAAAAATGAATATATATATGTATATATATAAAGAAAGTGAATTAATACAAAGAACACAGAGATTATATTTTAAATTAAAACAACTGGAATTTAAAAGGAAAAAATTATATAGAATGTGTTAGCTGAGACCCCGGACATTCTTGTAGCTACAAATGTCTGTTATGGTTTTTCTCATTTTTCAATTCTAATGGAGAAAATCTTGTTATTTGTTCTTTTTTCAAAAATATTTTTCGCATTAACAATATAGCTTTCTTTACTAATTAGATTTTGATTGAAATTTAATTTTATATGTTCGTATAAAATAGAACGGAGAAAAATGTAAATGTCTTTGGATTTGGGCTCATCTATTCAATGATAGTTGAATTATTTTTTTTAACATGAAATATGGGTTGATTTTAATTAATTTCTCTAACTTAATAATATTGAAATCGTTTTTAAGATAATAATTTTAATTTGCAAATTTAAAAACAAATTCATAATATAATTAATAGAAAAGAAATCATAATTAATTTCCTGGGGGTATATAAGTGTAGTATATTTGTTTTGTTTTGTATATAACAGTTATAAGCCATCTCTGTCACTATAGATGTGAGAAATAAGAGGTCGTAATCATCTTTATATTTAATTAATTGGCATATAATGTTGTCTACTTACCTAATTACCAAACTTCTAAGATCAAAAGCCTTACAAATGTTGCTCCAATTATACTTATCATCTCTACCTTTTCTTTGATTACAATCTTTCTGATATATTTAATCTAATCAAAATAACTCACATAGTGAAACATTGAATTTTTTAAAAATTAATAGTACAATATAAAAGGATAATTAATTAATTCTATAAATAATTCTTAAAGCATCAAATTATAAATTAATGAAGCGATGCCCTGCCAATATTATGCCAGCAGCCCAACACTGATAGATTCGCTGGATCTGCTAATTATTCAAGAATTATAAAATTAAGAACTTCAATAAAACAAAATATTTATGCATTTTTTAAATTTTATTCGAAGACAAAAAAACATCCCATTATATAGAAGTGAAACCAAAAATCATCCAATGACTGTGTTGCAGTTTCCATGTGGAATTATTGGGTCTGATGATAGGTTTAGTTAGTGATCTAACTAATATTAATTAATTATTATATGTAATATTAATTATGTATAATAAGTTATATTAATTAAAAGAATCCATTTATGGAGAATAATAAATATGTGTGACAACTAAGATGACATGAGAGTATGCCTCAAAAGCAAAAAAAAAAAGAAAAGAAAAAAAGATGATGTTAGAGTAGAGTCAAGAGACAAAGGTGCAGGAATGGACCTATCGCAATTGCAGTACTCCGCATTTTGTTTCACCTTAGAGCCTATCCATACAACTCAAAATCTCTCAATTTTATTTTAGTTTTTTTTTTCTTAAATGGGTTTCTTTCGTATTATTATTTTTGCAAATTGCAAATGCTTACATTACATGTATTTGTTTATATTTTCAGTTAATTCTACTGGTGATGATCTGGTCCCTCTACTCAAGCTCTTTTTGACATAAAGTTAGTTAATTAGTTTTTACAAAGTTCTTTTTTTTTTATTTAAATTTTAAGCTAAATAATTATAAAGTCTCTAAAATTTTACATATTATACTAATCAACCT
The DNA here is from genome assembly GCA_947685225.1 of Garcia nutans. Taxonomy (NCBI): domain Eukaryota; kingdom Viridiplantae; phylum Streptophyta; class Magnoliopsida; order Malpighiales; family Euphorbiaceae; genus Garcia; species Garcia nutans. The sequence goes on from CANTUV010000011.1 coordinate 56,408,981, forward strand.
CTATATTTTCAACATCTAATTTTTGCATCCTTTAATTTTTAAAAATTAAATTGTTTAGTCTTTCTGTTAATATTTTCATCCTAAAAATATTAGTCAATTATTTTGATATTATAAAATAATTTATTTATTTTTTTCTTTATATATTTTTTTTATTATTTATTAAGTCATGTATATTTTTAATTTTATTTATATTTTTTACACATAATTTATTTTAATTTTATAAATATTATTAAAAAATAATTTTAAATAATATAAATAATAATTTTTATTATTTTGCAGATGATCTATATATAAAATAAAATTAAAAGTAAAATAAACTTAATAAATAATAAATATAAATATATATAAATAAAGAGCAAATAAATTAATTTATAATATATTTATCTTTGTAAGAATATATATAAATTAATAATATATTTATCTTTATAAAAATATATATAAATTAAAATAACTTATTAAAATATTTATAAAATTAAAATAAATTATGTGTAAGAAATATAAATAAAATTAAAAATAAGTATGACTTAAAAAATAATAAAAATATATATATATATAAAGAAAAAATAAATAAATTATTTATAATATCAAAATAATTTATTAATATTTTTAGGGTGAAAATATTAACAGAAAAACTAAACAGTTTAATTTTTTAAAATTGAAAAATGTAAAAAGTAGATATTAAAAATACATATACTGACCAGTATAATATGTAAAACCTCAAAAATTTATAATTATTTAGCCTAAATTTTATGATAAATGAAAATGCGACTGAACTAATTTTATTTTGCTATTAAGAAATTGATATTTTATTACAATTTCAAAATTTAAGCTTATTAACTAAAAATCTCAAATATTTGACAACAGTATCAGAGGAGTCTTTTACCAAATATGCAACTTCAATTAAAAATAGAAGTAATATTTACAAATTTTAACCATCTTCGAAATAAGAAAATTCTAAATTAAAATATTTATTATAGTCAAATTAACTAAAAGAACAAAAAAGAAAATTTATAAAACCTGTTATTTCTTGATGAACAAATTTACAAAAAAAAAAAAAAAAGAATAGAAACATCCTTAGTTCGATGAACTTGTTCCATTCACCAATCATTAATTCTCAAATCTTTCTTAGCCATTCAAAACTTAACATCTACAATTATAGTATAATGTATATATATGTTTAATGAATAAGAGCTTCCAATGTAGTGTATACATTTTTCTTCGATGATTCTCGCTCAAAAACTAATAATATTTGCATCTGTTTAAAGTAAAGTCACCATCACAATTCATGAAATAATTAAGGCATCCCTATGAAATTGTGCCTTTGTCTAACAAGATCAAACGTAAAATCCAAGGCCAATAGAAAGATACACTCACCGAACAAATGTCTCAAACCCCGCGACAAAGACACATCAATATATGCGCTGCCTAACAAAGACAAATGACCAAATTATAGATATAACTATTCTAATAGTATATTATAATAATAATATTATTTTTAATAATAAATATAATATTAAAATAATTATTTTTTAAATATAATTAATATATAAATATTTTTAATTCGAATTAATTTAATTTATATAATATTTTCATTATAGATATGTATACAGCTCAAAAAAATTACAGATACCAAAAAGCCACTGTTGAGTGGCTAAGAGAACGGATCGTTTAGGATTTAATTTTCTCCGGATTAATAATTTCCCCAGCAATATTGGCTTTGTTGCTCCTAACACTGAAGCTTACATGTGGTAATGTCTTTGAAGAAGGAAAACACACATGGGATTAGCTAAGTCCTAAATACTGATAAAACAAATTCGATGGTTTGGTCACAGTTTTGGCCTTCCTGGCCCTCCAAATTAAAGGACATTTTTCTTGTTAAAAAAAAAAATTTAAAGGACATTTTTTATCAAATGGGTCCGTCTCCAAGTCAAACGACATAAATATGGACCAATACTGGGTCCTATAGATACATATACCCTGACCTTTTTATATACCTATGTCAATAAACATTTCTCAGTCAATTTCTCCTTGTCTAACGCTTCCCTTTTTTGGTTCTCATATTATTGTCATAAATTCACTACTTTTGGCCATGGTTTTTAATTTATATATGGAAAAGAATCCAATATACCCATTATTAAATTTAAATTTGAATTAAAATCAATTCAATTACACGTTATTCATGATAATTCTTCTTAAAGAAAATATAAACAAAATTTATGATTATAATCATTTCCATTTTGGAATAATGAGTGCAAAGCTGGAGATGAGATTTTCGCTATTAATACTTTGGGATTTACAGTCTTCATGTTTAGAGACTGCCGACTAACGTGACAATGATGTAAGTTTCTGACGACCCGAAACTACAAAATTCAAAGAATTAACAGTAAAAACCTCATACTTCATTTTATAAAAAAAAAAAATACATACATACACCACAAAGTAAAAAATTGCAATCACAGTATTTTCTTTAATACTTCCTTTTTTTTTCTTAATTGAAAATTCATTAAAGAAATTGTGTTTGTTAAGATTTAGATAATATATTTTATATTATGAGATAAATATATATTCAATCACTAAATTATTAACTTATCTGCAACAATAAATTTCTTCCCGCAATTAACTTTGAAATGTAAATTTCCTAGATCTATACTTAACACATATTACCTTCAATAATGTAAACTGATGAATCCAACTCAGTCGCTATGGCTACGTGAATAATAATGCTATAGCTGACGAGTGAGAAATAAGTTTTTATTAAATAAAATTGATAATTGGAGTTAGAAATATGCAACGACGGAATTGGTCAGATTTATTAGTTAATCAATTCAATCACTATTAATCGATTGAAAAATTTTATTTTTAAAAATTAACTGATCATAATCGGTTGATTTATCTATTTTTACCGAGGAGTTTAGTAAAATTCATTAATAAATATATAATATAAATTAATAAAATCCGATGAATTAATGTCGAGTCAGTTTAACGTAGACAATTTTACTTAACCCTAATTTGAGTCAGCACTTGGTTGGGATCCAATAATCGAACTATTTTAACAGCTACGTAATTGAAAGGCGTCTGTCGGGTAAAGTGAGAAAAAGGAGACTTTTATCATCGACGCTAAAGCAGATACTTTCCTATTTGTATCACTTTGTCATATCTTTACCGCCTTACACAAACTTTTTTATCTTACTTACTCTACCCCTGTCAATAATTTCAGATCTAATGATCCTTTTGATCTTATAGTATAAATAAATAATATATTACATACACAAACACATAAATAAATCTCATAGCTAAATAATGTATACTCTTCTTTCTTTTTCTTTTTTTTATCTTTAAGATGATACTCAAATTGTAAATTTTATTTAAATTAGAATATGAATTACTCGTCATACTAAATTTATGAATGCAATAGATATATTCTTTTTCTGTATATTTATATATCAAAAGTTTTTAACGATTAGAATCATTAGATTCAAATCTTTATTTTTTTACATTACCAGAAAACATACAACACTTGATAATTAAATTATGAATATTCAATTAAAAAAATAGTACATACATAAATTTCATAAAAATTGTGTTAGAACTTATGACATGTAATTACTAAATTAAAAATAAAAATTAAACATGGGCCTTATGTATAGAGTTGCTCAGGTAAGTTTTCCCATCAACGAAAAGTAATATAATCCAATCCAAATGATAGAGGTATATATATCCTTCTAATGTTCGCAAAAAACACTACATTTAGCCCTTCTGCTCAATAGTAACAAGTCAACGTCATCAGCCGATATGCCTAATAATGTTGGTGTACTATAAAACATTAATTAAAAATTGATCTTTAATTATTTGATACTATTTAATTAAACTTAATTTGAATAAACTCTGTAAATTTTAGATAAAAATATAAGCTCAATAGACTAGAATTATAACTTAAATTCAAAAATATTAATTGATATTAACTTTAATAAAATGTTTAGTCTTTTGGACAAACCCTATAAACGTTTATAAAATATTTCATTAATATTTTATGTTTGGTACCATATAAACACATATTTTATGATTGAACAATCATATGATTAATTGTATTAATTAATATTATCCATGAATATTATCATGATTGTAGTTTACAGATATGTATTAATCATAACTAATATAACAGTTAACACTTAATAGACAACTGCTAATATTTTATGCTTTGTCAAGAGAAACTTCATGTCGATTTTATTTTAATTTGAATAGCGATTATGTTTATTCATGGGCCTAATTATTCCTATTTTATTTCTTTAACTTAATTATAATGTTGAAAACAAAACTTGCTATGGCTCTGGCTAAAGGTGAGTCCAAAACTGAAAAAAAAAAATAAATGAGTTAAAAGTCACGTGGATTCTAATTTCTACTTGATTTTTGGCGTCAACATCGATCTTCCCCTCAAATTAGGGGAAGTTATTACGGCACTATTTGCTAAATTACTTATTGCCTGTCTTCCATGTTGATGTTTCTCACTCTTTTGATGCTTCAATACATCATGATTTCAATTTAACTTGATTCACGGCCATTTTTTTAATTAATTAAAAACTGATATTGAATTTGAAGTTTACGTGAATGGTTAAAAAAAATCTACTCATCTTTTTACAGTCGATACTATAAAGTTTGGAATAAGCCAGAAGATAAAATTAAGAATTTTCATTTTATATTTATCTTCCACAAACTATATTTTCAATATCTTAGAACAGGCGTTCTTTGGTCCCAGAATCTTACTTTTGAATGAAAATTTTATGCTGGCCTGCTTTATTAAAAGGAAAGCATGTAGACAGACCTCAAGATGCTTTTGTGTCAGTTCAATAATCCCCGCTTAAATATCAGGACTCCACTTATTTGCACGTCATTTGTTCCTGATATCAATCGGACTACCACAGTTGAACATATTCTGATGAAGCTAAGAAAAGATTTGAGTCGGCACTCAATGCTCAGATAATATTTGCAGAAAATACTACTGAGCTTCCTTTCCAGCTCACTGGTGAATACTTTATTGACTATGATATTGATTTTGGTGGACCTCTTAGTCAATCATAAGAAGTGCCTTCCAGTTCATCTCAGCCACCTGTCCAAAGGAATCTTGATAACACAAAAATGACTCAACAAGATATTGATGAGACAATTATCAGTGCCAACTTACCTCCCAACAGATAAGATATGAATATTATGTCATGCCAATATATTGATGCATCCAGAATACAATAAGACAATCCAATGGTCCCAGCTCCTTATTACTCAGACTCATCTGATTATCAGAATATGAACCTGTCACCATCTCACTTTATATAGCCGTTATACTATTTTCGTCTTGTTATAATAATTTCAGTGAGCGAAAATACTATTCCCTCACATGGCTTGTTAACTTTTATCATGTTTAGCGTGCAAGTATTTTATGATATAAGTACTTATGTAAGCATGTTTGTTTGTTTCTTCAGGGAGATGAGTGATTTCTACAAGGTAATCTATTTTACTGGTAATATACTGTTTACAAGAAATAGGAAGAACTAAAGAAGAAGTATGAGAAGTGGGTGTTGAGGAAGAACTAGCCATGGTGTTTTAATTCTCTTTCCTGTTCTATTTATCCATATATATTACTGTTAAACTTCATGGCTCTGATACCACCTGTGTCCCCTGTGTCCATGCTCACTCATAGAGGGTTCTGATGTTCAAAATCTCTGTAAGTATATGATATAAAAACATATCATATACAGTATCAGAGTAAAGAACAGAGCATACTGACTCTATGAACACAAATGAAGGGTTCGCTTAAACTCATAAAGACAGACATAGGTGAATCTCATGCATAGTTCACACACAGCCTCTTCTTGGGCATTCAATAGGACAATGTCCTTTTGACTCTCTATGTTGGTTATAAAAACTCTCTCATAAGTGATTCTTCATATTAAGGGATCTAGCTAACAGATAATATGCAGTAAAGTATAGAGGAAATAGAAGATTTAACTTAGAAATTCATAATTTTATTAAACACACTGGGGATAGAAGAAGGATAAACTCTCTATATCTAAATCATACAAAGAGAGCTCCTTATATAGAAGGAGGAGCGAAGAAACAAACAAACATGCTTACATAAGTGCTTACATCATAAAACACTTACACGCTAAACATGATAAAAGTTAACAAATATGAGAAAATAGTATTTTCACTCACTGAAATTATTACAACAAGACGAAAATAGTATAACCATTATATAAAGTGAGATGGTGACAGGTTCATGTTCTGATAATCAGAAACAAAGATAAAAGACATTAAACTTCATTTGTTAAACCCTTATGTTGTTTTTAAAAAGACCAACTATGTTCGCAGTATCAAGAATCTTATCACTTCTCGATCTCCTCATATAAAAGAATATGTACGGTCTTCGGCCTTAAGCCACTGTACTCTTTCTTCAACTACAGCTGAGTAATATGTCACTCTTAAAATCTCAGAACCCTTTATTTCTCAATAGCAGAAGCAAAGATATTTCCATCTCCATCTTGGAGCTATAAGAATAGTTCTTTCTTATCATGATATAAAAAGGATTACCAGTGACTGCTCGACTTTCTCTCTTGGACACCAGATATGTAGACTTTGAAAATATTGTAATTGGAATAATCTTGACAACACTTAATACTGAAAGTGTTATACTTATTTTCTTCCCCAATTATAATTTGTCTTTAGCAGATTCTTTTTTTGTCTAAAGCTTTAAACGTACAAGTTCAAATTACTGGTGCTCCACAAGTTCAGAATTCTGTATCAGCTACACTCCATCATTAATTGGTATATAGGTTACAAGATCATGTAATCAATATTGCCACACCTGGAGTTTTCACAGTTGCCTTGTATATTTATTCAGATACAGATTTTACCCCAACAATAGTTCAGACTCCAGACAATTACCCAGAGAAAAATTGTCCAAACTCATTCCTTTGGAATAAGTCACCAATTATGAAAAGATGCAGCAGAAGCAAGAACCTGTACAGATTACAGACATCAAATTTATTAAACAGATTGATGGAACTGTTAAGACAATTTTCTCTGCTCCCTCTAACTCTGAATCTTCTTCAGCAGTTTTTTATAACTGTCTGATCACTCCAGTCTCTTTTCCTAGGAAAAAGAATATTACAATCCATAGCTTTGATGCTACAGATAGACGGATCTATGTAGCAAAGATGAATGGTCATTTCATTTGGGATTCTCTTGGATCAGAAAATTGTGAACCATGATCCATGTGCTTTGAGGATGGTGAACCTTATACTCAACCAATCAGACTTACAGGTCCTAAGAGATTTTTTTCTTCCTGTAAAATCTAATGTTCTCACCATAAACATCCTCCACCTCCATCAGATAACCAACCTTGGATCGCCATTAAATCAGAAATCCAAAAGAAATATTGTCCTCTTCCTTTATCATTTTATGATGAAACCTTGAAAGTTTTAGCAAAAGAAGGATTATTGGAAGTACCTAAACCTCCAACCATCCAACCTAAAAAATATATCTCAAAAAATCCAGTTTCACTTGCATCTGCACTACATTTGTGCATGATGTTTAAACCACCTTCACTAGAAGACTTTTCCCCACTTCAGAAATAGACCAACCCACAAACTAAAATAAACTTCCAACCTTACATCCAACACACTACAATCCTTCCTAATGGCCAAACTAAACAAACCACCCAAGTTGAAGAAGTTCTCAACTGACATTCTTTGAATGTCCAAACTCAAAATCAGTATCTCTAGATGATTGACATAAATATTGATAATTTGTCTTCCAAATCAGATCAACATGCAGCAGCTCTGGATACCATGTCTATTGAGATTCAACAGCTGTATCACAACCTTTCTACAAGAATTTCTCAACTAGACACTGGTCTGAGACTTATGATTTAAAAGAAAGAATATGAACCTCTATTTTATAAAAAAGACAGAGAGATACAAAGATTAAAAGCACAACTTTAACAAATTGAAAGAGATCTTCAACTAAAACACCCACAACCATCTTCACCATATTATTTTAATCCTTTTTCCAATATTTTGTTCCTACCACATCCATCCTCTCAATCACCATTTGGATCTTTTGTTGAATTATTTCCACCAGTAAAATCACATCGTTCATATGTCCCATCTTCTTCTGTTTCACCAACTACCAAAAAGACTTCTGTAAAAGTAACTACTGTTGTACCTACTATTTCAACTTCCACTTTTAAATCAGATGAAGTTCCTAAAACTTCATTTCAGCAGATGGCTTTCAATGTTACTTCAGATTCTTTAGATGGTTCTGATGATCCTAATTCTGATTCAGAAGCAGAAGCAGATATCACTCAGTTATTTATGGCTGATCCTCCCAGATCTTCAAACCCAAGGGATCCACCTCCTCCTCATGTTGATGAATAAGAAGAACAATCATGAGTAGAAAGAATGGACTAACAGCCAGAATACATCAATATCAGTGCTAGAAGTTTCAGTTCAGGCAATGGACCCTGGTTTACTTTTGATGATCTCCCTCCTTCTAAATGGAGAAGCAGAATTTTAGAGTTTAATACTTGGGTAGATGTTTAGAATGTAAAAATGGCCTTAATTTACAACAGGCAATATATGAATTTGTTGTACGAATAACAGGACGAGTCAGAGAATGGCTCCTTAATCTTAGTGAATATGAAAGACTCCAGTTTATTCATAGTCAATCGGTTGGTGCTGTAATTTCTATCCTTCATAACAACTTCCTTGGAGATTACAATCTTATAGTCAAAGCTGAAAAATAAGACTTTTACTCCATGAAGTATTGCTCTTTGAAAGAAAAGGATCTTGAGAAGCATTATCAAAGGATGACTACGAAGTTTTACCAGCTGAAAGGAGCCTCTGATCCCAGCATGAAGTTCACTTATGTTGCTTCTTTGCCTGATGAGTTACAACCAAAGATTCAGAGAATAGTCCAACAATCTGGAAAGAAGATTCCACAATTATCTCTTGGTAAAATTCACCAAATCACCATTACTGTTGTCAGACGACTTTGTGAACAACAAGCATTTTTTCAGAAATGGAATGATGATAGAACCATCTTAAAGATAGCATGTAAAAGACCAAAATTGAAGATCAAGTGTCAAGATAAAAAATGTACATGTGGTCCCAAAAAGAAATTTCATGTCCATAGATACACTCCTTTAAAAACTTTTCCTGCAAGAAAATTTAGAAAAAGGAGATACAAATCTTCAAAAAGAGATCCCCTTTTTCAAAGAAAAGAAGAGCTTCAGACAGATATTTTATATGTGGCAAGAAGGGACATTTTCCTAGGAGTTGTCCTAAATAAGCCTCTAAGTCTATAAATTTGCTCCAGCAAATTTAGCACTCCTCCTTAGTGTCTCTTCCAGATGATGTAGATATTGAATCAGTTCTTTCTGAACAAGATGAACTAACAAATAAAACTTTATTTATTTTGGAAGTCTCTGATAGTGATTCAGACTCATTTGAAGATGAAGATGATCCTTATAGTCCAATTCTCCATTTTGACCATACAACTCTCCCCTCAGTTTTACCAGTTGCTAAAAATTTACCAACTCCTTTGGTAAATATTTCATTGTTACCTTCAAAATATAATAAATCTATTCCATTGATAGTCTTCATGGATATAGGTGCTCATAAATCTATGATGAGCCCATATATCTTACTTGAATCATATTGAAAGTCCCATACTGAACATTTCAGAGCAGCTGATGGACAAGTATTTTCTACACACTTGATTACCCGCCCTCATTGTGTAATTTGGACTCATGTCATTGGCTTTGACCTTCCTAATAAAGACCTCTTCATTGGTTTTGATATTTACTATCAAGCCAAAGACCTTCAAATCCTTCCCACTAGTCTCAAACACAAGAAAATATTTAAAACATATACCAACATTGCTAAGCACTACTCATTTGCAGAACTTCCTTCTGTATATGGTCATGAGAAAGCTTTGCTTCTTTCTTCTTGTGTAAATTTTCACCTAGACTTTAAACACTCTCAACCTTTGTGGAAAAATTCTGATTTCTTTATTTTCCTTCCTTTCAAGAAAAATGAAGATATAAATCCTATCAAAGCCTCACACCCTGGAATGTCTCCCTCAAACCTTGCTCTTGCTAGACAAGAATATGAACAATTATTGCAACAAGGACTCATTGAGCCCACTAAATCTAATTGGGCTTGCCAAGCTTTTTATGTAGAAAAATAAGCTGAATAGATACGAGGACAAAAAAGGCTTGTAATTATAAGCCTCTCAACTTGTTTTTGGCAGATGACAAGTTTCCTTTGCCCAAAATCTCTACTCTCATTATACATTTAAAAAATGCTAAGATCTTCTATAAATTTAATTTTAAAGTAGAATTTTAACAATTGGGTATCAATTTAGAAGATAGACCCAAGAAAACTTTCTGCATTCTTGATGCTCAGTACCAATAGACAGTTATGCCTTTTGGACTTAAAGTTGCCCCATCATTGTTTCAAAGGCAATGATCAGAATTTTTCAACCCATTCTGAATTCAACTCTGATCTACATTGATATTCTCCTCTTCTCAGCTATAGAAGAAGCTCATCATCAACTGTTACAACAGTTTGCCTCAATTGTCTAGCAATATGGGATAATGTTGTCTGAAAAGAAATGCTTATTGGGCAAACCGCTATTGATTTCTTAGGCCTTCATTTTAAAAATGGATCCTATTCACCCAGCCCACATATAGCCCAAGAACTCCTCAAGTTTTCAAACTCAAACCTTATCCAAAACAGATTTAACAGGTTCTCGGTATAATTAATTATATCAGAGATTTTTTTCAACAATAGCCCAGCCCATTAGCCAGCTTTCTAAACTCCTCAAAAAGAATTCACCACCTTAGATAGAAACTCAGACCCAAGCAGTCCAAACCATTAAACAGATAGCCCAGAAACCAATCACCCTTCACATATCTTATACTGGACTTCGCATTTTACAGATAGATGTAAGTGATAAATTTTAGGGTGCAGCTTTTCTTGAAGAACTTAATAGAAAAAGATATTATTGTGGCCATGCAAGTAGACAGTTTAAAGATAGTGAAAAACATCACCACTCCACTTATAAGGAAATATTAGCTGTTAAGTATAGAATAAAAAAGTTTGAGTTCCATCTTATTAGTTGTCATTTCTTGTCCTTCTTGACAATACATCTTTTCCTAGAGCACTTGAATTCAAATAGAAATCCTTACCTCCTCACCAGCTGTTAAGGTTATAAGAATGGTTTGCTCGATATGATTTTTCAGTCCAGCATATAAAAGGTAAAACAAACTCTATCCCTGATCTTTTGTCCAGATCAGCTAAACCTATTCTTCTCATTACTTAGAAATACTCCCTTCCTCTTATTATGATGAATACCAGTCAATCTAGCTCTAGACCACCCAGTTCACCTAGCAATACTAACAGATATATTGATTATCAGTTTTTACAGTTTTCTCTTGGTTTTCATCCCTCCAGTCCAGTCTCTATCTAACATTTTGCAAGAAGTCATCTTTTGATTTATCTTTCTGAAGTTCATGATTATTTTCATATTAATCTTGAGCTTAATATTTTTTATCCCGAGTTTTTATGGTTTCTTGTTTACCATTTGTCTCCTTCTAATTCAAAAATAATTCTAAAACTATGGTTAGTATGGTATTATTCGACACTATATCACCATGCAATTGAGATCCCTCTCATGAACATGATCAATTTTTTCCATAATGATAATAACCCTGATTCGTTATTTTGAAGATATTTAAAAAGGTTTGATTCAATTTTCAACTAGATCAAAAAATTCAAAAAAATTACTCGATACTATAAAGTTTAGAATAAATCAGAAGATGAAACAAAACTATATTTCTCATATTTAATTTTAATTGACATGTAAATAGTTCAAAAATACTTTTAAGTTACTAAAGAAACTCATATTTTTCTAGTATATATTATATTATTAAAAAAAACAAATTAGAATGATTCAATATATGCAATGCAACAAAACTATAAAAAATATTTTTACCATAATCTCACCACCTAGTTGTGCTATAATATTCCTATCTAAACAAAGCAAAAAGGTTTGTAGCTTGGTAGGTATACGTGAAAATTATGGATAGGATGTGTTGACAATTCCACAAACATTGTGGTTCCCTAAACATAATCACATGCATCGCATTGGTTACCAAATACCAAATGCATATAGAATGCTAATCACAGTAAAAAAAACATATACAGAGTAAAAAGAATGGTTGGGTTTTGGTTAGTTTTCAACAATTAATGAGGCAATCGGATCTCTCGTTAATAATGATTGTAAAAATTACGATTTTGATGGCCTCTATTTTTTTTTTCTACATATTTATTCATTGAGTTTTTTCAAAAACTTATTTGTTTATATTGAGCTTTTAATTTTTTATTTTTTTACACAATACAATTTTTTATGACTGTTAATGAGATTAAATAAAATGCGCCTTAAAAGTGTACAATGAGTTTTAGTGTAAGAAATGACTAATTAGTATTACTGACTAAAAAATACCTAAAATATAGAGGGGAAAAAAGAAAAGTACATATATTATTTTAAAAAATTCATCCCAAATTTTAAAGGAATTTTTTAAAAATATATCAATAATAAAATTATTTTTAAAAATATTTATCTTTTTTTAAATATTTGCTTCTTAACTTTCAATTTTAAAAAACGAGATATTTTAAAATAAAAAATACTAATATATTTTTAAACAATGCCTTTTTTACTTTAATTTTTTAAGTATTTCTTAATCAGATTTGTAGTCAATATTAAAAACTTTGATCAAGACTTTTTTTTTTGAACTGAAATAGCATATATAGATTAAGAAGAAAACAAGTCTGAGTTACAAAGATGCATCAACTGAGCAGGAGCAGGAGGATGCAATAACCAATCAGTCATAAGATTAGAGACATTCTTAGAAAGCCAGTTAGCTACCCTATCTCCATGTCTGTTAACAAAAACAAAAGAGCAGTCATGGAAATTAGTAATGAGAGTCTTTATATACAAAACAAAATGGTCTACTTCTACTGGGCATAAATCTTCCGAATTAATAGCACGAACAAGTTGCATATTATCTGATTAAAAAATGCAAAGCTTGAGATTTAACTTGACAGCTTTAAGGACTGCTAAGGACCGAGCTCTAGCTTCATTAACCAGCACAGATGAATTTTGAATCAAATAGGCAACTCCTTCTTTCAACCTGCCATAATGATCTCTGAATATCATTGCTGCACCAGCAAAGGTAGAAGAAGAAGAGAAGGTAGCTTCAGAATTTATTTTTATCCAGCCTTCAGGAGGCAGCCGCCATCTGCCAGCAACCTCAGACAACTGATATCCTCCATCAGCTAAACCTTGATCCTGTTGGGCTTTAACAAAATCGACAAAAATCTCTTGCTCTCTGAATTGTAAGAGCTGGATCACGAGAGATATCTTTAAATAGCCATTCATTCCTTGTTTTCCAAATTAACCAGCAAAGATAAGCAATTCTTCCCAAGACAGATAACTTATTAGCACAATTAAATCTGTTAACAACATCAGTCCACCAAATAAGAAATGAAGAGCAATTAAAAGCAAGCGGGTTAATACCAATATCTGACAAAAACCATGAAGCACGAGCATGATGACATTGAAAGAGTAAACGAGGAACAGTTTCATCATCTGACTTGCATACAGAGCAAAGATTAGAAGAGGTTAAATTCCTTTTTAACAAATTTACAGCAGTTGGCAAGGCATTGTTGCAGCATCTCCAAATGAAATTAATTATTTTTGGTGGAATTTTAAGATTACAAAGAAGATGCCAATTCATATTCAAGGTTGAGGGACTGCAACCATTAACATTGTTATGATTAATTCTGCAATTTAATAGAAGATGATAAACAAACCTCTCAGTGAGCTTACCAAATTTATCAGGAACCCAGATAAGTTTATCAGGCAATGTGGTGCTAATGATAGGAATTTTAGTTAAAGCAGACACTTCAGAGGAAGTAAATAAGTTAGAAATAAGCTCCATTTTCCACTCACCTCTATGGCTAATAAGATCAGAAACCCAATAAACCTCACAATTCCTTGGTCTAGGTGAATTAATTCTAAAATTTGTTAAGTTTGGGATCCATGGATCCTCCCAAATTTTAACATATCTCCTACTTCTAATAAGCCATCTAGCTCCTCCCTGTATTAAATCTCTAACATCTATCATACTCCTCCAACTCCATGATGGTCTATGTCCCAATTTAGCCTCTTTGAAAATAGGTTGTGGGAAAATAAATGGCTTTCATGATGTTGTACCACATACAATTTATGACCCTCCATGAGCTTCCAACAAAGTTTAGCAAGCAAAGCCACATTAAATAATTCTAAGTTTTTATATCACAGTCCTCTTTTAAATTTAGATTTGGTAAGCACCTCCCATTTTCTCCATGCAACATCTCTGTCTTTATTACTCTATCTCCACCAAAAATTTGAAATTAGGCTGTTCAATTTATAAGAGAAGGTTTTGGGAAGTTTAAAACATGACATCTAGTGGGTAGGGATAACATTAAGAATAGCCTTGATGAGAATTTCTTTTCCAGAGAAAGATAATAAATTATGTTTCCATGATTGAATTCTCCCCTTAACTCTCTCAATTAATATTAATAAAATGTTACTAACCATAAAATGGAGGTGCCTAACTTAGATATTTTTGGTCCAAAATAGAGGTGTCTAACTTAGGTAATTCTTAGTTCAAAATGGAGGTGTCTAACTTAAGTGATGATGGTTAAAAATGGAGGTGCCTAACTTAGGTAAAAGAAATGCCTAACCTTTGATAAAATTTCACCAACCCAATTTTTGAAGCCTATATAAACCCTTAAGATCTCATTTGGAAATCATTCCAAAATTAGAGAATTAAAAAGAGTTTGAGAGAAAAGTTTAAGATTGAGTGTTAGCCATTAAAACATTATTGTAAGGTTTAGTGTGAGCCATAAATACTTGTTGGGTTTGAGAGTTAGTCTAAAAAAACTCTTGTAAGGGGTTTGAGTATTAGCCTTAGAAAAACACTTGTAAAGTTCATTGTGAGCTTATGAAAACACCAAGTTATGAGTGATTTTGCAAAACTCTAAGTATAGTGGAATATATAATTGAGGTTTGAGAGTGAATATAGGATTATTGAATCCAAATCACTATAGATTTATTTTTGGGTAAAATTTTGAGTGTGGGTTGTGAGTTATCAGTGTTGTAAATACTTTAAATATTTTCTCCTTCAATAAAATAATCTGCAGTAGGTCCGGAGACGTAGACACAATTGGTCGAACTCCGTTATCAATTTTGTGTGTGTATTATTTTTATTGTTATTTTAATTCTCACTCATCTGATTTATAGAAAAATCTACTTAATTTTTTCAATAACTAGTATCATAGCTGCTGGTTGAGAATTCTATCAATTTTTTAATTATCAGAAAAGATTCAGAAGAAGTCAGATTCGAGTGAAAGTGATATCTATAGACGAAAGGTGCATCGGTGACTCAACATCTAAATGACCTCAATACAGTTACAACCCAGTTCAGTTTAGTTGGGATTGAATTTGATGAAGAAGTCTGAGCATTAGTACTTTTGTCTTCTTTATCAGAAAGTTTGAATGCTATAATCACAGTTATGAGTAGCTCGTCGAAAAGCAAAATGTTAAAATTTGATGATGTTCGTGATCTGGTTTTCAGTAAAGAGATCCAATGGAAAGAGTCTGGTGAATCGTCAACCTCTTCAGTTTTGTACACATAGTCAAGAGGAAGAAATTCAACCAGAGAAAATGGGTATACCGGATAAAAGAGGAGCATGATGGTTCCAAGAGATACAAAGCTCGACTAGTTGTCAAAAAATTTCAACAGAAGAAAGGAATTGACTACACCGATATTTTTGCTCCTGTTGTGAAGCTCAATACTATCATATCAGTGTTGAGCATTGTTGCCATTGAAGATTTTCATCTTGAACAATTAAACGTGAAGACTGCATTTCGTCATAGAGATTTAGATGAAGAGATATATATGCACCAACCAGAAGGTTTTCAAGAAAAAAGAAAGGAAAACATTGTATGTAAACTTAAAAAGAGCTCGTATGGTTTGAAATAAGCTCCAAGACAGTGGTATAGAAAGTTTGACGGCTTTATGCACAAAGAATGATTCCAGAGGTGCAACGTCGACCATTGTTGCTACTTCAAGAAATATAACTCCAGTTATATTATTTTACTACTTTACATCGATGACATATTAGCAGCAGATTTATATATGGAGGATATCAAAAGATTGAAGCAGCAATTGTTAAAGGAATTTGACATGAAAGACTTAGGTCTAGCAAAGAAGATTTCTGAAATGCAAATAACAAGAGATAAGCAGAAAGAGTTTTTGCAGTTATCTCAGACAAAGTATATCAACCGTGTTTTTCAAAAATTTAATATGGGTAATGCCAAGCCAGTCAGCACACTCTTGGCTAGTCACTTTCATCTATCTAAGGATCAATCCCCTCAGACGGAGGAAGAGAGAGAACTCATGGCTAAAGTTCCTTACGCCTATTGGAAGCTTGATGCACGCAATGATTTATACAAGACCAAATATTGGCTGTGCAGTAGGAGTTGTGAGCAGGTTTATGTCAAATTCAGGAAAAACTCATTAGAAAGCTGTAAAATGGTTTTTGAGATATCTACGGGGCATTATAGAAAAATATTTGTACTTTGATAAAAGAGAGTTAAAAGTATAAGGCTACATAGATGTAGATTTTAGAGGTGAAGTCGATCACCGAAAAAGTATCACCGGTTATATATTTACTGTTGAAAATACAACTGTTAGTTGGATGTCGAAGTTACAGAAGATTGTCACTCTATCCACTACAGAAGCTGAATATGTAGCAGCGGCTGAAGCTAATAAAGAGATGATATGGCTTTAAGGTTTGTTAACTGAGCTGTGATTCAAACAAGAGAAGAATGTCTTATACAGTGATAGCCAGAGTGCGATACACTTAGCGAAAAATTTAATATTTCATTCTCGAACTAAGCATATTAGATTTCGTTATCACTTCATCAGAACTCTGTTAGAGAATGATGTGTTAATACTGGAGAAGATCCAAGGAAGCAAGAATCCAACATATATGTTAATAAAGACAGTGGCTATTGAGAAACTGAAGTTGTGTTCAACTTCAGTTGGCTTGCAAGAATAACAAGACTGAAAAGACCTGCCGCACAGATAGAGGTGTGAAGACAGATTAAAATCAGTCTGCAAGTGAAAGATTGTTAATAAAATGTTACTAACCATAAAATGAAGTTATAATTTTTGGATAAAAAATAAAGGTGTCTAACTTAGGTATTTTTAGTCTAAAATGAAGGTGTCTAATTTAGATAATTCTTAATCCAAAATGGAGGTGCCTAACTTAAGTGATAGTGATAAAAAATGGAGGTGCCTAACTTAGATAAAAGAGGTGCTTAACCTTTGATAAAATTTCACCAACCCAATTTTTGAAATCTATATAAACCCTTAAGATCTCATTTGAAAATCATCCCAAAATTAGATAATTAAAGAGAGTTTGAGAGAAAAGCTTAAAATTGAGTATGGGCCATAAATATTTATTGAAATTTGAGAGTTGGCCTAAAAAAAATTTTGTAAGAGGTTTGAATGTTAGCCTTAGAAAAATACTTATAAAATTCGGTGTGGGCTTGTGAAAATACCAAGTTAAGAGTAAACTTGCAAAACTCTAAGTATAGTGGAATACCCAATTAAGGTTTGAGAGTGAATATAGGATTATTGAATGCGAGCCACTATAAATCTATTTTTGGATAAAATTTTGGGTGTGAGTTTTGAGTTATGAGTGTTGTAAACACTTTAAATATTTTCTCTCTTCAATAAAATAATCTGCAGCATGTCCGGATACGTAGACACAATTGGCCGAACTTTATTATCAATTTTGTGTATATATTATTTTTATTATTTTTTTAATTCTCACTCATTTAATTTATAAGAAAATCTGTCAATTTTTTCAACAATTAAAAAGTTACAGAATTCTACCTTAGATCCACCCCAATTAGTAGGAAGCCTTAGATATGATTCATTACCTCTCATCTCTTTAATCCCAGTCAGACTTACAATTTGATTTCTATCCTCAGAAGACAGATTGTTGCTAAAAGCTATTCTGAATTTGTCAAGGCTAATACATTGTCCAGAGGCTCTACCATATAATTGCAAGATCTCCATCAAGTTTGATGCCTCAGAAAGTGTTGCACTTTGATCATGACTTTTCAGAGTTATTACGCGCATTTCCTAGCTGTCAAAAAAATTCATTAATATGTTAAAAAAAATAAAAATTTGAAAATTGATGTGGATAAATAAATTTCTAGAAATCTTAACAAGGTTTTTGCCAAAAATAGGAAAAAAGAAGATATGGGGATGATGATAATAAATATATACTGCAACAAACAACCATAGTATAATATAACAAATAGAGAGAAAAGGGTAATATAATCTTTCAACACACAAAATCCTAAATCCAATAATGCCTTGGGTTTACTAGAAACTACTATTGAATTTATGTGGTCAGTTTGTCACGTGATTGACTGCGCTTATATCACTTTAACAATGTTTCGTCCCATGTCTTTGTCACATGCTCTACATTTGCTTAGCTTAGTTGCCTCTTCTTTCTTCATTACCAACTTAATTAATATTATTAATTATATATCCAACCCCTTTTAGCTTCCATTGTGGGCATCTTTCCTTTTCTTCCTTAGTTATTTAATCACCCATTATTTGCATAGGGTACGCACCATATAATCAAAGAGATGCTCTCTTTCTTAGAACTTGTAATTAGAATTACAAATTGGATTGCTTCTACGAAAGATCCTTTTTAATCCCATATTGATTAGCGAACCATCCTCTTCAACTAAAGGATTTACTTTTATATGATACTTACCCTAAGGCCTAAACAATAGTTCCACTAATAACATGAAATTTTATTTATGAAAATTAAATTTAAATATACACTTAATTATAATTTTTTTAAAAAAATTACACTGCTATTTTTTTCACTTTTTTTAAACATCCAACTATTTTCGTGTGTGTGTGTATATATATATATATATATATAGAATATATCTTTAATATATTAGATATTTATTAGATCTGCTATGTGTATTCCTAAAATAAAATGTATTTGAAATTTAAAGTTAAACATGGTGGATATTTTTAAAAGAAAATTAACTTTTTAAATCATTTTATTTTTAAGATATTTTTGAAAAAAATCCAAAAACATATTATTATCCTGCTAAACTTAAAAATAATTTTCTAATGTAATTAATCCAAGTTTAAGTATACAAAAATTTGATTTATTCATGCAAAGTCAAAGATATAAATAAGTGCATTACAATTAAAATTGAAATCAATCAATTCTTAATTTATTTCTACAATAAAAAATGAAATTCTTAGTATTATTTAGTTAATTTATTATATTATTCAAGAAGTTTGATTTTTTTTAAAATTATTTTGATTTCTCTCGACTTATTTAATGGAATTCAAATAAAATATTTCTAATAAGAATTGCTGCATGTTAATTCTGTTATACAAATACAATATTAAGATTTGACACAAATCTAGCTCATGACTAAGTTAATAGGATTTTATTTTTTTTTTCTGTATCTAAAATGAAAAATGAATTATCAATTTAAATTTTTAATGTCAAAAATTATTCAACCCTGCTTTGCATTGGCTGGCATTGATATAATAAGTTTTTGTATAGATGCATGAATTAAATATGATAAAAGAACCCACCACCATACTCTATGTCTATTATGTGGGTCAGCCAAAACTTAAGATTTCAATCTTAACTTAAACCATTTCAAGAAAAAAGGAAATAAGTCATTAAAATGATTAAAAAAAAAAAGAATTCAACCCCATCAAACCAAATTCCAAAGATGCTTAATTAACTATATTTAGCTTTTGTTTAACATTACTATTTAAACTACTACTAAAGAACTATTATATTTTTGAAATCAATAAAAATTATTTTTAAGATTAATTCCATGTATTTTTATTTAAAAAAACTAAGTAATATTATTTTATTCTTTTAGAACATGACGGTTTTCGAAAAAATCAATTTCAATTTTAATACAAAAGTTGATGTATTTATAATGCATATGAAAATAAAAAATATAATTCCTTTGAAATTTAAGTTAATTGCTTTAGATAAATAATTTATCTTTTGTGGGTCATCATATATATGGAAAAAAATAATATTTTCTTTGACTATAATCAGTGAAATTAATATATTTTCTTTATAGTATAATATTATGAAGTAATTTATTGAAAAATTAAAGAATTTCTAAAACACACACACACACACACAGAGAAAGCAAAAAGAAATCAAAGTTTGGATGACCAAAATCCAAAGAGACAGGCAATGTTAATTTATTTGTTTGGTTTTGTTTGAAAGCCGGCAAACCTCAGAACTTCACATGTGCCCACATGACTTCTCCCAATTATTCCTACTTCCTTGCTGTATATTCAGCTGATCCAAATACTATTTCACATTCTTTTGCATTTAGATATATGTTAATATTAATAACAATGATAATATCATATATTTTCCAAATAATCCAATAAAACATTATATATATTTTTTTAATATTTTAAAAAATTACCTTAAATTTTATTTTAAAATATTTTATTTTAATTGTTTTGAGTATAATATATATATATTATTATAATTCAAATAATAATTTCACATAAAGTTAAGAAAATATGCATGTCAAGATTTAAAATATTAGTATTACAAATATATTCTTATTTTGCAGCTCGAAAAAAAATCCTTTTTTTTTAATTTCCTTTTTCCTCTTATTAAAAATAATAAATAAATAAAACTAGATCAGTTAATTCAGTTTGGGGGCTCTTCCCATCTCCCACTGCTCCATTCTAAAAATTTAAATATCCATTCGCTCACCTTACTAAATACTGCTAACTACCAACATCTTCTCCCCGCCAACTCTGCCGCCAAATCCTAAAAACACCACCGCGACCCGCCACCATTGCCACCGCCCAGAACTCAATGCAGAGCAACTGAGCTACAAAATTTGAAATAAAAACAACAAAATGTCTCCTCAAAAAAGATCTTCACCGTCTGCTACCCCCACCAACGATCTCAAGAACCGAGTCATAACTTGCCTTAACAAGCTCTCCGACCGAGATACACTCTCTCTTGCCACCACCGAGCTCGAATCCATTGCTAAAACCCTGACCCACAACTCCTTTTCCCCTTTTTTAACCTGCATCCACAATACTGATTCTTCCTCCAAGTCCCTTGTTCGCAAGCAATGTGTTAATTTGTTAACTCTCCTCTCCAATTCCCATGGCAACTCTCTCTCTCCTCACCTCTCCAAAATGATCTCCACTCTCACTCGCCGCCTCCATGATCCTGACTCCGTCGTACGATCCGCCTGTGTTGAGGCTACCATTGCTATGTCATCGCAGATCACGAAGCCACCGTTTTCTACTCTGTCCAAGCCGCTTATTGAGCTTTTGACTCTTGACCAGGATTTCAATGCTCAGATCGGTGCTGCAATGTGTTTGGCGGCGGCGATTGAGGCGGCTCCGGAGCCGGAGGCCGAGCAGTTGAGGAAGGTGTTGCCGAGGCTTGGTAAATTGGTGAAAGGAGAGGGGTTTAAAGCGAAGGCAGCTTTATTGAGTTTGATCGGGAATATTGTTGGTGTTGGTGGCGCGTCGAGTAAGGGATTGGTGGATTGGTTAGTCCCATGTTTGTTAGAGTTTTTGAGTTCGGAAGACTGGGCAGCGAGAAAGGCGGCAGCGGAGGCGTTAGGTAAGGTGGCTCTTGTGGAGAAGGAACTGGCGAAGGTGCATAAAGCTGCATGCTTGAGTTCTCTAGAGAGCAGAAGGTTTGATAAGGTACATTATTTCCTTTCTGTTTATTCTTCTTCTACCATATGTTCTTCCGTTCTGTTTGGATGCTTAGAAAATGTGGGAAACATGAATATATTTATATATATTTACTTCGCTTCTATCCTATCTTTTTTTTTTTGTATGGGATTATGGGAATGTTGGCCTGACATGATGTTTTGCTGTAATAGGTGAAGGCTGTACGGGAGACTATGAATCGCAGCTTAGAGTTATGGAAGGAAGTTGTTGGCTTTTCTGATGAAATTTCAGAGCCATCTCAATCTAAATCTTCTTCAGTGGGTAAGAAATTTTATTATTATTTAAAGTTTATAATTCTTAAGATCACAAAGGGTGCTTATGATTGCTAAAAGAGTTCATTACTTGTTTAATCTTGTAGTAATGGATGATTAGAATTAATTAAGAAGAGTTTATATATGTCCTTCAAGTACAGTTTTCTTTTTGTCCTGTTTTTCTCTATATAATTGAAGAATTTTTGCATAGTCAATTTGGTACTTTGTAGTGAAATAAGCTCTTATAAACCAATTTCATATCATCTTATTTATGCTTTTCCGGGTTTTGCCATGGGGCCAGATAATGCTACCGATGAAAGCTTCTCTTCGGCCTCTAATGCTTCTAATGAAGTCCGTTTCAATTCTCCTCTGCCAAAGAAAATAGTCCCCATAAACAGGTCCCCCCCATCCGATACTTCCCTTGTGACCACTGCCAGAAAACAAAACCCTTTGAAGACTAACAATGACAATACAAAGATAGCAACTTTCCGTAAAATGGACCAAAAGAAAACCTCTGCCTGGAGAACTGATATTGCTTTACCACAAGACACGTGCATTGGAGATGATACCAGAAAGTGTGATTCTGGAGTTTTGGAATCAGGGAAGGATGCAAAGGATGGGAAATGCCGGACAGAAACCAAGCGTGTCCTCTTCATTAGTACCCGAGAGGATAAACTGCATAAATTTGTTGGTTTGAAATGTGGGTCGAGGGTTGTTCCATGTAACGATGATGAGAACAGTTACGACAAAGATGATGAGGTCAACAATTCCAGTGAAGAATTCTTTGAGAATCATAAAGATATTGAGGATCTGTCTTTCATCCGTGATCAACTTATTCAGATTGAAAACCAGCAATCCAATCTTTTTGACCTCCTCCAGGTACATTTTTAGAGTTTATCTTCTTTTAGCTCTCTTCAAATCAAGTAATTAACATAAATTGTGATTAATATCTTTCATTCAGTTTGCTTTTAGCATGTATGTGTGGATCCCTGTACATTCATTATAATCTCCCTACCTTCTAAATTTCAACAATTCAAGCTCTATGCTTACCTAGATAGAGACTAATCCCTTATCATCGGTTATCGTTTCTGTGTCCATATAACTTTCTTGAGCCATGCCTTGGAAAATTAATAAAAAATCCATTCTCTATTATTTACTAATGCTTTCTGATGCTCAAATGTTAGAAGAAAAGTTTGCTGATTTCATTTATATCATCTTTTTACTTGAATATAGAGATTTATTGGAAGCTCCCAGCACGGGATAAATTCTCTGGAGACACGGGTTCATGGTCTAGAGATGGCACTGGACGAAATTTCACATGACTTGGCATTATCAAGTGGAAGGATTCCTAATACTGACTCCACGGATGACACGTGTTGTAAACTACCTGGTGCAGAATTTTTGAGTTCCAAGTTCTGGAGGAGAACAGAAGGTCGGTATTCTACTTCGAAGTTCTCTTCTCCTGGGAGCATGCAATCACTGCACGCTGTACGAAATATTCGCGATACAGATGCCAGCAATGAAACACACAATGCAAATAGCCAAAGATTTCGCCAGCAAAACAGAGGGGGATTTGTCATGAACCCGTTGGCTGATTTTCATAGTGTAGCAAGAAGGAATTCAGGGTTCTATTCAAGTCAAATGTCAAGTGGCATGATTCAAGATGATGGGCGAGTTCAGAATGCCAGTGGGCTTATTGAGGCTTCTTGTGCAACACCAGTAAACTTATGCAGCAGGTAATTCAATTTTTTTCACTTTTTTGCTCTTGCATCTTTTGTGTATTCATTTTTGGACATATATTCATTAGTTGAATATTTCTGGCTTCTGGTATGATAAATAACTGTGGTTATCAGCATCGGCACACCTAATTTTTTAATATTAATGTTGTTGAATGTGTCAAAGGCTGCAAATGATTCCTAAACATTTTCTAGTGATTTCTTTTTTTATTTTCTTTATATGAAGTTCCTATTACTTCTCTTGGTGAATATGTATTTTTCTGCCATGCAATATAATATTAATGGTCCTCCGCGTAGTCCAAATTAGACAAAAAGAAGTAGTTGGAAATCATAGTTAGATCATATGACCACTATCATTTTTACTGAAAACATTGGTGTCGTCTTTTGCATGGTTTCCTGGTTTTTGATAGTTAGATCATATGACTACTCTTTTACTTTTGATTAATTTGCATTATCTTTGAATTATTCAAATAAATGTTTACAGCAATTAGTGGTCAGATATTTGATTGGTGGCTCCTTGCTTTGTTGTTAGTTTGTTAAGAATTCTCCTATTCAAAGGCCGTATGCAATTCTTAGCTCATCTTCTGTTGCCCACAACCTGTTTGTTGAAAGTCCTCTTAGACTTCTTCTTCTTCTTTTTTAAATCTGTTTTACATATTAATCTTTGTGATCATTCTCTTCTCTGTTACCAGATTGCGTGCCTTGTCAAAGCAATAGCATATTCAACAACGATCTTAACTGAGAATAGGCATCCTTGGTCATCAAAACCTGAAGAAGACGGCATCAAGTCTGTCACAAAAGGGCATGAATCTGAAAATTCTGCATTGCCGCTGCCTTATTATTTGATTATTTGGGACCGGTGAAATATTCTTTATCCAAATTCCTTGTACATTGGGTGCCAGAGCAAGTCTTTGCACATACGATTCTTATTTAACACTTGCATCATCAATGATTCATTTTGTGGGAGATAAGCCTCAAGTCCTTCAACTTTCGGCTTGTTATCCTTGTTTTCTAGGGCGAATAAGAGCATCCATGTTGTGTTAATTTCTTTATTTCTTCTTATAACCCAACGGGGGAATAGTACTGGGAACTGGGAATGCAGCCTATGGAACAATATGGCCATAGAAGGTTTAAGCAATTTCTTCATTTGAGGTTAAGATGATGCGAATAAGATCCTAAAGACTACCACAAAGTGGAACTTTATGCTGGGCAGAGTATTCCTCTCCTTTGGAAAAATCACATAGGTATAGCCAGGGCTAGAACCAGAAAAATTCTTCTACGGTGGCAAAACTATTAGAATAATGAACTGAAAAATCAACATATTATTATACATATATATTTCATAGATCTTTCAAGGTTTATTCAACTATGAGATGATTAATCAAAAAATCAATTATCAAAATAAAAACTAAAAAGGAAGGACAAAACGTATGGTTTCACTCCCTAGTCTTGTGATGGAAACCAAACCATATCGTCTTTGATACCAAAAGGTTGAGACTTGAGCGGAAAAGGATAAGGTGTTTGGTTTTTATTAAAAGAAAAAAAAAAGTGTCCACATCTGCTCCTCTTAAAACCACTGAAACCCTAATTTTCCATAAATGCAGCAGCAAAACATCCTTTAAAAGTTCGTATCTAATAATTATCCATCCCAGTGCGCTAATGCCGTAACACAACAATCAACAATAACAGCGTGAATGTTACACAATAATTTCAAAAAAGTTAACTATAAGTTAACTATATAATCTTATTTCATCAACAATATTATTTTTTTTATAAATAATTTATGTAAAATAAAATATTTAAATTTTTTATCAACCGGTTGATAAAATTTTTTATTTAGAGAAAATAAAAAAAATATTTCATTGAAAAAGTGAATTGAGGGGTTTATATATCAAAAGATAATTATACTCTTAATTTAAAATATGATAAAATAAAAAAAATATTATAAGGATAGTTTAGGTATTACTTAAATTTTACTTATAAAATTGGGTTACAACCAAATAAGTTTATTTCTAATTTATTTTTTTAATATTTTGTTATATTTTCAAATACAATAATATAATCTCTCATAGTAAAATATAATCTCTGTAATATACCTCTGTAAAATATATTTTCAGTAAATAATTTTTTTTAGTAATTTACCAAATATACTATTAATAGCAAAATCATGACTGCAAAATTAATTTTTGCTTAGATATCATGATAATTTTTTTAATATAAATTTAAAAAAGCTAAACTTAAAAACTAGTTGTTCAAAATAAAAAATTTATTTCTATATTTAATTATTTGTATGCTTTATATTTATTCAATATGAGAATTTATTCCCATATGTATTCTATTAGGTCAAAAGATCCAAAAACTCTCCTAATCATCACGAAACTGATGATAAAATTTACTGCACGAATCATCTCTGCCTATTTAATTCCGGTGCCTGTTATTGTTCAATTAATCGGTTGTTTACTCCTCTTTTATCAGTTACTTATCCCTATCACAAACTTTTTTCATACCACCCCAAATTATGTGAAACTTCAAACTTTTGGATGTCTATGGCCATTAACTAGACATGAGTTGCAACAACGGTCAACTCCATGTGTTTTTGAAGGTTATTATTCAGCAAATCAAAGTGCTAATTTGTGCTTTGACAATAGTGGTGGCAAGACATTTTTTTTTTTGTCTAGACATTTGGTGTTGTGATGGTCCGGTTTGAGTGAATTGAATTTTTTTTATGAGAGTATGAATTTATTGTGGGCTTATGGATTGCAAATTTATGATGAGCTTTTTTTTTTTGTTGAAAAGAGTTTGTACTTCATTGAAATCATTGGGCTTTAAGTTAATGGGCTTTTTTTAACAAAATGGCCTTGGTCCATTTTATCTTTTACCCCATCCAACTTATATTTTCCATTTCTTCTTTCTTCTTTTTCGCTGTGGGAACAACTCCCACTTTACTCCAACATTTTCTCCATATGCCACAGCTAAAATATCAATTCCTCGTTTGGCTAATACTCCATCTGATTCTTGGTTTCCTGCAGTCCCTCCACAAATATATTCCAAATAATTCTAATTGTTCGCGGCACTTCCTTTTAATACAATGCATATTACGACCATTTTTACTTGACTACGTTTTGTTAATACCAGAGCAGATGCTTATCTTTTTTGTCTACTGGGTAGCAGGTTCATCATATATTTAATATTTTACTGTCCATTTTGATGACCTTGTTGTGACGGGTGAATGACACAGAGATTGCTCATTTTGTGGCACCGTCTATCAAGTAAATTCTCACTTGGTAAGATCCACTATTTGTTAGGCATGTCTCTCTTCCGTCAATGGAGGGCTCTTTCTAAGTCAACATCGGTACAGAATCAAAATCAATCAGTGATGCAAAACCTGTTGGCTCCCCAATTGTATTGACTCGCTGAAAACCAATTAACTTGAACGAATAGAAGTGGGAATGTTGAACCTTGATTCCAGTATCTTGCTTTTTAAGCATAATTATCAATAATCTACCCCTATATTTATTTGTTTTTAATATCACTTTTATATATGCCATGGTAATACAATAAATTTCATAAAAAAAAAAAAAACATAATACTACATGCCTAATTATTTTTATTTTTTAACAGTTAATAAGTACTAAATTTCAGAAGTACAATATTATAGCTCTTTTCTCTTATCTCCACACTCTCTCTTAATAGCAGCATCTTCTCTCTGTTTAGATCCAGATGAGCGATAACTCTAAATCTCTACTTTCTCTTATTTTTCCTATAATATATCCCTAATAATTTTATACTTTGGTTTAATATAATTTCTAGATCTGATCCTCAGATAATCTTTTTGTCATTCATTTTTTGTGACAGTTTGGTTTATTTTTGAAAATTTCATGGTTTGGAGAGATCAACAATGAGCTCTAAAGGATTGCCTTGATCCGACCTGCCCACCATGGCTTCTGGTAGTTTCTTTCAGGATGAGTCTGTATATCCCATCAGCTTGTGGACTTTGAAGAGGATTTGGCTCCGATATTTTGGATTTCAAATGACCTTTTACATGTATTCAGCCGTCTTTAGTAAGTGTTCTTTATTGTGCCACACAATAGTGAAAAATGTAACACACTTCATTTTACTTTTTTTTTTGTGATCTTCTTGTTGATTTCTTATCTATATGTATTAAATCTCCTATGGAAGAGTTTTGCATTTAGTTTGTTTAGGTGCTTAAAATCTTCCATTTTAAGTTGTATATCTTTCTGTTTCAATGCATTTTTATTATTGTTGAAAAAAGGTACTATATTTATATAAAATAGTCATTAATATTTTAGAGTCTGAGCTAATTGATTTAACAATAAATTAGACAATAGCATAATGCCTTCTTCTGAATAAAATTAGGTGTAACTGAATCACAAGAAAAGCTTATTCCCTTGGTCTGTATTTCATAGATCCTGGTGGTCTACCACGGCATAGCGAAGGAAAACATGGGCTTTATGGGGGAAGATCTAAATGGAATTTTTATAAATTTATCAAAAAAATTCATAATATTATAAATTTATCAATTTAAAAAAATATATTATAAAATTTAATATCATATATTTTTTAATCAACTTACAAATTTATCAACTCTTTGTCACTATATATAAAGTTTATTATTAGTTATTATATTTCTAATAATTTCTATAAATTTATTATTAAATTATTATATATTTATTATATATTTTATAAAATAATTAAAAGATAAAAAAAAAAACTTGAAAAATATGATAAGTTGCGCGACAGAGAATTAGAACAACATTATAGCTTCGGACATAAACAGAGCATAGAGTAACAAGCAGGGCTTTTCACAAAATTACAAGAAAAATAAAAAAATAATATCAAATTTATTATATTTATAAATTATTTATTAAAATACTAAACTTTATAAAATAGTTATTAAAATACTATATTTTTATTAGTTTACAACGTTAAATTTATTATAAATTTATAAATTTTATATAATTTATAATGAGTTTATAATAAAATTACTAAAATACTATAATAAAATAATAAAAATTTTAAAAAATATGGTGAAAGTATGTCTTTTTCTCTAAAGAGTTTGTGTAATTTCCTCACCCAAAAGCAAAAAAGGCGTAAAACCCCAATCCTGCAACAAAAAAAATGACACCATATATCATATTTTTTAAAAAAATTATTTTTTTATTAAGGGCATTTTAGTTATTTTATTATGAACTCATTATAAATTATGTAAAATTTATAAATTCATTATAAATTCTCTGTAAACTAATAAAAATCTGATATTTTAATAAATAATTTATAAATTATGATATTTTAATAAATATTTCATAAATATATTATATTCAAAATTATTTTTAATTATTTTTATATTTTTGCCAAAAATTCATAGGGATGGACAAGGCCTGTGTATGGCTTTTTACAAAACAACCAATAAAAATAAAACACTTTTCAAAAATACCATACAAATATATATATTTACATTTTTACAAAAACTTAAGTTAAATTTTTAAAAATATTTCAACTTCTTATTAAAATAGATTTTTTTTTTCAAAAATACTTCATCTCTAGCAATATTTTAATAAAAACTTTATTTTTTTAATTTTAATGTTAAATAAATATATTTCAATAAAATAATAAAAATTATTAATATTTAGGTATTAAAAAAGTAAAATATATAAAAATATATTAATAAAAAATTAAATTTATTTTAAAATAAATTTTTTATATTACACATATAAAAAAGGTTTAAAAATTAATTTTATTGTGTAGATGTTGTATATATATTATATGTATGTTATGTAGATGTTATGTATATATTATATATTTAGTATGTATGTTGTATGTATGTTATATGGATGTATGTATATTAGTGTATATAAAATTTTAAAAAATAAATTTAAAAAATATTAAATAAATTGTGTAAATTTTATATAGATGATGTATGTATGTTTAATGTATGTTGTGTATATATCACTATTTGTTATGCATGTATTGTGTATATATTGTATATATTTTATGTATATATTGTTTTGTGTGTGTATTCAATGAAAATATGGAAACAAAAAATTTATTCATAAAAAAAAGAAAAGGAAAAAAATGAAATATATATATAAAAAAAAAGTAACCCATGTTTGTCATAGAAATAAAAAGAAAAAAAGCCCAATATCTAAAATTGAAACAAAAAGTAAACAAACGTAATTTTGAAAACATAAACCATGTAAATTCCTCTGAATTGTAATTGCCAAAATTATCTTTTAAGTTTTAATGGATTAATTTAATTTATTAAAATTTTTAAGGAATGTTGAATTGATGACTTAAAAAACATTAATTAATATTCTCGGAATATATATATAGTCTCCTAAATTTATAGAGTTTAATCACTTTATCCCTTAAACTTTTAATTTAACTATATAATTATTAAACTCATATTATTTTTAATTTATAAACACAAATTTATTGAGTTGCATTAAGTAATTAATGTATTTATTTAATAAAAAATATATAAATATAGAAAAATAAAGTGATTGTTATTAATTAATATAAATATCTATTAATATAAAAGATAAAAATATAAAAAATAAACTAATTAAAATAAAAAATTTAGAGACAATGTATAACATTCTTATACCATATATAGGTATAATACATACACTTAGTATATGTAAAATATGCGTTTACAATATAAAAATATCACAATCTAGTTTAACAAAAATTTTCACATTTCCAATTTAAAATTTCAAAATACTTTAAAATTTATATTTAAGTAATAAATAAAATATTTATTATTAACTAAATATTCCAAAATAGTATTTTATATGAAAATCTCAGAAAAAAAAATTTGTCAGAATTTTATCTGTAATTTGAACATTCTAAATTTTCAACAATTATACAATCTGCACAAAATACACTTTCAATAAATAATAAACAATATTTCATCTCAACTTCACAAATCCTCCATATTTTCTCAAAATATTTATACATATACATATATTTATCAAAAAATATATAAAACCTCGTATTACACAATTTAACCAAAATATTCTTTATAATGTGCAATATATACTTAAAACATAACATTATATGCATAATATATCAAAATGTACTATAATATAAAATATATACATGTTGGCGAATGACTCTAATTTTGATGTACCAATACCAACTCTACAATCTCAAAACTAGACCCTACCAAGTCTAAGAGAACTCTCCGGCTCTACTAGATCACTCATGTCATCTGAGCGGTGAATTATAATCATGCTAAGCTAAAAATCTAGAGGTATAACAAAAAAAAAGTGAATAAATATCATCATTTAATATCACATTTTAAAGTATTACATGCATTAAACCTTAATTAAATAACACTCCTATAAAATTTTTAAAATTAAGCCAAATCTTACTTTAACTTTAATCTTCCATTATAATCCTTTTGAATTAGTATTTTAAGTTTATTTATATCATTAAAAATATATTATAACATGTTTTAATCAATTACATTCAATAAACACACATTCTTTGAACAAAATCCTAAAATGACATAACTTTCACAAATGAAGGTTCTTCATTCTAACTCATTTCAATTATTAATCCAAGCTTGTTTCCATCACTTATATTATTAAATAACATACTTTAAATATTAAAATCAAATAATTAACCATTATTTGAAAATTTCATTTTCAAAACCCTAAATTCAACACGACCATTTTCAATCTCTAACCAAACTTAACCAAATTTTTTATTTGACTTCAAAATCTTTATTTATGCATCAAAATAACATATTTAGAATTAATTTGCAAAATTAAAATATAGGAGTTCAAAAATTCAAATGTTCCATAACCCTAAATTATCTTTTTTCAACCAGCCCATCTCAAACTTAACCAAGTCTTCAATCCAACTTAAAAATCAATAATAATTACTCAAGATAACTTCATACATACCCAATTAAACAATTAAATCGTGCTATCACAATAATTCAAACTCAACATTTTCATATAATCATGGAATTTCAAAGAAAAAGTTAGAGAATTTACTATTTATGATGGAAATCACTAAAATTCCAATTAAAACTTGTTAATTCTTTCAATTAATGGAGCTTGGAAGAACAAAAACTTGGGTTTGATCACCTATGGAGGTTTGGCCATCACAAAAAGAAGAAGATGATGATTAAGACTTTTTGTTTTCTCTTTCTTTCCACTTTCTTAAAGGCCACATATATTATTATTTTATTATATTTTTAATTAATTAATTATTTATTTATTTAATAAAAACCATAAATTAATCTTCCATTCATATATAATTTATTTTTAAATTATTTAAATAATTTTAATATTTAAAGTATATTTACAAAATTGCTACTTGGCTTTGACTTTTTTTTTTAAGTTTTGACTTTTAATCGACTTTTATATATTTTATGTATATTTCATGTATATTTCACATATACATTCTACTTTTTTCACTTAAAATTATTTAAATTTTATTTAAATTTTTTTATTTAATTTATTCAATTTAATTTTAATTTATTATATTTAATTTTTAAAAATTAGGGATGTTACAATATTATCCCCCTAAAAAAATTTTGTTTGCAAAATTACCTGGTATTAACTCTAGAATAACTGAAAATACTGGCTCGGTATCATCTGCTCACTCTCTTATATTGCCTCCTCAGTGGCATGATTCCTCTAAAGAACTTTCACAAATGGCACCTTCTTGTTCCTCAATACTTTCATCTCTCGTACCAAGATCGCCACTGATTTTTCTTCGTAAGTCAGATCAGGACTCACCTCAATGGACTCCACTGATAAGACATGAGATGAGTCTGACCTTTATCTCTGAAGCATAGAAACATAGAAAACATTGTGTATCCGGTCTAACTCGAGCGGCGGAGCTAATCTATAAGTCACTGGACAAACTTTTCCCAATACCTCATATAGTCCTATAAAATAAGGACTCAACTTCTCTTTATGATCGAATCTCAAAATCATCTTTCATGGTGATACCTTCAGAAATACTTTATATCTCACACAAAACTCTATGTCTTTCCTCTTCAAATCGGTATAGAATTTCTGTCAGTCTGAAGCTGCTTTCAAACGATCCCGAATCAACTTCACCTTCTCTTCTGTTTTCTTAATCAAATCAGGACCAACCAATTTACCGTCTCCAACTTTATCTCAACACAAAGGTGTCCTGTATTTCCTGCTGTATAAGGCCTCATAAGGTGACATCCCAATACTATATTGATGACTATTGTTATAAGAAAACTTAATCAACGACAAAAATCTATTCCAGCTCCTAGTGAAATCAATGATACAACTCCTCAATATATCCTCTAAAATTTGTATCACTCTCTCTGACTGTCTATTTGACTAACGATGAAAATCAATGCTAAAATACAATCGAGAACCCAAAGAATCCTGCAAACTCATCCAAAATCTTGATATAAACCGAGGATCTCAATCTGACACTAAAAAAACTGAGACTCCATGTAATCTCACTATCTCACTGATATACAGCTTAGCTAACCTCTCAAGTGAGTAGTCCATCCAAACTAGAAGAAAATAAGCTGTCTTCATCATTCGATCAACTATCACCCAGATTGCGTCATATTTTCTCTGGGTCAAAGGTAATTCAGTCATAAAATTCATTGTCACTCGCTCTCATTTCTACTCAGGCACTGATAGTGGCTGAAGAAACCCTAAAGAAAATTAGTGTTCAGCGTTCACTCCCTGGCAAGTGAGACATCCGGATATAAATTCTGCTATATCCCTCCTCATACTTAACCACCAATAATACTGCTTCAAATTCTGATACATTTTAGTACTACCAGGGTACATAGCATAGAGTAACTAATGTACTTTCTCCAAAATCTTTCTCTTTAATCCTGCATCATCAGGAATATACAGTCTATCTCTGTACCGCAAACTGCCATCATCTCTCACATAAAAGTCTCAATTCCTCCTTTTTTGGTAATCTATCACAATCTTCTGAATTTTCTCATTTGCCAACTGAGTTTCCCTAATATGATCCAACAATACTGGCCTCAACTGCAACTGAGTCATCAACGCTTCGCCATCATAAGACTCAAATCTAGCATGTAACGCTCTCAACTCAACAAGCAACAAGAGCGAATAAGCAGTCAAACCTGCTATAGACTTCTGACTTAAGGCATCTGCAACAACATTTACCTTGCCAGGATGATAATTAATCAAGTAATCATAGTCTTTAATTAACTCTAACCATCGTCTCTGTCTCAAATTCAGCTCTACCTGAATACCCAGGTACTTTAAACTCTTGTGATCAGTATAAATAAAATATTTCTCCCCATACAAGTAATGCCGTCAAATTTTTAATTCAAAAACTATAGGCAACTGTAGGTATACTGTCAAGCTGAGACTCCACTACTCTGGTATCTATAATATGAGCAAGATATGCTTCACATCCCTTTTGAAACATTCTCCTAGCTGACACAACTAAAATAAACATAGATGAAAGTTGTCTCTGCTCATTAGATACCACCATATCTCTACCATTATGTCTTCTCAGGGTAATACATTTCTGCTGACAGTCTACCATAGCTCTATACCTGAAAAACCAATCCATGTCCAAACCTGCCATAGACTTCTGACTTTAGGCATCTGCAATAATATTTGCCTTGCCAAGATGATAATCAATCAAGCAGCCATAGTCTTTAATTAACTCTAACCACCGTCTCTGTCTCAAATTCAGCTCTCTCTGAACACCCAGGTAGTTCAAACTCTTGTAATCAGTATAAATAAAATATTTCTCCCCATACAAGTAATGCCGTCAAATTTTCAATGTAAAAACTATAGGCAACTGTAGATATACTGTCAAGATGGGACTCCACTACTCTGGTATCTACAACATGAGCAAGATATGCTTCACATCCCTTTCAAAACATTCTTCTAGCTGACACAACTAAAATAAACATAGATGAAAGGCCTCTCTGCTCACTAGATACTACCACATCTTTACCATTATGTCTTCTCAGGGTAATACATTTCCGCTGACAGTCTACCATAGCCCTATACCTAGATAATCAATCCATGTCCAAAATCAGATCATACTCCCTAAAAGGTATGTCAATGAGGTTACTAAAAAATTTCTCATCCTGAACAACAACTTGACTACCTCGGCACATCCTGCTAACTACAACACTGTGCCCTAAAGGATTTATAATCAACATATTAAATCCTAGGAACTCCGAATGCAAATCACTCACAAACAGGATGAATGTACTGATGTATAAATGAGTCAGCCTAGGGTCTATTAATGCAAGAACAGAAGTACCAAATAAAGCAAAAATACCGGCTATAACAGCTGAAGCATTCGGCTGTCTCTGCATCACATAAACCGGCTGTGATGGTCCTGCATCATCTAGTCTACTCCCAGTAGTAGAACCTCCTCTTTAACCAGTCTTAGATCTACCACCTCTGCCAAAATTTTTGCCACTATGACCCCTCTAACATTGGGTTGAAAAGTAACTGTATCTGCATGCCTATCATCTGGTGGCTCTAGACAGCCTCTAAGAAAATGATCTGGTGATCTACACCTGTAACATACTACTGCTGCACCAGTCCTCCAGCAAATACCCACATGGGCCCTACCACAATGGACACAGGTAGGTAGAGCAAGTCTCTGAATCACTAGAGTCGGGACACTAGCCACTAAGGCTACAGGTCTCTGTCTCTGCCTCTACTGTTGTACTGACCTGCCAGACTATCCCTGACTCCTACTGAACCTCTGAGAATAACCCTCTCGACCTCTCTTCATTGATGAAGACCCTGCTTCACCCTGGGGTCTCTTAGTTCTGCTTTCCTCTGCTCTGGCAGCTACTGCAGGACCTTATGTCTTCTCTACACTCCTGGCAGCTGCAACTAACTGAGAAAAATCTTGGTATCAAGAACATACCACAAGATACATGATAGAGGGTCTAAGCCCTTCCTTAAACCTCTAGTATATGTGTCAATCTCATCAGAAATAATGCAATCAGCATACCAGCTTAACTGGATAAACTCAATCTCATACTCTGTCATAGTTCTGGTGTCCTGCCTCAAACTCAAAAACTCCATCTTCTTGGCATCTTTATACTCTCTGAGATTATATTTCTTCTTGAATTCTCGCATAAAATCATTATAAGTCAGAACTAGTGGATCAACTGTACCATGAGAAACTGTCTTCCACCACTCATAGGCATCCCTCTGCAGAAAG
This sequence comes from Garcia nutans, assembly GCA_947685225.1. Classification (NCBI taxonomy): domain Eukaryota; kingdom Viridiplantae; phylum Streptophyta; class Magnoliopsida; order Malpighiales; family Euphorbiaceae; genus Garcia; species Garcia nutans. Next base: position 56,445,166 of record CANTUV010000011.1, read on the forward strand.
ATCTAGCATAATCAAACTTCTTATTTGGACTAGCCTGCAACTGAATGATTACTATCTGGACCCTATCCAGCCACTGATTCGTTATAACCGGGTCTATAGTACCAATAAAATTCTTAGCTCCAAACTTTCTCAGCTTATTATACTTACGAGTCGACAACTGCTGGTGTGGCTACGAATGTGGTGGCGAATGCGGTTGCTAAACCGGAGCCTATCTTAACAACTCCACCATATGTCGTACCCAGCCCGGCGGAACCTCATCAGCTGCTAATCTCACTGGCACAGAAGCAGACGCCTCTCCAGCAATCTCAACACTAGTTCCAACTCTACTCTCATCACGAGCTATACTCTCTGTACTACCCTCTGTAGACTGGTACGTCCTAGACGTCATAACTACCTATATCTGTAAATACAACAAAAATTATCACATCAGATATCAAATAAATTGTCAGTACCAATGCATATATCACAATTTAAAACCATACTTAAAATATATATTTTCTCTCTTTAATAACTCACCTAGGTCGAGAACCTCAAACATAGGCTCTGATATCAAAATAAATATAACACACTTCTACTCTATACCCATTATATGTAAAATACGCATATATGGTATAAAAATATCACAGCCTGATTTTATAAAAATTTTCACATTTTCAATTTAAAATCTCAAAACACTTTAAAATATATATTGAAGTAATAAATAAAATATTTATTATTTACTAAAGGTTCCAAAATAGTATTTTATATGAAAATATCTGAAAAAAATTCTCCAGAATTTTGTCTATAATTTGAAAATCCTAAATTTTTAACAATTACACAACCTGCACAAAATAAACTCCTATTGAACAATAAACAACATTTTATCCCAACTTCACAAATCCTCCATATTTTCTCAAAATACTTATACGTATGCATATATTTATCATAAAACATATAAAATCCAATATTACACAATTTAGCCAAAATATTATTTATAATTTACAATATATACTCAAAAAATATAACATTATATACATAATATCAAAATGTATTATAATATAAAATATAAACATGCTGGCGAATAGCTCAGATCTTGATGCACCAATATCAACTCTACAATCTAAAAGCTAGATCCTACCAAGTCTAGGAGAACTCTCCGGCTCTATTGGATCACTCATATCACCTGAGCGATGAATTATAATCGCGCTAAGCTAAAAGCCTAGCGGTACAAATTTCGATAATAATAATACTTTAATACAGCGCCAATGCATAATGCATTTGTATGATATTTCATAATGTGGCATACAAGTTCACTTTTAAAGCATAATATTTCATCTTTTATAATTCACATAAACACATATATAAGCATGGGCCTAAACAAACCAATATATTATTCAAATTTCAGAGTTACTATTTTAGTCTATATTGACATCAAGTGTCTAGTCCCGAAGACAAATCATATATCAGTGATGTCAAGCGTCTAGCCCCGAAGGTAAAATTAAGTATCAGTGATGCCAAATATCTAGCCCCGAAGGTAAAATCAAGTATCAGTGACGCATAACGTCTAGCCCCGAAGGCAAATAATAAGGATAACCTCATAGGCATGCAGCCAAACACAGAACTCTGAAAATTGAATAACATACTGGGCATACAAATAATTCATATTTTTTATAATTAACTTTTTTCTCATTTTTCTCATTATCAACTAGACACTTTGCCTCATTTTCACATTTTTCTCACATTGCTTCATTTTCTTATTTTTCATCATACTGCATCATTTTTATTTTTATTTATTCATATCAATATCAATTCATAATAATTCATCATTTCATCACAATGTATCACATTTCACATTAATATCACATGACCTAAATATTTTGGGTTATTCTCAAATAATTCATATATTTCACACTTTATTCAATTTAGCCATTAATAATGGCTTTTCATAATAATATAAAGCGTATATAATAATACACATGTCATAGTATATTGTTCATAAATGTTCAATGTATTAAGTAGCATAATATATTTTTTATCCAAAATGTGTTAAGCCCAAATGTAAGATAAATATATTTCATTTATCAAAAGTTTGTACATACCTTAATAAGTACTTAAATGCAAGCTAAGAAACTCCCACAAACCTTAACTTCGAAGTTGCCCTTCAACACTAAGGTTGGACAATTCATCTCTCCTCAACGCCTAACCGTAATGTAAATAAATATCATCATTTAATATCACATTTTAAGGTATTACAAGTATTAAATCTTAATTAAATCTCATTCCTACAAAATTTTTAAAATTAAGCCAATCATTACCTTAACTTTGAACTTCCATTATAATCCATTTAAATTAATATTTTAAGTTTATTTATATCATTAAAAATACATTATAACATGTTTTAATCAATGACATTCAATAAACACACATTCTTTAAACAAAACCCTAAAATAGCATAACCTTTTTAATCAATTACATTTAATAAACACACATTCTTTAAACAAAACCCTAAAATAGCATAACCTTCACCAATGAAGGTTCTTTATTCCAACTCCTTCCAATTATTAATCCAAGCTTATTTGTTATCGCTTATATCATTAAAAAACATACTTCAAATATTAAAATCAAATAATTATCCATTCTTTGAAAATTTTTCTTTCCAAAACTGTAAATTCCACACTACCATTTTCAATCTCTAACCAAACTTAACCAAATCCATTATTTGACTTTAAAATCTTTATTTATGCATCAAAATAATATATTTGAAACCAATTTACACAATTAAAACATAGGATTTCAAAAAGCCAAATATTCCATAACCTTAAATTCTCTCTCTTCAACCAACTCATCTCAAATTTAACCATTTATTCAATCTAACTTAAAAATCATTAATAACTACTCAAGATAACTTTATGCATACCCAATTAAGTAATTGAATCATTCTATCACCACAATCCAAACTCAACATATTCATATAATTATGGAATTCCAAAAAAAATGTTAGAGAATTAAATATTTATGGTAAAAATCACTAAAATTTCACTTGAATCTTGTTAATTCCTTCGATTAATGGAGCTCGGAAGAAATAAAACTTGGATTTGGTCACCTATGGAGGTTCAGTCATCACAAGAAGAAGATGACGAAGATTTTTAGTTTTCTCTTTCTTTTCGCTTTCTTAAAGACCATATATTTATTATTATTTTTATTATATTTTAATTAATTAATTAATTAATTATTTAAAAAAAATCATAAATTCAATCCTCCATTCATATATAATTTATTTTTAAATTATTTAAATAATTTTAATTTTTAAAGTATATTTATAAAATTGCCACTTAACTTTGACTTTTATTTTAAAGTATTGATTTTTAGTTAACTTTTATATATTTTATGTATACTTTATATTATATATATTACTTTTTTTTATTTAAAATCATTCAATTTTTTATTTAAATTATTTATTTAATTTATCTAATTTAATTTTAATTTATTTTATTTAATTTTTAAAAATTAAAAATGTTACATAAAATTACTTAAACACTATAAATTTAAAGGCTATATATGTATTTAGTTGTTAATATTTAGTATTATATAATAATAATAATAATAATAATAATAATAATAATAATGGGATGACATGGGAGAGAATATTAAACATACAAGTTGATGGATGGGTGGCGGTGGCCACATCAACCATTATAAGTTTTTGTTGCAATATTAAAATTAGAAAAGCAAATGTCATCTATTTTGAAAAACCTTTCCTAATCACATATCATTATTAGAGCATCTCCCACCCAAATCATCAAAATTATATAACTTTTATACTAAAATAATTTAAAATTTAAAATTTTTCTCCAACCTATTACACCATTTTCTATACTAAAATAGCATATTCTTTAAAATATTCTTTTTTATCTATTTTTTATATATTTCACAAATTACCCATATAACTTTTTATTTACCAATTACCCCACATAATTTTTTATTCATATATTGATCCAATAATATATTTTAGTATTTAAATATTAAGTAAAAAATTAATATATTAATAATTTTGAACTTATTAATTAATAAAATAATAAATAAAAACTAATATATTAATAAATTTAATTTTATTAATTAATAAAAATAAAATATTGATATATTATTAGAATACAAAGTAAAAAATAAAAATAATTAAATATTAAAAAGAAAATAGTAAAATAGTAATATTTTACTATAAAAAATATTTGATTTTGTTGAATTAATGAAAAATGGATTAAAAATTAAAAAGAAAATAAATATAAGGGCTAAATTATAAAAATTTAAAAATTAGTGAACTAAAAAAAATAAAAATAGTGTGTGAATAGTGCAACACCAAATTTGATGTTGTACTATTCACTTTCCCTATTTTTAACACTATTTTAGTGTTGGATTGGAGAGAAAATTAAGCATCATTGTAATACATAATACATATACATCTCAACCATTATTTCAATCGATGATAAACACTTATTGTACTACCGATAAAAATTTACACTTAATCAGCATGAAAATATAATAAAATTAAAATTTATTGAGTTTTGTCATGTTTTACAATTATAGATTATTGTGAAATATGGAAGGTTGTTGATATGGTATATAGTATGGGTAATTAAATTATAATCTAAAATTATTTGAAATCGAATTGGAAAATTTTTCCAAATATTTGAAATGGGAATTTCAATAATGGAGCTATGATGTAAAAACAATTATACTAATTATTATTATTATTATTTAACTGCTAATGGGATGGCAAAGGGTTGTCCCATGCATGGAAAATTGGGATTTCAGTTATAATTTTCATACCTGTAAACTACTAAACGTGTTTGATTTATAATTATTTTCCCAGCAAATAATATCAAAATTGAAGACAAAAATTATTTTAATAGAAAATGTTTTGGATATCACATGGTGGCACAGCACATGTTTTAATTAGTTATGACGAGTTAACAAAACATATAAAAAACACCCTAATGCGTGTTTTACACATTTTTTATAGTATAAAAATAAAATTAAAATTAAAATTTTAAAAAAAAAACCTACCCTTCTCTTTTTGCCAGCTATCTTCTTCCCATTAAAAAAAATACTAAATAGATTAATTACCAAGTGTTAATATTTCAATTTATAAATACTGTTAATATAATATAAATATATGTTTCTTAAAGAATTTTGCTATATGACAAGAAAAATAAACAAATTAATTTGATCTTAACAATTTAATATATAATTATCATATCCCTTTGGAGATAATAGTATTTGTAACAACAATTAATGTCAAAATAGACAAATCTATCATCGAAAATATGGAAGGTGAAATTCCAGTCTCACTTAACAACATTATATGAAAATTAGTTGATGCTTTATTATTTTGGTTGGTTCATGATATTTATCAGGGAATTTCTTTTGTTAATTTTGGGGTTTATGTTCCTATTAAGTCATATTCCTATTGCCATCATTGATTTTGAATTATATTAAATATTGTCATTTTAGGCATTTGGAACCAATTTACTATATATATATATATAAATAAATAAAAGAAGAAAGATTTGTTGAAATTTAATGTAGCAAAACATCATAGAATTAATCAATTGTTGAAGAAAAAAAAAATTCTTCCTTAAATCTCTTCAATTTAAATAATTTCGTATTATATACATTTAATTCTCATTAGAGTTCGAAGTAGGATCACATTATACGTCTAAAAATTATTTTAATATTGCTGAAGCTGAACTAATAAAATATTTTTGTCCAAAACAAATAATACGTATAAATCATATATTTAAGGAATTTATGTTAAGACTATTCTATAATAAAAATAAATATGAAAAATCTCATATTTAAAAAATATAAAATAAATTATTAAATTAATACAGAAATAGATTATCTAACATTAACAATAACTTTTAGAATTGGCACCTCCAAATTCACATTAAAAAAATTAATCAAAATCTACATTGAAAGAAGAATTTAATAATTTAAATTCTAAATAATAATAATAATAATAATAATAATAAGGAAAGCGTAACCAGAATGCTACAAAGCTATCATCAAAACGAATCAGAAAACTCTAATGAAAGGAGTATAAATAAAATAAAACTTTAGTATTAAGTTACTTCATTAATGATCCAAAATAGAATGAAACAAAGCTTAAGTGGTTTTGTTTTAGTCATAAGGAAAGACAAATTGTAATCAACTCTTTTTTTTATTAATTTTTTTTCCTGAATCTTGAGAAAGAAAATTGTCATTACTTAACGAAATATATGGAAGTTGATAATGATATAATCTTATTTTATACTTCAAAAAAAAAGTGTTCAATCATGCTTTAAAAATAAATTAAAAAATAATCTACATATTTTTAAAAATAAAGTTTTAGCGGAACATTCTATGAAAAAGAGTTGCAACATGCCACCTTTGAAAATAGAGTTTTATTTTTTTTTCCTTTTTAAAGTTTGTTGTGTTCGTGACAATATATCAATTAATAGATTAAATTATTAAATGCGACAGATAATCGTCATTTTCAAATAATTTAAAAACTAACAAAGAAATCGTTCTCCGCAGCTCAATCAATCAATCAAATTCCGATTATGAAAAATTATTCATTTCTTTTTTAAAAAATTAAAAAAGAAGAAAAAAGTAAAAGAAATATTATGAAAAAAGTAAACGAAATATTTACTTGCAGAGTCGCAATACAGTTACAGTAGAGAGTTATAAAAAAATGTACTTTACCAAATCAAAAGTCTGAAACACCGTATACTTGTCACTCTCCATGCGCTGTAATCATTCTCTTTTCTTTATTTTTTATTTTTTATTTTACAACAGTAATAAAGTGTTTATTTGTCCAAATATATTACTATGTCTATTCATCACAATCCTAATAAAATTAAAAATAAAAACAAATTATAAAATAATAATTAATATTTAATTCCAAGAACATCCTATACTAGGAACTTCATATGTTAGTTGATGAATCCATTTAAATTATCATTGATAAAAAAAGAATCCATTTAAATTGTAGATTTACAATCAATAATAATAAAAAATAGCAATAATTTTTAATAATATTGAAATTACTTGTAAATTTTTTTTTGAAAGAAGAAATTATTTCTAAAGTTGTTTGAATAATAATTTAAAATTTAGAAATTAAAATTTAATTAATCATATCTCATTCAAACAGTTATATCAGTGAAAATTCCCAATTTTTAGCAGCAGACGCAAAGCCTATTTCATAATCACCCATATATTAATAATAATATATTCTATTTTTTTTATTTAATACTTTAAAATGGTAACCTGCGTCTGGCACCCCCACCCCTATACTTTATCATTCAGTCATCGCCGCAGCCTCCTTTGACGGCAGCCATTAACGCGTAGTACTCGTCTTCTCTCCAAAATAGACCAGATCTGCTTTATCTTCAACTTTCATAACTCTCTTTTCTCAAAAATTAAAAAATGGACTCTGAGCAACGCCGCAAGCGGAAGCGAATTTACAAACCCTGCTGTAACGGTAACTTCTTTTCAGTAAGGTCTCTAACTCTTTGCTTATCTTTCTTCGTCTTTCTTCTTTTCATCTCCTCAGATCGCTCCCCTATCAAGACGTCATCGTTCCGTCCTGTGCTATCCGTTCCTTTTTTGCCTACTGCTGCTCGTCTTGCTTTGACTCGGGATTCTTTTGATTCTGACTCCCTGTCTTTGGTTGTGGAGGATAGGGTTATTTTACCTGACCACTTGCTTCTTATTGTTTCTAATCCAATACTTCCTAATGTTGACTGTGTTTATTATAACTTGCACAATTCTTCGTTTTCTGCGGAGGATTTGCTTTTAATTCCGGCTTTATCTGTTGATAAGTTTCGGGACGATAAGGCTATTGTGAGATGTCAGCTTCCGCCGGTGTATTTCTCTCCCGCTGTTCAATTGCGGCGGTCTTGGGAGGTGGTTGAAGGTAAAAGGCTGTTGAGGGTTAATTCGGCAGCCACTGTTGTTCCTTCTTGGGATAGAGTTGTTTATGAGGCCATATTGGATTCGAATACAGTGGTGGTGTTTGTGAAAGGATTGAATCTTCGGCCACACAAGGAATCCGATCCAACTCAATTCAGATGTCATTTTGGTTTGAGTAATTTCGATAAGGATGATGGATTTGTGTTCACCACGAAAGCAATTGCGGCTGCACAAGAGGTTATTAGGTGTTTGTTGCCGCGAAGTATTCAGAGCAATCCTGTTAAGGCTGAGGGACTTCGAGTCATAGTTAGCCGTGTTGATGCTAGTGAAGATGCCATTGATGCAAATCTGCCATCTGTGGCCAAAGTTCGTAGTATCAGGAAGTCTTATAAACAGAGGAGTTATAGGGATAAGTATGAGCTCTGTGCTTGTACAATGCTGTGGAATCAAGCTTCATTTCTTCGCGAATGGATTATATACCATGCTTGGCTTGGAGTCGAGCGCTGGTACATCTATGATAACAATAGCGATGATGGTATTCAAGAAGTGATTGATGAGCTTAATTTGCAGAACTACAACATCAGTAGACATGCTTGGCCATGGACTAAAGCACAAGAGGCTGGGTTTTCACACTGTGCTTTGCAAGCAAGAAGTGAATGCAAGTGGCTTGGATTCTTTGATGTGGACGAATTTTTCTACTTCCCTCATCACCCTGGAAAAGTTATGCTAGGGCAGAATTCACTGCGAACTCTGGTTGCAAATTACACAAATTCACCAACATATGCAGAGATAAGAACAACTTGTCACAGCTTCGGACCTTCTGGATTAACCTCTGACCCAGCACAAGGAGTAACTGTTGGGTATACTTGTCGGCTTCAAGCTCCTGAACGGCATAAATCTATTGTGCGCCCTGCACTTCTCGATATAACACTTCTCAACGTGGTGCATCATTTCAGATTACAAGGAGTATACAGATACCTGAATGTGCCTGAAAGCACTGCTGTAGTGAACCACTATAAATACCAGGTATGGGGCACTTTTAAAGCAAAGTTTTTTAGACGAGTTTCTACCTATGTTACTAATTGGCAAGAAGACCAAAACAAGGGTTCAAAAGACAGAGCACCTGGTTTAGGTACTGTGGCCATTGAACCTCCTGATTGGCGATTAAGATTCTGTGACGTTTGGGATACTGGCCTTAAGGATTTTGTGTTGGCCAATTTTGCTGATCCTGCAACTGGGCTACTTCCCTGGGAGAGGTCTCCTTTCTAACCAATTTACAGAGTCACAATTACAGGTGCTTGCAGGCACCCATGTAAAACAGAGTAATCGTACACGGTCCATTCTTTTGTTTCTTTTGAAAGTTTTTGTATTTGATTTTTTTTCTAATTTTCATAGATTGCAGATTACACATTTCTTACACAGTTGTAAAGTTGCTAAAATATGAAATTATTCTTTTCTTCATTTTTTTATTTTGGTCCTTTGAATTTCTGTTGTAATGCAGCTCCTCTAGAGCCTCTAGATTTTTACATGGTGTAAAGATTTCTATGGATTTGCATAAACAGTTCATGCATTCAGATTGAAGAATGTTTGAAAAATAAAGAACTATATTTGTTTCGATTACAAATAAATAATACGAAGTATAGAGACATGTTCCGCGAGTTAAACTGCGGCGATAGTGCAAGTCCTTGTTAGATATATCAAACCGATGCCTTTTGCGGTCTGGCTAGTTCATGTGCTATCTCTGTGTTGTGTTAATTTAAGAGTGAGCTGGCTAATCTGGATGTGCCTAACCAACGAAACATACTTTCCATCCATCAAAGCCATGAAGTAAACAAAAGAAATCAAGTCTCGTCTATGTACCTTCTTTGCATCACCACTTAAAAACTGAATTTCATATATCAGGGAAATGCCATATAATGTTCGCTATGCTCTCTAAGAATCCTATTTTAAGTGCATGAACACATAAAAGAACTGTTTGCAGAAAGATAATATTATATAACCCACAGTATCGCAAAATTGAAGATCAAGAGGAGAAAATTAGCAACAGAATTGCCTGGCATTGAAATGATGCTGAATCTTGTTATCTTCGTCCCTGGTCTCTACAAAAACTGTTGGATGCAAAAAACCTAAAACGGAAATATGATATACATAGTTAAAGCAATTTAGAAGTTATATTGATCTCACCGCTGGGATAGAGGAGAATAGTGTTGGATACCCAAAGTTTTTAAATAAGACAATTAGCATGAGTGTATCCACTCATATTTGAAGAATATTCTGTTTGCTTCCATCTCAAAACTACTACAAAAATAATAGACAAAATTTAATACTAATGTTCAGACAGAATGCGAAACTATGGCCAACATTTGCAAACATTGTTTCAAATACTTCTTTTGCCAGAGATGTTCTTAACTAATAAAACCTTATAATATCGCCACTTGTTGGCCCTACAGCAAATGATGCAGTAAAGGACAAATAGCTAAATGTGACAACAGCTTAGATAAAGCTTGTATTCAACGCTAATATTTCTCAATAATTATTATTGTTGTTTTTCACCACATAAATAATGAAATTTGACATTTTATTATGCTTTGCACCTGTTATACGATAGCAGAAAGTCAATGTTTCTAGCATCTACAGAATAAATAGTGTTTGCCTCTAAGAAGAAATCCAACAGTTTGAACTTGGCAACCAATTAACAACTTGGAATTACTCGGTTCAAACCCTTATGGTATGAGATTCAAGAAAGATTTTAAAGCATTAACATTTGAGGAGGTTGATATCCCATATTACGTGAGGCTTAAAGAGCCTTCCAATTTACCAAAAAATTAAAAAAATAATGCTCCCAGGTAGTCGAGCTACTTTAACTGTCAGTGTCCCCTAATGATCTACTGGTGAAAAAGGGTAAAATTTGACTTGGGTGTGTGCATTTCTAATTGATAAATGGGTATACAAGTAGAGATTAACCCAACACAGTTTCACCCTGTCCATATCTACCTGCAAAATTTCCTAATCCTATTTGTTATGAAACATAAATAGGCCATAACTAAGCGATATTGACAAAATGTCGCCATCTATACTACTTCAAGATATTGCTTAGCATAGTATCCAAAATGCTAACAAACATAACAAGTTCTAAAATCACAAGAGGAGACTAGACATTTGGAAGTCAACATAACAGCAGCAAAAGCTTCTTCAAAACAAATGGGACAGAATGCATTATGGCTTCTATAAGAGCTTGACCATAACATCATCTTGAAATGCTGTAAAACTAAAATGAAAATTACCTTGCACATGGGATACATCAAATATAGCACGCATAGGAGTTAAAAAAAATCTCCATGTACTTGGTTTCATACTCTATCCTGCAGAGCCAATGGGCTGTTGGCCACATATTTTCCTAGTGTAGCATCAAGTTTTTCTCCAATAAGTGCAATCCATGCCTACAAATAGGAAAAAATTGGAAAAAGAAGAGAAAATAAAATTTTAATATAAGTTCAGTGCCAGATTACTCAAGAAAGAAAGACAAGATCCATTAGAATTTTGGTAATAAGAGTGTAAAAAGTTCAGGTCAATGTTGGTTGGATCTAGCCCATATCAAGTTTCGATCTGGTTATCAAATTCACAAACATGTAAATTGAACAGACTTTGCCAACACATGGATTGTTGTCAGGTTGGACCAGTTAAGATGTTAGGTTGCAACTTCCTCGCAAAATTGGGCCAGCTGTAGTTACAAGCCTCCATAAAAAATAAATTGTTGCTCCAATCGAAATTGTAAGGCAGATCATTTTTCCTATTCCAGCCCAATGAGAAAAGCAACCTCTCTTCCTCCCTCTCTCTCTCACACACACTCCATAACCTGCTCCTCAACAATTTCCATTCTCTAAGAACACAATTCATTATGATAACAAACCAAATACTGCTCCTTTTACACCACAAAACCTTTAATTCCACTCCCTTCTTCAACAACTGGCCCACTCATCTCCATCACTATCACCAGGGGCTGAGGGGCATAACAACTCCTACAATCTCAGAGAATCCAGTACAACCTCCCTACCAAACATATATAACTTGAACAATAAATTTAAACCGAAAAACCCAGTAAAATTGGGTCAGTTCAATCAATGTTAGGTGGCATGGGTTGACTCAAATTTTTAACAGTGATAGTTGGTAGTCCATTTACAGATATGAGAAAGCTTAAAATAGCTAGAAGAATATGGAAGCAAGAAAAAGATGTAGCTTGGAGTTGATGAAATGGATAATGATACGAAAACAGGCACCTGGTCAGAAGTTGTGAAACCCCTAATTGTGTCACCACCAATAATTGCAATTCCTTTATCTCCAATTGGCTGCAAAATCACTACCTAGAAAATTGCATCATTTTTAGCCATTTTTTAAACGATTAGATACAAAAAGCCTGCGTTTATGAATTGGTTAAACAAGATTCAAAATGTAATGCAACAGATAACAGAATGATTTTTTCCAGTGATAAAGAAATCAAAGAAATTTCAACATTTTTCATGTGTATAAGAAGGACACATTTGACTCCCTATAAAGAATCTATACACTCCTTTTCTATTCCAGGGCACCACATTAATCTCACCAATAAAACTAGATCCCCATGTGATGGTTTAAAAATGTCTGAATAAAGAAATTTGGTCAACCACCAAAATCATCTTTCATACATGAAGTAGCACATACCCAAACACCTATCAATTCCAAGGAGTTTCGAAACGCCAGACACAACATTCTCACACTAGTGGAAAACATTTATAATTGCCCATTTGATTGATGAAATGTGCAGTGTTTGATTGAGATGAAAAATGATAAAAGATGGTTTCTGGAAGGAAATCACAAATGAAATAGAAGTTTGATTGAGAGGAGAACCATCAACTGTGCTATTATAGAAACTATAAAGACAGCCATTTAGAGCAAAGGTGATTGATTAAATGTTAAGAAGTTGCATCATACTTCCTATGACACTTCATCTTTTCCCAGTAATACTAATACAAATATATATATTCACGTATTTATTATAAATTGAAAAATACAAAATGTTTTTAATTTAGAAGAAAAATCAAGTTCAGCTAGACCAAGTGAAGGACAAAATTATGGAGAAAAATAGTATGCAAAAGGAGGTTTTGCTCTTGCAATGTCCAGTGAATAGTTGCAACTCATAACTAAATAGGAGGAGGTGTATTTGCTCATGCTTATTTTGGGAAAACCAAGCATGATTACCTGTGTATTTGAAGGTAGAAACCGCAGTTCAGACCTCCCAGGATAGAGAGATAGGTTAGCCAAATAGCTCTCTACAAAATGATCAATAAACAGTAGTTGGTCATCTTTTTAAAGCTATTTCTTCTGCTAGCATATATTTAAAATCATTAAATAGCAAGGCAAATGAGTTAAAAATGAAAAAAGTCTAACAGTCATAGAAATCCAATTCCCTGGCTATTGCTTACGAGCTCCAGACTTCAAAACAGCTTGATACAGTGATCCTTGCATAAGCTTTACAGCATCCACAGCCAGTGCTTCACCCTTACTGGGAGATTCAGCTGCCACACCAATTTGTAGAAGGCAAGTGCTATCATAAACAATAACTAAAGACCTGCAGCAAGTAACAGCTGAAAGAGATTCCCATGCCCTAGGATGGACAAGAAAATCAATTATTATTTGTGGATGCCTTATATATCTTCCCCACATAAAAAGAGGGGGGTGGGGAAGGGGCACAGAAAATATATTAACATAAGTTAGTAGTTATGTTCTTTTTATTTCATTTTTGGCAAACAAATAAAGAAATTCTCGTCTTCTTCAATTTTACTCAATAGAGACATCTAAAATTTAGAAGCAGCATGCTCTGACAATTTATGAAGTATAAAAAAAGGCCATAGGAATCTGGCAACAAACGTACTCAAAGTGAATTTGGCATAAGTCCCAAAATTTGCTGATCAAAACTTCCGCTGACCAGTTGAGTTGCACGGTTTTCAGTAAACAATAAGCTTATATTTACAGCCCCAAAAATTTTTCAATTATGAATAAATGTTAAAGCATAAAACAAGAATTAGTACCATAATAATTCGTGAACTACGAAATCATTGAGGTAGGAAAATATAACGCGACACTCCACACCTTGAGGATCTACCTAAAACCAAAAACAGTAATATCCTCCAATCAGCAAAATGAAGAAAAGAAGCATAAATAAGCACAGCATCCACTTCACTTACGGCAGAAACAGACTTTGGCTTGATGGTGAGCCACACGAGACCAGTTAATATATTGGTGACAGCCAATCCAAGTGTCAATAGATCAGCTCTGGACTGTGAACTGCCAAGTTAAGGTACAGCATTAAGAGTTTGTTCGATTCACAATTATATTGAAAATTGAAAAGCAGTTAATATACCTACTGGCATCGGCAACAGGAGCAATACCAGAAGCGGCACGATTGAAGAGCACAGCCAATAGAGAAGCTCCTCCGACGTATATAGGCAATCTTCGAAAAGTGTCGTCGTTGTTCGATACCAAATCGGCTACCCAATCTCTCTTTGGCTTTGGTCCTCTATATCGGCCCTTAATTTAGGAAATTTTGAAATTAGAGATAAAAATGATGAATGAAAGCGCGAAATGGAAGCAAAATAGCCAAAGAGAGATGTAAGGTACCTGTGAATTGGAAGAAGCCCTAATAAAGCAACGAAAATTGGAGAGGGAAACTGGGGTTTTGCTTCGAGGTATCCATGGAAATGCAATGGCGCTGCGGAAGAGACTTCGCGCTTCCATTGATATAAATACCTTTTCTTTTTCCTTCTTATTTGGATTTATAAATAACAAATAAAGGAGATGCAGCAAGCGGATCGGAGTTTCGATTGGATAATTCATTTGTCAATACATTATTATATTAATTAAAAACCATTACGTACTCCACTTTTTATTATTTAATTTTTAATTTTTAAATTATTCAAAAAAATATCAAAATATATAAAAATTTATTTTATTTGTATATATTTTGTTATTGAAACCTAAAAAATTTAACATTTTCCAATTGAAACTATCCTTTTTGTTTTTTTTTAGGTAAATCTTAAACTATTATCCTTTTTTTAATGCAATCTTAAAATATTATCCTAATAATTGATACTAATTTCACAAGATATCAAAAATAGTAATTGTATAATAAAATAATTAGTTATATTTTTCAACTACTAATTTTGTTATTTTAAAATTTTATGTTACATACAATTTTCCAACTACTAATTTTGTTATTTTAAAATATTATGTTACATATTAAAATAATAATTAAGACGTATTATGTTATACTACATTAAACACAAATTATATTCTCTATCATGATTTAATATTTTAATTTAAATAATTAATTAAATTTTATTAAATAATTAGTATGTTTTTCAATTATCATTGGCGTATCACAAATCATCAGCTATAGACAACACTACAATCTAATCTATCATTTAAATAAAATGGAAAAATAACGTTATCTACTGTATTTTTATAAATTTTATTTTTTTATTAGATATATTTTAGTTATTTTATTACAAATTTATTATAAACTCATTATAAACTGTGTAAAATTTATAAATTCATTGTAAATTAATTATAAACTCATTATAAAATTTATAAACTTATTTTAAATTAATAAAAATTTAATATTTTAATAAATTATTTATAAATTTTAATATTTTATTAAATATTTTATAAATATAATAAATTTAAAATTATTTTTAATCTTTCTTATAATTTTGCCAAAGACCAAACAAAATAGCAGCAAATTGGTTATGTAAATCTTCCAATTTGCTTGGTTTTAAGCTGTACGAGAAGCGTGTACGGGTAGTCCAAGGTTCAGGCTCATTTTATTTATTTTACAATTTGGGCCATTTGGACCGGACTTTGAAAAATAACACTATCCACCCTTTTTTTTAATTTTTTATTTTTATTACGAGTATTTTAATTATTTTATTATATATTATATAAAATTTATAAACTTATAATAAACTCATACAATCATCATAAATTAATTGTAAACTAATAAAAATATGATATTTTGATAAATATTTTATAAATTTTGGTATTTTGATAAATAATTTATAAATATGATAAATTTAAAATTATTTAATTTTTTATATTTTTATCAAAAATTTTAGAATAATTTGGTTTAAATATTTTAATAAATTTTATTTATAAAATTTAAAATTTTCATATTAAATATAAATAAATTTTATTGAAAATTTTATATTTTTCAATTACACGAATTTTTTTAAATCTAAATTAAATTTTACTAAAATAGACAAAATTTATAAATGAATTCTAAACAAAACAGAGTGTAAAATAATAGATTCAAATAATTTTTAATAATTAATCCAAATATAAAAATTTATTTACAAATAAATTTATATCAAACATTGTCAAAGTATCGTACCATTTTTTTAAACTAATTTTTATGAATTACTTTTTAATTAGCATACATACATATATTGTAATTGGTACTTGAAAATTCATTTTATATATATCGTTGAATTTAAAAATTAATCAAAATTGAAATATATATCATTATGTTAAGTTTGTGAGAATGCAAATGAACTGCCTTAAAAATGGACAAAAATAGGAAATTATTAATATTTAAATATAAGTGTAATTATAACATATATTAAAATCAACTAAAGTTATAAATAGTAATTTTTCAAAACAATCATAATTTTTTTTGTTTGTTACTATTTTGTCTTCCTTTTATTATTACCATTTTATCATATAATAGATCAAAATTTTAAATTTAATAATTTTAATTCAAATTTAACAAGTAATAAATTTTGAAATAAATTTATAATTTTTCTTTCCCTTATATTATTTTCAAATAATTTATAATTTTCTCCTTTATCTTTACAAAAACTTAATAGTCTAATTATTGTTTTGAGTTATTTTTTATTTTTTTAGTTTCTTTTTAATTTTTTAAATTAATTATTTTTATTTGATTTTGCATAAATTATATACAACGTTTGGTTATACAAAAATTTTAAAAAAATGGCTAAATAATTTTATTTGACAAAAAATACTATATTTATTTATAAATAATTTATGTAAAATAAAATGCCGAGTACACTAAACTTTATCAACTAATTAGTAAAATATTTTATTTAAAAAAAGTAAAAAAATATTTCATCGAAAAAATAGATTGAGAAATCTAAATATCAAAAGACAATCATACTCTTAATTTAAAATATTATAAAAAAAAGATATTATAAGAATAGTTTATATATTATTTAAATTTTTACTATAAAATTAGATTGTAATGAAATATATTAAATTTATTTTAATTTATTTTTTAAATATTTTATTACATCTTCGTAATATAATATTTTTCAGTAAAATATATTTTATGATATATATATAATATATTTTTAGTAATCAATTTTTTTATTAATTTATTAAAGATATTAATAATTTTATTTTGATTTATATTTAGATTATTTAAATTTTATTATTTATTTTTTATAGTTTTATTTTAATTTTAGCTACGTTAATTATTTTATTTAAATTTATTATTTGATTAAGTTTTATTTTTTAATTTTATATTTTTTAATTTTTAATTACTATTATTTAAACTTTATTTAGATTTTATTTTGTAATTTTTATTTTTAAAATTATTTTTGTAATTTTTATAATTTAATTTTTTTAGATTTTATTTTCGTAATTTTTATAATTTTATTTAATTAAAAATTATTATAAGCTTTGAAGCGCGGGAACTTTTCTAGGATACATTATAAGATGGACACTTCATCATACCAAAAACTACAACAAAGGTTGAAGTGTCAATATCATATAATATATTATATTGCATAGACCACTGGCTCAAGTTTACAAACAACAAAAAGATCTCCTGGCTAAAACTGCGTGCCACTCCATTCATTCATTCTCATCCTATATTTACTACATTTATTTATTAACTCTGCCCAATAGATTGATTTTTCATGGCTATCATATTACAGCCTAACCAGCCGCATCATATATATATATATATATATGAATAAATTTATAAACGAAGACAGTTGATAGATGGATAAAAGACTCTTCAACAACTTACACTTAGACAAACAAAATAAATAAATAAATATATAAAAATAAGAATTCTTTCAGGCTTTCTACAATTATTATGGTTCAAAATTCAGGCAGTATTTAGCAAAATTATAAACAAAATATAATAATTGTTCTGAGTTTATTTTAAAGTAAGTACAAAAAAAAAAACACCCTAAAATACAGTTCTTTGTACAATTTGTGCTTTGATCGAGCGCGTAGTTTCTGCTGCTTCCATGTCTAGTGGTATTTAAAGGACAAAATTAATGCCCAGCTAGTAGCTATCTCCACTAACTAGGAAAAAATAAATAAATACCAGAGATAAAGATCAGATAAATTTTTAAATTTTTTTGAAGATTGATAAATTTTTAATTTAATTTAAAAAGTATTTTAGTCATTAAATAGTTTTTTTAAAAAATTAGGAATTCTTTTAATTAAATGATTTAATTATTTATTATGTATGAAAAATTATAAAATATTTTGACCTGCTTCAACCAATCATCAATTCTCGAATTCAATATCAAATAATCTTAGATATTATCAGTTCTATACCATGAAAAAAAATTATACGCTGTAAGTATGGCAGTGTCAGAACTCTAGTTAATGAATCCTAGTTAATTTCAAATTTGTTGCATTCTCGATTCTAAGAGAGTAAAAGAATAAAAATTGTTCAGAACACAATAAATAAATAAAATTGTACTTAATTTCTTATTAATGCAAAATAATATAACATAAATTATTTATACGAATTAACAAAGTAGCTATAGAACCAGATCTACCCTAGTCTAACTACAATATATAACTTATCTTTACAAAATTCAAGCAATTCTCATTTCAAATTTAGAAAACAATTTTTCTTTCTTTCTTCTTTTTTTTAAGGGGGATTTTGGGTGGGGGCAAAGAGATGCCCCATCTTCTCTTGGGTACTGCAGAGGCCCAAAATGGGGGCAACCCTCCCAATACCATTTAATCCATACACAACGAGCTAGCTCCGGATTGAACTCGCAATGTTAATTAGGAAAATTCAGACCTGCATCTATCTGGACCAACAAAACTTGATGATAACAGTTTTTCTTAATTATTAAGCCAAACACATACAAAATAAGCTCTTGGGAATATAATTTCTTTGTTATACACTTAAAAATAAAAAAATATATACAATTTTAAATAATTTTTGGACACAACTCTTGCTTAGGAGGAAAAGAAAAACTTAAAACTGAGGGGACAAATATTGAAATAGAAGGGGAAATGGACCATCCTTGTTTTTTCTTGTTAATGCCTAAAAGTATCTACTTGGATGCTTTGAAGCCATTATTCAGATTTTTGTTACCCCATGTTAATGGTGACACTTCAAACCAGTCCCCACACAGTATCCTCAGATTATAATTTCCCAAAGTTTGAC
Source organism: Garcia nutans (assembly GCA_947685225.1). NCBI lineage: Eukaryota > Viridiplantae > Streptophyta > Magnoliopsida > Malpighiales > Euphorbiaceae > Garcia > Garcia nutans. The sequence goes on from CANTUV010000011.1 coordinate 56,464,568, forward strand.
AATATTAGCGCTAAATTGATTGAATGGCTAAGGATTTTTTGGATATAGTGATACACTATCATAATTTCCTCCTTTTTTTTTCAGAATCTGCTCTGAGTAGGATAAGATATCAATTTGTTGAATTTTTTTTAATAAAAGAAGACTATTATTAATGGAAAAAAAATAACCTCCTCGCGGAGATGAGACAAAAAATTATTTTAACTTAATTATAAATTTCAAATTAAAGCATTAAATATATAATTATATTAAAATTTGATTGATAAAATTTCATCTCCTTATAATTATATTCAACTAAATTTTAAAATAATAATTTTTATAAAAAATTATAAATATATAGTTAATTAAGATTTTCTAGACTCATATCAATATATAGATCTACCCGGGACGCTATCAATCAAAGAAAAACCTATATTAGCTATACAAAAAGAAAAGGAACCATTAGACAAAGAAACATATGATGAAATAAATTTAAAAAAAAAAAAAATAGGAGAAGGCCAACCATCTACCCAAATAGAAACATTATCTTCTAAATATATATCCAATTTTTGAAAGAGAATGAGCCACCTTATTACAATAGAATAAGGAATGGAACACCATTTATAACCATGCAAATCTTATTTTATGTAACGAACAGTTATTTATTATTAATTATGTATTATATAATTTATATTATATCTTTCTGCGGTCAAAGTATGAAATTTTTAGTAATTTAAATTTGAATTTAGTTAAACCTTATAAATTCACACAACTGAAACATAATAAAATTAATAAAAAAATTATTAGATACATCCAGGAGCAGACAAAGAAATTGAAATTAATGGATGCTTTCTATTTGTTATTGTAAAGCTTTTATTTTTTTTATAAATTATTTTTTCATTATGAAATAATAAATTTAGCACTTACACTTCTTAATTCACCATTCGATAATTTAAATAAAATTTTTTAAATATCAGGGAGGGACTTAAATCCATTAACAATAACCTCTTGGCCAAATGGCCATCAGCATTTAAGAAAAACTTAACTTGTACTGAAGGGAACTCCACCAAATGCATATCTAATGGCTTTTGAATAGCTTGCTTAGCCAAAGTATATGCAAAAAAAATTTGCATCATGGAATATATATATTAATCAAATGAACTTGTCAATCCTGTTGCAAAAAAGCTCTACATAATCAAGATAATTGTAACCTACATTTGATTTTTTGGTGTAAATATGTATTTGTTGTCCATATATATAGAGAAAGAAATAAACAAAAATAATAATATAAAAATTTATAAATTTTGGTATAAAAATAAAATAAAAATAAAAATAATAAATCTTTTATATCCTTTTAAAACTGTACAAAAAAATTTTGAAATAAAAAATTACAATTCCTTAAAGAACAGCAAGTTTTGTATATTTAATTTTTTTTATATGTATCTTATCTTATATGTATGAGAAATAAGCCCCCGCTGGCCCTTACGTGGGTCCGCTACTGATACATCATATTAAGTTTAGGGTTAGCATATTTGTGAATGCACATTTATGATTTATATTGTGGTTTGGTCAATGAAATGGATTTAAATTAAGAAAATAATTTCTCAATTAATGTGGTCTCACGGTTACTGGTTATTAATTTAGTTGATAAAAGAAAAAAAAAATCTCCCTCTCCTTTTATTTTCAAGGTTGGTTTCAGTCTATGTCTATGTTTTAATTTGGACTTACTTAGAATTATATATTGACCACTTAAAAACAATTTATTTATCTGAAAACTTAAGATAAACATTGTTCGAGAAAAAAAAAAGTATTCAATTATATACCACTACATTATTGATAAAATGACATTATATTGTTAAACAGGCCATTTGCCATTAATTTAGTTCCAAGTTTGAAGTTAGCTCATTAATTTTGAATTTTTTTTATGATTGTTTTTAAATGTGTTTAGGAATCGTGTCTACATCGTTTACTTAAAAATTACGCAGCTATACTATTTTTTTTACTAGGCTAATCTACATTAAAATATTTATAGTTGGTAATCTAGTTAATAAGAGTTTATCTCTCTTTCCTGATCTATATTTAATTTTCTAAATTATAAATTAATTTAGATTTGATCATTTACATTATATCATAAATTAATTTTTTTTCTCATATATTTTAATTTTGACGTGGATGATTTGTTTTTAATTAAATTAATAATAATAATATCACATACGTACATACATACATCATATATATATATACCAACACATACTTGTCAGCAAGGTATATTAATTTCACGATAAATTTTATTAAATTGAATTAAATTAATGTGTATAATTTATATCTTTTATCAAATGTGCCCATTTTGAGAATTTGAGTGACAATTACTACAATTATTACTATTTTGGTAAATTTAAAAATGAGCTATCTATATTAATTTAGACCAAATTTACCAACCATTTCAATTAGACTGTTTATTCGTAAATTTAACAAATAACTATGCTACTATAGTATTTTTAACGATTTAAAATAATCATATGATATACATATATATATAGTTGACCAAAACTTTATATTTGAATTTAGCTAGCTAATTAATTTTCACCTTTTAAAATGTCAAATTTGATTTATAATGGTAATAATTATGACATCAAAACAATTATATGCGAGTTTTCTTTTTTTTTTTTCCCCGGTGGACTGGAGGGACTTTCAAACCCTATTACGTATTGAGGTTTAATTTAATATAGTCCTTTAAGATTCTTATTTTACCATTTGATTTTCTTTGTTGTTATTATAGATTTTTTTAGCCATTGGTTCATGTTTGGCTCAAAGATAAATTTAATTTAGGTAAATTATAGTTGAAATTTTCAGATATATATAAATTAGAAATAAAGAGAGATAACATGAGCTGGTAAACTTGAAAATGGGTTGGACTTTAGTAAATTTTAATTTGAAGAATATAATAAAGAAAAGATGTGAACCGTAAAATTTCAACCACAAATCCACAATATTAGCCGCCAGAGTTTCGTGCATATCGAAGTGACCTAACGACGTAAGCAATACTAAGCATCAGCTCAGACTCAGACACGACAAAAAGACTCCAAAATTCAAACACATCTCTTCCGCAGAAAATTATTTTTACCTCGTAAATAATTTCATAAATTCCTCTTTTGAAAAAAAAAATTAATTGCCGCAAATGAAGTGAGGAACACGTACTCCGTAAAAGGCATTTCTATGCCAACCTTTTGATTTTTGATCTCTTGTCAATTCATTTAATAGCCCCTATCCTAATTGTTTAATTTCTCAAGTTATCTGAGTCATTATGTTTGTTTGATTTTCTAGTTAGACCTTAGAACTACTATGTGAATTAGAAATTCAAAAACAAAATCTTTAGGGTGAATTTAATATATTATTAGATTAGTATTTTTTAAAATAAAATAATAAAGGGAAAGTATTCTTTCAAAAAATATATGCTTTCTTGTCATTGAAGTTTTGCAATCACATGTATTTTTAAATTATAAGTTAAAAAAATTATGTTTAATTATAATTACTATTATTTCTTTACCTATTGATTTATAAATTATTTCACTTGACTTGTCTAATTTGATAGCAGATTTTTTATATGTTTTTTTTAATGTTGGCGTTTATTATTATTATTATTATTATAATTATTATTATTTTGAAATAATAGTGAAGAGAGTTGAAAGAAATCTAAAATGGATGGCCCATCATCAATCCATAGAAACAAATAAAATTAAAATTTAAAGGCATCCTCCACCACAGCCATAAAGAAAGGCCAGGTTGAAGTAAAGAAAAATTAAAAGAGAAGACAATTGGCTTAAAGTCGTTGTTTTAATTTGATTTGAAATCTGAAGACAAAATAAATACATTTGATAAAATAATAAAAATTAAAATTAAAAAAAAAAAAAGAGATGTATGTTAGTGTATGTGATGGATGGGGTCCATGTACATTTCCCTTATCATCGACCGCAATAACAAAATAATTATAGGACCCCACCACCATCATAGGCTGATTTTTAATTAAATAAGAAGAGACAACCATATCTTTCTCAAATAGGTCGGGAATATGCCAAATTCACGGTGGAGACACACTCTCCTCCTCCACCATCCCTTTTTTCTATTATTATTATTATTATTTTTATTTTTATTTATTTCCATATATATATATTAATTAAAGTTAATTAGCATTAGCTTCCATTGGCGTGCAGACATTTTCCACTAATTATATGTATAACTGTCAACATCAATGGATAAATTAAAAATTGTATTACCCATGTCAAATCGTTTCATTATTTGGATATAATAATAATAATAATAATAATAATAATATGATGTTTTTCTAAGACCTATTAGCCAAAAGAGCACCAAGCCTTTGTTTTTTTTTATTTTTTTTAATGTTCAAATAACTATTTTCCTAGCCTGAATATAATGGTGCCAATAATAAAAAATTGATACTAATAAAAACTAGTAGTATTTGTATTCGATGTATAAAATATTAGTAATTAAAAAATAAATTAAAATATTATTATAAATATTTGTCAATATATATTATTATCGTATTACTTAAATATATTGACATTTAATAATATTATCAGCTTGATTTATTTATATTTCATGTGTCAAACAAAAAATGACGTTAATTTAATTTTTTTTATATTTATAATAATATCGTGAATGTGATTGATTTCATAATCTAAAAATAATTAAAATATTTTTAAATAAAAAATTTACTAATAATACCATAAGTTCAAAAAAATAAATAAAGTACTAATAAAATTTGAACAAATGACCTGCTCCATTGAAAAAAATTATTAATTATTATTATATTGTCAATATTCATGTACCTTCTAATTAAAAATAATACGAAAATTTAAATTATTATCTCCAATATTAGCAGACATATATAGACTTCTGCTTTAAGTGAGCCGCTAACAACTGTCAGATGATTGATATCATATTTATTATATAATAATATATAGGGGGTAATAAAACCAAACCAGATTCATAAGAATATACCTACTTGAATCATACGTCAACACATTTTCCAAAATTGCGAAAAAGACCAACCAATAGGCATTGGGCAAATATTTAATAAATGGCAGGATATCACCATAGAAATTTCCATCGATAATATATTAATTCATATTTATAAAAAGTCAAATATAATGGTTGTTTTAAATATCAGGAGGTCTAAAATTAATTTTCTACATGATATAGCACATTGTGCTACAATGCATCCCCCACTTGTATTGCACTGTATAGCATTATTATTATTTTTATTTTTATCATACAGCAGGGCCGAACCTGAATTTATTATTCAAACTGCAGATCAAGTGAAAATTAATGGTCAGAATGGCCCTTTAATTCATTATCGAAAAAAAAAAGAATGGCCCTTTAATATTTCTGTAAAACATGATAATTTTAATTTTTTTAGTATCAATATTAAATTTTAGTTAGAGTTTGTGGCTTTTAGGCCCCTCTAAGATTTTAAAGTAAATAAATAATATAAAAGAATAATGGAAGAGAAATATAAAAGAGTCACTAATGTCGATAGTAATTAAGTTTTAGTATGCGAGCTTCCAAAAATAAATAACAGTTTTAAGTAATTTATTTCAAGAAGTCAAAATTATAAAAAAAAAATGAAATTTGTAAATTTAAAATGTTATTTATTGAATTTTTTCAGAGAATTTTTATTAGGTAATTAATATTTTTATTTTATATGTATTTACTTTTAAAAATAATATATATATATATAATATACCCCTCATCAAAATTTGTATTTATTCACTATTTTTAATATTAAAATATAAATATTTGAATTTAATTATATTATTCATCGAAAATACACATGACTGTGAGTGCACGTTTTCGAATTTATTATAAGTTTTTTTTTTCTGCGAATTTATTACTAAGTTGATAAAAGTATTACCTTTATTATCCGTAAGTGTCATGATAATATACATTTCAATCAATCAAATATATCAACTACATATTTTTTTTTATTGCTTTCAAAAAAAAAAACTACATATTTTTATTTTTTATTTTTTAATTATCGGAGCTCAAATTAATATTCACACAAACATCTATATCAACCAAATCCATCCATCACTCTTCGTCTCTATTATACCATTTTCCATTTCCCTTTCCTTATCCTTTCTTTATCGCGCCCTTCTGCATGGGCTAATTAACACTGCTATATACTATTTGGTTCCTTGAAAATTTTAAAGAATTACAGATGTCTCAAAGTTGCTTTCAGTATGGAAATAACGGCCATAACTCTCGGACGTGCGGGGAGAGTCCTGGTGCCGGCGGCGCCACTCCTTCTGCGGAGGAGAATGGAATCATGCTTTTTGGTGTTAGAGTCACAACCGAAGGTGCTTCCTTTAGAAAAAGTGTTAGTATGAATAATATTTCTCAATATGAACCGCCTCAAGACCCAAACGGTGATGTTGCCGCCGGTTATGAATCTGATGACGTTGTACATGCCTCCGGCCCGAGCCGTGAGCGCAAGAGAGGTACTATTTACTAATTAGAAAAGATTCATTCTTTTTCCTTTTTTTTTTCCTGGGATTTCAATTAATTTTTGTTTTGTCTTTGGATTTTCCTTTTTGTTTTATTTAGGGGTGCCGTGGACTGAAGAAGAACACAGGCTTTTTTTGTTAGGGTTGCAGAAGGTTGGTAAAGGAGACTGGAGAGGAATTTCAAGAAATTTTGTCAAGACACGTACACCTACCCAAGTGGCTAGTCATGCCCAAAAATATTTCCTACGGCGAAACAATCAAAATCGCCGCCGCCGCCGATCTAGTCTTTTTGACATAACCACCGATACGGTAGGTCTGGATAATGCATATACTGCTATTTCAACTCGCAAATAATTTATAACAGTATAACTGAACTATAACATAAAAGAAATGGTATATATTATATGATTTTTCTAATGTATATGGCTTCAATTTTTACAGTTCTTGGGTTCATCATCAATGGAAGAAGAACAAGTCCATCAAGAAACTGCAGCAACTCTGCCCCTACTACCACAGCCACACTTGAGCAGTAATATTGGAGGATTTCCCATGTCAACTTTCCCAGTAACTCTTACTCCGGTAGTATTACCAGTGACCGGAGACAACTCAATGGAGAAGCTATCACTAGGATCAAGCAGCTCCAAAGTTCAGTTAATTCGTCCAATACCAATAATTCCAGCTCCACCATCTTCAAAAATGGCTGATCTTAACTTAAACCAGAAAAGCCTCAACAAAGAGCCCTCACCACTTTCACTAAAACTCTCTATGCCTTCATCGGAAGACCAGTCACCGACAGCACATTCTTCAGCTTTTCAGGCCATGTCTGGTGGAGACAGCATAATTAGTGTTGCTTGAAGAATATATGCATAATTTGGGGACAGAGATGTAATTCTGTAACGGTGTTTGTTTTTTTTTTTTGTGGAAATTGGAAATTTGAGATGGGATTTTTAGCTAATAATAATTTAAAATAAGAAGAAAAAACTTTAACTAGGAAAGAATAGGTATTATAATTAGAAATTAGTATTAATTAGGAGATTTAGGTGATTCCTTGTTTGAACAGAATTAAAAAAAAAAGAAAAAAAAGAAAGAAAGAAAGATGGGATGTCGTTTTCAATTGTGGGGAAAATTATATTGGATTGTTGTTTAATTTGTCTGATTTGTTTTTGTTATGGAGCGATGAAGGCACCCCGGTACTTTCATTTATATTCAGTTTAGTCTTCTAATAATTAATGTTGTTTTAGGACATCCAGAATAGAGGGAAACATATTCTATGAGGGTTTTAATTAATTAATAAACTGTTTAATTATAATGTGAATTTCTAATTTGATGCTTTGATTTTGTGTTTTATTTGGTGAAGAATGACTTTGATTTTTTCATTTTTTCATATCATATCATACACTATTTTTTACTATAAGAAAACAGACACCACAAACAACCTGGGAATCTATGATGGTAAACATTATTGGCCATATTTGTGAAAATCATGATGGAGTGTTACTTTTCTATGCTCATCCAAATTAAGTAAAGCCATGCACGCTTTGTAAAAATCAGTCAAGTTTTCGCTACTGGCGAACTGAAAGTCAGTGAATCATAAGAAGAATGAATGATTTGTTGTTTTCTATTCCTTCAGTTAAAATTTAACTGGTATATAAAAAAAAATTATTTTATTTCAATTACCAATTCTAAAAATTTTAAAAAATTTTAATATCGTCTCCTATTAATTAATTAAAAAATAAATAAAATAAGAAAGATAAAAAATGCTATTTAGATAAATTATAATAAAATTTTTATAAAATTTATAATGAGTAATTATTTTCTTTGTCTGTACTTATTATTTTTATACGATACTTAAAATAAAATGGAGGAAGTACTAAAATTAATAAATATATCTATTAATTGTTAAATTATTACTTTTTTCATTTTATTTTAAGCATCGTATAAAAAAATTATTTTATTTTAAATATCAATATTAAAAATTTTAAAAAGTATTAATTAAAAAGTTTTAATATTATTTCTATTAATTAATAAAAGAAAATAAATAAGATAAGAATAATGAAAAATGTTATTTAGATAAATTATAATAAAATTTTTATAAAATTTAAAATTGGTGATATTTTTTTAATCTGTGCATATTATTTTTATATGATATTTAAAATAAAATTGAGAGAGTAATAAAAATTATATTTTTTTTCGTTATATTTAATACAATCCTTATATTTTTTACACGTTTTATCTTGGTTCTTAATTACTAGTACATATATATATACACACAATTATATGATTTAATTTTTTCCTTTGTTGTTAGGAGGTCTAATTAATGGTCTACTTACCGCTATAATTCCTTTTCCTAATTCATTATATACTACTAATTTTGGTGAATAATTGCCACCAAATTAAAAGAAAATATTTGGTGAATAAAATGAATTGAAATTAACATTTTTCACTTTTAATTTAAACTCTGTTCATTGTTGAGATTAAAATTGTTTTTCAGAAAAAATATCATTTAGATGTTGCTGAAAAAATGATTTTGGAGTCCTTTGTAGTTGTTTTTTTTTTTTTGCAATTTTTATAGTTTTATATATGATAAGAACTTGTTAAATCCAATTTAAAAATAATTATCAGTATGTATTAATGAATATTTTGTTACAAAAAATTCATTAGAGTCTTAACGAAAAGAATTATCAACCCAACTATACAACCCAACTGAATAAAATCCATATTATAATATTTACCCTTCATTTAATTTATGGAGACAAGGAAATAGGCTACTGAAAAATCTAGAAAATGAAATACCCTAGCAGCTTCACTTTAATAGAGTCTAAATTCCTGTTAGAAGAGTAAAGTGTAGAAACTACACGAATTCCGTGAGTGTTGACTAAATATATAGTGACTATATAAATAGAATTAAAATCTCATCTCAACACAAAATTAGTTAATTTGTGTTGAGGTTCAATTTATACCACCTTATATGTTATTGTATTTTATTATATTTTTTAGATGTGAAATTTATTTATATTCTTGAATACTCTTCCTCAAATGTAACTGGGCCTAGCCTAGTTGTCACTTACCAAATATGAATGACAACCTCTTTTTTTAGGTCTATTACAAATAGGAGTAAGCATCGGTCAGTTTAGTTAATTAACCGACCGAACCGACCGATTAACCAAATTAAATGTTTAAAATTTTTTAATCGAATCGATCAAATTTTTATTTTGATCGGTTCGGTTAATTAACCGAACTAAATTGGTTGGTTCGATTAATTAATCAAACCAACTAATTTTTTTAAATTTTATAATAAAAATTTTATTTAAAAAAATTAATATAATTAAATAACTAAATAAAACTTACTAAAAAACTAAAAAATAACTCTATTTTGTAATAAAAATTTATATTTATAGTAAAAAAATAATATAAATAAAGAATTAAATAAAAAATAATAACTAAATAAATTTTAAAAAAAAAGTCCAGTTAACGGTTAACTGATTGAATTAAACCAGTTAGCTGTTAACCAAACCAACAATCGAATTTATATAAATTCTTCTACCGAACCGCTTAAATTATTCTAAATTCGGGTTAACTGAATTAAAATTTTAGTCGGTTAACCGAAATTTTCCCACCTCTAATCACAAATTGCCAAGGCCTATTTTCATTGAGCCCTAGATTAACAATAGAGTGCAGAATTATTCGGCGGTTAGTCCATTATCCGGTTAGTTCCGATACCATATAGAAATTATACGGGCTCTGCGAGTATTTGACTAAATATCCAATGGCCATATAAATGGAGTTGAAACTCCATCATAATACAAAATTAATTAGCTTGTGTTAAAGTTCAATCTACACTATCTTATATGTTATTATGTTTTATTATACTTTTCAGATATACAATTCATTTATATTCTCCAACGTAAAAAAATATATTATCAATTCTAATTGGCAGATTGCTTCCCATATGTGCAATGTTATTTAGTATGTATTTATTATAGATTAAATAATTATAAAATTTTTAAAATTTTATATATTATATTAATTAGTCACTCTATTTTTAATATTTAATTTTTATATTTTTTAATTTTTAAAAATTAAATTATTTAGTCTTTTTATTAATATTTTTATCTTAAAAATATTTGTCAATTACTTTAATATTATAAAATAATTTATTTATTTTTTTTCTTATGTATATATTTTATATTATTTATTAAGTCAATTTTATTTATATTTTTTACACATAATTTATTTTAATTTTATAAATATTTTAATAAGTTATTTTAATTTATATATATTTTTATAAAAATAAATATATTATTAATTTATATATATTCTTACAAAGATAAATATATTATAAAATAACTTATTTGTTCTTAATTTATATATATATTTATCTTTATTATTTATTAAATTTATTTTATTTTTAATTTTATTTTATATATAAATCGTCTGTAAAATAATAAAAGATATTATTTGTATTATTTAAAATTATTTTTTAGTAATACCTATAAAATTAAAATAAATGATATATATAGATTATCTATAAAATAATAAAAGATATTATTTGTATTATTTAAAATTATTTTTTAATAATATTTATAAAATTAAAATAAATTATATGTAAGAAATATAAATAAAATTAAAAATAAGTATGACTTAACAAATAATAAAGAAAATATATATATAAAGAAAAAATAAATAAATTATTTTATAATATCAAATTAATTGACTAATATTTTTAGAATGAAAATATTAACAGAATAACTAAACAGTTTAATTTTTAAAAACAGGTTGGTGCAAAAATTAAATGTTGAAAATATATGAACTAACTAGTGTAATATGTAAAACTTTAGAGACTTTATAATTATTTAAGTTTTATTTTATATATATGATAGAAAAAATTAGAAATTTTTGTTCTCATATATAGTGGGGGCAATTTTCATTTATTAAAGAATATGCATAGATTACTTTTTAGAATTGTTTGATGTAAAAGAATTGATATTTTTTTATTTTCGAAGAAAAAAAAGAATTAATTATTTATATGATGCAATATTATAATATATATATATATATATATATATATATGTAAAAACTTTAAAAGCATTTATCGTAATTTTTTATTTACCCATTTAATTTCTGAAATAATGTTAGTTTCACAAAAAATATGCAAGAGCTGAAATTAAGAAGTATAAATTTTTACTTACTCATTTAATTTCTGTAATTATGTTAGTTTCACAAAAAAAATGCAAGAGATGAAATTAAGTAGTATAAATAAAATTTATATTCAATTTTTATTTTTAAACTTTAGGTCTGTCAATTGCATGATAAGAATTATTTGCAGAAAGATGCAAATATCCTCCAGCGGCAAAAACAAACTCTTCTGGTGTAGAACTAGGAGCAGAACAGCAAGAACAATGAAATTTAATTATACTCAGCAAAATAGAATAGTAGGCACAAAGTATAGAAAAAGGGGAATTTTTTTTCTGTGTTATTTAGCTTCATTAGTGCTGGTTTGTATAGAAGAAAAATATGAACGTTAGTGTAAACATTTTGAAGAAGTAATAAGAGAAAATAACGCCACCAACGTAACGTTCACTTTAACGTTACTCTAATAGTAAAAAAAAATAACATTTTAAGAGAAGGTCTAAAATTAGAAAAATAAAAATAATAAAACGTGGGTTTATGCTTGGCCTCGCGTAGGAATAATTATATGCTACAACTGTTGTAGCAATAAATGCCTACAACACACCAATCGAATTTTTACACGTAGGCATTTATTGACACAATAAATACTTACGTGTAAAAATTCGATTGGTGTGTTGTAGGCATTTATTGCTACAACAGTTGTAGCATATAATTATTCCTCGCGTAGGGTCAGAAATTCATCAATTTCCACATAAATTAGAGTTTTAGCCCATTTTTCTATGTGCTATTTATTTTGAAATGCATCGTGTATGTTCCAACAAAATCTCTCTCTCTCTTTCTATAATGTTTGGCTTCTAATTTTTTGGGGACCATTCAAATACTACTTACATGTAATAATAACAATCCTAAATAATTATAAAATTTTTAATGTTTTATATATTATATTAGTCGGTGTTTATATTTTTAATATATAATTTTTACATTCCTCTGATTTTAAAAATTAAATTATTTAATATTTCTATTAATATTTTTATCTTAAAAATATTAATCAACTATTTTAATATTATAAAATGATTTCTTTGCTCTTTTTTTATATATTTTTTTCTTTATTATTTGTTAAGTCATGCCTGTTTTTAATTTTATTTATATTTCTTGCATATAATTTACTTTAATTTTATAAATATTATTAAAAAATAATTTTAAACAATACAAATAATATCTTTTATTATTTTGCAGACAATCCATATATATTATTTATTTTAATTTTATAGATATTACTAAAAATTAATTTTAAATAATATAAATAATGTCTTTTATTATTTTAATTACGATCTATATATAAAATAAAATTAAACATGAAATAAACTCAATAAATAATAAAGATAAATATATATAAAAAAAGTGCAAAAAAATTATTTTATAATATTAAAATAGTTAACTAATAATTTTAGGATGAAAATATTAATAAAAAATTAAACAGTTTTATTTTTAAAAATATAAAAATTAATTATTAAAAATATATAAACTAACTAATATAATATGCAAAACATCCGAAACTTCATAATTATTTAGCCTAATAACAAACTTACGTGGTAAAAAAAATAATAACTAACATATATATTAATATTATATGTATTGACTTGATAGTCAACAAGAATATTATATATATTGTCTTGATGTTAAAATAAAAAAAAATTAAAATTTATTATTTCTATTTTTATTCACAATTTTAATTTTTTATATATTAAATAATCAAACAATTTAAAATAGTTTAATAATATTTTTATACAATTAAAGAAGTCATTTCAATCACATTTTTAAATTTAAAATTTAATTTTTCATATTAAGTTTGCCCTTTTTCTTCTTCCTTTCTTACCACTTCATAAGTCTGTTAACACAAATTTGTATAATTCTAATAAAATAAAGATTTGTAAAAAAAAAAATCGATGTGAAATAAGGACTTTTGAAACCCAGTTATACATCCAATAACATTAAATTATCCGAACATGTTACCAGATAAATTTAAGTTATTTTAAATAGTTCAATAATTTACTTGATAAAAATTTAAAATCGAGGGACAAAATTGGAAAAAATGGACCACGCAGGTGCAGCTTTACTTCTGATAGACTGACGTATATATGCTTATAATTATATGTCCAGAGAAAGAGAGCTACGCAGAATCATCAACAGGACCAGTGTATCGTATCGAAATTGTTCATATATGCAATAATTCTGGGTACTGGTGGGGGGCCATTTGCTCTTCAATTATCTTTAACAAAAACAACTTATATAGTCAAATTCTAATTTACATTTCTCTTTTATATATATTTTCTTCTCAATTTTCCTATTTTGAGTTCTTGGGAAAATATATACATAAATATAAATATCGATAGAGGAGATAATTGGTAAGAAAAAGATAACTTTATATATAATTTTTCAACTTTTTTGAAATTTGTCTTTGAATATCCAATCCAAAGCCTAAAATGCTATAAAGAGCATTGATTCTCATACTTGCTTTTTGCCTGCTTTCTGACCCCTCTTTTTTTTTTTTGATCAAATTCTGACCCCTCTTTGTTTGTTCTCAATTCATTTTTACTTCATAAAGAATTCAAGAATTCTGAAAATAATATACTTAATATATATATATATATTTATAACATTATATTCATGTGTCTTAATTTTAATTCCTGATTATTTAAACAATTTATAATTAATGGATATATTTTGATTTTCGGAAAAAAATGAGTTTAAGAATATGTTGATTTATTTATTTGAAAATTAATAAGTATGATACAACTCAAAATTTTTTAGTCTTATATTATGAAACAAATATTTAATAAATTAATAATTAAATATTACAAATCATTATTAATTAATATTACTCTATGAATCAGACTTTATTTTTAAAATTTTTTAATTTTTTTCAAAATTGAACCGTTGAGTCCTTTATTTTTAATTTTAAGAGTTATCATTGAAAATCCAAAATACTCTTTAGGGACTAATATGAGTTGGCATAAATGGTAAGGAATTTAATACCCCTTAAGTGAGGTATCAAGTTCGAGTTTTGTAAATAAAAAAAATTTTACTGGGAGAGTCGCCTCCTTCAAGACTCGACATTGCTCGAATTCGGATTAGACGGATAATATCTCGGATGCCGAATGAGTAACAAAAAAAAAATACTATTTAGGGATGATTATCTAACTAGCCAACTCACTCACCTGACCATCAATGCTCAAACCGCTTAGTTTGGGCCGTTTAGACCTCTTAAAAATAGTTTAGATTGGATTAAAATTTTTTAAAACTTTTTTTTTTAAGTAGTTTCGCTTGTATTCAAAAAATTTTCAACCCAAACTTACACAAACAAAAAAAAAAGTGTATATATATTATTTTATATAAATATATGGTAGAGATATTATATTTATTACTGATCAATTTATTTATTGATTTTCAAAATTTCAAGTTGTATTTGAATAATTTATTTATTTTTTTATAACATATTGTGACGTAACATTATATTTTTTAGATCATCTTATAATTATTGTTTATGCTATTTGTTAAATTAATATTGGTGTAATTTGTAACATTTGTTTATTATAATAGTTTTGAATCCGTTCAAACTGTCTTGTTTAAAATAATTTGATTTGGTTTAATTTATTCTTTTTTATTAGTTTGATTTGAATTAATATTTTTTCAAACATCTAAATAGTTTAGTTTAAAAATATATCAAAAAATGGCTCAACGCTCATCCTTAGTCCTCGTGTCTTGGTTAATGCATAGGTGATGGTTAATTTAGTTTTTACATTGTTTTTTACTTTTTATGTATACACTATTTTTTTTTTCTTTTTACTATATATGTGGAAATGAGAACCGATTCCAAAGTCTATTATATAGGGAAGTACGTATTTATTGTTAAGCATAGGCGGAACCACGTGTATTGAGGGAAATTTTTTTTAAAAGTTTTTTATGTATATATATTGTTTGTAAACAAAATTTTCCCTCCAAAAAATTTATAATTCTAGCACAATAACAGACAAATTAGAATAATAAAATAATATAAAAATAATATAACATATATTTTATGGTGAAAAAACCGTTTCAATCGCCATACTCATAGCGCTCACACTTTATTAATTAAACAAGGGGAAAAAAAATCTTTCATTTTATATTTTAACTTTTCTTTTAATTTCTTTTGCTATTTCTTTTTTTTTTGCCAATTTCTTTGAATTTTTTTTTCTTTTAAAGTTTAAAAATAAATCTTAAAAAAATAAAAATTTTTAGATATAAAAAAAAGTTGATAATAATTAAAATGTCTATAATTAATAAGCGAATTATTTGATTTATTTTTATTTAAAAATTTTAGGGTGTATTCACTTATAAAAAAGAGTCTTATTTTTTATAAAATTATTCTATAAAAAACGAAAAATAGAAGATGATATTTACATAGTCTAATTTTTAAAAAAATTAAAAATACAATATAAAAATTCAATTTTATGAAATTTAAAAATAGATTATGAAATTCATGTTTTCCAAGTTCGTGATTTCTAAAAAATAGCGTTAAGTCTTTTATTTTTTTTAATAATTATCTCAACTCCCAAGATTTTGGGATCTTAGTATTTCCTTTTTTATGTCAAAATTAAACTTTAGATAATGACTTAATTTTACTTCTTTTATTTTTTATTAATTCTCAATTTATTTTATTCTCAATTAATTTCTTCGTAGACATTATATTATATAAATTAATTTTAAAATTTTGAGAAATAATTTTTTATATTTTCACAAATAAATTTATATTATAAATTTTCCATAAAAATATTTTAAATTTTCTTTATATCAACATATTTTCTAATTTTTTAAAATAAAAAACTATTTTCTATTTTTTATCAAATAAACACAGTTTTCAGCTTTCCAAAATAAAAAAATAGTTTTTCATTTTTGCTAAATAAGCATATTTTTTATTTTTTTAGAAAATAAATACTCTAGTTTTTATAAAAAACTAAAAATAAAAAATTATTTTCTATAAGTAAATACACCCTTAGTTTATATTTTATTCAAATTTGAATTTTTTTAGTTTATTTGTAGAATTAAATTCTAATAAAGTTAAATCAATATTCCAAAATAAAAAATTTTGCTAAAAATTTATTAAATTATAAAATTCTCCATTTAAAACTTTTTTCAAAGTTAAATTCTTAAAAAAAAATTCACTGTTATTGAATTTTCTTTAGATTATACATATTTAGAGATTGTAATTAATTATTTAAATGTGAATTTTTAATTAATGCTGATGATTTTGCAAAATTGGGCGAAATTTTTAAATGAGAATGGGATTGAATTAATTGTTACATAATTTTGAGTGTTATGTTATTTTTGCAATTAAATGATATTTAGAATTTAGTTTTCCAAAGATATAATATAATGGTTAATTGAAATTTTTAATAAAATTAAAAAAAAATTTATTGCAAAAAATTAATAAAATTTTCGTGTAGTATATGATTTTGGTCCCCGGATCCATGCCTGCGCTAAGTTGTGCCTCAATAGGTTGGAAGAGTTATACTCCCACCCTGACTCAGTTGATGACCATGTTGAGAAGAGGAAGCTCCTTGAGGAGCTTACAACATTCTGGAAAATGGAAGAGCTTCACTGGTACCAACGCTCTAGAATCAGATGGCTCCAAGCAGGTGATAAAAATACCAAGTTCTTTCATGCCACAACCTTGCAACACAGATAAACAAACTACATCTCAAGGCTCAAAGATGCTAATGGTAATTGGGTAGATGATGAAAAATCTATACAGAACATGGTCTCTAAATTCTATCGCGAACTTTACTCTGTTGGCTCCATAAGTCTACAAGACCAGGTACTTAATCACATTCACTTGGTGGTTTCCGATCAAAATATAATTCCATTTTGTAATCCATCCCTTCAGAAGAGGAAATCCATGCAATTGTGTTTAGACTTGGGTCTTTTAAAGCACCGAGTCTAGATGATTTCCCAGGTTTCTTCTATCGAAAGTTTTGGGGAACAGTGAAAGAAGACATTAAATACACTGTACAAGCCTTCTTCAGTTCTTGAATCATGCAAAGGCGCCTTAATGAACCAAATATTGTGCTTATCCCAAGATACTTGCTCCTAAATCCATTTCTCAATTTTCTCCTATAGGCCTTTGTAACTTTGCACACAAAATCATCTCTGAAATCCTAGTAAACAGAATGAAGCCTTTCTTGGACCACTTCATTAATATTTTTCAAGGGGCGTTCATTCCTGGGCGGATTATCTATGACAACATTTTGATAGCTCATGAAATTTTCCATAAACTGAAATCCAGATACACTAGCAAATGTTGGCAAATGGCTCTAAAGTTAGATTTGAACAAAGCATATGACAGAGTGGACTGGAAATTCTTAAAACTGACATTAAGAGCTATGAAATTCTTCTCTTCTGCTGTGTGTTTCAACAGTATCTCATAATATATTGATGAATGGGTACATCATTGATAAATTTGATCCATCTCGAGGTTTGAGGCAAGGGGATCCACTCTCTCCTTACCTATTCCTCTTTGTTACTAATGCACTTTCTTGTCTCTTAAATAAAGCTGTTGAACATAAATTTATTCGGGGGTTCCAATTAGCAAGAGGCTTTCCAAGGCTATCTCACTTATTATTTGCATATGATACTCTTGTATGTGGTAAAGCTAATATTCAAGAAGCCTTTGTTCTCAAAGAATTATTGGATATGTTTTGTCAAGCTTCTGGACAATTTATTAACCTTGATAAATCCAGCATTATCTTTAGTAACAACACTCCACTGTGTCAAGAGTTCTATCTCTAATTTGTTGGGGGATCAAGGCAATGCACAGAGCTGATAAGTATTTGGGTATACCCACTATGTGGGGCATATCAAAAACTGAAGCTCTCAATTTTTTGAAAGATAGTTATTACTAAAGCTCAAACATGAAGCACAAATTCTTATCCTTTTCAGGAAGAGAAATCCTCATCAAATCAGTGCTCACATCTATCCCCACCCATGTTATGTCATGTTTCATGCTGCTAAGAGGCTTCTCTAGGAGTTTAAACCAAATTGTTTCTAAATTCTGGTGGAACCAATTCTCAAAGGAAAGAGGATAATCTGGAAGAGATGGGAAATCATGGCTAAATCAAAGCATCAGGGAGGGTTGGGGTTCAGAGATTTTGAATTCTTTAATATAGCTCTTGTTGCAAAGCAATGTTGGAAATTACTCCAGAATCCGGGTAATCTATGGTGTAAATTAATGAAATCAATATATTTTCCAAATTGCAATTTTCACGAAGCCAAAATCAGGAAGAATAACCCTTATTGGGGATGGAGAAGCATGATAGATGCTAGAGATGCAGTAAAAAAAGGTTAGAAATGGAAGCAACATTCAAATTTGGTCCGATCCTTGGGTTCCTACTCTACCAAACTTCAAGCTAATCTCCGACAACTCAACCCATATTAATGTCACTCATGCTGATTTGATTACGGAGCAAGGAATATGGAATTTTAATCTCCTAAATTCTATATATCTTCTCTGAGAAAGAGGTGAGAGCTATTGTTGAGATCCCTTTATGCCCAAATGTAGACCCTGACATTTTCATATGGCATCCAGACAAACATGGAAAACTGTTAGTTAAATCAGTATACCATTTTTTGTGCAATGCTCACTATAATAATGGAGATGGCTTTCAAGGCTTCTCCACAACAAGACCCCTACTATGGAAATTAATCTGGAATCTAAAAATACAATCCAAGATTAAGAGCTTCATGTGGAGAGTGTGTGTAAATGCTCTCCCTTCCATGGTCAATCTGCATAAAAGGAATCTCAAGAACAATGGTCTATGTGTTATATGTAATAGGGCTGAAGAATCAGAAATGAATATCTTTTTCCAATGTAATCATGCCCGAGCTTCCTGGTTCAGATCCAATTTGGGTTTTAATCCTCTTGTTTACAATCAATCAGCTTTTCATGTTTGGACGCTTGATGTTTCTAATGCTCTGAGCATCCCAGATAAATCAATTCTTTTGGCCAAAATAGCTTATATGAGCTGGAATATTTGAAAATCCAGAAATGTGTTTTATTTTGAAGCTACTATCCCAAATCCCTCATTTTTTAGTTAATAGAGCTTTATATTATATAAGGATTTTTTGGAAGCTACCATGACAGAAGCAATCCAACCTATCTCTTCCACTAGCAACTTAGGGTGAATCTGTCAAATGCTTCTATGCCTAATGGAGACCTCCTCTTGAAGGGTGGATCAAAATCAATTCAGATGCTTCCTACAATCCCAAACACCAATGGGCTTGAGCAGCAATGATAGCCAGATCATGGAATGTAAGGTTAGTAGATGGAATTGCTTGTCTAATTAGATCCTCTTCCCCTCTCAGAAATGAAGCTCAAGCTCTCTTACTGACTGTTCAACGAGCAAAGTCCTACAATTTCACAATATGTATTTTTGAATCTGATTGCTCGATTCTCATACAAGCCATCAATCACCATAATCTTGCCCACTGGAAATCGAAGGCTATGTCCAGAATATCAGAAGCCTTAGCTTAGCTTTTATGGAATGTTGTTTTACTCGTGTTAAAAGATCATGAAACCTTGTAGCAGACTGGCTTGCCAATGCCATCACTCATAGACAACTTAGGCCTGACTGGGGTTCTAATCACCCTCATTACTTGATCACTTTGTTGATGAATGATTTGTGTTAATGCATTTTTATCTTTATTGTTCAAAAAAAAAAGTTGTGCCTCAGTACATCTCCATGATATACTGTTATTATTAAATGGATTTGTTAATGATTATTTGAGTATTAAATAATAAGTATAGATAAAATAAGATAAATGTACCGCTAAAATTTAGATACGAAAAAATAATTTTTTTTATTTTATTATTTAAGCAATAAAAAATAAAATTTTATATTTTAGTTTGAGCATCCAATTTATACTTAAGTCACTATATTTGGGATTATATTACCCTGTATATATCCTCTTTATTTGATGTTCAATAAAATTTTCTCTTACATAAATTAATTTTAAATAAATTTATTTACATCATTAGGAAGGGAAGAAAAAGCAAAAAAGAAAATCAACATTGGATTTTGTTTAATTGTTTGAGAAACTGGAGTACTTTGGTTAGATGGTTTACCAAGAGATATTCTCCAAGTTATTGAAAAAAGAAGAAAGAAAATGCAGTTAGGACTATTCTAATTATCCAATGCTCTATTCAGTTTTTTTTTTTTAATTATCCAATGCTCAATCTATCTGTGAACTCTTCTTTTTTTAACCAAAACAACCTTTTTTCTTTGTCTTCATTGAATGAAAAGTATACAATTTACAAATCCTGGTTCGTTCCTTCTTCGATTCATTATTTATTTAATCATATAAATTATATTATTGGATGGGACAATCCAAAATTTTCTTTATCAATTTCTGAATCCATGAATGGCCCCCCCTATTATTTGTACACACACCGTAATAGGATTATTGGACAAGAGTACTGTTGTATGATTGTTTCTGTACACACACATTTTAGACTCTTTTTTTTTTTATGGATAATGAAATTAATAATTCATTTCTTTAAGATAATTTATGAGCTATTTATACCTTATTTATTTCATATTTTATAATATTATTTAGTTTATTGTTTGTTTTGATTTTCATATATAATCTTATAGTTTTTCATAATAATTTTATGGTTTGAAAATTATATATTTTTAAATTATCAATTTGTTGATTTTATAATTTTATCTTTATAAATAATTTAAAATAATTTTTTAAAAAAGTAAATATATATTAATAATTAATTTTTTTATGTTAATAATATATTAAAATCTTATCAAATATCATTGAATCAAATAAAAATATTTTATTTAAACATACCATATTATACAATATATTTCTAATTAACATATCACCAGTCATCTAAATAAGAGATTATAATCATTTTATACATAGTTCTATTAAGGTATTTGATTTAACTTATAAAATGTAGTTTATAAGCATTTTGTACTAATAAGCTAATACGAATTTATAAATATTTAAAATTTTAAGTAATTATATATTTAATTTGAGTACTTATAAGTGATGAATAAATAACTAATACATTTAGTAAAAAATAATTTATAAATATATTTATTATTAAAATAATTAAAAGTAATATAAAGTTATATTACTAAAAGCTTTTATTAAAATAAATATGAATAATATAGTAAATTAATTGATTAAACTAATTTATAAACATAAAAATAATAAAATAATTTCATCAATTTATTTTTTTAATTCTAATAAAATTATCTAAATAAATATATTATCTTAAATTTGAAGTTTATAAGCTATCAATCTAACTTAAAAACTAATCAAACTAACTCAATTATTTATTTATTTATATTTAAATAATTAAATGCATTATTGAGTCTACAAGTCAAATGAAGCATCTTCTGCTAGATCTTCTACATTCACATATTCAAAGATTACTTTCTACTTTTTTTATTTTAAAAATTGACCTTTGACCAATAAATAAACAAGCAAATTCTTTAGCTAAAAGTCAAAATTTATTGATCTATAATTTTTTTTAAAAGTATTTAAAGTAGTCTCATGTTAATTTTTATATATAAGGTTAAGTTCATTTTTTAATATTATAAAAAATAAATCAACACTCTAAAATTAAAAACTTAATATTGTAAATAAGAAAAGTTTCTTATTTTCAAACTATAGAAAAAAGAATAATCATTAATAAAATTAAAAGAAAAAAGAAAAAGACCAAATCACTTGTGAACTAAGTAACTCTTCACAGTAATTGCATTATTTTTGTTAACAAGTATCAGCAATAAAACTCAAATTATAAATTTTTTTTGGCACTTATATTAGTCTAAAATTTGAAGTAACTCTATAATTTATAAACGAAATCATAAAAATAACACATACATCATATACTACTTAAATTACATAAATAAGATTCAAAAATTCAATGTGTTGACAGATTGTTTTTAATAGTCAATGAGGAATTATTTGTTTAATAATAATTCAAAAAATAAATTTTTAATAATAAATGTAAGAATTAACATTGAAGAATAAAAAATTGGAGGTCTTAAGAAAACAAAAGCCATGATGGGTGAAGGTGACATGAATCTGATCACACAAAAGCGAAAACGAGCCGAAACATGGGCCAAGAAAGCCCTTAAAATCCACGCTCGAAATGAAATATCAGCCAACATATGACCCATCAATCTCTTAAATATGGCCCTTTACAAACTACCAGCCTAAGGTTCACATTACATTAATTTTGGCTTTTTACAGAACTGTCAGAAAAATAAAAAAATTATAAAATTATAAAATTATAAAATATTTTTAAATTTATCAAAATTAATTTATAAATTTATTAAATTACTTTTCTTGAATATATAAATTTATTAAATTCTTATAGTTTTTTATTGAGTTTAATGAGAGGCATAATTTTTCATTAATTTTCGGTCTCTAAAAGAAAAGAAAAAAGAAATGGGTTAATTAAATTATTAACTAACTGCAGATGCTACACTGTCGATTATTAAACGACGTCGTTTATAAATCCAGAATTAACAAAGCACAAGCTAGCTAACAATGAACAAAGATAAAGAGAAACTAACTCATTTTCATTCTTCTTAGTTCTTCCCTGTAAGTTCTAACCCAATCAATGACCGCTCATTTTCCTCATCCACCATCACTTCTCCGCCGCTCCTCTTCCTCTTCTTAACTTTCCAGACCTTACCTGCAGTAAATATACAATGAAGATCCTATCTTTTCTGCTCTTTACTTTGCCTTTCGTTTTCGCCATTGAAGATGATGTCACTTGCCTTGAAGGTTTGAAGAACTCGCTTACTGACCCACTCAGTCGACTCGGTTCTTGGGACTTGACCAACAACTCAGTTGCCAATATTTGTATGCTAAATGGCGTTTCTTGCTGGAACGAGAAGGAAAATCGTATCATCGGTCTGGAACTCCCGGCGTATCAGCTTTCCGGTCAACTTCCTGATTCTCTTAAGTACTGTCGTAGTCTCCAGAACTTAGATCTCTCTAACAATGCTCTCTCCGGTTATATTCCTCCCCAAATCTGTACTTGGTTGCCTTATGTTGTTACTCTAGATCTCTCCGGTAACAGCTTTTCCGGTTCCATTCCGCCAGAGATCGTTAACTGTAAGTTCTTGAATAATCTCATTTTGAATGGAAACAAGTTGTCCGGCTCGATCCCGTACGGTCTTGGCGGACTAGCCCGGTTGAAGAAGTTTTCCGTGGCTGATAATGATCTATCCGGTTCGATGCCGGCCGATTTGGCGACGTTTCCAGAGTCTGATTTTGATGGGAACGATGGGCTTTGTGGCAGGCCTCTTGGTAAGTGCGGTGGATTGACTGGTAAGAGTCTTGGCATTATAATTGTTGCTGGTGTTATTGGCGCTACTGGGTCTTTAATTTTGGGGTTTGTGATTTGGTGGTTGCTTTATGTTAGACCAGGTGAGAAAAAGAAAGGTTATGGTGTTGGCACTGGCAAGGATTCTGGCTGGGTAGAGTTGTTAAGATCACATAAACTTGTTCAGGTCTCATTATTTCAAAAAACCATTGTTAAGGTTAAGCTTGCTGATTTATTGCTAGCTACTAACAATTTTGATTTGGAAAATATAGTGATTTCAACTAGAACTGGAGTTTCATATAAGGCTGTTTTGTCTGATGGATCTGCTCTTGCTATTAAAAGGCTTAGTGCTTGTAAGCTCAGCGAGAAGCAGTTTAGGTCCGAAATGAATAGGTTAGGCCAGCTTAGGCATCCAAATTTGGTGCCTTTATTGGGTTTCTGTGTTGTTGAAGAAGAAAGGTTGTTAGTTTATAAGCATATGCCTAATGGGACCCTGTATTCTCAATTGCACGGGAGCGGATTCGGTGTTGGTCCTTCTGGTGTTTTGGATTGGCCTACGAGGGTTAGGATAGGAGTTGGTGCAGCTAGAGGGCTTGCTTGGCTGCATCATGGGTGCCAACCACCGTATATGCACCAGTACATTAGCTCCAATGTGATCCTTGTTGATGATGATTTTGATGCTAGGTTTACAGATTTTGGGTTGGCAAGGTTGGTTGGTTCTCGTGATTCTAATGATAGTTCTTTTGTTAATGGAGATTTGGGAGAGTTTGGTTATGTTGCTCCTGAGTATTCAAGCACTATGGTTGCCTCATTGAAAGGTGATGTTTATAGCTTTGGGGCTGTGCTTTTGGAGTTGGTTACAGGGCAAAAGCCTTTAGATGTCAGTAATGCAGATGAAGGATTTAAAGGGAATTTGGTGGATTGGGTTAATCATTTAGTGAGTGCAGGTAGAAGCAAGGATGCCATTGATAAAGCTCTATGTGGGAAAGGTTATGATGATGAAATTATGCAGTTACTGAAGATTGGTTGGAGTTGTGTGGTTTCTAGGCCTAAGGATCGACCCTCTATGTATCGAGTCTATGAGTCCTTGAAGAGCATGGCTGAGAAACATGGTTTCTCTGATCAGTATGATGAGTTCCCATGGATCTTTGGTCAACAGGATCCTGAATATAAAGAGTAGCAAGTTAGTTGCAAGTTGTGGCGGACAAGATAAGAACTCGAAAACTTACTGTTATCCTTATTGAGAATAGAAGCATTAGGTCCATCTCTGCATTCTCTGCTATGTTTTGAAAACCTTCCACTTGAACAGGATTTCCTTATTTTATGCTCATTTGTTGGATAATTCTGGATATTGCACCACAAATCATGTACCGAACCCTTAATGCAGTTGAGGAAATTTCTGTTATAATCAATCTTTGTTGTTTGTAATATGCCGGTTTCAATAGTTTAAACTGTATGCTTCCTTCATGGTACACAAGGGATGATCAGTTTCCTATTTTGTTGCCATCTATATCTACTCAGCCGCAGTGAAATAGGTTTGTTTGTAAGCTAATTTTCCTTTTCCAACTTGTGAAATGACGATATTGTGAATTTTGAGAAATTATTATGTCAAGGATTGTAATTCTAAATGATTAATACTCCGTCCTATAAAAATAAGAAATATTAATTATTTTTATTAAAAATATATATATATATATATTTATTTTAAAATGAGATATATTTAATAAATAATATTCAATAGAGATATTATATATAATTTATATGATAATTAATTTATTAAAATAATAGATGATTTATATTTTGAGATAAAAAAAAGGAAGTGGTTAGCTAGTTGGAGTGTTTACTCATATTGCAATACAGAGCTTCCATCTACTTAAAATTCCAACACTTAACGGGTGAATTATATTATATTTTGACTTGGCCTTATCACACTTGAATAATATATATATATAGTGGATCCACGTCACGCGAATCACTGGCGTTGAGTTCACCTCTTAGGTAATTGCAAGTGTGGCCAAATGATAAATTAGACAAATCATATTTTCCACGTAAGAGAGCACAAACTTCTCGAGAAAACAATAAACTGTTAACGATATTGAAATTGACGTGACTCTTCCTCTTCTTCTTCTTCCGTTTCCAAAATTATTTGGGACCATAAAATTGGGATGTAGGGGATAACAAAAGTACATCATGTAACTGCGAAAGTATAGGCTTTGATTTATGTGCCCAAAATATCAGGGGCATAGCTCGCGTCTGTTCGCTACATTACCACATGTTCTTGACCCTACCCCCTACCCTATCATTTGAATTTTCCTCTTTTTCTTTCATTTTTTTAGTTCAATCTATGGTATTTTCATTTTGACTTGAGCAACCTTGCGATGTGCGTGAATGCATTCAATATGTTTCTTTTTTTTTGGTCAATATATGTTTCATTAATATAACATTATTCAAAATTTTGAAAAGGAAGAAAATACAATAAAAAAAAAAGATAGAAGGTAAATTTTTGCCCCTTATATTATGATGAGAGTACAAATTTACTCTTAAACTAATTTTTGGGACAATTAAGCCTAACATTTACAAAAATCAACTATTTTAGCACCTGCTCTAACGGCTTTCATTAATCTAATCTATCTGCCGTTAACTTCATCCGACATGACAGAGAAACTGAGCCATTTTTTAAAAAACGTTATCATTTTTATTCATCTAAATCTTTTTTTTATTTACTTTATTTATATTATTTATAATTTTTTATTATATCACTATTTTTCATCCCCATAGTTTCCATCTCCCTCACCATTCCCATCGTCACTGAAAGGATGAACCTTTGTTTCTCACAAACTGCGAGTTGCATCAGTGATGGCTGAAACAATCAACAGTAAATACTAAACGCACGAAGAACCAAGCGCTGGCAATAGTAGCTAGCGGGAATTTGAGATGTCCCATAGCGTGGATGTTCCCTCGTCTCACGATTCTTACTCAGAATCGGAGATGTTTGGTGTCTTTTTCCATTCTTTTCTTTGAACATGGAAAGAGAAGCTTCTTCCTACCAAGGAAGAATTGAGACAATTAGCGAAGATGATCATGATTGGTCGATTAGCGAAGATAATTAGAGAAGTTTTTGGGTTTTTATCGATATCAATTTTTATGATTGGTCGATTAGCAAAGATGATTAGCGAAGTTTCTGGTTTGTGATATCAATTTTCATTTTCTTTTGAAATAAAAATGCATTTTTTGGTTTTTTTTTGCATTTACCTAAGTCAAATGGAAATTTGCGATCAGAAATATGAGACAATTTGTGCTTTTGGTTTAAAAGTCTCAGTTATATTCAACCTATAATTCCAATTGTCATATTCTTTAAATTGCATTTTTGCGTTGTGGTTGGCGAATGATTTTCTAATTTCTATGGCAATTTTTATATGCAGATTTGAGCTGGGAAGAATAAATTTTAAAATAATGTTCTTAATTTTGTAATTTTATAATTCAATTTCACAGATCTAGCTACTTGATATTGGGCATATGATTACAAATGATGATGCTTGTTCTTAGGTTGATATTGGGCATGTGAATTTGTGTGCAGATGTGCAAATGAGAGGTTGAGTTCATCGGGAAACCTCTGGTTTTTGTATTCATAAGTTATTTATTTATTTATTTTGGTTTTATATGGGCCTTATAGGTTTATTTACAAGGGCTTGTTTATTGCTACAAAAAGATTTAGAGGCAGATAACTTACTGGAAGAGGAGGTTTTGGAAAAGTTTTAAAGAAATTTTATCATTTTTCAAATGTTCAAATTGTTGTAAAGAGAATCTCTCATGATTCTAGATAAGGAATGAGAGAATTTGTAGCTAAAATCATCTTTACCGGTATTGAGAAATTTTTTTATTAATGGAAGGTTTTAAGGAGCTGAAGATGCTGTGCTTGGCCGGAGAAGGAAAGTTGGTAGAAGCGACGGTGGAAGAGAGGCGATGATGGTTTGATCATGAATGGGTTTTCAGTTTTTGATTTTTTTTAAATTTTTATGGGTCCTACATATTTATTTTAATAATAAAACAAATATGTGCAGCCCACCTATTCTTTAACTATAATAATGTTAGATTTTTCCGTTCAACGAGGGGCTAAAATAACATGCTTTTAGAAAATTCTGACTTAATTGTCTCTAAAATTAGTTTAAGAGTAAATTTATATCCTAGGGCAAAAATACACCTTATTCCATTAAAAAAAATGTAATGTGTCAACAAAAAACAAAGAAGGAAATTTATTAGACAATTGACAAGCCAATATAATAATTTTTTCATTCGCTGATTTGCAAACTTAGTTTTGAGTACACGCCTCGAATCGATTGTGTTCTATAAAATATAAAATGATAACTTTTGAAAAATAAAGGACATTGATTGATGCCTTAACTATTAACATTTAGTTTATAAATGCTTATGAGGTAACGCCAGCTTATAAATATTTTAAATTTTAAGTGATTATATATTTATTTTAAATATTTATAAATGAATAATATATATTTAATATATTTGATAAAAAATAATTTATAATTATATTTATAGTTAAAATTATTAAAAAATTATAAATTATATTAATAAGAATATTTATTAAAATAAATAGTAAATTACTTAATCAAACTAATTTATAAATTATATATTTATAAGTAATAAAACAATAAATTGGTATTTTCTGACTTATTTTTTTAAACTTATAAGCTATACTTATAAGTTAAAATAATTGTCTAATACATTATAATTAATTCGTTCTGAATTGATCAACATATTTTTTGTTTCATAGCAATTAAAATTTTTAATTATTTATTTAAAAATACAAATTTATATATAATTTTTCTACTTTAATATGAGATATATCTATTAATTATTTTTAATAAATAATATTAAATATAAAAATAATAAAATTTTAAAATATTAACTAATTTTTAGTGGATGAATTATAATTTAGAACACATGAATAAAAAAAAATTATCTATTAATTAAGGAAGTATTATTTTGCGACTTACTGACATTGTAGGGCTTGTTTACACGAATTTCATTCATCTTCAAACGGCCCATTGGCCGAATTACACTTCGAACGATTCCTTGCACATTACAACAAAAATAAACAAAAGAAAAAACACAGAGCAGCAAAATCAAAGAAGAAATGGAGGTAGTTGTATTCTTTGTAGCCATGGCACTCCTCTCTGTATCTTCCATTAACGCCTCTTATCATACAGCGTGAGTAAATTTTGTTTTTGTGATCTATAGAAGTTGAAACAAAAACGATTGATTTTAATTTTTTTAGTTTCTGAAA
The DNA here is from genome assembly GCA_947685225.1 of Garcia nutans. NCBI lineage: Eukaryota > Viridiplantae > Streptophyta > Magnoliopsida > Malpighiales > Euphorbiaceae > Garcia > Garcia nutans. The sequence continues at coordinate 56,493,891 of CANTUV010000011.1, forward strand.
CAGAAATAGAGCTGTAGGCCGCAGAGTGTTGCTTGGATTTAAAGAAAAACCTCATGGAAATAACCTTACCTTTGATTGTTCTCCTTCTGGTGCCTGCATTCCTTGCCTCTATTCTGAGAAGGTAAAGTTCAATTTTGTTTAGCTCAGGAGGTTTGGGCATATGAATTGTTGAATTGATTTTTAGTTATTCTCTGTCAATTCCCGATTTTAGTTGCTTAATCAAATAATGAAGAATTAACATATTTACTATCTGCAATGATTGCTTGTCTTATAAGAGGTGAGTTGGTTTATTGGACCTTTGTTGTTGCAATCCAAATTCTTCAATTTCAAATATGGATCTCAATTCAAAGGGAGCCATTTAACTCAATGTTCTTTGACTAGTATCAGAATTAGAGAGCATATGGTAATTGGCATGTCAAAGTGTTGTTCTAGATTCAACTTCAAGAAACTCCCTTTGTTTGACAAATTAGGGTTGTTCCATATTTGGATTCTTTTCTTATTTCTTAATAAATGATTCTTACGCAAACGCTGTAACCTATGTCGGAAAATAGAAGACTGGTAAGAGTTGTAACATATATAGGAAAACAGAAGTCTGCCACATAATATCCTGGATTGGCTGCCACTGGGCGCGCATCAATTTTCATCCTACTTCTCCACCTGTGCATATCACCATTTCTCAACCTAATGTTTGATGCCAAAGCCACTTCATGATTTTCATATCCTCCATACTCTAAGGTTGGTATCTATTCTGAGCACCAAATTATCTATTTTTTTCTCAACCCAATTGAGGGTTCCACAATTGTCAGCATAAGTATCTTGGTCAACTGTTGGAGCACAAACCAGAAAACAAAAGGTTGGTTAATCATTTACTCCTAGCATCCATGATGCGTGTTAAATAACTAAAAAAGCTGGACTTTGTACCAAACAAAGAAGTGAACATGATAGCTTGTAACCAAATATGAAAATTTTATTTGTTGAGCATTGTGAATCAACCAAAAATTTAGAGCACAGAAGCACAATAAGGAAGAAAACAAGAGGAAACTAGGTGCACTAGCTTAGGAATAAAAATATAGTGATGCCTAGCACTATGCATCGATGTACTTTTTACATCAGAATGTGTGAAAAGTATGAGACGTATGCATATCAGGTATTATGTTCTATATGCTCTTCATCTGCTGACAAGAAGCCAAAAAGATCCATACTTTTTTCTGATTTTGTCTAGATCATATCTCAGCATTCAACTTTAGATTGATGATGATCGTGCTTTTATTTCACAGTTCATTTGATCATGCCAAAGTCAGGTGAAATTGGAAGTTCATGTGTAGTTTCTTGGAAATACATGATTACTAAAACTAAGTGATGAAAGATGCATTGTAAATATGTTGTCTCACATATAGAGTATCTTGTTTGCTTTCATAGGTAGTGCATTCATGCTTTTCTTTGAACATAGTTGCAACATTCATTTTCTTTTTCTTTTGCAGACTGATGAAAAATATCGCTGCAGCGAGACTGGTTATCGCATCCCTTTAAAGTGTGTTGAAGTTAAAGATGATGTTAAAAACAGAAATGAGAAGAAGTCTCCAAAGAGTCGATCTGCTATAGAGATCTCCAATGAAAATGCAAATCCACATATAGTTTTCCATGAAACTGCTCCAAACAAGGATAGAAGTTTACTGGATGGTTCATCCACATTTGAAGATGGATCACAGGCTTACATTACATATAGAAGCTGTATACCACCAGTTAATGAAGAAAAGTTGTCAGTGCTGGGCTTTGAGGTATGCTAAATTTCTATTGTCTTTTTTTACGCTCCTTTTTTCTGAAATCTGATTGCCTTTTTTTTCTTCCAAAAATAAAAAAAGCACTTTACTATAGCTGTTATGCAAATATTGAGATTCACCATGACTTTTGATCCTGTAACTAGGAGTGTTTGTCCGACCCATCAACCTGCATAACCTGAGTTGACTACATAGCACTAAATAATTTTTTATTTAAGGGGAGCAAAACTCACCCTTGCTAGCTAGTTGCTGTCATCCCTCATGCCTCTGCAAAGCTCATAAATCTGTTTCCTCTTCCAAAATAATATGTTTGATTTTCACCACTCAAATTGCATACAGTGATAACGAAAGATGGGTTTGAAGAAATCTTACACAAGCAAGTACATTCACTTCTTTTCTCCTTGTTCTATATTTATCGTGGATTGCTCGTGGGATTGAATTTCATAGAATTTAGGTTGTTCTATATTTATCATGGATTGCTCGTGGGATTGCATTTCATAGAATTTAGGTGGTGGTTTCAAGATGAAAAACTTCCTTGGATTTTGAATCTCAAGCGCAAAATGACTGGTTAATACATCGCCTAGATATATTTTCTTTAACTCTTAGTTCTGACTCTCTAATTTCATCCAAATTGGCTCTAATGTTTGTATAATTCTTGTGTCTTTTGATTTTAAATCTCTGGTGACCATCAAAATTGAATGTCATTTTTTGTGATTGAGAACAGTTGGGTATAACTGATGAACCCAATTGTTGACTCCACAATTTTTTTGAAGTGACTTCAGCTCTTATAGTGGATTATTGGCAGATTGAAATTTTGCAAAACCAAAAATATCAGTTTCATTTGAAAAGTTACCCCTAACCTGCCCTATACTGACCCCTGGACACTCCTTGTAACTTTGAACTGTCTAATTATGTTAGGATCAAAATGTTCAAAAAAACATAATTGGGTTAAATTTTCTGGCAAATCTGATTATTTGCATTATTTACAGTATGGCTTTTAGCCAAGTCCTAGAATTAATGAGTCTCAATCAGTCAATCCTTTAATTGCATGTATGTATAATTACAAATCAAAATTGTGACTGTTGTTTCTTCGTACTTTACTATTGATACCAGTATTAGGGTAGGTGCTTTACTTCGAGAGTAATGTATTTTTATAATTTTATAGATTTGCCAAACAAAAAATTTCTGAAAACAAAATATTGAATTCAACATGTAGGCATGGTATGTAACTTTATTTTAGCGTAGATCATGAATTAATGATTTCTAAAATGTTGACAGAGAGAGGGAAGGAGAGAGATTTAACTTGAGAATCATGAATCATATTTAGGACAGAGGAGAGGGGGATCAAATTTGAGTGAAATATTGTAAGCATCCTTTTTCATCTGGATTGCTCTTATTTTGTAATTGCAGCAGGCAAAAATTGTCAAGAATAATCTAAGTACTCTGCAAAAGTATTATTTTCTGAAAACTACTTAATTAAATGTGAGGAATTATGATGCTTGGGCTGTGAATCTCATGGTGAACAGGAGATTATTTTGGGTCTGCTCGTTTTAAGTGGTTCAGTTGTGTACTTCCGAAGAAAGCAAAAGGTTGCCATGTCTGGAGTTGGGGGTGGGAGGATTCAAATGAACTCCAGGTTTTAACTCAAGTTTTCAAGTTTTGAGGCTTTCTCCTCTACATGAAGCCAGATGATGATGGACAGAAGTTCCAATGCTATTGAGTATAGGCACATAATTCAGTGTAAATTCTTCACTATTGCAGCTCGCAATTTGTGGTTCTCTTATTCTCTTCTTGTAGTGAAGTCGGTAGTCTTTATTTACTTGCGTAACAAATTTCTGAATTGTAGCCTATGTAAAACCATTTAATCATTGATTAAGTGGTTCCACATTTGTATTTTAGTTGGCAAGAAATGGCAAAGTTCCTATTTTTTGCTTCCACACATGATCCGAGTTTCAGAACATTTCAATAATAATTTGCAATTATATATATTTTTTCCAAAATTATGCATTAGGAAATAATTTTTAACCTCGATGTTAAAAGGAGTAACAATGTTTTATTTGTTGGTAGTTTTTTTTATTATCAGTTTACTATGGTTGATTTATAGCTGCGGTGGAAATCTATATCTATACCTATGCATAATATTATATCTAAAGTCACTGGAATAATATTTTGCCACGCGTATCAACCTCAGATTTTATTGAATTAAATTTTTTAAATATTAAATTGAAATTAATTAATTTTAATAATTTTCAAATATATAATATTAAAATTAAAGTTATTAGAACAACACTTTGCCAGGTATCTTTTCCTCAAATTTTTTTGAATTAAAAATTTTAAAATATTAAATTAAAATTAATTTAGATAAATTTAAAATTAAATTAGATTTATTTAAATAAATTTAAAATTAAATTAAATTAAATTCATTTAGATAAAATTTTATAAAGGGGTTGGAATTTAATGTTGACAAAGTAGGTTATATATATATGATAATAAGATTAATGTTGAGAAAGTAGGTTTCATCCGCTTGGATGGAACAAAACAAAATTGTCAATTTTCATGGGTTGAGTGCACAACGATTGCTTCTTACGTGAAAACCATGAATTGTTTCTTGACCACAAATTGTTCATGTGTTCCGTATTGCACTATGCCACACATGAGGGCACAGATGGCATTTCCCCAATCACGTAGAAGAAAAATAACTTGAAAATTAGAATATTTATTCGAGAGGATGACACATTCAATCATAAATTTTTTAAAATTTTTATTCTTTTATTAGAAATATTTTATTCTATTATAAACTCGTAATAAATCTCTTATAATAAACTCATAATAATTCATTATAAATTCTTTATAAATTAATAAATTTTAATATTTTAATAAATATTTTATAAATTTTAATATTTTAATAAATATTTTATAAATTTAAAATTATTTTTAATTTTTTTTATATTTTTATCAAAACTCCAATTTATTTATCAACCATATTCCTTGGTTGCAAATAAGAGAGAAGATTGTCACTGAATTGCTCGAGTTAAAACCGGTTTAGAATAATTTTTAAAAAAAGGAGCGATATTTCTTAACTGAAATAATTAATATAGTAATTGATAAGAGAGTTTTTTTTTCCAAAAGATAATTTCTTAAGTTAATTTATTCCTTAATAATTAGATAAATAAAATAAAAAAGAAGTTATATTTGTTGATTCTTTCCCATCCGACTACCTAATAATATCTCAAGGGCGTAACTCATAAATTTATCCAAACTTTCTATTCTTTGGTAATTATATTTTATTTTTAATTTTTTAAAAATTTTATGTTTATTTATAAATATAGTTACAATACTGTAAAATGGTATTTGGTCCAATTTTGGAATCAAAATTAAAATTGGAATAATACAAGATTGAAATTGAAATGACTATTTATTATTTTTATTTAGTTAAATATAGAATCAAAAACTAATTTCCTTTGAAATTGTTTGAATTATAATAAACTCATAATCGGATTCAATGACAATTTATAAATTTTGTTTATGAAAATGATATGTATTAATTTAATTAATTAGAGAAAATATACATAATAAAAAAATAAATCAAAATAATCTAGTACAGAGAACATGTTTTTCAGTTTTGATTCCTGTCAAAAATCAAAATTGATTGAGGAATAATAGAGTGAGTCATTCTCATTCTTGGAATAATCCATTTTCATTCTTATTTTCACTCCAAACCAACACACCACCTAAAATTTAATTGGGTATAATAGCGGGGAATATAATTTTCTCTCCCAATTGACATTTTAAACAATTAAAAGTTTTTATGAACCAACCAATAATTTAATAAAAAATATAAATAAAATAAAAATAAATGACAATAAAAGTAAATAAGAAAAATTAAAAAACAAATCCTTGTCAAACGAATAGAAATATTTATTTTCCAGATATTTCATAATTATGACAAAAAAAGTTTAATTAGTAACAATTAATCAGTAAATTTTATAATTTGTATAAACAATAAAAATAAAATTTATATAAATGAATAAGTGGCCTCATATATTAGTCTATGTGGTGACTAGTAATAATTGCTTATTTTTCTTATTTATTTTTATTAGGTTATTGATATATATTTATTTATTAAGTTAAAGATGATAGATCTCTTGAAAATATTTTTTTATTATATAAAAATGCTAATAAAAAGAAAACATTGTGCATATTTTCTCAATTTAATTTTTAGATACGATTATAATTTATTTTTAAATATAAAATTATCTAAAAATTAAAAATATAATATAAATTATATAAAGAAAAAAAAGTTTGAAATAAGTTTGCATACCAAGTTGACTTCAAGGTCAGACATGGGAAATTTCCAATTCTGTATTAGAGAAACCAAAAAGCATAAATATTAAATTATATATTAAAGAGAACAAAATTGTATTTGCTGAGCAGGAAAAACGGCTCGTGATTGAGTGAAAAATATATATATATACGCCATTATTGCCTGTAGTTTCTGACCTATAGCTTCATAGAAGTGGCGTCGGAATATATATATATATATATATTTAAAAAAAGGTAGAAGAAAAGAAACATAAAAATTGCTCACCAAAAAAATAAAAGCCCCGCTCTACCTTAAAATTGCGCTGAAAATATACAGACATACAGCGATTGGTGCCTTGAGAGTCAATTTTTGCTATTGAGTTACTGGAGCACTTATATCAATAAAGCAGCAGCGCAAACTCCAAACAAAAAGAATGATGTCGTCGATCAACCTCACCTTAAACAACGAAAATACTCCTCTTTTTTAAGACACATCTACACTGATACAGCAGCAAACAAGGATTACAAACAGCCGGCGGAATTATAAAAATTATAAAAAATAATCAGGTGTCTTGCGAGTGGTGTCTGGTTCAATTTGCCGAGGTGCAGGATCAAATTGAAGGAAATTCTGATCCATGTTCTCCCCAATCTCCAGAATTGCAGCCATATTCCCACACCGGTAGCAATAGTTTGGAGCACTAAATACAGTAACCACATTCTTTTCCTGAAGAAGATATTATAGTAACAATCAATGTCAAAATTATTTATATGTTTGCGTCATGTGTGGAAGAAAAACATTTCTTCGCCTTCAATAATTTAATTCACCTGACACCAATTGTATCCTTCCATGACAAGCTGGTGAGCACGCGAAATCAGATTGAGCCCATTGGTATGATTGAAATGACCAGCTATATCCTGCCCAAATGTGTAGCCGGCACCACGAGGAGATATCCCCCACCCACATCGATCATCTGGATCAGACCACAAGAGATCGCACATGGGTCCTTCATGTGGAACCTACATGTACAGAGAAAAAAGTCATGATCATTTTCAGAGGAATAGAAGACTACCAAAATACATACCAGCTTGATTCACTTGAGTTATTTTCCTCTCTAGCAAAACCATCATTGAAAAAAGTCATGACATTGATCATCCAAGAAATACAAATAAGAAAAGTACTTAGTCATACCTCTTGTATACGGTCCAAAGCTCGGATGTTATCTAATGTATCCAAAGATGGGGAAAGTCCACCATGCAAACAGAAGATCTATAAGACAAAATTCGAGCAATAAGAGAGTCATTCAGTTGCATTGAGCAAAATAATCTTGCAATATCTATAAAATCTAACCTGACTCTCAATGAGGGCTGTAAGAGGTAGATAATCAAAAAGGTCCGTGAAATACTTCCAAACATTGGCATTTCCATATTTTCTCAAGCACTCATCATAGAAGCCATACCTGAAAGTGAATTCAAATGGAAACCTTATAAATTAAGTGAAATGATTAATAATCATGCATGCATGAGACAGAGACTCATGGAAACAATAAAAGTTCCCGTATCTAGCAGAAAAAATAAATTTTATTGCAAGACATAATAGGTGTGATTGTCCTAACAGCTATCTGTACCTGGAACCTTTCTTCCCTGCTTTTCATTGCCTTTATAGGAGATTATAAGCTTTCATGAGATCTAATTTCACTTTCAACTTTTAATAAAAGAAAAAAAGTCTAGATATCAAATCTGCTGACTATTTTAACGACACTACAACAGGACTCAACCATGTGAATACACAGTCTATCACTACTTCTTCATCTTCTACAAGTTACAACTAACTCTAGCATTGCTTAAATTTGTTCATTTCCAGTACTATCACTCTTGTATTACCCTTAATCTGCCACCGGTGATTGAGCACAGCATCCAACTGTTACAGTTAGGAGAAAAAATCACCAAATACGCCCAGAAAATTCATCCAATGCCTGGGTGCCAGTATTCAACATTCATATTGTTGGATCCCATGTGAGTGACAGTATAAAATTTATGTTACAATCCAACTAAGGCATATACTTTAGGAGGGGAAGAATATGTGACCTAAACTTTACCTAAGGATGGAAGAGCAGAGTCAAATCAAGATTGTTCTTATAACTCATTCGATATATGGGGTAGGGTAGCATGTCCCACAATATCAGTGTTGCATTAATAGTTTCCCACCATACAAAGAGAGTAGCTATTCAGTATTATCTATATTCTGTCTAATGATGCAATGTTCTTTTGATTTGGGAACAGAAGATTGAAGCATATAAAGTTACTCTGTGGTGTTTGTCTTCATAAATCATTTCAATTCTTCTACATTGACATGATTTCCTAACGCACCCACCTTATTACTATTTAATCACACATCACCTCTACTGCAGTCAAATGACACACAGGGCCGGATAAACCCCACACAAGATAAGTGGTCTGACAGAGTTGACTAACATAGCCAAAGATATGGCATTTCTCATGAGGCGCTTCATCTTATAGTGTCAATATTTCAAGATACAAGGCATCACCATGCAGAATAAAATAAAACAGATAAAATAAGAAAAGCATTTATGTTCTATTATTTATGTAACAGAAAGAACTTGTAATGTAAGCCACCAAAATCAGGAAATAAAGAATTTGCTGCTCTTGAAGTGCAGATAAAATCAACATACAAATGGTCAAATAATAATCAGAATTGATTTAAGGAAGAAAAACATTATCTTACACTTGAGTGATCTGCCTGCTCTCATGGTTTCCTCTAAGAATTGTAATTCTATCCCTATAACGAACTTTCAGGGCCACTAAGAGTGTGACAGTCTCCACCGAATAGTAACCACGGTCTGCATTGATGTAATTGAGGGGATTACAAAATGCCTGGACCAAATTGAAATAACTTTCCAAGAATTGCAGGATCGAGAACCATCCAGAAATCAAATTTAATAAAAGAGCCATAGGGAAAAAAAATAAGTAAAAAGAGCCATAGGAAAAAAAAAGAGTAAGAAGAAACGCATGCGACCTGCTACATAGTATAACCACGTCAAATCATCCCCTAATCCCACCTATTTCAAAAATGCTAAGCATATTCTGAGCCCCAAACCTCGTACGACGAAAACTGGAGGCTCATATTTTGGGCAACCACACAAGTTAACCCAAAAATCTCAGCTTATAAGAATTAAATATAAAAGCCGATAAGAATACAATTCACCAAAAATTCATAAATCATAAACAAAAAAAAATGAAGAGAAAAAAAAATCTCTCGACAGATCAATAATAGAAAGAATAGTTTACAATATACATATATAAACAAATAAGATATAAATGCAAGTGCCGATAACTGCATTAGTTTCTGATTCCAAGCCAACGTCTTGAAGATTTCAATTTCAATACAAAAATCTAAATCTAAATCCAGAATTAAGAATATCAAAATCCTCAATTAAATCCAAAATCACAAATCAAAAAATAAATAAGCCAGAATTTGAAATCTAAAAATGAATCTAAAAAACAGACCTACATAGTCGCCCATGAAGAGATAATTTGTATCAGGCGCATTCCCTCCTATCCTAAAAAGCTCAATGAGATCGTAAAACTGTCCATGAATATCGCCGCAAACGGTGACCGGACATTTCACCGGCTGAACGTTCCACTCCTCAACAAGAATCGCTCTAGCCTGATCGCAAAGAGTCTTCACCTCCGCTTCCGGCAACGGTTTGCACTCCATGAGGTGCTCGATCTGACGGTCCAGATCCGCGTGCGACGGCATCCTCTCCACCGGTCTGTCGACCAATATCGTACGGTCAACAAAAAAGATTCTCAATCCGAATAAAATCAGATACTACTTTTGTGAGAACGATTCCACAAACTATTGTTCTGCGGCACCACTTTTCTTGAGAAAAACGATTCGTTTTGAAGATCTGTTTATCATTCCTCCCTTTGTACTCTGTTTTTTTGTGTTTCTGTTGTTTTTGTTGAACTGTATCAATGATTTACGAAAATAAAAATAAAAATCGAAATTAGACGAAATAAATAAATAAAATAGAAGAAGATTGGAAATGGAGGGAGGCTGCTAAATGAAACTCAAATGCAAATGAAATGGACGATTTTGGATTTTCATTTTTCCGATTAAGTTATTTATTAATTTGATTTTCTTGTTCTGTCAATATTTTTTATATTTTATATTTGAATGGTACGAAGTTTTTATTATTAAAAAAAATGAAAATTTCACTGTCCGGTGTCTTCGCCGGATCAAAATAGTAAAGCGATTGACACGTGTCAGTCCTGTTTTTTTGTTTATTCTACTTTTTTGGGTTCAACCCATATCTCATTGCTTTGATTTTTCCTTTTTTCTTGTTTAATACTAATTTAATTTTACAGTTCAAAAAAAAATTAACTTTGGTTTCTCTCTTTGCATTTTTTTTATCGATGATCTATATAATTGCAGAAAAAGGGAAATACGTTCCTTACTAATTTTTTATGTTTTTAATTTAAATATTTATTATTATTGTATTAAAAATTTTATTATATTATAACTTATATTTCAAATAATTAATAATACCATTGTTTCAATTAAAGAATAATAAATTCAATATTTGAAATAAATAATTAATAAAAATATACATTTTATTAAAAAATAAAAAGAAATATAAAAACCAAATGGAAAATTGAAAAGAAAGGCCTGGGGCATGAGTATTTAATTAAACGCATCCCAATTTCATTTTACAAATATGAAATATAATGCAAAATTCCCTATTTTGCGCAGAAGTGGAAAACAGGCGATGGACTCTCTGCCCTCAATTCCGGCAACATCTAATGTAATTTGAAATTTTTCTTAAACTAGTTTTCTAAAGTCTAATTATAAATTAGAAAATGAGAAAAAGTTTTTGTCTTTTAATTTTCTATTTATAAAATAATTACAACTAAACATTATTTATATTTTCATCCTTGGAATAATTTTCTGGAAAACAAATATTGATTCTTACAACTAAAAAAAAGAGTTTAATATTAAGATTTCATTTACATAACTTGTTAATAATAAAGGCCGATGCATAAGCATAATGATATTTAGTCAAGTGGTAAGTGTATTTTCTTGAGTAATTCAGGACTAACTCCCTCATTTTCTATTGTAATACTAAAAAAATGTCAATGCATAATAATAATAAAATAAAATAAATATAAAAAATATAAATAATTAATTTAAATTTTAAAATTTATTATTATATGAAAAATTGAATACTTGAAAATATACCATGTAGGATAAGATAAGAGCAATCCTCTTATTTAATAATTTTATTTATTAAATAAGTTTGAATTGAGTTTTAAACCTTTTCAATTATATAGTGATAGATCGATGAAGGATCTAGTGTATCTTACTCTTGGAGGACAACATAAACAATTTAAAAAATTTAGAGGAAAATTTTATATTATTTTTCAAAAATTTAGGTTAGTTTTTAATATATATTAAAAAAAATTTAAAATTTTTTAGATAATATCTCTGACGATGTTCGCAAAAGATTAATTTTATACTTGTAATACTAATCTTAAAAAACAATCACCAAATAAAAAAATTATCATTTTTCACAGTCTAAAATTAAATTTAAACATCTTAATTTCATACTTTAAAAATGAGTTATGAGAGAGAAAAATTCTAGAGCAAGCAGAGTATTATCTTCTCTCAAATATCTTAATATTATATTAATAATATTAATTATAATAAATATTATAAATAAATAATATTTATAAATATATTAGTCAATAAATCTACCTACCCATTATAAGCGAATTCCACCAAAAACCAACAATATGAATTTTTTTTTTTAATTTTTGGGAGCAACAGCTACTCAAAACTATATGGATTCATGACTTAAATGTCATTGGACTAAATTATAGTGTGTTTTTTTAATAAATTTTGTTAAACAAAATAAAATTTCAATTGTAATAGCAGATAGCTAGATAAATTCAAATTAATTTAGACATTATGATCTACGTATATCATAAAAAGAAAAGACTAATCTTATTAGATTATGGTTGAATACTGAGAAATTAAATTACTAATTAAAATTAGCAATTTTTTATTCAACGATAATATAAATATTTGAATTTAAACTATAATTATATCATTTTTTTTTAAAAATGTTTAATAGTTAACACATTGACATGCAAAATGAAAATTAAAAGGGTATCTGCTCCTCAACAGTGTGGCTTTCTTTTGGGCATATTGTTGCCAGCTTTATATTCTTGAGTCTTGATGGGTCAAAGTTATTAAAATTTCCTCTCCCTTCGTAGAATAAACAAAAAAAATGTAACAATTATATAAAATAATTGAAAAGTCTTAACTTCATGTTGTTGTCTAAATGTTTCCTCACAGTATTTAAATATAATCATTTAATTTCCAAATCATGATTGCAATTGCTATGCCTTATTTTTGTACTTACATTATTACGTGCCCCATTTTAGGTCAATAATAAATTAATAATGAACAACGAAACCTTTTACAAATTAATGAGAAAAACTTCAGAATTTAAAGTTTATAATCATAGAATTTTTTTATAATATTTATATTTTCTAAAAACGTTAAATAACAAACAGGAAGGATTTTGGAATCAACTGATCTTTATTCATCAATTATAGACTTTTAGTTCCAGAAAGTAGAAATGAGAGGAAGGATGATCTTGCATACCTACACAGCAGTGAACTTCTACAGGCTTATATGGGCCTTTTTCTTGACTAAGGCTTTGACATATCATCTCAAATAATCCACATTATGAAATTTTTTACTTTTCATTGGGATTTTTTTTTTATCATTTTGTAAAATTATATAATAAATTCATAGTAAACTAATAGTTTACAAGAGTTATCATATTTAGATTTGGTGTATAATAAATTAATGGTAAAATCTGTATATATTTTAGGAGTTAATAAATTTGTAAATTGATAAAAAATTCTAGTTTAAGTTGATAAATTTTTAATATTGTGTTTTTTCTGAAATTTTTGTAAAAAAATCCGCGAAGAAAAAAGTTTGCAACTTTTTTGTTTAATTTTTAATTTTTTTGTTTAAAAAAAGATAAAGGGCAAACAAAAAAAAATGGAAAAAAAGCTTTGGAGTGGAGAGCCTATCTTTAGATATTTGTTTGGTCACTTTGAAAAGAAAGGAAATTGAGCAGAAAAGAGAGACTAGAAGAAGAATCTCACGCAGAATTTAACAAAATTTTGAATGGACCAGTTCCAAAGACCAAAACAGTCCCAATTATCTTAAAAGAATCTTGTGATAATGACTAACACCAAGAAGCCACTGTGCATCCTTTTTTTTTTCCTTCCTTCCTATAAACAAAACACCTTTAATTGGTGGAGTCACTTTAGTTTTTGGAACTCATGCTTCCTTTTATTTATTTTTTATGAATAAAATTTAATAACTAAAACTCATCAAGAAACTTAAATAATAATAATAATAATAATAATAATAAAAGTATATGAGAGAATAAACGAAAGTTGATTGATTGATAGATATATATAATAATAAAGATTGGTACACTGCCTTTTTCTCAACACATATATGAACATATATGACTTTCTAGATATATATAACTAGAACTATTTGTGGGTTTTGTTCGATGCATATGTTCTATATATAGTATATATATTATATACATGGGTATATTTTCTTATTTAGTCATCATCAAAAAAATAAAGCTTAATTTATATATATATATATTCCTTCTCTTTCACACTTAACACAAATAATAATAATAATAATAATAATAATAATAATAATAATAATAATAATAATAATAATAATAATAATAATAATATGTCAAACACTAAAAGTATATATAGTTTTTGCAAAGGCTATCTCTAATCTTTCTCTAGATTCTTTTTTTAGAGGTGTAATTAAGGTTGTGTGTTTGCCAAGCTTCTCTTTTTTTTTTTTTTAATTGTATTAAACTCCAAAACCTTCCCCATATAACAACAATTTTTTTTAGGGTGTAAGTAAAAAGAGAGTTATGGTCAGATTCTGAAACAACTTAAAGAGCATTTACAGTCCCATTGATTTAAGGAATACATACAAGATGACGGAACCACACATCTTGTCTCATCTGTTTTGCACTTCTGCTCATCATGAATCTCTTCTCTTTTCAATCCTTATGATCATGATATGCCCATTTCTAAACTCCGCCTGGAGGTCGTTTAGTGTTCCCAGCTCTCCTGAAAAAGATACATGGAAAATTAAGAATTGTTTTAAAAAAATTAAATTTCGAATTCTAAAGTTCCCTTGCAAGCTATTTTATGATTCAGCTCATAATGAAACTTAGAAAATGATTTACATTTCAAATAGCTCCGTCTTGAACCATTAGATCATATTGAATAGTGCTAACATGTATATTAAATAGAACTTTTCATCAGTAGAAGGCTAAACGAATTTTAATTTATTTCATTTGCAAAGCAACTTAGCTTAGCAGCCTATTATCTATATTAATAGATATCCAAATTAAGATTGTGAGATTATTCTTTCTTAATCTTTAATGGGACCACTTTAAACTCATGAAGAAAACACTTCTTGTGGCGTTTAAATTTTATATCCTGATTCTGTTTGTAATACACAAAATTGGTCTAGGTTAAAGTGTAATAATAAAAAAATTAATTTTAATTAATTTTTTATTTTTAAAATAGAGTTTGTGATCGACCAGATTCATGAGTGAGATATAGACTCAGCCCATATAAATATACGCTCTATTTTTATTGTATGGTTCATAGTTTTTCAACTTATTAATGATATATCAAGATTTGAATCTTAAACTAGAGTTGATTCAAAATACAAGGTTACATTACTATTGTATTGTCATAAGAGTTTAATCTATCAATACTTGTAGAATCTTGTCAATAAATGCATTGCAGCTAGTGTGTGTGTAATTTTCTTTGTAACTTTAATTAGGAACATCAATTTAAAAAAATTGATGAATTTATCGAAAATAAATCAGTAACAAATTTGAGGGTTTTTTACTAAAATATGGGAGAAAGTTCTATATTTTATTAAAATATGAGACTTTATCCTATAACTTAAATATAGGAGTCATAATACAAATCGAAATTTAAAATTTTAGTTTATAATTTTTTTAAAAATATTTTTTACCAAACCGAAATTTTAAATTTCGGTTTGACCGATAATTTTTTTTTTATACGTACATGTCTCATGCACTGGACACAATTTATCCATAGCCAAACCAAAATTTATAGTTTCGGTTTGGCCAAAATTTTATTAAAATAATAATAATAATTAAAATAATAATAATAATTAAAATATAATAATAATTAATAATTATATAATTTTTAATAATTAATAATAATATTAATAATAATTAATAATAATTATATTATTAATAATTATCATTAATAATATAATTATTAATTATATTTATTATTAATGTTAAGAATATAACTATATAATTATTAAGGTATCTCGTAAATACATATAAATTATTTGGGTCTAATATAATTATTAATTATATTTATTATATAATTATTAATTATAATTATGTACTTATTAATTATAATTGTACAGTTATTATTATTATTATTTTTATCAATTATATTTGGGCTCAAATACAATTGTTAATTATTTGGGTCCAAATTATTAATTATTATTAATTATATAATTATATAATTAACAATTATATTGTTATTAATTATAATTATAAATTATTTAATTATAATTATATTATTATTTTTATTTTCAATTATATAATTATTAATTATGGGATAATTTATATAATTATTAATTATTAGTAATTATATAATTGTTAATTTTAATTATGTCATTATTATGCACATATTATCAACTATATATAATTATTAATTATATTTATTATTAGTTATATAATTATTAATTATAATTATTATTATTAATTATCTTTGGCCTAAATAAAATTATTAATTACTTGAGTCCAATGTAATTGTTAATTATTGTTATTATTAATTATTAGTAATTATATAATTATTAATTATAATTATTAATAGTTATATAATTATTAATTATAATTATATTATTATTAATTATCTTTGAGTCCAAATAAAATTATTAATTACTTGAGTCTAATATAATTATTAATTATTGTTATTGTTATTATTAATTATAATTATATTTTAATTATTATTATTATTATTAATTATTATTATATTTTAATTATTATTATTTATTATTATTATTATAATAATTATTATTATAATAATAAAATTTTGGCCAAAATTTTCAGTTTAAACATTTATGAATTGTGTCCAGTGCATGTCCTATGCACGTATAAAAAAAATTTTATTGGCCAAACCAAAATTCAAAATTTTGATTTGGCCAAAATATTAAAAAAAAAGAGAAACTTAAAATTTTAATTTATATTTTAACTTTTATATTTAAGTAAATATAGAAAATATGAGACTTTATCTCATATTTTAGTAAGAAGCTCCAAATTCGATATTTTAATTTTACTCACTAAATAAAGCTGCATCCTATACGTACATTGGTTAATGGCTAAATAATAAAGGAAGCCAATAAAGAAAAGGGAGCATGAAAAGGGTTAAAGGGCCTCGTAATTGTAAAGAACCAAATAAAATGTTACCTTTGCTTTGAATGAACATGTTTAAGAGTGACGGATGGAATAAAGTGAAATGAGACAGACTTTGCTAGTTTTCCCTTTATTTTCTAATATTAAGACATACGTTTTTATATCACTGCAACCCAATCCAATTCATTTAGAAGCTTTGAATTATAAGGATTAACTCAATATTGACAATTTAAAGCATGTAAACCCTAAGTTGTTTTTTAAAAAAGATTTTTTACCCCCTCAGTAAAGAAATTATTAACTATATACATATAACAAAAATTCATTGGCAAAAAACTTCAAAATATCATGTACTTATTTGAAAAAACAATCATATTTCTCTTTGCAAAAACTCATTTTTATTTTTCTTTTGTACGTAACTTTTATATGATTATATCAACTTCTAATTAAAGATAATATTATAGAAATTTGCATGTCCAAGTATTAACTATAACATCTGTATTAGACTGAAGAAAGAAAAACTGTTATTTGATAAGAATTTCACGAACAATTTAAACTGAAAAACACGTATAAATAATTTAAAGACAATATAATTAAAAATACCTATTATGAATAGGATCAGGACCATTAGGAACTTGTCTCTTGCTCATCATGTAGTTGAGATCCAATTCTGGGTCGTAAATAAGCTTCTCTCTTCCCAACTCGACGACCTTCTCTTTTTTCAAATTTGCCCTAACTGTTAGGGTTGTCGTTGTCGTTTTGAAAGCTTCAGTTTCCAGACTTTCAACTAACAGAAGGCAGACAAATACCAACGTTGTAAATGCTCCAAATAATACCTTAAACGACAAACCACGACTACTGATTACCATTTTCCCTCTTATTTATCCCTATATTTAAATAATAATAACGATAATAATAGAAAAAGATAAAATATATATATATTGTTGTACTTGTATATGGAAGAAAAAGAGATCACAGCAAGATTGTGTTATAATTTGAAGGATATATATATATATATATATATATAAAAGATGAAGAAACAAGAAAGAGTAGTGTAAGGCAAGAATTTTTATATATGGTAATGGAGGGAGTTTTTCTTTTTTGATTTTTTTTTTACAGATGAAGAGTTAGGGGGAGATTTGGTATTCTTTATAGGTTGAAGGGATTCTGTTACACTTTCTCGAGCCCAGAGAGAGGTGAGGTGGTTTCGAACATCACAAGGAGGGAACCAATCTTTGCTTTATACAGATAAA
This sequence comes from Garcia nutans, assembly GCA_947685225.1. Taxonomy (NCBI): domain Eukaryota; kingdom Viridiplantae; phylum Streptophyta; class Magnoliopsida; order Malpighiales; family Euphorbiaceae; genus Garcia; species Garcia nutans. Next base: position 56,511,783 of record CANTUV010000011.1, read on the forward strand.
TAAGGTCCCAAATACAGTCTTTTCTTCTTTAGCTTTGCTTTGTGTATTTTCATGCAATTTATATTATACAGCTAACATGCCTTGCGTACAATTGAGGTGAAAGAGGACTCATATATTAATATGAAGGAAAAATACTTGGTATATAGGCAAGTATAATGTTTAGATGCCATTGGGGTTTGGACGAAGAACATGTGCTATATATAGTGCTAAGAATCTTACTCCACTACACACGGGATCATATCAACATTATTTGCTAAACCTATCCCACATTTAATAATTACAAGAAATGTAATGAATTATTTTGTGTTGTAAAGCCTACCTATCTAAATTATTATCTTCCTTTACTGGCATTATTACTTCATCTATTATGACCCTATGAAATTTGACACCATTACTGGAATTACAAAAAAATTGTCATGAGTTTTTGTGTGCGTGTATTCTTAATTATATGTTATTCCTTCAAAAAATTTATCATTTAATTTTTGGTTTATTTAAAAATTAAGGGGTCCATTATTTTATATTATTTGAGATTTAAAAACATACATTCTTGAAATATTATTTCACTAAATATTCATTTTTAATTAATTAATTATAATTACAACATATGAGTCAAGTTTTCGTGATTGTCTAATTGAAAATACAATTTTTAAATATTGGAAATAAAATTTCTAAATTAGAATTAATTTTTTTTAAATGGTGACATAGCAAAAGTAAATAAGCAAAGAATAAAATGTGTTATTCTTGTTTAATCTGAGAATACCAGAAAATAAACAAAAGATGAGAGAAAACTTCTCTACGGAACTATTATTAAATTTTCAAAAATTAACTTACACTTCTTCAAATATTATAATATAAACATTCGAGTTACAGAAACCTTATTTTCAAATAAAAAAAGTTTTTAAAATATAATGATTGTCAAAATAAAAAAAAGTTATAAATATAAAAAGATATTATTTAATAAGATAAACAAAATGCTCAAACGGCGCATCAATTTACAGATTCGAAATAAAAGAATAAAAATATGTTTTAAGTTGTCATAATAGTAAAACGCATTTTTAAATATTTAAATGATGAAATTTAGCCAAAAAATGACATATCCCGCTATAAAGTAATGACTTTTGACTCGTTGGCTCATTTTTCCTTAAGCTATGCCTTTAGAACGCTTAATTTATAACTTTAACTTTTGACAGTAGTTATCAAAACGTCAATATGGCAGTTTTATATCAAATTGCTCTATTAATGTTAGAACTCTCTGTTTCACATTAAATGAGAATTTTTTTTTATAGAATTTAACTTATAATGCGATTTTAATATTTGTTAATAAATTGAGAAATAAATTCACATGTTTATTAAGCTAACGTTTAAGGTATTTTTTTGGGAATTCCAATTTTTTATTTATTAATTTGCTTAATTTTTTACTCGTTGGAATATTATACCCTATATGAAACCTAATTATGGTTCTTTCAAGCTCCCTCCCGTTCAAAACATTCCGGCATATTTTTTTTCTCAATTTGCTGGGAGGTTCATTGGCTTTAAACTCATGAGAAAAGTGGTATTCTGTTCCGTTTTTCATCAGTAATTAATTCTATTTAGGAGTATGCATACTAGATTGGTGGAGTTTAAAAAAAAATTAAATCAAATTAATCATAGTCTTCCAAGTCGGCCATAGTTAGCCAATAAGCACATTATAAAGGAGTAGAGATACTTTTGGTGAGACAGAAAATCCCATTCCATGTTATATCCACATTGAAATTCAATAAAACTATTTAGTCAACATATCAATTTGTTAGAAAGTCAATTAATAATATATGTCTGCCACGTTATAAATGCTGACTCTGTAAATTCTTATTTTGGAGTATATTCATTCGACTTTTTTTATAAAAATAAAAAATAGACAGCGTATGGATGTATTTAATTAGGAGGTGAACAAGTGATGAATTAATTATTATGCTTAGTGGAGGGGTTTGATCTTTTGGCCATGCATTGCCATATAGCAATTTATCTATCTAGCTTTCGACGACTAATTGGTCATCATTGCTAGGGCCTAACAATCAAATATATATACTATAAAATATGGATTCTTCCATGGAAGAAATTGGAATTAGGGAAGTCTCTCTAATGATTGATTGGCAAAGGTTTCCCTTTTAGAATCAGAGGACTTCGTGCCTTTGGAATAGTTTTCGGTCAACACAATAATTAGGTCACATATATCATGGTTTGCAATGATAACAAGGCACGTTGTGTATCTTTCTCACCTTCTCATTAAAGTGGAAAAAAAAAAAAACTCCCACCGTAAAAAAAAATTAGAGAAAACATATAAAATCATTGCCAAAAGTATGAAAGATGGTCCCAAAAAATATATAAGACAGACATTAATCATCTCTATGCATCATCTTCTTTATCTCTATATACCCAATTCTACAAAAAAAGATAAATTATAATATCGCCCTCAACATAAGAGATAATAGTTATCCTTAATATTGAAAAAAATTTAATTGTTGTCTCTAATTAAAGGAAAGATAATCGATCTTAAATCTAAAAATGATTAGTGTCTCCAAAATTAGAGATTATTATCTCCCAAACTAGGATGATATTTCATTTTAATTTTTTCTTTATTTATCATAATTTTTTTGAATTTTTTTATATAAATTATCTTTTCGAAGTTGAGCCGGATTATTATATCGAGACCTCTAATTAAGTTAGAATAATTTTTTACCAACTGATCTACACGCTTAGTAGTAATATTTTTTCAAAATTTAATTATATATGAAAACATAAATGAAAATATTAATATATTTTAATTAAATTAATTGCAAATATGACTATTAGTATAATTAATGCATATTCCACGGGAAAGTAATCAATTAGATTGCAAATTCTAGATATGCATTACTACTACCTAGATAGTCAATGTTTTCATGAATCTATCGCTCCATGAGAGGTATAACAAGAAGTTAATGTTTACTTCTTCTACTTAGAAATTAATTTATTATGCAAAAATTTAATTTTGTAAAAAGAAAATCTGCATAAATTTGATCTAAGAAATAGAAATTTTGTAACACCAAATCAATTAATTTATATTCTATGATACCTCTATCCATCACTTTGAAATTTCGATTATACGAACTAGATTTTGATATGAAAATTCATTTTTTTACTTCACCTTATCAAAGTGTATATCAGGGGCAGACGTATGAGGAATTCTGGAGAATTCATGGACCCCCCATCGCCGGCGGCAAGAAAGACCCTCCCGCTCCCCTCTCTGTTATATATAAACAATAGAGGAGGGAACGAGGGGTTGAAGACAACCCTTCGCTCTTGTTTTTTTTTTTAAACACCTCCGGTGAAGCGACGTCGTTTCGTTAGGGGTATTTTTAAAAAAAAAAAGAAAGATAGATTGAAAGGTAGAGGGAGAGATCAAGAGACAGACAGAAAGCGAGAGCGAGAGCTAACCTAGCAAGCCACCGGCCACCGGATCTTCATTGGCCTAGGGTATTTATTACCTCTTTTTTTTTTAATTTTTTGACTTATTATTGTGATTTTTGAATATTTATTTGAGTTAGGAATTTTTTTTAGAAATATGAAATTTGGTTTAAATTGGTGATTGTTGTGATTTGTTTTGTGATTGTTGTGATTAAATTAGTAATTTGATTTTGTTTGTGATTTTTTTGATTTAGTGTTTTTTTAGAAATATAGATTATGGTGTAATTTTTTAGAAATTAGGTATAATAGTTTATTTTAATTATTGATTAATGATTTGTGATGAGATTGTATGTTGTTGTCATTAAATTGGTAGTTGGTAATGATTTTGTTGATTTAGGGTTTTTTTTAGAAATATAAATTATGGTTTAATTTATGTTGTTAGATTAAATTAAAATGTTGAATATAATTTAAAATTACTTATAAATTATGATAGATAAAATATAAACTATAAAAATTAAATTGTAAAATATGAACTAATCCCTCCATTTTTAAACTAATTATAATTTATAAATTGAATATAAACTACTTATTATATTAAAGTGAAATGTTATAAATTGAAAAATTATAAATATAAAAAATAAACTAATATAAAAATTTATTATAAATTAAAAACTATAACTAATTATAAATTATTTATTCGCTAATTATAAATTTAACCTATTATAATTTATAAATCAAATATAAACTTATTGAATATAAACTATTTTTGAATTGTATATAAACTAATTGTAGAATGCAACTAATATGTATAAATTTTTAATCAAGACGAAGAGAGTGCAACATGAAAATGGTGAATCGTCGAACTTTTCGACACCTAACTTACCTTCAAGTAGTCTTGCAAGTGATGTGGAAAATAGTAATAAAAAAATACGTCGGAAATTTAATTTTGATGATGTTGTTACTAACCCAGTATTGCGTTAACTCATTGATGAGTATGAAGCTATGATTAGAGACGATGATAGAGGACAATATGTAGCTAAAGGATCTTGTCAACCATATGGTCATAATTTTTCACAAAGAGATTTTAAAAAAATTAGGAGGAGTTTTAGAGATATTTAGTTTTCTAAATACGCGTGGCTAGAATACAATATTTCTAAAGATACAATATTTTATTTATCTTTTTAGCTCAAATAGAGGAGCTTAATGGGGGATAATATTTTCACACATATTGCATTTTGCAATTGAAAAAAAGCCACAGAGAAGTTTAATGACCATGTTGACAGTCCAAGTAGTCCACATAATAATGCTAGAGTGCAACATATTGGTTTCAAAAATCAGAGGCAGAGTGTATCCCATGTCATGAGGTTTCAACATGTATAGCCATGAGCAGGAGATTTTTTACCGAACTCATTTGACAGCTATTATTGACTGTATTCATTTTTTTATCAAATGGGTTGGTTTTTCGATGTTATGATGAGTTAGAAAAGTCACTTAACCGGGGTAATCTTCTTGAACTTTTGGATTGGTACAGTCAATGAAATATTGAGGTCGAGAATGTACTTAATTCAAATACTTCTAAAAATAATCAATTCATTTCTCCATGCATCCAAAAGTAAATAGTAAGTGCTTGTACTTTGGAGACGACAGTAGCTATTATTGAGGATATTACAGATGAATTCTACTCTATATTAATTGATGAAGCTCGAAATAATTCAGTAAATGAGTAAATGGTTGTGGTATTGAGATATGTTAATAAGTTGGGACAAGTGGTTGAGCGATTTATTGGAGTGGTACATGTTAGTGATATATTTGTTTTATCTTTAAAAAGTGCACTTGATAATTTTTTAGAGAAACATGGGTTATTATACTAAGTAAAGTTAGAGGTCAAGGTTATGATGGTGCTTCTAATATGCGAAATGAATTCAATGGGTTGAAAACTCTCATTTTAAATGAAAATCCCTTGGCAATGTACATTTATTGCTTCGTTCATCAGCTCTAATTAGTGCTTGTTGCTGTAGCAAAGAGCAATAGATTTGTGAGTAATTTTTTTTATTATGTTGTAATGATTACGGATATTGTTGGAGTTTCATGTAAAATGAGGGATGCTTTCCTCAAAAACAGTATGATGAAATAGTTCGGCGCTTGAAAAGTGGTGATAGTTAAACTGGAAGAGGCTTACAGCAAGAAATAAATTTAGCTCGATCTGGTGACACGCGTTGAGATTTTCATTATAAAATAATTATGCGTCTTCTTTCTATGTGGTCACCAGTAAAAGAAGTTCTTGTGAACATTTATGAGGATTGTTCAGATCAAAGAAATCGAGGGGCATTTATGAGCTTGATTAATAAAATGAAAAGTTATAAATTTATTTTTATTGCTTATTTAATGAGAAAACTTTTAGATATGACAAATGATCGATCTCAAGCCTTACAAAAAAAAAGTAAAATATTGTTAATACAATTCATTTGATTGCAATTGTTAAATAAGAGTTGTAAAGCTTCAGAGAGAATGGATGAGACGCATTATTGAAAGTTGTTAATGGCTTTTGTATAGATCATGATGTCACAATGCCTAATATGAAAGATAATGTAGGTTATCTGCGTTCTAAGCGTTCTGGTTCTCCTATTACTTATTACCACCATTTTTTAGCAGAAATTTTTTGTCAAATACTCTTTTTTCTTCGTATTATCATACTTAAGTATTTATTATACCACAACCTAATTTTCTTGCATTAAATTTTAAGTTATTGATTTCATTGCTCGAGAAATGAAAAATCATTTTACGAAATTAAGTACGGAGTTACTTTCATACATTGTTTGTCTTTCTCTTAAAAACTCATTCTCCAACATTCAGCTATTCAAATTACTTCGTCTTACTGAACTATATCCATATGATTTCTCCACCACCGATCAAATGATACTTGAAGATCAACTTAATACATATATTGTTGATGTTAAAAGGAATGCAGCTTTCTCTGACCTTGATGATATTGAAGCTCTTGCTCAGAAAATGGTTGAGACAAGTTATGACACTGTATTTTTTATAGTATATATGCTGATCAAATTAGTTTTAGTCTTACCTGCTGCAACTGCTACCGTCAAGAGAGCTTTTTCAGCAATGAATATTATCAAGACGGATTTGCGCAATAAGATGAGAGATGATTTTCTTACTGACTGTTTAGTGTATTATATAGAGAAAATATTTTTTTTAAAAATAAAAAATGAGATAATTATATAACGTTTTTAGAATATGCAAAGTCGTAAAATATAATTATCATTTATTAGGCATTGTTAATTTAATAGCATAATTTAATTATTAAACTATTATAAAATTAAATATTTAATTTTATATCAAACTCGCATGTAATTTTTCTTTTGTGAAAATTATATCCCCCTAAATATTTTCTACATTCGCCGTTGGTGTATATATATGTGTATATATCACCTCCGTACAATTGAAAACATGCTATAGTTGCATTCAACACTGAATTTGTTGCATACTGAAATTCAGAAACAATATTAATATACTTTTTTTAATATGATTTTTTTATTAATTAGATTTTGATTTACTAAGAGGATAAATTGAATGCTAAAGTTCAACTTTATGGACAAACAAAGAACAAAAATAGTCTCAACAAAAAAAAAGAACAAAAATAGTATTTTAATTTTTATATATACTATTACTACATCTATCATGTTTAAATTATAATTTTTGATAAAAAAAATTCATTCCACTTATATTTGTCACTTTATAAAATTAATAAAAATTAATTAATTTTTTTAATTATACCCTAATTATTAATGAGTTAATTAATAAAGTGAAAGTAGAATATTTTTAATATTAACAAGTTAATAAAAAATATTTTAGTCCATTTTAAAATAATTTTATATAATATTAAGAGAATTTAATTATATTTTTAATAAATATATATATATATATATATATGAGCTAAATGCGATAATTTAATCGAAACAGAGATTGGTTTTTAAAAAAAATGCAATTACGTAAGGTTAATAGACATATAATGTATGTATGTATGAGTGTGTCATATATATATATATATATATGTATGTATGTATATATGAAAATGTCGGCATCGATAATCCTAAAATTCACTTTAAAATTCTGGCATGGTCCAAGTATAAATGCTCGAGTCACTTGAACTACTCTTAGTTGCCACTTCCCTTCCCATGTAGCTAAATATACATAAGACCTTTGTCTCTCTTTAATTGAATATATATGAAGAATTGACAATATTGAAAATAATATATAATCATGTCTCAAGAAAAAGATAATAAGAGACCGTGGTATATAAATAGTATAAATTGGATCTTAATATAAACGAATCTATTTTATGTAAGATGAAATTTCAACCTTATTCATACAATCACTAATGTTCATCAGACTCAACAATTTCAAAACTCATATAATTTTTATATAGTATCAAAGTCGAGCTAGAGTTTGGTCTAATAAAAAATCTAGACTCACTATTAACCTAAGGATAAGTAATTTGTGATGGATGGATTTTGTATAAGATAAAATTTTAATCTCATTCGTATGGCCACTGGAGGATATATATAAATCTGATACTTATATAAAGATGACGATGAGCATGAATAATTGTATTTATATATAAATTGACTACTGGAGGATATATATATATGATAATGGAATAATATATTGCAATGTTAGCCCATAAGGGTAAAACATATAGCACATTTTGTCTCATCCATACCATTTGAATCTCACTGTACCAACATAATATGTATGTTGAAAGAATCCAATGCTGCAATCCATCTTCTAGTAATTAATTCCTACAGCTTCTTATTCAAGGTGTGTGTGGGTGCGTATATATGTATAAAATGAAATATTAATAAAAATTATTTATTTATTTACTATAATTTAATTTCATCAAGTTTATTTATATAAAATTATTCATTTATTTATTTTTTTAATTATATTTTAATTTCATCAAATATATTTATATAAATGAATAATAATATATATATAGTATTCAATAATCACTGTTACTAATTAGTTGTTAAATTTATAAAGAATTGAATTTTAAAAAATCAATAGATCGATTTCAAACATTCATATTTCATTAACAAAATAATGAAGACTTAATATAAAAAAAGAAAATTCTTGTGCATATTAAGTGTATAGTCTTATCTCAAATAAAATAATTGAGATATTAATCTTGCTTATATGAATTAGATTATTTTATAATGTAAAATTCAGTTTATTTTGTGGCTACTATATTTATAAATTATGGAACGAGGGGTGGAATAATAAGAACTGAAAATAATTTATAATTATTTAAATAGTTTAAGATATTCTTTCTTGTTGATCTAATTATTATAACAGAGTATACCTTTTAACTTAGATTAATAAATCCAATTCAGATTTTAACCGCTTAATTACTTTCATTATATTCAAAATAAATAAATTATTTCATATATTTAATGTCGCGAGAACTGATTCATACAAGCGACGCTTCAAAAACATGATATGATTAGGGATACTCAAAGGCGGCGCTGTCCTTTCTTTATAGTTTATACAAATGAAGCATCCAACTATATATATAAATGTATATATATAATATACTTTCCTTTAATTTGTGGTATGTTTCTATGATTTACTATTATTAACACAAATTAAGAAATACTATAGAATCATAAAAACATATATTTGGTCTATGCAAGAGGTGACGTCTATTTTGTACATAAAAGCAAATATATATATAAATATAATGAATGGATTGTGTGTTATGTGGAAATTCACATATGGTTTTTGATATAATTATAACTTTATATTTTTTCTTTTTCATCATTAATTAATGCAATACAATAAGGTTGATAACTATTAGATTTGAAGCTTCCTTGAAAAGTTTAGATGGAATCAAAATCCACTGGATTCAATCATGGCTTATATAGTACAAAAATGATCCATTTGGCAGCCATCACAGACAATAGTGATTATAATTATTATTTATATATATATATATATATAGTGTTCTCCATATAGAATTAGATTTTGCATATCTTTAGGAATTTGGTATTAAAAAGCTACCATCTTAATGTAGCAAAGAATCACTATCGAATTATTTTTTTTATTAATTATATATGACGAGAGAGAATACTTTAAATACTTAAATTTAAAATTTAGACATAAATAATATATGTTTTTAGTTACTAAACTAAACTTTAATGGTGTATGTATATATATAAGGCTTACAAAGTTATACATGTGTAATTATATATTGCAAAACAAAAATGCAAGTTCTAATTTTTTATCAACTCTATTTCACCATTAATTTAAAAAAAAAACGTTGATATGTATTTACATTCATCCTTGGCATTGACATGCAAGTACTACAAAATGAAAGAGATTGGTCCAATAAATAAATGACACATGGATTTTTCACTATTAATTTACCCTTATATGATTCTTCTGTTACAACTATATAAATATAAAATTAAAGTGTATAGATTCTGATTTCCACAAACTCAACATTTATGAGTCTCTGACCATATAAGGGACATTCTTATTATATATAAAAATCTAATTGGGCTTTGGCTAGCAATTCTATAGAGATCGAGTGGGCTTTTCAGCTTTCTGCCCAAAGCACAATTAATATATTATTATATAGTAATCACCTAAAAAAATTATCTTTCATGGATTCGTACATGACAGGTTAATCAAATGTTCCCACAAATTCGATATGATTAGAAACAAAAAGCACACTTGAAGAGATGCCACGAAAACCATTAAAAAAGCATAACCACGATCCTTTATGCTTTTATCATCCTTCTTACACCTTCACATACATACATACATGCATGCATATATATATATATATATATATATCAGCGTATATTATATTTTGAAGATTGTCGGTGGGGTCTTCGTTCACTAACTATTAAATAAAGTAATTTGATTAATTTCTTAATTTTACTGCGAGTCCTTTATTAAAAAAAATATTCATTAGAATTACATGAAAATGTATTTAGTTAGTTTTTAAATCTATAAATTTATTATTTAAAAAAAATTAAATTTGAGTCTATTCTCTTGTTAAAAAAATTAATATTTTTGTTAAGTTAATAATGTTTCATCCTAGACATATGTGAATAGTATTCCATAACTAAGGTTTTTGAACTCATAATAAATTGAATTTATATAATATAAGATGACCTAATTAAATTATGAATTACGTTTCATATTATAAATTCTTAATTAATAATTCTCACAGTTAATCAATATGAGATTTATTATGCATTTTTTTCTTTATTTTCTTTAATTTTTTTATATGGTTTAACAAAGCAAACATATAGAAGACGAATTCCTGGGTCTTCAGTCAAACATTTTCAGGATTTGCTCTTTATAGTTTCTAGAGAAATGTTGACAGAATGACAGCATTCCTTTTTTTTTTTTCTATCAAAAGATTCAATGGAATTTTATTTATCAATGAAAACTAGCCAAATTCATCGAGTCCACATAATGAATTACCCAGCTCACAACAAAAGTCTGCTGAACTCCTACATCTGGTTAATTTTTGTTATGTCCCAATTAAACGACAAATGATAAAAAAAAAACAGTTCTAAAATTTCATAAAGCTATCAAGACTTGTATTTTGAAATTGAAGTTAAATGGTGTTTATAGTTTCATTCTATCAATATCTTGATTTTTCCATTAGAATTTGGAGCAATTTTCTGTTAATCAAAATGAAAAATAGCTTTATTACTCTGCTGCAACTCCCAGTTAAAAAATACGACTGAGTGATCATTTCAGAATACTACCGTCATTCATCAGGCAGCGACCGCATGGAGATATTTAGTAGATATTAACAATACACAAATTATATGTTGGAAGCGGGCAAGTACAGAAAAGCAAAGTAATACGTAAATCAGCTACTAATTAGCCTTACAATGCTGCTTTTTGGAGTTTTGATTCTTGTTTTGTACACTGCTACGAATTGCTTTTTTTTTTTTGGTTTACTTTTATTGACTTTTCAAGAACCAATTATGACCCATCAAAACCATTCTTTAAACTGTAAATCAACCACTACAGTCTACAGTTCTGTAAACAATGTCCAGTAACCATCTGGTTTCGACGCCTCCGGCGGCGCTCAGACTCAACTGGGACGTGTTCTTAAGTTTTCGCGGAGAGGACACGCGCCATGGTATCATCCAGAACCTCTACGATTCATTAACAGAACAAGGAGTGAGGGTTTTTAAAGATGACGTCGGAATGAGTCCGGGAGACGAGATAGCTCCGAGTCTGCTTGAAGCGATTGAAGACTCGGCCGCTTATATTATCATGCTTTCTGAAAGGTATGCTGATTCTCATTGGTGCCTTGAGGAGCTTCATAGAATTTGCCAGTTACAGAGGTTGATAATCCCAGTTTTCTACCGAGTTGTTCCATCTGATGTTCGGAAACAGGAGGGTCCTTTTGAAGGTGACTTCAAGACCCATTTGGAGAAGTTTAAAAAGGACAAGGTGGATAAATGGATAAATGCTATGAAGAAAGTTGGTGGGATTTCTGGTTTTGTTTTCAATAACAGGTGATTTATATTAAATAAAAATCTTTCCAATTCGACTCTTTTTAATGGGCAGGTATGAGATTAGCAGAAACCCTACCCTGTTACCCCAAGATCAATGTTAAAGTTCTTATCTTTAACCTTGAATCACAGAAGAATATGCGATTTAGTTTAGTTGATTAAAATATTTCATATTATATTATATTTTATTTTATTGCAGGAAGCCTCTTCGTATTGAATTAAAAAAATTGGCCAAAATCTTGAATTTTGTTCTTTTGCATGTTCTTTAACAGCTTGTTGAAATTGGTTTTATGGAATAAGTTTAATTGCACCTTTAACAACTCTCAGGATTTTAAATTGAAGTTGAAAATCCCATTTGGTTGTCCTTTATGTTGGAAATTTTAGACAACTCACTCGAGCTTAGGAGATTAAAGAATGCTCCATTGCAGAGAATGATGCATTTAATTGTTTAACTTGCTCAAATGACTTGGTTTTAATGCTATATGTAAGGGAGTGGGAGTGGGAATGTTTCTGGTACATTTACAATTAACACATTAATTCATTAAATTCATATGTTTAGTTAACTATAACAGTTCATATATACAATTACATAAATATGTGATGAATATATCTTTTTATTATTCCAACACTTCTTATCTTTGTCGTATGCCATCCCAGCTTATTTATTTGTTAAAATGCCATTCAGATTTGTAATATAAAATATGTAGATTTGTCTCTCCCTTTCTTAAACTTTTTTTTTCATGTTATATCCTAATATGTTCATTAGGAAAAAACTAATTATATAAAAAAGGTTCCATTTATAGAATAAAATATTCATTTTTGAACTAATGTGGTGCCTGATCTCACATGTCCATGGCCTATATATCCTGATAGGTTCGTTCTTCTGTTTCCTGACAGCCAAGAACAGCAGCTGATTCAAGTTATAGTGAAAAGGATTTTGGCAGAATTGAAAAGAACAGTGGGTCTGTCTACATGCACAGTTGGACTTGACTCTCGTGTAGAAAATTTGATGAAGTTGTTAAATGTTAAATCTAATCACACTCGAGTTCTGGGCCTTCATGGAATGGGTGGGATTGGTAAAACGACTCTCGCTAGGGCCCTCTATAATAAACTTATCAAACACTTTGAAAATCGTTGTTTCATTTCAAGTGTTAGAGAAGCTTCTGGAGAAGATGGTGGTCTGATATCACTTCAGAATAAACTACTTCATGATCTTGCCGACAATACAGAACCTGTGAATGAGGTTGATGCTGGTATCACAGCAATCAAACGAATGCTTTATGAGAAGCGAGTGCTAGCTGTTTTAGATGACATGGATGATGTAAGTCAACTCAATGCTCTAGTAGGAAACAGAAATTGGTTTGGTGAAGGAAGTATAATAATCATCACCACAAGAAATGAAGACATTTTGGTTGAACATATAGTGAATGAAAAATATGAGGTCAGAGAGTTGTCCTCTTCTGATGCTTTGCAACTATTTAGTTATCATGCAATGAGAAGAGAAAACCCCACTGAGGAGTATCTGAACTTGGCCAACCAAATGGTGTCTCTTACTGGAAGACTACCTTTAGCACTTGAAGTGTTTGGTTCTTTGCTCTTTCATAAGAGGACAGTGAAGGAGTGGGAAGATGCCCTGAAAAAATTAAAACAGATTCGACCATGTAATCTTCAGGATGTGCTTAGAATAAGTTTTGATGGGTTAGATGAAGAAGAGAAGTGTGTGTTTCTTGATGTTGCTTGTTTGTTTGTCAAAATAGGAATGGAGAAAGAGGAAACAATTGATATATTGAAGGGCTGTGGCATTAGGGCTGAGACAGCAATTCGTGTCCTCACAGAAAAATCTCTCATTAAGATCATAGAAAGGAATACTTTGTGGATGCATGATCAAATTAGAGATATGGGAAGAGAAATTGTTCTACATGAAAACCTTTCTGATCCTGGTATGCGTAGTAGATTGTGGGATTATGAAGAAATCATGACAGTTCTGAGGCATAACAAGGTGAAAATCATTACAGAAAAATGAAGAAATAAATATTTATTTTATTTGATTTGTTCTTATGCCCTAATTACCTTGCCAAAGCCCCCATAACTCGAAGATCTTGATAATCTCGTGTTTTCCTGGAAAATTGTGTCTCAATAGTCCTTTTCAAATGACTTTTTATTGCCCTATATTGCTGATTATTTGTTTACCTTCAGTTCGGTATATACTGTGAGTTCTAAACATTTTGCTATATCTGGTTGAAAACAGCGAACAAGATATGTACAAGGGACCATCCTTGACTTTAAAGAGGAGATGTTTAGGGAGGATTTAAGTGCTGATGCAGTTTTGTGTAACAACTTCCTAACTGCACGAAATCTCATCTCTGCACTTGCATATCTGAAAGAAAAATGGAAGCGTCTTCTGTGTCTTCCACTAGGAATGGAGAAAAAGAGAGAGGCGATAGTTAGTACTAAATTCTTTGAATCAATGGTTAATCTAAGATTGCTACAAATTGATGGTGTGAAATTAGATGGAAAGTTTAAATCTTTTCCTGCAGAACTCAAGTGGCTGCGGTGGAAGAGATGCCCTTTGAAATATCTTCCTTCTGACTATAATCCTTCTAAACTTGCTGTCCTTGATCTCTCAGAGAGTGGAATTGAACTAGTCTGGCATCGGTATAGCAACAAGGTATGTACCTGGTTTTATGATGATAAAGAAAAGATGTTTGCTAAGAGGATTTATTTATCTTATTCCTATTTGAAGCCATTAGTAAGTTCTTGGAATTTTTCCCATAAGAAGAAATGCAAAGGGAAAAAAAATCACTTTGTTTTTTACGGATGAAAACTGATTGTGTTACAGGTGGCACAGAAGTTGATGGTTATGAATCTTCATCATTGCCGTAATCTAGTGGCTATTCCTGATTTATCAGGGTATGAAAACTTAGAAAAGATGGATCTTGAGCGTTGCGTTCAATTGACTAAAATTCACCGGTCAGTTGGAAATCTGAGGACATTACTTCACTTGAACTTGAAAGAATGCTCAAACCTTGTTGAATTTCCAAGTGAAATCTCTGGACTGAAGAATCTTCAAAACCTTATTCTCTCTGGCTGCTTCAAATTGGAAGCATTACCAGAGGGCATAGGCAGCATGAAGTCCCTGAAAGAAATGCTTCTTGATCAAACTGCTATATCAAAGCTGCCAGAGTCTATCTACCGTCTTACAAAACTTGAGAAGCTTAGTCTGAATGGTTGCCAATTCCTAAAACAACTGCCAAATACCTTAGGCAACCTGAATTCTCTGAAAGAACTCTTTCTTGACGAGACTGCATTGGAAGATCTGCCTGATTCTTTTGGAGCTTTGTCAAATCTTGAGAAGCTAAGTTTGAGGTGGTGTAAATCCCTCAACAAAATTCCCGAGTCTATTGGCATGCTCCATAGCTTGTCAGAAATCTCTGTTTATAATAGTTCAATCAAAGAATTACCTATTTCAATCGGTTCTTTGTCTTACCTGAAGGAGTTATCAGCTGGAGGGTGTATTTATCTAAGCAAATTGCCTGATTCAATTGATGGTCTATCTTCTATTAGTGAACTTGTGTTAGATGGGACGTCAATTACTAATCTGCCAGAGCAGATAGGAGCTTTGAAATTAATTGAGAAGCTTTACATGCGAAATTGTGCGCAAATTACAACTTTACCAGAAGCAGTTGGGCGCATGTTTGCTCTTACTGATTTAAACTTGTTTCGTGCTAAAATTATTGAATTGCCTGAGTCTATTGGTCTGTTGGAAAATCTAATAATGCTGAATATGAACGAGTGTAAACAGCTGCGGAAACTTCCAGCTTCAATAGGAAACTTGAAGTCTTTGCACCATTTGCTGATGGAGAAAACTGCTGTAACACAACTTCCAGAGAGTTTTGGGATGCTTTCCAGCTTAATGGCATTGAAAATGAAAAAGAAACCTGCCGAATCTCTTGTTACACAAGCAAGTTTGGTTGTACTCCCAACTTCTTTTCCAAATCTCTCATCACTAGAAGAACTAGATGCTCGAGCATGGAGAATTTCTGGAAATATTCCGGATGATTTCGAGAAATTGTCAATGTTAGAAATGTTGGATTTAGGCTACAACAATTTTTCCAAGCTTCCTTGTAGCTTGAGAGGCCTTTCTCTTCTCAAGAAGCTCTTTTTGCCTCACTGTGAAGAACTAAAGTCTCTCCCTCCCTTACCTTCGAGTTTACAAGAATTGGATGTTGCCAACTGTATAGCATTGGAAAGCATATCAGACATTTCAAACTTGGAGAACTTAAAGCTTTTGAACCTTGCAAACTGTGAGAAAGTGCCGGAGATTCCAGGCCTTGAATGCTTGAAGTCCTTGATCAGGTTATACATGATTGGCTGTAAATCATGTTCCTTATTGGTAAAGAGAAGACTATCTAAGGTTATCTCTTCTCTTTCTTTGTGGACGTGTCACTTTCCCTGTATCTATGTTCGTTACTTATTATCAAGTCTGTTTTTTCTTTTTCTTTTTTATACATATTGCAGGTTTTCTTTAGGAATTCACGGAACTTGAGTATACCTGGAAGTGAAATTCCAGATTGGTTTTCTCAACAAATAGTTACATACAAGCAAAACAACCTTGAAATCAAGTCAGTGATGATATGTGCTGTAATCTCTTTAGACTGTCAGATACCAGATGACTTAAGAAATGAAATCCCCTCCCTACCAGCCATTAAAGTAAAGCTGTATGATCTACGTGAAAAGCCTATATCTGAGAACACACTGGAGTTACTGGGAGTGCCAAGAACTGATGAAGATCAAATCCACTTTTGTCGATTTCCAGATTGTCATCCATTAGTCTCTAGATTGAAAAATGGTTATAAGTTAGAGGTAACAACACCAAATCCACCCCTCGTTGCTGGGGTTAAGCTGAAGAAGTGTGGTATTCGTTTGGTTTCTGAAAATGATGATGATTATGATGGAAATGAAGAATTATTGGATGAGAGCCAACAATCTCTATCTGCAAAACTAGCCAAGTTCTTCAATTCAACTGAAGAAGATGTTCAGGCCTATTGAACATACTGAACATATCCTGAAATAAAATGTGCCTGAAAGGATATGTTGGTAAGAAGATGTTCATTCACTCTGAAAATGTGCCTAAAAGGATATGTTGAGTTTTATTTTTGGTCTATAAAAATTCTTAATTGAGGATGTCAATCATTGAGGGTGTGTTTACTTATAGAAAACTAGGCTTGTTTTCTGAAAAATTTTTCTATGAAAACTAGAAAATAGAAGATGTTACATAGCCTAATTTTCTAAAATTAAAAACAGAAAATAAATTTTCAATTTTTTAGAAATTAGCTTAGGCCTAGGGGTCAAAAGCTTTCATTTTCTGCATTATCTCATAATGGCCATGGGATCGAATCCTCAAATAGCAATAGCTATTTTCTAGTGATTTTATAGCAATGTTAACTCACATATAAATATTTTTTTTTTCAATTTCAATTCGTAGTTTCTTTTTGCACCATGCAGTTGAAAATCAATCAAATACTCTGTTAATCATTTTAATTTATGTTTTTTCTCTATTTGGTATATGATAATAAGGATTTTTTTTATTAATTATCAATTTATTTTATTCTCTTTTATTTTATACGTAAACATGATATTATATACATTAATTTTAAAAGTTTAAGAAATAATTTTTTATTTTTATAGTTTTTTATAAACAATTATTTTTAATTTCTTTAAATAAATATATTTTTAAAATTTTTAAAAATAGAAAACTATTTTCTATTTTTATCAAATAAACATATTTTTTAATTTTCTAAAATAAAAATATTTTTTCATTTTTACTAAATGAACACATTTTTAAATTTTTATAGAAAATAAATAATCTAATTTTCTTTAAAAATTGAAAATAAAAAATAAAAAAAAAACTATTTTCTCAAATAAATAAACTTTTTTTTTTGCATCCAGTCGCTAGGTTAGGCCTAGAGGTATGCAAATTTATTAAATTCGATCGAACTGAGTGTATTTTAGCCTAATTTGACAGATTTATATTGTAGATACAGATAAAATCGGATTAAAATTTAAAAAAAATTTTGAGTTCTGCCTGGTGGTCGGGATAAAAAAAAGTGTATTTATTTGAGAAAATAGTTTTTTATTATTTTTTATTTTCAATTTTTTAAGAAATTAGCTTAGGCCTAGGGGTGTACAAATTTATTAAATTCGACTAAACTGAGTGTATTTTGGCCAAATTTGGTCGATTTATATTATATATACGGATGAAATTGAATTAAAATTTTTAAAAAAATTTGAGTTCGATCTGATGATCGGATTGAAAAGTATTTTTTCGATTCAACCTGAACCCGACTGACACATATATATATTATATATATATATATTTATAAATTATAATATATATTATATAATCCGACCCGAATCAATTCGACAATAAATTGTTTCTATATAATATTTTATATGTTAATTATATTTATAATATATATTATATATATTATAATTCGACCGAATCCGAACAAACCAAAAAATTTACGAATTAATTAAAAATATATATAAGTTCGATCAAATTCAATTTGATTTTTTTATACATATACGGATTTAGTCAAATTGAAATATACTTTCAAACCTGATCAATGCCTAGCCCTAGTTAGACCTGTTACTCGAGTCAGATCAACGTGAAATTAAAATGAAACTGCTTCTTCCTCAGTCTGTTCAGGTTGGAAGGACCCGACCCTGAACCTTCCCCAACATAATAATTTCACACCCATAACCAGCCCGGACATACCGTTTCAACTGTTCAATGGCATTGGACAGCCTGAGTTCAGAACAAAGACTTCGGAAAAATATTAGGCCGCTAGTACCCTCAAGATCAGCATTCGATAGGGTCCTTCAGATCATGGAAAATATATCGATACATCAAATGTTTGAAAATCTTGCATAAATATTTAGGAATCACCAAAATTCTCGATTTAGTTAAATAATACCAATTAGCTGTACATCCGTGACAACCTAAAGTTTACTAAAATATTTTCCCGATTTCTGAAAAATATATAGAAGCGTACAAACAAAAATTGAATGGAAAATGCAAATCAAAAAACTGAACTAGCCAAATCTAAATTTACAAACTTTTCTAAGATTGATCATTTGTATAGGGAGGACCAAAAGAATACTTTGTACGGTGCTGTTTGTTCACTCTAATTCTTTTTAGATGTCTTTGGTCGTGACCTCACACTTGCTCTCCGCGCAACATCCCATGCCTTTTGGGGGGCATATATACCAAGCTGTGAAGCAAAAAATGACTCATACCCAGGTGAATCAAATGCAAAGCCAGTGTGTTTAGATATCTCTCGAGGAAGTTGAGCTATAGCATAGCTCCTTTCCTCTTGTGGTGTAAGTCGATTCTCCATCTCCAGCAACCCTGCTCTAGTGTTGTCATCAGGCTCATGCCTGTGAATTTCCTGAACAATCTCATAATCGTAAGGGAAGAACCATCTTTGAACCCTGTGTCCACATACAATTACTCGATGTTAACAAAAATCACTGGAAAGAAAACCAAAAAGGCCCAAGGAATTCAAATCTCTTCCAAAAAAAAAAAGGCATGAATGTTGATTGAGATTAGACCTCAACTCATTATTTAGGGATACGGCATGAGTTCCTGGCAAAGCACTTTGCTCTTATACCAACAAAACCCCAAATAGGCCAAATTTGCAACCTCATTAATTATACCCCAGCTAAACCTTACCCTTGGTAAATAAAGTCTCCAAGAAGTGCAACAATGGGGACCAGAAGAAGTGCGAGATAGAAATAGACTGTACTCATTAACACGTATATGACAAAAAACACATTCTCCTGCATCAAATTAAAGACCAAAAAAATCAGCAGAAGATAACTGAGAATTGGTCCCTCCAACAATAAAAAAGTTAGAGATTGATAGAAATGAAAGGGACTTACACGAAAAATTGAATATACAAAAATGAAAATAAACCACGCTAAGATGCTTCCTCCAACACTAATATAATGCCACCTCGTAATTGAATTACAGATCATCAAAAGACGCAAGTTAACTGTAATAACGACACAAGTGAAGGCCATCGTGCTGACATCCCAGAGTCCAAACATCTTGCCCGATGAATTTTTGCCACCAGCGCTTGAAACAGTTACAAAGTGATAGAAGATTAGAGACTGGTATACAGAAAAGCATGCCCATGTCCCCACAACTCTCCACTTGAAAAAGACATTTCGTATTCCTTCTTTGTACAGTTCAGGATATTTCTTTGAAAGGGATGCACTGACATCCTGGTTTTAAAAAAAAAAAAGTACCACTATCTGTTAATGACCAAAATAAAATGTCAAGCAGCAAATTGGACATTACATCATGTGTCCCAGAAAGCAGTAATCCAAATTAATTGGGCATGTCCAAAAAACATAATGAATCCAAACTAACTGGGCATGCTTCCATAGCCGTTGCAAGAAATTCTGGTCAAATAAATTTGGAAGGGATAAAGCACCTTGTCAAAAAGCCCAACAATGATCACTGGCAGTGCTGTAAATATGACATTATACAGTGACTGGAACCAATCATCATAAAATCTTTGACCCGAAAAGCCAGTGTGAAATGTGAACCAAAACTGAGTCAGAGTAAATGTAAGATTCTTGTAAAAGAAATACGTGATGACCTGCAATAAAGATTTATCATGAACGCTATGACTAAAATAAATACCAATAAAACATACAAAGTTACAAAATATTCAAACCTTGCATATTCTAAGATACGACCACCGCCCATGTACAAGAAGCAAATCAGTAAGATAGCGAAATTGGGCAATTGCAAAATCACTTGCCATGACTGCTTGCATCCCTTCTAAACCACTTATTCCAACACCAATATGAGCAGCTTGAATCATGCTAACATCATTGGCACCATCCCCAATGCTAAGCGTTATTTTACATGCACCTTTCTTGACCAGACTAGTCACCTATAAAATAAATTCAATACATTAAAAAGCATAACAATCTGCAATAGTTTTTCATTTTCACAGATGCTTTTCCCAATCTAACTCTTCGTGAATATTATTGGAGAAAAAATAGGTAGGGATGGCATTAAGCCTGCAACTGGAGAATTAAGAAGTTAAAAATATTGAAATTGGGATTCAAACTTCGTCGCATGCAATATTCTCTTCACATCCATCATTGTTTACAAAAAAAATACGAGGGCTTCTGTTAGCAGCATTTTGTAAGTAAAACATATTGAAACCAGGATTAAACCTTGGTGCAGTCAATTTATGTGCCGCTCACATTCGTAAGCCATTGTTGTTGTTTACTGTCAAACGTAGGCATTTCAAGAAAACTACCTTTTCTTATTGTAAATGAAGATAATACACCTTGCACTTATACTACAAAATATTAAGTCTGGGAAATATGGAAGAGACCAAAGTCAAGCAATGAAGTATTTGTTACCATCTCAATAAGCTTAGCATACCTTATGCTTTATACTCTTTCTTTTCTTTAAAAAAGTGGAGAAATAATTCATTATAACAATAGAGATTCTGCAAAATCTGAGACAAAATGAACAAGGTATCACCTTGTAACAAAAATTGTAGTATTATCCGTCAGTAAAGAAAAATGATCAACTCAACCTAACCTCATAGTTGGGGTTGATCCTTCTACTCAGTTTAAGTCTCTTGACAAGAATAACAATTTTATTTTTACCTATCAGAGTTTTTTTTTTTATTTCTTAACTTTCCCCTCCAAACTAACGAAAAAATATAGAAAGGACAAACAAGACTTCTCCTTTTATCTCTGTGAACATGATTGACGAATTTTTCCTTATAGAAGTCAAAAGGTTAATCCATTAACTTTTCTTTCCATGTTTATGCTATGCTCTAGAGCTAAATCAATAAACCTTCTATATATAAAATTACCTGTGCTTTCTGTAAAGGAGAAACCCGACAGCAAACAACTGAACTACAATTCAAGCTCAAATTCAGGAGCATCACTCTTAAAGTTGGATCCAAGGCATACATTAAACACTTTCCATCAATAACAAGTGCTAATTTTGGTCCAGATACACTGCTCAAATAGTGTTGTGCTTCCTCTAGGCACTTCTTTAGTTCTCTTTTTACTTCTTCCTTGATAAAGCGTGCAATTTCAACTTGGTCACCCTGACATGGGAATTATAATTATTGATACAGTTAAAAAATCCAATGCAGATACATGAAATGCATTTAACTATAAGCAGACCAAGAATGCCATTTACCCTGTTCTCTACTTCTCTGATTGCATCAGTTTCTGAACTGATAACAAATTGTTTCATCTCATTGTTAATTAAGTTACAAGCTGCAGAAAATAAGGGAGAGAAGATTCCAGAAGATGAGGATATAAATGAGAAATATAATACATAACATAAAAAGAGAAAACTACCAGGCAACTAAATGATGACTCACCATACGCTATATTTATTGCTGTTTCCATCTTGTCTCCTGTTAGCACCCAAATCTTGATTCCAGCTCTTGAAAGAGTCTCAATACAACCTGGTACACCTTCTTGAAGCTTGTCTTCTATAGCAGTACATCCAATCAAAATAAGTTCCTTTTCTATAAGTTCGGCGACCTGCACAAGTTTCAGAATTTTATTGAGAATGTAACTTTAATTCATTGATCCTAATAAAGGCTACAGCATATTTAAATATTCAATAACCATGGAAAATGAACTTTGTGAAAAAGTGACCAGCTCAGAATTCTAGACTTGCTTTACAACAGTTTTTTATGACTAATCTAGGCACTTCCATTTCTAACATCTAAGAATAACTACTTTCAAATATTTTACAAGATAATAACTATTTTCAAATATTTTACAATACTGTTATAAATATAACCAACTACTCTGATGCCTAGCACCTTAAAGTACCACTCCGTTCAATAAGTCAAAACAGAAAACATAAAATCAGAATTAGAAAACAAGGAGCTGATTATGGATGAAACTTATTCACAAAATTATGTAATGGAACTTGAAACCTTTCGCAAGTAACAGGTTTCAGCAGAAGCAATAGCTATGTAATAAATGTCTAAATAAAATACTTTAATGAATATTCTTTAACATTTCCCAAACCCATGCAATTTCTCATAGATAAAATAGTAGTTAACATCTCTTGAAAAAACATGAAAGACCAATAATCCACAAAAACCTACAAGTCAAGATATACCTCATCTAACTTCTTTTCCCGATCTCTTAGAGAAGATTTAGCTTGGATAAACTTCTCATTCCAGCTTTCATATATTTCAGGACTCAAATCTCTGTAGGCCAGGCAGAGGGTTCGTAATCCAGCAGATCCAAATTGTTCCAAATGCGCCCAGCTTACTTTCTTCATATCATCATTTCCATCAGCCAGTCTTTCATAAATTACATTATCAGCACCCTGGAAAAACAAGTTACAGGCCAGATATCATTCCCACAACATTATCATCCACAAAAACAAAAGCCTCAAAAAAAAGTACCTTGCAATATAACACAAGTCTGCCATCAGGATATTGACAAACAACAGACTGGCGTTTCCGTGTGCTATAGGAACAGTCAATATTACAAATGATGTTAGTGCTATCAACCATGAAACCATTGATGAAACATCTGAGTAACAAGGATGAATGCTCACCTATTGAACTCGAGAACATTCAAAATTTCATACGGCACATCCTGAACTTTACCCATCTTCTCCACATGAGATTCACGAACATATATCATTGTAGGAGTACGCCTGAGAAAAAATTTAGTAAACTTAACAGGCGTGCAGCAGAGATTCTGATACAACCATTCATTATCAGATCAACCACATTTTGTAATCTAGATTGAATAATTTCTCCAAAAGCAAGAAATAGCAAGGCCTATAACATTATTGCAGTTGCAACTCACAAACCTGTAAAAGAAAAAACCGAAGTTCTTTGCAGCAATAACCAAGGCAGCCTCATCTGGTGATGCAGCCTGATACATGATCTTCTCCGGGGATTCCTCACCTTCAGGAAGTACTGTATGGCAAATAGCGAGGCATCTGAAAAATTCCTACACAGAGGATAACATACAACTTGAAAGACAATACTTCATGAATCAATCTTATACACAAGGTTGCAAAAAGCAGATAATACAGTTTGAGAAAGTTCTGTGTCTTTAGTAATTACTGAAAAAGAATTTTAAATGCTTCAACTTTTTGCAACACTTTAACATGATAAATCCAAATACAGAATCTAAATATATACTCGATAAAATATCAATAGCAATTCAATTATTTATTCTTTCACAAACTCATCATGTCAAAGAAACAATGAGAGTTACATGAATGCTAAAAAGAGAAACCTTGCTTCTGATTTATGGCAAAGCAACCAGAGCCATATCTAATATAAGCAAATAGTAAAAGTCATCCTACTTTATAGCAGCCACTCCTCCCATGGCAAACCTACCAATTTTCCAAGAAATAACATTTTCCACTGTCACGACAATTTACCAGTCACATACTTATCTCAATAAATACATTATAAATCAGTATCTCATAATAGTCAGCCCAGTAACTCAACTGCCCCTAAGGCAAACTTACCAACGAGCAACAATTACAAGTTCTATTATAAATTGGATGACAAACAAAAAGTTGTCAAGACTATATGAGAGGCAGCAAAAAATCCAGTCTACTGCTTTAAAACAGGTACAAACATTTATACCAACAAATGATTCTTAACATGGCAGACATCACACATTGGAATCATTTGCTTCTACTGAGAAATAGACTAGGAGTAAAAAATTGTGAACAGAGTATAATGTAACCCAGTCCTGCTAATAAATTATCACACCTTGCATGTGTCAGGATTAGGTTCATGCCTCCAAGCTCCTCGCATGAGCCTAGGATCATCAAAATTAAACCCCTTTTCATGTGGTGCATTGGCTGATTTCTGCACCTGCACAACATCCAATTTTTATTATTTAAGATCTTCAGATTTTCACAACTTGACAAAAAGAGAAGGAAAGAAAAATCATTAGTAATAAAAAATCTTTGAAGAAATATTTCATAATAATGCATACGTACATCTACATCTTGAACTTTTATGCCGCTCCTCACTGCTCCACCGCGCTCTATTTCAGTGATGCCAGACCCATAAACCTCTCCTCCAATTGAACACTTGAAGAACTCCATCAAATTTCTTGTTAACGTTCCAGTTTTATCAGAAAAGATATACTCCACCTGACAAAGCAGCAGTTAAAACAAACATAAGTTACAGTGATAAGGAATTAGAAGAGAATTGCCACTGCTCAATCATCATGGACATAGCACTATTCAAAATAAATTAAATTAACTGCATCCCTATGCAGCAATTTTACCTGCCCAAGTTCCTCATTTAAATTGGAAGTCCTAGCCAATGCAGCAGTATTGGTTTCAGCGTGGTACATATGCAGGTCCTTGTTGATAAATTGAGTGCATTGAATAAATTTGATCATCTAAGAAGAAATTCGACATTGTTAAGAACAGTATGTTCACCTGGAATATATCTGCAATACTATTGGAGAAAATATTCTAAAAGCCAAGAAATCTACCTCGATGGAAACATATAGAGAGATGGGGATTATCGTTGAGTATAAAGTGATTAGTGTAAACAAAGCAAGAGCAGCAACCTATAAAACCAAGAAAGAGAATAAAAACCAGAAATGACAAAGAAAACCAAAGAGTTAAACAATAAGACTATATTAAAGAGTAAAACAATAGGAGGAACACATTACCCCAAATCGGTTGCTAGGGTTAAACTCCGTCGGTGCACCTTCATCAAGACCTAGGTAGTAGTACTTACGGTTAATGAATATACCACTGCAGAGTTAAATGCAGTAGAAATCATTATTACACAGAAGAACCAATAAATAAAGAAAACAATTTTTTAAAAGACGAAGGAAAAGATGATTGCAGAATGTGATGAATTTGCAGACTAGTAAATATCCCACCTAGCTATAGCTCCAATCAGGCACATAAAGAAAAGAGATCCAAACAGTGTGAGTATAAGTTTATCAAGTTTCCTCTCCAGTGTACTCCTCTTTGAAGGAACGTTCATAGAATTCATCATAACCTGCAAATGAATTCAAAATTTTACATAAAGCAGCATCTACTTGCAATAATAGGATCACACAGCAAATAGAGCAGAAAGGTAAATATCCAAATGTCAAGGATTATGTGAATAGCTTCTTGTAGAAATATAACTACCCCCCATCAGTAAAAAAAAAGAATGAAGTCAGGATTTAAGATCACAAAAAATTTACATCTTTTGATCAAAGAAACATTTTTCACATATCAGGGAATTGATAACGCATTTAATACAAAATCAAACAAATTATAAAGGTAACCAAGGACTGACGCCACTATATATTACACTACAGGTTACAATAACAAACCTTTGTTTCATGACCTGTAAATATAACAGCCCCAACAATGTACTCTGTGTTCCTGAGACTGCATCCCTGATAACACATAATGCAAGAGTCAATGGACGAACCTAAAATCAGATTCATCACAGTGGAGATCATATTAATAGAACAACAAACAAATAGCTTTTTCTTTTCTTTTTTTTTTCTCTTGTTTTTTAGATTTAAGGCTCATAAAGTTTTCATGAGAAGCATTTTCAGTTCCGACATCTTGTGGAAGAAGAGGAAGATGAATAAAATGAATTGCTAACAATATAGGAGGAACAAAATATCAGACCATACTCTCAAAAGAAGTTGGTTTGGAGTGAGTGGTAAAGTTTGCTTTTGGATTATAAGATTGCCAGTGAAAGTGTATAGCGAGTTATTTGGTTGCTCACACTGCACTTCACCTGCAACAACAAAAAGGAATTATTGTAAGGCAATAGAGAAGGAACATACAATCATTTGTTTGCATTAAAGGAAACAGGGCAACCATTAAACTTGACACTCATGTTTTGAGCTCACAATTACATGCATAGTAACAAAATAAATGGGTAACACAAGATACCATATGGCATTCCAAGTTAATTACACTTCAATAGTTTCTGTATAGTATAGAATTCCATAACAAGGAAATAGTTGAGCCAAACACTCAACCCAGCTGTATTCAACTGGTTGTACTTCAGCAATAGGCATTTCAAACTGAAGCAAAACTATATTAATTTTGCATTTATAAATTTTAATTACATGAAAGAAAACGCCCAGGGATGAAAGAAACACAAGGTTGGTTAAAAATTATATAAAAACCACTAAGTAAAACAGCTGAAAAAATAAATAAAAAGTAATAGTTATTCTCAAAAAAAAAAATCCTCATGATAAGATGAAGTTAACAATAAGAAGAGATACCAAAAACCAGCAGAATCACATTACAGCATATTGTTTTGTGACCATGACCTTCTATATGAGGGGTTTTGCATCGCAAAACAATATCAGATCTAATATAAGGTACCAGTGCGACAAACATGGACAAGAACAAAGGCTGCTGTGATTAAAAATATTTCTTACCTATTAAAAACAATAATTGTTTTGGGGAAAAATTTTACTTTTGCCAGAAAATAAAATGAAGAAATGATGCCATGAAATGGGAAAATTTTAAGAAAACCCAACTTATTTAGCCTTCTGCCTTGAAGAAAATGAGAAGTCAAAATGTCCCTTGCATGGCATTGTCCTTATAAAATTAATTATTATAGGCTTACAGCTGCTCGTTCCTCATAATTCTCAAACAAGCATAAACCACACATGCATGTAAACATATTCACAAACATGGTATCTAAACCAAAGATGACCTTTGAATTCAGAAGCTTTATCAGGAGTCAAGTAATCCCAAGTCTTTTCCAATGCCTTTCTGATCTTCAAATTTGTTTCTCCATCCAAATTCGCAGTCTGCCAAATCCAAAAAAAAAAAAAGCATAAACCATAATAAAAAATAATGAAGAACAACAGCAACAGATAAGACAATGATTTTGCACAGAGTAAGCAGAAAAGAAAAACCTCAATATAGCAGACACCATCTGGGTTTGTACCGGCAAGGAAAAGCAGATCTGCAGGAAAGAATCCATCTTGCTTAATCTGCAGCCAATGGAAAATTCAGTTCAGAAGAAAAACGGAAAGGAAGAAGATTTCTAAGAGATCTACATAGATAAACTCATGATAACGATGGTATAGCTATGAAAATTATCATCATAACTGCTGCTTCTGCTATAAGGCTGGGAATCAAGAACAATGCCAATGTCATTCTCAAGTCATTTGAAAATTATGTTACCATAAACTTGTTGGCAATGCTGAATTCAAATATATAAAAGATTAACATGAATCATACAATAATATCATAAAGCAGCAGTTAAGGTCCAACATTCATTCACATGTCTAAACCAAAATAAATAATTGAAATAAAGTAAGTACAACAAGAACTTAAAATCTTCAAAGTATCTTTACATCAATATTATGCAGATCAAGTTTTTGGCAAAGGCCAAAAACTTGCAGCCAATTGGAAACGAAATGTGAGAACTCCTACCTCAAATCCCTCCTAAACCTCCAAAATCAGAAGCGGCAAGAAAACCACTCCCAGATCCTAAACTACCATGTGGTCTCCCATCTCAAACAAAAGAAAGATCATTATACTCTCCACCATCTCTTTCTATCGTTGGTCCAACCTCAAGTATCCTTTCGACCTTAACTCCAGATCAAGTTCTCACCCATATCAATAACCCAACTGAAAACATAGAAACTTCTAATCAGGAAGCACCATCCATCACCAGATTCCACACTGTGAGAGTTTTGCAATTTTGGCCTCCAAGCACCAGATGTTGGGATCGAAAACAAGTCCAAGCTTCATTTAAAGCTTTGGGGAATAAATATTCTGGACAAGTCAATATGCTAAGGAAAAAAAGCATTCATATAACTTGCCAGCTAGCTCAACAGAAAGGCTCTCGCTATACGCTGGCAGATGACTTATCAATTGGAAACAATTGTTATAAATAATAAGTATCATGCCACAATTAGAAGGCTTTTCCATGAATGAACAAAAATGTGCAAAGTTCAGGAATAATTTGATTATAAGGCCTTTTACAATATAGAGATCACAACTTGTCTCTAAAACCTATTGTGATTTTACTCTTTGGCCTAAGGAAGTTTCAAGTCAAAGGGAAGTTGAACTTCAATTCCAAGGGTTAAGGAAGTTAATATGAGGGGATGACAGTAAGTTCAACCCTTCAGGTTAAGAAGATATTGTTTTTGATAACATAATTCCTCGAAAGTTATTGAGTGGACAAAACATAAAAATGTTACACTTCTCAAGCAAAATGTGGGAACCAAACACAAAAGAAAAATGGAACTTTCAACAAATCAGTTTGAAAAAGAAATCTTACATTCCAAAATAAAATCTGCAAAAAACAACAGTTTAACAGTTGACGATATCTGCACACTGTAATTTCAAAAGAGAATCACTAAAAGTTAATAGCAAGGGCCCAAACCACAATCAAGGGTTGCATCTACATTCACTATCAAGAAGCTTCCACCACCATCATAACAAAAAAAAGGAAGTTCAGAAAAGAAAGAAAAGGAAAGCAACGGCAATATTTACATCAAAAGCTTTCCAGCTGCACTGGGATCGTCTAAAATGCCCACATTGTAGGAAGGAATTATTTCTCCCTTAATAAAAGGGTGTTGCTCATTGGGTAACAAGACTACAGGTTTCGAGGAAATCACAAATTCCATAACCTACGAAAATTTTTCCAAATACTCATCCACATTCATTTATCATAAAAGCAAACAGGATTGACAGGAAAAAGGAGAATACAAAATAATGGTGTGTATATGCAACGTAAACACACTTCCAAGGACAAGTCATAAAATGCTATTAGGTGACAAGAAAGAGATGATGATCAACATCCCCATCAAAAGCACTATAAAGTTAATGTTCTCAGCCTGAGAAATAACAGCAAGCATGCTTACCCTAACAATATCTCCAACCTGCAGCTTCTTCCAGGAAAGAGTCTCCCACTTTTGATCTTGCAACACTTCAACGGGAGTATTGTTAATCACCATATCATTCTGAAAGCGCTTCTGTAGTACATAATTAAGAAAAATGCAAAAAAATATACAAATAAGAAATCAGAATTTCTCCACACCCACACTGGATAAAACAAATCTCAACTCCCAAGCTACCCCCACCCATCCCCTTGCAAACAAGGAGGCATATCATGCCAAAATTCCACAAAACACATTATCCCAAAGAAAGAAAGAAGAAAGAAACAGCATATCCTAAAATAAGTATTAACAATGGTACTCACCCAATCCTCAAATGCCTCCTTAATAAGAGAGACTAAAAGTACCAAGCTCAGAGGGACCACATTTGTTATAGGATTGACAGGACTGCATTATCAGAAACATTCTTTAAGTATAATGCATAGATGTTGGTTAAACCTGGTATGAATCACTTTTATTGGTACTTGAATCAGCAACACCAAAAGAATTGTACTAATATAAAAGGGGAGCATAAAATGAGATACTACAATTAGAACTAAAATAAAAGTGTGTATTTAAGAATTATTACATTATTATTAAGCATGATACATAAATTTCCAACCAATTAGACATTTTTAAAAAATCTATATTCAAGCTTGATGTTAAGAGGACAATATTACATTCTGTCAGCCTGAAAAACAGATAGACCAAAATGTATGCAATTAAGAGCACCACCTGCTAACTTCAAACATATCCTCAAACATATGTATGAACTCTTCCCTTCACCTTCTCTCCATCGTGTACATCATACCCTTCTCCAACCTCCATGCCTATTAAATAACAGACCACCACCTCAGTATCTCAATGACTAAACCACCTCTCTTCTCCAAACTAGGCTACACCTAGGTAGCAGACCTCACTATACAAGGTCAAACCCATCAACTATCCATTGCCCATGGCAAACAACCTCTCCAACCTCAAGTCTTTGTACTACCAAGCCATATCCCCAAAAAGCCCCACTCAACACAACTACACATCACTAACATAAAGAAGTTCTCATTACTTGGAATATCGTGCAGCTAAATACAGTATAAGGTAAACCATGCCTCCTCATTCAGTAATTTTTTTACATCAACTGCATCGGTATTTCATTGTATTTTAAGGAAGTTGAGAGCCTCATTTGATTGAGCGCACCATTTTCAATGCAGATGAACATATCTAAAGTATGGTCTTAAATTATATGGATTATCTGACACATCATCATTTGGAGGAGAAGAAAGAGACGCAATTCTTATTCTTTTTTCACCTTCACTTTTTTTCTTGGGTCAATCTCTAGGTAAAATGGATAACTGTAGAGCACATGCCAGAGTGCTTGTGTTAACCAAGTCAACTAAAAGAACCAAGAATAGAAGATATGTAATGATTTATAGCATTCTAATCACTGGGTAATATTGTCACCCAATTGTCAAATTTGCAATATTAACACAACAAACGTTGAAATCAGCAAATTTCTTAACATTGAATAGAAGTCGGAAAACTCCATAATATTGAATTGAAGTCGGCAAATTACTTCATATTGAACTGAAGTCGGCAAATTCCTTGAGTTAATTAATATTTAGTTCAGAGTTGGCCCATGAATAATCAAGTATCCATAACACAAATCTTGGAGTGGAAACCCTAGCCTTTGAACAAAATGGATGCCACATGTAAACAGTAATATCATCATCATCATAAAAAACAAATATATGTTAAGAGAGAAAATCCAAACTTTTACTTCTAAATTGAGATTAGCTAAATCCTTATATTCCCTTATTAAAAGCTATACCACTCATTCAATCTATGCTTGCAAACACAAATACATAAATTATGCCTACACACCAAAAGAACCAAAACTCTTACATAGACAAAAAAACCAAAACATTTTTCCTGGGTATTTTCATTGGAGGGGGAAGTTTCCAGAATATCTTCAACCATGCCAGAGAACATAGATAGCTGGAAAATTAACCATAGGAAGACATCTGTGTAGCAAGTATAATGCTGATGATATGACAAGCCAAAACAAGTTTGGATTAAAATACCTGATTGGTGTCATTGATAAAATTGATATCAAGAGAAAGTAACAATTGGCCACCCGCCTAAACTGTTCAATATAAAATAGAATTTTCTCAGGGAAAGAATACACAGGGAAAAAAGGAATACAGGAAGGTTTAACAGTGGACCAGCCCTATAATATATATGCTTGAGACAGACCCATTAAGTTAAAATTATCAGACATTATATCAAACTACACTAGCTTGAGTGACTGTGATAAGTGAATATATCCAAACTATGAGCTGACAATACTGTTTGTATTCACTGGGAAATGAAAAAAAAAAGTGCTATTATCTGAACTGGTTACTGTTACCTGCAGAAGTTTTTTGTTTATATATAAAATTACAAATACTTAAGAGCCTTTTAGCACCAACTCAACTTTGGCATAAAAGGATGAGAATAAGCGCGCACAAAATTTAGAAATTAAGGAAAAAGGACCCATTCTGATGAATTTTAAGCCCTTACTCAATTATCTGTCTTTATCCCTAAACATTTAAGACTGTATCCTACCCAAACACACAATTGTGACGCTGGTTATTTTTAGCCTAGGGAACTACAGGTGAACAAGCACTAAAGCAGTTAAACCTCCTATAGAAGATTCTCTTGCCTGTGAACAATAACAATTACATCATTCATGACCCTTAACTAATGTAGTTAAATTTGGCACTCCTAGGCCTAAGAGCTTGGCACAAGCCTGTAGCAAATTGCCACCGTTAAAGCATAGCAATTTTCAAGCATGCATTTCACCAATAAAAATATTTTATTGCTATAATCAACTTACCTGTTCAAACAACCCCTTCGGTAGAAACGTGAAGAAATTGTACTTTGTAGTTGATATAGAATTCCCCTGCAACAATTGATACGTAAAAATTTAATCCAAACTGAGTTCAAAGGAACCGAAAACAAGAAAATAAACTGTATCGAAAAGCAAAATGAAAAAATCAACTAAGGATAAAATTTCCAAATTCAAATACTTCTCTCTGCATAATGAAGCATAAAGCTTTTGACAGCGACAAATTTTTAGTTGCAGTGATGTTTGCTTTTGCTCTTGGTTTTCAGCTTCCAGAATGCAGCAACTTCAATATTCAGAGATCTTAACACCCAAGGTTCTATGCATTGGCATGTTTGACTCAAATATTTTTTTCATTATTCAATGTTGTTACCAGAATAACTTTTTTACAAGAAAGATACATGCAATTCTATGCCTAATTCAATGCCGTGAATCTCAGTTCTGAAAGTTAGACCAGCACCTGTAGCCTGGCCCAATATGGGCAAATCAAGCAAACTCACAAGTCAAAACTTGCTATCCAATCATGCTGGAGAATAATTAACATATTTAACAAACTACCAACTTATCTCACTACAGTACACATCCATTTCCAATCAGCATTTGTCTCATAAGATTCAATTGTAAATAGTGCAAGAAGAAAATTAATCTAAATGCTATTTGCTTTTGGTAGCCATGAAATCTAGCCATGAAATCTAAGTGCATATCACTTATTCTTCTTCAAAACCTCTTCTCTTCCATTCAGGCTAGATTGTTGGTAGCATAAGCCAAACCTCAACTACTAAGCACAACATTGAACAAAGCACTGATACACTGGAAATCTAGAGGGTTTACTGCAAGTGTGCATTACATGCACAGCGCTTTGGAACGCGTTATTTTCACGATTAACCTCAACAATTATTTCGAAAATTACAAAATATCTGCGAGCCCATAAAATTCCCAGCCATTAGCCCTCTAAACTTAATGGATGATGAAAAACTATGCTTAATAACAGGAGTAGACGATAATACAAACTAATCCAGTAATCTTGGATTAAAATTTCATGAAATGACACTCCAAGTCAAGTAGAGTTCCCATTTTATTGGGCCATAAACGAAAATAAATAAACAAAATAGCAACTTCATTTCTCTCCCAATTTTTCTAACCAAAAGAAACAGATAAGGAAATGGAAATTTATAAAAAACGAGTTATATAGCCGCTATATATTTAATTATCAGTAAGAACCTTGAATCTGACGGGGAGATTAGCCTCACGATCATTGCAATAGATGGTGCGATGACTAGGTGCTTGTGGCTGGACGCGACCGAGTCGAACCGTACGAGTCGTTGACGAACGGCCGGTTAAGCTCACATCTCGACCTAATCTCGACGTCGATGACTTAACCCTCTCCCATCCACCAGTCATCCTTCTCCTCGCCAATAGAAAATGATCGATCCAAAACTCAAAACTCAATAATTTCTGCAAAACAAAATCTTACTACGATTCGAGAAATTTCCGCTCTGGTTTATGCTTCTTGTTGCCTCTTCTAGATTTCCTAATGAAACTTCCTTTTACGGACGATCATGAAACAGAAAGAGGGGGATTAATCCCTCCTGCTTCAAATTTCTTTTTTCTTTTTTTGGTTTTTCCTCTGTCTCTGTTCCTCCGCGTACAATTTTTTTCCCTTTTTTTTCAGTTAATTTTTTGCATTCATGATATTCACCAGAAACAATAAAACCGCGTGTTTTGCCTCAACATTAAACAAATAAAAAAAATGGGGGATTAATGCTTAATATTTAATTTTTTGCCACGCGCATCAGTTATGGAGCGTGGAGTGTTTGCGGTTAATTTGTGGGTTCCGCGAGCGTAGCACTGGATATTTTAGAAATACACTCTTGTTTAGGGCGTGAGAGTGTAAAACGTCAACGTGGAAATTTCAAAAAAAACACCTAGGACCGGGTCTTATAAACGGGAATTTGATCGGCTGAACAGTGTCGTTTCGGTCAACGACTTTTCGTTGAAATTTCAAAATACTTATTCAAGAAATATAATGCAATTAAATTAATTAAAATTTTAATATTATGATTTGTTTAATTTAATTTTGTAATTATTCTAATTAAATTACATTAATATTTGATTTAAATTTATTAAGTTAATAAAAATTATTAACTAAATCGATTGATTGCACAGCTCTAAAAAAATGCAGTAAATCCTATTTGGACTAAATAAAACCATCATTTAATTCAAAATTTAATAATTAAAAAAGAGAGTATAATTAATTAGTAGCTAGGTGTATAAACTGATTAGGAATCATAGACAATAAGATCATAAGTAGAAAATTTTTTAAATTTCCTGCAAGGATCTTGGTCAATTTCGGCAGTGATTTGAAAAGGTGTTGGAATTAAAATGATCAGATATCCAATTTTCATTTAATAAGGGAAATTTCGAATTGAAATGGTATTTAGTTTTAAAATTTTGATCAGATAGAGAATGGGAATTCTAAAAATAATTGAAAATTTTTATTTAAAAAAAAAACTAAGGGATTAAATTAGACATTTTAAAAAATTCAGTGTCAGGCATTTTTTTCCCTAATAAAATTGCAATTCCTACAAAATAATAATAAATGTAATGTCCAAATGAAATAAATACACCTCAACCGCTCGACACTATTGAAAGCTAAAAAGTTGCTATAAATATATTTTGATTTCTTAACTTTGGGTCGAGTCTTTAACCGCAAAATCAAAATTTCTTTCTGCAAGTATTTAAAAGAAAAAATAAATACTAGTAAAAAATAAGAAAATTGGCAGTACGTTTTTGCATGACGTGTGATGCAACTGATGGTAACTCTTCACTTATTAAGCATTAAATTAAGGAATATATACGCATGACATGGGTTGCGAAGTGAAACAAAGTCCGATCATATGAGAGTAGCAATTGTTAAGTGGGTAAACCATAATTTAAGGCAGAATTAAACACATTCCACCAGTAAATTGAGAGGACTATATACAGAGTAATGGATTTTTTTTTTAATATTTCAATTTGAGGAGAAAATTTGATCTACACAATATGTGTAAAGAATAATAGATATTTTAATTTGTTTTAAAATAGATTTTATTTTTATTATAATTATTTTTTAAATAATTTATAAGAAAATTACATATGTTATAAAATTGTTATAACAAAATTTAATAAAAAATATAATATATTTTAATCAAAAATAAAATATTTATTACTACTTAAAAATATTAATATGATATCTGCTAATATATTTCATAAATTAAATGAAAAAATGAAATTATTTACGGTGTAAAATACATTTTATACGCTTGTTTGATTTCACGGTCGTGTTTAATTAGTCGTGACTAGTAGTAATATTAGGGAGCGTTTATTTAACGTGATTGACAATAAAATAAAATGTTGTATTAATTTAATTGTTAAAGTAAAAAATATATACAATAAAAAATAAATAAATAAAAAATAAATATTTATTTTTGGAGATGAACATAGAAAATTAATTTAATCTTATGTGTTTTTATTTTCTTGCTTTTTTGCAATTTTAAATTTTAATTAAAAATTAAAATTAATGAACTAAAAATGGTGGATGCTTTTTATGTAATAATAGGATTGCCATTATCTTATAGCAGCAATAATGGAAAAGAAACTCATTTTTATTGTGATTCTCACTCAAATCAAACACCTTCTCAGTTAGTAGCAGTGTTGTTAATAATTCAACAGTAAAATTTAATGAATATGAATTTTTTTCATTTTCATTTAAAATTTTTAAAATTAATAATATATTTATTAAATATGAAAAATCAACAATTGAAACTCAAACATCAAATATAAGTTGCAGCAGTCAACTGTTAAAAAATAGCTTTGTTTTATTGTCCTTGAATGTAGTTGGCCTTTAGATAGTTTTACTTTGAAATTAGGCTGCGGTTCGGGAGCTGGGTTCATCGTTGACCATTGCCATCGTCTCAGTTGTTACATTTTTATTTTTTAATCAAATGAGTCTTATTATTATTTTATTCTGAAGCACAAAATGGCAGCAGCAGCAATTACCTCATCTCCATTGACTTGCACCTCTATGACTTTCAAACCCAAGCTTTTTCTTCACCCTTCACCCTCACAACCACCAAAATGCTTCCATTTCCATCATCTCACCGCTGTCTACAAAAATCCCACCATCACAGTTTGCCATTTGAAGGTCTCTTTCTTTCTCCCTTTGATCCTTTCTTTTGTATTTAACTATTGAGTTCATCATTGTCACCATCAAGATTTTTGTTCTCAGTTGGATGGGTCAGCTGCTGGGGTTGAAGAGTGTGAGGAGGAGATTGATGGTGATGTTTTCTTTGATGATAATTATATGGTTGAAGATGAGAGTGATGAGGATGAGACCGAAAGTAGTATCGATTTGCTTGTTAGATTCTTGCAAAGTATGTTCTAGAAGATATCTAGACGTGCCAAGAAGGCTTCCCGCTCGATCTTGCCTTCAGTAATATCACCCCAATTGGTAAGAAGTTGTAAAGTTTCTTATCCCAGTGACAAATGCGGCTTATTATTGAAAGTTCAATTTGGTTCTGCTCACTCTTGCTTGTAGATCGGAATAGCGACTGTTAGAATTTTCTTTTTTACTAAACGGAAATGGGAAATGAGAAATTTATGAATTTATGTTCGTATCATACTGTCACTGTTTCTAAAGCTAGCATCACATGGAAATGCATTTCTTCTGTTGGTTGAAATAAGTTCTTATGAGGTTGAACGTTACTATGTTAGGACCAGATCCCTCAAATTAGGACTTTGTCTATGTTAATAAATAGTGATGTATAATTTTCAAGTAATAACATATATAATTTTCAAGTAATAACATGCTAATTCAGGAGATCAGTGCCCCTGATAATCAAGAATGTCAGTTTTAAGTTTCTAAAATGATACTTGCTAATAAGTGGAGATTGTTTTGAGGATTGTTGAGCTCCTAGTCAAATATTATTGTAATGAGTAAATGGCTTTGGAAATATTTTCTTGTCGCAATTTGAAGGGAATGTGTATTCTTAGCAGATATAGATTGAATAATGGGGTAGGGGACGACGGAAGAACAAGAAAACGTACTGTTAAAATGTCTTTTTGGTTCGCAAGTTAATGTACTTCACTTCTAATAGACGAAGCTTGAACTAAGATCATTACTGTAGCTAGCTAATAATAGTTACATATATTTACAAAAGAAAAGGGATATTTTGTCAGTAGCTGAACCAATTCCTGTACAGCTGTCAAAATCTATTAGTTAATAGTTTATTGCAAGCTATAGCTTTTTCGGTAACTCCCAAATAATGGAAGGGATGGAATTGTTGGTTCTACTTTCCATACCTTTCATACCACTGATGTGTGATCACAAGGTCTTTGTCTTTGCTTCTCTTGCCTTAGTTACAAATTTGGAACTTTACCAAAAAATGCAACTTTATTGACTAGAATCTATCAGTTTCACCTTGAAGGATCTTGCTGATGAAACAAGAGTGTGGCAAGGGTCATTTGTGAAGAGAAATCATGAAGGCAGTTAAGCAAGATGCAGCTTATCACATTATAGATTTGAGCAATGTGTATTAAGGCATCCATTTTTAGTTGCAGTTGACCTGGAATTTTTTTTTTCTTGAAAAAAGGTTCTGAAATGGGCCTCTTTTAGACACCTAGTAGAATATGATCTTTTTCCTATGACTATGGTTTGTAGTATGTCTACATATTGATGTGCCGAATTCTTTTTCTGACAGAAGAAGGGATAAAGAAAAACAGCAGGTTATGTTAACTTGCAACACACTTGCTAGCTATATATAAATCCTTTCCAAGTCTTATTACAGTCTGAGCTTTTAAAGCAGTACTCTGCCTGCTGTTCTAATTCAAACTATTGTCATTTGCTTACTCTTATTCTCCTTTTTCTTTTCTTTTCTTCTGGTTTGGGAATTCAGGTTTCTTTTGCTGTTGACGGGTTTCTACTATTGGCTGCTCTTTCTATTGTTAAAGCACTTCTTGGGGTATTACTTTAGCTTTGCTAATTCTGAGTAGTTGAGATGCCTTTCACTTTTACAGAAATCTTTGTTGCATGACTTGCAGTTGCATTTATATATGAGAACATAGGGCATCATCTAAAGTTATCACGGCTTCTCGGTATCCTGTAATTGCTTGGAATCACAATTTTGCTTCCTTTTAAAAAAATGCTATTCAAAATGCAATTTTAGTAAGATGAAATTGCTTCTGTTTTTATTCTTCTTTTGGGGAGAAATTGAGTTTATTGAAGATACAAAGGAAAGTTCAAACAGTCGCAGCAGTACTTTAGTAGTAGTATATATCTAGATCATAGACTGTCAGGAAATTGTTTTGTGATTATAAATGGGTTGATAACAGGATAACAAAATAAGCTGACAGTTATGTGATGATAAAGAAACATAGTTGGAGCCTAACTAACCAAAAAAAAAGGACAATTATTTGATGATAAATGTTAATTGTAGGTGGTTTGCACCCTTGGAAGCACTGTCTTTGCGGCGATCTTGCTTTTACGTGTGATATGGGCAGCCATTTTATTCTTCCAATCAAATGAGAACGCTTTTAATCAGGGTGGGAATTCCTTCGGAAACACACAGTCAGCGTCATAGTATATCCCACTTGTTGGAGAGTATTCTCTTTCAGATTTGCTCACCAGATGCCACATAATTATATTGATGTACTTAAAGTAGAAATAGTTGCCTTAAATTCAGCTATAATTGTGAATAATAGGAAGTGTAAATTTGAAGAGTTCTTCAAAGTTCATGTTAATTCATATGCAATATTTATACCCGATTGGTAATGTGACTTAGGCTAGCGCAGTTAAGCGGTTGTTGGCTGGTCAGTTGTAAAGTACCGTTGAAATATACTGTTTGCTTGGATGTAGGATTTTGATAATTAACAGGTTTTAGTTAATTGCTATTGAAAATATATGTTGTTGGTATCATGCATAGCTTCAGGCCTTCAACGTTCAACCTTGCCAAAAGGGGAAAAAAAATGGGAATTCGTACCGCCCCTACTAGAACTAATGGGCTTAATAAGGCGCTTCTTGGAAGTTGCCTGATAGTTTCTTTTCGAATTAATGTTCCATCCAACTCAATGCCATTGTTTGAAAGATTGAGAAAGTGCCTGTCTTGAAATGAGTTGTTTCAACATATTCTTATAATCTATTTGATAATGTTCTCATCATAAAAGCTGTTTTTCAATAGTTTATATATGTTAAAGCTGGATATTCTCTTAGATTTAGTTTTGATATTTTTTTAATTAATATCTTAAAAAAAAGTTAATTCATGCAAACTAATTAGGAATGCATAACAAGTTGAAAGAGTTGTCCATTAATTATTTAATTCAAGTATCTTAATCTGTAGAACTGTCTGGACTTAAATTAGAATATATGTTTATTTTAGTTTGCATTTTTCTTATGATTTCTTTTATATTATTGTCTTTTATATTTCACGTTTCAAGTATTATTTTTTTCATAAACTGTAAATTTCATATTTCATAATTATTCATTAAATGATATTTATTTAATGTTCTTGTTATCCAGCCATTTTTAATATTAATTATATTAACTGCTTGACTAGTTTAATTTAAAATTGTGTTTACAAAGGAGTAGATTTTAATGTCAAACGGGCTTGATACAAACAGCTAGTTATTGCTACAATGCTTAAACTTTGTAGGTTAGTAAATGGAAAATCTTAATGATAGAACTTCTAAAGGAACAACTGTAATTGAAACCAAAAGTGAAAGCATAAAAACTAGGTTTATCTGCAAACTCAAGTAGGCAAGGCTGGGAAAGATAGAGCAAATGCATTGCAACCCTGGTGGGAGTAAAATGAAGAATATGCCATACACAGCCTGGACTCAAGATTGCAGGGAACCCTTTTTTAGTACAATCTGATTTTCTTTTTAAGGGAATGAGGTTCCCAAGTTCGAATCTTTGACCGCCTAAGAATGGAGAGTATTAGTTTCAAGATTGTAAAATTGCAGTAAAAGTCTTCAGCCCTTCACTAACTTGTGATGAAGGCATATATCTTGAAAATTTTCCAAAAGAGATTCTGACTTCTGAGAGCCTTTCTTTTAACACATAAAAGTTGATTTTACAGCAATAACTGAAATAAGAATTTAAGCAAAGCAGAATAGAAATAAGCAGTCAATCAAGGATATAATGTAAGCATTATAATTTACCAACTTCGGACTTTTGAAGATACACAGCTTTTAAAAGGCATTTAATTTATTGAACAAGCTTCAACTTCTCAACAAGCCCAATGCTGAAAGGTTTATACAACATGTATGCATTAGCAATTTTGAACAAACAACTTTCTTTTACAAAGAGCAGTGCTAAATACTAGGAGGCACTTTTCAGTTTTTCTTACAAAGAAGGTCATGAAGCCCGCAAAGAGATATGTGGAGTAAAGAATCATTTTGCAACACACGAATGAATGGAGATGTCCAGACAGTAATTTAAGTAATCTTTTTTTACAGCAACCACAGCTCCAAGTATGATGTTGAAATGAAAATCTATCTTTGATTTAACATAGTTGGGCATATATTCTGACAGCAGTCGAAGAAGTATTGCTACTTGATGCTCTTATTATTAATTTATGTTGTCTTTAAGGATCATGATGTTCGTTCAAAACCACCACCAACCTGCATATGCAACCACTCTGGTGATGTACCACGGCCGTATTCCCTTGGGGCTTGTGAACCAAATGCCATCCCAGTAGTATCAAATGTTTGTTGGCCAAACTGAAATGGAAAGTTGATATTCAGTAAGAATCATGATATCGGAGGCAAAGAAAATAAATACTTCATCAAATCTCTAGGCTGGTTTCTAATTTATTAACTTGAGCTCAGTCCCCAAGCAGAGTCCCAGCTACCTCATTCTCTTTTTTCTGTCTAGTCCATGACAAGAAATAAACTGAACAAATCTGGAAATAAAAATTCTATATATCATGGACAATCACCGTTAAAAGTTCATTAAGAACATGCCAACCCCGTCAATTTAAGCTCGTCAACCCTATTGAAGGTTCATCCCTCAATATAATACTTAATTTTGTGTTTGTGTCATTGTAATTCTAAATAAAAAATTTAACAATGAAAACAGCACATATAATGAATACAATGAGAATTGAGGAACTTGTCCCAACCACTGGCCAAAATGAGGCAACGCATTACACAAAGTAACTGCCTGCAAAAGCCAGTCCAACCATGATACCAATCCACCAAGTAACTTAAAAACACAAATGCAATATGAAAGAAATATGGAAGTGCCACCTAAACTAGCAATCCAATTTCAGTAAATTAGATACGGGTATGAAAAAATAATATCATGGCAGTAAAAATATCAGGACTTACATCTTTAGAAGGAAATGCTTCAATTCCTGGGTTCAATCTTGAATTTACTGTTTCGAGCTTCATGGACAGGAACTGCAATATCCAGCAATTGGAAGGGCTTAATTTCAACATCGTAGGGTAAAAGGAAAAGAAAGAAAATTCAAAATAAAAGACACTAGATCAACTGAGGGCACTCAAGTAAGAATATACACCTCAACCTGACGTTGTAATGATTGGATGTAATTAATAATCTCGTCAAGGACCAGTGCTTTGCCAATAACCTGCATCAGAAAATTACCCTTAGAAAACAGTAGTTTAAATCCTACTAAACTGATGCGGATGATAAATGTCAAAATTGTTCTCTTGTACTGTATGTAATATCCCAAAATATACCCTAGATGTTTTGGGTTTTATTATTATTATAATTGGATTTATTGTATATGTTTTATTGGAAGAAAAAGGGGTTTTTAAAGGAAGTGTATATGTGATGTATATTAGGATATATATAACATATACCTAAGTCATGGAAAGTCAAAGTTTTGAGTTAGTGGAAGAAGATTTTTGTTGTGTTTTTGAATTTGTTATTAATTAATTAATAAGGATTTGAATGTGTGGAAGAGGTTGAAAGAGATTAGTTTAATATTTTAAATTGCTTGGTTGAGAGGGTTTTAAGGAAAAGAGGGGTTTGACTTTGGATTTCTCTTTCTTCCTTCTTCTTTCTTTCTCATTGTCGTGGATCACTTTCTCCTTCTCCTTCCTTTGCTTTGTTTGGCCGGTTAACACAAGAAACAAGAGAGCAAAGAAGAGATTTGAACCTCTAATTCAAGATCTAAGGAAGCTTTCAAGAGTTCAAGTGGAAAGTTAAGAGATTTCTTCATCTTTGGTAAGTTCTTCACTTGACTCTTTGATTTCTTTGAGTTTTTGAGTTGAGTTGTGATTGGTATGTGATTATGTTGTTTAAGATGGGTTTAAGAGTGTTTGGGTAACTGATTTCTTGTTTTTGGGGATGGATTGGAGGAAAGAGTAAGTTGTTGGAAGTGATTGTTTTGAGGTTGTGTTTTAGGTTTGTGTTGATGATTTTTGATTTGAGATTTGAGAAATGCTTTAGTAGTTTTGGTGTTTTTGTGAGTTTGTTATGGTTTTTGGGTATGTTGAGATGACTTTGGTTGAAGTGGTTTTTGGTGAAAGAAAGAGTTTTGTTGGTTGTGTTGTTGTTTTGGCCGAAATCTGGGTTTTTGGCCTGACACGCCCTAGGGCACGTCCAGGATTTTGGGCGTGTTGATAGCTCTGTATTTTGGGTTGAGTGACACGACCAGTGACACGCCCATGTCACTGAGCGTGTTGTAGCTTCTGTGTGGCAGTAGGATTGACACGACCAGTAACACGCCCGTGTTATTGAGCGTGTCATAGCCACTGTGTTTTTGGGGAATTGACACGGCCATGAGCACGTTCTTGATGTTGGACGTGTCAATATTGTTGTGAGGCAGAAGGTATTACACGCCCAGTAACACGCTCGTGTCATTGAGCGTGTAAAAGCTTCTATGTTGTGGAGTTAGGGCACGGTCAGGGACACGCCCGTGTGGGTGAGCGTGTCATGGTTAGAGTTTGCCCTAGTTGGTTCTTAGCCTTATGTTCTTATAAGGGTTTCATCTTCCTTTGGATTAGGTTGTGAAGAAGGTGAATTACTCTAATTCAAGAAGTGAAAGATTGTTGGAAAGAGAGGTGTTAATATTGTGTGGGTTGCATTTAAGGTAAGTATAAACTACATTATTGCATACATCCATATGATGTTGAAATTTAACATACATTTCATGATATTGATGATGCTTATGAATAATGTTATGTTGTGTATAATGTGGAATATGATGTGAACATTTATAATGATGTGAAAGATATGATAATGTGATGAATTGTATTTATGTGATGAGAAGCCATGATTGTTGGCTATGATGATGAAATAAATTACAATTGAGGCAAGGTTGCCTATTGCGAAAATGAGAATGAAATGAGAATGAAATGATTTTGTG
The DNA here is from genome assembly GCA_947685225.1 of Garcia nutans. Taxonomy (NCBI): domain Eukaryota; kingdom Viridiplantae; phylum Streptophyta; class Magnoliopsida; order Malpighiales; family Euphorbiaceae; genus Garcia; species Garcia nutans. The sequence continues at coordinate 56,555,957 of CANTUV010000011.1, forward strand.
TAAAGTGTGTTATTCAACCTTCAGAGTTCTGATTTTGGCAGGTATGCCTATTGTAGTAACAGTCTAGCCGGGTTGAGGATCTCCTCAAGTTGTTGAGTTGATGGTCCAAGAGACTGGGTCTGTTACTTTATAAATGTGAAATGATAAATGTAAATTGAAGTAACAGTCTAGCCGGGTTGAGGATCTCCTCGATTTAGTCGGGTTGATGGTCCAAGAGACTGGGTCTGTTACAGGTAACATTCTAGCCGGGTTGAGGATCTCCTCAAGTTGTTGAGTTGATGGTCCAAGAGACTGGGTCTGTTACCCTATCCATGGATAGAGAGATATGTTTATTGCCTACGGGCTTGATTATTGTGATATTGGACCGAAACAGCAACTCTGAACTTTGAATAACAAATTAGTGTCTTGTGGGCCCATAGGTGTCTTTGTTGAATGAGTATAATGGATGATGATATGATTATTGAAATTATGAAATGTAACCTTTATATATACATATGATTATTATTGATTGAATGTATGATATTGATATTGACATTTCATATTATTATGATGGTTTGTACTACTGAGTTTTGGCTCAGCGCGATTGTGGTTCATCGCGCAGGTGGTAGAGTTGATAGGGTTGAGACTGAGGATTCATCTAGACCTAGTTGAGCTTTACTTGAAGAGTTGGATTAGAGCTTAAAGATCAGAGAGTCAAGCTGCCAATCATGTATCTATTCTATGTCGTATATATTTTTGACGTTTATGTATTGGAACTTGTAAAAAAATTTGTAATAACTTCCGCTGTGAATTTATAAATGTTTTTATACATATTGTCTTTTGAATTTCCTTTAAACATTCGAGTTATGAGTTGTGTATTTTAAACAGTGGCATGTTCTATATTCAGTATACGTATTATACGATCGTATAAGCATGCTTGGTACGTATACGGGATATAGGGGTGTTACACTGTATATTATGGAGCGGCGGATTTGATCCTTATCATGACCACATCAGTCTTCATTATACTATAAAAATATATTCATAAACAGCAATTTACTCTTCCAAAAGATATTCTTATCAGACTACTCTGCAGGTGCTTCAGTACAAAATTCAACATATAGTGCTGGAAAACTTCAACAGCATACCTTATTACAACCAGGGACTAGATCCTGAAGAATTTTCATCCTTTCACTTATCTTTTCTCTCCTAGCCTGTCCAAAAAATAGTTCTCATCAGAAAAATTTAAATGATAGATTCGGGTATAACAGCACATTTGCATGATAAAAGGGGTTGCTGATGAAAATTTTCACTTAAGCTCTTCACAAATCTCTTGTAGTGGCTATTACTTCAGAGTAATAATTTTTGTTCCTCTTTTCCAAATAAATGCAAGTTCAAAAGGACTTGAGAAATTTACTCTTTCTGCTAAACTGTGGCTATCAGTAGCTTGACCCCTTCTTGCTCGTACGTGGATGTAATCTTGTTTAGGTGGTTCTGGTGGTTGAGTATTCTGTTCCACAGGCTTGCCTGAACTGGGTTCTGCTTCAGTTTTAGAATCAAGATTCTCATCTCTATTTCCTGATGTTTTAAGCCGTTTTGCATCAGAATCATTCTGCCCAATTCAGATAACAAATCATCAAAAAAAAATCCCCAAAAAATCTGGAATTACCAATTTTTAATTTTGCACCCAGATAATATAGATTTCAAAACATTCTTGATGGTCATTTCTACACAAAAAGAAAGATATTCCCACGTTCAACAAGATAACAGATTGAACTTTGAGTCAACTTTATCAAGTACGATTACTATTTTAGATCAATAATTGAAATCACTCGCAAAGATAGACAAAAAAAGCACTAAAGTTCGTATTGTAAAGACGATAAACCAAAAAATTATCAACAATTGAACTCTTCAAGAAAAGATAACCAAAAAAAATCAACAAAACTAGTAAGGTAAATTTTGAATATGATAAATAAATCACAAATAAAAATATGGATTATAAATTCTGAATAAGGTAAATAAATCACAAACACAAAGTCACAAAGTAATAGCTCATTCAATAATGAAACCAATAACAAATACCACTGCATTGCCATTGACATTGTCATTGCTTGAAGATACGACTTTTGCAGAATCATCCTCCACAGCATCACGGCGTTTTCTTACACCGCCGCAGCCGCCACGAGTTCCTCTCTGCTCCAAATTCATCGAATCATTACCCGAAATATCCCGGTTCGAATCTCCAAACTGTCCAATCAAACTCTGTCCAAACTGACCTCTCCCATTCCCATTTAGCGGAAACTGCCAGATCTCCGCCAAATTATAAGACCCATCACTCAACATCACCGGCGGATCCATAATAAATATTCCCCACAAACAACTACACTATCCGATTCGTATCCCAACTCAAATTTAACAAAAAGCTCCAATCTTTTTCCTGTTCGTTAACAAAGCATTTCGTTTAAACTTAACGGGTTCGTTAAGAAACAGGAAATTAGTAAAAAGACGAAGTCTTCTTAAAATTGGGTGCGCTTTTCAAGTAGCTTCAACAAAAAGAAGCAGAACCCAGTAAAAGGAAAGCGAAAGCTACAATAAATAGAGAAGCAAATCCGGAGAGAAGAGTAAGAGATGTGCCTCAGCTTATGTGTGCGATCTCCTCAGACAATGGAGGTTGGTGCGGCGCTGTGCCACCACTCACTCACTATTACAAAAAGAGAGAGAGGAGAAGAGACCTCGGGAGTTGCAAACCAAGTCACTAGTGAGGTTTTCTCGGAGGATCCAGCTCCTCTCTTTCTCTTTCTAGTCTCTTCTCTATCCAACCCATCAACCTCACTTCTTCACCGTCCGATTAGATTACTTTCTTTTTATCAATAACCTGTATTTAACTGAATAACTGATGAACGGTGATGGTGGCTCAATAAGTTAGTGGGGGCCATTGGAGGGGTTATTTTTGGGTCTTCAAATTGATTGACGGTGCCACTTAGCCGAGCTTAGCTTGATCCTCAAAATACACATTCAATGTACAAAAGAAGATAGAGATTTTTTTAATTTAATCAATAAATAAAATTATTCCAAATAAAAGCGATTTGTAAGTATGAGAATTTATTAATTGAGAGGGCTAAAGGTTATAAAAGATCTAAAATTGTGTGGAATGAGGTGATAGCAAGAGACTTACGTGTCTTAGATCTTGATGCGGATTTGATTAATGACAGATTTGAATGGAGACGTAAAATTCGTATCTTAGAAGAGGCCTAAGATTGGAATATCTTTTTTGGTGTATTTTGAATTTATTTTATTTAGGATCCATACAGTCGATTCCAATTTATTTGGGACTAAGGCTTGGTTGTTGTTGTTGTAGTAGTAAAATTATGCTAATCATATTTATGCATTTTGTTTGATTAACACATGATTTTCATTTAATAAAGTATTTTTTAATAATGCTAATGATTGTTTTATATTAATGATTGTGATGTAATGTCTGTATGTGTATGGGATCAATCTATCTATTTATTGTAAAAGTTTGGAGATAATAATGGTTTCAGTAGTTAATTTAGGATATAAATCCTAAGTTCAAGTAGTAAGTCCCACTTTCAAAAGTGACATACCCAAACTTTGGCTATATGTATGTTTTAGCTCTATCTTAATTGTCTGCCAGGCCCCACCCAAGTTTAGTGTCTTATGCAATCGTGTAATGGTTTTGAGTATGGATTAATTAAAATAAATAAATACAAATTATGTCTTTTGTAAGTAAATAAGTGAAAATAGTTAGTAGACGATTTTGATGTCTTCTTTTTTTTGTAAAAAAAAAAAAAAGCCAGCCAGTTAATTTGTATAGTACCGTAATTTTTTTATTGATATAATTTTTTAATAATTAATTAAATAAATATCAGATTGATCAAATTATAAAATATAACTTAATAACTAAAAATGTGTATTATTATCATTTAAATATTAAATTCGAATATCGTTGCCATTTAAAACTCAAATTTGAGAATTGTTACCAACTAATTGACAAGCCAAAAAAAATCTAATTTGTTATGCTTATTTTATATAAAAATAATTAAATTAGTTTAAAAATTAAATAAAACATTCCTAGACTTGTATTTGTTTATAATAATCATTATCTCAAATTATAGACTTATGAATCTTGGCTTGTCAATTAGTTGCTTTATTTTTAAACTTATTTAATTAAATTTATCTTAATTATTATTTTCAACTACCGCCTTTGGAACATAAATATAAGATTTATTTACACACCTATTTGTACTATATTTTATGTGATTTAGCATTATGTTATTTTTTATTCATATTTAAGTGCGTGTTTTCACTCGTAATTTAATATCAAAATTACTTTTTTTTTACTAAAAGACAATATTATATATTTAGAAAAAGTAGTATACTCGAAGATTTTACTATTTAAAATAAAAAAATATATATGATATTTGAACTATGAAAATTATTGCACGAGGAAAATAAAATTATAAAAACAGGTAATTTTCACCGGCTGCAGTGGAATAAATATATTATTTGAGAATTTTCTTACTTCCTCTGTATAATATATCATTTATATATAAATGGCTGATAATTGAAATTTTTTTTATTTTAATAATTACTTTAAATGAGTAAATAAAGCAGCTAAATTATACCAATATGGCTTGATTTGTTAGTTACATCCATTAATGTCAATTTCTCGTTCAACTTTAATAAACCATTTACTGGTAAGATGGGACCAAATTTTTTTATTGCAGATACATGTATGGAGAAAAAGTCAACATTAATGGGGCAAGTAATATTATTTTGACAAACATTAAATTTATAAGTGCATGTATAAATTCAAATAAAATTAATAATTTCTTAACATTATGTGGATAATTAACACTAAAAATTACCAAAATTTGTAGTAATTTCTAACATAATTACTAAATGTTGATTTTTTTAAATCATAAATGACCTAAAATTTTCTGAGTAAAACTCCACCAAGTTACCATATGGCCCCAAATATTCGACTTATATATTTTTGGGGGATTTATATTTTTGTCTTTTTGATTATTTTTATTCAAATTACTATTTAAAAAAAAGTGTTCTTAACTATTTTACTAATATATTTTTTTTTATTTTTCTTTGTGTTTTATGATAATGTGCTTTGATTTCTTTTTCATCAAGATATATTTGTAATTCTTTTAACTTACACAAAACAAAAATTATTAAACATTAATTCTTCTAATTGATTAACCATGTCGAGATGAAGTTTCAGTGGCAGTTGCCGTTGCTTCTTTTGCTAAACTAATCGATATAATAGGTGAGTCCAATAATTTATTTAAAAGTTTTGAAATTTTAGTAATTAAAATTTTAAAAATTAGACAAGTTTATATTCAAACTAGCAAACAAATTACTAAATTTTAATGTGATAAAAAAATTCGATAGTTAAAAAAAATCGAAAGTTTAAATTATAATAATATTTTCACTTAAAATATTAAAAAGAATATTTTGAGTCAAAAAGAGTGACCCAATGGTTTTGAATTTATAAATTAATTTTCAAGAAAAATATTATTTAAATTATAAAAACACAATAAAATTTAAATTAGAGAAAATTTTCTACTTAAAATTTAAAAAATATTTTACTGAAAATAAAAATAGTTAAAAGAATAGTAGTTAAAAATAATTGAGAATTTGAATTAAAATAATATTTTGAATATAAAATAATTAAAAAATCAAAATATAGAAATAAATTATTTTCAAAAATTACTGAATTTTAAAGGTTCTTCTGTTAAGCTCAGTAAAATTAATCTAACTTTGGATTTGAAGTCGAATGAAGATGATTGAAAAGTAAAAATAAAAAGTTAAATATTCACTTGCGATAAATTAAATTCTGATAATTAATTTTATTGAAAATTACCTTGAAATGTAGCGATATAAACTTGCTAACAATTCAACTTGCACATTTTTCTTTTTTAAAAGATGAATATTTAAATTCTTTGTAAATGGGTTAGCAGCATTAAAAGTTAAGATCCCATCTTTAAACAGGTGCAGTTATCAATTATTATACTTGTTGATAACCACTGAACGTGATTTTATTCTAAGAAACTATAGAATGGGAAGTACATAAATAATAAATATTAAAATTTAATATGAATAAAAAATAAATATACATAAAATAAAATAAAATATTTTACGAATATAGAATTCCATGATTAGTCTTAATCAATTGGATTAAATATTATTGATTTAAATAAATTGCATGCGCAGTTACGCACCATGTCAATTAGATTTGATATTTGGTTTTGATACATTAACATTAGATGCAATAAAAATTATTTAATAGTTATATGATTAGACAATGTAATATAATAATTTTAAATTTACTTATACTCTTCACTTAAATATATAATTATTTAAAATATTTAATAATTAAATTTTAATATATATTATTTTTATATTTTTATTTAAAATATAAATTTATTTTTTTAAGCTTTAAAATATAAATTTAAATATTTAACCATTTTTAAATGATCATCCATCAAATTTCATTCTTATTATATTTTGAATTCGGGTATATACGAAATATTTATATTCCTGCTATGACCATGGTTCTCTCATTCTCACAATATACGCTTATTTCAGGTCTTAAAAAAAATATTGTTTGAGTTGTTCTTAATAAATAGTCCTCCATTAAAAATATTTCTAAGTTTCAATTCATTTTGATTCAGTTGTTGATCAAAGTTGTTAGTTGTTAATTGATAATTTATTATGATTTAATATTTAGTAAAAATATTATTAATTGTCAGTGTTAAATATATTCAATAATCATATATTCCCATTAGCAAGTGGTTATTTTAAGTTTAGTTCATCTTATCTATAAGAGAAATATCATCAATATAATTTGTCTAACCTACAGCCAAAAAAAAAACCCAAGGGTGCTTAATTTACTTCAATTATTATATTATATTTCTCTTAATCTAAAATAGGTAAATTACAAAGTTATGATAACGAGTTATTTTTCTAATTGCTTCCTAATTTTCTCTCTCTGCGTCTATAATCCCTCCTTTCTCTCTATGAGAGTCATCATTTGGATTATCTTAGATCAAGACTGGCGGCAACACTAGATTTATCCATTTTCTTTAAATTTGCAATTCTTTATTATTGCTTTTATTACAATTTTCTTCAATAAATAGTGAAATCGCTTGTTTAGCCGATCTAAGTCTTTCAGTGGCTAGCTCCTTGTAGTCCTTGGGTGACTTCTACTAGTTATTACTAAGAATCTTGTTGGTTTTATCCCCCATAATCTTGGTTATTGACACTGTGCATATGTATTTGATTTTTTTTTATTATTATCATGGGTTTTTTATGAGCCATTTAAATATTCATCAGGCTTTTAGAAACTTTTTCTTGTTTTAATGAATTCTTCTTTTATAGATTGTAAGTCTTCGCTTTTCTTGTTTAATATAAAGGCGTTATGTAATTTTTCATACTCAAATAGAAATCGTAATATACCTTGGGTTTGTTTTTAATATTATCTTCCTACTTCTGGGGGAAAAAAAAGAAAGAAAATTACAAAGCTGTGATGTAATGTAATATAAGAGTTATCCAAGTCAGCAAGCATAACAATTTGTTTTTGGTAGAGAGTTAAGGAAGTGGCTGCTTTTTGTTTAAAAAGACCACATTTGGTAAATCCACGAGACTTAAAATTTGGGGATAATAAAGTGCCAGCTGGACTTGTTATCTGACCAAGAAAAGCAAGTACAGGAAATAAAGTGCAAGCCCAAATCCAATCCACCTTAAAATCGTTCACTAATGTTTCTCACGTGCTTCGAAACTATATTTGTATTATATAATTTTCCTATTTATAGTGCAACTTATAAATAAGGTTATAATTGAGTCAAATTTTAAAAATTTTAAAATAAAATAGTTAATTTAAAAATTAAACTTGAATTGAGTTTGAATTCATATCAATTTAATTCATATATTATTATATGTATTTTAAATTTGAGCTTGAGCTCAATTTAATTAAGTTTAATAAAAGTAATAAGTTTATTTCAGTTTTTATTTTTTATTTATTTTTTATATTTTTAAAATTTGAGGTGGGCATTAATCAATGGATCGAATTCTATATTGACAGAATCTTTCGAACATCAAATTTATCGGTCAAATTGATCAATTTTTAATTTCGGTCGATTTGATTAATTAATTAAATCAAATCGATCGATTCGGTTAATTAACTAAACGGATTAAATTTTTTATTTTATAATAAAAATTATATTTATAATTAAAATATTAATATAATTAAATAATTAAATAAAAATTAACAAATAATTAAATATTTTTTTAAAAAAATTTAATTAATGGTTAACCGACCGAATAAAAAATCAAACTAATCTAAAATTTTAAGCAAACTGACCGAATTAATTTTCTGTCGGTTAACTCAACTTAATTTTCAGTCGGTTACCAACTTGTGTCCGCCCCTATTTAAAACATAAAAATTAAAATTAATAATATTTTTTATAAATGATAAACATTATCATTATATTTATAAAAATAAAATATTATATGACAACAATTTTATATTCTATTATAAATTAATAAGCTTTTAATATTTTTTTATTGATATATATTATATTCATGTAAATTTCACTCACTATTAAACAAATATCAATATTTATAATTTAAAAATACGATATATAAAAAAAATTAAATTTATTAAATTAAATTATTATGTGATATCAAAATTATTTATTTTATATTATTTCATTTATTTATCACATATAATATTTGATAATAAACTATATAAATTAAATTAGTTAAATAATTAATATATTCAAATACATAATTTGATATATAAATAGAATTTTACACATTTCTAACAAGTTAACTTATGAGCCTATAATTTACGAGCTTTTTAAATGAATCAGTTTAAAAATTTAACGAGTGAAGTATTTATTTACTTGGACTTAACTTATTTAACAAATAAGTATCTCAAGTTAGAGTATGAATAAATTTTTACTGGGCCAAAATTCAAACTAAATTTGAGTTATTTGACTCATTTTATAGCTCTAATTACAAATTTTTTTTTTCTTCCCAAAATCACTTAACAAAATAATAAAAGTTAAATCCTTTCATTTTAATCCATCTTTGAGGAAAAGCACTGTATATGCAGTAAATTAGTGCTTTATTTGAATGACTATTAACATGATTTAGGAAGATGTATTATTGTATGGTATTATATAAAATAATAATATAACTATTATTTGATGGTATGACATAAAATGATTAAATAATATTTTTATGATTTGATGTTATTTTGTAAGATCTTATTAAGTTACAAAAATAAAAAATAAATTTCTAAAAAAAGAGAGAAAATATATTATGTGGATATATTTTATACAGAAATTTTGTTGAATATGATTTTAAAATGTAAAATTTTAAAAACCCATAAAGTCACTAAATTAGTAATTTAAAAAATTATTAACATTTATAATTTTCAAACCATCATATTACTGTAGAAAACTATACTAATAAAAAATAAAAATTAAACCATATATCATATACTAAGAAATAATAATAAACCAAAATCCAAACAAAAGTAAGATGAAATAGTTAAATAATGTCATTCATAATTATGATTACTAAAAATTCGCCTTTCATTTGCTGCTTTAATAATTTGCTATGGATTTTAATTTTAATATAAACTAAACAAATATTAAAAAAACTCGAATGAAAACATTAACTTTTAAGTAAATCTCTTACTTGAGTATGAAATCTCACTTCAAAAAACTTGCCATTTTGGGTTTCGATTCGTTCTTTTTTTAGGGGTTCCAAAAAATAAATGCAAAGAGAAATTTGCCAAACCTTCCCATTTGCATGTCTAATTTGGTTAGGCATCATATAGTTACTGTAAAGAGTAATTTGCTTTTTTCTCAAGATGTTATTTTGAAAAATCAAATCAATAGGACAAAAATTTATTTCATCACATGTTCATGGCTATTCTCATCCATTGGATCATTTGGCAAATCAAAATAAAAGAATCACGGCCGTTTGAAATTTAGCATGTGATAAAATAGCAGGGTCCAATAGTTATTTAGATAGATTATTTATTAAGGACATTACGTGTGGCAATTTCACTGACGAGCACCAAAGAATTTATGATATCAGTTCAAAGAAAAAAACCAAAGAATTTATGATAGAGAGTAGCATTTCACGTGCTCAATTACTCAAAATGGTAAGTTATCCACCTTTTTCTTTTTTCTTTTTTTTTTGAACTGAAATAATCATATCATAAATTAAGAAGAGAAATCAGCTTGTAACAGAGTTTGAAGATCCAAAGGTGGTTATCCACCTTCTTCTTGGAGCCATGCTAGCAAGCTGGGTCTGTCTTAATTATTACTTCTAATTCTAGCAAATAGCAATCTTCGTCCATGCGGTATAGAAAATGCATGTAAATTTGAGAGAAATTAACTCTTAATATATATATATATATATATGATGTTATGAATTTTTAATATTTTTACTGTTTTAATTTTTATGTATTTATTTTTGCAATTAAGTGTTTGAACTGATTATTTTTTTTAACATTTTATTAGGTAAGGCCGATTTTACATATTAAAGTGATTATATGTGTAACTTATTTTACATGTTAAAATGACTAAAATATATACCGCTATTTCTCATCACCTAATTTATATTTATATTTTTTTCTATTTATTTTTTTAATTTATCTTTCAAATACTTTATTTTATTTTTTAATATAGTTGATGATTTAGAAAAAGAAATAAATCTAATTTAATGATTAATTTTTTATTTTATTTTTAAAAATGGACAGAAAAACAATATTAATTTTGATTTTTTTGAATAAAGAAATGGTTATAAAATTTTCTCTTTATAGTTTTGTTTCTTAGAATTAATAACAAACATAAATTAAAAAGATAATGATAAAAAAATGAAGAAAAAAAATCTTTAATAAGAAGATATTTAAATGAATCCATCGTTCAATAAGTTATACAATTAATTTTGTAAATTTATTGGAGATATCCTATCATATAAAAGTTAAAACTTAGCAAGTTTAAACACTTACTGAGAAAAAAATGAGTCCAAAGACATCTACAAATTACAAAATAATAATAATAATAATAACAACACCATTTATGTAATTTTTTTCCAAAAAAAAAAAACTAGCATGTGTAATAATTAAAGTTGAAAATACATTTCTATATTTAATTTAATCTATAAACTATTTGTATTTAATTAATTAACATGACATCAATTTCCAACACATTTAACATGCAAAAAGGCTTCTGCTGTTATCTAACAGCGGCTGGTTTGTGGTAATTTGGTGTTGGAGTGTGTATGGGTTCATTTTTTTTTTATTTGCGTGTAATATGTCAAATTAAATCTATATTTTCAGTTTGATAAATCTTCAAATTGAAATAAAGTTACAATAATGTGAAAACCAGTAATTTTAAATTGATTTGATATATTAAAAATTCTGTCTGAATTTGATTTAGAATGAATTTAAATTTTATAATAATTTTAAATTTGAATAAACTTATATTAAATAATTATTTTAATTTTTGAAAAATATAGAAAAATATCTATAAATATCTTAAAAATATATGTATATGTAACATAGATGTTGATAGATAAAAAATATCATTACTATTTTTTCACACTTACTAAGGTGGACATGTGCTATCATCATCATCATCATCATCAATAATAATCTAGCATCCATATTTTTTTTATGGTTTTTCTTAATAATAAAATACCATCAAATTTTCACATTTGTTGAACTTTTCATGTATATATATTTTTTATTTAGATTTAAGTCTAATATATATTTTTTATAATTTAAGTCAATTATATATCATGCTGGTTGAACGTAAAATTACAATTTCTTTTTATTTTAATTATTTTAAATTAAAATTTTTAGATTTTGATCACAATTGTTTATAATTATATTACATTTACTAGAAATTATCAAAGAATTATGATGCACAATTTTAGTGTTCTAATTTAAGTGCTTTATTTTATTTTATTATTTATATTTAATCATCGCTTAAAGATAACATTGATTTATCATAATATTTTTTATTATTTATTTAATTTTACATATTCTCTTTAAGCAAAGCAAAATTTATTTTTCTTCATCTTGTTTACGCTTGAATTAAGAATATTAACTTTTCTTATTAATTTTCTTAGACGAGAAATATGTATACTTAAGAAAAATGATCTATTAGAAATTTTTTTTCTTGCATAAGTTAAAAAATAGAAAGAAAATTTTAAAGTTTTGATAGACAAATAAAAAATTTTAAAAATTTTAATATATATATGTGTGTGTGAATCATTTTTCTCTGTATATTATTATATGATATTTATAATTTATTATGATATAAAATATATACAAAAAATGTTCAAGACGTGTATTTCAAAAATTAATATATATGAAATGTACAAAAGAAAAAATAAATTAAATGGAAAGAGATATTAATCCTTTTTAAATTAAACTTAACTAATAGTTAATATAAAACTAAAAACTTAATAAAATACTTTAATATATATAATATTATTAAATAAAATTACTATGAAATTATCGTCAAAGGTATTATTAAATATTTTTTGATGAATTATTTAATCAATAATATTTTTATATTGTTATTATTATTATTTAATAAATTATAATATATTTCTATATATTTAATATTCGAAATTGTTTAGAATTGTAATTTTTTGAAATTTTATTAAATCACAAGTTAACTCGAAATTTCGATTTGTTTATTTTTTTTTATTTACGACCAACTTATAATGATGAAGAGAAGAATAGTATTTGTTATATTTATTAACAGTAAATTTACATGATTTAAATACACAGAAGAGTCCTATGAATAGCGGTATTTAAAGTTATCTCTACAACCAATTTAAAGTTATCTATACAACTAATTCAGAACAGAATTACAACTAACAGTTATCTATTACGCCCCCGCAAGATGGCAGGTCGTGAAACAATGCCAATCTTGGATCTCAATCGATTAAAATCAGTAGTATGTAGTGCTTTGGTGAGAAGATCGGCAAGCTGATCTTGTGAAGAGACATGAGACACACGCAGCTTACCATCTTGCACCTGTCTTCGGACAAAGTGATAATCGATTGCAATATGTTTCATTCGAGAATGAAACACAGGATTAGCAGCCACATAAGTAGCTCCCAAATTATCACAATATATCGCCGGAATTGTTGTATTTTCAATTTTTAACTCTTTTAACAAGTTATGAACCCAAATTATCTCTGTGGACGCTGAAGCAACAGACCGGTATTCAGCCTCTGTTGATGAGCGAGCAACAGTTCGTTGCTTTCGTGATGACCATGCGATAGGATTTTTGCCAAGATAGAGAACATGTGCACTAGTAGATGTTCTGTCATCCTTGTTTCCAGCCCAATCCGCATCAGAATACCCATGAAGATTATTCGGCGAGTTTTTATAAAGGAAAATACCGTAATCAAATGTTCCTGTTAGATAACGCAGTAGGCGTTTTAGAGCAGCCCAGTGAGTTTCTTTCGGTTTTGCTGCAAATTGAGATAATTTGTTCACAACAAATGCTATATCTGGCCGAGTGAGCAGCAGATATTGAAGTCCCCCAATAAGAGATCGAAATTTCGTAGCATCTGTTAAGACTGCAGAATCATCATCGCACAGAGAAGTAGATGGACTAAGTGGAGTTGAAACGGATTTGGCACCCTCCATTTTGGCCTTCTCCAGTAACTCACGAACATAATTGTGTTGAGACAAAAATAACCCATCAGAACTACGCTGCACATCAACACCCAAGAAATAATTTAAATCCCCCAAATCTTTAATGGAAAATGCTTGACCAAGCAATTTTATCACCCTTTCAATAACCGCAGAAGTGGTACCTGTCACTATAATATCATCAACATACACAATGATATATACCAAAGTAGCACCCTTAGAGTGAATAAACAGACAAGAATCCGAAATGGATTGAGTGAAACCAATAGTCACAAGAAAAGATTTCAGCTCATGAAACCAAGCCCGCGGAGCCTGTTTTAATCCATATAAGGATTTCTCAAGTCGACAGATGTAACTAGGATTTTTGTCATCAACATAACCAGCCGGCTGTTCCATGTAAACAGTTTCAGATAACTTTCCATGAAGGAAAGCATTATTAACATCGATTTGGCGCAAACCCCATCCTTTAGTGACTGCAAGAGACAAGATTACTCGAATAGTTGTATGCTTTGCAACGGGGGAAAATGTTTGGTCATAATCAATGCCAGGACGTTGTGTAAACCCCCTTGCAACTAGTCTCGCTTTATGGCGAATTGGATTCCCATGGGAGTCGGTCTTGACACGAAACAGCCACTTGCAAGTCACAACATTAGAAGCTTCAGAAGCTGGTACTAAAGTCCATGTTCGTTGTTTAACAAGAGCCCCAAATTCCTCATCCATGGCATGTCGCCATTTAGGATCTTTAAGAGCTTGCACAACTGTTTTTGGAACAGATGGAACAGGAACTGCTGCCATATATAAACAAAGCCGATTAAGAGGTTTAAATATGTTGTTCTTGCTTCTTGTAGTCATGGAATGAGTATTGAAAGGCTCATTCGATTGAGTAATAGGAAGAGAAGGAGGTGGATTCGGATGAGAATTCTGCACAATATCTATCAGTTGCTCAACAGTACCAGAATTGTTAAAATCATCTTGCATACCTCGTGTTTGATGTAATAGATAACTGTTAGTTGTAATTCTGTTCTGAATTAGTTGTATAGATAACTTTAAATTGGTTGTAGAGATAACTTTAAATACCGCTATTCATAGGACTCTTCTGTGTATTTAAATCATGTAAATTTACTGTTAATAAATATAACAAATACTATTCTTCTCTTCATCATTATATGGTATCAAAGCCTTTGCCTCACGGCTTATTTCTAATCTGTTCCTTCTCTGTTTTGGTCTTTGCCATCTCTGATTTCTTCATTCATCATGACTACTGGTGAAAATACTGGTGAAACTACTCCACCATCATCATCTGCTGTTCAAACTCAGAACCCAGGTGCTACTCTTTCTCTCACTGCGGAGAATCAAATAATCTCCATTAATGCAGCGTCTCAAGCACCAATTAAACTGACATCTCTTAATTACATGTCATGGCATACTCAATGGGAGTCACTGCTGGTTGGCTATGATTTCATGAAGTTTGTTGAAACCTCTCTTACTGCTACACAATTAGCTGTTCCCTATTGGCTCCGGCAAGATCAATTGATTCGGAGTGCACTGATTGCTTCCTTATCACCTGAGATTGTACCATTTGTTGTTGGTCAGAAAACATCTTATGAGGTGTGGAAGACGTTGGCAAACACCTACGCCAAACCATCACAGGCACGAATAATGAGTTTACGAGAATCGTTGTTTACGATTAAAAAAGGTACTGCAATTGTTAATGAATTTTTACAGAAAGTACAAGCAATTGTCTCTGTTCTTGGCATTGCTGGGATCACTATTACTATGCCTGAGGTGGTGTTGTATGTTCTTCATGGTCTTCCTAGTGAGTTCAAGGAGGTAGCTGCTGCTATTCGAGCTCGTGATACTCCAATCTCGTTTGAAGAGTTGCATGAAAAATTAACAGATTTTGAAATTCAGCTTTCACGTGATACTCAATCCACTGTGGCTCCAATTACTGTTAATTATACCAATCGAAATGGAGGCTCATTGCAACAAGGAAATCGAAATCCGAATTCTAAGTCTTCTGCGAATTTTGGAGCTTCGTTTAATCGGCAATCTGCGAACAATCAATCTGGCGGTTCTGGTGGTAATTGGAAATCACATAATTCCAATTCTGGAATTATTTGTCAGTTCTGTGGTCGACCAAATCACACTACTCGACAGTGCTATCGACTTAAAAAGATTTGTCCTCGGCTGTTTGACTCAGATAGCAGTGGTTCTGGGAATAGATCTTCAAAGCCTCAGGTGAATTATGCTGCTACTGAACCCTCGTGGATAATGGATTCGGGTGCTAATCATCATGTCACTCAAGATATCCAGAATCTCTCCTCTCACTCCGAGTATGATGGGTCTGACAATGTTGTTCTTGGTGATGGTAGTACTCACCCTATTACCCATTCTGGCTTTGCTTCTTTAGCTTCTGCATATAAATCTTTAACTCTGAAGAATGTCTTATGTGTGCCTGGTTTACACAAAAATTTGATTTCTGTATATCAATTCTGTTGTGATAACAGTGTTAATGTTACATTCACTCCTTTTTCCTTTTATGTGAAGGATGTTTGCACGGGGGCGATTCTAGCGGAGGGCAAGCCAACTGATGGAGTTTATGAGTGGCCGCCTACACTACCACCAGATAAAAGTCAACCATCTGCTCTTGTTACTTCTGTTGCTTCTCATCGAGTCTGGCATAGTCGGCTTGGTCATCCAGCCCTGCCTATTTTACGATCAATTATTGCGTCTAATAAATTGTCTGTTGCGTCCAATAATGAGTCAGTTTTTTGTTGTGATTCCTGTAAGTGCAGTAAAATGCACAAACAGCCTTTTTATGAGTCTTCTATGACTAGTTCTGCTCCTTTGGAGCTTATTTATTCTGATCTATGGGGTCCTGCTCCGGTTGAGTCAATTGATGGGTATAAATATTATCTTCTTTTAGTCGATCATTATACCAAATATATTTGGCTATATCCTGTTAAACGTAAGTCAGAGGTTTCTACTATAATTCCCATATTCAAAAATCTGGTCGAAAAATTGTTTCAACACAAAATTCGCTCATTTTATTCTGACAATGGAGGGGAATTTGTTGCTTTAAAAACCTATTTTCAGGAACAAGGAATATCTCATTTCTTTACTCCTCCTCATACGCCTGAACATAATGCTGTTGCTGAAAGAAGACACCGACATATAGTTGAAACAGGAATAACATTGCTTCATATGGCTAAATTACCCACCAAATTCTGGACATATGCGTTTTTAACTGCTGCATATTTAATCAACAGGATGCCAACTCAAGTGTTAGACAATAAATCTCCTTTTTCATGTCTTCATGGTACTGTACCGAATTATGCTAAACTTAAAATCTTTGGTTGCCTTTGCTATCCATGGCTACGGCCGTATAATATAAATAAACTCCAACAACGATCCACACCGTGCATTTTCCTAGGTTATTCGTCTAATCAGAGTGCATATAAATGTTTTGATCCTGTCACTTCTAAACTTTATTTATCTCGTCATGTTGAGTTCGTGGAGAGTGTTTTTCCTTCTGTTCAAACTGTAACCAGTCCTCTCTCCTCTTCTGCGCTTGTGTCATGGTTAACCCCTCATACTATATTACCATTTGTGTCTTCTGAACAGGTACTCACTCACACTCCATCTGCAGCTTCCTCTCCAACAGCAGACTCTACACCGTTGCAATTACATCAAACACGAGGTATGCAAGATGATTTTAACAATTCTGGTACTGTTGAGCAACTGATAGATATTGTGCAGAATTCTCATCCGAATCCACCTCCTTCTCTTCCTATTACTCAATCGAATGAGCCTTTCAATACTCATTCCATGACTACAAGAAGCAAGAACAACATATTTAAACCTCTTAATCGGCTTTGTTTATATATGGCAGCAGTTCCTGTTCCATCTGTTCCAAAAACAGTTGTGCAAGCTCTTAAAGATCCTAAATGGCGACATGCCATGGATGAGGAATTTGGGGCTCTTGTTAAACAACGAACATGGACTTTAGTACCAGCTTCTGAAGCTTCTAATGTTGTGACTTGCAAGTGGCTGTTTCGTGTCAAGACCGACTCCCATGGGAATCCAATTCGCCATAAAGCGAGACTAGTTGCAAGGGGGTTTACACAACGTCCTGGCATTGATTATGACCAAACATTTTCCCCCGTTGCAAAGCATACAACTATTCGAGTAATCTTGTCTCTTGCAGTCACTAAAGGATGGGGTTTGCGCCAAATCGATGTTAATAATGCTTTCCTTCATGGAAAGTTATCTGAAACTGTTTACATGGAACAGCCGGCTGGTTATGTTGATGACAAAAATCCTAGTTACATCTGTCGACTTGAGAAATCCTTATATGGATTAAAACAGGCTCCGCGGGCTTGGTTTCATGAGCTGAAATCTTTTCTTGTGACTATTGGTTTCACTCAATCCATTTCGGATTCTTGTCTGTTTATTCACTCTAAGGGTGCTACTTTGGTATATATCATTGTGTATGTTGATGATATTATAGTGACAGGTACCACTTCTGCGGTTATTGAAAGGGTGATAAAATTGCTTGGTCAAGCATTTTCCATTAAAGATTTGGGGGATTTAAATTATTTCTTGGGTGTTGATGTGCAGCGTAGTTCTGATGGGTTATTTTTGTCTCAACACAATTATGTTCGTGAGTTACTGGAGAAGGCCAAAATGGAGGGTGCCAAATCCGTTTCAACTCCACTTAGTCCATCTACTTCTCTGTGCGATGATGATTCTGCAGTCTTAACA
The DNA here is from genome assembly GCA_947685225.1 of Garcia nutans. Lineage (NCBI taxonomy): Eukaryota > Viridiplantae > Streptophyta > Magnoliopsida > Malpighiales > Euphorbiaceae > Garcia > Garcia nutans. The sequence continues at coordinate 56,574,435 of CANTUV010000011.1, forward strand.
GATGCTACGAAATTTCGATCTCTTATTGGGGGACTTCAATATCTGCTGCTCACTCGGCCAGATATAGCATTTGTTGTGAACAAATTATCTCAATTTGCAGCAAAACCGAAAGAAACTCACTGGGCTGCTCTAAAACGCCTACTGCGTTATCTAACAGGAACATTTGATTACGGTATTTTCCTTTATAAAAACTCGCCGAATAATCTTCATGGGTATTCTGATGCGGATTGGGCTGGAAACAAGGATGACAGAACATCTACTAGTGCACATGTTCTCTATCTTGGCAAAAATCCTATCGCATGGTCATCACGAAAGCAACGAACTGTTGCTCGCTCATCAACAGAGGCTGAATACCGGTCTGTTGCTTCAGCGTCCACAGAGATAATTTGGGTTCATAACTTGTTAAAAGAGTTAAAAATTGAAAATACAACAATTCCGGCGATATATTGTGATAATTTGGGAGCTACTTATGTGGCTGCTAATCCTGTGTTTCATTCTCGAATGAAACATATTGCAATCGATTATCACTTTGTCCGAAGACAGGTGCAAGATGGTAAGCTGCGTGTGTCTCATGTCTCTTCACAAGATCAGCTTGCCGATCTTCTCACCAAAGCACTACATACTACTGATTTTAATCGATTGAGATCCAAGATTGGCATTGTTTCACGACCTGCCATCTTGCGGGGGCGTAATAGATAACTGTTAGTTGTAATTCTGTTCTGAATTAGTTGTATAGATAACTTTAAATTGGTTGTAGAGATAACTTTAAATACCGCTATTCATGTTCGTTGTTTAACAAGAGCCCCAAATTCCTCATCCATGGCATGTCGCCATTTAGGATCTTTAAGAGCTTGCACAACTGTTTTTGGAACAGATGGAACAGGAACTGCTGCCATATATAAACAAAGCCGATTAAGAGGTTTAAATATGTTGTTCTTGCTTCTTGTAGTCATGGAATGAGTATTGAAAGGCTCATTCGATTGAGTAATAGGAAGAGAAGGAGGTGGATTCGGATGAGAATTCTGCACAATATCTATCAGTTGCTCAACAGTACCAGAATTGTTAAAATCATCTTGCATACCTCGTGTTTGATGTAATTGCAACGGTGTAGAGTCTGCTGTTGGAGAGGAAGCTGCAGATGGAGTGTGAGTGAGTACCTGTTCAGAAGACACAAATGGTAATATAGTATGAGGGGTTAACCATGACACAAGCGCAGAAGAGGAGAGAGGACTGGTTACAGTTTGAACAGAAGGAAAAACACTCTCCACGAACTCAACATGACGAGATAAATAAAGTTTAGAAGTGACAGGATCAAAACATTTATATGCACTCTGATTAGACGAATAACCTAGGAAAATGCACGGTGTGGATCGTTGTTGGAGTTTATTTATATTATACGGCCGTAGCCATGGATAGCAAAGGCAACCAAAGATTTTAAGTTTAGCATAATTCGGTACAGTACCATGAAGACATGAAAAAGGAGATTTATTGTCTAACACTTGAGTTGGCATCCTGTTGATTAAATATGCAGCAGTTAAAAACGCATATGTCCAGAATTTGGTGGGTAATTTAGCCATATGAAGCAATGTTATTCCTGTTTCAACTATATGTCGGTGTCTTCTTTCAGCAACAGCATTATGTTCAGGCGTATGAGGAGGAGTAAAGAAATGAGATATTCCTTGTTCCTGAAAATAGGTTTTTAAAGCAACAAATTCCCCTCCATTGTCAGAATAAAATGAGCGAATTTTGTGTTGAAACAATTTTTCGACCAGATTTTTGAATATGGGAATTATAGTAGAAACCTCTGACTTACGTTTAACAGGATATAGCCAAATATATTTGGTATAATGATCGACTAAAAGAAGATAATATTTATACCCATCAATTGACTCAACCGGAGCAGGACCCCATAGATCAGAATAAATAAGCTCCAAAGGAGCAGAACTAGTCATAGAAGACTCATAAAAAGGCTGTTTGTGCATTTTACTGCACTTACAGGAATCACAACAAAAAACTGACTCATTATTGGACGCAACAGACAATTTATTAGACGCAATAATTGATCGTAAAATAGGCAGGGCTGGATGACCAAGCCGACTATGCCAGACTCGATGAGAAGCAACAGAAGTAACAAGAGCAGATGGTTGACTTTTATCTGGTGGTAGTGTAGGCGGCCACTCATAAACTCCATCAGTTGGCTTGCCCTCCGCTAGAATCGCCCCCGTGCAAACATCCTTCACATAAAAGGAAAAAGGAGTGAATGTAACATTAACACTGTTATCACAACAGAATTGATATACAGAAATCAAATTTTTGTGTAAACCAGGCACACATAAGACATTCTTCAGAGTTAAAGATTTATATGCAGAAGCTAAAGAAGCAAAGCCAGAATGGGTAATAGGGTGAGTACTACCATCACCAAGAACAACATTGTCAGACCCATCATACTCGGAGTGAGAGGAGAGATTCTGGATATCTTGAGTGACATGATGATTAGCACCCGAATCCATTATCCACGAGGGTTCAGTAGCAGCATAATTCACCTGAGGCTTTGAAGATCTATTCCCAGAACCACTGCTATCTGAGTCAAACAGCTGAGGACAAATCTTTTTAAGTCGATAGCACTGTCGAGTAGTGTGATTTGGTCGACCACAGAACTGACAAATAATTCCAGAATTGGAATTATGTGATTTCCAATTACCACCAGAACCGCCAGATTGATTGTTCGCAGATTGCCGATTAAACGAAGCTCCAAAATTCGCAGAAGACTTAGAATTCGGATTTCGATTTCCTTGTTGCAATGAGCCTCCATTTCGATTGGTATATTTAACAGTAATTGGAGCCACAGTGGATTGAGTATCACGTGAAAGCTGAATTTCAAAATCTGTTAATTTTTCATGCAACTCTTCAAACGAGATTGGAGTATCACGAGCTCGAATAGCAGCAGCTACCTCCTTGAACTCACTAGGAAGACCATGAAGAACATACAACACCACCTCAGGCATAGTAATAGTGATCCCAGCAATGCCAAGAACAGAGACAATTGCTTGTACTTTCTGTAAAAATTCATTAACAGTTGCAGTACCTTTTTTAATCGTAAACAACGATTCTCGTAAACTCATTATTCGTGCCTGTGATGGTTTGGCGTAGGTGTTTGCCAACGTCTTCCACACCTCATAAGATGTTTTCTGACCAACAACAAATGGTACAATCTCAGGTGATAAGGAAGCAATCAGTGCACTCCGAATCAATTGATCTTGCCGGAGCCAATAGGGAACAGCTAATTGTGTAGCAGTAAGAGAGGTTTCAACAAACTTCATGAAATCATAGCCAACCAGCAGTGACTCCCATTGAGTATGCCATGACATGTAATTAAGAGATGTCAGTTTAATTGGTGCTTGAGACGCTGCATTAATGGAGATTATTTGATTCTCCGCAGTGAGAGAAAGAGTAGCACCTGGGTTCTGAGTTTGAACAGCAGATGATGATGGTGGAGTAGTTTCACCAGTATTTTCACCAGTAGTCATGATGAATGAAGAAATCAGAGATGGCAAAGACCAAAACAGAGAAGGAACAGATTAGAAATAAGCCGTGAGGCAAAGGCTCTGATACCATATAATGATGAAGAGAAGAATAGTATTTGTTATATTTATTAACAGTAAATTTACATGATTTAAATACACAGAAGAGTCCTATGAATAGCGGTATTTAAAGTTATCTCTACAACCAATTTAAAGTTATCTATACAACTAATTCAGAACAGAATTACAACTAACAGTTATCTATTATAATAGATAACTGTTAGTTGTAATTGGTGCTTGAGACGCTGCATTAATGGAGATTATTTGATTCTCCGCAGTGAGAGAAAGAGTAGCACCTGGGTTCTGAGTTTGAACAGCAGATGATGATGGTGGAGTAGTTTCACCAGTATTTTCACCAGTAGTCATGATGAATGAAGAAATCAGAGATGGCAAAGACCAAAACAGAGAAGGAACAGATTAGAAATAAGCCGTGAGGCAAAGGCTCTGATACCATATAATGATGAAGAGAAGAATAGTATTTGTTATATTTATTAACAGTAAATTTACATGATTTAAATACACAGAAGAGTCCTATGAATAGCGGTATTTAAAGTTATCTCTACAACCAATTTAAAGTTATCTATACAACTAATTCAGAGCAGAATTACAACTAACAGTTATCTATTAGGTATACCATTCTGCAACTATGAGCTCAAGGTAAGAGGGATGAAAGGCACTAAATGAAATAGATACCACTCCAAGGTTAAAAAATTAATCCGAGCGTATTAAGAACAAGCAAACCTCCACAAGGGCAACAAATGAAGCAGCCATCATTGCAAAGGCCTCTCCAGCATCAAAAGTGGGAGCTCCCCATTGGAAAGGATATGGCACTCTTATCCTGCATAAAAAGCATTAATGAAAGAAATGAGGATTCGCCAGCAACAAAGCTGACAACACAGTGTCTTGTCTTCCATATATATGCAAATTAAAGCAAAAACATGAAGTAATGCCATCAAATGGGTAAATCAACTATTAGAAGTTTGCTTCTGTTACAACAAACTCACGTGCTTCTCACATGCTTAGTTATTTTTTTCTTTAGTCAAATTAGAATAACAAATTATTAGGAATTTTGTTTGCTGCAGTTTATCGTGCTAACTGCACTACTTTTTTTTGCTGCGATTATTTCTTATTTTCTGTTCAAATCAGCTATATAAATGTAAAGGTCTCTCATGAATAAAAATATCCTTTACAATCAATTATTTCTCTTCTTTCACTTTTAGTCTCTCTGTTTCTGCAATTTCTTTAACTTTGTTTCTGAGTTCTTCTGTTTCTAAACTAACAATTGGTATCAGAGCCCTATTCTTGAGGGACTTGTGAGATGGAATCTGAGGGAAATTTTCCGAATGCTCCGATCATCTTTGACGGAGAAAATTACGAAATTTGGGCAATCAGAATGGAAGCTCACTTAGATGCTCTCGATCTTTGGGAAGCCGTGGAAGAGGATTACGAAGTTGCTCCGCTGCCTGCAAATCCGACCATGGCCCAGATCAAAAACCATAAGGAGAAGAAAACCAGAAAATCAAAGGCGAAAAATTGCTTGTTCTCTGCCGTTTCAAATACTATTTTCACTAGAATCATGTCACTTAAAACAGCTAAGCAAGTTTGGGACTATTTGAAGGAGGAGTATGCTGGTGATGATAGGATACGGGGTATGAAAGCTCTCAACTACATTAGAGAGTTTGAGCTGCAAAGAATGAAAGAATCAGAGACAGCCAAAGAATACTCCGAAAGATTGCTGGATATCGTCAATAAAGTAAGGTTACTTGGCACTACTTTTGACGATTCTAGAATCGTTCAGAAAATGTTAGTTACTGCTCCTGAAAAATATGAAGCTTCTATTACTACTTTGGAGAATACAAGGGATTTATCCACAATCACCTTGGCAGAGTTACTGAACTCTTTTCAGGCACAAGAGCAAAGGAGGTCTATGAGGCAGAATGGTTTCGTTGAGGGAGCTCTTCCAGCCAGACATAATGAGAAAGACTCTCCAAGAAAGCAAGCTGGTACGAGTGATGAGCAGATTTCAGATGATTGTAATCGTGGCAGAGGTGGAGGCTCAAAAGAATATCCGGCGTGCAAACATTGTGGCAGAATTGGTCATGCACCATACAAATGTTGGAGACGACCAAATGCCAAATGTAAGAAGTGCAATCAGCTTGGACATGAAGCTATAATCTGCAAAGATAAAAAACAAGAAGCAGATGCTAAAGTTGTTGATCAAGATGAAGAAGATCAGATTTTTGTGGCAACATGTTTTTCTACAAAGTGCAGTTCAGAAAGTTGGTTGATTGATAGTGGGTGTACACACCACATGACTTATGACAAAACTCTCTTTAAAGCTTTGAATCCTACTGAAATTAGCAAAGTCAAGGTTGGCAATGGAGTCTATATCCCAGTGAAAGGAGAAGGGACTGTCGCAATCACAACAGTGTCAGGTATAAAAACGATGTCTCATATTCTTTTTGTGCCTGACATTGATCAAAATTTGCTAAGTGTTGGACAGTTAGTTGAAAAAGGATTCAAATTAATATTTGAAGATGGGTATTGTGATATTTTTGACGAAAAAAGGGAGCATGTTTTGCGAGTTAAAATGAGAGGCAGAAGCTTCTCATATGATCCAATTGAGGAGGAGCAAGTTGTTTGCGTTGCAGAAACCAACATTACTGAAATATGGCACAAGAGACTTGGCCATTGTCATGTTCAGCGTATGTTGGAGATGAAAAAGAAAGACATGATCAGAGATTTGCCAGAGCTTCCTGACAAACTGCCGAATTGTAATGCTTGTCAATCTGGTAAACAAAACAGATTGCCATTTCCTACATCAGCTTGGAGAGCCTCACAGAAGTTACAATTAATTCATACAGATGTTGTAGGACCTCAACGAACTCCATCCCTTCAAGGTAGCCTCTATTTTATCTTGTTTATTGATGATCTTACAAGAATGTGTTGGATTTTCTTCTTGAAGTACAAGTCAGAAGTGGCTGGAGTATTTTGGAAATTCAAAAATATGATGGAAAATCAGAGTGGGTGCAAAATTCAAGTTGTGAGGTCTGATAATGGAACAGAATATACCTCATCTCAATTCAATTCTTTCTGTGAAGAAGCTGGCATTGAACATCAGCTTACTACCCCTTATACACCACAGCAAAAAAGGTCAGTGAGAGGAGAAACAGATATGTGATGGAGATGGTGAGGTGTATGTTGCATGAAATGAATTTGCCTAAGAAATTTTGGGCAGAAGCTGCCAACACAGCTGTTTTTATTCAAAATCGACTACCGAGCAAGGCATTGAAAGATCAAACACCATTTGCAGCCTGGTATGGTTTTAAACCTTCCTTAAAATTTCTTAGAGTTTTTGGATGTGTTTGCTTTGCCCATGTTCCGCAAAATAAGCGTGATAAACTAGACAAAAAGTCCATTCCTGGAATTTTTGTCGGTTACAGCTTAGTGTCAAAAGCATACAAAGTGTTTCATCCCCAAACCGGCAAGATGACTATTTCCAGAGATGTTCACTTTAATGAAGAGGAGCAATGGGATTGGAATGACTCACCGAAACTCCTGCAAAAGCTTAGTTTTTCTGAAAAGCAGTTGAAAGATGAATGGCTGGAGGAAACATTTGATGACCCACCAGTTAGAGGAACCAGGTCACTCTCTGAAATTTATCAAAGATGCAATGTCTCAATATGTGAACCAGCTGGACCCGAAGAAGCTCTTAATGATCCAACATGGAGAAAAGCAATGGAGGAGGAATTATCAATGATTCAAAAGAATGAAACTTGGGTGTTAGTTGACAAACCAGCCAACAGAAAAATCATAGGTGTGAAGTGGGTGTTTAGAACAAAGCTGAATGCAGATAGCTCCATTAACAAACACAAGGCCAGACTTGTCGTGAAAGGGTATGCTCAGATTTTTGGTGTCGATTATTCAGACACTTTTGCACCAGTTGCCCGATTGGACACAATCAGAATGCTTCTTGCTGTTGCAGCTCAAAAAGGTTGGAAAGTATTTCAACTAGATGTTAAATCGGCGTTTTTAAATGGTGTTCTACAGGAGGAAATATATGTAGAGCAGCCGGCTGGTTTTGTTGTGAAAGATAAAGAAGATAAAGTCTATCTGCTCAAAAAAGCTCTCTATGGCTTGAAACAGGCTCCTAGGGCCTGGTACAGCAAAATTGATGATTATTTGCAAAGCTTAGGCTTCACAAAGAGCTTATCAGAGGCAACTCTTTATGTCAAACATAAAGACAGCAATGTTATTATAATTTCACTTTATGTTGATGACATTTTGGTGACAGGAAACAATACTTTGGTGGTTGAGAAATTCAAACATGAGATGGAACAAGTGTTTGAAATGACGGATCTTGGCCTCATGAATTACTTTCTTGGAATGGAGGTCAATCAAACCCATAATGAAGTATTTATTTGCCAAAAGAAGTACGCCAGAGAAATTTTAAAGAAATTTAAAATGGAGGAATGCAAAGCTGTCACCACACCTATGAATCAAAGAGAAAAGCTATGCAAGGAAGATGGAGCTGGAAAAGTTGATGAAGGCTACTACAGGAGCTTGGTTGGGTGCCTCATGTACCTTACAGCCACAAGACCTGACATTTTATTTGCTGTAAATCTCTTATCCCGGTTTATGCATTGTGCTAGTGAATTGCATTTTATTGCAGCAAAAAGAGTGTTAAGGTATATTAAAGGTACAATTGATTATGGTGTCAAGTTTGTGAAATGCAATAATTTCAAGCTATGTGGGTTTTCAGACAGTGATTGGGCTGGTTCTGTTGATGACTTAAAAAGTACATCAGGGTATTGTTTTAGTTTTGGCTCAGGTTGTTTCTCATGGTCCTCAAAGAAGCAAAAGATTGTGGCACAATCTACTGCAGAAGCTGAATTTATTGCAGCCACAGCAGCAGTAAACCAGGTTTTATGGTTAAAAAAAACTTATGTGTGACTTGAATTTGGAGCATAAAACTGATGTTGAGATTTTCGTAGACAACCAAGCAGCAATCGCAATCTCTAACAATCCAGTTTTCCATGGAAAGACAAAACATTTCAACATCAAGCTATTTTTCCTAAGGGAGGTGCAACAAAGTGGTGATGCAGTTTTGGTTTACTGCAAATCTGAAGATCAATTAGCAGACCTGTTTACGAAGCCACTTCCTTTCAACAAATTTGAGCTTCTTAGACAGAAAATTGGGGTTTGCAGTAACAAAAGCAAGGAGGAGTATTAGAAGTTTGCTTCTGTTACAACAAACTCACGTGCTTCTCACATGCTTAGTTATTTTTTTCTTTAGTCAAATTAGAATAACAAATTATTAGGGATTTTGTTTGCTGCAGTTTATCGTGCTAACTGCACTACTTTTTTTTGCTGCGATTATTTCTTATTTTCTGTTCAAATCAGCTATATAAATGTAAAGGTCTCTCATGAATAAAAATATCCTTTACAATCAATTATTTCTCTTCTTTCACTTTTAGTCTCTCTGTTTCTGCAATTTCTTTAACTTTGTTTCTGAGTTCTTCTGTTTCTAAACTAACATCAACAGACAAATCTAGGTAAGAGAACCACTATTTATCCATGTACCGCAGTAAGATCACGTCATCTAGTTGTCAGATAGGAGGAAATTGTGGAAGAGAATTACCAGGGAGCCGCACCTATAATCCCTGCACGATCTGTTCTACAGCTTATTTGAGTTTTTGGTCCTGAATTCTTATATGCTCCACCAACAGTGAGGAGATGAGCATAAATCCACAAGATAGCCACTGAGAATATTACTGCAAAGCGATCAAATATAGCCCTCTTCCCCCGTATCAAATGAGGTAGATACTGCAAGAACTCATCAAGATTACTTCCTTTATTTTACAAAATCTTCATCTAAGATATAACCAAACAATGACAGTATCTTTAGAACCCCGATAAGCTAAAATAAAAGAGGAATAAATGTCCAATATGATATTGCATTATACCTGAGAGAAAATAACTACAAGGCAGATTTGTGGCAGTCCAATCTCCACACATTTTGCAAGCTAGAAATCCCAAAGCCAATGTCAGTAACGAATAGTAATACAAAATAATTTCAAAGGAAGACTAAATACATACCAGAGGGAAACCAAATTCATAAAGCCCAAAGCCAGATAGAGCAACCAAGGGAACAGCAGATAATGGACTCAGGAACCTGCCCAAGCATAAGGAAGCATTGTTTACTTTTAAATGTTAGCTTCTTCAAAATCACAAAAAAATTGTTGAAATTTCTGATGTTGGAAAATTTACTATTTCTAGAACCAAATGATAATGTTGGCATGAATCAGGTTTTTGAGACATGAAAAAATTAATATAAATTTAGAATTCACTCCAAATATATACAACGAGAAAATAGAGAAGATCCATCCCAAAACTCATTTATTGGAATTAAAAGAGAATATTGTAACAGATAACTCTATTGGAAAGAATCAAATGACAGAGATATAATTGACCTTGCAACATTGCGCCAAAGACCACTAAAGCCAACAACAATTTGTAGAGTTGAGGCAACAATAAGAACACCTTGAATTCCACGCATTATCTTCTCAAATTTCTGCATAATCATTGTGTAGGAGCTGAGTCAGTATGTATCATGTTTGATCTAAGAAACAATAAGGTAAGACAACATCCAAATGAAAAAGTTCCAGTGAAGCAACCTCCTGGGGATTCAAAATGTCACTATATCGACCAGCCAAAACATTGAAATAGCAGTTGGCAAGTAGCTGTAAGAACCTCCAATCACTGCAGGTAAGCGAGTGCCAAACATTGTTTGGAACAAAGTGTTCAATCCAGACACAAACAGTAGAGTTTGAATATAATATTAAAAATGGATATTAGAATTTTTTGAACTCACGCAAATGATCCTGGACTCCGTTGTTAACCTAGGGACTCAGTGAAAATAGGCCTAGGCAACTTGTGATGGACCTAAAAAAAATAGATTGTCATCCATGTTTGGCAAGTGACAATTGGGACAATTGGGCTAGACCCAGTTGCACTTGAGGGAGAGTGTTGGAGAATATATATGAATCTTATATCTGGAAAGTATAATAAAATACAATGACATATAAGGTGGTGTAGATTGGGCCTTAACACTAATACTCACATAGCCTGTGTAATTTTTATAAGGAGGAGGACTAGTAATGCAGTAAGCAATGTTAGGCAGTTGATCCTTCACTGGATGTGGCTGCTGCTCCTCCCCGACCTCCTGCCATTCTCTCTCTCTCTACTTTCTCCTTTCTCTTTGAAAGTAATTGCGTATTAGACTTAATTTAGTCCTTGCACACTAGAAAACCCAAATCTCTATACAAAGTTCAGATCCCAAATCTCTCAAGAAACCCAGATATCACAATTGCCATAAAGTGAAAGAAAAGAAATACACCACCACCTTCCATACAAACACCCAGAGAACCAGCTTCGTTAAACAGCAGTGAAAGGTGTATCAAGTGATACGACTGGTAAGAAAAAACAGAGCCAGGGAAAAAAATGACAGAGAAAAGAAGCAGAGACACGAGAAGCTGTAATCAAAAGGCTGGCATTTCAGTGAAAAACTCAATATTCTACACGTTAAAGTGCACTAAAACACAATAAACTCAATGAAATAAGGAGGTGTAAAATGTTTAGCTTAATGGGATTGTTTTAGAAAGCAAAAAAGACCCACTTGGATAGCAAGTAACATGAAAGCGAGTGTGAAGAGGCAAAGAAAACTAGAAAAGCAAAAGCAGAGAGGGGGAGCCTCCCAAAGTGAGAAAGAAACCAAAATACCTCTCTGTAACCCAAACAGAATCTATCTTACTTGCAATTGCTTTACAATTTTTTAAACTATTTTAATTAATTTGTTAATGTCGGTCTACCGTCTCTCTATCTCTCTCTCTCTCTCTCTTCTTTTCTTTTCTTTGCTTTTCTCAATCACGTAAAAAAAAGCTTGCTCTGCTAACGTAAAAGCTTCTCCAATCCACTATCACCTTTTCCCATCTTGTTATTACCAATATTCCCTAATCTTTTCAATTAAAGAAGGAATAATAATTAAGACTGATTCAAATGTAAAAGCCTTAACATTTACTGGCCCATTAAGAGTATTAAACTGGATGAGTAGCCAGAGAGAGAGAGAGAATGGCAGATAAAATTACTTGCTTTAAAATTGCTTGCTTAGCACAGTGCGTTCTTACTATATCAAGAAACACATTTTGCATACAGCCATGCAGCCCGGCGGAACCGGGGCTTAAACGAAGAGAGAGTAAAAAATTTTGTTTAGTAAAAATTAAATATTTAATATTATAGTAAAATTTATATTTTTATTAAATTTTTATATATATATTTTTTTTAATTATTGAATCAATTAATTTATTTAAATAATTTTATTAAATTAAAATTTTAAATTACTATTTTAAATGAGAATATTAATTTTATTCAATTTATAATTAAATTGTAAAATTTTAGTATTAATCTAAATACTTAATTATAAAATTTTAAATATTTACTAATTAAAAAAATATACATAATATAAAAAATCAATAATATATATATAAATTATATATATTTATATATAAAAATTCTAATAATTTATATATATATTTAAAAATATAATTTATATAATTATAATTATATATATTTATAATTATATATATTTATATATAATTATATTATAATTTATATATATAAATATATAATTTATATAATTATAATATATACATATTTATAATTATATACATTTATATATAATTATATAATAATTTATATATACATATATATATTATTTAAATATATATATATATATATATATGTATATAAAATAAGAGGGAGGAGGGGAGGGGTCCATTGCCTCCCAGAACCCCTCCCTCCGCCCCCTTACAGGGTATCCATTAACAGTCATAATTTCATGAGAACAAATTAAAAGACGAGTTTTTTTTTTTCTTTTTTTGAGATTGGTGCAAACAAATATACAGGGGATTTAATTTGCTGGACTGCATTGATATGTCCTTTTTGGATTATACACAATATCTTCTTCCGTTTGCGTCTATCACTGCATCGCTGTTCTGTATCGTATTTTCTGCTCTGCTAGCTTCTGGGTTATGCTTTGACACTTCTTATTGAATTGTACACATCTTGTGGGATAAAAAAAACTTATCTTTTGTCTCTTGGGGCCCAAAAATTTCACCCATATATCAAATTGATTCCTTCATAATTTCAATCTTTCTTAACAATACAAACAACTGATTCTTAATATCGCTGTTCTCCTTCTCACCAACAACAATTCTCTAAACACGATCTTTGCTTATTTTTAGTATTTTTTGGGATTAAGTATTGCCGTTAGACAAATACTAATTTGCCCTATGTTCAAGTTATTATAAGCAAGAAATTTGGTAATTGGTATTATCATTAATTAATATGATAAAATCAGCAGCAAAATGCCAACTTCTTAAGCATTTCTAAATTAATAAGATATATTTATAACACAACTCTAAATGATGTGAACCAAAATAGAAATTTCTATTTTTCCCAATATTTTGTATTCGTTCTGCTTAATTGTTTTGTTTTCACTTGACTATTTGACATTATTTTTTTTGGGATCACAATTGTTCGTCGCGAGTATATTGTTTTTCTTATTTAAGTGGCAGGCATTAACGTGATATTATGGTTTTAACAAATATAGAAAATTAGTATAAAAAGTTTAGTATTGAAGATTTGGTTAAATCATGTTTATTAGGAATAAGCAATAGTTTAAGTAGAAAAATGAATAGAGTTTTAATTATCTCAAATATTCTAAAAATTTTAGTCGTTTTTAATTTCATCTAATTTTTTGATTCTATCAATTTTTAATATCTAAAAAATATAAATTTATATATATTGATTATTGATACTCCCCTTGGTTACCAAGTCTGGTGTGTAGCGGTATGCAATTAGGGGTGACAGCGAATTGGATAATTTCAAATATTCGACCCGCTCAGACCCTATTATAGAAAATACATATAGTGGATAAATGGACTTTGGACGGATATAAATATTAAAAATAATACCCGTCATGGGTTTGGATAGGGTTCGAAATTATAGCATAGAGTACCCACTATCCAAACCCATATGTATAAATGGGTTCGGATAGCGGGTATCGGCGGTTAGCTATGACTACGGTTCGATTAATCAAAATTGCTGGTTCGAAATCTCTGATTCTGGTTTTATGATTTTCGTAAACCTTAACCGGTAAGAGCCGATTTGGTTAAAGTTTAAAATCTTAAAAATCGCTTCAATTTCTATTTTGATTACGGTTTGAAACGCCGGTTTAAATTAATTTTTTTTTAAAAAATTATGTTTAAAAGAATAATACTATTGTTAATATATAATAATATTTTTTTATGAGATTAAATATCACTTATAAATTTAATAATATTATTTAAGTTAAATCAAATAATATTATTTATAAATATTTAATATTACAATTAAAGTATAAATAAAAAATAAAAAAAAATTTAAATATAATTACTAAAAATTAATTAACTACATAAATTATAATTATAATTATAAATATTTAATATTATATTTGAAATATTCAATAAATATAAATAATTAAAATATTCAAAAACTACATTAAAAAGTTTAAACTTAATTTAAAAAATTATATAATTATAAAATATTCAATATTAATTACAAATAATAAATATTACTAACAATAATAATAAATAATAATATTAATAAATAATAATAATAATAACAAAACAATAATAATTAACAACAAATAATAAATATTACTAATAATAATAACAAATAATAATAATAATAAATCATAAATATTACTAATAATAATAAAAAATAATAACAAAATAATAATAATATTACAATAATAATAATATTACTAATAATAACAATAAATATTACTAACAATGATAATAAATATTAATAAATAATAAAATAATAATAATTAACAACAAACAATAAATATTACTAATAATAATAATAAATAATAAATATTACTAATAATAATAAATAAGAATAACAAAAAATAATAATATTACTACTAATAATAATTAACATCCTTTTTTAATTTTAAATTTGCCAGTTCAGTTCCGGTTCAAATATTTTGGAGTTCTGGTTCCGATTTTGAACCTTTAATTACAGTTTACGGTTCGGTTCATTGAACCAAACTGAAATCACCGATCTGATTCAACGGTTCAACAGAACCTTAGTCATAGTTACCCGCATGATAAAAATGTATTATATTTTTTTTCACATGTTTAACTCATTTATATGTAATTAAGGTATATATAAATTATTATTTGAGAGGTTTAAATCCATAACCTCTTGAAAAAAATATATATAATACACTTTACCACCAAATCACCTTAATATTTCTATTTCTTTTTTTTTTATAACTAAAATGGTAAATAAACCATATTAGTAAACATATATAATTTATGTGAGTCAATATTGTCTATAATTATCATTAATATATATAGTTAAAATTATATAATAATATAAAAATTAAATTATATATATAAAATAACTGATATGATATAACATATGCAATTCGTATAATTATATATATTGCGTGCTATAAAATGGTTAATATTATAAAAATGATTATAATTAATATAACATCATCGTTCATCAATATAAGATATATATATATATATATCAAGTATTTTCAGTATGTAGTATAAGATATTATACATATTATATTATTTCCATTATAATATGTATGGTAAAAATAATAATATATCTATATAATACAAATAGTTGGTATATATTTTTATATACTACATATTATATGCACTATATGTATATGCTATATATTATATACATATACTATATATTATATGTAATATATGTATTTATTGTATACTATATTATTGCGCGCGCACATATATATATATATATTATTATATGGGATATATTATCAATTATTTTTATTATATAATATAATATATATTTTATATTATTATTTTCATTGTATATATTATTTATAAATATATATATAGTCTATGTATATAACATAGTATATTATACTATATAGTATAATATATATATTATAAAACACACACACACATATATTATACTATATATAGCACATGATATATACTATACAATACATATATATTTTTTATATATAGTCTATATATATAATATAGTATATTATATTTTATACTATATATTAACATATGATATATATTATATAACACACAATGTTATAAAGTTGATTATAGTTACTATAACTCTCTAATATATATATTACTTAATATATGTCATATTATATGGTAAAGATAAAATATATCAATATAGTGAAAATAGTTCACATAAATATGCTTTACACTATATATTCTATATATTATATGTAGTATATGTGCACATTATATGCTATAATATTATTAAGAAAAAAAATATGAAAAATAATACATTAACATAAAATTAGTTTATTAAAACAAATTAATTAGTTATAATTATTGATGAAAATGATTAACATACTATAATATAAATACTATTTAATATATAATATATTATTTTCCCTATAATATTTGTGGTAAAAATAAAGTATAATACATATATATGCTTTACATTAGATATCCTATATGTTATATGTAGTATATGTATCCATGATATACTACAATATTACATATATATATTATATATTATATGGGCTATATATATTATCAATTATTTTCATTATATACTATAATATATATTGTATATTATTATTTTTACTATATAAATATTATTTTATATATATACACTGTATACTATATATATGTAATATAAATACTACTTAATATATCATATATTATTTTCACTATAATATATATGGTAAAAATAAAGTATAATACATATATATATATATATTCTGAGCAATAATAAAATAGAGATTAAAAGAGAAATAATTATAATAGTATTTATAATATAATACATATATATTAATTATATTAATTAAAAGAGAAATAACAAAATATATAAATAATTATAAAAAGTTAAAGAAAAAAAAGAGATGAATTAAAATTTATATGTTTAAGTTAATATTGCTGTGACTATTTTAAAAAGAGTGTCAACTGTTAAATATTTCTGGACATTTACGAAGACAGAGGCCGCGTGAGAGAGAGGGAATGAGGAACATTTTCAGGCGGATTTCGACGACCGTTTTAGGCGAGGTTGGTGGCGTTGGTTCGTCTCCTCACGAGCTTTATTTCTACACTCACCATGCTGCTTGAGGCTCACTAGAGAGAGAGTTCGGAGTTCATGACCACCGAGTCTTCTCTCTCATTTTTCGGCAAACGACAGCGAATGATGGCGAGTGGCCACCATTTCTGCACTTCTGACTTCTAGATGATTCCAACGATGTCCATCCCGTCCTCCAGATCCACCATTGTTGGCTGCACGTGGCAGACCAACGGCCACTCCGGCGATAGCTCCGATTATATTCCGGTGGGCCACACTAGAAGCCTCATTTTGACGTGTTTGACACGCAGATCAAATTTTATTGGGTGAGCTTTGAATTGCTAAATTTTATTTTAAAATTGATTTATATCAATTTCTTTTAAGTTGTGCTTAATATTTATGAAGGGTAATCGATGGATTGAAATTATTTAATTAATTGATAAAATTATGATAATTACTTAATAATTGGATGATGAAAATTTTAATTATGTATTTATAGTATTTTGCTAAAATTTTAATTATAATACTGTTGTATTATGTTTAATTATAGAATTGAGTGGTGCAAAATTAATTATGTATTTAAGTGAAAATATTATAATTATATAATATATAGTATATTATATTTTATATAAATTATCTTAGTTGGATATTTAAACAGATATCGAATATTAATGGATAATAATAAATGAGTTTGAAACGAATATGATTAATAGATATATACTTATAATTGAGTTTGGAATAGATACAAATACCTAAAATTTAAATAAGTTTAAAAATAGATAAGGTATTTTTTATGGGTATCCTATCCATTTTTATCCCTACAGATAATATATTCGCTTCGCATGATGAACTAATTATTAAGAATGAGCTTTTTGGAAGATAAAAGATCATACTAAGCTATTAAGAATATAAGCAATATAAATAAAATTTCTCATTACAAAGAGATAGATCTCTGACAGAGTCATCGTATAACACTACCACACTCTCAAAGACGCATTCAAAAGTTATCTTTCTTTTATTAACTATAAATAGGGACGAATCATCATAAATGAATGATCATTTTTTTTACTCTTAATTTTTTTACATGTAGACGATCAGAACTAATTTAACTATCGGAGTTTTATTATGAGAAGTCCCTCCCTCTTCTTGTCTTGTAGGTAAGCAAATCAGACCCAAGAATCCAAACTTCCATAAGATTACCGAGGTTCATCCATCATCAATCATATTATAAGGATATAAAATAATATTATTTTATACACAGAAGAGTTTAATGGTAAATATATATATTTTTTTGTTTACAATGTGATTTTTTTCATGTATAAATATTAAAAAATATTATTTTATTTATTATTTTTTTCTTCCAGCTAAAATTATTATTTTTAGTTCATGTATATATATTAGATATTATAAAATATTATTTTAAATAAATTAAAATATTTTTTTATTAATTTATTAATGCTATAACTTTATTTTATTAATTAAATTACTATTAATAAGAGTATAATTAAAAACATAAATAAGTATTTTTTATTATATATAGTGATAAGTTGAGAAGAATATATATATATATATATGTATGTATTGTAAAAATGATGATTTGAGAGGGTGAGTATATTTTTAAATTAGGCACAAAAACAAAACTATAAAAGTGAATTTTTTTTTGACCGGTAACCGAGTCAAGTTATGCAGGCACGTACTTGTGCAAAAAAGCATGGAGATGGAGAAACAGGTGGTGGTACTTAATTGGAAATAAGCTGGAAAAGTTCCAAACTTTGTAGTCAACAGTCAATATTCAAACACCAAGAGTACCACGCACTGATGTACTACCCGCGTAAATTCAGTGTTGTATCGTGTTGCGGGTTACAAATGAGTAAAACGCCAGTTTACCGCCAAATCAGCGGTTTTCGTAACTCTATTATTTTCTGGGTCTGCAGCTCCACCTAATTTTATATTTTTATTTTTGTCCTTTTCAGGGTTTGGCGTTTGTGTATATGCTAATTACAGAAATTCTACTAAATATTTTTTACCATTGAAGAAAAATTAGATCTTTATAGAATAAAACATTAAAAAATCGCACCTTTGAATTATTTATTGCTAAAAAAAGATTGTAAAGTTCACAATATTCTTATAAAGATAATATTTCATTACTAATTAAATTATAAATTTTAATTCATAATGTTAAAATTAAGAAAATAAATTAAAAATAATAATACCCCACGAATTAGAATGTAAAACATCTTAATTTTTTTTTGGATGTTATTTTTCAAGCGGGTTTTATTCATAAAACGTACTTAAAACATTCACCGGCGAGACCACCTTTACAAACTATGAAAGATTTGATTCCCTGCCCCATGGGCCCACACAAAAGTCCCTCAGACATGATAATGATAATAATAAATATATTGACGAATTGATTAATTAATTAATTAAGCTTTTAAAAGGACAAAAAAAAGCAATGCGTTGTGTTCTGTGAAAAAAGGGTTTCATCTACAAAAATTCCTTCCCACCGTGGATGGATTTTATTTTTCTAATAGCCCATATTGAATTAAAATTTCTATTTCTCACTCATTTATTCTTATTTTTATTTCTTATATATTGTCTTACACCCTTGCTAGGGAAATTATTTTATTACTTATTCTCATAAATAAATCCTTTCTTTTGAAAAAAAAAATTCTAACATAAGATTTCTAGTATATATTACTTTTGATATTATATAAATATTATATAATGTGTCATAAAATTATTGTATATACATGCCTCTATGGTGAATTATAACTATAATTTTAAAACATATTTATATGGTTTTTTTTTTTGCTCGAATTATTTATACGGCAATTAAGTGTTCACTTTATTGTTGACATAATTCACTTTATTGTAGAGTTCCTTTAAGAAGCTTTCGGTTATAGTCTACACTTTCGTATTTCAAAGTAATAATTTTTGTGACTTCTTTTTTTTTTTTTTAAATATATATATACAATCTTTTACTATTGTCTATTGGAAACTTATACAGGAGTAGTCATAAGTCTACTAACATTTAACTTCAAATCAAATCCAAACATATATATATATATATATATATATATATACAAAGGGATTTTAAACATTGTAGGCCTAAATTAAAATATAATATAAAAAACATATATATTATGGTAAAATTTTTATAATTTATTAAAGAATTACTTTTGGACAAAATTAGTATAATTATGCTTAATATGTTGAAGTTTGAATCTGTTTGTGATAAGTTTGTATAACAAAATGTTTTATAGTAAAATTTTGAGGTTAGAAATATAAATTTCTAGTTTTTTCTACATCATTATAATTTTTTTAACGAAAATTATAAAAACAAATAATAGAACTGTTAGTGTGAACCAAATTTCCAAATAATCACCAATGTATTATTATCTACAAGAAGAAGAAGAAAAATAAAGGGAAATATAAGATTGAAGTCCATCTTATAGAGTTAGAGGAGCAAGAACAGTATCCACAGCTCCTTCATACATTTGAAATTTGAATTAACATCGAAAAGGTTTTTCAGAAAAAAGAAAAAGATTGATAAAAAGTTCACTCTAATTCAGTGGTCGCATCCTAAGCCATCATTATGTTGATACCATTTGTTTACTCATAAGAGATGTGCCTATTGATTCTACTCTCGCACGGAAAATAATTAACGTACTATTAATAATGATAATTTCTCAACTGAAGTACATCATCAAATCTTACCTAAATTAATTAATTCAGTTGAAGTGGGGACACTGCGTCATTTGATTTATGCTCTTATAATATGGGTCCATATATTACCTTGTCATGTACTAAACTTACCCCTCAAATGCTACAATTGATTGAGGGCAAATGGGCACATATCCTTGTATGAAGATAGTAATAAAAAGTTTTGAGTAGGCTCCAAGTATAACATTAACATGGGGCAAACGAATAATTCAAGTTTGATTCAGATAATTAGTAAATACAGCTAGAAAAATCCTCAAAATTAAGGCTCATGACAGTACAAATCCTATTGCTGACTTACGATTTCCAACTCTGTAGCTTGGATCTTCAGTTTCCCAGTCTTACAATTATGCCCATCCTATGACACCAAAGATAGCAAAGAGTAATGATACTCAAAATATCAATGTTTAAGATTGTTAACAAGCTCGCACGTGTGTATCTTCGTGCCAGGAATAGCATGATTCATTCCCTTATATTCTTCTATGTTGACAGGTTGCAACTACATCATTCTAGGTTGAATGAAAAGCAATGATTTAGACTCTTTATGCAGAAAGTTATCTTCCATTCACAAAAAGAAGATAATTACATTACATTAACTTGTATTCATAACCACTACACATGAATTCAAAGTAATTTGATAATGTTTCAGTAGAGATAACTGCAGAAACAGTTTTTCTTTTTTTATAAACATTAGATAGTCAACTTATTCATTATGTTTAACATCTATGAGGACATGGCAGCAGACTATGAACTTGTAATAACTCACAGAAAACAGAATAGCCATCAATTTTGTTCCAGTAGCACCATATCAAAATTGGAAATGCCAGAAATAGGTACAAATTAATTCTGTGCTGAAAACTATATTTCTTAATCCATTTGATTTGAGATTGTATTGGCATGGAAACATTTTTTTCCTCAGTTAAGGTGGTAATAACGTTGGGGTAAGTAACATACCCTCAGCAATCAATCCATTCCTCAACGTACCTTTCCCAACAGCAATAAAATCTTAATACATTCATCACTAACTGGCACCACGAGATTGCAACCTCTTTCTCTCAAATTCAAGCTGGAATAGACCAATGCATAAACAAATAAATTTAAAAAAATTTCAGGGAAATTTCAAAATGATTTCATTTGGACAAATGGCTTACCACTTTCTTCACCCTCTCATTAGCAGCAGGGGTTCCTCCAAGAACACATTCAGGTAGATATGGACTAGTAACTCGCACTTCATTCATAACCACAATGTCAGTCTTGTCCCAGCGCACTGGAAGCCTGTTTATGAATGAACAATGGGGTTGATTATGAGAACTAATAACTCATCAATGACTTAATGATATGTAATTCTACAAATCGAAACAAATTGCTTAATGGAAAATTTAAATAACACTACAAGACTAAAGCTTATTTAAAAGCTGTTGAGCTGCATGCACAAAGAACAACCTTAATCCTTTTTCATTTTTGTGGAGTGAAACTTGGGAGGAGGAAAGGCAGTGGGATACAGACAAAATTCAACAAAAATACTCCATTATGAAAAGTTGCAGATGGCATATACTGTTTGTGCTTAATGATTCACTAAATACTGGTTCACAAATCCAGGAGCAATATATCATTATTCATTTATGACTATACAGAGCACATCCATATCAATGGGACTCCATAATTTGATTTAGGGCAGATGAGTGAGCCAGCACAAATGCAAAAACATGATGGAGCTATGAGAAGAGAATTTTGCTACCTCTTTACTTAATATTCATTCAGGTAGAATAGTTTGAGGGATTTTATTCATTGGACTCACAAGTGAATTTCAATGGTCAGTCATATAGTTCTGTAGATTAGGTCTTTACTAGTTTCAAGTTAAATGAGTTCTAAATTTGGTGCTTTATGAGTTACAGCTACGAGCGAATATGTATGCAGGGAAATATTAATATCATAATTTTGTGCATACCAAGAAATTCAAACTCTAAGGAGTCTTATCTCTTATGTCTGCTTATCTCTTTGCACTTGAGGTCTTTTAGGATTTGACAGAACAAGGAAGAGTCTAAGCCCATATTTGGTCACTCTAGAATGAAAAACCAAATGCATTCTTGGAATATTACTCTGTTTTCTTATTTGGTTCACAATGAATCCAAATTTTTCATGATATTTTTTATATTTGAATAAATACAATTTATCTTGAAATGATTATTATCAAGTATAGTTCTTAAGATAATTACTAAATACTATTTGGATCCATTTGGTTGGATAGTTATTTCAAATTAGAATCATGCTTATGATTTACTCTTGAAACACAAATCTAAGTACTCAATCATTTCAAATCCACACCTATCCAAACGGGCCCTTTGGTTATTTAAAGAATAAATTTGGAATGGGGTACTTTGGAAAACATCCATTTCCAAGATAAACCAAACATGCCCATGAGAGTGTTGAAGACAACATTGGTTATAAGATTATTTACTTGGATTTATAATAATTGAGTCCTGTGTGATTGATTTGTTTTCTAAAGGCATTAATTCGTATGTGAGATTTCGCTTTGTTCTCTCCATGTTCTGCCGCTAAAGGATCTCAAGTTATTGCTGCTAGTGACTCAAGTACCTTTCTAACTCCTGCCCCTTGCTTTAGTAGGTCTTTAAATTCATCATATCATCACCACAATATAAACTCAAGCTCAAACATAATTTTCCACTCTTTCTCCAATAACTAAACCACTCATAACAAGCTGCAAATCTCATGTTTAGCTGCTGTCCCATAAAACATGTGGTTTCTTTCAGTTCATCAACTTTTACCATCAGACTACAGTATCCTCCAACTATATTCAAACCTCAAATTCTGACTCAACTTAGCAACTGAAAGTGAATTTCCAATTTAATTAATCCTAACAGCCACACCCTTCAAAAAAATGCACCAAGGTTATTTTTTCTCATATTCTCTACATTAAAAAAAATCATGACTGCGCTACAAAGAAGCAAAAGCAACTATCTAAAAGTTTGATGATGCTGAAGTAAGTTCTTTTACAATTCACTACCACTAACCACATGCCTCATCTCTAGGAATTTCTACTGGACAATTTCATACTATCTTAAGAAATCCTTGTTCAATAATTACAGTCAAAGAGTTTGTAGACCACTCTGGTAAAGACAACTCTATAACCACCATACCTCTGCTTCACCAAAAACAAAATATATCAACTTAAAACAGAATCCTCTTGTTCAAACTACACAAGCCTGCATTTCATTTCTGATCATCTAGACTCATTTATTGCCTTTATTGAATATATATACTTCAATATAATTCTATCTGTATCTGTCATTATAATTGTAAATTCCTAGCTATTTCAGATTTGATCAATATCAAATCCATGGAAGCTTCTAAAATCGAAACCCTCGCATAGACCACAAAGTTGCACCTTAAGAAACACTATGTCACTCAATTTAGCAAACTATACTCAAGATATCACAATTTAAATTTTCTATCATAATTACTTGTGATAAAAGAATTATCAAGGAAGCACCTTTGTTTCCAAATCACAAGTCAGCATCATATCAGTTCATTATTTGTAAAGTGAAATAGAAAATTTTTTCACAAACTACCATAAATGCACTTGGTTCAATTAATTAGATATTAAAAGCCAATCCCACTTGTTAATTTGAACATGCCACGGTAAATGTACTAAATCTACAAACTCAAAATCAAACATAAAACACTTCTAACAATTAACATGGTCCAACATTTAATAAAAATTAGGAACATACGTCTTGGACAAGGCATCGAAGATGCTTTGTGCCTTAGCAATAACGCCTACTCCAATTCTCTCTGCCTCTGTTTCTGCCTGCCTGCAAATCGAAACAAGTCACACTGCCCAAACACCAAAAAAACACTAACAAAAAGCAAAAATTACAAACCCCCAAATGAGTTTTAAACCCAATTGTCAAAATCACCTTAAAGCCATTTCCTCTCTAGCTTGAAGACTGTGAAGATCAATATAACACTTCTTAACATCAAGCGGGTCCTGGGTATGACCGAGAAAAGAAAATTCTTTTATATAATTAGCTTTCAAAAACCTTATATTTCTCCTAGTCCCAGGTTTCGATCCCTCTTGTGGAACAAGAAAGTTAAGGAATCCAAACAAGAAAAAAACAGTACCAAATAAAGAATTAGGGTTAGCCAAGAAAAAGAAGCAAAGATTAATGAGCAGGCAACATCACAAACAGAGAGAAAAAGTAAAAGAAGGATATGAAGTACGAGGATGTTGGATTGGCTATCAAAGGTTATGACTTGGCCCTTGAATTCGTCGCCTAAGGTGGTCTTGATGGAGAGCAAGCAGCCAACTGCAAAGTCCTCGCTGTTGTTGTTGTTGTTGCTACCTTCCATGACTGCCCTCTTGCGCTCTTGATCCAGTTTAGACTTTATTTCATTTTGTTTTCCTTTTTTTATTATTTTTTTAAAATGTTCTTATTAGAGTTGGATTTAGTTGTGCCGTAAGCCCAATTTTGCATTTGTCTACCAGCCCAAATGAGTTTAATCAAGGAGCCTTTATTAAAATGCCAGAAAAAATAAAAAATTAAATTTATTATGTTTTTAAAAATATTTTTAGAATTATTAGAATTTATAATTTTTTATAAAAATATCAGATATATATAGTTTATTATGAGTTTATTATAGATTTATTATATATTTATTATAAATTTATGAATTTACATAGTTTATTTTAAATTTATTACAAAATAACTAAAAAATTTTCTGTAAAAATAAAAAAAATTTATAATGATGGAGGGCGTAATTTTTTCTTTAATTAATAAAATTATATTATACCATATTATTTAAATTAAGAAATTTTTTCAAAAGTATCCTAAAAATAAAATATATATATATTTTTTAAAATAATCATTTTTATTTTAAAAATATTAATTTTTTAACTTTTATTTTTAAAAATATTATATTATTAGATGCATACATCTAATATATATATGTTTAGTGTATATATATAAGTTATAAATTTTTTTTAAAACTAATTTATAATATAATTTTTCTTAAATTTAATTATATTTATAATAACGATAAAGTATATAATATATTATTATATAAAGGTAATATCCCATCCTTAAATGGAACAACATTTATAGCAAATTGGTATTTTTTTTTTCTTTTGAAGATGTAACCTCACAAAAAAAAATGTTTCTTCTTAACAAACATGAGCGAAGGACAACTGGTAATTTCCTTACCCTAATTTTCTTTGTTTCTGAGGAAAAGCAAATTTTAATCCAAAAGAACTTATATAAGATAAGACACTCCTTGTGTGTTTCTATGTTAATGAATGTATCTGCAATTTTATGCATACTATTATATTAATATTTTTATAATTTTGATATAATTGATTTTTTTAGTATAATTATTTTTTATTTTTCCATGTTGAAATATTTCTCAAAATTTTAAAATTTGAATTGAATTTTTTTTTTAAGTAAACAATTAGAATTCAAAGTGTCAGTATAAAAAAATAGAAACTACTGGCAGTGGCAAATGATGGGATCACTGTCCAGGTCGTCTATCTCCCAACCCATCCAAAGCCATCTTCATATTTTTCAAAATTTTGACAGTTTCAGAGAATAATTTTCTAAATGGATTTCATTTAATGGCCGCAACAAATATTTTTAAGAAAAAATAATAACTTATTATAGTCACCTTTTTGAGCAATTTTCAGTCTATTTCAATGGTCAGTCCGGGCATTTTTAGTGTCCTCATTTTCGTCTTAACAAGATATTAAACTCACCACAAGAGAATCAACAAAAATAAATAGTATAGTTTATCTAGGTATAATTTCATTTGTTGCTTGTTTAATTAGAAACCTTAAATATCTGAATAAAAATATTAAATTTCCACAATTCGATCCTTCTATCCTTTTGCCATTATTTTCAATAATTTATCCCTAGTAATTGCTAAAACTTTACAAATCAACTTCTCTATGTTCTCCAATACGTAACACTGAAGTTTATTTTCATAAATTTATTTTTTTTAATTATTTCTTTCTTTTTCAAAAGGTGAATTATAGAATAATTGATTGATTAGTTGGATTATTACACATCTTGTTGAAATTCAATACTTTTTAGATTTATAATTTTATCTTGTTGGATTTCAATTTCAAGAGTTTGCTGGAAAATGAGAGAGAGTAAATAATAAAAAAAAAGGAGGAAAAAGAAATGCTAATTTTGAGAAAAAGAAAGTTTTAATATTAATATTAATATATATATATAAATTGAGAAAAAGAAAGTATTAAAAATACACGCATAGATAATATGTTTTTTTTAACATCATATTGGGAAAGGGGAGAATCGACAATAAATCTATTAATTTTAAAAAGATACACATGTCATTAGACTATATTTTCGATAAGTTTCATATATTTTTTTAATTTTTAATTTTTAATATAAATATATTATATTGTTCTATAATTAATGGTTAACTTGCTCTTTTATTAAATAAATTAGTTATGGGTCTTGACGCCAGCAACCAAATATTTTACAAAAAATATTGAAAAAAATATTAAAATTAAATATATAGTCATATTATAAATATAAAATTTAAATTATTTATTTTAAATTATTTATATCAATTAAAAAGTTCAATTAATAAACTTATTACCTGTAAGATTGGTAACCATTAAGGTATAGTTTAATTGTTAGGAGTTTGTATTACTCCCATCTAAATATCAGATTTAAGTCCTCTCCTCGTATATGTAATTTATCAAAAAAAAAAACTATAAGATTGATCTAAACTATGTTCATTGGCTCTTGTCTCCTTATCTTCGTAAATCAATATCTCTTTAATATTAACTCATGCTTTTCTTTTCTTTTTCTTTTCTTTTTTTGAAGTTTTTGTCAGCACCTCTATTCTTTTGTGTCTTAGATCTGGATATAGAGTTGTGGATGGTTTTTTAACTGCCAACAATACTAGATCTTCACTCCATTTTTTTTTTAATGGTTTCTTCATATATTTTTGTGATTTGCTTAATATATCTCATAGATTTTTTTTGAAAAAAAAAAGAAACTTGTTTTTGCCCTCCAGTTTTATGGTGGCTTGACCTAATTCATTGACCTTATTCCTCTATGGGATGTGTTTCTTGGCCATCACAAACCTTATTTAAGGATAAGAGAACACAATATGCATTTTCGGAGGGCAAGCTAACTTGTTCCTATATGCCCTTTCACACTTTCTCTAGGGTATTAGGCTTTCTTTTCCAATCTACACATATTCGATCAGGACTCTTCGCTCCGAAAGATGGTTGGCTTTCATATTTTATCTTTTTATATTAAGGGATGTTTTGCTAGTACTGAGGTTTTAATCCCTAGACTTAAAATCCCATGTTTAATTTTCTCTGTTTTTAAATTATGTTTGATGTTGTGCTCCTGTATTAATGGTGTAGCCAGTGATGGCCTCCTTTTATGGGTCTTGCTGGAGTTATTTAACCCCACAACTCCCTAGTTGTCTTTATTTTCTTTTTTTTTGGTCAATTGTCTTTATTTTATTAATCTCTTCGATGAATTTTTTTTTATCAATTGTAAGATTTTTTTATATTCATATATTAATAATTTTAATTATTAAATTTAATGTGATAAGCAATCATTTATATACATATATATATATATATATTATCTCTTATTAAATACAAAGATAATATGTATCTTGATAAAAATATAGAAATTCAATGCTACCAAATTGTTATACATAGACTTAACACTAGAATTGGACAAAAGGATGAAGGATTTAAGGACGCCTCTTTCTTTTTTTTTTCCTTATCCAATATCAAAGGGTGTATAAGGGTTTTTTTATTTTATAAAATAAGTATTTTTTATTATTAATAAATAGGAAAATATATATTTATAGGACAAAACTACTAAAAAAAAATCTTATCCAAGTACACTCATTCCTAATGTCATCCCACTAAGATATGAAAAAACCACAAAATCTCATATTACATACCAAAATCAATGGATGCATAAAGTACGCCTCTTTCCTTTTTTTTTCCAAGATCTGAAAGGAGGTCAAATTATTATTAGTATTACTAGAGGCGGAGATAAAGGGGGTTCCATGGGACCCTGTTCCCCCCTCAGTTAAAAATAAAAAATTTTTAGGTATATTTGAGAAAGAATATTACATTGGTTGAGATGGAACAGCTTGGCCTTACTATGTGAGAGCACGCAACTTTGATCCACGCTCCCAACATTTTTCATCCTTTTTTTTCCAATCTTTAAAACTGGGCCTTTTAATCAAGCCCATTACAAACAAACAAGATTTGTTAATGACTCTGCCCATTACAAACAAACAAGAATAACTTAATTGTGACTCTTTCTCTTCTTTCTCACGTTTCTTCTTCGTTAATTCTTTTTTCTTTCTTTTTTTTCAGATAACAGTTTCTTCCTTTTTCAATTTCATTCTTTCACCGATTGGCACCAGCAAGGCAGCGGCAACAAGTTAAGAATAGGTACACCACTTACTTTTAATCTCATATTTATTTTGTTGCAATTTTTTTATCTTGCTAAAATGAATTGAAATTTGAAAAATAATGAATTAAGAAATTGGCTTGAATACTTGAGGACATTATAAATTTGAAATGTTTAATTTGATTTTGTAGTATGAAGTTTTTTTTTTTTTGAGAAAAGTAGTATGAAGTTAAATTGAAATTATTATTTTTTTGTAGTTTATAATCTGGAATTTTTTTATTTCTTTTATAATTTGATATTTTTAATGTTTAGTATTTAAGTTGAATTGGACCCCCCTTATCTAAAATCCTATTATTATTATTATATACCTAGTTGGTGCAATGGGTCCAATATAAAAGGATTATATGATTAAATTTTAATTTGGTGTGATGGAAGAATAGCTGGTAAGCACTGAGCAAGGCATTGTAGAAACGATGTTTATTATTAGGCACCATTGCCTAGATGTCATGTCCTTTTTTTTAAATGTGTATATAAAAAGAATCATATAGGAGTATTTTAATTTTATATGTCATTACAAAAATACACCTTCCTATGGGACTTTCTTGTCTTCTGTCTTCTGCTCCTCCTTCTTGTCATTCACTTGAAACAATTACCTTTCTTTTTTTTACCTTTCTGTTTATTAACTATGCTTATCCATGTTCTTATTTTATTATTAGCATATTAGGGGACTCGTAAAGCAAACCCTTTTTTTTTTCTTTTGAAGGGAACTCATAAAAGGGAACTTTGCTATTTTTCAAAATAAAAAAAGAAAAAGAAAAGTATATATCGAATCATTAATGTTTAGGCTATTAAGGTTATACTAAAGATGCACGTCAAATCAGAGTTTTTTAAGGTACAAATAATTGTATTAAAACGAAGCACCACAATGGGGCGATAAAATTTTTTCTTAAATTTTAATATAACTATATTTTCAGATAATTAAATTTGAAATTTTTGATAAAATTACGGTTTAATACTAAATACATACCTATGTGGATAAGTATTGATTTTTTAAAATATTTTAAAAAGATGTTACACTATAAACAAAACAATTATTTTGAGAAGGTGAAATAATAATAATAATAATACCAGTAGGGGATGAACTGCTAAGATTCCACATGTATAGATGTCGGTGGAGGGATTTCAACTTTGAAGCATGTGTTAGTTCTGTTCCATGCATATATACAAACACTAACCATTCAGCATTTTGTACTAAGCTATTCTACACTCTGCAGTGTCTTTATATTCTACATTATTTTTAGATCTAAAATAACCTAAAATATATTTCATATACAAATAATTTTTTTTTTATTTTTTTATTTTGTATAAACAATTGATGTTAGTGTTTTGTGAACTTATGAATGGGGCGGAGCCAGAATAAAAAAATAGAAGGGCCCATCAACTAAGATATATAATCATAAAAAAATTAATTAATTTTAAATTCTAATTTAAAAAAAATTTATAGATAATGGAGTCTCAATTCAAATGACTGCGAACTAAAAAGAAAAATTTTAAACAATTATAGAAAAAATATAAATCGTGATCAATTTGAAATTAATATCAAATCTTAAGCAAAGAAAAATCAAACTAAAAAATTAAAAAAAAAACTAAAAATGATTTTTTATGCTGTGAAATTATGGTCATAAGCCCAGCTATGATTGATGAAATTATTCAATTTCTAATTTACGATGATAGATAGTAATATAGTATAATAGAAAGTAGTAAAATTATCGTATGATAAGGGTATTTTGACCTTATATTATCTATTAAATTTAGCATGTAATTGATTTAAATTAATATATTCTAAGATTATTTATGTATTTTTATTTCATTATTCTTAAATTTAGATTAGTTTGAACTAATCTCTTGCATTATTATGTAAATTGAAATTTTTGGTAGAATTGAACCTTCAGAGTTTCAAGAGCAATTTCGATGGTTATAAAGTGTAAATTTGAAAAAGTGGTATTCATAAAGTTGATAGGGAACATCTCAAGCTTTCTAAAGAGGTCTGGTTTATCAAATTCTGAGTTCATTTTTGCCTCCAACCTTAAAGTCGAATTTGGACTAAAATTTTAGAAACAGAAGTCTAGTCTAAGCCACTGGAAGTAATTATATCATAACTGAGGTGTCCGAAGTCCGAATGAGATTATTCAAAAGCCTAACATTATCTAATCTTCTGAAGCTACAACTTTACTGAAGAATTCAATTAGAGATAAGGAAGATATCTAATAGAAAATTGAGTTTGAAGTTTGAGTTTGAATTTGAATTTGGAGCAGAAGTTGAAGAGGAATAAGAGTCTTGTTTTAAGGAGTTGATTTTTGGATACAGAGTAGGATGTGAACAGTACATAGAGAGTAGCCATTCTAGAGTTTTGACTACATTTTTTTCATAGTTTTCTAGAGTAGATTAGTTTTTCTACCATAGGAGATCAAATGAAGAAGAAGACTGAGCTGGAGGAGGACTTTGTCGTCTCTACACGATTCTTCATCCGATTAGTTTGAACTCTCTATTTGATTTAAATTTTCAAGTTTACAATTATTTAATACTTTGTTATTTTCTTGTTTCCAATATTAGAATAATGAATTTCATGTTTGATTTCTTAATTTCTATTATTTTTATGTTTAATTTTGTTATGATCAACTAATCTCCTAAGTGAGATTAGGTGAATTTAGAATTATAGATAATGAGTGTTAAGTAATTTAAAGATTATTTATTTCTTGAAATTTAAGTTTTGTTGATTTTGATCTTAATGCTTGTGATTGATTGGTCACCATTTACATGATCAATTAAAATAATATGATTAGTGAAAACTAGGTATGGTTCTAGATTAAAGAATCAACAACTTAGGAAAAAATCTATTTAGAAATAAAAGAATAATCTTAAGACCAACTTAGTTCCTTTGAGCTTGATAGGTTATTTTAATTTATTGTTCATGAGAATAGAATTAATAAATTATTTCAATATTTAATTTTCTTGCTTGAGAAAGAGAAAAATTAAAATTTAAGGAATTGATAACTTTAATTCAATAAAAGTTTGAATTAGTTTAAAAAGTTATTTTCACCCATTTGAAATAATTATAATGAAATCTAATTCTACTTGTTTATCTCTATTATTTGAATTTAATAATTTTAATTTTGAAATTTTAATTAGATAGATAAATAAATTAATTTAATTTTGAATTTGGATTTGGATTTGATTTTAAATTTTAATTTAGAAATTGTTTTATAATTTATAAAATATCAAATTAATTATTTACTATCAAATAATTATCAATTTGAATTTTAGTTACTCAATTAACTTTTTCTTTATGGGAACGATATCTATAAATAATACTACTTGTACGACCAGTGCACTTGTGGTTAAATTCGATTCACACAATCGTACAATAAATTTTTGGCGTCGTTATCGGAGAAGGAGAAATTAATTTGATAATTGTAAGTTCGAAGAGATTATTAATTTAAAATTTATTTTAACTATTTTCATTTGTCTTTCTATAGGAGTTATATGTGCAATAATAGATAAGCGATTTTAGAAGAATTTAATCTTGAAATTAAAAAGCAGTGCAGAGAAAATAACAGAGCAAGAAGAGAGAGATTTCATTTAAAAAGAGAAGAAAGAGAACAAATTCGAGCAAAAGAGTCTCAGGAAACAGAAAGTAGAATTGAGCTAGAAGAAATTAGTGATGAAGAAGTTAACATAACGGATCCAAAAGATCAGCTTCAACTAAGAAATCTCACCTTGAAAGAACATGACATGCCTAATGCTCAGATTGGATCAAGCATCACTCGATCGGCAGTGAATGCTAACTATTTTAAACTTAAACCAGCTCTCATCAATATGGCTCAATAACAGTTTTTTTATGGCTTGAACCAGGAAGATGCTATTACACACTTGGCAAGTTTTCTAGAAATTAGTGATACGAATAAAATGAATGGAGTCAGTGATGATGCAATTAGGCTGCACATTTTTTCTTTTTCATTAAAAAACAAGGTAAAAGCATGGTTGCAAGGACAAGATGTTGAAACTTTCACCACATGGGATGAATTTCTAAGGGGTTTTTGGCAAAGTACTTTCCACCAGAAAAAACTACAAAATTCAAAAATGACATCACCAGTTTTGTGCAGTTTGATGGAGAGTCACTATTTGAAGCATGAAAAAAATTTAAAGACCTTCAAAGGAGATACCCTCACCATGGAATCCCAGAATAGTTGATTGTTCAAACATTTTGTAATAGGATAACAAGACCATTAAGAAATATAATTGATGCAACTGCTCGAGGCGCTTTAATGAATAAAAATACAGCTGAAACATTGAAATTACTTGAATTCATGATAGCAAATATTTACTATTGGTCAAGTGAGAGGTCTTTACCTAAAAAGGTAGTAGATGTGCATGAAGTTGATGGTATTTCACTACTTACAACTAAGGTTGATGCCTTAGCCAAGAAGTTAGAATATATTAATCTTACTACTGTAAGTTATGAAGGGTGTGGTAGAAACTATCACAATTTTGAATGTCAAGCTCAAGAATAAGTACATTTTGTGGGCAATCAAAATAGAGCTCAACAAATACCTTATGAAAACACATACAACCCTAGTTGGAGAAATTATCCTAATTTATCTTGGGGTGAAAATCAAGGCAACCAAGATAATCAAGGAAATCAAGGGAATCAATTCAATCAAAGAGAAATATACCAATCATCATTTTCTAATTGAGGTCAATGTCAAGCTAATTACCAAGATAACAAGACAGGATATGAAGCTACTTTGAAAAAATTTATTACTATTTATAATGAGAGGTTTGACAAGTTAGACAAGCAATGTGATCGATTGGAAGTTAGGATGGATCAAATTGCAAGTCAAACTAAGGATCTTGAAGTGCATATTAGGCAAATAACTAGTTCTTCTAATTTTAGTAGTCAATGACCTCTTCCTAGTAAAACATAAATAAATTCTAAGGAGTATTGTAAAGCAATTACACTTAGAAGTGGAAAACAATTACAAGAGGTGGTTCTAATAAAGGTTAAATAAAAAATAGAAGGAGAAGTAGTTAAAAAAGATGAGCAAAATAAAGAGGTTGAGAAGGAAAAGGAGAAAACTGGGACACTCCCACCAAAACTATAAGTGAAGTCTTATGTACCACATGTACTATTTTCTCAAAGGTTTTAAAAATAAAAGGTGGAGAAACAATATGAAAATTTTATTGAAGTGTTTAAACAATTAAGAATTAATATTCTTTTTACAGATGCTCTTGCTCAAATGCCCTCATATGTCAAATTTATGAAGGAGATTCTTTCTAACAAGAGATCCATTGAAAAAAATGCAAGAGTTTCCCTAATCGAAGAATGCAATTTAGTGATCCTAACTGAAGGATCCAAGGATCCAAACTGAAGGATCCAAGGAGTTTTTCTGTACCTTGCACTATTGGTGATTTTAATTTTAGTAAAGTTTTATGTGATTTGAGTGCGAGTGTAAGTTTAATGGCAAACTTTATTTGCATGAAACTTAGATTCACCAACTTAAAATCAACAAAGATGACATTACAATTAGTTGATCATTCAGTAAAGTTCCCTTTGAAAATTATTGAAAATGTTTTAGTTAAAGTTGATAAATTTTTTATACATGTTAGATTTTGTTATTCTTGAAATGGAAGAGGATGTTGAAATTTCTCTAATTTTAAGAAAACTATTTTTAGCTACTGTAGGGGCTATGATAGATGTTAAGAAAGGTAAGTTAACCTTGCAAGTAGGTGAAGAGAATATAGAGTTCAATCTTAGTGAGTCCATGAAAGAACCTAGTGTTATGGATGATTATTTTAGAGTTGATGTTATTGATGAGTTAGTTCAAGAAGTCTATAAAAAAAGTTTAAAAATGACCCTTTAGAGGCTTGTTTGACTCTTAGTGCAACTCAAGATGATGACAATCAAGAGATAGCAGCTTACACTTATGCTTTATAAATGACACCACCAATTGATTTTAGGAAATTTGAAGGGATAGAGAAATCAACACCTTTACCATCCCCTTCAATTGAAAACCACCTATTCTAGAGATGAAACTGTTACCTTCCCGTTTGAAATATGCCTTTTTAAGGCCCAATGAAAGCCTTTCAATAATTATAAATGCTGAATTATCTGAGGACCAATTGAAACAAAGTGATTAGGAAATTTAAGAAGATTATAGGTTGAACTATTTCAGATATCAAGGGTATTGTCTATCTTTGTGTATGCATAGAATTTTGATGGAGGATGATTGTAAGCCTTTTATAGATGCACAAAGACGATTAAACCCAAATATGAAAGAGGTGGTCAAGGCAGAAATTACTAAGTTGTTGGATGTATGTATTATTTACCCATTTTTTGATAATCGTTAGGTAAGTCCAATACATGTTGTACCAAAGAAAGGAGGGATGACTGTAGATAGAAATAAAAAAGATGAATTAATCCCATCTAGGACAACTACATATTGGAGGGTATGCATTGATTATATAAAGTTAAATAAAGCTACTAGACCATTTTTCCTACCTTTCATTGATCAAATGTTGGAAATGTTAGCTGGTAATTCATTCTTTTGTTTGTTAGATGGATACTTGGGTATTTTCAGATTCCTATAGCTCCAGAATATCAAGATAAAATAATTTTTGCTTATCCATTTGGTACTTTTGCTTATAGAAGAATGTCTTTTGGTTTGTGTAATGCACCTGCTATATTTCAGCGTTGCATGATGACCATCTTTAGTTATTTTACAGAAAAATTTATGAAAATTTTATGAATGATTTTATCATTTATGGTACTTCTTTTGAAATTTATTTACAGAATTTAGCTAAAATGCTTCAAATGTGTGAAGAAACAAATTTGATTTTCAATTGAGAGAAATGTCATTTTATGGTTGAAGAAGGGATATTCCTTGGGCATAAGGTTTAACAAGTAGGGATTGAGGTGGACAAAGTAAAAGTAGAAGTGATTTAAAAGCTGCCTCCACCTACAAAGGTCAAAGAAATTTGGAGTTATCTTGGACATGCTAGATTTTTATAGACATTTTTTTAAAGATTTTTCTAAAATTTTAAAATTTCTATGTGATTTATTGAGTAAAGATATTGATTTTATCTTTTATAATGATTGTCTTATGGCTTTTGATAGGCTGAAAAAAATATTGATCACGGCTCCAGTTATTGCACCTCCGGATTTAATATTACCTTTTGAATTCATGTGTGATGATAGTGAGTTTGCAATAGGAGTTGTTCTTTGCTAAAGGAAGGACAATATGTGTTATGTCATTTACTATGTCAGCAGGCTACTTGATGATGGTCAAGTAAACTATGCTACTACGGAAAAAAGAGATGCTAGTGTTGATATATTCTTTAGATAAGTTTTGATCTTATATTATCGGGTCAAAAGTAATTGTATGCATAGACCACGCCACCATTAGATATTTTATGACAAAAAAAGAGGCAAAGCAATGTTTAATTCGTTGGGTACTCTTGATTCAAGAGTTTAATGTTGATATTAGAGACAAGAAAGGGCTAGAGAATGTAGTTGCAGATTATCTTTCTAAACCAGAATTGGGGACATTAACTTAGAAGGAGATCCCAATCAATGAAATTTTTATAGATAAGCAATTTTATTCATTGAAGGGGAATTCTCCTTGGTATAATTGCGACAGGCTTTGCGATCGCAAAGATGGGCCAAATTTTTTTATTAAAAAATTTAAAACTAAATCAACCTTATCAGATCTCCTCTCTCCTCACTTTTCTTTTCTATTCTTCTTCTTCTCTCACTCCCAAACTCTCTCCCAAATCTCTAACACTAAATTCCCAAGACACCTCACAAAATCACTCAAATCTCACCAAAATCCTTTAAATTTCTTCCTTAATCCAATAAATCTTTACCAAATTCACTTTACCCATTCCTCAAATTACTCAAAAATAGCTTCAAGAACAAAGAGTGTTGCAAGAAAAGCTTCTTCAAAAAAAGGGAATGAGAAAGTTTCAAGCTCTTCAATGGAGGAGGTAGATATATCTTCTCATGGGTGTTAAGTAATTTGAAGATTATTTATTTCTTGAAATTCAAGTTTTGTTGATTTTGATTTTAATGCTTGTGATTGATTGGCCATCATTTGCATGATTAATTGAAATCATATGATGAGTGAAAGCTATGTATGCTTTCGGATTAAGGAATCAACAAGTTAGAAAAAATTCTATTTAGAGATAAAAGAATAATTTTAAGACCAACTTAGTTCTTTTGAGCTTGATATGTTTTAATTTATTATTCACGAGAATAAAATTAATAAATTATTTCAATCATTAATTTTCTTACTTGAGAAAAAGAAAAATTAAAATTTAAGGAATTGGTAACTTTGATTCAAGAAAAGTTTGAATTAGTTTAAAAAACTATTTTTACCCATTTGAAATAATTCTAATAAAACTTAATCCTACTTGTTTATCTCTATTATTTGAATTTAATAATTTTTATTTTTATTTTGAAAGTTTAATTAAATAGACAAATTAAATAATTTAATTTTTAATTTGGATTTGATTTTAAATTTTAATTTAAAAATTATTAGATAATTTATAAAATATCAAACTAATTATTTACTTTCAAATAATTGTTAATTTGAATTTTAGTTACTCAATTAACTCATTCTCTATGGGACCGGTATCTATAAATAATACTACTTGTACGACAAGTGCATTTGTGGTTAAATTTGATTCACACAATCGTACGACATCTTATAAACTTTGCTCCTTTTTATGAAACAAAAATATAATTTTGAACTAATATATATTTAATTTTAGGTTAAATATATATTTAGATTAATATTTCATATTTGGATCAAATTTATATGGAAAGAGTTTATTTAATGGGAATGATCCATTTTTAAAATTTTATAATATATATATATTATATAAAATAAATATATATATATAATATATACATTATAATATATATTATATATATAAAATAAAAAAATGGGAGGGGCATTAGCAACGTACATGGCTCCGTCCCTGTTATGAATACATATAGATTTGGTGAGATAATTGACAGCACAAAATCATTAAATATTGTAAATGGAAGAGGAAGACAACCCTATCTATGATTCGAGGCCTGAAGGATAGCAGCATCTGATTCTTTGTCGAGATATACTAATAATAACATATAAGAGGATATTTAGGAGCCTTACATATTGAAAATACATATGGCCAGCTCTCTGTGCAGCTTCTACAAACAATTAATCATTGAGAATACAAGGGAACAAATATCAATGGTTTCCATACAATTTTGGGGCACACACACTCTGGCAGTGGCAAATATAGATGATGGGCTCAGGCTGCAAACTGCAAGAAAATTCCTAACCTCTAATGGCTTAACCTTCATAACGTACGCCTTGTGGGTCGACTTCAACATCACTCCATCATAAACAGTTAAACACCTCCATAATCCATTTTTCACTTGCCCCTCCACCAATTTATTTTTTTTATTTTGTGAATTATATTATATATTTTTATGAGTATTTTCCCTTAGCTTCTGATAAATAATTCTTTATTTTTGTCAGATTTTCTTTTGAAAATTAATTTTACATTAAATTCTTTTAATATAGATTTGAGAATAACAACCCTTAAAGCTAATTTTTCAATGTTAGAAAGTGTATTTCTGTACTAATTTAATTATTTAATTATTTCCTTTTGGATATCAAATTTTCCATATTTTTTTTGTATTAGGGTAGTCTCAACAATTATTATATTATTTAAAAAGATGGTAATATGATATGGGACCGAGATACTCATGACTGAAATTTCTTTAAAAAAATATTATAATTGAATGTAATTTAAAAGAAATTATATAATATAATCATAATTTTAATTAATTATTTCATTAAAATGACAAACTAATTAGATAATAATATTTGAGGATATTTTTTAAAAATATATATATATATATATACTATGTGATTTTTTCAATAAATCTTTTTAAATTTTTTGAGTTGTAAAATATAAAAAAAATATAATTATCTGATTAATTTATCATTCTAATTAGAATAATTAGTTGAAATTAGAATTTTATTATATAATTTTTAGTAACTTAAGTCTCCAACAAGTTTAATTTCAAATTTTCCATAATAAAAATTTCCGTTTGATGTGTATTGAAATCGAATTTAAAATTAAAAAAATTAAATTTATTAAAAACAAATCCAACTAAATTTATCAAAAAGACACAATCAAACTTTGACTCTCCAACTACAAACTCAAAATCAGTGAATTTGGAGAAAATAGGAAAACAAATCAAATGGAAATTTAATTAAAAATTGACAGAAACTATGGGAAATAAAAAAAAAAAAGACATTTTTAAACTTGGGATAAATCAAGTTAGAGCATGATATAACAAGACTATAAATAAATTTCTGCGTACTGATATTATTTCGCGATATAAGATCTAAAATTTTAACTTTTACAATATAAAGATTCAGAACTTTTAGTGTTTGAATATCATTTGCCAGATTATTATAAAAAAAAAAGAAGAAGAAGAATATCTCATTAATTTGCCAGATTTTTCATTAGGTAAATCGTGATTCGTGAACTCGAAGCCCTATTATTTCATCAAAAATACATAAATAAATATTCTAATGAGTTTATGGACTCTTGCTGGTAGCTTCTTCTTCAAACCATTTTAGGCAAGAGGGTATTGCAATTAGAATTGAGCACGAATTTTAGAGATATTCGAATAAATTTAAATATTCGGATCAAAATATTTAAAATAAAAAAGATCTGTTGACTTTTTGACTTTATCCAAATCGAATTGAATCGATTTTTTTTAATATGAAACAGTTATGGATTAGAGGTGACAGCGGATAGGGTAATTTCGGATATATAATCCCATCCGACCCGATTATATTGGATTCAGATAGTATATAATAGAGTTTGAGATATATATGGGTATTAAAAATTATACCTGCATCAAATTCGGGTCTAATTTAAGTTATGAGATAGGATACCCATTATCCGAATTTATTTATATAAATCGATTCGGATATCGAATATCCGCAGATACCCTACCCGTTTATCTCATTTATAAATATTAGTAAATATATATTATTGTTGTAGTTTGAACTCTTGACCTTTTGAAAAAAAAACTAATACACATTTTGCCACTACATTACCTCAACACTTTTGTTTATCTAACTCAAAAATAAATAAATTGTATAAATAAACAATATGTAATTTATGTATTTAAACAATATTATAAATAATTATTATTAGTACATATGATTAATATAAAAAATTGTATATATAATATAATTAATACATAAAAATATAATATATTATATAAAACCAATCATATATATTATATATGATAAAAATGGTCAATGTTATAAACTTAATTACATTAACTAATTATAGTTAACATAACATCATCAATATAATATATATATATATATATAATACTATACTATACTATACTATATATACTATAATATAAATACTACTTAACATATACTACATTATTTTCAATATAATATAATAATATATATGGCAAAAATAAAGTATATCTATATAGTGAAAATAGTTGATATATATAATATATATTATTATATTTACATGCTATATATTATATACAATATATGTATATGCTATATTATACATATATATGCTTTACACTATATATTATATATTATTTGTAGTATATGTATATCTTATATACTTCACTATTACATCTATATAATCGATTATTTTCATTATGTACTATAATATATATTGCATAATATTATTTTTTATATACATTATTATATATAGTATTTATATAATATAACATATTATACTTTATAGTATAGTGTATACGTACTACGACACACACACGCACATACATATAATATGACATCATTATATATATGCACTATAATACACACACATATACATACACACACTATATACTCCACATATATATAGTATATATTATATATTATATGCAGTATATAATATATATATATATAATAAACACTATAAACTTTTGAATTTATTTTAATCATTTTATATGCTAAACATTATTTAAGTTAAAACTACATAATTGTATTATTTTCACCTAAATAATTGTATTTATTAAGCGTTGATATTTTTTAAATAAATTACCTATATTTTTTTCTTATACTGGCATTTTTAATAATTTATCTGTATTTTTTAAGAATATAGTTAATATTTTTTTACCAATTCTAATCTAATTTTGTCAACACTTATAAAAGTATTGGGAGAAATATACATGCATCTATGTATAATTTCTTACACTAACACTTTAGCCTTACTATTTTTTAAATAAATATATTATACTATATATACTATGACACACACACATATATCGTATGACATCATTATATATGTATACATTATATACCACATATATATATTTACACACTATATAGTCCATATATATACTATATTATATATTATCTATAGTATATATATATGCTATATACTACATATATATATATATAATATATAGTGTATATATATGCATAATACATATTATACATATATATTTACATACTATATACTCCACATATATACTACATATTATATATTATTCATAGTATATATACATATATATATACTATATATTATATAAAAATGTTATATATATTATATATATATAATAAATACTATAAATATTTAAATTTATTTTAATCATTATGTATATTAAATACTATTTCAGTTAAAACTAAACATTTTTAAGATAAACCTATGTAGTTTTGCTTTATGCTATATAATATATTTAATATGTTAATTCTTTTATATATTAAATACCAATTAACTTAAAACTACATTGTTTTAATACAATATTACATAGTTTTATCTTAATATAAAATAAAACTCTTTACATATAACCCTAAAATATCTTTTCATAAAACTCTCGACTTCGCAAACATAGACGTTCAAGGTCTAGCCTTCTCTCCCAAACCCAAAGAAACTCACATATGCCTCTCACCATCACTGCTCGCCGTCTCTTAATACCGCTCGTCGCCTCTCACCACAGTCATCATCTCCGGTCCGCTTTGTTTAGATACCAGGTACTTTCCATTTTTTCTTTATTTCGTTTTGAACAATTATGCAATTTTGCTTAGAGCCCAGATTCATGCCAGAGATATTCAAATTCTCAATCCTCTTTTATCACATCCTTCCGCGATCTTGGGCACAAAAAGAGTTATTGTTCTCAATTTGGAGGTGTGCGATTAAATTTCTAGTGAAGAATAGTTATTTATACCACTGGCTTTTCTTTGTTTCTTTTTTTTTGTTAGTTCAATACTGTTGTCGATAATTTGGTGTGCCTTTGGTTGTTGTTCATGGGTTTTAGCATATCAAAGCCATAATCACAGCAGAGGAGGTAATTAGTTATCTGATTCATTTAGTGCTGCTAATTTCAGTAATATGTATTTGTTAAGGGCTTTTTATTGATGGAATCTTGGACATATTTTTCTGATATTTTCTCATAATTTATCTAAATTGCAGATTTTTTAGGCAACACGTATCATTTTAGTTGTCAGCTCTTTTTCTTCCTAATACAAGTCATTTAATAGTTGGTCTATAGTTAGTCATGTGGCCAATCAAATAACAGAGGTTTTATTCCACCTTCTATGAGAATTCTCGTTTTCTTCAATCTTCAGACAAATTGACCAAAAGGTGACACTTCTAGCAAAATGAGGAATCTAATTCAAGTTGGGTGATGACTAGGAAAATCGTGTATTTAACTCACCCTCAAGATGGATGAGCCTCAGTAGAATATAATGATATTCAAAGAGCAAAGGACAAAAATAATTAATGGAAAATTTTAATGTTGTATATTATTATTATTATTATTATTATTATTATATTTATAGTAATTTATTGATTTTTTAATTATAATATTATTGTATTATACTTAATTATAGAATTAAATAGTGTAAAATTAATTTAGTAAATTGTGGTGGCATTAAATTTTTATTTATAATTATTTAAGTGAAAATATTATAATTATATAATATATAATCTTGTATTTTAAATAAATTATTTTAAATGGGTATTTAAGCAGGTATCACATAGTGAACGAATATTAATAAACGAGTTTAGAACAGATACGGGTAATAAATATATACTTATAAATGAATTTGAGACGGGTACAAATATTTTAAATTTAAATGGATTTGAAAACAAGTAAGGTATTTTTTGTGGATATTCTACCCTCACCCATATTTTGAATATTAGTCTATAATCAAACTGAAAAATAAATCGAACTAGACTAAATCGAATAACCAAAATAATAACCTATTTATTATTAATAATATTTGATATTTTTAAAATATTTTAGAATTATTTTATTAATTCATATTATGCCATATTATATATCTACTTTGGAATTTTTAATTTTCTATATTATATTATATATATATATATAGATATATTTTGATTTCTTCATTTTATGCTTTGTTAATTGAATATATAGATGTCATTAGTATACTTTTAAAATAATCATTTTTAAACTATACAAATTATTTTATTTCTATTCATAATTTTATTTTCATTCATACTATTATTTTTATGAGTATTAAATTAAACATAAATAAATAAAAAATAAAATAAAATAATTATTTTTTTAATTTAATTTTAAATTTTATAACTAAATATAATTTATTAACATATTTATATGAACAATTGCTATCGCTAGTACTAATGATGGTAATTCATATTAATTATAATAATTTGTGCTTAATAAAGTAACTCGAAGTAATAAAATTAGTAGTTTTTAATAATAATAATGAGTGTGAATATTAATAATAATTAATACTGATGAGTAATGACAGTGAAATACTTATGTATTTTATTTAAAGTTTGTAATTATTTGAAGTTTATATAAAATTATTTGATGCTAGATGTTAGACATTTTAATTTTATAAATTGTTTGTAATGTATAAGTTAGAATTTAGATAATTTTATGTGATATTAGATGTTTGGAAATTTTAATTTTATAAATAGTTTATAAGGTGAATATTGAAATTTAATTTAACTTTTTATTTTTTTATGGATAAAATAGTAAATTATTATTTTAGTGCTTAAATTTGAAAAAAATAATTTTAAATTTCCTAATCTTCATTTGAAACTATAATCACTCCGTTAGATTTGAATCTTCGAATCGAACTGAACCGATTTTTTGAAATAATATAATACCGAATATTTTATATTTTGGTTTAATTTCGATTCTAATAATTTTAAAATTTTTAAACTTTGATTTAATTATGGAGATTTTTAGATTTTCAAATCGAAATAAATCGTGATCAGCCCTAATTGCTATGTGAGAAAG
Organism: Garcia nutans; assembly: GCA_947685225.1. Taxonomy (NCBI): domain Eukaryota; kingdom Viridiplantae; phylum Streptophyta; class Magnoliopsida; order Malpighiales; family Euphorbiaceae; genus Garcia; species Garcia nutans. The sequence continues at coordinate 56,618,678 of CANTUV010000011.1, forward strand.
CTCTTTGTATTTTCTTGTAGCCATCTTCTTCTATTATTATTATTATTATTATTATTATTATTATTATTATTATTTTGAAATTTCCTTCGGGCATGCCTTGTGACCTGTGGGTTATCGTCCAATGGTTATTCTTTGCTTTTGATGCTGATAATATTAATATATATAATTAGCTAAATCATTGAACTTAATTATTATCATCACTGTCTTTTATAACTATATAAAACATATAATTGATAGATTCTTCTTTCTATCTCTTTTTATATTTTCTGAATTTCGTATTATAGAAGTGAACCATTATTTAAGTTATATTATATATATTTTTTGGGATCTTTTTAAAAAATGATTTAACATTCATAAATTTGAGCTAGTATTATTCATCTTAATATTTTTTTAATTTGTTACATAGTTTAATATGATGTTACACTTTTTATAGAGTTTTATCATAATAAATAGAGCATATTTCAATTTTTTATATCTCAACTCAATTTAATAAATATATAATCTCAAATTAATTAGAGTGGACTATATTAATTTTTTTTTTCACTCAATATAATTTAGGATTATCTCTTTTAATAAATATAATATTATAAGATCATTTTTTATTATTTTTTACCAAATCAGTTTAGGTCTATTTCTGTATCTCTTAATTATATTTACTTTAATTTATTTAATTTATTTAATTAATATATTATTATATCTTTATTTTTTATAGTTAAACCATCTCATGTCTATAAAATTAATATTAACTATATAAAAATTAATATTAACTTTACAAAAATATTAAATATCTATAAAATGGGATTTTTACATTGACAAGTTTTAAAAGAGAGGGAAAATGCTTATAAAAAAAACAGAGAGGGAAAATGAATTTTACTATGTAAGCAAGTGATTGGATTGGTACGACGCGACTTCTTCGAGGACCAGAAAAGAATTTGTGTAGATAATTGTGGAGAGAGAAGTACAAGTGAAACAGTGATAGGAATTCATATCAACCATAAAATTTCTAAAAACACAAATTTCATGATGTTCTTGGCTTCAGTTTATTCTATTTTCATCTTAAATTGTAATTCAATTTTGTATAGTGTTTAAGTTAATTAGAATTTATTTAGGTGCAGCTAACATTTCATTAAAATAAATATTTCTACAGTTAATATTTATGTTTTTGAATTAACAGATACAATATAGAAATTTTCGTATTTAATTCTCAGGTTTGAATCTTGTTCATATTAACATTTTAAGATTATAATTAGAAGTCTTATGATTAATATTCAATAATTTCTAAATGCAATATGTACAAAATTAGCTAAAAAACAAAATTACGGATCCATTTTTAAAGGGACATATACAAAATTAACCAAAAAAAATCAAAAATCAAATATGAATTGTACGTTTTACTTACTCAAAAGGAGAAATTTTATTTCAACTTACATAAAGTGATTTGAAAATATGTTGACTATTTGAATAAAAAATAAAATTAGGTAGACAAAAAGAAAAAAAATAGTTTTAATTCAAGATTGAAATTATTTTTGAAAAGAAAATGGTTGCTAAATTTTGAAATAAAAAAAATAATAATACAGATAAAAAAAGTTTTGAAACAGGGAAGAAGACAAAAGGGTCACGGCCTTGCAAAAATTAGTTTGCCAAACCCCGGGTAAAATGTGACTTTGACTCCCATAAACCCCATCAAAAGCTCTGTCGCTGCTCTTTCTCTCTCTCTCTACACCTGGCTGCCCCAGACCAAGTGCACAGTTGCGGCATCCACTGCCCATCTTTACTGCAGGTCTCAGAGCAGCAACTCAGAAACTAGCTAGAGCTAGGCCAAAAACAGAGTGAATAAGTAGAAGAAGAAGAAAGAAGCCAGGAAAAATAGAAGAAAATGGGGACTTTAAGTCGAACCAAAAACATTCTTACCCTTCTCTCGCTAAGAAGTTCCTTCCATGGACCTGTTATGCTATCATCCTTCTGGTTCTGTTTCGCTTTTATTTTTACCCTTGCCCTGTTCTTCCCTCTACTCTCATTCTCAGCTCCTCCCCTGCCTCTTCCTTCTCTGTTCCTTCTTCTTCTTCTTCTACTACTCTTAGTACTCTAGGTACGTGGATTGAACTCTTAAAAAGTTTTTTTTTTCTTGGTAAAAAATTTTATCTTTTTTTTATCTTTTTTTTTTTACTATTTATGACTCTGAAGTTTTTTTGTATTGCAGAAGAGGAAAGTTCTGAGGAAACTCCATGTGATTACACCAATGGCAAATGGATCTTTGATAAAAAGAGGTCCTTTGTATAATGGCACAACTTGTGGGACAATCAAGGAAGGCCAGAACTGCATCGCCCATGGAAGACCAGATATGGACTATCTCTACTGGAGATGGAAACCAGATCAATGTGAACTTCCAACGTTTGAGCCCAACGTTTTTCTCCAACTTTTTAAAAATAAGCATTTAGCTTTTGTTGGTGACTCCATGGCTAGGAACCAACTGGAGTCCATTCTTTGCATGTTAGCCACTGCCTCTGCTCCTAAGCTTGTTTACAGAGATGGTGAAGAAAACAAGTTTCGCAGGTGGTATTTTGATTCTCATAATATTAGCATATCTGTTTATTGGTCACCGTTTCTTGTGAAAGGTGCGGAAAAATCAAATTCTGGTCCAAATCATAATAAATTGTATTTGGATCATGTTGATGAGAGATGGGCAGCTGTTTTGAATGGATTTGATTTGGTTGTGTTATCAATTGGGCATTGGTTTCTACATCCAGCAGTATATTATGAAGGTAATTATGTACTGGGTTGCCATTACTGTCCTGGTTTCAACTACACTGAAATTGGGTTTTATGAGGTCTTGAGGAAGGCTTTAAAGACTACACTCAAGACTGTAATTGAAAGGAGAGGAACTAATGGAAATGAGATTAATGTAATTGTTACTACTTTTTCACCTTCACATTTTGAAGGTGATTGGGATAAGTTTGGTGCATGTCCAAAAACAAAGCCTTATAAGGAGGGAGAGAAATTACTTGAAGGAATGGATGCAGAAATAAGACAAATTGAGATTGAAGAACTTGAAGTTGCAAAACTGAATGCTAAGCAATATGATAAGCTAAGATTACAGGCATTAGATGTAACCAAGTTATCACTATTGAGACCAGATGGTCATCCAGGACCTTACATGTATCCATTTCCATTTGCTAATGGTGTAACAGAGCGTGTGCAAAATGATTGTGTGCATTGGTGCTTGCCAGGGCCTATAGATACTTGGAATGAGATACTTTTGGAGGTGATTAAGAGATGGGAGTATCAATCAATAAGAGAAGAATGAATGATAGAAGAATGTTTTGTCTTTGTGCTAAACTTTGTGTTTATTAACCGCTAATTTTAGCATATTACTGCCTAATAGTCTTCCTTTGTTGGAGATGTCTTTCTTGAAAGGTAAATGATTTTATCTCTTGATAATTTAAACTAGGATATTGGTTTGATAAAATTAAAGCCAAATATACCAGCAAGCAATGACTTGGTAAAACAAAAGCCAATTATTATTCAAGCCTTATTTTTATTTTTTAAAATTTGATACTCAATTGAATTGATCAAAACTGATGGCAAATGTAGCATAAAGGACCCATTCAAACAAGTTTCTTTATTTTTGAAATTAAATTTTGACCTTTGCTTAAAAAAAATTATCAAATTAAATTATATGAGTAAAATTATTGAATTTTGTCCATATATATAATTTTTTTTTTATATTTGAGTAAAAAAAAATCTCTCTTTCTATCTCTCTCAAAACTTATAAGCTAAAAAATAAAAAAGAAAAGAAGCTTGTTCTCTTTTTGACCTTGGTGGGGGTCCATTTCTTAGGTTAATAGCGCCGTAGGATAAGGGATCCAAGACAAACTTTTCTATGCTTATATATGAAGAGACCACAAGACTTGTAGTTCCTAACCAAAGACTAAAGAGGTAAAAAAGTGAAAAGAGTTGTTGCTATTTTGCTTTGAAATGATTAACATTTGCCATCAACAATTATAAAGAGTTGAATAGGAATTGAGAGATTTTAATCTTATTCCATTACTGTGATAAGTGCAGAATATATACACAAGAATATAATAATCAATGGGAGTCTATCTTTACACAGCTGTACAATTCAAATGAATAACTGAAAGAATTAGTTTCCTGTAGAATAGGAGTCAGTCTTTATCTTCTACGTTATTATGCCCCCTCAAGTTAGGAGTTAATTCAATAACACCTAACTTGGATAAATGTTGTTGAAAGAGAAGTTTAGGTTGGGCTTTTGTCAAGGTATCAGCTAACTGATCAGCTGAATGAATATGATGAACCTGAATAGTATTATTATGAACTTGATTCCTGACAAAATGAAAATCAACAGCAATATGTTTCATACGACTATGAAATACTGGATTCTTACACAGATATGTAACACCAACATTATCACAATGAATTATTGGCACTTCTTTCAGCTTAATTTGAAGTTCTTTTAACAGATTCATGATTCAGTTTGCCTCAGCCACTGCGCTTGCCACAGCTCTATATTCAGCTTCAGTTGAAGAACGGGCAACCGTTCTTTGTTTTTTTGACGACCAGCTGATTGGAGATTGTCCCAAATAGGTGATATAACCAGAGGTAGAAGTACGATCTTGTTGATCACCAGCCCAGTCTGCATCAGCATAAACTTTTAAATTAAGAGAAGATGAGCGCTTCAAAAGAATTCCATAATTCACTGTATGTTTTAGATACCGAAGCACCCGTTTAACTGCTTGCCAGTGAGATGTTGTTGGAGAATGCATGAATTGAGACAATTTATTTACTGCAAAACTAATATCAGGGCGAGTAAATGAAAGATATTGAAGTTTACCCACTGCCTCTCGATAGTGCTTGTCATCAGTGGCTGTAGTTCCATCATTCAAGTGTAAAGTAGTAGAACTAGACATAGGAGAGGTGACACCCTTGCTTTCATGCATCTGATATTTCTGTAGTAAGTCAGAAATATATTTAGATTGCGTTAAAACAATCCCTTCTTCTTTATGTATCACTTCTACTCCTAAGAAAAAATGTAATTGTCCCAAATCCTTGATTGAAAACTGGGTTGCAAGAGCTGTAATCATGTGAGATATTGCTGATTTACAATTGCCTATAACAATAATATCATCTACGTAAACCAGAAGATATAAAACCACTGCTGATCGATTGAATATGAACAATGAACTATCAGATTTTGATCCCACGAAACCATAGCCGATCAGAAATTTATTCAACGCCATAAACCAAGCTCTTGGCGCCTGCTTGAGACCATAAATTGCTTTGTTCAGCTTACAGACATAGTTCAGATGAGTGGTGCTTTCAAAACCAGGAGGCTGACTCATGTAGACTTCATCATCCAATTTTCCTTGAAGGAAGGCATTGTTGACATCTAATTGATGCAATGGCCAGTTTTGTTGACATGCTAAAGTCAAAATCAATCGAACTGTAGCCGGTTTTACAACTGGACTGAAAGTAGAATTATAATCAATCCCTGGCCTCTGTGTGAATCCCTTGGCAACAAGCCGAGCCTTGTATTTGTCTAGTTCACCATTTGCCTTGTATTTTATTCGAAATAGCCACTTACATCCAACAACATTGAAATGATGTTGTTTTGGAACCAATTCCCATGTCTTATTTCGGATTAAAGCGTCAAATTCATCTTTCATAGCATTCCTCCAGTGCACTTCTCGTTGAGCTTGTTTCACTGTAGTGGGTATTCTTTTATGATTCACAACTGCAAGATAATCAAAGATCTGTTTTGGTTTAAAGATGTTATGCTGAGATCTTGTTACCATTTGAGTCGGTGCAACTGGATTAGTTGCAAATGTAGAAGGTTGACTAACAGGAGCAGTAACATTAGTAGAACTCGAAACATAATCTGAAGATGGTAAGGGATTATTACCTTGAGAGGGAGTTGAATTCAACGACTCCTCATGCCGAGCAGTTTGAACAGATCGACTTGTAGGTGTGTTAACTGGATAGAAACCTGCAGATTGTAGACCAGAAGTTTTTACAGAAATAGGTGAAGGAACCGGTTCATGTACACCTATATTAGGAGACTCAATAGGAGATGTCTCTTTGTCAATTTGACCCTCAGAATACCAGATTGTTTGAGACAAGGTGGGTTTGCTATCTCGAAACATAGATTGAAAAGGAAACACATTCTCAAAAAATAAAACATCTCTAGCAAGAAATAATTTCGATGACACGGGATCATAGCATTGATGACAATGATGTTTAGAAGAAAAACCAAGATAGACACATGGACGTGATCGAGGTTCTAATTTATGACTGGCATACGGTTTCATCCAAGGGTAGCACAAAGACCCAAAGATTCGAAGTTGGTTTAGAGAAGGATCACAATTAAATAGAACCTGATATGGAGATTTATTTTTCAAAATTTCAGAAAAATGATGATTAATTAGATACACTGCAGTAGTACATGCAAAGGACCACAAACTGTAAGGGATTGATGCTTGATGCATTAAAGTTCTAGCAGTTTCGATTATATGCCGATGCTTACGCTCAGCTTGAGCAACACGTTGTGGGGTATAAGGTGGAGAAACTAAATGTTGAATCCCAACCGAAGCAAGATAACCTTGTAAACCAACATACTCACCCCCACCATCAGAATATAAAGATTTAATTTTAAACTCAAAGAAATTCTCAACAGTAGCTTTAAAGATTGGAAATATTACTGCTACTTCACTTTTTTTTGCCAAAGGAAAAAACCAGGTAAACTTCGAATAATGATCAACAAAGGTAACATAGAATCATTTTTTATCAATGGACTCTATAGGTGAGGGTCCCCAAACATCTGTATAAATTAATTCAAGAGGTCGACTGCTTTGTAAAGTGCTTGTGGAAAAAGGAAGTCTGTTACTTTTATTGCAAAAACATGAATTACAAGAAGAAAACACACTAGACTTAGCACAAGATAAGGAAAAAGATTTCAACATAGACTTAAGAGTACGAACATTTGGATGACCCAGACGACGATGCCAGACTTCAAGACTAGGAGAAGCAGCAGCAAAATTTGCGGACAGAGATGAATTGAGAACTTTAGATGGCCACACATACAAGTCGTCTTTATTCATCCCGCGTAGCAGAGGTGCCCCCGTGCTCAAATCCTTCACAAGAAAATAAAAGGGAAAAAATTCAATAGAAGTATTATTATGCCTTGTAAATTTGGAAACTGAAATTAAATTTCTCTTGATGTCAGGAGCACATAAAACATTCTTTAATGAAAAATTCATGTTCTCAGTAGGCAATGACACAGAACCTGTGTGAGTAATAGAAATACTGTTACCATTTCCCATTGTAATATTTTCAGTCCCTGTATAATCATGAGGATTAGCAAGACTTATAGCACTATCAGTGACATGCTGATTTGCTCCGCTGTCCACCACCCACGGATTGAATTCCTGAGCTTGATTTGCCACAAACATTGCTTTAGCTTCAAAGTGATTGTGTGAACGAGATCGACAGTCAGTAGCAATATGCCCATAACGTCCACAGAGCTGGCACTGAACACGTGATCTGCTAGAACCAGAAGAGGGAGGTCTCCATCCTTAAGACTGTGATTGAGCTCTTTGAAAAAACTGTTGATTTGAAGTGTTCGATCTGAAATTACCATACTGATTGGATCGATTTTGCCCATTGTATGATCTGGTGCCTGATTGATTATTCCAGCGCCAATTAGGACGGGAGCCAATAGCATTTGATTCAGAGTTTGTGGCTTGCGCAACCTGAACTGTGATGGGAACACCAGATTTTTTTTGCTTCTTCATGTTTGATAAAAATCTCATGATCGGCCAGCTTGTCTTGCAATTCTTCGAAACTGATAGGATTATCTCGAGCTCGAATAGCAGCACTTATCTCCTTGTAATCAGACCCCAGACCACTTAAAATTTTTACAGTAAGCTCAGTTGAATCAATAGGAGCACCTGCTGTGGCTAATTCATCTGAGATTGTTCGAATCTCTCTCAAATAATCAGCAATGGATTTATTATCCTTTGTTACCTTGGATAAACTATCTCGAAGAGTAAAGATTCGGGTTTGAGATTTATCAGCATAAGTAGTGTGCAAATAAGCCCAGGCCTGTTTAGAAGATTTGGATGATGCTATAGTAGGAGCAATAGTGGGATCTGCAGAGGCAATTAAAGCATTGCGTATGAGATTATCTGCTCCATTTTCTCGATGGCTCAACATCACCACCAGCTGAAATAGACAGCACTTATAAGGTTTGGTTATAAAGAGTTGAATAGGAATTGAGAGATTTTAATCTTATTCCATTACTGTGATAAGTGCAGAATATATACACAAGAATACAACAATCAATGGGAGTCTATCTTTACACAGCTGTACAATTCAAATGAATAACTGAAAGAATTAGTTTCCTGTAGAATAGGGGTCAGTCTTTATCTTCTACGTTATTAAATTATTCCTCAGTATACTATTGGCCTCCTCCATTCTCTGGTATAAGATGCCTTAAAACATCATTTTTGGCATCCACTAGGAGGTCCCTTTCTATCGTGGGGGGAACAAAACATCATTATTCAAAATTAACATCAATAGATTAAACCCCATATTATATTATATATGACTGCTACTCAATATTTGACAGGTAACTAAAGAAAGAATGATTAGGCATTGTTATACTCCAATTTAACTTAGAGATGATGAGGTGCTGACTAATGAAAACCATGCACCATGCTTTCAACTACAGTTTACAGCATGTGTTTACTCGTATTGGTCCTATAATTACAATATCTTAATATTGTCCGTCGTCGTCGTCGTCGCTATTTGCCCTATAGGTCAAAAAAATCAGCTCGCAGAAGGGGTTAACTTAACTATCTACGGCTTGTCGTTTGGAGAGGGGGCAAACAGTGACGGACATATGGCCGTTGGGCTAGTTAAGGCACCCGCTTAAGGCCCAACTTTCATAATTTGGAGAAATATACCCCATTTATCCCATTTAAATTTTTTCTTTTTTACATATGCTATAGAATTTTTTTTTCTTTCAATTATACTATTTTTTTCAGCTTTATTTTTTGTTCATTTTTGTTCATTTCCACTTTTTTTTGTTAACAGTGTTAAATGGCCCTAATTTTTGCTTTACCTTTATTTTTTTACATTTCTTATTTTTATATTATTTTATCCAAAAATAATTTTTTATGTCATATTCTTATAAATATACAACATATACAATACATCTATAATATATTAAAATATCTACCATACATCAATACTATATTCATAGATGGACGCAAAATTTAAAGCCAGTAAAGTCTTACTTTTATCAACTAACTGCATAAATAGTGAGCCTTATTGATTATGATATTCTTAATCAAGAGAATTACAAGGAAGAGCTTTATGTACAAAAACTTTAGGTGTATGGAATACAACTTTTCTGAACTTATAGCTTGACCTTTGATGACCATTATGGTAACTTGATGTATATTCGATAACATTGTATATGATGACCTCATTTAATTTGATGTATTTTTCATTTAACATTCTACATGATGACCTAACATACCATATCACCTTCAAAAGTTACTTCTGTACTATTTATTAACCTAGACTTCTGACTTAATATATGTGTAACTTCCAGGAGTGACATTGGTTGGAATCTTCTAAAGGCGAGTGAGGAATTAATTTATCAGATGAGCAGCATAAGAGAGGTGTATTTGCACTGCAGACTTATTGATTCAGCTCCCTTCAACATGTATACTAAAGCAGGCTACAGTGTTGTTAAGACATAGTATATTGATCCTGTTGATGTTGCAGAGACGCAAACATTTGATGTGCAAAAGACTACCAGTGTTAAAGGACCCTTCAGAACTTGATTTCCCTGACTCTGACAAAACGTCTTCACAATCGGACACACAGATGCCATGACATTGTTTCTAAGGTACAGGCAAACAGTTGCAATAACCTTATTTTATTTTTCTCTCTATATACATCTGTTTTTGTCTAAAGAATGAACCACTTACGAGTCTCTGAAGATAAGTCAGCCCTTGATTGCTTTTTGTTCATTCACTGCTCTCTCATTGATCTCTTCGAAGTCTTTCTTTAATATTTTCCTGTTTGTTTCAGGCTCATGAATACATTTAAATCTTGCCTGTTATACTTTTATTATTTCTGGTTAAGCTTCAGGTTTCAGGTTCTTCAAGATATTGTAAGACCAGGTTTTGGTGCCCATTCAATCAGGTTGAATATGGCTGGGAAGTTGATCGGATTGTGCGATGTCTCCTTGCTTGTAATTTATCATAATTCTGGTAGAAACCTGTTGTATTATAGGTCATTTGCATCAGGTACCTCCATTTCATATATGCAATTTACACTAAAAACTTTATGGAACACGTTTATATATATTATTTAATTATACACACACATACGATCAAGAGCTTGGAAAAAAATAAAAAAATAAAAGAGAAAAGGAAAAACAATATAGTGTCTCTGGAGTTGGTGCCAAAAACTCATTGAGACAAGATCAATAACATTGTAGTTTTGATTGCAGAAAAACATGTTTCTGTTTTTGAGCAGCATACTAATTTACATACAGGAGTCCTCAATATAGGTGAAAAAGAATCCGGAGAAAAATGATGATGCTAGATGAGTCATACATACAAGTAAATGTTTCTTTCTGACTGTATCCTCTTTAATTCTAATTTTAAGGTTCAAGATCTTCGCATAAAATCCTTCTCTAGATTTTCATTTAATTTCTTCTGTATAACTGGTGGATTATTGGTTTCTTGACATGGGTCTGTTTCTTTGTTATATTGTTTGTTGGCCCTCTGGGATTCAAGTTTCAATTAACCAGATGAAGGAAAAAGATTTTTTTTATTACTGATGAAATACAATTTGTCTTCTGATAATTCATCAAGGTCCGTTAGACCATTTTGAATGAATGCAATGCCGTGCCCAAGGCTTTCGAATTTGTATACATTATGATTCGTAGTTCTTTTACACATTCAGTCATGGAGGGTCTCTCACTGCTCTCAATACGAACACAGCGAGATGCCAAGTTTGCAAACATGGCTATAGATTCCATTGTGTATGAATTCCAACTTAGCTCTGGATCTATCACCTTACGTAACTTCTTTCGATCATTCAATATGTGCCTAACCTGAAACCGAAAAGAGTTAATTAATTTACTGTTACAGCCATTTTGGTTAGTGCTCTGATGTCCTTAAAACCTGAGAAGCAAGAATCTGTGCCACATAAGAAGAAACATTGCCTACCTGTAGCACAAGGTTTTGATCAGTTGGTCCCTGGCTTAAGTCCACAGCTCTACGCCCTGTCAAAAGCTCAAGAAGAACCACTCCAAATGCATAAACATCGCTTTATAAAGTGAGTTTCCCTGTCTATCACAAAGTAAGATGAACTGATGTTTACATCTCCTTCTTCATTCAGATTAGGTTGAGAAATGGAGGATCTGAAAAACAATGATTGTTCCAACTACTGCTTGCAATTGATTGAAGGCATAGATCTGAGCTAGCTTGCGAACAAGGTGACTAAGTCTTAAATAAGTTGGATGAAGGTAATAGTGGGGGGTACGACTTTGATTATGGTTAATTTAGTAGTTGCTGGAGACTGACATTCCTTATTTCTATCAACAGCCAAACTAGCAGTTTCTTGATTTTGTCTGAATGATTACTAAATCCTTTTAGGACAGTGTTTATTTATTTATTTGTTGTTATTAATTGAAAGAACTTTGGTTTAGGCTTAAAAGGTCCTTGGCGATTATTTATCTGTATAGGCATGACTAAAAACTATAAAATTTACATGGCTAATATGTTTTTGACTTCTTCACTGAATATAATAAAGCTGATAAACTTCCGGTGAGCCTGCGAGTTGCAAGAGTTCACCTGAAGTGCAACCAAAGGAAGCAACAATAACTCAAATAGACGTTATTGGCATGTCTAAATACCTTTCATACTATATTCTTGTTGGATTTTTGGTTAAGTGCATTTAGTCACCAAATATAAATCTGTTGGAAGTGTGAAGCAAGGTTTTTGCTAACTTTGTATTGTGGTTGTTGGTCGTAATTTGGCAAAGCAGTTCCTATTAAGTCCTCTGGAAATCACAAAATAAAGAAAATGACAGACTTTCTGCACTGCATGTGTTTCTGGAAACAAGGCAGCTGTTTATACGTTATATGCAAGCTCAACTTAGGATGATACATAGACTTAGTAAAAATTAAAATGTAAGATCTAGCTAGATTAATAAATTTATAATTCCGAAGCTTCATATTTACCAAGCATAACTTATTGTCTTACCTGCCTAAGTATCATTAATGGTTCTATGAATGGAAAACTAAGAATAGGTACATGTCACATGCATATGATGACCATAGTGCATTTATATCTCATTATCTTTAGCAATGCTAGGGAGCCTAAGTTTTAGATCTCATCATGGTGAGTGAGTTATCATCTGTTTTTGCAACGTTGTTTGAGACCTGCGGATTAAGATCAAGTAGCAAGGCAACAGTGAACTCTAGCTCTTATGAAAGGACCAGAAATTTCAAGTAAACAGTTCCAAGCTCTTTAAACATTTACATATTAGGTATTGAAAAAAGATGAATACCGATGTATACTCTGGGTCAAAATAGCCAAATGTGCCAAGAACCCTAGCCGTCACATATTTATCCTGGCCATCCTGCATCAACTTTGCAAGCCCAAAGTCAGATATCTATGTAAAACCGGAATATGAAGTTTAGCTAATTTTTCTTATGTTGTTTTTAACAGTATCATAAATTGTATTTTCTGAAGAAAGTTCCCTAGTTATATTGGAATGACCCTTTGATGAGTTATGAGATTATAAAAGCCTTGAAGTTATTTACCTTCGCATCAAAATTTGCATTTAGGAGAACATTAGTGGATTTAAAATCTCTGTGGACAATTGGTATCCCAACAGCAGAACTTGAATGGAGATAAGCTAGTCCTCTTGCAGCTCCTAAAGCCACTTTGAGCCTGGATGGCCAATCCATTTTTGCTTCCCCAATTCCTGAAAAAATGTTGAAAATATTATATATGAAAGCGTAATAAGTTGACATGAGAATGGGATTTTGAGTGATACCAACCGTTTAAGTGTTCTTGTAGATTCCCATTTGCAGATATTCATACACTAGAAACCTGTGCTTCCCATCAGCACAATATCCTATCAAGGAAACCAGATTTGGGTGATTGAGTCTGCTCAAGATGTCAACTTCTACTCGAAATTCCCGTTCTCCTTCAGCTTCTTTAAATGGTGGTAACTCCATTTTCTTGATTGCTACAACCTTCATATTTCAGAAGAGAAGCGAGTTTGTTTGTGTTGTTAAAATGTCAGTATTGATGATTAGCAACTCTTTACTGTTTTTATTTTCTACAATCAAGAATTTAATATTGCTGAATTTTTACTATAATACAAAAGTGAATTAATGTTGTACATTTAATTGAGATGGTGTGAATTTTGGAAAAGATTTATGTTTTCTGCTGAAATTTTTGCTCTGAAACAAAAGTGCTTTAATGTTGTACAAGTATTTGAGGTGGCAAGATTTGTGATTTCTTTTCAGTGAAGGGGTATTATACAGTGTTTTACAATTTTGTCACTGTTAAGTGAAAATTTGTAGTTAGAACATGCCTCTCCTGACCGCAGAGTGCCCCTGTAAACTTTGCCAAATCCTCCTTTTCCAAGCAAATGTTCATCACTCAAAGAGCAGGTTGCCTCTTCCATTTCCTTGAGGATGAAAACTGAAGATCCTTGGCTCCGCTTTGTGGACTGGAAAGTTTGATCCTCAAGTTGCCAAAATTCCACTGGTTTATAAACCCCTGCTAAGAAGGTAGGCACGTCGTCAAATGATAAGAGCTACTTTAAAAAATTGAATGAAATGAGGAATTTATCTTTATGCTATCAAATGAAGAAGAAAATAACAGACAGGGATCTGTGTGATCTTGCGCCTTGCTTCTCCGGCGCTTGTTCCAGGCAGAGACCAACCCAAAAGGCATAATGGCTCTTCCTTGAATGGATTTAGCCTCTGTTTTCAGGGTAGGAACGAACTGTATTATGAACAGGCAACTGGGCAGTGAGACAATGTTTCATGACAACCCTGGGAGGTAAGGTATGTATCTTGACGCTGCAAATGACTGGACATAGATCGATGTGCAAATTCAGCTAAACCCTTGAGAGTTTTTACGAAAGAAAAATATGATGAAAGTAGAAAAGATTATAAAATGTGATATGCTAAAGAGAGGTACTGTTATTAGGCGAATCGTTTAATGAGTACGCATTGAGGAAGGTAAGGTAGATTGGGGAGAATGCTCAAATAACATCTTCCAACAACTTGTATCTTGAAGAGATGTACTTGAAGACAAAGGCAAAGGCAAAGAAAGCTAAAAGTGGGTATTTTTGCTTACCTTAGGAAGATTTATTGAAAATGCGGTAGGACTTGTTTGATATTTGATAAGGAAATACAACCTGTAGTAGCTTATCTCCCTCTATTTCTATTTGATTTTTTGCTTTTAGGAAGCTTGAGTTGGCCGTTGACAGGGAGCTTGCATTCATTTTTGTAATTTATTTTAGGTCTTTCATATGTTAGTATCTCCCACCTTTTATTCTGCTATGTTAATAATAATAATATTATTATTACTATTATTCTAGTCATATGACAAAGACCAAGGAATTAGATGTCAAATGCTAAATTAATTACCATTAATGGAGAAGCTAATGAAGATTCTCACCCATTTATTTTCAAGTCAAAATTATAATATTATTCACTTTCACCAACCATAAAATAATAAAAACAGACGTGCATTTGTTTACTTTCTGTATAAATGAAGTTTGCAGAGAGGATGTTAATAGGCTAACAGTTTTATGGAGTGTAGGGGAATAACCCTTGGAAACTTAAATTCGAACAGACCTATAGCAAATCAGATTGTTTATTTATCACCTTCTGCTGATATAATGTTTTGTTATTTCCATTATGGTATTGAATAATATATTCTCCCATTTTCCACTCTCATTTTGGAGCTAATTAAACATTTTCAGTGAAGTATATAAAAGAAAAGCAGGAAGATAAACATTTAAGATAGCGCTAAAATAAAACTGTTTTTGGTTAGGCTTCGTAATGTATGTACATTTCTTTTCGTGCTGGGCTGAAATCTTTCCGGACTATGGCCTTCCAGACGATTCCTGATCTAGTCACTTAGCTTCAAATAATAATTTTAAGGGTTTTCTTTAAAGATACTCTAAAAAATAAAAATATTTTTAAAAATATCTATTTTTCTTTTTTTATTTCAGAAATATATATTTTTTTTAACTTTCAATTTTAAAAATATCTCTTTTTATAGGTATATTTTTGATATGCCAAGGGTATATTTCATTTTTATAGGTATATATTGAATATATATTTAGTATATCAAAGAGTATATTGAAAAATATAATTTTTTTTGAAAAAAGGTTAAAAATTATATTATAAAGTATAATTTTCTCTAATTTTAATTTTTTGTTACAAACTTCTACAAAAAAAACACTCAAAATATTTCTAAAAAATATCCAATTTTGTCTTTTAAATATATCCACTTTCAAGTCTAATTCACATAAAATATATTTTAAAAAAATAATTTTGATATTTTCTAAGAATTTTAGAATATTTTTAAAAAATCAAAAAAGTAATTTTCTCTTTTATTTATTCCTATATAAAAAAGGTTATATTCCAGCCGAGTATTATCCAATATTTTTTTCCCATTCCTGTATAATTTAGTTCTTTCACAGAATTAATTTTTACCTTTAATTTTATATGGCCAAATATTTAAATAGACATCTACATTATAATTTAAATAGTAATTAAATATTTAAATTTTTTTTAGACCATTTAAATTTTTTTTTTTATAACCAAAGGTTTACATAGACGCCTAAACTATAATCTAAGTAATAATTATATACTTAAATTTTTTTTGAACAATTTAAATATTTATTTTATCAAAATATGGCTAAATAAATATAAATTTAACAACAATTATAATCTCTGATTCACTCTTTTTAGTTTTTATTAAATAAAAATTAATAAATTATTTTTTAAATTTATATTAACAAATTAATAATTTCTTTTATTAATTTCTATTTCTATTTATAAAATTATTTTTATTTTTTATTAACAAATTATTTTTTTCCATTTTTTAATTAACAAATTAATAATTTCTTCTTCTATTTTTTATTTCTTTTTTTTTTTATTTTTTATGCTGGGGCATATTTAATTAATTAATAATTATTATAGTAATATTAAAATAATAATAAAAATTTCATAGTAGTAGTACAAAATAATAATAATTATAGTAATATTAACTTATAATACCAGTTTCAATACACAACAAATACCATTCAGTTATAATAAAATATATGATATTAAATTATTAATTTTTATTCAATAAAAATTAAAAAAAATGAGTCTCACATTTATTAAAAAGAGTATTATTTGATGGAGATTATAGTTGTTGTTAAATTTATATTTATTTGATCTTATTTTGATAAAAGATGTATTTAAATAGTCTAATAAAAAGTTTAAGTATTTAATTACTATTTAAACTATAGTTTAAGTGTCTATTTAAACTTATGACCATAAAAAAATACTTAAATAATTTTAAAAAATTAAATATTTAATTACTACTTATATTATATTTTAAATATCTATTTAAATATTTGACAAATTTGACTATTATATTGAAGCCAAACCGGTTATCTTGACTTTCACTTCAATATACTCCCTCGTTGATTGTGAGTGGTGGCTAGGATTAGGGTTAGTGAAAGCAGGCTATTTTTGTTTGTAATATTTATTTTTCCATATTTAAATTAATTAAAATCTAAAGGAATTGTTAAAATATAATTTCTTTTGGAAGGAAAAAATAAAGTAATATTAATTTTAAAAAATATTCACATAAATATTTTGCAACATATATATTAACAGTTTTAATCTGTATTAATTTCTAAAAGATTTATATTTAATAATAATAATTATCATTCAAATGATTAATTAATAAAATTTATATTTTTTTTTCACATCCAATTCATTCTTGAATTGTTGTTGTTGTTATTTATTATTAATATTATTATTTTGGTTCTATTAATATTATTATTTTAATTGGTCATGTTGTATAATACAACCCCTCTATTAATTTTATTCTGTTAATTAATACTAATTTCATATATCATTCGTCCTTGCTAATAAGTAGAGAATTAAAAACATTGAATAAAGTAAATTGTGAATTATCCAAATGCAAGAGTAAGATAAGGTTTTGGCAAAAAATCTATACATTTGTAACCCCATTGGTCACTGATTATGTGACGATGATATTACTTTTACGTTAGAAACCAACTATATATAACATGTTCAAGTTCAGCTCTAATATCTCATACAATTAAGTTAATTATTCATTAACAACTAGTTAATTTTGCATTACAAAATGGCTTCTAAAGATGGATTTGTTTACAAGATTGCAATCCAAAGTAGTCTAATTCTACAGTCAACTGCAGAAGAGTTAGCAGAGATATTTAAAGATCCTGCAAATGTATTTCCTGTTAAGTTATCAGATATATACAAGAGTATTGCGGTCACATGTCTGAATCCACTCATTTGGGAAATCGATTATGCTAAAGGTATATAAATAACATTAAATTTGTTTAATATATAGAAAGTATATACATCTTCAGAGTCAGCTGTACAAGAGTACGTACAACTATTCTAATTAGTATATATATATATATATAAATTATTGACGTGTCCTATGTGTACACTACCAAACATACAAGATGGCACTTCATACAGGCACGTTTAAAAAAAGGTTAATTTTAAAATTTTGTTTTTTAAAATTCAACATGTAATGTCCAATTTAATTTATGAACTTTTTTAAATCTAAAAATTATAGGAAGACAAACTTTTAAGCTTCACTAACTCTTGCATTATGCTTTTTTTTTTTGTAAATTTCTAAAATTTAATTTGCATATGTGGTGCTTATTTTACATTTGGTTAGTTTTATTCTTAGATTATGAATTTAAAATGATTTTTTCTGAGTTGAAATATTTATTATGTAGTTATGTGCATTATTATGATATTAAAATATGATACAATTTATATTTTTTACATGCTTTATCATGGCGTGTTCTAGAGGCTGAGTATTAACAATTTGTTAATTATCTAATTATAATTTTATTTTGTATGTGTAGGATGTCCAATCAGGAAAGAAATAATTAGGGTTGATGAATTAGATTTGGTGAAGCTGAGACTACACAGTAATTGGTGGGGATATATTCTGAAATTCTACAAGAGTTTCAAAGTAAGTCTAATGGTGAATCCAAGTGAAAATGGCTGCTTGGTTACACGCAACTATGAGATTGAAAAGACTAATACTAAAATTGGCCCTGCCCTTTTCGAATTCGATATCTTCAAGATCATTAGAGCTGATAAATTATCTTTAATTCATGACTTAATTGGGTCATATATGTCATATTGCATATGATCTAAATAAACTCCTATGGATTGTCCTGTTGGACACTTTGTATTTATATATATTGTATATATGTTATAATAAATAAAGATTTTATTTTTATTGAGCTGAACAAGCTGTTTTTACACATATTTTTACAGACTTTTTAATTATATTGGTAAATTGAATGAAACTTTTTTAATTATCAAATTTGCCAAATAATTGGAGATTCCATAATTTTTAGATTTAACAAGAAAATGTTACCCACAAAAAATGTTGAATGAGAGAAGGAATGGAGAAGCTGCTCATATATTTTTTTCAATATATTAATATTCAAATTATATATCAAAATATAATATTTAAATTTACAAGATAGTAATAACGATAATTTGAATAATTTAAAACGCACAAGAAAATATAAATTAAATAAAATAATATAACCGAACCTTGCATAAAGCGTTAACAAAAACTAATTTAAATAATAATACGTACAAATGATTCCAAGAATTATGTATATTATTAGCACCTATCATGTTTTTTTTTTCATAGTGGTTTGTCGTGGATGAATTAATTTTAGAATATTCTTACTTAAATTTGGTTGATATGGATCTCATTAATTCATTTGAAAATAATCTTGCCATCTAAATATTTCATATGATGTATGTAAGTCCATTAAACCTGATTTAGGCATGATTTTTTTTTAAATTAATATCACTGCTACTAGAATTGGAAACAATTATTTTTGCTTCTACAAAAGCATATAAATTTTGCAATAAATTTAGAGTAATAAAAATAAATTAATATACCTAGCAGAACAACAAGAAGAATTATTATACCTAGCCAGCAGTAGAGAAGAAGATAGGAAAGACGGAGGAGGGATAATTTTCTGGCACACTCTAGCCAGTGGCGTAGCCAGGATTTTAGATAAGGGGGGTCCAATTCAACTTAAATACTAAACATTAAAAATATCAAATTATAAAAGAAATAAAAAAATTCCAGATTATAAACTACAAAAAAATAATAATTTCAATTTAACTTCATACTACTTTTCTCAAAAAAAAAAAACTCCATACTACAAAATCAAATTAAACATTTCAAATTTATAATGTCCTCAAGTATTCAAGCCAATTTCTTAATTCATTATTTTTCAAATTTCAATTCATTTTAGCAAGATAAAAAAATTGCAACAAAATAAATATGAGATTAAAAGTAAGTGGTGTACATATTCTTAACTTGTTGCCGCTGCCTTGCTGGTGCCAATCGGTGAAAGAATGAAATTGAAAAAGGAAGAAACTGTTATCTGAAAAAAAAAAAAAAAGGAATTAACGAAGAAGAAACGTGAGAAAGAAGAGAAAGAGTCACAATTAAGTTATTCTTGTTTGTTTGTAATGGGCAGAGTCATTGACAAATCTTATTTGTTTGTAATGGGCTTGATTAAAAGGCCCAGTTTTAAAGATTGGAAAAAAAAAGGATGAAAAATGTTGGGAGCGTGGATCGAAGTTGCGTGCTCTCACATAGTAAGGCCAAGCTGTTCCATCTCAACCAATGTAATATTCATTCTCAAATATACCTAAAAATTTTTTATTTTTAACTGAGAGGGGAACAGGGCCCCATGGGACCCCCTTTATCTCCGCCTCTGACACTAGCTTCATATAGACAATGGTATTTATAAATGTAAACGCTATTGTCACTTCCTTTAGAAAAAATAGGAGAGAAACGAAAAGGGTTAAAAATAGAAAATAAAAATAATAAAAAATAAATTTATATTGGGTCTCGCAGGTGAGGAGAGAGAAGAGATAATTACACTTTTCACTGTATTTTATAATTTTTTTTTATTTTTATTAATAATATTTTAATGATTTCATGAAAAATTCATAATAAATCCATAATAAACTCATAATAAACTATAAAAATTTATAAACTCATAATAAATATATAATAAATATAAAATAAACTCATAATAAACTATCTAAATATAATATTTTTATAAAAAAATTATAAATTCTGGTAAATCTATAAATATTTTTAAAAATATAATAAATTTAAATTTTTTTATTTTTTTAGTATTTTTATAAAGGCCCACGGGAGAAAATTCACTAAATTTTACATGAATTAGGCTTTTGGTCCATTTTTTAGACACAAAATCCGCTTCTTTTTCAACCTTTTTATAAGCACATAAACACAAGATAATATATAAAGAAGATGTAGGTTAAGTAATTTTTCAATATGAGATTCCTTTTTTTTGAAATAGCTTGCATATATGTTCCAATATTTTTTGCAGTTAAAATTTATTAATTGTTAAAAAGTATTAATAGCAGCTTTTTTTTTTTTACAAAATTTATATAATTTACGACAATTATCTAATAGAATATGTTGGCTTCAAATATATTATTTATCTCAACCAATAATAAAAAAGAAAAGAACATAAAAAAAAACATGTATTTATATATTAGTATTTGATAATAACTAATGGTGTTGTACGTTACTTTTTAACAGTAAAATTTACTTGCTGCTAAAAATTTTGCTGCCAGTCTTTTATTTATTATACTGTCTGTCTTTAAGACACTGTTAGTTAAAAAAGAAGAAGAAGAAGAAGAAGAAATAAATAAAAAAATAAAAAATAAAAATCTTTGCATTCCTATCCCTCGATGTATTATTGCACCCTTAAATGTAATCAAATCAAAAGCAGTATGAGTATCAATGGCTGCATGGTGCAGTAGGTGCATACAA
This sequence comes from Garcia nutans, assembly GCA_947685225.1. Classification (NCBI taxonomy): domain Eukaryota; kingdom Viridiplantae; phylum Streptophyta; class Magnoliopsida; order Malpighiales; family Euphorbiaceae; genus Garcia; species Garcia nutans. The sequence continues at coordinate 56,639,890 of CANTUV010000011.1, forward strand.
TTTGAGATGGAAAATATTATTAAGCTGTAATTATACGATGCATTGATTTAAAATTAGGTTTCGTAAAAATCATATTAATTAGTAATATATATATATTTTTTTAATATGGTAGCCGTTTTTCCATATATTTCTTTACTCCATATATAGCAGCCGGCTCGCATTGTATGGCAATAATAACACAAAAATTATCATTCGTGACAGCCATGTTGATGTTAGAGAACAATTAAGTTTTTGATTGACAAACCTAACCACTGCTATCATATATACTTTCGATTTCTACCGGAAGAAAAAGTAGTTTCTTATATTCATTAATTGATGATAATTATATTGTGCTTTTTTTTGGCCAATTAATATCTCTTTTGGTAGACACAAGTAACTAAAAATGCAAGATAATAATGATAATATCTCTTATTACAACATCAACAATAATAATAATAATTAATAAACATCACAAAATTAAAAAGAAATTAATTAATAATATTATTAGAAATTACTACCTCCCTTCTATTTAAATTATCACTTTTATAAAAAAAAATTTATCCCACTTACATTATCACTTTATAAAATAAAAATTAATTAGCATTTTTTTAATTATACCCTTATTATTAATGAGTTAATTAATAAAGTAAGAGTAGAATATTTTTAATATTAATGAGTCAATGGAGAATATTTTAATTTATTAAAAATAATTTTGTATGATATTGAGAGAATTTAATTATTTTTTTAATAAGTGTATATAAACAGAAGACGATAATTTAAATGAGACAGAGATAATAATTTGTAATAAATTTTCTTTGTTCTTTGGTAGGAGTATTAATATAAATGAAGCAATTCCCCTTTTAAAAAGAAAATTTATTTTCTCTTTCAAAAAAGAAATTCTTAGAAGTAGTAACATATTGCTTTTTTTTTTTTGTACTCCTCTTCTTCTTTATGGACATGACAACTCATTTGAAAATAATCCTGATGTTATAGTAAATAGAAAGCATGGAAAAAAAATTAAAATAAGTGAAGAATTTTTTTTTAAGAAGTAGAATTAAAACATTAAAAAAATGGAAAGAAAAATAAATTAAAACAAAATTAAAAAGAAAAAAAGGAATAAATATAAAAAAGGAATTTTTTCAAAAATAACCTAAAAATAAAATATTTTAAAAAATACTCTCTTCTCAATTTCAATTTCAACAATATCTTTTTTTTTAACTTTTAATTTTAAAAATACCTCTTTTTCTATATATTTTTTATATATAGCAGATATATTTTATTTTTAAAAATATATATTAAATATATTAAATATATATTAAAAATATAAAATATGTTTAAAAATAAAATTAAAGAGTATGCTAAATAGTGTAATTTAAAAAAAAAGTTAAAAAATATAAAAAATGGCCCGTACAAGTTTTGAATATGCAACCTTCGAGTTATTAATACGGCACTATAACCAACCGAGTTAACAGGCCAGCTGATAAAACATTTCCAATTTAGTTTATTAGAAAAAATAAAAATAGGATAGTGACAAGGCACAGATAGTCCTAATTACCATATATATATATATAGGTATATATTTACATTAGTGAAGTTAAAATATTTTTGTGTATGACCATTACCAAAAAAAAATACAATAAAAATTAAAAATAATTTTATAGGTAAAATAGTTTTAGAAAGCATATGCATCTATTACATCATTTAAGCCCTTTGGGTTGTTTATTTAAAAAAAATTACACAAAATACTCAAAATCACTTCTCATTTTCATTTATACGTCCTGCTAATTTTTTTATTTCAAATTTGTGATTTTCGCTTCTTTTTTTTTTCAATTTAACTTGAAAATTGATTTTTTTTCTGTTTTTATAATTTTTTATTTTAATTTTTAAATTTTTAAATTTTATTTATATTTTTTATTTATGAATATTTTTTTTATTTTCAAATTCTCAATATACACATAAAAAATAAATATATACATAATATATATAAAATATAAATAAATAATAAATAATAACATATACATGTATATCAAATATATATACCTCATCTACATAATATTTATATAATTTATTTAATATTTATTTAAAATCAATATACAATTAACATTTACATAACATACATAATATAAACATAATATCTATACAATATCTATAATTTCTAAATAACATATACAATAAAAATCAATGTTTTTAATTTTTTTTATTTTTATAATATGCAAATTTTGTTTAAAAAATAAATTTAGTAATTTTTATTAATATAATTTAATATATTTTATATTTTAATTTTTTTAGTATTATCTATTATTTATAATTAAAATTAAATTTTTTTAAAAATTAATACATTTATTAGTTGAAAATATATTTTAAAATATTAATTTTTATTATTTTATTAAAATATATTTATTTTAATTGTAAAATTTTAGAAACATAAAATTTATGATAAGATATTATTTGAAATGAGGGATGAAGTATTTTTTTTTTTAAAAAAAAACCTTGTTTTCCTATTTTGGTACTCTCATTTAATATTGCGGATGTCTACTTAAAAGCCTGCTCAATTGTGTAGTTGCTTTTTATCAAAAGAGATGCCAATGTTGTGGCCCATTCTATAGCTAAAGCTGCTGCCACAATAATCGGTTTTATTGAATGGAAAGATGTTATTCCTATTTTTATTCAAGATATAATTCGTTCTGAGTTTGGTCAATAACACTGATTTCAATTTTGTCCTAAAATTTAAAAAAACGAAAAAAAGAAAAATGAGATATTTTTGAAAATAAAATATTAGTTTTAGTATTTTTGAACCCTTTTTTGAATGTCTAGTATTTTTGAAAATAAAACTTTTTTGGAATGTAGTTTTATAAATTTTCCAAAAAAAAAAAAGAATTATAATGAGAACCTCATCTTATAATTATTACCAACGGTAATACCTCTCTTTATTATAAAAATGAAGAGTTTTCAATTCATTGTTAAGCTTTTTATTATAAAATAATTAGGTGTTCAAAAATGGTATTCCGATTTTTTATTTATCATTTGATAAATTTTGTTTTATTTTAATTTTTTATCATTTTAAAAAATGTATGTAAAATATAATTTTTTTTAATTTTTTACTTTTTATCTCTCGTTATTGACATTAAACACTTAATAATCGTATATATTTTTATAAAAAATAATTTAATATATATTAAAATATAGTCTAACGATAAATATATATTTTTAGTATAATAAATCTATGATCTATTTTCTTTTTCTATTTATAAATGCTAAAAAAAGTAATTTAATTATATAATTAAAATAATTTAATAATGTATTTTATTTTTGCATAATTATCTTAAACCACAAATAAAAAAGGACTATGTAAAATTCTCTTGCATGCTATCATTTTCAAGAGTATTAGAAATGTAAAATAGAAAGAAACATCTCCATTGTTCACATACATACGCATACTAACAGAAAAGGGATATAAATGCAGGCCGGGCCCTCATTTTGTTACAAAACACACCTAAAATAGATATTTTTTATGGCTTTTTTTTTAATATTATTAATTATGTTTATTATTATTTTTAAAAATTTTCTATTGAAGCTCATTCTCAACAACCTTGGAAAGAAGCTAACAGTTCATAATGATAGATATATTTTAACAAACTAAAACCCATTTTTAGTCCCATTTTGAAAATTAAATGAATATATATATAATAAATATTTTTTGAAAATTTTTCTTAAAAAATATCTCATAATATAAAATTATTTTTAAAAATACTCAGTTTCCTTTTTTAAAAAAAATATAAAAACTTATTTTTTGTCCTATTTTGAAAAATATATATATATGAAAAATAAATATTTCCTTAAATTTCTTTAAAAATATCTCAAAAATAAAATTATATTTAAAAATGTTCACTTTTCTTTTTTTATTTTAAATATCACTCTTCAACCTTTAATTTGAAATATACTCCTTATTAGAAACATACATTCAATATATATATATATATATAATATTTAGTATACATTAACTACATATTTAGTATATTAAAAATATATTTAAATAATAAAATATTTAAAATATATATAAAAATAACAAGTAATATAATTTTTTTTTTGATGCTAAGCCACATGCAAATGTGCCTATCAATCAATCAAAAATCTCACCATTATTTATTTATTTATTTTATCATCTTCTTTTTCTTATTCTTCTTAAAAATGACACTTTCGAAACCTAAAAAATAAACTTAAGCAAATGGAAAAAGTCAAAAATATTTGTTATCCAAACATAACCGACCTATTCTAGATCCTTATTATTCTTTTCCATCACCTTCTCATCGTTCACTCTCTTTTACCAAACCTATTTTTGGAACCATACATTAATTGTTTCCTCCGACTTAAAATAACAGTAGTCATCTTCTTTCCTATCTCTTATTACGACAGTACAGAAAACATAATGATAGATATAATTTAACAAACTAAAACCCATTTTTAGTCCCATTTTGAAAAATAAATGAATATATATATGTAAAATAAATATTTTTTGAAAATTTTTCTTAAAAAATATCTCATAATATAAAATTATTTTTAAAAATACTCAGTTTCCTTTTTAAAAAAAATATAAAAACTTATTTTTTGTCCTATTTTGAAATATATATATATATATGAAAAATAAATATTTCCTTAAATTTCTTTAAAAATATCTCAAAAATAAAATTATATTTAAAAATGTTCACTTTTCTTTTTTTATTTTAAATATCACTCTTCAACCTTTAATTTGAAATATACTCCTTATTAGAAACATACATTCAATATATATATATATAATATTTAGTATACATTAACTACATATTTAGTTTATTAAAAATATATTTAAATAATAAAATATTTAAAATATATATAAAAATAACAAGTAATATAATTTTTTTTCTTGATGCTAAGCCACATGCAAATGTGCCTATCAATCAATAAAAAATCTCACCATTATTTATTTATTTATTTTATCATCTTCTTTTTCTTATTCTTCTTAAAAATGACACTTTCGCCTAAAAAATAAACTTAAGCAAATGGAAAAAGTAAAAAATATTTGTTATCCAAACATAACCGACCTATTCTAGATCCTTATTATTCTTTTCCATCACCTTCTCATCGTTCACTCTCTTTTACCAAACCTACTTTTGGAACCATACATTAATTGTTTCCTCCGGCTTAAAATAACAGTAGTTATCTTCTTTCCTATCTCTTATTACGACAGTACATAAAACATAATGATAGATATAATTTAACAAACTAAAACCCATTTTTAGTCACATTTTGAAAAATAAATGAATATATATATGTAAAATAAATATTTTTTGAAAATTTTTCTTAAAAAATATCTCATAATATAAAATTATTTTTAAAAATACTCAGTTTCCTTTTTTAAAAAAAATATAAAAACTTATTTTTTATCCTATTTTGAAATATATATATATATGAAAAATAAATATTTCCTTAAATTTCTTTAAAAATATCTCAAAAATAAAATTATATTTAAAAATGTTCACTTTTCTTTTTTTTATTTTAAATATCACTCTTCAACCTTCAATTTGAAATATACTCCTTATTAGAAACATACATTCAATATATATATATATATAATATTTAGTATACATTAACTACATATTTAGTATATTAAAAATATATTTAAATAATAAAATATTTAAAATATATATAAAAATAACAAGTAATATAATTTTTTTTTCTTGATGCTAAGCCACATGCAAATGTGCCTATCAATCAATCAAAAATCTCACCATTATTTATTTATTTATTTTATCATCTTCTTTTTCTTATTCTTCTTAAAAATGACACTTTCCAAACCTAAAAAATAAACTTAAGCAAATGGAAAAAGTCAAAAATATTTGTTATCCAAACATAACCGACATATTCTAGATCCTTATTTTTCTTTTCCATCACCTTCTCATCGTTCACTCTCTTTTACCAAACCTACTTTTGGAACCATACATTAATTGTTTCCTCCAGCTTAAAATAACAGTAGTCATCTTCTTTCCTATCTCTTATTACGACAGTACATAAAACATAATGATAGATATAATTTAACAAACTAAAACCCATTTTTAGTCCCATTTTGAAAAATAAATGAATATATATATGTAAAATAAATATTTTTTGAAAATTTTTCTTAAAAAATATCTCATAATATAAAATTATTTTTAAAAATACTCAGTTTCCTTTTTAAAAAAAATATAAAAACTTATTTTCGTCCTATTTTGAAATATATATATATATGAAAATAAAATATTTCCTTAAATTTCTTTAAAAATATCTCAAAAATAAAATTATATTTAAAAATGTTCACTTTTCTTTTTTTATTTTAAATATCACTCTTCAACCTTTAATTTGAAATATACTCCTTATTAGAAACATACATTCAATATATATATATATATATATATAATATTTAGTATACATTAACTACATATTTAGTATATTAAAAATATATTTAAATAATAAAATATTTAAAATATATATAAAAATAACAAGTAATATAATTTTTTTTTCTTGATGCTAAGCCACATGCAAATGTGCCTATCAATCAATCAAAAATCTCACCATTATTTATTTATTTATTTTATCATCTTCTTTTTCTTATTCTTCTTAAAAATGACACTTTCGAAACCTAAAAAATAAACTTAAGCAAATGGAAAAAGTAAAAAATATTTGTTATCCAAACATAACCGACCTATTCTAGATCCTTATTATTCTTTTCCATCACATTCTCATCGTTCACTCTCTTTTACCAAACCTACTTTTGGAACCATACATTAATTGTTTCCTCCGGCTTAAAATAACAGTAGTCATCTTCTTTCCTATCTCCTATTACGACAGTACAGAAAACATAATGATAGATATAATTTAACAAACTAAAACCCATTTTTAGTCCCATTTTGAAAAATAAATGAATATATATATATGTAAAATAAATATTTTTTGAAAATTTTTCTTAAAAAATATCTCATAATATAAATTTTTTTTTAAAAATACTCAGTTTCCTTTTTAAAAAAAATATAAAAACTTATTTTTTGTCCTATTTTGAAATATATATATATATGAAAAATAAATATTTCCTTAAATTTCTTTAAAAATATCTCAAAAATAAAATTATATTTAAAAATGTTCACTTTTCTTTTTTTATTTTAAATATCACTCTTCAACCTTTAATTTGAAATATACTCCTTATTAGAAACATACATTCAATATATATATATATATATAATATTTAGTATACATTAACTACATATTTAGTATATTAAAAATATATTTAAATAATAAAATATTTAAAATATATATAAAAATAACAAGTAATATAATTTTTTTTTGATGCTAAGCCACATGCAAATGTGCCTATCAATCAATCAAAAATCTCACCATTATTTATTTATTTATTTTATCATCTTCTTTTTCTTATTCTTCTTAAAAATGACACTTTCGAAACCTAAAAAATAAACTTAAGCAAATGGAAAAAGTAAAAAATATTTGTTATCCAAACATAACCGACCTATTCTAGATCCTTATTATTCTTTTCCATCACATTCTCATCGTTCACTCTCTTTTACCAAACCTACTTTTGGAACCATACATTAATTGTTTCCTCCGGCTTAAAATAACAGTAGTCATCTTCTTTCCTATCTCCTATTACGACAGTACAGAAAACATAATGATAGATATAATTTAACAAACTAAAACCCATTTTTAGTCCCATTTTGAAAAATAAATGAATATATATATGTAAAATAAATATTTTTTGAAAATTTTTCTTAAAAAATATCTCATAATATAAAATTATTTTTTAAAAATACTCAGTTTCCTTTTTAAAAAAAATATAAAAACTTATTTTCGTCCTATTTTGAAATATATATATATATATGAAAATAAAATATTTCCTTAAATTTCTTTAAAAATATCTCAAAAATAAAATTATATTTAAAAATGTTCACTTTTCTTTTTTTATTTTAAATATCACTCTTCAACCTTTAATTTGAAATATACTCCTTATTAGAAACATACATTCAATATATATATATATATAATATTTAGTATACATTAACTACATATTTAGTATATTAAAAATATATTTAAATAATAAAATATTTAAAATATATATAAAAATAACAAGTAATATAATTTTTTTTTCTTGATGCTAAGCCACATGCAAATGTGCCTATCAATCAATCAAAAATCTCACCATTATTTATTTATTTATTTTATCATCTTCTTTTTCTTATTCTTCTTAAAAATGACACTTTCGAAACCTAAAAAATAAACTTAAGCAAATGGAAAAAGTAAAAAATATTTGTTATCCAAACATAACCGACCTATTCTAGATCCTTATTATTCTTTTCCATCACCTTCTCATCGTTCACTCTCTTTTACCAAACCTACTTTTGGAACCATACATTAATTGTTTCCTCCGGCTTAAAATAACAGTAGTCATCTTCTTTCCTATCTCCTATTACGACAGTACAGAAAACATAATGATAGATATAATTTAACAAACTAAAACCCATTTTTAGTCCCATTTTGAAAAATAAATGAATATATATATATGTAAAATAAATATTTTTTGAAAATTTTTCTTAAAAAATATCTCATAATATAAATTTTTTTTTAAAAATACTCAGTTTCCTTTTTAAAAAAAATATAAAAACTTATTTTTTGTCCTATTTTGAAATATATATATATATGAAAAATAAATATTTCCTTAAATTTCTTTAAAAATATCTCAAAAATAAAATTATATTTAAAAATGTTCACTTTTCTTTTTTTATTTTAAATATCACTCTTCAACCTTTAATTTGAAATATACTCCTTATTAGAAACATACATTCAATATATATATATATATAATATTTAGTATACATTAACTACATATTTAGTATATTAAAAATATATTTAAATAATAAAATATTTAAAATATATATAATATAATTTTTTTTCTCGATGCTAAGCCACATGCAAATGTGCCTATCAATCAATCAAAAATCTCACCATTATTTATTTATTTATTTATTTTATCATCTTCTTTTTTTTATTCTTCTTAAAAATGACACTTTCGAAACCTAAAAAATAAACTTAAGCAAATGAAAAAAGTCAAAAATATTTGTTATCCAAACATAACCTACCTATTCTAGGTCCTTATTATTCTTTTCCATCACCTTCTTATCGTTCACTCTCTTTTACCAAACCTACTTTTGGAACCATACATTAATTGTTTCCTCCAGCTTAAAATAACAGTAGTCATCTTCTTTCCTATCTCCTATTACGACAGTACAGAAAACATATGTTGAAATAACCACAACCTCAGTTATACCAACTCCAACAATAGTTGAAACTTCATTGTTAATTTTGGATAGGGTTGCACAAATTTTTTGAATTGAACCGAACTAAATACATTTTTATCTGGTTTAGTCATATTATTTTGTATATACAAATAAAATCGGGTTTAATTTTTTAAAAATTTTCGAATTCTGTCGAGTAGTTGGATTGATATTTATTTTTTTCCTTCAATCCAAATCCGACCAACAAATATATATATTATAGATATATTTTTATAATATATATTATGTAATCCGACTCGACCAAATCCAAAAATTTATATAATATTATTTATAATTATATATTAAATATATTTATAATATATATTATATATTTCGATTGAACCCAAAAATATACATGTCGATCGAAAGTATGTATAATTTTGGGTGAAATCGACTTGATTTTTTAATAATAAATCAAATTCGATTGGATAAAAATTTATCCTAAACCCTACCAAATCTACGGATGTTCATTCCTAATTTTATACTATTTATGTAGCTCCTCTAGTGGGAACCTATTTATTGTGTACCTAACTAAATTCTCCGCTATCTTGCCTTCAAGTTTTGTCCATTTTTTAAGGTCCTCTCACTTAGTTCCCATAATGGAAATCAATTCCATATGGGTCTAACCATTTTGTTTCTCTTTTGTAATTGTACTAAGGTTGTATCATAATTTATAGCTAGGGTTGTTCATAGAATCTAATTTTTTTTATACAGTTTTAATCAAACTGGAATATTTATTACCTCAAAGTCTTATTCGATATAAATTATTTTAAAATATATATTTAAAAAAATTATGTGAATAGCTATATAAGGGCCGTTTATAAAGCATATTTTGATCCGACCGATCCAACTTGATCGAATATTAAAAATATCAAATTGAATTCTTACTTTAATGTTATTCATAATTGAATAATGATCCTTATTGAGTTATGATCAATTAGTAGTGATGATATTATAAATATGAGCATCATAAGAGAAGTTCTTAAATAGACTTTTATTCATTCAGGTAATTAGCTTTAGGTAAGTACATAAATCCGAGTGTTATTTCATTTTCTAAGTTTTATATATGTCTCTAATTTGATTAGTAAATTTTACTCCCTTTTACTAATGGATGTAACTTTACATTGAAACATGTAAAATTTATTTATTTATTTTTATTTTGTCATACCTTTTATGTTATCTTAAATTAAATTTTAAATGGATGTTGATAATTTTAAAAATTTAAAGGTTTTCACCTTGCATCGTATTTTAGTTTTTTGATTTCGCGTTTCGTTTAAAAAAAAGCCTTTTAGTATATAAAGAAAATGGATGTCAAACAATTAAAATTTTACATTAGCTTCTCATAACTTTGTAATTATACATCTCTTAAAAACTCTTATTGTGCAACTCCAACATTTGAAAATTCTAATAAACTTATATACAAATATATATATATATATATGATTGGTGTTATAAAACAAAGTTTTTATTTTTATTTTAGGACACTTGGCAATATTAGATTGGTTGTATAGTCACTATTATAAGATCAAAATCACACATTAATTTTAGGTTAAAGATTATGATTCTATCTCTTCAATAGTTTGTCTATCCTTCTTAAAGAAGATGAAAAATACAATGTTTTGCCTATGAATTTGGATAATTCCCAAGGACTTACTATGATGTAAATTACAGGTCCCACGTAAAAGGGTGGTCGTGGATGGCTTAAAACAAAATCGTACCATATGAGATAATCTTCACCGTTTGATTTGTGGAATAGCATTTTTAGAATCAAGAAGCAAAATAAACTTGCCCGTGGTACTGCAGTTTGTAAAATTTTATATTATTTTAAATAAAAAAATTATGTATTAATATTATATACATACAATATTAAAAATTTTCATATTTACATATATTAAAAATATTTATAATAAGATATATGTAGAGTATAAATTTTTTTTTTAAATTGATGTTGGAATTGATAGATAAAAAAAGAATAATTAAAATATCAATTTTTAATTTTATTATTATTAAAATTGAAATTAATAATCTAAATAAGTGAAATTTTATTATTTGTTAATTTTTTTTGAAATAAAAATTATAATACCTAAAAAATTTATTACTTGTTAAATTATTTTTAAAAAAAAAGTGTTTATTTTATAATAAAAGGAAAAAATAGTTTATGTATTAATATAAATAATGCATAAAAATAATATGATATAATAATGTTGATGACCGTGGAATCAAGAGGGGTCCTAGGGGATAATGGATCCCTTTGATTCATACATATATACATATGTAATGTGCTGGAAGCTATATATCAAGCACATCAAGAATCTTGGAGATTTAAACACTTTATTATAATTGTTGATGAGGCTCAATTGTTATGTTAAAACTGAGTTTAATTTTTAACGAAGGATCTCAAATTTAAAAAAAAAAACTAATGAGTGGTAACTGATGAAACTTAGTGTTTTACATATAACCTTAATATCTTTAATCATATCTTATAAATCAATCACACACCACACATATGATCCACACATATGATTACATGAGTTAAAATGGATTAAAATAAATAGAAAATAAAAATTAAGATACAAAATTGGAACCATTAATTAAATGAGTAATTGCATAATTTATCATCAAACCATTAAGTTTAACTTGAATATATATTGTATAATTTTTTAAAATAATATCCAAATATTAGAATAAAATGATAAAAATTTTAACATTTAAATATTTAATATGAAAATAAAAATTGAATATGGCATTAATTTTTTAATAAAAAAATAAAATTAAATATAAATTCATCAATAAATATATAATAAATTAAATAATTCCCATTTTAAAAAAAATTCTTTTTTTCCTTGATTTTTTTAACATTAGAGATAGAAATTCAAATATAAAATTATTATTATTGCATTCTATACACATATTTATCATTAAATTATAAGCAAATGTGTTAAATTTTATTTTTATGATATCTCTTTCAAAAAAGAAATTCTTAGAAGTAGTAACACATTGTTTTTTTTTTTTTGTATTCCTCCTTTATGGACATAACATCTCATTTGAAAATAATCATGATGTTATAATAAATAGAAAGCATGGAAAAAAAGTTAAAATAAGTGAAGAATTTTTTTTTAAAAAAGTGGACTTAGAGCATTAAAAGCATGAAAAGAAAAAAATTAAAACAAAATTAAAAGGAAAAAAAAGTGGACAAAAATAAAAGAAAAAGTCAAAAAATAAAAAAATATCCCATGTAAATATATAACCATCGTGTTAGTTGCTCTAATCAATTGAGATAATGAAATTTTTCTAATTTAATTTATTAGGAAAATAAATATAAGATAGTGATAAGACATAGGTAATCCTAATTAATATATATATTATTATATTTGTGAAGTTAAAATATTTTTGTGTATCACACCAAAAAAAAATATTTTTGTGTATGATCTTTACCAAAAAGATAAAATAAAAATAAAAAAATAATTTTATCGGTAAAATAGTTTTAGACAACATATACATCCATGGACTTTCTACAAAACTAACAAAAAAATCTATCTATTTAATAATTATTTAATTTCTTTTCCACTTAGGAATAATGGTCTTTCTTTTGTCTCTTCTTTGAGGAGTTTTTCTCTGTCCCCTTTTGTCTTTTAGGGGTTTTTTTTTCTTTTTCTTTTTCTTGTATCTTCTTATGGAGGATGACCATGCCTCGGTGGAAATGGCTAGCCTCAATATGGATGGAGAGGAGACAGACGATTTAGTTTATGAGGAGGAAGGCTTAGCAGTAGATGATAACCCTGCCTTGTGTCTAGTGGGACGATTCTTGACTGATCGTAACATTAATGTGCCTGCCATGAAACAAACAATTGCGTCCCTGTGGAGGCCTCTTATGGGAATGCAGGTTCGTAAAACTGATGGAGTTGCTTTTATTTTCCAACTATATCATGAAGTGGACGTTCATAGGGTGCTGGACATGGCTCCATGGACTTTCGATAATCAGTTGCTTCTGCTGGACCGATTAGGTGATCATGTTTCCCCCCTTGATGTGCCATTATTTCATGTTCCTTTATGGGTGCAAGTGTCAGGTCTTCGACCGGGATTCAGGGCGGAACATGTTTTAAAAGACATTGGTAACAAGATCGGTATATTCATGGAATCTGATCCTAAGAACTTTGAGTCTTCATGGGATTCTTATATGCGTATACGAGTGAAATGGGATGTTAGGAAACCGATCCGTTCTAATTTTATTATCAAATTCGGAAAAGGACAAAGTTTCACTGTGTACTTTGCGTATGAACGGCTACCTCCTATATGCTTTATCTGCGGTTTCTTTGGGCACACTGAGAAATTTTGTCCCAAGCTTCTAGACTTTGAGCCAGGGAAGGCGGTGCGTAAATTTGATTCTTCGTTGAGAGCTTCAAACCGAAGATCTTCAAGAAACATAGGGGAACGTTGGCTCCGGCCGGCTTCTGGATTTGCTGGCGGAGATGGGAGTCAACGGGAGAGTACTATTTTTAGCAAGAACGTAGACAAAGGAGTTGATAGTGGATCTGGATTGCATGATAAAGGGAAGGCAGAGTTGGGGAGAGAATCTATCTCTAATCTTTATTGCAATCCTTTAGCAATTAATATGAAGATTATGCATGGAAATATTACTATGGATGAGTTGGACAGTGTATCAAGTGAAGATATGAACGTGAATGTGAATGAAGTCAAAAGGAAACGCATGGGCTTGGATCATCTCCAAGGAGAAGCCCAAGGTCTTGTCTCTAACCAAGGCATGCCTGTTGATCCATCAAAAACTCAATCGGCCGGTTCAACTAGAACCCGCCGCCCAAAATGAGCACCATTAGTTGGAATTGCCGTGGGCTTGGCAACCCACGTGCTATACAGAACTTAAAGTTTATTACTCTTGAAAAAAAGCCATCTTTTATTTTTTTAATTGAAACGCTTTGTCTGTCTAATAAGGTGAATGAAATAAAAGATCTTTTAGGTTATGATGATTGTATTTCTGTGGATTGTGTGGGTCACAGTGGTGGTCTCGCTCTATTATGGAAGTCTGTTTCTTCGGTTGTGCCCCTTCTGGTTTGTTCCAGATGTATTGATGTGGAAGTCTCTGTTACTTCTATCGGGACATGGCGGTTAACTGGCTTTTATGGTCAGCCTGATAGAAATAGAAGAGCGGAATCTTGGACTTTACTTCAGAATTTAGCTGGATGCAGCGGGCTGCCATGGGTTTGTTTAGGGGACTTTAATGATGTTTTGTATCAACATGAAAAGCGAGGCGGTAGGAGGCAACCTGAAAGTCTAATTACTGGATTTCGTAATGCTATATCTGGGTCGGGTTTGATGGATTTTGTTATGGGCGGATACCCCTACACGTGGGAACATGGGCGTGACTCTGGAAACCTCATTGAATCTAAATTGGACCGAATTCTAATCTCACAATCTTGGAAGGCTGCTTTCCCTTTGGCTCATGCGTATACACTTGACACGTCCTCCTCTGATCATCTTCCCATATTTCTACAAATCCGCACATTTCTTACTCGCCCCACTGCGACTAGGTTTAAATTCGAAAATTGTTGGTTGCGCAATCCTGGTTGCAGAGATCTTATTCAAAACTTTTGGGATGGATCGTCTTCTGAGGATATAGTCAGTAGGTTGTCTGGTTGTGGATCTGAGCTTATGCGCTGGGGTCTGCTTATCAAAGCGGCTGACAAGGTGGAGCTGCAGAGGTGTAGGGATATTATGAAGGTTACGCGCGGGCGGAGGAATTCTGTAGATAACAATTTGTTTTTAGATGCTAAAGATAGATTCCAGTTGCTTCTTCGGGATCAAGAAATTCGATGGAAGCAGAGATCTAAAACCTTCTGGTTGAAAGATGGTGACCGCAACACGCGTTTCTTCCACGCTGCTGCATCATCCAGGAGGCATAAGAACCATGTTTCCAGATTGAAGAACGGTTTTGGTGAATGGATCGATAACAGGGATGGGATTGGATCCCTTTACATGGATTATTTTTCGGGGCTGTTCTCTTCTTCTACTATTGATTATGACTCTGTTGTGAGTGCAGTTCCTCTGTGTATTTCTGGGGAGGATAATGATTTTTTGTTGGCTCCTTACTCCCCTGAGGAGATCCGATCTGCTGCCTTCAGTATGAAAGTGGATAAAGCTCCGGGTTTAGACGGGTTCAATCCTGCTTTTTTTCAAAGCCATTGGGATATTATTGGCCCTGCGGTTTCGGCAGCTTGCATTCACTACCTCCAAGAGGGTGCTTTTCCATCAGAGCTGAATGAAACCTTGCTGGTCTTAATTCCTAAGAAAGTTGTTCCAGAAGTTATGGGGGACCTTCGCCCTATCGCTTTGTGCAAAGTCATATATAAAATCATGAGTAAAGCTATGGCCAATAGATTGAAATGTTTTTTGCCTAACATTATTTCTCCTTCTCAAAATGCGTTTGTTGCAGGAAGAAGCATACATGATAACAACATAATTGCTTATGAATTGATGCAGTTTTTCCTTAATAAGAGAACAGGAAAAGAGGGATTTGCTACACTCAAGATGGACATATCCAAAGCGTATGATCGGTTAGAATGGAAGTACATTTCTGCTGTGTTGGATAAGATGGGTTTCCATCCGAGATGGGTTCGACTTGTGATGTTTTGTGTTTCTTCTGTTCGTTATTGGATCAATCATGATGGTCGGCAATTGGGTTCCATTATTCCTTCTAGAGGCATCCGTCAGGGTGATCCTATGTCACCATACCTTTTTATTCTTTGTGCTGAAGGCCTGTCGAGGTTGATTCAAGAAAAGGTTGATAGAGGTGTGTGGAATGGTTGTACCATTGCTAGAGGAGCCCCGATGATACATCATCTTTTCTTCGCGGATGATAGCCTGCTTATTTTCACAGCTAACAATTCTGAGGCAATTGTTGTTAAGGATGTGATTGAAAATTATGCTAAAGCATCGGGTCAACTTATCAACCTGGAGAAATCCTCTGTATGTTTTTCTAAGAATGTTGACAGTACTATGAGATCAATTGTTTGTAATTCTTTGGGGGTTAATGAGAAGGCAGATTTGGGTAATTATTTGGGTTTGCCAACTCATGTTGGTTTGAATAAGCGTGAGGTCTTTGCTTTTATTAAGAGTCGGCTATGGCAGAAGTTGAATTCATGGAAGCATCGATTTCTTTCCAAAGCTGGTAAGGAGGTGCTATTAAAAACAGTTCTTCAAGCTCTTCCTAATTATATCATGAGTCTTTTCTTACTCCCTAAGACCCTTTGTGTGGAGCTTCAACGTATTATGGCGAATTTTTGGTGGGAGAAAGGTAAAACGCAGAGAAAGGGGATTAATTGGGTTAGTTGGGAAAGGATGAGTAAACCCAAGGAGTTTGGGGGTTTGGGCTTCAGGAGGCTTCATGACTTCAATTTGTCTATGATCGGAAAGCATGCTTGGAAGCTTTTACACAATCCAAATTCACTGGTTGCCAGATTGTTGAAAGCCAAGTATTTCCCCAATACTTCTTTCTTGAATGCTCAATTAGGATCCAATCCTAGTTACACTTGGCGTAGTATTTGGGAGTGTCGCCATTTGATTGAAGAGGGTGCTTGTATCCGAGTGGGGAGTGGGGAATCGATTTTGATTTGGGAGGATGCTTGGATTCCGTCGAAGCCTTCCATGAGAATTTCCACACCAAAACCAATATATTCTAACTTGTCTTTGGTTTCTCATCTCATTCACGATGGCAGGTGGAATTATGATGTTATTAGTCATATCTTTGATGAGGTGGATCGTGAGGCTATTTTGTGTATTCCTCTATCTCTACGACATGCTAGGGATGATTGGCATTGGCGTTGGGACCGGAAGGGAGTTTACTCAGTCAAAAGTGCTTACAAGCAGCTTACTCTTAATCCTTGTACTAATGTGCCAGTTTTGGATACTGCTTTCTGGAAGTGTTTCTGGAGTATTAAAGTTCCTGCAAAATGTCTAAATTGTGTTTGGCGCATTTGCTTAAATGCTATTCCGACTGTTCCCTTACTGAAACATCGAAACATCCCAGTTTTCAACTCTTGTTACTTTTGTGGAGTTGGTGATGAGACTATGGAGCATCTGTTCGTTGACTGCGAATTTTCTAAGTGCTGCTGGATGGTGTCAGCAGTTGGTTATCGCCCTACTCCGAATGGGTCTTTTGTCTCGTGGTTAAAGAATTTTATGAGGCAGAGGAATGTTGATTTGTTACAGGAGGTGGTTATGATTCTTTGGGCTTTATGGGAATCAAGGAATAAGCTGGTTTGGAAACACAAGAGGGACCGTCCAGTATGGGTGGTAAATCATGCTAAATCTATTTTACAGGAATGGATCCATGCTAACTTGTCTTCTTCCTCAGCTTCGACAAGGTACTCTTTGGTCAGATGGAGCCTGCCTCCTACTGGTAGATTAAAATTAAATATCGATGGAGCTTGCTTTGGTGGTAATTATGTGGGTGTTGCTTGTGTTGTGAGGAATTGCCATGGGGTTTTTATTGCTGCGTTACAGAGGACATTTCGAGGTAATTATGAGGCTAGGGAGGTTGAAGCTATGGCAATCCGCGAAGCTCTGAGTTGGATTTTGGAAGAGGGTTGGTCATCTGTTTCTATGGAATCTGACGCCCAGTCCTGTGTTCGTGCTGTTGAGGATCCTTCATTTGATGATCTTTCTTCGTTTGGCTTGCTTATTTTTGATTGTAAATCTCTTTTACTTGAGGTTAGAGATGTCAATCTTACTTATGTGAGACGCTCTGCTAATAGTGCAGCCCATTGTCTGGCTAGAGCTTGCACTATTTCGACAGACAGGATGGTATGGAAGGACTGTCCACCATCCGTTATTTGTGATGCATTATCTTCTGATTTAAATTAATATAAGCATTTCTTCAAAATAAAAAAACAAAAAAATCTATTTTAATTACAAAATATGATAATTAAAAAAATTACAGATCTATAAAAACATATTCTAATATCATAAAACTACCAAATAAAAATACAGATATACAAACCAAACTTTTAAAAAATTTAATATTTTTTAAACTCAAACTTAATCCAGCTTGGTCTAAGTACATACTATAAATATAATCTTGTTTAGATAAGACACCTTACTGCAAATCTTTTCTTGGAAATTGCTCAAAAAGAAAAGATCTTTTCTTGGAAAAAAGAAAAAGATTTTAAAAGGACGAGCCTGATAAATGGTTGCTTTTATGATTAATGTGATTAGTTGATGAAAATTCAAAATGAAATTGATAGAACAAATCCGGAAATCCCAATTGAGTACTCTGATAGAAACTTTAGTTTCAACTACTCACTTACATTATTCATTTTAAATAAAAAAAAATTAAATTTAAATCTATCCTCTAAATTATGTATGTTTTATTATTAAAAAGGACAATACTAACACACATAAAAAAAAAGGCCAACATAAAAGATATTTTATTTATTTATTTTTATATATTCATCTTATATTTAAGATTTTACCTGATTAATCTAGACTCAATTTAAATCACATATTTAATAATAATAGATAAATTTTTCAATAAAAATAGCTATATATACAAGACTATAAGCTCTATAATTAATAAAATTAATTATAAAAAAATAAATATAAAAAGCCATTGTTAGTTGCATTTTTACAGTAAATATGCATATACTTTTAATCCACATTAAAATGATGTATTCGCATTATTTTAAAAATATATATATTTTATTTTTATAAAATAATTTAATTATTTAATTATATAGAAAAATATTTAAAATATATTATAATAATTAAGAATAAAATTAAGTAGTAAATAAAATATACGAGAAATAAAAATAATATTTGATATAATTATACTGATATTTTACTTATTTACACTTAATTAATAATATTTTATTATTAATTATTAATTTATTTCTTTATTTCTTTAAAAAATTATAATCACTTTTTATATTATTTATAAAAAATAATATATATATATATATTTTTGGAGTAACATAAAAATATTATTTTAATATTAATTAAAATTAATTATAAAGATTAATATTTTATATTAAATATAAAAAAATTTATTTTTTAATATATATATAAAAATAAAATCACTTTTTATCGATAATTATTTTCCTTCTCTTTTAAATAGTATAATAGATAATAGGTTAGATTGGACGCACCCATCATATATTGTGCATTTATTATTGTTATAATTAAAATAATATTCAAATAAAAATGAATCTATTATTAACTTGATCACTCTTTTTCTATTACTGTGGTCGACTTTTTTCTGGTAATATAACTAGTAATCGGCTGTGCCATGTGATTTTTTAATTTGATCATAAATATGGCTAATTATTTAAATTGATATTTATTGTAATATTAAATAAATTAAACTGATAAATAAATAAATAAATAAAAATATATATAAATAAATAATTAAATAATTAAAAAAATCAGCATATTATATATTTTATAATAAATTTATCATAAATTAAATATAATAAATTAAATAATAAAAAAATAATACTTACTATCACATAATATATATAAAATTTTTAATAATATTAATACATTATGTTGGTTTAATTTTTGTCATGTGTTCATTATATATACTTTATATTTATCCTAAAAAATAGTTTATTTGTACTATTTTAACATAGTAGAATAAACCATCACTGTTGTAAAAAAATAAAAAAAATCTAAATATATATATTTTTAATTTGAATATAACTATTATTATATATGTAACTTTTTGAGTTAAAAATTGCTATTTAAATGTCAATATTTATAATTAAAATTTTTTGACTCTTAAAAATTTTACTTGTTAATTATTAATTTATTAATTAATTATATTTTTTAAAAAATAATAAATAATATATTAAATTCTATAATTTTGGAATTTTTTAAATTCTTCACTTTTAATTCTAATTTTTATAATAATAAATTATAAAAATTTATAATTTTTTTCTACTTACGCGGCTTCCCATTAATCTTTCTTTTTGCTTGAAATATATAATATAGATATAAATATAGATATTAACTATATATCAACTCGCACTATGCACAAATATAATTTATTTTTTATTATATTTTTTATTGCTGAAATTTATCGAGTATTTTATAGATTTTAACTATTTATTATGATTATTATATTTTTTTACAAAATTTTTTTTCTAAAAATATTTTTAAAAGGCATTAAAATGTTTATTAACATTTTATAATTAATTGAACTGTACATAAAATATTTATCCATAAATAAAATGTGTATATATAATTATGAATTGTATTAAATTTATATTGTCAGTATAAATTTTAGTTTAATTTAATTTAGAAAAATTAATGAATATAAATTTATATTAGTTGACATGATTTTTTAAAAAAACTAATAAATAAAATTTCATGATAATATTTTCATAGTTTGTTATTCCATTTACAATTCCACCGTGATACTTCAACTTCTAGAAACCTATAATTGTTTATTAGACACTAAAGAATAAAAGTGATGGAGCCAAAGAGAAAGAAAATAAAATTTTTAGTTAATCTAAAAATATACATAGATATTTTTTTTCTTATTTAATTTTGATAAAAATATTGGATAAATGCACAATTTTAGAATTTTGTCTTGTTGGGTGAATATTTTATTTTTATGTATGCGTTCTGTTCTATTTTTGACAGTTTGTTGTCAATTTATTCAGTTTCTTTATTTATAATAAGAGTTTATGTAACTATAACTCTATATAATGTAACCTCTTAGAACGTAATGGGTAGTTTTCATAATTTAATAATATTTCTAAAGAGAAACTTTTCTCTTTTATGTGTCTATTTACTTAAAACATTCTTAGACTAAATAAGTTATAACACTTTTAATCTCTTATTCATTAACTTTCGTTAGAATGCATAGTTTCCTAAAACATGAAATGAGAGCAATATTTTAAACTCCATAAAAACCAAAATAATTAAACCATATATAAAGCTATAAAAACAATAAAAAAAAATATTATCTATACTAATATGTCAAAAAAATTAGTTGAAACTTATAAAAATATAATTTGTGGGAGACAGAGCTTTGATCATCTAAAATGAATGACAATGTATTTATCAATTTCTTAACCAATAGGCAAAAATATTCATTAGTTAATTTTTTTAAAATAAATTTATCTCAATTAATGCTTGGTATTTGATGTTTAAAATAAAAATATCAGAGCCCTCTGTGAGTATAGATCACCTCCCATGTGGTATCAGAGCCTAGAGTCTAACAGAAATATGTATGGATAAGTAGAATAGGAAAGAGAACCTAAATATCATAGCTAGTTCTTCAGAAATTTCTTCTCATACCTCTTCTTTGGTTCTTCCTCCTTCTTGTAAATAATCCATAACCAGTAAAATAGATCAACTTGTAGAAATTATCCATCTATCGGAGTAAACAAAGGTTGATGTTAATAAGCTTCCTCTATTAAATCCATATGTAGTTTTTAAGAAAACTAATTATGTCAAATCTATGAAAAACCTTATCTCTTCTTGATCACCTCATATAAAAGAATATGTACAATCCTCTGTTCTTGGCCATTGTACTCTTTCTTCATCCACTGCTGAACAGTATGTCACCCTTGAGATCTCTGAACCATTTATTTTCCAATGGTAGAAACAATGATATTCTCATCTCCATCTTGGAGCTATAAGAATAGTCATTTCTTATCATGGCAGAAAGGAATTACTAGTGACTGCTCTACTTTCTCTCTTTGATATTAGATATGTGGACTTTGAAAATGTTGTGATTGGAACTAGCTTAACAACACTTAATGCTGGAAGTGTTAGTCTTACCTTATTCTCCAACTACAATTTGTCTTTAGCAAATTCTTTTCTATCTAAAGCCTTGAAGGTACAAGTCCATATTATCGGTGCCCCACAAGTTTAGAATTCTGTATTAGCTACACTCCACCATCAGTTGGTATACAGATAGCAAGATCATGCAATCAATATAGCCACTTCTGAAGTTTTCACATATGCTTTGTATATTTACTCATATAAAATACAGATTATACTTCAATAATTGTTTAGACTCCTAGACAACAGCCTAGAGAAGAGCTTTCTAAGCTCATTCCTTTGGAATTGTAACATCCAAAATTTTTAGAAATTAAATAAAATAAATTATAATTTAATTGGATAATTAAATTAAATGGTTTTAAATGAAAAATGAAGGAATTTTAAATGAAAAAGTGAAATATTTATGTGATATATATGCAAAATATATATAACATATATAAAGTCAACAAAAGTCAACTTTTAAAAGTCAAAGGTCCAAGAGTATTTTTATCATTAAACTTTGAAAATTTAAAATTATTTAAATATTTTAAAAATAAATTATTTTGGATGGAAGGTGTAATTTTGGATTTTTAAATAAATAAATAAATAAATATTTTATTGATGGATTAAAGAAATAATTGAATTTAAGTTGAGTTTGGTGAAGAGAGAGAGTTTAGGGTTATGAAAATTTTGGATTTATGAAATTATGTAATTTAATTGTACAATTTGATTTTGAATGAGTTGTTTTAATGCATAAATAAGTATTTTAAAGTCAAATGTTGAATTTGGCAAAGTTTGATTAAAGTTTGGGAATGAAAGTGTTGATTTAGGGTGTTGGGAAAGAGCATTTTCAAAGTTGATGAATTGATTGATTTTATTGTTTAAAATATGTTATTTAGTGATGAAAGTGATGAATATAAGTTTGAAATGATAATTGGATTGAGTTGGAGTGAAAAACCTTCAATGGTGAAGGTTATGCCATTTAGGATTTTGGACATAAGTATGTGTTTATGTAATGTAATTATTTGCAACATGTTATAATGTGTTTTTAATAATATAAATAAACTTAAAACACCAAGTTGAATGACTTAATTTGATTTTTCAAAGTTAAAGTGATGTTACGCTTAACTTTGAAATTTTTGTTTGAATGATGTTTAATTATGATTTAATATTGAAAATGTCTTAAAATGTGATACTAAATAATTATTTATAGTCACATTTGATATAGGCATTGAAGAGAATTGATTTGCCAAATCCAAGTATTAAAGGGCAAGTTGGAAGAGAAGGTTGATGATAGTTTTGTAGCTTGTTTTTGGTTCCTTTTAGAGGTAAGTACAAACTTTGATTAAATTGGGTATGTTTGCATGACATTTAGGCTTAACACATTTTGATTGAAAAATGTGTTAAGCTATTTAATGCATTGAATATGCATGAACATTGTGCTATGTTATATGATTTGTTAAGAATGTATTATATGTATTGTGAAAAGCCATTGATAATGGCTAAATTGAGTAAAAAAGTGAAATATGTGCAATATGAGTAAATGACCCAAAATATTTGGGTAATGTGGTTTATTGTGTATACATTAAAGATATTGTGAAAATCCATTGGTAATAGCTAAACTGTATAAAATGTGACTTATATGTAAATTATGTGAAAATACCTAAAATATTTGGGTAATATGCTTTAATGTAAAATGTGATACATTGTAATGATATATTGAGATGTGATGAAATATGATAAATTAAAATGAAATGATATTGATATGAATGAGAAAAATAAGAAAAGAGATAATGTGTCTAGTTGATAATGAGAAATGAGGCAACGTGCCCAATTGATAATGAGAAGTGAGGCAATGTGCCTAGTTTGATTATGAAAAAATGAAAAATATATTGATAATGAAAAATGTGAGATAATTATATGCCTAGTATGTTATTCAATTTTCAGAGTTTTGTGTTTAGCGGCATGCCTATGAGGTTATCCTTATTATTTGTCTTCGAGGCTAGCTTTTGAGTAATTATTTGATTTGCATTCGGGAGAGACATTGGACGTCACTTGCCTTCGGACTAGATGTTGGGCATCACTATGAATTGCCTTCAGGCTAGACGCTGGGCGTCACTTGCCTTCGGGCAAGACACTGGGTGTCACTATGGACCAAAACAGTAACTCTGAAATTAGATCCTTTAGGCCCATATTTGTATTTGTTCTTATGTGAATTATTAAATGATGTAAGAATAGGTTCAAAAGTGAGTTTGGATGCCACATTGTGACATAGCATAAAAGCATCTTGCATTGACATTTCTTTACAGTTTTATTGTTATTAAAGTTTATACCGCTAAACTTTTAACTTAGCGCAATTATAATTTATCGCGCAGGTGGCAGGGGCGATCCAGTAGAGCCGAAGAGTTATACTAGACCAGGTCGGATTGCTTGTTGAGTTGCTTTTGCTACGTCAAGATCAGAGTCATTTTGCCATCATGCATGTATACATTATATTATGGTACAATTTATTATAATGTATTTTATGATTATATTTTTAGAGAATAAATTATAAATTATAAAGAATATTTGGATAAATTATGAAATGTGGGATTTTACATGTGTTTTAACCAAAATATATGTATATGTTTAAGTGTTTTGAGAAATGTGGAGAAATTGAGAATTTAGAATGAAAGGTGTGTTTTGTTGTGTATTGGGAGTATTTTTTTTGCATGCTGTGTTTTGTTAAATTTTTGGAATTTCTTATTTATTGATAAAACTCTGGTAAATTTTACTTAGAGATTTTTATATAAAACGCTTATTTTGAAATCTATAATCTATAAAGAATATTTTATTTATTATTTAAATACATATTTTAAAGTATTTGAGATGTAAAATTTGGTAAAATATAAATTTTTATGAAATCGAGCTGTGACATTCTTATATCGTATACGTGTATTTTTATATATATTGGGTGTATATATTATACGTATATAGGGTATAAGGGTGTTACATGAACGAGTTACTAATTATGAGAAGATGTAACAAAAGTAAGAACCTGTTCAGACTACATATTCCAAATTCATTAAATAGGCTGATGGAACTGTTAAAATAGTTTTCTCTACTTCTTCTAGCTCAGAATCATCTCCGGCAGTTTTCTATAACTATATGATTACTCATGTCTCTTTTCCTAAAGAAAAATGAGTACCAATCCACAATTTTGATCCTATAGGCAGATAAGTTTATGCAATAAAAATGAAAGGCAATTTCATATGAGATTCTTCTGGATCTGAAAATTATGAACCAGGATGCATGTGTTTTAAAGATGGTGAACCTAATTATCCTCATACCAGATTTACAAGTCTTAAGAGATTTTTCTCTTCTTGTAAGACCCAATGTTTATATCATAAAAAACCTCCACCACCACTAGATAACCAACCTTTGATAGCCATTAAACTAGAAGTCCAGAAAAAAGATTACTGTTTAGATCATTTTTGTACTAGTTTTTAGTATGATTTTATGTGTGTTTTAGTTAGTGTTTTGATTAATTTGTGTTTTAAGTGTGTTTAAAGTGTTGTTTTTAGGTTTAGGTGCAAAAACACCCTTGGAAGATCAAACAGGGCAAGAAAAGCATGAACCAAGCAAGACATGGCCAAGCCAAA
Source organism: Garcia nutans (assembly GCA_947685225.1). Lineage (NCBI taxonomy): Eukaryota > Viridiplantae > Streptophyta > Magnoliopsida > Malpighiales > Euphorbiaceae > Garcia > Garcia nutans. Next base: position 56,665,643 of record CANTUV010000011.1, read on the forward strand.
TCAGGCTTGGCCGTGTCCCTCAAAGATTGAAGAGGGCAGAGCGAGACACACCCAGAGACACGGCCAAGCCACTGGCCGTGTCTCATTCAAAGAACAAATCAAAGAACAAGCCAAAGAAGAGAAGGAAAAGAAGGAAAATGAGCAACAGAAGGAGACACACCCAGGTGACACGGCCAAGCCTCTGGCCGTGTCACATGACACGGCCAGCAAGCTTGGCCGTGTCCCATTTCATGCCTAAGACAAGAGAGCAAGCAAAGAAGGAAAGAAAAGAAGCAGAGACGGACACCATCAAGGGACACGGCCAAGACACTGGCCGTGTCACATGACATGGTCGTGTCCTTGGCCGTGTCTCTTAAGGATCAAACAAGCCAGTGAGGGACACGGCCAGAAGCTTGGCCGTGTCCCAAGAAAGAAAAATAAGAGACACGGCCAAGCCACTCTTGGCTTGCCCGTGTCACCTCCTGGAGAACAAAAGAAAACAAAGAAAAGAAAGAAAGAGAAAGAGATCCAGTGAGGGACACGACCAGAAGCTTGGCCGTGTCCCATAAAAAATCAAGAGACACGGCCAAGCCACTCTTGGCTTGGCCATGTCACCTCATGGAAAGAAGAAAAAAATGCAAGAGACACGGCCAAGCTACTCTTGGCTTGGCTGTGTCACACCTGAAAAATCTAATTTCTTTTGCACGAAGTGGGGAACAAGAGGGAGACAATGCCTTATGCTTGCCAAAAGAAATATTAAACAAATAAAAAGTGGGGAACAAAGTGAAATGGTGTGAGTTGGAAGGCATGAGTGTGTATTTTTGAATGAATTAAAAGGAGAGAAAGAGTAATTTGAGGGAGTTCTTGGTTGTTCTTGAGCAATTTCTGCAAAAATGTGGGGAGAGGGAGAGAGTGACACTCTCCCTTGTCCCTTCACCTCCAACCTCCATTTCCATCCTCTCCACCTTCTCCATCTTCCATTGATAAGATATTTGAGGTTCTTTGGGATAAATTGGGTTAACAAGCTCTTGAAGGTTGAAGAAGCTTCATTGAAGGGATTGGTGACTTGAGAAAGCTCCATTCCATCTTCCAAAGGCACAATCAATTGAAGGGTTGGTGACTTGAGAAAGCTCCATCCAAAGGTTTGGTGACTTGAGAAAGCTCCATTCCACATTGCAAAGGGGAATCAACCATTGAAGAGGGCTTGAGTTCTTCATCAAATACATCAAGTGGAGTTAGGAGGAAGACTAGCAATCCTACTCTTGGCATCTTCACAAGGGGTTTTTCTATTCTCTCTTTTAATTCATTTCTATTGTTGTTGTTGTATTAAGAGATTGATATTGCAATAAACAATTTGTATTTGTTTTATATTGAGCTGAATGAATGTGTTAAATTAATGATGTTGAGCTAAATACCCATGTTTAGGGTTTGTAGTATATTTGATTGAATGTCTTGATTTGATATTTCCATTGATGTTCCTTGTTGATTGGTTGATTGTATTGCATTAAATGCTAGGTTGATAGATTAGCTACCTATTGACCTTTGAATATTGGATGACGGACCGAGAGGTGAAATCTGATATCGGAACTATATAATCGACCACCCTATGAATGAATTAGAAATATAAGTTCTAGGGTTTCATTAATTTGCAAATGTAAAATAATTGGTTATTGCTATTTCATGAATGTGAGAACTAATGAATTGGTAATTGACTAATTAACCTTAAGGAACAAATTAATTTACAAGGTTATGTTAATGGACAATTGAGAATTGAGCTTTGATTGAATGGACCTATAACCCTAGGCACCTTCCCAAGAATCGATTTGATCTTGAACAACCATCACACACCAACCCTACGCACATTAATTTTAGGTTTAAATTATTCTCGCACCATTCCAACACAACAAACTTCCGCATTTAAATAAATTGTCAATCAAGCTATTACGAACCACACCTTCTTGGGGAAATAACCTTGGGGCGATCACCTTTGCTACAGCTACCTCGTATACTTGCGAGTGACGCTTTGTAGTAGTACTTAATTCGAGCGCAACAATTACATCTTCCTTTAGCCTTTTATGATGAAGCTTTGAAGTTTTAGAAAAAGAAGATTTATTTAAAATACCCAAACCACCAACTATCCAACCTCAAAAATGCATTCCAAAACACCTACTACCAATGGCATCTACACAAGCCTTATGTATGATGTTTAAACTACCTTCACCAAAAGATTTTCCACTGCTCCAAAAACATACCAATCCACAAACCAAGATGAATTTCTGACCTTACATCCAACATACTACTATCCTCCCTACTGGACACATTCAAGAAACCTCTCAAGTTGACATTCTTTGAATGTCCAAACTCAAAATCAATATCTCCAGATGATTGATACAAAGATTGATCATTTGTCTACCGAATTAGATAAATATGCAACAGCTCTCAGTACTATATCTATTGAAATACAATAGTTGTATCATAGTCTTTCAACTCAAATATCTCAATTAGACACTGATATGAGACTTATGATTCAGAGAAGAAAATCTGGTCCTCTCTTTTATGAAAAAGACAGGGAGATACAGAGATTAAAATTTGAGATTTAATAGATTGAGAGAGATCTTCAATATAAACAAACAAAGATACAAATCTCTTTAGACTACTTCAACCCTTTTCCCAGTCTTTCATATATCCCACCTTCAACAGATACTTCACCTTTTAGATCCTTTGCTGATTTGTTTTCACCAGCAAAATCTCACCATTCTTATGTCTCATCTTCCTCTGTTCCTCCTACCATCAAAAAGGCTTATGTGGAAGGTACTACTGCTTCACCTTCAACTTCAAAATCAGAAGAAGTTCCTAAAATTTTTTTCTAGCAGATGACTTTTAATGCAACGGATGATTTTTCAGATGATCCTGATACTAAAAAATTTTCCAATGATTCTGATGAAGGAGAGGCAGATATCACTTAATTATTGATGGCAGATAATCCAAGATCTCCTTCTCAAGGAGTTCCTAGACTTGGAGATCCACCTCCTCCTCATGTTGGTGAATAAGATGAATCAGGTATTGATCAGACACAAGGTCTACAGCTAGAATATGAATATGTCAATATTAGTATCGGGAGTTCAAAAAATGGACCCTAGTTTACTTTTGATGACATTCCTAGAAACAAAAAATAAACAAAATGTCTAGAAACAAAGAAATATTAAAAGCAAAAGAAAAATAAAATCAAAAGTAAACAATGCAAAATAATCTAAAAAATTTATTTATTATTATTATTATTTTTATTATTATTATTATTATTTTTTTTAATAAACAATTACGCCAATTAGCTTCCCCGGCAACGGCACCAAAAACTTGTTACGCTCAAATTAACTCTACCACAAAGCGTCACTCGCAAGTATACGAGGTAGCTGTAGCAAAGGTGATCGCCCCAAGGTCGTTCTCTCAAGAAAGCTAAAGTGGCTAATTGCTTATCAGATTATGTTTAACAAGTAATAAAGAGATTTAAATTGCTAACTTAAAGAAGAAGATTGATTAAAGTTTAAAACAATAAAAGTAAATTGAGCTGTGTTTTGATTCACTTGATAGAATGGTCTAGGGTTTGCACTTCTCTACTACTTATATGTATGAACGGTTATTCCACTTAACTAATTCAATTTCAAAGATTAAATCTCAAACAACTCAACTAATCAAGTCAAGGAAATAAGCTCTCGCATTCAAACCTCTTTCAACTAATCTTGTTATAAGTGAAATAATCTTTTTAATAGGTTATATCTCTAATTCACCTAAGTCCCTAATTGATATGTTCAAGTATTAAACTTCATCTCTCGATCCATCATCTAATACCTTAAAAACACATAATTGGGTGTCAATCAATTATATATTAACAATGTTTCATTCAATCAAGGCTAAAGAAATTATTAGCTAAGAGAATAACCAAATCATACAATCATAGCAGATCCATACAAACCCTAGACTAGATCAAATTAGTTCATAATGCAATCAAACATATTCATCTTATTAATGTTAAAAGAAATCAAAATAGACATGATAATATCCATTCAATGAAAATAAAGAGAATAAGTTCAAGAACAAAACCAAGTTACAACTCCTTGAAGTTTCTGAAGAATCTCTTGTTCAAATCTTGCAAGAAGGATGAAACAATGACTAGAACAATCTAATCTAACTAGTTTTGATCCAAAGTGAAATCAAAATCAAGAAAACAAATGTTAAAACCCTCGCTCTACTCTCTGACGGCTCAAAATTTTGCTCTCAATCGCGAACTCTCCAAACCCTAATTTTCTTTTTCCTTTTATACGAAACGTCGGCTTTAAAATTCGTTGCGCATTTGTTTCATGAGGGACACGGCTAAGTCAGAAGTGACTTGGCCGTGTGAGTGTTCTTTGGAGGGACACGGCCACAAGACTTGGCCGTGTCCCTTGCATGTGTCCACCACTGAATGCTTTTGATCTTCTTTTCTTCTTTGTTGAGTGACACGGCCAAGTGGAGCTTGACTTGGCCATGTTGCACCTTGTTGGAGGGACACGGTGTTGCGCTCAGATTAACTCTACCACAAAGCGTCACTCGCAAGTATACGAGGTAGCTGTAGCAAAGGTGATCGCCCCAAGGTTGTTCTCTCATGGAAGCTAAAGTGGTTAATTGCTTATCAAATTAAAAATAACAAGTAATGAAGTAATTAAAATTACTAACTAATGAAAAAGTTTAATTGAAGTTTAAAATAATAAAAGTAAACAATAGCTGATGTTTTTAATTCGCTTGATAAAAGGGTCTAGGGTTTGCACTTCTCTACTACTGATATGTATGAACGGTTATTCCACTTAACTAATTCAATTTCAAAGATTAAATCTCAAACAACTCAACTAATCGAGTCAAGGAAATAAGCTCTCGCATTCAAACCTCTTTCAACTAATCTTGTTATAAGTGAAATAATCTTTTTAATATGTTATATCTCTAATTCACCTAAGTCCCTAATTGAATTGTTCAAGTATTAAACTTCATCTCTCGATTCATCATCTAATACCTTAAAACACATAATTGGTGATCAATCAATTATATATTAGCAATAAATCATTCAATCAAGGCTAAAGAAATTATTAGCTAAGAGAATAACCAATTCATACAATCATAGCAGATCCATACAAACCCTAGACTAGATCAAATTAGTTCATATGGCTATCAAACATATTCATCTTATTAATGTTTAAAGAAATCCAAATAGACATGATAATATCCATTCAATGAAAATAAGAGAATAAGTTCGAGAACAAAACCAAGTTACAACTCCTTGAAGCTTCTGAAGAATCTCTTGTTCAAAATCTTGCAAGAAGGATGTCTCAATGGCTAGAACAATCTAATCTAAGCTAGTTTTAATCCAAATTGAAATCAAAATCAAGAAAACAAATGTTAAAACCCTCTCTTTGCTCTCTGACGGTTCCAAAATCTGTTCTCAATCGTCAACCCCCCCCAAAACCTAACTTTCTTTTTCTTTTTATATGAAACGTCGGCTTTAAAATTCGGTGCGCGTCTATTTTATGAGGGACACGGCCAAGTCAGAAGTGACTTGGCCGTGTGAGTGTTCTTTGGAGGGACACGACCAGGTGACACGGTCGTGTCCCTTGCATGTGTCCACCACTGAGTGTTTTTTATCTTTCTTCTTTGTTGAGTGACACGGCCAAGTCAAGCTTGACTTGGCCGTGTTGCACCTTGTTGGAGGGACACGGCCAGGTGACACGGCCGTGTCCCTTGCCAGTGTCCCTCTCTGTGAAGTTTAACTCCTTTTGCCTTTGGAATTGATGAGACACAGCCAAGTCAAGATGACTTGGCCGTGTTGGAGCAGTTTTGGAGAGACATGGCCAGGTGACTTGGCCATGTCGCTTGCATGTGTCGCCTGACTTGGCTATGTCGCTTGCATGTGTCGCCTACTGTGATGATTGGCCGTGTTTGAGCATATTTGGAGAGACATGGCCAGGTGACTTGGCCATGTCGCTTGCATGTGTCGCCTGACTTGGCCATGTCGCTTGCATGTGTCGCCTACTGTGATGACTTAGCCGTGTTTGAGCATATTTGGAGAGACATGGCCAGGTGACTTGGCCATGTCGCTTGCATGTGTCGCCTGACTTTGCCATGTCGCTTGCATGTGTCGCCTACTATGATGATTTCTTCTTCTTCAGTCTTGGTTCCTTGGCTTTTTTAACCTAAAACAAAACTCAAACAAACTTTAACAAAAAGTAAATAAACAATAACCAACAAAACATAAACACCATACTAAAAACTAGATAAAAAACGACATAAACACTGAAATAAACTAAAACTACAAAATTAACAAAAACACTAAATAAACCGATTTAAACTAATAAAATACCTAAATAAAACAATAATTATTATAATAAACAAGACACAAATCTATAACAAAAACTAACAAAATAACTACCCCACACTTACAACTTTGCTTGTCCTGAAGCAAATTCACATGGCATAAATTTAAAACTCACACAACCTTAACTATAATTCCAGTACATAGATGAAATTCTTTAAGAGTCAGACATAAATAATTACAATTTCCTTCAATCAAGATTTTCTTAACTCATTCATTAATCCAGACATACAAATCTCATCTCTCATCTAAGTGTTTCACTCGATTTCAAAGGTTAATCACTCAAACCACTCATGACTACATGCTACCATAAACTTGCTTAATTATCCAATCTCCCTCACTGATTTTCTCAAGAAATAATCCGAAGGTCTTTCATTTGGATGTAATGGGGCTAAGGTAAAGGTGTGAGAAAAGACATTTAGGCTGGAGCATCAAGAAACGGAGTATCTAAATTAGACACTACTCTTGCTAAGAAACTCATAACTCCTTCAAATAGCATACTCACCAACCCTTGATACCTCACATACTTGCACACTAAAAGAAAAGTACATGAGTCGACATTCCTCTTTTGATAACCAATGCTAGAACATATTTGGCTTTTGTATATATATATATATATCTTTTTTTTTATCTTTTTCTTTTTCTTTTATCATTTTTTTTAATATATATATACAAAATATAAACTTGCATGGAACATCTAGCTTAAAATGTAGAGGAAAAGAATAATCAACTCTTAATATAATGTGCAAAGTATGCATTTCAACCCCAAGTATGCACATTATATTAATCAACTCTTAATATAATGTGCAAAGTATGCATTTTTTACTTGCTTACCCCACACTTTGAAATAAACCACCCTATTGTCATATCATAAAACTCCATTCCTTAATGCAGGTATGACGATAATAAGAGAAAGTTGAGCTGTGAATTGTGTTGATCAAACAAGAAAAGGTCAAAGGCTCAACTTGGCTCACTAAGGAATTCAATATTAAGGGAGGTCTTTTTAAGCTAAAGGGTTAACCTAATTTGCCTTCATCATTTTAAAACTTGAAATTAAATCATAATGTGAGTTCAATTAGTATGCAAAAGCAAACTCTAGAGATGCAAAGTCATGAAGGTGCACACTTAAGAAAAGAAAATCAACTGAAAATAATATCAAATTATGAGGCTCAAAACTCACAAAGGTGGGTTCTCAAAGATTTATATGTCATGAACCACAGAATGTGAAAATTAATCCTGAATGAATTCAAATGCTAATCTCTATGCTGATATTAAAGTCTCAACTATAATGCTAGAATCACAGAAAAGATCACTAAATTTTCAACAATTATACCATGCACAACAAAAACAATAAACAAAACAAGAGAAACAAAACAAAAATTAAAGAAAAGCCAAAGATTACCCCACACTTAAGAATTTCCATTGCCCTCAATGGAAAACAAGAATAATAAAGAAAAAGAGTTTAAGGATAACCTGTTTTCCATCGCACCCTGGTGAGGCAAAACTCTATCTTTCAAACACAGATGTGCAAAAACAAAATGCAAGAGAGCTTTAGGGTTTCTATTTATTTAAACTAAACATAAAATCAAAATTGCACAATATAAAATTATAACTATGAAAAAGAAATTCAAACCAATGGGTTGCCTCCCATTTAGCGCTTCTTTAATGTCATAAAGCTGGACATCATGCAAGACAAGGAATCATGGATCAAAAGTGCTGTCAATGATCTTCAATTCCTGAAATCCTTCTTTATATAGCTTAACTCTATGTCTATTTGCTTTAAAAATCTTTTTGGTTCTAGAGTTTAGCAATTCAATGGCACCAGAAGGACATACCTTAGTTACCTCAAAAGGACCACTCCATCTTGACTTGAATTTACCTGGAAACAGACGGAATCGATAATTAAAAAGTAAAACTTTCATACCTGGACTCAATGTCTGTCGCCCAATAAATCTGTCATGAACCGTTTTAGTGTGATCCTTATAATTCTTTGAGCTCTCATATGCCTTTGGGTTAAGGCATCTTTGGGTCTCCCCCACTGGTTTAACTCCCTCTTCTAAAGTCAGTGTCAGCTCCAATTTATCTGGGGAATCTGTCTGCAATAAATCACTTGAAACAACTGCATCCACACACTCAAGGAAAGAACATTCCTCATATAAAGCAGTTGTAGGACTAGGAGAAGTGTTAAAAATTGAAAATTCCACAGTTTGTCCCAAAACAGTCATTGATAATTTTCCATTTTTAACATCTATCAAAGTGTTGGTAATCGCCATAAAAGGCTTACCCAGCAGAATGGTGTGTGCAGATGGTGAAGAATTACCTACTTCCATGTCAAGAACAATGAAATCTACAGGTACTATCAAACCACCAACTTTAACTAACACATCTTCTATAACCCCTTTCGGGAATCTAAAAGACCTATCAGCTAATTGCAACACCATTTTTGACGGTTTAAGCTCCCCTAGTTCTAATTCTGTAAACACAGAATAAGGCATTAAATTCACACTAGCTCCTAGATCACACATGCCTTCAGTCCTTTTTCCATTCCCCACAGCAATTTGAACTAGAAAGCTACCAGGATCCTTTAGCTTGGGAGGTAGTTTATGCTGCAGAACAGCACTAGCTACCTCTGAAACTATCACCTTTTCATTCATCTCATACCTTTTTTTCTTGGTGATTAGGTCCTTGAAGAACTTGGTATAAGCCGGCATGTTCTTTATTGCCTCAAGTAAGGGTAAGTTAATACTTACCTTAGACAGCATGTTGAAGATGTTAGAAAATTGCTTATCTGGTTTATCATCCTTCAACCTGCCGGGGAATGGTACAGGTGGCCGGTATGGATTGCTTGCTTTATGTAGATCTGCTGTAGGGGACTTCTCCACTGATCTTTCTCCAGCACCTTTGTTCTTTGGTTCTCCTTCCTCCTTGTTCTCTTTGTTACCTGCATTCACAGAATCATTTTCAACATTATTATAAATTTCCTTACCACTTCGAAGAACAGTCACTGATTGTGTCTGCTCAGTTTGACTTGGGAACTTCCCCTTTTGTTGAATCTTCATCTGTTGTGCAAGTTGTCCAACTTGTGTCTCCACCTTCTTAAAAGATGCTTCTAGTGAATCCAGTCTCTTGTTGGTCACCTCTTGATTTTTAGCACTGACTTGGATAAAAGCTTGTAAACTTTCCTCCAAGCTCTCTATCCTAGACTTCCCTTGACTTGAGGATTGACCCTGCTCTTGATTCTGACTTTGGAGCAAATGGAAAGGCTGCTGAGAATTATTCCTCGCCCAAGAAAAATTTGGGTGATTCCTCCAACCAGGGTTGTAATTGTTGGAGTAAGGATCATTTCTGGCCCTAGGTTGGAATCCTCCCATAACATTGACCTGCTCAGCTTCATTCCCATAGGACTCATATTCAGAGGGGCAAATATTTGCTCCATGCCCTAAGTTTCCACAAATTCCACAAATTTCTTGAGTGGATGAAGAAATATTGTTCTTCATATTCAGCATCTGCACTTGCTTTGTCAACTCAGCTATTTGACTAACCATCTCACTATTGGCTTCTAGCTGATTCACCCCTTTACTTCTTCCCCTGACACTCTTCTGTTGAGAATTAGCTCCCAACATCTCAAAGATATCATAGGTTTCAGCTGCTGTCTTTTCTCCCATGGCTCCCCCAGCTGCATTATCAACAGTATTCTGAAATTGCTGGGTTAGACCATCATAGAAAAACTGGTTCAGAAGTTGAAGTGGATAGTGATGATGTGGACACTGGATCAATAACATTTTAAATCTGTCCCAAGCCTCATGAAATGGCTCTCCTTCAAATTGAGAGAATGTAGCAATCTTCCCTCTCAACTCAGCTGTCTTTTGATGTGAGTAGAACTTGCCCATGAATTTATTATAAACTTGCTCCCAAGTTGTAAGTGAGTTTTCGGGCAACATCATAAGCTAGCTCTTTGCCCTATCCTTCAATGTATAAGGGAAACATCTCATTCTCAACTGATCCTCTGTTAATCCTCCCAATGGAAAAGTGTTGAGGGTGGAGTAGAAATCCCGAATAAAGTTCAAAGGATCTTCATTTGGAACTCCATAAAATGATGGCAGCATATTGTAGTGAATGTTCTTCAACTCATAATTCCTTGCTGCATCTGTCAGTCTTATGCAAGAAGTGGAAGTTCCAATGACAGGTCGAGCAAAGTCTCTCATCGTCCTTTGTCTTTCTTCAGCCATTTTAACAGATTGTGCAGATTTTAACTCAAAATCCGAAGTGTCTTCCTCTGAAGTATCAAATCCTGTGTACAGCTCAAACTCTTCCCTGCTCCTCTTCACTCTCTGAATTTCTGGAATAAAAGGATGTAGCTCTCCTTCGAGGGATCTCCTGCCTTGCATAAACAGAATTTTCTAGAAAAAGAACAATTAAAAGCAAAAGACAAAATAAAACAAAATGAAAATAGTGAAAAATAATCTAAAATATATATATATTTTTTTAATAAACAATTTCGCCAACTAGCCTCCCCGGCAGCGGCGCCAAAAACTTGTTGCGCTCAGATTAACTCTACCACAAAGCGTCACTCGCAAGTATACGAGGTAGCTGTAGCAAAGGTGATCGCCCCAAGGTCGTTCTCTCAAGAAAGCTAAAGTGGTTAATTGCTTATCAAATTAAAAATAACAAGTAATGAAGTAATTAAAATTACTAACTAATGAAAAAGTTTAATTGAAGTTTAAAATAATAAAAGTAAACAATAGCTGATGTTTTTAATTCGCTTGATAAAAGGGTCTAGGGTTTGCACTTCTCTACTACTGATATGTATGAACGGTTATTCCACTTAACTAATTCAATTTCAAAGATTAAATCTCAAACAACTCAACTAATCGAGTCAAGGAAATAAGCTCTCGCATTCAAACCTCTTTCAACTAATCTTGTTATAAGTGAAATAATCTTTTTAATAGGTTATATCTCTAATTCACCTAAGTCCCTAATTGAATTGTTCAAGTATTAAACTTCATCTCTCGATTCATCATCTAATACCTTAAAACACATAATTGGTGATCAATCAATTATATATTAGCAATAAATCATTCAATCAAGGCTAAAGAAATTATTAGCTAAGAGAATAACTAATTCATACAATCATAGCAGATCCATACAAACCCTAGACTAGATCAAATTAGTTCATATGGCTATCAAACATATTCATCTTATTAATGTTTAAAGAAATCCAAATAAACATGATAATATCCATTCAATGAAAATAAGAGAATAAGTTCGAGAACAAAACCAAGTTACAACTCCTTGAAGCTTCTGAAGAATCTCTTGTTCAAAATCTTGCAAGAAGGATGTCTCAATGGCTAGAACAATCTAATCTAAGCTAGTTTTAATCCAAATTGAAATCAAAATCAAGAAAACAAATGTTAAAACCCTCTCTTTGCTCTCTGACGGTTCCAAAATCTGTTCTCAATCGTCAACCCCCCCAAAACGTAACTTTCTTTTTCTTTTTATATGAAACGTCGGCTTTAAAATTCGGTGCGCGTCTATTTTATGAGGGACACGGCCAAGTCAGAAGTGACTTGGCCATGTGAGTGTTCTTTGGAGGGACACGGCCAGGTGACACAGCTGTGTCCCTTGCATGTGTCCACCACTGAGTGTTTTTTATCTTTCTTCTTTGTTGAGTGACACGGCCAAGTCAAGCTTGACTTGGCCGTGTTGCACCTTGTTGGAGGGACACGGCCAGGTGACACGGCCGTGTCCCTTGCCAGTGTCCCTCTCTGTGAAGTTGAACTCCTTTTGCCTTTGGAATTGATGAGACACGGCCAAGTCAAGATGACTTGGCCGTGTTGGAGCAGTTTTGGAGAGACATGGCCAGGTGACTTGGCCATGTCGCTTGCATGTGTTGCCTGACTTGGCCATGTCGCTTGCATGTGTCGCCTGACTTGGCCATGTCGCTTGCATTTGTCGCCTACTGTGATGATTGGCCGTGTTTGAGCATATTTGGAGAGACATGGCCAGGTGACTTGGCCATGTCGCTTGCATGTGTCGCCTGACTTGGCCATGTTGCTTGCATGTGTTGCCTGGCTTGGCCATGTCGCTTGCATGTGTCGCCTACTGTGATGACTTGGCCGTGTTTGAGCATATTTGGAGAGACATGGCCAGGTGACTTGGCCATGTCGCTTGCATGTGTCGCCTGACTTGGCCATGTCGCTTGCATGTGTCGCCTACTGTGATGATTTCTTCTTCTTCGGTCTTGGTTCCTTGGCTTTTTTAACCTAAAACAAAACTCAAATAAACTTTAAACAAAAAGTAAATAAACAATAACCAACAAAACATAAACACCATACTAAAAACTAGATAAAAAACGACATAAACACTGAAATAAACTAAAACTACAAAATTAACAAAAACACTAAATAAACCGATTTAAACTAATAAAATACCTAAATAAAACAATAATTATTATAATAAACAAGACACAAATCTATAACAAAAACTAACAAAACACATGGCCACATGACTTGGCCGTGTCCCTTGCATGTGTTTGCCTCTGTGATTGCTTCATCTTTGCCTTTGGAATTGGTGAGACACTGCCAAGTGGAGATGACTTGGCCGTGTGGGTCTTCTTTGGAGGGACACGGCCACAAGACTTGGCCGTGTCCCTTGAGTGTGTCTCTCTCTGTGCTTGATTTCCATCTTTAGCTGGATATGAGACACGGCCAGTGACTTGGCCGTGTCCTCTGCCTGTGTCAGCTACTGTCCCTTCTTGTCTTCAATTTGGTTCCTTGGCTTTTTTAACCTAAAACAAAACTTGAACAAACTTTAAACAAGACTTAAATAAACAATAACCAATAAAATATAAACACACACTAACAACTAGGAAAAAAATGACAAAAACACTAAAATAAACTAAAACTACCACAATTAATGAAAACACTAAACAAACCGATTAAAACTAACAAAATACCTAAATAAAACAATAATTATTATAATAAACAAGACACAAATCTATAACAAAAACTAACAAAACAACTACCCCACACTTACAACTTTGCTTGTCCTCAAGCAAATTCACATGGCATAAATTAAAAACTCACACAACCTTACCTATAATTCCAGTACATAGATGAAATACTTTAAGAGTCAGACATAAATAATTACAATTTCCTTCAACCAAGATTTTCTTAACTCATTCATTAATCCAGACATACAAATCTTATTTCTCTTCTAAGTGTTTCGCTCGATTCAAAGGTTAATCACTCAAACCACTCATGACCGCATACTACCATAAACTTGCTTAATTATCCAATCTCTCTCACTGATTTTCTCAAGAAATAATCCGAAGGTCTTTCATTTGGATGTAATGGGGCTAAGGTAAAGGTGTGAGAAAAGACATTTAGGCTGGAGCATCAAGAAATGGAGTATCTAAATTAGACACTACTCTTGCTAAGAAACTCATAACTCCTCCAAATAGCATACTCACCAACCCTTGATACCTCATATACTTGCATTCTCAAAGAAAAATACATGAGTCGACATTCCTCTTTTGATAACCAATGCTAGAACATATTTGACTTTTGTATATATATATATCTTTTTTTTTCTTTATTTTCTCTTTTTCTTTTTCTTTTATTATATATATATATATATTTTAATACATATATATACAAAATATAACATTGCATAGATCATCTAGCTTAACATGTAGAGGAAAAGAATAGTCAACTCTTAATCAAATACAAAGTGCAAAGTATGCATTTCAACCCCAAAATTGCAATATCATTCTTTTTCTTTTTTTTTTACTTGCTTACCCCACACTTTGAAATAAACCACCTTATCGTCATATCATAAAAACTCCATTCCTTAATGCAGGTATGATGATAATAAGAAAAAGTTGAGCTATGAATTGTGATGATCAAACAAGAAAAAGGTCAAAGGCTCAACTTGGCTCACTAAGGAATTCAATATTAAGGGAGGTCTTTTTAAGCTAAAGGGCTAGCCTAATTTGCCTTCATTATTTTAAAACTTGAGATAAAATCATAATGTGAGTTCAATTAGTATGCAAAAGCAAACTCTAGAGATGCAAAATCATGAAGGTGCACACTTAAGAAAAGAAAATCAATCATTTAATCTATAAGGCTTAAAAACTCACAAAGGTGGGTTCTCAAAGATTTATATGTCATGAACCGCAGAATGTGAAAATTGATCCTGAATGAATTCAAATGCTCATTTCTATGTTGATACTAAAGTCTCAACTATAATGCTAGAATCACAGAAAAGATCAATAAATTTTCAACAATTATACCATGCACAACAAAAACAATAAACAAAACAAGAAAACAATGAACAAAACAAGACAAACAAAACAAAAATTAAAGAAAAGCCAAAAGATTACCCCACACTTTAGAATTTACATTGTCCTCAATGAAAAACAATAATAATAAAGAAAAAGAGTTTAAGGACAACCTGTTTTCCATCGTATCCTGGTGAGGCAAAACCTAACTTTTTTATCACAGACACAAATGTTCAAAAACAATATGCAAGAGAGCTTTAGGGTTTCTATTTATTTAAACTAAACATAAAATCAAAATTGCAAAATATAAAATTATAACTATGAAAAAGAAATTCAAACTAATGGGTTGCCTCCCATTTAGCGCTTCTTTAATGTCATAAAGCTGGACATCATGCAAGACTAGGAATCATGGATCAAAGTGCTATCACTGATCCTCACTTCTTGAAATCCTTCTTTGTATGGCTTAACTCTATGTCTATTTGCTTTAAAAATCTTTTTGGTTCTAGAGTTTAGCAATTCAATAGCACCAGAAGGACATACCTTATTTACCTCGAAAGGACCACTCCATCTTGACTTGAATTTACCTGGAAACAGACAGAGTCGATAATTAAAAAGTAAAACTTTCATACCTGGACTCAATGTCTGTCGCCCAATAAATCTATCATGAATTTCCTTAGTGCGATCCTTGTAAACTCTCGAGCTCTCATATGCCTTTGGTTTAGGGCACCCTTGGATCTCCCTCACTGGTTTAACTCCCTCTTCTAAAGTCAGTGTCAGCTCCAATTTATTTGGGGAGTCTGTCTGCAATAAATCACCTGAAACAACTGCATCCACACACTCAAGGAAAGAACATTCCTCATATAAAGCAGTTGTAGGAATGGGAGAAGTGTTAAAAATAGAAAAATCCACAGTTTGTCCTAAGACATTCATTGACAACTTACCATTTTTAACATCTATTAAAGTGTTGGTAGTAGCCATAAAAGGCCTACCCAGCAGAATGGTGTGTGCAGATGGTGAAGAATTACCTACTTCCATGTCAAGAACAATGAAATCCACAGGTACTATCAAACCACCAACTTTTACTAACACATCTTCTATAACCCCTTTCGGGAATCTAAAAGACCTATCAGCTAATTGCAACACCATTTTTGTCGGTTTAAGCTCCCCTAGTTCTAATTCTTTAAACACAGAATAAGGCATTAAATTTACACTAGTTCCTAGATCACACATGCCTTCAGTCCCTTTCCCATTCCCCACAGTAATTTGAATTAGAAAGCTACCAGGATCCTTTAGTTTGGGAGGTAGGTTATGCTGAAGCACAGCACTAGCTACCTCTGAAACTATCACCTTTTCATTCATCTCATACCTCTTTTTCTTGGTGATTAGGTCTTTGAAAAACTTGGCATAAGCAGGTATGTTTTTTATTGCATCCAGTAAGGGTAAGTTAATACTTACCTTAGACAGCATGTTGAATATGTTAGAAAATTGCTTATCTGTTTTATCATCCTTCAACCTGCTGGGGAATGGTATAGGTGGCCGGTATGGGTTGCTTGCCTTATGTAGATCTGCTGTAGGGCACTTCTCCACTGATCTTTCTCCAGCACCTTTGTTCTTTGGTTCTCCTTCCTCCTTGTTCTCTTTGTTACCTGCATTCACAGAATCATTTTCAACATTATTATAAATTTCCTTACCACTTCTAAGAACAGTCACTGATTGTGCCTGCTCAGTTTGACTTGGGAACTTCCCCTTTTGTTGAATCTTCATCTGTTGTGCAAGTTGTCCAACTTGTGTCTCCACCTTCTTAAAAGATACTTCTAGTGAATCCAGTCTCTTGTTGGTCACCTCTTGATTTTTAGCACTGACTTGGATAAAAGCTTGTAAACTTTCTTCCAAGCTCTCTATCCTTGACTTCCCTTGATTTGAAGATTGGCCCAACTCTTGATTCTGTCCTTGAAGTAAATGGAAAGGCTGCTGAGAATTATTCTTTGCCCAAGAAAAATTTGGGTGATTCCTCCAACCAGGGTTGTAAGTGTTGGAGTAAGGATCATTTCTGGCCCTAGGTTGGAATCCTCCCATAACATTGACCTGCTCAGTTTCATTCCCATAGGGCTCATATGCAGAGGGGTAAATATTTGCTCCATGCCCCAGAGTTCCACAGATTCCACATGCTTCTTGAGTAGATGAAGAAATATTGTTCTTCATGTTCAGCATCTGCACTTACTTTGTTAACTCAGCTATCTGATTTACCATATCACTATTGGCTTCTAACTGATTCACCACTTTGCTTCTTCCTCTTACACTCTTCTGTTGAGAATTAGCTCCCAACATCTCAAAAATATCATAAGTTTCAGCTGCTGTCTTTTCTCCCATGGCTCCCCCAGCTGCATTATCAACAGTGTTCTGAAATTGCTGGGTTAAACCATCATAGAAGAACTGATTAAGAAGTTGAAGTGGGTAATGATGATGTGGATACTGGATCAATAGCATCTTCAATCTGTCCCAATCCTCATGAAATGGCTCTCCTTCAAATTGAGAGAATGTAGCAATCTTCCCTCTCAATTCAGCTGTCTTTTGATGTGAGTAGAACTTGCCCATGAATTTATTATAAACTTGCTCCCAAGTTGTCAGTGAATTTTCAGGCAACATCATGAGCCAGCTCTTTGCCCTATCCTTCAAAGTATAAGGGAAACATCTCATCCTCAAGTGATCTTCTGTTAGTCCTCCCAAAGGAAAAGTGTTGAGGGTGGAGTAGAAATCCCTAATAAAGTTCAAAGGATCTTCATTTGGAACTCCATAGAATGATGGCAGCATATTGTAATGGATGTTCTTCAATTCATAGTTTCTTGCTGCATCTGTCAGTCTTATGCAAGAAGTAGAAGTTCCAATGACAGGTCTAGCAAAGTCTCTCATCGTCCTTTGTCTTTCTTCAGCCATTTTAACAGATTGTGCAGATTCTGACTCAAAATCCGAAGTGTCTTCCTCTGAAGTATCAAATCCTGTGTACAACTCAAACTCCTCCCTGCTCCTTTTAACTCTCTGAATTTCAGGAATGAATGGATGTAGCTCTCCTTCGAGTGATCTCCTGCCTTGCATAAACAAAATGTCTAGAAACAAAGAAATATTAAAAGCAAAAGAAAAATAAAATCAAAAGTAAACAATGCAAAATAATCTAAAAAATTTATTTATTATTATTATTATTATTATTATTATTTTTAATAAACAATTACGCCAATTAGCTTCCCCGGCAACGGCGCCAAAAACTTGTTACGCTCAAATTAACTCTACCACAAAGCGTCACTCGCAAGTATACGAGGTAGCTGTAGCAAAGGTGATCGCCCCAAGGTCATTCTCTCAAGGAAGCTAAAGTGGCTAATTGCTTATCAGATTATGTTTAACAAGTAATAAAGAGATTTAAATTGCTAACTTAAAGAAGAAGATTGATTAAAGTTTAAAACAATAAAAGTAAATTGAGCTGTGTTTTGATTCACTTGATAGAATGGTCTAGGGTTTGCACTTCTCTACTACTTATATGTATGAACGGTTATTCCACTTAACTAATTCAATTTCAAAGATTAAATCTCAAACAACTCAACTAATCAAGTCAAGGAAATAAGCTCTCGCATTCAAACCTCTTTCAACTAATCTTGTTATAAGTGAAATAATTTTTTTAATAGGTTATATCTCTAATTCACCTAAGTCCCTAATTGAATTGTTCAAGTATTAAACTTCATCTCTCGATCCATCATCTAATACCTTAAAAACACATAATTGGATGTCAATCAATTATATATTAACAATGTTTCATTCAATCAAGGCTAAAGAAATTATTAGCTAAGAGAATAACCAAATCATACAATCATAGCAGATCCATACAAACCCTAGACTAGATCAAATTAATTCATAATGCAATCAAACATATTCATCTTATTAATGTTAAAAGAAATCAAAATAGACATGATAATATCCATTCAATGAAAATAAAGAGAATAAGTTCAAGAACAAAACCAAGTTACAACTCCTTGAAGTTTATGAAGAATCTCTTGTTCAAATCTTGCAAGAAGGATGAAACAATGGCTAGAACAATCTAATCTAACTAGTTTTGATCCAAAGTGAAATCAAAATCAAGAAAACAAATGTTAAAACCCTCGCTCTACTCTCTGACGGCTCAAAATTTTGCTCTCAATCGCGAACTCTCCAAACCCTAACTTTCTTTTTCCTTTTATACGAAACATCAGCTTTAAAATTCGTTGTGCGTTTGTTTCATGAGGGACACGGCCAAGTCAGAAGTGACTTGGCCGTGTGAGTGTTCTTTGGAGGGACACGGCCACAAGACTTGGCCGTGTCCCTTGCATGTGTCCACCACTGAATGCTTTTGATCTTCTTTTCTTCTTTGTTGAGTGACACGGCCAAGTGGAGCTTGACTTGGCCGTGTTGCACCTTGTTGGAGGGACACGGCCACATGACTTGGCCGTGTCCCTTGCATGTGTTTGCCTCTGTGATTGCTTCATCTTTGCCTTTGGAATTGGTGAGACACGGCCAAGTGGAGATGACTTGGCCGTGTGGGTCTTCTTTGGAGGGACA
Source organism: Garcia nutans (assembly GCA_947685225.1). Taxonomy (NCBI): domain Eukaryota; kingdom Viridiplantae; phylum Streptophyta; class Magnoliopsida; order Malpighiales; family Euphorbiaceae; genus Garcia; species Garcia nutans. The sequence goes on from CANTUV010000011.1 coordinate 56,684,878, forward strand.
CGGCCACAAGACTTGGCCGTGTCCCTTGAGTGTGTCTCTCTCTGTGCTTGATTTCCATCTTTAGCTGGATATGAGACACGGCCAGTGACTTGGCCGTGTCCTCTGCCTGTGTCAGCTACTGTCCCTTCTTGTCTTCAATTTGGTTCCTTGGCTTTTTTAACCTAAAACAAAACTTGAACAAACTTTAAACAAGACTTAAATAAACAATAACCAACAAAATATAAACACACACTAACAACTAGGACAAAAACGACAAAAACACTAAAATAAACTAAAACTACCACAATTAATGAAAACACTAAACAAACCGATTAAAACTAACAAAATACCTAAATAAAACAATAATTATTATAATAAACAAGACACAAATCTATAACAAAAACTAACAAAACATCATACCAGAAAGAAGTCTCATGTTCATAAATATAATCCATCTAGATCTTTCCCTGTTAAAAGATTTAGAAAGAAAAGGAGATTTAAGTTTTTTAAGAAGATATCTCCTTTCTCCAAGAAAAGAAGAGCTTCTGATCAGTGTTATATTTGTGGCAAGAAAGGGCATTTTACAAAAAAAAATCCTAAACAGACCTCAAAGTCTGCCAAGTTTCTCTAGCAAATCCAGCAATCCTCATTAGTTACTTTATTAGATGATGCAGACATTGAATCGGTTCTTTCTGAACAAGATCAACCAACAAATGAGACTTTATTTGCTCTTGAAATCTCTGACACTGATTCTAATTCAGTTGATGAAGATGATCTTGATGATCCTTACAGTCTAATCCTTTATTTTAACCATTTAGCTCTTCCCCAGTTTTTCATGTTGATAAAAATTTACCAACTCATTTGGTAAATATTTATCTGTTACCTTCCAAATATGACAAGCATATCCCTTTGATAGCCTTTATCAATACTGGAGCTCATAAATCTATGACGAACCCTTCTATCTTACCTGAATCATATTGGAAGTCACATACAGAACACTTTCGAGTATCTGATGGACAAGTATTTTTTACACACTTGATTACCTGCCAAAAAATTAAAATTCAATTTTTTCCAGACTCAAGTTATTGGCTCCTCTCTCCCTGACAAAGATCTTCTCATTGGTTTTGATATTTATTGTCAAGCTAAAGACCTTCAAATTTTATCCACTGGCCTTAAACATAAGAAGATATTTAAAACCTATACCAACATAGGTAAATTCTATTCATTTGAAGAAATTCCTTCTATTTATGATAATGAGAAAGTTTTGCTTATTCCTTCTTGCGCAGACTCTCATTTAGAGTTTAAACATTCTCACCCTTTATGGAAAAATTTTGATTTCTTTATTTCCCTTCCTTTCAAGAAAAATGAAGAAATAAATCCTACAAAAGCCTCACACCCTGGCATGTCTCCCTCAGAACTTGTCTTGGCCAGATAGGGAGGTGCATAATTATTGCAGCAAGGACTTATTGAGCCCACTAAGTCTAATTGGGCTTATCAGGCTTTTTATGTAGAAAAATGGGTAGAACACCTACGAGGAAAGAAAAGACTTGTGATCAATTATAAGCCTATTAACCTTTTTTTTGGCATATGACAAATTTTCATTGCCCAAGATTTCTACCCTCTTGGTATATTTGAAGAATGCTAAGATCTTCTCTAAGTTTGACCTTAAAACAGAATTTTGGCAATTGGGTATCAACCTAGAAGATAGATCCAAGACAACTTTCTGTATCCCTAACACTCAGTACCAATGGACTGTTATGTCTTTTTGACTTAAGGTTGCCTCATCACTATTTTAAAAGGCCATGATCAGAATTTTTCAGCTCATTCTCTACTCAACTCTGATCTACATTGATGATATCCTTCTATTCTTCAATACAGAAGAAGCCCATCATCAATTGTTGAAACAGTTTGCCTCTATAGTCCAATAATATGGGATCATGTTGTCAGAAAAGAAAAGTTTATTGGGCCAAACCACTATTGATTTTTTAGGTTTACATTTTAAAAATGGATCTTATTTACCAAACCCACACATAGCCCAAGAAATTTTAAAGTTTCCTGATTCAAATCTTATCAAAAAATAGATTCAACAGTTTCTCAGTATAATTAATTATATCAGAGACTTTTTTCCAGCCATAGCCCAGCCCATTAGCCAATTATCCAAATTTCTCAAGAAAAATTCACCACCTTGGACCGAGACTCAAACCTAAGCAGTCCAAACCATTAAACACTTAGGCCAGAAAACCTATTGTTGTCCCAAGATGGCAACCAAGAGGGGGGGTGAATTGGTTTCCTCAAGAAGTAATGACAATTTAAAAAACTCAACAAACAAGAAGTGCGGAATATGAAGATTGTTGAGTGATGAAGGAAGAAAGAACACACAAGATTTATAGTGGTTCGGATTTACTTCAATCCTACATCCACTTCCTTAACAACTTGTTAAGGTTCCACTAGACTTTGAAGTTTTTACAAGCTCACTTCCAACTTTGGTGTTTTTACAAGTTCACACCTAACTTTACAAGTGTTTTTCTAAGGCTCACACTTATAACCCAAACAAGAGTTTTACAAGGCTTACTCTCACAACCCAAGTGTTTCCCAAGCTTACACTCAAACTTATACAATGGTGTTTTCAAATGCTAACACCTAACATACATTATAATTTAATTGTAAGTTTAAGTAAATGAAAATTTGTTGCTTGGCTATTACAATCTGATTTCTTGCTTGTTCCTTTTTGTTTTCTCAGAGAGACATTGTATTTATAGCCAATGTGGTCTTACTAGCCGTTATAGACATTAAGAATAATGTATTGGTAGATTAGACCTTCTTTACTTAAACTGCCCGAAGCACTTCGCGGTCGCCCTTCATGCAAGGATGGTCGCGCTCATGCTTCTCGCGGTCGTCCTTTAACAGGGGACGGTCGCTACTTTTGAAAAGACTTCAACGGTCAAATTTTAGTGCTCTGCAGCTGGAATCTTGCCCATGCTGTGTTTGTCGGACCGGTTTCTTGCCCAACTGTGTTTGTCGGGACGGTCGCGCCTAGCAATGGTGCGGTCGCCCTTTTTGAATAATCAAGTTGGTTTATAACGGTCATATTACGTGTCATTCTCTGACAGGGCAAAATTGAATGTTCGCCATAATTTGAATGTCGCGGTCGCCCTATGTAGATTATCGCGGTCGAATTGAGAAACTCGCGTCGAACTTCTGGACGCTCCTGAGGACGCGAAACCTACTGTCTCTTCAAACAATTTCTTCTTGAATGGTAGAGCGGTCGCGATTCTGAATGGGGCGGTCGCTAAAGTGATAAGCGAGGTCGAGTCATTCACCGTTCTTGTCACTGCGAACCTTACTGTGATTGTAATGATTTAAGTTCCTTGAGTAGCGGTCGTGCAAATATTCGGACGGTCGCTATTCTGTAGGAGCGGTCGAGACATAGGTCGAACTTCTGACCGCGAAACCTACTGTGATAAGATTTCTTCTTTTAATTACATGGAGCGGTCGTATTCAGGTGAGGTGCGACCGCTATAAGTGTTCTGTTCACCTTATTTGAAGTAACCTAATTCTGCAACAAGATTTCTCAAACACAAGTTAAATAGATCATCCATTTGAGTTGTCAAGGATCAAAATTAAGGTCATTTGTCTAACACCTATCTCTCTCCATATTTCTTCTACTGGACTTAGAATTTTACAGACAGTTGTAAGTGATGAATTTTAGGGTGCTATTTTTCTTGAAGAAATTGATGGAAAAAGATATTATTGTGGACATACAAGTGGACAATTTAAAGACATTAAAAAGTATTATCATTCCACTTATAAGGAAATCTTAGCTGTTAAGTATGGAATAAAAAAATTTAAATTCTATCTTATAGGCCACCATTTCCCCATCCTTCTTGATAATACTTCTTTTCCCAAAGCACTTAACTTTAAACAAAAAACCCTTCCTCCATAGTAACTGTTAAGGTTATAAGAATGGTTTGCTTGTTATGATTTTTTAGTCTAGCATATAAAAGGAAAAACCAACCTCGTCCCTGACCTTTTGTCTAGACCAGCGAAACCCATTGTCCTTATCACCCAGACTCAATCCCTTCCTCTTATCATGATGAATACCAGAGTGTCCAGTTCTCTAACTTATACAAGCAGAGCCATCAATTATGAATTTTTACAGTTTTCTCCTGGTTTTCACCCTTCAAACCTAAGTTTTATTCAACACTTTGCAAGAACTCATCTTTTGATTTATCTTTCTGAAGTTCATGATTATTTTAACATTAATCCTGAGTTTAATCTTTTTTTATTATCTAGAGTACCCATGGCTTCTTATTTACCATTTGTCTCCTTCTAATGCAAAGATCCATTCAGAGTTATAGTTATTATGGTGTTATTCGACACTATATCATGAAGATGATCAATTTTCTGCAGAATGAAGCTAACTCCAACTCCTTCCCATGGAGATATCTGAAATGGTTTGATTCAATCCCCAATTGGATCTAAAGGTTCAAGACTATTTTCAGATACTATAAAGTTTGGGATAAACCAGAAGATGAGATCTAGAATTTTCATTCTATATTTATTTTCCATAAGCCATATTTTCAATATCCCAGAAATGGTGTTCTTTAGTCCCAGAACCTTACTTTTGAGTGGAAATCCTTTACTGGCTAGCTTTTCAAAAAGAGAATGTGCAGACATACTTAAAGATGCTCCTCTGTCAGTTCAATAATTCACCTTTGAATGTCAGGATTCCACTAATTTACACATCACTTGTTTCTGATAGAAATTAGACCACTACAGTAGACACAATATCTGATGAGGCCAGACAAAGATTTGAAGCAGCACTATCAGCACAAAGAATATTTAAAGAGACCACCACTAAGCTTCCTTTACAGTTCACAGGAGAATACTTTGTTGACTATGATATTGATTTCGATGGACCTCTTAGTTAGACAGATGATATTCCTTCTAGCTTAGCAGATCCACCTGTCCAACACAATTTAGATGGTTCAGAAACAACTCCAAGAGATATTGAAGAATCTCTTGCCAACTCAGAACCCACCAGACATGATATAGACAAACAAATGACTGAAGATAATCCACTGGTCCTAGCTCATTATGATTCGGACTCATCTAATTATCAGAATATGAACTTGTCACCTTCTCACTTTATTTAGTGGATGTACTATAGCCACTATCAGTTGTCTTTAATTATTTTTGTTGCTTTTTCAGAGTACTTGTACTATTTTTTTTACTTTGGCTGTAATAATTTTAGCTTTTCAGAGTGGATGTCTAATTCCCACTCATATCTGTAATGTTCTATGATGCAAGCACTTATGTGTGTTTATTTGTTTATATTCAACTCCTCTCTCTATGTAAGAAGCTTAGTTTGTATTCTGAGAGATAGATTGAGAGTTTACCCTTTCTTATATCCCTAGTGTACTTAATAAACTGTGAAGTTCTAAATTTCACTCTTATATTTTTTTTATACTTTCATGCATATTATTTGTTAGACTAGATCCATTGATATGAAGAAATACTTGTGAGAGTATCAAACCAACATAGACAAGTTAAAAGGGTGTTGTCCTGTTAAATGTCCATGAAAAGACTGCGAGTGGACTATGCATGAGTGTTTTAATAGTTTTTGTTATAGATTTGTATCTTGTTTATTATAATAATTATTATTTTATTTAGGTATTTTGTTAGTTTTAATCGGTTTGTTTAGTGTTTTCATTAATTGTGGTAGTTTTAGTTTATTTCAGTGTTTTTGTCGTTTTTGTCCTAGTTTTTAGTGTGTGTTAATGTTTTGTTGGTTATTGTTTATTTAATTCTTGTTTAAAGTTTGTTCAAGTTTTGTTTTAGGTTAAAAAAGCCAAGGAACCAAATTGAAGACAAAAAAGGACAGTAGCTGACACAGGCAGAGGACACGGCCAAGCTTGTGGCCGTGTCCCATACCAAGCTAAAGATGGAAATCAAGAACAGAGAGGAACACACTCAAGGGACACGGCCAAGTCAGTGGCCGTATCCCTCCAATGAAGCCCAGACACGGCCAAGTTGCTCCAACTTGGCCGTGTCTCACTTAAATCCAAAGCATAGAAGAAGCAACTCTCACAGTGGAAGACACAAGCAAGGGACACGGCCAAGTCACTGGCCGTGTCCCTCCAAAAAGGACCAACACGGCCAAGTCACTTCCAAGACTTGGCCGTGTCACTCAACAAGAAGAAAAGAATCAAAAGCAACCAGAAGTGAACACATGCAAGGGACACGGCCAAGTCACTGGCCGTGTCCCTCCAATGCACTCTAACACGGCCAAGTCACTTCTGACTTGGCCGTGTCCCTCATGAACCAAACACGCAGCGGATTTTAAAGCGGAGAATTCGTATAAAAGAGAAAGAGAAGCTAGGGTTTCGGGACTGTTGGAGATTTTGATATTGAATTGAGCCGTCAGAGAGTGAAGTTAGGTTTTTAACTTTGTTTTTCTTTGATTTTGATTATAATTTGGATCAAACTAGCTTAGATTAGATTGTTCTAGCCATTGAGACATCCTTCTTGCAAGATTTGAACAAGAGATTCTTCAGAAGCTTCAAGGAGTTTGTAACTTGGTTTTGTTCTCGAACTTATTCTATTTATTTTCATTGAAATTGTATTAATGGATATTATCATGTCTAATTTGATTTCTTTGAACATTAATGAGATGAGTATGTTTGATAGCATGATGAACTAATTTGATCTAGTCTAGGGTTTGTATGGATCTGCTATGATTGTATGAATTGGTTATTCTCTTAGCTAATAATTTCTTTAGCCTTGATTGAATGAAATATTGTTAATATATAATTGATTGGCCACCAATTATGTGTTTTAGGTATTAGATGATGGATTGAGAGATGAAGTCTAATACTGGAACAATTCAATTAGGGACTTAGGTGAATTAGAGATATAACCTATTAAAAAGATTATTTCAATTATAACAAGATTAGTTGAAAGAGGTTTGAATGCGAGAGCTTATTTCCTTGACTTGATTAATTGAGTTGTTTGAGATTTAATCTTTGAAATTAAATTAGTTAAGAGGAATAACCGTTCATACATATAAAGTAGTAGAGAAGTGCAAACCCTAGACCTTTCTATCTAGTGAATCAAAACATCAGCTTTATTTACTTTTATTCGTTTTAAACTTCAATCAATCTTCTTCATTAGTTAACAATTAAAATTTTCTTCATTACTTGTTACTCATAATCTGATAATCAATTAGTCACTTTAGCTTCCTTGTGAGACGACCTTTGGGCGATCACCTTTGCTACAGCTACCTCGTATACTTGCGAGTGACGCTTTGTGGTAAAGTTAATTCGAGCGCAACAAATTTTTGGCGCCATTGCCGGGGAGGCTAATTGGCGAAATTGTTTATTAGTTTTAGATATTTTAGATTATTTTTCATTGTTTACTTTTATTTTATTTTGTCTTTTGCTTTTAATAATTTTTTTTTCTAGAAATTTTTGTTTATGCAAGGCAGGAGATCACTTGGAGGAGAGCTATACCCAGTCATTCCTGAAATTCAGAGAGTGAAGAGGAGCAGGGAAGAGTTTGAGCTGTACACAGGATTTGATACTTCTGAGGAGGACACTTCTGATTTTGAGTTGGAATCTGCACAATCTGTTAAAATGGCTGAAGAAAGGCAAAGAACGATGAGAGACTTTGCTAGACCTGTCATTGGAACCTCCACTTCTTGCATAAGACTGACAGATGCAGCAAGAAATTATGAGTTGAAGAACATTCACTACAACATGCTGCCATCATTCTATGGAGTTCCAAATGAAGATCCTTTGAACTTTATTCGGGATTTCTACTCCACCCTCAACACTTTTCCATTGGGAGGATTAACAGATGATCAGTTGAGGATGAGGTGTTTTCCATATACTTTGAAGGATAGGGCAAAGAGCTGGCTTATGATGTTGCCTGAAAACTCTTTGACAACTTGGGAGCAAGTTTATAACAAATTCATGGGCAAGTTTTATTCTCATCAAAAGACAGCTGAATTGAGAGGGAAGATTGCTACATTCTCTCAATTTGAAAGAGAGCCATTTCATGAAGCTTGAGACAGATTTAAGATGCTATTGATCCAGTGTCCACATCATCACTACCCACTTCAACTTCTGAACCAGTTTTTCTATGATGGTCTAACCCAGCAATTTCAGAACACTGTTGATAATGCAGCTGGGAGAGCCATGGGAGAAAAGACAGCAGCTGAAACTTATGATATCTTTGAGATGTTGGGAGCTAATTCTCAACAGAAAAGTGTCAGGGGAAGAAGTAAAGGGGTGAATCAACTAGAAGCCAATAGTGAGATGGTCAGTCAGATAGCTGAGTTGACAAAGCAAGTGCAGATGCTGAATATGAAGAACAATATTTCTTCATCCACTCAAGAAATTTGTGGAATTTGTGGAACTATCGGGCATGGAGCAAATATTTTCCCCTCTGCATATGAGTCTTTTGGTAATGCTGAGCAAGTCAATGCTATGAGGGGATTTCAACCAAGGACCCGAAATGATTCTTATTCAAATACATACAACCCTGGTTGGAGGAATCACCCAAATTTTTCTTGGGCAACAAATAATTCTCAGCAGCCTTTCCATTTGCTTCAAAGACAGAACCAAGAGCAGGGTCAATCCTCAAATCAAGGGAAGTCTAAGATAGAGAGTTTGGAGGAAAGTTTACAGGCTTTTATCTAGGTCAGTGCAAAAAATCAAGAGATAACAAACAAGAGGCTGGATTCCTTAGAAGCATCTTTTAAGAAAGTGGAGACACAAGTTGGACAACTTGCACAACAGATGCAGATTCAACAAAAGGGGAAATTCCCAAGTCAAACTGAGCAGGCACAATCAGTGACTGTTCTTAGAAGTGGTAAGGTAATTGACAATAATGTTGAAGATAATTCTGTGAGTGCAGGTGACCAAGAGAACAAGAAGGAAGAAGAACCAAAGAACAAAGGTGCTGGAGAAAGATCAGTGGAGAAGTCCCCTACAGCAGATCTACATAAGGCAAGCAGTCCATACCGGCCACCTATACCATTCCCCAGCAGGTTGAAGGATGAAATAAAAGATAAGCAATTTTCTAACATCTTCAGCATGCTGTCTAAGGTAAGTATTAACTTACCCTTACTTGAGGCAATAAAGAACATGCCGGCTTATGCCAAGTTCTTCAAAGAGCTGATCACCAAGAAAAAGAGGTATGAGACGAATGAAAAGGTGATAGTTTCAGAGGTAGCTAGTGCTGTTCTGCAGCATAAACTACCTCCCAAGCTAAAGGATCTTGGTAGCTTTCTAATTCAAATTACTGTGGGGAATAGAAAGGGGACTGAAGGCATGTGTGATCTAAGAGCTAGTGTGAATTTAATGCCTTATTCTGTTTTTAAAGAATTAGAACTAGGGGAGCTTAAACCGATAAAAATGGTGTTGCAATTAGCTGATAGGTCTTTTAGATTCCCGAAAGGGGTTATAGAAGATGTGTTAGTTAAGGTTGGAGGGTTGATAGTACCTGTGGATTTCATAGTACTTGACATGGAAGGAAGTAGCCCTTCACCATCTGCACACACTATTCTGCTGGGTAGGCCTTTTATGGCTACTACCAACACCTTAATAGATGTTAAAAATGGTAAGTTGTCAATGAATGTCTTAGGAAAAACTGTTGATTTTTCTATTTTTAACACTTCTCCCATTCCTACAACTGCTTTATATGAGGAATGTTCTTTAATTAATTGTGTGGATGCAGTTGTTTCAGATGATTTCTTGCAAACAGGTTCCCCAGATAAATTGGAGCTGACACTGACCTTAGAAGAGGGGGCTAAACTAGTGAGGGAGAGCCAAAGGTGCCTTAACCCAAAGGCATATGAGAGCTCGAGGATTTACAAGGATCGCACAAAAGCACTTCATGACAGATTTATTGTGCGAAAGACATTGAGTCCAGGTATGAAAGTTTTACTTTTTAATTATCGACTCCGTCTTTTTCCAGGTAAACTCAAGTCTCGATGGAGTGGTCCTTTCGAGATAACTCAGGTATGTCCTTCTGGTGCCATTGAATTGCTTAACTCTAGAACCAATAAGATTTTTAGAGCAAATAGACATAGAGTTAAACTATACAATGAAGGATTTCAGGAAGTGAGGATCATTGACGGCACTTTGATCCATGATCCCTAGACCTTGCAGTGATGTCCAGCTTTATGACATTAAAGAAGCGCTTAATGGGAGGCAACCCATCGGTTTGCATTTCTTTTTCGTAGTTATAATTTTATATTTTGCAATTTTGATTTTATGTTTAGTTTAAATAAATAGAAACCCTAAGCTCTCTTGCATCTTGTTTTTGAACATTTGTGCTTGTGATAAAAAGGTAGAGTTTTGCCTCACCAGGGTACGATGGAAGACAGGTTGTACTTAACTCTTTCTCTTTATTATTCTTGTTTTCCATTGAGGACAATGTAAATTCTAAAGTGTGGGGTAATCTTTTAGCTTTTCTTTAATTTTTGTTTTGATTGCCTTGGTGTGTTTTATTGTGTTGTGTATGGTATAATTGTTGAAAATTTATTGATCTTTTCTGTGATTCTAGCATTATAGTTGAGACTTTAGTATCAACATAGAAATGAGCATTTGAATTCATTCAGGGTTAATTTTCACATTCTGCAATTCATGACAGATAAATCTTTGAGAACCCACCTGTGTGAGTTTTGAGCCTCATAGATTGAATTTTATTATCAGTTGATTTTCTTTTCTTAAGTGTACACCGTCATGATTTTGCATCTCTAGAGTTTGCTTTTGCATGCTAATTGAACTCACATTATGATTTAATCTCAAGTTTTAAAATGATGAAGGCAAAGTAGGTTAGCCCTTTAGCTTAAAAAGACCCCCCTTAATATTGAATTCCTTAGTGAGCCAAGTTGAGCCTTTGACCTTTTTCTTGTTTGATCAACACAATTCACAGCTCAATTTTTCTTATTATCATCATACCTGCATTAAGGAATGGAGTTTTATGATATGACAATAGGGTGGTTTATTTCAAAGTGTGGGGTAAGCAAGTAAAAAAAATGGTATTGCTATTTGGGGTTGAAATGCATACTTTGCACATTGTATTAAGAGTTGATTATTCTTTTCCTCTACATTTTAAGCTAGATGTTCCATGTAAGTTATATTTTGTATATATATATATAAATTAATGAAAAGAAAAAAAAATAAAAAAAAATAAAAAAGATATATATATATATACAAAATTCATATATTTTCTAGCATTGGAGGAATGTTGACTCGTTATTTTTCTTTGAGTATGCAAGTATGTGAAGTATTAATGGATTGTGAGTATGCCATTTGAGGGAGTTATGAATTTCTTAGCAAGAGTATTGTCTAATTTAGATACTTCATTTCTTGATGCTCCAGCCTAAATGTCGTTTCTCACACCTTTACCTTAGCCCCATTACATCCAAATGAAAGACCTTCGGATTATTTCTTGAGAAAATCAGTGAGGGAGATTGGATAATTAAGAAAATTTATGGTAGTATGCAGTCATGAGTGGTATGAGTGAATTAACTTTTGAAATCGAGTGAAACACTTAGAATAGAGATGAGATTTTTATGTCTGAATTAATGAATGAGTTAAGAAAATCTTGATTGAAGGAAATTGCAATTATTTATGTCTGAGTCTTAAAGTATTTCATCTTATATGCTGGAATTATAGTTAAGGTTGTTTGAGTTTTTAATTTATGCCATGTGAATTTGCTTGAGGACAAGCAAAGTTGTAAGTGTGGGGTAGTTGTTTTATTAGTTTTTGTTATAGATTTGTGTCTTGTTTATTATAATAATTATTGTTTTATTTATGTATTTTGTTAGTTTTAATCGGTTTGTTTAGTGTTTTCATTAATTGTGGTAGTTTTAGTTTATTTCAGTGTTTTTGTCGTTATTGTCAATTACCTATACAGACCTTATACAGTAGCAGTTATTTTTTCTCTTTTGACTATTATATTCATTATCTGAAAATAAATATACTTTAACAAATTTTATCATTTTATTTTATTATTTTTAATGATTTTGTTATCCTTGTGGGCACATATTTATTTATTAGTTAATAATTTAATTCTTACATTCACTATCTGAATACAAGAGTTTTATAGGTTAATATTTGTTAAAATTGTAATTATTATTTTTTTAAATTATGCCCACTTTATGGACATAACTATTTTAATTTCACATTTTTATTATATTTTTTATATTTTTTATTTTTGTTATTCACTAATTAATACATATTTATTATTTTTTAAGAAAAAATTATTTTTTTATTGAGGTGGACTGAAATTCAAAACTTAATTTTGAATGCTTACGTATCTGCTTGATAAAATCAAAGTCGTCGTTGCTCAAATGTATTTATTTTGTTGTCATTATTGTCATTATTATTATTATTATCTATTTTTTTACTTTTACAAATTACCTCTTGATTGTTATTTTTTTATATATTATTTTTAATAATTATATCTACTACCTGAATATAATTCTTTAAATATATTTATTTTATTTTATCTTATAGTTATTATTATTTTTATATTTGAAAATTATTTTTATTCTGATTTTATTTTGTTATTCTTAATAATTATATTCACTTCCTGAATTTAACTATTAGTTTTATGTATTTAGCATTGTTCGTGTACATATTTAAATGTAATATACCTTTTGTTATTTGATTATGATATTCACTATCAAAATATAATATTTTTATTTTTATTTTAATACGACATTCATCATGTTATTCTTAGGTTATTAACTAATTAATTAAGATAAAAATATATTTATTATGAATAATTAAGAAAATAAAAAAATTAAAATGAATAGATATCAATTATTGTGAAAATTAGATTATATTTCATCAATAATAAATATAGTGTGAATAATTATACCAATAATTATACAAAAAAAATTTCAGAAAAGAGTGGTAGGTCACAATAGGCACATTTAAATACTAGATATTTCTTTAGCCAAAATTTTTTAGACATATAATTAATAGCATATTATATTACTATAACTATATATCACAATAGCTATTAAATAAAATTTAATATGTAGAAAAAATATACAAGTAAATAAATAAAGCACATGTATATATCCAAAATCTCAGTAAAAATTAATATTAAAATTACAATATAAAATCAATATTCATAAATATTTATCTAATTGTGTAAGTTTCACTTGCTAAATTGATGAATTTTTGCTATTTACTACTTTGATTTAAAAATTTTACTAAGTAAACTTCATGTACTTAAAAAAACTCAAATTCTTTACAATTTTCTCTACTATGAAGTTTTTTTTTTTAAATCTTCCCTTTCTCCTTCACTCACTCCTCTTCCTCCCTCTTCTTCTTCACTCTCTCCCTCTATATATACTACTTCACCTCCCCAGTAGACGGTGGTGATCAATTTAATTTAATAGTTTAGATTGAACTAGCATATTTCATGAATTATTCTATGACATATTATCTGGATATTCTATGGTATACTGTCTGGATATTCTATAACATATTCTAGAAATATTATATGATATATTTTATGAATATTTTAGAGAATATTTATATAGCCAAACCTCCCATTTTGGTTAGGCTGCATGCACAAAATTTAATTTTTCCATTTTCCTCTACTAGGAGACTAGCTTTTTCCTTTATATTTTTTTCTTTTATGTGTTATTTTGTATAAAATTTCCTTTTTCCTTTTTCTTCTCTATTTTCCTCTATTTATAGAGGAAGTAGTTTTTATTTTTATGTATTTATTATTATTTGGATATATATTTTTTTTGAAATATTAATTAGATATTTATATAAAAATTGGTTTACTACAACTACCCCACTTTTGTATATTTTAATTAATTAAAGTTGTGCAAAATATTGGTAATCAGTTATTTCTTAAGACTTGACCTGAATAGTACTTAAAACTTGATTTTAAAATTTTTTTATAAAACAAAAAGGAATCTAAGGCTTGACCTCAGAGATAACTAAAGTTCGACTTTAATTTTTTTTTAACAAAAAGAAAAAAGAAAAAGGGAATCAAAGGTTTGATCTTAGGAGCGCCTAATTCTTGACTTTATGGACTTTTTTTTTTAAAGAAAATGAAAAGAAAACCTAAGGCTTGACCTTAGAAATATCTAAAATTTAACTTTAGGAATTTTTTTAAAAGAAAACGAAAATATAAGGCTTGATCCTAGGAGTATCTAATCTTGATATTAAGGACCCTTTTTTTTTTAGAAAACATAAGAAAGCTTAAGGCTTGACCTTAGAAATACCTAAAACTTGATTTTAGAAATTTTAAGAAAAAAAAATGTGAAATCTAATGCTTGACTCTATGAGTACCTAATGCTCGATATTAGAAAATTTTTTGAAAATAAAACCTTAGACTTGACTCTAAGAGTACCAATGCTTGACACTAGAAACTTTTGAATAAAGAAATAGGAAATCTAAGGCTTGACTTTTGGAGTGACTAATATTTTACACTAGAAACTTTTAAAAAAGAAAAAAAATCTAAGGCTTGACCCAATGCTTGTCTAAAGCTTGACTCTAGGAACATTTTTTAGAAAAAATGAAGGAAATAAAACTAAGGCTTAACTTTAAAAACACCTAAAGCTTGATCCTAGAGATTTTTTTAAGAAAAACATTAAGGGAGTACAAGGCCTAATAATTTGTGAAAAGGAAATCTAAGACTTAACCTTAGGAATACGTTTGACCTCAGGAGTACTTAAATTTGACACTAGGAACCCCCTTTTTTAGACGAAAAAATATCTAAAACTTGACCTTACTTGTACCTAGTACTTGACATTAGGGACTTTAAAAAAAATGAAAACCTAAACCTTAACCCTAAGAGTACCTCATGCTCGATATTAGGCACATATATATATATAACAAAAAGAAAATCTAATACTTGACCCTAGGAGTGCTTAATACTTAACACTAAGAACTTTTAGAAAGAAACTTAAGGTTGAGTATCTAATGCTCAACATTAGGGATTTTTTTAGCAAAAACAAGAAATATAAGACGCGACCTTAGAAATATCTAAAGTTCGACTTTAAAAATTTTTAAAAAATGAAAAAAGAACCTAAGGCTTGACCCCTAGGTATATCTAATGTTTGATATTAGGAACTCTTTTTTTTTTTTTTAAAAAAAAGAGAATTTCAGAGCTTGAGTCTAGAATTACTTGAAAAGCAATTATTATATGCAGACTCTTTTGATTGTGTTTGAAAATTTGAAAACCTCTTTTTTTTAAAGAAAAAATGCTTAAAACTTGTATGTCATGTTTACTTACCTGTATCTAAATGCTCAGACAAAGTGTTAATTACTTTTAAAATTGTCCTTTTCATTAAGAATTTTTTTTTAAAAAAAATATAACATTGGAGCTACAACAATCCCTGAATCTGAAATAAATCTGATACTTAACTTTAGTTATGTGATTCTTAAAATGACTTCTTTGTTTCTGTTCAAGCAACAACTCTAGATCTTAGAACAACATCTTCTATCATTGCCTCTATAAGTATCTTATTAATAATTTTTTCACCCATACCCTTTTCATTTCAAGTTTATAGTTTTTTCATCTCACATATGGATTTGTTAAGCTTAGTTTTACCATCTTTTAGCATTTTGTCCCTTTTTTTCCAGTATTTCAAAAATAAAATTTTTAATAAAATATATATGCTTTTAAGGCATAAATTGGATATATTCGGTTTGATTTGCCAAATTTCTTGGTAATTATTTTCTTTATAATTATTTATTTTCTTGGAGGCTAAAATTATATAAGAAAAAGGAAAAATTTACTAAGAAAAATCAATAAATCATACAAATCTGATGATCATAAATCTGAATTTATTTTAAATAATCCCTAACTATGTTTTTCACATCTTTTTTTTATTATTCTGTTTGTAATTTTAGGCATAATACATTTTCACAGCATCTGAGTTCACCAGATTCAGCAAATCTTCTCTATCCATATTAGTTAAAATGAAAACTCTTTCAAATAATGCTTTCTTTACGACATATGAACCTTCATATTTAGGAGTCTTTTTTCTCCGAAGGTCTTAATACCTAAGAATAATCTTTTTGAGCACCAAATCTCATTCTTAAAACTTTTTTACCTTCATCTTCTTTACATGGGCCTTGATAAGCCATCTCTAATACAATTGATTATAACGACTGTTTACCCATTCAACATCATTGAGCCCAGCTTCTATAATAAATCTGAGTGAAGGAATCTCAACTTCAATAGATAATACTGCCTCTATGCTATATACTAAAGATAATGGTATTACCCTAGTAGGTATCCTAACTGTGGTCCTGTATTCATGAAGAGCATAAGAAAGCATCTCATGTCAATCTTTATATGTTATTGCCATTTTTTGAATTATTTTTATAATATTCTTATTGGTTGCTTCAGCTGCACCATTCATCGTTGGATGGTATGCAGAGAAATTATGATGCTTAATTTTGAATTTTGAGCACATATTTGTCATATCTTTATTGTTAAATTTTTTTTGCATTGTCAGTGATTATATGCTTGAGTAGGCCATATCAACATATGATATTATGCTTTATGAATCTCAAAACCACATTCTTTGTCATATTAGCATAAGAGGCTACCTCTGCCCATTTGGTAAAATAATCAATTGTTACCAAAATGAATTAGTAGCCATTAAAACCTTTAGTTCTATTAGACCAATTACATCCATTTTCCATATCGAAAAAGGCCAGGGGATACCATCACATGCAAGGGTGCTGGGGAAGCGTTAATGTCCATAAATTCATAGCCATTCTCCGAATTGTTCTTTTATTCGTGTTTGCAGCTTCTGAAAGGTATGTCCTATTTTTGAGGTATTATTTGATTTCACGAAACCATGGCTTACCATCACATTCTTCTTTAAGGTTATACAATAAGCATTAACCCCTTTGGTTTCAATCTTGATGGAGACATCTTTCCACAAGTGTCCAGTCAAAATATTGCAGTTAATATGACTAATGCATCTGCAATTTAGTTTTTGCTTCGGGAAAGATGATAAAAAAATATAAATTCAAAGCTTTGAGCTGAATTAAGAATATATTCTTAATAAGGCTCTAATTTCAAATATCTAGTTCCTCATTCTCCTTTCAACTGGTTAATTATCAATATTGAATCTTCTTATGCTTTCAATCTTTTAATCTTCATATCAATAGTGGTATGTATCCCTAAAGCACAGACTTCATATTCAACTACATTATTAGTACATTCAAAATATAATTTAGTTGTTACAGAAAAATATTTTTCCTCCCGGGAGATTAGAATCACTCATATTCCACTTCCTAAGGCATTTGAAGCTCCATCAAATTTTATAACCCAATTTCTTTTTTATCATTGTTCTTCTTTCACAAACATGATTCTTTCATCGGAAAACTCATAACTTACTAGTTGATTGTCTTTAATAGCTCGATTTGTCAAATAGTTAGCTATAATGCTCCGTTTTATCATCTTCTGGGTGATATATATTATCTCATACTCAATCAGTAAAAATTGCCATTGAGCAATTCTTCCAGTTAGAGCTGAATTTTCAAAAATGTACTTAATGGAATCCAATCAAGATATCAAAAATATTGTGTAGTTTAGCATATAATGCCTTAATCAGTGAGCGGCTCATATAATATATGACTTTTTTCCTTCTTTTTGAGTCATCGTGCTGGCCAAGAACACCACCCATTGAGATATCAAAAACTGTCAAGTACAAGAAAAAAGGACGATCGGGTATTGGCGATTGCAGAATTGGAGGAGTCTACAAATAATGTTTGATTTTATCAAAGTGCATTTGACATTCCTCATTCTATTTATCTGGATTATTCTTCCTCAAAAGCTTGAAGATAGGCTCACACGTAACTGTCAATTGTGATATGAATCGAGCTATATAATTAAGCCTTTCTAAAAAAGCTTCAGACATTCTTTTCGATTTTAAGGGCTGACATTTCAATTATAACCATAATCTTATTAGGATCAATCTCAATTCCCCTCATACTGACTATAAACCCTAATAATTTTCCCGATGAAACTCTAAATATGTACTTTACAGGATTTAATCGGAGCTGATATCTCCTTAGCCATTTAAATAATCTTCTCAAAATTGCAACATGGTCTTCACTACGTTGAGATTTTGCTATTATGCTATCGACATATACTTCTATTTATTTATGCAGCATATCATGAAATAGGATAATCATTTCTCTATGGTAAGTTACTCCTGCATTCTTCAATATAAAAAGCATCACTTTATTACAAAATATTTCCCAGATAGTAATAAAAGATGTCTTTTCCTTATCATTAGGATTTATTTTAATTTGGTTATACCTTGAGAATCCATCTATTGATAAAAACATATTGAATTGTGCGGTATTTTTTACTAGTATATCAATGTGCGGCAGAGGAAAATCATCTTTTGAACTTTCTCGATTAAGATTCTGATAATCAATACACATCATAACTTTTTCATCTTTCTTAGGGACATGAATAATAATAGCCACCCATTTTGGATACTTGTCCACTTTCAAGAAGCCTGCCTCAAATTGTTTTTTACTTCTTCTTTTATTTTCAATAAAATGTTTAGTTTTATTTTTCTCAACTTTTATTTTATGGGTTTACATTCTAGTTTTAATGGTAAACGATGCACAACTATATCCGTACTCAGCCCTGGCATATTCTGGCATGACCATGTAAAGATATCCATAAACTCTCTTAGCAATTTAACCACCTTTTCTTTTAGTTCTAGGGACAGACATGCACTAATCCTTATTTCTTCTTATTTTCTTCAATTCCTAGGTTTATTGTCTCTAATGTCTCTTATGAAGGTTGTACAATTTTTTTATCCCATTCTATCATCCTAGTTATTTCAGGAGAATACTCCTCTTTACCAGATGTGATTTCAAAGATAGGGTTATTAAAATCATATACAGATTTAATTTCATCAAGATTTATTTTATTATTAGCATTCCTGAGTAGAGTGAGTATAAAAAAAATTACCAAGATATTGAAATTAAGCAAAAAGTAGCAGAATGAAAGTAGCAAGAGGAGTTTAAGAATGGAGATGAAACATGCACTTTATTTTATCAAAAATTATTTTAAAAATTCAAATAAGGAAGCCTATGCTAACATTTTTCTAAGATATTAGGCAAAATCATATGAACATAATTATTTGGATTACTTTGATTGAGATGGTAATTCGTTAGCTTTTCAATTGTTCAGATCTTATCCCGACAACAAAGATGTAACCTATAAAGTTGATTCATTATAAGGCTCATTATCATTCACCATAGTTACCAATGAATTTTCTAATATTGTCTTTATATCTCGTGGATCTTCTGCTGTCTTTGTTCATGGAAAAAACTAGCGCTTCTGAAAGTTTGCCTTAGGGAGAAGATGTTAGTTTTTCTGTCGAAGCTTCCTGATTTGTCAACTTTGCTAATTGATGCTTATTTTCCTCTTTTAGAATTCTCTCCCCTTTTATTTCAAAATTCACAATTTTAGCATCATCAATTTTTGAATTTTCATTTTGAATTATGGACATTCATTGATTATATGATCTGAAGCATCACAATGATAGTCACAAAAGGGTGCTCGTTTTGGAAAAAACTTGTTTTCCTAATTTCCTTTTAAGAAATACTCCAGCTTTGACCAAGATTTGAAAAGCTCTCTTATAGGTACTTGAACTTCCTCCACCTTTTTCTTATATTGTCGAATCACATTTTCAATAATAGCATTGAGTTTGCCCCATCATTATTTGGCAAAGAATTATTACTCACATTAGGGGTCTTCAATTCCTGGTTAAATCTCAACCATCTTGCATTTAAAAGACTCTAAATCTTTCTTTTAAATGAAATACAATTTTTGATAGAATGCCCATGTGTCCCCGCATGGTATTCACACTTTGCATTAGTATCATACCATTTGAGGTAAGGTGATTTCATTGGATCCAATAGCATCAAGCACACTTGTTACCCTTGCAGTAGTTGAGGCAGTAATTTTACATAAATTATAGGGATAAGATCAAATATTTCTATCCTCCTTTCACAAGAGCGATTATTTTATTATTCTCCTTGATTGACTTGATTTGTTCTATTGTTTACTCCTTGAACAAGCGTAAGAGCATCATATGAAGTGAAATAAAGAGAATTTTGAGAATTCATGAATCGGACAGTATGGTAAGGGAACTGATATATTTCAAGCCTTATATTAGCCATGTAACGTGGTGGAGGATGATGATAGTAAGTTGTTTTAGGCTGTGGATGTCTTCCTATCATGTGAGTTTCTCCTTCTTTCTTTTTGCCTGAATATTATCTTTTTGAGCTATTTCATTTAGTGCTTTGTTCTTCAATCTTTCCCTTTTTTATACTTTGCTCTATCTTTTTTTCAGCCAGGACCAAATAAAAAAAGTTGATGATTATGTTATCTAACAACATGCTATAGAATGGATGTCCCAGCATGCCAAAAAATTGAATATCATCTCTTTATTCGTGAGAGGGGGACTAACTTGTGTTACTTTGTTTCTCCATCTTTGTGCATATTCCTTAAAAGTTTTATTATTTTTCATTTCTATAGCCCTCAAATAATCTCTTTAAGTGTCATACCCATATTATGTTTATATTGCTTCATGAAAGCATCTCTGAATATGTGTTCAATCTAAACTCATGTACCACCTCATTACTGATCCTTTAAGACTCTCTTAAAAAAGATGAATCAGTAATTTCTCATTACTAATGTGTGATGCAATTCTACTATAAAACATTGATAGATGACTTTGAGGACAAGGTAGTCCATTATATTTTTTAAAATTCGAAGTCTTGAATTTTGATGATATGGTCACGTTAGGTACCCAGAATAATTAGGATGCGTCAGTGGTTCCATACACATTAACTCCTTCAATCGCCTTTAAACATTCCTCTAGTCATTTTATCTTTTTTAAAATAGGTTCAGGACTAGGTCCTTTGAAATTATTTTGCACCTTTGAATCATCTAAGTCTAAGATTATTATGGGCTCTTCAGGGGAAACAAGAGGCATCGTCTATTGCTTACTCCCCTTGTGGCTTTCTTTAAAAAGGCTGAGAAGCACTAACATTTTCTTCTAGATGAGTATTATTACTAGGTTTTCCTTTTACTGGCTTATATTGTGGGATAAATATAATGGATATATGGGATTTCCTATAACACCTATAAAAGGAAGGGCTATCGGGGTTCCTGATATAGAGGCATTAAGCACGATTTCTATAGTGCTCTCACCTTTGTGTAATTTCATAAGTTGTGCCAATTGATTTCTCATTTTTGAAATTTCTTCTAGCCTATTCTTTATCTGGTCGTTATCTCGTCTCATTTCTTTTTGGGCTTGATTTTTTATGATTATAGTCTTTGACCGAGTCCCGTAACGGTGAAGTTAAATCAAATTTATTTTTCAAAAGTCGAGCTATGTTAATATTTCTGATGTTATATTTATTTTAAATTAGAAAAAAATATTTTTTATTTATCCCTTTTTTATGAAATTATGATGTATAATTTTTACATGAATGATGTGTCATGTACATGCATAAATGCATAAGAAAAGATTAGTACTAATGAAATTCATATTGATTTTGAGATTTTAAGACATAAGTAATGAATTTATAAAATATGGAATAAAATTGTCCATTAAATGAACCTAGAAGGATTAGGAAGAAGTTGGGCAGATTTACCTAAGTGTGTGGTTGAGATCTATTTTTAAGGATACAAACCCTCCTTATTTCACTGGAGCTTTGAGGTTCTCAGACCGTAAGTAATCTCATTGTCATCCATAACTTGGACTAGTGAGCTCTCTCAGCCAATATATGTCTGAAGACAGTTTGAATGGGAATTTTTTGGAGGCTCTACCGGGTTTTCCATGGAGGCAACCCTACTTCATCCTCATACTAAATTTATTAGGATAATAAATCACTTCCTGACCTTTAAGTGAGTGTGTGATAAGAGACTTGTTGGTTAAAATACACGAATAATAATATGAACATAATTAAATATTTTAGAAATATATAAAAGAATGACACTAAATAAATCTCAAAATACAATCAATAAATAAAATATAAATATCACAATAATATATATAGTTTAACCCATCTATTTAGTAATTAGCTATTTTTCAGTAGAGTCGTTTACTGTCACATACATGGCGATGGGGAGCCAACGGTGGCATATATGATCTTAATTTTTTTAGTCGGCTTATATTTAGTTGTTATGGTTTTTTTCATATGTGGTAGGAGTCACCACCAATTAATTATAAGATTTAATTGGACACCTAGTAATGATTCACGTTTCTAAGTTTGGGAGTTGATTACGTATAAGAAAGAAAAAATATCATACAGTGCCAAAAAATTAGTACTATAATTATTATGATTTTTTATTACCTAATTTTTATTTGTAAGAGAAATTATATTCACTGTATGAATATAAATCCTAATTATATTTTCTTATTTTTTATATTTTAACTATTGTACCCACTACCTTGAAACAAATATACTTTAATAAAATTTATCATTTTATTTTATTATTTTTAATAATTTTATCATTTTTAATAATTTTATTATCTTTGTAGACACATATTTATTTATTATTTAATAATTTAATCATTACATTCATTACATGAATATAAAAATTTCATGGGTTTATATTTGTTAAATTTATAATTATTATTTTTTAAAATTATATCCACTCTCTGGAGATAATTATTTTAATTTTATATTTTTATTATATATTTTTTATATCTTTTTTTGATATTCGATAATTAATACATATTTACTATTTTTTAAGAAAAAAATATTTATTTTTATTGAGGTGGACTTGAATTCGAAACTTAATTTTGAATACCTATGTATCCACTTGACGGAATCAAAGTCATCGTAGTTCAAACATATTTATTTATTGTCATTATTATTGTTAATATTATATATTTTTATTTTATTACTTTTATAAATTACCTCTTAATTATTGTTTTTTTAATATATTATTTTTAATAATTATATCCATTTTTTAATATAATTTCTTAAATATATTTATTTTATTTTATGGTTATTATTATTTTTATATTCAAAAAATTTATTTTTATTCTGTTGTTATTTTATTATTCTTAATAACTATATCCACTTTTTGAATATAATTATTAGTTTTATATATTTAGTATTGTTCGTGTATATATTTAAATGTAATATATAATTTTTATTTGATAACGATATTCAACATAAGAATGTAATATTTTTATTTTTATTTTAATATGATATTTATCATGTTATTCTCAGGTTATTAATCAATTAATTAAGATAAAAATATATTTATTATGAAAAATTAAGAAAATAAAAAAATATTAAAATAAATAGATAACAATTCTTGTGAAAATTAGATTATTTTTCATCAATAATATATATAATGTGAATAATTACAATAATAATTATACTAATAAAAATCTCAGAAAAAGATAAGTGGATTACAATAGACACGTTTAAATATCAATTTTTTTAGCATAAATTTTTTTAGACATATAATTAATAGCATAATATATTACTATAACTATATCTCACAATAGCTATTAAATAAAATTTAATATGTAGAAAAAATGGATAAGTAAATAAATAAAATACACATATATATCCAAAATCTCAGTAAAAATCAGTATTAAAAATGGAATAAAAAATCAAGATTCATAGATATTTATCTGATTGTGTAAACTTTACTAGCTAAATTGATGTATTTTTACTATTTACTGCTCTGATTTAAAAATTTTACTAAATATATTTTCTGTACTTAATAAAACTTAAATTTTCTATAATTTCTTCTATTAGAAAATTTCTTCTTTAAATCTTCAATTTCTCCTTCACTCACTCTTTCTTCACTATGTCTTCTTCCTCCCTCTTCTTCTTCACTCTCTCCCCCTATACTTCACATTTTTAATGAACGGTGGTAATCAATTTGATCCAATAATTTAGATTGAACCATGGATTATTCTATGGCATATTCTTTGAATATTCTATAGTATATTCTAGAGATATTTTATAGCATATTTTAGAGAATATTTAAATAGCCAAACTTTCCAATTTGGTTAGATCGCATGCACAAAATTCAAAATTTCTATTTTACTCTAGGAGACTAAATTTTTTCTCTCTATTTTTTCTTTTATGTGTTTTTTTGGTATGAATTTTTCTTTTTTTCTTCTCTATTTCTCTCTATCTATAGAGGAAGTAATTTTTATTTTTATATATTTATCATTATTTGGATGTGTATATTTTTTTGAAATATTAATTGGATATTTATGTCAAAATTGGTTTACAACACTCTTTTATAATCTATTAACTAATTAAATAGAAGAAAATAAAATATAACATACATAATAGAAAAGACATACTTTCTCTTTAGTCTCTGATGTGTACATAAAGAAAGTTGTAACTGACATATATTTAGCATATATATATGTACACCAAACTCTAATCACTAAACAAACAATTATTTGCATGATCTCTTAAGAAATAAAAGCCTACACTAAATTATATGAATACACATTCATTTCATATATATGTTTTGCATGTTGGTAAAGATAGAAACCGTAACATATACTTTGCCTTTCTTTATTCTCCAAAATAATATTTTTCTAATATAAATTTTTTATTAAAAATATAAATATTAAATATTAAAAAGAATACTCTTTCACCCTCTCTCTCTCTCTATATATGCAACAACCGATAAAAAAAATCTATAAAAAACTCTACGTCAAACTAAATAAAATATGAAACCCAAATTAAAAAAAACTTTCTCCAAAAAAACACACCTCTAACACAAATTAAAAAAAAACATTTATATTGTATATTATTTTTTTTAGTGACATGAGAATCTTTTCCAGTGATTACCAAAGCACCTTCTCACCTTACAATAGAAAACAAAGAAATAGAATATTGTTTAAAGGAAAATACAGAAAATATTATTTTTTAAAATTTATTATATTATGCCTCTTTTCAATAAAAATATTATATATATATTTTTTATATTTTTATGACATATATCAAAAATATATTTAATATATACTCAATATATATAAGAAATTTATTAAAAATATATCATATTTTTTAAAATTTTTTTGCTTGCAAAATATTTTTATAATTTTTTGTTTGTACAGTATTTTTGTATTTTTGAAGCTATTTTTGTTAATTTCTCTATTGTTTATTATAACAATATTATATATGAATGAGCCTTGCCGAAAACAAAACAACAGCCATGAATAGACTATAATAAAATCAAATTGTTTATTAAAGAACTTCAAATTTGATTCTCTTATTGTTAAGTGAATTTAGAAATTATTGTTTAAATTTGTTCAATTGAAAATTTCAATTTATTTGGAGATGATACAAATGAGAATTCCAGTAATCAGATATACTCTTTGATTTAGCATAACAACAATATACTAATATTTACCGGTTATTGCATTAAAAAAAACATTTACCGGTTATTAATTAGTAATAATTATACGTTAGCTATATAACATTTACCAAATGGAGTAGATTTTATTTTGGCGTATTAAATGCATTGGCTGTTATTAACAAATGGAATAAGACGTGGTTGTTTGTTGTTTTTTGGTTATATATTAATTGGTTTTTAACTTGTTATATTTTCCATTTTCTTAATGAAGTTTTTAGCTTATTAAAAAAAAAAAAAAAGAAGAGAAAAACAACTATAGTCTACCATTTATCAGCTATAGTTAACAGACAACATAATAATTCAAGATTTGATACAAAAATATAAGAGAAGTCTCATATTTTTACTAAAATATGAAACTTGCTTTTATATTTATGAATATATGAGAATTAAAAATTTAAATTGAAACTTTGAATTTTAATTTGAGTATTTATTTATTTATTTTTATTTTAAATATAAACGAAAATTTATAATTTCGATTTGAGCATAATAATTTCGGTTTGTGTTAAATTAATTTCTTTTTTTTTTGTAAGTTTCGGTTTCACACTTTGTTTTTGGGAAAAGCTTAACGATTAATTTAACATGTTAAGTTTGGGCAATTTAAAGTCTCTACATGGAAAGGCCATATTTTCTCATCAAGTGCACCACGCAAACGTTTAATGTCCATTAACCTATCTTGTAATTGGTGGATATATACATGATAGTCAAAATAGTTTCTTATTTTTTCACCTTGAGAAGGACCAAAAAGTTGACCTTAAATATAAAATTTTCAACAGAGGACAAAAACATCGTATTCAATTAATATATTTTATCTTCAACGAGAAATCAGATCAAAATAATAATTTATATCACTTAAATATATATACATAAAGTAAAAAAGTAATAAATAAATATATATATATATATATCTATAATAAAAACTGACTTCAAGAATTCCTGTTTCATATGTGTGAACCAATTCTCTAAAAAAACTAAATTTATGACTATACTTGAAAATTTCATTTTAAAAAAAATTATTTTATTAATTCAATGTATATTGAATTTTTATGTAAAAATTATTTCCAACAAGATTGTATACATGGAAAATAAATTTGTTTTGCCTTTTAATATTAAAAGAAAAAAAATACCTTACCAAAGTATTTAAAGACAAAAAAAAAGTTGTTAGGAACTCGAGGCAACAAAATACACTAGTAGGCCTTTCCATGTAGAGGCATTAAATTGCCCAGACTTAACATGTTACATCAATAGTTTAGATTTTTCCGTGTGGAAAAAAAAGATAAAATTGAAACCAAAATTAGTTTCGGTATCACACTTCTATAAAAAAAAAATTAATTAATTTAATATAAATTGAAATTTATAATTTTAGTTTGTACATAAAATAAAAATAAATAAATAAAAGCTTAAATTAAAATTTAAAATTTCGATTTAAAATTTTAACTTACATATATTAATAAATATGGGTGCAAATTTATATTTTGATAAAAATATGAGATTTCTTTCATAATTTTTTAAAAAATCCCAATAATTCACATATGTCCTTGATTGAAATGGAAATTATATATATTGGTAACTGTATGAGCATATATTGAACAATAATAATATTTAAAAAAAAATTCTAGCTTGCATTTTACACAATTTGATTATAAATTGAGACGTGATTTTCAGTACCGCTGTATAGAAAATTCGATGTGTGGAATTCCAGGAGACAATTAATTCGCAGCAATTTTTAACTTTTGTGGCGGAAATTACTATAAATAGCTGTCTAAGGCACCCATAATCAACCCAACAATTCTCTCTTATAGATTTCTAGCTTGTTATTTTTGCATATCATAAAAAAATGGTTCACAAAATCACCCTCACAAACAACCTTCAGTCCTCTGCAGCTAAGCTATCAAACTTTCTCAAGGATGCTGCCACTAATCTCCCCAAGTACTTGCCTACCGTCTACAAAAACATCAAACATTTAAAGGATGAAAATGATATTACGACTTTCCACGTCGAATATTTTCCTGGTATATTAATATAACTCCAATTTTATAAATTAATATATGAATCAAATTAAAACTGATTAATATTTACAATATGAATAATTTCTTTGTTAATTTCTCTATTTTTTGTAGTTTATTTAATTATAGTTTTCCAAATTTTGTTTATTAACTATCAATGTCTTCTATGTATGTATACAGGATATCCCATTAGGGATAAGGTAGTTCACATCCAAAGTCTAGATGCTCGGAATTTGGAATGCATTTACATCATACAATGTGCTGAGCTCGAGAAATACTACAAGAATATCACAGTGACTGCAACAGTGACACAAAAAACAGCAGGCTGCGAGGTGGTGCGTACCTATGAGTTTGAGAAGGAAGATGATATAAAGGTTGCTCCTGCATATTTCGATTTTGAAATTTCCATCCTCCTTACGTTGGACGCAATATTAGCAAAGGACGGAAAAATATCCGGTAATTAGATTAAGGATATATATGCATGACCATATATATAGTAAATAAAAGTCCCACATATGTACCTCTTATGTCTAGTGTATGTAAAATGTGGAACTGGCATATGATCATGCATGTTATACATAAAAAATTATCATATGTATTGTGCTTTTAATTACATGTTTATAAGAAAGAAGTGTGCTTTGTCTACTTGTTCTATGTAATAAACATTTCATTATTTTATATAATTATTAATAATTATATAGTTAGTAACTAATTATAATTATATTGTTATTACTATTATCAATTATATGATTATTAGTTATATTTATTATTAGTTATATAATTATTAATTATAATTATATTATTATTAATTATCTTTGGACCTAAATAAAATTATTATTTACTTGAGTCAAATGTAATTATTAATTATTGTTATTGTTATTATTAATTATTAGTAATTATATAATTATTAATTATATTTATTATTAGTTATATAGTAATTATTAATTATAATTATAATATTATTAATTATCTTTGGGTCTAAATAAAATTATTAATTACTTGAGTTAAATTTAATTATTAATTATTATTATTATTAGTAATTATATAATTTTTAATTATAATTATTTTTATTATTATAATAAAATTTTGGCCAAACCGAAATTTGTAGTTTCGGTTTGGCCATGTACTTATTAGAAAAAAAAGGACCAAATCGAAACTTCGAAAAAAATATTTTAAAAAAAATATAAATTGAAATTCAAAATTTTAATTTGTGTTTTAATTTTTATATTTGAATAAATATAAAAAAAAGTCTCATATTTTAATAAAATATGAAACTTTCTCTCATATTTTAGTAAAAAGCCCCTGATAATTTCAAAAAAAATATTAATGGGTCAACTGACTTATACATATAATATTTATTCACTTTTAATTGTTACAATTTTTAATAGAATCTTCTTTTTATATTAATCTATATCTATATCCACGGTGGTCATATATTAAGGTACAAATAAAGTTAATAAATTTTTTTAAAAAATTATTTAATATATAATATGGTTCATATATATATCTCTTTAATCCTTTTGAAAATAATTTTGTCATATAAAATATCTCTTATCATGTGTAGAAAATCTCATATATGATGAAATTTTATTTTATGGAAGGTAAATCCTTATAGATCTAGTTCAGACAAGATTTTTTTCTTAATTAATCTACTGCAAAGATTACTAGAATTGGCAGCAATTATTATTTTTTGTTTCTAAAAGAATAAAAATTTATTTTTGCTATAAATTCATGGTAATAAAAAAAATAAACTCTAGGAAAGGCGCTGTTTATTGTCTTTTTGTTTCTTTCATTCGTTAGATATTGCAACAAAAATTAGGGAACTGTCCCAAAAATGATAAAGGCAAATAATACTAGAGGCCAAAAGAAAGATAATTAGATAAGGCATACATCCATACGTACCATTGCTAGATAACGATACAGTCATTTTCTCTATTGTATCAATCACTCTAATATTTTATAAACTAGTTCTGCCATTTTAATTAACTACCTACTTGCTCAGCCTTAATTAATTAACTGAACTACTTATCTTGAGTGTTATTTTTTATTTTTTTAGTTATACATTAATTGTTTTTTTTATTAAAAAAATTCAAATAAGTACCTGAGCTATTATCAATATATCGACTCAGCTCTTAATTTTTTTTAATTAAATATGTTCTTTTTCTGTTAAAAATAAATTATTTAGATAATTATCGTTAGAGAAAAATTAACTTATCGTTAAAATAATGAGGTAACATTATATGACTTACTTTATTCTCTTTATATTTTTTAAATAATTTTAAAATATATTGTTAAATAATTAAAATTTTAAAAATATATATTTTAAAAATATTTAAAAAATAATAATTTTTATAGACTATAATGATTTTTAACGAAATATTATTTTAATATGATAAAAAATTAATTTTTATAATTTTAACTCATGATATGATATTTGTTAAATTTTGATTTTTTTTTATAAATTATTAAACATTGATTTTTTTTATCCCAGTTGCAAAATAAAAAATAATTTTTATGATTTCTAAATGCTTTTAGTTTAAAATAAACTTTTTGGGTCCAAGAGCAAAATTAAATTAAGATAAATTAAAGAGAGGTACAAATTAACCAAGTCTATCCCGATAAGACAGGAAGGGAAATAACATATTAGCAAAACCTATAATTAACTCTAATGCTAAAATCCTCATATATAATGGAATTACAAAATTCAGGAGCTGAATCCCACCAATGCAAACAAGAGGAAGAGACTCCAAAATGAGCTAATCTATCTGCCACTCTATTACCCTCTCTGTAAATATGAGAGACATGAACTTGCATATTATGTAGAAGTGATAAACATTGAGCATAATCTTGTCTAATCTCCCATGGAACCTCAAGCTATTTAGATCCAAAAAGATAAAAAACAAACAAAGAGTCACATTCCAACCATAGCCTATGCCAACCGTTATCCCAAGCTCGTAGAACTGCGGAAATTGCAGCACACAACTCAACAATAAAGCAAAAGAACTAGCTATGTGAAAGGCAAAAGCCCCATGTGAGAACCCATATGAATTCTTAAAATTCCTCCTGCGCCAGCTAAACCCGGAGTTCCTAAAGCTGAACCATCAATGTGTTGACTTTCATCCATGAAGAAAAGAGAGGGGGGGGGGGGGGGGGGGGGGGGGGGGGGGGGGGGGGGGGGGCGGGCTACCAAACGATAGATATGATATTAGAGGCTTTACCTAGCTTGCCACGAATATTAAGATTGCGAAAAAGTTAAAGCTCTGAGGAAGAATTAAAGATAGTTCCTCTCTTAAGAAATTTACACTCATAAATAGATGTCCACAGTTAATGGAGAGCAAGAAATATGCTGACTTGATACCCCTCAAGAATAACCAAATTTCTCGTTCTTTAAATAACCCACACACCATGGACAGTGGCTGAGATCCAAATAGCTGTAGCTTGGGTGCTAAATTGATGGCGCATGGTACCTTGCAAAAGTTCTAAAAAACTGCTGGATAAGTTAAAAGACTGACAAAAGATAGAAGAGATGGCCATCCAAATTGCTCTGGCAAAACTATATTGGACTAATAAATGTTGATGTGTTTCCACTGCAACACCACATAGACAACATCGAGAAGCTAGTTGGAAGCCCTTTTTAAGTAGCATGTCCTCTGTAGGTAAAAATCCTAAAACCGCACGCCAATAGGTGGTCGAGCTAGGAAGAGGGAGAAAATCCTTCCAAATAAAATTACTTCAAGATTGAACTACATTAGAAGAGTGAAAAGAAGAATATAGTTGCTTTACTATCAAATTGCCATTGATTGAACCAGTCCAAACACAAACATCATAAGCCTTAAAACCTCCTCTAATATCTTGAATTTGACACACTAAATAATTATGTAACGGAGGCAAATTCCAGCGCTCATTATTATAGAAACTTGAAAATTCAGCTGATTGGCCAGGATAGGTCTTACCCACTCATCAGTCCAAAAATGAAAATCACAAGTCTTTCTAATGAACTATTTGGAGGAGTTCCAAAGATGACCATACAGAGCTTTAATTGACGGCCAAATGGAGGAAATACCAAGAGTCTGTTTAGGGATTCCTGAAGGAGCTAAGAAATGACACTGCATTATATTGAGAGGAAAATATTTTCTTTAGATTAACCCCCAAGTAAGTTTACCCAACATAGCAAGATTAAGGCACTTTAAATCCATGAGCCCTAAACCACCTTCTTTCATCGATCTGCAACAAAGTTTCCAAGGGACCTTAATTAGCTTCTTAATAGTAATAAAGCCAATCTATAAAAAAATATGAACACATTTTTCCATGTAATTAAGAAGACTTTTGGGCCACTTATAAACAACAAAAGAGTGATGAAAGGAGCTCAACAGTACTGATTTAATAAGAGTAAGTCGACCAACCATAGAAAGCGAGGAACCCTTCCATTTAGCAAACTTGCTAATAATCTTATCGGCAAGGGGTTGCAGCCATTTCTTCTTTGGAGCACCAAGAAATAACGAGACCCCCAAATATACAAAAGGGATCGATCCTCTTCTCATGCCCATAATCTCAAGTAAACAACAAGCTCTTCTAAAAGAGACTGCTTTGCCAAAATAAATTTCTGATTTGGCCCAATTCACATGTTAACCTGACATAGCTCCATAAAGATTAAAAATCTCATTAATAATACTCATATTACTGAGAGAAGCTTTACAAAAGATTAAAACATCATCCGCATAAAGAAAGTGTGTCGGGAAGGCGGTTCCTCGCGGTAATGTTATCGGAGAGAGGGACCCATCCCTAACCTTCTTACTAATCCAACGATTAAGAAAATCTTCTGCAAGGCAGAAAAGCAAAGGAGAAAGAGGATCGGCTTGTCGCACCCCTCTAGAACATGAGAAATAACCCTTAGGCTCACCATTAATCATTATGGAGATTCGTGATGATGAAAAAATAGAGAGAATGAAATCTTTAAATTTTAAGGACGTCTAAAAGGAAATTCCAGTCCACTGTGTCATAAGCTTTCTTGATGTCTATTTTGAGAGACATTGCCACCATAACATCACTTATTAAATCAATCTGAGAGAAGAGATGGTATTTTGGACATCTAGTAGGTCCAATTCTGCCTTGTGCATATTATCATCAAGAAAACCAAAAGTTGTTTTATTCCATGAGCGTAGGACTTACGTAGCTTAGCACACAAAAGTTGCATAGGAGGTAGGCTATCAATTTGAGTAGACCAAGAAGAAAAAACAACATCACACATACCCACATGAGTAATCCACATTGCTTGGAATCTAAAACGAGCAAGAGGAAGCCGAGCACTCTTCTCACAAAATAAAAGAAGAGGGCTATGATCGGAATGATGGCATGGGAGAGCAGTGCAATTTATTATATTCCATAAATAAAAAAATCATGTGTAGCTATGGACCTATCTAGGCAATTCTCAACCCGTGACAATCCATGACGTCCATTGCACCAGGTAAAAGTAGCACCAAGAGTAGGAATGACTGAAAACTCACAATCCTCCATAAAAGAATAAAAAGCTCTACAAGGACCCAAGGCAGGAGGTCTACCTATTTTCTCATGAGCACCAAGAATTGCGTTGAAATCACCAATGGCAATCCAAGGACTTAGAGAGGAAGGCTTTAAACTAAGCAAATTAGTCCAGAGTTCTGCTCGACGAGAAGACCATACACTACCATTGACAATACTTAGTCTTTGGGAGATGTTGTTAGAATTGAGATCCATTGTGACATGTTGATCATGCACATGTAACAAAGAGAGAACACTAAAGCCATTCCGAGCTAAAATCCATAAAGAAGGAAGTGGTCGAGAATTAACAAAAATGAGATTCAAGCCCAAGCTACGCCAAAAGGCAGCAGGAATGTCAAAAAAGATCACCATTGGTTCTGCCAAACAAACTAAATCTGGTTGATACTTTCTACAATGTGAAAATAAAGCACGTTGGGTTTTGACATTACCAAAACCACGGCAATTCCAGTAAAAATCTTCATAGGTTCAATTTTGAGCATTTTTTCAACATTCGCTTGGAGAGAGAGACTGTTTGCTTGGCTTGAGCTTTAGGCGATTTGCGTTTGACTATGGTCCATTGCTGCTCATCAAGTTCCACTTGGTCAGGCCAAGATAAATTAGGAGCCTCAATCATAGCAATAGCATTTCCATTAGTCCCTACTTCCTTTTAGGCGGTAACTAGAGGTTCTTAATTACCATTAATAGGCCCGAAAAAAGGTGCTTCTGCTTCCAAAGTAATAGGTGGAGCAACTGTAGCCTCAATAGCGTTAGCATCAGGAGTATTTAACACAACATTAGTACAATTGTCACCATGGGCGGTATCTTCCCTAGGAGAGATAGGAGCCTCTTGACGAGCAACCCTTGACATAGAAGGTAGCTGAGAATCCAATACAACTGTAGCAGTTAAAGCCTCAAAAGAATTAGCAACCGGAACTGAGGACTGTTGATTGGATTTCCCATGCTTTCTTTGTTCATCCATCTTGTGTTTTGGTTTAGGACGTTTATTTAAAGGACAATCCATTGGTACATGACCAATATTCAAGCAAGTACTACAAAAAGAAGGTAAATTTTCATAAATGGCGTCAATAAAAAACACTTACCAATGCGCTCAACCATCAGGCTATCAGGAAGAATATTAGAAAGATCCACATCCACTAGAATCCTAGCAAAATGACCCAGCTCTCCATTTGAAGTGGCATCGTCAATCCGCAATGGGACTCCAACCCCTCGGGCAATGTCAGAAATAATTTGGGGATGCCAATATTCCCAAGGTAAATGGTACAGTCGAATCCAAACCTGAGTGTGTGTGGATTTTTGAGCAAAGGGATCAAAATCCGGACTCCAGTGTTTCAAACGCATAATACCATGTTTTAGAGTCACAGCCCCACGACCCCAAACCTTGTTCTTTTCCTCCAGAGATGTCAAATTACTTTGATAAAAACCACGCCCAAGAGATATCAGTTTCCATTGGCTTGTAAGATTCCATATAGATGTTACTTTCTGCTTCAGATCAGCGATTTTCCAAGGAGTTTCTCCTTTCATTAAAAAAATTCTACCTATCAAAGAGTGTTGGCATAAAGCAATTTGTTGTGCATACAATTCCTGATTGATTTTAAGAGAGATGTAACCACCTCTTTTAAACGTTGGTGCATGATCAGCAGTTGTAAAATTCATGGAGCCATTGTTTAAAGGTCCCTGAACAATTTCAGCAAAAGATGGCTTGGTGGGTTGCTCTGGTGGAGCCACCTTAAACAGATCTTGATGACTGAAATAATCCATTGAATTTTTTCTATACAATTTCTCAAAGAATTGAAGTGTGTGCTGATATTATTAGCCAACAATCTCAGGGAAGAGATTAAGGATATTCGGCATAATATAAAGGAGGGCCAGAAACACTTCCCTGAAAACCCAAAAGAAGCAAGCTACTGCCAATGGAGAAGAGAGTTCAAAAATTCAATATAGATACACCAAAAGAACCAGGGAATAGAGGCGAAGCTGCTGGAGAAAGATAGACAGAAAAAGCGTCGGATTCTAGCACAAGCGCCGGCACGTGTAGTTCTGTTTAAAGATTCCCTCTGTGCGTGTTTAAAGTATTTCTTTTTTTGTTTTTTTTAATTATAATGATTATATTACTATATTGTTATGGTAAAATTTATTTTTTATCTTATATTAGAAAAAATTATGATATCGATGAATGCCTCCTAATATTCCTAATTAATCCAATTAATTGTAAATCATCCTTTTATTTTGATATATTCCAACAAATAATTTGAAAATGCCGATTATTCTGAATCTTTTATAATTAAAATTGTTACATATATAAATGTACTTAAAATGTTCTAGTCTCCTTAGAGTTATTATAATTTTTAATATAATCGATCTCTTTATATTAATCTATATCTATGTCCTTCGTGGTCATATATCAGAGTGGAGTTAAGTTTTAAAAAATTATTCTCGTTTAAATTTAGTTCACATGATGTATCTTGTTAATTCTTTTAGAAATACTTTTGTCAGAGATAAAATATCTTATATCATAACTGAATATTATCACACATATATGATGAAGTTTTATTTTAGATAATAAGTCCATATAGATCCTGTTCAGACAAGATTATTTTTTCTTAGTCAATCTCATTGCAAAACTTACTAGCTAATTATTTTTGTTTCTAAAAGAATTAAAAAATTTTGCTATAAACTTATGGTAATAAAAATAAACTGTCGTACTATAGTTATATGTGGTATATCTATGTACCTTATTAGATACTTCAATTATTATTTTTTTTTGAAGAAATACTTCAATTATTTATATATCCATGATATAGACATGAAATAATAATACCTTAAAATTTGTAAATTTCCTTCATTTTCTGACCAAATAGATGTTGGCATATATATATCAAACACGTGGCTCCTATAATTAGACCTAGTCATAGAAGAAATCTCAACTTTTTTAACTGGGCTCATCAGTATCTAATTTTTTAACAGAATAGTTACAATCTCTATTATATTTTATAATTTTTTTTTATTTTTATTAAAAATATTTTAATTATTTTATAATAAATTAATTATAAACTCGTAACAAATTATATAAATTCATAAATTTATAATAAACTCATAATAAACTGTCTAAATTTGATAGTTTTATAAAATAATTATAAATTCTGATAAATTTAAAAATATTTTTAAAAATATGATAAATTTAATTTTTTTTGATATTTTTATAAAAATTTCTTTTTTTTAATAATTGAAACTCGCAGCTCTGTTCGAATATAATTTCAACTCTTTATCATGCCTCCACGTTATCAAAATTTTTACTTCCCAACTCTTTAAAGTTAAGATGAACTTATCTTACTATAAATCTCAATTCATAACTTATTTAATTCATCTCTCTCAAAAGTATATAATCATTTATAATATTTATTACATTATCTATATCATTAAATATATTATACAAAAATTTAAATAATTTTTAAACTAAAATCAAACTGAAAATATTATTATGTTGGCCCAACCTCTTTTATATGTAGATGAAAAGAAGAGAATTTCTATTGGGTTATTCTTCAACTATATCTGAAAATATTAAAATGAATAGAGTAAGTACAACTACTCAGTGAATAGGTAAATATGTAACAAGGGAGAACATACAAGGTTTAATAATATTTAATATATATATATATAATCAATAATCAACTGGATAATTAATTCTGAAAATATTAAACATAACTTTTAAATATTTTTCTATTCTTAGAAAATTAGAAATAATTTAAACTCATGCATTTTTTATATATACTCAAATATAATTCCTACTGATCCAACTTTAAACTAA
This sequence comes from Garcia nutans, assembly GCA_947685225.1. Taxonomy (NCBI): domain Eukaryota; kingdom Viridiplantae; phylum Streptophyta; class Magnoliopsida; order Malpighiales; family Euphorbiaceae; genus Garcia; species Garcia nutans. The sequence continues at coordinate 56,721,661 of CANTUV010000011.1, forward strand.
AGGTGCATGATGACTTATCTCGCAAGTTCAAGGAGAAATAATTTTAATACACATATACAAAGCAATTATCCGTCTAAGAATAAATTTATAGTATTATTAAATTTATATAAATATCCGTCATCAATGTGTGATCTCGCAGAATTATAATAAGAGTGTATATGAATTATTTATCCAGCATAATTTAATCAATCAGTCACATATATAAAAATTTAAACTACTATTATTTATTCTCAATTTATAAGAAAATAGATATCATTAAAAAAATAAATTATCTTGAATTCTGTAAATTCTTTTCTAAAATGATAAATATATATAATACTTTAGAAATATAATGTTATATATTTATCCACCTACCTTAGCAAAAAGCTGAATTTGTATAATCAATTGGATCAACTCTATGATTTATTTTAACAGTTGTATCCACTGCTAAAGTGATATAAGAATAATTGTTAACTAAAAATTATCCTAAAATTATTAGCTATTATGATATGCATGATATGAGACGTATATAAAAGCGAATTCTAAATTCTAACGAAATTTTGATAATATTTATCTAATTATCCTATACAACGTTTTTCAACCTACAATAATTTAGTAAAAATACGAAGTATTTAAAATATTTTAATCTATAATTAATTATTAAATTATAATAATTATTATAATGTTTATTTAGTTTACTTACACGTTATCATTTAATATCTAAATTATATACTAAATTAATGTTAAATAATTTTAAGTGAATAATTTTATAATGATCCTTTAATTATAATTAATAATTTATTTATTTTAATTCTCAAAAAATATTAACTTATTACAATTACAATGATAGTGAAAATATATTTAATAATATATATATATTCTAAATATATCCTTCAAATATAATAATATTATTTACTTTAATTTTGTTTACTTTTTCGTATTAAATTTTAATAATAAAAATAATTATAGTAAAAATATTAATAATATTGATACTAAAATTAATATTTGCTAATAATTATAATTATAATAAATTTAATAATAATATTTAATTACCATAATCATAATAATCTTAATATTTAACTACTACTTAAAATTATATTTTAATAGTTACTGTGATTTAATATTAGCCAATATATTAATATTCAATTATATTAATAATAAATATAATAACAATGTAACTTTTTAAGTAAATATTTAGTAGACTTTAAATAATATATTTAAAAATTACTAATATTTATAAAATTTTAATTATAAAATTTTACTATTGCAACACTAATAATATTAATAATTAATTACTACTTAGCACAATTTATATTTTTACAATTATTATAATTTATTTTTAAGTAAAAATAATGATAACTTCATTATTGTAATTATAGTAATTAATTTATTTTCTTTTAATTTACTTATTTATTAAATATAATTATTTATGTCCTTATATCAAAGATACATCCAATTAATTTTTAATTTATTAAAAAAAATTATAATTCAAAAATTGTGCTTGGTTTAACCATAAGTATTTTTATTTTAAAGTTAATATATACATATATGTTTATTTTCATTCTAATTAATTAATTATTAAATAAATATATATATATATATATTTATCAATATACTTATTTCTATCATAATTGCAAATTATTAATCAATTTATAAATAACTATTATATTAACAAAATTTTTAAATATAATTTACTGATATCATTAAATTTATTAATCTACAACTAATAACTAATTTATCAATTTTATATAATTAATTTATTCTACATTTTAAAATATTTATAACTCTAAATTTTAATTCATTTTCTTTATTAATATTTCATTTTAAATCTAATACTTATATATATATATTTTGAAAGATCTAATACTTATATATATATATTAACAACAATTCATAATTTGATAAGTAAATTTTACTAACTAATAACTAACTAATTCATAGTTTTATTAATTCAATTTATATTTATTAATTTGTTTTATAATCTATTAATAATATTTAAAATTTAAATATTTAATTTATTTTAATTATACTTAGTATTGATATTTTTATTTTAATTTACTGTCTATAAAATTTTACAATATAAATTTTCTTTCATTCAAATTTCTCTTTTAATCAACTATAATTTCTAATTTAATAATTTTTTAATTTTTTTAACTAATTTATTTAGACTAACTATTCATTATTTTCAGTACTTTTATTTATATTTATTCATAATTCATTTTCATCTAATTATTTCTTATTTATTATAATGTTTACATAAAAAATTAAATTCTAAATTTTCTATTAAACTAAAATTTAACTAATTTTAATTATTGTTTCTATTTTTATATAATTACTATTATTTATATGCATTATATATAAATTTTAAATTATTCTCCATAATTTATAAATAATATTTTGAATCGACTTAAAGCGAGAGGGTTTTAAAAATATTCTATTTACAAAAAAAATCGTTAAAAAATCATCTAAAAAGTAATTGAAAAGTGATGTGGACACTCTAATCGGACTGCGTGTGACACTCCTTTCAGCGCGTGTCCATCGACGATGACCGGAGGGCAGCAGATTGGAGCAAAAACTGTCACCCTCAAATTTTTTTTCCTCTATTTGGTTTCCTTCCTTCTCTGTCTCTCTCACTCTGTATCTTTTCTTTTTCTTTTCCAGTTCTCTCTCTCTCTCTCTCTCTCTCTCTCTCGTTATTTCTGTTATATATATATATATTATTTGTTTTTCTCTACTTTTCATTATTAATTCTCTATTAAAGACCACTGCAATGTCTAATAACTCGATAATTAACGTGCCAAACTCAAAGTGCCCGCTTAATCAATTTTTTTCCCATTCTTTTTAATCGTTTATTCTTTTATATATTCTTTTATTATTTTTACTTACCTACTTATTTCCACTACACTTACTTTGTAAATATCAATTTTTTTTAATATATATGTCATGCACGTTTTTTTAAATACATACTCTTTTATTATTAATATTAATATTATTTATTATTTATTATAATAATTATTATTTTTATTGGTCAATAATCACTACAACTATAAAGTTATTTTAATTATTATTCAAATTATATTTTTCAATTTAATATACCATCTTTACTTATTATAAATATATATTACTAATTATTTATAGTATATTATATTTTTTTATTCAATCATCATAATTATTTATTTATTTAATTATAAGTATTGTTATTATTATAAGTCTATTGATAACTTAAATATTATTTAGTATATTACATAAACAAGCACAAACTATCTAGATTAATGGTAAATTACTTTCTACTCTTCCTTTTCAACTTAGGTTTGAATCACAGTGATGTTAAACATCTTATTTTTTTAGTTAACTTTAATAATTAAATATCTACTCTATTTATTTAATAAATCACTTTATTAATAAATACATATTTTTTCTATTAATTTATTGTACATATCATATAATTTTATTATTTATTTTTATTATATATATTTTTATATTATTATTTTAGAAAAATAACGGGCATTACAAAAATGTATTCTCATTCAATTAGCTCTCAGAAGCAATGATTAAAAAGGCAATAATTGAAACTTTTACCATTATTTATTTTTAACAAGCATATATATGCATGGTAATGGTAGCTGAAACTTTTACTTCATGATCTCCAATCCATTTACGAGATCCCCTTTCCAAGCACTATATACTGGGGGGCAGCTACATGTTGAAGAAGGGGGCAGTTGCCCCCTTCTGTTTTTGAAAAAAAAAATTATATACACATTTATATTTATTAAAATTTTAAAAATTCTTAATTACTCCCTTCAAATTTTAAATTACCCCTCTATTTTTTAAATTATACAATAAGTTAAAAAAATAAATTCCTATAAATCATTCTTTTCCAAATAAATAAATATATTTTTAAAAAAATTGACCAAAAATTAATTGACACTAAAAAATAAAAAGAAAAAAAATTGGGCAAGAAACAAACTCATTGAAAAAAATACAAAGTTGGAATTTTATTATTTTTTAATATATATATTTTTAATTTTTCTCTTTGATTATTTATAATTCTAATATTGTGTGATAATTTTTGCTTCAACTATTTTGTAAGAGATTATATTTGTAATTCAATACTCTATTTTATTTTTTATATATTATTAGATGAATTTAGAAGCATATACATATAAATATTAATATTTTACTTGATTATAAAGTTGTTATTTTTTAAAAAAATTATAAATTATTATCAAGACATAAAGACATTTAAAGAGTAATTATTTTTTTTCTTTTTAAATTTTTATATATGAAAAATATTTACAAATTATTTTATTTTTTTTAATCAATTTATATATTAGTTTATAAATATATAAAAAAGTGATTATTTATATTATTTTTAATACACGTATGACATTTTTATTTTGCCCCCTTCTTTCAAAAGTAATTGTTTTTAATTTTTTAATTCTTCTCTTTGAATTGAATTTGTTATTTATATTGTTATTTATAATTCTAATATTGTGTGATAATTTTTACTTCAATTATTTTATAAGAGATTATATTTATAATTCAATATTTTTTTCTTTATTTTATTTTTTGATGTATCATTAGATGAATTTAGAAGCATATACATATAAATATTAATATTTTATTTAATTATATAGTTATTTTTTTAATTATGAATTACTATAAAGATATAAAGACATTTAAAGAGTAATTATTTTTGTTCTTTTTTAATTTTTATATATGTAAAATATTTACATATTAATTTATTTTTTTAATCAATTTTTATATTAGTTTATAAATATATAAAAAGGTAATTATTTATATTATTTTTTAATACATATAAGATATTTTTATTTTCCCCTCCTTCCTTCAAAAGTCTATCTCCGCCTATAGTCTATATATACACGTCTATGCAAACCTCTGCTACATGCATCAACTCAACTACGTAATAAATTCAATTGTTTTTGCAAATCTTCATTCTTTCAGTATATTTTCAGAATGGCAGCAGCTTGTAGCACTGTTGCAGTAGTGAAATCAAGTGGTGGTGTACAAGTCAAAATAAAGTCAAATCCAGATAAGTTCTTTGGGGCCATTGCCAACTCCACTGAACTTTTCCCAACTGCCATTCCTAGCCTTTACTACTTCATTTCCACTAGTAATGAAGATTCAAGTGTTCGCCACATCACATATGCTGAAAGTAATAAATTAAAAGTAATAAAGTGAGATTGTGGCTGTCAAAGAGTTTCTTCATCAGAAATTTCAAATCAAAGATCTTGGTCCTCTAAAGTTTTTCTTAGGATTTGAAATTGCAAGGTCTTCAAGAGGCATTCATATTTGACAACGAAAATGTACCTTAGAGTTGCTTAATGACATGGGATTTCTTGATTCTAAGCCTGTGAACAGTCCCCTGGTGGTTTTTAAAAACAAAGCCTCTTCTACTTCAGATGATTCTGCCTTGATTGAAAACATATCTGCATATAGACAACTGCTACGTAGATTGTTGTATCTCAGCAACACCAGGCCAGATATAAGTTTTGCTGTTCAATATTTGAGTCAATTTCTTGATAAGCCAACTGTTGTTCATTTGAAAATGGCTCACAGGGTTCTTAGATATCTCAAGGCTGCACCAGCCCAAGGTCTTTTCTTTTCTTCTTCATCTGGTCTTCAGTTGCAGGCTTTTACAGATGCAGATTGGGCTTCATGTCCATTTACTAGGAAATCTGTCACTGGCATGTGTGTGTTTTTAGGAAGTTCTTTAATTTCCTGGAAGTCTAAGAAGCGGTCTACCATTTCGAGATCATCTACTGAGGCGGAGTACATGGCCTTAGCTGCTACTGCTTGTGAGGTACAATGGATAACCTATTTATTTTCTGTTCTCTCTTTATCTGTTGGTCCTGCTTTGTTGTTCGGGGGATTTTTTTATTAAAATACAGGAGCAATCTCATATATTTACCAAAATATGGAATTTACTCCCATATTTACCAAAATATGGGAGCTAAAAAATAAAACTGAAAGTGTGAGTTTCGATTTAATTAAATCAAAACTTAAATTTTTGATTTTAATATTTTTTTCTTCAGATAAAAAAATCACAATTTATAATTATGGTTAGTTAATTTTTTTTAAATAAGCAAACCGTAACTGTAAATTGCCATTTGTTATATATATTTTTTTCAAATAAACAAACGCAAGTAGCCGTTTGTTAATTTTTTTTTTAAATAAACAAACCGCAATTTATAGTTGCGGTTTGTTTGATTTTTTTTAAAATAAGCAAATAGCAACTATAAGTTACGTTTTGCTATATATATATATTTTTCAAATAAACAAATCGCAAGTTGCAGTTTGTTTTTTTTTATTTGAATAATTTTTTTAAATAATAGTTATGGTTTACTAAAGAGTCAGCAAAATTATCAATTTCTTTTTTGTTTAGTTATGTTATTAGTTTTGAGGACTGTAAAAATAAAATGACATGTGGTGTGCCGTGAGGTATCTATTACCCACCACCTGATTTGTATTATATTATTCATTAAAAAATAATTACATAGAATAACGCAAAATTAACATATATTCTAACTAATTATTTTTCATCTTAATCTAATTTATAATATAAAGATTGAAGATTAGTTTTGCTTTTATATCTAAACATAAATTCTTTGGTAAATTGAATTTGAATAGAGAACTGATTTCTAAAAATTTGGTAACTTCCGGTTTTTGAAAAAAAAAAATAACAAACCGCAGCTTATAGTTGTGGTTTGTTTATTAAAAAAAAAACAAACAAACCGCAACTTAAGATTTGTTTATTTAGAAATATATATATATATATATAGCAAATCACATGCTTATTTAAAAAAAAATAAACAAACCGCAATAAGTAGCAGTTTGTTTATTTTAAAAAAAATTTAACAAACCGCAATTATAAGTTGAGGTTTATTTATCTAAAGAAAGAAACGGTTAAAATTAAAAGTTTGAATTTCAGTTTAATCACACTTTTAGTTTTATTTTTTTGCTTCCATATTTTGATAAATACGAGAGCAAATTCTATATTTTAGTAAATATATTGGATTGCTCCCATTTTTTGATAAAAATTCCTGACAACTTATCTGCCATTAGTTTAGCTCATAATTCTGTTTTTCATGAGCGAACTAAGCACATTAAATTGTATTGCCATCTTGTAAGAGACAAGATTAAGTCAGGCTTGTTGAAGCTTCTGCCAGTTTCTACTGTCAATCAGCTTGCAGATGTCTTCAGGAAGCCACTTCCTGCTTCCGTTTTTCAACAGCTTTTGTGCAAGCTGGGATTATTGAATATCAATAATCCTCAGCTTGAGGGGGGTGGAGCAGTAAATTATTTTGTGCAACAGATTAGTTAGTTTTAATTGTGTTTGTTAGTCCTTAGTCAACTAGTTATTTTCCTTTCCTTTAGACTGTTGTGTATATAAATAGACTTTGTATCTTTCTTCAATGAAGTAAGCCAGATTCATTTCACTTCAGTAACTGCTACAAAGACTGATATAATGTTATATTTTTCAATATTAACAAGTTATTAATTATATTATTAAGGGTGATTCTTGTTTTAATTTATAGGTTCTCCACGAATTAAAGAGTTAGAAGAGGAAATCGATGTGAAGAATCCGTCTGTATTTTCGTATAGTGTACTTAGTGGGGATATCCTCAAATATTATTCAAGTTTCTGTGGTGAAATATCAGTTACTACAAATGAAGAAGGGACATGGGCGAAATGGACTTGGTAGGCTGAGCTCCCAAAAGCACCTTTGGATATTGAGGAACTTGCCGTCAAGACCTTGGGAAAACTTGATGATTATCTTGTTAGGGCATGATGCCCTCAATTAATTAATATTATATATATATATATATAGATATAGATATATGTCTCATCGCTAGCAATCACTTACATAAAACGAGCAATGGATTAATTTATTTATATATGTCTCTCATTATATTTATTCCAGAAATAAATAAAACTCCTGAAATCTTATAATTCATGTTCATATTTCTTATATATTATTCTGATATATTTGGAAATCCAGTTAATTGAATCTCTTTGCAATTCCAAATTTATGTGTGTAAATGCTTAGTAATGTGTAACAATTAATAATGTACTATACAAAGAAATATTAAAATTAATAATATTAACTTAATATTATCTGGGCGTTATCAATATTATAATATTATTACAACAATTTTTTTTAGTTTTACTAATTTTATAAATTGAGTGGTAATACTATTGATTTTAATTAATATCATACTAATTTGATAATATGATTTATATATTGTAAAAAAAATATTTGTAGTAATAACAATTTTTGAAGGGTAATCTAATTTTAGTCATTCAATTTTCAAGTTGAGAAATGTCATAAATTCATCATTTTTGTTATCTTCTCTCAATATTCTACTATTATACGTAGTTAGAAATTATTAAAAAAAATGTAAGGTGAGACATAATCATAGTGAACTTTTTCACAACGTACGTAAAAGCAATATGTAGTTGGCAAGAAGCCTTTTTTTTATAAATAAGAAGTAATTGTTTTATAATCTGATGAGAGTTGTGATCATTAAAATCCAATTTACCGAATCAATGGGACAAAGAGCAAAAAGGAAATTGTGGATCCATCATCAGCAAGAAGAGAACTTTTATGTACAGCTGCCAATATGCTATCTTTTTGATCTTCTGAATTTTTTCCATAACAATATCGATTTCTTTCTTTCTTTCCAACTTCAGTTTAATATTGACTTTAGTGTATATAGAATAACCAATAAATTCTTTTCTAAAACAAACTTGAGCAAATTACTATTTCATTTTAAGATCTGATGAAATAATTTTTCTAGAAAGTAATTAAAAAGGTCCCTAGTAATTTTAATCCGTTAATTATTTAACTATTTAGTTTTTTCAATTTGACCAGGTCATATATATCACAATAAAAATTAACCACCACCGACAATGTTGCTTTTTTTTACGACTATATATTGCTGGAAATGGAACTATTATCATTTCTTATTTTGCTTATTAAAAATAAAAACTAACTAAAATCATATTGTGAAAATTAAATTAATTTTTTACTAATAATATATATAATGTGTGAATAATTATACTAATAATTATATCAGAAATATTCTTAGAAAAGAGAAATGGATTACAATGGACACGCTTAAATATTAAGTCTTTTATTAGATAATTTTTTTTAGATTTATAATTAATAGCATAAAATATTACTACAACTATACTTAAAATTAGCTATTAAATAAACAATAAAAAATTTACTAAAATTTAATGAGATTCGGCTAATTTTACCTATGTCCTTAGATACTACTAAAATAATTTTACTAATATTAAAATAAAATTACAAAAAAAAATGAAAAGATAAAATAAAACCTTAAAAAATATGACTTATTTGGGATGGGTATAACTTAACGGAAATGGATCCTATTTATAATAAAATTTCATCATCTACATTTCACATCTTTCGACGTGGGACCGGTAAAGTAGCCAAAATGTTAAAAAATCAACAAGATAAATATTTTAATTGAACAAGGTATTCAATATATTTCTGAATTGATGCCTTAATCTGAGGCGTAACTTTATGCAATTACCTACAAATTATCCCTTTGGCTGATTACTTACAGTAGTCTCCATGTTATAATCCCTTGAATTAAAAGTAATATTGAGGAGGGATCGATGAAAATGATCTAACCCGGCCGTTTATTAAATATGATTATGTACGTTTATTAAATATGATTATGTAATATCTTTACAAATCAGTATAATAATTACTATTATTTTTTTATAATAAGTAGCAATTTTATTATTAATTTTATGAATGAAAAGAAATATATTTGTGGAGTGAAAACTACTCAAAATAACCTAAAACCCATATAAAACTCACTTTACCAAACATTCCACGGGTATGTGAAAAAACCACGATACCTCAAAGAATACATTCCGAGAATCAGAGAGACTACAGGACAAAAACATTTTGACTTTCTGCAGAAGTTCCAGCAGCAAAGTGTATAACTAAGCCAGAATAGGTTTGCCCATAAATGAAATAACACAAACCGCAGATCGCTAATCACATTGCCAACCAGCTGCACAAACTCGCCAGAAACATATGTAGTGAGGGACTGACCTGTTGTATTCTGTCACATTTGTTGGAACAATTCTGAAAATAGAATTAAAAAAAACAGAAATGCTGCAATTGCAGGTGAACTTACAAATGCAGAAAATAGATGAGTCCTGCAGTTTTTGAAATTTCAGAATTGAAATGCCTTTATATGGACTTATAAACTTAACTGAAATTGCTAAAAATACTCAATAAATCTCAATTATTATATCACTAATAACAAACTTATTTTATTAACTGAAACCAGAAATTTTAAAAGAAGAGTAGTAATTGACAAGATTCTACGGGACTAATTCTTGAATCAACTTTCAACACTCCCTCTTGATTCAAAATTGCACACACCCAATAAGGATATAAAGTGAGTGTTTTTTACTTGGAAGAGCTTTTGTAAGTATCTCTACCACTTGATCATTCGTATTGCAATACTTCAAGATTATCTCCTCCTTTGCAACTAGATCACGAATAAAATGGAACCGGATATCAATGTTCTTTTTTCTGCTGTGAAAAGCTGGATTTTTTGTCATGAAAATTATTGCCTTATTATCACAAAAAATTTCTATTGGTCCTTCTCGCCTTTGATGAAGATCAGCTAATATTCTCCTAAGCCAAAAAGCTTGACATGATGCTGAAGTTGTCGCAACATACTCAGCTTCAGATGATGACAAAGCTGTAGTGGCTTGCTTCTTTGAGCTCCAAGTGACTGCTTCTGACCTAAAACTGAAAATATTTGCTGAAACACTTCGCCGATCATCCAACGAGCTTGCCCAATCACTGTCTGTAAAGCCACATAGTCTGAAATTGGAAGCATTTGAGTATCAAATACCATAATCTATGGTTCTAGCAACATATCTTAGTACCCGCTTTGCTGCTCCAAAATGAAGTTTTGAAGGATGTTGCATAAATCTGGAAATTAAACTTACAGAATATGCAATATCAGGTCGGCTATGAGTTAGATAAATTAACCCTCCAACCAGGCTTCTGAATTTTTTGGCATCAACAATCTCTGCACCATCATTCAGCTACAACTTTTCATTAACATTCATAGGTGTTGCTGCTGGTTTACAAGAAAGCATTCCAAATTTAAGGAGAAAATCCTTTGCATATTTACTTTGAGAAAAAAAAATCCCATCTTCTACTTGTTGAACCTCAAAACCAAGAAAATAATGTAGCAAACCCATGTCTGACATTTCAAACTCATTCATCATATGTGATTTAAACTCAGCCACAATAAAATTAGAGGCACTAGTATAAATGATATCATCTAAGTAGAGACAAACAATGATGAAATCATTTTTAACTCCCTTTTTTACGTAAAGTGTGGGCTCATTCTCACTCCTCAAGAACCCATGTTGCTGGAAGTATGAATCAATTCGGCTATACCACGCTCGTGGCGCTTGCTTCAGACCATATAACGCCTTTCTCAGCTTGTACACCTTCTCCTCTTTGCCTTCAATTATAAAACCCTCTGGCTGTGAGACAGAAACCTCTTCTTGTAAGTTTCCATTCAAAAAAACTGACTTGACGTCAAATTGATAAATTGGCCAGCGTAGCTGTGTAGCTAATGATAAGACAATTCTCACAGTTTCAAAGCGAGCTACAGGAGAAAATGTCTCTTCGAAATCAATACCTTGTTGTTGTGCATACCCTTTTGAGACGAGCCGTGCTTTATATTTTTGCACATTTCCATCTGCACAACATTTGGTTTTGAACACCCATTTCAATCTGATTGCATTTTTGCCATCCGGTAAGTCCACCATCTCCCATGTTGCATTCTTTTCGATGGCCATCAACTCTTCCAGCATTGCCTTTTGCCATTCTTCTTTTCTAGCTGCTTCTTCATATGTTATGGGATCTGAAGCAAGAAGAGCAAATTGACAAGATTCATATATTTCTGTCAAGGATCTGAATTTTCTTGGTGGATTTTCATTTGAAGATTCTTCCAGAGTGGAGGAAGAATGCTGCCTCAAGGATGGTGATGATGAGCTTGATGTTGTTGTTGGTGATGAATTTGGTGAGATCATGGGAGAACTAGCAACTAAATTTGTTGGAGTTGACACTTGATTGTCTTTTTGAGAGATTTTGTTGTCTATTGAAATTTGTTGCTGCATCTTTTCTTCATTTTCTTGTCAATCCTAGCTTGCATTTTCATCAAATATTACATTCATGCTTATTATAATTTTGCCACTAAGAAGGTTAAATAATCGATATGCTTTGGATTGTGTACAATAACTAACAAAGATACATTTTTCAGATTTCTCATTAAGTTTTTGATGAACTTGAGAATTTACCAAAGCATGTGAAATACACCCAAAAATTCTTAAGTGACTTACGAAAGGTTTCTTGCCTTTCCAAGCTTCAAATGAAGTTTGATTCATGACAACTCTTATGGGAGATAGATTCAACAAATAGACTGAAGTTGCTACTGCTTCAGCCCAAAATTGATTAGAGAGCCCTTTCGCTTGCAACATGCTTCTTGCCATCTCCACAATCGTGCGATTCTTTAGTTCCGCAATGCCATTTTGCTCCGGCATATAAGAAGCTGTCAAGTCCCTATGAATTTCATTTTCTTGGCAAAAAAGAGTGAATTGATTTGACAAGAATTCTCCACCTCTATATGTGCGAAGAGCTTTAATTTGCAATCCAATTTGCTTCTCAACCATGGCTTTAAAATGCTAAAATTTCTCAAATGTTTCTAATGTATTTTTCAAGAAATAAACCCAACTCATTCGACTACAATCATCAATAAAAACTAAGAAATAACAACTCCCACCATGAGACTTAGTTTGCATAGGACCACATAAATCGGCATGAATTAATTCAAGACAATTCGATGCTCTCCAAGCCTTTACTACTGAAAATGATTTTCTAGTTTGTTTGCCATAAATGCATCCTTCACTTAATTTAATTGAACCAATTTTTGACCAGAAACTATACCTTTATTACTGAATAACTTCATGCCCTTCATATTAAGATGCCCATGCCTCAACTGCCATAACGTTGAATCATCATTTTCACTTGTTGCAAGTGCAAACTGCTCCACGCTAGAAATGTTTAATGGAAATATCTTATTTGAAGTCATGCTTATTTGAGTTCTTTGGCCTGATTTCTTATTTGTAATGACACAAGTGTTGTCATCAAATAAAATGGAATGCCCTCTAACCATCAACTGTCCAACACTCAATAAATTGTATCCCAATTCAGGCACAAATTGAACAGCATCTAATAACTTTACCTTACCATGATCAGTTTCCACTTTCACCGTGCCTTTTACCTTCAACTTGCATCTCTTTTGTGTTGCCAAGCTGCACAGTTATTTTTTGTGTCTCATCAAGCTCATGGAATAAGGATTTGGTGCCTGTCATGTGGTTTGAACAACTACTATCAACAAACCATAAATTACTTGGTTTGGAGTTAGTGTCAATACAAGCTATAAAAAGTCATTCTTCTTCTTTTTCTTCTTTATTCTCAGCAGCAAAGTTCATCTGTTGGTCTTTATACCAACATTTTGCCTTTATATGCCCATATTTGTTGCAATGATAGCATTGAACACTATTCTGCCATTTACTTTGCTCTCTAGACTGCCTTTGTTGTCCATCAGATCGGCCTCTGCCTCTTCCTCGACCACAGCCATGGCCACGAAATCCTCCTCTTCCTCGGCCTTTGTTTGCTGAAGTTTCACATTCCCTGTTTTTGGTGGCAACTTGAAATGCTTGTTCGCCATTCTTTTCAAGTGATCTATTAATTCTGGACTCATGTGCTTGCAATGACCCCATTAGTTCATCAAATGAAAGAATTGATAAATCCTTAGATTCTTCTATTGCAGTAACTACATGATCAAATTTTGGGGTTAAGCTTCTCAATACCTTTGTAACTACTGTCTGATCAGTAATTTGCTTCCCGTAAGATCGTATTTGATTCACAATTGCCATTGCTTTTGACAAGAAATTTTGCACTGATTTGTCGTTTTTTATGAACAAAGTCTCAAAGTCCTGTCGTAGCGATTGCAGTTTTATAGTGATTATTCTTGAATTATCTTTGAACTCCCTCTGTAAAACTAACCATGCTTGCTTCAACGTGGTTGCTGCTGCAATTTGAGAGAAGACACTGTCATGAACAACTTGCTGAATTATCACCAATGCCTTGGAGTCTTTTTTTCTGTTGTCTTTCAATATATTTTCTTCATTTGGATCTGCATAACCATGTTCCACCAAGTCCCAAAGATCCTGAGATCTTAGTAGAGTTCTCATTTTACTACTCCAAAATTCATAGCCTTCCCCTTTAAAGATGGGAATGAATGGTTGTGCAACACTCATTGCATTGTTGTTGTTTGGCATTATATTTTTAAAGTGTTTCACTCACCTCACGTGTTTACTCTCTCTACTCACTCAAACTAACCTTGCTCTGATACCAAAAATTTTGAAACAATTCTGAAATTAGAATTAAAAGAAACAAAAATGCTGCAATTGTAGATGAACTCACAAATGCAGAAAATGGATGAGTTCTGCAGTATTTGAAATTTCAGAATTGAAGTGTCTTTATATAGGTTTACAAACTTAACTGACATTGCTAAAAATACTCAATAAATCTCAATTATTATGCCACTAATAACAAACTTATTTTATTAACTGAAACTAGAAATTTTAGGAGCAGAGTAGTAATTAAGAAGATTCTGCAGGACCAATTCTTGAATCAACTTTCAACAATATTGATATTTCAAGTTTCAACCATTGATTGAAAAATAGCAGTTTTGATGCACAAAACATAAGTCAAGTGCTTCTGAATAGAAAATGGAGGAGTAACAAAAACCCACATCCTAACGGTCTAATGGTTTAATATCACAAAATCGCGAGCAACAAGTTCTGCAAAATGCAGACAGCCATCCATCATTATGACAATTCCCAGCGTCCCAGCCTTCAGACATTCTTTGTTGCAACTTTGAGGCCTCGATAGAGCAAGGTTTTCCTCCACTACTAAGCAACCTTCGCCACTTACAACATCCTACTAGTAGGCTACCAAACTTACCTAAGCCAAGCAATTAATTCATAATTTCTAGAGACTCCAGCCTTCGCAAGGTGATCGGCTACAGAGTTAGATTCTCTAAAAATCTTTAATTAGTTTTTTGTAAGTTTTTTTTTTGCTTTAATTAGTTTATCAAAATAAGAAACTGACTCTTATAATTTAAACTTAAAATTATAAGATAAGAAGTATGTAACGTAACATGATATAAAAACGGGCTAAATTGTCACTAACGCTTTGCATATGGGTAATGAATTTTAAATTGATTTTTAATAATAAATTTAATTTAATTATATTAAATTTTATAAGTTTAAATTAATAAAAATACAATATCATCAATTAATTGATTCATTATTTTTTGAAAGAAAAATATAATCATGACTCAGATAAGTTCATATTACATTAAACAAACCAGTTGGAATAAAATTATCCTATTAGACATAATCGGTTAACCTAAAAAAAATGCACTGCTCAGTTTGTTATTCTAGAAACATGATTAGAGGTACAACACGATAATTCTTTTAGCAGCCATCAATTTTAGAGAGGCTTTATCATGGATTAAGGCTTGGTTTTCCAAATGTTCATTTTGGGTTGGATGCTCTTTTAGTTGTTAATGCTATTTACTCAAGTGTAACTGGTTTAAGTTATTTTGGTTCTATTATTGAGGATTGTTATATCTGCTTACTAAGCTAATTGAATAGAAAATTAGCTTTGTTCTCTTTTCAGCAATTAGGCTGCTTACCTTGTCGCTGGAGCATCTGTTTCTATGCCTAGACCAGTTTCGTAGGAAGACTGTTATTCTACATTCTTAGTTGAAGTAATCTCTTTGAAATTGTAATAATATTCTCCTCTTTAGCTAAAAAAAAAAAACAATACGACTAGAATATATGAGAAAGATAAAGAGCACTGTTAATCATATAGGCTAAAATAAAACAGTTAAATTCAACACTAACTTTATCAAACTAGTACAATTTTTTAATTAATTAACTATTTATATATTAATTGTTATTGTATATCAAGAAATGTTGTAATTGTTGGCTATAATTAGCATGCTTATTGTCAAAGAGTGGGCATTAGCAACCAATCACTTTGTTGTTTAAGTATTTGTACATTAAAATCAAATGTATATAATTCATTTTCAACAGAAACATTAATTTTAAACACACTCTTATATGAATGGAATTTTAAATCTAAAACCTTAACCTTATCAATTGAACAAAGACATATGCCATTGTTCACCAATCGAGCAGTTATATATATTGACACCTTTAAACCCGTAACGATTTAGTTAGACAGTTAATTGGATTGACAGGACTTGCATTGCGGCACCGACATAAAATAATTTATGAAGGTTCTTTTTTATTTTTCTTTGTATACTATCAAACACAAAAATCATCCACGATCACATAATTACATTAATTGCATGTTGCACTTAATTGTTACAGCATTTACAGATTTATATATATGAAAGAGGCCGATTTGAGTTTAAATTCATTCTCAGCTAATTCGATATAAGTTTATCACAGTGCCATTCTAACATTGAAAATATTAAATAAATAAAACATTTATTCCACATTAAATATAACAATTTCTTTTTTTTTTTGGCAAAATAAGAAGTTTAAAATTATCAATCTCTTTACGTCCGCATCTGTTATGGTTACTTATTTGGTAGCCCCTTATTATAAATTAATTGAAATTTAAATATAAAATATTCATTATATAATAAAAATATATTTTTTTCAAATTTTAAAAAATAATTATTTCATTTTGCAGAATAACTATTCTGTATAACTTATTGCCACTCAATTCCGTGAACCAAACTGAGGCTTGATTGAGGAAAAAAAAACGTGAGTTACCCATCGGTTTGCATAGAGCGGTGATATGTACATTTTTATCGATAACGTTTAATATAGATAAGAAAGTGGTAGTTGGAACTTATACTAATGAATTTAAAGCTCAATGCTCTCTACACTACCTCCGTCTTCTATATATAACACTATATCTCAACCTTCTTAAAATGCATCTCAACTCTAGTTTCTAAATTCATATTTAATTTCTTGCATTAGCATATAATAATTTTAATTAATATTTCAACAATGGCCTCTAGTGGAAAGCTTGATGTAGAAGTTGATATCAAGTCTTCTCCAGATAAATTCTGGACTAACATTAGAGACTCCACAACTCTTTTCCCAAAGTTCTTCCCTGATCAATACAAGAGCATTCAAGTACTTGAAGGCGATGGCAAGGCTGCCGGCTCCATTCGCCTCTTCACCTATGGTGAAGGTGATAACTTAATTTGCTTAATTCTTTAATTACTCCTTTCACGTTGTTTTAGAGATTTTTTTTAAAATAATTATCTTTTTTTTCTTCAGGTTCTCCAATTGTAAAGACATCGAAAGAGAGGATCGATGCAGTTGATGAAGCGAACAAGGAGCTTTCTTACAGTGTGATTGATGGTGATCTGCTGAAATACTACAAGAGTTTCAAAGGCAAATTAGTAGTTGTTCCAAAGGGTGATGGTGGCTTAGTCAAATGGAGCTGTGAGTATGAGAAGGCAAGCGATGACGTTGAAGTCCCTCATGTTATTAAGGAATTCGCAGTTAAGAACATCAAGGAAGTGGATGAACTTAATTAGTTAATTAGCACATTGAACTGTGCTATTAATATTATCTATGATCTAGTCAATAATGTGGAGTAGCTGCAGCTGGCTTTGCCCTGCAATTTTCTAATAAATTATATTACTTTGTCGTGTATGTTTATATATTATACTTAAATTGCAAAGTTTTGAATTTAATAAATAATGCATTAATGTACTGATTTCTGCAATAAATCTCTTATCTAACTTGCTCTGTTTTTAGTTGTATGTATTTATAATTGGTGAATGCACGTTGAGTTCATACGTTTATAGATCCAATACATGAAATATCATCTCAATAATGTACTCTCTCCGTCTTCTCCATCACACAGTAAAATTATAACGCACATCTATTGAGTAAATTATTAAATTTTTTAAATGTTATATAAAATTATTTTAAATTTTCTAAATGTTATATAAAATTATTTTAAATTGATTAAATTTTTTTATTAATTTATTATTATTAAAATTATTATACTCATAGTTTATTAATTAATTCATTAATAATAAAAATATAATTGAGAAAAAAAATAATTAATTTTTTTATAGTATGAAGTGATAATTTTAATAAAATATATATATTGCAAAAATAACAATTTCAATGGGATTGAGACAGTTTCTTTTTTCATTTTTATTAAATAACAACGTATATATCAATAACTGCAAGAAGAAACATAGTGATGCATATATGAGGTAATGACGGTGATAATTAGTACACATTACAGCATTAAAATTAATATGAATTTCGTTATTGATCACGGCGAGGGAAACTTGGAAGAAGCGAAAATTGGTTCACGCTCATAAAAGAAGGGACCCATATTAAAACAGAGTATCATCCATAAGATCAATTTGCCATCCTACTCTTTTTTTTCACTAAAATTTCTTCTTTCAATCGCTTCTTAAAATTTCTACTCATTTTATATGTGAAAATATAGTCTAGCGGCAAATTCATTTTACCTGAATAGATCCATGTTTCCTTCTTCCTCCTCCATATTGTAAAGCTAAAAAAAGAAAAAATTCTACTCACTTTCAACTCTCAAGCTAGAAGAATATCACAAACATGCCCTAAAAAAATTGCTCTAACTCTTTAATACTCAGCTGTATATGTACTTGATTGAGAACTGTAACTTTTTCCTGGCCATCCATTTTATGTTCAAAGGCAGGACATTTTATGACAGGTGACTTTTTATTTATTTATTTATCAATAATAGGAGAAATTTATTAAAAAATAAAGGGGTACAGTAGCTTCATCATGAACAGGAGTAAAACAATCTTCAAAACAAGTAGAAAAAATCCATCCCAAAGAAACAACCTCCCCTTACACAACCACGGCCATTGAAGATTCAAGACAAGGCTGTTGGGAAATTGAGGTGATTATCACTCTATTCCCTTAGACCAGATTAGTAAGAGAGCGAAAATAAATGCGGAATAATAACACAGAATTTGATAACGGAGTTCGGCCAATTATACCTACGTCTCCGGAGCTGCTGCAGACTTATATTAAGGAGAAAAATACAATGTGTTTACAAACACTCATAACCCTCACTCAATTATGAACAAGAATTTTTCCTCACAAAATTCTCTCAAAGACACTCTCTTCTCTTTACTTCTTCAATTTTTAAGGTGTATCTTCCAAATGAAGTGGATGGGTTTATATAGGCTTCAAAAACATGGGTTGGTGAAATTAGTCAATAAATTAGGCACCTCCATTTTTGACTTTAACAATTCCCCAAATTTAGGTACCTCCACTTTTGACAATGTCCTAAATTAGGCACCTCCATTTTTGACAATCCCCTTAATTAGGCACCTCCATTTTTGACAAAAAAATGGTTGGTGCCTACTTCTTTGACAATCTCCCACTTGAAGACTGATTTCAATCTGTCTTCACACCTTGATCAATGCAACAGCTCTTCTACGACCTTGATACTAGTGTAGGCCAACTGAAGCTGAGCACAGCTTCAGTTTATCAATAGTCACCGTCTTCGTCAACATGTCTGCCGGATTTTGAGTTCCACTAATCTTCTCAAGTTTCAAAATCCTATCTTCCAGAAGTGACCTGATAAAGTGATACCGCAACTGTATGTGCTTCGTTCTGGCATGAAAAGACGGATTCTTTGCTAGATGTATGGCACTCTGACTGTCACAATGCAAGATATTGTTTTCTTGCTTCTTGTCCAACTCCTCCAAGAAACATTGGAGTCAAACCATTTCTTTGCTGGCTTCCGTGACAGCGACATATTCTGCTTCAGTTGTGGAGAGAGCAACTATCTTCTGTAATTGAGAGACCCAGCTCACTGCGGTACCTCCTAGAGTATAGACATACCCTGTAGTGCTCTTTCTAACGTCAACATTTCCAGCTTGCTTTGTAGCGTTTACTTCCATCATGCTCTTCTTTGATCCTATAAATCCACTTGTTGTGGAGTGCTTTCTTGCCTTGTGGAAGTTCAGCTAATTCTCATGTATGATTTGACATGAGTGAGTCCATCTCATCTTTCATGGCAGACTCTCACTTGATTGAATCCTCCACTTGTATTGCTTCATCGTAGCACTCTGGTTCACCATTGTCTGTCAGCAACAAGTAATGCAAAGAAGGCGAGTAACGTTGGATTGGTCTTGTAATTCTGGAGGAGCGTCTCAATTCCGGCGTGCTTGGCTCCTCTACTTCAGGACTATTCTGAACATCATTTCCAGAAATATCCTCGAACTCAGCAAATTCCTTATTTTCAACATCAATCTTGGAGCTATTTGATTCTGCATTTAATCTGTCTTTGTACATCACATTCTCATTGAATATGACATTCTGGCTTCTAATGATCTTGTGATTTTCATAATCCCAAAATCGGTAACCGAACTCATCACCACCATATCCAACAAAGACACATTTGTTTGACTTGGCATCCAATTTACTTCTTCCAGCAGAATCTATATGTATGTAAGAGATACAACCAAACACTCTTAAGTGTGAAAGGTTTACCTCTTTTTTGCTCCATGCTTCCTCTGGTATTCCACCATCCAGAGGTACTGAAGGCCCACGGTTGATTAGGTAGGCAGCGGTGTTGACAGCTTCAGCCCATAAATTCTCGGGCAAGTCAGCATGTATCCTCATGCTTCTGGCACGTTCATTCAGAGTTCTGTTCATACGCTCAGCTACGCCATTCTGTTGCGGTGTCATGAGAACTGTTTTCTCCATCTTGATTCCGCTGTTTGCGCAAAATTCTCTGAATCTTCTATCTCTGTACTCTCCTCCATTGTCAGACCTCAATCGTTTGACTTTCAAACCAGTTTCATTTTCTACCATGGCCTTCCATTTTCTGAATGTATCAAAGACTTCTGATTTCTTCTTCAGAAAATACACCCATACCTTTCTTGTTGAATCGTCAATGAATGTGACGTAATACAATGAGCCTGCAAGAGATGGAATTGGAGACGGTCCCCATACATCGGTATGGACCAACTCTAATTTTTCTGCTTTGGGTTTCTTGCCAATCTTTGAAAAACTGACCTTCTTTTGTTTTCCAAAGATACAATCTTCACATAGGCCGACATTGATACTTTTCAGTTCCGGCAACTTTCCTTTTGACAAAAGCGTCTTCATCCCTTTCTCGCTCATATGACCAAGCCTTTGGTGCCATAGGTTTGTTTTTTCATCTGCATCTGCTACTGAAATAACATTATCTAAGTTTGAGGTTACATAGAGAGTGCCAGTTTTCTTACCACGAGCAATGACAAGTGCTCCTTTGGTAATCTTCCATTCACCGCTTTTGAAGGTTGTACCATAACCATCTTCATCAAGTTGTCCTACAGAGAGCAAATTCCTTTTAAGACCAGGAATATGTCTTACTCCTTGCAGCTTCCAGGTATTCCCGTTTGACAACTTTAATCGGACATCCCCTTTTCCTACGATCTTTAAGGTTTCATCATCAGCTAGATGAACCTTCTCGAAATCACCACTGACATAGTTGTCCATGATTTCTTGGCATGGAGTGGCGTGAAAAGATGCCCCAGAATCTAAAATCCATGATTCAATTGGACTGTTGACACTTAGAATCATGGCATCACCTGCTTCCTCGGTCACATTTGCAGATCCCTGTGAACCGCTATCTTTCTTTGGCGCTCGGCAATCTTTCTTAAAATGACCCTTCTTGCCGCAGTTATAACACTTGAAATCTTTCTTCCCCAATCTAGATTTGTCTCTTCTAGATTTTGATCTGCCACGATTTGAACTTTTTTCTAAAGTTCTCCCTCTAGATTCTGTGTGTAAAGCTGAAGAGGTAGATGCTTCACCCAATTCTCTTCGTCGAATTTCTTCACTCAACACCAGATCCCGAACATCATCGAATTTTAATTTGGTTTTTCCCGATGAGCTGCTGACCGCTGTAACGGTAGCATTCCAACTATCTGGTAGAGATGATAAGAGAATTAAAGCCCGAATTTCAGCATCAAATTCAATTTCTACTGAACTCAACTGGGTTGTGATTGTGTTGAATTCATTCAGATGTTGGGCTACTGATGCCCCTTCTGCCATTTGCAAATTGAATAACCGCTTCATCAAATGAACTTTGTTTGAAGCTGATGGCTTTTCATACATGTTGGAGAGAGCCGCCATTAGACCTGCTGTGGTCTTTTCTTTGGCGATGTTGAAAGCAACATTTCGTGATAATATCAATCGAATAACTCCAAGGGCTTGTCTGTCGAGAAGATTCCATTCTTCATCTTTCATGCCTTCTGGCTTTATTCCTGAGAGAGGTTGATATAACTTTTTCTGGTACAGATAATCTTCAATCTGCATCTTCCAGAAGCCAAAGTACGCACAGTCGAACTTTTCAATTCTCACTTTTCCTTCATCTGCAGCCATCGCTCCTACTCGAATCTGGACTCCTTGGGATCGTTTCTGACTGTTTCTGCAAACCACTGTGTACTAGGACACCTTTGTCGACAAATCAGAACTGCAGACAAAATTTCACTATTCACGAAATTCACTATTCATGTGAATAGTAATCTTGCAAAAAATTGACAGAATTTATCACCCAAAGCTCTGATACTAGTTGTTGGGAAATTGAGGTGATTATCACTCTATTCCCTTAGACCAGATTAGTAAGAGAGCGAAAATAAATGCGGAATAATAACACAGAATTTGATAACGGAGTTCGGCCAATAATGCCTACGTCTCCGGAGCTGCTGCAGACTTATATTAAGGAGAAAAATACAATGTGTTTACAAACACTCACAACCCTCACTCAATTATGAACAAGAATTTTTCCTCACAAAATTTTCTCAAAGACACTCTCTTCTCTTTACTTCTTCAATTTTTAAGGTGTATCTTCCAAATGAAGTGGATGGGTTTATATATGCTTCAAAAACATGGGTTGGTGAAATTAGTCAATAAATTAGGCACCTCCATTTTTGACTTTAACAATTCCCCAAATTTAGGTACCTCCACTTTTGACAATGTCCTAAATTAGGCACCTCCATTTTTGACAATCCCCTTAATTAGGCACCTCCATTTTTGACAAAAAAAATGGTTGGTGCCTACTTCTTTGACAAAGGCCTACAAAGATTTAAAAAAAAAAAACCTTGGGGTTCGCAAGCAAAAGCACTGAAGAAGGATTAAGATCGAAGCTGACCTTAACCCATAAGTCTGGCTCCTCCTCAGATGTTGCTGGAGAGATAAATGAGAGAATGGGAGAACACAATTTTCCCTTTTGAGACTCCGGTGAAAATAGCTCAAATAGAATAAAGAAGATGAGCTGTAAATAAATGGGTATTACTACTATAAATAAAATTTCCTCTTACCATAACCATAGAAACCCAAAGGGAAGCATTATGAATCCAAGGACGGAAGTTGAAGATTGGTACACTTTCGAAGAACTTGAAAAAACCTCTGGAGACCTTAATAAAATTGCTGGAACTTTGATTAGATAACAGCTCCAGGCCACCAGATTTACAAAACAAAAGCCTCCCACTAAAGAATTAAGAGATTAATCCACCGTAGAAGTGGAAGCCAAAAAATCATTAAAGGCTAGATCAAGAGAAATAAATCACAACAAACCTAAAAACATAATGAAAAACATGCCTAATTAAATAGAAAATAAGAGATCACGAGTTGCCGCCGGCCAAGTCGGTAATTGAAAAAGGTGAACCTTTAAGAAAGAGAGAAAACTTTTCCTTGGAAGCTGTCGACTTTTCAATTATGACAGAACTTTTCACTGGCTGCTTAAAAATAATTCTTGTATATTTATTTGAAAGCTATAAAATTACTTGATTTCATATTCCTGTAAAAATTATAAAGGCCTCGAGAGTGTTGGAATCACATGCACAATGGCATATGAATGAGATTGGAATCTCATTTAACACAAAACCAATTAATTTATGTTAAAATTTAATCTACACCACTTTCATGTCATTATATTTTTTTTACAGTTGTCCGATATGAAATTTATTTATATTATCCAACAATTACAATGTGTCAATAATTAGAATCAAATCATGATAATTTGATATGTTTATATGAATTATCTTGTCAACAAAAGAAGTGGGATACTAAAATGAATGAAGGAAAAAAAATCAAGAACTTTGGGAAAGTATAGAAAGGAAAGAACAGCCAAGAAATCAACAAAGGCGCCCGGAAACCATTCAGCAAAAGCCATTGGAGGAATTTTCATATGGTCAGTATTATCATGGCTATAATACCGGTGCAATTGGTTTGAGAAATTATCTTTCCATATATAGCAGAAGAAACTCAGTTATTGAAAGGAATTCGTAAAGGAATTGATCAACTTCAGGATAATTTGTACAGCATGAAAGCTTTCTGCAGGATGCAGAATCAATGAGTGAGAGTGATGGAGTGAAAGCATGAGTATTTTCTTGAACAATTTATGATTCGCTCAACACCACCTTTTGATCAAGGTGTTGTCATTTCTCGCAATTGGTCATCGGATCCGGCATTTGAGGGCACAACTCCGACTAGCTATCCAAATGCAGAGCATTAAGGGAAGGGTGAAAGCCATTTCAGAGAGGAGAAATGCATTTTCTTTCTATGAAGCTCAAATGTTCCAATGAGAATTGAGAATCCTAGAAGTCAATTGATTACATGGGTTAGCCTTTTCTGACATTAAACAGTCCTACACTGCAGAGGACGTCCCATTTTTTTCTAGGAAAATGTAGAAATAAGTTATTTTATCAGTTAGTTGGTTAGTTAGGATGGCAAACTTGTAAATACCCAAGATTAGTCAGTTTGTTAGCTTAGCTGGCATATGTACAGTAGCTGGAATCTTTGTGTATACATTTCTGTTATACTCTGTTATTCAAAATTCATTTAATACAGTACATTTTTCCAGAAACTTTCTCTTGACATTTTCATTTACACTTTACTTTTCCTTAATGGTATCGGAGCACTCAGGGGCGTAGCTAAGGGGGGGCAGGGGGAGCCCGAGATCCTGTCTCGCCGGAGAAGTCCCTTGTAGCCGTCGAAAAAGCCTCCTCTGTTTGGCCTGCCGGAGTCCCTGCTGCAAAGTGAAGAAGAACCCTAAAACATAGTCCACATAGCAGAGAACGGAGGAAGAAGAAGGAAAGGAAAAAGAAGAAAGGGAAGAAGTTACGCCACTTATAGATAATGGGCTTGAAAACATTAATGAAACGGTGCATTTTAATATGTGTATTTTTTTAAAAAAAATAATAAAGAAAAGAAAAGAAAATCTGATTGAAATATAGACAGCAGCAGCTCTTCGCCTCTTCCTTCATTTTTTCCCATTCTCAGCCGCTGCATCAGAGAAGAGAGGAGGGAGAGGAGCTCAATCTGAAATTGCCGACCGGACTTCGCCGCCAGAGATGAGGGATTCCGATTTTCGACTAAAAATAGGTAAGTTTTATAACAAAACTTTTGTTCCCTAAATCTCATGTAATCTGTTTGTTTTGGTATGAATTGATAATTAATTAATTAATGTTAGGTTAGGGACTAGGGTAATTTTGTTGGGTATTGTTAGAACTTAAGTAATTTGTTCTAATGTTTACTTAAATTTGATTTGAATTGATGTTGGTGTGTTGAAATTCTCTTCATTTTCTTTTTTTTCTTATCTGCACTCCATCTGTTCGATATAATGCCTCAACCAAAAATCTGCAAGCAAATTTTTGAATTTAATTGATTTTTGGTCAATTGATTTTTCAATTGGAATAGGTTAGGGTTTATTGAATTGGATTTGATTTTTGGATTGGGATTGGAATTGATTTTTGAATTGAAATTGGAATTTATTTTCAATTAATGAAATTGCTTTAATTTGACGTGTTATTATGTTTTTATTTGTTGTTTTGTATGAATTTTTGAATTGAAATGTGAATTAAATTGATTTTTGTCCAATTAATTTTTGATGTGTTATTGAATTATTACCAACCGACGGAATGCTGCTGTCGGACGAAACACTGCCACCGGACGGTACACCATTGCTGCCTGCCGGAATCCTAACCACCGCCTGCTGGCGAGCCCCCCTCTAAATTTCGGGGCTGGCTACGCCATGGGAGCACTAGAGTTCGAAACTCTTGTGTTTGTTCTTGATTGATTACCAAAATCGATTACTACGATTATTTTGTTGTATTACCAATTGTTGCTGTGTCCGTGATTGTTTCATGGAAGTACCAGAAGTAATTCAATCTACACAAACTCGTGCGAACACATCACACAACAGGGTCGCAACGGAGAATAACACAATTTTCTCGTTGGTGACAGCCCCAGTATCAGGAGCTAATTACCTTTCATGGAGTATTTCAGTCAAGATTTCGTTAGGTGCAAAGGATAAATTGTGGCATATAGATGGAACAATCGAAAGCCTAATGAATCTAGTGCTGAGTATTCTAAATGGAGAAAGAATAATTACATGGTCAGATGCTGGATATTAGGTTCTTTAACAAAGGAACCAGCTAAGAATTTCTTGTATTGTCCAACTGCAAAGGCACTGTGGGATCCAATTGAGGAGCGATTTGGAATAAGCAATGGACCACAAGTTCTCCAGATTCGTAGACAATTTAATATGGTAAACCAGGGAAATAATGATCTCATATCGTATTTAAATATACTGTCGTAGCTATGGGATGATTTGAAAAGGTTGAAACGTACACCATTTTGTGAATGTGGAAAATGCACCTACAATGTTAATAAAAGACTTGTTGATTTGGATGTCTCAAATAGATTGATGCAATTTCTTATGGGATTGAATAACAGAGTTATATATACACAAGATGCCAGCTACTGTAAACAATTATCGAACCCTTCAACCATACATTCAGAACCAGAAGTGATCATTTAATGTGTATATATATATATAGAGTTCTTTTTTTATTACAGAACTGATCAATTTGTTATAAATTGGATTATTTTTTATTATAATTTTTTTTACTTATTCCTATTTAATCAAATTGCATTCTGCGTTTCCCTGAATGGTTGAATTATGTTATGTATGGAATAACTTATAGTCGCCAGGTCGTTGCTTTGAGAGCTTGAGCTCTTTTCCCTTTTATCCAAAAAAAAAATTGCTTTCTGCGTTTAATTTAATTGAACCCAAAACCCTCAAATTCATTAACAAATTTGTGTAACACTCAAAATAAAAAATAATAATAAAAAAAAAGAAATTTATATAGACAATTCATATTGGTCTTAACATTATAACCAAAAGATGGAAATTTTGTAGTTGGCGCAGTTCACAGAAGTGAACTCCCCAATAATCAGCTGAAGTAAATAAAAGATCAGCCGAATAAAGAACTGCTTCAAATTTACAAAATATACAGCAAACCTTTTTTTTCACTTTTACAATTTTTATAAATTTATTCACACAAAAAGCACATTTGCTGAACATGGTTGCATAGCTTGACAAACCTCTCCAACTTGGCAACTTCTTTCTGGAAAAAAAATACAAAAAAAATAAGATCAGGAGAGGAACAAAATAGAACAATTGTAATAATAAATGGAGTTAATACCTAAATTACGAGCTATGATTCATGACCATATGACATTGCTGATAAATTTTAACATGAAAGATGAAAGGTCATATATAATACTTACTTAAGAAAAATTATTTTATAATAATTCTCTCTTTAAGCATTTTCAAATGGCATAATTAAGATTCTAAACTTGAGAATTTTCTTCCTGCAGGAGAGGAACTTTCTGATCTTCAGAAGAGTCGACTCTTCTAACATGAAACTCTTTGCGTCTTTCATCTTCTTTGATATTTCCCCACGTTACAGTATAATATCCCATTCCACATATTACTGTTCCTATGACACTGCACGTATTAATTTCAATTAAAGCTAATTAATTATTAAGAAAATTTGAAAGACAGAAAATTTTTAATATATTATTTTTTTTTACCTGCCATAGTGAAGACTATTTGCGAAGAAACTAACACCAAAAAATGTTGCCCAAAAAACTCTAAAGGGCTGGAACAAAGGCACATAAAAAGGGCCTCTCATGCGTGTAAACAATATCTGAATACTGCTACGAATTAAGCTTCCAAAGATTGCCTATATATTTAATTAATTGTACAATAAATTAAATTTAAAACTGAAAAATGCATATTATCAGCAGATAATTAGTATAATTAATTAAAAAATAAGGCATATAATTTATACTTGCCGTCAAAATAATAAGAAGTAGGTTCAAATTAAGCTTAAGCTTCCAAGCATTAAAATCTCTCTCCACAATCAAAGAGAAGATTGCACATTGAATACTTCCGGCCATGCTATAAAAAGAGGCTATCTTCATCCCATGGGGATATTCTTTTATAGTTCCCAACTGAAGCAAAGAAAATTTATTAAAAAAAATCGTATGCAAGAAATAAAAGATACCCATGAACTAGAAAGGAATTAAAATTAAAAATAAAATAAAAATAGTACCTGGATAATGTTCCATAATGAAATACAAAAAGAAGAAGCTGCAAGTAATAAGCCACCAAGAACCCAGTGGTCTGGTGTCGAATAGAAAACGAAAAAACGCTGTTTTTGCTGAAGTAGTTTATGAGAAGAAGATGAAG
Source organism: Garcia nutans (assembly GCA_947685225.1). Taxonomy (NCBI): domain Eukaryota; kingdom Viridiplantae; phylum Streptophyta; class Magnoliopsida; order Malpighiales; family Euphorbiaceae; genus Garcia; species Garcia nutans. Next base: position 56,750,417 of record CANTUV010000011.1, read on the forward strand.
TTTCTCGAATAAATGGGCCTTTGTAAAATTCTACTACTAGTGCTCCCATGATTGTTATCAACGTTCCTATCACTTTGTATTTGAAACCTGAGCTTCTCCACTCTAATTTTGTCTTCCTGAAACATTATATATATTATGTAATATAATTGAAGCTGGCAACATTCTTTTCTTAATTAAGCTCCATACTACACCTTTTTTCATGCCTTTTTTTTAAGAAAAAAAATCAAACAAAAGAAAATGATTCAAGAGATCCAAAAGGAAAGAAATTTCAGGGGATAAAAGAACAGGAAATTTTTTAAAGTAAATAAAATATTTGGCGGTATTTTATTTTAATTATCTATAAAAATACATTTTATTATTTCTTTTGTCTAATGTGATTTAATTAAATATATTCTTTGAAGTTAATAAATTTTTAGTGTTGTTCATTTGAATTTACTTTTTTATATTTATTTGCATATCTAATTTTTTGTTTTCCTATTAATTATATGCTTATAATTTATAAATCTATTATATATCTATTAAAACCGGCCGAGTATAGGAAGATTTTCAAGATTATATTTATTATTTTATAATTCTAAAATTTTATATAATTTTAAATATTTAATAAAATGATTAAAATAAGCATGATATAATTAATATGATATTAAGCTTCCATTTAGTTGAATTATTTATATAAGCCGGTTGGCAATACTGAGAATTAATATTATATCCATCCCGTTTAAATTGTCATTTTTATAAAAAAAAAAATTCTCACTTATATTATCATTTTATAAAATTAATAAAAAATAATTAATTTTTTTTAATTATACTTTTATTATTAATGAGTTAATAAATAAAGTGTGAGTAAAATATTTTTAATGTTAATGAGTTAATGGAGAATATTTTAGTTAAAATAAAATAATTTTATATAATATTAAGAGAATTTAATTATTTTTTTATTGAGTATGCATGAGCTAAAGATGGTAATTTAAACGAGGCGGAGTTAATATTTAGTAGCTCATACTTAATAATTATGTTTTTATTTCATATTATTTTATTTTTTCTAGTTAAGTAAGCAGTAGCTATTTATTAACTTATCATTAATAACTAAACAGGTTTAATATAGCTATTTACAAATAAAAAACTAATAATATAACATAAAAAATTTGCAAAACACTCCCTAAATATAAAAGTTCAGGATAAAAAGAATACTTATTTTTCACATAATAACTTTATTTGAACAAACTAAGTGAAAAAAAAAATAACACAGTAAAAATATATTAAAAAACAATTAGAATATAATAGAATAATATTTTGAATACATTTTAATTGTTTTCGGTGTTTATTTTCCTGTAACTCTTTCTTTTTTTAATTGAATGATATGATTTGTTATCTAATTTTTTATATTAATATGTAAAATTTAAAAAATATTATAGAGGAGACTTATTAAAAAATATATTACCATAACAATAATTATTTATTTAAGATATACAAATAATTTTACACTTTAATTATAATTAAAATCTTTAAGTTAATGAGAGAGCAAAATTTGCAATTTTGGATTGTAATATATAGTTGATATAGATATATTGTTAATCATTAATCAATACTTGATATTAATTATAAAATAACAATATTTTTTTTAAAAAAATAATACACAAGAACATGCATATACATAAGACAGTAATTAAACATATCTCACAATAAAATTCTAGTAATTTTATCGTGGTATTCTAACTAATATATTTTCTGAATAAATATATTTTTTTCCTATATGAGAGGCCAAAGCTAATGTTCAGGCTCATACATACGCTTGGACCAAGACATTGAAAGCCAAGTTTGGAAGGTTTAGAAAACGCCATATCATTATACAACACAACTGAATATTGTTTCTTTTAAGGAATAACATGCAAGAATATACACATGTAGAAAATATTAACTAGATATATCTCATAATAAAATTATATGTTGACTGAAATATTCTCTAAACATATAATTTTTTTATGTGTAAGGCCAAAGTCCGAATATTAAATTATTAATTATGTGAAAAACAAACGAAATGAATAAATATAAAAGAAAAACAAACGATCGAACCTGAGAATGGCGGCAAGGATGAAGGAAAAAGAAGGCATCAAGAGGCCCATTGCACATACGGTTATGGGGGAACTATACCTTAGACCCACAAATGCTAGATTTTGTGACAAGCAGATTCTACAAAACACATCAGTCCAAAAACAGAAATACCCATTAATACTTTTTAGAACAATACCTACTTTGAAAAATAAAAATATTTTGAAAAAATTATACTCTATATCATTTTTTTTAATTTTTTTTAAAATATCATATATTTTTAATATATCTTTGATATACTAAATATATACTCAATGTATATATTTAAAAATAGAATATATCTTTAATATACCAAATATATATTAAAAATATACTCCTAAAAAGGAATATTTTTAAAATTAAAAGTTAAAAAAAATAATATTTTTAAAATTAAAATTGAAAAAAGGGTATTTTTAAAAATATTTTATTTTTTAGGGTATTTTTAAAAAAAATCCAAATATTTTTCAAATTAAATGTCCATTTTTTTAGTATCTACTTTTAAACTTTCATTTTTAAAAATAATTATATTCAGATACATACATATATTATGTCAAAAGTATACATATATATTATATTTTCAGTTAAATTAAAAAATATATATTTTTGAAATATATTGAGTAGCCTTTGATAAAAAAAATTCAATTTCTTATTTTTAAATATTTGTAGAGGACAAAATACTCATGTCTGTAAATTATAATATAATATACGCATATCATATCAACCTATATATAATGGCGAAGAGAGCAGCTGTCCCCTTCTATTTTAATTTATATATATATATATATATTATTAAAATTTTTAAAATACTTAATTGATCCCTTTAAATTTTTAAAATAATATATGATATTTTTATTTTACCCATTTTTATTAAAATATCTGGCTTTGCCCTTCCCTATATAGATATAAAATATATTGTAAGTGGTGACATATATATATATATCCTGCGAGTAATGAATTAAAAAATAAATTAAATATCTACTTTATATGTAAAACAGCCACGCATTTTGATCCTAAAGTCAATATTTAAAACTTATATTATCTAAATCTAAGCAATCAATATAAGACACAATTTAATCAATTAAGAAATCAAAAGAATGAAGAGGTTATAAAGGTTATCAATAATGCAAAAACATTCTTATAAATTTGGTAAACATTACAATAAATGTTGTGATAAAAGCTCAAAGTTAATTTTGGCATGTCAAGCAAGGAACAGTATACGTAATTAATTATTTAATTTGTACTTTATTATTGTAAGCATATTAAACATTGGCAGATGAACGTAATTCAAAAAATATATATATCTAGATGTGAAAATAGAGATAAATTTCAGGGAGTTGGATGTAATTTATCATTTTGTTTATGATTATCAGAATCTTGATGACAGAGAACTCATCAAGATTCTGTTTATTCTATATGTATATATATGCGAGTCTTTTACATGAGAGATATAGATAAGAGTACAGACCCTGTTAAACCCAAGAAGAAGAATCTCAAGAAAAGAGGAAAGGTGAAAGGTGGCTGTTCAATCCTGCAATCAAATCATAGCACAAAAAAGTTAACATTGCGAAGCAATAGAGTTTTTATTATTATTATCTGAATTCTGGTTCAGACGCTTTAAGAACAGTTTGTTTATTAAAGTTAAAATTATTTCTTTAAGAAGTATAATTTTAGATACCATTTCAAAAAAAAATTGTGCGGAGATTTGTCTTGTTTTGAAGTTTTTATAACAAAAATATATTAAATTTATCTTAAATAGCCCTTACTAATTAAATCCAAGAAAAAAAAATCAGTGACAGAAAGAGAGTATATGGACCTTTCCCTGTGAAATAAGAATGAAAAAGGAAGCAGAATCGCAGAAGCAAAAGCATTAGTATATACAACAAATACAAAAGGACTCATCCCACTAGACATTGCTGTCTTGGCCAGTATAGTCAGTGCTATGGTGCAACCTTCCATTATTACCATTACTGTAAATGGCACTATTTCTCCTATTTTATCACTTATCACCCCCACCATCTTTCTTTCTCTCTCTTCCACTATCCTCCTTTCAAAAAAAAAAAAAAAGAAGAAAACAAAACAGAAACAAGAAGGGACTATTATTGCAAGATTCTCTTTCTATTGGCTAGCTATCTCTCTTGATTCTAATTTCAAGAAAAGAAAATTACAAGAAGAGAAAAAGACTACTGATAGTGCAAGCTCTTTTTTCGGTATTTATGGTGACAAGAAGTTGCTATGAATGCTGAGGTATAATTAAGAGAAAAAATAAAAGAATGGTAAAGACACCCCTTCACAAGTTGGTGAGGCTACTTTCAGAGAAAACGCTACTCGTTTTGTGCCTCAAACTTCAAACAAAGGGGAATTGAAGTGACGTGTCATTCATATTCTTTTAGAAATTGATTTGTCTTTGTATCAATCAAAACCTGTGCACTCATAATTCGTTCATTTTCTTTGTTTTTATTAATCCACTAATCGCCAAATAATTGAAAGTTATATGTGGTGCAAATTCACTATGGTCCTACTCGCAGATTAATGAATTATTATTATTATTATGTCTCTGGTCCACCTACCTATACAAAAATCAACAAAAACCCTGAACCATTAATTATTATTATTTTAATTTTCTTATACGATATTCTTATGATGGCACACTCCCTTGTTCAATATTTCAAGAATATATTAAGCTTTGCTTACAAATCAGAATCATTCTTATTAACAGTGCCTGGTTTACAGTAATTGGGTGTGGCAAAATACACATAATGGTAGATTACATGCCGCTACTCATTGTTGAAAAAATTAATACATTGTTGTGAATAATTAATAATTGATAATTGATAGCTTATAGTTGGAAAACTTATGATCATTTGATGAAATTGTTAAATGGTAATTAACAATATAATTTATTTTTAGTTAATCTTATTGTTTAATATGTAATATAAAGCAATAATTTAATAGTTTGAAAATTATGAATAATTAGTTTTATATATTTATATTTTTTTTAAATATGCATATATTAATATTCTTTACAAATATTATTTATAATTTTTTAATAACTGTTTTTTTATTATCATTGTAATTAATATAAAAAGTTAATTTAAAAATATTTTATTGAAAATAATTTTTAAGAGTAAAACTGTCTAAATTTAAAAATAATTATCAATTGATGGTAAAAACTCCATTTTGGAGCTTTCCAAATCAAATATGTGAGCTAACTGCTATTTTATCTTATTTTACAGAATCAACAGTCACCTACAGTACATAGCTGCGCCAAGATCCCCTAATTTTATCAAGAACTAACATTTTTAACCTTAAATCAGCGCCAATTATGCTTTTCTTAAACGGCTACGTCTGAGGTCTCGACTCCTCAGGAGCAAAAAAAAATTACGTCAGTAGTTTCTGCTGTTTAGATGTATTATTGACATATCAACTATTGCTTACTGTGAATTTTTTTTTCGGCCAGTTTGTCTATTAAGATTTTACAGCTTAAAAATTTATATATTATCATTCAAGGGAAAGGGAAAGCAGACATCTGGAAAATATCAATTTTTAACTGTTGCAATTATACTTTTTGTTATAACGAAGCACCGTAAATTTTTGTGAAAATTATTTTTTCCCCCATGAACTATTTCACTTGAGTTACGTCTGCACAAAAAAATTTGAATCGCCTTTTTAATATATAATTTATGAAAGATTTTTCAAAAATTTAGAGGCCACAGGCAGCTCGCACCAGAAATCCACACTCAAGTCACAAGGGAAGCTTTACTTGCCTGTTTCTTTTGTTTGACATTTGCATAGTTTATAGTAATAAATTACAGCCTACCCAAAAATAATAAAAAAAAAATCTTGTGTCAATAGAATTCAGAATGTTTCTGTAACATTTTTAATAAGGGTTTGCATCAGATCCCAGTCATGTGATCATTCCTTCAAATCAATATTTTCTAATTTCAACTTGAAGGAAAAATGAAAGGAATTGTTATGTGCAGAACGGGCATATTCATTCGAGATAAAGCTTGCATTGTATACCACAAGTGATATCAAATTAAATTTAATGATACAGCCCGTCATGACAATGACAAAGGCAGTCATGAAACAGTACTATGTATAACTTTAATTAAAATCAGTTGAGATGTGGAAATTTTCAACCATTAATTTTAGACAGAGAGCTTACCCTTAAGTCTAGCTGGCAAGTTCTCACTTTAATCCTGATCAACATCCAAGCTATTCACAGGCTCAAATACTTGCTTTGAACATCAGTGCTGTGGAGAAGATGCCGATGTTACTGATCCCACAGAGCCAAGAGTGTCTATATCCATTGCTATATATTATCTTTGAAAACGTGCTTCCCATATCCACATAAATAGAAACTGTGTATTTTACATATTCTCCGAGGACTTCTTCCTCTTTCCTGATTCAGATATAAGAAGGAGCATATTTAAAATTTGAAAATGTATTATACAAAAAATCAAATACGAACTTTCATTAGATGGCTTTATATCATTATAAAAAGAACGAAAATAAGAGAAGAAACGAAAAGCATCGACAATTGGCAAAGGAAAAAGTATAGAATAGAATATTGACCCTAAAAAATAAAAATATTGCTAGAAATACAAAAGTTTATAGATTACTTCAATTCTCAAAGTATAATAGCTAAGCAGCAAATTCACCTCCTCATGCACAGAGGCGACAGAAAACATCAGACACCCATCTTTTAAAATGCCTCTTAGTTCTTGGCCTATTTTATAAATAAAGAAGGGGAACAAAGGAAAGAAAATGTTTATTTGCATTTGGCGAGAACATAGAACTAAATCAGGGGTCAAAGCTAAGATAATAATACATTTTAAATTTGCGCTGGCTTCCTAAAGGATTAGTTTAACATGAAAAGTAAGGACGTATAAGAATTTTGGCTTTATATGATATTGTGTCTCGAAACTAGATTAAAGCAAATGGTTGTCCATTAAAGCATTGTTCTCAATCCTATGGAGCAACTCTGGTTGGGTTTACCCAGCACATTCGAATCCCAATCCACACTTAGTCTGAAGCAATCTAATGCAGCTATAAATATATGAAAGGTAACGCAATGTAACTCAGATACTATGGCAGGTTATGAGTGTAAAGCTGCATTTTGATTTAAATAGCTTTTATATAAGTTATAACTACTCACGAAATAATAACTGAACCAACTGATCTAAATCAGAAATTGAATTCAAGGTCAAGAAGTACTAAAGTCCAAAAGTTAGGTTGAATGAGTGAAGGTTTGCTGAGGCCTTGACTTAATATGGTATGCATAAACCGCATTCTTTAGACTAATCATTGGCTTAAATCCAGAACATAAATTTAAGCCAGATATCTGACCCCCCAGTTTTCATGATACTGTAAAAATGCTCCTAATATAAATTTTTGTTTGTATATTTTGTATGCTTGCATGCACCCCAGCAAAGGAAATGAAAATTACCCACTTGGTTCGGACGAAGAGAATTTATTTTGGTTCACTGAGAAACAATTCTATCTCTCTTCAATATAGCTCTGCAGAAGAGGGGCTTTTTTGCTTCTTGATTCAATGCTACTCGCTTCAGCATCCACAATTATCTTCTGTTCTTTGGCTTTTCCCCACATTACCCCATAGAACCCAATGACTATTACAGTTGCTCCAACTAAACTGCACAATGATTGGCAGAGAAAGGTAAATAATAAGTTCTTTTGCATATGAAATTAAATGGTTTCATAAATATAACAAAATGAGAATAAATCTAATTCACAGCATATGATCAGTCAAAATGTATTATCACTTTGTAGCCGAGAGAGAAAAACAAAAAAGAAATTTAATTGGAAGATCCTACCTTCCAAGGTACAAGGTATCCCCTAAAAATAAGACACCCACAGCAGCCGCGATAACAATGCCCAGGGGCTTGAACATAGAAACAAAAACAGGCCCTGTCTGTCGCAGGCACCATGAACAAATGCCAACTTGGAAAGCAGAGCCAAAAACTCCCTACATTATAGACTTGTTATAGTTTCAAAGTCATCACTTGCTCTTTAGAATAACAATCATGCAGCATTGGATATATGCCAATTTGAAATACTTGGCTAAATTAGCCTATTTCGTACATTAAAGCTCAAATCACTACATGCGGATTAGATTAAGCATGTAGATTCACTAGCACTAGAGTACCACGACGGGTTCTTCATCCACACTATAAGTGCAATAAGCTTACTTATAAATTGAAAAAAAAAAAAAAAGTTAACTTACATACCGAGTACAGAACAGCAACCAATCTTTCATTAGTTTTTAAGCTCCAAGCAGAAGGATCCCTTTCAACAATCAAACAAAATATTGCAGACTGAATGGTTACAAAGAAGCAGTAAAAAAACACCACAATGAGCTCTGCTGGGTATTTATTGAGGATAAATGCCTGAAAGATTAAGAATTGTAGGATTATGTATGCATATGTATATTCCATATATATATTCCAGTTGTGTTACCTATTCCACAAGGGTTTTGACAAACTTCACCTGTATGATGACCCATCCAGAAGTCATAACACAATCAACTGCAAGTAGCATTCCCCCAATAACCCAATTTGACAATTGCATGAGAGGTTGATGAGATGAGTTTAAAGGAGAAGAAGTCAGAAAAGCTGGGGGACCTTTGTAGTAGGTTAAAATGAATGCCCCTCCAATTGATACTACGGTTCCCATCAGTTTAGCTAGGGTACTAGAGGTTCTCCAGTCAAGTTTTTCCATCCTGAAACCAAATAGACAAATCAATTTCAGCTCATCTATATCTGTAATAGTTCCATTCCAGAAGCATTGCTAAATTTTCCTTTGACAACATGACAAAAGCCACCCAATTTGATCAATACAGCTTCCTTTTAATAAAGAACTTACCTCAATAGCAAGAGAAAGTATTAAAATGTCATTGATTTTGCTAAAAGAGATGAAAAAAAAATCTCCCAAAGAACACAGGATAGAAACCCATTAACAAGATAAGGCAACTAGGATGAATCTCTCTCTGGGATCACCAGATCTCAAAGGATTTTACATCCCAAATCAAAAGCATTTAGCTTAAAATATTCAATGGATTTAGCTCTTAGTAATGGAAAAAAAAGAACGAAGCTGCAATCTCTTTACTTGTACATGTGGCATGCATACACAAACCATGCAATGTGAAATCAACAATTGTAGGCTTGTAGCTGGATAGAAGTGGATAGAAGGGAGAAACAGTGACTGGAGCAACTGAATGATGAAATTCTGATTGTGTTACTTCTCATATGCAAAGTTCTAAATTTATGTACCTGTGGACCAATATTATGCATTTATCACATAAAATTGGAAGCAAATAATTTCAGTTCTTATGATGGTAGCTAATATCAACAAATTTTGTGATCAATGGACAAACTAGATCGCAATTTCTTTTTCTTCCTTTAGGCGTTTAGAGGAAAGCAGTTGTTTGGTGTCCAAGAACTAGCCATTCTGCATGTCCAAACATATATAAAAGGAAGGAACAAGTTTAACTGTAGAAAACACACTTTTTTAAATGCTTTATTGGAATAGAAGATGAAAAACATTCATTCCAAATTAATTTCAAATGCCTAAAGATCAAAAACTTGAGGATGGAACAGTCAATGCATTTCTCTGCCCAAATAGATGTTCTCATAAGCATTCTAGAGAACTTAGATGGGAAAATGGATTAAATGACATAGTGATTGCGAAAATATTACTTCAAAACACCCTTGTCAATCTTCCTGGCAGTCTTATATTAGCTGTCAAACAAAGAACATGCTGATGACACTTAATTACTTATATTCTCATGTATAGGTCCATAGAAGAAATGAAATTTTAGTAACTTGGTTTTTTCCCAAATTCAGCATAAAACCAACTCATCACCACTGTCCAACGTGATATCATCTTCTATCAAATCTTTTTTTTTTCTATCTGAATAGCTATATACTGGCATTAGTTTCACAATGTTGCCCAAATATTATCCTCAGCAGAGCATAAAAGAGAAAAAAAATGGGGACTTTTCTATTATTGCAGCAGTTCAACACAATTCATAGCAATCAAACCTAACAGTAACAAAATAAATAGTAAAGCTAACCTGAATGCAACAGCAAGTATGAAGGTAAGACCAGGAACAAGATTGAGCATGGCTGTCCCAAGTGTTGGAGAGCTAAGATTAATCCCAGCATATCCAAAAAAATTTGCCAAGCAACTGAATTAAGTAAATAACAATCAGAGACCCAAAAGCAAGAATTTCCAATTAGACAACCGAAGTCCATTCAAAGAAAAACGGAAATACAAAGTAACATACCCAGATAGACCAAGCAAGAAGAATTCACATATAATTGAGAAAGTGAGTGGAGGCCTATCTGATCTGCAAAACAATAGCGAACAATAGAAGCAAGTGTAAAAAGTTTTTGCTTTGTGAGTATTTGGGAGTGAATGAAAGAGTACCGAACAATAGAAATACATGTAAAAGGTTTTTCACTTTGTGGGTATTTGTGGGAGAATGAAAGAGTACCTGTGGAAGAGCAAAGAAGCAGGGAGAAGTACAAGCGAGGCAAGGGCATTAGAGTAACAGACAAAGATGAAACTGCTCATGCCTTTAGACATGGCTACCTTGCTTATAATCATAACTCCAACTTGTGCACACTCTGCCATTACCATACCCACGAATGGCAAAGCTGCTTTTGTCCCCATTTGAACTAACAAAACAGAGATTCTTGAGAATTTCAGGATGTGAAAATTCAGAACCACAAGATCTACCGTGTAATCTCTCCCTGGAGACGCTCAAGTGAAGACCCCAACTGAGTCGAAAGTCTAAAGGCAGCCGGTGACCAAAAGTCCAATTTGGCTAGAGAGGGGATCTCGTCTGATACGAGCTTTTTCCCCAAACAATTGCCGTCGCTCGAAGGAGACAAAATATATATATATATATATTTTTTGTAAAATAACAAAAATCATATTAATAGCAATTCTAAAGTTTCCACACTACCCATCTCGGATATACCGTTATCGGATTGGTCGGGGCTTTGAGTGATGGAGTAGTTTGATCACTAGTAATCGATTAAAAATTTATATTTAAAAATCAATTATTATGAAATTGCTCAGTTGAATTCAATTATATTTGTCAATTTTATTAATTTTGATCAAATTTATTAATAAATATATAATTTTAATAAATATAATTAGTTTAATTAATTAATTTTTAATTAAATTGATCGAATTTAAAAAATTTTATTCGTTCCTATTTTGCATGAGCATTATAGTTTTGTAATATCTGCTTGACATAAAATTTAATTAGAGACTGGAACAAGCTCTATCCGATATTTTAATAAAATTTACTTATTTTTTAACAAAAAAAAATGATTTATTCAATCGAAATCAAACCTGAAAATGTGCATGAAAAATAACATTTTTAATTTATTACAGCCTATTATATTATATTTTCTTCAATATGTATTTTTATAATATTTACTCTTCATAAGTCACATCATAAGAAGGTTATGATTTTTTTTCTCCATTTACTTTGTTTGTATTAGGCCATATGATTATTTGGATTGACTTTCACAAATTTCCTATAAAATTCACCTCGAATAATGGAACATTAATATTATGTATATTTCATTAAAATATATATTTTTATATATCATAATTTTAATAAATAATTATAATTATAATATCTTTTATATAATATTCAATTTAATTACATTTCAATATGAATTCTATTTCAGTTTAGTTTTTGACTATTTATTCTCTCTTAATCAATCCTAACGTAGATTGAATTAATTAAAAAAAAAATTGATTTAAGCTCTTTAATGGGAAAGGATCCTTGGTATTGATGGTTTCATTTTCTTTCTGGACGACCTTAAAAATTAATTAATTGAGTCGAGATATGGGTTTAAACTTTAAATTTTAAAAAATATTTAAATTTTTTTAAAGTATTGTATTGTTAATTAGACAAAAATTCAATTTAGCCTTTTAACTACAGCAGAAAAATTAAATTGGCGCTTAAAATTTTTTTGAATTAAATTAATACTTTTTTTTTTAAATTTCATTTAATTTGCTTTTTTTTAAAATTATTATTAAATAATTAACGATATTGACTAATTTAAACTAAAATTAAATATTAGATATCAAATTGAATTTTTTTAAAAATATTAATATAATATTTTTTAAAAAATTATTTATTAATTAATATTTTAATATCAATCATTTATAATATTAATAAATATTTTTTATAATTGATAATAGTTTAATAATCTATAATTTAACAAATAATTAAAATATTAAATAATATATAAAAATTTATATTATATAGAATTTTTATAATATTTTTAATATAATATTAATTATAATATTATGAAATTAATGTCAAAAATATTAATAAATAATTTATATTAAAAGTATTTTAATTTATAATATTAATAAATATTTTTTATAATTTTATAATTACTATTTTTTAATAATCTATAATTTAAAGAAATAATTAAAATTTTAATAATTATATATATAAAAAATAAAAAGATTAAAAAATTATATTTTTTTTCAAAAAAATTTTAATAAACAAGAAAAAATGAATAATAAATAGCATATTATCTACTCATATAATATATTAGAGGGTCATGAATTAGAGAAAAATAATATAGTTTTAGTTCATACTATCTATCCAATAGATTTGAAGGTATGGAACTAAGATAAATAATTATTATAAATTATAAAAAATATTTATTAATATTAAAAATTATTGATATTAAAAATATCAATTAATAAACAATTTACAATAATTTATAATATTAAAATTAATTACTAAAAATATGAAATATATTAAAAATTATAATTATTAAAATTATAATTTTATAATATTATAAATTATAATTATTTTCAATAAAAATTATTTTTTAATATTTTTAGTATTAATTTCATAATATTATAATTAATATCATATTATAAAATATTGTAAAATCCTAAATAATATAAATTTTTATATATTATTTAATATTTTTAATTATTTTTTAAATTATAGATTGTTAAATTATTATAAATTATAAAATTATAAAATTATTTATTAATACTATAAATTATTGATATTAAAAATATTAATTAATAATTAATTTTTTAGAAACTATTATATTAATATTTTTAAAAAGTTTAATTTAGCCACAATATTTAATTTTAATCTAAATTAGTCTTCTGCCATTAACTATTTAATAGTTTCGTTAAAAAATATAATAAATTGAACTAAATTTTAAAAAAATATCAATTGAATTTAAAAAAAAATTAATGATTAATTTAAAATTTTCACTATAATTTAAGGGATAAATTAGACTTTTACCATTGTTAATTTGCAATTTTATTTATTAATTAAAATTTGACGACACAACTCGTCCAGGTTAAGTAATCAGAAATGAATAATAAATATCATATTTATTTTTACTGTCGCTTTCACATATCACAATTCACATTGTCTATCTTTATGATTGCTCTTCATTTTTTCACACTAAACCGTTTTTTTAGATCAGAATATTCATCGCCGAATATAGTGACTAATTATTTCGCTGGTTTGCAGACACCTCAAGAGTGGAACAACTGGCCTTATAATTTAAAGATGTTCTATACCCATAGCTAATGATCGAACCATTAACTTTTAATTAAAGATGAATGTGTCCTGTCACTCAACCAACCCCTCAAATTTAAATCATTTTTTATCCATGTGTATGAGATACCATTAAACATAAGAAATTACAATAATTCTTGGAGGGTAGATTACAACCCCAAAAAGACAAAAAAAAAAAAACACCATAAACTTAACAATGTTAAAGAAATAAAAACAAAATAACCGCATAACATAACTCATGGAAAAAGAATTGGGATGATCTAAAGAGGAAATTCCATATATAGGATCTCAATCTAGACAAAGTCCAACACTTTATGGATAGAGAAAAACAACCCCTGAGGATATAGAAAACTTGGAAGAGCCCAATAACAGGGCTTATGGAAAGCTCCCTCCATAAAAGGTCACGCTGATGCAAAGAGTGGACGTGTGTGACATGCAGACAGTCGGCACGGCAGGACCGAAGGACAGGATATAAAAAGGTATCTGATGTTGAATAGGAATATGAGACCATCAAAAGAGACTTACCTTCAGAAAATAAAATAAACAAAGGGGTCCAGGGTTTCCAAAAATTCCATGAGCAGGCTATGTGAAACTGAACTTTCATTTAAAAAGATTAACTCGCTTCTGATATCAAACACCAACTGATAATCCTCGAAGCCCACGAGAGCGCACTATTAAAGGACATTAAATGACAATCATTCATAAAAAAGGGTTGAGGTGAAAGCAGGGGCGGACGCAGGATGGGGCCAGTCTTGGCACGTGCCCCACCAGCGACCGAAAAAGGCTTTGGAAGGTTACGCTGGTGCCCTACTGGAGGCGGAGATTGAAGATGCAGAGTTTCAAATGAGTCGAAGGTTGAAGATGAAGAGGGAGGCTCGCTGCTGGCTTTCTATTTTGCTGGGCTTTCTGTTTAGTTAGGCCTGGAAGTTTAAATGTTATGTTTTATTTATTTATTTTTTTCTAACTTTGGTCCATTTATAAAAAACAAATTAAAACAAAAAAAATAGAAAACAGCAAGAATTCAGAAAAGGACAAAAGACACGATTCAAATATCTTCAAATTCAAGCTCACCAGCTCAGGCGCCCAAGTCAATTCCGTTTAGGCGTCCACTCCCGCTGCCGGCCAAGTCCAAGAAGGTAAGTCTCTCCATTCTTTTTTCTTTTATTCTTTTAGGGGTTAAATTAATTATTTTAAATTAAAATTAGGGTTTTATGAATGGATTTTTTTGTATTAAATTAAAATTAGGGATGAGAATTATATGAAATTATGAATATTGAGAAATTAAAATGGATTGTTTGTGTTGTGTTAAATTAAAATTAGGGTATTATGAATGAATTTTTTGTGTTGGTTTTATAAAGCTGTCCCTTCTAAGAATTTTGGATCAACAAACTCAAATCAAAATAATGAACATGATTGTCATCATAAGATACTTTTTCTTTTATATGATTATCATAAAATACTTACCTATCAATTTTATTTCAAAATGTGTACAGAATATATTAAGATCCTAACTCATAATTTGATTAAACTAATTTAAAGCAAAATTAGGGACTAGAATTATATGAAATTATGAATCTTGAGAAATTAAAATGGATTATTTGTGTTGTGTTAAATTAAAAATAGAGCTTTTATGAATGAATTTTTTGTGCTAAATTAAAATTAGGGATTAGACTTATTATATCAAATTACGAATATTGAGAAATTAAAATGGATTGTTTGTGTTGTGTGTTAAATTATTTGTGTTAAATTAAAATTAGGGCTTAAATTTATAATAGTGTGCTAATATAATTTCTTTGGTATATAGGAATTAAAACTTAGACAATATCAATATGGACAAATTTCTTATTAGATTGCCGAAAAATCCCAAACCTTCAAGTTCAAGAGGCAATGAAAAAATAACTTCTATTGAGAAAGAAAGTCTTGCCTCGGATGATGATATTATTGGTGATCCGGGATTGCGGAAACCAATCAAAAGTTATCCTAATGAGATTAGAGACTCATTGAGGAGGAGATACTTAGCTAAAGGCCCTTGTCAGCCAGTTGGACATGAATTTCCATTGACTCTTTTTGGCAAAAGAAATAGAAAGTTTCAAAGTGCTTGGTTCAAGAATTATGAGTGGTTGGAATACAGTATATCTAAAGATAAAGCGTATTGTTTATATTGTTATTTGTTTGCAAATAGCAATAAAAGTGGGGGAAATGCTTTTACTGAAGTTGGATTTAGTAACTAGAAAGATGCTAAACAAGCATTTATTACTCATGAAGGAAGTCCCAGTAGCTCACATAGTTATTGTAGAATTAAGGTTGAGCAATACCGCAATCAAAGAGAGAATGTGGATTATTTGTTATCAAATAAAAGTGTTGCTATGGAAGATGATTATCGCACTCGGTTGGCAACGGTTGTACGTGTTGCTCGATATCTTTTAATGGAAGGTTTGGCTTTTAGGGGACATGATGAATCTCCGGAATCAATGCATCGAGGTCATTTTCTAGAATTCATTAGTTGGTATTGCATGTACAACACAGATGCAGATAAAGTAATGCAAAAAAATGCTCCTAAAAAATAACCAAATGACTTCTCCTAGGATTCAAAGAGATGTTATTGAAAGTTGTGCAATGGAAACAAGAAAAATCATATTGAATGAGATAGGAGATAAGAACTTTGCTCTTTTGGTTTATGAAGCCCGAGATTGTTCAGTAAAAGAGCAAATGTCTGTGGTTTTGAGATTTGTGAATGATAAGGGAGAGATTATGGAACGTTTTCTTGGATTGATTCATGTTACTGAGACTTCAGCAAAGTCTCTTAAAAAGGCCATAGATGAATTTTTTGCAAAGCATGGTTTATCAATTACAAGACTTAGAGGTCAAGGTTATGATGGAGCTTCAAATATGCGTGGTGAATTTAATGGTTTGAAAACGCTCATTCTAAATGAAAACAAGAATGCACATTATATCCATTGTTTTGCCCACCAACTTCAGTTAATTGTTGTGTCTGCTGCTCAGGAAAAGGATAATGTGTGTGATTTTTTTGAAATACTATCCATGATTGTTAATACAGTTGGAGCTTCATGTAAAAGGAAGGACTCTCTTCGTGAACTACACCAGGAAGAAATTTTGAATAAAATAGAAATGGGTGAGATTGAAACTGGAAGGGGTCAGAATCAAGAAATTAGCTTAGCTCGACCAGGTGATACGCGTTGGGGTTCTCACTACAAAACACTACTCTGACTTTTTGCTATGTGGAATTCAGTTGGAGAAGTGCTTCTCTCAATACACAATGATGGTGAGAATTCTAAAAAATGAGCATCTTCTGGGGGTTTGCTTGATAAGATGGATTCTTTTGAGTTTGTCTTTATTGGAATGTTCATGATGCAAATTTTAAGAATGACAAATACTCTATCAAAGGTTCTACAATTAAGAGATCAAAATATAGGATGTGCTCTCAATATGATCAATGTGGTTAAAAATAATTTACAAGCATATAGACAAGATGGTTGGGATAATTTATTGAAAGAAGTCACTGAGTTTTGTGATGGACATGAAATTGATGTGCCTAATATGGAGGACTTTGTTCATGGGAGATCTAGAAAGAAGTTTAAGGGTGGAGAACCGGTGACATATGTTCATCATTTTCGTGTGGAAATCTTCTTAAAGGTATTTAATTTAATTTTATTTTAATTCATAAAATGTCATTGACAATTATTTATATATATATATATATTATAATTTACCCTTTAATTCATATATGTTAGGTAATTGATATTGTTGCTATGGAAATGGATAGACATTTTACCGAGTCAAACACAGATTTACTTAGATGTGTAATGTGTCTTGATCCTTCGAATTCCTTTGCAAATTTTGATCATGGTCGACTTTTGCACCTTGCTGAGTTGTATTCAGATGATTTCAGTTGTACTGACCGAATTGAGCTTAGGCATGAACTTGAAAATTACATTTCTGACATGAGATCAAATGAATTATTCTCCAATGTTTCTAATCTCGGAGCTCTTGCAAAGAAGATGGTGGAGAAGAATTACCACACTTACTTTCCTTTAGTATATCGACTTATCAAGTTAGCGTTGATCTTACCGGTTGGAACAGCTAGTGTTGAAAGAAGTTTTTCTGCAATGAATATTGTCAAGACTGATCTACGCAATCGCTTGGGAGATGACTTACTATTGGATTGTTTGTTGTGTTACTTTGAAAAAGAAGTTTTTAGGACCATAGATGATGAAGTCATTATGCAACGTTTTCAAAACTTGGCATCTCGAAAAAACTTTTTGCGGCCGATCAAAATTCTTCATTGTCCTACAGTAGGTAAATATCATTCTCATAATTTTTATTGTATATGTTTTGTTTGACAGGTTATAATATTTGAAAATATATATATTGTAGGGGAGATTCTACCGGATTTTTGATAAAATATGAAGTGTTTACGGTGCAGTGGTGCCCCACCAAAGTTGCGGTCCTGCGTCCGCCACCGGGTGAAAGGATAAAACAATTCCAGAGCTGAAACTCTAGAGCATTGCCGGCCAAAAGATGAGGTAGAATTGAACATAGACTAGAAAAATAGACAAAAAAAAAAAGGATGGAAAGGAAGGGAAAAAAGAAGAAGATCTAGGCAGTAGCCCTAGATCTAAGACAAAAGAAGATGAAGGGAGTTGAGGGTAAATAGCTTCACTGGGAAGGGAACAGACCCACTAAGGGGTAGAGAGAAAAAAGTGGTTTTTCTTACACTAAACCATTGCTTAGCTATTTAACATTTTTTTATTTTGCTATTATCTATTTAATATTTCTTAAATAACTTATAGAATCATAATGATATTGTATAGGACTGGAGGAGAGGAAATATATACATTGGACCTTCAGGTGATAGCAGATCTTTTGTACATACACTTGAAATTATTGACAACAGCAAATGAACTGGAGAATAGAAATTTTATGTCAGGCTTTAAGGGCTAATAATCTCCTTAATCTAAATTCAATTACAAACTAAAGCTTCCAATTAAAACATAGAATTCAAGCATTTGATTCCCTCAGTTGGTAGCATAAAAATCAAATGAAATTTTTTTCATGTTTCTCACAACTGACATAAAATGAAATCATAAACCAGAATTCAAGAACTAGACTATTGAAGAGAAAGAAATAAGTCAATCATAAATGAAGACTTATTTTATTTAGAGAAGCTTATATATTACCAAGATCATACATAAGTTTCATGAAATGAAACCAAATTACTCTTGTTTGAGGAAGGAAACGAACTTCTTCTTCAATTCCAAAGCCTTTTCATTGTTGGGATTATGCAACAAATGGAAGCAATGTTCTTCCTTTTCAGTCTCAACAAGTTCAAAACTTCCTTTCCATCCACTTTTCTTCAACTTTTCAAAGTAATTTTTTCCCACAGCATTCAATTCATCTTTCTCTGCTACAAAAATCAACATCTTCTCACAGCCAAGCCTAGCAATATCCTCCATAGGTGGGTTCATCCTTGGATCATCCAATCCACCATTATTTGAACACATATAAAACACCATTTGATCATCTTTACTACCACCAAAATATGGATGCACCAAAATCACCCCCATCACCTTCACTCCAGCCGGTAACCCAATTGACCCGACCCGAAATGCCAAAGTATGTGATATGTTACCTCCTGCACTATCCCCACCAATGAAAACTTTCCCAAAATCAGCATGATCATTCAACCATGGCTCTGGTCCATTCCGATTAACATGAGACGCCAACCACTGAAGCGCCGCCCATGAGTCTTCATAACAAGCGGGTATGGGTCGGGTTGGAAAGAGACCATACTCGACAGAGACAACAAGAGCATTAGCCTCAGCAGCAAGAGCGGAGCAATGATTGTGGTAGGCAGGGGAAAATGCAGACATCATGCAAAACCCACCACCATGTATGTAAAATAAGACAGGAAGTTTCTGGTTCGGGTTTAGGATTTTCGGTAAGAAGATGCGGACAGAGACTGGGGGATCAATTGAGATGGTGACATCTTTGGACTGGACTCCATTAATAGGGTCATCAACAGGCGGGATTGTTTCCCAAGTTGGTCTGAACATGCTGATCCGGCCATCTTTGTAAACTTTGAACAATCTGAACTCGTGGGCAACTTCATCATCAGCTGATGCCATTAGGAAAAAAATAATAAGAAAAATAAAGGATTCGAAATCAAGAAACAGAGGATATGAAAATTTGAGTTTTGCAAAGAGGCAAAATTGATGTCTATAATATTTTTTCCTTAAAAAACAAAACCCAGGGAGATATGAAATATCTTCCAGTCAGTCTTCACTTGACATTTATAAACTTAACCAGCGACTTCACGAACCCAATAAAAATTAAAATTTTCAGATTTATGTGAAAATTATTTTAACTATTTTTTAAATATATATGATTTTATAATGAAAATATTTTTAAAAGAATTTAATAAAAATATGTCTTGAGAAAAATGAAAATTTTTCAGTAAATATTTATTAGCAATGATTTAAAATTATTCAAAAACTTGTTATTTTTTATATCAATTTATTGACAATATGTATTTTTATTCAATTTATTAATATAATATATTTTAATAATATATAGTATGATATAAGTAATGTTTGTTATGTTTGAAAATATTATTTAATATGCAATGATTTTATTTAGTTTGATTATATGGTAGGATTATAAAAATAATAAAATAATTATAATATTCTAAAAAAATATAAATCATATTAAATTTAATTTTTAGATTTAATATTAAATTTAATTTGACATATAAAATTTTAATTTTATAAAAAATAAATTAATTTCACTTTAATAGAAAGATTAAGGATATATTCAATGTTTAGAGGATATATTAAATATTTTTTAAAAAAATTAAATAATGAGAAACCACAAAATTAATAATTTAAAAACTTATGAAACTAATATAAAAATTATAAATTAAATAAATAGAAAATCATGCCGTAAGTGCATACGTATTCTACTAAATAATAAAATCAAAATTAATTTTTTCCCTCTAAAATATAGTACTAAATATAAAAAAACAAATAAGAAACTGTAAATTAAAACAAATAGAAACCAGAAGACGTGCAAAGGGTCCATTATTATAGAAAAAACAAAGGTGCAAAGGTAGGTCCACAGCTTTCAAACTTTCAAGATATATAAAAACAAGTGGTGGAGTTGAGCAACACCAACCACTAGTAATTTTGATTATTTTACCAACATCTTTTGACATTTGATTTAAAAAAAAAAAAAACAGTTAGCCAGAAATATTAAAAGTAGAAAATTTTGGCACTGATTTTTATTTGAAATTATTTAAGTTAAGCTGTCAAAATTTGCAATGTGTTTACATGGAGAAAATGACTGTAAATAGGCCACCTTTTTTAGTTTTTAACACACATCGAAGAAAAAAAAATGAGAGAGATAAGTAATAGTGTGTGGGTTGTATATTTTAAACTATTGAGAGATAAAAAAAATTAATTAATGAGTTATTTTTATAAGTGATAAAATTTTATTTTTAGGTGTTTGAAAAATATTAGTTACTATTTTGAGTTATGCGCATTGTATTTTTAAAATATTTTTTAAAAAAGTCTTTCTTTTGTAAATTTATTATTTTTAATAGTGAAATAATATTTTTCGAAATTTATCCTGTAAACGTAGTTCAAATAAAAGGGTGAATCATATTAAAATTATTGTACTATTTTGTCTCAATTTTACAGCTATTATCAAGAGTAGTTATTTTGTTATATTGTGTTATTAATTATTCTAGTAAAATTCTATCTAAGGAGACTAAATTTTAAGTAGAACTATTTATAACTCATCTAGCCTATATTGAATTTTTTTTATTATTTATTTTTAGTATAATATTTCACACAATATTTACTTGTATAATAACAAGCAAATAATTTATGTGTTATTAACATTTGTTGCATATTAAGTGGTATCAGAGATTGATTCAGACACACAGTGTTGGAGTTAACCTCTTTTTGTTAAAGAGATTGAGGCAAAGACAAGCCAAATGATAAGCTTAATTGGTACAAATTACCATATTTAGAAATCAAAGATGAATGATCTCCTATTTATGATGAATATGCATTTACCGGTGTTTAGTACGAATAAACCTAACGACAAGATAAATAAAGAATGAGAATTTGAGCATGATTAAGTATGTTTTTTCATCTAACAATTTGTCGAAGATAATGTATAAAATCATATCTGTGGTGAGACCCATGCAAAAATATTATGGAATAAGCTTGAAGAATTGTATGCTTAAAAGATCGATAACAATAAATAATTTTTATCTCACAGAATTAATGCAAATGAGATACAAAGAGGGCAATTTTGTTACATATTACTTAAATGAGTTTTAAGAAATTGTAGATCAGTTGTCGGGGATGAGCGTCACCTTCGATGATAAGGTGCTTGGTTTGATGGTTCTCACTTCATTGTCATAATCTTGGTAGACTTTAAAGATTTTATTATCAAATTTTGCTCCTAATGATGTTAAAATTGAATTAGTGAAAAGTAGCATCTTGAATGAAGAGATGAGGATATGCTCATAAGATTTTTTCTCTTCACAATCAGATATTCTGGCTACAACCATCAAGGGAAGAAGTCAGAATATGGGATTAAGTAATGGAGATAAAAATAGAGTAGAGGCAAGTCTAATAAATTTGCTAATGTTGAATATCATTATTTTCATAAAAAGGAGCATATTAAGAAATATTTTCGAAAATGAAAAAAGAAGAAATAGAAGGATAAAAAGAAAGATGATAGTGATGATGAGAGAATTGCTGCTATAACTGAACATAAATTTCTTCTCATTTACAATGATGACGCAGTCAACGTGGTTGATCATGAGATTAATTAGGTGATCAATACTAGTGCCTCTATTTCATGCTATAATTCGGAGGAAATTCTTTGCCACTTATATACTATGTGACTTTGGGACAGTTAAAAAGGGTAATAATGGTAGTGCTAAAATTTTTGGTATTTGTGATATTCATTTGGAGATCAACAATAGCACTATGTTATTATTAAAAGATGTGAAGCATATTCCTGACATCATGCTTAATCTGATTTCTACTGTAAAGCTTAATGATAAAGAATACTGCAATACTTTTCAAAATAGCCAATCAAAACTCACCAAATGTTCTCTCATTGTGGCCCGAGATAACAAAGTCTCTAAGCTTTATCTAATGCAAGCTAAAATCTTCAAAAGCATAATTAATGCAATAGAGCAAAATGATGTAACTGAGATTTGACATAAAAAGCTTGGTCACATGAGCAAAAAAAGAATGTCAATACTGGTCGAAAAGAAGTATATAACTAGTTTGAACAATGTTCATTTAAATAGATATGATGATTACTTAGCAGAAAAGCAAAACGTAGTTGTTTTTAAAAAATTATGACCATTATGAAAAGAAGACAGAGATATTACAGTTAGTACACTTTGAGGTGTGCAGTTCTTTCAACATCAGATCAATTGGTGGTTCACTTTAGAGATATTACAAGGAGCAGGGCATTTGACACAAGTTAGTACCATCAAAAACTCATCAATTAAATGGTGTAGCTGAAAGAATAAATAAGAGTCTCACAGAGAGAGTCAGGTGTCTGATATCACATGCAAAGCTACCAAAATCATTTTGGGCTGAAGCGTTGAATGTCTTGGTTTATATTCTGTATATTTCACCGTGTGTTCTTTTGAGTTTGACATTGCAAAAAGAGTGTGGTCTGGAAAGGATGTCTCTCATGATCTTAAAATTTTTTAGGTACAAGACATTTGTGCACATACCAAAGGATGAATGGTCGAAGCTAGATGCTAAAACACGATAGTGTGTGTTTATTGGTTATTGTCAAGATGAGCTTAGCTATCGATTCTATAATCTAATTCAGAAGGAATTTATTAGAAGTCATGATGCAGTATTCATTTAAAATGTGACCGTTGAAGATATTGAGAAGACCCAAAATAATATTTCTAAATTTGATGATAGTTCAACAAATCTTGAGTTAATTCCTCCAAAAGTGATGCCGAGACAGATTGAAGATGAAATTGAAGATGACCAGCAGAATACCATTTATGATGATGCTCCCATCTAGAATCAACCAAATAAAGATTCTAACGAACATAATTTTCAAAATTGACCACTAGTACCAAATGTAGCTCAGGAACCAATAAGCAGATGTACTATAGTTAGACAACATTTTACTAGTTACTCCAGTGATCAGTATGAGTTACTTACTGATGAGGGAGAACTTGAGGATTATCAAGAAGCTATGGTAGATACAAATAAGGAGAAGTAGATTGAAGCTATGCAAGATGAGTTGAAATTCTTGCATGAGAATAAAACTTTTGAGTTGGTAAAGTTGCCAATCGGTAAGAGGGCTTTGAAGAATAAATGGGTATTTAGGATAAAACATGAAGAACAAAGTTCTCATATACACTTCAAAGTTAGATTAATTGTTAAGGGATTCAACTAAAGGAAAGGGATTGACTCTGATGAGATTTTTTCACCAGTAGTGAAGATGACATCCATTTATACAGTACTTGGATTAGCTGCAAGTCTCAACTTAGAAATAGAGTAAATGGATATGAAGATTGCCTTCCTTTATGATAACTTAGAAGAAAAGATATACATGGAACAACTAGAAGATTTTAAAGAAAAAGAAAAAGAGGATTATGTTTTCAAGTTAAAGAAAAACTTATATGGCTTGAAGCGGCACCGAGACAGTAATACAATAAGTTTGAGTCAGTTATGGGACAACAAAGTTACAAGAAGACCACTTCATATCATTATGTATTTGTGAAAAAATTTTCTAATAATGATTTCATTATTCTGTTACTCTATTAGATAATATATTAATTGTTGACTAGAATATTTTCAGAATTAATAGTCTTAAAAAGTAGTTGAGCAAGTCTTTTACTATAAAAGACTTGGGGCTAGCAAGCCAAATAATTGGCATGAAGATAATTAGAGACAGGAGAGCCAAGAAATTATAGTTATCACTGGAGAAATATATTGAGAAAGTACTTTAGAGATTCAATATGGATAAAGTTAAAACGGTTAGTTGTCCTCTTGCTAATCACTTTAAATTAAGTTTAAAACAATATCCTTCCACATAAAAAGAGAAAGAAGAGATGAATAGAGTTTCATATGCTTTAGCGGTTGGTAATTTGATGTATGTCATGGTATGCACATGACCATATATTACTCACTCAGTGGGAGTAGTGAGTTGGTTCCTTTCAAATCCTGGAGGCATTGTGTCATGGTAGTCAAGGCTACAAATTGTTTTACTCTCTCAACAACTGAAGCAGAATTCATTGTTACAACTAAAGTATACAAAGAGCTCCAATAGATGAAGAAGTTAGAAAAACTTGGGTTTTAGCAAGATAGATATTCATTTTACTGTGATATTCAGAGTGTCATTCATTTTGGAAAGAATTTCTCTTTTCATTCCATATCAAAGTATATTAATGTAAGGTGGATCAAAAATGTGTTAGAGAATAAGCTTTTACAACTTGAAAAGATTCATACTAAAAAGAAAAGTACAAACATGTTGACAAAAATCCTTACAAAAGACAACTTTGAGTTTTGTCAATCATCTGTAGGAATGATTATTAACCTATATGGTTGGTATGGAGAGAATTGTTGGACAATACCAACCACCAATAATTTTGATTATTTTGCCAACATCTTTTGACATGTAAAAAAAAAATTAGTTAGCCACAAATATTGAAAATGGGAAAGTTTTGCACCATTTTTTTATTAGGAATTGTCTAAGTTAGGTAACCAAAGATTATAATGTGTTTACATAGAGGGCATGCCTATAAATAGGCCTCCCTTCTTTAGTTTTTAACACACAACAAAGGAGAAAAGAAAAATTGAGAGAGATAGATGATGGTGTGTGGGTTATGTATTTTAACCCATTGAGAGAGAGAAAATTTTAATTAGTGAGTGACAATAAAAAGGGCTTTGATATACTGAAAATTTGATCAAATATTTTATGTAATTCTAGCCATAATTTTAATTGTTTTCAATTGAATTTGATTGATTTTATTTAGTTTAGTTAGAATTACATTATTTAGGCATGGAAAGATAAGATTAAAGATTTTTAATGAATAGATGTGCAAAATCAAAGAAAAGGAAGAAAAAACGAAGAAAGAATGAAGTGTCACGACCGTGGCCATTCAAGGCCACGACCCTAGAAATAAATTTAAGTATGCTACTTTAAAAATTAAAGAAAAATAAAAGTTTCAGAAGAAAAATTAATGCCACAACCGTGGCCATTCAAGGCCACGCTCGCAGAATTCATTTTTTTTACTGCCAGAGCCAAGAACAGGAAGAAAAATCAGAAATTGCAGCCTCAATTCAAATGTCGCGACTGTGGCAATCAAAATACCACAGCCATGGCTCATAAAGCCGCCATTTACAACTAAAAAATAGCTCGGAACAGTCTTAATATACCCAGGCCACGACTGTGGCATCTATATACCACCACCATGGGGCAGAAAATGATGACTTTAAGCTAAAAAAAAATTAAATTTTAAAGATCTAAACAGCTGCAACATGCATTTGATAGCTTGCTGCTATCAAGAAGCCTCCAAGCACTTTATATAAACATCATTCCTCCAAAGGTTTAAGGGTGTGATGTTATGATAGATAAGTCTTTGATTTAATTTTAGATAAAAGTTAGTATGTGTTTTAAAAATAAGAGAGCTTTAGATACAAGTGAGAGAATAGTAAGGTTAAATTTTTATATCCAAAACTTGTATCAATTGAGTTCTAGTCTCTATTTTGAAAGAAGAGTAAAAGTAGATTTCAAAGAAGAAATTCAAGGAGCCCTAAAGAAGTTCTTCTCCAAATCAAGAACTAGAGTTTGCACTTTCTTATTTTTATGTTTTCAATAAATAAATATTGTATTTTTACTTTAAATATGAGAAACTAAACTCTTTTAGGGTTGGTCCCTTTTATTGAGTTTATTATGAAATATTTATTGTCTAATTGATTTAATTAAGTTTATCTTTGATTATTTTATTATCTTTAATCTTAATGCTCTGATTATCTGGCCAATAATTAATTAACTTGAGATGTTGTATGATGAAATGAGAGTAGAAGCACAATATTTCTCCATGGAGATAACAATCTTAAAGAAGTTTTTCACTTAGAGATAAGCTTAAACATTTAAGAGGTTGATTTAAGATTCCCACAAAACTTAATGAATTGATTTAATTACTTGTGATCATGAGAGTAGATATAAAGATTAAATTGATATTAGCTTTAGTACTTAAGAGAGACTTAAGCTTGATTAAGGAGAATTCAACCATTAATAAAAAGAAAAACTGAATTAAAAATTAATGATTTAGAAAATCCATAATAAACTCATAAAGGTGACTCAATCCTAAATTTTATATTATTAGATTCAATTTCAGCAATTTACTTTTGTTTAAAGTTTAATTTAATCTTAAACCAACTCTTGTTATCCAAATAATAAACAGTTTAATTGTTTAGTACTTAAAACAACCTTTCTCGTGGGAATAATACTCTACTTATCACTGTATTAATTGATGTAGCCTGTGCACTTGCAGATAGCTAGACCTGAGTCCTAACAAGTTTTTGGCGTCATTGCCGGGGAGGCGACCGTTTTGATATTAATAATATTAAACTGTTATTACTTTAAACTTTTATTTTCTATTTTAATTTAGTTTTAATTAAAAATTTTTAGTTTATATGCGAAGAAATTCTAATACAAAACTTGAGCCTTATAATCCAAAAATTGAATGACTTTTCAGAAAAAAGAAGAAAGAGAGGAAAGAAGAACAAACAGTGGAAAAAACTTCAACAACAATTCTTAAAATTGGAAATGCAACCAACTCATATGATGAAAAACTAACCATGAGAGATCCACAAAATATGACTCTTAAGCAATATATTATGCCCTCTGCTCAACCAAGATCCAACATAGCTAAACCATTTGTTCAAGACAACACTTTTGATTTAAAGTCAGCACTTATTAATTTAATTCAATAATTAGTTTTTCATGGCTTACCACACGAAGATGCCTATGCTCATATATCTAATTTCGTAGAAATGTGTGACACTTTTAAAATTAATGGTGTATCTGACGATGATATTTATTTGTAACTTTTTCCAGTTTCTTTGAAAGATTAAGCAAATGATTGGCTCACTTCAAAACCACCGGGCACATTCACAACATGGGATCAATTAGCCGCAGCTTTTTTTGCCAAATATTTTTCACCAGCAAAAATGGCTAAATTGAGAAATGATATCACAATCTTTATTCAATTAGCTGTAGAAAGTTTGTATAAAGCTTGGAAATATTTTAAAAATTTACAAAGAAAGTATCTGCATCATGGAGTACCTGAATAGCTTTTGATTCAAACTTTTTATAACGGCCTTCATCCAAATATCAAAGGAACAATTGATGCAATAGCAGGCGGTGCAATAATGAATAAAGCTCCTTCAGAAGCCAATGATTTGATTGAAGAAATGACAACAAATAATTATCATTGGACGTCAGAACAAGGTATGCATAAAAGAGTTGCATGTTTACATGAAATTGATATTTTTTCTTTGCTTGCAGCTAAAGTGGATACAATTGCTAAGAAGTTATAGCATGTCAATTTGTCATCATCATCTTTAGCATGTAAAGGACATAGAGAAAATGAGATAACAGATTATAAAATAATAGAGCAAGTATAATTTTTAGGAAGTTAAAATAAGGGTCAAAACTTTCAAGGAATTAATTATAACAAAACATGGAGAAATCATCTAAATCTATTATGGGAAAATTAAAACAACTAAAAAGTACCCTTCAACCTCTATATATAAAAAATCAAAATCAATGACCCACTTCTTCAGAAAAATCAGAATATGAATCAGCTTGAAAAAAATTTATTAGAGCCACTTTGAAAATATTTGATAAAATTGAAAAGCAATATAACAAACTTGAGCAGAAAATTGAACGTCTCACGACACAAAATAGAAATCTTGAAACTTAAGTAGGTCAAATTGCAGGTTCACTCAATACTCACAAACAAAGAGCTCTTCCTAGCCAAACAGAGGTTAATCCAATGGAATATTATAAAGTTGTTACTTTAAAAAGTGTTTTACAATTTAAGGAGCCTCAACCAAATAAAACCCCGGATTTAGATAAAGAAAAAGAAAAGAAGAAGAAATTAAAGAAGCACCAAAATAAATTGTTAAACTCTATGTGCCTCTAATTTCTTTTCCTCGAAGATTAAAGAAACAAAAATTAGATAAGCAATATAAAAAATTTTTAGAAGTTTTTAAACAATTTCACATTAATATTTCTTTTGTAGAAGCTCTTGTGCAAATGCTGACACATGTTAAGTTTCTTAAAGAATTGCTATCTAATAAAAGAAAGCTGGAGGATAATGTAAAAATTGCATTAATAGAAGAGTGCAGTGCAGTAATTCAGAACAAGATTCTATCAAAGTTAAAAGATCCAGGGAGTTTTTTTATACCTTACACCATTGGTGAAGTTAATTTTCATAAAGTATTATATGATTTAGGAGTTATAGCTAGTTTAATGCCTAGTTCTATTTGCAGAAAACTTGGCTTTACACAGTTACAACCAATAAGAATGTCTCTTCAATTAGCTGATCATTCAATTAAATATCATGTTGGCATAGTTAAAGATGTTCTTGTGAAAGTGGATAAGCTTTACATTCCTGTAGATTTTGTGATTTTGAAAATGGACGAGGACATTGAAATTTCACTTATTTTAGGAAGGCTATTTTTGGCTATTGCCGGAGCCATGATCGATGTTCGAGGAGAGAAACTTACATTTCAAGTAGAAGAGGAGAAAGTAGAATTTAACCTAACAAAAGCAACAAAACATCCAGCAATTCTTAATTATTATTTTCTTATTGATGTTATAGATGAATGTGTGCAGAAAACATATGAACAAATGCATAATGATTCTTTGAAAATATATCCTGTACAAGGTTCGATAGCAGAAGAGAAAAATGAGGAAGTAGCTGCTTATACTTTAGATTTTCAACAAACTTCAATCATGTACTTTCAAAAATTTGAACCTCTTGAAAAAGGTAAGACCTTACCACCTCCTTCTATTGAAAAGACACAAGATCTAGAACTTAAACCTCTTTCAAATCATCTCAGGTATGTGTATATTGAAACCAATAATACTTTGCCTATTATTGTCAGTGCTAATTTGTCTGAAAGTCAGACCTTGGGTTTGATTAGAAAATATAAAAAAATAATAGGTTAGACTATATCTGATATTAAAGGAATTAGCCCTTCAATTTATATACATAGAATATTATTAGAAGAAAATTCTAAATCTGTAATAGATCAACAAAGAAGATTAAATCCAAATATGAAAGAGATAGTAAAGGTCGAAGTGGCTAAACTTGTAGATGCATGAATTATTTATCCCAATTATGATAGTTCTTGGGTAAGTTTTATATATGTAATTTTAAAGAAGGGAGGAATGACTGTTATTAAAAATAAAAATAATGAATTAATTCTTTCAAGAACAGTCACTGGATGACATATTTGTATAGACTATAGGAAATTGAATAAAGCTACTCGCAAGGATCACTTTCCTTTACCACTTATTGATCAAATGCTTGAGAGACTTGCAGGTAATGCTTATTTTTGTTTATTAGATGGATATTCAAGATATTTTCAAATTTTTATAGCACTAAAAGATCAAGAAAAGACAATATTCACTTGTCCATATGACACTTTTCGCTTATCATAGAATGCTTTTTAGATTATGCAATGCGTTGACAACCTTTCAAAGATGTATGACGACCATATTTTCAGATATTGTGGAATTCATTTTTGAAATATTCATGGATGATTTTACTGATTATGGTACCACTTTTGATACTTGTTTATAAAATTTGGATCATGTACTTAAACTTTGTGAGGAAACAAACCTTGTTCTTAATTGGAAAAAAATATCATTTTATGGTAGAAGAATGCATTATTCTTGGACATAAAATTTCCAAAAGAGAAATTGAAGTTGATCGAGCAAAAATAAAAGTTATTGAACGATTACCACCACCAACTAATGTTAAGGGAGTTCGTAGTTTTTTGGGACATGTATGATTTTATAAGCATTTCATAAAGGATTTTTCAAAAATATCTAAACCCTTGTGTGAATTATTGAATAAAGATGTTGTTTTTTATTTTTCTAATGAATGTTTAATTTCCTTTAATAAGTTAAAAGCAGCACTTACAACAACTCCTATCATTTTACCACCAGATTGATCATTACTTTATGAGCTCATGTGTGATGCAAGTGGTTATGCTATTAGAGCTATGTTGAGTCAAAAGAAAGATAAGAAAAGTCATGTCATATATTATGCAAGTCGAACTCTTGATGATATTCAAATCAATTATGCTACAACAGAAAAAAAAATGATTGATATAGTATTTGTTCTTCACAAATTCAGATCTTATCTTTTAAGCTATAAAGTTATTGTTTATACTGATCATGCAATAATTAAATATCTTATGGCCAAAAAGAAAGCTAAACCACGGTTAATTAGGTGAATTTTACTTTTTCAAGAATTTGATCTTAAGATCAAAGATAAAAAAGGAGCTAAAAATATCATAGCTGATCATCTGTCACAATTGGAAAAGCACATGGATAAGGATATTTTACCGATTAATGAATCATTTTATGATGAATAACTTTTCTTTGTTAAAAATTATGTTCCATGGTATGCTGATTTTGTAAATTATTTGGCAGGTGGGATCCTTCCATCAGATTTTAACATATGCTCAACGAAAAAAATTTCTTGTTGATATTAGACATTACATGTGGGAAGAACCTTTATTGTTTAAATATTGTGAGGATAGAATAATTCGTAAATGTGTTCCAGAAGAAGAAATGAGAAGTATTTTAGAATTCTATCATTCAAGAGAATGTGAAGGTTATTCTAGTACATCTAAGAAAATTGCTAAAATTTAGCAATCTGAATTTTTTCTGGCCAACTATGTATAAAAATGCCAAAAATTTTATTCAGTCATCTGATAGATGTCAAAGGGTATGTAATATTTTCAAAAGACAAGATATGCCACTTAACACCATTTTAGAAGTTAAATTGTTTGATGTTAGGAGAATTAATTTTATGGAACCATTTCTACCATCATTTAATAATTAATATATTTTAGTGGCTGCGGATTATGTTTCAAAATGGATAGAAGCATTAGCAAGTCCAACAAATGATTCCAAGGTCGTAACTAGGTTTATTAAGAAAAATATTTTCACTAGATTTGAAGTTCTTAGAGCTATTTTTAGTGATGGAGTTACTCACTATATTAGGATTCAAGCTTATGAAAAAGCCAAAATATATAAAGAAAGAACCAAAATGTGGCATGATAAATTTATTAAATTAAAACACTTCCATGAAGGGCAAAAAGTTTTATTATACAATTCTAGATCAAGACTCTTTCCTAGGAAGCTTAAGTCTCGTTAGTCGGGATCATTTAAAGTTGTGAAGGTTTATCCTTATGGTGCAGTCGATATTTAAAATCAAAGTGGAGAAATCTTCAAAGTGAATGGCAAACGATTGAAATCTTATTTCATTGGTGATCCAATAGATGTTAGGACCATCTATTACTTCAATACATGAGCATTCAACTGGAGCATGTCGAGCTATCGATAATAAACCTAGCACTTGTTGGGAGGCAACCCAATTTATTTTCACTTTATTCTTTTAATTGATTTTCTTTTCAAAATTTTAAATGATGGTTGTTTGATTATTGTTTTATAGGTGATTTAAGGAGCAAAACCACAAGAATTTGAAGAAGTAAAAGTGCCACGACCGTGGTGATTCATCCCCGGGGTCGTGGGAATCAATTTGAAACTGTAAAAATGAAAACGAAGGAAGAATTTTGAAGAAGCAAAATGAATCCCAAGACCATGGCCTGCCAAGGGTCACGGTCGTGGGATTTCAAATGAAACTGCCAGAACAGGGGAAATAAATGGCAGAAGTGAAACATATCCCATGATCGTGGTCTCCTAATGGCCACAACCGTGGCAATTCATGCAAACCGTCTTTGACCAATCAAAAACATACCCCACGACCGTGGCACTTAGGGACCACGACCGTGGTCTTCCAAAACTATATATTCATCTCATTTTTCTCTCTCCCTTCACTTTTTGAAGCCCTGACAGCCCAAGTTTAAAACCCACGATCAAAACCTCTCAACCCACGACCTAAATTCCATTTTCACTCAATTTTCTTTATTTTCATCAAATCAAGCACAAAAGTGGTGAGAAGCAAGACCTTTGCCATAAAATCAACGAGTGGATCAAAAGGTGACGAATCAAAGGGAGGTGGCTCTAAAAGAAGACTTCAAGAAGGATCATCGTCATCACTATCAACACCTTCTCCACCATCATCTCTAACATCTCAAAGACCATGCATGTATCCAGAAATTCATTTCTGTAATGAGGAACAACGGCAAAGGTACCAAAATTTAAAATCTAGAAAAATTATTCCCTCTCATGTTATTGATGAAAATGCTATTAGAAAATTGGGATGAAATGATGACTTGCTTAAAATGCTTACCGATATAGAGTGGATTATGTTTGCTAGTATGTGTTATCCAATATATATCAAATTAACCCTAGAATTCTTAAGTAGTTACCAATTTATTCCACCGGATAGTAATGCTGCTCATAATGGTAAAGTGAAATTTTGATTAGCAATTAAAATTATAATTGGTATATTGGTGAATTTGGGGATGCTTTGGGATTAGTTGGATTGCAAGGAACATTTGAGAGAACTGAAGGGTTTGATAAAAATGAAACTTGGACTAAACTAGGAGACGTGAGAAGGTTTAATAGCAAAATATCTAAAGCCTATAATTTTACAAACTTATTTTATCGGTATATCCATGTTGTCTTAGCCAATACCAATTTTGGACGAGCAAAGAGCTAAGGCACGATTAATTCTAAATAATTGCATTTCTTTTATTGTGCAATGAAGAAAAAAGCGTTTAACGTTGGGTTTTAGTTTGCCAAGAGGTGTGAGAAAGTCATTAGGCAAAGCGGTAAGATTATCATTGGGAGAATGACTACAAAAATTACTGCATATCTAAATATGAGATTTGATCACCTTGTACCCGTCTTGGGTAAACTCACCACTGATATGAAAACCTTTTTAGCCATGAGATTAGCAAGAAAAAGAGAAAACTAATATGAAATTTTAGGACCACCAGATGCTGAAATTAATATTGACATAGATGAGTTATTTGGAGAGGGAGGTGACTTTGAGGAACCCGAATATCAACCACCACATTCACCTTCTGAGGCTGGTCCATCAGCTCTGCCTTCACCTTCTGAGGCTATACCATCTTCTCCACTACCAAACACATTTGATTATTTTGCTAATAGATTTGATTCTTTTAAAAATGAGATGAACCGCAGAAATGCAATATGAGAGCAACGCTTTGACCATATGGAGCAGAGATTTGGAGGAGTTGAGCATGAGGTGCGAACGATTTTCACTCAAATGACGGACCTTAGTGAGTAGTTCAATTCTTTCTTTGCTCAATTTGGACTGCACTACCCACCTTCATAGCAACTACCTCCACCTGGCGACAATCCTGATGTTGGCAACCATTGAGGACAGTGGTAATTCAAGTTTGAGGGAGTTTTTCCTTTGAAATTTTTAAAATTATGCAAATTTGCGGTACTTTTTAATTTGTGGTATTTTGGTTAAGTTTGTTTCATTTTTACTTATGTTTTATTTAAGATACTTATGTTAATTTGTTTGGTTTTATGGATTATAAGTTTGGATAGAATTTAATATAGTTATATGTATTTTTTCATAGATTTCATTATATGTAATTTTATGTATTAAAATTTTTCAATTAAAATTTTTGCAATTTTAAGGTTAAAATTTGGTGAAATAATAATACCGTATATATTTTTAATCAAAAGAGCACTTCGAATTGATTGAAAGTAATTAGTTATTGATTTTAGATTAAGTATATATTCTTTCATATTATAAATTTTCTAGGCCTAGAATATGTTTAAAAGAGCTTTTGACCGAAATTGAACTTTGCTAAGTAAAAGGTAAAAATGATTTAGTCATTGTTTGTGAAACTAAATTCTTATATCCACCAATTTAACACTATACTTAGTTATCTCTTTTGAGGCTAAATTAAATTTTTAGCTTGAGAATTTTTTTATTTGATAAGCTATAAAAATTACCTTTTCAATGTTAATTGTCTTTTGAAAATTTTCTCAAAATTAAAATGACTATAAGGATACGAGTTTAATAATAAGAAGCTTCTAAAAGTTTAAAGTTTGGGAGAATTAAAAAAATATTAAAATAAAAAGATATATATATATATAAGTAAAATAAAATAAAATTCTCCTAGAGGAAAGAAAAGAGTAAAGTATTCAAGAATTCTCTACAAAAGCTAAAAGGTAAGAGAATTAACCGATTTTATTTTAATCTTATTTTAACCTTACTTTTTATAGACCTCATTACAAGCCTATTAAAAATCTTTTAATTTTTCTTGATTTAGTATGGTCTATTAGTGGGAAAAGTTTAATTAAGTATGCATATGAGACTAGATTAATCTTGCATGAAACAAAATATTTGCTTATCTAAAGTTTGATGATTGATTGCAATTAATTAAGTTTTAGAGTACAAGAGGGAAGAATAAAGAAGGTAAAGCTATGAAGCTAAATTATTAACCTGAAATTTTAAATTTTTTTATTGTTAAAATTTTTGCATATAAACTAACATATAAAAGAAATTTATAGTATTAAATTTTAATTGCTTGAGGACAAGTAATGATTTAAGATTGGGGAGTTTGATAGAGTGAAAATTTGATTAAATATTTTATGTAATTCTAACCATGATTTTAATTATTTTCAATTGAATTTGATGAATTTTATTTAATTTAGTTAGAATTATATTATTGAAGCATGAGAAGACAAGATTGAAGATTTTTGATGAATAGAGATGCAAATTCAAAGAAAAGAAAGCAAAAACGAAGAAAGAATGAAGTGTCATGACCGTGACCATTCAAGGCCATGACCCTAAAATAAATTTAATTCTGCTACTTTAAAAATTGAAGAAAAATAAAAGTTTCAGAAAAAAATTAATGCCACGACCGTGGCCATTCATTGCCACTTCCATGGGATCCATTTCCCTACTGCTAGAGCTAAGACCAGGAAAAAAAGTCAAAAATTGCAGCCTCAATTTAAATGCCACGACCGTGGCAATCAAAATACCACGATTGTGGCCCACAAAGTCGCCATTTACAACTAAAAAATGGCTTGAAACAGTCCAAATAAACCCAGGCCACGACCGTGGCATCCATATACCACAACCGTGGGGCAAAAAATGATGACTTTAAGCCCAAAAAAAATTAAATTTTAAAGATCTAAACAGCTACTACTTGCATTTGACAGCTTGCCACCATAAAGAAGCCTCCAAACATTCTATATAAACACCATTCCTCCAAAGGTTTAAGGGTGTGATGTTATGATAAATGAGTCTTTGATTTAGTTTTAGATAAAAGTTAGTGTGTGTTTTAAAAATAAGAGAGCTTTAGATACAAATGAGAGAATAGTAAGGTTAATTCTTTGTACCCAAAACTTGTACCAATTGAGTTCTAGTCTCTATTTTGGAAGAAGACTAAAAATAGGGTTTCAAAGAAGAGATTTAAAGAGTCATAAAAGAGTTCTTCTTCAAATCAAGAACTAGAGTTTGCTCTTTCTTATTTTTTATGTTTTCAATAAATAAATATTGTGTTTTTACTTTAAATATGATGAACTAAACTCTTTTAGGGTTGGACCTTTTATTGAGTTTTTTATGGAATACTTATTGCCTAATTGATTTAATTAAGTTTATCTTTGATTATTTTATTATCTTTGATCTTAATGCTTTGATTATCTGGCCAATAATTAATTGAATTGAGATATTGTGTGATGAAGCGAGAGTGAAAGCGTAATTTTTATCCATGGAGATAACAATCTTAAAAAAGTTTTTTACTTAGAGATAAGGTTAAGTATTTAAGAGGTTGATTCAAGATTCTCACAAAATTTAATGAATTGATTTAATTACTTGTGATCATGAGAGTAGACATAAAAGTTAAATTGATATTAGCTTTAGTACTTGAGAGAGACTTAAGTTTGATTAAGGAGAATTCAACCATTAATAAAAAGGAAAACTAAATTAATAATTAATAATTTAGAAAATCCATAATAAATTTATAAAGGTGACTTAATCCTAAGTTTTATATTATTATATTCAATTTCAACAATTTACTTTTGTTTAAAGTTTAATTTAATCTTAAACCAACTCTTATTATCCAAATAATAAACAGTTTAATTGTTTAGTATTTAAAACAACATTTCTTGTGGGAACAATACTCTATTTATCATTATATTACTTTGTACGGTCTGTGCACTTGTAGATAGCTAAGCCCAAGTCCTAACAGGCTTTATTAAGAAATATTGCTAAAAATATAAAAAGAAGAAAGGGAATGATAAAAAGAAAGATAATAATAATGATGAGAGAATTGTTGTTACAATTGAATATGAATTTATTCTCATTTACAATGATGATGCAGACAATGTGGTTGATCATGAGACTAGTTAGGTGACTGATACTAATACCTCTATTCATGTTATAGCCCGAAGGGAGTTCTTTACTACTTATATATCAGGTAACTTTGGGACAGTTAAAATGGGTAATGATGATAGTGCTAAGATTATTGGTATTGGTAATATTCATTTGGAGACCAACAATGGTACTATGATGTTGTTAAAAGATGTAAAGCATATTCTTGACATCATGCTTAATCTGATTTCTGCTGGAAAGCTTGTTGATGAAGAATACTACAATACATTCCAAAATGGCCAATGAAAACTCACCAAAAGTTCTCTCATTATGGCCAAAGGTAACAAAGTCTCTACGCTTTATCTAATGCAAGCTAAAATCTCCAAAAGCATAATTAATGCAATAGAGAAAGATGATGTAGTTGAGATCTAACATAAAAAAGCTAAGTCACATGAGTAAAAAAGGAATGTCAATGCTTGTCAGAATGAAGAATATAGCCGGTTTGAGCAGTGTTCATTTAAATATATGTGATGATTGCTTAGCAGGAAAACAGAACATAGTTGCTTTTAAAAATTCTACCCATTATGAAAAAAAGCCAGAGATATTATAGTTAGTACACTTTGATGTGTGCGGTCCTTTTAGGACCAGATCAATTGGTGGCTCCTCCTATTTGTTAATTTTCATTGATGATTATTCAAGAAAACTGTGGGTTTATACCTTGAAGAATAAAGATCAAGTTAAAGTGGTATTTAAACAGTTTCAAGCCCGAATTGAGAAAAAACTGAAAAGAAATTAAAGTGTATCAAGTCAGATAATGAGGATGAGTATATTGGATTACTTTAGAGATATGGCAAAGAGTAGGCATTTGACACAAGTTGACACCACCAAAAACTCTTTTGTTAAATGGTGTAGCTGAAAGAGTGAATAAGACTCTCACAGAAAGAGTTAGGTGTCTGCTATCACATACAAAGCTACCAAAATTATTTTGGGCTGAATCTTTCACCGTGTGTTCTTTTGAAGTTTGACTTTCTAGAAAAAGTGTGGTCTGGAAGGGATATCTCATATAATCACTTAAAAGTTTTTAGGTGCAAGACATTTGTGTACATACCAAAGGATAAGCAGTCAAAGCTAGATACTACAAAATGACAGTGTATGTTTATTGGTTATGATCAAAATGAGCTTGACTATTGATTTTATGATCCAATCAAGAAGAAACTTATTAGAAGTCGTAATGCAGTATTCGTTGAAAATAAAACCATTGAAAATATTGAGAAGACCCAAAAGAATATTTTTAGATCTGATGACAGTTCAAAAAATCTTGATCTAGTTCATCCAAAAGTGGTGCCGAGATAGATTAGAAATGAAATTGAAGATGGCCAATAGAATAATGTTGATGATGATGCTCCCATCCATAATCAACCAAATGAAGATTCTAACAAAAATGATTTTCAAAATCAACACCAATACCAGATACAGCTCTGGAACCAAAAAGGAGA
This sequence comes from Garcia nutans, assembly GCA_947685225.1. Classification (NCBI taxonomy): domain Eukaryota; kingdom Viridiplantae; phylum Streptophyta; class Magnoliopsida; order Malpighiales; family Euphorbiaceae; genus Garcia; species Garcia nutans. The sequence goes on from CANTUV010000011.1 coordinate 56,789,220, forward strand.
TCTAGTAGAGTTAGACAATCTTCTACTAGAAACTCCAGTGATCAATATGTGTTGCTTACTGATGGGGGATAATCCGAGAATTATCAAGAAGTAATGGAAAATGAGGATAAAAAGAAATGGATTGGAGCTATGCAAGAAAAGTTAAAATCATTGCATGAGAACAAAACTTTTGAGCTGGTGAAGTTGTCAATAGGCAAGAGGGCTTTAACGAATAAATGAGTATTTAGGATAAAACATGAAGAACATAGTTCCCAACCAACCAGATTAGTTTTTAAGAGATTCAGCTAAAGAAAAGGGATTGACTTTGATGAGATTTATTTACTAGTGGTGAAAATGATATCCATTCGTACAGTACTGGGATTAGCTATATGTCTTGACTTGAAAATCAAGCAGATGAATGTGAAGACTATCTTTCTTCATAGGTGATAGTGTGTGAGTTCTGCATTTTAACCCATTGAGAGATAGAAAAAAAATTTAATTAACGAGTTATTTTTCTGAGTGATAAAATAGTGAAATTTAATTTTTAGGTATTTAGAAAATACTAGCCAATATTTTGAGTTATCAGTGTTGTGTTTCTAAAATATTTTCAAAAGTCTCCCACTTGTAAACCTACTGTTTTTAATAGTAGAAAAATATTTTAAGGAGTTTGTTCTGCGGATGTAACTCAAATAAAAAGATAAACCAAATTAAAACCGGTGTGTTATTTTATCTCAATTTTATAGCTATTATTAAGAGTAGTTATTTTGTTATATTGTGCTATTAATTATCCGAGTAAAATTCTTTCTAAGAAAATTGAGTTTTAAGTGAGACCGTTTGTGACTTTTTCAGTCAATTCTAAAAATTTTTATTCACATTTATTATTATGATAATATTTTATATATTATTTATTTGTATAATAGCAAATAATTTGTCTGTGATTAACACTTGCTGCATAAATAGAAACCTTAATCCCCAACCACTAGCTAAGAACAACCAAATAAATACATAATGAACTATGTTTTTAAATTATTGTGCAAAGTGCAAACTTTTGTTAACAAATCTGATAAAAAGAGCCACTGATTGTAATTTTATTTTTTCCTTTCTTGTGTCCATGCAATTAGTTTTCAACACCGCTGTATTATGTTAGAATCGATGTGGGAGATACTTACACCTATTGGTTAGTAATCCTTAATTTTCCACTGAAATCTGACCCAAAATTGGGTCATCATCGGCAAAATATTTGGTGTATGTGTTTGTGGTTGTGGCTCTTACAGGCTCGTTGAAACCACAAAGCATCCTTGTTTGGTGTTTTTTTGAGTAACATTAGGCTATAGAGATAAAAAGTTTGGTGAAAAAGTGTACAAGTAAATGGTTTTCTAACTTGTTGAATTAAAGATTAAACTAAGAAAATTGACATGTAAGAACAATATAAATGCATATATACATTTTTCTACACTGGATGTTTGTTGATATTTTGTATCTTGTTTTGTAAAAGAGGCTCCTTTTGGCTGAATGATTCCAAGGCTCCAACCAGTGGCGGAGGCAGGTGAGGTCGGGTGGGGCTGACGACCCTCTTGCCGGCCGCCGGACATGTAAATCCTCATCCCCTCAGCTCCCTCAGTTTCAGCCCCCTCAGCTTTAGCTCCCCTATCTCAGCAGTTCTGGCTCCTCCACTGGCTCCAACTCCATGGCCCTTTCCTGCCTGCCCTTCTTTGGCTTCCCCCCAAATAACAGCATAAAAACCAGCTGTAATGACAATTGCTCAGACAAAACTGCTTCAGATTTTGAAATCTTCAGTTGTGATATGATGCTTTGAGATAGAACTATTTAGTAATTCTTTATACGAACAAGTTTGATTATTTAATCAAACCAAATTAAACTGATAACAATCCATTATTTTTGGTTATCACTTGCAAGGAATACAAAGAAATGTAACTTCCAAGATAGAAAGCATCTACTAGAAAAATGATTCCCAGAAGAGCTGCAACAACAATACCTAAGGGCTTGAACATAGAAACAAAGACAGGTCCACTCATTTCTCTTCCCAAATAGAAGTACTCATAAGCATTCTAGAGACTTAGATGCGAGAATGAATTAAATGACAAAGTGATTGTGAAACTGAAAATATTACTTCAAAACACCCTTATCAATCTTCTTGGCAGTCTTATATTAGCTATCAAACAAAGAACATGTTGATGACACTTAATTACTTATATTCGCATGTAGAGGTCCAAATAAAAAATAAAATTTTAGTAACTTGGTTTTTCCCAAATTCAGCATAAAAGCAACCCATCATCATAGTCAAACATGATATCATCTTCTATAAACACTTTTTTTTTCTATTTAAATAGCTAAATACTGGCATTAGTTTCACAATGTTGCCTAAATATCATCTTCATCTCCTGAGCAGCATAATAGAGAAAAAAAATGGGGACTTTTCTATTATTGCAGTAGGTGATTACAATTCATAGCAATCAAATGTACTAGTAACAAAATAAATAGTAAAGCTAACCTAAATGCAACAATAAATATGAAGCTAAGACCAGGAACAAGATTGAGCATGGCTGTGGCAAGTGTAGGAGAGCTAAGATTAATCGCAGCATGCCTAAAAGAATTTGCCAAGCAACTGAATTAAATAAATGACAATCAGACCCAAAAGCAAGAATTCCCAATAAAACAACCGAAGTCCATTCAAATAAAAACAGAAATACAAAATAATATACCCAGATAGACCAAGCAAAAAGAATGAACATATAATTGAGAAAGTGAGTGGAGGCCTATCTGATCTGCAAAACACTTGCAAACGATAGACGTAAATGTAAAAGGTTTTTTCTTTGTAAGTATTTGGGAGTGAATGAAAGAGTACCGAACAATAAAAGCACATGTAAAAGGTTTTTCACTTCGTGGCTATTTGTGGGGGAATGAAAGAGTACCTGTGGAAGACCAAAGAAGATGGGAGAATTATGAGCGAGGCAAGGGCATTAGAGCAACAAACAAAGATGAAACTGCTCATGCCTTTAGACATGGCTACCTTGCTTATAATCATTAGTCCAACTTGTACACACTCTGCCATTACCATCCCCACAAATAGCAAAGCTGCTTTTGTCCCCATTTGAACTAACAAAAATAGAGATTCTTGAGAATTTCAGGAAGTGAAAATTCAGAACGACAAGATCTAGTACGTAATCTCTACTTGGAGAAGCGCAACGCAAGTGAAGACCCCAACCGAGTCAGAAGTCTAAACGCAGCCAGTGACCAAAAGTCCAATTTAGCTAGAGCGGGGGGTGTAACACCCTGATACTCCATATAAGTACTATACATATACCTAGTATACATACAATACGTATATAAAGTATAAGAATGTTACTTTTAGATTCAATTTAAAAAAAACCTTTATCCAAGTTCATCAAATTATACATTAATTTAAAACACATTTACAAAAGTCAGTATTCTTATTTATCAAAACTTCATTCATCCATATGAATATATATATTAACTCAAAAATACAATATAATTTAAAATTACACATGTATGCATCACCTTCTAGTTGGTCTCGAGACACCCTTACCCTTCTCGTGGCATAACAGCTAGACTTCCCGATCAACCGCATACATACCTGCGCGATTAAACATCCGCGCTAAGCCCGAAAGCTTAGTAGTACAAATAAATACTAAAACACATTTTACCATAAGAATCATACCTTATATTTTTAGCATGATGTTTTATGGTTCTCTTACCACGTTTTCCTTTCTCAATGCATTCTTCATATGTTCCCACTAATTTCACAATTATTATACATAATTATATAAAGCCTTTACAACACAGTACTTTCCCTTTCTATCTCATATGCATATAAACATACATCATTTCAACCAAAATACCATTCAACGACCTATTCAACACCTTTATGAAAGCAATTCTCACACATTCCTTGTTCATATATATATTCTACACATCATACTATATTTTTATAAAATCATATATCAACAAAGTCCCTCAAACATATTCACCTTCAATACATCAATGCACATATTGCAAAATCATACTTTATAACATTATTTTATCCACAATTCATCAGACATGAATCATACTTCCAATAAAGGCAGTTATAGATCTCATTACTCATTTATTTCAACATTTGAATATCACATTGACAACAAAGACAGACTCGGGCCCAAACAACACACTAATATGTTATTCAAAGTTCAGAGTTATTGCTTTGGTTCATAATCACAATAATCAAGCCTGTAGGCATCATGTATCAATAACTCTATCCATGGATAGTGTAACAGACCCAGTCTCTTGGACCATCAACTCCACATGAGGAGATCCTCAACCCGGCAAGACTGTTACCTGTAACAGACCCAGTCTCTTGGACCATCAACTCGACTAACCTCGAGGAGATCCTCAACCCGACAAGACTGTTACCAATTATATATCTCATAATCATAATTATCATAGTGTAACAGACCCAGTCTCTTGGACCTCATTTCATCTCAAATTAAAGAGATCCTCAACCCGGCAAGACTGTTACCTTTCATTTTATAGGCATGCCTCCAAACCCAGAACTCTGAAATTGAATAACACATTAGTTACACAATTCATTTATTATTTCATTATCCATCTCATTCTCAATTGAATCATAATCTAGGCAAACATGCCTCATTTATCACAATTGAATCATCATAGCCAATCACAATGGCTTTACATCACATTTGTGTTATAATAGCCAATGACAATGGCTTCATATTTCATTTGAATCATCATAGCCAATGACAATGGCTTCTCATTTCATTTGATTTCAATTCTCATTTCATCTTTCATCACAACATCACATCTTTCACATAACACATTACAATTTACAAAGTTCACAATACATAAAACATAACATTGTTCATATAGTATCTTAAACATCATTGTTATCATCATATCACATTGATCAATTCATCACTCAACAATACATAATCAATGGCATTGCACATACCTTTTTCCATGATCATTATATCTTCCACATTTCCTATATCATCATTGTTATATACAAAACAATTTACATTATACATGAATATAGAATCTTCTATATACATTTGGTTGGATCATTATTGTTTTAAGTGTGTTTAGGTATAAAAGACCTCTGAAGATCCAACAATGTATGAAGAACAAATAACAAACACCCAAGCTAACACCCTCAAGGGACACGGCCAAGCTTGTGGCCGTGTCTCTCAATCCAAACATCCAGTAGCAAACACGGTCAAAGGACACGGCCAAGCCAGTGGCCGTGTCTCTCAATCCAATTCAAGAAGTAGCAAATACGGGCAGTGGACACGGCCAAGCCAGTGGCCGTGTCTCTCAACACAACAATCCAGTAGCAGACACGGGCAAGGGACACGGCCGTGTCTCTCCAAAAATCATCCAACACGGCCGAGTTTGCCCTAACTTGGCCGTGTCTCTCATGACTTGGCCGTGTTCTTCAATGAATTAAAGGCCAAACACTTCCAAATTCATCTAACCCAAACCCAACCTCAACATTTCATCATTTACCTCACAATTTTCTCAACTTATCATCACTTAAATATCAATTCAACATCTTTACATACTTCACTCTTTCATTATCTTCACTTTACACACTAATTATACCAAACATAACCTCAATCCACAAGAATTCAAAACAAGAAGATAAAAATTTAGATATATACATATAATCAATAAAATCAACTCAAAAGGGAGTACTTACTTGAATAGCTTGCTAAATCTTCAATATCCACTTGCAAACATCTTGATATCCTTAATCTTTGGTGTAACTAGAAGCAAAATCATCTTTCTCTTTCTAGCTTCTCTCTCTCTCTCTCTCTCTCTCTCTCTCGTTTACAAAGAAAAAGAAGAAGCAGAGGAAGAAAGAACGTTCTCGTTCTTTCTTTCGTTTCTCTCATATATATAATAATAATAATAATAATAATACTTAATATTTCTCAAATAACCTCCACCACACATAATTTTCCAACTTTTGACTTTCTTCTTCTCTTTTCTTTTTGTCCTTATTATCATTATTATTATTATTAACTAATTATACAAATATATATACACAACTCACTTTCCTACACCATTTTATATCCCATGTATATGTGATGTATATGTATATGTCTTATATATATATATTATCTTTATATTTCCCATACATACATATACATTAAATCCAAATGCAACAACATTAACTCCAAAACTCTTAGGGTCTATTCCGGGATATTACAATTCTCTCCCCCTTAAATAATTTCGTCCTCGAAATTATCTAGCACACTAACAACCCATTTGGAACAAATCACCATCTTAATTTATCAACTTACATAACTTTTACTCTCCCCCTTTTAGTCAATCATAACTTATCATTATATATCTATTTTTATCTTATAACTTTCTCAACAGAGCAACCAAGATAGCTCATTACATTCCCAATGAATTTTCTTTTATACACTAATCAACTCATCTTATAATCTATATATTCCATTCATCTATTACATTCAAGATATATCACTTCATCTCTTTATAGATAATCAACTTTAACCTTGGAAATTTTTTTGAATTATATCATACTATTGCTTATCTTGTCATTATAATCACTGTCTAAATAAACATTTATCAAACCTCAATGGATAACAAGATCCTTATTTTTCACACATGGAGTTACTTCTTTAGCATGTTTTTCACTTAACTTACATATTAATACATTACCTTTTTTACTTATTTGATAAATAACCAATCTTTTCCCTTTTTATCATGATTAACAACTACTCTAATTCCATTTATTCATGTCCAATCACACTTTAAAATTTTACATCATATACATTATCACGTAAATAATTGTACCCTTGGTATAAATATACATATTGAATCTCAATGATGATTCATAATCTTAGCCAAATCCAGATCAATTGATCCATCTATCACAATATACCCACGTTCTAATCTTGTTCACATCCAATCAACGATTAATTAATCTAACCTTTCACAAAATTTCACAATTTTTATATATATACATATAACTTAATTCCATTAGAGCAAACTTATATTCAATTTCTAATCTCCTTCAATCCATTTTCAGTCAATATCATACGTTATATCTATAACTCATTCACTCAAATCTTGAGTTCATTCCCTTAAACCTTAAGTTACATACCATAAACATATTCAGTATAACTTTCATTCATATATTATAATTTCTCCCTTCTTAATATCTCTTCACATTTCCTATCATTGGTATATTTATTTTGTTTACCTTTTTGTCATATTATTCACAGTTGTAACCAAGTTCTTAACAATAAAATAATAAGATACAACTTTATCCATCATAAATTTTAACTACACTCCTCAACCATAATCTCAATCTCATCAAATCTGTATTACAATCATTTTATCCAAGACCCAAATCCATGGATAACAAATTAACCGATCAAATATACTGAACAGAACACATAGCTTTAAGAGATTAATGTTCAAGCCCGGGACTTTCAAATCAATACTGTTCTTTATATAATTCTATTCTCAATCTTTACACATACAAAGCTAAAGTGTATTATAAGATTTATATAGTCCTTCTTTACATTTTTAGTATAACAGAAATTAACACATTCCAACTCCGTTTCAGCCAATTTGCACTCACTTATATGATCCTTATCAACTTAATTCATGCTTCAGCACTATTACTATATACATATTCAATCATAATAGTTTCCACTGTCCACTATTACTCAAGTCCATTTCATACTTACTATCATCACATAATCCATCTAACTTTGCACAGTTCAAGACCTAATCTCTCTTAGGTCCACTCATACATACAACATCATTTCCATAACACTAATTCTATAATAATACCACATACATATTCATAAGTCACCTTCATAATGTGATTCACACACTTGTTTATATCTCATAATTTCATTCATATTGAAAAACTCAATTCACATAGCATATACATGTATACACTTAATTATATGCTCTTATTCTATTTTCTTTTGTCATACATTCCATACAAATTTAATGTTTATTACTTTCTTTCAAACACTATCATTCTCGTTTCTTCAATATAATGTAAAATATTTATCCTCCAAACAAATATATATATATATATATATATATATTCTAACCATAATAACATTTCACATACATCTCATTCAGAATCCTTATGTGACATCTCTTTCACTTTTGTCTTTAAAAGTGTTTAATATACCTTCATATCCATTTTTACTCTTTCCACTCAAATGACTTAAAATAACTCATTTTCATTTGCTTACTCACTTTCTTAATTATTTCAAAACAAATTCTCATACCATTAATCACATTACTCAATTCATAATACTTTCATATGCAATACTAGTCATTCCACCTAGCTCATGTATTGAATATACATTAAACTATCAATATCCAAATAATCTTTATCAAATTCCACTAAAACTTTAACTTTTCAACTTACTACTTTGCTTAAACTTCAATTTACCAAACTCATCTTTTCTTAATATCACTTTAAAAACATCTTACGTATATATATCACAAAGCAATATCAAAATATATACTTTTCACAATTACCAAGCTCATTTCAAAATCTCAAATATCACATATTATCATCATTACCATGAGCTTTCATAATATCAAAGTATCTCACATTTTTAACATTAAATTCACATTATTTACAATATAATCACGATACCAATTTATATTCTTACTTAACCAATATCATCTCTTTTTCCTTTAAACAAAACCTTAACTGTATATATATATATCCCAACTTTACATAATCACACTTTGTCTCTACTAATCAACTCATTCAATATTCCACCACACTCTCCTCATTAATAATATAACTTTCGATATTAACAAATTCAACATTAATTCCTCTGTCTAGCAAACTCAACATTAGCTGACCACATAAACTTTATTCTAAGGAAGTTCAAAGTGTAGAAGAAAGAGTACATACTCTTATCTTGATTTGATTTCAACTCATTTTCAACTTTATTCTCCTTTTTTTTTTGTATGTTTCAATTCACATTATGTCCTACATAATATTGCTCATAAACATCAACATTACATTCCATGTTGCACACAACATGACATTTTTCATATGCATCATCAATATACATACATCACATTACATTACATTTCACCATTCGTTTCCCATAATCAATTAGATACTATGCCTCAATTATAATTCATTTCTAACATCATTGCCAACAATCATGATTTCTCATTACATCCAAAATAGTATATACATATATCATGAACTATTTTGAACATCTTTTATAACACAAATATTCTACAACTCATATAATGCCACGTCCGAGACCAAACTAGGTGTGAATGCATATGCATGTATTACCAATTGCATTTCAAAACTTTTCCTTTTTACTTCTCTTTAGGCCTTTCAAAACTTTCTCTTTTTAATTTTACTTAGGCCGAGAATCTCGAACCTAAGCTCTGATACCAAAATAATTGTAACACCCTGATACTCCATATAAGTACTATACATATACCTAGTATACATACAATACGTATATAAAGTATAAGAATGTTACTTTTAGATTCAATTTAAAAAAAAAAAACCTTTATCCAAGTTCATCAAATTATACATTAATTTAAAACACATTTACAAAAGTCAGTATTCTTATTTATCAAAACTTCATTCATCCATATGAATATATATATTAACTCAAAAATACAATATAATTTAAAATTACACATGTATGCATCACCTTCTAGTTGGTCTCGAGACACCCTTACCCTTCTCGTGGCATAACAGCTAGACTTCCCGATCAACCGCATACATACCTGCGCGATTAAACATCTGCGCTAAGCCCGAAAGCTTAGTAGTACAAATAAATACTAAAACACATTTTACCATAAGAATCATACCTTATATTTTTAGCATGATGTTTTATGGTTCTCTTACCACGTTTTCCTTTCTCAATGCATTCTTCATATGTTCCCACTAATTTCACAATTATTATACATAATTATATAAAGCCTTTACAACACAGTACTTTCCCTTTCTATCTCATATGCATATAAACATACATCATTTCAACCAAAATACCATTCAACGACCTATTCAACACCTTTATGAAAGCAATTCTCACACATTCCTTGTTCATATATATATTCTACACATCATACTATATTTTTATAAAATCATATATCAACAAAGTCCCTCAAACATATTCACCTTCAATACATCAATGCACATATTGCAAAATCATACTTTATAACATTATTTTATCCACAATTCATCAGACATGAATCATACTTCCAATAAAGGCAGTTATAGATCTCATTACTCATTTATTTCAACATTTGAATATCACATTGACAACAAAGACAGACTCGGGCCCAAACAACACACTAATATGTTATTCAAAGTTCAGAGTTACTGCTTTGGTTCATAATCACAATAATCAAGCCTGTAGGCATCATGTATCAATAACTCTATCCATGGATAGTGTAACAGATCCAGTCTCTTGGACCATCAACTCCACATGAGGAGATCCTCAACCCGGCAAGACTGTTACCTGTAACAGACCCAGTCTCTTGGACCATCAACTCGACTAACCTCGAGGAGATCCTCAACCCAGCAAGACTGTTACCAATTATATATCTCATAATCATAATTATCATAGTGTAACAGACCCAGTCTCTTGGACCTCATTTCATCTCAAATTAAAGAGATCCTCAACCCGGCAAGACTGTTACCTTTCATTTTATAGGCATGCCTCCAAACCCAGAACTCTGAAATTGAATAACACATTAGTTACACAATTCATTTATTATTTCATTATCCATCTCATTCTCAATTGAATCATAATCTAGGCAAACATGCCTCATTTATCACAATTGAATCATCATAGCCAATCACAATGGCTTTACATCACATTTGTGTTATAATAGCCAATGACAATGGCTTCATATTTCATTTGAATCATCATAGCCAATGACAATGGCTTCTCATTTCATTTGATTTCAATTCTCATTTCATCTTTCATCACAACATCACATCTTTCACATAACACATTACAATTTACAAAGTTCACAATACATAAAACATAACATTGTTCATATAGTATCTTAAACATCATTGTTATCATCATATCACATTGATCAATTCATCACTCAACAATACATAATCAATGGCATTGCACATACCTTTTTCCATGATCATTATATCTTCCACATTTCCTATATCATCATTGTTATATACAAAACAATTTACATTATACATGAATATAGAATCTTCTATATACATTTGGTTGGATCATTATTGTTTTAAGTGTGTTTAGGTATAAAAGACCTCTGAAGATCCAACAATGTATGAAGAACAAATAACAAACACCCAAGCTAACACCCTCAAGGGACACGGCCAAGCTTGTGGCCGTGTCTCTCAATCCAAACATCCAGTAGCAAACACGGTCAAAGGACACGGCCAAGCCAGTGGCCGTGTCTCTCAATCCAATTCAAGAAGTAGCAAATACGGGCAGTGGACACGGCCAAGCCAGTGGCCGTGTCTCTCAACACAACAATTCAGTAGCAGACACGGGCAAGGGACACGGCCGTGTCTCTCCAAAAATCATCCAACACGGCCGAGTTTGCCCTAACTTGGCCGTGTCTCTCATGACTTGGCCGTGTTCTTCAATGAATTAAAGGCCAAACACTTCCAAATTCATCTAACCCAAACCCAACCTCAACATTTCATCATTTACCTCACAATTTTCTCAACTTATCATCACTTAAATATCAATTCAACATCTTTACATACTTCACTCTTTCATTATCTTCACTTTACACACTAATTATACCAAACATAACCTCAATCCACAAGAATTCAAAACAAGAAGATAAAAATTTAGATATATACATATAATCAATAAAATCAACTCAAAAGGGAGTACTTACTTGAATAGCTTGCTAAATCTTCAATATCCACTTGCAAACATCTTGATATCCTTAATCTTTGGTGTAACTAGAAGCAAAATCATCTTTCTCTTTCTAGCTTCTCTCTCTCTCTCTCTCTCTCTCTCTCTCTCTCTCTCTCTCTCTCTCGTTTACAAAGAAAAAGAAGAAGCAGAGGAAGAAAGAACGTTCTCGTTCTTTCTTTCGTTTCTCTCATATATATAATAATAATAATAATAATAATACTTAATATTTCTCAAATAACCTCCACCACACATAATTTTCCAACTTTTGACTTTCTTCTTCTCTTTTCTTTTTGTCCTTATTATCATTATTATTATTATTAACTAATTATACAAATATATATACACAACTCACTTTCCTACACCATTTTATATCCCATGTATATGTGATGTATATGTATATGTCTTATATATATATATTATCTTTATATTTCCCATACATACATATACATTAAATCCAAATGCAACAACATTAACTCCAAAACTCTTAGGGTCTATTCCGGGATATTACAGGGGGGATCTTCGTCAGATACACACTTTTCCCCAGACAATTGCCATTGCTCGTAGGAGACAAATAAATAAATAAATATTTGTAAGATAATGCTACCGTATCTTCGAAACAGTCGCTAATGCAATATATATATATATATATATCAAATTATTATTTTATATAATTAAAAAAAATTAATTATATTTTTTAACTATATCTTTATAATTAATAATTTAATTAATAAAATAATAATATAATATTAATAAATTAATATATAATATTTTAATTTATTTAAAATAATTTTATATAATATTTTATAATTTTATAATTTTTTTAATAAATATATATTAGCGGAAGAAAATGATTTCAACTGAATAAATAAAGTAAAAATTATATTAAAGCAATTTTAAAATTCCCAAACTTTTCCATGAGTGGCCGGTTTTGTGCGTTTGACATAAAATTTAATGGCTAAAAATTTAAATAAACCCCTAAATTATAGCTTATATATCACTTAGGACCTCGAAGTATTTTTTGAACCATTTCTGCCATTCTTTTGTTAAAAATGGTTCAAAACGCTGCCATCAATTTGACGTTAACTTCTTCTTAGAAAATTATAAAAAACAAAATAATAAATTATTACCACCACCACCATTGACATAGAATTTCTGGCCTACCCACGCCCACACTAACCATGGACAAACTTAATTTTCTTACCAACTTAATATCTATTTAATCAAAGCAATCATCTATATAAATAAGCACCAATTCTTCTTCGTTTAGGTTGAATAAAGGATAATGGGATAGTTTTGCTAGTTTATTTGTTTCTTTTTCTTTTATCTCCGCTTTTCTGTTTCTATGAGATGAGATTTCGTTTGCAAATTGCAAATGCAAAAGCATCAATGTATTGAGAGACTGAGATTACTAGTCTTTCTCTTGAGGATACAACATATTTTTGGATATGGGCATTGATCAATTTGTGGCTTTAATCAGTCGCCATTGTTAATTATTGTAATAATCATTCTTTACGATTGTTGAGGTTTCAGCTATGAACAATTTGAAAATTCACCAAATCTTCTCATAAAACTTACGACGCTTTCCTTCTTCGACTCTATCTCCATCTCCATCTCTCCAGAATAATCGTATTTAGTTTTATCTTTATCTGACATGATTTCCTTTTGTTTATGAGGGAAAATTGAATGTAAAGAGTGAGGATGAAAAAGATAATGGTTGGGTGATGGACGAAAAGGGTAATGGTTTCGATGAATCTACTAGGTTTTGGTTGGATTTTGGTTGTTGGGTGATGGCAGCATTGCTTCGGTGGTATGGGTGATAGTGGACGGCGGTATGACGCTGACGGCTGACTTTTGTTGATGGATTTTGGTTTTTTTTTTTGAGCATGAATGATGGATTTTGGTAACAACTAAGAAGAAGAAGAAATTTTTTTATTTTTTTTATTTTTTTATAAACTAACGGAGTGGGACACGTACAGAAGAAAAGGGCCTACAATGCCCCCTTTAAGATTTTTTAATAGGAAGTTAAAGGGAGTGTGTATTTGAATCATTTTTAACAAGAAAAAGGGCAGAAATGTTCAAAAAATACTCTGAGGTCCTAAGTGAGATATAGACTATAGTTAAAGGTTAAAGGGTTCATTTGAACTTCTAACCAAAATTTAATTAAAGGCTTGTTCAAGCCCTATACGAAATTTTAATAAATTTTTACTTATTTTTTAATAAAAAATATGATTTATTCAATCGAAATTATATATGAAAATGTTTATGAAAAATAACATTTTTAATTTATTACATTATATCTTATATAATTTTCTCATATGTATTTTTGTAATATTTACTCTTTATAATTCACATTATGATTTTTTTTTCCCATTTACATTGATTGTTTTAGGCCACATGATTACTCGTAGACTTTCACAAATTTCCCATAAAATTCACCTCGAATAATGGAACATTGATATTATGTATATTTCATTAAAATATAGGATATTTTTATTTATCATAATTTTAATAATAATTTATTATTATAATATCTTTTGTATAATATTTAATTTAATTAACATTTCAATATGGATTCTATTTCAAGTCAGGCAATCAGCGACGAATAGATATCATATTTAGTTTTACTGTCGCTTTCACACTTCACATTGCCTTTAGTTGTGATTGCTCTTCATTTTCTCACACTAAACCATTGCTTAGCTATTAATTTTTTTTTATTTTGTTATTATCTATTTACTATTTCTTAAATAACTTATAGAATCGTAATGATATTGTATAGGACTAGAGAAGAGGAAATATAGATATTGGATCTTCAGGTGATCGCAGATCTTCTGTACATACACTACTTATCCTTTCTTGAAATTATTGACAACAGCAAATGAACCGGAGAATATAAATTTTATGTCAGGCTTAATAATCTCCTTAATCTAAATTCAATTACAAACTAAAGCTTCCAATTAAAACTTAGATTTCATGGATTTGATTCCCTCAGTTGGTAGCATAAAAATTAAATGAAAAATGTTTCATGTTCTCTACAACTGATGGATATAAAATGGAATCATAAACCAGAATTCAAGAACCAGATTATTGAAGAGAAAGAAATAAGTCAATCATAAATGAAGACTTATTTTATTTAGAGAAGCTTATATATTACCAAGATCACACATAAGTTTCATGAAATGAAACCAAATTACTCTTGTCTGAGGAAGGAAACAATCTTCTTCTTCAATTCCAAAGCCTTCTCTTCGTTGGGATTATGCAAATGGAAGCAATGTTCTTCCTTTTCAGTCTCAACAAGTTCAAAACTTCCTTTCCATCCACTTTTCTTCAACTTTTCAAAGTAATTTTTTCCCACAGCATTCAAATGATCTTTCTCTGCTACAAAAATCAACATCTTCTCACAGCCAAGCCTAGCAATATCCTCCACAGGTGGGTTCATCCTTGGATCATCCAATCCACCGTTATTTGGACACATATAAAGCCACATTTGATCATCTTCACTACCACCAAAAAATGGATGCACCAAAATCGCCCCAATCACCTTCACTCCAGCCGGTAACCCAATTGACCCGACCCGAAATGCCAAAGTATGTGATATGTTACCTCCTGCGCTATCCCCACCAATGAAAACTTTCCCAAAATCAGCGTAATCATTCAACCATGACACTGGTCCATTCTGATTAACATGAGACGCCACCCATTGAAGCGCCGCCCATGAGTCTTCATAGCAAGCGGGTATGGGTCGGGTTGGAAAGAGACCATACTCGACAGAGACCACAAGAGCATTAGCTTCAGCAGCAAGAGCGGAGCAATGATTGTGGTAGGCGGGGGGTAAAAGCAGACATCATACAAAACCCACCACCATGTATGTAAAATAAGACAGGAAGTTTATGGCTGGGGTTTAGGACTTTCGGTAAGAAAATTCGGAAGGAGACTGGGGGATCAGTTGAGATGGTAACATCTTTGGTCTGGACTCCAGTAACAGGGTCATCAAATGGCGGGATTGTTTCCCAAGTTGGTAAAAACATGCTGATCCGGCCATCTTTGTGAACCTTAAAGAATCTGAACTCGTGGGCAACTTCATCATCAGCTGATGCCATTTGAAAAAAAAAAAGAAAAATAAAGGATTCGAAATCAAGGAACAGAGGATATGAAAATTTGAGGTTTGCAAAGAGGCAAAGTAGACGTCTATAATTTTTTTTTCTTCAAAAAATCCACTCACACACCCAGGGAGACCTGAGATATCTTCCAGTCAGTCTTCACTTGACATTTATAAACTTAACCACCAATCTCACAAACCCGTTGGTCTAAATAGTGTCGTCGTAGTCCCATTGGTTAAGGCCAGGGTTTGGTGACCTCTTGGCACATATTCGAACCGGTCTTTGCAGGTGGTGGTTTTCTTGATTATTTTGTACGAGTTTTTTTTTTTTTTTACGTCAATTCAATAATGCATTTGTGACATTGATACAGGAAGTGTTTTTTAAAATTGGAGCTTTTTAGTTTACTGTAAATAAATAATTTTTAGATTATAATCAGATTAAAAATAAGGAGTTAAGTGTTTCTATAAACTAGTTAATAATCAGCTGATAATAAGTTTATAACCAGTTAAGTGTTTCTGTAAAATCAGCTTATAATCAGTTTTTAATTACAGAAACTGTCAAAATGACTAAACTATCCCTGAGTTTATTTATTGTATAAAAATAATTTTTTAAATATCAATTTAAAATTTATTTTGCAATTATAATAATAATAATAATAATAATAATAATAATGGTGTTATCAATAAATTATACAAATAAAAACCTATCATGTAAATATTACCAAATTAATTAGAATCCTAAAAATATTAATTAGAATCCTAAAAATAAAAAAATTTTGATGGGAACTAAGTGTATAGGGTGGGCAAATTTGAAATATTGAAGATTAGGTAGGGATAGTGTGGTCTTTTACTTGGTCAAAACTGCTTAAAAAATAAGTGTTTAAAAAAAAGTAGCAAAACCCAACTTTTAAAAAATTGATTAAAATTAGATTATAATCTATTATTTAAGTTTTCAGAAACACTTAAATAAATAACTTATAATCTAAAAACTGTTTATAATCAGTTTTGACCAGCTTTTAAGTTTTGAGAAACACTATCATAATATATTGTCTATTTCCATTATACGTTATAATAATTGTATAAATTTATTAGATAATTGGTTTAATTGTATAAATTTATTAGATATTTTGGTTAGCAGTATACTTTTTAAGTAAAAATAATTTAATAAAAATAATTTTTTCAAAAAAATAATAAAAAAAATTAAAATTTTCAAATTTATATGAAAAATATTTTCACTATTTTTAAACATATGTGATTTTATAATGAAAATATTTTTTTTAAAAAAAATTAATAAAAATATGTCTTAAGAAAAATGAAAATCTTTCAGTAAATATTTATCAGTAATGATTTAAAATTATTTAAAAAGTTGTCATTTTTATATCAATTTATTGACAATATGTATTTTTATTCAATTTACTAATATAATATATTTTAATAATATATAGTATGATATAAGTAATATTTATTATGTTTGAAAATATTATATAACATATTATGATTTTATTTAGTTTAATGATATGGTATTATTATAAAACTAATAAAATGATTATATTATCCTAAAAAATATAAATTATATAAAATCATATTAAATTTAACTTTTAGATTTCATATTAAATTTAATTTGACATATAAAATTTATTTTAATCTTATAAAAAATAAAGTTAATTTCACTTTAAAAGAAGAGATTTTTTAAAATTAACTTCACTTTAAAAGAAGAGATTAAGGATATATTCAATATTTAGAGAATATATTAAATAGATTTTTTTTTTAAAATTAAATAATGAGAAACCACAAAATTAATATTTTTTTTTTGAAACTGAACAAAATTAATAATTTAAAAACTTATGAAACTAAGATAAAAATTATAAATTAAAATAAATAAATTATAGTATTAGATATTAAAAAAAAAACAAGAAACAGTAAATTAAAACAATTGAGAAACCAAAACACGTGCAAAGGGTCCATTATTATTAGAAAAAAACAAGGCGAAAGGTAGGTCCATTGCCTTCAACTTTCCAGACAAACAAAAACAAGTGGTGGAATCTCAATTCTCAACCACTCGCTAAGAACAACCAAATAAATGCATAATGAACTATGAAAGGAAGTGTTTCAAAAAAAAAAACTATGAAAGGAAAATAAAAAACGATAAATCAGTTTTTAAATTATTGTGCAAAGTGCAAACTTTTGTTAACAAATCATAAAAAAGAGCCACTGATTGTAATTTTATTTATTCCTTTCTTGTGTCCCTGCAATTGGTTTTCACCACCGCTGTATTATGTTAGAACTGATGTGGGAGATACTAACAGCTGCGGATACAAAATCATTAATTTTTCACATAAATCTGACCCAAAATTGCGTCATCATCGGCAAAATGGTTGGTGTCTGTGTGTGTGGGTGTGGCTGTTGCAGCCTTGTTGAAACCACAAAGCAGCCTTGTTTGGTGTTTTCTGAGTAACATTAGGTTATAGATATAAAAAGTTCGGTGAAAAGAGCAAAAAGTTCGGTGAAAAGAGCACAAGTAAATGGTTTTCTAACTTGTTGAATTAAAGATTAAACTAAGAAAATTGACATGTAAGAACAATATAATGCATATACAATTTTCTACACTGGATGTTTGTTGATATCTTGTATCTTGTTTTGTAAAAGAGGCTCCTTTTGGCTGGATGATTCCAAGACTCCAACTCCATGGCCCTTTCCTGCCTGTTCTTCTTTGGCTTTCCCCCACATAACAGCATAAAAACCAGCTGCAATGACAATTCTCCGACAACACTACATCAAATTTTGAAATTTTCAGTTGTAATGTGTTGCTTTGAGATAGAACTGTTTAGTATTTCTTGAATTCAGACGAACAAGTTTGGTTATTTAATCAAACCAAATTGATAACAATCCATTATTTTTGGTTTTCACTTGCAAGGAATATAAAGAAATGTACCTTCCAAGATAGAGAGCATCTCCTAGAAAAATGATTCCCAGAAGAGCTGCAGCAACAATACCAAAGGGCTAGAACATAGAAACAAAGACAGGTCCACTCATTCTCACACAACGTAGTCAACCGTAGCTGAAATACAGTCCCAACAACTGCCTACATAATCCACCTAATGTGAGAAAAAACCATAAGAGAAACCTATCTGAGAGAAAACCATGGTAAGGATTTCCCACACCCCAGCCTCCACCGCCCCAAACCCTCCTCCACTCCCAAACCATCAACCACTGGGACTGAATGGAGAAAAAAAATTCTCAGTTTTTGTTGATCATCTTCCAATTGATTTCACCGTTAAGGAATTTTATAACCTGTTCAAAACCTTCGGCCGCATATTCGACACCTTTATTCACAGGAGATTGAGAGCAAATGTTAACAATAGATACGGTTTTGGTCAGGTTCAAATCGATTCAGGAAGCACAATATGCAATATCCGCATTGAATGGATATCTCATCAACAAAAGAAGGATATTGGTCAAGTTGGCAGATCAGACTCAGAGTACTACCCTGCTTATTCATAGAAATTCACCTCCTGCAAAACCTTTGCCCACAGGCAACCTACCACTTCTAAGATATTCAACAATAACCAAACACATAATTTCTCCTTTTCACCAAATGAGAACAACCTGGTGTGGCTCCAACCGTGTCTCATTGAGAAACTCGCGATGTGGAAAGCACTGAGCTTTTGTTTGAATTTTTTCTTTCACATGAAATAGTTCCACTTAAAATATTATCTCTGGGAGGTAAAATTTTTCTCATTATGCTCAAAGATGTTAAGGCGGTTAAAGAACTTTTTCTTAATGGAAACGCTTGGCTGTATAACCGTTTTAATTTGATCAAACAATGGGAACCAAAAGACGTGGGCCGCGAAAAATTGGCATGGATTAGTTGTGAGTATATCCCACTACATGTCTGGTGTAACGAATTTCTCTCTCTTATTTCCTGTAAATGAGGTGCAAGGGGAGAAAATTTGATTCCCCTAAAACATAAAATATGCATAGATCACTAGATTATTCAAATTAAATTACAAAGGGCTGAATTGCATATCTGAGATCATCGTATGTTGATGCTGAAGACGATTTTGGGGTTTGTCGCCTTCCAGGGGATACACACTTTAAGTTTAGCGGAAGCACTACTGAAGGAACGTAATGTTCTCTCTTAATTGTTATGTTCCCCCGGAGATCACGATCTCTTATTTATAACTGATGATGATAATTAATTTCTATTTTGGTCCTTCAACAAAACAGAAATTCTTATCGGTCTCTACACTTATAATCCTATTACGAATAGGACACATCAATAGTCAACAATCCTAATTTGATCACAACTTTAATTTGACTATCTTAATTTGACTGCAATACACATTTAAATATTAAATATATTTAGCCCACATTTAGGATTAATTTTAATCAATATAAAATTAATTCTAACAATCTCCCACTTGGGCTAACATATATTAAATGTAAATGTATATACCTTAATGAGCTCATAAAAGCAGTCATACTGAAGGTGCCTTAAACAATCTCGTCCATTGATTATATCGATAAAGGACTGAAGGGTCAGTCGCCACATTAATCGTGACTCAAACCACCATCAATCACATTACCAATACTCTCAAATGACATAGATCAATAATATGAGTGTAGCATGAAAACTACATGTAATGTGATCTAATCATGCCTGTTTCCAACTGGTCAATCTTAAGTGAGATCAAACATATATATAATACAGAGTGTAAAACACATAATAAAAAGAAAAACTCATTTTTCTGCAGAAACTGAATGTACTTTATAAAATATATCCAATGTCAAAGAGAGCATACATAAAACTTAATGCAAACTTAATGAACAAACTCCCACTGAAACTAAATAGTCTCAAATAATGTGACACCCATATGAGCAGTGTGCTCATGAAAAACTTTCGGTATCACAGCCTTAGTGAGCGGATCCGCAATCATGGAGTTCGTTCCAATATGCTCTATGGATATCTGTCCACTCTGTACTCTCTCCCTCACAGCTAGAAACTTTATCCCAATATGTCTCGATCGAGAAGAGCTTCTGTTATTGTTGGAGAATAAAACCGCTGAGTTATTATCACAGTATAACTTTAATGGCCTTTCAATGCCATTCACAATGCGCAGCCATTGTGACAAAGTTCCTTAGCCAGATTGCCTGATTGGATGCCTCATAACTTGCTACAAATTCTTCTTCCATGGTGGAGGTAGCTACTAGAGTTTGTTTCACACTATTCCAAGAAATAGCACCACCAGCCAAGAGATATATGTAGCCTGATGTGGATTTTCGACTGTCTTGGCATCCCGCTAAATCAGAATCAGTATACCCAATGATCTCAAGCTGATCTGATCACCTATATGTGGGCATATGTCCCTTAGTTCTCTGAAGATACCTCAAGACTCTTTTGGCTGCTTTCCAATGATCCATTCCTGGATTGCTGAGATATTGTCCTAACATGCCAACTATGAATGAAATATCTGGACGAGTGCAAACTTGAGCATACATCAGACTCCCAACTGCTGACGCATAAGGAATCTTCTGCATCTCCTGAATCTCAAGTTCACCCTTTGGACACTGATCAAGACTGAATTTATCTCCTTTAGCAACTGGGGTATCAATTGGTCTACTGTTATGCATACCAAATCTCTTGAGCACTTTCTCAATATAGCCCTTTTGTGATAATCCAAGAATACCTCGAGTACGGTCTCGATGTATTTGAATCCCTAATACAAAAGAAGCTTCACCTAAATCTTTCATCTCAAAGTGTTTTGAGAGAAAGACTTTGGTCTCATGCAGCAAGTCCTTACATTAGTAGCAAGCAATATGTCATCCACATATAAGACCAAAAAGATAAACTTTCTCCCACTGAACTTGTGATACACACAATCTTCCACAGCATTTGTCTCAAAGCCAAAAGAGACAACTACTTCATGGAACTTGAAGTACCACTGACGTGAAGCTTGCTTGAGTCCATAAATGGATTTCTTTAATCTGCATACCAGTCGCTTTGGGTCTCCAGACACAAAGTTTTCTAGCTGCACCATATAGATGGTTTCATCAATGTCTCCATTGAGAAACGCAGTCTTCACATCCATTTGATGTAACTCAAGATCAAAATGTGCAACTAGAGCCATGATTGTTCTAAAAGAGTCCTTCGATGATACTGGAGAGAAGGTCTCTTTATAGTCAATCCCTTCTTTCTGAGTGGAGCCTTTAGCTACAAGACGAGCCTTATATCTTTCCACATTACCTTTAGAATCCCTCTTGGTCTTAAATATCCATTTGCAACCAATAGGTTCTTTTCCTTCAGGTAATGGAACAAGATCCCAAACTTGATTGTCTAGCATAGATTTATATTCTTCACTTATTGCCTCAATCCACTTATGAGAGTTGGAATCCTGCATGACATGATGAAAGCTGATTGGATCATCTTCCACCATGTCTACAGTGTCCTCATGTTCCTGAAGATATACTACATAATCATCTGGAATAGCATTTCTTCTCTCTCTAGTGGACCTTCTTAAAGGCACAGGTTCTGGCTCAAGTTCTTGAGGTTGTTGAGCTTGTTCTTGAGGAAGTTGTTTAACATTGTCTTGTATTGGAACTTGATGTGCTTCTGGAACAGTGACAGGCATAGGAACCAGAACACTGTTAGGAGCAATGATAGAAATCGACACTGAGTGTTCCTGACTCGATCCCTCCTCAAAGACAATGTTTATAACCTTACTTCTCCCCCCAAACTCAACATCCTCAAAAAATTTTGCAATTCCCGTCTCAAAAATAGATTTGGAAGTAGGATTATAAAACTTAAAACCCCGAGATCGCTCAGAATAACCAACAAAGTAGCTACTAACAGTTTTGGAGTCCAATTTTGTCTCATTAGGCCTATAAGGCCTAGCCTCAGTAGGACATCCCCAAACATGAAGGTGCTTTAGACTGGGCTTACGTCCAGTTCAAAGCTTATAACGTGTTTTTGTAGCTGCTTTAGTTGGTACTCTGTTAAGAAGATAGACTGTTGTTTTTAATGCTTCTCCCCACAGAGATTCAGGTAAAGAAGAATGACTAATCATACTTCTAACCATATCCATAAGAGTCCTGTTACGTCTCTCAGATACACCATTCATGCTGGGTGTACCAGGCATGGTGTATTGAGGGACTATACCATAGTCCTGCAGGAAAATAGCAAATGACCCTGGACGTTGTTCACCTGAACCATCATATCTGCCATAGTACTCACCTCCACAGTCAGATCTAACAGATTTAATCTTCTTTCCGAGTTGATTTTCAACTTCGACCTTATAAGATTTGAAAACATTCAAAGACTCAGATTTATCATGAATGAGATATAGGTACCCATAACGTGAGTAATCATCTATGAATGATATAAAGTATCTTTGACCATTCCTAGTTGCTGTAGGGAATGGGCCACAGATGTCCGTATGTATCAACTCTAAGACGTTTGATGACCTATTGACACCTAATCTCTTTTGTTTAGTCTGTTTACCTTTAATACACTCAACACAGGAGTCCAAATCTGTGAAATCAAGTGTATTTATGATACCATCTGACACAAGACGCTCTATTCTAGATTTGGATATGTAACCCAAACGTCTGTGCCATAGAGCAGCTGAGTTATCTATATTCAGCTTTCTTTTGGTACCTATAGTACTAACTTGCAGGGTCTCATTATAAGAGGCATCTATATCTAACATATATAGATTATGAAGTGCATACAAGAAACCAGTACCTAAAATTTTTGAATCCATAGATAAAGTAACTTTATTGTTTCCAAATGAACAAGTAAAACCAGATTTGTCCAAATGGGAAACAGAAATTAAATTTCGCCTAAAAGACGGAATAACAAAAGTATCTACTAGATCCAAAAAATTGCCAGTTCTTAAACGCAATCTAAAATGTCCTATCGCCTCTACTTCTACCGGTTCGCCAGTTCCCATATAAACGTATCTTTCACCGTCAGTTGGCTTTCGGTAACTTAGGCAACCCTGCATTGAAACACTTATGTGACTAGTAGCACCAGAATCTATCCACCAAGTGTTTCTAGGTACCGAAGTTAAATTAACTTTAGAACAGACTAAAACCAAATATTTTTCCTTATCAGCAGTCTTATTATCAGTATTTTCATTCATAGGGACAAAGTTGGTATTACACGGCATGCTAGCTGAATTCAGAGAAAATAAATAAATGACATAAGCTCACAATCCACAAAAAATTGAAACAAATTACAGAAGTAGAGTTTAAATATTGGAAACAAGATACCAGACACAATATTAATATTCTCATCTTTGGACATAAAATATTAACTGTAATTGGTATCTCAACGCAGTAATCAAATATTGACAATTCAGTCCTGTCAAATAATAAACCTTCCTTTGGGCCGATTTATTATCCACATGGATGAACACATAATAATTATCACATATTTATTACCGCAATGTATTCTCAATTCAGCCAGATAGCAACCTTCCTTTGGGCCGGTATACTACCCGCAATGAATTTTAATACACCTGTCTAATATCTCAAATAAATTAATTTACACAATAGAGGTCACTTTGGTAACTTTTTGTATCAATTAATTTATTATTAAAAAATATTAAACACAATCAGAACTAAAATACCAAAATTTAAACTCAATAAATTCTCAATTAAAATTTAATATTATAATAAAATTAAACTTTAATTGAACTGTAATTCTTAATAAATTGATTGCAATATTTAAATTTAAGCCTGATTAAATATTGCAATAAACTTTAATTAATTAATTAAAAAAAATTATTGAACGAAAATAAATCAAAATCTTTTCGCCAAAACGTTTAATTAATATTACAATAAACGTTTAATTTAAAAGCTTTTCCAATTCCTTTCGTCTTTAATTAATTGGAACGTCACAGAGGCCAAGAAAATCTTTTCCAATTCCTTTCGCCAAAACGTTTTTTTTTATCTTTAATTAATTAATTTACATAATTAATTAATCAAAAATTAATTAATTCCAGAAAAAATCACAAACCAAAATTCAAGTCCAGAAATTTGATTTTTCCAGAATTAATTAAATAATCTCAATAATTTAATCTAAAAAACAAATCAAACCAAAATTGATTTCAGATTACCAAATTCGATTCCAAATTAATTCTAGAAAATTACAATTACCGAATTAATTTTCTAGAATCAAAACAAAAATCAATTTAATCGGAAAATCTAGCAACCTAGTACAGGGCTCTGATACCAATTGCAAGGGGGAGAAAACCTGATTCCCCTAAAACATAAAATATGCATAGATCACTAGATTATTCAAATTAAATTACAAAGGGCTGAATTGCATACCTGAGATCATTGTATGTTGATGCTGAAGACGATTTTGGGGTTTGTCGCCTTCTAGGGGATACACACTTTAAGTTTAGCGGAAGCACTACTGAATGAACGTAATGTTCTCTCTTAATTGTTATATTTCCCCGGAGACCACGACCTCTTATTTATAACTGATGATGATGATTAATTTCTATTTTGGTCCTTCAATAAAACAGAAATTCTTATCGGTCTCTACACTTATAATCTTATTATGAATAGGACACCTCAATAGTCAACAATCCTAATTTGATCACAACTTTAATTTGACTATCTTAATTTAACTGCAATATATATTTAAATATTAAATATATTTAGCTCATATTTAAAATTAATTTTAATCAATATAAAATTAATTCTAACATGACGCACTTTCATATCCATAGAAAGTGAAACTTCTAATAAGAATATACTGGATTGTGCAAGAGTTCTCATCTCCACACTCGAGAGAATTTATCTCTGATGTTCTGGATATTAAAGTTCACGATGAAACTTTCACTATTAGAATTACAGAAGATTATGGTTCCATTTCAAAAGCTCTTGGCATGAATTACTCATCACCGGCAACCCATGGAGCTGATAATCTGATCTGAATAAGTTCCTCAAATGCCATCATGCAATCTGAACGGCAAGCTCCTAACTTCTTGAATTCCTCAAGCATTCACTTCTCCAAGCTCGTGGAAGACAATATTCCCGCTGCCATTTCCAACACACAGAAGGTGCCTGACAAACGCTGAAACGCAATTGGTGATCAGACACCCAGGAGTTTTGCTAATGCTTGTTCCAGCTTTGTTCCACCCACAAAGCCATCCTTTGCTGATATTATCAAGGCAGCTCCACGTGATGGGACAGTGAACAAATTATCAATATTCCCTGGCGACAGATCACACTCCTTCAATAAAAAAATAAGATAAATTTGGTAACACCAACATAAGTAGTGGTCTAGCCCGTTACAAAGTCAACATGGGCTCAATTCAGAAGATAGGGACTTTACAGGCAGCAAGGCTATATAGATATCAATGCTGATCTGATAATTAACAGTGGGCCTAATCCATCACTTCATTGTAAACAGCCCCTCCACATTGCTTTAAGGAGATTTGTTAAGCCTCAATTACACACCTGCCCCTCACAAACCCATCAAGATAATCCCATACCTGCTGCAAATGATTTGGTCGAAGACAGTGATTTGGAGGAGACGCTCAGCATGATCAGAGTTAAAATAAAAAATAATACTAGTAAGAAATATAGAAAAAAGGCCCTATCCATTTCGGTCCTAAAAGGTCGGAGATCCTCTAAAGGAAAGAGGTGTGCTGCAAATTCTTACCCTTTTATGAAGGAAAAATCAGGGAATGACAGTGGTATTGTCAACAGGAACAATACCATTGAGACTAATGATCAAATTAACTCTGAAAGATCCTCTTCTCCGCATCTTGATATCCAGATGCTGGGCCTCACTGCAGATCATTCTTCATCGGCTGAAATCAACGCAACATGGAAGGTGGGACACACATTGGGCATTTTTAGACCTGAAGATAAATCTGATGTATGCAATCAATTGGGGAAAATCATCGAGCGTGAGGTGGAAATTCAGGCAAATAACCCCATAAAATGAATATTATGATGTGGAATGTAAGGGGGTTGGGGGCTTGTGCTAAAAAGTCCTCAGTCAAGAGATGGGTGGGTAAGAAGAAAATAGATGTTCTTGCAATTGTTGAAACTAAACTGAGCTCCATTGACACCGCACTGATAAGAAACATCTGGGGTAATATCGATGTTGGATTCACTTTGGTTGATTCTATAAATGCATCAGGTGGTCTAATTATGGTGTGGAGTAAATCTTCTTTCAACTGTGTTAATGTATTGAGAGGGAGTTATTGGATTGCGCTGGAAGGAAATTGGATATGTCAATCCTTCTACTGCACTTTGATCTGTGTGTATGGGCCTTCAGCTGAATTAGGAAGAAACCAATTATGGGAGGAAATTATACAGTTGAAATCCTCATTAATCAAGCCATAGCTGCTTATGGGTGATTTCAATGAAGTCTTAACAGGAAAAGAAAGAAGCTATGGATATTACTCTCCACAAGGTGCCGCAAGTCTTAATAATTGTTTTGATAAGTCGAAAATTCACTTGGGGAAATTCCTTATGTCAAAACAAATTAGATCGTATGTTGGTCAGTGGAGAATGGTTACAAAAGTTTCCTTCGTTAAGGGTAACAATACTATGCAAAGGTCTATCGGATCATACACCTCTACTGCTAGAAACTAGCCAAAACCTTTTAGATCTCTGGATTGCTGGTTCCTTCATCCTAATTTTTATGAATTGGTTAATAATTGGTGGCATTGTTTTCACTTGAGTAATGAGGGTGCGTATGGTATCTGTAGAAAACTCAAAGCTCTCCCAGTGAAATTGAAAAACTGGAATGACAATCAGTTTGGAAACATTGGGGCAGCAATTTCGAAATTGGAGGAGCTAAACATTGTTACCAGTGGCTCGAATCAGACCCTACTTCAGCAACATTACACAGTAAGAGAAGAGTAATTTGGGCAAACTTGTATAATAAACTCAAACAAGAAGAGTCTTATTGGTGTTAACTGTCAAGAGTTAAATGGATCAAGGAAGGGGATAAAAACACTCTGTTCTTTCATATTTCAGCTACAATCAGGAGAAGTAGAAATTGTATTAGCAATTTATCTATCAACGGCTCCAGCACAGCAGACCCTGAACTGATAAAGAAGGGAATTCGTGATTACTTCGCAGATATGTTCTCTGAGACTAATGTGAGCAGGTCTTGCCCTTCGTTGCTCCCATTTTGAAAATTATCATCTAATTCAGCTGCTGGAATTGAAAGGGCATTTAATGCTGAAGAAGTGCATGCAGCAGTGTTATCTTGTGAGGATACCAAGGCTTCAAGCCCTGATGGATTCAACTTTAACTTCTATAAAAAGTTTTTGGACTTAATATCTTCTAATGTAATGAATCTTTTTGATGAATTTTTCATATCAGGAAAGTTGCCCAGAAGTCTT
Organism: Garcia nutans; assembly: GCA_947685225.1. Taxonomy (NCBI): domain Eukaryota; kingdom Viridiplantae; phylum Streptophyta; class Magnoliopsida; order Malpighiales; family Euphorbiaceae; genus Garcia; species Garcia nutans. The sequence goes on from CANTUV010000011.1 coordinate 56,817,626, forward strand.
GGACTCTCATTCATGACGCTGATACCAAAAATCCAAGGAGCTGACCTGCTGAAACATTTTCGCCCAATCAGCCTTATCAATGGCATTTATAAAATTGGAGCCCAGCTTTTATCTTTGAGAATCAGGCCGGTTATGGATCAAATTGTCAACGAAAGCCAATCCTCATTCATTAAAGGTAGATTCATTCTGGATAATGTTTTGAACGCTGACAGAGGCGAAGCCAGACTTTTTAATAAAGTTAGATAAAATAAAAATATCATATTTTTTTAAAATTTAAAGGGGTCAATTAAGTATTTTAAAAATTTTAATAATATATATACATACATATAAATTTAAAACAGCTGCCCCTTTCTAATCTGAATATCTTCGCCAGTGATTGCTGATGAAATTATTGATTCATGCAGTAGATTTAAAATCGGTGGTGTTATACTAAAACTAGATTTTGAAAAGGCCTTTGATTCATTATCGCAGAACTATCTTTTTAAGGTCATGGAAATTATAAATTTTGGGTCAAAGTGGCTAAGTTGGATGGATGGGTGCATTCGACAAGCTTCTTCTGCCGTTCTATTCAATGAGGCAATAATAAAATCATTCCCCATGAGGAGAGGTCTTCGTCAAAGGGATCCTTTATCCTCATTTTTATTTTCCATTGTTGCTGAAGGCTTGAGTCTTCTCTTCACTAAAGCCTTGAGTGTTCTCTTCACTAAAGCCTTGGAGGCAGGCATTATAATAGGAATACCTATCAAGAATTATAGAAATCCCATATATTACCTGCAAGTCGCAGATGACACAATTATTTTTTGTCCAGCTGATACTGAGTGTCTACTTAATGTGAGACGGATTTTAAGATGTTTTGAATTACTATCTGGGTTAAGGGTAAACTTTCACAAAAGTGTTCTAGTTGGCCTAGGTGTCTCTGATGATTGGAGTAGGCTAGCTGCAATTATGTTGAATTGCCCACACTCCTCCCTACCATTAAAATATTTAAGACTTTTCGCTAGGTGCAAACCCGAGGAAACAAGCCACCTGGGAGCCTATCATTAATAAAATCAAAACAAGATTGGTTGGATGGAAAGCACGACATCTATTCCTTGCAGGAAGGCTTACATTGATTAAATCGGTTCTTAATAGTTTGCCGATATACTTTCTGTGTTCAAAATCCCAAAAGGGAAGGCTAAATCAATTTTCAAAATACAAAGAAATTTCTTTTGGAGTGGCAAAGAGAATGGGAAAAAACTCCACAATATCAGCTGGTCTGTTATCGAAAAAGCCAAGAGTCTAGGAGGACTCGGTGTAGGTTCCATCTTGGAGAAGAACAGAGCTCTCCTATTCAAGGGGCTATGGAGAATCTTTGATTTTTCTCCCGCCTTGTGGAAAGATAATATTAACGTCAAATATAGGGACTTTTCTTCTCTGTCGATACACAGTAATGAACCAGCTTCTGTTGTATGGAAAAACATTATTGACTCCACAGCAAAAGACGAGGTTAGCACCAGAATCATTAAAGAAAGTGTCCGATATTGGTTGGGAAATGGAGAAAGCATTCGATTTTGACTCAATCCTTGGGCTGATGGTATTTTACTGTCACTAAAATACCCTAGATTGTTTTCGTTATCCATCAATCAAGCTGATCTTGTAAAAGACTTCGGTGCTTGGTGTGGTGACAATTGGGCATGGGATTTCTCTTGGAGACATCCCTTATTTGTTTGGCAATCAGATTCACTCGGGTCCTTTATGGCCGACATTGCCAGTTTCAATCCAAAGGCAAGGGAAGACGATAAAATCATTTGGTGCTTTAATAGCAGCGGGAAGTACTCAGTCAAATCCTTCTGCAAGCAGCTTAATGCTCATAATATCATCATCGACTCCTTCAACTGGTCCTCTATCTGGAATAATGTCTCTCCGCCCAAGGTCCAAATTTTTGTTTGGACAGCAATACATGGCAGAATTAATGTCAGAAACTTTTTATCAAACATTGGCATTCTACAGCCATCTGAGGATATCTGTCCACTATGCAAACTAGGATCAGAAACGGTTGATCATTGGTTATTACACTGCCCCTCTTCTTGGCAAATTTGGAATAGAATTTGTGAGTGGTGGAACTTCGAATGGTGTTGTCCTTCCTCTTTAAAAGACCTATTCACACAATGGATTTTCTTCGCATTTGGGAAATTTCAAGAGAAGATTTGGTTAGCCACTTTCTTTTCTATTACTTGGACCATTTGGCTGGAGAGGAACAAAATAGTCTTCAATAATTCTTTCTTTAATATCAAAAGAATATTTGATGTGATCATACTACAGTTGTCATCATGGGTTTCGGCATTTGAACCTGGGTTTCGGCATTTGAACCTTCATTCCCATATAAAGTCAGCGGCTATTTTATCTCAATAGATTTTATTAAAGGTTGGAACCCTCAATCTAGCATCAACCATTTAATTGTTTGGCACCCACCCGATAGCAACTCCTTGAAATGGAATATCGACGGCTCTTCTGTAGGGAACCCAGGGGCAGCTGGGATTGGAGGCGTTTTGCGGGATAATAATGGATATTTTAAAGCTATTTTCTCTTGTTCTATTGGTTGTGCATACTCCAACATGGCTGAGCTTATTGCAATGGTTAAAGCCCTCAAGATATCTATCTACTGAAAATGATTGGATATAATCCTGTCATGTAATTTTGGAGTCAGACACAAAATCAGCAGTCTCCTGGGCAAATGGGGAGTTAACAAACGCTCCATGGCATTCTGGGATACCTTATATGAAGTTAAAAAGTTGGCAAGTACGTTTAATTCTGTTATCTTTAAGCACGTGCCAAGAGAAGCAAATCATTTTGCGGATTCACTTGCTAAGTCAGGTGTATCTAGACATGTTGAATTAGTTGCATGCTTCAATTCTTAAGGAAACACTGGTACGTTGTTGGCAATGTGTAATTTCATAGCCAGCGATGATTACTTGGCTGTTAATACTGCTGCAATTTTCTACTACTCCTGGTTACAAATGTTGCTACAATTGTCTACATTTTTTGGCTGATATTGTTACAGATAGCGCTGCAATTTTCTGGCTTTTGTTGCGGATTTGACTAAGAAGCAAGGCTTTAATCAATTTGATGGAACCATTATGCCTAACTCTGTTTTTCACGTAGTTTTATTGTTGGTGTTTTGATGGATTATCCAATTGTGCATCTTGTCAATGGTCTTTGCAAGTTTGATCACTTTCCAAATTTGGAAGTATCTTTTGCAGATTATAAATTAAAATAGTTATTGGAGTACTTGCATATCTGAGTTTCTAAGACCCACTAGCGAGTATGTTCATGAGCTTTCTATAATGAAGTTCATGGGCATATTTTTCTGCTGCACTTTGAAGTAGGAACTGGAGCAGCTGCGCTCATCTTGTGCTGCTTGCTGCATTCTGAAGCTTCCCCTGCTGTGTCGATGTCTCGGTTGGTTGGGCTATTAATAGTATGCTTGTTGACAGTGATCTTCTTAGTCTATGTTTAATCTCCATTCAACCATCTACTGCAGAAGTTGGGATAGTTGCAAGTGCTTCAATACAGTAGCTACAATTTAATTGTATTATTGTGTTGATTGTGTGACCCATATTGTATTATGAAGTTCTTGGGTTTTTTCAAATGTTTTATGGATAAATTAAGTTGGGATTGTATTGGGTTGGATTTTTTTTAGGTAGTTTACGTCTCATAAATATGTTTTTTCTCATATTTATAAAAATAAAATAATTAATTTCATAAAAAAAAAACAACTGCCTACATGATAAAAACAATAACCCATTTACTAAAGCAGAGTAAAAAAGCCACGGACAAGCATAAAGCTCCTTGTAAACTTACTTAGTATACTGCAGCAACTAACCCCAGATCAGGTCTTAATCTCCAAGCACTCAGATCGTCTGCAATTAAAGAAACTATTGCAGATTGAATAGTTGCAAAGAAACAGTAAAAAAATACTATAATTAGCACTGATGGGTACTTCTTGAGGATTGATGTTTGCAAAAATCAACACTTGTAATTAATTTCCCATAACCAAAAGGAAAAAATAGTCTTTTCCAAAAATTTCATTTCAGTATATATGTATCCAATTCTTTTCAATTATTTTTATGATCCGACCTCCAAAATGTACCAAAAAGAAGTCATCATAGCATGAGTTGGAGAGAGAAATCCTCCAAGAATCCAGTTCCCTTCTTGTGCGAGCAGTTATTGAGTATTCAAGCCACTAGATGAGGGTATAATAATGATTGGTGAGCCCTTGTAAAAGGTTACGATAAAAGCCCCACCGATGGACACCACAGTTCCAATTGATTTGGCTAAACTACTAGAACTCCTCGAGTCTAGCTTTTCCATCCTATAATTTTTAAAGAAGCCATTAGACTTTACAATTTAGATTCATTTCTATTTTTTTTCTGTCACAAAGAAGCAAAACCAGTAAAAATAAGTCTAGTGAAAGTGTAAAACTTCCGGGCTTACTTTATGTCTATGAAGCATTACCCATAACACAATTTAATTCAGGAATATTTTCTGGCCCTTCTGAGGTGATGTCCCTAGAGTTTTATTTTACATATTGTGAGATGGGTCCTTAAAAATATCTAAAGGTAACTTCTTCACATTATTTAAAAACATCATTGATGGATACAACTATAAAAGACAAAAAGCACCAGCAATTGAGATCAGTAATATCTCTCCTGCATTATTTGTGGCACCCTAAAAATATCTTTTTCACAAGAGAATTTATGGAAGCCTGTTTGCTAGAAAAATAAAGAAGGGTAAAAAAAACCTGAAAATAAGAGCCAATATGAAAGTAAAAGCTGGAATGAGATTGAGCATGGTTGTGCCAAGAGTGGGAGAGCTGTACTGTACACCAGCATATTTTAGTGTCTGCCCAGAACATCTGTTTCAAGAGCTAATTAGAGCAATTCAAACCCTTTAATTTCTCACGAGAGACGATCTATGAAACGAATTTAAAGAAAGCAAAAATTAATAAGTTTTATTACAACCAATCAAGGCAAGCAAGAAGAAACTTGAGATAATAGAGAAACTGAGCCGGGGACGCTCTGATCTGTCAAAGATAAACAATTCAAAATAAAAGAAAGCTTCTTGATTTTTAGATATGTTTAGAAAAGATGGAGAAGATATAAGAGAAAAAGAAGACCTCTGGTAGAGAAAAGCTATAGGGAGTAGGTTAAGAGTAGACAAGAATGATGTATTTGCTCATCCCTCTAGACATGGCTGCTTTGCTTATTACCATATCACTGGCTTGGGCAAAAACTGCCATGACCATCCCCCAAAAAGGCACTGAAGTTCCCATAACTACACACCTCTCTCTTTACAGTTCATACAAACACAAACTCACAATTCACAAATGCACAGAACTAACCCCCGTAAGCATCTTCATTTCTTTGTTTCAATCATAGGATTAGAACACGGACATACATACACTTGCCTACGCTAGCAATTGCCTGTTATATTTAGCTTTCATCAGCAGTCTTATTCAATGGATGACGTAAACGATAAGCATATAATGAAATTTAGAAAAGAAAATAAGTAGTACCTTTAAATTACAAAATCATCAACCATGAACAATAGCTTTTTAAATCTCTTAGGACTACAGAGTTGGGCTGATATGAAAGGGCTGCAACTACAGGATATTATTGGAAATTAAGGTCCAAGAGATTGGGAAAGAGTTGGGCTTTGCCTGTACTCTAAATTTTCAATGTGAAATTACTTGCCCCATTTCATTCACCATTCCAACAAGAGGATGACTCAGAGCAGTAAACTTAGAGTTTGTCAACATGTAGGATGGTGTTCCTAGTTTCTGGTAGTTTTTTAAATGTCTTGAATAATTATGAATCTAGTGAATGTAAAAATTAGTGCAATAAAGACTAGAAAACAGCAACTAAAATAATCATCTAGCAAAGTGAAAGTGAAAGGGCAACAAGCCACCTAAACTGTTGGTCGTAGCACACTAAAATTGAAAAATAAAAATGAGAAAAAAAAAGAAAGTCAAAAATGCAAGGTGCCTAACAAGGAAGAAATTGTCAAAAATGTGAGGTGAAAATGGGAGTTGCCTAATTTAGCCTAATTTTCACCTAATTTAGTTTGACAATTTATTTGCATTTGAAGCCTATAAATAGGCTCATTCTCTCCATTTGTAAACACACCAAGCAAACACAAAATATAGCTTAAGGAGAGCTATAAGTTAAACACCAAGTAGTTTATATTAGGAATTAGAGAATCAATCTCTTGGAGTTCCTTGGAGTATAAATATTTGGGGGTTGTTTTGTGGGTGTCGGTTAGAAAAATATTTTGTAATTTGTGGTTGTAACAATTTGCCGCATAGTGAATATTTTTCTTGGTTGTCGTTAGACAACGACCGTGGTTTTTTCCCATTCGGGAGTTTTCCACGTTAAATCATTGTGTTTTATTCTCTTTAATTTCACAGTCATTATTTTATTTTCTCATTTGTTCCTGCTTGAAGACGGTCCGAAGGGCGGGAAAATAGCGATTTTTCCAACATAAACCTAGATGATGACATGATCTCCATAATATTTCACAACATTTTTTTGTGGGGTACATGAATGGAAAGAGCACCTAACAATGAAGTCTTTCAGTAGCATTATACTGGAAAATGGAATAAAGGGTATTAAAGCAGGGAATATCAGTAAAGGCTGGAAACTAATCATTCATGAGGTCTGAGTGGGAAAATCTTAGCACATTCTCACTTTCTTGAATGAATATTCACAAATGTATAGTTGTAGCTAATCAATGGTGGTTCTAGAACTTCACTAAGGGGGGCAAAATTTCCATAAATTGGTGGTGGTCGGCGTTGTCGGTGGTGCGGCTGGGCTGGTGGTGGCTGCTGGGAAGGGGGAGAGGGAAGAAGAGAGAGAGGGGAGGAGGGGCTGTAATGCAACCCCTTTATTAATATTTTTTTAAATCTCTCCCCATCGAAACGGAGTCATTTCGTTGGGAATGAGTTTTGTTTTTTTTAAAATGACCCTGGCGAAATGACAAGGGTCAAATAAAAAAAAATTAAAATGTGGGCAATTTTATAAAAAAAATATAACTTATTTGTAGCGAGAGATTCTTTAACCCCTCGCTGCAAACAAGATAACTGGGGGCTGAGTTATCCTTCCCCGGCGCCCATCACTGCTATCTTTTTTCTAGGCACTGGTGAGAGGGGGTCGTGTAACCACACATGACCCCATGATAGTTCCGCCACTGCAGCTAATATGTTAAGTATCCAAGAGACCGAAACACCTAATATATCAATCATGAAAAACAGACAAGAGCTTCTTATTACAAAAAAGATTGCCATTCAATCTTCGTGTGCGTTGAATCATTTCTGTTACAAAATTACACATATATTTGCTTAGTTTAAATAGACATAAATCTATATAATCAAGTTCCATTTTTAACTTTAGTATATTTTTCTTGCTAAATTGCTATAAACTTGAGCATTTATTTTGCAGAAGAGGGGCTTTAGTAGAAGATGACTCGAAGCTACAGTTCTCTTCTTGCCCTTTCCCCCAAATCACAGCATAGAACCCTAAGGCAATAATAACAGCTCCTATCACACTGCATAGTAAAAAGAGGAAAAAATAAGAACAAAATTGAACCACAAAAAAGAATTATTTCCTTGAAGCTAAACTTTTATCTTTTCTTTACTCTTTTCTAACTCTATAGCCTTTTGTGGTCAGTGATAATCAGTGTCGATAAGACATAAAACATAATCATGTAAAGAATAATATATACCTTCCGAGATAGAGAGTATCCCCCAGAAAAGATACCCCCATGAATACTGCTATAACCATCCCCAGTGGTTTAGAAATGGAAGTATAAACAGGCCCTTTCTTGTGACATGCCCATGTATGAACAACGCTTCGAAGTGATACTGCGAAAACTGCCTGCAAATTAGGCAACAAAACATCAAGTCATCACAAAATTTAAGAAGAAAAACATTGCGGAGGAAGCATAACTAAAATTCCTATTCTATGCTTACCGAGAATATGATGGCAATCAACTCGATAGCAGGCCTATTTCTCCAAGCATTTGGATCTTTCTCTGTAATAAAAGAGACTATTGCTGATAGGATGGTTACAAAGCTAGAATTGATGTGTAATGATTATCTCTGAAGGGTACTCCCGTATCATCCGTCTGGAAATGTCAAAAGTTTCAGGGGAAAAGGAATACAAAGATCAATACCTGAAGTAAAATTTTCTAACATTCAGCTTGAATGATCGTAGCAATATAGGTTCCAGACATGCTGGTAAAGTCTACCTGAATAATGTAAATAACTGCAAGGATGAAACTATGAGCTGCAAGGAAAAAGCCTCCAATGGCCCAATTTGACGAAAACACAAAAAACAGCTCATTGTGCAGTTTATTAATCGATGATGGAGAGCCTGTAATTGGCAGACCTTTATACAAAGTCACAACTAATCCCCCTTTAATCAAGATCATGGTGCCAATAGACTTGGCCTGACTGCTTTTGCTTCTCAAATCCAGCCTTTCCATCCTGAAACCAAAATTCGAATTAAGCCTCAGCAGTAGTAATTAACATAACTCAAAAAGCAATTAGGCAAAGGAGGCTATTAGTGATCATTACTATTAACCTCGACATGACTCCAAGTATGAAAGTAAAAGCCGGAGTTAAATCAATCATTGCTGAGGCCAGAGTTGGAGAGCTGTATCCGATCCCAATATATGTGAAAACCTGAACAGCACAACCAAAATAATGCAAACACGTCAAAAAGAAAAATTAATCATATCTGCATTAAGGGTTATAAACTAATATTTGTTATTAGCAGGCAAAGTGATACCTGAGCAGGCTAAGAACAAAAATTCTGCAGAGAGCGGACAGAGTAAATGGTGGAGCGATTCTTTTTCTGTTGAGTGAAAGGGAAAAAAGAATTAAGGGAATTCTTGAAACATGAAATGAAAGGTAAAATTTTACTTGCCTGTAGAAGATGATGGAAGATGAAAGAAGCAAGAGACTGGCAAACAAGTTCGAGTACACCACAAGCATAAAGTGACTCATGCCTTTGCTCATGGCTGCTTTGTTTACCGTGCTCAAGCCTACTTCCAAGAATTCTAATGTAAGCGTAATTGCAGTAACTCTTGAGTCCCACATATCTCCTGTTTTAAAATGATGCACACTGTCAGTCCTCACGGAGAAGAAGAAGATGTCCACTCCCTTATAAGCTCAGTTATGGTGCTTTTTTTTCAGTGCATCATAGATTCTTTTTCTTTAGTGCATCATAGATTCTTAAATGAGAACCGGAACGGCTGCTTACTGCACCGACTGCACTATGAAACAAATAAGCACTCTGCTGCACTACAAAACAAATAAATAGTCGATGATCATCGGGCTGAATAAATGAACGCTCAATTATTAAATTATTAATCCAACGGATATTAGACATATAAATTGAAGTCTTTATAAATTAAAGGCTAATTCATTTAATTAAATCATCCTAATCATTCATATTTTTCATCATATTTATTATCATTAATCAATGTGAAATTATCCATACACATTCCATTTTATTCATTCATCATTATATATTAATATATAATATATATACTTCAAGGAAAGTGCATCCAATTGCTTAATAATTCACAATTCGTGACATGGAAGCAAATGTTAATGTATGACATTCATAAATATGATCCGCATATTTAGCTCAAATAAATGGCATCAACACATGGGAGTACGGACTTTGTTCGTTACTTTTTCATATCTTTCACAACCATAATATTTTTATCCTTTAGGTCAGTTTTTGAATTGATTTGTGAAAGAGGATGTAAATCCAGCAAGAACAAGGAAAATATGTATACATATCAGGACTAATTCATGTTATAACAGCCATGCTTCAGGAAGTTTCCTCCAGTTTTTCCCTTTCAAGAACCTATAATTTGAAGTAAAAGCAGAATGGCCAAGATAGGGCCACTTCTGTTTTTTATTTCCCAAAAATTGTGGTAGTTGAAATGATTGCCTTAAATATATACAGCGAATACCAAAAACTCATCTATTCAGGGCATTTGGGCTTCAGCTTAGCTTTTTTGTGCAAATGGATACTACACATCTACAGTTTCCCTTTGGAGAAGAGAGTCTTTATGAGAGCTCGACTCGAGTTAGAATTGCCTTTGTCTTCAGCAATCTTTTCTCCTTGAGCTTTTCCCCATATCACTGTATAAAATCCAAAGGCAATAACAATACCTCCAATTACAATGCAAAAGTGGTGAATTTCAACCAAATAAAACGTTATTTCCTTCATAAGCTTCAAATGAGAAAACAAAGATTGAAGTAATGAAAATGGATTCTATCAAAATTACAAAACTTGAACCAAGTTGTTTTCTTTTCATGTATGTGATTATACAATGCCATACATAACTTTCTTCATTAGTCCTATCAAGAACAACACAATACGAATCAATTAATTTTTCTCATTATTTTCCTTTTTTTTTCTTTTTCATTTTCTGTGTTATACTTTCCAAGATAAAGGTATCTCCAAGAAAAGAAACCCCCATGAAAGTTGCAATAACCATCCCAAGGGGCTTAAACATGGCAGTGTAGAGAGGCCCTTTCTTGAGACACGCCCACGCATGAACTAGACTACGAAGTGAAACCGCAAAAACTGCCTACAGATTTCATAATAACATCAAATTGTAAATAAATGAAAATTTTAACTAAATGATGTAAAAAGAAAAAGAAAAAACAATAATTCCTTTAAATAACCAGATACCGAGCACCCAATAGCTATCAACTCAACATCAGGCTTTAGCGTCCAAGCATCAGGGTCTTTCTCTACAATTAGAGAGATTACAGCAGACAACACCGTCACAAAGATGCAAGTTATAACTGTCACCATCAACTCTGCAGGATAATCCTTAAGAATCCAAGTCTGGGTAAATATTCCAATAGAATTTACAAGTCAGATGAAGTTTACACATTCTAGCAAGCAAGAGATGCAGATTAATAGCAATTAAGCATCGGTATTGATACGGTACCTGGACAATGAAAAATAAAGCCAAACAAAATGCACCAGCTGCACAGAAAATACCTCCAATAACCCAGTTTGATTGATGAAATTGCAGAGGTTCATTAAGTGATGGCAAACTAGCGATAGGCCGGCCTTCGTACAAAGTCACAATTAAGGCTCCTGCAACTGATACTATGGTCCCAATTAACTTGGCTGGGCTACTCGGTAAACTGAAGTCTAGCTTTTCCATTCTAAAATCACCAAGTTATCAAATTAACTAGTCATGCAAATCTCTCATTCAAAATTAGTTTGCAAGATTTAAAATTTTAAGAAAAGTTTTTTTTTTTTTATAACTAACTACAGATTAATCGCTACATTGAATAAATTAATATATCAATATCAGAATTCATTGCTAATCATGCCTTAAGACGTCACCTCTTTCTCTCTCTCTCTCTCTCTTAATTAACTTCCGATTAATTGCCGTGATTTAATTTAATCAATTCAGTGATTCTCGAACCTTCCCTGGCCCACTAATGGTGGAAAGGGACCTTCTTGTACATCGTCCCGAGGGGCAGGTTCTCCGATATAAGAAAACTCCTCTTACCCTAACCGCATCCACGACGTCGTTGGATTCCGAAGCAGAGTTCTTGGAACCCGCCGGTTTTATAAGACAAAATGTAAAGGAACAGTTACTAGGTTTCGATGGAGTCAATGAGGAGAGGAAGAGAAAGGAATAAAAGAAGGGAATCATATTCTGTATGTGTAAGAATAGCTGTGATTTAGATTTTGGTGAGATGTTTCGCCATTGTTGCTCTGTAGCTTCAATCTTCATCCTCTAATTGCCATCGGAATTGCATTAAGAAATGAAAGGCAGAGATGAAATAATGTCAAATGGGAGGGCAACATTGGTAGAGATCGCCACGCGCGGGAGAGGTAATACGGATACTACCCATTTTATTCGACAATAAAAAATATATATAATAATACATTTATATTTGTACTACTTTTAATAATGTTAAAATCATACCACATATTAATTATTTCATGAATATAAACTTAGCACTTAATATGTGAAACATTTCTCCATGAAATTATCTTACCATTGTAATAATAATAACAATAAAATTGATTGAAATTAACTTAGTTCACATTGATATACTATAAAAATGAAATTTTTTCTTAAATAGACTAGTTATTAAATTTAAATTTTCATATTTTTAAATTATTAAATCATAATTTATATCTTTACTGTTTTACGAAAATTTTTAAAATTTTAAAATATTTATTCATTATTTTAAAATTTAATATAAAATTCAAAAATTACTAATTAAAATTTTCTTTTTCTTTTCTTTTTCTTGTTGTCGTTTGGCTTGAAATTATTAATTTCAAGTTTAATATATCACTTTCAAATTTACTGTTTTGAGTTTTAATCATGAAATCAACAATTAAAAATATATAATTTAAAAACACACAGCTCAAACATAATTCAAATATTATTTTAGATCACATAACAATATAACAAAAGACAACCATAAGTAGCCGAAACGATGAGGTTTGACAAAGAGGTTCCAACGGATTGTTTGAATATAAAATTTATAAAGTGAGTAGTCGTCATCTAAATCTTTCATTTGGAATTCAGTTATAATTATAATTATATAAACATAATACAACCTGAATCCAGTTCAAAGAGGCAAGTACCTGGAGATTATGGCTAGGAAGAAAGTGAAAGCTGGTGTAAGATCAACAATGGCTGTGCACAGAGTTGGAGAGCTATGCCTTATCCCAGTGTTCAAAAACGTCTGAATGCTACAACTGTACACAATAACCACAACACACCCAAATCTAGATTTCTTGTTCATCATCTTCAGAAAAAAAAAATCAATTGAATTTGATCAAATAAACAAAAGAACACCTGAGAACACTGAGAAGCAAGATTTTAAAGATGATTGGCACAGTTAGCTGGGGCCGAGATCTTTTCCTGAAACAATAATTAACATATAAGAATGAAACCGAGAGTATTAATATAGCAAAGCGATATAAGTAATGAGACGTTACCAGTAAAAGAAAAAAGAAAAAGGAAGAAGGACAAAGATTGCGGCAAAGGCATTTGAGTAAAGAATAAAAATAAATTGGCTCATCCCTTTAGTCATGGCTGCTTTGCTGACCGTACTTACGCCAACCTCCATAAACTCTATTGCCACCATGACTGCTGTTACTCCCGAAACCCACGTTTTATTTGTTTTCCTTTACAGGCAATGAAAGTGAGAAATTAAGTCTGCAGTGATCTTCTATCAAAAAAAAAAGTCTGCAGTGATCGTTTCAATGATTTAACAATGGGCCGGTTGCTATTGCTTGGTGTTGTTGTTTTGCCATGTGTAATGGGCTGGTAATTATTGCTTGCAAGGGATGTTTATAATTAATGTTTTTGTAATTTTTCTTTCACTCCATCTCAAATTCAAAACTTTATAACTATAGATAAGATGATTTTTACATTATTAAATTAGAAATTTATCAATAACAAAAATTTGATATTTAATTTATGAAAATATTAGTCCCACTATTAGTTGATATTCTATATATAATATTTCATTGTTTGGGCCGCATGTTATAGGAAAAATAGAAATACACCATGTGGATATATAACAAAGGATTAATTAGGCAAATCATCTTTGTGGTGGTCGTTTTGAAATGAAGAAAATTTTGCTTATAATTTAAATTATAAGAGGAATTGCAATGATTTTATTAAGAGATGTATTTTTATATTTTTTTTTTCTTTGAAAAAAGTTCAAATGTTGATTTTTTACAGGAAAGTAATTAAATTTGTTACTTACTGGTTGGCTCTTAATTTTTTCAAGTTGAAAAACTGTAGCTCATGTCTTGTCGGCCTGCTCCTTCATCATAGATCTGCAACCTACTGTAGCATTTTCTTGTGGGCTTCTTGTTTTTTTTTTTTTTGAAAACCCTTGTGGGCTTCTTGTTATAATTACTGTAGCTACGCCTTCAGCTCTCTTTTGTGTATATATTACATTCATATATATATGTATGTATGTATGTATCTATAAATCAGCCTTTCTTTCAAAAAATATCTAAAAACTATAATTGAAGTACAAATTATATATATATATATATGTAACGTGTGTGGAGTGACTTCAGCCGCTACTCTGTGAGTTATTTTTATTGTATTTGTAGTATATATTAAGATATCATCAAATGAACTTTATTTAAATTGCTAGCAGTTTGAGAAGAAGTAGAATAAATTTTTTTGAATTTTTGTTTCTTCAAAATGTTATAATAGTAGTGCTAGTGCTGGAGTTTCAGCAAATGAATCAATTGGCAGAAATTCACTGCCGTTGCTTCATTTAAGATGCAGGGAAAAACAAGTTGGCTGCCAAGCTGGGTCATAAATGTAACTTATGATCTGGACCTAACTATAATGGGAGTTTAGATTAAATATAAAAAAAATATCACCCTTTATCATATTTTTAAAATTTTTTATTTTTTTATTAAGAGTATTTTAGTTATTTTATTATAAACTCAATATAAATTATTGAATATTGAGACTTACTAAGATTTTCTAATAAATATTTATAAATTTTTAATTTTTTAATTTATATCTATCTTTTATTTTTATTTACTAATCATATTTTTTTTAAAATTTATTAATACTTAAATTTGTATCCATTTTTTATTTTATGTACTAATCATAATTTTTTAATTTATCACTTTTTAATTTTAATTTTTATTTACTAATCATAAATTTATTAAAATTTATCAATTTTTAATTTTTATCTATTTTTTTATTCTTATATACTAGTCTTGATTTTTAAAAATTTATCAATTTTTTAATTTTTAATTACTTAAGGGGATTGATAATTTTTATTCAGCTAATCTCAAAATCAACTTCAAAGATGCAGACACATGAATTTTTTTCTTGAGTTTCCTTTTTTCATCATCATCCTTCCCTTTTCTACCAACAATGGTTTTGAACAGTTGCTTTACTAAAGCAAGCTTTGAAATCATTATTCCACCTGGCAAGACTGAAGATTCAATTGCTTTGCTAGAGCAAGCGTTTGTTTCTACACATTTTCAATATTTAATTACAAGTAAAAGAAAAAGAAAAAAGATTGTTGATTTCTTTTTTTTATTTTCTGGATTTGACTTACAGAATTAAGAGTATTATTTTCTTTAAAACTTCCTTCAAGAAAAGCTGAGTGTTCTTTAGAGTTTGAGTTTCTTCCGAGTCAAACAATTTTATTCATCATAAAAAATGTCACTATTCTTGTTGGATGGTTTCAATTGTGCAACTTCACTTCATATTATCAGAATCCTCACTTGGCTTGGTTTGGTTGGGACATTCTCCATAAACGTATATATCACCATTTCGACTGATCTTGTTGAATAGCTGGAATTCTTGATGGTAATAAGAATTTGAGAAACCCAGATCTTATATAATGAATAGAACATGCAAAATCCAAATCTTAAAATAGGGAAAATTTTTAGTATTTTCTTTGGCAGATCTATATATAATTATGAACTAAAAATAAACTCTAATGGCACATTTATAGATAGCTCTGAACTAAAAACTCTTTATAAAGACTACCGGTAGCTAAGCTTCAACTAACAAGGAAGAAAGAGTTTTCATTTTTTTACCATTTTTTTATTTTTAATTTTTATGGATCCCACTTATAATTTTTTTTTTATATATTTAATTATGTTATATTTGATTCAATTGACGGATAAACAAGTTAGTGAAAACCGTTAATGAGTAGCCTAAAAAATTAATTTTTAAAAAATTTGTACATATTTAAGCTAGAAAAAAAAATGACTATAAGCTATATTTGAATGATGAATTCAGAGTATATTTGTATATTCTCCCTTTTAGCATTGTGGAATAGTTTGATGTTGCTACTATTTATGAACGATATCATATACTCATTTGAGTCATGACCATGTGACCTTTTTGATATGTGACATAAATATATGTCATGTATAATTGATGTGGCGATGATGCTCTGACATGGTAACATGTGATGTGTCATAGAAAGCCGATGTGGCTGAGATTTGCTTATTTGGCTTGGTGGCTCATGTGGCAAATGTTCTTTGAGGGCATTCACAAGAGGTCACACTCTAATTAGAAACCAAATCACTACTTCATTACCATTTTTCCCATCATAGAAGAGCATATAATGGGTGCCATTATCATATATACTCAATAATCTCTCATTGTGGATACCCTACATGGCATAAAGATGACGTATCAATTCCAGGTTGCTGTGGCAAGAGTTGTGACATGTTGAGAATGTTTCGTTTCCATGACCTGGTTTACAGGCCCTTGAGTTGAGAGAGCTAATAGGCTGAAGGAATTATGAATGGGCCTTAGAGTTTCGGAATTTATATGATATTGGGCCCTAGGCATGCCCAAGGAAAGAAATTATCCATTATCATTCTCTTAAATTTGATGTCCTTTCGTTTATTTATTTTTTTTAAATTTTAAAGTCTTTGCTGTAACCTTTGAAGAAAAAGTTTTTTAGATAAGAAAAAATAGCGAATTTGATTATTTAATTTTTTAATAATAATCTTATTCCTCAAAAAATAAATTTCTTATATATATATATATATATATATATATTCATAAATTTAATTACTTGAACAGGAGATCATCTAAAGGAGAGTAGGTGAAGGAAAAAGTTTAGGAAATTATGTAATATAGAATAAAAATGGGGGATAATAGATGTGTGAAACAGTGAATAGAAGATGTGAAAAGCTTAGCAGCCCATAATTGCTCAAGTATTTTGCCAATGTGAATAAATCCTAAATATATCTGTCTGTATATTGATGCCAAAGAGTCAACAAAAGAATAGTTGGGCATGGCGCTTTGGAAATTGCATGCCAACTTTTATACGAGACATATAGTTGAGTACCAGTTGGAAATTGAAATAAATTGAAATGAGTTGGATGCAATGAATCGTCCTTTAATTTATTGCCTTTTGATAAAGTTCAATCAACGTTTAGCCTCTGCCAAAAAATATAGAGGAGTACAGCCCTTTATAAAATGACCTCTGCAAATCTCGCACTAAGACTTATATATATAACCCTTATCTTTTATTTTATTTTATTTTTTCTCTTTTTTCTACTCTCTCTCTCTCTCTCTTTCTGTCTTTCTGTTTCCAGCTCTCCAAGCTAATTAAAGCAGGCCTTTGATGTTGATGGAGGCAGACTATGATTTTGACACTTGATATTATGGATGTCTGCTACGTGCTTGTGTAGGGTTTTAGTTTGAAAATAAGAAAGTTATATCCACATACAAAATCACTTCTACATTGACTCACTCGACCCTTTAAGTTTTGATTTAATTAGTATGGCTTTGAAGTATCTTTAAGATTGTGATATTCTGAGATCAAATTACCTAATAATTAACATCTAATTGCCAAATAAAATGTATAATATTATTTTAAGTGCAATACTATATGGCCACTTTTATTTTTTGGTATCATGTTCTGATTCACTTCAAAAATGGAAAATAGAATGTTATTAAAACAAAATTCCAGTAATTTTATCAAAACAAAATGATACTGTCACTGATACAAAAATGTCAAAACAAATAAAGCTACACTGTATAGCGAAATAGCAACCGTTTCTATATATGTTTAAGTGTGACTGCATATAAGTTTTTTTTTTCTTTTTTTGCCTTTGAAATTCAGAGGGAGTAGAGGTCCTAGAGGATAATGTTGATGATGAAGAAGAAGAAGGATGAAATGAATGAATAATAATGGATCTATGTATGAAGAGTACAGAGTCTCTTATATTATTATCACTGATTTCAGGCCGCGGACCACATTAATATTGTTGTGTCAATTTAAATGTCTATATTGAGGGTAGTCCAACGGTTTCAACCACTTTATACCATAGCTCTTGCATTATCTATACTTTTTTTTTTCTTTTTAAAAGCTGAACCTTGAAAATCGATTTTTAATCAAACCCCTTACCTCTGCTTTGAGAGTAACATCATGTGGCCAGTTGAGCTACCTAAATTGGTTCTTGCATTATATATATATATATTCACCATATATATAGTTGCAGATTTTCAGCTCTTATTACTTATATTTCTTTGTCCATTTTCTTTAATTTGTCCAAATATGTTATATTTATGTGATTCATATGATACTTCTAAAAAAATTCAGAACATCTATATTTTTTTTATTCTCGAACTTAGTTTATTTAGTAATAAGTAATATACATGTATATATATCTCGATTTGACAATCAATTTTTAAAAATTGATCTCATTTTTAATTATCTTATTTATTAATTTTCTGGACTCTCCTCCAAGTTTAATGGTTTGGACAGGGCAGGGGGATCAGTATTCTAAATTCTAATGATGTTTTTCTTTGGAATTGGGCTTTGAGATAGCTTTAGGCCTTCCCTCTACAAAAGAAAAAAAAAAAGGAAAATAGATATTTATTATTTATTTATCTAATTTTTAGTCTATATATATATATATATATCACATTTTTAATCTCATTTTTAAGGATTTGAATATGTATTATTATAAATTTATAAATATATCATTTCACAAGCAATTTTTTACTTTTGGGGTTAATTTTTTGAATTTAAAAGTTTTCGGGGGACCATAATTAAATAATAACGCACCTAAAAATACAATGTTGCTGTGCCTTTTTCTGGATCAGTCTGGTACATTTTAGGTTATAGCTATGAAAGGATCGATATAATTGTATTTGTAGAGGTTGTTTGGGAGTATTGGCTTCGCATTTATACACATATATATAACGAGATAAGGTACCCAAAAAAATTGTTCATTTATTGATAAAAGTATTTCTCTTGATTGCCTATAGAATGGGAAAAAAAAAAAGAAATTGATATGAGCATGATCTAATTAGGTTTTTGTAAAATTCTGCAAGAGAGTTTTATCATTTTTATAATTTTATTCAGCTTGATACCTTCAAGATATTTACACTTCACACACACAAAAAAAAATTTATCAATTAATGTTGATTCTGAATTAAATACCTTTATGTTCCAAATCTAATAGTGTTATTTTCATAATGGTTATTAATTACCAAAATAAAAAAAATACAAAAAAGGGGGAAGCACGTGGGTATAGGGAAACACATGGAAGTCACGTGAGAAAGAAAGAGTGAGTGCGGGTCCTAGTTGTAGTTGGGGGAAGTACAACAGAGTTCGTTGGGTTTTGATGAATAAGTTTGGTCCAATTGAGTTTGACGTAGCAAACAGATGAGAGAGAGAGACTAGTCGTCGTTTTATTTGCAACCCACTGGGCATTTCCGTTGCTACGTTACTGCCAAGTGCAATTTCTATCCTTCCCTGAATCATGCGAAAACCAAACTACTATAACAAAGCTAAATTATATATATATATATATATATTTCTTTAAGTCCTAACTCTGCCATATATTGTATGGTTGGGTCCCCATCTCATCTCTTCTCTTAGTTCGTTCACTGTTTTGTCTTGTGGAACTTAAACAGCCCTATTACAAGAGCTGTTCGCAATTAATATTATACTGCTAATTCATCACAATTTAAAAAATTTATCTCGATCTAATAATTTGAAATCGATTGAGTGTAGGGTTCAAAATCAAATGCCAACTTAAACAGCTACTACAAGTACATATAACTAGTCGGCTTTATATGTTACGTATCATGCATAAGAAGGTGCTGCTTATTGTATACCGAGGAGCAAATTTTTGTCCGAAGTATTAGTAACTTTCTGATCAATTAATAAACCTAATATAATGACAAAAAATAAAATAAAGAAAATATATTTTACCACCAAGCATTGAGATCGGTTGATGAAAAAGTATTCTAGTTTAACTAGAGAACTCAAATTTGAATTCCGGATACGTAATTATATTAAATTTTGGTAGGAATAATTTTACTATTTTTATAATCTTATTCTGCTCGACTCCCAAAAAATAATTTACACTAAAAAAATTATGCTATTATTATACTTAAATCAAATGTTTTTCTACTATTTTTATAATAATCTTATAAATTCTTAAATTATTTTTAAGAATCATAGTGTTTTTAACAAGTGCTTCCTCGCCATTTTCACTGTTGTTTTTGGCTATTTATCTATCATGAAAATTTACTAATCAATTTTAGAGTTAAAAATAGGAGGTGTATAATTTAGTAATTGAAAGTTAAAAATAGAATATGCCTAACTTAGGTAAATGAAAGTAAAAAATGGAGGTGTCTAATTTTATCAATCCAATTTTTAAAGTTTATATAAACCTTTTAGCTTTCATTTGAAAATCATCCCAAAAATTAAGTCTTTTCTCTCTTCTTTGTAATTCTCCTTTGATATTAGTAAAATTATTTTAGTAGTGTCCGAGGACGTAGGCAAAATTAGCATAACATCGTTAAACTTTGGTGTTCTCTTTATTATTTATTTAATAGTTATTTTAGGT
Organism: Garcia nutans; assembly: GCA_947685225.1. Taxonomy (NCBI): domain Eukaryota; kingdom Viridiplantae; phylum Streptophyta; class Magnoliopsida; order Malpighiales; family Euphorbiaceae; genus Garcia; species Garcia nutans. The sequence goes on from CANTUV010000011.1 coordinate 56,838,058, forward strand.
ATAGTTGTGATAGTATTTTGTGCTATTAATTATATGTCTAGAAAAATTTTGTCTAAGGAAAGACTTGGTATTTAAGCATGTCCACTGTGACTCGCCTCTCTTTCCTGAGAATTTTTCTATTATAATTATTAGTATAATTGTTCACACACTATATATATTATTAGTGAAAAATTAATTCAATTTTCATAATAATTGATATTAGAGCCAAGATTTTTTTAGTATGCTCTGTGGTTGCAGCTTAGCATGATATTTCACATCAGAAAAATTTTTTCTTAGATTATTTGTATTCCGCATTTGTTAGCTATTAAATAATTTTTGAAGTAGAAATGACAGACGATTCAGGCAAATCAACCACTCCAAAAGAGATAGCATCAACTTCGTCAATTTGGTCAAGGATTGTTATGTCAAATGCTAGATTTGCAGTGAAATTTTTTTATGGTACGGGTCTTTTTGGCATATGACAAAGTGAGATTCTAGACGTTCTCTTTCAGTAAGGTCTAGACATTGCCATTGAAGAAGAGAAACCAGAAGATATTGATAAAAAAATTAAAAAATTATCAAACGTGCGGCATGTGATACAATTCGATCATGCCTTTCTAGAGAATAGAAGTATTCTTTCTCTAAGAAAGTTTTCGCAAGTAAATTGTAGAAGGCATTGGAGAAATTTTTTTTGAAGAAAAACATTCAGAACAAACTTCATATGAAGAAAAGATTGTTTCACTTCACTTATGTTCCTGGTACTATAATGAATGAACGCGTCACCAAATTTAGTCAGTTGGTAGCTGATTTGATGAATTTGGACGTGACTTTTGATGCTGTTGGGGTCCCTTCCAGAGGAGTTTAAGTTTATTAAAATAACTCTACTCTATAAAAAGGCTGAAGTAACTCTCTCTGAAGTAACTGTTGCATTATACAGTTACGAACTATGAAAGAAATATAAGAAAGAGAATTCAAGTGGAGCAGCAGAAGCATGGATAGTGAGAGGTTACTCTCAAAGCAGAGAGAGAAAAGGAAGGGGAGATTAAAATTCAGACCAGCTAAAGATGAATGTGCCTTTTTCCGGGAGAAAGGGCATTGGAAGATAAATTATCCCAAGCTGAAGAATAAAAGCAAATTTGATAAAAAGAAAACTGTTGTGGATTCAAATGTAGCTAAGTGTGATGATGAAGACTCAGACATTTCATTAGCTGTTATATCATCATCAAGCTCTTATAGTGTATAGCTACTTGATTCTGGTTATAGCCATTATATGTGTCCCAATCGAGATTAGTTATTTGACTTTAGAGAACTAGAAGGAGCAACTGTTTATACAGTAAATGACAGTCCATGTATGATTCAAGGGATTGATTCAATCTAATTGAGAAATTATAATGGATCAATCAAGACTTTGACAAATGTCTGATATGTATCGAGTTTGAAAAGAATCTCATCTCTCTAAGAGTCCTAGAATCAAAGGGCTTCATTATAAATGTAGCAAATGGAGTAATGAAAATCATCTCCGGTGCACTAGTGATAATGGAAGGATTAAGGAATGCCAATAACTTATATTACAATCAAGGTAATGCAATTATTAAAATAGCAACAGTAGCTTCTAGTAATTATCAGGAGTTGGAAGCAACCAGATTATGGCATATGCGCTTGGAACATGCTGGCGATAAATTCTTAAAACTGTTATCAGATCAAGAATTATTGAAAGGAGTGCAACCCCAGAAGTTAAATTTCTGTAAGCATTATGTCAAAGACAAACAGACTAGAGTGAAATTTGGTATTGTAATATATGATACTAAGGGTATTTTTGAGTATGTTCACTCAGATGTGTGGGGTCCTTCCAAGACAGCTTCAATGGGAGAAAAACACTACTTTGTAAAATTTATTGATAACTTCTCTCAGAGAGTATGAGTGTATACTATAAAAATGAAGGATGAAGTGTTGAGAATTTTTCTCATATAAAAAAAGATGGTGAAAACTTAGACGGGCAGAAAAGTCAAATGTCTCCGAACAGTTAATGGTGGAGAGTATAAAAGTGATCTATTTTTTAAATTATGTCAAGATGAATGCATTATTAAACACTTTATAGTTAGGGATACACTATAATAAAATGGAATGGCAGAACGCATGAACCGAATATTGGTGGAGAAAGTTCAATGTATGTTGTCCAATACTAGGTTAGACAGATAATTTTATATTAAAGTTGTGATATATGTATACCATCTTATTAATCACTTACCATCAGCTGCTATTGGTTGTAAAACACCTTTGGAGATATGGTCTGAAAAATCTGCTACTGATTATGATTCCTTACATGTGTTTAGTTTCACTGCATATTACCATGTTAAGAAATCAAAGTTAGATCCGAGGGCAAAAAAAGTGCTCTTTATGGGATCACCACTGGTGTGAAAAAATTTCGCCTTTAGTGTCTAGAAATAAAAAGATAGTTTTTAGTAGAGATGTTACCTTTGATGAATCTACCATATTAAAAAATGTAACAAATAAAATTATTTAGCAGACAGATGGTACTCCACAGCATGTGAAGTTTGAAAGAAGAATTATTGACCCAATAACAAGTAAAATAGATGAAGACATTCCTACGGTATAGGTGGAGTCAAATGAAGAATAGGTTCCAACCCAAGAACCTCTACAGCACCATGAATCTATTACAATAAATAGGCCACGACGAGAGATTTGCAAACATGCTCGATTTGATGATATAGTGGCTTATGCATTCCTAATTACAAATGATGGCATTTCTAGTACTTATAGTGAAGTTGTCCAAAGTTAAAAAAAAAGAAAAGTGGAGGAAGGCCATAGATGATGAAATGCAGTCCCTTAGAAAAAATCAGACATAGAAGCTAGCTAATCTTCTAAAGAGAAAGAAGGCAATTAGATTCAAATGGGTATATATAAAGAAAAAAAGATTTTCTGACAAGAATAATGTTCGCTATAAGGCAAGATTGGTAGCTAAAGGCTATGCTCAGATGGAGAGAATTGATTATAATGAAATATTTTTTCCAGTTATAAAACATTCCTCTATTAAAATTTTATTGGCCTTGGTAGCACAATTGGATTTGAAACTCGTTCAACTTGATGTAAAAACTGCATTTCTATATAGAGACTTAGAAGAAAAAATCTATATGACTTAACCAGAAGGGTTCAAGGTTGCTGAAGAAGAAAAATAGGTATGCAAATTGAAAAAATCGTTATATGGATTGAAACAATCTCCGAGGCACTGATACAAACGATTTGACAATTTTATGATGAGGCAGAAGTACACAAGTAGCAAATACAATCATTGTGTATATTTGCCACAAGCTACAAGATGTATCTTTCATATATCTTCTCTTGTATGTAGATAATATCCTGATAGCTTCAAAGAATCAATGATTTGATAATTTTATGATGAGGCAGAAGTACACAAGCAGCAAATACAATCATTGTGTATATTTGCACAAGCTACAAGATGTATCTTTCATATATCTTCTCCTGTATGTAGATGATATCCTGATAGCTTTAAAGAATCAAGGAGAAATTAAAAAGTTGAAGGCTCAGCTGAATCAAGAGTTTGAAATAAAGACTTAGGTGAAGCTAAAAAAATTTTAGGCATGGAGATATATAGAGATGTAAAGAGAGGGAAGCTTTGTTTGAATCAGAAATAGTATCCGAAAAAGGTACTACAATATTTTAGCCTGAATGAAAAGTCAAAACCCGTGAGTACACCACTTGCACCTCATATGAAGCTTAGTGCATATTTATCTCCTAAAAATGAAGCGGAACGAGAGTACATATCAGAATATACCGTAGAATCCATTTCACAGCTTGCTAATGCTCCTTACTAGGATCATGCATGTATCTGCTCATAACTCTAACTGCTTGTGAAATGTCTGGCCTTGTACACGCTATAATATATATCAAGCTACAAACAAGCAGCAAATACAATCATTGTGTATATTTGCACAAGCTACAAGATGTATCTTTCATATATCTTCTCCTGTATGTAGATGATATCCTGATAGCTTCAAAGAATCAAGGAGAAATTAAAAAGTTGAAGGCTCAGCTGAATCAAGAGTTTGAAATAAAGACTTAGGTGAAACTAAAAAAATTTTAGGCATGGAGATATATAGAGATGTAAAGAGAGGGAAGCTTTGTTTGAATCAGAAACAGTATCCGAAAAAGGTACTACAATATTTTAGCCTGAATGAAAAGTCAAAACCCGTGAGTACACAACTTGCACCTCATATGAAGCTCAGTGCATTTTTATCTCCTAAAAATGAAGCGGAACGAGAGTACATATCAAAAGTTTCATATGCAGATGTTGTTGGTAGCTTGATATATATTATAGCGTGTACAAAGCCAGACATTTCACAAGCAGTTAGAGTTATGAGCAGATACATGCATGATCCTAGTAAGGAGCATTAGCAAGCTGTGAAATGGATTCTACGGTATATTCTGAACACCGTAGATCTGAGATTGATATTTGAGCAGGATGAGAAAGATGATCAATGTGTAATTGGATATTGTGATTTTGATTATGCAGGTGATTTGGATAAACATCGATCAACTGCTGGTTATGTGTTTACACTTGCTAAGGGACCGGTTAGTTAAAAGTCTACGTTACAGTCAATAGTTACTTTGTCTACTACAGAAGTAGAGTACATGGCAGTATCAGAGGCTGTTAAAGAAGTAATTTGACTTTAATGGTTGCTTGGTGAACTAAAAATTAGATAAAAGCACATCGAAGTGCACTATAATAGTCAAAGTACTATTTATTTAGCAAAGAACCAAGTTTATCATATAAGGACGAAGCGCATCAATATTCGGTATCACTTTGTACGTAAAATTCTGGAGGAATGTGAAATATTACTTCAGAAAATTCGGACCACTGATAATCTTGCAGATACGTTGATAAAAGTAGTGACAGCTGTCAAGTTCAACTATTATTTAAACTTGATTAATATTTTGAGAAATTGAAGAAGAGCGTTTCACAGCGCATTTGGAGATACTATTAAAAATAGTTTATTTTGAGAGAAGATTTATATATTATAAATAGAAAATTAGTCAATGGGGAGAATTGTCATTTTTAGCAATTTATCTATCATGAAAATTTACTAATCAATTTTAGAGTAAAAAATAAGAGGTGCATAATTTAGAAATTGAAAGTAAAAAATAGGATGTGCTTAACTTAGGTAAATGAAAGTAAAAAATGGAGGTGCCTAATTTTACCAACCCAATTTTTGAAGCGTATATAAACCATTTAGCTCTCATTTAAAAATTATCCCAAAAATTAAGTCTTCTCTCTTTCCTTTATAATTCTTTTTTGATATTAGTAAAATTATTTTTGTGGTGTTCAAGGAAGTAGGTAAAATTAGTTGAACCTCGTTAAACTTTGATGTATAGTTGTGGTAATATTTTGTGTTATTAATTATATTTCTAAAAAAATTCTGTTTAAGAAAAAACTTAGTATTTAAGCGTGTCCATTTTGATCCACCTCTTTTTCTTAAAAATTTTTCTAATATAATTATTGGTATAATTATTTACACACTATATATATTATTGGTAAAAAATTAATTTAATTTTCACAACATTCACATTATTTTTTTTCAATTCTGCCACTAAGAAAGTAATCGTGGATTTACTCCAACATATATATGTCGTTTATGAATTCAATTACTTTTGATTTTACAATAAAAGTTTTCCTAAGAATTTGCATATTTTATTTCACATTTTATAATCTTAATGAAGTCTTCTTCAAATAATAATAAAAAAAAGTCATCTTAAAATACAAAATTAGTTATTGAACATTAATTTAAAAACAATATATATATATATATATATATATATTATATGGCAGTCCTATGCGACCGTCCCTTCTATGTAGAAATGAGTCAAACGACTTTCTTTTTCCATAAATAATCATGAGACCCACAATCATAAGGAAATCTATTATTAATCATTTGAAATAATTAAATTAATTAATTATGTGATCTTTAACTCAAACTTTCATAAATAAATAACAAACTTAATTTAAAAAATGAGTCTTATATTTTTAAAAAATAAAAATTAATAATTTACTTAATTATCTCACAATATAAGAAGTTATAAATTAAAAACTATATAATTAATTGAAAAAACAGCTATCCACTAATTAAATACAATATATATATATATATATATATATATTTCGCCCTTATTGATTATAATGGAACTCCCAAATTTTTATGAATTATAATTAATACTCTACAATTAAACTACTAATCATATGATATTAATCAAGTGTAATTTCATTTTCATTAAGATTTTTCAAAATAAAATATATATATATATATATATTACATCTAATTCCATTTATGATTATTAAATTTACCATTATAGATATTAAATTCTTTTTATAAGAAGAGATGACGTTATTAACTTAATACATAAATTTGCATAATATAAATATATTTCCACTAAAATATATTGGTATTTAGAATCTTACCGAAACAAAATTAATATTTCTAGAATACAAGTTGTAGCAAGCGTACAAAAATTTAATTTCTCATTAAGTTTCAAACTTAATAATATTATATACTGTCATATATGGTCTTGGATTTCTTTTTGGGTTGTTTTTCTATCCACAAGTATGTTTTTCCCATTAAAAATTGATTATAATAAATAATAATACTCACTTTCTATCCAAAAAATATATAATGTCATATATATTAATCATTAGGTTAAAAATATAATCAGCTAAATAATTGTAATTAATTTATTATCATCAGTGGAAGACTATTGATGGAGGGTCCAAGGCTATCCACTAAAAATTTTAATCATCAATATTTTAATTACAGTAAATTATTAAGTTTTTAAGTGGTATTATAACATTAAATTTAGTAAAGCTCTCATTCGAGTGATGATTTAAAAGGGTTCGCCATCAACTTATAATTAAGCAAATGCTTCAAAGCAAAAGATGCTTATAGCAATAGCATTATTTTTCTAGTCAAATCAAAACTATACATTAAATATCAATAAATAATTAATATGAGTAGTTCGACACTCTTATTTCTTAAATAAAAAATTATAAACTCGATCTTTATGAATAAAATTATTATTTACTGAAAATATTTTATTTTTTAATAAAGTATAAATAAAATTAATTCTGGCCTAATTGGTTCAGAAATTTAAAAAAAAAAAAAAAAACTATACATTAAATTACACTTTCGCAAACTATTAATACAGCCCATGATTTACCCCTAAACTAAAGATGGAAATAATAAGGCATCTGTCCTTTACCTCATGCCAAACAGAAAGGTGGCCCACAAATTCATCAGCCTAAATAGGATAAGTATTGCAATATATATTTTTTTTGCCTTTGATCCTCATGATTAAAGAATCTCCCAAAAAAATCCCAAATGGTTTGAATTTTATTTTAATTTTTTTAAATAATGAAAATTTTCGATTTAGAATATTTAAATGATAAATTTCATAAAAACTCATATAAAAAATATATTTAAATAATCAACTTCATAAAAATTTGTATAAAATACATATTTAAAAACTCTTATTGTTTTTTAGAGATATATTTCAATGAATGAGGAATTTTAAGAAATTTTTAGTTGTTTTCCACTCACAATTTAGAATATTTGTTTTTTTTTTCAAAATATTTACTTAGAAAACCAAAAATATCCATAAATATGTCAACGATGTAATTATGATAAGAGGCAACCAGAGCTGTTTCTAGAGACTAAATAAAGAATTATGAGAGACTATTATTGTCATAATTTTGGGGGCAAAGCCAAAAAAATGAAATAATAATAATAATAATAATAATAATAATAATAATAATAATAATAATAATAATAATAATAATAATAATACAAATGATAATTTTGGTAGAAGTGAGAACAAAGAGCATCTCACCTACTCTGTGGCCATGCTCCCATGTGCAATCCCTACTGTAAAGAGACGAAAAAAAATGGCAAAGTACTAGTGCTGTTGTTTGACATTGAAATGACATTGGTTGGGGACATCATTTTCTTATTCATAAAAGTGAAAAATTTTATAAATATAAATAAATAAATAATCATAAGAATTTGAAGAAATACTATGGTTGGTAGTTAGGGGGGGAAGATGCACGAAGTTGTGCATTTGGTTTAAGGGTCTCCCCAAAACGGAGTACCCTCTGCTAGAAAGAGTGTAGGACATGTTGTAGGACCTTTTAATTCAGGTCATTTAGTAGTAAAAGGGAGGCACTTTGTTGGTGATTGATCAAATGTCCCTATGTAAACACTAACAGCCCCCACATATCTCAGTCATGTTGTCCTTATCAACCACTCATCTCAGGCTTTAGATGCCTATTCCATCTCTCTATCATTGTGTCTTTTTCACTTCTCTGTTACCTAAAGCACCTCACATCATCAATACTCCATTACCCCATTTCGTATATTTTTCATATCTTTTTTCTTTTTTTAAGAATATATTTATTTATTTATTTTTATTTATCTAATCTTTTAATGATTATGCTAATCTAATTCCTAACTTACTTTCCATAAGACAAATTAACAATTCGTTTTTCATGTATCCATCTTTTGGGATTTAATTATCACGACTTTCATTTGACTTTCCATATGCTCCAACCTCAATCAATATATAGAATATTCTTTAATCTTTTTTAATCATAAACATTATCTAACTTGATTAGTATTTTATCCAGACCTGAAAAATGAGAAATTTGGAGTTAATATCTCAAGAAAATAGAAAATTTGTAATGGAATCTGTCACTAATTTCATAATAAATATTAAAAAATGCGACTATTCTTATTTTATATAGCCTATAATTTTTTTTGACCTATTAATTAGCTTCCAATGAAAAAAAAATTAAAATAAATTAATCAATTCAATAATTTTTATTTTTTATGTAATGATAAAATAAGGATTAATTAGTTAATGAGGATGTATATAAAGTGAACATGAGAAACATATTTAATAAATAACCAATATAATATTAAAAGAAAAAAATTCAAAAAAAAATTCTTTAAATATATGATTACATATGGTATGAAAGTGAATGATTTTAAACAAGTTGTGTTGGCTGCCCAGTACTCAAGCTAGCTAGCAACTTTATTTTTATGATGTTGATGGATGATGATAGTGATGGTGTATATATGTGTATATATATATGTATGTATGTATGCACGTCTAAATGTTTATTTTAAGCCTAAGAAAGTGAGTTTTCTTGATAATCTTCATCATCCATTGGCAAAAAAATGTAGTTTAAGCACAATTTTGTTTTTAGTATGTAATTAGTTCGTTCCACTGTATCGTGTTCTTTAGCTCATGTACAACTATAAATCATTAAATTTTTTAGATATTATATAAAATTATTTGAATTAACTAAAATACCTTCAATTAATTCATTAATATTATATTTTTACTTTATTAATTAAGTCATTTATAATTAGGGTATAAAAAAAATTTTAATTAATTTTTTTATTGTATAAAGTGATAATTTTAGATGGATGATTTTTTTTTTATAAAAATGATAATTTCAACGGGACAGAGAAAATATATGTTTAATTTGATAACATTAAGCCACAATTTATTGAATTTTCCAGCCTTTTTTAATGTCTTTACTTGAGTAAATATTAAAATTAACATAATTAATTTTATATTAGTTAATACAAATATTATTAAAATTAATAATTAATTAACAATTAACAGTAAATATAATTATAATAATATATAAGTTAATAGTACTTTCTCCGTCCTACTGAAATTATCATTTTTATAAAAAAAATTATTTCTCTCAAATTATCACTTTATACAATAAAAAAATTAATTAGTATTTTTTTAACTATACCCTTATCATTAACAATTTAATTAATAAAGTAATAGTATAGTATTAATAAATTAATAAATAATATTTTAATTTATTTAAAATAATTTATATAATATTTAAAAAATTTAATAATTTTCTTAATATATATATACATAAGCCAGAGACAATAATTTTAGCAGGAAAATTAGAGTATTACTAATATCAATAGATATAATAGTATATTAATGATGATGTCAAATATTTCTAATAATGTAATAAGAATTTTTAAATTTTAAATTTTAAATATCAGATAATAATACTATATTAATATTAAAATTTGTGATAATTAGGCCTGATTATGACCAAGTTTAGATTTTAAAAAAATAAATTTTTTAAAATTTTAATTTATCAATTAGTAATTTTATTTACTAATTGAAACTTAAAGTTTGATCCATGAATAAATTTACTTGTGATTTTCAACCTAATAATATAATATATGGGCTGTAAAAGAGCTATTTATCATAGTGGAAGAGGACAACTCTTACTTTTTGTGAGCAGATTTGGGTAAATATAATTGTAATTTTTTGAAGGTTGAGATACATTAAGATAGGGCCTTTTTGCTGTATTGATGATTTGGAAAAGTTTGGTAGAGTTTTTGAAGATATACCAGTTTACATTAATGAAAAAGAAAATTGAGAGAAGGGAAAAAGCGATTAAGAATGACTTTTTTTTATTATTATTATTTTAATTATGCTCTTTTATTTTATAAAAAGAAAAGAGTGAAAAAAAAATTCAAAATTTTATTTTCCATGGGTAATCGAGCTCTTCTATTAATTAGGCCTGGATTGTGACCAAAATGCCTCCACGTGATGTCTTGGAGTTTTTGTCTGTGTAGGAAAGTTGAGAGGTGCAGCGCTTTGGGAACATTTAATAAAACTTTTCTCACCCAACTTTAGGGTTTGTTGGTGGATGATCTGTGATGATTTCATAAAATATGATTTAATTTTGTAAAATATAATATGATTTAATTATTTTATTTTATTTTTATGATTTAAATTTACATTGTAAATTTATGTTTTAAAAATTATAAAAATTTAATCAGTTTTTAATATATCCATTTAATAATTTCCACAATTTTAAAATATTATTTTACAAAAATATTCTTTGTAAATTTTAAATATTAAATATAATTTTATAATTTATTTTTTATTTACATAATCTATTAAAATCTTATAAATACTATCAAATTAAATTTAAAAAATTATTTAATTACTATATTACTAAAAATATAATATAATATTAAATCATAATGTAAATATCCAAACGAGCTTATTTCTCAGTAGCACGTCTCTCACTCTCTCGTCCACCCACAATCAATAGATTATAAACGAACTATAGCTGTAGGGCATTATTTAGTTCTATATATCACTATCAATATTTTCCTTTGTTATTAATTTCCAGCTCCTGCACCTTGCCAACTACTTCATATATCATTTATTGCCAATAATGTTAGTGATGGAAAAATAAATTAATAGAAAAAATAGAAGATAATTAATTCACAACCATAACATATGTATCATATGGCAATTGCAATAACTATTTCACATTATTAACCCCCCAAAAAAAAAAGTTTGGCATATGTATAATTTATATTTCCAAATATTTTTTTTCATAATATACTTGGTTCTTAATTTCTTCATAACATAATTAAATCATTAAAATATTTTCTAATTATTTGTACTTGAGGGAAGACTTCTTTACATACTCATAAGTTGTATAAGACCACATGTATTATATATATATAATATATATTTAGCATATTTTTGTTCTTTTATAAATCCATATATAGCTGAAATTAGTTCAAATTTCACAATGAAGTGAGTGCCAATAACATTTTTCTATTGATTACTATATATATATTTTTTTGAAATTTGATGTGTACTATATTAATCCAATGAATCTGCATTACCGGGAGGAACGTAGACCGTTGGACTAATTGCATGAAATCTTAACCATTCATTTTCAATATTTTAAAAGATAGAATTTAAGAATTTTCGGTCATTAAATAGTGGGACCAATTTTTTTTCTTTTTATCAGTAAATAGGAATATATTAAGATAAAATCCTAAATAATAGGCAAATAGCTTATTCATGTGAATAATTATATGCTAAATAAATGCTTACAACAAGTCAATTGAATTTTTACTTATAGACTAAATATGACACATATTTAGTCTACGTGTAAAAATTCAATTGGATTATTGTAGGTATTTATTGCTACAACGTTAGCATATAATTATTCTATTCATGTAGAGGGGGATCATGAAGAGATACAAAAACACTGAACAACTTAAAAGAAGTATAACAATCGCTAACGTAGAACAAATTAAAATTAACGGGAGTTACGGGATCACCATTATTGCAGATCTCAGGCAAGGTGAATGAGTGAAATAGCCTGTAAAGATCTAATCAAACAAAGCTCGCCATTGAAACTTGAGCATTGAACAAAATCTGTCTAGAATGAAGGCTGACTATGGGCTACGAAAGAGCCATAGAAAAGAAATGATTAGTGGCTCTAAAAAAGAAAAAGGTGAGAACCAACAACACCTTGAACAAAGAGGGTCTAACTAGACCTTTAACAGAGATCTCCCAATAAAAAGCTAGCTTGACCGGGGACAGAGCATGATACCAAACCTTGAAAACCATAGAAAAGAGAAACAAAGATTGAAATACTTCTTCCATCTTATGTAGTGCTTGTTGCAGAGAAACTAAAAAACTAAAACAAGAGCAAGATCTTCTTCGCAAAATCATCATACAAAGCAACAAAACCGATAGAGAGAACCTTGTTTTCAAAAAATCTCACACTATGAAAAATAAACAAACTAAATACGATTCAAAGCTCGATCTAGGGAGCAATACGAGAAATAAAGGGAGATCTAAGGCTACAGCCGACGTTCTTGCCGGCCGCAACTCTAGATCTAATGCAAAAGGCTAAAGAAGAAACTGTATAGGCACTTGGACGGAGAGAAAGCTTCACTGGGAAGCAGAGCGTTTTTAGAAATTTTAACAGTGGGACCAATTAAACTTTTTAAATATTATTTTTTAATATTATTGTTAACATCGCAAATTTATAATAGTTATTTCTCTTATACAATTAAATATAAATATTTTTTATACGAATTAATTTAATTTATATGGCATTTTTGTAATTTGTACCTGCATGATAATGTGAATAAATTATAAGATTTAACTCAAAGCATGTTAATAAAAAAGGTGGAATTAATGTCTGCTCAATTCATGTATGGAGCTTTAAAATTCTTAAATTCCACCTTCTAAAAGTTGTAATTAATAATCCAATAGTTAAGATTTCATGCAATTAATCCAACGGTCTACGTTTCCCATGGGGGTACCGTACCATTTTGGTACCAAAGAATTAGCCACATTCCACATAAATATATATGAAAAAACATTTAGCTATGTCAAATGTAAATACTAAAATCATTTATAATAAGACTATATGCAATAATAATTGTGAAAAATATATATTATATGGTATTGATTAAATGATAGTGATGAAAGTTATTTTTAAAACTATCCATTAAAAAAATAGTTAAGAATTTTCTGTCCATTTATAGATAATTGGAATGATATCATAAAAGGGGAAAAAAAACTCCAAATTTTCAAAGCAGGAGGCATGCATGCACAAACAATAACAAACATTACATTAATATTAATTTTCATATGTGCTTGCAATTTGCAAAGCTGCACTTTATTGATGCATCCAACCTCTTCCTTTTCTGGTTCGTTATCCTTTTCTTTTTCAAAACTTCAAAATATTATGAATAATATATTTACAGAAATCCCTCTTTGGGAAGTATAGATTGAATAAAATATTGTGGATACTATATGTAAAATTAGGTAGAGAACAAAGTTTTTAATTTATTTAAAGGATATGATATTTCATCACTTCAAGAAAACACTGAAGTTTAGATATTTGGAGATCATCTATGAATTTATAAATTAATAATCACCAACTCTTCCTTCCTAGTTAGCTACCAAAAAGAAAAAGAGACCCTCTTACTCTCTCTTAGTCTTAGTTTATTTTTTTATTTATTATATGTTTCTTTAATTAAAGACTAAAAAAAAAAGCAATCTAATTCTAAAATCCTAAAGTATAATAATACAATACCAAACATTCTAAAACAATATATATATATACCAAAACCTACCATTCTTCAATCCCATTTCAACTTTTCTCATCAAATAAATTAAAATGAACGCCCTTAATTAATTATTATTAAAATAAAAACATAAAGAAAAAGAAAGATCATTTTGCCTGCTTTTATACTATGCATTATTAGATATTGTTGCAATATTGTCTGGTAAATTATTCCATTATATATATATGAAATATTATATTTATACACACACATACATTTTAGTATAGCTATGGCTTATAATATGTTAAAAGCAAATTATATTTTGTTCTTTTCTAAGATATTGAAAGATTTTTAAGTTTTTTTTTAATTGTGAAAAGGGATTGGAGAGGATGGGAAGAGCAGAGATTCAACATCCTTAAATGGGAGAAAGGGATGGGGCATACATATGAGCATATATTATAATATATCTTCATACTTGACCAAGATTCTTGTGCCATTCTTTTCTCCCATAACCACCAACTTCTCTAATTCTCTGCTCCCATTTGTGAAAATCTTGGAACTCTTATATAATAATAAATAAATAAATGAACAAATTAAAGAATCAATTATATATACATTTATATAATACATACATTTATATGGTCACTAGAAAGCCATCACCACCATCCATGGATAAACTCCAAACTATCATTTATATTTTACTTTGCAGCTCCATCAGACTTCTTTTGGCTTACATCACTGCATCAGACACTGTCTCCAACTCTACCATTTTACACTTAATTTTAATCTACCATATATAATATACATGTATAATATCAGAACCCATTTATATATAACCCCGCAAATCTGTTGCCTTCAAAAGGAGAAGCCAAAGAGAAATTGGATTAGCTATATAGCGTTGCCTGTCACTATCAAAGATATTAATAGCAAAACTTAATTTTTTTATAAATAATGGGTTATGAAGATAATCAATTAATTGATTAATTGATCAACAGGCAGATAATACAAATAGCGAGTCAAAAAAGAAAAATGCAATGAACTGTCAAACTTTCTTGGTGTCAGGGAGAGAGATGAAATGAAAGCATTGAAAGCTCTTTTTAGTCATCATGTTGGTGAAACACACACAATCAGTACCATCCCCACACACATATATTTACACGCCCTCTCTCTAAGTAAAAGCTGTACAGTCTGTCTCTCGACTGGGTGAAAAATTTTCATTAATTGAACAAATTAAATTAAAATCAATCTTTACAAATAGTTAAAAGATTAAATTAATTAAATTAAAATATTAAATTTTGATTAGATTTATTACGTTATATTTTTTCAGTTAATTTAAAAATCAATAAATATTATAAATATTTTTTCAGTTTATTTATTTATATAAGAAATGAAAAAAGTTAAATTATTACATAAAATAAAAAGTTTAAAATATCAGTTATTTTTTTAAAAAATTATTTTGAAATCATTTTTCAATATAAATGAATCTTATCTTATATATTTAATAAATATATAAGAATTCCATAATTACTGTTTGTATTCTTAAAAAAAATATCTCTAATATATTTATATAAAACAAAAAATATATGTTACTTTTTATTAAAAAAAATTAATTATATAAGTGTTATTTTCTAGTTTTTTTATATAAAAAATAAAAATATCAGTGGGTTGGGTTAATTCTAATGAAACTCTTAACCCTGAAATTAAATTTTACGTTTAACTGAATTATTTTATTTAATTGAATCAATTTATGGAGTCAATTTTTTTTTTTTTTTGCCAATTAGTACTCACCTCGACCACCCACTGAATACGTTTATATCGATAGAGTCAAATTAAAGTTCAATTTCTTCTCCACTTGAAAATGATCCCACTAAAAATGCAGTGTATGGATGTACGGGTTTGGTGTTTGCTTGTGTGTGTATATATACATATGCATTCATTACATTAATATGTTGCCAATAAATACTCGATGTTAATTATGTTGGTGGTAGCACACCAAAATTGAAAAATAAAAATAAAAAAAGGGTAAAAAATGCAAGATGCTTAATAAGGAAGAAATTGTAAAAAATGTAAGGTGAAAATGGGAGGTACATAATTTAGCCTAATTTTCACCTAATTTAGTTTGATAATTTATTTGCATTTGAAGCCTATAAATAGGCTCATTCTCTTCATTTGTAGACACACCAAGCAAATACAAAATATAGCTTAAGTAGAGCTATAGGTTAAACACCAAGTAGTTTATATTAGGAATTAGAGAATCAATCTCTTAGAGTTCATTGGAGTATAAATATTTGGGGGTTGTTTTGTGGGTGTCGGTTAGAAAAATATTTTGTAATTTGTGGTTGTAACAATTTGCCGCATAGTGAATATTTTTCTTGGTTATCGTTAGACAACGACCGTGGTTTTTCCCCATTCGGAAATTTTTCACGTTAAATCATTGTGTTTTATTCTCTTTAATTTCACAGTCATTATTTTATTTTCTCATTTGTTCCTGCTTGAAGACGGTCCGAAGGACGGAAAAATAGCGATTTTCACAACAAGTGGTATCAGAGCTTAGGTGTTATAATTTTTGTCAAAAATCTTAGTATGCTCTATGGTTGCAGCTTGGTCTGATCTTCCACATCAGAAAAGATTTTTGTTAAAAATTATTTTTGTTTTTAAGCTTGTGGAGCTTTGGAAAAGGTGGAGCCGTTTTGCTTTGGTGTGCTTGAGTATTGGTGGTGAGATAAATAATTACATGTCGAGGTAAATTCTGTCAAAAGACACGAATTTAGTCTAAGGCAAGTGGATTTTAAGTGAAACCATTGTGACTCCTCCTCTTACCTGGGAATTTACCTGGTGTAATATTTATTTCTGGTCCTTTATTAAGCACAAAGTAAGAATGTCGGCAATGAGATGCGAGATTGAGAAATTTGATGGGAGAATGAATTTTGCATTGTGGCAAGTGCAAGTCAAAGACGTGTTGATACAGTCTGGACTACATAAGGTTTTGCAGGGTAAACCAGTCAGCGGAAGAAATTCAGGAAAATGCGGTGGTAGTGGAGACTCAGAAAAATCCAAGATTACTGACGAAGAATGGGAGGAGCTGGATATCAAGGCGGCAAGTCAAATTCGCATGTGTCTAGCAAAAAATATTCTTGCTAATATGCTTGGATTGTCCACGACAAAGGAGCTGTGGGAGAAACTGAAGAATTGTATCAGGGAAAAAATATATCCAACAGGTTATATTTGAAGGAGCAATTTCATACGTTGAAAATGGCGGAAGGTACAAAGCTGTCCGATCACCTGAGTGTCCTCAACGGTATCATCTCTGAATTGGAAACTCTTGGAGTGAAAACCGAAGATGAAGATAAAGCTCTCCGACTCATCCTGTCACTTCCTTCAACATATGAGCACATGAAGCCTGTTCTGAAATATGGTAATAAGGAAGTGGTGTATGCGGATGTAGTTAGTAAGCTCATTACTGAGGAGAGAAGACTGAATGAAATGGAAAATAAATCTTATGAGAATTCAGCTTTATCTGTCGGTATCAGGAAAAAGAATAAAGGCTCCGGAAAGAGGAAGGTTGTTTGCTGGGGGTGTGGTCAAACTGGACACGTAAGGAAGGATTGCCCGAACGGTGGAGCTGATTCGGCTAGAAGCTCTAACGTTGTTGCTGCCAATGTGATCTCCTGTAGCGAAGGAGATGATGAGTTTTCTCTGTAGTTAAGAGAAGTGTGTCCTCATGGCATGATTGCTACCCGTTGAGATGCCATGGAAGAGGACGGATTATTGGTAGCTGGTCCACAGAAATGCGTGCGACATTGGTTGACAGTTGATGCAAAGCATGTGGTGGAAAAATGATGTCGATGGCTAATGAACTCTCGAAAAAGTCAACAGGAGGGTTGCACCATAAACTATTAGCGGGATCCGACATGGCCGATGAAAAATTCTTGGAGTTGGCGAAATAATTCCAAGTGGCGATACTCTTTTATGGTGGAGTATGTTAATTCTTGACGTTAAGAATTATGATTGTCGGTAATAGAAAATGTTGTGTTTTTATTTTTCAAGGTGGAGATTGTTGGTGGTAGCACTCCAAAATTGAAAAATAAAAATGAAAAATAAAGGGTAAAAAATGCAAGGTGCTTAACAAGGAAGAAATTGTAAAAAATGTAAGGTGAAAATAGGAGGTGCCTAATTTAGCCTAATTTTCACCTAATTTAGTTTGACAATTTATTTGCATTTGAAGCCTATAAATAGGCTCATTCTCTCCATTTGTAGACACACCAAGCAAACACAAAATATAGCTTAAGGAGAGCTATAGGTTAAACACCAAGTAGTTTATATTAGGAATTAGAGAATCAATCTCTTGGAGTTCCTTGGAGTATAAATATTTGGGGGTTGTTTTGTGGGTGTCGGTTAGAAAAATATTTTGTAATTTGTGGTTGTAACAATTTGCCGCATAGTGAATATTTTTCTTGGTTATCGTTAGACAACGACCGTGGTTTTTCCCCATTCGGGAATTTTTAACGTTAAATCATTGTGTTTTATTCTCTTTAATTTCACAATCATTATTTTATTTTTTAATTTGTTCCCGCTTGAAGACGGTCCGAAAGATTAAAAAATAGCGATTTTCCCAACAAATTAGACTCCGCTGACTCGGTGTGCTTATTAAGATAACAGTTTGAACCATGATTAATTGTCATATTAATAAAATAAATAATTTACCATAAATATTATTTTAATCAATTTTTTTTTTGAAATTTTAATTTTGAGATTTTCATATGAATCAGATAGTATATACATATTATTTTACCGCTTATACATTTTAGTATTAAAATTTTCTTTTAGAAAAGGGTAAAAATTTGGTTTTTGTAGTAGCGTGATTTTTAATTAATATGTATGTATACATGTTAATTAATTTTCTTTGAATTGCTTACTCAAGTAAAGTGACTTCTCTTATATATTGAGTGCCCAAATGCATAACAAGTTCCATCTATTTATCTATGATGATACAGAAAACATGGATGATGATGATGATGAGTCAACAAAGAATCATGTGATTTTTGTGCTTTAGCACTTCCCATGGTGGGGTCGTCCTTATTTTCAGACTCGTAAAATGCATACATTTTCATAAAAAAAAAGAAGGAATAATAATGTGTCCATGGGCTGTGGCCTCTGCCTGTGGGTGATAATTTGTGTATCTGAGCATATATAAGCATCTGAGCATATATATGCATCAGGGTGGAGGCTTCTACAAATAAGGCATTGGCACTTAATCGCAATATCAAACATATGTATATAAATTATTACAACATTAATTTTTGGTAATGTCAAGCACTTCATAAAATGTTCCAACACCAATAATAAAATGTTTATATATATAATCGAATAAGCTGGTCAAAAAATTATATTTGATTGAAAAGAATGGTTTTTTTTTATGGTGGGTAGAATATGAATAAGTAATGAATAAGCGATGGTGCAGTTGCAGGTGGTACCTTCAACATTTGACCTAATAAATAAAGATGGTTAGAAAGAAGGTTTTATATGGGACTGAAATGAGTGGCAATACCTTAGTGTGTCAGAAAGGGTAAGAAAGAAAAGAAAGAAAGAAAGAGAGAAAAAAACATTGGGTTATGAAGAGAAAGGTACAGCACAGAGGCACACACACAGCGGATCTTTGAAGAGAAAGAAATGGGAGCTACTAGTCATGATGTAGTGTAAGAAACAAGAATAATAAGGTTAAGTCTTGGTGATCGATATATTTTGAATCGAGGATATATACATTGAGATGAATAAATTAAGACTAGTAAAGGACCGTTTGGGGACCATGAAAAAACCAAACAAAAAAGGTGGGCCTCACGAAATCATTTTGGTAAAATTTAAAGCATGATTAATTACAGTACAGCAGAGTGAGAGAGAGAGAGAAATTAAGTTATAAATGTAAGATTTCCCCGTTGGTGGCCTTATATAAAGGACGGCAGGATGTTGGGGTCTGCCTTCTTCTTTTAAATCCAGAGTAGCGAAGCAGCAAAGCACAAAAAAAGACAATTATTATTGTAGCCTGAGAGAGAGAGAGAGGGGAAAAAATTAGAGAAATTTTATTTTTCTTTCTTTCTTTCTTTCTTTCTTTTCTTATTATAATATTTTGATAATGGAAGAACATCTCAGTCCATTAGCTGTTACTCATCTCCTTCAACACACCTTGAGAAGCTTGTGTATTCATGAAAATTCTCAGTGGGTTTATGCTGTTTTTTGGAGGATCTTGCCTAGAAATTACCCACCACCCAAGTAAGATCACATTTATAAGCTCTCTCTAGCTACCAGGATTTTTCCCTTTTTTCCTTCTCTTCTATTTCAAGAGAAACATCTAATTGTTTATTTAATTAATATAATACTAATTAGTTTAATTTTTTTTTCTTAGATGGGATGGTCAAGGAGCCTATGATAGGTCTAGAGGAAACAGAAGAAACTGGTAATTTACTGCTCATTGATTTTTTTGCTTCCTTTGCTATTTTGTTTTTTGGGTAATTAAGCTCTTCAGACTAGGAGTTTGACCTTTATAATTTTATAAACCTGAAAACGACTTCAATATAATTGAATCAAAAAGTTTTTGGTGTTCATTTTGCATCAATGTTATGTATAAATAATGGTCCAGGATACTAGTCTGGGAAGATGGTTTCTGCAACTTTTCTGCATCTGCAGCTGAGGTAAACTCAGGTGATTGTCCAAGTTCATCTGTTTATGGCAACTGTGAATTAATTCAACCTTTTCAAGGCCTTCAACCAGAGCTTTTCTTCAAGATGTCTCATGAAATCTACAATTATGGAGAAGGGTAAGCCATAAAACGCCCACATTAATTAATTTATACATATATATGGCTAGTTTGATCTTAAATAATTAACTTTAAACAAGTGCAAGTTCATGTATTATATATGAATACAGATTGATTGGTAAAGTAGCTGCTGATCATAGTCATAAGTGGATATACAAAGAACCAAATGATCAAGAAATCAACTTCTTGTCTTCATGGCATAACTCAGCTGACTCAGTAAGCACAGATCTCTCCTCTAGAAAAAAAAAATATGCATTTTTTTTAATTTTCATTTTTATCATCACTTATATATGTTTTTGTCCTTACAGCATCCTAGGACGTGGGAAGCCCAGTTTCAGTCGGGCATAAAGGTATCTATGTATGGAAATCAATTAAAACACAAAGATTTCAAATAGATCTGATATCTAAAATACTCTTTGCAGACCATAGCACTGATAGCAGTTAGAGAAGGTGTTGTTCAACTAGGAGCTGTTCAGAAGGTTATTATCTTCAAAAACCTTCCACTCATTTTTTTGAGTTAGTTAGGCAGTAAATGAAGTTCTAACTTACAATCTTACAGTTTTAAACATAACCCCAGTAAGCTTGGGGTTGTTTATTGGTCTAAATATGTCTCTGATGTGCATGATTTAAAGGTAATTGAAGATTTGAGCTATGCAGTTCTCCTAAGAAAGAAATTCAGCTACATAGAAAGCATTCCAGGAGTACTGTTGCCACACCCATCATCATCAGCATTCCCTTTCAGTGTAGATGGATATAACAACATTAATGGAACACCAGATTACACATGGCATTATCAAGCCACAACTCCTATTGCACCTCCAACAGATTATTATGATCACAATAATTTCGATCAAATTCCATTTAAAATAACTCCTTCAATGACTAGCCTTGAAGCCTTACTCTCCAAGCTCCCATCAGTTGTTCCACCTCATCATCATCAGTCAGCTGGTTCAGCCTTCTGTGAATCACAGCCCCAATATTTATCAAATATTCAAAGATCACCAGCGGCTGCTATGGAGTTAATGGAAATGGGGAAAGTGGCCAAAGAAGAAATTGATGAAGAAGATTATAATAGACCTCATGATCATGAACATGACATGGGTGAAAGTAGCAGCTCAATTTCAGCTTATAATAGTAGAAACCAATTTCAACAACAACCATCAACATTTGAATGTCACTATTACCAGACCCAATAATGGGTTTTTTTGAGTGATCAAAGTTATTAATTATCAGTAGTAGTACTTGCTAGTAATCAGGATATAATAATATATATATATATATATATATATATAAGTAGGGATGATGATGAGGAGAGGAGGAAGATTGATTTCTAAGGTCTAACGTTCAAAGTGTTTTTTTTTCTCTATAGTTTGATCAGTCTCATTTTGATGTTTCTGTTAAGGTTTTTATTAGGTATCTATGGCTGTGGAAGCTGTCCAATCTTAGATTTTTCTATATATATAATTATTAAGTATATATATAAACCCATATGATTTAATACGCTTAATGCTTCGTACTGTTTATAATCATTTTGGTTTGGTGATATATTTATATATATCCATCATATGTCTCTTTATTTAACAAATTATGGATAAATAGAATATATTTATTCTCAATCTTATTGATTAAAAATTTTAATTTTGATGTTTGAATATAAGAGTGAAATTTTTTCTTTTGGAGTATCCTAATTAAGATAAAAATGCAATTAAAAAAGCTACATATATATAGTAATACATGCAAAAACAATGAAAATCGCATATATTTTAAATAAAGGTTTTGAGACAATTAATTATGAATTGACCCAATTAGTAGATCATATATAAATGGATATATTAAACTGAAACTTATGGAAATTTAATTTTAATTAGAAAGATCATTTACAGTGAAATTTTCTCTTTTTTATTTTTATTTTTATTATCATTAAAATCAGATTAAACTGCTGGTCAATAACTCATGACCTTTTCGTTTGCTTAAAAAAATATATAATAATTTATATATTTTGCGTTTTTGCTTAAAAACAATTCCTGCACCTAAATATAATTTTAGTCATACTTATTTTAATACTATATTCAAATTCAATTTTCTCTTTCTCTGTATTTAAAAAAGAATAAAACAAAATTCTCATTTTATAATATAATTAAACATATCTTCTGTTTATATATTGAATAAGATATAATTTTAATCATACGTAATTCAATAATAGATTCAAGTTTAAATTTTATTGTCCTTTTATATATTTTATAAAAAAAAAAAAACTTCATTTTACAATACGATTAAACATATCATTTATTTGTGTATTGAAGAATATATGAAACATTTGATAAATCATTTAATGTTTTTACTAGTAAAAAGAGTTACAACTGATTCTGAATCATTTATAATATTACTAGGGTTTCTCGCTCTCTCTCTCTCCAGCGGCGCATCTCTTCAAGACCCAGTGGCGTGGTCTAGGGCTATCGCCCTCCGTTCTTCGTTCAGATTTCGTGTTTTTTCCTATATGTAGAGTAGTTCTTGTTATTATTATGGGTTTTGCTAGTTTTATTTTTAGCTTCTGCCTTATATGGCTTTTTGTCTTGTCTCCCACGGTAGCTGCTTGCTGTCCAGAGACCACTCTCTCTCTCGTGGCGGAACTCTAGCAAAAATTTTCGCCACCTGTAGAGTCAGCAGCATGATCCAATTCTACCCGTGATCCTTTTGTTTACAGAAGATAAGCAATCCTCCTTTGTATATTCAAACGCTACTGTTTGAGATTTTCCTCTTGTGATTCCTTGGTCGATGCTTCGGTTTTCCAGCCAGTTAGTAGAGAACAATGGATTCTCTCTTCAGCTCACCCCCACAAATTTATTTGAGCTTGATTCCCAGCAGTCCTAAGTTTGAATTTTTCGGTCATATTTTTCCTCATCTTTTATGCTATTTGAGGAAGTAAGGGGCTTTTGGTTTGAATTTGTGTGTCTCAAGACTGTGGCCATTGATACTTTGGTAGGCCTTCCTTCTTGATTTGGGCAGTTGATCTGCAAGGGATTTTTCTGTATTGGTATAAAACTTGTTAATATTGGGAGTAATTTGTTGTTTTATGTAGTTTTTGCTTGGTTACCAAAATTTCTTGTAATGTTTTTTTATGTTTAATGGAATGCTTCCAATCCTGCTAAAAAAAAGGAGTTATAACTTAAAAATTGAAATTAAACCCCATTAAATAATTTAGAATATAAGATAAGAATAAATGAATTTCTTGTGTTAAAATATAACTAATACGATTAGGTGCTATTATTATTATATTTAAATTATAAAAAAATCTTGAATATTGAAGGAATTTTTTAATACTAAATCAGAAAAAGGCAAAACTAAAAGTTGAAATGAAATTAAAGAAGACTGCAAATGTAGAGTACCAAATCTGAACAGCGATAACTAGAAATTTGAAAAGCATGCAATGGGTCAGAACTTAGGTTGTGAAGGTTCGTTAACTTAAAAATTAGTGAAATTCCGTATAATGGAAATTAATTACTATCACCATTTTACTGTACAAATTGTATGTACGATTCCTAAATAAACTGTACCTATTCGATTTTTCCATCACTTGTTAATTTAGTTTTCTTAAAAAAATTAAATTTAAAGTAAAAAAAAAAATGTGTGCTCTTTTTCCTTCAGAGTTGTCATCAACTTGTCACTGTACCTAAGTCAGATAATTTTGAAATTTTCTGACAACTAATTTTCAAGAATTCACAATTTTTTATTTTTTTATTTTTTATTTTTTTGTAGTTTTTATTTTATATTAGTGCAGTATAGGAGTCTAATTATGAGATTTTATGCTAAATCATTATTATGTTATTTAATTATTTGCGTCTTCTTAATCAATGTTCTCCATAATGTACACGTCCATTGATTGACCATTGCTATATTATAACATAATTGCCTTTTACTTGGATCTATTTAAATATATTTAGATTATATATCAAATTTTTTTTACTTTTTTTTTTCAAAAAATGTTTTACAATCTTTATATATGTTTGGTGTATTAGATGTATTCTTATAATTTTTAAATGTATACTCTGAGTTAAGTATATATAATAGAGTGTTTTTAAAAATTGGAAGTTGGTAAGTAAATATTTAAAATATTTTTAAAGAAATCCCTAATTTGATTTTAGTAAACAATTAAATATATTGATTGTTCTGACTCAATAAAAAGACCCTTTTAAAGCCCATCGATATAAAGCGCGCAATTATTTTGTGCCCAAATTATCTCTTTTATTTTTCTATTGAACAAAATAAAAATGAAAATGGTTGAAGCTTGAATTGCATGAATATCATTTTACGAAATCAATAAATACTAAACATAACAATAGATGAGAACTACTAGTGTATATTTTGGTAGCCGGGAGTGTATTGTTTTTGCTTAGATTTCAAAGTTTCAGGTATTCTCCTCCTGTAATTAATTTAAAAGAAAAAGAAAAACATAACAATAGATGGGAGAGATTCCAAGCAAATTTAATAATATCTAAAATTTCCAATTCATTGTTTTTAATTGTATTGCAACCATTTCTTCATATTAGTTAAATATTAAAGTCAGGCAAATTCATTCCAGTAAAATATAAAGTTAAATTATTGTCTTCACAATAACTTGAGGGCAATTTTGATTTCTAATTGATTAATTGTATGATAAGAAGGTGAGATATACTAAGCCATATGACTGATTCATCACAAAAGAAGTGGAAAAATTAAGAGGCAAAGCATCCAATCTATCTAAATTGTATATAAACCAAGCCAGAGCAAAAGTGAATTTGCTCAAACTGAAAGGAAACAATAAAAGTGGATATGCAAATTCTAAACCTTTCAGTTCAGTGGCCGGATATAATTTTGACAAGATGAATACATAATTTAACGTTTTCTTTGAAAGGAAAAATACTTAGTTCCATCATCAGAATTCATATTTTAATTTCTCGCAAATTTTTATTGCTTCATCTATATAATCCTTTCTTCTGTTAATTTTCTATTCTCTTTCTTCCACCACCAATCTTACTCTCATTTTCTCAGTAATTTTGGCGCAAGTCCACGGCTAAAGATTATTTATTTTTGCTCTTCAGGATTTCCTAGTCAAATTCTTGGTTAATGGATCTTAACCGTTAACCAGTACAAATAAAATAGCAGGGAGAACTGGAATTTCTGTCAATTTCCGAGTTAAAATTGGAAACCTCTTCACAATGCGCCAAACGATTGGTGAAACATTTTATCCTTTTCATATCATATAAAATATCAACTTACTTATGAATTTGACCAAATTAGAGTTTGATGATTAATTTGGACTAGCCAACAGTGAGCTAATAATTCGGTCTTCTTTTTCCATTTTTCATTAGCTCAGAAATTACACAAACAGTAACTTCAAGTGAGATTCTAAACGCCAATATCTAGAATTCAAGCACTAACAGGACACTCCAATGTTCGACCGGTAGGCTGTAGCTCTCCATGCTAATCACCGAGTGGTCACTCGCACGCTCAACAATAAACAAAAATGGAATTTATTTCCAATTCTAGCAGTGACTCTATAGATAATCCTTTGAATTAAAAAGAAAATGACAGAACCAAGCACGATAACTGTGAAAATACATGAACATGAGGCAGTTATCCTAGTCTGAACAAAATGATATTTCTTTTCGGTTCTTCCAGGTCAGAATTGTTAAATTATGGGCATATGGAGCAAAAAAATTTTCTTTTTATCATCTTTCCAACAAATAAAATATAAGAAATCAACAGTGATTCCAAACGCCAAATCCTAGTAAGAGCACAACAGGGTCACTTGATTCTTACTCCAATGTTTGCCAATGCGCCTAATGAAATGCTGCTACTTCATCCTAAGTGTTTCAGTAGGCTCTCCATGCTCATCACCGAGTGGTCAGCTTTGTCTCTCACTCGTACACTCACCTGGAAAAAGTGGATATTTCATCATAATTACAAAAATAAAACGACAATCCATTAAAGTAAAAAGACCTCTAGCCCCAAAACAGATCGGATTGAATTCAATCCGACTGAAAAAACAAAATTCCTAAAGCATTATCTCACACTTTCCTAATAAATGGTGGTCCCACTCCACAGCAAGAATGTTATTATTTTTAAATCTTATCAATTGACATTCAATCTCTCTTCACTCTTTTTTCTTTCTACCCTCTCTCTCTCTCTCACACACACACACATACACTTACAAAAAAATGATAAAAAAAAGGAGAGCAATTTGTTGTGATCTTCCCAAAAGGGTAACACAAATTGTCCAAGCCCCGTCATCCAGCAGCTCTTGTAATTTAGTCTATAAACAAGCAGTATGCATACTTTAGGCATGTCATTTCCATTGTTTCATTTCCCAGTACTGAAAAGTACCTGTCCAGTTTTGACTTCCTCTTCACCAACCACCAAAATAAAGTTGTACTGCGCCAACTTACCGTGTTTTCACATCATCTCAATTTTTTTATCATCTGATATCAATACTCTAGATAGCAACTAATGTGCTTGACCGCTTGCTTACATAGTTATAGTAATGAAAGCAAATCTTATGGAACTTGATTTTGACATATGATAAAGAAGCACACCCTAGATTCAAAATAAAGACAGACAAGTTACATGCTGATGAACAATCATATAAGCAGAAAGGACCAAATATGCTTTTTTCACAACTCATAACAGCACAAAAATAAAAACAATAATATGATATTCTCTCCATTTGTATCAGGAAACTCCTTAACTTTTTTTCTTTTGAGATTTCATAAGATTTTAAATCCAAGTTAAAGTTAGTCCCATGCCTTCCAGATGTGCTAAAACACAAGCCTGTAGAAAATTTCAACCAGGAGTATCATCCAGAATCTCAGCAGTTATGTGAATAGAAACAACATGATTGATTACTAAATGCACTCATCAGGTTAAAAAACCAGCATTTATTTCAAGGACCTTCCCTCCTATTTTATTATCACGATTACCCCCATTTACAAAAGTGAATCATGTCACATTGTCACGATATCAAACTTTGAGTTGGTTTCAGCATAACACATGAAACATAACCAAGTGTCATCAAAATGAACTACATTACCAGCACTTGCATAATAGTAATGATGAACAGTCCACTTTGAATTGATTGGATAAGAAAAATAAACATGGCATGCAAAACAACGCACAGGATGTTAATTTGATGTCAAGAGTATGAGCAAGTACCTTTTTTTGAATCTTTCTGTCCGTTGTCAACATCAATGTGATAACCAGCTTTATGTATCTGAGCCTGCACCTGTCGAGAAGGACAACAATATAAATCGATTTGTGCTACCGTTTGGGTGAAATTAAAAGGGACAAGAACAAGAACTCAAGATAAGATGAAGCTTAAATACTTATGGGACTTTCAATTAAGGTTTTGGTTTTGCATAGGGCTCATTTTGGATTCTATTGCATGCCATATAACATATTTATGTTTGCTAAATCAATCCGTTGCTAGCAAGTAAAATGAATTTATCTTTTATTTCAAGAGTTAAACATATTTATAGTTTTCTAGTTTTTCTTACAAGCTAGACATCATTATGGTTTATCATATCTTTATTTTTATTTTGAGTCTTTTCTGAGCCCCCTTATTTCTCTAGAAAAAAAAAATCCTTCCTATATGCTTTAGGAGTCAGATTCCTTAGACAATTAGAATTTAGGACTAATCCTAGACATCCAATAGTTTTAAGGTCTAGGATTATCTTAAGTGCTTATGCTTGTAATAATGTCTCATATTAAAAAAAAATAAAAATCCAGCATTTTTCTTTTTTTTTTTTGCTTGGATAGCCTGCCGAAATTCTAACCTTAGGTGCATATATGACAAACCCCAGAATGTCTTTTCTTTTGATATTTTGCTCTAGGTCGCATTCAAAATAAATCCTGGTGTCAACCTGATTTTCTACTCTTTCTAACTTTCAAATCAACCTGAAACAGTAATATTGTCTTATTGGGTCAGTTACTTTACGAGAATTGCACATGCTTTTCACTATGAAGAATACCACCAGTGTTACATAATCATTTCTAGGGCCCAGATGAGACCTGCAACCACCCTAAATCACATTGTATTCCCTTCCTTGCCTCAATTTCATCATACTCACCACCCTCAAACCACAACAGCAACAGAAACAAATATGCCGCATACTTCAATCCCTTGCATACTGATTGTTGCAACCAAATTATCCATAGTCCCTTGCAACTGATATCCACATAAAATGCACTCGAGGAAGAAAACTTCTGTTTGAAGTCTTACTTCAACCATGGCACCCAATAAGATTGGTCTTTTATAGTCTTCTATTGCTTTTTCCAAGTTGGTGAGTTTTCATTGATTATTGATAGCTAGAAGAATGAACAATGGCGTTACAGTGTTACTAACATGAAAGAACATTACTAATGCAGAAGAAAAGAAACCATAGAAACACCACAATCGTAGAGGAATTGTGTGAAGTAAAAAGTTCAGATAAAGAGCATAAATTTAACCTGTTCTGCATATGGCTGGGATTTTTCAGATACAGGGCAGACAATTGCTTGGCGAGGACTAAGCCAGAAAGGCCATTTCCCCTTGTAGTGCTCCAATAGTATTGCAAACATACGCTCCACAGACCCTAGGATCGCTCTGTGGATCATAACAGGTTTTTCCCTCTTGGCTTCAACCTCTGCTGAGTATTCCAACTCAAAACGATCTGGAAGCTGGAAGTCAAGCTGCAACCACAGGCTTCATTAAGTAAAATTCTGTGACACCAAAGAATAACAGGAAAGAGGAATGAAATAGAACCAACAATCTCAACCTGCAACATGGCACACTGAATTTTCCTATTCAGTGCATCAGATACACTAATATCTATCTTAGGTCCATAAAAAGCTCTATCGCCTTCATTAATCTGTAAAACATAGCCTAAAATATGAGTATACAGAGGCAAAGCAAGCAAAGAAAAATGAAACAGGAAACCAATCAAGTATCCCTAGGATCCTGGCAGTATATTAACCACATCTTACAGACTCTATCTAATTAACTGAACTTTCATCAGGACATAAGTCTCTCCTATTTATTAGGCCAAAACATGGCTGCAAGAAAGTTCAAATATATATTTAGTTAAGATGTGGATAGATTAGATTTGTAGAGAATTTCTAATTTTATCATGTCATCAAAAAGGATAAACATTGAATATAAAAAAGAATATTAAAGGTAATAGACTTTTGGTTGTCTTGGGAGCGCAACTCTTCTTTTTTTTTCTTGGATATATAATATACACATAATTTTTTAGATTTTTTATTGCATAATTAATATTGTTATCGATCTCATTTTCAATAAACATATGAGTTAAGTATAAAAACAAATTACAGGGACAATTTTAAAAGTAAAACACTGCACAAAGCACAGGCTTACATGCTGGTTTAGAATAAATTTCAACCACTACTTCAAAAGTAGAAGGAAGGAAAGTATATAGAAATAGTAATACCACCCAAGGCTTGCCAAACTCGTCCAATGCTCTTTTAAGTGCATCTTCAGCTTTTTCCCATGTTTCCAAGTTACCTAGATATTTCTCTGGCCTCTGCAATAAAGATATCAAATGACATAAACAAAATCCTTGTCTCATTTCCTAGCAGGCCATCCAAAATCCAACTTACTGTCAGAATTTTGTGCACATGCATCTATAGATCTTTGCTGTTGTGGGCATCTAAGTTCTGAGATATAAAAAATCTCTGCAAAGCTAACATGCTTGCACAGCTCATAAAAAGATTCACATAAATCACACTTGCTAAGCCCGCTTGAAAAATGATTGCAGGGTTTATCCAAGAATATTTCCTACCAGGATAATTTCAATACTAAGATATGTGAGTTTCATTAGAACTATATAGAGGTTTCACTAAAACCATATTCAGCATCTTGCCAAGTTCATAGAATTGTTTCACGTCTGCATAAAGCACATAATAAAAGATTAAAAGAACAAGGAGTTAATTCACTGGAATTTGAAAATCATCATACCGTAGACAGCTTTAAATCATAAGTGAATCCAAATATTTTATAGGCATAATCAATGAACTCTAGGACGCCCATCACTTTATCTTTTATCTGAAAAACAGAACCCATAAGTTACAACAGTGTAAGTCAACAAAAGACATGTAATGGTTTTGTCAAGTACCAATTTAATTCAAAGCATCTGTGTTTCGCGACAGAATATATGAGCATCATCCTGTATAAAATACAAAATGAAGTTATTAAGAAAGACGCAGAAGTGATTCAATACCACAACCATGTGATACATTTTCAGGTAACATAGTGATGCAAAATGAACAAGTCATCCACATGGAATGTCTGATGACTCTGATCACACAGTAAAATCTACACATATTAGTATAGGTAAAACCTTAAAACAAAAATATTTCAAACCATAAATTAAGTGAAGTTCACTATTTCTCAAAATGATGATCGGCAAAGTGAAACTAACAACTATATTTAACTAAAATGATGGAGAAGGCTATAAGGATCAAAAAGTAATAAGACACTATTTTTTGCTTTAACAAAGAATAAATCACTAGATAGAATCAATTCAACTTACACATTTTTTATTAATAGAGTTAATATTTTATAATTAATAGAATTCATTTGAATCGGTTTAATAATAGAACATGTGTTTGGAATAATTCTTAAAATGATAAAATTTAACTGAATTCTTGTATTTGGACTAATTCAAAAGTGAATCAAATATATTTATATCCCCACACCACCCATATTTATAAAAATTGTATACAGTAAGGGTATTTTCGGTCTTTTCAATAATGGCCTCACCATTCTTAAACTAGATGAATTAAATTATTACAAAATATGCTATTTTTACATGATTTTTATTTCTTTCAAAATGAAATATTCTTTAATTTGAATGAATTGGTAATGGAATTAAAACGAATTAAATTCTTGCATTTTTTGGGGATACCTGCTGAAATCTTCGAACACGTGTTAAGCCAGTGAGTGCTCCACTGGCCTCATTGCGATGCAAGGCCCCAAAATCAGCCAGCCGAAGAGGAAGTTCTGAAGACAACACCAAGCACCAAGGACATAATGCAAGACACAATATATGAGCACAACAATGAAAGCAGCATGTCAAATTTGCCAAGGTAAACTATAAATGGCAATTCCTCTTATCAGCATCATCAAAGGTTTTGTTGGATACCTTTTTTATGATCATTCTGCTCAAGCATCATCAAAGCAATAATCAATTTATTTACCTCTTAGGCTCCAGTTAGTTATCCCTTTCTTTTATAAAATGCCAGAAAAAAAAAAACAAAAAAAGCAATTCTAAAGAGTAACATTTACATGAAAAGCACATCAGAAAAAAATAATTTATTAGGTATTACCAGATTCAACTTACATAATAACACAAAAACTATATTCATCCATCCATAACAAACAATCAGCGCAAAGAAACTAATCTCTGAATTAAATTCTGCTCATGCTCTCGCCAAGCTACAAAGTTTGCTCTCCACAAATTAAACATCATCCAAGCGGCCTAGATGCAATTCTAATCTGACAGATGAATTTTTATATTTTTTGTTTCAAGAATGCAACAAGTACATGTCTGTTGATAAATTAAAAAAATTAGAAAAAAAAAACAAATGAAAGGTCATGCATGCAAAATACTTAAGGAGTCTGTAGAATTAAAGCAAATTAATTATTAGAAAAGTTTCTTTAAGTTTATTCTAAAAGAACAGAACAAAAAAAAAATGCTTGCAGGAAACTGTTGCAGGGGGAAGTAGGCATGGAAAGAACTAGAAAACTGGAGAAAATATGAAATAAATGGTTCGCACTCAACTCAGCAAGGAAAAAGGCAGATCCAGATAGTATATAAAACTTGAGAAATACTGGGATTAACAAAAAAAAAGACTGACACAACAAGATTTTCAGCATTGAAGGAAGTTAAACTCATCAAGGCTTAAAAAAGCTGTTTTACAAAATGTTGAAACTTTAAAAACAATTCTTCAATATTATATTAAGATAAAACAATTCTTCAATATAATATTAAGATAAAACAATTCTTCAATATTATATTAAGATAAAACATATTGACAAAACCACATTCATACACTTGGTACTAATCACATTCAATACAAGCTCAAGAAGCTCACCATTCTAATATTCAAAATGTACACAAATGGAATGAACTTACCTCTATAAGAACGCACTCTGCGTTGAAAAATTAAACAGTGCCCAGGGCAATTCATTGGTTTCAAGCCAAACTCTTGCTTTTCAATCTGCTAGCAGGAACAAAAATATACCATCATAAATTTTTTGGTCTTCTAGGAGAGGTATGCAAGAATGTCTAATCATCCACCATCTTCCAAGCATTTTTATTTGCAACATAAAGTAATACATATTCTATTTTCTGCCTTCTTTTTTTCTTTTTTATCTGGGCAGTTCCTACAATTTTTAAAGCACAATTATACACAAACACCCCATTAATCCAACCCATATACCAGCACCCAAACATCTTTATAACTACCACCCTAGCCCATTCCACTTAACTTTAGGTTGCACATTGATAAATTCATTTATCATCCCCAGTTTAATTCCAATAACAAGTATTGCTTCTTCCTGCAGACTCTATATATCATCCAACCACAGCTTGCAAGTAACAGCATTAACTGATAATCTAAAAGTTTATTTATATAAATACTTGTCAATAAGGAATATGGAATTTAAAGAACACCTAACCTCAAGCAAAAACATATTCTCCTTATAATTTGCAACATGGCCAGATGTCTCCCAAAGTTTCATGTTATAAATATTCGGAGACTTAACCTGCCAAATCCCATCAAATTAAGCACTGAACTACAAGGATATTATATTGGTATATAGCCACCGACATTGACTACTAACCTCTTCATATCCTCTCTCTCTATATTGACCTCGAATGAACTCCATTAGTTTGTTGTAAATTTGAGTTCCATATGGCAGGAAAAACCAACTTCCAGGACTGAGTCCATAAAAGATGCAACAAATTAATATTACAAAGAATGTTGATTGATTATAAAATTGAGCAAAGTAAATAGATTTTTGTAGAGTACCTCAGTGGATGACAAAAGAAAAGCTCCTGCTTTGTACCCAATAATCTGTGGTCATATTTTTTCGCTTCCTCCAGCCGTTGAATGTACTCCTGGACAAGAAAGAAATGTTACAAAAAGAGACTCATTAAAACCAATGTATATAAAGTGCTTCCACTTTATAATTATAAAAACCTTCTTTACATGAACAAAACTTGTACAACATATTTCGGTATGCAAGCATTACAACTTCTAAAGCAAAATAAGATGAGGTTTCCACATTTTGACAAATTTCTTTCAGTTTCCCCAGGGACACAAGCGCAGTTTGCAGCATAAGCAAAGCATCAAGAGCTATTAACAAGAAGCAATTGCATTTTATATCTGAATTATATTGACTGAGACTGATATAAGGATATAGAATTAGCAATCATGCTTCAAAACTCAAGTCTGTGGTAGATTCATTTAAGGATCTACTGTTTGAACAAGGTACTAATTTCAAAAATATGCTAAGGCACAATTTCAAGTAATTTTTCCATTTAAAGCAGAGTCTTCTATAAAATGTTGTAGCTGTATTTTGGGTACATAAAGACATTAGTGAAGGGCATCTGTTTTTGCAATATGATGTACTGACCCTTGTCATCTCTGCTATTATTCTTCATGCACTAACTTACTGTTCTCATGTGATGAATAAGAGTCATAATCCAATAAGAATATCTAACTAGAAATTGATGATATCAAAGATAAAGAATCATGTTGAAGCATATGAAACAATTATTGCATCTAAATATGCAATATCTTGATCACAATACAGCCACCTTCATAATTAAGAGGGAAAGCCAATGCCATTACAGTAGACAAATTTCTACATAGAAAAAAGTTTCAACAGCAGAAACTCATAAAATAATATGGCCAATTCAAATAAGCATACAGCAAAGACAATTATCAAATGTCAAAAATAGAAAAATCGCCTTCATCGGGATAGGATATACCATAAACTCTCTGCAAACTTTCACGATCTTTATTACCCCTCCAATAGGATGATGAAGCCTGGAATGATAAATCCAATAGTAAAATGGACTAAATTTGCTAGAATGAGTTGAACACATAACAAAATGTAGATACAGTATGTATAATGTTACCTTTAAACATGCAATTGCTTTTACAAAGGATGTATTTGGTATATGGGGTCCTCGACATAAATCTACCAATGGGCCACATCTATACACAGTTATAGTTTTGTCTGCAGGAAGATCATTGATGATTTCAACCTGATCATAACATGTACATATATGTATATAAAAGGTAAGAAAAAAAATTGCCAAAGAAATAAAAAGAAGGGAAAAAAAGATAAGAAATTTCATTTGTTCATATAGAATATTATGTCAAACTTGCCTTAAAATTATTTTCTGAAAACATCTCAAGGGCTTGTTCCCTTGATACTTCAATGCGCTCAAAAGGTTGCTTTTCCTGCAATATGAATGACGATCAAAATACTTACTAATTTTGAACACCGCCATTGTCAAGGTTTGGAGCAATCATGAGAGTCAGAATGATGATTACCATATCTTATTATTAAAAAAATGTTTGGGTATCTTTGCTTTAACAAATCTTAACAATAGAGCAATTGTTCAAAAGCCTCGTGTGCGAAATCTGATATAGTCCCACCCAAATACACCATGCACCCTCCTTCCTTTCTAGTCATGTGATAGTACAGGCTTGTGTGCATGTTTATGGAAAAGATTGAGTGAGAGAGAAAGAGGTAAAGAGAATATGGAAATATCTAAAGATAAGCCCATTGAAAAGTAAACCAACCCCAAGAAACAATCCAAGTAATCACACAGGACAACCAAGAATACTCCCTCAATACTAACTAACAAGAGCAGAATTTAAAACAGACTCTGAATTATAGAAGGCGTGCTACTAGCAGAAAAAAAGATAAAAAAAAAAAAAAAGAACCACCACCACAAAAACTCTAGAAATATAAACAGTTGTGTTTTTTAGAATTAGAAATATATGGAATTCTAACAAGAAGACAATAAAACAGTACCGCAACAGCTTTCAAAGCCCCAGCTTCAATTTGCTTAAAATGATCATCATTCAAGCCCAAATCACTGTAGAATGCATCATAATAAAATCCCTGCGAGATTCATTTCACATTTCACAAATTAGAAGGTTCAATTTAACTTATGAATAAAGAATTTCAAAAATCCAAAAAAAGGAAGATGAGATGAGACCTAATAAAAAAAATAAAAAGAAAATATATGTAGACCACAGTTATAAGATTACCCTTTCATACTAGATGTACTTTTTACTGCTCCTAATATTCAACATTCACATCTAGTTGTCCACACAAGAGAATTTTAAGAAAGAGAACTGCGATGAGACGTGGGCTAAGAATTTTGCAAAACAAATTACATGCTTCAATTTCCAAAGTCAGCACCCAAGATAAAAACCACATTACACAGGATGCATATCCAAACAATCTCATAGAAAATAAGGTACTTCTATTAAGATAGCTCACAACTGTACAAACATAGGAAACTAACAGACACCAATAACAGCTTCCATTTGAGCTAATAAGACTACTTAAGTTCAATATCATACCCATTATTTAAACTCTAGAAGTCCAATTTCTTCCTATAAAAATTACTTTCCTTCCAAAACAAAGAATTAATAAATGCTGCCCAAGTCATCCATGAAATTTGGAATTGAATAATATATAACGTTGTAACCTTGACGTATTTAAACCTCCTTGACAAAGTGTGAATAGGGCTTAACAAAAAGATATTAAAATATCTTTTTACAGAAGAGAGGCAAATTCCATTTAATCCAAATCTAGACAAATCATTATAAACAGCTTCTTCATGTGGCATTTGAAGTGAATTATGATGTTATAATATAAATTACCTCTCCTCATGTGGTACAGGGTCCAATGCAAAGCTTGCAACCATACTCCATCTCCAGTGACTGCACCACACATTGATTAAGCGCATCATTAGAACAGCCAACTGGGTTGAAATGTGAATAAGAGAAAGTTGAGTGACCGTCAAATTAAGCAAACTAATAAAAACATAACAATAAGATATAGCTTGTTGGATTTTTATTTGTACAAATTTATACATATATCCAAAATATTTAATCAGGTAAAAAGAGTGAGCAGTACCTGGCCAAGAATGTGAGCACTGGAGTGCCAAAAGGTGTCGCGCCCTTCATCACTGTCAAATGTGAAAATCTTGAGCTCACAATCACCCTCTAATGGCCTGCTCATGTCCCAGAGGACTCCATCAACTTGAGCAATCAACGCATTGGAAACCAAACTCTTCGAAATATCTTTGGCGATATCCATTGGAGACGATAACCATTTCTTGCCTTCCTTCACTTTCCATCTGACAAAGTAATCCTATAACCAAAAAAAAGGTCAAAATCACAACAAATTTGTATACATTATCAGATTCATTGGGGTTTCGAAGCTTACTTAATAGGTTCATGGTCAAGGGATTGAAGGCGGGAGAGCTGCTGAGACTTGATGGATTCAAAGAGCTTGATGCGTTTTTCGATTACTGCTTTGAGGCAGGCTTCGTTTTTTAAGTGAGAAAACGCCATAGTATTGGCTATGGAGGAGAAAAGGCGGCGGTGAGGGGCTTTAGAGAGGAGGATAGGAGACGAGTAACGGCGGAAACCGAAGTGCAGAGCACGTAGCATATGAGAAAGAGCTGGTGAAAGTAGAGGAAGAGAGCGCGTAGAAATGCCGTTGAAGAGGTTAGGGCTTCTGTGTTGTTGGTAATCGACTCACTGGGTGTTTTTTGCGTTGGCTTCAAGCGGACGGCCCTGTTTATTGTGAACCTAAGGTCAAATCTTTTTCATGGGCCAAAATCCATAACCAACTTAGCCCAAATTCTCATTCGTAAAATAATAAGAAAAAATTGTCGCTAATAAGATTTTTATAAAAATTTTCATATTTTACTGAAGGCATTTTCATCCTTTTATAAAAATATATAATAAATTTATAATAGTTATTATATATATAATAAATTCATAATAAATTATATGAATTCAACAAACCAATCACAAATTCTAATAAATTTGAAAATATTTTACAAAATTGATAAATTTTATATTGTTTTATATTTTTTTCTGGCTATTTTTGTAAAAAAAAAATAATAATAATAACTGCTTTGAAATATGTAAAACAAAAGAGTTTTGTGCAAAAAGTAAAATATTTTTAAATATATTTAGTTTTTAAAGACAAATTTTTTAAAGTTCAAAAATATCCACTTTAAATATATATCCTTAGTATACTAAAAATTTACATATAATACATTTTCAGTTAAATTTAAATTAAT
Organism: Garcia nutans; assembly: GCA_947685225.1. Classification (NCBI taxonomy): domain Eukaryota; kingdom Viridiplantae; phylum Streptophyta; class Magnoliopsida; order Malpighiales; family Euphorbiaceae; genus Garcia; species Garcia nutans. Next base: position 56,876,202 of record CANTUV010000011.1, read on the forward strand.
ATTTTCAGGATATTATTAAAAAAAAAAGCTAAAAGGTTACATACTAGTAATTTCTCCAAAATTGATATTTGAATATTCTGTTTTAGTATGAATTTGAATTTTAAATTAAATTTGAAAAATATGATAATTAAAAACTACATAACAATACAATTTTTTTTTAACTTGATATTAGACATTATTTTTTCAGCTTGCAATTTTTGGTTAATTTTGTGAAGTTGCTTGTAAAACTCTCTTTTTTCCTTTTGCTAAAATCGACACATTATTATTAGTTATATCTATATTCTATAATTTAAAAGAGAATGATATTTACTGTAAATGATCAGTCGACTTTCAATTCTCTTTCCCATTTTGCTCCTATACAAATGTCTCTATATATAATTTTCTTTTTTTAGCCTCGCCCATATAATTTAAAAGTGATAAATTTTCAAGTGAGGCCCATTTCAACTCTTCTGGCAGATTATAAGATTCTCACCCTCTTCTCCAGACTTTATTATGGTTTCTATTAATTTATTTGCTTCTACTACTTTATCAATAAATATATATTAAAATTTTTTTAATGTTTAATTAACTTACAATAATAATAAAAATATATTATTTAAAAATAATTTAATTTTTTAAATTACTAAAGATATTTTTATTAATTAATTTTTAAAATTTGATGTTAAAAAAATATGCATTTTATTCACGAAATAGAATAGAGTTTAAAATAAAAAATAGATAATTATTTATATTTTTCTATTTTACATCTTTTTTTATTAATTAAATGTTAATTTATTTTGTCAAAAAAAATTCATTAAAGACAAGCTTAATTATTTTACTCCACTAAATAATTTTAAAAGTAAAATTTTACTTTTTTAATATCTTTATATATATATATATATATATTTGAATGACGTGCTCACTTTGTTTCAAAAATATATATATATATTGTAGTTTTTTTAAAATAATATAAAATACGATTAATATTTTTAAGGAAGAAGAAAAAAATAAATTAAAAATTAAGAATAAAATGATATTAATTAATGTAAATAAATAAATTATTGATATAATTATTATAAAATATTATTAATTGAGTATAAATAAGTAAATATTATAATTATTTTGTAATTTTTTAAATATTATTTTTATTTATTATATATTTTATTGATTTTTTAATTTTACACTTACCTATTATAATATATTTTAAATATTTCTCCTCTATAACTAAATTAGTAAGATTATTTTATAAAAAAAAATAAGTATATATCCACAATAACGTGAAAGCTTCATACTAGTATTTCATTTAACCTAAATCACATTCGTTTTTAAAAAGATAAAAATAAAATAAAATAAACGATCATATATCCCAAATTCAAATTTAGCCAGATTGCCCGATTAACAAGCTATATGCGGAGCCCAATCTGAATATCTATGTTATATATTATTTCATTTGATTCTTTATTACTCCATAATTTCTTACATAAAATCCACTCAATTTGAATTTATATAATTAACTACTTAACTAGTTTCTAAAAATTCCAATTATTTCTCATACGTAAAATTAGTTTTCTTCTAATATTTCCATTTTTTATTTTTTTAAAAAATCACGACATTTCATTTTTTTTTTAACATGAAATCATTTAATAAACCTTTCTTCTTCACAAATTCAGCAATTTTTATTATGAACTCAAGAAATAGATGTTAAAGTGTAGTATTAATTTAATTCCGTTTGTTAATGTAGGCACGGATCAACTCTTGGTCATTACAATGTCAGTAAGCATATTTTGAACTGTTTACTTAAGATCCACAACTAAATTATGTACATTCAATAGAAGAAATTTGATTAATAAGCTGCCATGAACGCAGCATCAAGATTTCAAGCTTGAAGCAAAGCAATTAAAGAGAAGAGTAAATTGAAATACAATTATAATTCTCCTCGATGAATAAACGCAAAGTACAAAGTGTTCATATACAACTATATAATAGGGTGAGATGCTAACTCTTATCAGCTGATAACACAGCAACTTGTAATATCTTTCTCACTCACTACTCAGTTTAACTAACTAACAATTTGTTTGCACACAGAGATACAGCCAGTGACAAGTACATATTCTTTTGACAATAGATTTCTCCCTTCCCATGACAATACTCAAAAAAGACTAACTTGTTTGCAAACTAACTGTTACTTACAATTTCCAATTATAATTATCACTTAGCAAGGGAAAAGTTATCTAATTGGCTCTAGTTGTTTTTTCGACTTGTCTTTTATTTATTTATTTTTCTTTTAAATTGTGAAAAAGATATTACAATTCCAACAATTATTCTTTTTTTTTTAGACCTTGCTATGTAAAATGGGTTCAACCTTTTAATGTAAGAATGGTTGATGTAAATAGATAAAAAGATTAAAAAATATATATACTTAATATGGTAAAAATATTAAAACTTTTTGTTCATCTCAATCACCTTCCATGATATCAGCAAAAGTGATCTTGCCGCAGTTACCATGATCTAACGAATCAAATTGGTTACAAATTTGAAGAATGTCTTTCTCTGTTACTCTTCCCATCTCCTTAAGCTTATATATAACGAATTCTGATTTGCTGCAACCGTAAAAGAAATTAATCAACAGTGATTTTTGTTACAGCAAAGTATATGAATTTCGACATAACCAGGAATACAAGAAAACAAAAGGCTAATTGTAAAAAAAATAAATAAAGAAAAGAACCAATTTGAAATCCTAGATGGACAAACCAATGATATAATAACTTATCTACAGAAAAAAAAAAAGATGGAACTTAATCAAGAAAACAACGTATTAATTAACATTTATTCTATGTGATTCTTCTTCATCTTGTAGGTCAATAAAATCTGTGTCACCGGTCATTTTCGCGAATCTCAATCAATAATTATCATCAGTGATATCTCTATAAATAAAATGTGTCCATCAATTTAAAGAAAGCATTTACGTTATTCGTGATCAACCAACCAAAAAATCTAGCAACTTGTTTAGATGATGAGTTCTAAATATCATTAAGAATTAAAAAGGCGTTTATTCCACCACTATCACTTAACATTTCAACCTAATGATCAATTAACATTTCAGTGGTACTAACTGACCAAAATTCATATAATTCAATTATTTTAAATTAAAAAAAATGAATTATTGCAATTATGAATGCGAAAATAATTATTCTGAATGAAATGAGATCATATTAAATATTATAACGACTCAATTCATTCAATAAAATTCACTATTAAAATTCCAGAATATGCTTATTTAAATTAAACATGCCTATAAATGTAAAATAGAAAAATAAATATATTCCTCTAATAGTTTTACTTTTTAATTATTCCAAATAAGTTTTGAAATTTTCAAATATATAAAGGTATCATTAACTGAATCAAATTTCATCAATTGAATTGAATTATTGTACATGATTTTTTTTAATTGGTGTTTAGTCGTTGAATTTATGGAATTGGTTATACTTAAACTAAATTTTATCAAATTAGATGGAGTTTACAAATAAGCCCTAAATTAGTAAGGTTATAAATTTGACTTCACTTTGGTTTGATGAACAATTAGTTAACTCTGCAAATTACATTAATGGTTAGGAAACCAAACATGATATATAACTCATAAAGGTTTGGTAGAAATAAGAATTCATTTGAAATTTGAAATTTGAATTCCTAACTTTATGAAATTAATGATACTTAAATCATATTATTTCATAATTAATAAAATTGGTAATGAACTATAACTTGATAAGAATATAAGTTCATAAAATTTAAGAATTCTAAAAGAAGTAAAACTAAATATTTCAAATGAATTCTTTGATTTAATTCATATTTCTCACGCTTCACAAAAAAAAAATACAATCAAAACTAGCATGAAGCACAAACCTCAAATGGCATAAATAAATGGTGAATCCAATGAACAACTCAATCCCCTTGTATTTACCAAATCAAACAAAACTCTATATGTTAAAAGATATATATGTAAAAAATGAAAATTACCTGATGGATCCATCATTATCAAGATCAGCAGCTACCAAATCTCCAAGAGTAATCTTCTTCTGAAGAACCCATTTGGCAATTCTGCGATTCCTCTTATCAATCCTCAACTCAGCCAAATATAGAAAGGCCCTAGCAACCGCTAATGTGCTAACTAATAGCCAAATAATGGCAAAACATCTTCCTGTTACTGTAGTAAAAGCGTAATCACCATACCCAACTGTTGTCACAGAAGTAACAGACAGATAGAAACTATCAACCCAACTCAAATTCTCTAAAAAGTGAACTGCAATCATTCCTATAGCAATACAACCAATAACAGTCGCAATTGCCACAGAAACTTTGGTTCTAATTCTCATTCTCCCTTTAACTCTATCAATCATGTATGTATTGAACATATTTTCATCCACAGCACTTAATAAAACAGCTTCTTGCCTATCACAAATGTAAGTGACCAACCCATTTAATAGAATATCTATAAAACCAAAACCAATCAATATAAAAACACAAGTAAAAAGCTTTGTAAATGTTGTGTCTGGAACAATATCACCAAACCCTATAGTGCAGAGAGTAACTACAGTAAAGTATAATGCATCCACTGGCTTGAATGTAGTAGTTCCCTTAAAACTTCCACTAACAAGGAATATAACAACAACAATAATTACATACAAGATAACCCCAACAAAGGCTTGTCGGACAATAAAGGGAGAAGATTTAGGTGGGGTTCCGGGGTCTAAAGAATTGGTTATTGAAGAAGACTCCCTGGCTTGAGTAAATACAGAAGGAGCAGAATGGGAGCGATGGGCAAGTTTTCTAATTTTCCTTTTGTTCTGCAAGGTTAAGTTGGATAAAAGATTTACATAAGAAGAAGAATTTGGGGTGGTTTTTATAATGGGAATAAAGGCATCACTTGAGATAAGATCAAGGTAAGTTGAAGGAAATTCTCTCCAGCTTGGTGATGGTCTGCTAGTGGAAGTAGAATCTTCTACTGGTATTACTACTTTTTTTGGGAGAAAAAGTTCATCATCCATCTTCAAATAGCTTGTATTTGAATTATGAAAAAGCCTTATCCTACAAAATGTTAAATTTTTTTTCATGCCTAACTATCAATAAGTCAATCCATTCAACATATTGAATGTTTGGTATTGAATATTGATGGTAGTTCATCTAACAGTCTCTAAATGTTTTACTCAATTTACTAATTTTTAACAGTAGAATTTCTGTTTTATTATTATCTTAACTAAATCCATTAATTACATATTTTTTTCAAAAAAAAAAATAACGGTTAATTGGTTATTATATCTATCACACTGCTAATAAATATTTCCTATTTTTCAGTTTTCACTTAAACATAAAGCTGGCAAATTGTAATAAACCTGAAAAAAAAAAAAAAAAAAAAGCTGGAAACTGAATTCCATTAGATTAGATTATGCCATTACAGTAAAAAAAAAAGAGATTATATTAGACCCAAAAAATTAAGCAATGAAGTAAAAGAGAATGAACGATACCTGGCCAAGAATGTAAGCACTGGAATGCCAGCAGGCGTCGCGCCTTCATCACTGTCAAATATAAAATTCTTGGCTTGTTCATTTTTCAAAGGACCCCATTAACTTGCATTCAACGCATTGGAAGAGAAATTCTTCCAAATGTTTCTGGCGGGAGAGATGCTGAGATTTGATGGATTCAAAGAGCTTGATGCTTTTTTCGATTACTTCTTTGAGATAGACTCCGTCTTCTGAGTAATAAACCGCCATAGTGGTGGCTGAGCCGGCGGCGAGAGGGTTTAGAGAGAAAGATAGGAGAAGAGTAACGGCAGAAACCGAAGAGCAGACCCAGGGAGGTTTCCCACTTGAACTTTTGTAATCTTGTCGGCTTCAAACGGACGCCCCCGTGTCTCAGGGGCCTAAGGGCTTAAATTTTTTTGTGGGCCGAAGTCCATAACTTTAAAATAAAAGAGATTTCTTCAAAAAAATCTAAAAAATAAAAATATTTTTAAAAATACATATTTTTTTTGTTCTTTGAAAAAAACCCATTTTTCAAATTTTAATTTCAAAAATATTCACTTTTATAGATATACATTTAGTATATATTTTAATATTTAGTTTACTAAAATTATATTTTATTTTTAGAGATACACTTTTAGTATACTTTAAATATATCAAATGTGTACAAAATTATATGATATTTTTGGAAAAAAAAATTCAAAATGGAAATATGTTATAATTCTCCATAAATAATAACGGAAGATGGATAAGAGTTATTTGAAACTGTATAAAATCCTCCTTTATTTAATTACATCCTTATTTAACTGGGCCAGCTTGTTTATTATGGGCCCCCAAGTAATTTTGGGCCTAACTACAAATTATCAGTTTAATAATCAATCATCACTAATGAGTCCTTTGTTGTTGGTTTGGATTCTCCCTATTTCTTCCTGGTGAATCATTCATTATTCATAGAGTGGCTCGTGAAGTTTGAAGTAAACAGAACCAGCTCAACCCAGATGGACTCGACCCAAAGTCAACATCACTTGTTTTCTCTGGTCAATGAATGGTCCATCTCCTACTTCCAGTCTGTGGCATTTTCACTGTACAAAGAATGTTTTCGAGGTTCCCATACCAGCTACCAGGTTTGACCACTTTATGACTTTTTTCTCCTCATCGCAGAACTAAGAATTGGAATATATGTAATCTCATAATTACAAAGATAATTTTAATATTATTTGAATTGAATTTTAAATTTAATTAATAACATTATTATAGTAATTAGTTGTATGACAATCAAGTAATTAAATATTTATTCTTCATTTATAAATAAACAGATGAACATGGCAAAGCGGGTCAGGGGATAAGGATTGTCATTATCACAAATTGATATGTCATAAGGTTGGGCACGTGTAGGGTCTATGATCAATGAGGAGTCAATGTCAGACGATTAATAACACTTTTAACAAATTATATATGGAACTATGACTGCACTGTCTCCGGAGTTGATTCTCTATATTATAGTAACAACAACAGTACTTTGCTGATTCGTTTCTGGGTCGTTCACTCTCACAAATATTATATACATGGCCCAATAGGAAACCAAGAAAAGGTACACATGGATATTTTAGTTTAATAATCTTAACAAGTATTGGATTAAATCCATTGAATTTTTAATAAGATTCTAAATTTCAACATGGTCTTAAATTCAACGGCGAAGGTTTCAATTTTAATATATCATGTTAAATTTTGAGATAAATTTAAAATTGATAGCAAAATACTATATATATATATATATATATATAAATTTACTGGGGTTAGTTCAGCGGGCTAGCGACCCAACCCACTAGGGAAAGGTCGTAGATTCGAACCTCCAAAAAATATATTTTCGGGGGTTTGAACTTTTTTAATATATATATATATATATATACATATTTAATTAGATTATATATTCTATTCAATAGATATAGGATAATCCATTTATATTTTATGTTATGGGATGGATATGTTAGAAGATTTAAAAAGTTTTTGATTTACAAATATAAGTTACATATTAGGTTAATCTTAAAAAAATGAAATTATAATTTTTTTTTATTTATATATGTTTTATGCACACTGGTTTTTTTTTAAGTAGATCAACAAATTTTAAAGATTAACCCTCCACAAATTTAAATTATATTGGATTTCATGAAAATCAAATTGATGTAAATGCAAATTGAATGTGAAATTAAGGTACAATTATAAGTAACCTGCAATTAAATCAGAATAATTATAAAAGGAGTGTCCAAAACCAAAAAAAATTACTCCCAAAAAACTTGATATATGTATTATTAATATACGTATTTGTATAATGCAGTAAAAATGTATTGTATCCACATTTAACTTATGAAAAAGGTAGTAGCCAAGGCCTACTAAAACAATAGAAACCGTGGGGGCACCAGATTTTGAAGCCAAGTTGGGGAATATAGGAAAAGAAAGGAAATAAGAAGAGAGTTTCGAAAGTTTGTGACCATGTGCAACCATGTGCGTTCCGTTCCCACCATATTATAGATCCAGCTAATAAAAACCCAACTCACACCGCCTATTCTTGCACCTTACTTGCTAGACATTGCACAATGCTATTACATTTCTTTTTTAATTTGGTTATATAATTAGGCCTATAATCGTCACACAATTAGTTTAATTAACAAATATTTGGAATTGTATATGTGATGCGCGCGTGCACATATATACGTATTTATGTATCATTTTTGAAAAAAAAAAAAGAAATTTACTCAAACTAGATGCATTTTCTATTATTAGTCTCTTTCAGTTGGCATATGGGATTTTTACTATTTGTTTTTGTTTTCTTTATTACTTGGTGCCAAAGGGACCAAAGAATATGCTTGTATTAAATATAGAACATAGTATTGCCTGGACAAATACTATATGCTTGGTAATAATGTGGCAAGAAATAATTGGATAGTGATAGAACATTATCTCCCCCACACAGCTTCATAATATCACATACGATTTTAATTAACAGTTTAATTAACATATTACCTTAGTAATATTTAATTAATTATAAATAAGCTTGATAATGACAAAATAAAAAAAAATCCATAAACATAAAATTATGGACATTTTAAAATTAAAAAATTGATTTATTTTGGCAATATTGAAAATGGAATTTAACCGAGTTAAAATTTATCTAATACATACATATATTAATAGATATGATCGATCATATGTATAATAATGCGCATAGGAAATGAATAGTCATGATCAATTAGGTGACAAACTATATGCAAGGGACTTTTATAAAAATTATGGGAGCAAATCCCAAATTTTATAAAAATATTAGATTTGCTCTCACAATTATTAAAATATGGGAGTCTCATTTTCGATTTGATGGCTGAAATTTTTTTTTTTGACTATCCACCACATAAAACTTTTACAACTCTACATGCATATCTAAAATATTTTTATCAATTTATTTATTATAATTTTGACGCAGAACGAAATTAACAAAGAAGAAGAACGTTTAGACTCTGTTCAAGAGTTTAATCAATGTCGTTTGATTGGACGAAAGAAACAAGATTAACCTTGATAAGAATTTTATTCCAAACAATGATCTCTATAGGCAGCCAAATTAAAGCCTATTTATAATGGCTAATTAACCCTAAAACGTCATAAAAATAAAGAATCCAAAATTAAACCAGAAAATAATAAAGAAAAATTACAAAATAGTCCCTGAAAACTTAAAACGCGATTTTGAGGCCCTAAACAGCAAAATTTGACCCCCAAACTTTGCCACTGTAGTCCGAAGAACATGGTGGCACTTTTCAAAATTGTCCGGCTCGCGAAAACGCTTCCGAAAAGCTATCGTGGGCTCAATTCGGACCTCCTGGGCAAAAGTTATGCCTATTTTCGCAAACGGCTGCTAATCTTGCCGCGATCCAAATTCTCTATGTACTGCAATTCAATCTGCTCCGCATCATTCCCTTCCACTTGGAAAAAACTCGACCTCGAGTTGTCATCATCAGGGTAGTAAGGGTAAAGATCCGCCACATTAAATGTTTTGGATATCTTCATGTGATCCGGCAAGTCAAGAACATAGGCATTGTCATTAATCTTCTGCATAATCTTGAAAGGACCAATCTTCTTAGCATCCAGCTTATTCTGTCCACCTCCACGTTCTTTGCGCAAGAACACCATAACTTGATCACCAACAGCAAAGGATTTAGGACGCCTATGCTGATCAGCTGCTGCTTTATACTTCTCATTGGCTTCCTTTAGATTCTGTCGGACCTGCTGGATTATATCAACATGCTGTTTAGCCAAATTGTTAGCTGCAACACTAGGAAGAACACCTGCAGGTAAAGCAATAAGGTCAACAGTCTGTTTTGGCACATGGGTATAGACTACAGCAAATGGTGCCATCTTCGTCGAACTGCTGACAGAACTATTATATGCAAATTCTGCCTGTGCAAGTGCTAAATCCCAAGCTGTCTTCTTATCACTGCAGATGCAACGCAGTAAATTTCCCAGAGTTCGGTTCACCACTTCTGTCTGTCCATCGGTTTGAGGATGCGCAGTGCTGCTGTAACGCAGTTTAGTTCCAAAACGTTTCCACAAAACAGTCCAAAAGTGAGCAAGAAATTTCACATCACGATCAGAAGTGATGGTTTTTGGAATGCCATGCAGTCTAACAATCTCCTGAAAGAATAATTTGGCTATATGAGAAGCATCATTGGTTTTCTTGCAAGGAATAAAATGCGCCATCTTAGAGAACCTGTCAACCACAACAAATATAGAGTCAGAACCACGCTGAGTTCGTGGCAGTCCAAGGACAAAATCCATGGATAAATCCTCCCAAGGAAATTCTGGTACGGCCAATGGCATGTATAATCCTGTATTCTGCGAACTGCCCTTCTGACTTTGACAAATTCTGCATTTCTGCACCATCTTACCAGCCTCTCTCTTCAACTGTGGCCAGTAGAAACGACCCTCCAATGCAGCAATTGTTTTGTCTCGGCCCAAATGACCACTTAATCCTCCTGCATGCAATTCTCTAATCAACTGCTCTCTCAAAGAAGAACGAGGAATGCATAATCGATTTTCTTTAAAAAGAAAACCATCCTGAATCACAAACCCATCTGTAGGTTCACGAGCCTGTACCTTTGACCAAGTACTTCCAAAATCTTCATCCTCAGCATAAAGATCTTTTAAGCAATCAAACCCCACAACTTGCTGGCTAATTTGCACCATCAAACTTGCTCTCCTGCTCAAGGCATCAGCAACCTTGTTTGTTGCTCCAGATTTGAACTTAATGATGTAATGAAAAGCTCCCATATAGCCTGCCCAGCGTGCTTGCATCTTATTTGCATGTTTTTGAGTGTTGATGTGAGTTAACGCCTTATGGTCTGTGTGAATGATGAACTCCTTTCCCAACAAATAATGCTCCCAAATCTTGAAAGCTCAGTATATAGCATAAAATTCCTGCTCATAGGTACTCCATTTCTGCCGGGCTTCATTCAACTTCTCACTGTAAAAAGCTACAGGTCTGCCACATTGCGAAAGAACTCCTCCAACTCCCACACCACATGCATCACAATCAATTTCAAACAATTTGTTAAAATCAGGTAAAGCAAGAATAGGGGCTGAAGTAAGCTTATCTTTAATCTCTTCAAAGCTCTTGTTGGCAGCTTCAGTCCAATGGAACTTCTGGACCTTCTCCTTCTTCAAACAATCTGTGATAGGCGCAACTATACTGCTGAAATTTCTAATGAACCTGCGATAGAATGTAGCAAGCCCATGGAAACTCCGCACTTCAGTAACACTTTTGGGAGCAGGCCAGTTTCGAATTGCCTCCACTTTCTTCTCATCCACATGTATACCTTCTGAACTAACAATGTACCCCAGGAACAAAACTCGCTCAACCATGAAACTGCACTTCTTTAAGTTAATGAACAGCTGATTTTTCTCCAAAGCTGTCATTACCATACGGAGATGCTGAATATGTTCCTCAACACTGCAACTAAAAATTAAAATGTCATCAAAATAAACAACCACGAATTTGCGAAGGAAAGGACGCAAAACCTGGTTCATAAGTCGCATGAAGGTACTTGGAGCGTTTGTCAACCCGAATGGCATAACCAACCACTCATATAATCCTTCTTTAGTCTTGAAAGCTATCTTCCATTCATCTCCTTCCTTCATTCGTATCTGATGATATCCACTCTTCAGATCAATCTTGGAGAATATCTCCGAACCCGATAACTGATCCAGCATGTCTTCCAAACGAGGAATCGAAAAGCGATACTGAACAGTGATTTTATTGATGGCTCGACTGTCAACACACATTCTCCAACTTCCATCCTTCTTGGGAACCAATAAAGCAGGAACCCCACAGGGGCTAATGCTCTCACGGATATGTCCCTTCTGCAGCAACTCTTCAACTTGACCCTGCAAAATTTCACTCTCCTTCGGACTCATCTTGTAATGAGGAAGGTTTGGCAAGGTAGATCCTGGAATGAAATCAATCTGATGCTGAATATCCCTCATTGGTGGCAGTGAATCTGGTTCCTTCGTTATGCTTGGGAATTCATTCAACACTCCCTGCACAATGGGTGGCAGGAACTCGTTTTTCTCCTCCTCCGAAACCTCTTCTCTCTTTCGCAACAGCAAGGCCACATCCTGAACACTGCAAATCCGGTTAACTGAAATTGTTGGTCCTTCCTTGATCCATCCAACCTTGTAAGGGGAAGGATGAGGCTGAGTTGTTAGTTTTAACTTCTCCACCAGTTGCTTGGCAATCAAATTCTCACAACTGCAACTGTCTATAATCAACCTGCATACTGCTTCTCCAACTCGGCATTTTGCTTGAAATATCTTCCTTCTCTGCGATTCTTCTTCCTGCTTGGGAGAATAAAATATTTTCTTCACAACATATGTTACCTCTCCATCTTCTGAACTCGCAACTGAACCCTCATCATTATCTTCTGCTATCTCCTCTTCCTCATATTCTGTCTCATGAATCACATTCACTTGCCTTCGGTTCAAAGAGGTTCTCCCTGATCTGCAGTTGTTTGATGTATGTCCAGGTTGTCCACAACGATAACAATTCAAAGGAGTGGGCTTCTTATAAGGGTTGGATTTACCCTTATCTGTAGGATTCGTCCTTCGCTGGTTATCACTTTTCTCTTCCGGCACATTCTGATTATTTCCTGAATTAACAGCCTTAAAAGATTGACCAGAATAATTACCTCTACTCTGCTGGGCCTGACTGCTGTTAAATCCTGAATTCCTGTTGTTGTAAGTTCGACTGAACTGTTGGCGAGGCTGCCATTCAAGACGCTCTTCTGCTCTCTTCGCCATTTCAATAGCATCTGTCAAGGTAAAAATCACAGCTACACCCATCTTATCACGAACATCATGATTCAACCCTCTCTGGTAATGAGCAACTTGTTGTGATTCATTCTCACAGTTATCACACCGTGCTTGCAATCTCAGGAATTCATCCGTATACTCATCCACCTTCCTGTTTCCTTGAACACAATCGTGATAACGATTATACAACACCTGCGCATGATCACTGATCAGAAATCGTTGTTGGATTAAAAGTTTTAAATCCAACCAATGTCTAATAGGCGGCAGCTGTCTGCGATAACGCTCATTCTGAAGGGAACTCCACCATACTGCTGCTCCTCCTTTCAGCTTGTATGTTACGATCGAAACCTTACGCTCCTCTTCCACATTCATAACATCAAAGAATCGTTCAACCTCCATGAGCCAATCTAGGACAGTTTCAACGTCCATTGTTCCATAGAAAGGTTGAAGTTCCACCTTGATCCTGTAAGGTTCATTCTGTTCATCACGACCCCTACGTTCCTCCACTCGCACTCGTACTTCTTGATTCTGTCTATCATCATCACACCTCGGATTTAGAACGGCAGCTGGATTGTTACCCTGTAAGGCTAGGGTTAGGTTTCCGATTTGAGTCGTCAGATTCGCCACGGAATCCCTAATTTCGTTGATTGCTGTCTCAAGGGTAGTGAGTCGAGTTTCATGATTGTTGGCCATGGAGGTCGGCTCTGATACCAACTGACGCAGAACGGAATTAACAAAGAAGAAGAACGTTTAGACTCTGTTCAAGAGTTTAATCAATGTCGTTTGATTGGACGAAAGAAACAAGATTAACCTTGATAAGAATTTTATTCCAAACAATGATCTCTATAGGCAGCCAAATTAAAGCCTATTTATAATGGCTAATTAACCCTAAAATGTCATAAAAATAAAGAATCCAAAATTAAACCCGAAAATAATAAAGAAAAATTACAAAATAGTCCCTGAAAACTTAAAACGCGATTTTGAGGCCCTAAACAGCAAAATTTGACCCCCAAACTTTGCCACTGTAGTCCGAAGAACATGGTGGCACTTTTCAAAATTGTCCGGCTCGCGAAAACGCTTCCGGAAAGCTATCGTGGGCTCAATTCGGACCTCCTGGGCAAAAGTTATGCCTATTTTCGCAAACGGCTGCTAATCTTGCCGCGATCCAAATTCTCCATGTACTGCAATTCAATCTGCTCCGCATCAAATTTAGATATGTGATTTTAAATTTTAGAACTTAAATATGTGATTTTTTTTAATTTTTTATAGTATACATATTATTTTAATATTTTTTAGCTTAATTAAATTAATTTCTTTAGTTTAGAAAAATATGATCATCAGTTAAAATTTATATTTTAAGGACTTAATTTTTTCATAAACTTATTTAATTATTTTGTTTAGGGTTTAGGGACAATAATAATTTTTTATTTGTAAACATAAACCTATAAATAATTTTTAGGGTTTAGGAAAATATTAAATTCTTATGAACATATAAATGCTTTTTTAGGGTTTTGAGATGAATTTTTTATTTTTGAGAGATTTTTTGAGATGAATGATAAAAAATTTTAAATTATTTTTTAAAATTTTAAGTTTTTTATAAACTTTAAAGTAATATGTTGCATATTTTAAATGATTGTTTTTGCAGATTTTGTGTTATCAAATTTGGAAGCTTAACTAAGGTATTTATAACTTATAAATGCTTTTTTATTTGTTAAATATAATGTAGTAATTTATATTTATATTTTTTTATAAAATTATAATTAATGTGTTTAGAGTTTAGGGAATGAATATTGAAATTAATCTATTTATTTTTTTATTAATTCATAAACTTGTAAAATAAAAATTAATTATTTTAATTTTTTTATAAACTTATAATTAATTTATTTGGGCTTTATTGATAACATTGCAATAAAGTTATAAATAATTAACTTTATTTTGCCATAAAGTTATAATTCATTTTTTGGGACAATAATTTTTTTTTAATTTCTCAAATTAAAAATAAACTTGTAATTAATTTGTTGTATTTAGAAAGAATAATAAAATTTTTTGTCAAATAAATTTTCATTAATATATAATTAATTTTTTGATGGACTAGGAATAATTTTAACAAATTATTTTTTTCAATTTTTTCACAAACCATTAATTAATTTTTTTAAGAGTTATGAGATGAATACTAAGAATTTTAAAATTAATTTTTTACGGTTTAGGGATTTTTTTAAAAAACACAAAATTATATTACTTTAGGGTTTAGGATAACATTAAAAAATATTTTAAAATTTAATTGACTTAATATTTTTCATGAACTATTGTATTATTTTTTGTATTTTTTTTATAAATTTAGCCAATTAGTGCACTTAGAGACTAGAAATGTAATAGCTCAGATTTTTTCTAGTTTAAGATAATATTAAAATTAGTTATAGTTATACATATGTTAATTTTTCTTAACCATTTTCATTAGTTATATGAATAAATAATAAGTATGATTTTTGAACATATACATTTGAATAACAATAATATTAATTAGGAGTGTAAAAATTAATCGTAGTTATATTTTTATGTGTATTTTTTTAATTATCTTAATTTAAATTTTTATCTGTAAATTGATTATCTTGATTATTGTCATCTTCCTTGAATTCTAAATTAACTGGGCAAGAGATTTTTTTTAACCAAATTGAAATATTTTTATAAATTTTATTTATTGTAATATAAATTTTACTTGCATGAAATATTTTATTTTTTTTTCAAATTAATATTTTTAGGTAGAGAATTAAGAAGTATTATAAAATTAAATAAATTAAAAAATGAGTGTAAAGTTTAAAAAATTTGTTGATGTAATCTCAAATTTTAGAAATTATATATGTGGATTTTTTATTTTTTATAGTAAAAATATTATTTTCATATTTTTTTAGTGTAGGTAAATTAATTACTTTAATTTGGAAAAATAGGATTATGAACTTAAATATTTTTATCAATTTTATTTATTATAATATATATTTTACTTGCATGAAATATTTTATTTTTTTCTTAAATTAATATTTTCAGATAGAGAATTAAGAAGTATCATAAAATTAAATAAATTAAAAAATGAGTGTAAAGTTTAAAAAATTTTGTTGATGTAATTTTAAATTTAGAAATTAGATATGTGAATTTTTTAATATTTTATAGTAAAAATATTATTTTTCATATTTTTTTAGTGTAGGTAAATTAATTACGTTATATAAATTATTATGTTTTTCACTTATATACTTATTTTTTTTAGGGATTTGAGAAAACATTAAAATTATTTGAATCATGGATATACAAATTAATAAGCTTAAATTTTTAATTTTAATATGTATATTATATATTCAAATGGTTATGTTATATATTTTCAAACCCTTATTGAAAAGTAATTATTAAATAATACTATATACTAGCACATAAAATATTATTATTTCTACAGAGTTTAATATAAGAATCAGAACTAATAGAGTAATTCGAATAAAAGAACACCGTGAAAAGGTGGATCAAATGATTAGTAAATTATATGCACTAAAAATGAATTCTAAAGATAAAAAAATGATTATTTGGTTTGTCTCGTGAATCACATAATCTATTTTAATGGAAAGCTATAAGATATTATTTGGGAATGTGGTTTACTTAAAGAGTTTGGAAAGTATAAAGCGCTAAGGCATGTGATGCCCACTCCAATCGAGCAAGGTGTCCTTGATTTCTTATAGGAGAAAAATGATGGGGACAATGGGTATTATAAAATGCTGGCGAGAGGATTTATTAAGGAGTATACCACATGGGTTGCTAAAAAAAACTTAGAGTCTTGCATTAGGGATGCCCATAGGAATTAAGGGAAAATGAAAACTAAATGAAATTTGTATGTTGCCTAAAGTTGGTTATAAGTTATCAAAAGAGATTTATGATATATTAGATAACTCTATCCCTGTCTATTTTATGATAATTATGTAACTTTATAGTTGTTTACCTTATGGTTACTCGAATCATCATATATGTACTTTTAAACTTATTTAAATGTAATGTGATCATGCGATTAATTATATTTATTTAAATATTAATAGTAAGCAATATTTAATAAACTATGATTCAATAATTGACAGGATTGATGAGGAAAAAGTATAGTTAGATCATATAAATCGATTTTGCCATTTAAACAAATTTATTATATATAATGCCGCTATGCTAAAACTAATATAGTAGATTACGTTGATTAGGGAATCATAAAACAAGTTAAGTACATAATGATATTCATATATTTTCATTAAACATTTCATATTCAGATGCATAGCGATTATCATTAAGGGCATTAGTTATTTCTGCCTCAGTGAATTATCTCCTAATTGCAGCTGCTTGATCTTTAGCTAGTTTTAGCATAAAATATCTTGACATGCAAATCAACATTCAATTATTTTCAACTTTGATTCTGCTCAGTGCAGCTTCAAATGTATAAATATTTGTAGGTGTCATTAATAATGATCTCCGCCTAATGATTGTATCACCTAATTATTGTAAATCTACAACTAATGCGTTAGACTCCTGCACACGAAAATGTCATTCATGACGTAATCCTACATAATATTCTTTTCTATCATTATATTTTTCTAACACATAATCATCATGAAAATGTGGTATTATCCAAATTTGGTGTCTAGTTCCTGAATGCATAATGATTACAAATTAGATTGTTACTTTAAACTGAATTAACTTTTAATTAGTAAGAAATAATATTATAATATGATTGTGTTGTCTATCTATCATGGTTGATTTTATTTTAAAATGATGTTATTTCATTACAATCATATGACCATTTATTTAATATTTTTTTATATGCATTTTTAAGTATTGTAATAACTAGTTTTATAATAATAACTACTATGCATACATGACGAGTTCTCATACACAACAGGATTTTATTCACCCTAGTCCGCATGATCCGTCCATATTGCATTTGCAACATAGTCACAGATCTGAGGCAATATGGCATGGGCAAGTATTGAATAAAAACTCATTTTTTTAATTTATTTTCTATCAAAATATAATCACATATAGTTAATTTCATTAATTTGTAAATATTTATTTCACAGATTAGTGACAAGCCATTTAACTGTAGACGTGGCTCTTCAGTTTTGTACATAAATGAAGTAGACCAACGTATGATTCTATTACTATGACAAAGTGGGTTTTATGGCATGATTCGTTTGGGATTCAATCAAATTCATTGGCATTTAATTTCAACCTTAGTAGAGAGGTGGAGATCGGAGACACACACTTTTTACCTACCAGTAGGAGAGTGAACAATAACATTACAGGATATCACAATCCAAACAGGATTACCGATTGAAGGGCGTGCACTAGTTAGCCCCACTCGAGGCAACTGAAATGAGATTTTCGAGAGACTTTTTGGGATCATTCCTCGGAATAATGTAAGGAGGCAGTCATACCTAAAATTAACTTGGCTAAAAGATACTTTTGTAAATATACCTGATTGTGTGGATGATTAAATAGTTGCGTGTCACACTCGTGCCCTTATCTTACGCATTATAGGTGGGGACATATTTAGTGATAAGAATACTGATCAAGTTAATTTATCATTTTTACATTATTTGGAGAATTTTTAAATCGCTGGATATTATAGTTAGGGGTTGCATGTTTATCATTTTTGTATCGAGAATTATGTAATGCGACTAATCCAACTGCAAAGAAGATTTTCAGCTCTTTATTTCTACTATAACTTTGGGTCTGGGATCGATTTCCAATGATAGCAGTAGAAAAAATTAATCTGCAGTTAATCGATGATGCACCTCTTGGCCGAAGGTAATGTTTACTATAATAAAACTTAATTGCAATTAATTTTCTTACATATCTAATATTACATTTAATTTTTTTAGGTGGAGTACAACTCAAACAGTGGTAAACATTCTAACACAGACCCTAATTCACATACGGTACGCCTTTGGTCACATGGACGATGATGATGTACGTGCAATCACATTTTTTTAAATGCAATACAATATTATTATATATTATTTACAAACTTTGGTTATTTAATTTTTTTAGGTTATTTGGGAACCATACAATGCCGATATCCTCCAATCGCTTCCCCATTATTATCTAATAGGGCAATAAATTTGGAGAACACTTGTTCCACTAATTTGTACGCATATTATAGAGTGGCACCAACTCGATAACGTGCTACATTAATTTGGGCTGCAGCAGCCTATTCCTCGCCCACCGTGATAAATAGATGATCTTCATACCACATTATTGCGTATGGACGAGGACTGATCTACATATCATGAAAGATGGATTGCAATATGGGATAATAGAAATGCCCGTATTATATTTGACACTCCATCGGATGGTCCACTTCACTATCATTCGGAGTATTTAGAATAGTATAGGCGTATGACACGGCGTTGGATTTCTCATACTGGCGGTGCAATTGGATCAGTGGTAATTCTTCTTAACCAACTAATTATTTTATTTTACAGTATTGGTATGATGTGTTATTAACTATTTAACTAAATTTAAATTTTGTAACAAATTGTAAACTGATGGAATTGAGTGAATAACATTGATTGATGATGTACTTGAAGAAATAAGTCACATTACGCATTTAGTGATGGGAGCACTAAATGAGCAGCATTGTTTCCTCAATGATCAAATGCCTCATCTAGCACCACAACTAGATCAGCCCCCCGAAGAAGGTGAGAATGCACAACCTATGAATACGACCCGTCGCCATAGACGAAGGACTATGGATGATCGATGAATGAGAGTTGATATCCCACCATGTTTCATGGACAGCTCTCGTATTTTACTACCACCGGTCCTCTTACATCACCAATTTCCTGGCCGCCATAATGTTGATGATGCAGGTCCATCAACTCATGCACCATTTGTGTCACCGAATGTAGATGTCGAACTTTCATTAATTGTGGGATTTACACAGTAGGGTTCAATACCAGGATGCTCCTTCTCCTGCAATATACCTACTTCAGCCTTTTTTCTAGCTCTTTGTAAGAACCAACATCAGCATTTTATCCGTGGCGAGGAGCACCGGATCCTATCTTATCTCAGTCGCAACCATATTCCATTCCTTCATAACACTCTCATGGTCAACATATACACACACCATCAGAGTTGATGGTGTCGGTGTTTCATTTGCATCGTTCACTGTTGCCATCCAGTTCTATATTGCAGCATCGCACCATGTTTATAGACCCACCTGTACATAGTGGATATAGTGGAGGTACTTCTTTTGTTTCTCAGCCTACTCCACAAGAAGATCCTAACCCTGAAGATGTTGAAGAACCCGAGCCTCCGCAACCTCCGCTACGAGGTACTGCATTTAGAAATGCACAACCACAACGCAAAAGACACCTGCCTCGAGTTGTGGAACTTGAATATTTAAAATGATTAATTACAAACATTATAATTTATATGTTATCTGTGCTTTTCCTAAGTAAATTATTATTATAGAGAAATCAAAATTTTCAATTAATCTGCCGTTATTAAATAGTTCGTAAAATAGTAATTCACATTAAAATTAACATATATTCAATTAATAATGCTTTGTCGCAATGTCATAAGTTATTGAATTTAAATTATAGGAGCTTCAAATGAGTAATACTATTTAAATTTTTCAACCAAGTCTTTTAGTAGGATACATGACTGAAAACATAAGCAACATAGATATAATAATTATTTTAATACAAATAATTATAGAATAGTCAGACCTTATAAACTTTAGTTACACTTATTCCTCATCACTTAAGTCAATATCTAAGAGATATTCATGTGTATTACAAATATTATTGAAAAGTAAAAATTGATATTCATCACCTACATCATGGAACTCTTTCGCACGTGTCTTAAAGAATTCACGGTTTAATATGATCTTAATACGATTATTCTCCTCGCGAATACGACATAAAGTTGTCCGTAACTCATTAATATTAGAACATGGCATATTAATTGCACGTGAATTAGGAACTCGAATACAAACTTCACAGGCTTCTTCCCGAAGTACTTGTGATTGTTGCAATCGAAAAGATCACTCATTCCTAAGTTGATTATAAACAACTTCAGCATTGTGCATGTTTAGATCTAAAGGAGACACAGATTCATCATCCAATTCCTAATGACATCCAGTAACCCAAAAAATATCACCAGAGTGTATCTTCCTAACATTTAATCTAATAAAATATTAAAAAACTATTATTTATATTACAATTTATGTTTTAACAACATTCGATTACAAATGTAAAAGGTTAAATTTCAAATCATTTTTAGTTAATAACATTTTGGCAAGCAAAACGACAAATATTTAACAAAATCATTATTCTTTGTGTCACTGTAATCAGATAAGTCATCATCATATATTCCATTAATCGTTATGGATGACTCTATGCCTTGATTCTAAGTATTCGAGCTTTTCGTTGTATGAAATTTATCTAGTCGATGACACATAACGTCGATCTATGCCTGTAAGCATTGTATCAATACTTGCACATCTTCAACTGAACTCCTTAGTAAATTAGCTGAACGAGCCCTTGGAATTGGCAAATCATGGTATCTACAATATGCTTCCATTTCACATCCGACTTCCCACAATCTCCCCCACTCCGGCTTTGTGTTAATAACTTCATTACCAGAAACGTCATTAATGTTTCTTGAATGTTTACTAATGAAAATATGATTTTTATAACCTTGGTCCAGGAAAGATAATAGAGGAACCATTATAAGTGGTCTTTTATGACCATACCAAATATTGCCATTATGATCTTTATAATTGTCAATCATGTTGCATATATGGTTTAATCTCTTATTATGGAGGCCTTAGCTCTTTTTTTCACCTGAACAATATGATATAAATATTTTACAAAATTTTCATGCAATAAATCTTTCATTAATAATGATTATATAGAAAGTAAACAATAATAAATGTCACAAAATTTAATATAACTTATGTTCCACAATGGATACTGTTATGTTCTATTTGGCCACATTTTTTACAAAATACAGTTTTATTTATCCAATTTGCCAATCCATCTCTTTTTTTTTCTAAGCTGTTCTTGGT
Source organism: Garcia nutans (assembly GCA_947685225.1). Lineage (NCBI taxonomy): Eukaryota > Viridiplantae > Streptophyta > Magnoliopsida > Malpighiales > Euphorbiaceae > Garcia > Garcia nutans. The sequence continues at coordinate 56,898,135 of CANTUV010000011.1, forward strand.
CGACTCTTCTTGCACATCCATTCGGGATTAGGGACTAAAGGATCTTCAGCTGCAATTGACCAATAGTCATGATCCGGAAGTGGATGAAAGTGGATTACCCAACACTTATATGTCTCGGGAAGAGTATAAGTGGGCGAAATGTAACTTGTATTATCTAATGCATTAGATAGATAACCAGCAATGGCATAAAAGCAAGGAATCTTAGTATTTTGAAACTTGCTGCATGAGCAATATTTTTCATATAGTTTAAAAATATGCACCCTACCCCTTTTTTTCTTGAGTTATTATGAGCCATCTTAATTGAGAATATGCCTTTGTCGCTATCAAAATTGGTAACCTCATGCCGATTAGCTTTTCTGATTCACTTTTGCAAAACAAACATGCATTTCTAAGTAAACTTATATCCATCACTAATTTCTATTGCATATTGAGTACGGTGCTGATCAAACATAGATGCAAGTTTGAAAAAAAATCATTTTGACAATGGCTGTAATTGGTATCCCTCTAATTTTTAGTTATAATGCATTCATAAATTTTGCCATAGTAGTTGTCATGTGCCCGAACCGATAGCCACCATCATGACATAATGCCCACTTTTGTTTAGTAATTTTTCCAACCATTCAAGTGTTTTAGGATGTACTTCACTAATTTTTGTTAGATGATCTTCACATTTACACATGTGATTTTCTTGAGCTACAATGAATAATATCAACACAAGCTTCAAAAATCCAAAATTTTAATCATTAATGAATAAAGAGGACATATCTAAATATATATCATACCTGCTTTTTCTATTAATTGTTTCATGGCAGTATTCTTGAATTTTGTATTATAGTTGCTGACAACATGTCAAATGCAATATTTATGCTTCGATTCCTCCACATTGGATCACTCATTACATGCTTAATTCCAATATGCCTATCAGATATAACACAAATATCATGTTTGTTTGGACAGACGTATTGTCGTATGCATTGCATGAAAAATAACCAGTTGCTCTTACTTTCCTTTTCTATAATTGCATATGCCACGGGAAATATACTACCATCACCATCAAAGGATTGTGTAGTCAGAAGAGCACACTTATATTTTCCTTTATGAATGCAATGACAATTGAAACCTTTACACCAGAATATGATTTAACTAATTCTTCTATGCAACTTGAGATGAAATCAGAGTCTAAATTTCTTTGATCATGTGACCCCAATGGAAAACTACAAGTATGAAGGCCATTGTATACTGTTATTTCCCAATACTATTTATCCTTTTTTCTAGTTGCACGTAATCTCTATTTGCACCCACTCTCATTATTCTTGCATATCAATGCAAGAGAATTACTTATTGACTCCTCAGTTTGGAATTGGTAATTATGTCTGATGGAGTACTATTTAGCAGATATCTTTACTTCATTATTTGAATTAAAAATCATGTCTTTGCAAGTCTTTAACTTGACTAGCTTGGTTAAACACCATACTCCAATCATCATCATTTGTAATTTCAATACACCCGATCTTAATCCTCCATACACTGAAAATGGATTTCGGTATTGTATTTTACTAATTATTTGGTTTTCATTCAACTCCATGGCAAGTCGCATGTTAAACATCAGAGAATTAAAATCTAAATAAATATTATTAGGTATCTGCATCCAATTGTTGTATCTAGATTCGTAATCAACACCAATTATAGTTTCAACTACTCGTCCGCCCTAATGAATAATTATTTTGTCAGGTACTTTCATGTTTACTAAAAAAATATAAATTTTATCATTAATATCTACATTCAAAACTATATATATTTAATTATGTCTAATATAGTCATATTAGATTAAATATAATCCTATAAAATTGTTATATCATATAATTTAATTGAAATATTTAATTAAAAGTCTTATATATAGAACAATATACCTAAACCAAAACAACTACAACTTCATATAATAAAAAATTTAAATCTATCATTTGAAAATTTACGTAGAATTAAAATTATTGGTCTTCATTATTAGTTTAACAGTTAATATTTTTTATTAAACCCATGCAAGATACATGATTAATTAATTTTAAACAAATTAAAAATAGCTAAGATTTTTGATGCATTATTTCCATCAGCAACTAAATCATTGTTAAATTTGATTAACAAAACATCTCTTGCCCAATTAATTTTGAATTCAAGGATGACAACAATAATCAAGATAATCAATTTACAGATAAAAATTCAAATAAGATAATTAAGTAAGTACACATAGAAATATAACTTCAATTAATTTTTATACTCCTAATCAATATTATTGTTATTCAAATGTATATGTTAAAAAATCATACTTATTATTTATTCATATAACTAATGAACATGGTTAAGAAAAATTAACACATGTATAACTATGACTAATTTTAATATTATCTTAAACTAGAAAAAATTCGAGCTATTATATATTCTTCCATAAACTCTAAGTGCACTAATTGACTAAATTTATGAAAAAATACAAAAAATAATACAACAGTTAATGAAAAAAATTAAGTCAATTAAAATTTAAAATATTTTTTAATGTTATCCTAAACCCTAAAGTAATATAATTATGTGTTTTTTTAAAAAAATCCTTAAACCCTAAAAAATTAATTTTATTCTTAGTATTCATCTCGTAACCCTTTAAAAAAATTAATCAATGTTTTGTGAAAAAATTGAAAAAAATAATTTGTTAAGGTTATTCCTAATCCATCAGAAAATTAATTATATATTAGTGAAAAGTTAAATGACAAAAAGAATTATTATTCTTCCTAAATACAACAAATTAATTACAAGTTTATTTTTTAATTTGAGAAATTAAAACAAAAAATTATTATCCCAAAAAATTAATTATAACTTTATGACAAAATAAAGTTAATTATTTATAACTTTATTGCAATGTTATCAATAAAGCCCAAATAAATTAATTATAAGTTTATGAAAAATCTAAAATAATTAATTTTTATTTTACAAGTTTACGAATTAAAAAAATAAATAGATTAATTTTAATATTCATCCCCCAAGCTCTAAACACATTAATTATAATTTTATAAAAAATATAAATATAAATTACTACATTCTATATAACAAATAAAAAATAAACATTTATAAGTTATAAATACCTTAGTTATGCTTCCAAATTTGATAACACAAAATCTGCAAAAAAAAATTATTTAAAATATGCAACATATTACTTTAAAGTTTATAAAAAACTTAAAATTTAAAAAATTAATTTAAAATTTTTTATCATTCATCTCAAAAAATCTCTCAAAAATAAAAAAAAAATCATCTCAAAACCCTCAAAAAAGCATTTATATGTTCATAAGAATTTAATATTTTTCCTAAACTCTAAAAATTATTTATAGGTTTATATTTACAAATAAAAAATTATTATTATCCCTAAACCCTAAACAAAATAATTAAATAAGTGTATGAAAAATTAAGTCCTTAAAATATAAATTTTAATTGATGATCATATTTTTCTAAACTAAAGAAATTAATTTAATTAAACTAAAAAATATTAAAATAATATGTATACAATAAAAAAATTAAAAAAATCACATATTTAAGTTCTAAAATTTAAAATCACATATCTAAACTATAAAAAATAAATTAATAAAAATATTTAAGATATGATAAATACCTTTTTTCTTCCAATATAATAATTTTCTGCATAAAAAAATATAATAAATGAATATCTATATAAATACAATAATTATCAAAAAAAATTAAAAATAAGTATTTTTCCTACCTTATATGATAATATGTATGTAGAGTTGTAAGAGTTTTATGTAAATTTAAGTATGAAAATTTAAGAAATTTAAAATAGGGTTGAGAGAGCTAAAAGAAAAGAAGATTTAGAAAGTTTTAAGAGGGTTGAGGTGGTGAGTGAAGAAATAAAAGTGTTAGAGTGAAATGAAGACGGTTTTTAAGGTGAAAAAAAAATAATTTTTTTTCATTTTTTCTCGGATGAGGATAAAAAAAATCGTTTAAAATTTCATCTACAGCTGATTGACGTTTCTGTGAGAGGCATTAATCTGCTGCATAAGTTTCGATTTCACTGCAATCTTAAAAAAAAAACCGTTTAAAATTTCATATACAGCTGATTGATATCTCTATGAGAGGCGTCAATCAGTTACACAGTAAAATCGAAACTTTAAATTTTAGTTTCACTGAAATCTTTAAAAAAAAAAATTATCTATATATTCTTGTACATCTCTGCATACAGAGACTGTAGATTCCCACGCATAGCGTAAAAATCTACAGCTAAAATTTTTTTAAAAAATTATACTAGAAAAAAAATAAAAATCTCAAACCGAAACTACAAGTTTTGGTTTGAGGTGACGGATGGTTAAAAAAAATTTTAGCCATCAAACCGAAAATAAAACTCCCATATTTTGATAATTGTGGAAAAAAATTTTATATTTTGGTAAAATTTAAAATTTGTTCTCATATTTTGATAAAAGCCCCCTACATTCACAGTATGGGTTGCAGGGTGCAACGGTCCGTTGCTGGTTGACGGAGACATATGTAATCACGCTACCCTCAACAAAAACAAATCAAGTGATCATCATGCATTATCGTGTACTGGACCATTATAACTGTATATGTATATATAGTTTTATACACTTTTCTCCTTTCCAAGTTTCCTTGCATATAATATATATATGAATATGTTTTAAATTAAATTTCATGTCGCCAGAAGTTTCTGTTGCTGCCACAAAGGCGACAATAAGCCCAAGTCAGTGGCAATTATATTTGCTCTACACAACTGACACATCACGATTAGCCAGTTTTTATATTGATAACCATATGCTAAGCTCATTCTTTGGAAAACAATATATGTATATGTAGCTAGCTACTTTTTAATTATAACTCACCACGCATATATGCCAATGGGTCTATGAGGAATCCATCATCACACGACTTGAATTTCAAGTGAAGTCGATCCGGGGATGTTTGTGACTTGTAAACTAGACAATATGGTATTTTAATAGATTAATCAAAACTTTTGATTTAGTAAGATATATCCAAGTAATTTCTAGAACAATTCATATAATCTCTAATTAGCATATAATCAAATTTTCAAAAAAAAAAAGCATCCACATATGCTTTCATATACATGCGTATAAATAATTTATGCCTAACACCACAAATCTAAAAATTATTTTGCCAAATCAATAAACTAAAGCTTGATGATAAAATAGTATGTTGATGACCCGTATTTACTTTCTCATTAACCATAGCATATGCATTAAGCTATATAGAAATTTATTTTACATAACGATATATATGTTTAACGTTGCAATATTATATATTAATGTATTCAAATTCATTTCTCTAATTCAATAACAAAAAGTAATTAAACATCAATATTGTAATTAAAAAAATCAAAAAAATCTATTTGTTATCTGATTAAGAATCGAATTCCAATAATTCAAATGAGAAATACAACCACACGTACATTTACCAAATGAATTAACTCTTTGAGTCTTGAGAGATTTAATTAAACAAAAAATAGTTAATTTTATAAAATAATAGTAACAATTGCATAGAAAAAGTAGTTATTAATGGTTTGCTGTCCTGGCTGTTCATCATTGGTTTCTTTTTTACATGCAATAAGCCACTTGCATAATTTCACATATATATACATATATAATACACAAAAACATTACATTATATATATATACGTATTGTGAAAAATATCTATATAGAATTAATGCACATGTACCATATCTATGTGTATATGTATACAGTATATATGGTTTATTACACATCTGTCAAAAGTCATGATCATCCTTCACATGGCTTAGGGTTTTAAAAGACCTCTCGTGATCCCCTGGAAGTTTCTGAGCTACTTGGGGGACCGTTTTGCTATTACATGCTTCCAGTTTCTGCATGTTTCCTTCTTTTCTTTTTTTTTCTGTTAATGTGATGAACATGCACTTAAGTTGAAATTTTATTCATTTATGTACATTTATGTATAATATATCTTAGCCAATATTTGTTAGAGATCTATCATTCAATATTAGTTTTATGTGGTTTCCAATAATTGGTGAAGCTTGCATCTGGGGTACCACTGTTACTATGGGCTCTCCACCTATACATTATAGAGCATTAATAAAAGTAATTAAAGATCGATCAACCTTTCTATTTTGATTTTTTGTTTTCGAATTTCCAATTTCATCACTGGTATGTTCTAGCGTAACGAATCCCGATTGGAAATACAAATTAATAATTTTTCAACTATTAATTGAATTCAAATAATTTTTCAACTATTAATTGAATTCAAATTCTATTTACAACTCCTCACAATAAATCTCTCTGTCATTAAGATATTTTCTCTCAAAATTGATTTTTTCTTCGTTGAACATCCTAAGACTCGAGCCATTAATTAAACATTAGAGAGCTTTTATTAAATGTCTACATATCTTTCAACTTTAAAAAACTATAGTAAGTCCATACCCACATAAATGATATCATCGTTTTTTTTAAACATCTTAACATCACTATACATATTTAGCATTGAGCTTAATAACTCACACATCAATAATTTTTAAAACATTAAAAAAAAGTTGAATTTAAATCTATATTGAGCTAGCAAGCAAGAAATTCTGCATATTTCTCGAGTCTTACCCGCATTTAATGTGAGAGACACGAGAGTTGAAATTCAATCTTATCAAATGCTTTTTTATTGCGTCAAAGTCTCTCAAATATACGAAACTAGGCCTTTAATTTATGGAATTTAATATTTGCTTGCATTATCTTAATTTAATTAAGCCTCATAATTTATACTACTCCCTGCATTTCATTTCAAATATCATATAATTTTTTTTCAAAAATAACACATGAATCAAATTGATACGGATAAAAAATATTTATACATTAATTAAATTAGAAAAATAATTATTCTAATATTGTATTTATTGTTAAAGATAAAAATAAATACAAGGTTAGAATAGTTATTTCTCTAATATAATTAATACATAAAATATTTTTGATCCAGATTAATTGTATCCATTTAACGTTACTCAATTTTTTTTATTTTACTTTAAGTATCATTTTTAGAATTTCAAAAGAACATTAATAAAAAAGTTTCAATGTTACTCCTAATTAAGTCTCATGTTTAATGAAAGAGAATAAATACAATAAGAAATATAAAAAATGATATTTAAATAAATTATAATAAAATTTTTATAAAATCTATAGCTATAAGGGCTAATTATTTTCTCAGTTTGTACAAAATATTTTTACACGATACTTATAGTGTATTTGGTAAATTACTGAAAATTGATTACTGAAAATATATTTTACAGAGATATATTATATGGATTGTATTTTACTGAAAAATATTATATTGCTGTGTTTATAAGATGAAACAAAATACTGAAAAAATGAATTAGAAAAAATATTAACTTATTTGATTATAACTCAACTTTACGTGAAAAATTTAAGTAATACCTAAACTACCCTTATAACATCTCTTTTTTATTTTATCATATTTTAAATTAAAAATATAATTGTCTTTTAATATGTGGATTCCTCAATCTATTTTTTCGGTCAAATATTTTTTCTATTCTCCCCTAAGTAAAATATTTTACCAACTGGTTGATAAAGTTTAGTGGGAACGACATTTTATTTTACATAGATTATTTACAAATAAATATAATATTTATGATTAAACATGATTATTTAGTCAATTTTTTTAAAATTTTTGTGCAATCAAATGCACTATTAAAATAAAACGGAGGGAATACTTTATATTATAATAAAACAAAAAAATAAACAATAAACAATATCAGAATGAAAAAAAAATATATATATATATATATATAAATATTTCTTTCACATGAAAACTATATATATATATAATTTCTTAAAGGAGATAAAAATGAAGATTTTAAACTATGATATCATTGATTTGATATAAAATTAAAAACTCATACCAAATTATTGTTAAACTAAGTTTTTAGTATATGTTGACAATGTGTATATAGCACTCTATTGCTATCAATTAATTTTCCACATTAATAATTTTTAAGCTTTTGATGTAATAAAAAAATGAACTAACAATTGACAAATAACAGAGACATTTTATTAGTTCGAATCCAGGAAACATTCATGTAGTTTTGTTTTTTAGGTGAACTGTAGTTATGTTGGTGTACATATATACCTCAATAATTAATTAATTAACCGAACAGCTTTGCTCGCCATATAGGCCACACTGACTGTTAGAATTAATCATTATATATAATTAATTAATCAATCTATTAATTTTATATACACTAATTTTTGAAATTTGTATCTGCATTGATAATTTTTTTTCAAATAATAAACATTTTACTCTTATAATAAAGTTATATATTACTTATTAGTATAGAGAAAAGAGAATAACATAATATATACATTATATATATAACAACATTAGAAGTTTTAGACAGTTGGTAAATTATTGCAAAAATATATACTTTCTTAAGAAAAATTAATTATTAAAATTAAATTAAAATGCATGAAATTTATTTGCAACTAATTTATTTTTAACAAATAAATCAAAATGAAAAAGATAAAATTCAAAAATATATTTCATAATATATTCTATAGTACTATAAATTATTTGCTTATTGATATTAAATTATTAAAAATATGTAATTTTAAGAAAAATATTATTAAAAAAACCAGAATGCAATGAAAATTATCTTTGAAGTTATTTTTTTTAAATAGGTAAAAGTACAAAAAAAAATTAAAATAATATATCTCATGATCTACCATCATAGTATTTAAAAACTAAAACCAGAAAAATTATATATTTGCCACAAACTAAATCAAAAGTTATGTTTGTTTATATTCTGAACCATAAACAACAATACGTATTTACAAATCATATATATATATATATAGTTCGGATATTGAATTAGGCGCTTTTAGTTAGAATTTTGACGAATTGGCCAGGTTAAATATTTTCTGTTTAGTTCTATAATAACAAATATATCTCTTTATCTTATTTAAGAATTATTTTTTTACATCATAAAACTATGCCAAAGAGAAGTCCCTCTTTTTTCTTTTAATAATTTTTCTTACGAGAGATTGATCATATTAAGTAATAATTATACCAGCACATAATTTTCCTCTTAGCCATCCAAATCAAATAAAAACGAAAAATTAAAATTTCAAATTTTATAGTTTTCTTGAGATCTCCATGCAAATCTTAAAAAATATCAATAAATCGATACAAAGTAAAAAATCATATTGCTATCTTTAAGAAATGACAACAGAAGATAAAAAATAAAATAAATTATAAGACTAATTAAAGTTGAAACACCAAAATGGATATCATAATTCTGGCTATTCTTATGAATTTTTTAATAATATAATTATATAGAATTTCGACTATTATTTAATAATTCTAATTTAAAATAATTAAACGATCGAAGGATAAATAATACAAAATTTTAATAGAAATTGTTTTATAGAAAATCATAAAACAAATTTAATTTAATTTTAATAAGATATTTTATACAACGGCGAGTTAAGAAATATTAAAAAAAAAAAAAGCAAGAATGTCTTTCTGTATCAACATTTTATGAAAAATTAGTAAGAATTTTTTTGTGTATTAACATCTTATGGAAAAATAATAAGAACGTTTTTGTGGATCAATATCTTCCACATATGTATGTATACAATAGTGAGGAACTTTCTTCAAAATCCTGATCTTGAGTTCAATGGAGATTCAATATTATTAATCCACGGCCGTGTTTAGAAAATAGACATGGGTACAACAATCAATATGTCTCCTTTTGGACCCATTACAATAATCTGATGGAAACGTGCACGCTCCACACTTACTAAACAAATGAAATACAATCCTTAATTATATCCAAAATAAAATTCCCAAAATCAATTCTGCTCATAATAATTACAATAATAATTATATTCTAATGGCTTAAAAGGTATGCATTGGACTAGTTGGCATAACATTGCTCACAACTCTTTTTGAATCCCAAATTAGTTTTTCCAAGTCAATCATTAATACCCAAAATTTTATTAAAAAAAATCTTCGATTTCAAAAATAATACATAATTGAGTATTGAGTACGCACGCATAGTATTTGAGAAAAATCAATTGGGACCATTATTATATATATTAATATGATAATAAAGTGAAAATCTGAGACCAAAATAATGAGCAACTTGATGCGCAAAGATCCAATAAAATTCATTACCTCTGATCAAATGAATCCAATATTTGCCAACTAAACATTTTTTACAGTACTTATTCAAATTTTATCCAGTAGACAATCAAGATTTCATCAAGAAGTAGTAGACATATCCACATGATCCCATCATGAATCTAATCCAATGATCAAAAACTTTTCCAAATTGTTTACTGGGTCTCACCACCAACAAGATTTGATCACATCATCCACGAGAACTTGCAGCTCAGCTCATATCTGTAACCAGTTGGACAACACTATACATCACCAGAATTCATTAATTAACACACATATAAATAAATATACATGTGAGCTCCATCTCCAACTTTCTTTTCTTTGCTTTTCTTTTCTTTTGATTTTAATTTTAATTTTCCTATTTGAACTTCTAGCTACAGCATTAGATACTTCAAAATCTGATCTAATTAACTTGTGCATATACAGGTAGATCGAGTAGTAAAAGTTTGTCTTTTAATTTCATTCTGTATATAATATTATTAAAATTCATTAAAGAAAGAGAGATTAATTATCAACTATATGTTTATTTTCTTTATATATATGCAGTAATTTAATTAGTAGAGAAGTACAATACTGACAAATAAAAACGAACGACAGTAAAAATTTGTCTAATTGATATATATGCTGTGCTCTTAATTTATTTTATTAGTCGAATTAATTTTAAAATTTTTTAATAAATGTATCTCTAATTTCTATTGAGGATACTCTATTTTTAATTTTACTAAAGTGATAAATTCAATACACAATGCATCACAAATCTGTTGATGACATGAGTCAAATTAAAAAAATAAAGAAGGTAATAAAAAATAATATTAATATTATGTCAACAATATTAATCATCTCACACTTAGAAAAGTATATAATATATAGTTATCAATTTTAAAAATGAAGTGATATCACACAGGCATGTCTTTTTTTTGTATAATTTATTTCATTTAATGGGTTTTATTTCAATTTTTGGGAGCTAAATGGTAACTTTTCATCCCCTAACAACCAAAGGAATATTATGTTTACTAAACATGATATAATTTTAGTTGTTTAGACACCCAATAGTATAGTTGATTTACCTAAAATCTCATATGAGCATTTTACAACTATACTAAAACAATATTTTATTTATAACAGATAGTGATATATTATTATTATTATTAAGTTAATTTATACTTGTATTTTGTCCGTCATGTTTACTTCCAAACCATTAAAAAAAATCTCATGCTTGACATATTAGGAAATAATCTGTCTTAAAAGGTTAACTTCATAATTTCAACCCATGGAATTATCAAGTTAAAGAATAAAAAATAAAATGACCTTAATATATTAACTGAAAATAATTATCTGGATTATTAAAAAATGAAATTTTGTTTAATTTTCATAAATAGATTGGATTATAAATAATGACGTGGCCGATAAAATCTAGACACGTGTAGGGGTAGTTAGCTGTCGGGATTCGGGGATTACGAGGACAGATATATGGTTGAAGTGAGAGTTAGTGGCTGGCGTCAGCGTGCGACGGAGCTGTCAGACACGTGCGTTGGTCGTTGAAAGTAAAAGCATAAACTGGACCCCACTCCTCCTCCCACAAATTCACAAACCTCCACATTTCGCAAAAAGACAAATTAATGACCGTGTCATCAATATCTAATATTATTTTTTTATTTTTTTATTTTTTATAAAAAATTACATTTGCCCTTCCCCTGTTCATGGCTCGGCTCACATGGCCCCGTCCCATCCTGTATCTAGAAGTCTATAAGTATCATATATAGATTTCTACCAGCCATTTCGTTCTCATTGTTTTATTTTCTTGCTCTTCCCTTTCTCCCATTTCTTCTCCACAGCTTTTCACACTTTAAACCTCAGAACTTCAATTTTTTTAAATTTCTCTTTTTTCTTCTTCTTTCTTTTTCATATATACTTCAATATTATATTTATACTTTCGAATTAATAAGACATTGCCTTGTTGCCTAATATATTTTATCAGTGTTCTATACATATAAGAGAGACAAAACGTTATTGATTGATTAATTTATTGATAATGGAGAATGATAATGGAAAGATGAAGTGGAGGAGAAGACGGCGGAGAGCTGTTAGGGAGTCAGTCCGAAAGAAGGTGAGAAAGTTGCAGAGATTAATTCCGGGAGGAAAAGGGTTGCAGCCGGATCGCCTTTTCTTAAGGACGGCGGATTATATTTTGCATTTGAGGTTGCAAGTTAATGTTTTGCAAGCTCTTTCCAAGATTCATACACCTTGAAAAAGAAATCTTATCTATAATATACGTACTAAGTGATCTATTTTTCTTGCTTTTTTTTGCATCTTTATTTATATATCAAAATTAAGTTTTATAGACTTAATTATAATTATTATGTTTTTGTAATGCATTAATTAATGAGACAAGGTCAATCGTGATACTAGAGTAAAGAATTTACTTCTTTTGTCTGTCTGCTTATAGTTTCTTAATTTTTTTTCTCGACTTCCACGTCTCCTCATCGTTTTTTTATCTTGTATAATTTTAGGGTTTAATAAATTAAGCACGATTGTTCATGCCACTACAACTAACATTTTTCCAAAAAAAAAAAAAGGTAATTGGCTCGACGACTCGGAATTTGGAACTACCGAGCTCTCTCATTCTTGAAATAAAATTAGAGGGTGACGCAGAATAAATAAAATTTACAAACAAGTAATGTATGATTTCAGTAATTTGTATTATTGCATATACATATCAGGCCTGCTGTTCTTGCCAATTAATTACTAACTAGCCAGATGCAATTTTTTTTTCTAAAGTTTTTAGTTTATCAACTTCAGTAAAAACCTTTATTAATATAAATTCAATAATTACCTCATCAATATATCAACATTATTATATATATATATATATGTATGTGTGTGTGTGTATGTATATTGTAAATTTAATCATGGAATTATAAATTCATATACATAAATAAACAAATATTTTGAAAAAAAAATTGGATTTTGCAACTCACATATGCACATGTACACATAAATATGTTATTTAAATGGAAAGAAATTATGTACTTATTATTTTATATAGTTTAGTTTTATATTTAAAAATTTAGATTTTGAATATATGATAAATATATATTTTCTCATAAATAAATTTTCAAAAAATGCATTTTTAAATCAAATAAATTTTGTATTATATTTTTAACTATAATATATAACAAGTAATTACCGTTATATATAAATATGTTTATTTGTAATATATGTTAAAAAACATTCCCAAAGTCGTTTCACTGATATCAAGGTCGGCAGGACTGTCGGTAGGAGTTATTGTGTCTCTTCTGATATATTTATATATTTATATTTACTTCCAATCTTCTGCTACTTATTTTTAAACCCACCTTTCACCACAGATCATGGGGACCTCAGCAAAACCATTGTTATTTGTTATAAATAAAATATTACTCCCTCCGTTTCATTTAGATATGAAAAATTTTCTTTTTTATTGTATATTTTATATAGAAAATATGTTATTTTAGGTAAATTTTAGGGAGTAAAATGAGACAAAATACCATTTATATTCTTGTCTTAAAAGTTTAATTTGAGGGATATTTTTTTTAGGGATATTTAAGTAAATAGAGATGAAAAAAATAAAATTTTCTTAATTTTTGTGTCCATCTTATTTTTTCTATGTAAATAATACGGAAGTAGTACAGTATAAGAAAAATCCAATTTTAATTTTCTATTCTCTGCTACTTCGAATTTCAATGCATCGAACTCCAAACAAGTTTCTAAATTTACATTAAAAGAGACCACCATGCACAGGACAAACGAACGCTAGCTATAGGTCCAAATGCAGGGAAGCTTCTTAGTCCCTAGCCCACCTGGTCTGTACCTATTAATGCACATTTGCAATTTTCATATAATTTAAATATCCAATGCATGGCCAACCATCTTCTCCAAATCTTTATTTTCAACCATACAAATTTTCTAAATTTTGAAGTTGCAGAGCAATTTATCAAGGTTTTTACTCTGTTTAGAGTCTATTCTTATTTAGATTTTGTTTTTCTTTTAATGTTATACTCTCTGCGATCTGTAGTGTAAGCTCATTTTAAGATTTTATATGTCCACCAGCAGATTGAGGCCAAATTAATTATTAAAAAGTAGATTTGCCCAAACTGGTTTGGCTATTTGGGTCTGCCTAGCAACCTAATAGAAATTATTGTGGGTCTAAAGGTCCTTATGAACTTTTAAAATTGGACATAATTAGGAAGAACACACCCCATCAACCACACAACCCCACATTTTGCCTAAACTGTTCTGAATTTGTTTTCTTCAATTTCTTTTAATCCTTCTTCACAACCCAGCAACAAGACTGGTAAGTGGGCAAGAAAATTAATATTAGATCAATTAAAACACATGAAATAACAATCGGTGCATATATAGCATGGTCTATTTTATATTAGAAAAAACATGTACCTTTATAATTAAGTTCAATAATCCCATTGTCTATAACTCTTGTAAAAGAAAAAGCAGACTAATACTTTCTCAATTTGTCTCTCAATTTTGTACTTTTCTTTGAATGTTTCTGAACTACACATATTAAAAAGTTTTTCATTCTTGTTATATGTTGCGTTTATTTTTGAAAAAAAAAATATTTTTAACAAATGCATTGTTTATATATTGTCAAAAATTAATTTAACCTAAATTTAATATGAAAGTAATTTTAATAATAAAAATATTCAATCTCAATATTGAAGATAGTAACAAATAACAATGTTTTCGGAAATTAAACAAAATGATTTTCATATCATATCATGAATATTTAAAAAGGGTGATGGAGAGAGAGCAACACAAAGAGATTATCCTTGAATGGCTTGAAATTGGGCCTATGATGTGTAAAACGCTAAACTTGGACCGATTCAGTGTCTTTTTCTAGGCCAGATTTATTAGCATTGCCTACTTCCCGCAGAATCCAAGCTCCCAACTAGTTTAAGGCCCAATTACTAATTACTACTATTACTCTATTACTAATTTAGCATTACACTGCATTGGACCTTCTATTTGCAAAGCAAATCCAAAATTAACATCAGAATTTGGTGAATGAATCTAAAATAATAATAATAATAATAATAATAATAATAATAATAATAATGATGATGATGATGATGATGATGATGATGATGATGATGATGATGATGATGATGATGATGATTTCATATAAAACTAATTTTTAAGAGATTTTATTTAATATATTACGATTTTTTAAGATGATTATTTGATATATAGAGAATTTTTTAAATAATTCTTAAATCCAATATCTATATGTAATAATTAAGATTCTATTAAATTTATAAAATTTGAACTTAAAAATACTGAATATTGAAAATATAACTGGGACATATAAAAAAAATTGTAAAGAACATGTGGTATCATATTTTCAAAAGATTTAATGTATTAGAGATTTTAGTGGCTTCAAGAAAAAAATACAGAGGAATTTGGAATGCTTTAATGGTGCTAAATATTAAGATTCTTTTTTTTCAAATTTCAATTTTAAAGAATTATTATTAATTTACAATAGAACTGATGCATACTAGTTACCTGAACCTGAATATATAAATTATAAAATAGGTAAATATGCCAATGCATGCTAATTTTAGCGGGTGTGTATCCTGCTACTCAACCCACCATGCTTTGTAAGATGCAATACGCCAATTGCAATACAGTGTTTCATCTTCCATTGTAGAATTTCAGAATTGAACTGGCCTTTCCGCCTTAGCCGTGTAAAAATAAACCGAAAAGAAAGGGGTTTTTTTTTACCAAATTTGTCAGAAAAAAAAAAAGAAGGTTTTTCAAAATTTTAAATTTATCAAAATATGCTATTAGTTTATAAATTTACATGTGTATTATTTATTATGAGTTTATTTTGGACTTATTATGAGTTAATTTATTATACACATAATTATTTTTTTAAATTCATTATGAGTTTATTATATATTTTTATAAAATAATTAAAGTAACTTTATAAAAAATTATAAAATTTGATAAAGGTTGTACTTTTCTTAAAAATATATTGGGCTTTGAGGTGTTAACCACAACAAGGTTTGTCTTGTAATGGGTTATCAGATTTTATCCATTTGGGAAAATTACTCATGATATTTTTTAAAATTTTTATTTATTTTATTATGAATTTCTTAATTATTTTATAAAAATATATAATAAACTTATAAAAATTATTATGTGGATAATAAATTCATGTAATAAAATTTTGTATATATTATACAAATCTAATAAATTTATAAAAATACTACTAAATTTTAATTTTTTTTATTTTCTTGATAATCTCGCCATAAATGATTGAAATCTAATTCATGCCACTGGAAAAACAAATCGTAGGGGATTAGCTTAGTTGCAACTTGCAATTTTATTTCTCGGCAATATGTCTAAGTTCCAGTCCTTCTTCTAAGTTATAATATATATATTTTTTAAAATCCCATGTGCTTGATAAAATTAACGAAAAATTTTAATAATTAAATTAAAAATTCAACGAGTATTGAAAAACTTGGGGTTGGAGAGGTTGAGTTAACGCATTGGCTCAATAGTTTGGATTCAATTTTTTTTTTTTTACCTGAGTTTGGATTAAAATTTCAGACCATCCCATTAACTCCAATAAATACTTCTTTTTGTACATTATGATGTAAATTACTTGGCAATTTGTAATTTTATAATATTCTATTGATCATTTTTTATTTTCCAGGTTAATATTAAACAATATCTATAAATTTATATTTTTTTAGATAATAAAAGTATAAGTAAAAGATGAAGATAGTGATCAATTGTTATGGACTTTTTAAAATAGCGGCCAGTTCACCATAAAGTTAACATATATTTCTTGAGAAAAGATATAAATAAATTTCTAATATTTTTATAAAAATAAATATTAGCCCCTAAAAAAATTCGGCTCAATTATATATAGATTTTTTTTAAATTAATTTTTTTTTACTCTTCATTAACAACAGATATGTAACTTCATTAAACTTATAATTTTTATTTTAATATAATAATCAAATAAATTTTTTAAAAATAAAAAATGCAAAAAAGTTAAAGAACACAAACCAAAAATATGCAGTAGCAAAAAAAAATTTGAAGAGCAAAACTCCAAAAATAAAAGAAATACTACAATAAAATCATCAACTCATAAACTTTAATTCACAAAAAAAAACACAATTAAAAAAACAAAGAGCAACAAAATCAAGTTATAGATTTAAAAGAATTCAAATTTGAAATAACTTATATTTGAAAGAACCCACATATGAAGCACCCAAATTATGAAGAATCCATAGTTTAAATCGAAAAGGAAAAAAAAATTCAGATTTGTAAAAGAAAAAAAATAGTTGAATCATATCCAAATTGATTCATGAAATATGATTCATTTAACAAAAATAAAACTAAACCCCAAATTAATTTCACCAATAACGGATTATCAAAATCACTCACACAATTATTTAATCTTTCACAAAATCACCCACACAATCATTTTATTTCCCACAAAATCAACTACACAATCTAATGTGGGTGCATAATACAAAGTAATTTTTTTTTTCTTTTGAGAATTAAAAATTATTTTTTTCAAATTCATAGAATTAGCACAATGAAATTTGCAAAGTTTTAAAAGCTGTTTGTTTTGTTTATAGGAGGAGAAGAAGAAGAAACCCAATATGGGTTCTTTCTTTTTTATTTTATTTTTTAAAATTTTTGTTATATTAAAATATATATTATAAGGAAAGTAATTAATTTAGTGTTCAGGCTTAGAGAGGGACATAAAAAATTAATTTTAGAAAAATCAATGTATAATTGAGCCAAAAAAAATTTTTAGAGGCTAACGTATATATTTTTGTAAAAATATTATGAGTTTATTTGTACATTCTCTCTGTATTTGTTTGTATGAAAAAAATGATCTAAGTGTAATTTTACATAATAAAAAAAAAGAAAAAAAATTGAAACATCAAAGGACCGCTTCAAATCACCCCCTTCCTTTAGTTGGTTTTCAAAAGCAAAATATTAACTAATTTTAAAAGAGTTAAAAGACATCTAATTGATAATGGTAATTTAGCAAAGAGACGTGGTTATTTGCCATTGCTTGACCACATCCAGCAACTTATCAAGTTGGACTATATAATGTCAAAGTTATAAATCTTTACAAAAAAGCAAACAAAGACGTGGATTGGTTAGCCTCCCATGCAATTGGCTCTCAGCTTGGTCTATTTATTCTACAAATGCCTCCATGTGATGTGTGCAATTTAATTGACAAAGATATAATGGGCATTGGCTATTCTAGAATGACGGTCTTGCTTTGTTAAGAATGGTTGCCTATTTTTGTAATTAAAATAAAATATCCACTAAGTTGTAATACGGTGACTAAAAATATATATTATTTATATTTAAATTTTGAGTTCAACTCTAGATGAATTATAAATGAGCCAAGTTTACAGAGCTCAAACTTAATAAAAACTTGTTTAAATTCAAATTTAAAGTATTTATTTATTAAATAAGTCAAATTCAAGTTAAAAATACTCATTTTGTTAATTTAAAACTGATTCGTCAAAGTAATTCATTTATGGTATTTTATAAAAAATATACGTAATTCAATTTGTATATATTAAATAATGTTTATGAATATATTAAATTTTTAATTAATTTAATTTATATAATTTACTTATTAATATATGATATATGCAATAAATAAATTAAATAATATAAAATATAAAATAATTTAGTAATTTATAATAGAATATAAAATTATAATAATATAATATTTAATTTTTATCAATATATAACAATATTATTCGTCTTTTATAAATATGTTAATTTTATTATCACTGTCATAAAAATATAAATAAAAAAATTAAAATTGATTCATTGAACTTGTTATACAAGCTTGAGATATAATATATGAGCTAGATCGGGCTCGACTCGGGCTCAGTTCGAATTTAAATTTAAAATCGACTATTTTATAATGAGTTGAACTTAAATTTTTTAAAATTTAGCTTAGCTCGACTCGATTACAGTATCGTATTTTTTATCTCCACAAATAATTAATAAAAAAGGAGCATAAATAATATAATGGATCAAAGTTGAATTTGAAGCAATAGAATATTAGAGATTGAATCCACCTAGATTAAAAAATTTGAAATTTGAACTTGAATTTGATGTTAATAATTATTTGAAATACTAAAATTTGACTTGACTCAATTAGATTATGTATCACTAACAATTATAGTAACTTATTTATTAATATTAAAATAAATTAAAATAAATTTAAGCTACAAGTAATAAATTATTATGTTTAATATAATAATATTATTTAAATTTGTATAAAAAATTTATGTTCTATTAAACTCTTAAATCATTTGAACTATTTGAGATTTTTTTTTAGTTTGAATCTATTAAAACCATGAGTAATTTGTTTGTTTATACCTCTAAGTGACGTAAATGGAATGAGAGTCTTTTTTTTTTAATTTTAATAAATCTAGTTAAAAATTTAAAACTCGAATTAAAGTGTCCATAAGCAAACAAACAAATAGAGGTAAAAACCGATTGAAAGCAATCAAAAGATCAGACAAATAAGAAAAGAAAAAACAAATATTTACAAGTTAAACATATTTTCTGAGAAATAAAGAGTTGGACAAGTGAAAAGTAGTGTTGCCAAGTAACAAGTCGGAGGAAAGTAAGAAAAGATACTTCTTTAAAAAAAAAATGTGACGGAAAAGGACGATCGCAAAGGCAAATCATTCAGGGCAAGTTCCCGTGAAGCAAAACTAGCGGAGAGACTAATCTTTAGATTCATTAGCCTAATTGCAAAAAAAAAAGTACTTATTTTCTTATTAATTAAAGTTTTGAGCTCAGCACTGAGAAAAATTGAAGTCATATATATATATATATAATTATGATTTTAGAAAGATAAAAGTTTGCCCTTGTGGTTCTTAACGGGGCCCTAGCCCTTCTTGTCACTGAAATTCATTTTTGAAACTACTAGCGTCTCTTCCACTTCAACCCCTCTCTTGTTTCTAATCTATATATATATAGAGAGAGAGAGAGAGGAGAATCATAAAACCTCTTTAAACAGTATCAATGCTCTTATTAGGGTTTTCTTTAGTGGTTGTTTTTTTCCAAAGAAAAAAATTATGCAGTAAACACTGTTCCAGGTTAGTCTCATAAAAATGGAAAAATGGGCTCATTAATGGTCGATTTTTCCAGGGATTGATAAGGTAGGTAAACGACAACTCCTTGATATCTCCCAAGTGTTGCGAGAGGTCTTGCACGCTAATGAGTTGGGTTTCATTTGAAAGCAAAGGGTGAGAAAGAAAGTTGCATTTTTCTTAGCTCTAAAATTTACTACTACTTGAGCAATATTTTGATTCAAAAGCTTCTCTTTCAAATTCTTGAGAATTTAATTAACTAGGTTTCTTTCAAGTGCAAGAAATAGTTTCTGTCGCTTGTTTAACTCAATTTATGAGTTGGGTTTTCATCTCAAAAAAGAGGAATTTATGGTTTACCGACTGAGATTGCATATGGGTGACAGAACTGCTATTTATTCCAAGAAGCTACAAGAAATTGATTGAGGTTTTATATGTTATTTGATTAAAATGTCCTGGATTGAATCTCAAATTATGAAAAAATCTGGTCACTTGTCCTATTATCCTCATTCTTTGCATTCTTCTTCTTCTCCGTCATTGCCATATAATAGCGATTACCAGAAACAATCTTCTTCTGGTAACAAAATAAGTCCAGCTATCCTTTTTATCATAGTTATTCTAGCTGTTGTATTTTTCATTTCTAGTCTTCTCCGTTTGCTTGTTAGATTTCTCATAAAGCATAGATCTTCTTCTTCTTCGGTTTCCGAATCTAATAGATACTCAGAAATGTCAGGGTCTGATGCTTTCCAAAGACAATTACAGCAACTTTTTCATCTTCACGATTCTGGTCTAGATCAAGCTTTTATTGATGCATTGCCTGTGTTTCTCTACAAGGAGATTGTAGGTCTAAAAGAGCCATTTGATTGCGCTGTTTGTCTTTGTGAATTCTCTGAGAAAGACAAGTTGAGATTGCTCCCTGCATGTAGTCATGCTTTCCACATTGATTGCATAGACACTTGGTTACTGGCTAATTCAACTTGCCCCCTTTGTAGAGGTACCCTTTATACACCAGGGCTTCCCTTTGAAAACCCAGTTTTTGATTTTGAAGAACAAAGGGAAGAAGATGGGTTTACTAGCAATTCAGGAAATGGGGTCTCTCTTGGTCTTGGCCAAAAATTAGCAGAGAATGAGAGGATCAATTCAAAGAGGGTTTTTTCTGTTAGATTAGGCAAGTTTAAAAGCTCAAATAATGAAGCAGTTGAGGGGGGAGAGGGAGAGACCAGTAGCAGTAATTTGGATGCAAGGAGGTGTTACTCGATGGGGTCATATCAATATATTGTAGCTGATTTAGATTTACGAGTGGCTTTACTCCCAGGCAGAGGTTCTGTTACTGGTAATGTCAAGCTTGTGAAAGGAAGAAATGGACTTAATGGCAATTCTTCAACTGATGGGGATGATGAAGGGAAGAAGATTAACATCAGAAGTAAAGGTGAAAGCTTTTCAGTGTCCAAGGTATGGCAATGGTCCAGGAAGGGTAAATTCCCAAGTTCATCGGCAGAAACCCAAATGGATAGTTCTTCTATAGATATGGGATTTCCATGGAGGTATAGAAGCCAAGGTACATGAAAGTATTTGCTATGTGTGTGTGTGTGTGTTTTTTTTTTTTTGAAATAAATTTTTATCAATTTGTAAATTGTACTGTTGACAAAAATATTATTCAATCCAATTATTCAACTATTTATTACCTTTCATTTGACTATTAATTATTTTCACTACAATGCAGCTTCTGCGAATTTTGCTTCTTTAATGTAACACTTTTTGTGGGAAATGGTAACTTACTGTACTTTTTATCTTTATTCTTTTTCACAGAAAATAAAATGCTTTTTCTTTTTCATAAACTTTAGGCCTTATTTTATGCTATTGAGTTTGCCTTTATGTATTTTAAGTTCTGAATGTCAGAGAGGCATTTTCTTTCCAGCAAAATCTTGTTGGTAATGTTTGAAAGGGTAATTCAATAGACACAGGGACTTGGGTTCCATTCTTTATTTTTCCTGCTGATGGGAAACTGAAAGGAAGTTCATCATGGAAAATTATAGTCAAATCCCATTTTGCTTTTGGCAGTGGGCGTGATTCAGGAGATTCTTCCTACAGTTCTATCCATGGAGTCTTTCTCATTTTTTTTTTGTGGGTTGGTTAAAAACAATTTTCTTCTTCTTTTTTTTTTTTATTTCTTCGTGGAATGATGCAGTTGGTGGAATCTGTGAAAAGTGGTTTGAGAGACTCTTGTGATGAGGAGCCATTATTTGAATCGTTGACATGATAAGTAGGGTCATGGAGTGCCTTCTCTGTCTCTCTAGTTATTCCAATTTCCATGGCTTGCCCTCCTTCTCTTCAAAATTAAATAAATTATTGAAGAAAAACTTGTTTCTTTTATTTACTAAAATTTCTTTTCAATAATAAATTGGTTATTATTATTGAGCTTAGTAGGCCAGTGGATAATATCATAAGTTAATTTTTGTCTTAATTGGTGTCTTTCTTTGATATAGATTAGATTGTAAATTATCGATCAAGGAATTTTTGGTACTATTTTTGTTTTTAATTTTTAGTTTCTGTTTCCTTATACTAAATGTTTGTAATTTGAGAAACTGGTCAAAATAAGCAAAAATCAGTTTCTATCATAAACTTTTAACTTTGCAGGATCTATCAAACCTTTTTTTTTTAATGTTTTAAGATATCAAATAACAAAAATACAATATACTTTTAATAATAAATCTGGGAATGATGACAGAGAAACAAATAATAATAATAATAATAATAATAATAAAAGAAACCTTTTCATATTGTTGAAAAGGATGGAAAGCAGCAGGTAATTTATCTTTACAAAGATGAGAAACTTGGGATACAAAAAGAGGACACAATGGAGGAGCAGTTTGATGATGAAGGGGGAAATTATTTGGTACCCCACCGAAAAACAATACTAGAGAGGTGCAACTGATTAACTGCTACGGTATTATGACAGCCAAGGCAGCAGGTGAGCCGAAAAGATCAGCTCAGCAATGAGTTGGTTGAGATCATTAATACCAACTCCACAAGGCAGATTATACAAGTCAATAAAATATCGCTAGTCTCAATCTTTTACTATCTTTTCAGACTTCATGTAATAATAAATGCCAAGATTATGATTGATTTGATTATGACGACAGTGAGTGTAGCGAGCGTTGATTAGAAAGTTAAGCAATAGATTTTCCGATTCCAAAGTTAATAAACATATTAACATAGATAAATGGGCAGTTGAGACTAGAGAATTGAGAGGAGTATCCTATGTTATCTTTCTAAGATCCGTTCTACTTGTAACAATAAAGAATGAAATTCTTATCCCTACTCCTCATTTTTCCATGTATAATTTCAACCTCGTCAATATCAATTTACTGCAACTGCCAGCTAAAGAGCATTTGTTGACAAGGCACTTCTAATTTAATTTTTCCTGAATAGGCTCCCTTCAATGTGAAAACGAAAAGCTAAAAATAATTAGATAATTATCTTAAAGATCCCTCTCTCTCTCTCTCTATGTATATATATGTGTACGCACACACATGTATTATATACAGAAATAATAAACATATCCCCTTTTTCTGAACCAGAAAATGGGTCCATTGACCAGTGATAAAAATACGGTGAATACAACAGATGGACCCATTGAAAAATGCAAAATACATAAACAGAATCGCTGCTGTTTCCAAATTGAAATTTTAAAAATATGAACTTCAAAAAGACCTCAAATTTCAAAAACCACAACACAGGCAACTCCACTTCCGATACAGCACGCCGTCCTTTTTCTCTATCAGCCTCCAAAGGCAAAAATTCAATTCTCACAGAAATTTTGTAATAATGTACACAAATCACCAAAGAAAATTTTGTGAAATGCGTGAGATATCGGGCACAACCCCGAACTCAGGCCAAAAATTTCAACTGCTTACTGTCCTCGAGTAGAATAATAGAAACAAGATATTTTACTATCACTACAAATGGTAAGTATGAAGCTTCTAGAGGACAAAAAAAAATGAAGCTCGTACATTTCACCGCTAACACACTTTCTGCACCAATTAACTTCATAAATCCCGAGGGAAGTTGTTGATTTGTCCTTCTTCCAGCATATCTTTGCTGTTCGCCTTGTAAGCTATCCTTATGCGCATAACAAGTGATTTCTGGAAACAATATGAATTATGTAACCATCTAATACCACCATGTAATCAGAGAACGAGGGAAAGAATGAAACATGATTTGTTTGCATCTAACCCAAAAAGATTAGGAAAAACTATGTTTTAGTTGCCAATACATTTATTCATAAGGTGCAGTATGCAAGCAACACATTTAAGATTGCCGCTGCAAACATATATAAAGCTCATGTCATGGGAATACCCAAGATGACAGATCTAGACAAGCTAAATCTTTCAAAAGAAATATTAAAAATAGGCGGAATGGAAGAAATGGATCTATGTAGGTGATTCCAACTAGCTTGGAATTAAGGCTTAGTTGTTAATGAATACATCTTCCATGTTTTGAAAATGATACTTCTTTTTTTTTTTTGAAGGAAAAAATGATACCTCTTTTAAAACTAAGCAAGAAGGAAAAAAGTGCCTAACATGCGTCTTCTGTTTTGCAGCCGAAAGGAATGAAATTTCTCATATATCATAAACCGGGATGGAGAGGTGATCTTTATTAGAAAATGATACAACTAAGCAAGCAAGTTACGCAGCCAGAGAATAAGATATCATCCATGTTGCGTCAATGATTGCCACTTGCCACCCTAACGTAACAAATGGAGAGATTTTGAAATTACTGACTGCATATCCAATAAAAAGGTTCTCTTGTAAATACCTCTTAACTAGACATCTTACCAGGTGACAAATCAAATCAAAGGCAATTTTAAGTAGACAAACCTTCCCTAAGAATATTATATCCAAAAGAAACTTGTGGTTTGCTAAAGATAACTGATTTCAAGTTTGGGATGGCTTATGCAACACAGCTAGGTGAATACTGGAAGCACAGTAAAATTTTAATAAATGCATATAATTAAAAAAGTTGACTTTAAATCCAAATTATATATTGATAGTAGTTTACTCAGTCAACAGAAACAATTTCCCTGTACAGAAAATCAATTACTCAAAAAATAAGATATTTCAGGTGATATTTAATGACATCATAAGTTATGTTATTCTCTGAAGTCCAGGAAGTCAAGTTCGAGCAATGTTAAAAGAAAAAAAAATGTAAGACATACCTTGCCGTGTTGGCTGTTAGTTACTCTCAAACTTTGTGCCACAGACCCATTACCATTTGCAGGTAGTTTATTGTCACTTGCCGGATCTAAGTGCAGCTGAAGAAACTGTAGATTGATAGCAGAAAAATATAAGAATGACATGTTGAAAGAAACATGAATTTTTTCCAGACAGTAAATGAATCAATATAACGTCAGAAACCACAACCAGTAAACTTAGTCATGCGCAATTTCATGCATACAAGCAGCTTTAAAATTTCAAGTTCCCTCCATATGCCTAGAGAACCACAATTCATGCCGAGTAGGGTGGAACCAGATATTAGAGAGGATAATTAAAAAATTCACTTTGCATACTACCATTCAGTGTTACCTTTGGAACTGCTGCCTGAAAAACAAAATCTGTAAATGTATCAGGTGACAAATTTGCAAAAGTGGCCTGTATTAATGTTGTTTGAGGGTTCCCAGGTGGCTTTGAGAAGTTAAATGTAATCCTCAAGTTGGCACTCTCAAATGCAACTATAGATGGGGAAACTGGACCATTATCCTCTGTTGGTGGAAAATAAGGTTATCATTAGTTGGATACAAAAAATAGCAGCTAAACAGAATCTCATGTGGGAAAAAATTTACCACGCTTTGATGGGCTAGGGACAAAGCCATCCAACAAGTCCATCATAGAAGAAGATCCAACAGAAGAATTGGCTTGTGCAGCAGGTAAGGGTGATGAGAGTACATCTAATGTGGTGATTGCTGTATGGCTATCTTGACCAGATGATAATATGTCAGGTGTAGATGAACTGCTTTGTACAGGAGGTGTTGTTCCAATGGACAAAAGATCTAGTAGAAAATCTGAGCTCACTTTTGGAGCCTGGCTTATGCCTAAAAAATATAGAGAGAAATTACAACCAATCTTATTAGCATAATTCATCAACCAAAAATTAAATATATAATTATTAGTAGAAAAATAGTTGAACTTCAGAGCAAGATCCTCATTCAACAAAAGTTCATCTCAGCCAATAAACATTTCCCAAACTAGATTTGAAGAAAGGCATTGCTTTATTTAAAAGCTAAACAATGCAAAGAGTGAGAATATTTGCAGTAACAAACAAAAATCCAAGTACAACAGCAAATTGACCAGAATTTAAGCCCCAAAGACTCCTTTTATGTTTTAATGCTTTCAAAAACTTAAAATAGAACAAGAAATAAATTAAAAAAAATACAAACAACATTCAAATGAAAGAGACAGCAAAACTCTCACCTATAAAATTTTTAATTCAAGCTCCACACCAAATCTAAATCTACCTAATACCTTTTGGTTATGACACTATTTAATTTTTATTAACCTATAATAATATCTACCATATTTCAGAATTACGGCAGAGCTCATTCAAATAGCATATGGTCTGGAAACATCTCATATTGAAAAGAATAGGACTTCAACTAAATCCCATCTATAGACTTTGGATGATTGAAGATGAAATAACAGAAACATTAACCAAATTCATACTTGTGTAAGCCAGGCCTTCGGCACATAAGCAAGGATAGACAATTGAAAAAAAGGGAAGCATAGATTTTTTAGGAACTAAAAAGTTCAGTTTTGAACATTACATGATTTACTTCAGAAAAGATCCCAAACTGACCTGGTTGCGTAGAAGCTGATGATAAATCAACACCAAGAAGATCATTTAGGAAGTCGCCACCAGAGGAGCTAGGTGCAGGAGTATCATCTGAAAAGTCAAGTAAATCAACAAGAGGAGCTGCAGAGGGCTTAGCAACTCCATTTGGAAGATTAAGTGATGCCATGCTGGATGTTGAAACAGCTGCTGGCAATGAACCAGCCCTCCTTCCACTGAATGTAGCCTCATCCAAAACTGGCATCCTTTCAACCAGTGCAGATCTGTATGCAAGAAACTTAATCATCAGCTTATGAATTTAAAACACTACAGTAATCTGGGAAACTATAGAAAGAAATGAGCTATGGTAGGAAAAATTATGAATGCATACCTGATATTTTGGTGCTTCTCAATAATAGAATTAAACTCAAGGGATCTTTGCTGCAATTCGAGGACGAGGCTATCTTTTGATTGGACAATTATATCCTTGATCCTCCTGCAAAATTATTCAATTGGATTACAAATCCTCCAAACAATATCATGCAAAGTACAACTTATTGCTCACTTCATACAAGCAAATTAGGGAGTTGCAGGATAAAATCATTTACTAAAAGTTGACTATGTTATACAAAGGCTCAAATTGAAAAATGCCTAGAACATATCCAAAAGGAATAGCTTCACTTATGGTCACATGAAAAATTCATTTCAGTTTTTCCCGAGTCCGAAGTTTATGACTAGCACTATTTTGAAGAACATTCATACAAAAGTAATTATTACTTATTCTTCAAAAATAATCACAGCCTGTTGTTTCTTTAAAGATAATGACAATGGGTTCCTTTCACTTTGCACTGTCAATGCAGGTGTCCATTTCAATAAATATGTATAATCTCTTCTGTGGTTTTCACATATTTCATGTAGCTTAATAAAATGGATAGGTCATGAGAAATAGTAATTGCAATATAGTAATAAAATTGAAAAGGAAGCAACAAACATACTCTGAGCAAGATGGGAAGCGGGAAGAGAGCTTTAATAGAGAAATCAAAGCCATTGCTTTAGTAGTGAGATCAGAAGAATGACGCTTTACAGCAATCTCCACAACATCCACAGCATCAGACTCTGTTACCTGCTTAGAAAAATCAAATTTAGCAGGCCCCTTAAATGAGAGAGAAAGCAGGAGAGACCTCTGAAATTGTATCAGAAAGAATGATCAAACCAACAGATTCTTTTATTACTATTATTAATATTATCATTTTCATTTTTTTAGGCAGGAGGTGGTGTAGGGAGATGATTCTTTATCTCACCCATTATTCCCACTCCTGATGGATTGAACCAACCAGGAAATGAATTGACCATTTCTTCCTTCCATTTTGTTTTGGAAGAGGGAAGAGATGATTGTGGAGTGGAGGTGATGAAAGAGGCAATAAGCAAATTAATATCACTAACCATTTAAACTTTGTTACCAAACAACACTAAATGCGACAGCTATTGGATCAATTCAAAAGCAACAAAATGACCAAGTTAGATAAATTGTTGAATAAATCCTCATCGTACATCATGCCAAAAACACCAATGGAAACTCAGTTTGTTATGTAGCAG
This sequence comes from Garcia nutans, assembly GCA_947685225.1. Taxonomy (NCBI): domain Eukaryota; kingdom Viridiplantae; phylum Streptophyta; class Magnoliopsida; order Malpighiales; family Euphorbiaceae; genus Garcia; species Garcia nutans. Next base: position 56,926,935 of record CANTUV010000011.1, read on the forward strand.
TTAAAGGATCATCCTTATCATTATTCCAATACAGAACTAATGTAATCCCTAACGAAGAGAGAAGAAAATTAACATGTGACTATTCAGACGCCACTGGTTTCAGTGTTGACACTTACTTTTCAATATTTTTGTATGCTAGCAACATAAGAGTAGCACTTTCCACAAGCAATTACACAAAAAGAACAACAACTATATCCACAAGATAACAACAGCACAATTAATTTTTTTAAAAGTTTCAACTTGTGAATGCAAAATGAGTTATTCAAGGTTTTGAAATACAATGTTAGGTAGACTAAGGAAGACACAGAGATTATGGATGCACAGCAAAGAAGATTAAAAATAGATTTCTTTGGTATTTTTATCTGAAGCTTCTGATGTTAACACTGTTTTGATTTGTTATAGTGCTGCTCTGTTCAAGGTCAATACTCCATTACATATGAATAAATTCCATTCAAGCCGATGAATGGATAAGATTATACTCACAGTTATAGGATCCTCTATGTCAAGCACCCCAGCACTGTTGACCAACATGTCACCATATTCCCCAATGCACCAGACTGCCACTCGAACAAGAGTTTCCTGATGAAAATATTTGAACAAACCTTCAAAAAAGGTGATATGAATATCAAAGATTTTTCTTTTCTAACAATCACACTCTGAACGCTCAAGCTCATAAAACTAGATCCATCAGAAGGAAACACGGAATACCTGTTCTGCTGAAGTTTGAAATGCTCTGTATAATGCCCTGACTGCATATCCATGGAGGTCAGAAGCATTGCTTATCACAACAATAAGGGCATGCCACACTTCATCTTTTACAAAATTTCCCGCCTAATAAGCATAGAAATCAGATCAGAATTTTATGCGGTGAAATATATCATTAGAAAAGCTTGCATTGAAGATTAACTGATGTCATATGGTCTGCTATGTACTCAATCTATTCTTTGGGTTGCATCCTTCCTCATGGTTTAGTTTGAGATACATTATTTCTACAAGTCCATTAAAGTAACAGTTAAGAGGGCTATAGCTCCAGATGAAATCACCTACAGGTATGATTATAGAACAAAGAAGCAAGAAGAGGGTCAATAAAGATCATCCTTAGGCTAAACAGAACATGAAATAATCCTGCCCTGGGTGATTCAAGAATAAGAACTAATGTTCCATTGCTTGTTTGAGTAATCCCTAATAGCATAGCTTTCAAAGCCAGGATAAGGGTCCAAGCTACAAATCCAAGCATTGAAATATCCCAAACAATGTCAAAAATGGAACCAAAATAATGATAACGGACATGACATTTGGATTTTCACCTCAGTAAGAACCTTGAGCATCTGATCAATATACCAAATTTTCTCAGGGGAGAACCTAAAACACAGAAAAGCAAAAGGAAATAGTAAATATACTAAACTCTCTTCTTGTAAATATACTGTATTTCTAAATCACTCTTGTTGTAAACCAATCTAACTGAATTCAATTATATTACTCTCTACACCTAGCCTAATGGAAGCAAATTGGGATATATCATAGAAAACTAAATCAAAAAGAAAAGAGAAGTATAAAACTGAGGGAAAAGGCCTCTTAATAAAGATGAAGTGTAGTTTCATTTTGCTGAAACTATAAATTTAATATTATGAAAAAAGTCTCAAAAGTTAGCTTAAAAATTTTATGATTAAATTGTTCCCAGATAGAATGCATACATGCATGCTTTCAAAAAATTAAAAGTAAAAGTGTGCATTTGAAACACTATTTTTGATCATATAGCATTAATTGCAAGCCAATTCCAAATATCATATATAAAGGTTAGTATCAATTCCCTACTTTCAGAAAAAATGGAGCCAATATCATGTTTCATTTGAAATAATGCAGCAATTCAGCAAATGTGAGAAACCATGTATGTCCAATAACCAGGGGTAAAAGCATAAATAACAATTTATGAACTGCCAACTCACTTTTCAACAATGAAGCAAATTTTGGCTGTAAGATCTCCCTTAAAATCTTGATCACTTACTTCCAAATATTCAATTAGCTCTTTCGTCAAGGCCTTTACATTGCTCTCATTCACAAGAAGGTAAACAAGTTCAAGGGCTCTTTTACGGATTGAGGCATCTGAATCCTGAAAGAGAAAAGGTCAAATCACAGGCTTCCTGAGCTGTTCAGAGATTCACTCTTTCCACTGATAGTAAGCATAACATAACAAAACAAAAAAGGAATGCGTTGAAATGTAATATACCAAAAATTCATATTATTGATCACTACCAGAGACTAAGATAGTAAAAAAAAAATAATTACCAAGTAGAAGTAGAAATGGTTAACAGGGTAAGAAAAATCCAAAGGAGACTGATAGCATCAGCCAAATTTAATCCTCAGGTTTTATGTTTTCCACCAAAGATAATATATCATAATCGAGGCCCCTTATCCAAAAAGCTGTTGCACAACTTTACTAACTCTATTTATACTAATCCAATGCACTCAAGTGTTGGGGGCATGAATCCATAAACCAAGATCCAACTTCCCACATTCGACCATGTTTTTTAGTAGCTGGTTGGGATGGAGAGAGGGGGAGGGTAGATGGATTTAAAATCCTTTACTTTTCATTTCAGGGTACAATCACTCATACCTTAACACATTCCAAAATTGTTGCCCTATGTCTTTGCACTGCTTGAGCGCCTACAGTCATTGCCCTCATCAGCATGTTAAGTGCAACATACCTGAAACATAAAAGAATGAATTTATGTTTTAGCAGAGAAATCTGTGACAAAAAAAAAAGAATGTTACACATTCCCAGAAAAGCCTTTAACAGATCCAATAAACTTAAGATAGGCTGATTTCAACAGTAAACAGTTACAGTTAGATAAACATTTCCCATCACCAAATCCCAACTTAAGCCAAAGAGAGACTAGAGAGCCATCAATGCACAAATAATCACTTCTCTCACTACATAAAGTTGCAACCACACACACAGACACATGCACAAATGCATCACCTGCTCAAGTAAAAATATTTAACGACCAAACATAAAAGCTCAAGTCATTTTTAAACAAGTTTATAGTTTCACATAACTATGTAGCTATGCATAGGCATAAGAACACCAAATATGAATATGGTTAACACAACAATCAAAATGATCAGCAAATCAACAGTAAATAAAAGAAACACACATATAACAACAGATAAAGAGCATGTCAAACGATCAACAAATCAACAATAAAATAAAAGAAACAAACACACATAAAACAACAGATAAAGAGCATGTATGGCATTGAGGTTCAAACTACTTTTCCCGAAAAACAACATTTTATATACTGTTTTCATGTGCTGTTTAACAAATTTAAAACTTTTAGGATTAGAACATGTGAAACATATCTCAAAAACACGCTTTGATGACCTCTAATTAACATCTTTGACATGGCGCTTTTCTCAATAGCAGCACAAATGGTAATGCCAAAAAGACCCAATTCTTGTTATATGGAGAGAATATATGTAAAGCACATCCTCAGTAAATTTGAGATGCTTTATTAGAAAATTTGAGTCTTGACTGAAGTACTGTGAACAAATAGATATTATAAACAACATATTCTTTTTGTTTGACCAGACCTGATATTGTTGTCACGATTTGATAAGAATCTTCCCAAGATATTAATAGCAAGCACTCTTAAGCCACTGTTATCTTCAATGCTCATGATAGTTTCCACACACTCATATAAAATAGCATTCCCTGCATTTTTGTTTGACTCCGTTTTTGTTGCCACCTATGAAAAATGCCAAGCCAAAAATAAGGAAAAATCATCAATTCATGAAGGAAATTGACTAAAGAAACAATGTGTTGACTGTGAAGCATACAAGGTAACAATGAGGTAATGAATCGGACAAGTCCACTTTAATTTGAAAATAGGTATGACACAAAAAGGATCCAGCAATTATATAAAAAGACAATTCTTTTTCTGCATGAGGAGAAAATAATTGCAAAACAATAGCCCAGTAAGATGTTGGGCTTTACCCATTGATCAACTTATTCATGGCCATCCAACACTAGTTGACACAAGAATCAATTGATACTAAACGGCTTAAGCACAATGAGATTACTCAAACAAGAAGCATGCTTTTATGAAACATAAATGATAATTAGTGCTTTATATAATCCTATGATCTGACTTCAAAAGTAATTTTGCTTAGGCAAACTCAAATTCACATTCACATTCCCATCAGTTAGAAGTTCAAACCACATGACAATTATACATGTGCGCATGCACACAAGAATACCGTAAATAAACACCACAAAATACTATAAGAGCTCACAAGGAAATCAAGTCAAACATATACAACTCAACTCAATAAAGCCTTAACCTCAAGTTAATTGGGATCAACGATATAAATACAAAAAATAGAAAAATTAAAAAAAACTTCATATTGATATCTGCAGCATGGATCGCCACAAGAAGTCTCATTTCATCATAAACACAAGCTCACAAACCATAAAGTTACAGTAGCTCTCTTTATTCTAGCCACCAGCTTTCTCCAAAAAGTTGGAGAAAAAGTTCAGTATGATGGCCGTTCCGCTCCACTTAATCTAAGTTAGTTTAGTACCATAAGCTATAATATCGAGAAGCGCCAAAAAAGAAAAACTTAAAACTTAATAATGTTCATTGTATTACTTGATCTCCTGTTCTGCATGAAGTTAATAAAATGACCAAAACTTATGAAGAAATTCATGTCTTCAACAAACAAGAAGTTTTATATACGCCAAAATTATTCCATTGAGACAAAATATGATAGAAAGATACAGAACATAAATGGCCACAGACCTGTGCAAGTATGTCATTCATAGAATCACTAGCATCAGCATCCCCTTGGCCTAGCATGCGCAGAAGTTTAAGCAATCTGATATGAAGAAATGGATCTGTAATGCCAGCAATGTCATACTCAGGCGCACATGGACTGTTCACAACATCCTTTAGAGTTCTGACCAAACCCTCAGTGCATTTCTGCATGATTGGAAAAATAACTTGTCATAATTGCAAAATATATATATATATATATACATATTGATGAGATTAAAGGTTAACAACTAAAAGTTTCCGAAATTTTTATGAGAAATACAGCAAGACAATATAGATATATTTTAAATAGAATATAATAAAGACTTGTACTGAAATGAGTACCAAAGATGAGCACTCCTTTCACAAAAACAGATTGCACAATTATATTCAAAATTTAGCATTTTGACCATAAAATATCTCTAATTGTAGATTATTGTACCTGGTTGCCAAGGAAACCAATAACATTCAGTAATAAAAAGATGACTCTTAACCAACACCATATATATCCACAAGCTGCACACAGATCTTGAAACTGTTCTAATTACTTGAAGCTAACTCCAGATCCCAACTTATAGGTTAGAAGTGGATATTTGTCAGAATGTATGCCAATGACAATCCAATAAGAGCACAAACTTTACAATATACCCAAGCAGATGAACTCACATTAGCCTTTCCAGCACAACCTGGTATTGGTTGAATGGGGACAAAATAAATTGCTTTCTACTTCCTAATATTCAAGTAAACATATTAAAAAAGGTCACAGACAATCACCTTTCTAAAATATTCAAGGGCTTCCGGACTGACTTTGCATAGATCTGTACAAAGTTGAATGCCTGTTATCAAGACTCCATGATGCTTTTCTTTAAGCAAGGCAGCAGCAGGATTTATGAAATTTTCTGCCAGATCAGGTACTTTCTTTATGATTCGTATGGAGCATAATGCTGCCTATAGTCATCAAAAAGAATCAGTCAAATTACAAAAATATTAAACAAAGGTACAAAACCAGAGAAGAAAAATTGGAAGATAATCATCATATTTTAGAACCCAAAATACAATGCAGGAGAAGTTGTGCAACAACATATTTTTACCAAGAAATTCCAGACTATTTTTCCAAACCAAGAAAAGTAAATATATATATATATATATATATATAATTATATAAAAAAAAACTCAGAGAAGTTGAAAAGGCATGTTAATTTTTTCTCTTGAAGGGAAAAGGCATGCTAAGTTAGATGAGCTTTGAGTTTGGAAATCAATGAATTAATCCAATAACAAATATATGAAACCACATTCTTTCAGAGTTTATATCTCTGATTTACACAACTTCGCCTTACAAGGGCCCTCTCTCATCACTTGTTTCTAGGAAATGCAGTATTGCTAAATTTGGAGGTCTAATAAGTCCAACTACCTCCCTTTTTCATTTGCCTATTGCTAATTAAAACTGAGGGTATGTTCGTTTTCGTTGTAGATTTTTTGTTTTTATTTTTTTTTAAATCAAAAACTATTTTTAGTTTTTATTTTATATTTTTTAAAAATCCATTTAATGTTTTTAAAAAATATATATCATAATTAATTATATAAAAGTAAAGAAATAAATTTTTTAAAAAAGATAACATTAAAAACTAATTTTTGCAGTAAAAAAAAGAGTTTTATTAAGATAAAATGTCTTACATCAAAAAAAGATTTTTATTGATATGCAATGCCTTTTCAAAATCAAAACTCTAAAAACTATATTTTGTGGATTAAGTATTTAGCCTAAAATAATTTTTATCTAATTAGTAAAATTTAAAACTTAATAATATTACAAAACACATTTTGATTTTTTCCCTAAAAAAAGCTAAAACTAAAAAACAAAAACCATTCCGAACACACTCTAAATAATTCAAAAACCATCTCACCTTTTTTCGAATATTTGGATCCCGAAATTGCAGCAATCTTTCCACTTCTGGTGCAAGATCACGAGCCATTTCTGCCGAACAAATATTTCCCAAAGCACAAAGAGCAAGTCCCACAATATATTGATTTGAATGATTGAGATCTCTGCAAATAACTTAAGGTTGCCAAGACAGAGTAGGTTTTCCTTGTTTCTCATCCATCAATTGGTTTTTAAAAGTTGAGACAATGATATAGGCAAACCATGAAAAAACAGAAACGACAACAACAGAATATTTTATATATATTCTAAATTGGATACTGTTTCAATGAGTTCGTGACCAACATTAGAACTTCTTGTCTTTCATCAAGAAGTAACATGAGACCAAGGTATCCTATTCTCTTCTCTGGAAATCCAGCAGATGCAATCAACTTCAGGCACTCCATTTGACCAAAATGTGTTGGATAACCAAGCATGTGAATAAACATGAGCTTTGCAAGATTACGGTGTCTATAATCTTGATCATTTTCATTAATTGCCGCACGAATAGCAGCACACTCTTTTCTTACAACAGCACGTTCCTCTGCAGCAGTTTTGCAAGCCCGTATTGCCCGAATCATGTCCCTGCGCAATAATATACACATCCAACTTCATGGTTAGATCTATTAACCATTGTTGATAGAATAGATAATTTGATTAGTTGCTTCAATTTAACTCACCAGATCACAGAAATAGTGCATGACTGTAATAACCATAATATTGACATGGAAATTCAAACACATTATTATAAGTTGTCCAGACTACTGACTTAAATACAGTTCATGTTTGTTAGCAAAGAGAATTGTAAGGAAGGAGAGCCATGGGCAAGAAAAAGGGAAGGCAAAAAATGTATACATCGGTTGGAAGGGTAATATATGGAAGAGAAACTAAGAGCGTTCCCTCTACTGTCACCAAAATTAATTCACCCAAAGGCCATAAATGGACATATTGGAAAAAGAATATGGGACAAATTAAATCCCATCTGACTTTTTACCCTCTCAACCTACTGTCCAAAGAGAATGGTTCATTTCTTTCCCTTCTAAGCTATGTACAGCATGAAGATTTCTGCCCTTCCCCTAAATATTCTTCAACAACCAAACCAAAAAAGGTGAGGAAACAAAAAACTACTTACCAATATTAAACTATAAAATTTGACAAAGGATAGCCTCTCAATTATCTGTTTGTAAAATGTTCCAATCAAGTATTATACACTATATTCAGAGATTATGGACAAAAGACACTACGGTTCAAACAAACTTAGATCGGGTCTATACTTTGCTGATGCAAACCTGAAATAGCAATGGAAAATATAAACAATCTGGAATAGGAACAGCTTCTTTTGGAACAATTATGTTATGGAATGTCCTCATTACACTGCATCGTGTATCACTAGCTGGTTTAGGCTTTGCCTTTTCTGCAGTATTTCTCATAGGACGTCAAACCTTGTCCCAAAGCTTCAGCATGTTGTCTTTTATTTAGCAAGTGATTCTGGGAAAGCAAATTTTAACCATACATAGGCACACAAAAGTCGTGGATGTAAATTTAAGCAGATATATTGAAATGGCTCAATGAATAAAGCACAAACTTTAGAGTTTAGAAGAAAGTACATGCTTCTTGTGCCTTAAACTTCTACATCTACAAGCACGAGAACCATATAACTCTCCTTAACCACACTCATAAGTTATGCACTATCACCGTTAGTTTAGAATCTTTACCATTAATCAAAAAGGATGGAACAAATACCAATGGCTAGTGGGTACGTCCTAACTCTGAACTCATTACAATATTGTAGAGCCAATCTAGAATTCATTCCAAACAAACTTCATATCCTTTAAAGAAGTTCTAATTATTTTTTTTCTAATTTTATTTTATGGTAGAAATTTTACATATGGTAGATTTATGCCTAAGCTGACATAACTCAACTCATCCACAATAAAAGGCCTCAAAGTACATCGTTGTAACTAGGCATGAAAAGACTTTGTCTGAAATTCTAACACTCGAAAACCCTGTCAAATATCAGGCATAATGCAGGAGTAGCATACCAAGTAGAAAGCAGGTTCTCTTCCATGCCAACCCCCCAATATGTTAAGATAGATGATTCTTCTACAAAATGATCCAATTCAAAAGTAGTCCACAATAGTTAACCCCACCCCCCACTACTCCCCCACCCAAAGTGATGAATCAACCTCCTTCTATCCTATGAGCATTGGGCAGCAATCAAAGGAACAGGTTACTGGATAATTGAGAAGTTACAAAAGCCCTTTGAAGTCTAAAAATTGGTAGAGAGATCTTAGCCATACATTAGCACTCCCGTTCTGTTCTGTTCTGTTCCATCCCTTCTACTTCTTTCCAACACATTATGCCGAAACTATATTTAGAGGCTAATAAAACTCTAGCCCTCGTAATGATGATTATCATCTAAAGGCAAGGAGTTCTCTACATTTCACTGTCCTCTAACTGCAACTAAATAAAAGCAGCTCAAAGCCAATCCATTCTATGCGTTGCAAACTAAACGCGCATTGACCATTCAACTATCCAAGAGCAGCGAACTCCAGTTACGATAACAAAATTATGGAACAAAAATTCACAAAACGCAGCTGATTCTAATCCAATAATCCAAACGAATCGAATTATACTTCAATTTAGGTGAAGGCAATCCAATTAAAATCAAAGTTGCAAAACTCCAGCTCCCAAACATTGGTTAACACCACAATTTCAAGAAATGTGCAAGTTTGCTTAAATGATCTAATAAAAATTGGTAAGTTTGTTAACTCACCTTAGCCGCGTACCGGACGAGAAGGGATTCATGATTGTGTTCGTTTCAAAGCTTCTTTCGCAAGTTCAATCAGATCCAAGTGAAACAGATAACAAGCCGAGTCGATCAAAAATCAATCACCGCCCGATTCAACTGATAGACCCGAACTCGGTAGTCGAAGATCCGAATATGCTAATTCCGGAATCTGAGAGAGAATACAGATTTGGATCTGAAAAACAGAGAAATAGAGCGAGAAGGAGAGACAAACGGTGCTCTTATTTCTTTTCACTTATGTGTGTCGCACTTCGACTTCGCAAAGAAATCGATGAAAATTAATTTAATTTAAAAGTTAAAATTATATATGTATAAGCGCTTGCATTAATTAGCTTACCCGCCTGTGACAAATTAAATGCCAATTTCAGGATTTTGATTGGATTACAAAACATAATCGTGCGAGTTGTTCCACAGATAACGTTATGTCACGATAACAGACGCTATTTAATTTGTCGTTAGAAATGGTTAAGGTCACCGAAGGTGAGTTGGTTACAATTTGCTTATTATAATTTTTCAATTGCAGTCAATTTTCTATTTTCCGTTGATGGCCTCGCCGATTTTAATTTTATTAATTTTTATGTTGATTTATTTTTTATCTAGCAACTGGCTATTGGCATATAAAAAAGAACTATGAATGCCACTCCGAATTCTTGATAGATTTGGATCGATCATTATTTTATTTTATATTATTTGTTATTAAATTTTAAAATATTATGTTTATTAAATGCTGCGATTTCTACATTTTCTGACGTTTTAAGCTTTTTCAAAAATAATTGGTCGATAAGAAAATGACTTTCTTTTTTAAAACACGAAATTATATTTATATATTTGATAGAATAAATTATAATGAAAAATATATATAAATGTAAATATATTAGTTCATCAATGTTACACATTCCACCACAGTCGTGAACACCGAATTTATTATTTTTATGTATATTTTCTTATATTGTAATATGATTTTTTTTAAAAATTTAAATATGTTTATTGTTTTATAAATTTTTTTAATATTTTAATTAATTTATAATGTTATATCAAATAATAAAAATTATTTTTTAAAAAAATATTTTTCAAAAATAAGTTATTTTTCGCCAATCAAATCAACTCAAACTTCAAAATCATTTTAAAATTTCATACGTTAAACATGGTCCAACTTTTAGGAATTAATATCAATTGCTAAAATAATTTGTAGCTATCAAATTGCATGTACTTGCGCAGTGCGCATGGCTTTTACAACGCATAGTTGATCAACATGATCTTTGTTTTTTTTTACATATATAAAAAGCTTATAAATGATAAATATTTTTTTCTCATTAATGTACCAATATCCAATGCCTATATCAAGTTAGTCAATCAAACCACAAAAATTACACCTACTAATTTAAATTTGAGCAATTTAAATAATAAATAAATTTAAATTTAAATATTACAATATTTGATTTTAGAGACTTCTAAGTTCAATAATTTATTTAATATATAATAAATATTTTATTTTATTTTTAACAAGATGTACTAAAACTCAAATTCTTTTTTTTTTTAGTATTATAATGGGAAGTGAAAAATTAATTTTGGGTCTATTACTTAAGAGGTGCACTTATCTATAGACTGGACTTTGATATGCAAACTCCAACTCTCTCTCTTTTTTTTTTAAAGAAACTGTTATATTAATATTGATTCTCATAAGTAGTTCTAGAATTAAGAGTATAGTTCCATAAAATGAGACTTGCATTATTCATCATTGCTGTTGCTAAGCTAAGAGCCACTATATTTGCCTTTTCTAGGAACCCCTCTCAAAGACATAGTCAGAATATCCTTGAGCAAAAATTTACAATCATCTAAAACTACTTTAAACTCTATCAAATCCTTCATATTTGTTTCAAACCCGCACACCTCCTCTACTCAAACCATGCGTGTTAGCGGCATGCACTCCACACTAATGATCTACAGAGGGATAATGGCCTTAGATATAGCCAACATAAATCTACCTAAACCATCTCAAAATACAGCATCATATTTACCTGCACCAGAAACTTCCGAGAATGTTGCATCACAATTGTATTTTCATACTCCCACTGGTGATTTCTCCCACCGTTGAACAACTGTGCAAACATTCCTTTGCTCACCAATTAGGTCCTCTCCACAAACGTTGCTTTGTTGGACCTAGCTTTCATGAAATTGAATGGCAGTCAACATGATCACTAAAACTCCTATCATCTCGCCCTTTCATACATAATTGTTTCTCCTGTACCATATTTTCCATAAAATATAGCAAAACAAGAGAGAGAAACTTTTCTACCCAAAATTTCAATTGCTAGTAATCTTGCGCCATTGGACAATTGAAAAAAAGAAAAAAAAAATTAAGAGTATCCTTCACTTCTCCTCATATAACACAATTCTCTTCCATATATACTCCTCTCTAAATAAGCCTTGCCTTCATGTGCAAAATGTTATTTGCTGACATCCATACAAAGTGTTTTACTTTATCTGAATATATAAATGTCATACCTTACTTCACTTTAAACCTCTAATAGCATCATTTGTATTACCAACAAATAATTCACAAGTTTAATGGTAATATGATTTAACTATATAATAACTTTTTTTTATCATAGTGCCAAATTTTCACATATATAGTCCTATAACTCAAAATAATTGCACTAATAATACTAGCTTTGGTAAGAAAAAATGTTTCATTGATCTTTTATACATCCCATCTTCTCATTCCATTTACCATAAGATCTAGCACTCGAAATCTATCCACCTCTTCAGATCATAGACTTGTAACATAAAAATTTCATGGTTTGGGTAATCGGGGATCATTTCATATACCAATTTATGTTCCCACAGTACACTAGCCTGCCATCAGGACCCCCTCTTTAAGCAGTTTTTGAGAACTCTAAAGTCTAATCCATGTATAACTAGGTTTATATTCTAACTTAGCCGACAAGAAATCCCCTCTCAAGTAATGTTTATTTTTGAGAATTCTACTCAAATGACTACCAGGCTGAGAAGTACATCTCCAACCTCATTTCTCAATCATTACGAAATTGAAAAGATATAGATGTCCAAAACCCAAACCACTTAACTCCTTTCTTCTATACAACCTGTCCCAACTTATTTACATTTTGTTTGGATGAGGGTTTGTGATGGTATGGTATTGTTCATTGGCTTGTTTGTTTTAACTTCCACAATGATGGTATAGGTTTGTATGGCTTTCCATGGTTTGAAAAATGAGCATTTTTTGTAAGGATCGGTGGCTTCTCATTGTTCTTTAACTTAATATTCCAAAATTGTCCTCATTAATTGTATCATATATCAAAATTATCCTTACTATTTTGCTTCAAAAAAATTATCTTTAATTAAAATTTTTTATATTTATTATTTTTATGCATTAATTTTATTATAATTTTTCAATTTAGATTATTAAAAAATAATTTATTTTATTTTAATGATAATTTTAATATCTATTTTTTGTCTTTAATTGAAATTAGTATTGATTATAAAAAATAAAAATTAAATTAATTATTGACTTAAAAAATAAAAATAAAAATTAATTATTAATTATAAAAATTAAAACTAAAATTAAAATTATTCATAAATTTTAATTAAAATTAATATCAATTTTAATTTGAGAACATTCTAATCATTTTATTATTTTTATGACCATACTATCAAACCAAACCAAAACGGCTTATAGTACTATATTGTATCATATCATATATCCAAACATAATAAACACCACTTACAGTATATCATACAGTACCATATCATATCATATATTAATAAAATATACTATCAGTCATCCAAATAGAGTGTTAAGGGGTCGTCTACTTCTGTTAATCATTGAGCCCCACCAAAATGAGGTAAACATTCTCTAAAGCTCTTCACATATAGACATTGGATCATAAAAATTGTCATATAATATGAAGATATAGCTTGAGCTACAAATTTAATTAAAACCTCTTTTCTTGCTTTAGATAATAATCTTGATTGTTAGTGTTGGATTTTCCTTGTCATTTTGTCCTTCATTAAAGAAAATGTCCTCCTCTTAATAGTAATAAACATTTTTATTTAATTTTTTTAATAATAGTTAAGTAAAACTTGAACTATTCAATTAAATTAAATTTGAATATGACACTGCTTTGAATTTAACTTTGAGTCTAAAACATTTTAACTAAGCCTAGTTTAAGTTCAATTAATATAGATTTTAAATATGCTAAAATAGATTCATTGAAACTTAATTAAGGTGGTACATTTTTTATGAAATATAACAATTTTAAAATTTGAATTGGCATGAACATGCTTTTGTAATGGCCAAATTTAGAAATATTATTTACAAAAAAATATTTGTTTACAATGCATAAAATCACATTAAATTATGGATTAACGATCATTTGAATGAAGAATTACATAAAATTTTAAATAATTTATTTTAAAAGTATATTTTTGAAAAATTTTGCGTTTAAAACATAAAATATTTTTTGAAAAATTTTGCATTTAAAACATAAAATATACTCATTTTAATTTTAAAAAATCAATTGTATGAAATTATATACAATGAAAAATTTTATAAATATACGAAATTTCCAAGTGAACTCCATAAAATTAATAAAATAAATACTATGAACAAAAATATATTTTTTTTAATAGTGTTTCTCTTTACCTTCCTCGTTTCGACTTCCCTTTTTTATCATTTATTTTTTCTTCTCTCCATTTTTTACATAGACTCTCTTTCAAACAATTTTATTTTTAATTTGTTTTACTCATTCTCGTCATAATTATTATTTTATTTTTTCTATAAATTAAATAATTATTTATAATTCATTTATTCAAATGGACTTTTTTTTTTCCTTTTGGAGCTGTTTTTCTAGAGGAAAGTAAAACAATGAGCAAAATGTTTAAATTAAAATAGTATCAAAAACTTAACTAGTTAATTTTTAAGAAATAGTAATGATTTTATAAATTAGGTGAAATATACGAATCAAATACTAATTTACCAGCCTCGAATAATAAATAATAGGCTAAATCTATATCTGGTCCCTTAAATTTACATGTTTGATCACATAGCCCCTTTAACTTTTATTTTAACCACTTAGCCTCCCTAAACTTTCTTTTTTCGTTGTAGTTAAACACACTCTTACTTTATCAACAACTGTGTAGAGTTCACGCACGTTTATATGAATTTCATCTTATTAAAAAAATCTACTCTAATATACGTATGATGAACTTCTTCATCTGATGAAAAAAAATCTATAGTTATAATCCCTAATTTCATGTATTTGTTCAATTCCATTTTTTCTATCGAAGAAACCTATATAAATTGAATTGAATCATTGAAACACAATGCCAAAAACCCACAACGGACAACATTGTAATTGTTGGAGGAAGCTTAGCTGTTTTTTATTGAAGACAAATACCTAAAACTCGAGATAAGGTTTGAAGAAGGCGTTGATTCTTTGAGGCATCTGAGAGAAAAAGGTAATTTATCTCCAAACTTTCTATGAAGACTCACAATTAGAAACTAGTAGGTTAAAACTTCAAAAACTCCCTGCATTTGAAGAAGGCGTCGATTCTTCGAGCTAAGGTGAGGCATCTGAAAGAGAAAGGTAATTTGATATCCATGCAGTGAGACAAATTAAATTTATTCATAGTTGTTAGATTTATGGATTTAGGAAAAGTTAAGCTATTTCTTAAAATTGATGTATGTCTTACCATTTTTCAAAATGCTTAGTTGTTATAAAGTAGGCTGATATGGTCCAGTTTTATGATATTTGGATTTACTTTTATTTTGGTTGGGCGAATTGTAAATAACAGTGATAATTTATCCATTTTTCTAGGATGAGCATATTTGTTTACTTGATATTACATCATGGAGGTAGATTTGTAGAGGAAAGGCGGCGTAGTTATGAGGAGGAAGCAGAAATAGTTACATTTGATATAGATCTTGATTTTTTGTCTTTGCCAAAATTATGGGGTTATGCATAAGAGTTGGGATATACCAAGGACAATCTTAAGTTTCACTATGAGGGAGAATTGTCAAAAAATGAGTTTTTATCACTGTTGACTGATAATGATATATTGGGTTTGACTAAGGATTTAAAAGGCGGTGAAATACTAAATATATATTTGAAGCATTTGGGAGTCCAACAACCAAATGAAAGTGAGGCTGGCTTAAACAAAAATACAAGTGGGGAATTAAATAGTGGAATAGTAAATATTGGGGTAGAAATTAGGGCAAATAAAGCTACTGTTATTGGGAAAAACAAAAGTGTTGAGAGTAGAAGTGGCAGCAACTCTTCAAAAGTAGAGATAGATAGTGGAGATGATGCATTTGAAGAAGGTAGTGAGGATTTCTCTAAAGATGATTATGTAGTTAGTGAGTAAGATGCTGATGGGGATGAATTGAGAGATAGTAATGCAAATGATGAGTTGATTAAAGCAAGAGAAAATTTAAGAAAAGCTAAAGTTTAGGCAGATCTGCAAAATTAGGAGAACGTGAACAAGGTGAAATTACTCTTGGTGAGACAGGAGATGATGAAAGTTTTAAGAAGTATTATAATAGTGGGGATAAATGTGCTGAAAAGGTTGGAGGGGATGAGCACCATATAGATAGTTCAAATCCTGAAAGTGTTAATGAAGAAGCCTCTGATGAAGATGTGTTGCCAAGGAAAGAAAGTCAATCTATTTACCTTGATCCAACAGCTGATAAGCCAATGTTCAAGTTTTGCATGATATTTGAGAATGCTACTCAATTTAAGGAGACATTAACAAGGTATGCAATATGAAAAGATGTCTCCCTACATTTGAGGCCTAATGAGCAAAGTAGGATTAGGGCAAAGTGTGAGAAACCAGGTTGTCAATGGTTAATTTATGGTAGTATTGATAGGGATAGCAATAATTTCATAGTAAAGACATATAATCCAAGACACAGATGTTATAGAGCTAACACAAATAGGTTGTGTAATTCATTTTATATTGCAAAGTATTTTAAGGCAAGAATTGTGTCTCAAACTATAATAAAGATTAGGGAGCTCCAATAGCTTTTCAGGACTGAGCTGAAGGTTAAAGTAGGAATTACAGTTTTTATAAGGGCTAAGATAAGAGTTCTAAATAGGTCAATGGGTAACTATAAGAAGGAATTTGGGATATTACATGATTATGTAAATAAGGTGCTGAGGTCTAATCCTGGTAGTACATATTTCATAAAAGAAAGGAAACTTGAAAATGGAGAAGGTAATGCTAAGTTTAGTAATGTATGTTGTCATGCACTTAAACAAGGATGGAATGACGGGTGCAGACCTATAATAGGTCTTGATGGATGTTTTTTGAAAGGATATTGCAAAGGACAACTGCTTATAGTTGTTTTAAAAGATGCAAACAATCAAATGTTTCAACTGGCATGGGCAGTGATCGAGAAGGAAACCAAAAAATCATGGAAATGGTTCATTTATGTTTTGACAAGTGACCTTGACATTGTTGAAAATGGCGTTGGTTTGACAATTGTTTCTGACATGCAAAAGGTCAATAAGTTACAATTTGTATTAAAATATTTGTACTATTAATGCTATTTCACTAATATTTATGTTATATTTTAATTGACAGGGATTGATGCCTGCCATTGCTAAATAGTTACCTGAATCCGAGTGCAAGACACATTTGGACCAATTGGGCCAAAAAAGTGGAGAGGAAATGAAAGAAGAAAAAAGCTTTGGGAGTGTGCTAAAGCCTCATTTGAAGTTCATTTTAAGAAGAAGCTGAAAGAATTAAATAAGCTAATAAATGGTATTGTTGAAGACTTGCTGGCATATAATAAAGAAACATGGTGTAAAGTTTATTTTACTAATAAAGCATGTTGTGATGTTGTCGAGAATAACATAGCTGAGACCTTCAACTCATGGATTTTACTTCCAAGGTGTAAAGCAATTATATTAATGTTAGAGGAAATTAAGATTAAGTGTATGAATAACATAAGGACAATGAAAGATTTTGATAGTTCTTGGATATATGACATATTGCTAATGGCATTGGAAAGGTTGGAAAGAAATAAATTGCATGTCATGTCTTGCACTGTTGAGTGGAATGGTGATAGTGGATTTGAAATTGTGGATGGAACATATGGACATACAGTGAACTTACTTAAAGAATAAAAAATGCATTTGTAGATCATGAAAATTGGAGGGCATTCCTTATACACATGGCATATATGCAATGTATCATAGGAATCTAAACCCAAAATATTATGTGTCCAAGTGGTATCATAAGGAAACATATCTAAAGGCATATGGCAATTTTATGATGCCAATGAAAGGGATGATGCTGTGGGAATCAACTGGCAAGCCACCACTTGATCCACATAAAGTTACTGTCATGCCAGAAAGGCCAAAAAAAGTGAGAAAAAGGCAAAAGATGAACCTAAGAAGATTGTCAAGCTTTCAAAATATGGGGTAAAGGTGACTTGTTCAAAGTGTCATCAACAAGGACACAACAAAAAAGAATGTAAAGCTGCCTTTATACATCAAGTATGTGTGCCTTTGTATATTTGATTCAATTATTGTTTATGCTTGAAGATTGTGTATGTCCATTGTTGCACATACTAACTTCTATTTGATTTTGGATTTTCAAATTTTAGTCAATAAATATAGAAACTATATTTAGGACTGTTGCCGATTATAACCATATCCCAGCCTCTTCTTATACTGCAAACTAGGTATCGAGTATGTTATTTATACAACCTATTGTATATTGCAGTAGATGAGACATTTATTAACTTGTTTTTTAGTTAATTAAATGATTAATAGGATGTCAGTGTACCCTGAACACCTAGGGCCATGAGTGCCGACACTTATTTTCATACAGATACAAGTAATGAGAGATTTAGTCCTGATAATGTCTATAAGAGATCAAGGAGGAGGAGCAATGTCAATGTGACTGATGCACTTGCCCAACCAATAACTATAGCAAATCAAACTACTAAAAAACCTACTGCAAGTCAACCTCAAACAAGGAGTAGAGGTAGAGGTAGAGGAAAAGGAACTCACCTAACACCTTCATTAACTCAACCTAACCCCAAAAGACAAAATTTTTTTAGATATGTGGTATATGTTAATGAAAACACCGGTGTACCAATTGAGAATGTAAGTTGTTATTGCTATTTTGTGATTGCATTATGTTTTTATACTGTTGAAGTAACTAATATAACTTTTTTTCTTTTACAAAAGGTTGACAAGTTTACTAGCAAGATGATTCACAACCCAAACAAAATTCTGAGATCATCTTCTATTACTGGTGATATTGGATTCAAACCCCATGGATTGAAATGGAAAGGCAAAAAGGCTATGACAACTAGACAATTACAACGAGAATCAATTAACAATAGAGTCACAAGATCTGCAGCCAGAGAAGTTATGTTGTCCTAAGCAAGCTCATCCACTGTTGCTAATCCAAAGAGCACCTAAAGATCAATTTTGTTTATGTTAGCTAATTAGTATTTTGTTTGGCAGTTTGTCAACTAGATCACATGTAAGGTATTTTTCAGGTTATGCAAACATGAATTTCATAGATGTAATGGGTTAGTGTTTATAAATATTAACATACCTTAACAATACAAATGGGTAGTGGTATTTAACAAATTCTGTGATATTTGATGGATTTTAATACTATTTTTATGTTGGATTTATTTGTGTAAATTATTTGTTTATTTTACCAGTCTTAGTTTGCATTTTAAAACAATATTACAACAATTACTACAGATTAACACTAAACATAACCCCCTGCAGCCAACTCTATAAATCAATATTAAACATCACCCCTTCAGTCATCACTACATATCCATAACAACCAAACTACAGATCATGCAATATATAAATTTTCAACACTAAACATTTTGCATTAACTATCAAAGCAGAGGCATCTTGTATTAAATATTAAACCAGAGACAACAAATATATATATATATATATCAAATCACTAGGTTAGATACTAAAATATCAACTTCTTTCATTATCCATACTAACCTTCATTACAAAAAATCAGAGGCAATCTAAGCAAACTTACATTAATACAAAGTCACCAAACTAGGAAATATTATGAAATTTCTAACAACCAAAGGCAATCTATGTCAACTTCCCAACAGCTAATCCGAGCATAAAGAAAAAACCCTAGCAGTATAACCCTTTTGCTCCTCCACGTTGCCTTTGTACTTCTTTCTCTTCAAAATTTTTTATCTTTCGAAGCAACCCACTTATCACATTTCTAGAATGATCGATCATAGGAGGATTCAACCATATGAAGAAGCTACATGCTTCACCGACCTAATAATTAAGAAGAAAATTCCTAAATTAAACAAAATTATCAATAATATAGTTTACTAATTTAAAGTTTTAATAGAAATTCAACTCACCCTATATTTTGAACAACCAAAAAATCTTCTTTCGGAATTCGATTCTATCCTAAAAGCCATAATTGTACTTGCTTCACCATAATGCAATCTAGGAATTAGGGTTTCATTTGAATTAAAATTCATGTCGAGTGAATAAATTAAAAATGAGAGAACAAAGACCACAGAGAAAAAGCGCACAATGAAGAAGGAACAAATTTTATTTCAAAACAAAGAGATAGAAATTTTAGAAATTGAAGAATTAGAGATTCAATTTATTGTAAAAAATATACCCGTTGTATACCCGTTAGAGTTGAAGCCTAATCAGGTTGCCACGTTCCTTATTCATATTGACAAATGCTAACTTTTTATACTCATTATTCGCCGGTCTCTGTGTGAACTTCACACATCTGCTGATAAAGTAAGAGGTATTTAAATGTAATGAAAAAAAAAATTAAGGATTAAGTGGTTAAAATAAAAATTAAGAGGGTTACGTGATTAAATATGTAAAGTTTAGGGGTCTTGTTTGACGTAAATAATAATATAGGCACTTCATATAAACTTTATCTTCACAGTAACCATTGATTATCGTCTTCCATGGCATCTCGTCTCTCTTCATTTCCCCTCTTCTTCTTCCTCGTCCTCCTGAATCTACCTACAAACTATGGTAAAAAATGTTCTTACCCATCTGTTGACGTTTTTGATTTTTGGATTTAAATAATATTATAATATGTTTTTGACTATTGTTAGCTTCAGTGACAGCGGATCTTATGCTAGAAGACGGCTACACGGTAACCACAGTAATCGACGGCAACAAACTAAAATTAAATCCTTGGGCAGTCGTCTCTCGACCTGGATCGTCCGATCTCATAGTCCTCGATTCTGTCCACAGTGTATTCTACACCGTATCAATCCCCATTTCTCAAGGTAGTATTGCTTGTAAAAGTTTAATAAATGTCTTCGTTTTGTAGTAATTAGGCTTTGATTAACTTCTTTTTATTTTTAAAAAATTTGCAGATGGTGGGGTTAAAGTGTTAGCTGGAGATGGGGTTGCCGGATTATCGGACGGAGAACTGGGTTCTGCCCGGTTCAATAAGCCAAAGAGCTTTACAGTTGATCTTAAAGGAAATATTTATGTTGCTGATAGGGTTAATGGTACCATAAGAAAGATAAGCAAGTCTGGTATGCAATTGTGAATTGATTTCTGTTACAATTTCATTATTCAGAACTTTACGGCAATTTGTTGTATCGCTTTATGGTGATGTAATTGCTTCTGTTTTTTGTGTTTTATGTTCTTCTAGGAGTGACCACCATTGCTGGAGGGTATTCCAAAGGAGTGGGTAATAAGGATGGTCCTGCGCAAAATGCTACTTTCTCCAATGATTTTGAGGTGGCTTTTATTCCTGAAGAATGTGCTTTACTGATTTCGGATCATGGGAGTAAACTGGTTCGCCAGATTGGTCTTAAGCCAGAAGATTGTGCTAGAGAATCTCAATCTGGTGTGTACTTGTTTTCTGGTCTAGAATGGATTCTGGTTATTTGCATGATGATCAATGGCATGAATTTGCAATGATTTTTCATCTTAAAAAAAAGAAAAAGAAAAAGAAAAATTGGAGACAATGGTTGGGTTTGGAACCTATGACTTTTTTGTAAAATGTGCATTGAAGGACCCTTTCTGAGCTAAACTAGTTGGTTTCTAAATGGGGTTTGAGCAACTTAAAGGAAATAATCAGGATGGTCTGTTTTGGCTGGGATTATGTTGTTATCTTTCGATAGGAAGTTATGGCTGGATTTATGATATTATTAGAAGTGGCATAAAATAGTGATAGGCACAAGAAAGACTGTTAACCGTTAAAATATCTGGAGTCATTAAGTCAAACAATGTTGTCTTTTCGAATCCCCACATGACTGCACTTATGGTTATGGAGCTCATCGTGTGGTACCATTAACATTAGAGCCTGTGCTGATTGTTTTTTATTTTAATGCCAAAAGGATGTAAGCTCAAACTTCTCTATGTAAGGAGTGAACCTCAAAGTGCATGAACTTCTTTAAGTTTTCCATCTCGCTGTTCCTGCATTCATCTGTTATAGTACATTTTTCTCTTGTTATTTCTTTAATGTTTGAAGAAAAGAGTCTGGTTCTAGCAGAGATTCAATTCTTTGCTGAAATTCTTGTTTTGCTGTGTAACAAAAATTATTACACAGAGATTGAACCATCTTATGGTTTCTCTCTCTCTTATAAGTTTTGTGTACCAATTACCAAGTGGGAGATGTATTTGTCGGATGGAAGGGCCATGAGATGATCCTAGTATTGTGCCCTGTAATTTCTTACGATGCATTTAGATAGGTGAGCGGATCCTAATTATTTTAAATTTTGCAGCATTTAGAGCAGTTACATTTGGGGTTCTAGGACTGATCTTCTCATGTTTAATTGGGATCCTCATTGGCTTTGTGACTTGCCATTTTATTCTCCATCATGTAAGTTTCTTGATGTTCATATATTATTGCTCCAGACTATACAATTACTTGCACATTTTCTAACTCAAATTTAACAGGAAGCGCCCAGTCCCCTTCGTTGCAGCAAGACATGGAAGCTTTTCCTAATCAATCTGGTGAAACCAATACCGATGCTCTACTTCGACATCAGAAGCGAAATTGCTAACTCCAAGCTTTATGAACTAATGGGGAAGCTCTTACGGCTGAGCCTCTCTCAACTGCAACTTATGTTCGGTATTAACACATTAGGTTTTCATACTTCAAACAGGAGTATCAGTTCTCAGACTTCAAGCAAGAGCTTTGTATCTTTACTTGATTCTGATGTAAATAGTTATGAGGTGAAAAAGCCACATGCATGTGGTGATGAATTGAAAGATTTGGTAAGTTTTAATGGTCCCTTGCAGTTGCCAAACTTGAAGAATGACATCTTCAAAGAAAAAGAACATGATCAGTTAAGGAGTGATGTTTTGTTGGATAACAGCAGAAAGTTAGATGCCATGATACATGCTAACATCATGGGATTTGCAAAGGTGACTGAAGAAACAACGCCATTGAATGAGTCGTTGGTAGGTAGTCTGGGTTTAGTCAAGAGGAGATGAAGTAGTTAGTTAAACTTCTCCGTGTTTAAATTGCTTTTCTGTGAAATATATGTCTTCGTAAAACATAATTGTCATCCTGAATTGGGATGTTATCCTCAACTGAGAGGTTTATGTTCATGTTTTTGTTTACATATCGCCTTCAGGAGTCGAATTAGAAATATCTATGATTATGAACCCATAGGAATTGAAGTTCTGTCGTGGATGGCATGAAACAGATGGAGCTAGTTTTACTTATTCTTGATTTTTATCTTCATATTAGTCACCACCAATGTTATAATGCCCATAAAATAATTTCTTGGACCTCACCAATTGTCTTATAAAGAAACTAATGACACATTTAAGGAATGAAAATATCATCAAATTAAAATTGTAGTTTTAATGAATAGAATCCAAACTAGGTTATTGTTGGTAACCAATGTGAACAGCTAAATAGTTTCGTTTATGTAGCTGTCATCCTAAGATTTAAGAAAAGGAGATAAACAAAGACTCTTTGCATTGAAAACAAAGGCTAAAATGAAATGGTCTGTTTGGTATCCCTGTTTTTGTTTGAGGCTTTGCGCTAACGCTATTGATAATATTGATTTCGGGCCATTAAAAAATTCATTCTAAGATGAATTTTATCTTCTTTAACAAGTCTGATTTTGATCTTTTCTTGGCCAACTTTTCAATACTTTCACTTTTTGCACATGCATGGAATCACAATAATTGAACAGACCTTTTGGACGAAAGTGAAAAACAAAAATTGTAACATGATAATGAATTTCAATGAAGGCAACTGAGAAGAAGAGGAGCAATCTGAATTTAGAAACAAAAGAATCATAGATGGAAAAGTATTGCTTCATTTCTTCCACTAGTTTTATAATAAGTGCCATGTTATGCAAACAGGCTTACAATAATTTGACCAGAACTAAAATCAGCCTTTCAAGGCACTGCACCTCCCACAAATACTTCTTGTTCTCAGAATAACTCTTGACACTAAGTATATCCTAAATTTTTAAGAACTAATATCAAAGCCAAAATGAGGCTATAACTCCAAAAAACTTTGTATATGATCAATACCCATTAGTGTAACCCATAGAATGGGTTCTAGAATGAATACTGCGATGATTGTAAATGGGATCCCCATAATCAACATGCTTAATGACAACAGCTTCACGCTTCCGATCCTGCTCTTGCACTGCTCCAAACACAATTTCCTTGGTCTTCTCATAGCTCTGCTGATAGTATGTCTGTGCGGTGGTAGATTGATACCGGTGATGATGTTGTTGTTTCTGCTGCTGATAATCGTCATCCCACCCACCATAGAAAGCCCGGCCTTGTGTCCACTGATGCATCTTTTCAGCATCCTTACACATAAATGGGTAAGTTTTCCTCGGTGTTGGTGTTCTGGTGGTTTCAATTGAAGGAGGCTCATCTTCATCCGGTATCACAAAGCTGTCCTGCACAGGCCAAGAGTTTGAGTGCTTCTGCTGCTGGCTGTGATATTGATAGCTTAGTGGCTTCTTCCTAAAACCAGGAATTATTCCTCCCAAAATTTCAATAACAGATGCCCAACCGTTGGCAAAAAGCTTGCCAAGGGATCCAAAAAATCCTTCTCGCTTCTCCTGTTCATCCTCAGTTGGAATTAAAGGTGGTCTGACTGATTTAAGAGGCTTCTTATATGGACTTCCGGTCATTGTATCCTGATCCTACGGAGTACAGAAGATTACAGAACATTTACCTAATTTGACTTAAACATTAGTAAAAAAAAGCTAAAACCGCTTCATAGTTCATAGTAGTATAAATGAAAATATCATATTTAAACTACTATTGCTACATGACATGAACGAATACTGGTGCCAGCCCTTGAGGAGCTAATTCCTAAGAAAGAGCATTGTTGTTTCAAGGATTTGTGTGTATGTATTTTTATATTTTTAATTTGCATGGGACAAGAGCTGAATTTCTGAAAGTTTACTTGAAGCTACTTATCCAATTAACAAACAGAGCCAAACAAGTTTCAAAAACAGAAAAAACAAACAGATCAACAAGTTTTGAGCATGAAAAATTGTAAAGTGCATTGTGTAATTACTGCACCAGTGATTATTCAATGCCATGGAATTGCTGAGAAAACAACAGTATTGACAAAAATGTAACACTTACATTATGGGAGGAAACAATTGTTCCCACTCTGCGCTGCAGCAATGCCAACATGTAACCAAAAAAACCAGCTGCTACAAGCACTGCAATCCCTGCAGTGATGAAACAATTACTTCAAAAATATGACTATAGCAGATAATAGATTATCAAACCCCCAATACAAAGTCTGCTCACCAAGGGGAAAACCACTTCCATATTGATAAGCACAATCATCAAAATGGAGTTGGATCTCTCTGATAGCTCGGTTGCCTCTGTCTATAACAAGAAGAGAGCAACTGCTTCCAATGTAAACTACATCAAAATCATTAGAAAACTTTGCATCTTCACTGGCTCCATCTACATGGCCCCCTCCACGACCCCATTTCCCTCCAGCAATTGTGGTGACCCCTACAGGAAGATTTTCAATCACATCAGCATTCATTATCTTCTGTTCAAACTTCAACACGCAGCACGGGTAGCAACCAACAATAAAGCAGAGAAAAATTCATACATGGCTCTATGATTACCTTAAACCCCTATCTTAGATTTTCTATGAGATTTTACATAAAAAAACACAACATTTACCTGTGTCACTTATCTTCCTGATAGCCATATTCATGGTGTCCGCAATGTAAATATTTCCTCTGTCATCTACTGTGAGCCCCTTTGGATGGTTCATTCTTGCCTCTCTGAGCTTTCCATCTACATGTCCAGAGTGTCCATCAGGGGACCCAGCAATGAGCTTAGGTCTGCTGTCTGCAGCATGGTTCCATTAAAAATAATTAGAAAAAAAAGAAAAAGAAAAAGAATGCACAACAAAAAAACTTCAATTGTTATCTGACAAATGAAAAATGATATTTGATGAAAAGAATATCTAGAGACATCAAACTAATCTTGGCAAATATTAAAAGCACAAGTTCAACTGAATGGAAGTCTTATCTTAAATACATAGGAAGAAATTATGCAGATGTATACATATGTATAACACACGTTTATAGGTGTATGAAAACAGAACAGCTGAATTTAGGAGTAGAACATTATTGCCATATGTTAATGTTATGCTCTTCAAGGAAGTTTATCCGTAGCATATGGTAACGTGGATGCCATTTGCATTTTCTATCTGTACTATGCTTAATTTTACAATCCTGCATAATGATGGAAAGATTTACCGAGTAATTTACATAATTTTAACTTTTTCCTTGGAAATAAAGTTCGTGCAAGTATTTCTTTTCTAATCATCTGTCTCTATATACATAGTTTTTTGCTTCATCATAATAAAGGTTACATCACAAATTACATGAAACCAATACTATTAAGAAACACCAGCTAAACCCTTCAGGAGAATCTGCATCATGCCATCTGAATAATGTATTCCAACGGGAAAAAATCATCCACTAAAAGCATAATTCTAATAGTGATGTAGCACTTGAAATATCCGCCCAAGAATAATGATGTTTATCTTCAATAGGACCATTCTTTAGATCCAATCTTCCCAAGGCCAAATGGAACACTACTGAAAACATATTTTATTTACACACGAAAGCTTGTCACATGGGACAACAGACTTCAGAAAGGGATAGAAATAAACAATATTTTATTTTTCAGATTCACTCTGGATGCCATCTCTCTAAAGCAACTAGAGCACAAGTGAAAACATATTCTATCTAATGACTGTCACATGAGAAAACTGGCTTCAAGTAAGAAATTGCATATACATCCGAGTATCCCTTGAATTCAATATTTTAAGCACAAAATTGGATGAAGGCTAACTAAAATTATTAAAACCATGAAGCAAATCTTTTTTCAGATGCATAATTACAAACTCAGGCAATCAAGTACGAATAAGCTGAAGTTATTTGTGGTTTTATAAAAGCTAAAGTTGATTCTGATCAGACAAATTAAACCAAATAAAGTTTCGACCGATGGAAGTTTGCTGGAGACAAAACGGCTGGCAAATAATATACTTGAAAAGACAACGTCAAACAAACTAGAAATAGTCATTCAGTAAAATTAGGCCAGTCAATCAATATCCAGGCTATTACAGAAACCCACTTACATTGAGAGAGGGGAGATGATATCTTGTAAATGTTACTGTTAGCAGAGTCCAAAATTAGAAGCTCCCCACTGGGCAACAACTCCACGGAGTAAGGGTCAATCCCAAGCTTGCTTCCATCAAACACCGTCTCCACGGTATATCCACTTTCAAACTTCATCATTGGACGGCCAGAAATCGCTGCGTACACAAATTTCATAACCAAAATATCGGATACCAATCTCCACATCCACAAAAGAGTTAGAAACCAAAGAAATAAAAAGGAAAGAAAAGAAAATGCTGGTGACAAAATCAGAGATCTAAACCTGTTTTAGTGGTGGTTTTGAGAGACCATAACCATTTCATTAAAGCAGAAAGTACATTTGAGAAAAACCCACTAACAATCTCTGCAAAATAAAGAAATTTAGCTGCAGCATCCAAGCAATCAAGCAAAGAAGAAAGAAAGAAAAACTCGGATCAAACAAAATTAGCTTGAAGTTCATAACTCACTTGCAGGGGAAGCAGTAGGAAGAGCTGAAGAGACACCACCAAAAAGCAGTAAGATCATAAGAAACAAAACCAACACATTCTTGCCCATTACACCCATTGCTTCAACACTGAAAAAGAACCCAAAGAGAAGTTCAAAAAATAAAAAAGATTCAAGGTTTGAGCATTGGCAAAAAAAAAACCCTATTTCTTATCTGGGTTTGAATAAAAGAGTTGGCTTTGATATGAAATGGGGACTAAAGAAAGATGCTCAAGAACAGTATTTTTCGTTTTTCTGAAAAAGGCTTATGTTTTTTTAACCGGAGAAGAAAAAAGTAATTTTATTAGAGAGTAGCAGATCAGTAGAGAGTGAGAGTAGAGGATAGGAAAGGTGAAAAATACAGAGAAAAGAAAGGAAGAAAAATAAAAAAGCAAGAAGCAAAGTGAGGTCGTCACTGGCTCTGTGGGGGCAGTACTGGTTGAAAGAAAAAAAAGAGGGAGAGAGAATCAAATGCTCGCTCTGCTTCTGTGATTTGCGTGCTTAAATACCATATTTCTTGGTTTATAATGTGCATTGTGCAACAAGTAGCATTACATTCATTCCCTACCTAAATTCTCGCTCTCTGCTCATACTTTCAGTTTCCGAGCCCTTAAGTGGGTTCTCGCTAAATCCACTTCTTATTTTTCTTGCTTCATTTTCGTTTCTTTTTTCCTCTGCGTTATAAGAAATACAAAAGAATAAAAAAACAGTATTAGGGTCTATGTATTTACATTTTGTGTTGCTAGACAATCCACATACATTTAATTACAGGGTTATTATAAGTATATTTTGTTCCTCTAAATCACACTTTTTTCTAGCTTATGAGAAAGAAAAAAAAATCAGAATTCAAACATCTTATTCAAGTAGACTGCATATTTATGATTGTATTAAATATGTATTATTTAAATTTCTTAAAAATAATTTATTATTTAAAGTTCTTAAAAACGCTGAATAATCTATTATTTAAACTTTGAATCAGTCATTATTCAATAAATATTAGTTTAAGAAGGGCGAGGAAATGGTTTTAAGAATAGAGGCAGGTAGTCACATGTGTGTGAAATAGGCCAGTCTTATATAAGTAAATCTCTTGTAGATTTATAATGGCATATGTTCACAAAAGAGCTTAAGTAAGTTATAAAAAATGAGAAAGGTTTGTTTTTGGTATAAATGGCAAAGTGAGCAACATCTGAACTTATAATTAAGATATGGAGAAAATAATAGTAATTAATTAGTTCTCAATTAATTTCAAAGTTTCAATGGGTATGGGACCTTACTCAGTTAATGGTTTAGTGGTCCTAACTTAAAGGGTATCCTTCAGATTGATTTGCGGGAATATGATAATAAAAGGTGGGGGTAAATATGGTTTGAAACAATCTGAAAATTTAAAAATCTTCAAAATTAAATTAAATATTAAAAATTTTAAAATATTATTTTCCGAATTATTCTAAAACTAAAAAAATCTACACATTATTTTAGTAAAAAATTTAAAAAAAAATCAGTTCAAAATTTCAAAAATTCAAATATTTAACTCTATTTTTAAAAATATTTAATTAATAATAAATTAAAATTATTACGTAATAAAATAGCTCAAAATATACATAATAAAATCATTATAAATATCTAACATTCAATATTCATAATATATAATATAATAGAAATGACAAAATAAATATATTACATAGTATAATATGAGAAATAATTCTAATATATTTTATAAAATTTTAACAATTTATTATACTTATATCTAAATTATTATTTATATTATTTTTCAATACAATTACAATTTATTTATTTTCATAGTCAGTAGTATTATTAATTATTATTAATACTTATATATATTATTTTTATTAACAACTACCATTATTATTATAAAGAATTATTTAGTATCGATTGTTTATATAAACATATTGAATACTAATTTAATTTAAAATATTTAGTTAATAATTTATTAACATTTAAAGTTTTTAAATTTAATTTATATTTTATTAATTTAATAATATTATAAAACATATAAATTAATATTGATTAGCTAATAAATAAAAAATATATATAACTATTAATTATATTTATATTTACTTTATTTTTTAGTTAAATTAAAAAATTATTAAAATTTAGTTATATATAATATTAAATGTTAAGTAATAATATAATATAATTTTATATTATAATATTTTAGTTATTCGATTTGGATATAAATTAATTTTTATAATTATTTTATATTATAAAAATTGATATAATTTAATTTTAAAAAATTAAAAATTAAAAAATATTTTTTATTCTAAATATTATTTGTCCCATTGAGTTGAATTTAAAAATCTAAAAAATTCACGTGAGCATAATAAAAGGTTAGTTCCCTCTAGCAGAGGAGCGCCTCTACCTTGTTGAAACAAATGAACAATTGTCCCAAGACAGCTAAGAAAACTTAGAATTACTATGGGCTGGCTAAAATGGTTAACCCATTTTGTCCTGTCTCGAGCAATACATAGATTGGTCTGCTCAACAGTAGTAGACAGATGGTGTGGGCTGGCTTAAGGGACCTTCTCTGGTGTTTTGTCGGCTACCCACAACTCCAACTAAATTGATACGAGTAGACAGCCGCAGCTCTCTTGCCTTTCAAATCACGGTTTCCATATTATTAGTTAAGAGATTAAGAGATTAAGTAATTTAATGCTTAAACATTAAATTATTAATTAATTTAAAATACAGCTTAAGTTGAGTTTACATATTACAATGTAACTAAAAAAAATTATAAGTTTCTAGTTTACGATTAAAAGTTTTGAATAAATAATAAAATTTGAAAATTAAAATGACTGGAAAGAATTTGCATATCCGAACATATTCAGAAGTAAAGAAGGCTGTATTTATGCCAATGTTGTCAATATCATTGAACCAGCCAACGATTTCTCTTTCAACTGGTGCTTGTGGCCAACTTATTAATGCTAAGTGCCTATAAATAGAAATATAAATATAACAATTTCTTATTAATAGGCGATTTTTTTTTTTGGTTTATAAATTATTAGGAATTATTTATTTATTTTTTTGTCATGTTTACCATACTCTTTGCCATCTAGAACATAGAAAGAAAAGAAATGTTTGGATATATAAAATACAATAAAAAAAAGTAATATTTATTTTTTATAAAAATGATTTTTTCTTTAATTTTTTAAAAATAGCCCAAAACTCTAAGTCTACAACTATAATAATGCAATTAATATATATACATATACTAAAAAATATTTATTTTTTTGACATTTATTTTTTAAAAATTGATATTGAAATACCTACATTGAGAAATATACAAACAATATATATTAAAAATAAAGAAAATTATACTATATAACAAACTTTTTAACTTTTTTTTTAAATACCATATATTTTTTATATACCAAATATATACTCAATTTATACTTTTAAAAATTAAGTATATCTTAAGTATACTAAATATAGACCCAAAATATACCTCTAAAAAGAATATTTTTTAAATTAAAAATTAAAAAGGGTATTTTTGAATTTAAAAAAAGAAAAATGAATATTTTTGAAAATATTTTTATTTTTTAGGGTATTTTTGAAGAAACTCCTTAAAAATATACATACAAATATTTTTAGTTAAATAAAAATTTTAAAATTTTTAAAAAGTGTAAGATATTTAAAAAAGAAATTAAAAAATCAAAATCCTCTAAAAAAAGAAATGAATAAAAAAGGGCAAGAAAGTATTAATAATTCTATGCAATCAAAATTCAAAACAAGAAAAGTCTCTTGGATTTTGACAAACAGATTTCTGAAGTGCAGCTCATATACATACCCAATAAAATAATAAAATTATTTTTGTCACATTTAAATTAATTAGGAAAATGATGAGATGATAATTATTTTGGATGAATGAAAACAAAAGGTTAAGAGCTTCACAGTGGGCCACCAATTATTCTTGATGATCATCAGCTATGGCCTATGGGCTATGGCCAATTATTAAAGCAGCATATCATGTATGATCCCACAAATGCTCTTACATTAATTCTATATCCACGAACCATGCTTTATCTAAAGAAGTGGGGTGGGGGCCAAATGTCTGAATTTTTCTAAAATTTAAGATGTTTCCAATGTTTTTTTTTAACTAAAAAACATTCATGCAGTGGATTGAAATTCTTTATACGCTGTATCCCACCATTAAGAGCAAGACTGCCTTCAGTCATTCTTGTTTGTTTTCATGGTCAGGACTTCCTTTTGCCTCCCTTTCTTTACCAATCAAACCCAAACACGTTAATCCTGTTTTTGTAGACGTTAATATTAAGCCATTACTTCAAAATTTGGAGCAACCATAATTGAATCAACAAGCTATAACAATGAAAAGACATGATTGTCTCAGACTTCGCTCAGAATAAAGAAAAAAAAAGGGGGTAAACTTTCAATTGAAAATCAAAATGCCTTCTTACGGCTTAATATAATCTATTTACAACAGCGTACCGAAAACTCCAATGTTATCATTCATACAACACGACTCATGTCGTGCTACTTTTGGTGTCAATAGCATCAGATGTATTTCAATATCAAATCTGATATTCGTATCGTGACAATAACAGTGTGTTCCTATACAAGTTAGTGGTGCCTAATAAACTGAAAAGGCCAAAAAGAAATAAGAGGGAAAAATGAATCACCATAAATATCTGAAAGCCTGTTGCCAAGAACAACCCCCCTTTTACTGGCACCAGTAAATGCAAGAATTATCTCACTCTATACAGGAATAAGAATTGTCAGGTTCCGACCTCCCCATAAACCAACCCACATGCAGTATTTCAGATTGCACCAGCAAGATTCCACCACAAACTAAATCAAGTTAAGATCCATAGCCAAAATATCTTGTCTTAATTCACAGGTGGAAACCCTTCGGAACCAAATGATGATCGCCGTAGGTGGAATGTGATGAGTCACTCAAATAGCACTCTCAAAAGAAACTAGGCTTTGTTCAATATATTTGGGCTTTGGGCATGAAGAAATTGCAAGGCCTTGAAGCAATTTCACAACATCGACCGCATCATCAAGATAATATTTTGCTTTGCTTGGCTTACGCCCAACAGTGCAGGCAAATATCTCTGGAGTTGCAGGCAAAGTTGGTCCAGAAACTGTGCTGAATATACTCTCAAACATGTCCTCATCTGATTTGTCATCACCAACGCACAGCACAAAATCAGGTGGATTCCCAAGATTAGCCATATTCAAAAGAACCTTTTCAGCAACAATTCCTTTGCTTATTCCCTGTTCATTGAAAATATATAAATATAATTAGCAATAAGATACATTCTCCAGTAATAACATGCATCCGTGTGTGAGCACAAGCATGTGTTTGTGTGCGCAAAAGAAGGGAGAGGGGTAGGGCGAGGTGGGGTGGGTTGGGGTAGTTGATGAAGCGAGTTGTACCTGTGGCTTAACTTCGACAATATGTTGGCCCCGCTTAACAACAGCAGGTTCATTTGCAAGGACATTTTCAAGATGATCCAACAATTCTTTTGCTTGGCAGGATCCAAAGTCGGGATCAGCATCTTGATGGTGCCATACTAAAGCACTCTCCTTGACCTCTATGCTGGAGCCATCCGTTGCCTCTGTATACAGTCTCATTACAGGTTCCACAATCTGCTTCCAATCGAGATCATCGGCAACGGAATGGGTTTCCCACTCAGATGTTTTATTCCACCTGAAAAGAAACACAAAAAAATGTACTGGCATCAGATAATTATTTCCATTCACTTAGCTATTTTCAGACCATAGTTTACACATACCTCATAAAGTATCCATGTTCGGCAGCTATCCCTAATGTCTCACATGGGTCAAGCCACTCACTCAATGAACTTCTTCCTCTCCCACTAACAATAAACACAGTGTTATTGGGATCACTAGACAGCATTTTCAGAACAGAGATGACTTCAGTGCTAGGGCTTTTAACCATAGAAGTTTGAGGAACAACAGTACCATCATAGTCCAAGAATATTGCTCTTCTACTTGTCCTTTTATATGCTGAGACAACGTGATCAATGCACAACCTCCTAAAGCTAGGAGAAAGAGACAAAACTCTGAATCCCAGGCCAAAACCAATTCCCCAACACCTTTTGTTATAATGATCTTGGCAAGCTCTCTCCACATCCTGTATAAAGCTGCGTGCCCAATAAGCCACGTCATGGGTAC
The DNA here is from genome assembly GCA_947685225.1 of Garcia nutans. Lineage (NCBI taxonomy): Eukaryota > Viridiplantae > Streptophyta > Magnoliopsida > Malpighiales > Euphorbiaceae > Garcia > Garcia nutans. The sequence goes on from CANTUV010000011.1 coordinate 56,960,786, forward strand.
TGACATAACGGTAATGCTTCTCATGACGCAGTTGCTTCTCTGACTCGCGTATGGTGATGGCCAAATTCAAGGCATCAGCCACAGCATCAACGTCCCATGGGTTTACCCTTATTGCTCCACTTAAAGAAGGTGAGCAACCAATGAACTCTGACACAATAAGCATACTTGTGCGAGCAGAATCTGATCTTATGCCCACGGCTTTGTCCATATATGGAGTTCCCTGCCTGCAAACAATATATTTGTAAGGAACCAAATTCATCCCATCCCTCACAGCATTCACAATGCAACACTCTGCTAAAGCATAATAGGCAGTCTTCTCAAAACGAGGAACCGGACGATCAATCAGAATCACTGGTTGATATTCTGGTGAACCATATACTTCATTGATCCTTCTAGCAGTTAAATATGTCTCCCTTTTTGCTTCTTGAACATCCTTCCCCAATCCCCTGGCAGGATTCACAATCTGAACCAGGACCACTTTTCCGTGCAAGTCTGGGTGCTGCTGCAAGAGTTGTTCCATTGCCAATAATTTCAGACTGATGCCTTTGAATATGTCCATGTCATCAATACCAAGGATCACTTTTCTCCCACTGAATTGTTCTTGAATTTCCTTGACTTTAGCAGATGTAGAGGGTAAATTCATCACTGATTCAAGCCGGCCCATGTGTATACCTACAGGCAATATCTTGATGTACACTGTACGGCCAAAGTAATCAAGTCCAATGTGTCCCCTTTTAGATTCATAGTCCAAGCCAAGCATTCTACTGCAGCATGATAGAAAGTGTCGCGCATAATCAAATGTATGAAATCCAATTAGATCACAATTCAGAAGTCCCCTCAGAATTGCATCGCGTACTGGCAAAGTTCGGTATATTTCTGATGATGGAAATGGACTGTGCAGGAAGAATCCCAGTTTGACTCGATTATAGCCTTTCCTTAGAAAGGTTGGCAGAAGCATTAAGTGATAGTCATGAACCCAAACATAATCTTCCTCTGGACTGATAATTTCCATGACCTTGTCAGCAAATATTTTATTCGCTGAAACATAAGCCTGCCAAAGAGTGCGGTCAAAGCGATCACCATGGTCTGGGCACATAGGTAGCATGTAGTGAAAAATAGGCCACAACTGCTGTTTACAGAACCCGAGATAAAAATTCTTCTGTAAGTCATGGGGTAAAAATGTAGGAACACAGTTGAAATCCTCCAGCAGTTTTTGGGAAACTTCTTCCTGCTCACTAGCATCTATATCAGCCTTCAGAGACCCAACATAAATAACCTCAGTTTCTGGAGAGAAACCATCCTTTAATTGTAACAAAAGTGAATCTTCATCAAAACTGAAGCACCATTTGGCTGTCGCCATGTCCTTTCTAGCATGTAAAGGTAACATATTTGCCACTATAATTTTTCTCTCGCGACAAATAGATGAAGTGACAGAAACCCCATCATTACTGCCAAAACCATCCACATCAGAGATAATTCCAGGAACAGTCATCACTCTAGGAAGAGACCTTGGAGTCTGAGGAATATCCAACAGGTTCCCAGAGGCCAAGTCTAAAATATTCATATACGATCTTGACACCATCAGTCATTAAGGATAACAAATTTCCAACAAAAAATAGTTCAAGCCCAGAACCCAGAGACCTACAAAAAAATTAAAAACAATCTTAATTTCGGAATAAAGCATATGCCATTGTACATACTTTCCACAACATTAAATTGAGATATTCAAATAACTCAAATGAACATTGAGCACAAAATGGCTCATTTAATTGCTTGGACATAAGTCACATTTTACAACACCCATGTTGGCTAGTCCAAACAAGCCAAGAAATGCATCATCCACTTGCATGTTTTCAGAGATTATCCTTAAAAGAAGAAGAAAATAAATGGCTCATCAGCAATTAATGCTAAAATAGTCCATTTAATGAGTAATTTAATTAATTAATTAGTTAGACAAATGCATTCGAAATTTAACAATATGGTATTAAGAAATATATTTAGCTACAACATCTATATAGATACACAGAGAGAGAGACACATGTATGATCTTAAAACGTTTTATCACATTATTAAAACTCAACTCAACTCGCCTGTACGGATTCTCTTTATTACATTATTAAACAATAAAAATTTAGAATTTAGAATATATAATTATAAATTAACAAACTAAAAGTCTAAAATATACAAGCATCTATGCTTATACACATTCATATAAATGAGCAAAAAAAAAAGAAATGAGATAATTATATCAAATAAATAATAATAAATGCCTATTTATCTTTTATTGCTATTTCAAAATTTATTTTATCGTATAATATTTAGAGTATGCGCGAGCATGTACATATAATTTTATATTGAGATAATAATTTAAATGTAAATTAAGGAAAATTTATTATAAAACAAAAATACTAAATTTAATATAATTTTGTTAATTGAGTAGGATAATAATAGAATGAAGGATGTGCCTAAAACAAAGCCTATAGTCATTCATGCTGAATCATTCGCTTTTATTCATTAAAATTGTCAACACCGACTAGCTATAAAAGGTAGAAAAAGTAAACAAATGAGAAAACAACCACCTTAACAAATACATAAAAAGAATTAGGGGAACAATACCTTAAAATTAAGTCCAATAATATTAGGCCCCCCACCCCAAAAAACCCAACTATTTCATATCTCAAGTTTCCGCTTCTATTTTCATTTTTTTTTTAAAAAATTTCCACATTAGATTCTAAGTTTACCGCAGCTAAACCATTATATGTAACTGGAGAAGTACAATTCAATTTTCATTTCGGACACGGAGATAAACGTACTACCATATATCCCAGTGTAAATTTTATTTTAGTTTACATTTCAAAAGAAAAACTATGGACTCAGAGAACTTTTTATTTTCGTTTTTCACAATACCGAGACTATCTAACAATAAAAAGAAAGCTCGTACTTGTATCAGATTTACAGCAAATACTCAACTTCAAACAGCCAAAAGCCAAACAATCAAAATAATCCCACAGCCAGAAAGCTATACACAAGCAGCTCAATTCACAACCAAGACCACGCAAAATAACTTAGAATTTCTAGATCTTAACTCATCAGAATATAGTGGAAATTCGAAGATCCCGCATACACATAAAACAAAAGTCTAAAATGACATTTAAATCAGCATCAAATCAAACAATCAACCGTTTTATCCGTTTGGTAGCGAAGGAAAAAAAAAGGCTTAAAAATAATTCAAATAAATGAACAAAATTCTCTCTCTTTCTCTCTCTCTCTCTTCCCTCAGCCTCTTTATCTCTACATCCTCCTCCACATTCTCACAGTAACCAAACAGAAAAAGAAAAAAAAAAGCAGGAAAATTCGAGGAAACAGGGTTGTACGTAAATAGTAGATCAAAGATGAGAATAAGCTTCCCCGGTCAAAATTCAAAAAGACTTACCTTGCCGTTAATATATAATCTGGTGAACGGAAACGTGTAGTTAGGTGAGAATCCGGTGACTTCGGCTTATAATTAACACAAAGGATGGTTAAAAGGATAAGGAAATGGAAGCAACGTCTGATTTTGAATAGAGAGAAAGACAAATGAAATGGAGAAAAGAAAGATGAAAATGCGAGAAAAGGAAATGTATATATATATGAGACGTATTAGTTTTGGATAGAGATAGAATCCGCCCAACTACATCTATCAACTAACTCCGGTTAGATTTTAACTCTGGTTTTCATTTTGGATCACGTTCCTGGCTTTCAACTCTCTTATCCATTTACTAAACTGACCTTCACTCTCTTTCTTTTTTATTTTTATTTTTATTAGACTTTTTAAAGCTTTTTTTTCCCTTAGTTCTTAAATAGGCACCAACTTCAACTCTTTTATTACCCTAAAAAAAATAAAAATTAACTTTCTTTTTAATTGATTTAATTGTTTTCTATTTCTCATCTCATATATAAATGAAAAATAATTAGGTTATTTGATTAATAAATAACCCACGAATTATCTTTTTCCTGATTAATTGGAAATGCCTTCCATTCATTTATTTATTTATAGCTCAATAGACAGGGTTAGGTCAAATCGTATGTTTGAATGCAAATCCAACCTAGCACTACTTGTTTCTCATTTTATTTTTTAACCTTACTTAAATTAATCCACTAATTATCATCTCCTTGTTGGTATTTAATTAATTAAGTATTGTTTCATATCCTTCCATAATCTCTTTTTTTTTTTTATATTATTTACACTTCACAATAATTAAAAAACAAAAGGGAGAGTTTGCCAAATTATTAATTGTATGAATAATTGGTTAACTAGTTTGTTCTCCACCTCCCCTTTTTTGAATAATAATAATAATAATAATAATAAGATATTATTTATGGTGGAGGAAAGCGTGACCCTAAATTATTATTTTTCCGCCTAAATTAAATAGAATTATAGTCACACTATTCTTGATTGTCTGGTCGCTAGACATATATAAGTTCCTTACTTCCAATTTCCATTTTCCATATTAAGATTTTATTTTTCAGTCATCGTATAGAAAATATATATTATTATAGCATAATTTATGCTTATAATATTTTTTAAGAAATGGAATATATTTTATTTGTAAATTTTTTTAATTTATTTCTTAATTGCAATAAATTAATAAAATAATCACGTTGATGTTTGGTAAATAAAAAATTTCAATTGTTATATATATTAAAAAAAGAAAATAGTTATATTTATCGAATAATAACAGTATTATAGCTTGTTTAATTGATAATAACAAACTAAAATTCAATAATTAATAAGGAGAAGAAACATTAAGGAAGACACAGACCAAATTGGTCAAAATAGACACAAATTTTATTTTCACAGCAAACAATCAAAAATAATAATTTTACAAGTGAAATTCTGAAGGAGGAAAAGTGGAATATAGCATGATTGGCCAATAACGCGAAAGTCAGCTGCAGTATAAAGCAGTCTATAGATACAAATATATGGTCCAGGTCCATTGTGCCCAAATAATATTATAAATAGTTGTTGCATAAATATTTTTATATTATATAACAATAATTAGTTAATTAATTAATTAATTAATTATTAGAAACTTGGGAGAAGTGGATGATGATATGAGCTGTGTGCTACTAAATGACAGCTTGGCAATGTAGGGGTAGGGCAAGGGTAAAGGGTACGAATCGTAAGTTCCGGTCGGCATCTCCGTTCCCGATAAAAAATAAAATATACTATATATCTGTGTGTTTTTCATTTTTAATATATTGGAATGTATACATGCTCTAATTTATTGTACAGCTTATTCTTGTACTTTTAGCTGTAGGTTGAGGATATTTTAATAATTAAATTTTTATATATGTATAAACTCTTAACAGTGTATTTAGAGAGTTCGACAAATATTATTCAATCACATATATTTTTTTTCAGTTTCTCTTTGTAGCTCTCGATGGTTCTTTTCTAGATCTCTAATTTCTATATGGTATCGGAGCAATTTTGTCTGTGATTCGCTCTAGATTCTCTTTTTTTTTTGTTAATCTAGTGTTTTCTTACATTCTTTGCTCGATTCTAATTAGATCGAGTTTCTTTTTCGTGTATCGAAAACTATTCTTGTTCTTTCATCGTTTGAAACTGATCTTTTTTTCTGTTATGGATCCTACTAAAAAGGTAGAAAATGGAGTAAATCCTCAACCACAAACTACACCTAGACAACCAAGACTCGGGGAGGTAATAATGATCGCGATCATGGAGATCCATTGCATCTGCAAATATCTGATCACCCTGATATGATTTTTGTGACCTCTACCTTGACCGAGTCCAATTATTTTACTTGGAGTCGTGCTATGGAAATAGTATTAGGCGCTAAGACAAAGTTAGGGTTTGTGGATGGTACTGTTGTTAAACTTGATGGTGAGTCTCCTGAATACATTATCTAGAAGAAGGTTGACTGGATGGTCACTTATTGGTTACTAAATTTTATTTCTAAGAATTTAGTTTAGTCGTTCATATATTTTGATACTGCTAAAGAGCTCTGGGATGAGCTAGCTAATAGATTTAGTGAGAGTAATGGTCCTATGGTTTATAAGATTCAGCAAGAAATAACTTTTATTTCTCAGGATAATATGTCTGTTACTGTCTATTAGGCAAAGCTACCTAAGCTTTGGGATGAGTTAGCCTGTCTTATTAGGATTTCTGAGTGTAATTATGGTACTACTAGGGAGAGTGAGAACTTGATGAGTGTAACTAAACTGATGCAGTTTCTTATGGGATTTGATGAGCAAAATGATCATGTTAAGAATCAAATTTTGCTCATAGAGCCATTGCCTTTGGCAAATAAGGCATACTCTATGGTGTTGAGTGTTGAGAAACAGAGGGAGGTTCATAATGTGTTCACTGACTTTAGAGAAATTGCGATATGGTTGTTAAGGAAAATAATTATGCTACAGGGAGATATGTGGTTAAGAAGGGGCCCTTCAATAAAAAAAATTAGATCGGTTTTTGCACACACTATAATACTAAGGGTCATAAGAAGGATAATTGTTTTAAGTTGATTGGTTATCCTAACTGGTATAATGATCTTAAAAAACAACAAGGGAGAGGTCATGCTAGGTTTGTGGGACAAGTAGCTCACTCTGTTGATGAAGGAGGTACTAATTAAGTTGACTATTTAACAAAGGGTGATTGGACTGTTAATTTGGCTTCTTTGATTGAAAAAGAAGTACAAAAATGTCTTCAAGGCAAAGCTTTGTTGGCAACTCCGTCTGCTAATATTGTGCAGTGTGTGGATTATACCAATTTTGCAGGTACGTCTATTGCTCTTACCTCTATGTCTTTTATGCTTGACTGTGATGTTAGCAGTTTCTAGATAGTTGATTTAGGTGCTTTCTAATCATATGAGTTTTGCATCTAAATATATGACTAATCTTATTTCTCTACCTTCACCTAAAGTTCTTCATTTACCTGATAAAACAACTACTTCAGTACATCATATTGGTATTATAGTTTTGCATCCTAAGCTTGCTATTCATAAGGTTTTACTTGCTCCAAACTTCAAATATAATTTACTTTATGTGCATAGACTTACTCAATACCTTAATATCCAAATTGTTTTTTTATCCAACACACCATTTTTTTCAGGAACTCTTGACTGAATAAATTATTGTTGTGGAGAATATTCGTGCTGGTCTTTACATTTTAGATAAATCTAGTTTTCTTAGTCATGTCATTGCTTCTTTTAAAAATAAGTCTTCTATTGTTTTGAAACCTGTAACTACTAATAAGGTTCATACCTCTTATATAACTTATGATTCTACTAATAAAAATACTTCTTCTATTATTTTTGTTGATCTCATTCACAAGAGGTCGGGTCATACTTCTAAAACTAAGATTGAGCATCTGGACATTCCTATTGTATTTGATTCTTTTGAGCTTTTCAGTTTGTTTTGTTTGTCCTTTGTCTAAACAACATAGATTATCTTTTTCATATAGTCACTCTAAATCTGGTAGCATTTTTTATCTTATTCATGTGGATCTTTGGGGTCCTTATCCTCTGCCTGCTCTTTTAGGTGCTCACTATATTCTTACCATAGTTGATGATTACAGTGGAACCACTTAGACTTTTCTTCTCAAAAATAAAACTAAAACTTGTCAACGTTTACAACATTTTATTTCTATGGTCCACACTCAATTTTTCCCAAAAATTAAATATATAAAAATAGATAATGGGACGAAATTTGTCAATACTTCTTGTCAAAATCTATTCTGACATCATGGCATCATCCATCAAAAAACTACTCTTTATACTTCTCAACAAAAATGGTATTTTTGAGAGAAAACGTAAACATCTTCTTGAAACTACTAGGATTTTAATGTTTCATTTTGGTCTTCCTAAGAAGTTTTGGGGTGAATCTATTCTTACTGCCACATGCACAATCAATAGACTACCTACTTCTGTTATTGGTTGAAAAACTCCTTATGAACTACTGCATAACAAGAAACCTGATTATAGTTTGCTTAGAGTTTTTGGGTATCTTTGTTATGTCACAATACTAAACCTTTTAAAGATAAATTTGATCATAGAGTATTTAAATCCATTTTTGTAGGATATGCAATTGGTAAAAAAAGATTACAAACTATACAATTTAGATTCTCATTCCTTGTTCGTTTTTAGAGATGTTCAATTTTTTGAACATGTTTTTCCTTTTTATACTTCATCTACTTCTTTTGCTTCTTTTCATGTATTACCTATTATTTCTTCTATTGCTGATGTTTTTTCTTATTCTATGCATGTTGTTGTTTCTTCTCCTTCTACTTCTGCTCCTTATTCTGTTTCTCCTCATTATTCTATTTCTCCATCTACTTCTGTTTCTTCTGATCCTTCTTTTTTATCTACTTCTTCTCTTCCCCCAATAATGATGTGGTTGTTTCCCTCAGACATAGTACTAGGGTTATTTCTAAACCCAAATGGATGCAATATTTTGTTTCAAATATTTTAACTCTTTTGCTTTCACCCAATATGCCTCAGTCAACAATACTTTACCCTTTGCAACCTTTTCATGATACTGTTTTACCTTACCTAAATTCAACTCACATGCATTTTTTAGCTTCTATATCTACTATTAAGGAGCCCACCACATATAATCAAGCTAAAACAGAATCATATTGGATTTAGGCTATGGATAAAGAGCTGGCTGCTTTAGAAAAGAACAATTCTTGGGTTCTTACTCCTTTACCTCATGGTAAAAAGCCTATAGGATATAAATGAGTTTATAAGGTGAAGTTTAAAGCTGATGGGAGTGTGGAGAGATACAAAGCTAGGTTAGCAGCTAAGGATTACAATCAAATAGAGGGCATTGATTTCCATGACAGTTTCTCTCATATTGCAAAATTAGTTACTGTTCGGATGTTTTTAGCTTTTGTTGCTGCAAAACATTGGTCAATTCATTAACTTGATATAAATAATGCATTTCTTCATCGTTTTCTAGATGAAGAAATTTTTATGTCTTTATCTGAAGGTTATGTAGTATAACACCCTTATACTTTATATACATATAATATATACGCCTGGTATATGTAAAATACGTATATTGAATACAAAAATATTACATTATAGTTTGTTTAAAAAATTTCTTAATTTTATGGTAACAATTTAAGAACACTTAAAATGTATTTTAATAAATAAATAAAATTAACCATTAGTAATTTAAAAATTAAAAAGATATTAAGTAGAAAATCTCTGAAAAAAATTTGTCAGAATTTTATTTGTATTTTGGATAATTTTAAATTTTAAATAACACAACTTGTAATTAAAATACATTTCCAAATATTTATTCAATACATACATTTTTTCAAAATAGCCCAACGGCTCAATTCATCAATGTTTTACCAAAAATGCATTCATATATATAAATATAAATTTCATTTTTATTTAATATATTACACAAGAAGAAAACATATATTTTACACCACATACGTAATTATATATATATATATATTATAAATACTCAAAAGCTTTTTAAAAAATTTAAAAGTTTATATATGAGATATAAGTGGCACTGATCTGCAGTAGCTCAAAAGTCTTTACACACAAAAATTTAGACCTAGGGTGATATAGTAACACTCTCCGAATCTCCTGGATATATCATGCTACCTGCGCGATGAATTTCAATCGTACTAAGCGTATTATTGCCTAGTAGTACTTATTTTAATTAAATATAAAAATGGTGTCATATATATATAATGTCATGTTTGCATCATGTTATAAATATCAAACATTGTTTATATATATTAAACAACACACTAAATATAGGCCCAAATATCTTATATAATTATCTAGTCTCAGGCTTGCTGCCTTGTCTATTATTGGTATCTCACTCGAGCGTAGGTACATCTCTGTGACATTCAGTGTCTCATCCATTTTGGTATATGGTATATCAACATCCAAACGTAATCTTCTAGCAACTAGATAGTATATAAGGTACACACAATAGATATTCTTTTCAATGCGCTTTTACATCTCTACTCACACTATAGTTTCCACAAATCATTATCATAAATAATACAAATGTTGTTTACTTCCTCATGTTAGTGAGTAAATTGCACTTTACACATTTTATACAAATATTTTATGTAGTCATTTTCAAATGGCTTATCATGCCACAATCAATACAAACCGAGCAATGTTACTTCAAACAATGCCATACACACATATTCATAAAATTGAAGTATCATTACACATTTAATATATATAATGTTTATAATAAAATTCAATACAATCACACACATTATGAATAAAGCATGTATTAACCTCTTTAAAGCAATAAATGGAGTTAAAACTCCACTCCACTTCTAATATACCTAAAAGTCTTTCACCACTAGGTTGATGAAAATTCTATATACTCAACAACTATACCCAATGTGAATGAACATAATCAATTAACATCATATTTCTAGGTGTTTAAAACCTAATACAAGAATTAAGGCATAATTTTACAATTTTCTAAGTTTTTGTCACAATGAACTTTAATTTTAGAAAATCATTCTAATACATTCTAAATTGAGTTTTTAGATTAAATATACCTAATACATTATATTTTAATATATTTCAAGCATTAAAATATAATGTACCACTTTTCCATCACTTTGTCCTAAGCCTCTTTAATTTTAGTTTTTCATTCCAACTAATTTTATATGGTAACTCGAGTTCATTTATATCATTAACAATATTAAATAACACAATTTAAATCATAAAATCAAATAAATATAAATTTTTTGTGATTATTATTCCCGAAACCCTAACTCTCTCTCTTCATCTTTCAAACCCTAACTAATTCTAAACTTTTCTTAAGTTCAACCTTAAAATCATTATACATACATCAAACTAACTTCACCCAACACCATTTAACCAATTAAAAATAGCCCTTTCAAAATTCAAAATTTTACATATATAAATTTGTCTAAAGAATACCTAAAATTTCAAATAATAACTTACTTGTTGAAAGTTTGCCTAAACCACCTTTGATTCTTGAAAATCTACTTAAAATTGATTGTGTGGAAGAAAAAGAAGAAACTCTTGAACTCCCATGAAGGTTCAACCAAGAGATGAAGAAGAAAGTGAAATGTGACTTTTTTTTTTATTTTCTTTTTAATATTTTAAAACTGTTTATATATATTATTATTTTAAATTAATTAATTATTTAAATATTTTTAATTCTTTAAATTACTTCTTTCACCCAAAAAATAAAATTATTTTTAAAATTTTAATTAATTTATTTTTTAAATAACATTATCATTTTACCCTTCATTTTACTATTTATCTGCTGACTTTTCTAACTCATGTTTGACTTTAAATGTAATATATATTTCTCTTATATTTCAATCTATTTTTCATTTTTAACTCATCATTTTTTCTTGAATTATTTATTTTAATTTAATTTAAATTAAAACCTAGCAGTTAAGCAGATGCTACATGTGGTTTATAACCTTCAAAAGTCTTTATATGGACTTAGGCAGGTATCTAGAGAGTGAAATTTGGAGTTAATCACTAGACTGAATGCCATAGGTTTTATGCAATCATCCAATGATCATTACTTGTTTATTAGGTCATCCAATGGTCATTTTATTGTTTTTATTATTTTGATTGTTTATGTTGATGACTTGCTCATAATCGTTACCAGTGAAGATAAAATTCACGGTGTTAAAGCTTTTCTTGATGATATTTTTTCTATTAAAGATCTTGGTCTTGCCAAGTTTTTCCTTGGTTTAGCTCTCGATAGTTCTTTGCTACATCTCTGATTTCTACAGTATCAATTATTTGGATTTAATATTTGATGTTTAAAATAACAGCCTTATTAATGATTTAATTCATTTTATAATTAAATCATAAAAATTACTAATGTCTGTAATTATTTTAATAAACATGTTCGGTTGATAATTGATGTCAGAAATAAAAAAAATATGTGAGCAGTAATCATTTATGAAATAATTTAACGATAATAATGAAAAATATTAACATTTAATATATTTGATAAGGGGCAGAGTAACCTTGTGTTCGTTTCACTTAAATTTTTAAACCAGTAATTTATAATGTAATTATACATTATATAATAAATTTACTGAAATTTTTAAAATACAATTATTCTAAAATTATTAAAATATCAAGTGATTAATTCCAATATTTATAAGCTTTTAAAATTTATATGTTTAAATTATAGTCTCATTAAAAGTATATATCATATTCAGTAGATTATTAATATATCATTTATTTTTATTTGATTTAAAATTTTAATAGTAAAATCTTAAATATTTATAAACTCTTAAAAAATACATGCATTTTGCATTTTATATTTTCTTCTTACTTGAATTTATATAATAATCTCATTTATGTTGTTAATATACATTATAGTTTTTTGTCCAAAAAAATATACATTATAGTTTTACTTATTTTTAATTTTAAATTAAAAATATATTTATTTAAGTGATGCAATAAAATTTTTTTGAAAATAATTTAAATAAAAATATATTTGTAAAATTATTATCTTTACTTTTTAATCAATACATTGAACAAATTAATGAAGAAAACTATTGAATATCTTTTAAATAAAAATATCATACTATAAATTAATACGAAAGTGATTTGATTCAGATATTAAAAAAATTAATTTATAAATAAATTCTTCCGCTCTTACAGACTAAAAATGAATTTGAAGTACTATATTCTATAATTTATTTGCAAGGTCTTTTAAAGTTGATAAAAAGTAACTGAAATATAATTAAATTTAAAGCAAAATAAAATTCGAAATAAATCATTGTTTGTGAATTTGAAATTTGTAAAACTTATTCATATAAAAACGTTTCGCCGTGTGAATTTGCAATTTATAAAGCTTGTTCATATAAAAAAAACTCTATTGTTGTAGTGACTCGATTTGATAAAATTAAAATTTTTAATTCCGTCACTGTATTTGATTATAATTATAAACTATAAACTTGTATAGTATTTTAATATTATAATCACTTGTAAATCATTTTAAATAAACATGTTGATTATATGACAAATTTTGACTCCTAATCATTTGTAAAAATAAAAGAATTTTAATTTAATTGATTTATTACATGGGATAAAAGAAAATAAAGTTTCAGATTTGGCTTTTTTGGCCTCTCTTTCCCTCAATTTATCTTTCATCCAAGGTAATATGAACTCTTACTTGCTAATTGTGGCGTATTTTAATGAATTGAAATAGACACTTAAAAGAAAATAAATAGACACATCATTTTTCCCATGAATTATATTACTTGCTAATTGTGGCGTACTTGATAAAAGAAATTTTTTTATTTTTTTCGTTTTTTGAAAATAGTAAAAAAGAAAAGGGTAAAAAGGACTTTGAATAAGCGAGAGTGACCTAAACATCAGGGCGCTTCCTGACCGAACCTCAGCCTAGCTGGCAATTGGATAAGCATCAGAAAAACTCTCGCATCTAGTCACATGGTTACTACTTATTTACATAATTGCCCTCATGTTATCGCCTACTCATTTTCATACCAGAAACGGTTTTTCGCAACTTTCCTTCTTTTTTTTTTAGAAAATCTCTTAACTTGAAGGACATACTAATTTTTTTTAGAAAAATTTACATCATTTTTAATTACTTAGGAAGCTAATTTCTTTTAAACTAATATAATTCATGAATATTAATTTTATTAAAATTTAATAATCTTAACAATAAGTAAAATTTTTCTACAACACTATAACTAAATAATAAATAAATAATTACATATTAGTAACTGGAGTCACGCAATCATTCGAATTTTAACATATTATAATGCTGCTTTGATTGTTAAAATATAATGTTGCATTTTAATTTTTGAATTATTATAATATAAAATAATTTAATTTTTCAAATTTTAATTTTTATTGTAATATAATATATTTTTTAAACTATTGTAATATAATAACTAAAAATACAATAATTTATCTTTATATTAGATATCATAGTCTTATCAAGTTAGACCATTTTTTTTCTTATTTATTGAATATTCAATTAATTGAAATAAACATTGTAGATTACACTATAATGGTAATCCTTTCCTTTTAAAATTTCATCAAATTTATGATATTTTTCTTTATGATTATGAAATCTCTCATTTAGTATATTATTAATGAAAATGAAAAGACCCGTTAAATAAAATCTGATTGATATCAAAAAAATTTTCATTTAAAAGGTGATGGGTAAATAATGATGTTACCATTTTTTTATTTTATTGAGCTTTCATATCGAGCTCAGCGTTTGTCATCCTCGTGACTAAGCTCTTAATAACATGGTTGATTTTATTATTGGGCTCTCATTGTTCTACCGAATTTAATATGTTCGGCTGAAACTCCATTAACACTAATTGTACGATCCTGGCACACCCATAAATTACGCTGACATTACATCAAAGATTGTCTCTTCCCACTAACTATAAATATGAGTTATCCCCTCATATAAAAAGGTTATATCCTTTTTTTTTCCTCTTTATTGAGAGCAATCGAATTAACTTATGTATCAGAGCCTCTTCTGGAAAGCTCGGTCCCTCCTCTCTCTTGTGTTGTAGATAGAAGAGCCATTGCAGCAGTAGATCGAACCATAGCTAGGACCCTCGAGATTGCCCCTTCATCATTGGTGCAGTGAGCGTGGATAAGTTATTCCCTAGCAGAGGCAATGAAACCTCAGGTACATCCCAAACTCTTGTAAGAAAAGCACTAATGGTGTCTTACTTCAACATTTTATACAGCAGTGTCCTCGCACACAAAATTAATATACCGTGCTCTCATGACAAACTTCTCCAGTGTTCTCATGAACTACAAAATTGAATCCACAATGTTCAACCCGTCAATTTCATTTTATTTATAATATCATACTTTTGAACGATCTCTTATGCATGTATTTCATTTTGTTGATAAATACCAAACTTTTTATGATGGATGTGTATGTTATATCGTACCCACGCATAAAACTCTTACAACTCACCAGTGTTGAGCTTTTGAGCGCACTAGTCGGTCACCAAAAAATCTAAGCACAAAATATATAGCTCATCGTGCCATGCACATCGAGCTCTTTCAGTGCCCTGTCGCACATCAATTTTTATTATATGTATATCATCGTACCTTGCACACCGAGCCTCTTAATGATCTTCTGCTCACCGCGCCTTGCACACCAAGCTCTATAGTGCCATGGTCGCACACTCAAATACTACTCTCCATATTACAACAACAAGCAACATTATGTAATATTGCATTAAGCTCAATAAACCAAACTCTTTAAACTGACCAATAACTTTGCAATACTAAACTATTTAGCGCTTTCTCGCACATCAATTTCATTTCATTTATAATATCGAACTGTTTAGCGCTTTTTCGCATATCAAACTTTTACTAATAACTTATATGCTTTAGTGTGTTCGTGCGCGCCGAGCTTTCATTATGAATATTTATGTTTTAGTGCCCTCGTGCACATTGAACTCGTATTATCATGTATAGTGCCCTCGCGCACACCGAACTGCTTTATCACTTTCTCATATATTGATCTGCTTGTAGCGCCTTCATGCGCATCATTATTGTAGCCCTTTGTAAAAGGCTGAGCTTTTAAGCTTTGACAGAGCATCAGTGCTTCAATTGTAAAATTTATACTCATTTTTTGCAGTTGTAAATGCACCTAAGAGACTACTTAACATAAATGTCAAGACAATGGACAGGGAACTAGCACCTATGATTAGCAATGGCATTCAAAAACTGAGCTTCGACACTTAAGCTCATTGAAGACCCAAGTATTAACACAAAAGTCCATCTAAGAGCCGAGCACCAGCAATCAAAGAGAAATTTCCTACCTCCACAGGTTGAGCGATGAGCAAGTCAATAGCATTGATAATCTGCTCAGAATAGAAAAAGCTTGCGCAGATCCACCAGCACCATGATTCTGATTGGCACAAGAGAGCTCGATCAACTTCTTTGGACCAAAGGGACATTCAAGGAAGGCTCTCCTAAGAGCCGCACTTCAAGACAAGTGGTTAAACTGACTATCGGGGATAACGCCTCGAGTAGGTACTTACTCTCTAACCTTGGTCTTTCATTTTCATTTTGTGAGTTCATAAAGGACATGAATAGCATGGCATGGAATCAAGTTCGGGTTAACAAATCCAATATGCTTAGTAGTACGCTCGGGTGCACCTCGTGTTCGATCTTAACTGAAACATTAAAGTCAGCACAACACAATAAATGTAACAGTTATCTTCTCACAAGTATCAAGTTTGGTTTTGGATCGAGCCCTTAGGTTAACACAAACAGTATATCAAAAAAAGGTAAATCACAACACACGTATTGAGTTCAAAAGAAAAATATTTTATTAATTAGACAATAGCTCACTACATAGGTGGCCCGGTCTTTACAACGTGCTTTATAGACCGAGCATACATAAGTACCTATGCCTAAATAAAATTTCATTAGTCATGGACCTCATCATCCTGAGATTTGTCCTCCTGATCCAAGTCCTCGTATTCATCTTCATCCTCATCGTCCAACTTACGTTCATCTACTGGCTGATCAATATCTATCTCTGTCATCCAAGACAAGTCCATATCTAGATTCTCCTTCTTCAACCGATTTTACACAGCCTTTTGGTAGGCATAAACACCCTAAGCGTAGTGCTTGTTGCTCTTCATCTGCTCGGCAGCCAGCCCTTGCTAGACGACTTTAAGGGCGTCTTCTACCAAGCATAACTCATTGTCTTTGAATTTTAGAGCTTCCTTTATCGAGAGCATCTCTTTAATTTTAGCCCTTAAAGTTGCTCGTGACCGGAATTGCTCTCGGTTGCTCGCTCACTCCGTTGCTCGCAAGTCGTCCTAGCCCTTTTTAAGCCTCCCTTCTGGCATCCTTCTCCGTCAATGTTTTAGATCTCTGCTAGCTAATCCTGGGCCTCTCTCTATTCAACTGAGCAAAAAAGTTAGCCAAATACATAAACAGACTACCAATAAGCAAAATAAAAACTAAGTGCTACATGTCTGGTCCTCTAGCTGAATCTCATTTGGATCATTTTCAAGAGAGAAGTACTGACATTCCTTTTCTCCCTGAGAATGTCTCATTCCATAGTGTTAAAAACAATAAGCTCATTCTCATTAAGATTTGTTTTAGTTATTTCTTGGCCACTAGGCTTGACCCACCAGATACAGAATTGGGACGCGCACATTGACTTTGAGGAAAGGAGTTTTAAAATGCTTTTTCTCTCCTTATTAAAGAAGAAAAATAAAAAGTATCTTTTCAATCCCAGCTTTGGCGAAATTTATTTTCTACTTCCTACACGTTACTGTACACGTGAGTGAGATGCTGACATGGACCTATAAAGGACTGGACCATTCTATGAACACTGACAAATCCAGTGCTAAAACGTTTTCTATATATCACATTCTAATTGGGAATTAATTTTAAAGGAGAATAAAAACAAATTGAGGCCAAAGAATTTTATTTTTTCTTTATTTCACCCATGATTATTAATTTAATTTTTCTAATTGAACTTAAAAGAAAGGCTGCCTACCCATTGAACATTAGAATGTTTTAAAAATACAATTGAAAAATGTTAAGATATATTTAAGATTTTTATTGCTTTTATTGACGTTTTTTGTATATCTACTTTGAATAAATAAATTATTAATTTTAATTATAAAAATATTCATCATATTTTTCAAGGAAAATAGCAGCAAAACCTAATTTTATCAATTTAGGTTTCCCATATATATTCACCTCTGATTGTGGTAACCTTTCCATTAAAGAAAAAAAAAACATGGGATATGCACTAAAATTAGTGGCCATTAGATAAGACCCCTCAGAATGCGACTTGTATCAGTGTAGCTTCATATACACCTTTCTCGCGTAACAAGTTTAATTCATATATTTAAAAAATATATTGTATAATATCACTTTCATGTGCTTTTTTTTTTAAAGAAAATGCAAAAATATAGGGTGACAAATTCAATAATCTTGAATTTTTAATTTTTTTTTAATTTAGCTAAAAATGATAAATACGTTAAGGTTAATAGGTTTAGAAAGGCTTCTTTTTTCTTTACTAATCTAGGATTGAGTTTTAGAGAGCAGAGGAGAGAGAGAGAGAGAAATGGCATGAAAATAATTTAGTAGATAGAAGAGGGTAGTTTGCTTAGCGGATAAAATTGGACAGACAAGGATTCCGAGCACAGTTTTCATTCTTTTCTTCATCATCAACTTTTCCTCGTCCACTGTACGGAGCACCAATAACACGCGTCACGCCCCCACCTTTGTCCCCACTACAACTCTAAAACTAAACTGTTCATTTCTTTATGGACCCCACCCTATCCATTCGTCTTATTTAATTTTTTTAACAACTGATGCCAGTACTAATTGTTAAATAAGTTTCGGTAAAAAAAATTGTTAAATAAGTAATTATATCCCACGTAAAATTAATTAAATATAATATAAAATTAATTGAAAATTTTAATAGAATTTGTAGTATATCATTCTCTTTTTATATTTAATAACAACTGAATTGATTAATGATAAAAATTTAATATTTTTTAATTTTAAATTCAATATTTGTTGATATTATATGAATTATTTATTATTTTAAATATCTAATGCTGTGTAATTATATTTATTTTTATAAATTTTAAACGTTGTCTGTTAAATTTGATTTTAAGCGATAGTGGAAAGAAAAATCTCACAATCACAACAAAGACGTTTAAATTTCTAAAAAAATAAATAAAAATAAAAATAGAAAAACGTTTCAGACGTAGATATGGGAAATGGTTGTCCATTCTGGCAAAGACACGTGACGAAGGGGGGAAGGGGCCCTTGTGGTTGTGGGACCCTAGTTTATCTGGTCGCCGCATTACGCGGGATGGCTCGTCTCTATCCAAAACCCATTTGGTGGGCCCCATCTCTTTTTAAATTACTTATTAGTATATTATTATTTTTTCTAAATGGAATGTTCCAAACGTATATTCACGCACCGATATTTATAGCTTCCTTTTATCCTTTTTTTTTTCCCCAAATCATGCGTGTAATATATATATATATATATATATATTAAACAAACTATTTCACCCTTTAAAAAAACTATTTCTTTTATCTCTTTCATAAATGTTCGATATTTTGAAAATAAAATAATTATGCAACATAGAAAAATAAAATATCAACTCACAAATTATTTAAAAGATTTTTTTTACTATATAATCTCAAAATTTTAGTTTTATAAAATCAATTCATAAAATATTTTTTTACTATTTTATAATTAACTCATATAATAAACTTAATCCATATATGTATTATATTAATATTCAAAATTATAAAAAATAATAATATTTTAATTAATTAAAATAATAATAATTAATATACATATAAAATATTTTAAAATATATAATATAAATGAAAAAATAAAATTTATCTAAAAGCGCGACTCATATTTAATATAGAATAAGTTAATATACATTACAATACCATACTTAATTTAACTTTGTAATCGTAAAAAAAAAAAATCTTAAAGTTCGAGCAAGCTGCTTTAAATTTCTTTTAGATAAAAGTTTCTTAAAATTCAACTTTTATCTATAAAGAAGAAATTTTTTTTTTTCTATATATGTAATATGTTTCATATATAAGTAGGCTATATAATTCACATACAAATATATATATATATATATATATATTCAATAATATAATATTCTTATATGAATTTTTATGTTGAACTGGATATCCGAGATAGACTCATTTAGGTTTAAATTAAACCTTGGCTTTTCAAGATTGGACTCAAGTCAACCTATATGCGATCACCCTTATAATTTACAATTGTGATTAATTTCATTTTCTTTTAACTCTTCTCGACTTTTTAAGTAGATTTAACACTTGATGCCGCATTTTCTGTGTGTGTGTGCGCGCACATATATGTATATATGCATACGTTGGAGCAATTTTGAATTATTTAAAAAATTTTATTATTTCACTATTTTTATTTTAAAAATTAGATTTATTTATTACAAATTAATCTTTTTGATTTGATATTTTTTAGAGGTTTTTAATTTTTGTTGTTTAAGTAATTAAAAATTCTTTTTAAATTAGATTTGTATTATTCTTATTCAAGTAAAGCACTTACAAATATATAAATATATAATATAGCTATTTGGTATAAGTAAAAGTTGTAGCCACCTTGTTTTTTGGTTTTAAATATTCTCTTGTTATATTAAATATTTATTATTTATTTATTTTTTTAATTTTTAATTTTTAATTTATTTTATTGTTCACCTCCAGCCAATTCATATAAATATTTTTTTATAGTTTTTATTCTTAACACTTTGTTAGCGGTGTTGTAGTTGAAAGCAGCCATAATATTGGATAATTTCTCTCTCTCATTATGCTGATTAGATTATCAAAATTAGATATGCTTTGTAAGCAGAACCATTGGATTTACTCTGTGAAGGAAATCTTGAGTTGAGAACACCAAGTCTTTATGTGCACTAAAAGAATACATGGGCTAACCCGTGCATCATGATTATGACCCAAAAAATACTCTCACAAGTCACCATCACATTCTAAATGGGCTTTTGTACTTTCTACACAAAGCCCAATATGTAATTAATCACATCTTTCATTTCTGGTGAACCTTCAAGGGCACCCATTATTATTATTATTATTATTATTATTATTATTATTATTATTATTATTATTATTATTATATAGTATTTCTTCTTCTTCTTCTTCTTCTTTATTTCTTATAGTTTTTCTTCCACTTAAGTCTACCCATTAAAAGTTAGCTTATACTTTCCCATTTCCACTAAAAACAAAGAACTTATTGTTTTTATGAATTTAAAAAAAGACTTCTGATATGAAAAAGTTTCATTTAGTTTTTTTATTTGAGCATAAATTGATATATATTTAAATTGTTATTGATAAAATCTTTTTTATTTTAAATTAATTTTTATAGAACTAGTATTAAAAATAAATAAATAAATATCATAAATAATATTTGTAAAATTTTCATATTTGTGTTTAGAAAAAAAAAATATAGCATATTTCTTAATTACTGATTTCATTATTATTACGATATCACAAACTATAAAAAATAAGAAAAAAATTATATTTTTAATTTGACTATATATATTGCATATATATATACTCGGGGATTTTATGAAATTCAATAAATTAACTTATTTCTAACAATTGAAATTGTCATTAAAATTCAAAAATTTATGCAGAAGTATGCAACAAATATTACAATATTCAATTTTTTTTAATATTTAATTGTTTTATGTGAATGTTGTATCAGCACCTTTTTTTTTTCGATGTTGTATTAATTCTTTTGAAAGAAAAGAAAGGAGGGGTCTTACAACTTTCTGAGTGAGAACTGAAGAATAAAGGCATGTCCTTTCATATTCATTCAACACGTCTTCAGCCCCACAATCGAACGGCTAAGGTTGCACGTGCGTGCAAATTAATTTTTTTTTGACAGAAGTGCGTGCAAATTCTTGTAGTCAAAAGTATTGGATTATTTGCACCCCACAAGACTCGAAATAAAATTATAAAAATAAAATATATGCTTTGCTTAGTCCCCAACAAACAAGTTCATTCATCTTTCTGTTTTCTTTTGGTTTCTTTCTATTATTTAATTAATTATTCAGGGTTTATTTTTAATTAATACAGTATGACATCATCATCAACATACGTGTCATCATTTGAATGAAAATTACTTTATAACAAATATATATATAATTATTAATAAACTTATAATACTAAAATATAAAAAAATGAGTTTGTGATATGTAACAATATTTTCTATTATGATGATTTTTTTAAAAAAAAATTTTTGAATTATTGTTCATAAATAATGAATTTAATATCACATAAAGAACTTGACCCAAACATTTTTGTCCATAACCTATAGTATTTAAATAAACAAAAAAAGTGTTTGTCACGGCTCGAGCACACCTAACATGCACTCACCAGAAGAGAAAAATTAATGGCAAAAAATAAAGAATTAAAGACCATATAAGCTTTTTTTTTTAAAAAAAAAACAAAAATAAACTCTTTATTATCTTTAAAAGCTGAAGTTTATTATTAAAATTGAGTTCCTTCTTTGTATCTTATACTTTTATTTTAATGGCTTTAATTTCAATTCACTAACTTGGGACAACTCTTTTGAACTCCCATTTATTTATTGAATTATATGTGTGTCTTTGGAATAATCACTTTCTTTCTTTAGGTGAAACCCCAATAGAATATTATCACTGTAAATTAATAAATCTAAAGCTTATTTATGAGTTATATATATAATATATAATTAATGGGAAGGCCAAAGTGTGAAAGTTGGTTACATGTTTTATTTGACTATGTCTCCATTATGTATGAGAATGTGTATAATATAATATAGTTTTACAGTACGGCCATCAAATATGCAGCTTGACTAAGAGTCTAAGTTGGTGATTTTTTCTTTATTTAATTATTTATTTATTACTTCTGATGAATTTTAAAATTTTAACACGAATGTGATAGTGATTGTGTGTGTTTTTTTTGTCAATCTTTACGGTTTTTTATGTTTAAAAGTTTATTGTTTTGGACCAGTAAAGTAATGCATTTCTAGGAAATAGTAATACATTTTGAGGCTTTGGTAAACCAAGATTATAACTCTTAACAAAAATAATTATAAACGAGCTAGGCTGACAAGCATCTGGATCTGGTTATAACCACATTCACACGATACATCAAAAACCAGAACAATATTATTTTAAGGATCATATTTCCCTGTTTCCAAAATCCCATTTCCACACCACAATCCTTAAACGTACAAATGACCATAATTAACTTCAAGAAAACTCATCTTATAGATAAGCCTGTAACAGTCAAGAGCTCATAGCTTTGCATATTTTAATATGACTTTGCCAAAACTGAATTGAAATTGATGAACAGACAGATATATATATATATATATATGTTAGAGGATATGGATAAGTTATTTAGGGCATATTATAATTATTTCCAAAAAACATTTCAGAACATGTCATCCTAAATAAATGACACAACTTTCGCTTGATGGACTCCGATAACTTAAGTTATGGAAGCAAAATGAATGCTATTGTAATATATACTGACAGTACCCTCACCAATCGAGCTCAGCCTCCTAGCCCCTTATTCAGCCTTGTCTATAACTGAGCTTTGCAGGAGAATGATAGATCTCGGTGTCCGGTATTTCAGTACGGCCAAACTTTTAATGTTCGGGTAGATAATCATCTGACACAGCTATTGTATGATCTTGATGTTGTAAAAATTGAATTATTTTTTCACTAATAATATGTATAATATGTGAACAATTGTACCAATTAATTATACCAGGAATATTCTCAGAAAAAATAGGTGGATTACAATGGACACACTTAAATACCAAATCTTTCCTTAGACAGAATTTTTCTAAACATATAATTAATAGCACAAAATACTACCATAACTAGACATAAAATTAACTATTAAATAATTAATAAAGAGAATACCAAAAATTTAACGAGGTTCTGCCAATTTTACCTACGTACTCGGACACCACCAAAATAATATTACTAATATCAAAAAAGAATTACAAAAGAGATAAGAGATAAAAATATTAAAACCTTAAAATGAGAATGCTTAATATTTTTGGGATGATGTAACTAAAAGGGGGAAGGGCCTATTTATAACCTTAATCCCCTTCCCCCATATCCTACATCTCTTTATGTGGGATAGAAATTAGTAAAAAAAATAACAAATCTCCACCTTAACTATTTTTCTATTTACAATATGCAAATATTCTCTTATAAGAAATTATTTCAGTGGTATTTTCAAATGGGTTGTGTAGCACCCATCTTCAATTTCTCAAAACATTGATCAAGCTCAAACAATGGTTAAACTTGACAGCTGTCACCACCTTTGTCAGTGGTTCGAATTTTCTAAAGTAATATTTCATCTTTCTCCAGAATCTCACGTACAAAATGATACCGAATATTGATGTGCTTCGTCCTTGCATGATAAACTTGATTTTTTGCTAAATAAATAGCACTTTGGCTATCATAATGCACTTTAATATGCTTTTGTCTAACTCCCAATTCACCAAGCAACCCTTGAAGCCAAATTATTTCTTTAACAACCTCTGATACTGCCATGTACTATGTTTCCGTAGTGGACAAGATAACTGTTGACTGTAACGTAGACTTTCAACTAATCGGCCCTTAGCAAGTGTAAACACATAACCAGTAGTTGATAGACGTTTATCTAAACCACCAGCATAGTCAGAATCACAGTATCCAACTACACATTGACCATCTTTCTCATCCCGCTAAAATATCAATCCAACATCTACGGTGTTTAGAATATACCGTAGAATCCATTTCACAGCTTGTCAATGCTCCTTACCAGGATCATGCATATACTTACTCACAACTTCAACTGCTTGTGAAATGTTTGACCTTGTACACACCATAGCATACATCAAGCTACCAACAATATTTACATACAAAACCTTTGACATGTACTGCCGTTCCGCTTCATTTTTAGGAGATGAAGATGCGCTGAGCTTCATATGAGGTGCAAGCGGTGTACTTACATGTTTTAAATTTTCACTTAAGCCAAAACGTTGTAGTACCTTCTTCAAATATTATTTCTGATTCAAACAAAGCTTTCCTCTCTTCCTATCTCTGCATATCTCCATGCCTAAAATTTTTTTGGCTTCACCCAAGTCTTTCATTTTAAACTCCTGATTCAGTTGAGCCTTCAACTTCTCAATTTCTTCTAGATTCTTTAAAGCTATCAACATATCATCAACATACAGGAGAAGATATATGAAATATCCATCTTGTAGCTTGCGCAAATATACACAGTGATCGTATTTACTTCTTGTGTACTTCTGCCTCATTATAAAATTGTTAAATCGTTTGTACCACTGCCTCGGAGATTATTTCAATCTGTATAATAATTTTTTCAATTTGCATACCCATTTTTCTTCTCCAGCAATCTTGAACCCTTCTGGCTGAGTTATATAGATTTTCTCTTCTAAATCTCCATGTAGAAATGCAGTTTTTACATCAAGTTGAACGAGTTCTAAATCCAATTGTGCTACCAAGGCCAATAAATTTCTAATGGAGGAATATTTTACAACTGGAGAAAATACTTCATTATAATCAATTCCTTCCATCTGAGCATAGCCTTTAGCTACCAACTTTGCCTTGTAGTGCACATCGTTCTTGTTAGAAAATCCTTCTTTCTTTGTAAATACCCATTTGTGTCCAATTGACTTCTTTTCCTTTGGAAGATTAGCTAGCTTCCATGTCTGATTCTTTCCAAGGGACTGCATTTCATCATTCATGGCTTTCCTCCACTTCTCCTTTTCTGAACTTTGGACAAATTCATTATAAGTGTTAGGAATACCATCATTTGCAATTAGAGATGCATAAGCCACCATATCATCAAATTGAGAAAGTTTGCGAATATTTCGTCGTGACCTATATATTGCAATAGATTCTTGTTGCTGTGGAGATTCTTGGGTTGGAATCTCTTCTTCATCTGACTCCACCTCTACCATAGGAGTATCTTCATCTGTTTTATTTATTGCTAGGTCAATAATTCTTCTTTCAAACTCCACCTGCTGTGGAGTACTATCTGTTTGCTGCATAATTTTATTTGTTACCTTTTTCAATATGGTAGACTCATCAAAGATAATATCTCTGCTAAAGATTATCTTCTTTGTCTTTGGACACCAAAGGTGAAGTCTTTTCACACCAGTGGTGATCCCCATAAAGAATGTTTTCTTTGTCATCGGATCTAACTTTGATTCCTTAACATTGTAGTATGCGGTGGAACCGAACACATCTAAGGAATCATAATCAGTAGCAGGTTATTCAGATCACATCTCCAAAGGTGTTTTACCACCAATAACAACTGATGATAAGTGATTAATAAGATGGCATGCATATGTCATAGCCTCAGCTTAAAATTGTCTGCCTAATCCAGCATTGGACAATATACACCAAACTTTCTCTACCAATGTCCGGTTCATGCATTCTGCCACCCCATTCTATTGTGATATTTTTTTAACTGTAAAATGTCTGACAATGCCTTCATCTTGGCAGAGTTTTAAAAATGGATTACTTTTATACTCTTCACCATTATCTATGCAGATACATTTGACTTTTCTGCCCGTCTGAATTTTCACCATCTTTTTTCATATGAGAAAAACTCTCAACACTTCATCCTCCTTCTTCATAGTATATACCCATACTCTACGAGAGAAATCATCAATAAAAGTTATAAAATAGTACTTTTCTACCATTGAAGCTGTCTTAGAAGGACCCCACACATCTGAGTGAACATAGTCTAAAATATCCTTGGTATAATGGATTAAAGTACCAAACTTCACTCTAGTCTACTTGTCTTTGACACAATGCTCATAAAAATCTAACTTCTGGGGTTGCACTCCTTTCAGTAATCCTTGATCTGACAAAAGTTTCAAGGATTTATCGCCAGCATGCCCCAAACGCATATGCCATAATTTGGTTTCTTTCAACTCCTAATCATTACTAAAAGCTACTGCTGCTA
This sequence comes from Garcia nutans, assembly GCA_947685225.1. Lineage (NCBI taxonomy): Eukaryota > Viridiplantae > Streptophyta > Magnoliopsida > Malpighiales > Euphorbiaceae > Garcia > Garcia nutans. Next base: position 56,987,356 of record CANTUV010000011.1, read on the forward strand.
TCCCAATAATTACATTACCCTGATAGTAATATAAGTTATTGGCCTTTCTTAATCCTTTCATTATCACCAGTGCACCAGAGATGATTTTCATTACTTCATCTGCTGCATTTACAATGAAACCCTTTGATTCTAAGACTCCTACATAGATGAGATTCTTCTTTAAACTCGGTACATATCGAACATTTGTCAAAATCCTGATTGATCCATCATGATTACTTAATTGGATTGAACCAATCTCTTTAATCATACATGAACCGTCATTTACTGTAAAAACAGTTACTCCTTCTAGTTCTCTAAAGTCAAAGAACTAATTTTGATTGGGACACATATGATGGCTATAACCTGAATCAAGTAGCCATACACTAGAAGAGTTTGTTGATGACACAACAGCTAATAAAAGGTCCGAGTCTTCATCATCACACTCAGCTACATTTGAATCCACGACAGCTTTCCTTTTATCAGATTTGCTTTTATTATTCAGCTTGAGAAAATTTATTTTTCAATGTCCTTTCTCTTGGCAAAATGTACATTTATCTTTAGCTAGTCTGAATTTTGATCTCTCATTCTTTTCTCTCTTCATGCTTTGAGAGCGACCTCTCACTATCAATGCTTTTGCTGTTCCACTTGAACTCTCTTTCTTGTCTTTTCTTTCGTAGCTTATAACTGTATAGTACAACAGTTACTTTAGAGAGAGTCACTTCAGCCTTCCCATGGAGTTGAGTTATTTTAAGAAACTTAAACTCCTCTGGAAGGGACCCTAACAGCATCAAAGCCAAATCTTCATCTTTGAAAGTCACATCCAAATTCATCAAATCAGCTATCAGCTAATTAAAATTGGTGATGTGCTCATTCTCAGTGGTACCAAGAACATAAGTAAAGCGAAACAATCTCTTCTTCATATAAAATTTGTACTGACTGCTTTTCTTCAAAAAATTTTCCTCAAATACCTTTTACAATTTGCTTGCGTAAACTTTCTTAGAGAATGTATACTTCTGTTCTCTATAAAGGCATGATCGAATTGTACCACAAGCTACATGATTGATGACTTTTTAATTTTTTTCATCAATATCTTCTGGTTTCTCTTTTTCAATGGCAATGTCTAGACCTTGCTAAAAGAGAGCGTCTAGAATCTCACTTTGCCACATACCAAAATAGCCCGTACCATCAAAAATCTTCACTGCAAATCTAGCATTTGGTACAATAGTCCTTGACCAAATTGACAAAGTGGATGTTGTCTCCTTTGTAGTGGATGATTTGCCTAAGTCGTCTGTCATCCCTGCTTTAAAAATTATTTAATAGCTAACAAATGTGGAATACAAATAATTCAGAAAAATATTTTATGATGTGAAAGATTAGAGTAGACTGCAACCACAGAGCATACTCAGAAAATCTTGGCTCTGATATCAATTATTGTGGAAATTGGATTAATTTTTCACCAATAATATATATAGTGTGTGAACAATTGTACCAATTAATTATACCAGAAAGATTCTCAGGAAAGAGAGGAGGGTCATAATGGACACGCTTAAATATCAAATATTTCCTCAGATAATTTTTCTAGACATATAATTAATAGCATAAAATACCATCACAACTACGCCTAAAATTAGCTATTAAATAATTAATAAAGAGAATACCAAAAATTTAATGAGGTTCGGCCAATTTTGCCTACATCCTTGGACACCACTAAAATAATATTACTAATATCAAAGAAGAATTACAAAAGAGAGAAAAGATAAAAATATTAAAGCCTTAAAATGAGAATGCTTAATATTTTTGGGATGATGTAACTAAAAGGGGGAGGGGCTTATTTATAACCTTAATCCCCCTCCCCCATATCTCACATCTCTCGATGTGGTATAGAAATTAGTCAAAAAAAATAACACCTGACACATCCACAAGTTGCGCTAATACAACTTAAACCTTGTCTCATTTCATCGCCTTTATATAGGGGTCGCCCCTCCTCAGATAAGAGATTATCTCATCTCTTTACTCTTTCTTTATTTAAACTAACCGAGCTATGATTTAAGTATCAGTCTTTTTCAATGGAGTCTGGTCCTCCTTCTTCTCTGTCTTGTAAGTAAAAGAGTCACAGCAGCAGTAACACCGAACCCGAGTCACTGGAGCTAGGACCACTCTTGAAATACACCTCAGCATTATATATATATATATATATATAATCTTTTTCATCCTCAAACTGCTTTTATAGCAGTTTGGCCCCTAAAATAGTGGAAAAAATTATGATACTATCAGTATGTAGTTGTAAGTAAATCAAAAATAGATGATAAACATAAAAATAATATTCAATTGTTGTGACCACGTGAATATGAGTTTTTCATTGTAAAATGATACTGACAAAGAGAAGATTTTCTATTTCCACTCGCTTCACTCTTATTTTATACTCATTTGACACTTATGCTTCAGTTATCGGTAAGTCTCCGATCCCCTGTGTATGTCTTGGAACTTTAATCCTATTTTTCATGTTGCAAAAATTATATCATTGTATCTGAAATCTTTTAAAATATAAGTATTATTTTATTCTGATAAGTATTTTAATTTTTGAAAATAATTTCTCACAAATAATTTTTATTCATTTTTCATTTACTGGAATACTGATTTGCAATTCTAAAATCTTTTCATTTGTTATTGTTTAGCTTTATTTAAATATTGTTTTGTCATTCAATAATTCATAAATCTTTTTAATTTTTTTCCTAATTTTTCTATATTTTTGATATATATATTATTTTTATAAAAACTAAGAAAGTCGTTAGAAAATTTTTTGTAAAGCGCTAACTTAATTATTTTATAAAATTCAGATATAAAATAATTATTTTATAAAATTATTTTATAAAAATAACTTAATTATTTTTGTTTTTCTCTGTGTAAAAGGTCTCTTAATAAAAACTAGGTATAGCTAATTAACCCTTCACTAGTGAAGCTAAATCATTATGGCTTCATCAATAGCGACAGAAGTTATTGAAATATTATTACTAAATATATATCTTTTATTTTTCAAAACTTTTCATTTTGGCTTCATCACTAATTAAGTTTTGTTTAAAATGTTGGACCCATTTTTACAATTTCTATACCTATTTTTAAGTACTCGATCGACTGATTTGAAAAGATATGTATTAGTTAATCAACTCGACTTTCAGATACTTTGATATATTAACTTATTAATTAATTAATTATAATGAAATGGTTGGATTTAGTGTAATCTAGACATGTTCAGATGAAGAAAACTAAGTCAAAATTTAAAGTTTATATTGGCAATTAATTATTAGTGATATTATTTAAAAATTAATCATGATAGTCTATGTTACGATACATATATTCTTGAGAAGATGTTATATGGATATTTTATTACACATATATGGCATTGTGCTTCTAAAGAGTGCAATATGAGTTTTTTTAAAAAAAATTTACCCTTTAAATTATGAATTTATCTATCACTCAACTACTGAATTTTATATTGTTTAATACAACGGAAATAATATATATATATATTAGTAGTCTCGTGCGTGTGTGTGTATATATAAATCAATTATACGGGGCTAATAAGAACAGTACAAGTCAACGATTTGCTCTATAAAACAAAACGTTGCTTTCAAAAAACCAAGCATGGAGGTTTTGGATTCTCGGATTGATGTTTTTTTTAATAATTAATTAATTTGCATGATTTTTTAATGAAAGTTTTAATTCATACAATTTCATAAATTAAAAATTATTGACATGAAATTTATTGATAATGAATATAAATTTTTTGTATAAATATCTTTTGATTTAATAAAAAAAATCAATATGTGAGACATATTAATTAAATTTAATTTCACCTATTATATTAATTTAAATATGGGGATGAAAAGTAATTAATATGCACCAATTATAGATATAGATTTTTTTTAATGTAAATGTATAAATAATTTGGGAATGGCAATAATCATAAGATATACATGGAGAAGTGTCAAAGAGGAAACTAAGTAATAATTGGTTGAATATAATACTAAGTTGAAGTGATCATATTAATGAAGAGTGGTGCAAACAATCAAGGGGACATTTTGTCTAATTTTATGAATACAAATGTCATTATAATATAACTAAAAGATCATTAGTTCTACGCTTGGACCGTTAAATGAATAAGAATGAAAAAATATGTGGAATATAAAAAAAAACATATATTTGTTAGGTAAACCTACTTATTAGACTCCCCTATACTCTCTGTAATAAGTTAACTTATGGTAATTGGTTCTACTTACTGCATGCTCCAATCATATAAGCCATTACCTTTTTCCCCAATCCCCATTTTAGTTATGTGGATATAGACACATTTTAGATTATATATAAACTTATAATAATTTTAGAAAAGAAGCTTTAATTTTTTTTTAAATTAATTATTATCTATTCAGACTAATTAAGAGAATTCAGAATTTAAAAAAAAACTTAATTATAGTTTTATAGCTCATTTACAAAAATGCTTCCTGTAATTTAGAACTCTGTTAACTGAAGCAATGAGCATGTGCAGTTTTTTATTCAAGTAATAAAGATAACTAAGGAAAAAACAGATAAAGAGACGAAGAGTCACCTTGACTATTGAGTAGCAAGGATAATAAAATAAAATAAAATAAATCTATCGTGGAATTCTTAACAACCTATATATATATATATATATATAAATAAGAAATATTATACATTGAAGAGGATCACCTATAACCACCTATGTTTATATTTTATTTTAGACAAAGGACAATAGAGGGTTCAAATTTGTCTCTATATATAGACCAATACTATTGTAATTATTATAATTAAACGTATTCATATTAAATAAAAATAAATTTAAAACAATTCAATCTGAACTGCTCCATATTATATATATATATATTTATATTTATATATATATTTTCGATTGTTATATATCAAAATCGATTACTAACTACAAATTCAATGATAATAGAAAGTGAAATTTCCAATTATATTCTTTTTGGTTGAATAAAACAAAAAAAGAAATGGGAATTAATAAAAGTTAATAATGCCTGTATAAGACTTGTATAAATAGATCAAAACTTAAGTTTCTTAGATGTTCTCAATATATATATATATATATATGTACAAGAAGTTTTTTTGAGCACACGCAAAGAAACAATTCTTTGATTACAATGTTAATTCCTCATCATCCTAAGAGCTACGGCTTGAAGCTCACCCAAATCAGTAGCATTGTAAGGTCTTTTTCTGGCACATGAAAATTGATCTAATTCTGATCTGCTGCTGCTTTGCATAATATCTTGCATACTTATTATCCCATCATTGCTTTGCTCAATGGATTCAAGTGAGCTCTGAGGTGAGATTGGATTCATGTAATTGTTATAATTATTATTATTTGGAAATATTGATGATTGAATCCCATTATAAACATGATTTCCTTGCCACTGATGATAGTTCTCTATATTATTATTATTATTATTATTATTATTATTATTGCGTGATGAGTCCACTAGATTCTGTGCCAATTGAGCCTTCACTTGCATCAACTGTGCTTGTAAACATGCCACCTACAAATTAATTAATTATTAAAGAATTAAAAGAAAAAAAATACTAAATTAAATTACTTTTTATTTAACGTTTATATCATCAAGAAAAATATGAAAAAAATACAAACATGGTTTTAACGTAATTAAATTTTTGAAAGTTAATCTTAGCAATATATAAGAAAATACATCAGAAGAATTGAAACATATTAAACTCGAATTAAGCCCTTTAGTATAGAAAATTAAAAATTCAATACTTGCACTTCTGTATTTATAAATTAAGAAATAATAAAAATGTAAATAGAAGAAATATATATATATATATAGTTCTGAAAACGATTTTATTTAAAATATCTGGTTAAATAATAAATATTATATAAAAATAATAGATACGAACCTGTTGTTGCAAGGCGAAAATATGAGCAACGCAACCATAAACAGGGTCTCGAATACGAGCTTGAGCTTCATAAGCAATTGTAACAACAGCTTCACAGCGTTCAGCAACAGGAACATGCAATAACAATTTGGACACGTTACTAGCACCAAAAACCTTATGAATGGCAGCAAATCTTGCCGGACCTTGCTCCGAGCAAAAGTACGGTGCGAAAATACAATCGGAAGCACATTTTCGGCGGAGAAACTTGCAGGCTCCGCAAGGAGAACCGGTGCCATTGTCAGCGCCAGATGATGCCATGGAGTAATACTTGTAAAGAAAGAAAGAAATAAAAATAAAGGCACACGAGCAGACTAGGAAATGGTGAAAGAAATAAGGGTAAATGTGGGGGATAAAGACTCATCAAGGGACATAAAAGAAGAGGGCCTTATAAGGTGAGTAAACGGGGGAACATTCAAGGTCTTTATGTAGGGTTCTAAAGGAACATTTATTAATGCTTTACGCAATTTGTAGTTTTTTTTAATATTTTAATGTAACACTTTTCTTTAATAATTTACTATAACTAATAATGTTGATCATATACCACCAAACCAATTAATAAAAAACGGTTTTAATTTATTTAGAGATATTAAAAATTTAATTATATAGCTATATTAAATTTAATGAGTAAAATTTTATTATTTTTATAATTATATTCGGCTCGACATAAAAAAATTTTATTATGTATTATTATTACTATTATTTTATTATGATATATTTAATCTATTTATCAAAAAAAATATTATAAATTTTATTTCTCTAAAATTAATTCTGAATTTTATAAAATAAAACTTTTGTATTTTCTTTTTCATTAAAATGATATCGACATTAACTTTCATTCATCATTCCAAGTTCACTTCACTTATTTAATAAAAAAATTATTATTATTTACATCAAAATACGTAGAGAAGATTATTAATTATACGGGGTATAAATTTTTTAACTGTAAAAGATTTTAATAATTTTGATTAAACTAGTGAAAATTTTATATTATGAAAATTGATGATTATTATTATTAAAAGTTTTGCTTTTGAATTTTCTTGTTCATAAGTTTGCTTTAAAGTTTGATTTTTTGGGGGAAGTTTTAATATTATATTAAGTTTGTTGTTTTTTTTTTCATTAGTCCGCCGAACGCCGCACCTGGGAACTGCTGCTGTTTGTCGCTTTGTGGTGGCTCTCAGGCTACAGCCACCTGCCGGTTAATCTCTACCGACAACCACTTCACTAATTCAACACGTACATTAAATTTTCAAAATAAATATTTTTTAAATCAACTTTACTTTTTTAGCCCAAAAGATACTACGAGTTCCTAGCTGTGGGTTTAGAAGCTTCAGATTAGGAATTCAATTTTCACACGAACTTAACTAATAAAAAAATAAATTTTAAATTTATTTTAGTTGTGATTAAAATTTTTACTTTCAGTCTTCACTCACGAGCATGCTTTTAGTTTAGAATCAGCTATTGATAAATATGACATTTTGTCTTTATTTAATTTTTTACATTATTAATTTTTTCTACAGTTATATAATCTTTTTTTTTTTATAATAATCTTAATTAACTTGTTTCGAAGGTTACTTTTTCAAACATGATGTCAACAATGCTTATTTATTTAATTAGTGATGTCTCTTTTTCCTCTTTTCTACTTTTTTTTTTATTTATTTACTTTTGATTTTCTAGTGTTTGTGTCTATTTAAATTAATGGTTCAAAACTAATATCTAACTTTTGATCAACTGTCAGTGTAAAATATTTGATAATATCAGTTATTAAAATAATATTTTAAAATCCAGCTGTCAATAATTCAACAAAATTATTTTAAAATTTGTAAGGGTTAATATTTAGCTGGTGAATCATTAAAAGTTGAGATAATATTAAAAAAATCATTAAAAATTTCTATCCTAAGTTTTAATAATTGAGAAATAATAGGTTGATTGATTTTAATTTAATATTTATTTAGCAAAATAGATAAAAGCATATTTTTTAACTAATAAAATTGATATACCTATTTTTTTAAAAAATAAAATGAATTGATAAATGAATTTTGTTAACCCTAGTTAGCAACTCAAGAGGTGGGTGAATTGAGTTTTTTAAAAAATTATTAGTTTTTCTTACAAATACTCATGCTCAAGCAATTAAATGAAAAATGAACAGAGAGAGCTAGTGTATAATTTCTCTATATGAAGGTTAATCCACTCTTTACAACCTTGTAAAAGCCCTATCACATTTCTTTAATTATAAATTTCGTTAACCATATATATATTTCCAACATTTAACTGAACTCAGCGTTTGTGAGAAAATACAAAAGGGACAAACTTTTTTTTTTCAGAACTTTTTACGTTTTAGAGCCTTGAAATAAATATCAGAGCTTGATCGACGAAAATTAATTTAAATCAAAATTTGAGAAGTACAAGTTCTTTTGCAGAATACAAACATCTCAAAAATTCAAAGTAGTCATCCCCAAATCCTGAGCCACTTGAATTAGAGAATTTACCATAAATTAGTAGCATTGTCAATTCAACGAGTTAGAACCTCGAAGTTATAACATTTTTGTTTTCTAATTTATCTATTAGAATTTGATTCTTAGAGTTATCATAAAAAATATTTTTAAATTTTACAAGTATAAAAATACGCCTTTAAAATTATTTTGGAACAAAACAAACAATTTTAAAACCCCTTTAGAAAAAGGATAATCTTCATCATACATGGTAAAGATATATCATTGAACTCGTGATGGGGCAGATCAACACACAAAACTAAGAAATATCTTCAACGGTTACCAAATTTTTCTTTTTTTAAAAAAAAGCTAAAATAAAATAATAAAAGGTCGCATGACCCATAAGATACGATCCTATTAAGAAAAGAGCTAAGATTTAAACAAGAGGGAGACGAATGAAATAGAACTAAAAGACTCGTAATGGGATCATCATCATCATCAAACAAGGGGCGTGGAAATGGTGTAAAGGAGTAGTAAGCAAATGTTTATGAAACAATACATAAAATAAAAGAAAAGGTGAAACCATCTATCTTGTAAAGCAAAGGAGAAGCAGAAACAGCATGGCACTATTCGTCACCATTAACAAAGGAAAAGGGCTCTTTGTGCAAATGATTCTTCCCTACCTCAGCTTTTTCATTGCTTCACTAACCCAACCCAATACAGACACTTTAATTAATTAAATTAACCATATGACATTTTCATCATTCATTTCGGACTCCATTTATAACATCATCCTCTCACATGGCACATGCTTTTCAAAATTTAGTGGCACACGCTTTTCAAAATTTAACTGATATTCTACACTTATTTGCGTATTATTGCATTCACAAACATCAAGAATCATTCATGAAGTAAACCAATATCAGCTTGGTTTAATGTTTTATGCTGTTATTGAAAAGCTTCCAATAAAAGGTCATGTAATATACATGAAAACTTATTAAAATACTCGTGAATGCAAGTTTTTAGTAATATTTGTTACGTTTCAATTTCAATAGTCAAATAGACCATATAAATCTTTGATAATACATTTCGTATTAGAATTATATATATATATATATATTTATTTAGCAATAAGAGGTAATTTCCTTCTAATATATCATCTATAAACACTTTAGAGATTATAACAGCAAAGTAAATCATTATAAATTTATAAAAGCAATTACTGCATGTGTGTGCTTGTACGCTTGCATGGCACCCTGACCCTGATGCAGCGAGGTGAAAAGCATGTGTACAGCAAAAGAGTCCAATAAAGAAACAAGTGCATAATAACAAAGCTGATTTTTTGCCTGAAACTGTTATAATATTTAAAAGAGTTAAAACTGTAATTGTACTTGAAGGACATTCTACTTACATAGACAAAAGCCAGGCTGATAGATCTCCAGCAATCCCCAAAATGAGACCTTATCTAGACTTAAAACCAGCTATTTTGCAGAATACAAGATGAGTTTCAAAATGAGTATCCGGATGCACACAATTCCACACCGTTCCCTATTCTATCCCCTGAAAAATAACACTAGGGAACTTTCTTTTTTTACCTTTCTCAATCACCTCTTGTGATGAAACCTCACCTTCAGCAAGAACTGCATCTTAACCTATTCAACAAAACCAACTCGTAAAATATTTAACAATGATGGAGCTTGAAAAGCATAATTCCGTTAAAAACATTGAAGGTCTGACCTAGACATATTTCAATTAATTGCTATTGAGTATTGACCCATATAACCTCTCTATTTCACAATAGACATCAGTAAAAACAGGCCAATTCAACCATTTCAGCCAAATTTTGAAATATTTCATCATTTTTTAGAATTTCTGGTTAATCTTCCATGCAGAAATTTAGAATTTACATGAGATGTTATCATGTAAATTTCTAGTTTGTTATGCAGTAGGGATGACGAGTAACATGAATGAGACAGGACTTACTTGGGCCGTGTTATAGACAATATACTCATTATACATCAGCTCAGATGCCTTGACTTTTGATGGAACTGGTTTACCGCAAGGAACAGTAACATCATTCCGCCACTTCACGAATTCTGACTCCTGAGGTACTTTCTTACCAAGTCCTTTTGTGGAGTGCTTTCCTTCAGGAGGTTTATCCATGTACTATGACAACATTTACAAGTGATTTCTCATCAAGAAAATTTTAAGAAGTTAAATCACAGCGTATGCCAATTTTCCCACAGGCATATTGAGAAAAATGCTGGGTAAGCAACAATGTTCAGTACTCGCTACTCAGAATACCGACAAAATGCCTTGGTTAAGAAGCTAATTTCAAAACAATTAACAGCAGAATGAATGAAAGTATACATCATAAAGTTGTCAATCCAATATCCAAATATAAGGGCTAGTGTCTATATGTTTATTTGTGCATGCATGCACACAAAGATATTCATCAAAAGCATGCAAACTCACCAGGGCATTCTTCAGCTCATAGATATCCCCTAAGGCAACTTCACTAAGAAGCATTAATCCCACAGGACTTCTCTTATCAGTGAAGCAATACTGAGCACTCTTACTAACCAGGTCAGCAAAGTAAATTCCTTTACCAAACTGCAATACAAAAAAAATTAAAACATCAGCCTTCTAGAAGACCTATAATGATACAAATGCACATGCAAGCAGGTGTACAAGAAAGAACCATATATCCAGTTGCTGGAGCTTCAGGAGGAGCTATTCTCAGTCCTTGGCTAAGTATTCCCACAAAGTTGGTCAACCGAGAACCTGCAGAGGATTACATATGTGTGTATATATATATATATATATATATTTAATTTTGATTCATTACCACTTATGATACTTTAGCCATATTGCTGAAGCACAACAGATTCCAAGAAACAAGGTTAGAATTGCAACTTACCGTGCCAAAGTAGCATTCTATTCTTAAGCCTTTTACCATAAGGAGCAAACTTATCAATTTCTCCTTCCCTTTCTAGTGAAAAAACTTCTTCCAGTTCAAGACTCCAATCCTGAGAGTATCATCAAGAACCATTATTAACTTGTCAAAAAGCTGGAAAGAGACATAGCACAACATAGAAATAGAGGGAGGTGGAAATCATCCAAAGTTAACCAACCGTATGAGTGGGAGCATGAGTGGTATGGAGGTACTTCTTGATCAATTGGTAATCCTCACTATCATGAGGAAGTGGATTCATGGCACAACGAAGCTTCCTATACTTATCATCAAAAGATTCATCACTATCAGCACCAAAGCCTACTAATCTGGAAGCTATCTCAATATCCTGGAGAGCTTCTAACATTTTCACCTATAATATGAGCAAGACAGAGAACCATGTTATTCTTCATGCTGCATAAGACAAATGAAATATCGACATTAAGAGTTTGTCATCAATGCTAAAAAGACATTCACTAACACAGCCTGATATTTTGAGATAGCTTTAACTCCAATCATTGATGAGATTTTCAAATGCTTGTGATTTAATATGATTCAAATGATAGCTTTCAAAGACTCCTTTAAAGATGAAAATTTACATGAGATCCTCACAACAACTGTCTTTGGGTAAGAAGTTTGCGCTCATCAACAGCATGCTAATTGACACAAAAATGAAAGGAGCCCTCAACACAACTTAGAATAGTTCCAATTTGTCAGTCAAAAAAGAAAATGAGTCAAAATTGATGTGTACTAGCAAACCACCCACAACAAGTAGCTAAAAAGAATCAGGTTTTCCAATAAGTTAATGTTACAAAAACTAGTTTAAGGATAATTAATGTATTAATATATGAGTAGAAAAATATACCAAACAAAAATAATTAATTTGGGCTAAGGGGGATACAATGACCCATTTTTATAACATCAGGTTCATTTTTGTACCTTTAAAAACATAAAGGGACAATATGCTCCATGAGATAAAGAGTAGGGTCATTTGCACCTTTTTCCAATATTAAAGGCATCAAATTTGCAATTGTAGGTTGTACCCTATACCTTCGACTTAAAATCATCTTCATCTCTAATAACATGTGGGTGTATAGAAGGGATCACAGTGAAAAATCTGTTGCTTGCGTCAACTATCAAGCTCTCTTTGATGGAAGGATCATGAGCACTGCTGTTTAATAAATTCTGGATCTCGGTCAATGCCTCAAAACCTGGAAAGTGTAATGGGCATTGATCAATTACAACTATTACCCATTCCTGCTCCCTGCTAGTACTATGGATAAGGTAATATGAATTTAATTTGAGAACAAATGAACAATTTGGCACCATAGAGGAAAACAAGTGATAATTCTCTAGGTAATTACCCTTCTGAATATTATTTTTGCTCAATTTTCCAAGGGGCATTTCTGACATATTAATCTCAAATTCCCTCATTGCAGCTCTGCAGATTACAAGATTTGGTCTTTCAGAGATACATTACAAAAACAAGAGAGAGAAAAAAAATTGAAGATTGTTATACCTGTATGTTTCCACATTAAAGAGCATCTTCATCAATTCCACCACTGGAGGAGCTAGTTGGCTGTCTGCAGTACTCATATTTTTCTTTGTCAGCTTCTTATCAACTCCATAATCCTACAAATTCCAACATTTTAAGAATAACAGAGAGAAATACTTTCTCACTACTAAAGCAGGACTATTATAAAAAAAGTGAAAAATGGAAGACATAAAGCAGTACAATATCCAAGGGGAAGAATTTGCCAGGTTTCTTTTGAAAATACTGCTTTTGTTCCCATGCTTCCCATGAATTTCCAGTCTTCTCAAGGAATAACCGTTTAAATTCACATATTGCATCTGATTTTGACATGTTTTCAAGTTTGTTTCCTCCAATTTTCTCATTCCCTACACGACCCCATTTGCGAAACAGGAAACACACTGACCCTTTGTCATCTTGGATAATCTGAAGGATATAGTAACTTTACAAAGCCAGCAAATAAAAAGTTAGAATATGGAAACAAGAGTCCAACACAGTAATAATTCACATAGAAGAAGAATCAATTTTTAATTCCATAGACACATTGAAAGCTTAACTCACAGTCAAACCAAGCTTAGCCCTAATACCACATGAATCTTGTTGCATTATTCTGTTTTATTGGAAGTAAATCTCAAAAAATATCATATAACATTCCTATCTCTTCTAAGACTGTTACATGCTCTCATTTTCCACTTTGCTCCTAGTTTTCAATATAGAAAATTTTCCATATCTTTCAATGCATGGAAACAAACATAAAAAATCTCTTGCATGTCAAATGATGGGAACTTCTCACAGAATTGCATTAATTCAGGAAAAGCTGTATTTTGTGGATTGTAATGGAAGCGCTGATACAAATATTCAATATAATGTTGAGTGCTAGAGCTCAAAATTAGAAAAATGCTTTACAAGTATATTTCGCAGATGACCTAATCCCAATGGAAGCCCTGATACAAATATTCATATACCTAAATGCAATGGAAGCTCTGATTCTGATACAAATATTCAATATAATGTTAGTTCAGAATAAGAAAACCACTTAACAAGAGTCCACATTGCCTCCACATGTACACAGGATGTTTCCTTTAAAATATTAAGAGGGAAAAATCAAGGGGTTGTTTAGTCGTAGAAAACAACTCTCGTTTTCTAGAAAAATATCTAAAGAAAAATAAAAAAATAGAATTTATTGTTTAGTTAAAAATATTTTCCATTTAGAAAATTAGAAAATAATTTTCTAAATTTATTAGCTAATAATTGAGTTTTAGAAAGTTTTAGTTATTTTCCAAATAAAAAATACGCTCTTAAAAAACATAAGAGTTTGTTTCTCACTTTGATTCTACACTCCTTTTTTTTATTTTTCTATTTGGAAAATGGTTAAAAAATGAAAATCTAGAAAATTAAAAAATAGAAAAGAAAACTAAAAAATGAAAATGAAAAATATTTTTCACAACTAAATAGTCCCTAAACCTCTCATTCCAAGTTTTAAACAGTCCACATTGGTAAACAAATAAACAAACAAATAGAAGAACGACTCAAAACTAAGAAAAATTTTTGGTAGCATCGGGAAAGAAAGTAATAGTACAAAACAGATAGAAAAGTGTAGACCCACCTGTTAACACCAGTTGATAAGTCAGACATGTTCAAGGTTGTGTTATAAATGCTCTTCCCATCCTCAAGGATGTGACCTGTATCTTGCAAACCAGAAGCTTCATGCACAGCACTTCGCCCTTTCACTTTGACAGTAACCATGCTAGAGGTTCCACCTACAGCTTCAACTTTGTACAAATCAAATGGAAGCCTTTTATGTTTTTTAAAACAGTCAACCAGGTAGTCTTCCCTGACTACTGTTACTTTCATTCTCCTAAAAATCAAACCTTTCAAAGTCAAATTGACATTATCAAAGGAAAAATACAGTAAAGACTAACAAATGACAATCAGCTTTACCTTGCCTTCCTCATCTCGGCATCTTCACAAGCCCGTACTCCACTCACAACAAAGCAGTTTGTATCTGCAATTTGACATATTAAGCAAAATTACAACTATGAGGTGTCCTAAGTCAACAGCAGCACATAATTTTCTCAGATAGCAAATGTTTTTCCTTCAAAACCTAGTCACCAAGACAGATACCTTTATTTATCTTCGCATGAACCTGTCCACCTGCTCCCTCAATTTTGCACTTCCATTCTTTCTGCAGAACCAACCAACATCAAATATGTAATATTACCAAGTTCATTTATTACAATGTTGATGAACCTCTATGGAATTCATAGTCATACCACAGACTCCTTGGGTAATCCAGAAATAGCAATTTTCAGATCTTTCAAATTTTCACCCTTCAAGGATAGAGACTGGGTGTTGGCTGCTTGCCTTCCAGAAGAATTGTCAGATGATGGAGGAGGCAGTACCCTAACAGGTTTTTTACTTTTCTGTGATTTAAACCACTGAAGAAAATGAAGTTAAGCTTAAAATCAGAAAAATATAAGTAAATAAGATGAGCCAAAGTTCCATACCTTGATGAGATATTGATTATTCGTTTCTTCTGGAACTTTCCACTTCCCTTTGAGACGCTCCGGTTCACGAGTGAAGTACGAACATTTGCTCCATTCCGACAGGTAACCATTGCACCGATATGTACCACCAGAATAACGAAGCAAACCATGACAAACAGGGCAATTACCAAGTGCTCCAAACATCATCCCGTCAGCACTAAAACGAATTAGAGCAGTATAAGTTTCATTGAAACCCAAAGCAAAGGGTAATGTCATTGTGTTATTGTCATAATGATAAATATAACTCATCAATAATATTTAACAATGCGACCAAGTAACTTAACAATCATATTTAATCATGGTTAAGAGAAGCACTTCCACTTCCACTTCCATTGTTATGTTCAACCTCATCCATAAATGCAGTAATGATCTCATGATAAGGACAAAAACATATGAATTCAGTGTTGTGACATCAAATTATAAACTTGCTTAAATATGAATTCATCTGAAAATAATGACCTTTTTTAGTTTCAGAAAAGTGGAAAATCATGTACAAAAGAATTTGTGAAAAACTCCATGCTAATAATCATGAAATTACTAATCCACAAAATAAAGATTCATAAAATGCAACTAATAATTGTTTCAGAAAGAAATTACCAGCGGTCTCGCAAATCAAGTTCTGCTCCAGAAGAATCTTGACCATTAATTTCAAGCATTTGACGCAACTCTGCTGTTGAGACATGCTTTTTAAGATCATCCTTTAAAGCCCACAGGTCTTTAGATTGAGCCTCCAGTTTTCTTTCCAATTCATCAAAATTCTTTATAGATACAGCTTTGCTAGTTGAAACATCTCCACCAACCTTAGTGACCTTTGCCTTTTCATCACCACTATCATCTTTTCGACGTTTTTCACTGACCTTGGAAGTTGATTTTTGCAATTCCTTATCCTCTCTTCCCTTGACATTGCCTGAGAAGATAACTCTAATGAGAAAGTGACAGCAATCCATAGTTTATATATCAATACATAAGTATACATAGTGATCACTACAACAATGTTTTTGACATCATACCGCTCTTTGCGTCAGAAGGAACCTCCTTAACTAATGCATGAACTGTTGCCTGATCAGAAGGCGGGAGACTTTCCCATCCAGACAACTTCTCCACTTGAATATAAGGGTTCAAATCCATAAAACAGTTAGCATGATGCCAAGCCAATCCCTTAGCTCGTGGTTCATCAGGCTTTGAGGATATACGAATCTAGTGTATTTTTGTATTTAGAAAGGCCAATGAAAGTGGCATTAATTAAGCATTAGCAGCTATATTAATGGCATCTTATTAGAAAATGAAAACATTCAGAATATTACGAAATAATTATAATGGAAATAAGGGTGTCAAGAAATGATATAAGGATGATAACAACAAGAACAAGAAAATGAACAGGGTGGTCATGCATATATTGTAGGAAATTACCCCTAGTATAAGTAATCAAAAGTTCAAATAGAGACAAAGGGCCCATATGGAGCACAGAAGTGAAAAAAAATGAGTGAAAAGTCACAAAAGTAAGTTTTGGATGTAAATCTAATGGGTTGTTCTTCTTCAGTGGATTTGATTAATGTTGGCCCTGAAGGCTTTAACCAAATGCCTTAAAATCACTCTGGCATCACTTAATTGTAGCCCCCAATGAGGATATCTAAATCTTCTCAAACACTATTGAGTTCTCTTCCTCCTCTCTTCCCTCTTGCCTCAAATTGATGGGGCCAACACAAGGTGCTGGTCTCAGTTGCTTCAACTAAGGAACTATAGCTTGGCCTAGTAAAAGAACCGTTCCCTATAATAATAAGTAAATAAAACAAGGCCTGCAATCAGTTTTCAACCAGAGACAGTAACATTTAGGTCCATAAGGAGACCAGATCAGATAACCAGGGAATCTATGTAGATATTTCAGTTACAAGACCATAGAGCTAAAGGTGGAATACAAATACAAACCAAATAAGCAACAACTGATATCATATTTCAAAATACAAATATGCTTTATGCTGCGGCATTTGTGCGACTAGCGTGAAAGAAAACCTTCTAAAAACCATTTCTCCATCGTTCATTTTGCGTCTGCGGAATGCTTAAAATCATAATTTATTGAACAAATGGAATGCATTTCAGTAGTAATTTACAACACCAAAAATCAGTCGATTTCTGAATATTTGAATCAAAAAATACAGTGCAAAGAATGCAATTGAAATTAATTTTCCAAAAAGTAAAGAAACACAGAAATATAAATAGTCAAAATTTGTCAAACATAAAATAGCCACCTGGCCTTTCATAATCTTTTGGCTGCAGAGCCTGCAAGTAGCACGAGAAGTTTGTGAAACTTCAATACCATACTCCATAGCACTGTCAGCTTTTGTATTTGAGGAACCACCACTCTCTATATATTTCCTAATATTTTGCTGATCTTCCCATCGGAGTGATTCTATACCTTCAACATCATCAATGCTACATAGTATGATAAAGACATATTTGTCAATCATTGCAATCCCTGTAGTTCAGATATTGTGACTACAATAAAAGATACATAACACTTACGACTTTATCTGCTTTGCTTTCTTCAGTATGCAACTACCATGGTTCCACATCTATTTAAAAACAAATATTAATTAGATTTTATCCTTTTTCCACCAATCATAAGGTGATTCACAAAAGAAATATATATAAATTTCAATTAACAAGATTCAAGTCTTGATCATTCTTTTGGTTTTGATGTAGTTCAAATACAACAGAGATCCAATTGAGCAGCTAAACTTTAGGATAAGCTCTCTCTTTTATTCATTTAGTTATTGTTTTTTAAGCTTTCTTTCAAATGGAGTTTACTACTCAAAATTCTAGTAGATTGTCCTTGAGTTGCTTAAACATTATTTATTGTGCCATAATTCTTCAAACCTAGCTAAAGAAACAAACTCAAAAACAATAAAAGGACCAGCTTTCAAGCCAAAATTTTAGTGAATCACACGCATTGAGGCATCACAAATGCAATACTAAATGAACAGATGAATTATATGCCAACAGTTAAATCACAAACTAGTTGGGGTTAGCTACAAGTTTATAAATTATAAACGATCATAAAATCCCACATTAATCAAGAAAATACAATGGAAACTATACCCAATTGCAATAAAGTTGTTGAAATGAAGATGCTAGCCTTTAGGTTTTAGTCTTTTATTATTGTATATGAACCCGTACATAAATAAGCAAGCAAAATCCAAGAAACTAATAGTTGTCTATTGTAATACAGGATTATAAATTTCAGCTAACAATTGAAGTAAACTAACTTAAATGTAACACATTATTCTACTTGATCAGCTCCAAGTTAAACCTAAATTAAACTAACACGCAAGCCAAGAAACGAAGAAACAAAAATTTGTTTTTTAGAAAGCTTGTTCCTTAACCCTCATTTGCTTAAATTAGTCGAGAAAATTCCAGGTTCAGAAACAGAAGAAAATGCTAGAAAACTAAAAGCCACACAAAAGCAAGGTAACACAATTCTAAATGCAGATATCCTAAACAAACAAATACAGAAATGAATAGAAAAGGAAAGAATTTTAGGGATTGATAGGCGAGTGAGAGTGAAAAGAAAAAGTAATACAGGCATGAAACCATCGAATTGAGTGGCTTGGACCATTTTGCCAAGCCTGAACGTCTCCTTGTCAATGGGTTTCTTGCAGGTCTTGCATGAGGATCGCCCGGACTTAGCATATTCGGCCTTCCATGGCTTTGGAGGGGTCGCCATTACTTTTTCTCCGTGACCGGCAGACACTTATTAACACTGTCTGTGACTTATATAGGTACGTGTTTGGCAGAAACAAGAGAGCTTAGAGTCGCTAAAAGGAATCTTTGGTTGAATCTCTGAGTAGCGTTTCACGGACGCTTCCGAATTTAAGTTTGGGTTTTGCAGGTTGGATTATTAATTTATTATTATTATTTCAGTTTTTACTGTTTAAAACTTTGTTAGGCATTCCAAATATGCATGCCATATCCAAAAATCATAATCAGCTGCAGCTTCTAAAATAATTGTTGATGATTCACTACGTTCTGTATATTATCCAGCCCATGCAGTAGGATAATTTTTTCATTTCTAATGCATGCAATTAAGACTACCTAACTTTCCTGGAAAGCAACGTTGCTTACCAATATGGAGAAGTCTTGCAACATCATGGGCAGTTAGTAATCTCAGATATTGCTCACCAAATACCTCTATGGTCGCTCGACAAAAGCGCTTCAGACTTTCAATTGCAGTGGACTCTCCAAGTTTGACATATTCATCGGTAGCATCAGTCGGTAAGCCATATGCTAACATTCGAAATACAGCTGTAGTTTTTTGAAGAGTAGATAATCCAATTTTATCTGTTGCATCTCTATGTTGTTCGAAGTACAAATCATGTGCTTTTTATTGCATCGACAATACGAATGAACAAAATTTGGGACATTCTATATCGTCGACGAAACATTACATCATTGAAACGTGGATTATCTGAAAAATAATCAAGAAATAAATTACGATCAGCTGCTTCACAATCTCGATTGATTACTAGATGCCCTGGAATAGAGCCATCTCTTCTACAAACTCGGTATTGATTTTGTAGTTGCTGCAAAACCATCTTATTTTTAAGAATTTGCTGCTGAACTGTTTGTATTTCTACTTCAAACTCATTATCATCTGAAATATACTCATCAATATCTGAAGAAGATGATGATGAATTTTCACCGTCAACATTTGATGTACCTCCAACATAGAAATCCATTTTCAGTAATAATCTATAGAATTTTTTTAACTCAAATTTAAAAGGAACTGTAAAAATAAGATTTATATTTCTATCTTAGAAGAATACATTTATAGAGATATGTGGAGATATGGCTGCATACCAATAGAAGGTGGAGATTGAGAGGAAATCCATCCGACGGTCGATTTTAAAATTGCTTTTATCAAGACACAGTTGACTTAATTATTGTGTAAGATTCTTTCTGACTTTATAGAGATATGTGCAGATATGCCTGCATACCAATGGAAGGTGGAGATTGAGAGGAAATTCATCCGACGGTCGATTTTAAAATTGTTTTTATCAATACACTGTTTACTTAATTATTGTGTAAGATTATTTCTGACTTCATAGAGATATGTGCATATATGGATACTTTTTACTTAATTATTGTTATACTTATATATATT
Organism: Garcia nutans; assembly: GCA_947685225.1. Taxonomy (NCBI): domain Eukaryota; kingdom Viridiplantae; phylum Streptophyta; class Magnoliopsida; order Malpighiales; family Euphorbiaceae; genus Garcia; species Garcia nutans. The sequence goes on from CANTUV010000011.1 coordinate 57,007,931, forward strand.
GGGCTGCCAACATCTACAACTTACCATAAGTTAGCCATACTCTTAAACATTTAATCAGTTTATCAACTATGACTTCAAGATCAGCAGGATATTCTGCAGTTGAAGATGTGCTATTATGTAGAATTTATCTAGATGTATCGCAAGATCCCATTATAGGTAAGCAACAATCGAGTAAGCAATTTTGGACTCGTGTGGCAGAAGCATATGATGCCGTAGCAACAAAAGAATGTTGAGAGTCCCGCAATCCGCAATCTTTGCAATGCAAAATGCAAATAATTGAGAAGGCTATACGAAAGTTGAATGGTTGTTACCGACAAATTGAAAACTTACATCCTAGTGGTGCTGCAGAGCAAGATATGGTGAGTATTTTTTGCAAATTACTTGGTTTAGAAATCTGAGAATTTTTTTAAATATTTTGTAAATTATATAGCTTGATCAAGCGAAAGCCTTACTCATGCAAGATACAACCTACAAAAAAGGATTCAAATATGACCATGTTTGGAGCATGATGAAAGATGTCAAGAAGTTCAAGGATTGTCACTATAAAAAAAAAATAGTTTCAAACTAAAACTCTTGTTTTCTGTCCTCAGAGTCAGACAATCCAACTCCTGACTCACTTATGGTACCAACTCCAAATTTATCATCATTTTCAATTGATTTAAATGAGGATACTTCAGGAGAGTATACATCAGCGAAACGACCTCTTGGTGTCAAAAAAGCAAAATTGAAGAAAAAACTTGATGAATCTTTTTTATCCGATCTAAAACGTATACATACAGATAATGAAAAATTTGTGTAAGAGTTGGCGAAAGCAACTGCAGAAAGGTGGAAGGCAAGGATGATGAGAAGTAGAGCTTTGGATTTAAAAGAATTTAAAGAAGAAAATAAAATTTTACTGCTCGATTTAAATGCTATTGACGATCCAATTGCTCGTGAAACGTTTCGCCAAGAAAAGCTTCGAATAGAACAAAAAAGAGCTCAACGTCAACAACCACCACCATCTGCCTCAAACATGTATGACCAATATTTCAACCATATTGGTGGATTTGGATCTGACTTACCAGAATATTAAACCTTTATTTTATTAGCATTTTTTTATATTTATCTATGTTTTTATGTTTTTTTGTACTTTTTTTGTTATGCTGTGTTTTTAATTAAGCTAATGGTGTGTATTGCTCTATTATTTTTCCTATTAATGTATTTTGTTTAATTATAATATATATATATATATAATATCACTATTTCTATACAAAAAAATTCCTAAATAAATAATTTATTATAAATACTACATATATTTAATATTATATTAATACAAATTAAATTTTCATAATTATTAAAAATATAAAATAAATTAATAACACAATATATTATATAAATTAAAATAATTAGGATCTAATAAAAAATTTTTAATAACTACATTAATAATAAAGAATTTAACTGAACGAAATTTAAACTTTTAAACTTAAATGAAATTTAACAAAAAAAAAAAATTAGGGTGTGCTACAGTAGTGCGCCATATATGGCGCACCACTGTAGCAAAACTCCAAACTAGCGTAAATAATAGCGTAAGGTTGAAGGAATTAAAAATGGATTTGCTGCGCTATTCTAAAGAATAGCGTAGCGTTGGAGATGGCCTTAGTGTATTTTCAAGTTATTATATCATCTTAATTTTCAGACACATTAATATGATACTTTTTAAAAAATAAGGATATAATATGGGTACAATATGTTTAATAATTATATACAATACATATATATTTTTTAAGTTATAAAAATATAATAAAAAATAAATATCATTCATTCATGTTTCTAGTTGCTTATCAGGTTTTTACTGAAGTTCAAAAATAACTTATTTGCTATTTCATTCATGTTTCAATATTTTGCTTTTATAAAATAAAATTGGGAAAAAAAAACAGAACCATTAGTAAAAGTAATAGAAAGTAAATCATATTAAGTTGTTTCCAGTTGCTTATCAGGTTTTTACTGAAGTTTAAAAATAACTAAAGTGGTTCATTTAAAACATAAAATAAAATGTTCATAAAAAAGTGACTTAATAAATGAACTTAAACGAATGCTTTAAATTTAAACAAGCAAATTCCAATGAATATTTTAACTCAAACACATAAATTGACAGTATTATAGTTTTATCACCTTTGAAGAGTGACTGTAGTTTCGTTTGGTTTATTACCTTTGAAGAGTAAAGATTAATTTGTATTCACAGAAACTCCAAACATGCTGGCGCCGGCCTCATAATTCATAGAATGAATATTTAATTGTACACCTGTTTGTGTACAAGACAGTTGACAGCAGGAATGTCAACCTGCCAAAAGTCAACCTTGCCTCTCAACTTCTGCAACAAGTAGAAATGCAGCCTAGCTTGCTCCGGAATAAGTTATGGTATTTCAGTCCCCTAAAAATCACAAAAATGATAGGACAAGCAACTAGTATACATTTTCTGCAATACACCATTCAAAGCTCAAAACTTTAAAGAGAACACCATAGCCATGATAAATGATCTCACCAACTCATAAATTGATCGGGCAAAGTACAGAATCGTATAATTTTACCACAATTAGATCCTATTCCATCAAAAGAATAAAAGCATCATAAAAATTAAGTAGTACAGCTACGAAAGGACCACTTCTGTTCATGTATAATTCTTTCCTAGTTATCTTCTGTTATTCTCATAGACAACCTTGTTGTTCCACAAAAGGCTGCCTGAAGAACGCGCCAAAGAGATGAACTAAAACTGGTAAAACCCACTAGTAAAGGGTTTCAGGAAGAGATGATTAAGTTAACCTTGCACTAAAGGATCCTGCATAAACAAGTACTGCAACGAAAGAGTTATCGAGTCTTTTCTCCTGAATATATGCTAAATCTACACAGAATTAGTTTCAAATTTTAATTTTCAAATGCTTACCTCAAACGATTTTCCTGATCTTTCATATTCTAGCATGCTTAGAGCAACTTCACAGCTTTGTGATACAATAGGCTCGGGATCCTTTGCGAATTCTTCAAGAAGTATGATACTTTGTTCATCTAAGATAATACCCAAAGCAAAAGCCTAACCAGATCAAACATGACCATGTTGACTTTCAAAAGATGCAAGGCACAGGTAAAGTATTTCATGAACATATCCACAATATAACACGTCCAAAAAACTCAGTTATAACCAAGCAAATAACATATCATGGGAAAAAATAGGTTTATCAGTCACCAATTCCAGCCCTGACACGAAAGTAAGGTTTTTAAATTAAATCATGGTGAACTGCAAATAACCTCATATTTTAACATTAAAAGACACTGGCTTTACACCATTAATAAAATATCATAAGCAACTATTCAGCAGTCTCCAAAATGAACAACAATTTCACACGACTATAAGGAGTTGAGTTCTTGAGAACAATCTGAACCTGCGAGATTACCATCTCTATTTAACATTAAGCTAGAATTAGACTACCATAAGCAAGTTTCAGAAACTTCAATAGCACGTCCAACAACAATGGTCTATTTCATACTTTTTATTTTCAATATCTTAAGATGTCTTCATCCATCTTTCGAGAATTTTTTAAGAAACTCCAATGACCAAAAAGATTTTCTACCCAGTATTCAACAATCAAAAACAAGTCATGAGACATATTAGAAATAAAACAACTGACATACCAGCAATGGAACCAAGAGCTTCAGCAGCCTCATGTCTGACCATTGGATGCTCATTTACATCCTTAAGTATTCTGCTAAGTGCAGCTGAAGCATTTTTGTTCTGTAGTTGGCCCAACACAAAAGCAACCTGGAATCCAAAGTTTAGAAATTACATTAGAAATGATAAAAATCATTGCATGAACCAAAATGATGGCAGAAATAAGAAATAACTATAGTGAAGTAACATATGCATTCCAATACCAAGTTAACTCGTACATTTATTAGTTATGGTCATTATTTTTTTTTATTCAACTCCTTATGGTCATTAAACTAACTGCTATAGCAGAATACTTATCAAACACCACAAAAATTTAGAAAACTCCTGTGCATGAACGTCTGTATAATATCCACTCTGGTGGGAATGACTTAAGAAATACCCAAATAGCATCAAACAACAGATTTAAGAAAGTGTAACACACCTCATGCTTAAGCAAAGCACTTTTTGCATCCAAAGATTCAATTATAGCAGAAACAGCTTCATCTCCACCGTAATTTCTAAGTGCAAAAAGTGCAGCATAGCGCTCATACATGCCCTTTTCTTCATCCAAAAGAGCTTCCCTTAAAAGTTAATTAGCATCAGTAAACCACCTAACTAATAATGGAAATGGAAAAAGGTATGTAGCATCGAGCAATAACTAAACATACCTCAGATTATCAACAGACGAAAAAGAAGAAGCCGGTGCGGCTGGATCAACAGACAAAAAAGGTGATTTTTCAATTGCAGGTGACCCATCGCAAGTGCCTGTAGTATTCATTTCCTCTATTCGCTTGAGAGCCAGTTCACAAGTTTCTTTAACCTCCTGAGCTGGATCAGAAGCCAAACTATTCTTTAACAGAGAAATATTGCTCATTAAACCAATTGCACCAAGAGCTTCTGCAGCCTGCAATGTAACAGCATAATTCATGCACTGATACTAGTGTCCATAACCAAAAAAAAATCTAGAAATCAATATAAGCTCACCTCATGGCGAACAATAGGATGCAAGGACAAATCATTTAGAACTGCTGCTAAAGCAGGGATAGCATCAAAATCTTGCATTTGACCCAATGCAAATGCTGCCTCGTGCGCCAGCAAATTTGAAGAGTCTCTTGTTGCTGAAAGGAAAACATTACAAGAACGGAAGAATCCAATTATACCATTTGCTAGAAAGAATGAGAAGTAAATAACAACAATCATTCACACATAAAAGTACTTTTCGATTCAGATGGTTGAAGAATTTGTCTCATTGAAGTACTTTTCAATCGCTGTGCAATAGGGTAGTATAATTCAACCATGAAATGCTAAAACATGCCAAATATCGAACACCCAGAAATAATTTTACTGCCAAAATAACGAACAACTCCTAAAAGATGCTGAATAAACCAAGATTAAGAGCTAACCGTGAATAAGGGCGTTGCGGGAAGCGGGGCCTTTGAGGTTGCGGAGGGAGAAAAGGGCTCTGAACCGCTCGGAGATGGGCTGAGTCGGGTCAAGTAACCGATCACAAAGGAATTGCTCAATGTTGAATTCCGACTCCGTAGTGGTGGCTGCTGTCAAGAAACCCATAAGTCGGCGACCTGTTGTTGGCGTCGGGTGCTATCCACAAGAGGCACGGGACTGTTTACTTTATTGGCTTACAGCGGTAAGCAAAGAGCAACTCTGAATCCGATTCGCCGCCGATAAGTCGGAATCCGATTCGCTTCCAATATTACCGATATTTTACTCTCACCGAGATTTATTAACGTCTCTCGAGTCTTGACGTATCTTTGACTTCTGTAATGCTGCATATTGTTTGGGCCTTCATGATTATAGGCCGGACAGGCCGGACACCAAGTTTAATTCATAGGCCACGAGCTTTTCAGCTTTGAATTTAATTTTTATCAATTCATAACAAATAGAATCTAATAATTAAAAATTCGAAATTATTAAAAGGTACTTCTATTTATCTTTTTTATTAAGAGACCACGTGTATAATATCTGCTCAATTATTTAGTCAATCACAGATGTAATATAACAAGATCCAGCGCTAAAAAAATTGTTTAAATTGGTTTCAGGCAGCGATAGAGAGCCCTTTTTCTGTGGCAAAAATTTAAAGAACAAAAGAAAAAAATTTTAAAAAATAACTTTTTAAAAAATACTTTAAAAAATAAAAATATTTTTAAAAATATCTTTTCAAAAAACTCAATTTTTAACTTTCAACTTCATAAATATCTTATTTTTAAAAATATAAATATAAATCTAATATATAAAGGTACACTCATATATTCAGTATATTAAAAATATATAAAAATTAAAAAATAATTAAAAAAACTGGAAAATGACTTAATTTTCAAAAGAAAAAAAAAACGCAATTGAGAGTATATTAGCTAAAGAAGCTCAGCTTATATTATTGACGCTAAAGTGCCGTGATTAAGAATTTAAGAGGTTTCGAATCTTATTCAACTTCATTTTCTATTTAATTTAATTTATATTTTATTTAAATATAATAATTGTTTAATTGACACTTGTAATGGTTATATAAAAATTATAGAGCATGTAAACTCTCAATCCAAATAAACGTCAAGATTTTCATAAAAAAAAGCCACATAAATTCAGTAAATTTGGAAGAAATGAGATGAGAAAAACCATATCATATTTGAAACTATATGGGACCAAGTGATCCTCTGATTGCTCGGTTTGTTAGTTGCTAGAGATGATTTGTGGATTATATATATATATATATATAACATAAAAATATAAAATCCAAGTTGAAATTTTAAACATATAGACGTTTCCAGCTCCAAAGTAAATGATAAAAACAGTACAGAATTGAAATAGCATGCAAAAACACCAAAAATATAAATCAGAACAATACATGATGTGGAAATAATAAAAAAGGAAAACGTACCCAAAAGAGATTCAAACAACAGAGATTCTAGCGATCAAAGATTCGTTTTCAACAGAGGGAGCTTCTATTTATTTATTTTTATTAAGAAATCATATATATATATATATATATAATATTCAATTAGTTTTCAAATATGTATGTACTTCAATCCACAATTATATGCCCAAGAAAAGGAACTTACCAAGTAAACCCCAAAAGTTGAATTAGAAACACCTTCTTTTTTTTTTCAAAATAAAAAATAAAAATCATTGATTATGCGAAGCTAAAAGATTATAAAAAGGTTTCAGACATTTCCATAGACTAATGATGAGAGAGAATTAGGTTTTCAATGAAAAATTGAAAGTTCATATTCTGAAATAAATTCACAAATCTAAACAAACTCAATTTATCATGCCCTTAGAGCATCACTTAATTCAACTGAACAAAAAAAAAATTAGATTTCCAAAATTTTATGCAAAGCCGAAACCATAGAATCATAAAATTACAATTGGTACAAAATAAATAACAAGTAAGAATATAGAAAAATTCTCTTCTTGCACATATCAATTGATGCTACTGCTATTTTCAATATAACTATTTTTCATTGCAAAATAAAGTAAAATTAAAAAATAATTATGTAAGCAGCCGATGGTAATGGTGACGATGAGAGGCTACCTTGAAGATGATGAGCAGATTGAGTGTGTGATGAAGATGATGGTGAGTAGATGGTTGGGTTGGCGGTAATGGTAATGGTGAGAGACTAACATGAAAATAATAGTCGCAGTGGTTTTGCGATGAAGATGATAGCAAGCAGGCCAAATCAAAGATGATGGTGACAATGAGAGGCTAATTTGAAGATGATAGTGAGGGTGGTAGTGAGAGGTTGGGGCGACTGCTAGGTTAGGAAAGAGAGAGATTTAGAGATGAAATTAAATTTACTTTAATGAATGTGTAAGAACATTCCTATACCGTACCGTATATATGTTATATGTATAATATGTATATAAAATATAAGAATGTCACGTTACGGTGTTATTTATACTCTTACATTAGTTTCACATCAATTATATATTTAATAAAAGAATATTTTTTATTATCAAATCTCTTTTTGTTAAAAAGTAACATTTCTAAAATCATTAAACTTTTCATTTGATTACATATATATAATTATATATAGTCTTTTTCCAAATTTACTTATATACATGCACATATGATCAAAATACAATATAAAGAGATTGTACATGTATGCACTATCTTCTAGTTGGTCTCGATGCACTCTCAGTCTTTTTATGGCACAACTATTCGACTCTTAGATCAGCAATCTATTTACCTGCGCGATTCACACAACCGCGCTAAGCTCGAAAACTTAATGATACATATAAACAACATATACATACATTGATCTCATATCACATACTCATACACATATATTATACACATATATAAAATACACTTTTGAGCCCAACACTTTTATACAATTATCATGTCCAGTTAACAAAATCTCATGGTTCAGCTCTACTCGACCCATCACTAGTCTCAATCTCATGACCTAGCACTGTTCAGGTCCAGACGTAGCTCTGTTCAGGTCCATCAACATTTGCACCTGAAGGCCTAGCTCTGCTCAGGACCTCTCATGCATATCCAATCATTCTCAACACAACTGGACAAATAATTATATAGGCTATACACATATAATATTACTTTACTCTAAACTTTTTCAGTGATCACCATTATTCATGATCACTTCACATTATTATTTTATTACCACATCACAATGCGACTCATCACACACATATTCAATATATACTATCATAAATTAATATTTTATTATCACATATACATTTCCAGCATAATATCAAGAGACATTGCCGTGCAAGCCACATGTTACACCCTTATAGCTCGAAATACAGCTATAAACTTTAATAAACCAATCATAAGGTCGTGGCATCTAATAGCCACGTTCGTGGGATGTGAAACAAAGTTGTAAAACACCATTGAGCACCCCCACGGTCTTGATATTCAAGGGCCACGCCCGTGGCATGCAATTTGCTACTGCCTCTTTATAAATTTCACACGAAACAGGTTCACATCAAAGCCCACGCCCGTGGCCCTCTATAGCCACGCCCATGGCATCTCAAAATCATATTTTTACACAATTTTTTATCAATACAATACATACACATCACATAAGCAACTCAAATTTATATTAAATCAAATATATACAAACTCAATATCATATATACAAACCAAAGAGATTATATGTACAAACCTTGGTTATTTCAAGTTTACTCTTCTCCACTTGATCCCTTTTGGCCTAAACACAACATCATCAAGAACAATAATCATTATAATTTGTCTATACAATCATCCAACACCAATCTCATACAATTCCCCACTCATTCTCACTAAACACTAATTCTTTCCTTAACACTCTTTTTCTTCAATTCTAACTACTCATCATCATCCTCAACATCTAACCATATTTATTTCATCTACGCATCAATTCAACATATATATATATATATATTCTAACATATCAGAGTTATCATCTTATTCAATTAATCATCACTTTCTCTCACTAACCATATCATATATTATACATATATTTAAAATCCATAAAACAAACTCAAGAAAAAGATACTTACTTGAATTTTTTGCCAAACCTTAAATATCCACCTTCAAATCTCTTAAAACTCTTATGAATTTGGTATGTGTATGAATAAAATCAAGCTCTCCTCACTCTATCTCAACCTCGCGTTCAAAAGAGAAGAAGAAGAAGAAGTCTCTTCTTTAAATTTCCATCATTATCTCTAAATATATAAAATATTATAATCAAATTTCGCCTATCACTTCCTCTCTTCTTTTGACTTTGTCTTATTATTATTATTATTATTATTATTTAAAAATTAACTTTTCTTACGCCAATGTATACCTCATGTGTATGTGGTGTTTATATTGGGTATATATATGACTTATATATTCTATTTATATTTCTCATATATTTTAAATATATATATAATATATATAACATCCATCATACACATTCATCTCATATTTTCTCTACCTATCATACCAATATATTCTCTCATATTTATTATATCATAGTATATACAAAATCGGAATATTACAAAAGAAAATTAGAGTAATGTAAATTATTTTTTATTGTTTGATAGTTTAAATAAATGATAGAATATTTTAAAATTTTCTCTTATTTTTAATGAAGAAAATGAGAAATTGAATAATTATTTTATCTACTTTAGCTATTACTTACCTCTATTATTTTTAATGAAGGAAATGAGGTTGAAGAGTAAATTGGGATAAAATCTTTACTTTTATTTACTCTAAAATGTTGAGTAAATTTAATTTATTTTTTCCTCTTTTATATTCAGTTACTCTCATCTAAACATAGGTTGTTTCGATTTTTTTAATAAAAAAAATAAATATATTTAATTTAAATAAATAAAAAACATAACAAGAGGCTTGGAAGGAGAAGGCGAAATGGTGGAGTGCTTTCAATTTTTATTTATCTACTTAATTTTTTATTTTTCATTTTTAATTTAATTTTAATCTTTTAGTTCTCAGAGTTTCATAGAAAAAATAAATAAATAATATAAAATGAAAAAGTACACATACTAAAATTACGCAATTTTTTGTTAAAACTAAGTAATTTTACTTGATTATTTTTTAATATATAAAAAATAAAATAAAATAAAAATCACTTACTCTTTAATTAAAGTTACCATATTAATATATAATAAATCTAATCATATAATTTACATATTTGATATATATATATATATATATAAAACATATTATATATATATTTAATATGTATATGTTAGTTGGATAGGATATATAACCAAGTGTATAATATATATATATATATATATTATATAACACATTTATAATATATACATATATATAAGGGTGAACGTACGTGTAATAGAAGGAGCTACCCCTTCTATTTTCAAAAAAAAAAAAAATACATATACATATATATATAGTAAAATTTTATTATTTGCTCCCCCTTCAAAATTTGAATTGTTTCCTATCTCTTCTTTAGATTAAGTAAAAAAAATCCTAATAAATTATTTTTTTACCAAATAAATATGTTTTCCTAAAAAAATTGAAAAAAAAAAATACACTCTTCAATGAAAAAAATTAAGAAAAAATGATAAAATTTTCAACTAAAATAATTTGAACTCATCCAATAAATCAAGAGATTAGGAAGAAATTGAAAGCAAAATAAAAAGTAAACATATTAAAAAATAACATAAGGTTAGAATATTCAATTTTTTTTTTAAAAAAAATTCATTTAATTTTTTTCTTTTTGATTTTTATTTTTAATTTTATTATTTCTAGTTTTAATATTATGTGATAATTTTTTTATTCAATTTTTTTAAAAAGATTATGTTCGTAAAATAATATTATTTTCTCTTTATTTTTTCATATATATCAAATAAATTTACAAGTGTGTGTGTGTGTATATATATATATATATATTTTATTAATTTAGTGAGCATTAAGACGATAATATAAAAAAAAATAAAAGTAAAGTCAAAACTATAAGTGAAATTTTACTCTCTTCCTATTAAAAATTTAGCTTCACCCAGCATGTATATATATACACACACAATATATATATATATATATATAAAGATATACACATAATTTATAATAAATTATATTATAAAATTAAAATTGGCTACTTTTAATTATATTAAGCATTAATATGTAATAAGTCTAATTATATAATAAATATAGGTACATATGTATACACACAATTTGCAATATTTTATATTAATTTTTTTCAATATATATATACACAAATGCATTCACACTTATACAATATATATATTATATTCAATTTATAAAATTTTATATTAATTATATTATATTTATATTTTAAAAAAAATACTACTAATACTAAATCTCTCTTTAGTCCTCAATAATAGGAGATTAAAAATTTAAACCAAACATTCCAGCGGAAGCTGTAGAGTAATTACGTGTCTACTGTATGCGGAAATTGAAGCGAGGCTTATCTAGCAGTATCCACTCATAAACTCAGATCTGACGGCAGAGATGGCTGCATCGCAGTAAAAAGTGTAACATAAAGCTGAGCGAGCATCTCATTTTTCCTTGTGCGCTCGGGCGCATGCACATGTTATCAGCCTTTACGCAATTCTCCGGAACCCATCCCCCGCAAATTTGATCCAATCTTTTGATTGATAGCTCACTCGTTCGCTCGCTCTCTCTCTTCATATATATACTCGTAGCAATACTCGTTCATCTTTATTTTTCCCTCACTCACTGTCACTGTCTACTTACCAGGGGAAAGTTTTCCAGCTTCCTTCCAAAGGTATCGTTATGCGTTTTCACTTTCTATCCATTTCTACTTTTCTTCTAGTACAAAAAAAAATCAATTCAGATCTGGATTTCATTATCTCTTTTATTGATCATTTATGAATTCGAATTTAGGATTGTAGTGATGTTAATTTAATCCGTTTATGTTCTAATTTCTTGAGTTTTCATATTTTCGTTTCAAATTTTGATGTTGCAGTGATTCTATTTTGGTTCATTAGAACAGAAGCAAACGTAAATAAGCTAACAGATATATCGCAATTCTTAAGCTATGAATTCCAGAAGGTTAGTCTATTTGCAGTTTTATTAGTTTTAGAATTATAAGATAGTTGGTGTTTAATGCTTTTTAGTTAATTTTGTCTTTTATATGTTATTTGTTTGGAACGTTTGAAGATGTGCTTATCGGATCTAGCTGTATTATGTACACAATTAGATCCGTATGTGCATTAGTTGTGAAGGCATTTCATGTTAGGTGCTGTTTGTGTATATACCCTGATTTTTTTTTACATCAGTATCTAATCTGGTTTCATGAGATAACTTCCTTTTGTCTATGATTAGAATTTTTTTTTTTCATGAGCTCCTTGGCTAATGTTCATCCCAGTCATCCAAGAATAGCCCTTTCGAGGGTTAATAAAAAGTATATACCCTGGAGAAGCTTAGGCTCTGTGAGAAGTGTTAGACTAATGAATTCTGTTGGATGCTAGAAAGGTATAGTAAATTAGATGCCAAAAGCGTGTAACTGAAGGCAATCTAGTTTATTTGGACGGGATTGGTGTGGGCTTGAGAGACCGTGTTGTTTGAGCTAGTGAATTTCTGATGCAATTGGCTACTTAAGTGTCTCAAAGTTGAACATATTTTCTGCAGCTCTAGTTGTGGCTGATATCGTTTTGAACCTAACCAGAGTAGTCCATTTGTTATCTTAGAAATGCACAGAAACTTTCTGGTTTTGGCTGGATGGAGCTGCCAGTTATTTGTTGGATCAGTGATTGGTGTCGTGTCTTCTCTTACTCTCATAAACTTATATCCTCTCTTGTCGCTTCACTCTCATCCAGTTGGCTGGCAGGTTTTTGCCAGCTTAGGCAAAATGACGCTAATGTAGTGAGATGCAGCATGTTTCTTTGCTTGTTCCTATTTTGATTGAGGATAACAGTATTTGTGAAGTTAAGTTTCACCATCTTTATCCTAACCTGTTGCATCGTGACTATATTTATTATTTTGATATTAAAATTCGATATAGGTGAAATTGAAATTGTGGCTCTACTTTTTCTTTCATTTTCATATTGCCTTTTATTTGAACTCCGAAAAAATCTGTCGATATTTATGATTAAATCTTTTTGTTCTTAGTTATTCTATAGGAATATATCACTATTCCCTTCTTCCATAGAAAAGAAGCCATAGCATAAGACATAAAAGAGACTTTTTAAATATCTTTTATTGATTCAGAATTTAGGATAACAGTATTTGTGAAGTTAAGTTTCACCATCTTTATCTCTTGGTTACATGATTCAAGACATTGTGAGTTTTCTTTCATTCGTGGTTTTCCGGATACAGCTATTTTACGTGGTTTTTCGGATACAGCTAGTTTATCGCACCTAATGCCTCAAAATGTTGTCTTACACTAGATAAATTCTTTCCTATATATTTCTTTAATGAAAGAAACACATAAGACCTGGCCCCTCACCAACCTCGGTGACTCCAGTACATGGGGCAATGTATTGCTATAGATGGTGCCCCTACCATGGACTTGTGCTAGAATGCTATTTTAGCTTAGAGCCATGCTACCTTCATGTATGCTTTCTCCTCGACTCTTATCTGAGTCTTCATTCTCAGTCAGAGGAAGAGATGTAAATTGTTCTTCTAGTTATCAATCATTTATTCTATCACCTGTTCCTGCGTTTCTTATTTGATTGAAAACAAATGATCTTTCTGACTTGGACATTTGATATTGCCATTTATTATATCTGGTTTGTCGGGCTTGTAGATGGTGTGCATTTCTTTTGGTTCCTGGAAAAGTTAAAAACCCTTTTTTTCTGGTTAAGCATTGAATAATTCTATAATATGGCTGTTTATGAAATTATATGGATGCATCTCTATCTTGGATGTGAACTTTGTCCATTAACTGTTCTTCCTCTGAGTTTTGCTTGCTGTTAATGTCAATGGAAGCTGCCCATTTTCATTCAATAAACTCTTACTGTTGATGGTGTACTATCAAGCCATGTGCCATTATCCTTCTTTTGTGTACAGAGATGTTGGTACCAATAGAACTGCTCTCTTTGATGGCATTGAGGAGGGTGGCATTATGGCTTCATCTTCTTACTCCCATGAAATTGATGAGCAAGATAATGAAAGAGCTATGGAAGGATTGCAAGATCGAGTCAATCTTCTGAAGAGAGTGAGTTTTATCTTAACCAGTAAAGTAGGCTTGTGTCAGTGAAATGGATAAGAAGTATAGTACTCTTTTTTTTTTTTTTTTCTTTTTGACTATTTACTTGACTTAATAATACTTCCTTTTGGTAGTTGAGAACATGAGAGGGAAAAGAAATGGAAAATTTTCCTCTTCCCAATTTCTAAGTTTGGAAGGATTTTAATATTTTTTTATGTATCAGCAATGAAACCAAATGATTTAGTGTTAACAAGAAGTAAATAGAGAAGAAGAGTTTAAATTAGAAGAAATAGAGATGAGAATAGGAAGAATTACGAGGCAGGGAAGAATTAGAAAGAAAGAACAGGAGGTGGAATGACTGATAAATTATATTTCATAGGCCATTCAATGAGTACAATATTCTCTACATAGCATAACATATGGACAAAATGCCAAATTGCAGAATAACTAAATTCCCTAATTCTCTCCTTCTCTGCCACCTAATAGTGCAATCTGTTATTCTTTTTGTCTCTATTCACAACACATCATTCTCATCATATTCTTATCATTCTCAATATTCCTTCCTTTTTCTTCTATATGTGACATATTCCTACACTTTTGTAATGATTCTGATTTCTCAGTAATCCATGTGAAGAAAAGGAAATAAGTGTCAGATATGCATGTTTACACAGAATCATTTGAATACTGTTCATGGATTATGTCATGGAAGTCCCAAACAAATGTTAATGTACTCATTTTCTGTAGTTGTCAGGCGATATACATGAGGAGGTGGAAACACATAATCGCGTGCTGGACAGAATGGTATGCCTGCTGTAGTCATAGTAAAACTTTTATATTGTTTCTACTTTTAAGGTTTTGCTTACAGGGACATGAAATTTTTTGTATCTAGGGCAATGACATGGATTCATCCAGGGGAGTCCTTTCAGGAACTATGGATCGGCTTAAGATGGTATATAAATTATATGCCCTTTTCTTTTCTAGTATCTTTGCTATATATGATAAATGCCTCTAATGGTTGTGATGACTGATGATGGGCATGTTTTCCCCTAGGTTTTTGAGACAAAATCAAGCCGGAGAATGTTTACACTTGTGGCATCATTTGTTGTCATATTCCTTATTGTATACTATCTTACTAGGTAATAGATGTAAGATGGATTAGTACAGCTGCTAGCCTGGCATCAAAACTGGAACCAATTTTATATGGTTACTGTAATCAATACTACTTTCTGTTTGTGAAGTACTGGCATGTTTATGTAAAGATATTGTAATGAATGAGCCGCTTGAATGCATGCAAATGGGTGTAAAATCTTTGCTCTTTTCTGATGGGAATGAGTAAAGATTAATTCTTCCCTACTTGAATGAATCTATAAGGAGTGACTAAGTAAAATTCAGCAAACAACCAATCAATAATCTGCCTCAACATGCGCAAAATCAATCACACATAAACACAACAATTTTTAACGTGGAAAACTCTTTCAATGTGAATGATAAAAATCAAGGGACCTCTCTTGGTCCAAGTAAAAGAGTACCACTATCAAAATCAATGTGTACAACAACTACAAGCTACTACTACAACCCTTAAGTAAAGTAGCAACATCAAATCAACCAAATAACAAGAAATAAATAAGAGAATGGAGAAAAATCACCCAAAATAGTTACTGTTCATGCCAATGGATGAGCTTCGGTTGTTCAAATTTGATCTCCACTGTCCAGATTAAAGAACAACAAATTCTAAGCGTGCTCATCAAATTTCAGCCAAATTTGGCAGCAAATGACTGTCTGATCGTTGGAGAAAGACAAACCGGTCGTTGTTGCAGAAATTTAAGTGAACAGTTAACTTTAAGCTCCAAATGTCGGAAATTTAACCGTAGAAAACTAATCTTCACCGTTCAGAATGAAGAACGATGAGTTCTCTAACTGTTGTCCAAATTTCAGCCTGATTGGAGCACAGGTGATCGTCCGATCGCCGAAAAATCGAGACTGCTCTGTTGACCTCTTTTGCAAAAAAAAAAAACTTTCTTTTCTCTCTCTTTTCTCTCTTTCTCTCTTTTCTCCTTTGGTGGTTGACACACTAACACCTCTCACATGCAACATAAAGTTATTATAAATGCTAAAACATTAATAGCCTATTGGGCCAAAAGAAAATGGGCTCAAACATTGGATTTTTCACATAGGAGGGAACTAAAAAATCTAACAATTCTCCTTCTTTCCGACTATGTGAAGGAGTTTGCCAAACCAGCAACTCTATAACATGCCTCAAACTTCTCTCTTGGTAAAGCCTTTGTGCACATATCAGAACCATTATCATCAGTATGTATTTTTTCAAGTTCAAGCTGCTTAGAATCCAAAATATCACGAATCTAATGATACCTTATATCTATGTGTTTGGATCTACCATGAAAAGTAGGACTCTTACCGAGATGAATAGCACTCTGACTGTCACAAAATAAGACATATCTCTTTTGTATAAAGCCAAGCTCTTTCACAAACTTCTTCATCTAAAGCAATTCTTTACATGCTTCAGTTGCTGCAATGAATTTAGCTTCTGTAGTAGACAATGCAATGCATTTTTGCAACCTAGATTGCCATGTCACAGCTCCCCCTGCAAAAGTGATTAGATACCCAGAAGTAGGTTTTCTTGAATCCGCATCCCCTGCCAAATCAGAATCTGTATAACCACTGAGAATAGGCTTTCCAGTCCCAAAACACTTCAAACTAGCAGTGCCACGGAGATATCTCAAAATCCACTTCACAGCATCCCAATGCTATTTTTCTGGATTAGACAAAAATCTACTAACAGTACTAACTGCATGAGCTATGTCTGGCCTAGTGCAAACCATATCATACATCAAGCTACCTACTGCAGATGCATAAGGAACTTTTTGCATATATTCTTTCTCTTGCTCACTTGAAGGAGATTGTTTAATACTCAATTTGAAAGACATGACAAGAGAGGTACTTACAAATTTAGCTTTAGCCATATTAAATTGTTGTAATACTTTCTCAATATACTTTTCTTGAGATAGCCATAGCTTCTTGCATTTCCTAACATGAATGATCCTCAAGCCAAGAATCTGCTCTGCTGGCCCTAAATCCTTCATTGCAAAAGACTTGCTCAACTCTTTCTTCAAGCTATCAATTCTTGAAGAACTAGAACCTACAATGAGCATATCATCAACATATAGCAACATGATGATAAAATCACTATCAGAAAATCTCTGCACAAAAATACAATGATCAGAAGTAGTCTTTTTGTAGCATTGTTGAACCATAACTGACTCAAACTTCTTATACCATTGCCTAGGTGCTTGTTTCAGCCTAAACTAACTCTTTTTCAGTTTGCAAACATAATTTTCTTTTCCTTTTACCATAAAACCTTCAAGTTATTCCATGTAGATTTCCTCCTCTAAGTCACCATGAAGAAAAACTGTTTTAACATCCATTTGCTCAACCTCTAAATTAAGAGTAGCAGCTAATCCCAAAATAACACGAATTGATGACATCTTGACCACTGGTGAGAAAATCTCCTCAAAATTAACTCCCTTTTTCTGACTAAAGCTCTTGACAAATAATCTAGCTTTATATAGTGGAAATGATGAATTCTCTTCTTGCTTTATTTTATAGATCCACCTATTCTTCAAGGATTTTCTATCTTTAGGAAGCTTCACCAATTCAAAGGTGTGATTATCAGCTAAAGACTGCATTTCATCTTTCATAGATGCAATTCATTCTACCTTTTGCTCACTCTCAATAGCCTCTTCATAGCATTTGGGTTCTTCTCCATCTGTCAAGAGTATATACTCATTAGTTGAATACCTGGTAGAATGCGTTCGATCTCTGGTAGACCTCCTAAGTAGAACTTCAGGTTCCTCAACATGTGCCTCTTGTTAATCATTAGGTGTTTCATATTCAGGAGCACTAGCCTTGTATGCATTCTGATTATCATTTTGCACATCACCATGATTTTGAACCTCAACTGCATCAGGCGTATGAGTTGTAGGAGATGGGTCTAAATCAATCAAACTACTACTTTGAGGCTTTAATTTTTTCACCTTGTTAATATCTTTAATAGTATGATCTTCTACAAATACTGCATCCCTACTTCTGATAAGTTTCTTCTGAATTGGATCATAGCATCTGTAACCAAACTCATCTTGCCTATAGCCAATGAAGATACACTGTCTAGTGTTGGCATCTAACTTAGACCTCTCATCTTTGGGAACATGCACAAAACATTTGCAATCAAACACTCGTAGGTGGTCGTAGGAAACATCCTTATCATACCAGAACCTATTTGGAACATCATTTCCCAATAAAATAGTGGGAGTTAGATTAATCACATATGCAATAGTGTACAAAGCTTTAAACCAAAAAGAGTTAGGCAATTTAGTCTCTGAAAGCACACATCTGGCTCTCTCCATCAATGTTCTGTTCATCCTTTCTGCCAAACCATTCAGCTGAGGAGTCTTGGGAGGTATCTTCTGATGTCTGATACCATGTTCTCTGCAATATGCGTCAAAAAGTCTACAATACTCACCACCATTATCAGTGCGAATATATTTCAACTTCTTTCCAGCTTCTCTCTCAGCAGAAGCTTGAAATTCTTTAAATGCACCAAAAACTTGGTCTCTAGACTTTAAGGTACGAACCCAAAGTCTTCTAGAATGATCATCAATAAAGGTCACAAAGTAAAGTGCACCAAATGACTTTTCCTTCAAAGGACGACATACATCTGAATGTACTAGCTCAATCAAATCATTTTTCCTAGAAGGAGAATGATGTTTGAAAGAAACCCTCTTATGTTTCCCAGCCAAGCAATGAACACATCTGTCTAACCTTGCACCTTTCAATTCCTAAAGCAAATTCCTTTTAGCTAGACAATAAAGTCATTTCTCACTAATATGACTCAGCCTCTTGTGCCATAATTCTGAAGAGTTGTCACCTTCAACTGCATTAACAAGATCTGTAGATATTGAAGCTTGCAACCAATATAAGCCTGAAGCCTTCTTTCCTCTACCCATAACTAAGGAGTCTTTGCTGATTTTACATTTTTCATCATCAAAAGTGCTGCAATAGCCATCATCATCAAGCTTACTAGTGGAAATCAAATGCAACTTAATGTCAGGTACATGTCTAACATTTTTTTAATTCTAATTTTGTTTCATTTTGGGTCTCCAAATAAACAGTTCCAATACCTATCACCTTTGACACTCCATCATTACCCATCTTTAAAACTCCAAAATCATCCGGAGTATAAGATGTGAAGAACTCACTTCTTGATGTAAAATAAAAACATGCACCACTATCAAGAACCCAAGTAGTATCATCATAGGCTACATTGACCATATTCTCTTGATAAACTATAGCCAAATCGTTATCTGAAGTGGTAATGGCAACACGATCATTATTGTTATTATTGCCTCTCCTTTCTTGTTTCTCTTTGTCTGCCTTATTTTTTTTCTTCCACTTGAAATAATATTTCTTGATATGTCCAGGTTTACCACAGTAATGACATTCAAGGTTCTTTTACCTTGATTTTGATTTACTCTTGCTCTTGCCTCTATTTTGATATTGACTCATACTTTTACTTCTTCCCCAGTTTTCAGTAACCAAAATTTCTGACTGTGAAGTAGATGCCCCCTGATTTCTTTTTCTCATCTCTTCATTTAAAACATCAGTCTTTGCATACGACATGGTTACATTACTTTCAGGAGCAGAATTAGTCAATGATACACGAAAGTTTTCCCATGAGTTAGGAAGTGTATTCAACAATCAAAGTCCAATAACCTCTTCATCAAATTTGACACCCATGCCAGATAATTGATCAAAGATACCTTGAAATTCATTCACATAATCAAGTATAGAGCTACCTTCTCTATATTGCAAGCTTATAGCTTGTTTAAGCAAAAATAACTTATTGTTACCAGTTTTTGAAGCATACAAAGTTTCAATCTTTTCCCACAAGGTTTTGGCATTTGTTTCATTAGTAATATGATTCAACACATTATTTTCTACCCACTGCCTAATAAAACCGTATACTTGCAAATGCTCAAATTTTCAATCTTCATTAGATTTAGACTCAGGTTTTTTAGAAGCAAATACAAGTAAATGCAATCTTTTCACAAAAAGAAAATCTTTCATTTTTCCTTTCCACTTGTGATAATTTGTGCCATCCAAGCAAACCATTTTACTCACATTCACCTCCATCATTCAAACAAGCAAACAACCAGTGAATTAATGAACTAGCTCTGACACTGCTTTGATGGGAAGGAGCCAAAATTAATTATTTCCTACTTGAATGAATCTATGAGGAGTGTTTAAGTAAAATTCAACAAACAACCAATCAACAATCTGGCTCAAGATATACAAAACCAATCACACATAAACACAATAATTTTTAACGTAAAAAACCCCTTCAATGTGAAAGATAAAAACCACGGGACCTCTCTTGGTCCAAGTAAAAGAGTTTCAATATCAAAATCAATGTTTACAGCAACTACAAGCTACTACAACAACCCTCAAGTAAAGTAGCAATACCAAATCAACCAAATAACAAGAAATAAACAAGAGAATGGAGAAAAATCACCTAAAATAGTTACTGTTCATGCCAATGGATGAGTTCCGGTTATTCAAATCCGATCTCCACCGTCCATATTAAAGAATAACAAATTCTAAACGTGCTCATCAAATTTCAGCCAAATTCGGCCGCAAATGATTATCCGATCGTCGGAGAAAGACAAACTGGTTGTTGTTGTAGAAATGCACATGAACAGTATATTTCGAGCTTCAAATGCCAAAAATTCAACCGTCGAAAACTGATCTCCACCGTTCAGAATGAAAAACGATGAGTCCTCTAACTGTTGTCCAAATTTCAGCCTGATCAAAGCACTGATGATGGTTTGATAGCCGGAAAATCGATACTGCTCTGTTGACTTCTTTTGTAGAAAAAAAAAACTTTCTTTTCTCTCTCTTTTCTCTCTTTCTCTCTTTTCTCCTTTGGTGGCTGACACACTAACACCTCTCACATGCAATATAAGGTTATTATAAATACTAAAACATTAATAGCCTATTGGGTAAAAAAAAAAGGGCTCAAATATTGGGTTTTTCACATTGGAAAGAACCCAAAAACCTAACACTTTCTTCTAAATTCTGTTGGCTGCACAGTCAAAGCTTATTCATAAGTTGCTAAGACAAGTCTAAAGTTACAATAATTTTATGGTTTCAGCTCATTGATGTTAAGAGCAACATGGATAATTGAACTAGTTATGCATTTGGGAGTGGATTCAATCACTTCTTTTCCTTTAATGGATTGAACTGCTATATTATTTTCGGGCCTTAACATTGTTAATAATCTAATTTCTATTAGAAGGTTTTGACATTCCAATGCTAACATACTTCTCTTCTCTAGAAAAGTTCCCAATTGGCATATACAATGGACTGGGAAATTAATGAACATGCCAAGCAACTTTCAAGCTACAATTGGCAAAAAGGTGAGCGCAGTAGAAAGAAATTCCTGCAGTTTAATATAGAAAACGTTAATGTATATTTTTTAAGCAATAAATTTTGGATTTATTTCTCTTTCCCCTTTATTATGGACTAAAGTCTTGATGTCGAAAAAAGAAAAGGTAATAAAATTGACATGCTCAAAAGGGAGGATGGAAACTGGTGTTACAACCAAGAGGAGCTGCAGCAACTAGCACTCCAACACCTCACTGATTTGTACACTGATGATGGAGAGGAGGTAATACCCAAGTGTAGCCCCAGTAATTTTCCCCTACCCTCTAGAGAACTAATGACAAAGTAACCCCTGAAGAGATATTCAATTCTTTGATGGAAATGAAACTTTTAAAGGCAACTGGCCCAGAAATGGAGCAATTGAATTTGGTCCAGAATACCTACTTGCTTCTACCAGAAACAGTTGAATTTGGTGGCTCCATTTTTGTGTAACTTTATTTCTGACATTTTCAGGAATGGAGCAATCCTTGAAGATATCAACAAGACTATGCTAGTACTACTTCCTAAAGTTAAGGGGCCTACACTAATTACACAATTCAGACCTATAAGTTTATGTAATGTGGTACTGAAACTTATCTCAAAGACCATTGTCAATCGGCTGAAACCAATCTTACCTCACCGGATAAGCCCTAACCAATCCAACTTTGTTCCATGAAGGCACATCACAGAATACAGTAATAATTCAGGAGGTAATTCACTCCATGAGAAGAACGAAGGGTAGGAAGGGATTCATGCCCATCAAAATTGATCTTGAAAAAGCTTATGATAAGTTGAGATGGAGTTTCTTACATGAAACACTCTTAAAGTTACAGATTCCTTTGTGGATGGGTCAAACTATCATGAGTAGCATTACCTCAAGCTCAATGTGTATTGCTTGGAATGGAGGAGTTTCAGAATTTTTCAAGCCTACCAGGGGTATCAGACAAGGGGATCCCCCTTCCCCGTATCTGTTTGTCCTATGCATAGAAAGACTGGGTTAAGCTATCACGAGAAAGGTGCAAGATAAAACTTGGAGACCAATTAAATTAGGCAGAAAAGGACCCCCTATTTCTCTTTTTTTTTTTTGCTGATAACATATTCTTGTTTGCTAAAGCAGAATTGGATCAGGCAGCTGTTATTGCAACAGTGTTGGAGGAGTTTTGTGGAAGCTGGGGAGAGAAGATCAGTAAAGACAAGACCAAAGTATATTTCTCAAAGAATGTGACAAATAACTTGAAAAATCAGCTGGTCCAACAACTGGGTTTCAAAGCTACTGAAGATTTGGGCACTTATCATCATACAAGAGTGGTGAGAAGTATCTCTGGTCACATTGTAGACAAGATTAGAAGCAAGCTACTGAACTGGAACTCTAAACATCTGTCACTAGCAGGTAGAGTAACTCTTACCAATCATGTTATAAGCATTATTCCTTACTACACTACGCAGACAACATCCATCCCAAAAACCATTCACTATCAAATCGAACAGATCTGCAGAACATTCATTTGGGGAGGTTTGAAAGAACAGAAATGTCTAAGCCTTGTGAAATGGGCTCATATGTGCCAACCCAAGGATAAGGGTGGTTTAGGCATTAAGAGCATGACAGCAATGAATACTGCATTCATCATGAAGATGGGGTGGAATATGATTCATGATAGGGAACAATTTTTGGCTCAAGTATTACTTAGAAAATATGGGGTTAAATCTGACGAATTTCTAAAAAAATTTAAAGAAGACTAGCGGCAATCTTTGGAGAGCCTTAGGAATGATTTGGCCAAGAATTATCAAGATTGTTCAGTGGATTGTAAACAATGGAAGAGCTGTTAGCTTTTGGAATGATAGATGGTTATCTAACCACTATACTTTTGCAGAGGTTATCATGAGACCTATCTCGGTAGAAACAAATAACTGGACAGTTCGAGATATGGTCTCTGAAGATGGAAACTGGAAATGGGATCTCCTTGAAAACTCTCTCCCAAATGAACTAATCCTTTCATTGACAGCCTATCCTCCTCCAAGGGATAATGATGAAGAAGAAGAAATTTTCTGGGGTTTGAGTGAGACGGGCCTCTTCATAGTCAAATATGCATATAAAGCTGTAGCAGCATCCTCTTGACATGATGTAAGCAAAGACTGGAAACTAATATGGGATTGGCCTGGTCAACTTTGGGTATGTATGTTCCTATGGCTTGCTTTCAAAAACAGGTTGATGACGAATAAGGAAAGAGTTCGAAGGCACCTATGTGCTGATGAGAGATGCAGTAGGTGTGGTCACCCTTGAGAATCGGTACTCCATGTCCTTAGAGATTGTCCTCTAGCAAGAATGATTTGGGCCAACGTTGCTCACTTATCTTGGACAGTCCCTTTTTTTTATCAAGAGTTAGAAGATTGGTTGTTGATTTCCATTGCAAACCAAAAGCTAGGATCTATGCAGGAGAATGGCAACATTCTTTTTGGAATAACATGTTGGATGCTCTGGATTATGAGGAATGAATCGATTTTTATGGATTCCAATATGAGTCTAATGGCGGTGGTTGCTGATATATAAAGACAGACGGCTAGGACAATTAAAGCAATGGGAAGTAAGGGTCCTCTAGCTAACATTCAGAAGAAAAAGGTAGAGGTTTTCTTTTGTTGGTCCCCTCCTCCAACAGGCTGATTCAAGTTAAATTGTGATGGAGCTTTCAAATGTGCTACTAAAAGAGCTTATGCTGGAGGAGTTGTAAGAGACAGTAAGGGAGTTTGGGTCAATGGCTTTGTAATGGATATTGGGATTTGTAGCATCACAGAAGCTGAACTCTGGGGTGTGTACCAAGGCCTTCGATATGTCTGGCAAACTGGCATAAAAAGGATCAAAGTTGAGTGTGATAGCAAAAGTGTTGTTGCAATGCTTCTTGGTTCTAAGAAAGCTTCTGGGTCCAATGCTATGCTGGTACAGAGAATTCATGAATTCATACAAAGGGATTGGGAAGTTGATTTGTACCATATCTACAGGGAAGCTAATCAAGTGGCCGATGCTTTAGCAACCCATGCTACCAAGATTCCAATTGGTGTTCATGTATTAATGAATCCGCCTCCTGAACTTCTTGGATGGCTATCTCATGGTATCTTGGGGGTAGCCTATCCAAGATTACTCTTTGTCTAATTTTGTAAGGATTTTTGTTTCCTCATTTCTTGAATAAAAAAAAAATCTTGAAGCACACCGAGATTGAAATCAACATGATATACTATATAAGAGCAAAATAAAATGCTATTTAGTCCTTGCAATTTTACTAAATTAATGAAATCACCTCTATTTTTCAAGAAGTAATTAAATAATTCATCAGATTTCATTTTTCATTTTATCATATTTTTTTAATTCATTGGAGTGATTTAACCCATGGACTACACAATAGAGGATAGTCCTCCCCTATTAATACTAATCACAAGGATGATCAACACTCACCACAAAGATAACGGAATGGGGAATCGAACTCGTGACCAACTGGTCATATCACAGCGCACTAACTACTAGCCTAGGCCCTCAACCCCATTTTATCATATTCTTTGATCATTATATATATATATATATATATATATATTTATTTAAAAAAAATTTCGTTGAAAAAAATGACATTTCATATGGAAAATACCCTCTGCCTATCCAATGATCTCAATTTCAATTACGAAACCTCACTTTTCCATCCTATTTGTGCCCGCATTCTCCCTCCCGATTGCCAACCAAACAACCCTGAAATTACTATGTGCAATCAGTCAATGTCTATGTCTCAGATGGTCCATTAATCAGCGCCACCGTGTCACCCGACGGTCATAACAGCGGTCGCGATTTGATGTCGACGATTTGAGGTTGAGCCAGCCCATCACTATATGGAAAGTACGAACGTAGAGCAGAGATGAGATATTTTTAACTATAAAATATCAATTCTAATGACTGGGCAATCTCAGAATGGACGATACTTGTTGTGATGATTTGGATTCAAGCATTTATGGAGACTAATTTTGATTTTTCTACTGATTCTTTGGATATGAAATCCATGAACAAACTCTTGATCAAAAAATTAAAAAAAAAATGGATGAACAAACGCAGTCATGGAGACGCTGTAATTATTGGAATAATTTTAATAATATATTTTTTTAGTTCTAATGCTTTCTAAAATGAACTTCTCTACCTTTCTTTTATCTCCCTTTTCTTTAATTCTTTTCTTTTAATATACATACATATAAAATAACAATATTCAATGAGATTTCCAAATTCCAAATTGATTTTGTGCATATGATAAAAAGATTGAGATGACTTTAAGTCTCGTTGCAATTATTATTAAGTGCGTCTTCGTCTTACAGGTTGTGCACCTTATGGAAATTAGCTGCTCTGGTTTAAGCCCCGCCCCAAAATTCTTGTGTTCTTTTTTTAAAATGATAATCTTATTAAAAAGTAAAGCCTAGAGTTGACTATTCTGGTATTGGTTCACTTATTTAAAAACTAATAGGAAGGGTAAGTTATTATATTGTTAATTAATAATTTAATAGTAGGATACTTCACCTAAAGCCTGTGAAAGTTCTAATTTAAAATACCCTATGCTCATGGAGACGCTGTAATGTTGCAAATGATGCTTTATGACTTGCACTTAACAATCAGAGCTCTACATACGGCCATGGTGACAGTTAATTGTACTAGTGCAAATAAATTAATCTCATGTTTTAGCAAATGCGATAGAGTGAAATAAAATGTAAGATTTTTTTTAGTATTATACTCAGTGAGGAAAATCAAACATAAATTTATTATAAAAAAATATATTTACTATTAAATTATATTTGAACGTATTTGTAAGAAATTATTTAATTATTTATTATTTAAAATTAGAGAAATAGTATTTTATTAATTTAGTCTGTAAATATTTTATTTAATTATTTGAATGCGATGGAGACAAATGGCGAAATTTAAGCATGGTGCAAAATGGTCGACTATTTGGTTTTGTAGTTTTTCTCATGGAATAAAAAATAATGGAAATAAGATCAAATTATGTGGTTAAAAAAATATATGGGTTGGCCAAAATAGTAAGTACATACTGTAGTACATTAATTAATTATTAAATTCATGAAGAAACTTTTATATGTCTATCAAATTAATAATGATGGAAACAGGGCATCCATGTTTCCTCATAATTGTAATTTGTCTATACAATATCATCTTCCAACTTAAAGCAAAATTTTGGAGTCGACCTTCCCAGAAATTTCTATATGTTCTTAGTATTCAATTATAACCTGGCTAGCTAGCTATATGTACATATAATATTAAGTCACAAACTTACCAGGCCTCGCTACGTTAATTTCTTATGAAACTATCTAGCTTTTTGTCTAACTAACATTATATTTGTACATTTTTTTATTTAATTATTAGAATTTTAATTACATATATTGCCGATTAGGGTCTAATCTAGAGAATCTTTTAATTTTTTTTAAGAGCGTAGAAAGGAAAAAGACTTAGCTTTAAAAATATTTCATTTATCAATATTACAATGTTTTTATATTCACAAACTATGTTGGACTAATTAATTTATTTTTGCCAGATTTATAAGATGTGGCATATATATTATATTGTTGCTATATATAAATGTTACTTGCCCCTTTGTTTGGACGCAATTGGCAATATTATATATGCATGTTCTGAACAAATATATATATATATATATATATATGCATGTCTCACTTAACTTTTTTACATATGTATTCAAAGTAAATAAATAGTTATCGATACATTAATGAGAAGCAGTCACAAACTAAACCGAAAATTGTGCCTTTTATCGATCTATGTATAAATATATGGATGTCAAATAAATCATCATCTCACTATATATATATATAAAGACTACTCCTGTACGTATAGATAATGTGTACATGAAGTGACTGGGGATTGCTATACTATACGTACTCTTGGTCTTAATTATGTTTCACAAGAATCACAACACACACACACACATATATATATATATATGTAATAATGCACTGATTAGCATAAGCATTAATAACTAGAATTAATTCATCACAAACTCATTACTTCTTGGCATCTTAAGTTAATTTATTGTGTAATAATTAATGCGTTTCCTTGATATATATGTATATATGTTTGTATATATACAAAAGTACATGTAATTAACAAAGAAGACATGACTAGCTAGCTATATCCTAGCTGGCTAGTCTTATATGGGATTTCATTATATATCTAGAAGTGAAATAGTTAATAACTTTTGTTTCTATTGAATTCATAGTTAAGAAATTAAATAGTGAGACTGAATTAATCATGCAGGAAATTAAAGTATGAAATTAGGACAACCAAATGTGAAAACAAAAAGCATTGCAAAGCAAACAAACTATTGCGACTATTGAAGCTGATAGTATATACGTGCAAATATAGTTTGCTTAATTAATTAATTTATACCAGAACTAGATAATCAGCCAATTCAGTAAAAGTAACAAGTTAAAATTTTTTAAAAAAAATCAAGGAAATGATCTCAAAGAAAATGTCATCAGTGAGATGAAGGAGAATCGGACAAGAACATACATAATAATTTAAAATCTAAATCAAATACTATAGATGTTAATGTCAATTGGCAAATGGTGGAGAGATTATTATTTTTACATTGGCTTCGTTGATATTTCTCTTTTACACATTCAGAAACCACACATATATATTGAGAGATAACTTTCTTTTTTCTAATTTAAACTTGAAACTTTGTGATGTAAATCTAACTCCGAAGCCTAATTCAATAGTATATATAAATATACATTTTTTTCTCTAAACCAGGAACATTAATTTGTATAAAAAGAAATAACAGGTTAATGGCAAGTATTTCCCCGATAAAAAATTACCATGCATGAAATGTATGCCTAGAAACTTATAATTACCAATAAAAAATTATATGCAATAACAAACCTAAAAATATCATCAAATGTAGATAAAAATTAACCGAGGAAAAACATTATTCATTCGCCAGATTGATGGTATTAAATCATAACACGTAGTTTCAAAAGAAGATCTCAAAGATCCAAAGATGGAAAAAAGTTACCTTATAATTAAGATGCATACATTCATAAAATAAAATTGAGACTTCAGTGATTTTATTTCATATATATGTATGTATGCATGTATTATGTATGTATGTATACGTGTGTGTATATATATATATATATATATGATGCTTCCTGCAGCTGCTAAAGCTATATATAGTGCATTGAAGTAAGCTTTATATCTAGAACCAAAGCCATACACATACAAACACTTAATTAATATATTAAAAAAGAAGACTATCTCAAGTGTCATTAAGGAATTCAGAAATTTTAATATTACTTCCAAATTAATGAGGAAGACTTCAGTTAGTTTATGCATGTATATGATATTTCTTCCATGCACCTTTCAGTTAAGCAATTAGGGTTTCTACATAAGCATTGCACATAATTAAGAGGATATTAATTGACAAGTAGTATAGACGAACTTCAGCCTCTCAACAAGCATATGCAACTGATGCAAAATCTTTCCTCAAATCATTATATATATATAATAAAAAAAGCAGAATCATAATTTAAATTAAGAAGGAAAATAAAATGGATAGACATATATATATATATATATATATCAAACAAAAAATTACAAATTAAGAAAAGAACATCGCCTAGAACCCTAAAATGAATCTAGGGTTAGATATATGTATCAAGCAAGGGAGAGAAAGAGAGGGATGATGAAGAAGAAGACAAACTCAAAACTATACCTTCAAAATCTGCATCTGGGAATTGTTATATATATGATTTCTTTGGCTTTCTCCCTCTTTAAAACAAACTCCAAGCAATCTTCCCAGTAGTATTTCACCAAAAAGA
This sequence comes from Garcia nutans, assembly GCA_947685225.1. NCBI lineage: Eukaryota > Viridiplantae > Streptophyta > Magnoliopsida > Malpighiales > Euphorbiaceae > Garcia > Garcia nutans. The sequence continues at coordinate 57,037,586 of CANTUV010000011.1, forward strand.
TATGCCAAAAAATAAGTATAATATAATTATAAGCAAGTTGATTACTAAAAGAACCCCACAATATATAAATTTCTACATTAATTTCCTCCCATTATTTTTTGAAGCATTTGAAAAATCCATACATATACGATAACAATAATATAATAAAATAAGTTGCTCACCATATATATATATGTATACATATATAGTAATCAAGGATCATGACCAAGCCTGAGCTCCAAATCTAACTGTTCATCTTCTGTTTTTGATTTATTATTATCATCATCATCCAAATCCACATGAGAAGGACCAATTTGCAAGCTTAGATTTCTTCTCCAATCTACTTGGAAATTATTTAACAGCTGTGGACTTTGCACATACAAATCATCACTAAATTGTTCATGTGGAGATCTAAAACTCCATCTAGTATTTTTACCCGTACTAGACGTTGATGCCGCTGGAATAAATGTTTGATAATTTATAAGCATCTCACGATGATGAACTGTAGAAGAATAGTGATAATGGTGATGTGGGTATGGTGATATTCCTCTTATATTGGCATAATGATCAAAATCATTATGATCATGTTCATCAATTTTGGACGATGAAGAAATCGAGTTAGGCCTAGGCTTTGCTCTGTCTTTTCTATGAATATTCATATGACCACCCAAAGCTTGAGCTGTAGTGAACCCTCTTTTGCAAAAAACACACTCATAGGAGCGACCAATTCCCATTTCTTTACTACTATTGGATCTTCGATTGTCAGTTTCTTCTTCTTCTTCTTCTTCGTAGCTCAAGGTCTTGGAGGAATCTTCATGGAGGTTTGATTCCATTTCAGATAGATAAGCCAAAGCTATAATTAAGAATAAAGGAAGCTTCAAGAGAACGTCGTCTCACTATCAATCAATGGTAATAATTATTATGATCAGTGAGGGAGATAAATAAAAGAGGTAGGCCTTGGCTGAGTGAGAGAGTTGTAATGAAGAGATGTGATGAGTATTTTGGAAGAAATATTAAGAGAGAAAAGAAAAAGTCACTTAGATTTTTGTGGGGAGAGGTTTTGTGAATTAGCCGGCCATTAGTATAGTGGATTCAATTCTTTGATTTTCCTAGTTTTCTATTTTTTTAATAAATTACATATGAAAAAAAAATACTTAGACTGGAATTTAATATTTAAGCGGGAACAACGTAGACTACTCCTCCTCAAACTCTATATATTGATGGGTTTTTTTTTTTCATTTTTTTAATGATACAGAAAGCCATAATTATTCTTTCTTAATTTGTGTTTTACTATGTATTATTATTACTATTATCAATAGTGCTTCTGTAGCTTTCATCCGCGTAGGCTGTCTTAACACGGTTTCTCTTCATTTTGTCATATCTCTTCAACTATATATGCATTTGTATGAAGTAGTTAAGATGTTGAATTTTTTAACTTTTCTTTTAGTAAATTCTATTTTTATGAAAACTTGAATTATATTGGACAGATTTCAATTATGAAATGATTTTAAGATTATTTAACTAAAAATTTATTATTAGTTTTTGTCTTCTTTAATTATAAGATAAATATTAAATTATATTATACTACAAATTTTTAATGAGAAAATAATTATTTATATATTTTTTTTCAGAAAAAATTTTATATTAAATGCACATTTATTACTTGAAAATTTTCGTATTTGTTGATAATGAGTATATATAGGTAAGGTAACTTAAATTTACATAGACTTGGTAAACCTATTCACACTATGGGATATATTTCGTAAGGGCTGCCGACTTACAAGATAAATTAAGGCCAATGTAAAATATGTTATCATATATATGAAAGAAATTTTTTCTTATTTATTTATTGGATTCGTGAAAGCTTCATTTCTTTGCTCAAGAGACAATAGAGAATAAATATTCAACATTTATTAGCCACTTCCATCCTTTTTACATTATCCATATTCGTCGCATAAGTACATAATTAAGTAATTCCCAATGAGAAGTCAACATCAGTTTCCAATTATCTAAAATATTTATAAAAATAAAGCATAACACTAAAATTAAAAAACAAATATTAAATATCATAATTCTAATTCTTGAATAATTATAGATTTTTTAATAATATAATATAATATAATATAATTTATATTGAATGACAATCAATATCTAAGAATTTTATCTTAAATAATCAAAAGAAAATTTTGAAATGGTACCTTCCATTAGTATCATATATAATTAATTTTTTTATTAATAAATATATCTTTAATTTCTTTTTCTTTTTTAAATCACATACATGTTATAAAAACTTGTCCTATTTCAATTGTTAATTAATTCACCCCAACAATTAATAAAGCCATTAGTGAAGTCAAGGAAGTCACAAATTTAAGTTCTTTGCCAAAAATAAACAAAGATGTTTTAGAATTATTAATAATTTGCATATGATAATGAAATAAGATGTTATAATTACAACAGCCATCAGCTCTTATCGCATGCTTGACGAAATATGCAGGAACCTTCCTATCTAATATAATGGTGAATAAGATACAGTTTACTTTTTGTATCTTCTCTTTGTCTCTAATTGTGTATATATATATACCAGCTTTTTAATTAATCATCTACAATTTTTTTAAAAAATAAAATAAAATCAGCTTTTTTAGACTAAAAAATGGAGAATACAGTCATCAACTTTATGCCATCACAATCAACATCACATAAATATTGTGTCTTAGGAGTTCCAATTTTTTTGTAATTAATTTGCTAAATATTTTGATTATTATCACCGGCTGCTTTATTAATTATATTTTAGAATTTTGTGAAATTTAAATCAACCATTATGCATAATTATTATTAAAGATTCTATTGTTATAAAATACCATCTTACTAAATTCACTTAACTGTCATCGACCTATTATTTAATTATAATTATAGCGGAAGTGATTATATATATATATAGAACTATCTTCTTATGTTATCAATTACATATGATAAAATATTGAAATATAAATATATAATTTATCATATTTAATTTTCACACACGAGCGTAGTGCAGGCCAAAGAATATATTATTATTAGTAGTAGTTATAATAATAGTTTTGGAAATGAAGTTTGCATGAAAAAATGGGAAATAGGAAACAATAAAACATATTCTCAAAAAAAGGAAATAATAAAAAAGTATTGCATATTAATTAGTTATGTCATCTGTTATACATAACATAATTTACTCACAAAAAATAAGCTATTTTTGTCCGTTTAAATTCTTTTCACACTCCCAATATCTCATTTTAGAATACTTAATATATTTTTAAGTTGGTAATCATTATTAATTTTTCTCAAAATTTATTTCATAATCCTATAATTTTTTTTAAAAAAAGTTAAATGTTAGTGTCTCAAAAAATAGATTTATTAAATATTGTTAAACTATATTTCCAACTAAAAAATTATTATATATTCAATTTTTTAATTATATTTATCATCCTTAAAATAAATGTTATATTTTAGTTATATTATAAAACAATTAATTTTATTATTACATGAAAACGCACTTTGTTTTAAAAAAAATTATTGATTATCGCGTCAAATATTATTTTATGATAAACATCCTTTTGTAATTTTAGAAAATAATAAATTCTCAATTAAAAAAAATAACAGATATATAAATTACAATTTATCTATAAATTTACTATTTATGTCAAAAATACATTTTTTTTAATAAAAATCATTATTTTTATTTTTTAAAATTTATTTGATATTTACAAATGACAATATGTTAAAGCATATTGATCTTGTTATACTTGTTTTTTTTCTTCTTCTTTTTTTTTTAGCATGGCATGATTAAAGCAAGTAAATATATATATATATATATATATGCTAAATTGGATTGGTATAATTTTATTTTATTTTATCAAATCTGAGACATGCTCTCAATTATTGATAAAGCAAATATTTTTATTTTTATTTAAGAATATCATATCAAGGTATTATTTTAGAGATTTGTCTAGCTATATAATTATTTTATTTTCATATTGCATTTCATTCTATTTTTTACAGTCTGATATCAATTTATTAAGTTTTTTTAATTGTAATAAAAATTTATGTAAGTATAGTTCTATATAATGTAACCTTTTTTGGAGGTGATAAAAGAGCCAGTTTTCAGAATTTAATAATAATTTGAGAATTTTTTTCTCTTATTTTGTGTTTATTATCTGAGTATTCTTAGACTAAATATGAATAATACCTTTATTTTTTTTACTTCCGCTACATCTGTTGGTATCAGAGCCGTATTCGCTCCTAGAGAATTATGGCACTGCGAAGACAACTAGAACAACATATCAAAGAGGTTTATGAGCGTAATCTCATAACCCACCTTGAGCATCAACTCGAACAAATGATGGACCGATTAACAGTGTGAATGATGCAACACATGAAAGATCAATTAGAAACACGATTATTGCATGCTCTTGGTTTAGATAGTGAAAGAACCAAACTTGAAGTATTTGACTCGCATAAAAAATTACATGCAGATAATTATTTAGAAAATGATTTTTAAGAATTAGAACCAGTTTTTGATGAATATAATGATAAGATAGAGGAAGTTAAAGAATCACAACCAATTTTTTATAACTACTGTGAGGAGATAAAGGAACTTAATATTTCAACAATAATAAATGAGGAAGAAACAAAGAAATTGGTTGATAGTTCTACAAATATTAAAATCAGCCAATTCAATAAAAATATATTTTCTGAAATATGTGACCCGATTTGGAAAGGATTTCAATATTCTGTTGAAATTTAGCAGTCATGTAAAGAGTTGAAAGAGTTGGTTGATGATAATTTGCCAAAAAATTTACGATTTTTATAGAATAATGAACATGTCATTGTAGTATCTCAGTTATTGATTCTTCAGCACTACAAAACTCGAGGTCGAGTTTTTTCCAAGTAAGAGAGAATGATGAAGTAAATATTTATTTTCTTATTTAAGAATATCATATTAATGCATTATTTTAGAAATTTGTCTATCTATATAATTATTTTATTTTTATATTACATTTCGTTCTATTTTTGACAGTATGATATCAATTTATTAAAAATTTTTTATTTGTAATAAAAATTGATGTAAGCCTAACTCTATATAATGTAACATTTTAAAAAGTGATAAGGGAGCCAGTTTTTAAAGTTTAATAATAATTTAATAAAAAAAATTTTCTCTTATTTTATATTTATTATCTGGACATTTTTAAACTAAACAGAAAAACACCTTTATTTTTATTATTTCGGCTACATCAATTATAACATATAAAACTTTCCTTTAGAAAAAGAAATGTAATATATTAACATACATAACGTATGTCATACCATGTGCAACATTAGACAAAAGACATCCTACTCATTGCCTTGACATATTCCGTTACGTTCACATTGACAATTATCATAAAAAGTTTTAGTTTTTTTCTAATCATAAGAAAATTTAATGTTTAATTTTCTTGTTGTGGCTGACAAAAAAGGAGGATGGTGGTTCAATATATCACTACCAGACATTACACATAAAAATCATTGGCTAAGTTTTAAAATTTTCTGATTGTAGAATTTTGTTTTCAAGCATCGTTATTTTCATAATTTATTTGTAACCAGAAATTTAATTAGGGGTTATTTATTTATACTTGACCAAGTCTACAAGAAAAATTCCAGAGGAAGAGGGAGAGAGAGGAACAAGGACAGTGGACAGACAACTACGCAAGTTTTATATAACATTTAGCCAACTTATTTTATTTCTCTACCGAACCATTTATCTTTTAGTTTCATCAATTTTTCTTATATAATTTCCCAATTGTTATTTAGTGACAATTATTGTTCAAGGAACGTATAGGTGAAATTGATTAATTTCTCAACTTTTCACTGATTGTGTTTGTTCTGTTGGCAGCTTATTATAAATAGATTCATATATATTTGGTTAAGGATAAAATTTTGCTGCCTCCTTTGTAGGAGGAGAACTCTTGCTGTCCAGACGTGACAGCATGTAATAATAATACGCAGCAGCAAACAATGTTATATTTTTTTCAAAATTAATATTTAATTTTATAATTAATCATAATGTCTTTGGGCTTGAAAATTAACATAATGGATGCTGTATGTGTCCGTACATGAGTATATTTACTCTATTAATTGTAGGTTTTTTTTCTTTCTTTTTTTTAATGTTTGAATTTGGCTTTCTTTTATTATAAATCAATATATTGTTGTTACATTTATGTATAAATAGTTAAATACTAAAAGAATTTCTAATATATTGAATTTTAACAATGGATATTAAGTCTACCGATAGCAACCGCTTCTCAAATTTAAAAATGATTTAGTTAAAATTTTAATAAGCAATTAAATGAGGTTTTTAAAATTTTATATATAAGATTTTAAATTCATTGATGATACTAAAATAAATATACTACGTAAGATTACACGCACAGATAAATATAATTCATAAAAAATGTGATTATCATAAATAAATAATTATATATTTACATTTATATTGTTTTGCAATTGCCCTCCACGGGTCTGATTATATTTTGAAAACCTTATAGAATTTCTTCATTATTAATAATAATATTTTTTTTAAAAAAAAATTATACCCACCATCAATTTTCATAATTTTTTTATTTTTACCAAAAATATTTTAATTTTTTTATAATTAACTCATAATAAATTATATACATTCATAATAAATACATAATAAATTTTTAATAAATTCATAATAAACTATGTAAATTTAATATTTTTATCATAAAATCATAACTTATTTTAAATTTAAAAATATTTTTAAAATATGATAAATTTAAAATTGTTTTTATAAAAAATTCCTTTTTTTTAGGTAATAATATCACTTTCATAATTAAGAGCCTTTTAGGTGTTGGGCGTATGGGCTTTTGGATAGTGGCTCTTTACTAAGTTTTTCCCAATATGAATTAAAAATTAATAAAATAACCTTATTTTTATATAAAAAAATATCACTTTCATAATATTTAATGGATCACTAACTTAATGTGTATAAAAATTCTAAAGTAAATCAAAATTTTTAAGGAATTACATATATTAATTAACGTAGAGTGGTCCCTGATTTTTAATATATAGAATTATTTTTACAACTTCTGCGTTAGATTATTGTAAGAAATTTGAAAAGTGTGTACTATGTATTGCTTTTTCAGTGGTATTAGCTAGAGTTTTCTACAAATCTCAAATTCAACGTCAAGTTAGAAATAAAATAAAATAATCATGAAAGCTTGCTAGCTTGGGAAGAAGGGGATAAGCAGGCGGTCAACCCATTGACCCGGTTGGGTCAATTCAAAGTAATATATAAGAATCGGATATAAAATTATTGAGAAAAGAAACTAAAAACTAATTTAAATTTAAAACCTAATTTATGAGATGAAAATTACTTAAATAATTATTATTATATTTAAGTGATGTGAAATATTTAATATACTTACACTTTTCTTATATTCAATGCAAAATATATATAAAAAATTTAAAGCGTAAAATTTAAAGAATGAAATATTCACCGAGATATTTGTAAGTGGTCTAATATTAAAAGAATAGATCGATGACTCTCATATTATATTGAAAAAATAAATTTAAGTTTAACTCATTTTTAAAAGTTAATTAATGAAATGAAAATTATTCAAATTATTATAAAAAATATATTATTATTATATTTCAGTGATATTATACATAATAAAAATTACTCGAATTAATTACCTCGAGAATTTTCTAGTCAATCATTTGAAGTTTACGATGAAGTTTCCAATTTATTAAATTCAATTCAAACTTGATTGCTTAATTAACAATCTTCAAATTATGAAAGAAGCCGTACGTACAAGGTCTTGTAAGTGAGAATTTATTTGATATACATTAATTTATCATGTTTAATGCAAATAAGAAGTCAATTAGAGTTTTATATTTTTAATTTGATGAAATTACTTATATTTTTAAACAGAATTTTTAATAAAATTGATGAAAACTTAAAAATAAACTTTAAATTAATTTCAAAATAATTCTACTAATCTAAATGCCGTTAGAGCAAGTACAAATAATTGAAATTTTATTTAGTTTTATTTTTTATTACATATTATTTGATAGGAAAGAATCAAGATTAATTTTTTCCTACTTGAATAAATTTATGAAGAGTGACTAAGTAAAATTTAGCAAACAACCATTCAACAATCTATCCCAAGATATATAAAACCAATCACACATAAATACAATAATTTTTAATGTGGAAAACCCCTTCAATGTGAAGGATAAAAACTATAGGATCTCTCTTAATCTAAGTAAAAGAGTTCCACTATTAAAATCAATATTTACAACAACTACAAGCTATTACAACAACTCTCAAGTAAAGTAGCAACATCAAATCAACCAAACAACAAGAAATAAATAAGAGAACGGAGAAAAATACCCAAAATGGTTACTGTTCATACCAATGGATGAGTTTCGGTTGTTCAAATCCGATCTCTACCGTCCAGATTAAATAATAATAAATTCTAAATGTGCTCACCAAATTTCAGGCAAATTCGACAACAAATGACCATCCGACCGTCGGAGAAAGACAAAGTGATCGTTATTGCAGAAATATACGTGAACAGTAAACTTCGAACTCCAAATTCAAAAATTCAACTGTCTAAAACTGATTTTCACCATTCAGAATAAAAAACAATGAGTCTTCTAACTTTTGTCCAAATTTCAGCCTGAACGGAGTATAGATAACAGTCTGATTTTCGAAAAAATCGAGACTGTCTTGTGTAGATTTTTCAGCAGAAAAATTCTCTTTTTCTTTTCTCTCTCTCTCTTTTCTCCTTTAGTGTCTTTCACTAATAATCTCTCACATACAACATAAGATTATTATAAATACTAAAATATTAATAGCGTATTGAGCTAAAAAAAAATGAGCTCAAATATTAAATTTTTTATATAGGAGAGAACTCAAAAAATCTAATATTATTCTTCTCTTAATTTTTCTTTGCCGAGAAAGCTTACTAATGGATAGTGGATGTTGAATTTGATATTGAAGCTTGGCACTCTTAATTGCTTCATTGGATGTGAATTGAAATCACAAGTTCGAGTCGCGTACCCAATTTCTTATAAATGTGACGAAAAATTGCGAGAACATTTATGTACTATTGTTGTTTTTTTTATGGTACATCTAATTGCTGTACTTTGTCACTGAAAGGTTTCTTTTAGGATGTTTAAAACCAGAATTTTCAATTGAAAAAGAAATAGAATTATGAACGTTTTACATAACCTAGATCAGAATCTAAAATCTCTGCTTTGTATGAGAGTGCTATGATTATGGGATTTTATTGAAGCAAATGGCCATAGATATTTTGTATTGCTTTTTGTGCGGAGTTTTTCCTTTATGATATAGATATTTTTTATTTTTTAAAAACATATTTTATAATTTTTAAAAATTCCAAAAATATCAATTTTTTAAGCTCTGTGTATATATCTAATTATTAAATTAGATGTATAATATACTAAATGTCTTAAATTGGAAGAATATTCTTAAAAATATTTTCCCCTATGTACAAAGTCTTAAAAAGAAATAAAAAAGTTGTCTATGTACAAAAACTATAATCTGGGTTTGGGCTTTTGTCAAAAATGGGCTTATTTCGAGCTGCAATGTGCTCAGTTCATTTAGATCGTGGGCGCATAAAATGGAAACTCTTTATTTGAAAATTTTAAAGAGAAAATGGCACTACATGTCACTTTGTAATTTTCTTTTTTTTTTTTTTCAAAACAACACTAAATATATGGTAAGGGTGTAACGCTAAAAGTAGAGTATATATTTAATATACTAGATATATGCTAGAGCTATTCTTGTAAAATAGATATTTTGAAATTAAAAGTTGAAAAATAGTACGTAATTTTTGAAAGAAAAACATAAAAATAGGTATTTTTGACAATAATTTTTATTTTCAGGAGTATTTTTAAGAAATCCTAATTTTTAAATGATTTCTTCAAAAAGATCAAAAAACAAAAATATTTCAAAAAATATCCATTCTTTTTGAAAAATATATTTTTTTAACTTTTAGTTTCAAAAATACTTCATTACCGAATTATACATTTAGTATAAGAAATTATTTAAGAGTATTTTTGAAAAAAAATAAAAATGATATATGATATGTTTTTTACAAAATTTAAAAATCAGCCCAAAACAAGCCTTGTGATTAAAAGTGAATATAATAATCATTGCTATGGCATATGACAAATAAAAAATTATAAAAATTAATATTATCAATTGATAAATTAAAATAAAAAAAATAATTTAAGTAGAACTAGATATTTAATTTTTATGATATAAATTGACATAATTTAAAATTTAAAGTTATCCTAATTAGACAAATTTGAGCTACAGGTGAACAATCAATGCAAAAAGACGGTGACATGCGCCGGCCAGCTTTCGCTTATCCAATTCTCTGTCTTACACTAAAATGTGAACTTACAAGATTTGACAGGGTTATGTTCTACAGAACAAATGTCAAAATTTTTTACTCTAATTTTTTCACTTTGAATGACATCATATATTCTACAGTAGTTAAAAGTTAAAAATGCTTGCTTATTTATCTACAGTTTCATATCTTATAAAATTTAAGAAGAAGATTAAAACAGAGAGAGAGAGAGAGAGAGAGAGATTGATGGAATTAAAAGTTATCTTATTATAGTAAGCAAAGAACAGAAAAAGAGATTCTAAATAAGGAAAGGTGATGATGGAACTGAGGCCAGACAAATGTGGGGAACATGCAAAAGCTAGATGTGTTGGGAAACCCATTGTCCCTAAACATATACCAAAACAACCATTCTTTAATTGTTGGACATCACTTTGGATACTACATTTCATTATTTTTTTAATTTTGTACATCATAAATTTAATGTCCTTTCCCCCAACTCTATTTTGTAATTTTTTGTCATTTTTTTTCTTGGTTGGAATTCAATCATACACCATTTACACTTCCCCTTCCATCTTAATTAAATTTCTTCTCTTCATTTTTCATGAAAATGTAATAATTTTCTTCTATTTTTTTTGGATATTTTTGATCCACTTATATGTATGTTTGCAGAGTTTAAAACTAAATTCTCTTTTTAAATGAATCTAAAAATTATTTTCTTTGTAATATAATTCGTATATTTATAAATTATATGCGGAATGTTAGTTTTCAGATTGGATTGAGATGATAATATAAGATAATGAGTACGGAGAACAAATTCTATACCAATGGTGGATAATTATAAGTTTTCTTTAGATTAAAGAAATTTGAGATATAGCTACATCAGCTACATTGCTAAATACAATTAGGAGACAATAAAATGACATAAAGCTGATTTTGAATGCTCTAATTGTCTTGATGATTAATTTAATTGATTTTTCATTATATATATATATATTTTTTTTTTTTGTTTGGAGTATTGAGAAAAAAAATTATAATTAATCTAAGTTTGTTGTCAGGCTCTCTATAAATTTAGTGTTAGGTTATTATTTATTTTGGTATATAGTTAATTTCATGATGTTTTTCAATGTATGAAACAGATTATTATCTTTCTTAGCACTATATAGCAAGATTTTCTAATGATGATATCTCAACAACATGCCTCTTCAACTAATGTTACAGTTAACCTAATTTAACAAGGACCATAACACTCAAAACTAATTAATCATAACAATTAGAATTAATAATAATTGAACTAATTAAACTGATAATTAAGACCATCCTAAACAAGATCATTAATTAATTAATTAATACATAGATTAATATATGGACAAAGATATAAAAAAATCACAAAACATAAGACAAAATTAATTAATTAATTAATTAAGAAGGGTACTCGGCTCTTAATTGGAATTGTATAGTACTACAGAGAAATCTTCATTAATTTGTGAGACTATATCTCTCTACAAATTAATTCCAATCAATCTTCACTTTGATCTTTGATGACCCCATAATAAAATATTTAGTTAACTTTTATCCATGGTTTTCTGGACCCTGAAAATGCAATGCAAGAAAGTTCTAATTATAACAAAAATCAACTAATTAATTAGAAACAGCCGAGTCGAAGCTCCAAATCAAGAACCTCCTTTGAATCTTTGCACCCTATCTCCAAGTCCAAGCTTATAACTTCATTTTTCTTCTTCAAAACCTCAAGCTCATATTTTTGAGGAAAACACTTAATATTATTGTTGAATTCTTCAACCTCAAGAACATTACTTCTCATGCTTTTCTTCATCTTCTTCTTTGCAAAATCTTGACTAAGAGGGCTTTCAAGATTTGATTTCTTGTTCTCATGGTAAGATGGTGAAGAGAGAGAAGTAGAAGTGAAAGACGGTACAGAGTAATTATAAGGATAATTAACAGGTAACATTTTATTAGCACTAGGTGAGTAAGGAGATGAAGAAGATGATGATGATAAAGAAGTTGATGAGTAAGGAAAGTTAGAATTAGGGTTAGGGTTAGGGTTAGGGCTAGGGTTTGGAGAATCAAAAACCCATGAAGGTAATTGTATCAGCATAGCTCTATCTCTTCTATGAACATTCATGTGACCTCCAAGAGCTTGAGCTGAGTTGAATTGTCGTTTGCAAAAACTACATGTGTAGTTTCTTTGAGGCCATAAAAACCCACTTGATAATGAATTGTTATTGTCTCCTCCTTCATTTCCCAAGCAATTAGTCCTCTCCATTTGCTTATAAATCAAAATTAACCTAATTCATTAAAAGATGAAAAATCAAACAAATTTACATAAAAAAGAACAATTAAGAGAAGAAGAAGAGGAAGAGAGAGAAGAGAGAATGGTGTGTGAAAGGTGAAATAAAAGGTGATGATTCAAGTGGTAGGGTACTAACCTGGGAAATAAGTGGTACTATAAATGGATATTGCTTAGCTAATGTAATAGAGGAAGTTAGTGTGAGAGTGTTGGTTCCTTTTTGCTAAATGTAGAGGAGATCTAGTAGATATGTTAGCCTGTAGCATTTAACGTTTACATGTCAAGTAACTTTTCAAGACAAAGGGAACTAAGGTTATGTCAATGTGTAAGCAAGGACGTCTTGCTGTTGTTTTATTGTTGTTGATAGGATCTAATCCCATGATAGATATTAAATAACATTATATATACACAGTGAAAATTAAATATAAACTCACAAATGAGTAGGAAATGAGTCGATTTGATTGGGTTTTAAGAACTTGACAAATCGACTATTATTAGTTGAATTAGAGAATCCATCTTCTAAAATTAACTACTCAAAATGAAATAAATTATAAAACTAAGCACCATCAGTCAGTTTTGATTTGCAAATATATAAATCCAACTGATAATATCAATTTATTAGAATTTTAAATAAATCAATCCGATTAATTTAAATCGATATAATTAATCGGGTTGGTCAAAATAGTAGTAGAGTCAAGTTGGATGTCTTCTTTGCTCATTCTTACAAAAACAAGTAGGGTTATTGGGTTATTAATTAGGGTATTATTTCGTCATTTATGATTGATTGGACATTGGGTTATTAATTAAGTTATTAATTCTGTCATTTATGATTGATTGAGTGTATGCTTGCTAGTAAAAAAGAGTTAGGGAAAATTTTTGATGTATTAGGAAATTTGCATGTGACGGTCGGAAATTGATGAGATGGATAATAATGTATTTCTTTTTTATTCATTGGAAATTGACTGTTTATCTATATATTGTACTATTAAATAGGGATCAACTGGCAAAGTTAGTTTTAATATTTGCAAAAAATAAAAAGATTTTGAGAAAATTAAACCTCTACGTTTCAATTTCTCGCACAAATTAACTTCACATATGATATTAATAGAAGACAAATTCTCACCCTCAAAAAAAAAAAAAGAAAAAACACCCAAAAATCTATTTAACAAGAAAGCTTAAAACAGTGGTTGTAGTTGGTCACAAGTCTGCCTCTTAAAATGGCAAGAAAAAGCCCTCTAACTCTCTAAAATTAGCTCAACAAAGTTTGTAAGCTGGGATATTATATAAGTGAAAGCTTGGATTTGAATTTTGAAAGCATGCTTCCAGCACAAAAAAAGAGCACATAATTTTTATTTTTTTCTTACCTTTATTCCTTGTCAATCGCAAAATTTTAGATACGAGAAACCGTAAAAAAATTCAGCAGAAAGGTACGTGGCATTGTTATACTAAACCTAATATGGTTGCATGAGATCATGTATTGTTCACCTTAAATACAAAAGCCAAATTTAAGTTTTTATTAAGTGACCCCCTGGTCAAATGGCATTGAAGAAAAAGAAATTACATATAACTTACCACTTTTATCAATTTTTATTTTCCTTTAAATAAGCACATGAACTTAGTGGGCTAGTGGGCTTAAATGACATAGAGTTTTTGACAAAAAAAAGGGTCAATTATAAAACTAACTACAAATAAAGTTTAATTTTCAATTATACGGTGCCATCTTTTTCTTTTCAATTTACGATAATTAAGTTTTATATTTATAAAATTACGAGATTATATAATTTTTGGATGAGAAAAAAAAAAGTTAATAGATGAAGGAGACCCTACCTTCACATCAATAAAAGGGTAAATACTCATATTAGCACTCTAAAGTCTCCACTTCTTATTCCACTAAAATCTCGCAGTAATGAGTCAATATAACTAAAAACATTTATTTACTTCTACATGCTTTTATTACAAATATATGTAACTATTTAATGGTGTATGAGTTTTTTTTAAAAAATTTATGATGCAATTCATATACTTTAAATATTATAATTTTAATATTTTTTATTGATTATGATCTACATAAAATAATTATATTTGATATATTTAAATAAAAAATTATATCCGAAAATGTATGAAAAAATAAATTTTATTTATATTTATTTTTCGTAAAATAAAATTTTAATATAATATTATAAATCAATTAATTAATATTAATAAAAAATTATAATTCCTAATAAAATAAAAAAATATATTTAAACTAAAATAAATTTTAAAAATTTTAATGTACCGACATATACTAATATATATATATAACATATATTATTATTCTTTTGCAACATATACTCACATAAATTAAATTGTATATAATATATATTAACACATATTGGTATTCTTTTCAGTATATCTAATTATATGTAATATATATCCATATATAAATACATATATAAAATTATTATATATCAATATATATCCACGTATACCCATATATATCCACATATACTCGCAAATATTATAATTTTTTAGTTAAAATATATGTATAATATATCGATATATATCAATATATATTTTTATATATCTACATATAATATATATATATATCTAGTTATATGTAATATGTATCTATATATATAGATATATATGTAATATATATCCATATATACATACACATATCATTCTTTAGTCAAAGTATATCCAACATATATCGACATATATCAATATATATCATTCTTTAGTTAAAATATATGTAACATATATCCACATATATATCTATAAATATCAATATCATTCTTCAGTTAAAATATATGCAATATATTCTTATATGTACATCCATATATATCATTCTTTAATTAAAGTACTTGTAACTTATACCCATATATATCTAAAAATATCATTCTTTAGTCAAAATATACGTAACAGGTACCTATATATATATTCAGATATACCAATTTTTAGTTAAATTATATGCAACATATACATACAAATAACATTGTTCAGTTAAAGTATATGTAACATATACCTAAAAATATCATTCTTTAGTTAAAGTATATATAACATATACTTATATATATCCACATATATCATTCTTTAGTTAAATTATATGTAACATATACCTATAAATAACATTATTCAGTTAAAGTATATATAACATATACCTACATATATCTTTTTTTAGTTAAAATATATGTAACATAAATCCACAAATATCTATAAATACCAATTTTCAATTAAAGTATATGTAATATGTACTTATATATATCTGCATATATCATTATTTAGTTAAAGTATATGTAAAGTATACCTACATATATTTATATATATTATTTTTTAATTAAAGTATATGTAACATATATCTACATATATAAAACATATATATGTTACATATATATATATACAATTATATGTAATATATATCCATATATATCGGCGTATATGTAATATATATACATACCTATAAATATCATTATTCAGTTAAAGTATAACCAATATATACATACATATATTCATATATATTATTATTTTTAGTTAAATTATATATAATATATACATATATATATCTGCAAATATCATTATTCAGTTAAAGCATAGCAACATATACTAATATATATCCACATATATCATATTTTAGTTAAAATATATATAACATGTACCCATATATATCTACAAATATCATTGTTCAATTAAAGTATATGTAACATATACCTATCGTCTTAGAGAAATAATATCCACATATATAAAATCTTCTTTTGCTCTTGCCTCCTTCATTACTTTTAATTTTTTTACACGATTTATCGTCACGTTCAATATAACCATTTAGTTTAGCCTTCTCATAAGTATAAAATAATGTATTAAGTTATATTTAGTATATATCCATATATAAAGTTATGAAAAAAACTCTTAAACTTGATAAAAAGCTAAAAAAAATTAAAACATTTTATCAAACATGTAAAGTACATTATTTAAAGAATAAAAAAAATCTCAAATTATTATATTTGAAACCAAAAAAATAATAAAAAATAAAATAAAAAATACAGTAAAAATTAAAATTTCTTCTTCATTAATAATTAATCAAGGCATTCACAAAAGAAAAAATAATTTCATAAACAAACACAGAAATTAAAATTAAAAAAATGATAAAGTAACTGGCTTTTCTAATCAAAGTCATCAACTTTAAGCCAAACATTGGATTCACTATTTGAATATTATTGTGTAGCTTTTTTAGACCTCCAATCTCAAAACTATCATTTAGTTGGACCCAAATAGCTAATCCACTGAGTGAAGAAACTCATTCTGAGAAAGAAAATTCAACAAAATAAATTTACATTTATAATTCACGTGTCAACACAAAATTAATTTTACTCTCTCTAAATTTATGACTGAAATTCTGAGAAGGAACTGATCAAATCAGTCTGGTGGATGTTGAAGAACACAAAAAAAAAGGGACATCGTATTTTTGTAAAAATAAAACTTAAAAAGAGACAAAAATAAAAAAATAAAAGTTAAAAATAAAAAAATAACAATAATAAAATTGAAAATAAAACTTAAAATATAGTATATAATGTAATTTTCTCAAAATAAATCTTAGAAAAAATTAAAAAAAGGGTAAATTTATCATATTTTCTAAATATATTTTAATTTATAAAAATTTATTATTAATTTACCAATTTACAAAATTTTATATAATTTATTATGAATTTAGGATGTAATTTTTCCAATAAGATACATGGAGAGAGATCCAAAACAGCTTTTATTTTATAGAAAATTACAAAAAAATATTATTTTTTTCTTCAAAAATTCATTTTTAATTGCTTTATTTTTTAATACAATTTATACTTTTTTATCTATAAAAACATTTTTTTACATTTTTACAACATATATCAAATATACAAAAAAATTTACCAAATGTATACTCAACATACACAAAATAAACCGCATATTTTTATAAAATATTTTATTTGTATAGTACTTTTATAAATTTTTTGTTTTCATAGTATATTTGTAATTTTTTGAATGATCACAAAAGCCACATGACCTTGTCAGATTTAAATGAACTAAAACATTTATTGTTTCTTAATTCATCCGAAGTTTATAATTAAGCAACCTAAAGAGTTTAAATATTGTTTTTACTGTTAGAAAAAGATTTAGCACAGAACTTGATATGTCAGACCTAGTTGAAAACAAATGTCCTTTAGTTTCAGATAATCTTAATGCTGAAGGTATCTTGCAGCAATTATTTTTCTTGTCTCGTCCTTTAGGTTTCTGCATATCCTCTTAAAATTTTTATAGATAAGCAACACATTAACAGTAAATAAAAGGCAAACATGGAAGTAAAATTACACTAGATATTAGTGAACTAGCAATGAACTTACAGTTGCTAGAATTACTTTCTCTTTTCTTTTTTTAGCAGGAGAAGTTACATCAGAAGTAGTCATCAAATGCCCCCTTTTTATCACCTTTCCGCTTCCCAGAACCTGCATAATGAAACCACAGAGAAAGATAGAAGACATTATCACAATCAGCACTCTGTATGAACAAAACTGACAACACTTTGAATTGTAACTTTCTTCATTCATGGAGAAAGCAAAATCATTACAACATTGAATGAATTGCGGAATCATGAGACCCTTTTCCCTAAATAGAGAATGCAATGACAACTTTTTCAGCATGGGCTTAGTTGCAGATCCTTAACTGCAAATACAGTTTACATCAAGAAGACTAACCTGAATTTTCTGTTGAAACATCCTGAACTATCAACTCAGAGGAGAATTCATCTGAGGGTGGGGATGAAACTGGAGCTGGAAAAGAGAACTCAAAGTCATCGGATGAGGCTTCAGAGATATCAGAAGCAACATCAACTCGAACATCTGAGGCAATGGATTCTGAAGTTGAAGCCGTGTTTAATGAGGTGTGCAAGACCATTTTCAGCTCTGAAAATTGCTCCGATATGCAATATAGCATCCTGAGCCACACTAGATCAAGTCTAGTATTAGTTAAACATGAGACTCGATTGTCATGATTCATATGGATATATTATTGCAGATACTAAACAAGCCATGGCCAGTTGGTTGCATTCATATGCATGTATAGTGAAGGTATTGTCCGTGACACAGTATGTTGGACTCTATAAATGAAATCCAAAAGTAAAACTACAAATTTTGGAATCCCAAGGTTATATCTCTCAAAGTTTTCAACACCATTACCTGTTCAAAGAGTCTTGAAGTTGGCGAACTCTTCTTTCAGTTTCTTTTAATTTCTTGCATCTTTTTTCACTTAATTCCAGGGCTTCAGCATATTTCCTTTCAGAATCATTGGCTCTATGTTTTTCAGCTCTCAATAATGTCTGTGTAAATAAAAATAAGCCCCAGCACATTAGAACTAGACATTTTTCAATTCAGGAACTATAAACTGAGTAATATTTACAATAAAATGAGAAATGTCAACACAAATAGAAAAATAGCAAACTGGAATAAAAAAAAGTCATTCCTAGTATACTTACACCTCCATTGAGGTACTTTCTAATAACCTGCTTATAAAAGAACTAAGCCCAAATAGGTCCAAAGACATGCTTTAGACTTGTATCCTTAGTACCTAAATTTCTTTCTACCAGATTGTTATACTATTTTTAGAATAATATTTTCTACCTTAGGGTCATACACTAAGATGATCTTACTAAGATGACCTTGCTACTACTTACCTCATCCAATAAGTAATGATTAGCCTTGCTCTTGATTTGAATAACCATTTTAACTGCAAATTCATATGTTATATTACTCGCTATTTTTTCTAGTCCCTCCAACTCAACTTATACTTAACTACGATATGTGAAGATTGATGGAACATCTCAAGAGGATGATAAGCTATATCAGCATCACCTCTAGGTTCTGCAATTCTGCACTTAGAGTCTCAGCATCGTTGTCAAGTGGCGAGACTCCATTTTGTGCAGCTTCACGTTCCTTGAGAAGCACTGCATTTGTTTCATCAACTTGGGTTTGCATATTTTTGAGGGACTGCAACAATGTCTTTATCTCTCGCCCTTTTGCTTCTTCCAAATCAATCTACATATGTGATTTTGAAGACCAGTTAGATGCCAATTTTTTTTTAATGGCATAAATATTATAGAGGCACTGTTTTTGAAGTCTTTAGGACAATTTCCATTTTTAGCCTAGGTGATGCCAAGCAAGTGATCATCATCCATATAGATTGAGCCATCAAACAATGGCAAAAAGAAGTTGGTCCATACTGCCCTTGAATTCTGGAAAACGAGTGAAAAACAGAGGAGTAACATGTCTTGTATAAAATGAATAATGTTGATTCACGAAATTCTCACCCTCAATTGTTTTTCCGATTCCAAACAGCATGTAAGTTCCTCCACTTGTTTTTCAAGTTGGTCTTTTTTTTCCAAGAGAGAACCACTCTCTCCTGCATCCTGAAAAGAATTGGAAATTCATTAGATACGGTAGAGGGAAGGAGGGAGAGGAGTTGTAGGAAATGAGAGATGGTTGGGAAGGGGAAGAAAACAAAGAAAATATTTCAAAGAAGTTCATGTTTGAATTTGATACCCTAGTCATCATATGGTAAATATCTTATGGAAACTTACCCCTAAAATCCAGTACACATCCATATCAAGTGACACTATAAAACACTATTTGTTTCAGAGAATTTGAGGTTTGATGGCCTTAGGAGATGCCCAACAACTAGCTGTTAGGGGAAGAGGGTCCATACAGATGATATAGGATATTGGATCATAACATCATATAACCATAATATCACAATGTAAACAATTCAAGTCACATGCCATGAAGTTAGGTACTCAATAAAACAATGGGCTTTGAATTGATAATTTTATCGGAACAACAGCCATATTGAAGTGGACAGAAGCTAGATACAAAGGAAGTATTGTATAGACACAAATTTTGGGAAAAAAAAAGAAAAAGAATGGAAGTTACTAACAGTATATTTCGTTGAGAGGAAAAGTGGGAAGAAAAAAGGGATGAGATCAGAAGGTTGGTTGTTTTCAGTTGTGGAAACAATTAAAGTGTTGTCATTATATCAGTTAGGTCCTCCTGCATCAATCTGTTTAAAATAGGGGGACTAGTGGGGAAAATTGGAACTTCCATTAACTTTCCAAGCCCATATCTTTTGATATCAAAGTATATATCATTTGGCTTGTTGGTCCTCAGATAAAAAGATTTATCTAGATTCCTTAGATTCTCTTCCTAACCAAATAGATTGAAGGAGAGATATGTTTCCTCCTTTCTTTTTTTAATTTTCCTTCCTCATTTTCTTTTCCTCCTGTGAAACAAAAGCCTATAAAAGAAGAGCCTAAAGAACTCAACTTCAACACTTCTTGCAGCCAACCACCTTTTGAATAGGATAGCAGAACTTTTCTCATAGATGAAATGATATTTGAATTTTGTCACCAATTCATCTCCACCAGAAATCCCTTTGCAACTTCTATATCTCGCTGCCACTGAAATGAGGATGCAACATAGAAACACAAAATATATTGACAAGTTTGATAAAAGCACTATGATCAAAGTCCAATTCCCACTTCAGTATATATACTTTCAGTTCTGTAAATAACAGAACATACACGTGACTCCAATTACATTGCAAGCAATACCCTGACAGCAACCCAAAACACTACCAGCATATATATTTCGTATGCAAACCATAAATGGATCATAAATAAAAAAGGGGGTAGCCCGGTGCACGAATGCTCCTGCAATGAGCGGGGTCCGGGGAAGGGTCGGACCCATTGGGTCTTTGTACGCGGCCTTCCCTTGCAATTAATTGCAAGAGGCCGTTTCCACGACTCGAACCCGTGACCTCAGGTCACACGGCGATAGCACTTACCGCTGCGCCAAGGCTCCCCTTCAAATGGATCATAAATAAAGATAAAAAAAATTACTATTACTGGAGCGCACATGCTTCGAAAATGTCATAACAACTTTTTTGAGTATAATTGATAAATTACCTTTAACATGAGAAGCTGACTTGGGTAGGAAGCAAGACGTACATGGTCACATAGGTCATGTTATAGACTTGGAAACTTATCTCATTGTGAGAGTAATAGGCTCTTTACCAAGCCAAATTAAACAAAAATTAGGCTAAAGGTGTTTCCATAAGCACTAGGGAATCATAACCAAATTATGTGGATGTTGATTGGATAGTTCCAAGGGTACACCAAAAACCCAGAGAAAACAACAATGAAATGCAAACTTCAGATTGTATATTGAGACCTACCATATCTATGTGTGTAAGCTCTCCACTAGCGGTCCTCCAACTACACTGTGAAGCTTGTGAAGCAAATGATGATTCCTTAAGCTTCTTATAGCGTGAAACAGCTGAATGGGAGCGCCAGTATGCCTGCAAACATTTATTTCAAGTAGCGATAAGTTTGACAGAACATGAAAAACAAATCGATATGCCATTGCAAAGGAGAACAAATATGCTAACCTGGATGGAAGTTGCTGCCTTGGCTTGCTCTCTAAATCTGAATTCACTACGTGTGGCCATTGCTCTTATACCTGCTTGCAAGATAATTGCAGAGGATTTCATCCCATTATATGACCTTCTGGCATATTGTCTACGCAAATTCTTCTGAATTTTGACAGCAGCTTCATTCCGTCTCATGTCCTTGTACAAATTGCGACCGAGTTTTCCTGGAATAACAGTAATGCTAATGTGAAAAAGAAAAAACCAGGGTTGCCTACTGATTTTAAGCCCTCAAATAAAATTCATGTACAAAATAAATGGTCAGATTTGAATATATCAGCTGAGAAATTCAGCTGCACTGAGCATTTTTACATTAGTATAAGAAAAAGGCTTCATTGTTGCAAGCGGACTCACCTCTCCATTGAGATTGTATATGAATAGAAGCCTGCCGCATAAGAACATATTGTTTACGAGTTGCACGAGTTTTAACATGCCTCTGGATAACTGTTGCTGAGCTGCGAAGTACTCTTGCTCTATGTGCATCTAATTCGGCCATCTGACCAACTCTTAGGAAAACCTTTGTTTTTCCCAACTGCAAAGCCATATGTGGATTGTAACACATGTATGGGCAGGGTATAGAGGATACAAAAGGATAAATGAGCAATAAAAAGTAAGTATTATTTTGGTTTGTATAGGTATTTGAAACTTCCTATTTAATAGAACACAAATGAAGAAAACAATACGAGACTTATCTGTTAGGAAATCATATGTCAATAACAATCAAAAGTTCTCAATTTTGCATAATAATATAGGTCAATGTTGATCAGGACTGAGGCCCGAATGCACATCTGGATACTGTAATTGAGAAGCAAAAGAAATAATGTGCAGTGGTATTTTTTGTGGATAATGGTTCTAATACTACCTGATACCCCATGAGCTCCATCTTTTCCAAAATCCATTTGCATGCCACCCTCTCTTCATAGCTGGTCATAAATGAAATGATTTTAAAAGTACCAATGAGAAAGTCTCAGCAGAACTTTTGAAGTAGGGCAAGGAAAAATATGAAAAACTAAATATATTTAGTGTTGAATGTACAGTTATACTTACTTCTCCCTACGAATCTCTGGTGCAAGTATACCAAATCGTTCTAGGAATTCAGAAAACCTCCTATTAGTTGGAAATCCAGAACACTTAATTCTGATTGCCTCTAGAACTCCCTACAAAAATAGCAATACCATAAAATGTTATTCGTAATCATAATAATAATAACAACAACAACAATAATAATTCAAAGTAAATGAACACTCAACAAAATTCTAAATTTTACTCACACCACAACGTAGTTGTTGCATGACACTGATGCTATCAAATACAGCAGGTTCTAAAGAATTATTTGGCTTCACACATCTAATGTAGTGGGGTTCTGTAGAATTTAGTGTATCCATCAACTGCTGCAGTTGTTGCTGCACAAATTAGAGAATAACATGAGGTTTTAAGCTTTAGGAGGCTATGATATTGAATTGCAATGCAAAAAAAAAAGGCCTGGCCCTTATATAAACTACCCTGCAATGCAAACTTTACTGTGCTAAAGTTCCAAGGGTGTAAAAGAGAAGAGGATAAGGATACCTTAAAGCGGGAACCAATAGATGAGAACTTTGATGGTTTGGTCATCTCCTCCGACAATGGTTGAAAAAGGCCTGATACAAAAGAACATTTGGATGCACACAACAAATCCTGATGTTCAGGAACAACATAGTCTTTGTTTTTGTCCAAAAATTGATCAGACTGATATTGAACCTGATATGAAAAAATGATAACATCTAAATGCAGGGGTAAACAAAGTTGAAAACAAAATAACACAGCCAAATACAGAAACAATAGCTCACCTCCCCTGCATAGTGAACAATGGTAAATTCTGAGCGAGCCAATTTTGGTCTAATGAATCTCTTGTGCTCTTTGAAAGTCTGATAAAGTTTCTGTGCAAATGTCTCATGAGTTGATTTTGGAAACATACTGCATGAAATAATTGTTCATCACATGCAGTCAGTAACAAAACCAGCAGCCCTTTCAAGGAAATATCTCTTAAAAAGGGCAGCCCGGTGCACGAATACTCCAGCAATGAGCCGGGTCCGGGGAAGGGTCGGACCCATTGGGTCTTTGTACGCGGCCTTCCCTTGCAATTGCAAGAGGCTGTTTCCACGACTTGAACCCGTGACCTCAGGTCACACAGCGACAACACTTACCGTTGCGCCAAGGCTCCCCTTCCAAGGAAATATCTCTTAACCAGAAAATTTTAAAGGCAATTCAAATGCCCTAAAATTGAATTCCTTCAATATCACAGACTATGGAAAGAGAATTATCATACCATGCCTCATCAAGCAGGGCAATGATACCACCTGTTTTCTGCAAAAAGCACTATGAATTAGATATCTGTGCACAAAATGGATTGCTGACTGCACAATGCAATCATAGAATACAATAAAAACAATACAGAGAATGCATCATTTCATGGTTAAAATGAATGACACACATCAGAACAAAAGTCATTGCCAAAAAAATTTCAGGTTGCATTTTTATTTATGAAACTTGTACCATTTTTCAATGATGTAGAAAGATAAACACAGAAGTACATAGATGGTCCTAATATGGCAGAATATATAGCATAAAGAACAAAGTGCAATTTGTCAGCAGACAGTGTGAAGGTGTCAACCAGTTACAGTCTCTACGAAATGGGGCCCTAGGAGAGAATTTGGAAAGAACTCTACTTGGTATTTTTTTTCCAGAACTGACTAACCCCAGTGCTTGAACTTTCAATCTTTGTGGTTGCAAGTCAGACTTTTTAGCAGGATATGCCCCTTGTGGCGGATATGAATTATATTGTCTGGCCAAAAAGTCATATGCTCTTATCACCAAATTATTGATTAACCTCATTTATCTAAAGGATAACCACCACAACCGGAACAAAGTTTCAGCCAAAGAACCTTTGCTTCAGTTAAGATAATTCCATGAGTTGATGTTGCAAATATAAAATAGAGGAGGACAAAGCATAGTGTGGAAACCTTCTCAATAAGGTCCAGAACATCTTGATTATCAACAAATTCTATGTAGCTCCAATCGATTTCCTCTTTTATGTACTCTTGTTGATCCATCTTGAATACATGCTGAATGGCAACATAGCAGTTCAGATTATACAATGATGACATAAGCATTTCCAAAGAAGTCAAATATGACTAACCTCATACCTGGTTGAAATGTTGTTGCAGCTTTTCATTTGTAAAATTAATGCAAAACTGTTCAAAACTGTCCAGGATGATAAATTTAATGAAATTAGAATAGCATATGGCCAAAAAGGGTTAAATTTAGTTTTGGATTTCATTATATCAATAAATAGTAACAATGGTATCTTTGGTCCCGAGTTCCATTAATTTTGAAGTAAAGGAACAGGGCACTCCATCACAAGTTGGGAAGAAAAAGACCGAGATTCCAGTAACTGTGATTCATTGCAATCCTGTTGAGTTGTAATTCAGGATACTCGATCCAGATTCCAGAATGGCAGTTTATGAATTGAATTCAGATAAAAAAATCTAGATAGTGGTCTGATTTAGTCAAGAAACTAGTATGTTGCATTCCAGAAAGTTTCTTCTAATTCTTCACTTGTATGATAACAATGGGACCATATCAGTGATATTCAATGAACCTCATGTTACCAAGTTTTGGGGCAAAAAGGGGCTAAAACTAGAAGATCATACTATGAGCTTACATATGGTGTTCAGATTTTTAATGAAGCAACAAATGGAAGTTGTCAATAGGACCTCTCCACCATGCTACTAGTTAGGATAGTGGTACACTGAGATCCCCCTCCACTTAACTGGTCATAGAAACCCTGATCTTGGGTAAAATGAAATTTGAGACAACTAGCCAATTTTCATGTCTGCTAATTAAATTATATGTATTTATTATACAAACACAGAGGTCTACTGCTGTGCTTAGACGACTTGCATGTTTAAACAAACATTACCTGTTAGTTCTAAAGCTTTCAAAGCCATAGATGTCAAGAACCCCAATCAAACATTTTGAATTATGATCTTGCCCAATGGAGACATTAATTTTTTCCACCAACCTGAACAAAATATACTAGATCCTTAGAGAAAATAATGAAACAATATGAAAGTACTGTCATTTGATTATATAATAGAAAACTTGAAACAAGAATCCAGAATTACCATTCAAATAGCCGAGAATATATTGTCTTGGCTAAACCATCCCGATTCACTGCAGCACCAAGAGGATCAAGACTTCTCTTGATAATTTCCTCTGGGGTCACCATTACCCGTTTACATATTGCGTCTTCCAATGAATCAGGATCACACCTGAAATAAGTAAAAGATTCATTAATACAATCCCATAGGTATATGAACAGGAATACTAACTCTGAAACCATCAAGACTCCAGTCACACCTGAGAAGCTCTGCTGTCATCTGAAGATGAAATTTGGACTCATTTTTTATAACTGATGAATCAACCTCTTCCTCCCTTTCAAAATCAATATTACCAAGATGAAGAATAGCAGCCACAACTCTGAAAATTGCTTCCTGCAAGAGATAGAGGAGAATTGATGCAAGTTTTTACTGCATTAAGACTCCCAGACTCTTTTTTACTTTCTTTCTAGGACAAGATCAAAGAATACATAAAGAGGCAAAAAGATTAAAACAGAAAGCATTTGCATATAACCCTACCCTCAAAAGCTTATTATCATTCCCACAAGGAAAGAAAATCTAAAAATCAATAGCATTATAGTAATACTTAACACATGAAAGCACATATACGTGATCCATAAAGGCCCAACCTGTTCTTCCTCACTTATTCCAACAATATCCATAGCTCTCCTCGTGGCGAGATAATCATGGGCATCATTAACACCAACCAGTTCATAGCAACTGGATTGATTAAGATAATGAAACGACTTGGGATTTCCCAGCTTATACTTCTCAATGTCCTGATAATTGTAAAAATCTATTAGCTGGAGTGAAGTGACTCAAGCACCAACAAAGGAAGATACAGAAAAGAGAGAGAGAGAGAGAGAGAGAGAGAAGGGACATCTAGGCAATATATACCTCTGATGGTGCAGCACATAAAAGGTAAAAACAATGATAGTTGCGTTCAGGATCTGAAACTTGGCAAACTCTAGATCTCTCAAGAAGATAAGTTCTGATGGCTGCCCCTGATATTCTTCCATGCTCATCAAATTGAATTTCAACAAATTTTCCAAAACGGCTGTGCCAATATAGTCAAGAGAACATAAGAAGCTACAGACAGCTGACCATATATGAGCAAAAGAGCTCAAAAAAGAATCACGGCTACTTCACATTACAAAAAAGTTTCATGTGTGAAAAGTGAGAACTACTATTTCCAGATTGATTTTCTTTAGTAACTATCCTGCAATCTAACTAGCAAGACTAGAAATAGAAATGGTTCCATTACTGAAATCATGTTGGTGCTTCAGCATGCAGGTCCATTCTTTGAGTAACTTACCATCTTTAGATCATGATTAATTCAGCGAAACATTGAAAAAGATATGCTATATTTACATGAAATGAGACTAAATTATTGTCGAACAAACTAAGCTTTGGCTAATTGATATGAGAGATACAGTACTAAAGAGAAAAGAATGAAAAAGTCACTGCAAAGAAAGATAGTTTCTCACCTAGAATTGTTATTTCTAACAGTCTTTGCATTGCCAAATGCTTCAAGCACCGGATTTGACTGCATAAAATTAGTCAGAATAAAAGGTCTACATTTTCCAAAATTAAAATCCAATTTTATCATAGAACTCATAGTTAGGGAAATCAAGTAATCTTTGCTTCATCTTCAAATAAATGAAGAGTAATACACAGAGAGATCTCCTCGTATTAAGAAAGCATATAGTACAACAAGTCATATTTCATATTTCAAAACTTAAGGGTAGGAAGTTGATAAAACTTTTAGTGAAACTTATTTCCTCCATTGTGTGCTTTACATAATCTATTGATAGGAGTATTCAAAACATTCTGCAAAACATCCAACTACATTTTCATGTATGCTATATCCAGAAACCTTATCCTAAGATATTGTCCCCACTAATCCGCTTTTCATGTCTATTTTTAGGTAGAACCAAGATGGTTTAAATTATACCAATGTGTCCAAGACTTGAATTCTGGTCTTCCTTTGCTCAATTCCCAAGTAGCAGAGAACATTACCATCAGAATAACCTAGGTTATCTGATCATAGCCAAGGTGATGCATTAGCAAACCAAGTAAATTTAGGCCAATTGAACTTGATAAAGTAGAGCATTAGAAGTTAATGGTGACCTCTGTTCAACCGCTATTTTTGTTCCATTTTTGCATAAGATATAATTATAGCATGTTCTCCATTAGACAGGTCACTTGTCCAAAAAGAATGCATGTCTAGGGCAATTCCTCCAGCAAAATATTCCACCAACATATTCTCTTTTTCATTTTGTCTCAACACTATTTGATGTTTCCAACTTATATTTGAAAAATAAAACTATGGGACAAACTGGAAGTAACACAATTCTACATTCCCGGATCAGAACATGACTAACTAACCAAAGGTATACCTCACAACTTATAGTACAAGCTAGCTATGGTCAAGGGCCAATTAATTGGAACCCCGTCTGTTCTAATCCATAGCAATCATGAATCTTAGTCTTAACTAGCAAGAGTTAATTCGGTTACTATTCAAACTCTTAAATTGCAAGCCAGTTCCCAATTGAATTGGCAATTCAAATTGATTTTCTGTTTTTTTTTTATTCTTTCTTTTTAAATTAACCATAATTGATAATATTTTTCATAATATTAAAAACGTGACTCATAAATTTGATAATATTAATTAAGTTACACCAAATAATATTAATTATAAAAAATAATAATAAATTAACAATAATTATTATTAATCTATTAATAACAAGTATTATTAATAGTAATAATGATAAATTTTTGCAAACATAATTTTTCATTATAAATGTATATATATTTAACTACATAATTGTAAATATTTAGTATTTCAATTGACGTGTAAGAAAAAAAAATTTTTTTAAAAAGTTAATTCTAAAATTTTAATTTTTTAACTAAAATTATATATAATTTCTAATATATGTATTAAAAATTAATGTATGTGTTAATATTATATATATATTAAAATGTTACATATTTTTTAATATATATTATTTTTTTTTTATTTTTCAAGGTCTAGGCTTTGAACCGCCGATTTTGGTTTCGATTCAAAAACCAAGAGTCTAAACCAGATCTTCATAAAACAGTCTTGGTTTCGGTTAGGATCTTATTCTCCCGGTTTTGGTCCAAGCCAATGAACCGGACAGACAGTTTTGATTCGGGCCACGGTTCTTTGGTTAGTACAAGCACACTGTATCACCTTTCCTTCTGTTTTATTATGTTCAAACACCTATTTGTGTACTCAGTTATGCTTATAGCTAATAAAATTTAAAAGGTTACTGCTTCAAGGTTTTGCGCATGCCATCCGCCTGATTATCTTAGTTATACACTTCTACGTGATAAACTTCAAGCCCAAAACACTGTAACATGAGAATATTACTTATTGGCCTATATACAGAAGAAACTCCATAGGTTTAAGCCCTAAAAAAAGTTTTAAAAAAAAAGCATTAGCTAATTTAAGCCACGGGCAAATAATCCAGCTTACTTCTAGAACTTGTTGTTCAACAGTCCGCCCTTCGGCAGCTTTATGGCCACCCAGATGTGCAAGATAGCGCATAAGCATTTTAGTAGTTTCAGTTTTACCAGCCCCACTTTCACCACTGACTAGAATTGAGTTGCTTTTGCCTTCATTAATCATTTCCCTGCTCAAATCAGATGAACACAATTTAGTAGGCTATCCATTATAATCTGTAAAGAAACCAAGAATAAATGCATCAAACAAATACTGATTACCGATATGCAACATCAGCAATTGCAAAGACATGAGGGCTTAATTCTCCTAATGGTGCTCCTTTGTATCGTTCCATCATGCTTTCACTATATAAATGCGGAAGCGCTTGGAATGGGTTGACAGCGATAAGAATGTTTCCAGTATAAGTCTGCCCAGATGTCAAAATATTATAACAGAGCCGCCCTTAGCTGCAGTAATTAATTGTCTCTTATCTCACTATTGGAACACCAATAAACTCAAAACTGAAAGTGAGATTAACCTTACATAGATTTCATTGATTTCATATCTAGTTGACAAATTGTGCAAAACCGCAGGCTCATGCAAATATTGAAGCTTAGTCATGTCATCAACTCCGCCAGCAGGAGCTTCCACATCTCTTGGATATACTCTTGATAAATTTGAAACTATCTGCTTGATATAAAAGTAAAATGAAGAAAATTAAAATGCAAAAGCCTATAAGATAGAAAACAAAGACATTAACCCACTCACAATTTTTCCATCACCAGTTTGAATCTCAGCATCCTTTCCTTTAATATTAAACACAATTCCATCTAACCATGCCACTTCGGGATCTCCAACCCAAATATGGGAACCAAGATCTATGTTCATTGGGAACACCTTCATCATTGGGAACTTATAATATCATTAGTGTTCAAAATAGTAAACAGCCATGGTAAAAACATAAAACCAGAAACTGCAAAAAGTCGAGATCTTTACTATTGATCCTTTAATCTTCTTTCTTATCCTCTCTCTCTTACGCGTTCATTTTTTATTTTTCCAGTTCAGTAAATCAAAGATTAAAAATAATCTTATCGTTCATTAGCAAGAAAGAAAGCGCAACTACTACATTAAAGACAATGCAGTAGTACATGTA
Organism: Garcia nutans; assembly: GCA_947685225.1. NCBI lineage: Eukaryota > Viridiplantae > Streptophyta > Magnoliopsida > Malpighiales > Euphorbiaceae > Garcia > Garcia nutans. Next base: position 57,068,544 of record CANTUV010000011.1, read on the forward strand.
GGATGATTATGGAATCCTATCACCATTTTTGTTCTATCATCACATTATCCTATCATCATATTTGTGGTTCAGTTACATAATTGAGAAAATTTATGCACATAGAGAATGACTCGATGAACCTTATTTAGTTTAAATACCCCAAAAGTTTTTAAAATCAAAATGAATTAAATTTTGGCCTACATTTTCTCAGAAAAAGGATATAATACAAATTCAAGAACAATTACCACTATAATTCACCAAACAACCATGAAAATGGTATCCTATCAGCAATATAAGCAAGTAACTATAGAGAGGGGTGATTCTGGCTCCAATGTTACACCGAATCCACAGAAATTGCCACCAGAAAATGCCTGATTTTGCATTTAGCCGATTTTGATTCAAAAAATTAAAAATAAAATAAGTAAATATTCGTAGCAGGAATTGAAAGCGGAAAATAGAAGAATTGAAAGAAACGGAAAATACAAAAAATTCCTTCCGTTGAAGCGAATGCACATTTGATTTTCTTCTTTTCTTTCTTCGCTGGAAAATTGTGTTGGTGTCCATTGATTTGTGGAGTTGACATGGTTCGGGCAACCTTCGATTTCGCCATCTTGTGGTCTATCTGATCGATCGATTTTGGCGGTTCATACAAACTGGGAGTTGTAAAATAATAATAATAATAAATAATGAAGATTTTAGTGGCTTTGTTTCAATTTAAAAAAAAAAAAGTGTGAAGTAGGTTTGTGAGTAGGTTTGGCATATATTCTACTGAAATTTAAACTTGTTTAATTCTTAAATTATTTAAATTCATTCCTCAAAAAAAATTATTGAAATTCAGTTAAACTCAATTATAGTTGTATATATAACTATCCTAAACACATTTAATTTAATACTATTTATTTATTATTTAAATTATTTAATTATCCATTTAAATATAAAATTTTAAAAATATTAGAAATTTTAAAATATAAAATATAATTTTTCAATTAAATATTCATAAATAAAAATTTAATATTTATATAATTTTATTAAAAATAATTTCATACCATATAATCATATAATTATAATAAAATATAATTAAAATATAATTAAAATTTTAATAAAATATAATTAATATATAATAGAATTTGGATAATGATTATCCAAAAGTTTATATTAGAACTTAATCCAAATGTATTATGAACAGTGAAAATACTATTTATAGATATCTAAACTTATTTATAAACTATTTATATCTTATAAAAACTGATCGAGATGGATAGAGTATTTAAAAATATCTGATTCATTATCGTCCCTAATATTCTAAAACACAAATTAGTCATAAAATTCAGTTTTAAAAAAAATAGTCATGTGTTGAAAAATAAAAGAAGAGGCAAGAGACAAGAGAGAAGAGGACAAGAAGAATATAGATTAAGAGATATGAGCGTAATATTAAACTGATGGGGAACTCCTCTATTTATAGAGTAGAAACCCTAATACATGTATGGACTGTGGGACCCAATAGACATTCATTTATTTATAACACTCCCCCTTGAATGTCTTAAAAATATTCATAAAAATATTACTAACTATATGAATACGCAATAACATACTGCTCATTAAAAACCTTTACAAGAAAAAATCCAATGGGATAAAAACCTTGAAAGGGAAAAAGAGTGCAGTGCGTATTCTACTCCCCCTCATGAAGACATTACTTGAGATCTTTGAGTCTGCGAATTCCGATTTTGTACAACAATTTCTCAAAACTTGTTGTAGGAAGCGACTTCGTGAATAAATCAGCAAGATTGTCACTTGAGCGAATTTGTTGAACATCAATATCACCATTCTTTTGAAGATCGTGAGTGAAGAAGAATTTTGGTGAAATATGCTTTGTTCTATCCCCCTTTAATAAATCATTCCTTTAACTGGTGTATACATGCAGCATTATCTTCATATAAAATTGTTAGAAGTTCTTTTTGAGGATGTTGACCACATGTACCTCGAACATATTGAATTACTGATCTCAACCAAACATATTCTCGACTTGCTTCATGGATGGCCAAAATCTCTGCATGGTTAGAAGAAGTAGTAGCAATAGTCTGTTTTGTAAATCGCCATGATATAGTTGTACCTCCACATGTAAATAAGTAACTTGTTTGAGATCTACCATTATGTGGATCTGATAAATATCCTGCATCTGCATAACCAATCAAAACTGATTTTGATTTGTTAGCATAAAATAAACCCAAGTCCATTGTACCACAAAGATATCGAAGAATATGTTTAACTCCATTCCAATGTTTTCGTGTTGGTGAAGAACTATATCTTGCTAATAAGTTTACTGCAAATGCAATATCAGGTCGAGTATGACTAGCCAGATATGTTAATGCTCCTATTGCACTAAGATATGGTACTTCTGGACCAAGAAGTTCTTCATCATCTTCTCGAGGTCGAAAAGGATCTTTTTTCTCATTAAGCGACCTTACAACCATTGGAGAATTTAATGGATGTGTTTTGTCCATATAAAACAACTTTAACACCTTAGCTATATATGTGGATTGATGGACTAAAATACCATCTGCAATATGCTCAATTTGCAAGCCAAGACAAAACTTTGTCTTTCCGAGATCTTTTATTTCAAATTCTTTTTTCAATAAATCCACAGTTTTAGATATCTCTTCTGAAATTCCAATGATGGATAGACAGCAACAATGGTAAATCCGGATCCAAATCTTTTGATAAAAACACATGGACATATAGCATCATTTTTATAGCCCTCTTTCATTAAATATTCACTAAGACGATTATACCACATTCGCCCAGATTGTTTTAATCCATAAAGAGCTTTATTCAACTTAATGGAATAAACTTATCGAGAATTTAACTTTTGTGCTTCAGGCAACTTAAATCCTTCAGGAACTTTCATATAGATATCTTTGTCAAGTGAGCCATACAGATAGGCAGTCACAACATCCATTAAATGCATTTCAAGACTTTCATGAATTGCCAAACTTATTAAATATCTTAGTGTAATTACATCCACTACAGGAGAATATGTATTCTCATAGTCAATGCCAGGTTTTTGTGAAAAATCTTGGGCAACAAGTCTTATTTTGTATCTCACAATTTCATTAGTTTCATTTTGCTTTCGTACAAAAACCCATTTATATCTCACTTGCTTGATATTCATTGGCGTTTGGACAACAGGTCCAAAAATTTTACGCTTTTTAAGGGATTTCAATTCAGCCTCAATTGCATCTTTCCATTTTGGCCAATCAATTATGCGTCTACATTCACCAATAGACTTAGGATCAAGATCCCCGTCTTCTTTTACAATATTTAGCGTTATATTGTATGCAAATATTTCGTCGATGTTTACTTGGCTTCGATTCCATTTTTTACCAGACACGACATATTTATTGAGATCTCATTATTTTCAATATTTTCAGGTACCTGAGTTTCTTCTGGAAAATTTTCCACAATGTCAAGTGTTTTCTCAAAAAATTGCTCTTCAAGAGCATTTTCTCCAGAAATTTGGTCATTTTGAACATTCGCTCCTTTTCTTTTTCTAGAATTTTTATTCTTGGAACCGATTGGTCTACCACGTTTTTGGCGTGCAATAGACTCACTAGCTTGGGCAACTTGTCCTTCAGGGACTACAATTATAACAGGAGTATTTTCAGCTGGAACATAAGATTTAGTTACTCTTTTTGGATCAGTAAATGAATCTGGCATTTGATTTGCTACATTTTGTAAATGAATTATCTTTTGAACTTCTAATTTACATTGCCCAGTGCGAGGATCCATATGAGATAAAGATAATTCTTTCCAACTAATCTGTTTTTTCAACTGTTTATTTTCTCCCCCTAATGCTGGGAAAACTGACTCATCAAAATGACAATCAGCAAATCTAGCCGTAAATAAATCTTCAGTTAAAGGCTCTAAATATTTAATTATTGATGAAGATTCATACTCAACATATATCTCTAACCTCCTTTGAGGGCTCATCTTTGTGCGTTGTGGTGGAGCAATTGGAACATAAACTGCACATCCAAAAATTCGAATATGGAAAAGATTTGGTTCCTGACCCAAAACCAATTGTAGAGGGGAGAATTTATGATAATTTATTGGCCTGATGCGAATAAGTGATGCTGCATGTAATATAGCTTGTCCCCAAGCAGAAACAGAAAGTTTTGTTTTCATCAGTAATGGCCTTGCAATTAATTGCAATCTTTTAATGAATGATTATGCCATACCATTTTTGAGTGTGAACATGAGCAACATGATGTTCAACTTTAATTCCAATTGACATGCAGTAATCATTAAAGACTTGAGATGTAAATTTACCACCATTATCCAAACGAATTGTTTTAATAGAGTAATCTGGAAATTGAGCTCTTAAACGAATTATTTGAGCAAGCAATCTCGAAAATGCCAAATTTCGAGTTGATAATAAGCAAACATGTGACCATCTTGAGGATGCATCAATTAGGACCATAAAATATCTAAATGGTCCACAAGATGGATGAATTGGTCCACAAACATCTCCATGTATGCGTTCTAAAAACGCTGGTAATTCAATTTGAATTTTACTAGGCGATGGCCTAATAATCAACTTCCCTTGAGAACAAGCTGGACAAAAAAATTCATTTGATTGAAGAATATTTTGGTTCTTCAATGGATGTTCACATGAAGATTCTATAATTTTTCGCATCATTATTGATCCAGGATTACCTAATCGATCATGCAAAATAATAAATGCACTTGGATTTGTAAACTTCTGGTTTACAACCATATTAATTTCAATTGTGCGAATACAAGTATAGTATAAACCAGAGGAAACTGCAGTTAGTTCCTCTAATACACATTTTTTATTTAATATGGTACTTGTAATACAAAGAAATTCTTTAATATCCATATCTTTTGTCTCAATATGATATCCATTTAGGCGAATATCTTTAAAACTTAATAAATTTCTGTGAGACAATGGGGAATATAATGCACCATTAATATTAATAATCGTTTCCCTTGGAAGTATTATACTTGCTCTTCCAGAGCCTTTAATAATTCTTTTCCTTTCAGATATAGTATGAACAAATTCTTCTCCCATTTTCAATTGGAAAAAGTATTTTCTATCTTTAAGAATTGTGTGCGTTGATGCACTATCAGCAATACAAAATTTCGATTTTCTTTTTCCACTAAAGTTTGTGTAGCATCCATAATGTCTTAAACTTAAATAAATAAAATAAATAAAATAAAATATACTCATATTAGATAACACTATAATATAAAAACATAATATATAAAAAAAACGTATGAATAATATAAATAGTTCACAATATCATACAAAATAGTAAATAAACAAATAAAAATATTTATTTGGATATAAATTGATATGATACTAATAATAAATTTATATTGAAAAACATAAACAGTAACCTCATCATATTGTTATTTTATCACGTAAAATTATCATATAAAGGTGATAAAATCAAGTGTTTTATGGAGTATAAAAATAAATAGTACAAAAGTATCCCATAACGATTAAGCGCGTTAAAAACAATTGTTGAACGGGTATTAGTATTTATATATTAGTATTTATAACTTGGAAGGGTCTTATACTATAACTTATTGAACGGGTCAAAGTACTGAAAAAAAAATTCTTGTAAATCCGTTACAAAAATATGTTGAAAATCGAATTAATCAAATTAATTAAATTAAAAATATATTTAATTAATAATTTTTAATTAATTTATATAAATATAACATAATACTATAAAAGTATATATATATATAAACAAGGACATGAAAATTAGAATAATTACCTTAAACTTAAATGTTTAGAACTTCGTGCTGATAACGTGTTGAAAAATAAATGAAGAGACAAGAGAGAAGAGGACAAGAAGAATATAGATTAAGAGATATGAGAGTAATATTAAACTGATGGGGAACTACTCTATTTATAGAGTAGAAACCCTAATACATGTTTGGACTGTGGGACCCAATAGATATTCATTTATTTATAACATCCTGAAATTTTTTTTATCAAAAACAATTTAGTTATTAAAATATATTACTGTATCATTTTAATTTTGCAATAAATAAATAGATTTTATTAAACCCCTGTAACAAAAAAGAAAGAAAAAAGAGATTTTATTAGTTGCAGCTATAACACTGTATGCACTTTCTGTTACATGCAAAATAAGCTTTTACTACATACCTATTAAATGTTTTCAATTAATTGGGGATAAAATAAGTATCTTCAAATTTAAACCACCAGATAGTTTTGAATAATTTTAATTTTCATAATCTTTTTTTTTTACTTTTTTCATAATATAATTCGGTTTTAATTGGAAAATTAAATTAAATTTGTGAAATTTAGTAGTTTTAGTAATTGATTCTCTATTAATTAAGTTAGTTTAAATTTGTTATCCAATAAGTGAAATAGCTGAACTTTTAATTTATTAACATATAAATTAAAATTTTTTAGCAATTATATTATAATAAAGAATTTTCTGTTCTAAGAATACAAGAAAATAAAGCTAAGGTTTTGGATTTTATTTCTGGGCATTATGTATTTATGTTCTTTGAATTTTGTAATTCCTCTTGTGCAAGCCATTTAATGTGATTGTTCATTCTAAATTATTGGCAGGTCATGATACAAATAATTTTCATTGTTTGTTTGATTAATATCTTATTTATTTTACAGTTTATCATGATGTTATAAAATATAATATAATATAATATTTTTATTATGTGCTAACTTTTAAAATATAATAAATAATATTTATTATATTATATATATATACATAATATTAAAATGATTATTGTTGATATGTGTCATTGTCTTAAAATATTATAATTTTTTAAAATTTTAAATTAAAATTATTATTTATTATAATAAATATTTATTTTAAGACTTCAAATAAAATCGATATTGATAATAATTATATTTATTTAAAAATAATCATTATTAATATTAAATATGATATTTAAATATTATCAATATTAAATGTGATATAATTAATTATATTTAAACTCTCAAAATAAATATAATTATTATCAATTTTATTTTAATTTAAATTTTTTAAATAAATATCTATTATAATAAATAATTATTTAATTTAAATTTTATCATATTTAAACTCTTAAAATAAATATAAATTTATAAATAAGTGACTTCAAATTCTTTCAGAAATGTAAATATACCGTGAAATGCAAAAAATCAATTGATATAGTCAAATCTTAAATTAGTGTAAGACTGAAATTAAAATTTAGACAATTATAAGTGATTTGATTAAGATAAAACTAAAATTTTTAAAATATTAAAAATATTTATATTAAATTTCAAAATAAATTAATTTTTTTAAATATTATTATTTATTAAAATAATTAATTAATTATCACAAATATTTATTTTGAAAGTTCAGATAGGATTAAAATATTAAAATTTATATAAGATTAAAGTATTTTATTTAATATTAATAATAATTAATTATTATCAAATAAGATAATAAGTTATTAAAAAAATATATAAAGAACATACATAAAATTGAGCTATTCTTTCATGATTATTCTTTTATATGATTTTATAGTTTATACTAAGTTTTATATTGTTTTTATTATTTTGATAAATTTTAAATTTTAATATAATAATGAATTAACAAATTAATCATAAATTACTTCTTAGATTGACCTAAAATTGAATTAAGTATACATAATAATTTATTATTAATGAATGCTAATCACATTTTAAATTTAGTCTTTTTTTTACTTAATTTGTTAAATTTGAGGTAACAATTTATGTATTATTATTATTAGAGGTTTGTAGCTAATTTTTATATTATTTTTATTGTTATGATGAATTTGGATTGTTAATGTAATAATAAATTAAGTAGTTAATATATAATCTAATTCTCCAGTTAATTCAAATTCATTCGAGTTATAATTTTAATTATTATCGAATAAATATTTTAGATTTACTAGTATTGCTCTTTTAATTTTTTTTTTTATTTTTTATTAATAATGTTGAATTTATTTAAATATTCTAAGAATACAATTTGCCAATAAGTGACTCAATTATTAGAATGGTTGATGTGTGATAATTATTTAAAATAATTATTGTTTATACAAAATATTAATTATAATAATATTATGATGTTATAAATATTTTTATATTTTATAATTTAATAATTATAGATTAATTATTTAGATTTATCAATATATATATATTAATTTTATTTTTTATAACTATAAGTAAATTATTATTTATTTAAAATTATTATATAATTTTAAAAAAATACACACAACATTGTGCGAGTTCTATTTTAATTATTAAACTATACCATTAGTCATCCACTTAAATAAAAAAATTAAATAATAATTCGTAATCAATTAAATATATAAATGAAATTAGTTATCATTGTCCTGAATAATTTTCTTCCTTTCTAAAATTTCGTAAAATAACTCAAAGAGATATAAATTTTAAGTAAATATTTCAATCAAATATGATTGCCTTATGTGTCTACTGTCTACTAATTATTTTTGAGTGATAAAAATATGCGCAGGTTATCAATAGATTAATTTCCCAAATATTGACATTCTTGCGACTTATTTGGCATTCTGTAAAGAAAAATTATCTAGTATAAATGAATTTAATATTTACATTCATGCATTTTATATTTCATACAAGTAAATTTTATTTAGAATATATTTCTATTTGTTAATAGAAAAAGCTAATTATACTTTTATCGAAATTTATTATTAAATCTGAAATTTTGTATAAATAAGTTTAAAATTAGTAAAATTAAAAAATTGACTTTGTTATAATTAATTTCTTAAATTTATAAATAACTTATATATATATATATATATATAATTAGAACATCAAAAAACATTCTCAAAATCAGTTTGACATTTGATTCAATAAAGGTACAACGTCATAGGGGTTTAAGATTCAAGCAAGGTTCAACCAGAACAAGTATTGAATATAATATAAAATACATGACTTAATAAATTTTTATTTAAAAATCACAAAAAATAAAAATTACTATATTGTTAGAATTTATCCTTTTAATATTAAAGTAACATTAATCAAATTTCAAAACTATAATTGATGTAAATTATTTAAATTTAAATTTTTTTTACAATTTTAAAAAACAGAATTATAAATCATAAGTATATAATTATAACATCATATAATCTAAATTAAATTAGAATAATTTTATTAAATATAAAAAAATAATTTGAGTAATGTAAATTTTATTGTTATTAAAAATTATGAAAAAAATAATTAAATAAATTTTCATAAGGACTAGATTATTAAAAAATATTTTTAAAACTTCAAAATATGGACTAGATTTTCAAAAATATAGACTTGATTTTGTGTGTTGAATCCGGCAACTTATACAGATTTATAATAAATTATTAGTTTAAAAATAAAAATTTTGTTTAATCTGCAGTCTAATTATTGATTCAAATTGAATTAAACAATATTCATAAAACTAAAATTACATTTTATGAATAACTTTTATCAATAATAATTTATTTACAAATGAAATTAATTAGTTTGTTATTTATTTAATAAGAACAGTATAAGAAAACAAATTTTAATTATCAATAAAATTCATTCAAAATTTTAATTACCAATAAAATTCATTCACAAATTAATAAAACTAATTTGTTATTCAATTGATAAGAACATATTAATGAGAAAGTCGCAATTTAAGATTACGATTGCTTAAGTGTGTTGAGTAAGAAAAACTTGTCCATATTGAAATCCAATGTTAGAGAAAAATAGGGGCGGGTGATCAAGTCTCAATACTTATCCAGTCATGTGTTTTTCCTACGAAAAACGGCAAACGCTAATTTCTGAACCTTTGGATTAAAAAATAAAGGTTAATTTCTGAACCAATGGCTTACCTTAAGGCAAGTACGTAGCCTAGCCGATGTTCAATTAAAATTGACATGTTAGCTATTTTTAGAGTGATAGCTTGTAATTTCTCTACTTAATTACTAATTAATTTTATCCAAAATCCATGCTTAGTTATACTTGCTCGCTAAATTTATTCCACTGTAGATACTTGCTGGTATCGTAGTCCTAATAATTTGAATTTCTAAATAATTAAATATCATTTATTCACCATGTTTAATTTTACTTGCAAACTAATTAAATAATAATAAAAAATATCTATTCTATAATATAAAATTAAAATAAAAATTGTTGTTCATGCTACAGCAAAATGATACATATATCTATTATTTTTATTTTTTTGAATTGAATTTTATTTGTACTATATTTTTAAGTAAGACTAAATTAATTAACATAAATTATTGGCTAATGTATTAATTAAAAAATAAAAAGTAGAATTTTACATAGCTAAATCAGCACATGAATTAGAATATTTAGTTAAAATATGACTAGCCACGTTAGTATCCTTATGAATTCAAGTAATCTAAGCATGTAAAGAGTCCAAAAACTCAATAATTTTGATGAAAATCTCAAGCTAGAGTGTAATAATAATTTAAGAAATGGAAATACTATTAAGATATTAATAAAATTATGATAAATATAAAAATAAAAAATATTTTTTTAATGAAAGAAAAAAAGTAAATTAAAAATTAAAAATAGAATATTATCAATTAAATACAAATAAGTAAATGATTAGTATATTTTTTATAAGATATTATTAATTGAGTTCAAATAAATAAATTGTGTAATTATTTTATAATTTTTTAAATATTATTTTTATTTTTTGCTTATTTTATTTATCCTCTAATTTTACTTTTAACTATTATAATATATTTTAAATATTTATTTTATATAATTAAATAATTAAAATTATTTTATAAAAAAATTAAAATATAAATATTTTTGAAGCAACACGAATGCGTCACTCAAATATATTTTTTAAAATTAAAACATAATTTATTTCTCATCTATTAATGTTAAAAAAGAGCAACAATCATGACAAAAATTGATAATGACTTCAGCGCGTCTATGCTATATTTTTACTATTATTAATTTTTTACTGAATTTTTATTCATATTATTTATTTTTTTTGCTGAATTTTTATCTTCATTAAGATTTTTTTTTTAACTTTTTGTTCTTATCTTGAACGTTAATTGATTTGTTTTTTTAATAATTTATTTAACTTTTTGTTCCTATCATGAGTGTATATGTTAGTGCATGCATTACTTATATTAATTTAACATGATAAATTTAATCAATCGATTAATCTAATATTTATAATTCTAACATCATTTATTTACTAATTTTCAAAAAAATTAATTGCATACTAATATTACTTTATTAAATAATAAAAATATTATATAAAGAATAATTTCAATAATTCGTACAACCCTATGATAATCATCATAGTAAATAATTCATAATTTGTGTAATGTTGCTAGATGAATCGGGTTGGATTATTTTGGATTGTAGCTAGCTGGGCTGATTAATTATTATGCATGTTTGGATCTCACTATATATATATAGCAATTAGCAAAAATGATTAGTTGTTTGATTAATAAAGTGAATTTTGATGAGGAAATTACACACTTTTTAACTTTTTTTTAAAATATCTTATGTTTTTTTATATATTTTTAATATACTAAATATATATTCAATATATATTTCTAAAAATTAAATATATCTTTAATATACGAAATATATCTTTAAAAAAAGATATTTTTGAAATTAAAAATTAAAAAAAGGGTATTTTTAAAATTGAAAAAGGAAAGTATATGTTTTCAAAAATATTTTTATTTTTTAGGATATTTTTGAAAAAATCCAATTGTGGATTGGCCCATTGTACTTTTATCTTATGATTCAAAAATAATTTTGAATTGTTTTGAAAATAACTTCTATTTTTATTAATTTAACGTATGGCTTTTTTATTGGTCTGCAAAGATTAAAAGTGTTGGTGGCAAATGGACTTGAAGAAGAAGAACTGATAATTTAAAGCGTTAGATCTGCATTTCAAACTCATTTATTGAATTATTCGTGATTCTTTTATTTTTACTGGTGATGACAAATTAACAATAGTTCTATCCATTTATTTTTATTCTACTTTGTTGAAAGATAACACTTTCAATGGACACAATATGTAAACTCGAATTTCTACTGTTTCTATTTTTTATAATTTTTTAACAGTAAAATCTTGATTTTATTTTTTAGAAATAGAAATTAAATTAGATAAATAATTTCATTTATCATAATGAAAAGTAAATAATTACATTTTCAAATCAATTTTATTCTCATTATAATTTTTCTTTATTAAAATTGATTTTACATGTCATTTATTTTATGTTTTTCTTTTCATTTCTATTATTATATCCATTGTCTTATCATATTTGATATGAAATTATTTTGTAATATATATATATATTGTGTATCTATATATCTATATATATCTTGTATATCTTATTACATAAATATTAATTTTTTTAGTTTTGTTGGCTTTTCTTTTTTAAGTTAATGTTTTGATTTTTTTCCTTATTCATTTATATACCAAAAATAAAAAAAAAGACGTAAAATATTACGTGGTGAATAATATTAATAATTTAATGACAGTGATTGCATTTTTATTTTTTAAATTTAATTTGTGTTAAACTTAAAATTTCATTAAACTATTCCATTTGACATTTACATTTTTTATTTATAATTATAATTATATTATGTATTAAATATTTTTTAAGATATATTTTAGTTAAATATATAAACAATAAAAAAAGATCAATATGAACATTTTTTTAAGCAGCTTTTTAAAAAAAATAAATAAATAATGAAAAAGAGTTATATTATATATGTATTAAGCATTTTGAAAATACATTCTTGTTTTTTTAATTAAAATTTTACGTTAAAAATTTATGCTTATTAATTGTTTTAAGTTTTTTATAACTAAAAAAACTCATCATAAGTGTTAATGGTAATATAAGTAATGTTATTCAAGCAAAAGTCTAATTATGTTAATAACATTCCTTATCAATTAATTGGTAAATTTTTATTTTAGTGGTTCTGCTACACAATTATATGAATTAAATCCGCGGATTGACCTAATTAAATAGGACTAATAATACTACTACTAATAATAAATAAATAAATAAATAAAAATGGACCACTCGCAGATCACGTTCCGGTTCCCGCACTTACTATACGTATTTACGTACCGTGTGTTGATTAATTCTTTTTCAACCTTCAAACAATCAAACCCCATGCTTCTTCTTTTTTTAGTCAAAGCTTAGAATTTTTTATTTATTTTTTTCACCATAAATATCCAAACTCCAAGCGGACATTTCCATTCAAAACAAAACAAAATTAACTAATACAAAGTTCATCAACTTCATCTTTCTCTTTCTCTTCCTCCTCCTCCTCTTCCTCCCCATCAAATTTTCGTTTTCCTCTAAAAAATTCTCCATCTGGTTATTAATTTTTTGAATTAGAAACATTGATTAATTCTTAAGTTGTTTAGTAATTAACAATGGGTTTGTCAGTTTCACAAAAGCAAAGCATCTTTGCTATTGTTCTTTTAATTTTGTTCATTTTCTTGGCTTCTTTGCAACTTGCTGCAATGAGGCCATTAGGAGAAGACCAGCAAATTAATGGGCATGAGTTGGTGATTCAGTCTCTGAAAGAAAACGTGCCATCGCATGGTTCCAACCCATGCACCTACGTCCCTGGGCAAGGCAAAGGGGGCTCTTGCAAAATGTCGACCATGAACGTAGCTGGGGATGTTGTAAGAGTTAAAGTACCTTCTGCATTTCCCAAGTTTGTCATGGACGTTGCAGTTGCAGAGTCTTCTTCTTCCTAAATCCAAAATATATTAGTTTTGAACTAATATATACTTAGTTCATAACTTTTTTTTTAATCACTAAAGTGGTGATTTATTAACTATAATCTTCTGAACTCTGATCATCGGTCCTCTACATTTATTTATTTTTCAGTTAATTCTTTTCGTTTATTCATTAATTTTTCTAATTTTTAAATTATTGCATTGTATTTTTCTTTTTCTTGTTTGGAAACAAATGCTCATTCAAGTAATTAAATTTGCTTTTCTCTTGTCCATTAATGTATTGTTGCTCGAACGAGAACAAATAAATAAAAATGTTTGATATTCTTTTTTTTTTTTCTTATTTATAACTTTTAAGCAATTGTTTTCTTTCTTTATTTTACTGGAGTTCAGACAGACACAACATTAATATTTCCATGCTTATGATTATGTATATGTTAGCTTTTACTAAAGAGTTTTACAAAGAGTACATTTCTCGGTAAAATATATATTATGCCACTGGTGGAACAAAAATTCCACCGATGGAGGGTCAAAATTTTAAAACAAAAAAAATTATATTCAACGGATAGTCAAATAAAATCATTATGAATAAATTCAAAATAAAATTAAATAAAATATAAAATATTATTAAATATATCTAATATATTAAAATATATTACGATATACTCCTAAAATTAAAAAAATCACATTTAAGTGGTAAGATTATATAATTTATAAGACATATTCTTAAATTGTTTATTATGAATACATATAATATTGCTAAATCTATTATTATTAATATCAATTTTAGTATACAAATTGAAATAATTAAAGATAATAAATAGGTGAGTAGATTTATCAATTTAATATATATATACATATATACATTTGTGTATATATTAAATTAAAGAGAGCATGAATTTATATATGTCAGTATTATTATAATTATAAGTAAATATTTCATATTAAACTTAAAACTTTTAAGTCCTATAAAACTTTAAATACATTTTTTATATTATTATCTGATAATTTTTTAATTTTTTTATTAATTTGTCATGCAATTTAATTATAATTCTTTTAATTTTAAGTCTTTCTTAAAATTATTAGGTAAAATTTTTTACAAAAAATGAATTAAAATTATATCTCAATTAGAAATATGATTAAAAAATAATAATTAAAATAGTAATAATTATTTGAAAAAAATTAAGGCTAGAATAAGAGATTAAATGTAAAAAAGAGATAATAATAATAATTGTCAACTTTTATTATTAAAAAATCTAAATGTAAAAAGTCTATAGTAAAAAAGTTCAAAAGAAATTGATTAATTTATTAAAATAACTAAAATTATATATATATATATGTATGTGTATATATTTATACATATGTACATATATATACACACATGCATATATATATATATATATGTATGTATATGTATATGTATGCATGTATCAAGAAGGCTCAATGGATCCTCTATGACCCCTGATTTCGCCCCTGTATATAATAAATTAATGAAATATTAATTGAAATTTAAGAAATTCTTTCCTATATTTGAAATATTTTTTTAAAGGAAATAAGCATCAAGAATAAAATAAAATAAAATTAAGGATCTAATGATAAATTGTTTGAATTTTACCACTTTTTTTTTAATTTTGTCTAAAGATGTTACAATGATAAGTGTATGTATAAGCTAGCAATATATTCAGTTTTAATTCTGTTTTTATTCCCTAGGGCTAAAAAACAAAAAAAAAATTCTGAAATTTTAACTTTAAATATTTCATAAAATAATGATAATAATATATTTTTTTTCTCTCTTTCTTTTTACCATATAATCTACTAAATTTTTTATAAATATCAAAATAAATTTTTATAATAATTTATAATAAAGTTCAAGTATTTTTTTATTATTGTATTATATATGAAAGAATTCATCCACGTTTGCAAATTTCTTTGGAACCAAGAAAATTGTTTAATGATAAGTGCCAGTACAATTTGTATAAGAAATCATGTTTGATTTTTCTTCACCACTTTAAGAAAAATACATATTACTTTTAATATTATTTATTATTGATATTATCTAATTAACAACTCCGTCTATATATGAGTTTCTTATGTATAGTCGGTCTTGAGCTCGAATAAAGAAGGAGAATTGTGGTAAGTGACAGTCAGTGTAAAACTTTTGTCACGTCTCATAATATGGATTCTACTAATAATATCGTTGGGGCATCCCCTACTTATGACACGCTACATCGGAGCTCAAATGTAGTGAAGAATAAGCAAGGATATAGAGCATTCCCCGAATGCGACGTGCCATGTCGACGTCCGAATGTGACACATAATAAACAAGGGTTCTCACATTATGGACTGACATGGATAAAAAAGTTAGTCCAAAATACGAGTAATACGAGAGATACATATTTAGATAATGGTAAAATATTCTATACGAAGAAGCATAAAAAAGAATAAGTAGGGATTAAGATCAGAATAGAAACTTGAAATATTGGATCTCTTACAAGTAAACTGAGAGAACTTGTTGATACTATAGAGAGAAGAAAAATTAGTATTGTTTATATTCAAAAGACTAAATAGGTTGGAGAAAAAACTAAAAAAGTTGAGATTACTAGGTATAAAGTGTGGTATACAGGTGCAGATAAAAGTAATAGAAATAAAAATAAAGTAGGTATAATTTTGGATCGGAACCTAAAGGAGACGCTTATAACGGTGAAAAGAGTAAGCGATAAGATTATTTTAATTAAACTTGTGCTCTAGAATGAGACCATCAATATAGTTTGTGCATATGCTCCTCAAGTTGGATTGGATGAGAGAACAAGCAAAAATCTTGGGATGATATGGATGAACTTATGCGAGAAATTCTAAATGACGAAAATATTTTTATAGGAGGAGACTTAAATGGAAATGTAGAAAAAGACAGAGTAGGTTTTGAGGAGGTACATAGAGGGTATGGTTATGAAATTAGAAATAAAGAAGATAAGAGTATTCTTGATTTTGCTTTAGCCTATGGTTTGATTATGGCAAACACATATTTTATAAAAAGAGAATCTCATCTAGTGACATTTAAAAGTGGACAAAATAGAAGTCAGATTGACTTTATACTCGCAAGAAAAGCCAATTGAACTCGATGCAATGATTGTAAGGTTATTTCATGTGAGGCTTTGACTACTCAGCATAGGTTAGTGATTTTGAATGTCAAGTTTAAGAGGTTGACTAGTAGACCAATGAGGAACAATATTCCTAAGATTAGGTGGTGGACTTTAAAATGTGAAAAATAGTTGTTGTTCAAGGACGAGTTAGTCAAAGCTGGAGGATGGGAGGAAGATGTGAGTATGTCATCAAATGATATATGGATAGGCATGTCTACAACAATTAAAGTAGTAGCTAGAAAGATTCTTGGAGAATCTAAAGGGTGTGGATATCCCTCGAAGAAGTCTTGGTGGTGGAATGAGAAAATGCAAAAAGCTATAAGAAGTAAAAGAAAATGGTATAAGAGTTTGTCCAAGTGTAATAACAATGATGCTTTTAAGTAATACAGATAAGCAAAAAAAGATGCTAAAAAGACAGTTAGTCAAGCAAATGAAGGAGAAAAAGCTATCTATAAATTGGCTAAGATAAGGAAAAATAAATACAATGATTTAAATCTAGTTAAGTGCATTAAAGATAAAAAAAAAATAAGGTTCTGATTCAAGAAGAGGATATTAAGGAACGATTAAGAAGTTATTTTGAGGAACTTATTAATGGTAGCCATAATGGTAATATTGAGGATTTAGACGTTAGGCCAGAGAAAAATATAAAATACACTAGACGAATTAGGTTTTTGGAAGTTAAGGAAGCTTTAAAGAGGATGAAAATTGGTAAAACCTTTGTTCAATAAGATCTAAAGTACAAAAAAATGTCTAATGAATGAAGACAAAGTAATTTGATATCTATTTTTAAGAATAAAGGAGATATTCAAAATTGCTTAAATTATAGAGGTATAAAGCTTATGAACCACACTATGAAATTGTGGAAGAGAGTTATAGAACACCATTTGCTGTTAGATACTTGTATCTCCCTAAATCAGATTGACTTTATGTCTGATCGATCAACTATGGAAGCTATTTTTCTTATAAAAAATTTAATGAAAAAGTATAGAGAGACGAAAAAGGACTTATATATCATTTTCATTGACTTAAAAAAGGTGTATGATAGAGTTCCTAGAGAAGTTTTACGGTGGGTCCTAGAGTGTAGGGGAATATCTATACAGTATATCCAAGTCTTGAAGGATATATATGAGGGAGCCATCACCAATGTCCGCACTGTAAGAAGGGATGAGCTAACAAGACATATATAGGATGACATCCCTTGATGTATGATATTTGCAGATAATATTTTATTGATAGATGAGACTTAAATATGAGTAAGTCAAAAGTAGAAGTTATGGAGAAACACTTTGGAATATAAGGGTTTTAAGCTAAGTAGGACAAATAATGAATATATACATTGTAGATTTAATAGCGAGAATAGAAAAAAAGAAAAAAAATTATTTTAGACGGAATAGCAGTACTTCATAGTACTCATTTTAAATACATTGGCTCTATTCTTCTAGAAGATAGGGGTTGTGAAGAAGATGTAAGTCATAGGATTAAAGCTGGTTGGATGAAGTGGATGGGTGCTACAGGAGTTCTATGTGATTTAAAGATGCCAATTAAATTAAAAAGAAAGTTCTACCGCATTGCAACACGTCCTATGATGATGTATGGTCGTGAGTGTTGGGCAGTAAAAAGACAACACATGAGTAAACTATATATTGCGAAAATAAGAATGATAAGATAGATGTGTGGTCATACTAGGATGGATAGAATCTACAATGAGTGCATTAGAAAAAAAGTGGGGGTAACACCTATTGAGGATAAGATAAGAGAGCATAGATTGAGATGGTCTGGCCATGTGAAACGAAGACCTAATGATGCACCGATTAGAAAAATTGAACAAGTTAAAGTAGATATAGTTAAAAGAGGCAAAGGTAGGCCTAAACTGACTTAGTCAAAGGTGGTCCAAAATGATCTTATGATGTTACATCTATCAGAAGAGATAATCCTAAATTGTACTGAGTGAAATAAAAGAATCCATATAGGCGATCCCAATTGACTTGAGATTAAAGGTTTGTTGAGTTGAGTTGAGTTGAATATTATCTAACTAACAAATTTAGCTTTAAATACATTTTAATTCTAAAAACCAACTTTAATAATATCACTCCACCCTGGTAATTTTATCAACCGTGCTTCCCAACTTTAATGTTGATAATAATTGAAATGATCTTATGCATGGATGCTCAATTGCTAATTAAAATAACTAGAAAGCAGAAAAGCATAAAAGATATCATATAGCTATATATGTTTAATTAGGAAACAGTAAAAACTGATGGGAAGGAATAGGGATGAATCATTCTCTACTTGAATGAATTTATGAAGAATGATTAAGTAAAATTCAGCAAACAATCATTCCACAATCTGTTCCAAATGTACAAAATCATTCACACATAAGCACAACGATTTTTTAACGTGGAAAACTCCTTTAATGTGAAGGATAAAAATTATGAGATCTTTTTTGGTCCATGTAAAAGAGCTCCACTATCAAAATTAATGTTTACAACAACTACAAGCTACTACAACAACTCTTAGGTGAAGAATCAACACCAAATCAACCAAATAACAAGAAATAAATAAGAAAATGGAGAAAAATAACCCAAAATAGCTACTATTCATGTCAATGAATGAGTTCTGGTTGTTCAACTCTGATCTTCACCGTCCAGATTAAAGAACAATATATTCTAAATGTGCTCACCAAATTTCAACTAAATTCGACCACAAATGTCATCTGATCATCGGAGAAAGGTAAACTGGTCGTTGTTGCAGAAATGTATATGAACAGTAAATTTTGAGCCACAAATACTAGAAATCTAACCGTCTAAAACTAATCTCCACTGTTCAGAATGAAGAATGATGAGTCCTCTAACTATTGTCTAAATTTTAGCATGATCAGAGCATGGATGGTTGTTCGATTGCCTAAAAATTGAGATTGATCTAGTTGACTCCTTTTGCAGAAAAATAAAACTCTCTTTTTTTCTCTCCCTTTTCTCTTTCTTCTCTTTTCTCTTTTGGTGGCCGACACTAATTATGTCTCACTCTCTTGTAACTTAGGGTAATATTAGAATATATATGCTAAAACATTAATAGCCTAATAGGCTAAAATAAGTGGGCTCAAATATGAATTTTTTACATAGAAGAAAATCCAAAAAACCTAACAATTCTCCCTCTTTCCGACTATGTGGAGAAGTTTGTCAAACTGACAACTCTATAACATGCCTCAAATTTCTCTCTTGTTAAAGCATTTGTATATATCAGAACTATTATCATCAGTATATATCTTCTCAACTTCAAGCTACTTAGAATTCAAAACATCACGAATCCAATGATACCTCATTTTTATGTGTTTGGATCTACCATGAAAAGTAGAATTCTTGCTGAGATGAATATCACTCTGACTGTCACAAAATAAAATATATCACTTCTGTGTAAAGCAAAGCTCATTCATAAACTTCTTCATCCAAAATAATTCTTTACATGCTTCCGTTGCTGCAATAAATTCAGCTTCTATAATAGGCAATGCAATGTATTTCTGCAACCTAGATTGCCATGCCATAGCTCCCTCTGCAAAAATGATCAGATATCCAGAAGTAGACTTTCTTGAATTCGTATCCCCTGAAAAATTAGAATCTATATAACCACTAAAATTAGTGCAAACCATAGCATACATCAAGCTACCTACTACAGATGGATAAGGAATTTTCTGTAAATATTATTTCTCTTGCTCACTAGAAGGAGATTGCTTGATACTTAATTTGAAAGACATTAAAAGATGTGTATTTACAGGTTTAGCTTTAGCCATATTAAATCATTGCAATACCTTTTCAATATATTTTTCTTGAGATAGTCATAAATTCTTGCATTTTCTATCACGAATGATTTTCAAGCCAAGAATCTACTTTGCTGGCCTCAAATCCTTTGTTGTAAAGGACTTGCACAACTCTTTCTTTAAGTTATCAATTCTGGAAGAACTAGAACCTACAATGAGCATATCATTAACATATAGCAACATAATGATAAAATCACTATCAGAAAATTTTTGCACAAAAGAAAATTTTTGCACAAAAATACAATGATCAGAAGTAGTCTTCTTATAGCTTTGTTTAACCATAACTGACTCAAACTTCTTATACTATTGCTTAGGTACTTGTTTCAACCCATACAAACTCTTTCTTAATTTTCAGACATAATTTTTTTTTCTTTTACCATAAAATCTTCAGGTTACTTCATGTAGATTTTCTCATCTAAGTCACTATGAAGGAAGGTTGTTTTAACATCCATTTGCTCAATCTCTAAATCAAAAGTAGCAGCTAACCCAAAATAATAAGAATTGATAATATCTTGACCACCGGTGAGAAAATTTTCTCAAAGTCAACTCCCTTTTTCTGATTAAAGCCCTTGATAATTAATCTAACTTTGTATCGTGGAGATAAGAAATTCTCTTCTTGCTTTATTTTATAGATCTGCCTATTCTGTAAGGCTTTTCTATTTTTAGGAAGCTTCGCCAATTCAAAGGTGTGATTATCAGCTAAAGACTGCATTTCATCTTTAATAGCTGCAATCCATTCTCCCTTTTACTCACTCTTAATAGCCTCTTCATAACATTTCGATTTGTTATTATCTGTTTAGAGTATATACTCATTCGGTGAATACCTGGTAGAATGCGTTCGATCTCTAGTAGACCTTCTAGGTAAAACTTCAGGTTTTCAACACGTGTCTATTGTTCATCATCAACTGCTTCATATTCAGGAGCACCAATCTCATCTGCATTCTAATTATCATTTTGAACATCACCATAATTCTGAACCTCAATTGCATCAGGCATATGAGTTGTAAGAGATAAGTCTAAGTCAATCAAACTACCAGTCTGAGGCTTCGATTTCTCCACTTTGTTGATATTTTCAATAGTCTGATCTTCTATAAATACTACATCATATCTTTTAATAAGTTTCTTCTGAATTGAATCATAGCATCTGTAACCAAACTCATCTTGCTTATAGCCAATGAAGATATAATATCTAGTCTTGGCATCTAACTTGGACCTCTCATCTTTGGGAACATGCACAAAAGCATTTATAATCAAACACTCATAGGTGGTCATAGGAAATATCCTTACCATACCATAACCTATTTGGAACATCATTTTCCAATGCAATAGTAGGAGTTAGATTAATCACACGTGCAACAGTGTATAAAGCTTCACCCCAAAAAGATCTAGGCAATTTAGCCTTTGAAAGCACACATCTAACTCTATCCATCAATATTTTGTTCATTCTTTCTGCCAAACCATTCAGCTGAGGAGTCTTGAAAGGTGTCTTCTGATGTCTGATACCTTGTTCTCTACAATATGCACCAAAAGGCTCACAATACTTACCACTATTATCAGTGTGAATACATTTCAACTTCTTTTCAGTTTCTTTCTCAGCTGAAGCTTGAAATTCTTTAAATGTACTAAGAACTTGGTCTTTGGACTTTAAGGTACGAATCTGAAGTCTCCTAGAATGATCATTAATAAAGGCTACAAAGTAAAGTGTACCACCAACTGACTTTTCCTTCAATGGACCACATATATCTGAATGTACCAACTCAAGTAAATCATTCTTCCTGGAAGGAGAATGATGTTTGAAAAAAACTCTTTTCTATTTTTCAGCTAAGCAATGAGCACACATGTTTAACCTTACACCTTTTATTCCTGAAAGCAAATTTTTTTTAGCTAGACAATTGAGTCCCTTCTCACTAATATGGCTCAGCCTCTTGTGCCATAATTTTGAAGAGCTATCACCTTCAATTGTATTAACAAGATCTGTAGAGATTGAAGCTTGCAACCAATATAAGCCCGAAGCCTTCTTTCCTCTACCCACAACCAAGGAGCCTTTGCTAATTTTATATTTTTCATCATCAAAAGTACTGTAATAGCCATCATCATCAAGTTTACTGGTAGAGATCAAATGTAATATAATGTCAGGAGCATGTCTAAGATTCTTCAGCTCTAATTTTATTCCATTTTAGATTTCTAAACATATAGTTCCAATGCCTACCACCTTTAACACTCCATCATTACCCATCTTTAAAACTTCAAAATCACCAGGAGTATAAGATGTGAAGAATTCCTTCCTTGATGTAACATGAAAGCATACACCACTGTCAATAACTCAAACAGTATCATCATAGGCTACATTAGTCATATTCTCTAGATAAACTATAGCCAAATCATTATCTAAAGTGATAGTGGCAATATGATCAGTATTGTTGTCATTGCCTCCCCTTTCTTGCTTCCCTTTATTTGTCTTGTTCTCTTTCTGCCATTTGAAATAATATTTTTGATATGCCTTGGTTCACCACAGTAATGACATTCAAGATTTTTATACCTTGATTTTGATTTACTCATATTTTTGCCTCTATTCTGATCTTGACTCCTACTTTTACTTTTTTTCCTGTTTTTGGTAACTAAAATTTTAGACTGTGAATTAGATGCCCCATGATTTCTTTTTCTCATCTCTTCATTCAAAATATCAGTCTTTGCATACGACATGGTTACATTACTTTCATGAGCAGAATTAGTCAAAGATACACGAAGTTTTTTCATAAGTCAAGAAGTATATTTAATAACCAAAGTCCAATAATCTCTTCATCAAATTTGACACCCATGCAGATAATTGATCAAAGATACCTTAAAATTCATTCACATGATCAAGTATAGAGTTGTCTTCTCTATATTGCAAGCTTATAGCTTATTTAAGTAAAAATAACTTATTGTTACCTGTCTTTAAAACATATAACGATTCAAGTTTTTCCCACAATATTTTGGCATTTGTTTCATTAACAATATGATTCAACACATTATCTTCTACCCATTGCCGAATAAAATCACATACTTGTAAATGCTCAAATTCTCAATCTTCATTGGATTTAGACTCAGATTTTTAAGAAGCAAATACAGGTAAATGTAATCTTTTTACAACAAGAAGATCCTTCATTTTTTTTTCCATTTGTAATAATTAGTACCATCCAAAAAAATCATTTTACTCATATTCACCTCAATTATTCAAACAAGCAAACAACATAATCAACTAATGAACTAGCTCTGATACCACTTTGATGGAAAGAAATTGAGATAAATTCTTTCCTAATTGAATAAATCTATGAGAATTGACTAAGTAAAATTCAGCAAACAACCATTCTATAATCTGTCTCAAATACACAAAATTATTTATACATAGACACAACTATTTTTAACTTGAAAAACTCTTTCAATGTGAAGGATAAAAATCACGAGACCTCTCTTGGTCCAACTAAAAGAGCTCTATTATCAAAATTAATATTTACAACAACTACAAGCTACTACAATAACCCTCAAGTGAAGAATCAACACAAAATCAACCAAATAACAATAAATAAACAAGAGAATAAAGAAAAATCATCCAAAATAGCTACTTTTCATGCGAATTGATGAGTTTTGATTGTTCAAATCTGATCTTCACCGTAAAGATTAAAGAACAATATATTCTAAACATGCTCACCAAATTTCAGCCAAATTTGACCACAAATGACCGTCAATCGTCAGAGAAAGGCAAACTGGTTGCTGCTGCAAAGAAGTACATAAACAGTAAACTTCGAGCCACAAATGCCGAAAATTTAACTGTCTAAAACTAATCTTCACTGTTCAGAATAAGGAACAATGAGTCCTCTAACTGCTGTCTGAATTTCAGCCTGATCGAAGCACAAATGGTTGTCCGATAGTCGAAAAATTAAGACTAATCTGATTGACTTCTTTTGCAGAAAAATAAAATTATTTTTTTTCTTCATTTTCCCTCTTTCTTCTCTTTTATCTTTTGGTGGCCGACACTAATTATGTCTCACACTCTTACAACTTAGGGTAATATTATTATATAGATATGTTACAACATTAATAGCTTAATAATCTAAAATAAGTGGACTCAAATATGAATTTTTTACATAGAAGAGAATCCAAAACACCTAACAAAAACATCATCAAAAAGGAGTTCCAAGTCGATTGAAAGATATTATAATAACAGAAAGTTATAGAATTCACAGATAAAATCACTAATAAAACTATTGGTAAATTAATAAATAATAAAAAAAATAAAAAGCATGACAAAGGAAGTCAGAAGACTCTAAAGTACATTGAGATAAATATTTAATTATAGAATTATAAAATATATTAATGCATTCTGACTTAATTTAGAATTGTAAAAGTGCAAGTTTAAATTTGAATGAGTTGCAGTATAATATAAATTTGAAAATTCCAAAACGTATGATAAATTAAAAAGCAGCCGAGCATAAGGTCAAGAGGTGCGAATACGCTGTAAGGTCATTATTCTAATAATTCAATGTTTCAATATAATCCCGTCCTTAAGTTGGCAATAATACTGTTGTGTCCACGGCAGGAGACACATAACTTAAAACAGATTGGTCTCCTTTATTATCGTTCTCTATAAAACTTCTGAAAAATAATAATAATTCAATACTTGAGCACTTATCTTCTTGTGTAAAACAAAAAAAAAATTACAATTTTTAAATAAATTTTATTGTATATTATTTCCTTTTGAATTATGAACTTCTTTTTATTGGACTGAAATATATTTTTTCATAATATTTTAATATACCATTTTTAAATTATCACTGTTTAATTCAAAACTCAAAATAACACAGTTTGGTAATAAATTAGATTGTATTC
This sequence comes from Garcia nutans, assembly GCA_947685225.1. Taxonomy (NCBI): domain Eukaryota; kingdom Viridiplantae; phylum Streptophyta; class Magnoliopsida; order Malpighiales; family Euphorbiaceae; genus Garcia; species Garcia nutans. The sequence goes on from CANTUV010000011.1 coordinate 57,094,112, forward strand.
TTACTCGTATTATCTTTATATAAACACATGATTAAAAATATTAGATTTTTTTAATCTTTTCGTAAAATTTTCGTTATTATTATGTATCAAATTATAATCATTATTTCGAGAAGTCAAGATAAAATTAATGTGAGTAGATAAATTACAATAAAATTAAAAATAAGGCTTTTGACAAAAATATAAGAAAAATTAAAAATAATTTTAAATTTACCATATTTATAAAATATTTATCAAAATACCAGAATTTATAAAATATTTATCAAAATACCAAATTTTTATTAGTTTATAAAAAGTTTACAATGAGTTTATAATAAGTTTATAAATTTTACACAGTTTATAATGAGTTTATAGTAAAATGATTAAACTACCCCTAGTAAAAAAGTAAAAATTTTAAAAAATACAGTGAAAAATGTTATTTTTCCTTAAAAATAATAATTTCAATCCAATTACTTTTCTACTAAAATAAGATACTTCAATATTTTTAATATAATAAACTAAAATGAACGATACTGATGTAAAAATAGACAATAATTTTTAACATTTGGAAACGAAAAAAGAGAAATTGAAAGTGTTAAACTACTATGAATTAAAAATAAGCAGGAGTGACAACAGATAAAATATTCTTAAAAATTGTCCTATGAACTCTTTTAATTTTTAAATTATTCAAACCAGTTTAAATCCAATTATAGTTATATCTAGATCCGTCCCAAACCCGTTTAATACTATCCGAACTCGTTTAATTATTCGTTTAAATATAAAAATATTATAAAATTTAAAATATAAATTATAAATTTTCAATTAAATAATTATAAATAAAAATTTAATATTAACACAATTTTATTAAAAATAATTTCATAACACATAAATTTATAATTAAAATAAAATAAAATAAATATATAATTAAAATTTTAATAAAATATAATTAATATATAATCAGATTTAGATAACGGATATCTAATGACCTATACCTAAAACTGATCTGAACATGTCACGAATAATAAAAATACTATTTGAACTAGCCCAAACCCATTTATAAATTATTCATATTCTATATAAACGGATCAAAATAAATTAGATATTCAAAAATAACTGATCCATTGTCACCTCTAAAAATAGACTTTTTAATTTTAATAATTAGCTTTTAGTGTTGGTTTTTTCATATTTATATTAAAGAGAAAAAATTTAATATAGTACATGAAGGGTTCAAACAATAACTATAGAAATATAAGAATATGTTTCTAGATAGCGTGAATAGCATGGCTACTATATATTTATCAAATATCAAGTAGCTAATTTTTTTTAGTATTATAATTTGAGTAAGGAGAAAATTAAATTTGAATTTATTTATAGAAAATATATTTATCTTTAAACTATATCTCAGTATGCAAATATCAACTGGATAGTTAGCGCTAAAAAAAAATTAAATTACGTATACTAATTAGAAATAAACTCTTAAATTTTAATAATTAGCTTTTAAGATTAATTCTCTCAAATTTTTATTAATTAATAAGAAAAAAATTAATATAAAAATTTAACTGAAGGGATGTAAAATAGCTGTGCCAAAGGCAAGGTTGGACTACAATTTTACTAAGAGAAATGCTAAGTGCAGTTATTTTAAAGAGTAATTATTGAATAATCTCTTTTCTATTAGTTAAAAAATATTTATTATAAGTTCATTAAAAAAATATATTATAATTAATATTTTTTAGTCAATAAAAAAATTATACAATAATTTCTATTTAAAATAACTATAATTAATATTTTTCTTTCACTAATTTAACCTTTGTTTTGGGTCGTTGACAATTGGCGTGGAGAAAGTGGAAGGAAGGTGAGACTACAATCTTCCCCCATTAGGGAAAAAAGCCCAGGACAAAAGTCAAAACGTTCACTTGGTCCACTCGTAAAGGTCCGACCGTTGTCTTATTATTGTTTTGAAGAGAATGTTCATATTTATTTTTCACTAATATTAACTATTAAAATTAAAATTTATATATCACCGAGTGTATAAATTAATTAATAAAAAAATATTTTAATTTAATTAAAATTTTAAATTTAAATCTTTAAATATATAACTATATTAAAATTTAATAAAAAAAATTTTACTGTCATTGTAATTCTATTCTATTCAACTTTAAAATGATAATTTATAAAAAAATATTAATATCTCTATAAGATTGTACATAAGCATTGTTGGCTTAATTTATAATCAATTTTCGGCTTTTTGTAATTTCCCCATATTTTTTTGAAAATAGGTTGCATATACTCCAAATTTTTAAAATTGTTCAAAATTGCTTCTTTTTTTTTTATTTTATTTTTTCTCATGGTGTCATAGACATGAACTAAAATTATAATTAAATTCCTAATAAATTCTTCATACTTAATACAATTACCAGCTCCATCTCTCTTTTTTCAAAAATGAATTAAATGGCCATTCATGTCTTTCTAATAAATTAGTCATTATGTTTAAAATAAATAAAATTTTGAGAAAATTATATATACTATAAGTCATTTTTATTTTTTTTTCAAAAATGTCCTACAATTTTTTTTACTAAAATTATAAACAATTTTAAAAATTTGAGGTATTATAATATATTTTCAAAATATAGTGCATAATTATAAAAAGGATAAACTATACTCATCGTCCAACGAAAATAATCCATTTCATGTGTTGGTCCAATTTCTTTTAATTTGTCATGCTGGAGGTCCCTTAGATATTCATTTTTGTACCACCATCATCCTTTCGTCCATTTAACTTCCAAACAATTAACAAAAAGCCGACGTACTGCATTTATGTGATAAATAAATAAATAAATAAAATAATAAATATTTATTAATTTAATTATTGAATAATAATACTTTGTTGTTTATAATTTATTAAAAAAAAATAGTTAAAATATATATAAAGTAACTTTATAAACAAATAATGAATGTAGCTCAGATGGTAAAACTCTTTAGTTTTCATACAGGAGGCCGGGTGATCCTTGCACCTCATGTTTTTACTGTGAATTTAAGGAGATTTATCAAATTGACAGAAGGGTGACGGGTGATACAAAAATGAATATCCAAGAAAAGTTGGACCAAAACGTAAATGGATTATTCGATGATGAGTGTAATTTATCTAATCATAAAAAGTTCAAGATATATTAAATTAAGAGGCCTGTGTACAATATCTCCTATAAAAAAAATTGTAGTATAGTAAGACCCTTTTTTCAATTAATTAAAATATCTTAATTTGAAATGATTAAAGGATAAAAAAAAGAATTTATTGATTTTTGCATACAAGCATTAATCCCCCATTCTCTAATGATTATATCGTCATTTTTGCTTTTCCTGCTTCCAAACAAAATGAAATAGGGGTAAAATTCTTCACCTCTCTTTCCCGTTCCTCATTTTCTTTTGAAACAAAAGGAATAAATAATTTTAGGACCAAATTAGGCTTGGCCTCGTAAAAACTCAAGTAACAGTTGAGACTCCAGCTTCCTTTGAACTAGCAAGCAAGATTCTTTTTTCTCAACTCATTATTTTGCACCCCAAAAAATAATCTGACCAGTAATAAATATTATCAGTTTTGGTATTAACATTTGCAATGCATTTATTCAAAAATTTAATTTAATGATATACAATATATATTACATTTCTCCTTCAACATTAAAAAATAAAAAACCTTGACCATAAAGGATTACTAATTAATTGTTTAGCTACCAATAATTAACTAAATCCTAAATTCAGGACTATGCAAAGAATTTTTAGAATTGTTAGTACATTCAACAATTAACAAGATAGCTATAGCAGCTGCATGCTCAATGCTAATTCACTGAATTCTATTATTAGCATTGGTAGCCACACCAACTGGAATAACAAGATCAGGGTATGCATGACCATGGCCGCCGGTCGTCGGAGCATGACCAGCATAACCCCGTTGTCTGGTGCAAGGGGCGCCGCCCTGGCCAGGGACATAGGTGCACCCATTTGATCCAGAAGAAGGCACAGCTCCTTTCAGAGACTGCAACACTAAATCTTTCTTTGCCATCATCAAATTTTCTTCTTCTTCGTCCAGAATCCTTGTAGCCTCATGGACTTGAAACATACTCGATACAAGAACAACCACCATTGCCACTATCAGAACCAGATTTTTATCAAGTTTTTCCATTTTCTTGCACAAAAATTAATCAGCAAAAGGACAGATCAGTTTATTATTCTGGGTTTTATTAAAAGTTAAGTTAAAAAAACAAATGAATAAGAATATATGAATTAATTTGGAGGTTCTGTAGAAAAGGAAATTGAGGTGTTTATATATATTATGAAATCAATAACTAGATCGACCTACTTTTATGACTTGAATATTTCAATTTTGAGTTAATAGGTCTTGTTTCTGACTATTGACTAATTATTATTATTTATTCTTTGGATTTTAAGAAAAGACTTCATATGTATATATGTTGTACTTGTATAAAAAAAATAAAATTAGAAAAGAGAGAATAGGTCAAATAAGAAGAAAATTAAGTTATGAATTTAAAAATATTGAATATATTTCATATATTATACATAAAAGAAACAAAAACCAAATTAGAAGGCATAAATTAATTTCTGGTCCATATTTAAAGGGATAGAAAAATTGATACTTGATAGTGATTGTTTTCTTCAATTTCACATGAACATTAATTTATAAATGATGACTGCTTCTCCTTTTAGATATAGCAACCTTGTGATTTGCTGTTCTATTAATTCCATGTATACTATGTTAAGACCTTTTTTTTTAAATTTTTAATTAAAGCAGATAATTTGAATCTTTTTTTTTTATTGAATATGAATTATTAATGTACCCTTTGAATGGGCATTGCATAATTGATTGCCAAGGCTGCCACATCAACAAACCGAAACGGCTAATGTATATCATATTATTTTCTCTCTGGAATTAAGTGACATAAACACATATGCAAGAAAAGAAAACAAAAGAAAAAAAATTGCTACACATTGATGGATTATCACGTTTTTATATTGAATTTTTAATATTCTATATCTAACATATTTATGCAATTAAGCAGTCTTCATACTTTGGGTAATGATTTTTCTTGAGTATTTAGTGAATGAATTATAAAATGAATTCATTATAAAATTATTTGGTATTTTAAATATAAAACGAAATAAATGTAAAATTTTTATTATATTATATATTATTAATATTTTTACAATCTTTAATTATGATCATCTTATTTAAAATTTTAATACATTTTACATAGTTAAAAAATATAAATAAGATTTAGCTTTAATTTTTTAATTTTAAAAACGCAAAAAAATAAAAATAAAAACGTGAAAACATGATGCTTTTTCAACCCATTATGAAGCAGTCCATAAAAATAAGGCTTTTGATAAAAATATAAAAAAATTAAAAATAGTTTTAAATTTATTATATTTATAAAATATTTATTTAAATATTAAAATACCATATTTTTATTAGTCTATAAAGAGTTTACAATAAATTTATAGTAAGTTTATAAATTTTATATAATATATAATGAGTTTATAATAAAATAATTAAAATATATATGATAAAAAATAAAATTTTAAAAAAATACGACAAATAATGTTATTTTGTAAAAATACCTATTACATACAAGACGGATTGAGGTTGGTCTGAGCCCAAAACATTACAGCGTGGGTATTTTTTAAAACCGATACTAGTTACTGGTCCTCTCCATTGTTTATTATTAATAAATTATTACTCAACAAATTATCTTTAAATTAAAGTTGATTATCTATTTTGAATATTAATTTTTTTAAAATAATATTTAAATATTTTTTAAATTTGACACCGATCTTATTTTTTTATGTTGACACTAAACTTATTTTTTATACAAAATTTTACACTCATAATTTAAATTCAATGTTTATAATAATTTCAAGTTAAATAATCATTTATCGAAATTAGGGCCATACATACATACAAAGATCGGGTATTATTATTATTATTATTATTATTATTATTTAGCTTCTGATCTTCTAAGAATTTTCTACGTAAACAGAATAACTATTCTTTTATATTATTGGAAATGGTCAAGTGAAATCCCTTTTTATTTTTATTTTTATTTTTAAATCTATTGCATTTTTCTGAGGAGCTGATGAAAGAAAATGAAAAAAAAGAAAAGAAAAAGAGTTACATTTTATTAGTTTCTAGTTTCTTGTTTAAAGTTTAAACTAAGGCATTATCGTCGTATGATGAGCTTGCCAAGCCAACTTGGTTTTCATATTGTTTTTTATTTTTTATTAGTTCATTTAATTATAAAAAATATTGTAAAAACTTTGATTTTTATTCTTTATTATTTAAGAGGAAATTATTATAATAAGAATATCATTATAACCCAATGAATACTAGAGTATTTTGAAGACAATTTTTTGCTCAGGGATTAATATTTTGATGTTTTCATCATCAAAATTACATATAGTTTCTCCCAGAATTACATAATTTCCTATTCAAATCAAATTATGAACAAATAGAATATACCTGTTATATAAAATGAAATAACTATTTTTTTAAATCTTTATAAAATTTATATTTCATTGGCTTGAAAAAATTATTTAAAAGATTGGTGTAATATTTAGAATTTAATCAAAATATGAGACTATAAATTTATTATTCCATGTGAAAATTATTTTTATGTCTAAAAATTCTAATTAAAGTTGAGAATATTTATTTCACAGAAAATAATATTACATTTATTTCCATCATATTTTGTGTTATTTCGTGAATAAAAAGAGTCAATCACAAAGTTATATAAAAATAAATATTTTGAGAAGTAAGTTTAAAATTTTGTATTGTCAAAAAAAAAAGTTTAAAATTTTGTAATTTAGAGAGGATTTAGTTTCCCTCTTGTCAGATAGGAGCAGGGATTAATTTGGATCTTATTATTAGTTGTTGTTTATGATTGCAACATATATATTAATTACTTTCTAAAATGATGTAAATCAATTTTAAATTTTCCTTATTAACATTAACTACCAATCAGAAATATTGTTTTTCTTAATTAGAATAAGTATTATATATGGAGGTTATATTATAATCTTGTAAAAATCATTTTCCATATTTTTATTTTGTCAAAAGAAAAAAGTAAAAAAGAATACAATTGAACTTCAAAAACAGAAAAGAAAGAGAAAAAAAGAAAAAAAAAACAGTAATGAACTACGAGTTTTGAAATTATTTTCCAAAGAATGAATATTAAAATTTAAGAGGTCTTAAATTAACTCTTGCCATAATCATTATTTCAAATTGCACCATTAATTTCAAAAAATAAGTCAGAATTCAGAATATAAAATTGAACTTTGACTCTTTTCTTATAAAAAATAGTTTAATTTCTTATATATATAACAATGAAATTTATGTAGAAATTGCATTATACATTCCCATTTTTTAAGATCCCCCAAATTAACATGAACCAATTTGTAATTGTATGGCTTGGTTATCAATTGCATAATATCATTTATATATTTTAATTTCATTAGATATGTTAATTGAGATTTTTACATGAGGTTTTAACTTAATGGTGGTAACGTGAGATTATTTAAAAGCGGACGTGAGATTCTGACTGGTTACGATGTTAAAAAAATTATCTTATTAATAAAATATAAATCTTGATGTATAGATATATATTTAGATTAAGTTATTTTAAATATAAATTTGAGAGTGTCAAATAGTATTCTTTTAGGAATACTGTTTATTTGATCTTATATCATATCAATTTTTTTTTAAATATTGATTTGAATTAAATTTCTTTTAATATAAATTTTAGAAAATTAAATTTAAAAACGAACTGTTGACGAACTTATATGTTGATTTATAATTTAGGGCTGAGGGTTGCATTTTGTTTGATATGGTCTTTTATTTTAATTGGTTCCCCTTTGGAAGGGAAATGGGCAACTTAAAATTTAGAAAAGAGCCTGACTACATCGTCAACGCAGATTAGCGATCATTTGGTCTCTGGTCTTTTCCAAATTAACAAGGCTAATTACTTGGACCATTGATTCCATGCCATGTATATGGACTATTATATGCATGCTAAGACTTTTTCCCTTTAGAGATTGAATTCATAGATGCTAATGTATAGTTATAAATTTTAACTTTTAATAATTTAATTTTAATTTATATTATTAAAAACTTGTCTAATTCCACCTCTGGGTAAGTTTCTGATTTATATACATAGGTACATCCTTTTTACATAAAAATAAAATATTAAAATCTATTTATAAAATTATGAGACTCATTCTATTTGAAATATCTTAATAAATCAAATTTATTATAGTTCATGCAATAACAAGAAGATAAACTATAAATTAGCAGTTAAGCACGTATTATAATTCATGTGATTATAACTTATTGTGTACAAAAAATATATTATTGAACCGGGCATGCATAAACAAATACTAAATCCTTAATTTTTTTTTTGAAATAATACTAAATCCTTAATTAAAAATTAAACATAAGATAATAACAAGTTCCAATAAGCCATGCAAAAAGTAATATTTTTCTCTCTTTAACCTTTTAAGGCCATGAGATGTTGGAATGGTTTACGAGGAGGAGCCATAGGTCTGGCGCGGCGGGCGTAGGTCATTTGGTTGACACATGCACCACCTTCATTTGTACGACCATTGGTGCAGGGGTTATGGCTAGAAGGAGGAACAGGACCTCTCTGCAGTGACCCTAACCCCAGAATTTTCTCCACTTCATTATCAGGAAATGGAACTCTAATTGCCTCATTAACTTGAATACACATGAACAAAACCAAAGTTGCAATCAGAAGAGAAATAATGGCTAGATTCTTCATATTAATTAATGGTTCTGAAGAGCAATAGCAAAAGATAATTAAGATTATCAAATTAATTAATAAGCTTAAAAACTATATATTATGTGAAAGATATTGTGATTAAGGACATATATAATTAATGTAATGTGGGCTATTTATATGCATTTATGCACCTGTTTATAAGTTATAGGGGTTGATTTTTTTTTAAAAAAAAATTAATAATCAAATTGGTTTCAAGAATTTTTTGAGTTTTGACTTTCTTATTATAATCAAGAAGAGAAATTGAAAAAAAGAAAGAAAGAATAAATTAATTGTGGAAACGAGGTTTGAAATTGAATTTATAGTCTCTGTGGCGTAAACTATGCACGCATATGTCAAGTGTCTTAAATGGATCATACTTGACTAACGTGTTAATTTGCCATGTTAAATTTTAATTTCTGTATTTTCGGTCTAATGTTTGAAATTCAGAGAACGATAACCTTCCTTTCTGTTTCGTCCAAAACTTATCATTACATTAATTTAAAAATAAAACAAAATTAACCCCCAAAAAAAAATTTATTGTCATATTTTTATTAAACCAAATGGACGTTGTAAATTCTAAAGATTTTATCTTCAATTGGATGTTGATATATATTGAAGTTAAATTTTATGCACTGTATTAACTCTACTTTTAATTTAATAAGAAAGATCTAAACTATGAGAATAAAATCCTTCGTTATAAACTCATGATCTCAACAATCTGTGGATGAATTTTTAAAAAATTTTACAAATCTTTTACTTCAAAAATAACGTCTAAACTATATGCCATGTAAAAGCCAAATTATCGAATTGATCGTACCAGTTAAATAATCAAATGCTTATGTTAATGTACAAAATATTAAAGATTCAAACCCTAATTGATAATTAAGTGCTTGACAACTTGTAATCCAAAAATGTTAGGAATTAAAGCAAAATTTCCATATTGGTGTCTTTGAAATGTTTTTAAGACTAAACAGTTAATCCAATATAGATTAATATACACATATATCGCCGCCCAGGGTGTGAAAACTGGTTAGAACACTACATTGGTCTCGTGGTTGGACTGGTGCTTCTTTGAAAAAACGACCAGTCTACTTTATTTTTAATTTTTACAGTTCTGTTTTGTTGCGGCCGATGAAAACTAAAAATGAATAGGTTAAAATTAACAGATTTCTTAATTAAATACCCACTCAAACTGGTTTTTACTTCTGGAAAGGAATAATTCAAGTAAAAAGCGCGTGGCCAATAAATTACTTCAGTCATACCACACCACCACTTTTTTTTTTTTTCGTTATGAAGTACAAGTAAATGGAACCAAAATAATCTACAGTTGAAATGTTTGGTCAGGCGAAATGCAAAAGTGTTATTGGATGGCTAGTAAAAAACATTTGGAATAAATATAACTATTAAATTAATCAATATATTCTATTTAATTATTTAAAAATTAAATTTGATTCCAAAATCTTAAAGACATATATATTTATGTATGTATTTATGTATATATATATATATTTTTGTATTACAATTTCAATCTGAGCCAAACTAATTCTTAAAATTCATTTGATGAATTATAAATATAGTAGCATAGATTACGATTTAATATAATGTAGCATAATTAAATATATTTTTAGAGTAATATTTACAAACGTTAAGCAAATGACATCAAGAACATGGCATATCTTCGACTCCATGATTTTCACTGAAAGCTACAAGGCAGAGTAAAAGGAAGATCATTGACTAAATTACTATCGTCGTCTCTGTGAAATTAATTAATACACATCGTCATCCTTAAAATTTTATTTTTATATGAATAATTTTTAAAGTTCTCATTTTTATAACATTAAAATTCTCGACTCTATTCTTCGTTTATGCCATTAACGGTGATCTTATAGCGATAATTGATGGCCACACGTATTCTTACCTTTCCTGTCACATCATTTGGGATCTAAAAGGGGTCCACTTCTCCTTTTTCATTAATTTTTCAATTTCTGAATATGTAATCTTCAATTATTTATTTTCTCTCTCTAAAACTCATTTTTTTCCCTCTGAAATTCTCTGATTTTCTCAGCAATTTTCTAGCATTTTCTCGGTAAAATTATCGTATAAACAATGGGTGTTGCTGTTCTCAATCCTCAAGATTGCCTTCAAAATCCTTTGTCTTTTCGCCAAGCTTTGATTTCTCCGCCTCCTCGTCGAATCTAACAAAGCTAATGGTTTTTATGTTGGATCTGCTTTTATTACTTCACCTCCTCCAAGTTCTCTTCCATTGCCGGCTTTTTTCATGAAAAAGGGTGTCGATGTGATGAACACCAATGCTACGAGTGATTTGATATAGATTTTGGGCCTAAACTTATAGTGATTGGGCATGGGTGAAAAATTAATGGCCAGTGGATAAAGATTCCGCTGCGTTTTATATGTTTTCAACTCCTCTTCTATATTTTTTCAAAGGGAAGGTGGAATTGTTTAACGCAAACCTGCGGTATTTTTATTTAGTGCTGTTAATGTATAGATTTTAACTAGGAGATAGCTAATTAATTTCTACTTGGAATGAATAAAAAAAAAAGGCTATGTCTTTAGAATATTATGATGGGTCTCTTGAAGTCATGTGATTTAGGTATAGTTGCTTTTATATAATATAAATTATATATATACAACAACAACAACAACAACAATAACAACAAAGCCTTAATCTCAAGTCAATTGGGGTTGGCTATATGGATTCTTCTTTTCCACTCAATACGATTTAAGGTTATCTCTTCTGATAGATGTAACATCATAAGATCATTTTGGACCACCTTTGGCCAAGTCAGTTTAGGCCTATCTCTGCCCCTTTTAGTTATATCTACTCTAACATGTTCGGTTTTTCTAACTGGCGCATCGCTAGGTCTTCATTTCACATGGCCAAACCACCTCAATCTATGCTCTCTTATCTTATCCTCAATAGGTGCTACTCCCACTTTTTCTCTAATGCACTCATTGCGGATTCTATCCATCCTAGTATGACCACAAGTCCATCTTATCATTCTCAATTTCGCAACATGCATTTTACTCATGTGTTGTCTTTTTACTGCCCAACACTCACTACCATACATCATAGCAGGCCATATTACAGTGCGGTAAAATTTTTCTTTTAATTTAATTGGCATCTTTCGATCACATAGAACTCCTGTAGCACCCCTCCACTTCATCCAACCAGCTTTAATCCTATGATTTACATCTTCTTCACAACCCCCATCTTCTTGAAGAATTGAGCCAAGGTATCTAAAATAAGTACTATGAGGCACTGCTATTCCGTCTAAAATAATTTTGCCTCTTTCTCTATTCTCGCTATTAAATCTACAATGCATATACTCAGTCTTAATCCTACTTAGCTTAAAACCCTTAGATTCCAAAGTGCTTCTCCATAACTCCAACTTTTAATTTACCTCTGCTTGAGTCTCATCTATTAATTACAATATCATCTGCAAACATCATACACCAAAGGATGTTATCATGTATATGTCTTGTTAGCTCATCCATGACCAAGGCGAAAAGATAAGGGCTCAAAGCTGAACCTTGGTGTAATCCAATAGAAACGAAAAAATTCTTAGTATCCCCTCCCACGGTGCGGACACTGGTGGTAACTCCCTCATACATATCCTTCAAGACTTGGATATATCGTATAGATATTCCCCTACGCTCTAGGACCCACCATAAAACTTCTCTAGGGACTCTATCATACGCCTTTTCCAAGTCAATAAAAACCATATGTAAGTCCTTCTTCATCTCTCTATACTTTTCCAACAAATCTCTTATAAGAAAAATAACTTCCATAGTTGATCGATCAGGCATAAAGCCAGACTGATTTGAGGAGATACAAGTATCTAACCGCAAACGGTATTCCACAACTCTTTCCCATAATTTCATAGTGTGACTCATAAGTTTTATACCTCTATAATTTGAGCAATTCTGAATATCTCCTTTATTCTTAAAAATAGGTATCAAATTACTTTGTCTCCATTCATTAGGCATTTTCTTTGAACTTAAGATCTTATTGAACAAAGATGTCAACCATGTAACTCCTGTATCTCCCAAATATTTCCAAACCTCAATAGGTATCTCATCTGGTCCACAGACTTTACCAACTTTCATCCTCTTCAAAGCTTCTTTAACTTTCAAAAATCTAATCCGTCTAGTGTATTTCACATTTTTCTCCGGCCTAACGTCTAAACCCTCAATGTTATCACTATGGTTACCATTAAGAAGTTCCTCAAAATAGCTTCTTCATCGTTCCTTAATATCCTTTTCTTGAACCAGAACCTTATTCTCTTTATTTTTAATGCACTTAACTTGGTTTAAATCACGACATTTCTTTTCTCTTATCTTAGCCAATTTATAGATAGCTTTTTCTCCTTCCTTTGTTCCAAGTTTCTCATACAAACTCTCTAAAGATTGCGTTCTTGCTTGACTAACTGCCTTTTTAACATCTTTTTTTACTTGTTTGTACTGCTCAAAAGCATCAGATATCACTTGGGCAACCTCTTATACCATTCTCTTTTACTTCTTACCGCTTTTTGCACTTCCTCATTCCACCACCAAGACTCCTTCAAGGGATGTCCACACCTTTTAAATTCTCCAAGAATCATTCTAGCTACTCTTCTAATAGTTATAGACATGCATATCCACATATCATTTGATGACATACTCACATCTTCCTCCCACACTCCAGCTTTGACCAACTCATCCTTAAACAATAATTATTTTTCACCTTTTAAAGTCCACCACCTAATCTTAGGACTATTGTTCCTCCTTGGCCTACTAGTCAACCTCATAAACTTGATATCCAAAACTACTAACCTATGTTGAGTGGTCAAAGCCTCACCTGGAATAACCTTACAATCCTTGCATCGAGTTCGATTGGCTTTTCTTGTGAGTATGAAGTCAATTTGACTTCTATTTTGCCCACTTTTAAAGGTCACTAGATATGATTCCCTTTTTATAAAATATGTATTTGCCAAAATCAAACCATAGGCTAAAGCAAAATCAAGGATACTCTTACCTTCTTCATTTCTAATTCCAAAACCATACCCTCTATGTACCTCCTCAAAACCTACTCTGTCTTTTTCTACATGTCCATTTAAGTCTCCTCCTATAAAAATATTTTCATCATTTGGAATCCCTCGCATAAGTTCATCCATGTCATCCCAAAAATTTTGCTTGCTCTCCCCATCCAATCCAACTTGAGGGGCATATGCACTAACTATGTTGATGGTCTCATTCTGGATCACAAGTTTAATTGAAATAATCCTATCGCTTACTCTTTTCACCGATATAATCGTCTCCTTTAGGTTTCGATCCAAATTTATACCTACTCCGTTTTTACTTCTATCTGTACCTGTATACTATACTTTATACCCAGTATTCTCAACGTCTTTACTTTTTCATCCAACCCATTTAGTCTCTTGGATACAAGCAACACTAATTTTTCTTCTCTCCATAGTATCAACAAGTTCTCTCAGTTTACCTATAAGAGATCCAATATTCCAAGTTCCTATTCTGATCTTACTCCCTAATTGTTCTTTCTTATGCTTCTTCCTATAAAATCTTTTACCATTATCTAAACTTGTATCTCTTATACTACTCTTATTATTCGTATTTTGGACTAACTTTTTACCCACACCCGTCCATGATGTGAGAACCCTTGTTTATTATGCACCACATCCGGGCGCCGACATGGAGTGTCGCATTCGGGGAACGCCCTACACCCTTACTTATTCTTCACTAAATCGGGGGCCGATGTAGCGCGTCGCAAGTAGGGATCGCCCCAACGATATTATTATTAGAATCCATATCATGAGATGTGACAAAAGTTTTACGCTGGTTGTCACCTACCGTAACCTTCCTCCTTAACCCGAGCTTGAGACCGGCTATACACAAGAAACTCATGTATAGACGGAGTTATAAATTATATATATATATATATATATATATTGGAAAACGTTACTGAAGACTTTAGTGTTATAAAAGTGAGAACTTTAGGGATTTTTTCTGTAAAAATGAAATTTTAGGGATGATAATTTGCGTTAGTTAATTTTTCAGATATGATAAAAGTGATTTACTCGAGGATCACTGGTCACCAAGTTCTAGACAGTCTATTTTCTCTTTAGAGGGTGTTTCTCAAAACTGGAGCTTTTCAGCTTATTGTGAATAAGTGATTTTTAGATTATAATCAGATTAAAAATAAGCAGTTACGCGTTTCTGTAAACTAGTCAATAATCAGCTGATAATCAATTTATAATCAGTTAAGTGTTTCTGTAAAATCAGCTTATAATCAGTTTTTAATTGCAGAAACTGTCAAAATGACCAAACTGTCTCTGAGTTTATTTATTGTATAAAAATAATTTTTTAAATGTCAATTCAAAATTTATTTTGCAATAATAATAATAATAATAAAATTTTTTAATAATAATAATAATAATAATAATAATAATAATAATAATAATGGTGTTATCAATAAATTATACAAATAAAAAACTACCATGTAAATATTACCAAATTAATTAAAGAGAGAAGAAGAAAAGAATTTTGATGGGAACTAAAGTGTATAGGGTAGGCAAATTTGAAATATTGAAGATTAGGTATGGATAGTATGGTCTTTTACTTGGTCAAAACTGCTTAAAAAAAGTAGCAAAACCCAACTTTTAAAAAACTGATTAAAATCAGATTATAATCTACTATTTAAGTTTTCAGAAACACTTAAATGAACAACTTATAATTTAAAAACTGCTTATAATCAGTTTTGACCAGCTTTTAAGTTTTGAGAAACACCCTCTTAATTAATTAGACTACTTCAGCTGACACATACAATATTTTGCATTTACATCTATTTAAATGGAAAATGATCTAGTACATAAATGGTAGAACCACGCCCTTATCAATCTGTACATTGACTTATAACATTTCCTAAAGGCAAGAGCGAGGATCACCATGCAACATATACAAATTGTCACATAAATCAGATTAGCTATTTAGGTTCCAAATAGTTAGCTGTAATCACAATATGTGGTTGTCTATAATTGAATAGTGCACATGACTGCACTATTAAAATCCAACGGGCAATGAAATGGAGGCTTTGTAATGAGTGATCTCCATGTCTTCTTCCTCGGGTAATAGATTTGGATGAGAAGTGTTCCTGCCCTCTTCTGTTGTCTTGACCTTCGTCTGTTGAATCACTTCCTTTCAGAAGAGTCATTACATGCAACTCCCCATCCAACACCACAAAACCACATGAGGAGTTGCACGAAGCTTTTCTGGGTACACTGGACTCTCTTTGCCATGAGTTCGAAACCATGTCATATCTGTAACATAGAAAACACATTAATGTTTTCTGTGCATCTCCATTTCATCAATGAAAATTCAAGGCGGTGGCATTTACAACAACCAGAACTGCATATCAATAAATCTTTTTGGCTATAGCAGTGTGCTTAATCAATTTTCGATGTAAACTTGTTTCCTCATTAATGGCCAATATGCTCACAGGAGTAAATAGTAAGCATGGCCTCTAAATGAAAAGTGGTATATCAGATACTACAGTACATGAGAACCTCAACTAAAGTAACATAAATTTCTGCATCACCACTACTCATCTTTCCTTCATCAATAAGCAATTTTAAAAAAAAAAAGCCTTATGAACTTGATAAGAAGCAAGGCTTGAGAAATCTAAAATCTAAGTCTGGATCATATAGGAATTCCTCAGGACATTATTGAGTAATTTCTAGTTCTCAGTTTATTCAAAAAAATTAGCTGGCTACGGTCCAGTGTTTCATAATATGTAGGATGCAGGGATATTTGGCTAATTTCCACCACTGCTGGAATGGACTGGTCTGTAGCATCTAAATCATTGAGTCACAGCTTAAAATATACAGAGTTCAGTTTATAATCATATTCGGATTACATTGGAAAGAAAAAAAATGACTGCAAAACCCCAGCCCAGATGTATTGTCCTGCTAATGATGACTCAAATACCTAGGAAGAGCCTACTCAAGGTCCTAGTTGATTACCCCAGATATATATCCATGTAATCTCCTATATATCAGTTATTATTTAACCAATAATTAGGGGAAAAAGGGAAAAATTACCAAAAATAAAACCTTCTCATCTTAGGCATGCAATTGAACCATGGGTGCGCCAACGGATAACACCTTGTCTGTGAACCTAAGGAATTTTATGTGTAAAGCTTAAACCTCCCATCATTTCTCCAGTTTCCAACTAATTAAGTTCATTGTTCAGATCTGAATTTTTTTTCTTAGTTAAAATCAATTGAAATACCAATTACCCACAGTCTTAACTTTCCTATATTTTATATTCACCACGCAATTATACAAAACCCTCCAATTTTCACTATGTAAAGACATTTTGAATGATATAAAGGCCAAGTGCATGTTGAGACAAACTAGATTGTATAAATATATAATCAACCAAACAAGAAGTTCAAATTCAGTATTCTGCTACTTTGTAACTAAGATGATGCCCCCCACATGTGCCCACTGACATCCCCACTGGAAAAGAGAAAATTTCCACCATTGTCTCTCCTTCACTTAAAAAGATGAATAAGAAGGAAGCAATGATAAGCTCAGCTATATGCGGCAGTGACGTGAAAACACGAGCCAGATCACCACCTCCAAAGAAGTTACATCAACATTTATAGCCAAAGCCAACAGATTATCAATTTGCATCAACACTAACATGAAGATGCGATCCACCTTAAGATCATGTCAATAGCCCCTAATTTATCTCTTGCAAACAGTATATTAAGTTTCAATTTTGACGGACTGAAACTAATTTCTGCCATGGCTTGGAATTGCAAATAAAATGTTAGGAGCACTCTTATGATTGAAAGGTAATACTCTGGGAGTAGAATGAAGGGTATTAGAATTTGCTTTAAGCAGCCATCTATAAATTTGAAATGTGGAGATTATGAAGTGAGAAGATCCTGATAATAAATATCAATCCTATATTGTGCCCCAAAAAAAAAGCGAAAAAGAAGTATGAATAGTATCACCTCCAGCAGTCACTAGCTATGTTCTCTGCAATGATCTGTCAATAGGACTTAAACTAAAATAAGAATGTTAATTCCCAACTTTAAATTAATAATATTCATTCCTACTTTTTTACAATTGCTAACCAATGAAACTCCAGAACATTACCAAAAAAGAAGAAAATGATATTATGGGTCATTCCTGTTTATCCAGTCTATAAGGCAATGTTGAGGTCATCGACTTTGTTTCCTCTTTGACAAGATTCTTATTATTAACTGAAATGCATGCACCACGTCATAAGCATAATTCTGATCACTGTCACCAAGTGTACTGAACATGAATTGTTACTCTACTTCCTGATAAATGATAATATTGAATGCAATAAGAGCATCACATGATAACAAGAAATCTGTGCCAGATCAAATAAAACCCACAGGCAAAAGCACAAAACACCAAAATCAAACTCCAACTAAAAATGCTAATCAATAAGTTAACTTCAGTGCAATATAAGCAACTGATGCCTCAAAGAACAGAATAAGCGTTAGAAAAAAAAAGGATA